>CM028131.1:1540642500-1545442500 GCA_016271365.2 Neoceratodus forsteri | reverse complement strand
CTGCAGCAGCAGGCCTCTGACAAAGTGCTATTTTTAGTTTGAGGTGTGTGTTCTCACCTGAAGAGGAACACAAGAAGAGCCAAGTGAAGTGGTAGAGACTGCTTCCAGTGGTTCAGGGCCCCATCCCTGTGGGGATGGGGGGAAGGATTCAGCCTACTTCCAGGGGCAATCCCCTGGTCCAGCTAGGGGAGGAAGAAGAAGCTGCCTAAATTTAAGTTCATGCTGAGGCACCCGAAATTCAAGGATGAGATTTCTCTGAAGAAGAAAAAGCCTGTGGGGCACCTGCAACCAAGGGGTGAGTCTGCTCTGATAAAGGGCCAATGTGTTTTCACCTGAGACAAGATGAGTGAAGTGATTGTTACTGTGGGGTCAGAAAAGACAGCCAAGTACAGTTTTTTAACGTTGAGGGAATTGGACTGGTTAGCTCTGTGGGGTCTACAGCAATGGACACAGCCACTATTTAAGTATGTTTCAAGTTCAGCACAAGTGGGATGGAAGAACAATAGATTAAATGTGACATACATTTAAAGAGAATCTACACAGTAAAGTGTTTTCAGAGGATGAGGTGTTAAAGTCCAGAGAAATGGCTGGGTATGAATTATGGGAGTGAGGGGGGGAGACCCCCCCATCAGTAGTAACCAAATTCACCTCTATGGGTTTGCTTTGGGGCACCTGTTGCTTTCTCTCAGGTACTTGGCCAGTGCCTGAGGAAAATACCCAGATGTGGGATTGAGGAAGAAGATTCCCTGATGGAGCCAGAAGTGCTCAGAGGTGGTTTAGGAGCCACGAGAAATGTTCCATGTTATATGGAAAGTGTCCAAAGGCTGGCATGAGAGCTGAACCATGGAAGAAAGGTAGTCAGAGGGCTGGCATGGGAGCGAGCCAGGAAACCGAATAAGAGTTGAGTTAGGGCCGAATGCCCAGAGTGTTTCAAAACCTGAGGGTTTCAGTGTAAAGAGGATGTGTTCTGATCTCCATAAATCTGCATTACCAGGAGTGTAGCCCGTGGAGTCCATCTATGCTTGTTATTCTGTTGGATGTGAATAAAGCCACACTTTAGAATCCCAACTTCTGGTATTGGACATTACAGTTATTGCTTCCTGTGTCAGAGTTATTTGGGGCCCTGTGCAGAGTAGCCAAACCTAGCCAACATGCCGAGTGACACCTTTCTCCCCAAGTTTCAACTTATAAAAATGGAGGCACCGCGTCATAGGACCCAGGCCCCTCAACCTGTTCACTAACTACACAGGCAGGGGTAGTAGCCCTCTCAGTTTAGCGCCGACTGGGGGTTACATTCATACCTAGGACCAGGACTAAATTCAGGGAGACCGTCTTTGCTGTCTCTGCCCTGAAACTACTGAACAATACACTTGCCAACATTAGACACTGCTCTTTTGTCCGGGATTCCTGGAACCTGTACCATTCATACTTATTACAGTTGGCAGTATGCTGCTTTTCCTAACCCCTGACTTCTGTAACATCTAGCCACCACTCACGATACTCCCTGCATTTGTCACTTTGTATACCTGCTAAGTCTGCACTTCTTAGCTTTTTGCCAATTACCTTTCTCCAATGCTTCCTCAACTGATAGTCATGTACCGTACCGTTTACTCTGTTGTTTAGTTTATTGTCGTGCACAGTGCTGTTTTATAAGATTGTACGTGTACTCTAATACTGAAGTCGTTGTCTTGCACTGTATTGTTTAACGGTTGATATTTTCCCGGGTCATGCCTGAAAATAGGCAGATGTTGGTCTAGCGCACCTTATCAAGGGAAACAAAAACTAACTAAATATTTTCCTGCTGCTCTTGAGTGAAAAAAAGTACTCAGTCAAATTAGCCAGTTCAGTATCTCAAACTCTGCAAGTTGTTGTCTTGGGAGATCAAATTTCTTATAATCCAGACAGATGAACCATTTGAGAGGCATCTCTGAGAAATTTTGAAATCTGTCATCTGGTGTAAGTTATTGCTGCATCTACTAAACTCTGCAGTTGTGCAGTTCCAAAATTGATTTCTGGGCAGTTGCTTCTGAATATGAAAGGAAGTCTTCTCTAATCTCCTGTCTTTGAAATTACATAGTCCATGCATTTGTGCTGAGGTTTGTAATGGCTTAGGAAAGCTGTCATGTGTTTCCCTGGCTTTGATTTGAGTTCCATCAGTTGGAGTAGACAGGTCTCAACGAGTTGTGGAACTTCCAGAATTAGTAAGTCATCTCTTTAAAATGAAGTGACAGATTCTTCAGTATTGTGGGATATAAAGAGATTTTACAAACTGCACATTCTGTGCATCTCTTTTTCTTTTATTAAGCTTTTGGTCACCTCCTCCCACCAACTGGCTATGGGGACATATATGTATTTTTTAATGGATTTTCTCCACTGCCCCCGAGGCCCCAGCACACAGCCGTGCGAGGCCTGTGGAGACATGCCGCACCCCATGGCACCAGCTCAGCCCTTCCACTTCCGATACTTTGCCACTCCCTCTCCAGCTCGCTACCCACGGACCTCCACCCAGTGGAAGTGGAACTATGGGGGCACCAATCCACCCTCACCACCCTCAGGAGAAGAGCTACCGCTGGCATGCTCAATTCTGCTCCACCCCCTACATCAACACCCTGACCCGAGGTGGTTTCCCGATCCCAGGTCACTGGCGTAGTCTGAGAGTAAGGCATCCAGTGCCTCAACCCTCTGTGCCACGGGCTGGATAAACTTTGTACATCTCTTAACAGCGCCTTGATTTTGAGCCATCATCACTAGATGAACTAGATGCATGTTCCAAGTGCTGTGCTACTGTAAGCAGGTTCACCTGAACTGCAGGGCTGAACATGATCTGTTGGCAAGCCATCTCACCTGTTTAACTGCACTAAAGTGAGCCAGATCAGTATATATGACATTGGCCATTTCTTGAAGATCACTCATTTTGGGGACTATAATGTTAGAATTTAAATTTTCCTTTAAAGTATTTTCAAGCTTAGCCCCAAAGGCTTTTTTCCATTACATCAGAACTGCCAGCTCCAGCTCACAGGCTACACAATGCATGGCTGTTATGTGAGGACAGTGCTCCCATAACTTTGCAATGGTTCCACCTCTTTCACCCATCATTGCACTTGCCCCATCAAAACTGGCGAGAAACAAGAAGTGGCCCAAACCTCTGGTGATGTCATGGAGCGCTTAGCAGCCTAAAGAGCTGGCTCTCCAGTCCCAGGTTAACAAAACTCCTCCAAACACTTAATTTCAACCAAAAATGTCTAAAGTTGGGAGGAAGCAAACCAGATACCAATAAAAGTGGATTTAGGTCTAGAGGACGCTCAAGAGGAAAGGATGACAACAGATTACCAGTGACACCTTTGAGCAGATCGTCCTCTCCAGCAAGCTCCTGAATGGCAGAATATGACACTGATGGAGAATCAGAACAGCTTTCATGCAGCCGATTTGAAACCCTACTGAAGGAAATCAAACAGTCCAGACTAGAAAATAAGAAAGATTCCCTGATAGTACAACAACAACTTACGACTTTAGAAACCTGCCTAGGACATATGGAGAAACGAGTTTCCGCATCGGAGGATAACAATGCTCAACTATCCCAAATTGTGCAACCCTTTTTGTTCAAGCAGGCGAACTGCAGATGAAATGCCTCGATCTTGAGAGGTCGTTCTTGCCGAGATAACCTTCGTTTATACAGTCTACCAGAGAAGCTTGAAGTTTCACCATTAGCTCCGTTTACTGAAAACCTTCTGAAATATGTACTAGAGCTACCCCTACTTATAACCTACAAATAGAATCGTGCATTGTTATTTACAAAGCAAAATCTATTGATCAACATAGCGGCCCATGGTCTATAATATTTAAGGTCAGCTCTTACCAGATTAAGGAGGACTTGCTATGTTGAGTCTGGGTGAAAGAAAGATATTTCCTATCTTACCAACTGTCTTTTCTTAGATCATGACTACCCTCAGGAGATCCAAGTAAAATGCCTTAGATACATGCCACTCCTCAAAATACTTAAAGAGAAGGCTGTACAATTTCATACCCCGTACCAGGCCAAACTTAGAGTTTTTTGGGAGGATGGTGCAAAATTGTACTCCACCGTGGAAGAAACACTAGCCGCTTTAAAAGAGAAAGGCCTTCCAACTCCCAACCTACAGAACCAAAGAAAGGGGTGATGGGAACCGGAGTGGCAGCAAGTTGTGAACAGGAAACGACTTGGACAGGATCTGCTCATACCCAACGAAGCCTATCAACGTCTCCAGCAGTTTTTGACTAAGAGAGGCCCATTGAGTGGAAAACCAACCTGAAAATCCTAATTTTGGCATTTGTTCATACTTTCTACACCAACGAGGTGATCACCGTATTCTGGACATTGCTGTGTCAGTGTGCCTGACCTCCATCAGTGATCGTATATCCCTGCAACGGGACTGATTTGACCCTCCGCTTTGCACCAACTAAGATAAACAACATTAAACAGGCAATTTCTTTTTCCCTTATTTCCTAGGACTTTGAACATTAAAACATGCTATTAGCCAAGATATTCTTTCTTAAGGATGTTGGTGCAATGAGGGCTTTTTTCCTAGACTTCCAAACGCTCGAGGGTCTGGGGGAGTATGAGACCCCTCAATTTAAGCATCTTCCACAGGTACTCATGAATTGCAAGATTGTAGGTCACTCCCTTCCATTCCAGCTTGGAGCATGGACATTAATATTAGTGCTGGTCTAGTATATGTTTTTTGGCTTACTTACTTTAAGTAACAATGCTGGTTGAATATATAAGATCCTCCTAAAGATGCAAATAGGGCTATGCATAAGAACCATGCTTTTATTGTTCATACTATAATATGTTTATATAATTGGGACTGGGGTATTGGACAGATATATGGAGGGTGTTCTAGCTCACTCCTGTGTCTTTTTTTTCTTCTTCTGGAACTTTTGTTTGGGAGCTAATTTGTTTTTTGGGCTCCGAAGAGATCTCCCAGTGAACGGAGTGTCCAATTTCCTCTTAAGCCCACCCTATGCAGGGTGGACACAGAGGCCTGTTGGCTTTTCAGGCCTCCTACCTTGGAAGCAAAATATGATACTTTTTGTTTATACACAGTTTGCCCTGTTGGCACAGTTTAAAAAGTTATCTTTTGGGCCGCAATATTCTCTGGGTAAAACACTAGATCTTATATGTTTATCTGGATTTCTGTGACATATAAGAGTTTTAAAGGTGTTTCTGTAACCCTCTGCCAGTTCATTTTTTGTATTTGTTCATATATTAACCATGACTCTTAGTTATACCGGTATGTGCGATAACATACTGATGGACTCTCAATCCAGTGAAGCGTAGTAAAATTTTGTCCTACTTGAGGTATTCTGGAAGAGACATTCTTCTTTTACAAGAAACACATTTATCCATATTACAGCATAAAAAATTTGAGCGCATGGCATTTTCCCATGTGGTTGCCTCATCATATAAGGGGGAAGGAGAAAGGGCACTGCAGTGCTTATCCCACACAGGGTCCCCTTTGAAATTAAGGGGAGTCTAGTAGATAAGGAGGGAAGGTATGCAATGGTCAAGAGATGCCTTAATGGACAAATGCTGACACTGGCATCGATTTATTTCCCCCCGAATACAGACCTGGCATTCTACCGATCTTTTTTTCTGCAACTAGCTCAATGGGGAGAAGGCCAAGTTATTTGAGGTGGAGATTTTAATTTAACCTTGCCAGTGAGTGGGATGCAGGAAACCAAACACATGGCAAAACCAAAGGACAGTAAAACTTATTAAAAATTGGGATATGAAGATACATAGGGATTTTAAATGGGACCCCGCTCACCACACTTTCTACTCTCAGGCCTATTCTCCCAGACCCTGAGGAGGCGGAGGTCACGAGGCTTCCTGCCCTCCCCACAGAGCCAGGACCAGAGAAAGTTAGAGATCTCCTGGACCCCCGGACCCCGAGGCGGAGGTCGCGAGGCTTCCGCTGCCCTCCCCACATGAGCCAGGACCAGAGAAAGTTAGAGATCTTCCGGACCCCCGGACCCCGAGGAGGCGGGGGTTGCGAGGCTTCCGCTGCCCTCCCCACACGAGCCAGGACCAGAGAAAGTTAGAGTAAAGATTCAGATCTCACCGTTTGGTGCCATTTGTCTGACTCCAGCTCCTTTGTATAAAGACCCTCCTGCATGCAACAAGCCCGTGCCCTGACCCTGCCTGCGATCACTTTGGGAGGCTGCTGCAGTTCTTTCGTCGCGAAGTTTAGCCCCGTGAGCGCTATCGCTCGGCTCCCCACCACCCTCCACCACCCTTGGTCAGCTCCCCCTTTATGGGTAGCTGGTGATGATGTGGAACTGGAATAACCTATCAGCCCACTTCTCCATCAGCAGGCTATACCATTCTGCCACTAGGGGTTTCCCACGTTTTTCTGCATTAGTCTCTATAATACACAAATAGGTCCCTGAGCTGCACTCTCCTGCAGTTCCCTCGGGATTCCTTCACCCTCCTGCTGTTCCTGTAGTCAATTCCCCCAACCCCTTATTTCCTACACCTGTTGCTCTAAACCCTTGGTCTCTTGCTACCCTGCCAAGCCCTGTTTCGATTTCACTCACCCCTTTCTCACTCTAATTCACTCTATATCTGCCCTTCTATCCAGGGACCTACTGTGCCAGGGCAGCCTACCCTCTAAGCATGGCTCCCCCCTCAAGCTGGCCCATCCGTTGGCAGCCAAGGTCCCCTGCCGCACCCAGCACCCTACTGCCCCCGGGATGGCCAAGGGGTTAAAAATAGCCCACCTGAACATCCGTAGCCTCCTCCAGAATCTGGTGGAGCTAACTGCTTGGGCTACCTATTACAAACCTGATGTCCTGTGCATCACAGAGACATGGCTCAAACCCCGCACCCCTGACTCGGCTTGCTCTCTCCCGGGCTACGGCATGGCAAGGCTTGACAGGGCTGGTAACAAAAGAGGCGGAGGTGTACTTACATACTTTAAGGTACACCTAAACATTTCCATTGTGCCGCACAAAACCCCTGGTACCTTCCACTGTGAGTTTCTCCACTCACTCCTTCTCCTTAGTAACACCAAAAAGGTGCACATAGTGAGTGCATACAACCCTCCCAAGGGTGGTCTGCAGGGATTGTCGTCACTACTGGAGCTACTTCAGGAGAAGGTGGGCTCAAGCGAGCTTCTCCTACTAGGCGACCTTAACCTTAACTGGTTGGGGCCTCATGCCAAGTCGTATGAACCCTTACTCTCTGGCCTCTCCCTCAGTCAGGTCATTGCGGAACCCACCTGGCTCTCCAGTCGTGGGGATGAGGGGTCACTCATTGACTGGATCCTGTGCAACCGGTTGGACAAAATTGTTAAGTCAGGAGTCCTTCCCGACTCCATCTCAGACCACTCGCCAGTTTACTGCATCTGGGGTTCAAACCTGCCCAGGGTCCCCTGCTGAGTGGTAACTTTGAGGGACTACTCGAAATTCTTGATCCCCTCCTGCCTCACGGACCTGCAGGGAGTGTCCTGGAACCACGTCATGGCTACGCCTGACCCCATCATAGCCCTTGACTGCTTCCTCGTGGCATTTGCGCCACTCCAAGACAGGCACGCTCCCCTTTCAAAGAGGCGTGTCCGTGGCTCGGTGACCAAATGGCTTCACAGCGAGCTCCTATCTCTCATGAAGCAGAGGGATAAGGCCTGGTCAAAATATAGGGCATCGAGCAACCAAACGGATCTCCTGGCGTACTGTCAGCTCAGGAACTCCTGCAAGAGGGCTATACATTCTGCAAAAAGCCAATACTGTAGCTCTGCACTGATTGCTACTGCACGCGACCCCAGATGTTTCTGAGTGAACATAAAAAACCTAGTCAGTGGCTTGACCAAAACTCAAGTTACTGACATGAAAATTGGTGAGACAAACTGCAACAACCCCTAACCATTGCCTCCTCCTTCAACCGCCTTTTCACTGACCTGCCGTCCCACCCCTTCCTACTGCCAGCTGCCCCAGTCCTCGGCTCTGGCCCTCAGTCTCCCGCCCACCCTTCTATCACTAGAAGATCTCTGTGAGGAGACCCAGGCTCTCCTTGTCCGGTCTCTCCACCATGCGGGGCGGGTCACGATGATCTTACCCAGGCTTCTCAGCCTGGGGGCTCCCCTTATTGCCAGGCCACTCACTCACATCTTCAACACCTGCCTCATACACAGGCGCCATCCTCATTTATGGAAAATTGCAAGGGTCGTCCCTGTACTGAAGAATGGTGACCCCAAGGACATTAACAATTATTGTCCTATCGCCATACTCTCAGCTGCAAGCAAACTGCTGGAAAAGCAGTTGTGTCACAGCTTCAACACTACATCCAGAAATATAACGTCCTCTCCCCATGTCAGCATGGCTTCCATAAAAACCACAGCACCTCTACGGCACTAGCCGAAGTCAGAACAAGGATCAGAACTGCAACTGATCAGGGAAAACTCACAGGGGCCATATTCGTCGATCTGTCAAAAACCTTCGACCGTGTAGATCATCCCCTCCTCCTCGGCTCACTCCACACCCTTGGCTTCTTCCGCCATTCCCTTGACTGGTTCTCCAGCTACCTGGGGAACAGGAAGCAACTCACCTGTTTCAGTCCTACCCTCTCGCCCCTCCTGCCCATATCCAGTGGAGTTCCACAAGGATCTGTCCTTGGACCGATCCTGTTCTCCCTGTTGTCAATGGATTACCCTCCATTGCTACCGAAGGCACCTTACCATGTATGCGGACAACCTTGTCCTGTTAGCCAGCTCCCACGAGATCACCAACATCAGTGCCCAATTCAACTCTGACTTCTCCCGTATCTGCAAATGGCTGGAAGGGCACAAACTCCTAGTCAACCTTAAGAAAACCCAGGCAATGCTATTCGGCACTGCGGTCAAAATCTCCTCCTGCACGACGCCCCTCAAAATACGTGGTACCTGTAATTCCCTACTGGTTACAACAGTCTCTGCTAAGTACCTTGGACTCACCCTAGACCCCCAGCTGGACCTCTTGGGGCACATCAGGAACATCTGCAATGCCACAAATGGTAAACTTGGCCTTGCTTATAGGGCCAAGGACTGTCTCACCCCCACTGCCCAGCTGGCTTTAGCGAGGGGGGTACTTCTTCCCACCCTCTCCTATGGTCTCGTCGCCTTCACCTCTGCTCCCCCCTCATGCCTTGCAAAGTGGGATACCACTTACAACAACATATGCTGCTTTGCGCTCTCGGCCCCCCAACTTACCCACCGTTGTGAGCTCTACTCCCGTCTTGATTGGCTCCCCACTGATAAATTCCAGATATACTCTATGGGCAACCTCATCGACAACATTATCCATACTTCTGTCCCTGCCTCGCTCACCCTCCCCCTGATACATTCCCCCGTCTACCACCTTAGGTCCTGTGTGTCCCAGGCCCGCCTGGTCCCTAGGACCTGCACCCTCACTGGTGATAGGGCATTTGCCTCTCGTGCACCCAAGCTGTGGAACTCCCTCCCCCCCAGGTCACAGCCTCCCCCTCCCACTCCACCTTTAAAACCTCCCTCTGGAACTTCCTGAAGCCTGCTGCTACCTGCCTGTATGCGGCCTAATTACCCCGCCCCACGACCTTTTCCGCTATGATTTCCCTATCCTAGCTCTGGCCCCCCCACCTGGCAAAATGTTTCTGCTCCTGCTTGCAATGCTGTCTATGTATCTATCTACAAATTATTCTGTACCGTATGTACCTACAAAATGTTACCTCTGTTACTACTACTCTGTTCTCACTGTTGGAGTATGCCTGCTCCTGATTGTAATTGTCGTTCAATGATCCTGATTGTAATTGTTGTCTATGTATCTTCTCCCATGTAATTCCCCTGTGACTCTCCCAGGTCGTACCTGAAAATAGGCACTGGCTGTCTAGTGTGCTTAACCGTTACCAAAAGCAAATAAATAAATACATTTATTCATGCTTAGATTATATATTAACTACAAAGGAGCACCTGGGTGTGTCCGAGAGGTCTTGGACTGGGGATTTTGTGCTGTTGGACCACGTGCCTGTATTTTTAAAAATCCAGTTTGAGGATTATAAAAAAATACTTTGTGGAGGCTTAACCTCTCTTTATTAAAAGACCAGGAAGATGTTGAACAAATCAATACTTCCTTCCAGCAGGTCCTGACCGACAACGAAACCCCAAACACAAACCCTTCTATACTCTGGGACACCCTAAATGCCATACTGAGAGGGAAATTGGTAGAAATATCAGTTCAGAAGAAGAAACTGGGAGAGCCATAAGGAATCTCTCTCAAGAAGATACAAGAATTAGAAGATTTACAACGATTAGACTATTGAAAAGTCGAGCACAGGAGTTAAACAATCTTAAAAGAGCTGAATAACCTCCTGGATTACTACGTAGAGCAGAAGCTCCTGTTTCTTAGACAAAAATTTTATGATGGGGCCCCAGATCATTGAGACTCTTAGCAGGATGCCTGAGAGCCCAGATGGCCAGGGCTACTGTAGTAAAGGTAGAACACCCTGTTCCAATACACTACAACACTCCATATCTGGCATCACTAAAGCCTTTTTGGATTACTACTCCCAACTTTACTCTCCACCACCAGACACACGAGAGCAAGATATAACAGCCTTTCTCTCCAAATTATGTCTCCCCACTCTGACCAGAGAACAGCAGACTTCTCTAATTTCTTTCATCTCAGTCCTAGAAATAGAGACAGAAATTAACCATTTGAAGTCAGGTAAATGTCCAGGGATAGACGGACTGCCAGGGGAATTTTATAATACATTCAGGAAATCCATCTGCCCCTTGCTACATCGTATGTTTTCTTTTATTACTTCCCCCCAAGGTGTAATCCTTCCCTCTTGGAATGTCATCTTTGTGATCCCAAAACCAGGCAAGGACCTTACGTTATGTTCATCCTACAGACCCATTTCAGTTCTTAATACTGACTACAACATCTTTGCATCTATTCTTGCATGGAAACTTAAGCAATTTGCCCCTTTTTTTGATTCACCTGGACCAATGTGGATTCATTCTGGATAGATAAGCTTAGGACAATATTTGTAGAACCATTTGTTTGATAGAACACATCCATTGTCAAACTCAGTCAGCACTTTTGCTAAACCTAGATGCAGAGAAAGCGTTTGACAAGATATCATGGCCATTTCTATGTGCGGTCCTTGCCTCTTTCGGTTTCCCCTTACAAGTTATAGATTTGTTTTTTAAATTTTATTCAACACCACAGGGATATATTAGGGCAAACGGCCATACTGTATATCCACTAGCTTTCCTTTACGTAGAGGTACACAACAGGGTTGTCCCCTTTCCCCACTGTTATTTGCCTTTTATATAGAACCCCTGGCACAGTACCTCCGTCTCTCTCCTAGCATACAAGTTATCTCCCTGGCTAGCACAGAGCACAAGTTGGCTCTTTTTTGCAGATGACGTGCTGGTTTATTTAACTAAACTAGACTCATCTCTTCCTGCCCTTTTTCAGCACCTATCCCGCTTTTCCACTCTCTCTGGATATACTCTTAATACACATAAGGCAGAAGTTCTCCCTCTGTTACACAGCCTCACCCAAGATTAAAGCTATGTTTGATATAAAATGGGACCTTCCGTCTCTTAGATATCTTAGAATTAAGATCCCCTGAGATCTATCGCAGCTTTTTTCTAATAATTATGCTCCATTAATCTCCACTCTGAAACAAGATATGAGACATTGGAACATCCTCCCCCTTTCATTCTATGCATGCAACTTAGCATTAAAAATGAATGTTCTCCCTCGTCTCCTATATTTATTTCAATGTGTTCCTTGTGCAGTAACTGTCAGGGAATTACTCAGTTGGCAGAAATTAATCTCCAATTTCCTATGGAATTACAAAAAAAACCCTGTGTTAGGCAACAAATATTTTTACCTAAAGCTCAGGAGGCAATTGCCCTCCCATCCCTCTCCCTCTATTGGACTGCTGCTCTTGTGAGACTGACTCTCCTCTGGGGCAATGACAGGTATCACTTCCACTGGAAGGCAATAGACCTTTCCAGACAACTTCTATTCCCACTTCCAGCAAGCCTATTTAACCCTCCCTATCTCAAGGAAGCTCTACAGCTCTTACCTGGTATAAGTGCGGTAATACTAGAGGGATGGAGAAGAAGCACTTGCAACAAGTCAATACACCCCCAATTTTGGAGGTATACCTGGCTGACTGTGAACCCACAATTCACACCTGCACAACAAGACCCCTGGAACACCATGCAGGCCTCCCGAGGATTTGTAGCACCTTGGCAGATACTTTGTGGAAGCATGGTGCTTTCCTTTTAGGAAGTTCATGCACTTTTTGCATGGAATGAACGAGATAGACTTCACTACTATCAGGTGAGAGATTTCATAGGTAGACAACTTTGGGCTGAAGAGCTTCGGACCAGGGTTTATGAGCATGACACTCCCTATTTTAAAGTATGGACATCAACCACAGGGGGAGAGGGCCATGTCTTTGATCTAAAAGTCCCTTATACAGCTTTTAGCACACAATGCAGACATCTGAAAACCAGATGGGAAAGGGACCTAAATATAGAACTGGGGACCAATACCTGGTCCAGGATTTGGAGGGGCACATGGTTGACCACCTCCTCCCCTATATGGAGGGAATCTACCTGGAAGATCCATGCCAGATTTTTTCTAGTGCCTATAGTAGTGGCCAGGAGATCCCCAGGCTCCACAACAACATGTTGGCGATTATGTGGGGCCCAGGTAGCATCCCAAGTCCATATCTTCTATGAATGGCCCATTTTATTTAATTTCTGGTCTACCATCTCACAACATATCTCAACCTTATTTGACCCCACCAACCACTAACCCCACTTCAGCTCCTGCTAGGTGGTGATCCCTTAGAGACAATGCGGGGGTAGAGATGCCCTATACCTATGGGCAATCCGCTTAGCAGCTGCTTATAAGTCAATAACCCAGAAATGGCTACAGACAGATTCTCCTACCATTCCAGAATGGAAAACGACAATATCACATATACAGCACTTTGAACAGTTAACCTTCTCAATACAAAATAGAACTGAGACCTTTGTCCAGTGATGGACTAGGTGGGAACTCTTTCAGCAACAGATATAATTGCATCAGATAACCATCTATCTCCCCTTCTTTTTAGGAACTCCCCCTCTCCTGGAATTGTTCTGTTTTCCACATTTTCTCACGTGATAAGGTCTTTATTTAATTATAGATTATGTAACATCCAATTGTTTGGCCCATGTTACTGTTTATACTGGTTTTATTTTATTTTGTTTTCAATTTTAATGTTAATTTTAGATGATGGTCTCTATTAACTGTTTATATTTAATCAGAAACATGATACTTCAGGTTATATCTTTCAAATGTACATTTTAAATGCACTATAATGCAAGGATGATATAATGATTATGCTTTGTTTATTATATTTCAATAAAAGAAGTATTAAAAAAAAAGAAACAAGAAGTGGCCCTAGATTGTTCACATTTGTGAGGTTAGTGGGAGGAAGATGTACTGAGTCTAATGTAGTTGATGTTGCATTAGACGGCTTCCTCATGTGCATATTCCAAGGGTACAGCCTTGATCAGAAATATACGCACCTGTTTTGAGGTAGGCTCTACAAAATGCAGGAAAACAATTTCCCATTTAAATATGCTGGCATCTGTACTGCCGTCAGCAAGAACTGTCACAAATTTAGCGTTACTAAGAGTCTGCATCTGGATTCAGGATATAACAGCAGATATAGCGCTACAGAAGTCTAGTCTCTAGCTCTCTTATCATTTGTATAATTAGTACCAAGCTTAACCCCATTTTTCTCCTGTAAGTCACATAGCCACTCCATGTCCAAGAAAGGGTGCAGATTTTTTGCAATGGAGTACGCTGTGTTAAATAGACATCTCATCTTGATCTTAGGGTCCTCCTCCAACTGAACAAAGGCTTGATACAGTGGTGCCTCACTGATATCAAACTTGACTACACATTTGGCCACTTTCCAGTATATGTTGAGTCTGACATAACACATGTGGATTGGGCTTCTCATGCGCACATAGCGACTCAGTCCTAAAATTGTTTGACCCTGTAGCAAAGACATTTGTTTTTTTGGGGGAAAGGCTGGTACAGCAATAGTAGAATATTTTTCACATGCGGTGCAATAGATCAGGCCCTTTTTTTCATCATATCTTAACCATTTGAAATTTGCCAACCCATGAGATTGGCATATTCTGGCCCATGTCTCATGATCATATTTCTTGTCTTTATTTTTCCTGTACACCTGCTGATCCAGCACTAAAGTGCATTTTTTAGGAAGTGAAACAGAAGGTTCGGCTTCTCTGTTTAATTCATTTGACTGATGATCGTCAACTGTTATATTCAGTACCACAGAATCAGATTCAGTATTTCTTTAATCTTGAGAAGTAGAATGTTTTTGTATTGTGCCAGAAGAGGCTGTTGCTGCTCATCAGAGAAAAAGAGTCTGTTGTTTATCCTTCTGCATATTGTCTTGACGCTCATTTTACCATTGATGCCTATAAAATTTATTTGTTATATGTCACTGTGTGGTGTGTGTCCTTGACTGGGATGGAACAGACTTTATTCTGTTGAAACTTGAGGCCACAAGCAAGAGACTGCAGGCAGCCAGGAAGGGAGGCGGAAGGGACTAGTAATACTATAATGAGTTTTGTGTACTGGTGGTGCTTATGCTTAACTGGTAAGTTCATTTATTTATTCAATTTTGGTAACCGGTAGGCCCAGTAGGCCCGGAGGTCCCTTTTTCAGGGACGACCTGGAATTAGTTACATAGGTATAAAAGTACAATAAAGGAAACAAGGTCACAGTGCAAAATAACATTGGTGGAAAATCAAGTACATGGATAAACAGTGCTGATGTAGTGCAAAAAAAAATTAGTTACAGGAGAAGACAGTTACAGGAATAGATAAGGGTAGCAGCGTAGCAATCAGGAGAGAGCTAATACATAATACAGCAGTGCATGTCTTAGTCAAGTGAGGGCCTGGCCTTAGTATGGGTAAGTCTTCTCATTGACAGGAGCAGGAGCTAGCTTCTAGTAAGTGAGCACGGAGCCCCTTGCAGAAGGACCCAAGGGAGGGGGCTTCCTGAAAGTGGGGAGGAAGCTTATTTCATAGGGTAGGGGCAGCAATGGCAAAGGATTTACTGCCAGCAGTTGTCCAAACCATAGGTTTATCTAGTAGGTTTCGCCCAGAGGTTTGGAGGGTGCATGCAGAGTGCTTGGGAGCCAGGACACTGGCCAGGCTATCAGGGGAATTGCAGTGAAGAAGCTTGTAAGTATTACAAAGCAGGAGGTACTGAAGGTGGCCGTCTAGGGAGGGCCATTGTAGTGAAGCAAGGGCTTCACAGTGGTGCCGTCTTTTGTGGGACTGAGACGCAAACCGATCTATTTTGTTGTAGAGGACTTGCAGCCTGCTCATCTCCTGTTTAGCCAACCCATGAAGCATAGTGGCAGCCTAGGTCATTGTAGGAAGGAGGAGACTGTTGGCAATGGTTGTTCTGGACTTGGGGATGAGCTGATCATTCAGGTGGTACAGCAGGCCAAGTTTGCAGTGCACCGTTTTAGTTACCTGGTCTACGTGAGACTTGAGGATAAACCCCTGATCAAGGGTTAACCCCAGGTATTTGAGCGAACTCATGACCTTGATGCGGCTGCCAGAGGATGAAGTCAGTGGGAGTAAGGCACTCTTATCCGGGTCAAGGTATCACTTATATATTCTTTTTCTATGCTTAAAGTGTGGTTCTAAGAGATCAGATGACACTAGACACACATAAGATGCTTCATGCATCTCAGTATAAGGAGCTTACAATGCAACTTTGCCGAACTGGAGGCCTGGGTTGATGTGCACCAGCCTTACGTTCTCTGTCTCACTGAGACTTGGTTAAAACCCTCTGCCACTGATTCAACCTACTTTACCTAATTACAACCTGGTCAGACAGGATAGAGCTTCATCCAAGAGAGGTTGAGGGGTGTCAATCTACTACAAAGCCCACATGAATCTAACGATTATACCTAATACTACTATATCTTCCTGTGAATCTCTTCATACCCTATTGTCACTAGGTACCAAAAAGCTACATGTCATATGTTGCTATAATTCACCAAAATCTGGCTACTCTGGTCTTAAAGAACTCCTAAATATTTCCACCACTGCAGCTGGTCATCACCAACTACCAATACTGGGTGACATGAACCAGACCTGGATGGGACACACCCATAATACCCTCCTTACCCTAACCCAGAGTCATAACTTGCCCAAGTCATAACTGACCCCACTAGGATATTGCCTTCCTCTACCTCCAGCACCCTTCTTGACTGGATGCTTACTAATCAAGTACATAGGATTATGGCAGCAGGGACACTACCCGATGCAATTAGTGACCACAATCTGGTCTATTGCATCTGGGGTCCCTCTACAGTCCCCTCTCCCCCCCCCCATGGTACATTACATTTTGGAGCTTTGCCAGGATGGATACTACTATATTCCTACGAGATGTCTCCTCCATTGACTGGTCCCCTCTCTATCAGACAAAGGATGCTCAAATTGTACTACACCTTTTTCTGTCCAGCTTCATGCCTATACAGGATGCACCTCATTGTACTTGATGGGTACGTGGCAAGCAGACTAGATGGCTACATAAGGACTTGCTCGAACAACTCCGCTATCGGGACAAGTGCTGGAAAAAATACAGAAAGTCAGGCCTCGTATCAGATCATGAAAATTACAGAGCTCTGAGAAACCACTGTAAGCTTCAGATTGGGCTGGCAAAAAGCTCATATTGCAAGGGCCTGCTCCGGGAAGCAGCCAGTGACTCCAAAAAATGTTGGCCCCATATAAAAACTTTCCTGGGTGCTACCTAGTCCCACACCTCAAATGACATGGTAATTGACGGTGCTCATTGCAACAACCCAGCCACTATTGCCAGCTCCTTTAACAGACTTTTCTCTGACCTCTCTAAATAGACCACATCCTTACCGGCCAGTGAGCCTCTCTCGATGCCTCGTTACTCACGGTCTAGTCATCCCCCTTTCTACGTTAAGGCTGTCACTAGATTGGAAGTCCTTAAGCTACTTGGGAATATATCAGATTGTATCAGCATTGGTTCCGATGGCCTAGAACCAAGACTCCTAAAATTGGCTGCCCCATCATTGCTTCCCCACTGGCCAGAATATTCACACTATCACTATGCCAAGGCCACATTCCTGACATATGGAAGATTGCTAGGGTTACACCTGTCTTTAAGAGAGGGGACGACAAAAAAGACATTGCTAACTATCGACCCATTGCAATTCTTTCTGTCCTGAGTAAGATACTTGAGAAACTGGTTTCATCACAAGTGACTGACTTCCTCACCAAATACAGTCTACTGTCACCTAACCAACATGGTTTCTGGAAGGACCACATTACCTCCACTGCACTTGTTCAACTAACAAATGACATACTATGCGTTATGGACGATAACCTACTCATGGGTGCCGTCTTTATAGATTTAACTAAAGCTTTCGATCTCGTTGATCACCTTCTTCTCCTGGAAAATTTCCTAGCCCTTGGGTTCTCAACTCAATCTGTGGCATGGTTCCAAAACTACCTATCTAGTAGAATGCAAATGGTCAAATTCAACAATGCTGCATCTGAACAAACCTATATTGATACTGAAGTCCCCCAGGGCTCTATCTTGGGCCCTCTCCTATTCACTATCTTTGTCAATCGCATATCCCCTAGCACTATCCCCTGCAACTCTATCCTCTATGCAGATGATCTGGTCCTATACAGCAGCACCAGCTGAGTGACTGTTATTAATCACATTCTCTCTACTGCCTTTCAGGAAATCCAATCCTGGATAATCAGTAATAAATTAGTTCTTAATGTGGCCAAGACACAGGCAATGCTATTTGGCTGTACTGTCAAACTGAAAGATTGCCATAAGCTTTTTAATATAACCTGTGCTAATGGGGCTCCTTTCACAGCCGTCACCTCTTTTAAGTATCTGGGAGTTCTCCTTGATGACACACTCAGCTTTGCCTGCACATTCAGACCATTTATAAATCGGTAAATATCAAACTGGGAGTGGCCTGCAAAACCTGTTATACTCTCACGCCCTCAGCCAGACTTGCGATTGTCCATGGCAGTCTTCTTCCATCCCTGACCTATGGATCTATAATCTACATGAATGCCTCTATCACCACTCTCTGCAAATGGGACATTACTTACAACAACGTATGTCACTACACCTCTGCGCCTCCTCGACTCAAACACCACTGTCGGCTTTATGCTGACCTAAATTGGATCTCTCCCCACTCCTATCGGTGTATGGCCCTAGTATTCCTGATGGATGGTGTCATAAGATCTAATACTCCTCGGTCACTTGCCTCCCTGCTCACTCCCCAGTCCTCCCCATATGGCCTGCATTCCTCAAACTTATCTCTGCTACAAATCCCTAGAAGTAAATCTGCCAAAGGCACCAGTGCCTTCTCCCATGCTGCTCCCAAGTACTGGAACTACTTACCGCTTGAGATCCGTGAGGGACCCAGCCATCACATCTTCCTAAAGAGGCATCACACCCTACTCACTGACCTTGCCACCTGCACATGCTTCAACCCACCTTAGACTCAATGCCCCTGCAACCCTGCTAATCTGTATGGTTTCCTGCCCCCTACTCAATTGCCATCACTCTCCTTTGCTCCTTGCAGTTTTCTCTCTTACATCTCTCCCTACCCTACCCATTAGCCCTCCCCCACTATTAGAGGCCCCACTGACCCCTCATCCAACTCCTCAGGTGTCCTGTTCACAGCCTCCCATCATAATCCTTACTTTGTGTCACCACTCCCCTGCCCTGTCCCCAGCATCAACACCCCCCCGCACTTTTTACTCTGATCCCCTCCCTCCTTGCCGTCTGCCCTTATTCAGTATCTCAACCTTAAATCTGCACTTAACACTCTTTTGTATCTAGGCTGTTAGCAGCTACCCCACCTCTGCCCCTCCTCCCTTCTGCACTTATCAGTTATTTGTCTCTTTCTCCTGATCTGTCTGCTGTGTTCTCTCTAGATTACACTCGCTGTAGTCCTATCTCATCCTCCCTCAGCTTGCTCAATTTTACACTGATTTTCTCCTATTCATGCCTTTCAGTCCTCACTGCTTTGCCTTTCGTCCTCTTGACAGTACTGTTGGTTTGACTTGAATTGATTGTTGAAACTGTTTTAACCTGAATTGTATTTAGTCAAATGCTGCACATCCATGATTCAATCCTTTGTTTTGTATCCTGATGTTCTCTACAACCTGTCTTGCTTTTCTTGATTGTTGTTATGCTCTGACCTGATTTGAGTAGTTTTATTGCTGCACTTTTTATGTACTATACCACGTTTTGTATACTGATGTCTTTTGCTGTCTGTTATACCTGCACCTGTAATGCTTTCCTTGTAAACTCCCGAGTCATGCCTGAAAATAGTCATGTTTATGGCTAGTGCACCTGTCACATGACAGGCCTATATCCATGTATGGGGGTTGATACTGTATATGCTGTAATGTACTTTAGAATTAAGACACTCTGTCTCTTTAAAAGGCTTTTAAGAATGAAACTACAGAAATAGCCTTAATTGATCTAATGGCTATTTTTGAATCTGGTGTGTCTCCAGATAAGGGAGACAGTTTTATTGAGCCAGAAAAACATAACTCTTAGCAATAACTGGCTATCTAGCTTTCCATGACAGGGAGGGGTCAGGGGTTAAGTCAAATACATGGACCAGATGTCACTGGGGTTGACATGGAACCACAGTGACTCCTACAGGGAAAGGTACACTGTTACACCCCATCACACTGTGGGTGTGGCTTGAAGATGACCAGCCTGTATGTATACGACATACATTTTGAACTCAGAGCAATTGATAAACAGTTTAGCTGGGGTCAGATCTCCTGTCCAGATGGCATATACTTGAAGACCAGAAGTATATGTGTAGGCCTGGAAAAATCTCTAAAACTAGACCTGAGTGTGTGGAAAGTTTGACTTGTCACATACTGAACAGAACATTCTGATTTTAAGCCAGAATTTTGGAAACCAAGACTTTTCACCAAGGAAAGCACCTGAAGTGTTTTTTTTTAAGGACATTCAGAGGAACTGATTTGAGACACAACTTTGCTACAAACAGTTGCTTAAAGACTCATCTCTACAAGGACATTTTAAAATGTTGTGTGGACCCTAACATCAAAACAAAATATAGTTTAGAATAACAGTATCAAGTGTTTTCTGTAAACCATCCAATTTAATTTTGATATTGTCTGCATTTCAAAGTTCTTCCAAACTGTAGACTTTTCTGTATTGTTTTTATTTTAAGTAAACTTTTATGAGTTTCTTATCAACTCTGCCTGAGGTCTGGTTATATGATTTAACATTTTAAATAGAAGGGTTTTGAAAAGACTGTGTGCCTGAAAGATAGTACCACTCGGCTATTGTATAAAACTACTTGGGCAAGGCGTGAGCTAGTGGCCGTGGTGGGATTCAAATACTGAATGTAGTACAGAGTCAAGGTAACTCAAAACTACAGTAACCACCCCTCCCACTGGGAAGAGGAAGGTTGTTGATCCTTCCTGAACCCTTACAGTGACTCATGAGTTCTTAAAAATTGGGGTCCTCTCTGCAAACAGGATGTCCTACTGGGGTTTGGGGGCCAGGGGCTCATGACAGATTTGGTGGCAACTTCTGGGATTTTGAATGGTCTTACAAAACCATCACATATTCAAGGGCAGAATTTGGAAAGAGGAAAAAGAAATTTGGTTGCAGACAATAGACCCTATCCTGTTTTATTTTATTTTTTTGAAATGGAGTAGTGTAGGTAGAAGAATGTCTGTCCAGTACAGCAATATGAACCTGGAACAACTGAGGAAGATCTGTGGGGAGAAGGGCATCCCTAGTGAAAACAAAAATAAAAAGCAACTCATGGAGGCCTTTCTGGCAGTTGAGATGTAGGAAGTGCAACCTCACTTAGTGCCAGAGGTGGTGACTTCGGAGGTCCAGGGCCCGGAGGAGAAGGAGCCATCTACAGACCAAGAGCTGGAGCTGAGAAGGCAGCAGATGCAGGAGAAACAGATTGAAAATGAGCAAAGAAGGTTTGAGATGGAAATGGAGGACTGACGGCAACAGAGACAGGCGGAGGAATGACAGCACCAGGCACAAGAATGGCAGCACCAGGCGGAGGCTGATGAACGGCAGAGACAGAGAGAGGCCGAGGCGGAGGAGGAATGGCAGCACCAGAGGGAGCATGAGCTGAAAAAGCTGACGCTCCGACCGACACTAGTCCCTGAGCAGGTAAGTGGTGGAGTTAGTTTTGAACCTTCAGGGCTGGGATACAAGTTAAATTCCAAATTAATGGCTGAGTTTAAAGAGGGGAGGATATGGGCATGTTTTTAAATTCCTTTGAAAAGGTCTGTATCCAGGCCAATCTGCCCAAAGATACCTAGAGCTTTCACCTGTCTCCACTACTTATGGGCAAGGGAAGGGAAGCATTGGGGCTGATAGACAATGTTGCAAGTAAATATTTTGACAAGTTAAAAACTGCTTTATTAAAAATATGATCTGAACCCTGATGCATATAGTACATTATAAAATGGCAAGAATAGATAATGACTGCTGATTGGCTAATACCACTCTAAGCTGGGCATTTATTTTCAATAAATGCCCAGCAAGAAATTAGTACCAGCCTGAGTACCACCTTACCACATACCCTTGTGCAGGGGTGCTCACTCTGCTTACTCATTGGCTGAAACCACCAGCTAAAATTCAAAATCCCCGCCATGTTTTCTCTCTTCGTTAGCGAGACCAACGCCCCCCCCACACACACAGACACAGTCGCTCCTTCACTTTAACGTTGCTCCTGTTCAAAAATACAAAAAGAAAGACACTCCACTTATTCTGTGGTCTGGAAGAGTGCCCAAATTTTTTTTTTCTCACAGCTGCACTCTCCCGACCACACTATCACAGCAGAGTGCTAAACCGGAAGTGAAACAATGCATTGCTCGAACCTTTTAAAATCACAGCATTCTACTGCCACAAATGCCAAAACTGCCTCAAACTTTAATGCTCCCACAGGTATTCCATGTAGCAATATAAATAAAATCACATAATTTACCTACGCAGTTGTTCGTCAAGGCATAGTTTTCACCACAGGTCCTGCAGCTTAACTGCAGCCAATTAAAAAAATGTTAAGTCAAGGCATAGTTTTCACCACAGGTCAGCGGCAACTGCAGCCCAATTTAAAAAAAATGTTAAACAAATGACGCAACGATGCCACTTTTCCAATTCTTCAAGTGGATGTGTCTGTCTAGAGAAGGGGGGGGCAGTGTTCATAGCTGTGGGGAGGAGCAACACAACCTGGAACAGCCTTAAAGAAACATGGACTATTTTTTAAATACTGTTGTTTCTGATATTACTATTACTTTTTTTATAATAATTTCCTCTCTTCATTAAACCTTACTAAGAAAACCATTTTATAAGCAAATAATACCCTCCAGGGTGGGCATTATTGGGAAATACCGGACCTTCCAGGGGCTATAAGGCCCTCCGCCTGCAGCCGTCGGGCCTCATCACGCCCCTGGGCGTCGGTATTTCAATAATACCACCCTGTCAGGTATTGTTGCTTACATGTTCTGGAAACTCCAAAAGGGGCCAGAAATGAGCTTTGAGGAGGTAGCCACAAAACAGCATCAATATTTAAAACGTTGGTGGGAAGGGGTGAAAGCAGATTCCATTGAAGCTACTGAAGGGGTGGTATTGCTTGAACAGCTTTATTGGATTTGCTCACATGACTTAAAGCTTTGGCTAGAGGACCGAGATCCTAAGACTGCCGAAGAGGCTGCCAAGGTGGCAGATCACTATGCTCGAAGCAGGGCTGCTCAAGAAGGGAATGCAGTGGTGAAAGGGAAAAGTGGACATTTTGGGCAACCAAAAGCCACGGTACCTCTGCAAAAAGAAGGGATTCCCCAGGTGGCAAAAGGGAGGTTGTGGACAAGAAACAGGATGAATGCTGGTATTGTCATCAGATAGGCCATCTGTCTAGGCAGTGTCCTAAGAAAGCCCAGAAGGTAAAAGGGCCTGTGCAATCAGAGACAATAGCCCACTGTATCACTGAGGCTCTCCCTGACAATATGAGGGGGCACATTCACCCAGTCATGGTGAATGGGGTACAAACTAGGGTACTAAGGGATACAGGAGCATCTCTTACCCTGGTGAAAGGGGATTTGGTAGGGGCTGAACAAATACTGCCAAATCAGTTTGTCTCTGTGAGGGATTACACAGGGGTAAGGAAAACTTACCTATTAGCCAGTGTTACCCTGGATTGGGGAGATGCAGGTGAAGGGGTAAGGAAGGTGGCTGTAGCTGAAAAACTCATTATGGATGTTATTGTGGGGAATGATGTTCCACAGGGAGTGGTTTGCGCTGTGACGAGGAGCCAGAAGAATAGAGGCTCCTATGATCCTCGGGACCCCACAGAAATTCAGACAGAAGAGGTTGGGAGACAGGCCAGCCAACCTGTAGCTCTTGGAAAAGAGGGTAATAACGGGGGGATGGAACTTCCCCTAGTGGCAGTTAGCCCAACTGCTACTGAAGGTTGCTCTCAGGAGGGAGGGGTGACACAGCCCGGGGGAAGGGGAAGGTTGTGATACTGAGTCCCCTACTGCCACAGCTATGGACCTCAGCCTGGGAACTGATGGGGGCATGCCCCATGCTCTGGGTATGTGGGAAGACTTAGCATCAGAGTCTGCTGGGACACAGGGAGGTGACGGAAAGCATAGGGTGTATTGGGAAAATGGACAGTTATACACACAGGACATAAGTCAGAGGGAGAGGTGATGGGCAGGCAGCTTGTTGTTCCCCAGGATTATCATGAGTTATTGCTCAAGGTAGCTCATGATATTCCCATGTCCAGACATTTGGGCATTGCTCACACTATGCAGCACTTAGCCCACAATGTCTATTGGCCCAATATTACCAAGTAGGTGAAGGAATACTGCAAGTCCTGTCACCTGTGCCAGGAAATAGGGAAGACCGGAAGCAAAGCTAAGGCTGCCCTGGTTTCCTTATCACTTGTGGAGGGCCCTTCCAGAAGGTTGGAATGGATATTGTGGGGTCTTTGAACCCCCATTTCCTCAGGAAAAAGGTATATATTGACAGTTGCTGATTATGCTACCTGCTATTCCGAAGCCATCGTGCAGTCCTCCACTAAGGCGGACAAAGTGGCAGATGCTTTGCTGGTGATTTTCCCCCATACTGGGTTTCCACAGAAGGTTATATCTGATCTAGGGAGTAACTTCATGTTGGACCTAATGAATTGTTTGTGGGAGAACTGTGGTCCCATACAGAGCCACATAACGTCTTACCACTCACAAGCCTATGGTCTTGTTGAGAGATTTACTGGGACCCTAAAAGCTATGCTTATGGCATTTGCAGAACAGCATGGGTGGGACTGGAAAATTACCTGCCCCACCTGCTGTTTGCCTACAGGAAGTGCCACAAGAGTCAACAAGGTTTTCACCCTTCGAGCTCTTGTATGGATGCTGGGTGAGGGGCCCCTAGATTTATGAGAGGACTGGGAAGGAAAGCATGCCACTCAGGGACTCCCATAGTGGAGTATGTATTAAAATTCAGGGAAACATTGAAGGAGCTTACAGGCGTGGCCCAGTGCAATCTGGCAGCTGCCCAGCAAAAACAAAAGACCTGGTATGATCGTGGAGCCAGAGCTTGCTCATATGGGGTAGGGACAGGAGGTAATGGTTCTGATCTCAGTCTGAAAGGATAAGCTGCAAGTTGGGTGGGCAGGGCCATACAAGGTAGTCCAGCAGGTAAACAATGTTAATTACATTGTAGAGTTACCTGACCAAAAACATACTCACAAAATGTATCATGTGAACATGATAAAGCCGTATTTCAATAGGGCTAACATGATACTTGTGGTTTGCAGTCCTGGAGAGGAGCCAGGAGGGGAAGACCCCCTTCTCGACTTGTTGGCTGAGAGTAAGCAGAATCATCTGTGGAGACCATCACACTGTCACCACAGTTGACACCTGGACAGGCCCAAGAATTCAGGACCGTTTTGCGAGACTTTGCCCCCTTATTTATGGCAAAGCCTGGACGGACACCACTAGTGCATGATGTGACACGGGACCCAAGCATTCATATGTAGGACAGCTTACCAAATGTCAGAGATAGTCCTCAAGGACATTAGGAGGAGGTGGGGAGATGCTGGATGTAGGGTGATCCAGAAGTCCCACAGCCCTGGGCCTCACCTATACTTCTTCTATCAAAACTGAATGGGACTACATGGTTCTGCATAGATTAGCATGAAATCTGATGCCCACCCAATGCCACGCACAGATGAACTGCTTGACAAACTGGGAGAGGTGACATACTTGACTACAGTAGACCTAACAAAGGGGTACTGGCAGGTGGCACTGACTGACAAGGCTAGGGAAAGGTCAGCATTCATTACCGCAATTGGCCTGTTAAAGTTCAAGGTCATACCCTTTGGGATGAAAAATGTCCCTGCCACATTCCAGTAGGTTAGTCAATCAGGTGTTACTGGATACGGAGGAATTTGCAGTCACCTACCTGGATGATATTGCTATCTCCAGCAATAGCTGAGAGAAACACCTGATACACCTGAGGGAGGTGCTGGGCCAAATACAGGTCACAGATCTGACTATT
The DNA here is from genome assembly GCA_016271365.2 of Neoceratodus forsteri. Taxonomy (NCBI): domain Eukaryota; kingdom Metazoa; phylum Chordata; order Ceratodontiformes; family Ceratodontidae; genus Neoceratodus; species Neoceratodus forsteri. The sequence continues at coordinate 1,545,416,796 of CM028131.1, read as the reverse complement.
AAGGCAGAAAAATGTTAGGTGGCTATGGCAGAGGTCACTTATTGGGGACTTATTGGGGCGAGGCCAACTTCACCCAAACCAAGCAAAGACAGAGGCTATTGCGTCATGGCCTACACCCGAAACCCAGAGACAAGTCAGGAGTTTTCTGGGACAGCAGGGTATTATAGAAAATTTGTTCCCAACTACAGCTCCCTGGCCACTTTATCTGGCTGGCTGACAATGAATAAGCCTAGGAAGGCAAAATGGGATGCAGACTGTGAACAGGCCATCATGTAGCTGAAAACCTCACTGTGTAGGGCCCCAGTGCTGACCAGCCAGGACTACAACAGGCCATCTGTGGTACAGCAGGGATGCCTCAGATGTGGGAATAGGGGCAGTCCTCAGCCAAGTATCCAAATGGGAGAAAGTACCCCATTGTATACTTAAACAAGAAGCTGCTTCCATGGGAACAAGCCTATTCAACAGTAGAGAAGGAATGGCTCGCCTTAGTTTGGGCATTAAAAAAAGAACCATACCTTTATGGGAGGCATTTTAAGGTCTAAACGGACCACAGCCCATTAATATGGTTGGGCCAAATGGGGAAAACAAATGGGAAACTTCTGAGATGGAGTATTGCCTTACAGGCTTATGACATGGAGATTTTGCATAGGCCTGGATCCAAGAATGGGAACACAGATGGCCTATCACACATACTGGATCTATAACAGAACTGAGAAGAACTTCCTCCAATAGGGGCATGTTGCCCCAGGTTCTGTTTTAGGAGGGAGGAATGTTGCATGATAGACCTATATCTATTTATGTGGGCTCATATTGTATATGCTGTAATGTACTTTAGCATTAAGACACTGTCTCTTTAAAAGGCTTTTAGGAATGAAACTACAGAAATAGCCTTAATTGATCTAATGGCCATTTTTGAATCTGGTATGTCTCCAGATAAGGGAGACAGTTTCACTGAGCCAGGAAAACATAACTCTTAGAGATAACTGGCTTTCTAGCTTTTCCATGACAGGGAGGGTCAGGGGTTAAGCCAAAAGCATGGAACAGATGACACTGGGGTTGACATGGAATCACAGTGACTCCTACAGGGAAAGGTACACTGTTTCACCCCATCACACTGTGGGTGTGGGGCGAAGATGACCAGCCTGTATGTATACAACACACATTTTGAACTCTGAGCAGTTGATAAACAGTTTAGCTGGGGGTTAGATCGCCTGTCCAGATGGCATATACTTGAAGACCAGAAGTATATGTGTAGGTCTGGAAAAATCTCTAAATGCAGACCTGAGTGTGTGGACAGTTTGACTTGTCACATACTGAACAGAAAATTCTGATGTTAAGACAGAATTTTGGAAACCAAGACTTTCCACCAAGGAAACCACCTGAATAGTTTTTTTTAAAGGACATTCAGATTTGGGACACAACTTTGCTACAAACTGTTGCTTAAGGACTCATCTCTACAAGGACATTTTAAAATATTGTCTGGACCCTAACATCAAAACCAGGTATAGTTTAGAATAACAGTGTCTAGTGTTTTCTGCAAACCATCCAGTTTTACTTTTGATATTGTCCGTATTTCAACGTTCTTCCAAATTGTAGACTTTTCTATATTGCTTTTATTTTAAGTAAACTTTTAGGATATTCTTATCAACTCTGCCTGGGGTCTGGTTGTGTGATTTAACATTTTAAACAGAAGGGTTTTGAAAAGACTGTGCCTGAAAGATAGTACTGCTCAGCTATCGCATAAAACTACTTAAGCAAATGTAGCCAGTGGCCGTGGTGGGATTTAAATACTGAATGTAGTGCAGAGTCAAGAGAACTCAAAATTACAGTAACCACCTTCCCACTGGGAAGAGGAAGATTGTTGATTCTTTCTGAACCCTTACAATGGCTCACGAATTCTTAAAAAGGGGGATCCTCTCTGCAAACAGAAGGTCCTACTGGGCTGCCCGGGGTTTGGGGGCCAGGGGCTCGTGACTGCACCTAACTGATAAACAAAAACTAAATAAATAAATAAAATGAATAAGTCACTTGTTAACTTGTTATTGTGTAAATTTTATTTTTTTAAATAATGTTTCATAAAGTGCTGGAACATTGTGGCTCGTGCCCCTGACTCGTCTTTTCCCACCACTCCTCCTTACACTACTTCAGTTTTCCTCAATCAAGTCCATCAGTCTTCCCCTTTTTCCTTTCCTTCCCCTTCAAGTCTCACACTGTACCACACATTTTCTGACCCTTTTCTATGTTCTTGTTTTTTATTTATTAATAGCTTTGCCTTGTTCTTTTTACAGACAGGTGCTCCTGCCTCCTGGTGGCATATAAAATGTGACTTTTTTAATTTTATCTTATTTATTTGTTTTCTCTGTACTTCCCTCCCATCTGACCCTCACCCAGGTAGTTCCCTTTGCTCTCACCCAAGCAGTTCCCTCTGCTCTCACCCAGGCAGTTCCCTCTGTTCTCCAGAACTCTCTCACTCTGATCATGAGTCACTCTGTCACACCTTATCCCAGCCCTCCCCTTGTTCTATTTGCACTGCAGTCTTTGTTTTTATTTTTAATTATTTTTAAATTGTTTTCCATTTTTTCCAGACCCCTGGCCCCCAGGTAGACCAGTCAATCCACCCCCTCCAAAAAAATGCAACCTGGCCCTTCCTGGTGGAGTAGTGGCATACTGTACAAATGTGACCTTTTTTTACTTTTATCTTTTTTTTCTCTACTTCCCTTCCATCTGACCCTCACCCAGCAGGCAGTTCCCACCCCACCACCACCACCACCACAACCCTGCTTCTCGATGACTCATTCTCTTACATGTTGCCCCAGGCCAGCCCCCCCTTTCTGTTTGCAGTTTTTTTATGAATTTTAAAGGAGAAGACTACTGTATATTTCTGATTTGGATATGTCTGATGTATTTATTATACATTACACAAGTTATTGTACATATGTCAATAAGAGATCAGTCATTTCTGCTGTTGCAACACATATCTAGAGTCTGAAGCGCTGACACAAGGTAGTAAAATGTCAAGCACGCCTCGATTTACATGTAAATTGGTCACTTGTAATACAGCCCCTCCCATTCCCTGATGTCACTGCAGCAACAGTGCAGAAGAACACATAAGGGTATCAGTTCTGTCTATCCTGATTTTAGTTTATTTGCAATAGCTTAAGACAGTTCTGTCATGCAACTCACACAGGGAGTAGTACTTGTAGCCTTAATACTGCATGTGTAGAGCAAATAATACATCTAATAGAATTTCATTCACAGGAAACAGAATCTGTTCTTTGTACTGCTCATTTCTCTCTGTGAGACACTTGCAACATGTTGTGGACAGCAGTAGAAAGAAAGAATCAATCAATCAATCAATCAATCAATCAATCAGGCAATCAAGCAGTCAATCAGTATTGCACCAGGTGGACACCCTTGAGAAGATTCATTTACAAGGTAGGCCGGAGCAGTTTACCAAAGGATTACACAAGACTGAATTCATCCTTTGCACAAATTATACACCCCCCTTTCAGCAGCCTGAAAGTGGAGAGCTACATCACTTACTCTAGAAAGTGTATTGCTCTACATTTCAAATGCCTCTTACATCTGGCTTTCTGACTGGAAATACCAAGACACAGAATGCATATGATATGGGAGGAATGAGCTAAGCAAATACAGAGCACTAAAAACACTGAGACTGATTTAGTTTCTTTACCTACAACAGCTGAAGTGTAGCATCTGATTTGTGAGGGACATCCTACTTCAAATGCTGGCATTACAAGGGTGGGGGGGCTGCCACAGCTTGTTTTCAGTACCTTCAAAGTGAAGTGCTGTAGCTCTCACATCACTGCTAATGATTTATAAAGGGAATGGGGTCACTGTTAAAGTCATGGACTTGAGGGGCCATCACAGTTCCCAAGGTGGTTAGGGGAACTTGTTAAGGGTTAGAGAGTAAGGGACTTTAGTAGGATTTGAACCAGAGTTTCCCAGTTCTTGTGCCTGTGCTTTAACCACTGATTACACTTCTTCTATATGGTGCAGCTGATGTCCTGGTAACTCATTCCTTGTTATAGCTGAACTCTTTATTGCCTTACATCAGCCATCCGATCACTGACTGCCTAGTTACAAAGGAAAGGGCATTTTGCAAGATTGTGTCTCACTGCTGGTGTCAATCAAAACAGAGAATGCTAACACACACAGAACATAATACAACATCTATATAATACCACTTCAGACTCTTGTTGTACCCAGAGTCATTTATTGGGTAAACTATTTTTGCTAACAGGCACTCCTTATAAGCATATTGTATATACACATGTCAAATCAATGCTGCATCACACTCATGATCCTAGTTCCTATTAGACCTGCACTTCAGGCTGGCTGTGCACAACACTTAAAGGGTTGCTCCATTACTCAAGTGGGGAACCAAACATTGTGGGTTCTGTTTACTGGTGGAACAGCATTTAGTGCAGCACCATTATCTGTTGCTCTGCTGGCACCATCCTCCAGCAACATTGATGGTAAAATGGAGGACAAACACATTGATAACGGAATTTTTTTATTTATAATCTAGATTTTGACAACTATAAGACTGCTGGCAACTGGAGGAGGCACACAACAGTTACACATAAGGAGTTGGGAAACTATGGGTATGAAACTATGGGAGACTTCTCCTTTACATTCTTTTTGTTTGTTTTTTCAGACCCCCCAGAGGTAGAAGTTGTAGACCAGGGGCAGGATTTTCAAAGCTCTCAGAAGGTGCAAAACCTTCCCTAAGTCCCCAAAACTCCCTCAGCTACGGAAAAAAAGGGGAGTTTGCACCAAGTGCTATTCACAGAAACCCCCACAGCTGCGGGAAAAAACACTATGGACTGTGGAAAAAAGTGCAGCTGCGGAAGTTCCTCAGGACAAAAAGGTGTGAGATCAGTGAAGCACAGTCCTTGAAAGGCTATTTACAGCCAGGTTTTTCCCGCAGCTGAGGAAAATATGTTACACACAGTGGAAAGAGGCGTAACTCTCTCTCAGCACACTGCAGTAGTGCCCCAGCAATTGGAATCAATTAAGGTGGAGGTGTACCACAGGTAATAGCATCTGAGACAGTATAGCAGTGGCTGATGTTACAGCACTGAAAGCACATATTGTCATGCTATGGCAACAGGCATCAACCACTAGACCCAGTGCAGCCCATGACAGAGCCCCCAAGCAGTAGAGCCTGACCAGCCAGCAGTGAGTGCTACCCCGCAGGCCACAGGAACACCCAGGGAGGGACGACCAGCAGGGGCAGTCGGCCACTGTGGTGCCAGGGTTTCACAGGTACCTCAGGTGCTGCTGTGGTCCCAATTGGGGACTGGTTGCTGGTCTGTGTGTGTGCTATCACCCTCATATTATAGCAGCACTGCTACAGTCTGCTGCTTCAGCTAGTAGTTGCCTATTGCTGTGCCTTCACAGCCTCCACAGCTAACGTATTCGCAGCACTTACATATAGTCCTGCGGCAGCTAAATTGCCGCATGCAGCATTTTTATGGAAATCTGCAGCTGCGCTGGTTTCTTTGAGAATACAGTGCAGCTGCGCTCACACTGCAGCTAGCCTTTTCTCCCCCAGAGTTATGGAATTTTGGCTTTCTTTTGGAGAATCCTGCCCCAGTTATTCCAGTCCTCCCATGCCCAACAAATGTGACCAGGCCCTCCTGGTAGGGTCTAGGTAGCTGGCATACAAAATAAATGTGATCAATATTTTTAATCGCTTTTGTTTTTACTCTGTGCTTTCTTCCGTTCTGACCCTCACTCAGGCAGTTTCCTCCCCACCACACTAGAAGTCTCTACGACTCAATCTCTCACACCTTGCCCAAGGCCAGTCCTCCCTCATTTTCTATTTGCAGTCTTTGTTGTTAATATTTTTGAGATTTTAATTTTTTGTTTGTTTTCAGACCCCCTCCACAGGTAGAAGTCATAGACCACTCAGGCTAGTCCACCCACTCTCAACAAATGCCCCTGGACCTCTCTCCAGGTCAGGTGGCATAAATGTGACCTTTATGTTTTTAAATTTGTTTTAATCTTTTTTCCCTGTCTGCCCTCACCCGTCAGTTCCCTCTCCACCACACCAGAACTCTGCCTCTCCACAACTCAGTGTTACACCTTGACCCAGGCCAGTCCCCTGTCTTTCGTATGCAGTCTCTTTTTTTCCGATTATGTTTTATATTGTTTTCGAGTTTTTCATACCTAATTGATCAGTTAGTCCAGTCCACCACCCACTCCTAGGAATTGGGACATAGCTTTTGAATTGCTTCCCAAATACAAAATCAATGTTTCTGTGCAATCGAGGACCTTTCTTGTTGAATGACTAAATGCACTGCACAAAGATTTTAGTGTGCCACGCTCACTACTGAGCCTTTTTCTCCACCTCTTAATTTTCTGCCCATTGAGGATGGGCAGATTTGGTGAGTCGTGCTGCAGACAGGCAACTCCTACTGCCCTTCTTGCTCCTGGTCCCTTCTCTCACTGTACCAGGCATTCTCCTACCTCCTCTCAGCTCTCAGGCACTCCTGCCAGTGCCCGCACTCTGCCTTTGCTCCTCCAGTCACTTGATGTTGCTGCCTGCAAGAAAGCAGATCATGTGGTCTCCCAACCTTGGCGACCCTGGGCACCTGACCCTGCACCCCTCCACAGTGTTCCTCCAGCCCGCTCCAGTGCTCGGACCAGCTCCTCCACTTGCAAGAAAATAAAGGGCTCTGGGGGCTTCTGATGCCATGATCTATGGGCGACCCTGCTGTCTGAAAGACAACAATAGGTACAGAATTTCAAATACAGTAATGTCAAATCACTGGTTGTCCACGGGCAACTGGCTGCCCACCTTAATGCTTGTCTGAGCGGCTAATTGGTAACTTGAGACATCGGCTGAGTTTGTTGACCCCTGGTGTGACTCCCCTTCAATATACACAACCCAGTCCCCAGATCCCCGCCCTGATCACTAGAGTCATGTATACTGTTGCTCAATGCCAGTCCCCACTTTCCTTCTGTCTGCTCTACCTCTGACAAATGTTTATTTTATCCATTTTTGTTTTTCTTTCTTGGACTGGTTTTCTGTCTTCCCCAGTGCACTCTACTTCAGCACACACACACACACACACACACACACACACACACAGTCCCCGGCCTGCACCGACATGACACTAGTCATACATGCTGCCACCCCCACCCCCCACTTTCACTCTTCCTTTCTGTCTGCTCAGTTCAAAAACTTTCTATTTTTAATTGATTTCATTTTGTATCTCCCCGAGTTCCCTCTCCTTCAGTTGCTTTCCCTAAAGTTCTCAACCTCTGGGCATGATCCCTCTGTGGCTGGGCCCACACTGGCTCTCCTGCCATGCAGTCTGCATTTATACCCCAGTTTGTTCATTTTAAACTGGGATATTGGAACTGTGGCTGCTAGCTTGGGCCCCCTTTCACCTCTCCCCACTCTCTCAGAAAGCCAGTCACATGACTAACAGACAGGCAGAGGCTGGGTGAGATTAATTAAAATAAAAAAAATTAAAAAAAAAGAAATCCAAACCAAACTGGCAGTGTTCAGCTTGGCATTTAAAGAAACAGAACCGCCTGAATTTTAAGGGACCCGGTTGTGTGTGTGTGTGTATGAGGTGGGGGGGAGGATCTGTGCCCATTGTCATATCTACATTACTAGGTATCTCCTATGCTGTGTACCATGAGTTTTTTTTCTTTTTTCAGTTCTAACCCTACCTGGTCTACAATGGGATTTCTAAGCCAAACTAGTGGGCATCTTTTTCTTGAGAAAAAAATTAAAGTATTTATAAAATACTCCAATGTTGATGGAAGTAGAAAATGTTATCACCAACTAGAACTGGAGTATGTCTGGAATCTTTTACAGTGAAAAAGGTAAGGTCAACTTTTTGCCTGATTTTGTTGTACTGCTGCTTTTAAAATGCTTTTCTTGTGTGAGTAGCACTGAGGCTTCTGGGGTCTGGATTTGTGAATAGGAAGTACTGTATGTTTTTTCCAAAATTGCTGGGTGGATTTCCTTTACAGTTTGTGATTCCTGAGCAGTGTTGCAGGGGGTCATATGTTTTTAAAACTTATATTTTATTGTTTTCAGATACTGCGACACAAAATACTCTTATACAAGACGGTACACAATTCATATATCAGTAACCCACATATATGTTCCCTAAAGCTACAATATACATTGTTTGTCGTCTCATAATCTGGCATATTAGGACTCGGGAGGGGTTAAGAAATGGGCATAATTTCTTTTGGTATTGCTGGGTTGTTTGACTTCCATTGTGACCTTTTTGACCTTGAGGATATGTAATTAGCATATTGACCTTTTAGACCCCAACTGGTTGTGCTCTAGATTGGTGCACCCCATCATGTTCTTCTGAGCAGGGGTATATGCTATGTTAACATAGTGCTATATGAGGGGTCCTGATTAATGAGGAGTCAGAACTGACAGACAACATTTTATAAAATCCTCTAATGCACACTCTGGAGTGGCTTATTGTGCTAATAAAATAGATTGCTGCTCTTTTGCATTATATGTAAACTGAAACATTTTAATATGTTTTTACATGAATCATTTGTTTAAATAGGCAAGGCAAGGCATATTTTATTGATATGGCGCCTAATCCTCAAGGCTCTGGGCGCTTTACAGAAAAATACAATACAACAGGCAATAAAACAATGAAATTACATTTGTACAATTTTAAATAAATAAAATATAATTCAGTTTAAAAGCTTGCAGGATGCTATAATCAGGGACTGAGCAAAACATGATGAAATTCAGTGATCATTAAAAGCCAGGCTAAAGAGGTGGCCTTCAGCCTCTGCTTAAACACCTATACAGAGGGAGCATCCCAACTGCAGATGGAAGCGAGTTCCACAGGGGATGGCCCAGAAATGCTGAAAGCAAGATCTACCGAGGTCCTGAGCCGAACCCTGGGAACATCCAGGAGGCCCCTCAAGGAAGAGCGGAGGGAGCGAGCAGAGGTCATCAGTGTCAGAGCTCTGACAGATAGCCAGGGCCCAGTCCATTTAGGGCATTATAGGTGAGAAGACCCACCTTGAAAAAGACCCCCCCACCTGACTGGCAGCCACTGCTGGGCACGCAGAACCGGAGTTACATGACTGGACCTTGAAAGACCCATCGATAACCGGCTGGCCATGCTATTAAATAACATATTAATAACATATATACATAAAATAGTCCCTGATTTTGTAGATAATGAGGCTTTATGCTTTGGAAATGAGAACTGGCACCAGACCGTGTGGTACTAAGAATTTAATGTGACTAAGTGGCATCTCTCAGCCAATAAAGTTTCTAGATGTTTCTTGCCATTTTATAACCTAATACAGTATATACAATATAGATGTACTGAGTTGAAACATTATTTACCGCTTTACAATAAGTGAATTTTGGAACCTTTTATGCTCCTATGTAATATATATTTAGATTTAAATTATTTATTTCATTGTTTTATTTTTGTTATCAGACTATATGCTTTTATTGCACGTACCCATATGTGTCATACATCTTGTGTGTAAAATATACTATGCTATAAACAGTTACAACTCATCTGTTAAAGGAAGAAATACTATGATACAATATTATGATTTATACATACATATCTTCAACTCTTTCTTACAAGAGACAGGGGAATTATTAAACATACTGTTGAAAGAATGTGAGAATTTTAGACAGTGTTACAAATTTCTTAGTGTTGGAATTAAACTTTATGAGCTTTGGGAGCTGGGGGGTCCATAAGGGTCACACCTTTAAATTGAGCCCCCCTTCCCATTATAAGACAATGGAAGTAATTTGTGAGCTACGGGACTCTCTTCAGAGCTAGGGGGGTCGAGCCCTGGCAAGCCCCCCTGTAATTCCAACACTCAGTAATGTCTAACAAATAGCTGGGTTCTTGTGAAATTGTAAGTACAGGACATTATGTGGTTAACTAGTAAAACCCAGTGTTATTGATCAGCAGATGATATTACAGTTTATCCATAAGTTTTCAATGTTTTTAAAAAAGTTTCTCACATATACACACAACTAAGTTACCTTCAATGCCTTTCTAATTATATATCTAAATTTATCAGATGTTATCCAGTGTCTTTGGACTTTTCCAGTTTGATTTTCTTAACTTCATTGCTGGCACTAAAAAATTAGCCAGGCTGATCTAGTCAGTGTTTCCCCATTTATTGTTGTTAACAACCTATTAATTTATGTGGCAAAATAAGTATCCTTAAGGTAAGGTCCTAACTATTTTTCACTCTGATGTTTATAGCATGAACAGACTATCAGTATGTAAAATATATCACAGTCTGTGCATATCTGCATGAGCAAAGCAGACTTGTATTATCGTCGTCCTCTTCGGCAGAAGTGAGCATACTCTGGGACATTCAGTTCTTCTCCTCCTCCTCTCCTCAGTCAGCCTTCCGATGGCCCTGGCTCATTCCCGAATCCCGATTGCCGGTGTCACATGCAGTAGCTGTACCACAGCAGCAACAGGGCCGCTTGGATTAATTTATAGATAACTCAATTATAAAGTTAAACCAAACCTGAAAATTAATCAAACTAAATGGGAGTTGGAGTTAGATGTGAGAATTTCAGACTCAGCCCGGTCTAGATGCTGGTAATAAAACCCATTCTGGATTTCAGGATGTTAAATATCAAATTGTTAATAAAATTATTCTCCGAAGGTGGTGCAGAATTTCACACCAGCAGTACTTAAAGGAAGGGGAGTATTGGCTACAGATCTTTGTTAGAGATGTTTTGAGGACGGGGTAACTTGACTAGTATTTTATGGTCCTGTAACAAAATAATATTCAATTGAAGTATTTTGTCAAAACAGTTACAGACTATCCCATAGCTACATCACATACTTTCTGAATACTGGAGGAGGAGTCTGTTATTCAAGACTGACACTGGCATATCCAACAATGGATTATTACAAGTGCTTTAGAAGCAAAGCAGCAACTTGTTCGAAGATGGGGACCTAGCACAACCATGTCCATTGAAAATGGGATGAAAGCTGTACGTACTTTGGCTGTGTATAAAAGAATTTCAAATGTAAGTGCTGGGAAATCATCTGCATTTATTGGCATATACGCCTCCCGCCCTTTCTGGAATGTAGGATTATGCATCTGTCTCACATAGTGTTTTTAAATTAATTTAAGGAGAGGGATCTAAAACCTTTTAAATAATTGTATGATATAAAATACAGGCATATAGACAGTATCTCCTCCTCTAGTATAGAAATCCCTTATGTTACAAACGTGATGTTTGTTTGCACATTTCTGCAGAAGAAGCTGGGAAATTATTCTTCATTGGTTATTAATATTCTAGTATTTATTTATTCATTTAGTTTTTGTTGACTGGGATCAACCTGGGAGAATTACAACAAAATTAACAAAGTAACAGGTGTATAAGTTACAATAACATAACCTACAACAAGACAAAAAGATATAGCTTGCAGACAAAAGACAGGCTAACAATACGTCAGAAATCATCTAATAAAAAGTAGCACACAGCAGACAGGCAAGTAGGGAAAAAGTGAAGCAGTTCCATACAGCACAAGCTAAGAAGATCAACAGGTGCTTCCTCAATGTCCTCCTGAAGAGATATTGGGTGGGAGCACAACAGACTGGCACAGGGAGGGAGTTCCAGGTACAAGGGGTAAAAGTGGAGAAGGCCTGGCCTCTCATTAGGCTAAGGACTTTTGGTGCCATGAATATTTGTTTTTATTTTATTTATTCAATCTTGGATTACAAATACCTTTGAGCGGCAGGCAGCTCATTTACAAAGGCTTCATATCAGAAACGTAGGGGTTAACAATCAAACATACTAAGTGAAATATATGATATTACAACACATAAAAACAATAATTCGGTACTAGACAGGGAGTAGAAGAAGTTAGGAATTAGGTAGTATGATAAGAGCTTGAAGAGAGGGGAAATTTGTGGGAGGGAGTAGTACTATATTCGGCAGAAAGTGAGAGTAGCAGCCGGAGGCTTTGTTGTAGTTGGGAACAGTGGGAGGGGGTGCGGAGATTGGGGATAGTGGGGAGAGGAGGAATGACAGTTGTGGGCACTAGTGAATCCAGAGCTTAAGGTGGGGTCAAGTGCGTCAGTCACAAGAGCTTTCAGTTATGAGATGTAGACAGAGCATTTTCTTAAATGCTGCAAGTTTTGGGAGCATAGCCAGATCACTGCAAGGGCCATTGAACCATAGTGGGGCTTTGTATAGGAAGGACCATTGGAACTGAGCAGTCCGACATCTAGGGACTAAGAGGTGGTCTAATTCAGAGGTGCGGGTGTGTTGGACCTTTAGGGATTTATTTAACAGGCCACCAACACCTGGAAGTAAGAATCCAAAAAGCATCTTTTCGGTAAGGAGGCAAGTTTGGTATTTGAGCCTACCACCGAGCTGCAGCCATCCAGATTGGGCATATAACTCACAAGTGTGGGTGAGGCGATCCGCTCCAGTCATGAGTCTACAGGTCTTGTTCAGAGCCACCGTAAGTCTTTTGAATGAGGTGGTTGTTGCAGCTCCATAGATGACTAGGCCATAATCAATGACTGACAGTACTGAGCTGTAGATTGCAAGCTTAAGAGCTTCTGGAGTTAGGCTTCGTCTGTATCTATAGAATAGCCCAATCCTGGAATTAGCATTTCTGGTAACACTGTCTATGTGAGGTACGTAGGTGAGGTGACTGTCCAGGATGACACCTAGGTACTTGAACTGCTGGAGTTGTTCAAGAGGAACTCCTCGGTTGTTTGTAACTGAGATGGCATGTGCTCTATACTTGCTCCGGGGGAAGGAGAACAGAAAGACTTTGTTTTTTTGTAGTTTAGCACAAGTTTGTGTGTATTATCCCCCTGCAGCTGATAATAAACAAACCAACATTCCATCCATTAATGATTTTAGTGGGAAAAGAATCTGGTACCAGCCACTACTGATATGGATACATACCTGACCTCAGGTGGCCCCAAATCAGCAAGACTGCTGTGAAAGCTGGAGGCAGTGAGGGCCAGGAATGGGCAGATGCCAGATACTGATGCACCTCAGGAGACCTAGCAGGAGCTGCTGGAAGCATTAGGTTGGTTGATGTCAGTCCAGATCTTGGCAGCACTTACCCCCAAACTAGAAGAGGTTACATCCAAGCTGGATACTCTCAGGAGGCACCCTGAGGAGCAGGAGGCTTAAGTCATGGTCATGAAGATGCGGGTCTCGACCTTGGAGGATGACTGCAAGGGCAGGGTCCCAAACCACATGGCCAAACTCGAGAAAGAGCTAGCAGAGCTTCGGGAACAACTGGATGCACAAGAAAATAACCATTGGTTCAACAACATTCAGATCAGGGGATTACCAGAAGGCACAGAAGGGCCTGATACTGTTAAATTCCTGAAGAAGTGGATACCACAAATACTGAAGACAGACTGTTCCAAGGGTAGAGTAAGAACTGACAGAGCTCACTGGTTCTTGGGACCTAAGCTGCAGGAGGATGCCCCGCCCCCCACTGACAGGTTGTGTTACTGCTCCACCACTACCCGGACAAGCAGCAGTTGCTTCAGGCTTACAGGAAAGTGGGTAAAATAAGAGTGGATGAAAATCAAGTTTTCCTTTTTCAAGACTTCTCGAGGTCTAACAAAGGTGCAAACCTGATGCACCACTGATGAACACATTACGGGAGAAGAAGGTGGAGTTTAGATTGACGTACAAAACTCTGCTTGTCATCAAAATTGAAGGGGCCTCCTTTACCTTTTGGGAACTATATAAAAACAGGAAGTTCTGCAGAGACAGGAAACTGATGACGTGAGCTAATGTAGTCTAAGCTTTAATCTCTTTTGGGTGCTTGACCCACTGGTTACTGTGAGATTAGGAAACCTTCCTTCCCCCAATTGCTCCTTTTCTTCCCACACTGCCGCTGCATGCCATTCTACTACGAACATAAGAAATGCCAGCAGAAACAGGCCTCATGGGCTATCGAGTCTGGCTTGATTGTGCAGCTAGCCACCAACCTGCAGCCGCCCATCCTCCCTGCTCATAACACCCTCCTCACTGTGTCCCACCCTCTCTGAAATCCTCCTACCATTCTACACTTATACCACCTCCTCAGGCACAGTGTTCCATTTATCTACCCTTTCCATGAAAAAGTGTCTCCTGATTTCCTCCTGAATCTCCCGTCCTCCAATCTCAGCTGATGCCCTCTCGTGTCCCTCCCCCTTCTGATCTGAGGAGTCCCTTCTTTATTAATCCTGTTAATACCCTTTAGGTACTTAAAGGTTTCGATCACATCTCTCCTATCCCTCCTTTCTTCCAGGGAATACATTTGCAGCTCTCCCAGCCTCTCCTTGTAGGACTGTCCCTCAAGTCCTTGTATTATCTTCATTGTCCTAAGCTGCACCCCTCTCCAGCAATCTGATGTCCCTCTTCAGGAATGGATGCCAGTACTGCACGCAGTATTCCAGGTGCGGCCTGACCAGTGACCTGTACAGAGGGTAGGATCACTTCTCTGTGCCTGGAGGAGATTCCTCGCTATGCACCCCAGCATCTTGTTTGCCTTTGCAGCAGCCTTCCTGCACTGAGCTGAGTGGTCCATACTCCCCATTATTAGTACTCCTAGATCTTTTCCTCCACTGTGCTTACCAACTATACCCTCCCAAATGATATTTCTCCCTGGTTCTTGTCTCAAGTGCAGTACCTGCACTCTTGGCATTGAACCCCAACTGCCATGTCTCCGGCCATTCCTGTAGTTTGGTCAGGTCTTTCTGCAGCCCCCTCCACCCCTCCATGTCATTTACCACTCCACCAATCTTAGTATCGTCTGTAAGCAGACTGATCCTACTCCAGATCCCATTTGAGATATCGACTATGAATATCCCAAACAGCACTGGTCCCGGTACTGAACCCTGAGGCAGCCCACTCATAACGTCCCTTGGGGATGAGAGCCCCACCCCACACTTTGCTGCCTACCCTCAGCAAGTTGGTGATCCAGTTGACCATTTTTGTCCCCACCCCAATATATTCCAGTTTCCCCAGCCTCCAATGCGGCACCAAGTCAAAGGCCTTGCTGAAGTCCAAATATAAGACATCCACTGCATGGTCCCTCTCCAGTTCCCTGGTAACCCAGTCATAGTACTCGACTAGGTTTGTCTGGCAGGATCTGCCCAATACAAAACCGTGCTGATGGCCGTCTTGGAGCCCATTGGCTTCCAGAAAGGTCACCATTCTCTTTTAGGATTGACTGCATGAGTTTCTCCATAATTGAAGTGAGACTCACCGGTCTGTAGTTGCCTGGATCATCCTTCGGGCCACTTTTATGAGTGGGCACCACATGGGCCATCCTACAGTCCTGTGCATGCATTCTGTGTCCAGTGATGTACTTGAACAGGTCTGCCAGTGGTCCCACCAGGATCTCCGCTAGCTCCCTAAGTACACTAGGGTGAATGCCATGCGGCCCCGGTGCCTTGTCCACCCTCAGTGCCCTGAGTCCCTCCAGCACCCTGTCCTCCATAATTTGATATCAGTTGCCCCACCCTCCCGCCCACTCCACTCTTCCCATTGGATCTGCTTCCTTCTTTCCTTCGTGAACACAGTGCAGAAGTACTCATTCAGTGCCTCTGCCTGGTCCTCCCCCTTCTCCACCCACCCCCATCTTTCTTAATCCTCACAATCTGATCTTTGTTTCTTCTTCTCTCACCAATGTAGCTGAAGAAATCCTTTTCTCCGTTTACTAAGAAGTAAATGCCAACTGACCTCTGAGTGGAGGGGCCCAGTTGACTTTAACCTGTAGGAGAACTGACTGTTGGAGCACTGGGTTCCCTCACTGACGGCAGTAGAAGATGGAAATTTCCCCACCATGCAGCCTTCAAGCATGCTCATTCAACCACTGCCAACCCAGCCTACCTTGATGCTGCCATGACACACAGGGAAACGTGGAATATTGCCCCCACCACCAAAGTGAGTACCCCATACACCATAGACAAAGAGGAGACTTGGGGACTAAGGGAACAGTGGGACCTGGTCAGGTTGAGGAGGTTATTGGAGGGTGGGGGTGGTGGACACTGTGTGGCCTGAGACCACTACTTTAAGCAGCAGTGCAGTGAACAATGTATTCATAATTAGCATATTTACTGATCTTTTTGGACCAATCAGACAGACCACTCAATTCCTGCTGTGTGTGGAGCACGAATCTGTAATGCAAATAATTAGTTAGCTTGTTACTAAAACTCATTATTATTTTGTGCAAGAAAGGGCTGCCCTCCATATTCTTTTTTGCTCTCCGTGTACTCACAATGCATGTTCTTGTTTGGGGGCCTTACATGCATGGTCCAGAGCACTCGGCAGGAAAAGGGAATGTTCATTACAGCTTTTCTCAGACACAGGGAAGGACTCTGACTTTATGATACAGGCTGAATTTACTGATGGTAGCACAGCACATTGCTGCTGTTTGGTCTGCTACTGGACATCTATTATGTTTACCCCATTTACCATTGCTGGATTACCTGGGGCCTGGGGTAGCCACATACTGTACATATTGTAAACACGGCGCTGGTGTGTTGTTTTTGGTATGCTGTCAGTTCAGGGTGTGTTCTCATGGGTGTTGTTAGATGGGTGGCTCTGGTTGTAACAATTGGTTGCCTTCACTTAAGTGTTTGAAGTAAGCGAGTGGTGTGAACATACAGGTAGGGTGGAAGCAGTAATAAGACAATGCATTCTGGAAAAGCAGGGGGCATTGTGATCATCATAGCAATTCTCTGGTGACATGATGCACGCCGAATACAAATTAAGACCCAGGTGAGGGTCTGTGCTGGTTGGAGGGTTTCATGAGCTTGTTTAAAAGGAAAAGTTATATATATATATATATATATATATAAATGGGGGTATTCATAATTATCTGGAGCAGGCTTAACATTTTAGTTACAAATGAAATCTCCAAAATTTGTGTCTCTGCTGCTTTAACATCAGAAGGTGGGTTACACGTGTGGGGAACAGGTTGTTGTTGCAGTGGTGAGGGAGGAAAGTGGGGGGAAGCTGCTGAAACAAGCAGGATGGAGTTACTCAACTTGAATATCTCACAGCCATACCAGCAAGGGTGGGAGTCAAGCTACCTGGCCCTAGGAGGCCCGAGCGATACAGACTGCCAAAACCAAAGTAAATAAAGTTAATGTGCTGGAGGGAGAAGAACCGGACGGCAGTTAAGAGATTTGTTCACAAACTGAATGCCATGAGTGGAGGGAGAGAGTGGAGTGTTGTGTTAATAGTTTAAGGGTATTTGACAAACCACAGGGTTGGGACAGATTTATTGAAGGTTTCGAGGCACTGGGGTGCTGTGGGAGGAAGAGGAGGAACAGAGTGGAGGTGAAATGCGCAGGGTTGGGACAGACCTAGCAGAAGGTTTGGCGGATGCTGGGGTGCTGTGGGGAGAGAGAGAGAGTGAAATGGACTTCTCCTGTCATCAGACTCGACTAGCTTGTACTATTTGTTTAATCATTAAATATTTGTTGTATGTTTTAATGTTTTTGACACATTACCCAAAGAAGTCAAAGCATGCTGATACAGGTCAGTGTGCTCACAATGTACTGGAGATGGAGAGGTACACTGATATAGCTATAGCACTGGGTCTGTGTCTGGAAGGGCTTGTCCTCCCCAAGAGCTACGGGTATCGATAGCATATAACGGATAAAATCCCAGCATGCACCTGGAATGTCCAGTGCATTTCCTCTCCACTAAAAAAAAAGAAGCTGCTCACAGTACAAAAAAAGGCAAAATACACAGAAAGCCATGCTCCAGGAAACGCACCTCACTGGAGATGAGCGTTGAAGCTTGTGAAGGAATGGGTGGGCCACTGCTTTTCAGCCGCATATAATGGTCACAAGAGAGGGGTGTCAGTTTTAACACATAAGAGTTTCCCCTTCATCAAGGAGCATGTGCTAAGTTACCTGAAGGAAGGTAGAGATGTGCTTGTGATCGGCACAGTTAGTGGGGAAAGAGTGACCCTGGAAAATATCTATGCCCTGGCATCACGACCCCATATTTTTTTACCAGAAGTTTGCCCTTCCTCATAAAGAACAATTCCTGAATTTGATCTTGGGAGTGGACTTCAGCTGTGCCATGGAGCCCACAATGAATAAGTCTCAATAGGTGCCAGAGTAGAGCCAGTGGTGGCACAGTGGGGCCAGGGCCTAGCTGAACTTGTCCTCGTGGATGTACGGAGGGAGGCAAACCCTGGTGCAAGGGAGTATACAGTTTACTGCAACCCTCACAGGTCATGGTCACAAATTGATTATTTAATGGCCCAGAGGTTTTGGTACCAGAAAGTGAACACTATACAAATTAGTCCAATAACAATATCAGACCATGCTAGGACTGCAATGGCCCTCCAGCTGGGCCAGGCCAGGCTGCAGCAGAAAACCTGGTGGTTCCTGTGTGTGTGCTCACTAATGAGGAATTCAAAGAGCACCTGAGAGAGCAGTGGAAGTTATATGTGACCACAGATGTGGCCCTGGCACCCTCCAAAGCTATTTTCTGGGAGGCAGGTAAGGTCTACATGGTGGGGGCAGTGGTTTCATACATAGCTGCCAAGCACAAGAAGTGGCAGAAGCAGTTCAGGGACCTGGAGCAGAAAGTTAAGGAACTTACGAACATACAAAATTTGCCAGCAGATAAAGGCCTAGCGGTCTATCAAGTCTGCTCGAATGTGCAGCTAGCACCCCTTATTCTGCAGCTGCCCCTCCCTTCCACCCTTCATTAACCCTCCCCCTTGTCCTGTCCCATCCTCGTTTGAAGCAGTCCACTGTACTACTGCATACCACTTCAGGAGGTAACGCATTCCACCCAGCCACCACCCTCTCTGTAAAAAAGTGTCTCATCTCCCTCCTGAACCTTCCTCGCCCAGTCTCATATCATGGCCCCTGGTCCCTCCCTCCCTTACTTTGAACAGCCCTCTGTACTTGTCTTGTTTATTCCTCTCATGTATTTAAAGGTTTCAATCATGTCACCCTGTCTCTCCACTCCTCCAGTGAGTACATGTTCAACTCCTTCAATCTCCTCTCGTATGATGTCCCCAGCCCTTGATCATCTTTGTCGCTTCCGCGCTGCACCCTCCAGTAACTTAATGTCCCTCTTCAGATACGGATGCCAGTACTGCACGCAGTACTCCAGGTGTAGTCTAACTAATGACCTATACAGTGGCAGAATCACCTCCTCCCTCCTTGAGGATATACCCCTTGCAATACAACCCAGCATTTTGTTGGCCTTTGCAGCTGCCTTCCTACATTGTGCCGAGTTGTTCATTGACCCTGTAATGAGCACACCCAGATCCTTCTCCTCCTCTGTCTGGGGTAGCTGCACTCCCTAGCTGGTAACTCCTCCTTGGGTTCTTCATCCCAAAATGCAGCACCTGCACTTTTTGGCATTAAAGCCTAGTTACCAGGTGTCTGAACAGGTTTCAAGCTTTGCCAGATCATCCTGCAACCCTGCCATCCCCCTAGGTCATCCACCACCGCGCCTACCTTGGTATCATCAGCAAACAGACTGATCTTGCTCTTGATGTCCCATGATATGTCTGCAATGAATATCCCAAACAACACTGGTCCCAACACCGAGCCCTGTGGAACACCACTCGTCACTGCCCTTGGGTGTGAGAGCTCCCCACCCACCACCATCCTCTGTTGCCTTCCCTGCAGCCAGTTTCCTACCCATCTCACCAGCTTTGCACCCGCCCCTGTGCCTACTAACTTCCTTCCCAGCCTTCCATGTGGCACTGAGTCGAATGCCTTACTGAAGTCCAGATACAGGACATCCACTGCATAGCCCCTGTCCAGTTGCCTAGTTACCCAGTCATAGAACTCGACTAGGTTGGTTTGGCAGGATCTGCCACATATGAAGCCATGCTGTCTGCTGTCCTGTAGTCCTTTGGCCTCTAGGAGGGCCACCAGCCTCTCCTTCAGGATAGTCTCCATTAGCTTACCCACGATGGATGTGAGGCTCACTGGTCTGTAGTTTCCCGGTTCATCCTTGGGGCCAGTCTTGTGGAGGAGCACCACATGAGCCATCCTCCAGTCCTGAGGTACACACCCCGAATGTAGTGAGGCATTAAATAGGTCTATCAAAGGTCCTGCAAGGACCTCTGCCAGCTCCTTCAGTACCCTGGGGTGGATGCCATCTGGGCCTGGCGCCTTGTCCACCCTCAGTGCCTTCAAACCCTGCCCTCCATGATTTCCCCATCTGTCACCCCTCCCCGTTTCTGCCATTTCTCCCACCTTGGGTGTCACCCCCCTCTTCTTTTTAGTAAATACTGAGCAGAAGTACTCATTTAGTGCTTCTGCCTTATCGCACCCTGCTTCCACCCAACCCCCCCTTCCTAATCCTTGCTATGTGGTCCTTACAGCTCCTTTTCTCCCTGATGTATTTAAAGAAGTCCTTCTCCCCTTCTTAATGCCTTGTGCCAGCCTGAGTTCCGTAGATGCTTTGGCTCCCCTTACTGCCCTTGTCACCTCCTTCGATTCTGTCAAGTACTCCTCCCTGTCCTCCCCCCTCCCTGTTTTCTTGTACTTCCTAAAGGCAGCTCTTTTCTTCCTTACCTTTTCCATGACCTCCTTGCTCAACCAGCTCGATTTCTTAGCCCTAGCCTTCTTGCTCTGGGCTTTGCAGCAGGTTTTGGTTGCCTCCACTATCCCCAGCTTTATGAGCTCCCACCTCTGGTTAGTGTCCATACTAGATTGAATTCTGGCCAGGTACCCTTTTACCACTTCCCCCATCCTCCCAAAGTCGGCCCTCCTGAAGTCCAGCACTATTGTGCCAGATTCCACTCCTTCCTTGCCCAACTTGAAAAACTGGATTACTCTGACCCACAAGAGGAGAATCAAAGGCTTCTCAAAGTGGTTAGGGAGGCAGTGAACAAAGTCCTGATGACAGGGGCAACTGCTGCATTATTCTATGCCAACCAGAGATTTTATGAGCGGGGCAATAAGCCCAGACTGATCCTGACCAGGCTGGCAAGAGGCAGAGGTGAATCTAACACTATTGTGACAGAAGACATTGAGAGGAGCTCAGCAACCGCACAAAGGACATTCAGGACATTTTTGTGGACCTCAACCAGAAGCTGTTTAAGGCGGACTGTGTAGGTAAGGATATGGAGAACTGAGAGTTACTTAAAAGGGTGCATCTGCTGAGGGTTTCCCCAGAAGGGCTGCAAGAGCTAGAATGACCAGTTACACAGGGACAGACTAGAGAGGCTGCTGCTACATTTGCCAAGGGTGAGGCAGTGGGCCCAGATGGGCTACCTGTTAAGTATTATAGAGCAGTGGGATTTACAATGTGAATACACATGCATGATATGGTTAGGGAGGCAGGAGAAATGGGGACACTCCCCAAAGATAGTAACAGCCAATATTATGGCAATTTATAAGGAAGGGAAGGATCCCACGGACTGTTGGGCCTATAGACGAAGCTCTCTCTATAACTGCAATATTAAAATACTGGCTAAGGTGTTGGTCCATAGGGTGGAGGTGGTGCTGCCCATGCTAGTGGCCAGAGACAAGACAGGATTTGTGATCGGGTGACACTCTTACCACAATGTGAGGAAACTGCTTGATGTGGTCCACTGGGGGGGGGGTCGGTATCTTGGGGAGCATATGTGCTCTCCCTGGACACTGAAAAGGCCTTTAACCAAGTAGAGTGGAGCTATCACAGCTTTTGAGAGACATGGACTTGGGGGAACAGTTTTGGGCTTGGTCCACTTGCTCTAGACTAACCCAAGAGCAAGTATCTTGATAAATGGGGAACGGTCACAGGAATTTCGGCTATGATGGGGTACATGCCAGGAATGCCCCCTTTTGCCATTGCTATTTGCACTGGCAATAGAACCCCTAGCAGAGAGGACTGGAACAGAATGAACAGGAAAGGGAATAACGGGAACACGGGGCACAGAGCATTTGATATCGCTGTATGCAGATGACATCCTGCTGTTTATGACCCAACCACGAATATCAGTTCCCGTGGTGACCAACATGATTCAAGCCTTTGCCAAGTTCTTGGGTGATAAATAAATCAAGAAATTGGAACTCATGAAGGTCGGGGAGTGTCACTGAGGGACATTGAGGGGCAGCATACTCAAATTATGACGGCATTAAGTATTTGGGGTGAAGGTGGACCCACGCTGTCCCTTACCGTATCACATTAATTACAGACCCATGCTGACTACGATCAAAGCAGATCTGACTAGATGGAAAGGACTGCCCATTTCTTGGATTGGGAGGATCAGCCTCATTAAAATCAGCATTCTCCCCAAAGTCTTATGCCTTTGCAGATGTTGCCCATGGGACTGAGGAGGCAGGACTTGCAAGCATTAGGGAAAGGCTGTTCTGATTTTATCTTGGCAGAAGAAGACCAAGAGGGGGCTTAGCAAGCCTGAAAAGTCAGGCTGGACAGAGAGGTTTCAAATTTCCATTCTTTTCCCTCTATCACTTGGCAGTCCAATCAAGACTATGACCCGAGTGGGGTGTGGGAAGCAAGCTGGGTATCCATAGAAATGTAGGGAAATACCTCACACTCCAGCAGGTATGGAAGAAGATTAAGAAGTGTCTGGGGGGGTGAGAGAGCACTTTGCTGAGCTCTATCTATGATAACCCAGAGTTTTTACCAGGATTGGAAGATCCAAACTTCCAGAATTGGGAACAGGCAGGAATAAAGTGCCTGGGGATCTCTTCACAGTGGAAGGTTTTAAGACCTATCAGCAGCTTACTGAGGAAATGGACATCTCCTGGATGCATAGATTCCTATATTTTCAGGCTTAAAATTGAGTGCAAACAGTGGGGAGGTTCAGCCTCAAGGAGGCCAAGATTCACAAGATGGAACTAGCTATTCTACAGACTGGGATGGATTCCAAGGGCCCTTTGTCCAGGGCATATAAGGTTCTAAGGGGGTGTACACCAGACAGGTCATCCAAGGTGAGAGGACAGTGGGAGAAGGACCTGCAATACTAGATCCCTGAGAGGGCCCGGGTTATGATCTGTGAGTCCCATATGGGCCTGCTTGTCTGCAGCCTATATAAGGAAGCCCAATATAAATTTGTAGAGGGTATATATACCGCCCCCCCGGTACAGTTAGTAAATTTCAGGCAGGGGTCTCTCCAATCTGTGGACATTGCGGAGCTGAAAGGGGATCATACATACATAATTTTTGGGCTTGTTCAACACTTTGCCCCCTTTGGACGGAAGTAACACTGTATATAGGTCAAGTAATGAGGCTAGATCTACCTATCAAACTATTCCCTGTTCTGTTCAGTGCTGACAACAAGTAGGAGGAGGGTTGGAAATTGTATCCCAAGCTGATGTGGGTTATGCTTCTGATAGCCAGAAAATGTATTCAGAATACCTGGGTCTCGTGCATGGCACCTACACTGCGCCTCTGGAAGGACCTACTGCTCAAAATGTTACCCCTGGAATGGTTGACTTATGAGTTGAGAGGGTGGGAAGAAAAATGTTACTGGCAGTGGAACCCCTTTTTGACACATTATCACCAATTGAATTGGCAGTAGTCTGACTCTATGCCTGGGGGTGACATGGGAAACCAGAAACCGAGGGACTAATAGATGGTGTGCAGACTATTAACTTATCCCAGTGAATATGATATGTATACATGAGTGGTGCTAACTGACAGATGAGTTCTACTTGTGGATATGTTTCAGTGATTGATGTTAAGTATTTTTGTTAGCTACACGTGTAAGATTCATAATGAAATGCCATATGGCTTAATCAAATCTGAGATCAAATGATTACTTTATTTGGTAATGCTGGAATGCTTTAAGGCAAACGTGCATATATATTGGTCCGTATGTATGTCCTGTCTAGAAAATGTGCAAGACCTTTTTTGTCTCAATGAAAAGGTAAACAAAAGAGAGAAAAGTTAGCAATTAAGGGTGGGATATTAATCTGGATGGTCTTTTCTATAAAGCAACCAAGAACAAATGACTACTGGCTGGAGCCAGCCCGCCCGACAAAGTTAGCATGCACCATGTGTACAAATGTATATATTATATATATATTTTTAATAAATATAATAAAATATAGATATATATATACATTCATTTTTTCTTTTTTTTTTTCATATAGCTATTTGGTCCCCGTCACCTCCTCCTGCCAACTGGCGACAAGAACACATAGGTATTTTTACAGGTTTTCTCCCATGACTCCCCCAAGGCCCTGGCACATGGCCGTGCAAGCATGTGGAGGCATGCTACTCACCCCATGGTGTCAGCTCAGCCCCTTCCACCTCCAGTAAGTGTTTGCCACCCCCTCTTTGCCTACGCTACCCACCGGACCTCCATCTGGTGGGAGTGGAACTACGGGGAGTGCCAACCCACCCTCACCACCCTAGGGAGAGGAGAGCTGCCCATCAGCATGTTTGATCCTGCTCCTCCCCCACACGCCACCACCCCGATGACTTGAGGTCATTCCCGAACCTGAGTCGCTGGCGAAGTGCGAGGTGTAGCATCCAGCGCCTCAACCCTCAGTGGCACCGGGCTAGTTTTTTTATTTAAGAATATTTTAAAACCACTTAATATATTCAGTATTAAATACCTTCAATATTACTGATACTATTAACTTACATTGTTGTATTAAATACCAGTATTTCTCTTATGTACCACTTTCTAGTTATTTTATGAATATTTTGATTCTGTTATTGTATTTTATTTCAAAATTTGAAAATAAAATATTTAATATAAAAAAAAAAAAAACTTTTCGGGTCCTCCTGCACAGCCTCTCCAACACCCCTTCTTGCTCTGCCATCCTTTCTCTGCAGACGTCAGACTGCTCTTTGCTCTGGTAATTTTCAAGCAATAGCCTTGGACAATATACACACAAAAGGATTCAGTGTCTCTGTAGACTACTAGGGCATTACTTATGCCCATGT
The DNA here is from genome assembly GCA_016271365.2 of Neoceratodus forsteri. Taxonomy (NCBI): domain Eukaryota; kingdom Metazoa; phylum Chordata; order Ceratodontiformes; family Ceratodontidae; genus Neoceratodus; species Neoceratodus forsteri. The sequence goes on along the minus strand of CM028131.1, from coordinate 1,545,391,889 downwards.
TGCTGTGATTAGCAGATTTTAAAGGGTCTTTATATGTTTAATTTCATCTTGCTTAAAGGAGTAGTAAACATACATAGAGACATAGACTCTGATGGCAGATAAGGACCGCTTGGCCCACCTAGTCTGCCCATTTCCCTACCTACAGGATAAGCTACAGATCCTAGTTGACCAACAGCCTATTTCTTTTTAACCCCCACAAGAATTGCATTATGTCTGTCCCATGTATTCTTGAATTCTCCCACAGTTTAAGACCCATAACCTCCTCAGGAAGGCTGTTCCATACGTCCACCACCCTCTCTGTGAAAAATACTTCCTCACAGTGCCCCTGAACCGCCCCCCCCATCTTTAAATTGTGTCCCTTGTTCTTGCACATCTCTTTTTCTGAAAGATGCTACCCTCTTGGACTTGAGGTACTTAAAAGTTTCTATCATGTCCCTCTCCCTCCTTTCCTCAAGGGTATACATATTAAGCCCCTTTAGTTTGTCCTCATATGGCTTCTCTTGCAGACCCTGCACCATTTTAGTTGCCCTCCTCTGGACTGCCTCTATCCTGTCTATGTCTTTGCCGAGATGGGGTCTCCAGATCTGGACGCTGTACTCCAGATGGGGTCTCACCAACTGTCTGTACAGAGGGATAACAACTTCCTGTTTTCTGCTGGTGATGCCTCTCCCTATACATCCCAGTATACCCCCTGCCCTCCCTACTGCCTTCTCACATTGCTTGCTAACCTTAAGGTCATCTGATGTGATTACCCCAAGGTCCTTTTCCATTTTTGTTGTTGTTACTACCCCCCCCATTGTGTAATCTTTCCCTGTGTTTTTGTTTCTCAGGTGCATTATTTTGCACTTCTTTGCATTTAATCCAAGTTGCCATACTTCTGACCATTCCTCCAACCTTACCAAGTCCCTTCTCATCCTTTCCACGCCTCCTTGTGCATCAACCCTGTTGCAGATCTTTGTGTCATACATCCACATATCATGATTTGAGCCCCTCTAATGTCTCTTGCTTAGCAAAAAAAAAAATCTCCCAACTTGCATACCTTCTCCGTGGCAAATGCAACTCTTACCTGATCCTGGAGTCTGTTTCAGCAGGCCACGCCAACAGCAGTGGATCCCCAATTTTAGATGCCCTCTGTCTCTCTAGCTTTTCCCTGTGCGAGGATGATGTTGCAATGACATAGAAACATAGAATTTGATGGCAGATAAGGACCGCTTGGCCCACCCAGTCTGCCCATTTCCCTACCTAATGGACAAGCTGCAGATCCTAGTTAACCAGCAGCCTACTTCTTCCTACCTCCACCCCCTAGAATTGCCTTATGACTGTCCCATGCATGCTTGAATTCCACCACTGTTTTTGACTCCACAACCTCTTTCGGAAGGCCGTTCCATACATTTTGCCCTTTCACCGTATGTTGCCCCCCCTTCAAATCAACTCTGATTCGGAGTTGATCATCTTTAGAAGGGGGGGCGCTATCCCCAGAGAAACACCCCAATGTTGGACAGGCAAAATTTCACCTGTCGACATTGGGGATCTCGCTATGCTGAACTTCAACAATGATGTTCCCTACCTGTGACTGCTATTACTGCTATTCAGGATAGGCACTGTATTTTTTTTTCTGGTTCGGACCCTTGGCAATGCCAGCAAGCTTTTCATGCGTGGGCAGTGATTGGCTTATGACATACTGCGTTCGATGGCCCCCAGGTCTTACCCCCGATTGGCTAATGTCTGTCCTGCCTACAGTCATTGGTCCAGTGTCCTGACCCCAGCAGTCCTTGCATTTAAAAATGGCTGTAACTTTACAAACTGTTTCAGTGTTCTACCTCAGAACTAATCTTAAAACTCATTTCTGCTGTTGTTTTTTGGGATGTGGACTTAATCCAACGGCAGCTTTTGCTTATGATCATTGGTGCTTGTTTGCTGGGGCTGGCAGTGTGTGCGAGATAGCCGGCACTCCCTGTGCACCACACTGAAGTATTCTGCAAAAATTTCTGAACTGAAGGTTTTCTGGTGTATTTTCCAGTTCAATGAAGAGACTGTCAGAAAGTGAGCTGAAAATGGTAGAGTGAGAGAAGACCATCACAGAGAGCCTGGAACAGCAGCGAAGGGCCAGGGAAAGACCAGCACAGAGAATACATCAGGGAGTGGGATGCAGGGCCAGGGAGACAAGCGGAGAGAAAGACTGTTCCCAAGAGATATACCGGCAGCATTTCCAACCCAAACCCCTGTAGACTGTGACCTGATGGAGACAGAGACGGAGCCGCCCCCTCCCAGAAAAACTGAGATAGGGCCAGCTTGAGAATTTGTGCCAAAATAATCAGCTGAACCCTTTGTGTGTGTGTGGGGGAGGCGGGTTGATGGAGAGGAGCAGAACACCTGCGCCCACTGGAGCTAGGGAGATGCTTACAGGAGAAATAACTACGGGTCAAGGAGTTTCCGGAACTTCTTGCTGCTGCATGTAGGGTGCTGCTGTTGCTGCCATGGGCAGTAACTTTGCAAAGGCTGAGTGGAGCAACAGAACACAGACATGGTAGGTTGTACATAGGTAATGCCCACAGTGTATGTAATATTTCCAGGAACCCCCCCCCCCCATGTTTCATTAAAACTGGATGCAGTGAGTTTCAAGACAGAAACATGAGGATTATTTTCAGTGAAAGCCGCAATGCTGCAGGCTCATTGTTTTCGTGTGTTTCTTACAGTCAGTAGATACTGCGTGAGAGGCAAGCAACTTTCAAAGTACATACTACATTCCACTTGTATGTGTAGCCCCTAGGGGGCGCTATCCTTAGGGCTACTACCCCTGCCTGCCTCACCTGTGACAGGGTGAGGGGCCCAGATCTGTTGACGGGTGCCTCCACCCAGAGGTCGGGGTCAAGACAGTCAAGATTGACTCGTCACAGTCCTCTGGGTTACTGCAACCCCCCTTTGTCCCACTAGTGGCTCACATGAAGTAATGACAATACTTTTCCCTGGTACACTTACCCCCCGGCTCGTATCTCTCAGCTCACTCCGGGGAACCCCTGAAAAGTAAGGTACCGTTATTACACTTTCACTGTACAGTATATCTTCAGTAAAACACAATCCAGCCAGGGTATAGTCGCAAAACAAACAATCTGATTTATTTAAGGGGGAAATAACAAGGCTAGGGGGAAATCAAGGTGATTGGCTTATCACTATACTTATCTACCTGGGGCTCTGTGCACAGGCCTAAACCTAGTAGTTACTGTCCCTGGGTACCCAAGCCCTAATGGCTAGTCTCTCGTGGCAGCTGGTTGGGGCCCTGACACAAATGAACATTTACTGTCCTGAGCAGATCAGAATGAGCAGGAGGCTCAGTTAATGCAGGCAGCAGTATAACAAAAAGGATCTTGGCCACTGCTTGTAAGCTTAACAGGGAGCTACCTTGATCCAATTCTCATGACTCCAGCAGATACCCTGCCTTCACCACTTGCAGGGTGGAACCAGGAGCTTCACAAGCCTCCTCACACATTTATATGGTAAACAACAGAGGGGTACCATACCAGGCAGCGGCTTTCAGGACCCGAAATGAACTCACGGCCACTTCGGGCGGTAGCAGCCACTCCAAACGTCCTAATGGACCGAGCGCGATTCAGCAGATTCTCCAGTCCCCTTCAGGTAAAGCCTGGTAGGTAGCTGTGTCCCTACACAGCCTCCTCCGACCGCATACCAGCGGATTTAATCCGAAGCACTGACATGGCAACAACAGCCGCCTCAGGCCTTTCACGCGCTTCCCGCACGAACACTCAAACGGCGCAGAAGCTCAGAGCTCCCTTCTCCTTCACAGCCACAACGAATCTGCCCCTAGCAGCATGGGGCACTCCTCACAGTTCGGGCACTACCTGATTCCATTGGCTGGCGTCACATGCCAGTCAATTACTCTGGCCCTCAGTGGCCTGAAAAAAAAAAGTGCCATAGCCCATAATGCCTTTTCCAAAGTTACAAGCAGTCCCTCTATTGGTCAGATGGCTCCACGAGAGTCCCGAGGTACTGATTGGTCTAATTCGACAGTTCGGGACCAAAATGGAGGAGATAATCAAACAGTCTTTGCTGCAAAGGAAGCAGGTTAGAACAACTACATTATCATTATTACTCTAAGCTATCCCCAGCAAATAGTTACATCTTTTCAGAGAACTCCCTTGGCACATCTAGCGATGGCAGAATGGGGCACTTACTCAGCAGCCCGGGTGGGACTTGGGCATAAAACCACACCCCCCCCCATTTCAACTAATTATGACTGCGGACAGGCAGCCTTTAAAGAGACAGTATATGGAGGCTCTAAAGGTGCTCACTGGCTTCCCATTTAAAACGGCTTAAACGCCGAACACCAGCCAGGCAGGAAGCATTCAAACGAGCTCCGGGGAAGCTTTTAGGGACCCCCATTTATAGGGGGGTTACATATGCACCTGGGATGTATGCACATTTTGGTTATATGCACAAAAATGGGTTTACTTATGCCGAATCGACAACATCATTGTCAAAGTTCAGCATAGCAAGATCCACAATGTCGACAGGTGAAATTTTGCCTCTGTGTTTCTCTCAAGGGGCTGTGCCCCCCGCACCTCTCCTTCTAAAGATGATCAACTCCAAATCAGAGTTGTTTTGAAGGGGGGGCAACATACCGTGAAAGGGCAAAATTTCGCCCTCAGGTCCCCCACAGTGACAATTTTGAAACCTGTTGAAATTGTTACTGTGGGGGATTTTGCCGTAACAGATTCATTGTTCAGTCGGCACACCACAAAAATGTCATGTCCCATTCCCAATCCTACGTAAAAAATGTGCTTGTATGCACACTTTTAACTCCAGACTGGGACGCCACAGACATTAATACTGTTAACCACGCCTATTAAACAGGTGCTAACTGTGCTGCCAGTGGTTAAATACATGAGTTTTGATCCATTTCAATCTGTCAGAGCAAGCACCAAGCAGCCATGCAGAAAACAAATAGTTTTAAAAGCTCAGAGAGTGCAACATTTGGTTAATTGGCATGTTTTCAATGTGTTTGATACATTCGATAAAGGTAAAAGTGAGTGGTGTGTGATAAAGTGTGTTTTACTGAGTGGTTTAATTGATTTCAGTACAATTTCTGTTGTTTTTGTTTTTTTAATTCTTTGTTAACCGGGTAACCATAGTATCTGATTTTGGCTTTAGGCACAAAAATGGGATGTCCCAAGCATGTGCATACATCAGGAATTGACTGTACATAGTGCGAGAGAGAAAGAAATCTGGCTGCATGCAGCTTCAGAATTGAAATGTAACTCATTTTTAAATGTGATCTTTTCTGATTTTAGTAAATGTGCTGGACAAAGGAGTACAGGAGTACAGAATTACAGAGGACGGTTGGGTGAAAAAATAGATTTGCAGTAAGAGAGATGAGTGCGGTGTTTAGTAGCAGACCGTGGTGCTATCGATCTCTCTTTCGGGAGACAAGGAGGCAGTATGGCGCAGTAGGAGGCAGTATAGTGCAGTGGTTTAAGGCTCTGAGCTGCAAATCTGGAGACCTGGGTTTGAATCCCACAGCCCCCACTTGCATACTGTGTGACCCTAAGCAAGTCACTTAACTTCCTTGTGCTCCTAGGTTGCACCTGTAAACAAGCTTCAGCTTAGTGTGCCTTTTCTGGTTAAAAAGAAAAATGAGTAAAAATTAATTGTTAGTGCTTGGGGTGGGGTGGGGTGGGTGGGGAGAGGTGATAGTGTGGTTCCAGAAAATGCTAATCCATTAGTTGCTTTGAGTTCCTCCATGAAGACTAAATCTTACAGCCAGGTTGGTTACATTGCTGGGGAGGGGCAGTAAGAAAACTCCTGAGCATACTCTTGTAATAGGCAAATGAAGGGAGCAATAAGTCCCCATTTCAGTTTGCTGTTGCGAGGTCTTTACATTGTTTTTTTTTTTTTGAGCACTGACCCAGGGAACTGTCTCAGGCATCCCTGTGTCACCCTGCTCTACCTCCATGCCTGAGAAGCCTCCGATTTTTCTGGCACCAGCCTGGCTCTCCCCCCCGGCTCTAAGCCCCCCGAGGTAAGGCCCGCCCTATCCACCCAGGGCACTCTATCTAATTCAATTCAGGCCAGGCTGGGCTCGGCCCAGGAATGAAGGACGACCGGCAGTGGAGTGTGGCTGGGTGGACGGATGTGCTGTCGCCTATCCCTTGAGTCGGGGATTTTCTTGTTATGTTTCCCCGGGAGTGCAGCATGCCATGACGTCCGTGCAAGACTGCCTGCTGATGTCTGCTGCACTCCTGCCCCCTTCGTCTGGCTGGTGATCCCTGCAGTAATCCCGATCTCCATCAGGTGTCGCGAGGGCACCGAGCAGCCCCAAGATCCCTCCCAGGGAGAGGCTGTCCTCCAGATGCTCAATCCTCTCCTCCCTCCTCGACCCCCGGCTCCCCGAGTCCATCCCCGAACCCGGGTCACCGGCGCGGCGCGAGGCGTGGTGTACAGCGCCTCAACTCTCAGCGCCACCGGGCCGGCTTCTTTTACATTGTTAAAACTGCTGATTTTAAGTGTCTTGTATATTGCCTGAAATACAATTAATGGTCCTATTAGAGGCTGCAGGAGCTCCCACAAGACTATTGTGAAACACAAAGCAGGAAGCTGACTGATCAATAGTTCTGCCGTGTAAATACTGATGCTTCTATTGCTCCTTCACAGTTTCTGCAAACATTCCCTTTTCAACAGTCTCAAACCTTTTACCAGCATAAATGGCTGACTGAGGTTAGCTGCGCCAAGGAAGTTGGTCTCTGGTGGACTAGGTGTCAAAGCCACATTCATGGAATTTTCTATTCGTGCTACAGCTATGCTCCCTCCCCCCACACCCAAATGATGCTTTAGATTTAAGGAAGCCTATCACAACACTGAAGTCGGCGCATGCATTTTTGGACTCATCCATTAAGAAATCAGTGATAACTTACTGCACTACATCAGCATAACAAGCCACCAACACACTGCTGATGTTTTGTGCAACATCGTGTCAAGTACTATTTTTTTAGTTGGGAAATGTGAACTTCTGCCAGACACCGACTGACCACTGCTCTGTATTTGCCGCAGTATCTTTTCCTTCTCCCACCCCCTCAGGCCATGTCTCTTGCCAGCGAGGGAACTGGCGGTGGGGTTTGCTCACCTGGGCACCACAACATTGTTTGCTAATCAATTTCAACTGGCAGCTGGACATAGGTTCTAAAGATGCTCTAACTAACTGATGCAAAGTTAACGAAGCAGAGTCCACGGTGGACTGGGATTGAAAACTAATCTAATGCAGCTGTGTCAGCCCACCCAACCATGCAGGCAGGAACTGAGGACTAGTGGTGGTGGGTGCAGAAAATGCTATTTGCTACACCAACATACATCTTCCCCCTACATGTGCCCCATGCTGACTGCATGATCTACCTCTGTTGCTGTATATCTAGAGGGAGCTCTGGTGCAGCTCTGTGTTCACCATGGAGGATGCTGCAAGTGGCTTCCAAAAGTCCCCCAGTTGAGTCTTCTTCCCACTGGTCCTGGAGGAGTTTTCTATAGTGTCCGACTGAGGAATAGTGCAAGAAGGTCTGGCTCTCACTGCCTGGTGGTGTTGGTGCACCATTGTGGGGACAGAGGTCTTACTCCACAGCCAGATCGGATTCTTTTTTTATTTTTTTGTAGTCTTTGGTAATCGGGTAAGGCCCACTAGGTAAAAGTGCCTGTTTTCAGGGGTGACTTGGGAACACTGGGCGGTTAAGTGACTTGTTCAGAGTCACACAGTATGCAAGTGGAGGTTGTGAGAATCAAACCCAGGTCTGGTCTGCTGGATGTGCCAAGCTCATTCACAGCTCGTTAATCTAACCTCTAGGCAATAGGGCCAGCCCAGCTTTTGAGGTATAAACAAAAGGCTGCTTGTTGTGACTGGAGCTGCTTGCAGTGATATGAGCGTGGTAGAGTACAAGCAAAGGAAAAGAACCATGACTCGCCACACTTCAGACAGATAACATCCCACTACTGAAGACTTCAATGCTTAGGTGAGCATTGCAGTTTAAGCAATTAGTGCAGCATAACATACTAGAATGCTGGGAGCTGTGGTGCTGGGGAGATGGCAGCTCAGTTCACGTTGTTCCTATATGCTATGCTGCACTAATTATTTTAACTGGCATAAACTCACGAATCAACCAAAGTTCTCAGGAGTGAGTCTTAATCTGTTTAAAGTGAGGCTAGCCCGGTGGCACTGAGGGCTGAGGTGCTGGACGCCACACCTCATGCTGCGCTGGCGACTCGGGTTCGGGAATGGACTCGGGCGCTGGGGAGCAGCAGGGGAAGGGTTGAGGTCTGAGCTCCCGCGTGGAGCTCTCCTCCCCGGCTTACAGGGGATGGGGTAGCCGGCTAGCCAGAGACCCCCAGTGGAGACTGGAGGTACTGTAGCAAGCCAGGCATGCACGTACTGGCATGGCCAACGCTGGAAGGGTTGCCGTGTGCCAGAGCGCGGGGCATGCCCACGCCGCGGTAAGGAAACTGCAGCAAAAGGAAAAATCCCTGAGGGCCAGATAAGCAACGGCATCCCGTGCCTTGACCACCACACGTCCAACACGGGCCTCTGCCACCCGCCTTTATCTCCTGTGGGTATGGGCTGGGGCCCAAGGAGTGCTAACGCTTGTATTACCGCAACTAGCCCTTATGGAATGTGGGATTTAAGCTAAAAGATGCTAAGAGTCAGAATGAACTAATAAGCCTTATTAGAGATTGTGTCCCTCACATAGCACAGCAAAACTGTTACAGAATATAATATCAACAGTTTATGTTTCAGATCAAATAAGTGGGGTCGGGGAGACTTGTTCAATCAAACTAAAGCACTGTTCTGAACATTTTGTTTTTATCAGCTTGTTAGCATGCAGGGACATCAACCACAATCCTGGCCCTTCATGTGTTAAACAAGGGGGTGATTCTAAATTTAAGGGAGAGTTCTCCTTCATGCATGCTAATGTCTGAAGCATCATGAGGAAAATGGATTAATCCCGTGAGTGCCTCCAGCAAAGAACCAGATATAGTTCTCTGAAAAGTGGCTAAACACAAAAATAGATGACTCTAACTTGGGGATTAAAGGCTACAATTTCTAAGGACAGATAGAAACAAAAGGGGGGAGGACTATTAATTTACTATGCAGACAAACTTATTAATAGAGTAAAATTGGATATTAGCCCTGAAGGCTGTGAAGACATAGCTGTGGAAGTAACACTGAACCTTGGTAAAGCTACTCTTTTTATTGGATGTTGTAGTCCAGACCTCCAAAATTGTCCCTTTTAAGTATAACCCAACTTGTTGAAACCCTAGCAGTATATGTATTCTCCCATGAGCTGCTGCTGCTAGGAGATTGCAACATAAATTGGTAGTCCCCTGTGAAATCTCGTTATTTACAAAATGTGGCAATTGAGTTGGGGTTAAAACAGCTCATAACAGAGTACACATGCGTAAATATTAGGAAGCCCAATGAATCAACTGTTCTCGATCTAATCCTCACACCCACCCCCCATAATTATAGAGCTGCAGGAGTTTGGGCTGATCTCTTCAGTGACCATAACCTAATATAATGTGTCAGGGGAAGGGAGAGGCCCATTTGGCCTCCTAAACTTGTTCGCCATAGGTCCTTCAAAAAAATCAGATTTTTATTTGGGGGGGGGGGGGATTTGTCAAAGACCTGGAAAATCCAGATCTGGATACCTTTGTGGATGAACTAAAAACAATATATAATAAACATCTCCCAATAAAAACAAGGAAAGTTAAAAAAATAATGCGGGCAAGACAGTGGCAGCACATCTTGGATCAAGTGTGGTGGTGCAGCCAGTAATGCTGTGCAGAATGTGGAATTCCACTGGCAAAATTATGTTAGGCAAGGTCCCAGAACCCTGGAAAATGGCCTGTGTTATTCCATTATACAAGGGCAATGGATCAGAGGTTTTAAGAAATTATAGGCCGATATCTCTGTTATCTTGCATAAGCAAAATTCTAGAGAAGCTAGTTTACTCCCAGCTGATGGAGTATTTAGACAAGCAACAGATGCTCACTGAGTCCCAGTTTGGCTTCAGAAGGGAACGTGGGATGTTGACTGCCCTGGTCAGATTCATGAATGATTTGTACCTGAATATTTATTTATTTATTTGCTTTTGTTAACCGGGTAAGCACACTAGACACCAGGTGCCTATTTTCAGGTGCGACCCAGGAGAGTTACAGGTGAGAACTTCATACATAAACAGTAGAGGATACAAAATACATAGTAGAGATAGGCATTTCAGGGCAAGCATTCCCCGGGAGAGTTACAGGTGAGAACTTCATACGTAAGCAGTAGAGGGACAAATTAATAGAAGGGATAGGCAGTTCAGGGCAAGCATTTGCCGAGAGTTACAGGTGGGAACTTTGTACATGGGCAGTTGAGGATTCAAAAATACATAGGAGAGACAGGCATGAAGGTGGTGCAAGTGTTACATGCAGCGAATAATTGGAGTTATAGAGGAATGCACATGGGAATAAACAGGGTAAGGCTATTCTAGTGGCAGTGCAAGGTTGGGAGGAGTTCACTCGTGAACAGTTAGAGGAGAAAGGTAGACAAACCCCTAACTTGGCGTTTCAGCCCTGGCTTTTTGAACGAGGAGCGATGAAGGCAAAACAAAGGGGTGGTAGGGTGCTCATGAGGGAGGGGGCCTCACATAAGGGGTCAGGGCAGGGATTTCTAGGTGGGAAGGGGGAAGAAGTGCAGGTGGGGCTGAGGCTAATATGGAAAGGGGTTGCCTGACGGCTGTGGTCTTTGTGGACCTGACTAAGGCTTTCGACCTAATGGACCACACCTTTCTACTGACCAAGCTGGATAGCATAGGAGTTGGAGAATCAGCAAAAGAATGGTTCAGTGATGATCTGACAGATGGCAAACAGCTTGTGACGCTTGAAGGTCACTTGTCTTTTCCATGTCAGGTTAAATATGGTGTTCCACAAGGTTCAATATTAGGACCTCTACTCTTTACCATCTTTATTAATGAGATGCCAAACATATGTCAAAACTCAAATATAATTCTGCACACAGATGATGCAGTAATTTATAGGGCTGACACAAATATGGTAATCCATGTCTAGTCCCCATATCCAAGGGCATCTCCTTTTTAGGTGGGCAAGTAGCCGGGATGGCCTACGAGCACCGTCCAACCCAGGCGTTGTTATGCAATGCCAGATCCATTAAGAACAAAACTGCAGTGACTGCGGATTTTGTTGGAACAGCGGATCTGACTTGCATCACCAAGACCTGGTTGGATGGTAATGCTACCCCAATTTTGGAGGCAGCTATTCCTCCCGGGTACTCAGTGATACATCGCCCGAGGTTGGATCGCAGGGGCGGGGGATAGCGGTCTGTTTTAAGACTGAATTGGGCCTCACTGGTGTTCCAGTTGAGGAGACAGAATCATTTGAGTGTGCTGTGGTAACTGGTGTGGGGTGCAGGATAGCTCTCATTTACCGTCCACCAGGGGATGAAAAGCTGTTCCTGCAGGAAGTAGCAAACTTCGTTGCCGACATGGCATTAGAGTCACCCAGATTGATGGTTCTGGGTGACTTCAATGCCTGGATCGATGACGAATCCTCACTTTTTGGACAACACTTCCTCCAGTTGATGATATCACTGGGCTTCACACAGGTTGTTTCCTCAGCTACCCATAAAGGTGGTCACTCTCTTGATTTGGTCTTCCTCCTGGGGATCGAGGCCTCCAACCTGGGGGTGGAACCTGTCGGTTGGTCTGATCACTACACCATGAGGTTAAATTTTTCTGCCCCCTGAGTAGGTCTGCTCCTGTGGAGATGGTCAGCTACCGCCCTTTGCGGGATGTGGTCCCTGAAGACCTGGCAGCGGTGATTCACCTCTCGGTGCTCGGTGAGACCAGCACCGATCCAGAGCATTTACTGGTAGCCTATAATAAGGCTATTACCTCAGCTCTTGATTGGATTGCTCCAATCCATGTTCATCCCCTTCTGCTTCACCCTCGGACACCATGGTTTGATGGGTCTCTGAGGGAGATGCGGAAGTTGGGTCATAGGTTACAACGTTGTTGGTACAAATCCACCTTGGATACCGACCATCTTATTTTGTTAGAGCATTATCAGCTGTATCAATCAGCGATTTCCCATAAGAAGGCAGAATTCCTGTCCAGGGAAATCTCTGTTGCTGGGAACTGACCGGCTCAGCTTTTCTGAACTGTGGACAGGTTGTGCAACCCAACCTGTCTGCAGTTCCGTCGATTTTTTTCACAAATTGAGTGTGATGAGATTGCTTGATTCTTTGTGAATAAGGTGGCTGATATCAGGCAGGAGATTTGCCTTTCTCGTTCTATGGGTGATATGGTTGGTCGGTGCTCGGTCACTATGCCCGGTGTTTCCTGGAGTACCTTTGACCTACCAGATTTCATTGAGATTATGAGAATTGTCCAGGGGATGCACCCCATGTGCTGTAGTTTAGACCCGGGCCCTACTTCCCTAATTTTGGGTTGTAGCGATATTATTGGCCTGGTCTTAGCTTAGATTGTCTGGTGCTCCCTGGAATTGGGTGAGTTCCCTGGCTCACTGAAGGAGGCGGTGGTGACACCCCTTCTAAAGAAAGTTTCTTTGGACCTGGAGTCTCTGGCTAACTACAGACCTATCTCGAACCTTCCTTTTGTGGGAAAAGTTATTGAGAAAGTGGTGGCAATCCAACTGGAGGACCATGTAACCATCCATAATTTATACAAACCTCTCCAGTTGGGCTTCTGTATGAGGTATAGTACCGAGATGGCTCTGGTTCAGGTGCTCAATGATCTCCTGATGGTGAGAGATTGGAGGAACCGTTCTATTCTGGTACTCCTTGATCGCTCCTCGGCTTTTGACACTATCGACTATGGGGTTCTGCTCGAGAGCCTGAGGTGTATCTGTGGGCTGACGTGTACAGCGCTCAGATGGTTTTCATCCTTCCTCATCAGTCGAACTCAGAGAGTTGTCTCGGGAATATTTACTTCAGAGTCTTTCTTTCTGCCTTGTGGGGTACCTCAGGGCTTGGTGCTGTCCCCCATTTTGTTTGCAGTGTATATGCTGCCCCTCGGAGACATTGTAAGGTGGTATGGACTGAGGTTTCATTGCTATGCCGATGATATCCAGCTCTATCTGTCTTTTGTGCCCGACCAGATGTGCGCTCTCTCAGTATTCAATAGCTACCTCATTGAAATCCAAGACTGGATGAGTTCCAGTAGGTTAAAGTTGAATGCGGGAAAGACTGAGGTTTTGGTGGTGGACCCTGGTCGCAGGATAGAGGGGCTAGGGATGGACTTTCCCTCTGGTTTATTCCTGGGAGGCGAGCAGATCCCTACCTCTGAATGGGTGCATGACCTGGGAGTGATACTTGATGATGGTTTGACCCTCCATCATCAGGTGTCTGCTGTCGTCAAGTTAGCCTTTTATCATCTTAGAAACATTGCCAGGATCAAGCACCTTATTCCGTCCAGTGACTTGCCAATTTGGTCCACGCCTTTGTGACCTCGTGCCTTGACTACTGTAACTCCCTGTACCTAGGGCTTCCTGGGGTTGATATCCACTGCTTGCAGCTAGTGCAGAATGCGGCTGCACACTTATTGACTGGGGCATCAAGAAGATCTCATATAACCCCAGTGCTGCGCGATCTGCACTGGCTGCCAGTTCAATGGTGGATCACCTTTAAGGTAGGTTTGTTAACTTACAAGGCCCTACACGGACTGGGTCCTAACTACCTGAAAGAACTTCTGATCCCTTACACCCCTGTGTGAGAACTCCACTCGGCTGATGAGGGGTTGTTAGAGATTCCGAGGGTTAGATTGAAGTCATCTGGGGCTCGGGCTTTTATGTTCGCTGCCCCATCCCTCTGGAATTCTCTACCTCATCAGCTACGGGAGTGTAAGATGGGTGGGAGTTTTAAGCAGGCACTGAATACCTTTCTTTGGGTTAAAGCATTTCCTGATTTTTAATGATTTTATTTTATTTATTGTTTACTTGTGTTCGTTTTATCTGTGAAGCTCCTTGATGATTTGAAAGGCGCTATACTAAATAAAATTATTATTATTATTATTAAATATAACATCACAAAATAATGTTATATTTGGGTCTATTGATTCTTTTGATTCAGAAATTCTCACTTATATCCTGGAACATTGCTGGTCTAGGTAGTAAACTGGCAGATAAAAGCTGACTGGATATATTAGCCAACTTTACTGTAATATGTTTTCAAGAGACATGGCACTCAAAAATTGTGATATTTCACTTAATGGATATAGTACTTTTCAGGTACCTGGAGTAAGAACTGCTAAAAAAGGCAGATTAATGGGAGGCATGGTTTCATGGGTTAAAATAGGGAAAGGGATTAAAATTGAACAGATACAAGCAAATAATAATGCACAAATTCTATGGCTAAAAGCTAAGAACAGACTATTTGTTTAATTAATACATGTATTCCTCTGATTAATACTAATCTTTATGATCCATAACTTTGGATATCCTTAAAATAATTAATACATGATATTTGGGCCACCACTGCATGTGAAGAATTGCTTTTATGTGGTGATTTTAATGACAGAATTGGGGCCTATGATGGTTACTCTGAAAATGATTTTTATAACTGGTGCCATAAGGAGGCAGATACATCTCCAAGAAATTCTATGGATAAAAAGGTAAATAAAATGGGTCACAAACTAACTGAAATATTAACAACACATCACTTGGCCCCAGTAAATGGTAGATTATACAGAGATAAAGAGGGCAATTTTGTGCATTACTCGGCCAGAGGACCGAGTATTATTGATCACATATTCTGGAATGGAGACATGTCTAACTGAAGTACATTTTGTATACCCACTAGAGCAGAGAGTGGCCACTTACCCTTATTTCTTGCATCTAATAGTCTGATGGCTATTCCACCTGAGCCCTTTCTTTTCCATCTATTGAAATACATAGGCATATAAGAACTAAATGGTCTAAGGCATATGAAGGTCAAATTGTTGTCCTCTTAGAAAACATACTTACCCCATTGCATACAGGTTATCATGATCTTACAGAGTTAAGTGAACAAATATATACATGTCTGGCATAGGTTAGGACTCTATTAGAAAAACCTATTAAGCAGGATAGGAACAGGGACAATATGGATAAGCAGACTTGGTGTGACACTGACTGTTGCCTAGCAAAGAAAGCTCTTAATCTGAAAATTAGAGAAGCTAAGCTAAAGAAATATGTAAACCATACAACACTTTAATCAAGGCTAGAGAACACTATAAAACTTTCTTATCTAACAAACAAACAGAATTCAAACTTAAGCAATGGGAAACTATGCTAAAGGTTATAAATGGGCATGACTATCAAACATATTTGCTCTTGGTTGCTAAAGGAACTAATAAATTAAAATATGAAACTGACTCATATTTCACTTGAAGTCTAGAAGGATTATTACTCCAAAAAATGTTATAGTTTGAATTTGACACGTTAAGCAACATAAAAAACACTGATGTGTCTATGTTTAAATATTTTACAACTGTCAAGTATATACTTAACCATTGCCTCCTTGAAGCCTCAAAAGGCACCAGGACCTGATTTAATAGAAGCTGAAGTCAATCTGGTATGCCCAACCTTATGGGCCCCTGTGCTTACCAATTATTTAATGCTTGTTGCAACAATCTAAGCTTTCCAAGCTTCTGGAAAGGTGCATTGATAATATCAATCTATAAAAGGGGATAAAAAGGATCAAGCCATGTGTAGACCCATCTCCCTATTAGATAATTTGGGCAACATTTTTCTAAACTAATATTATACAGACTCACTGAAGAACTAAGGAATCTAGGCAGGCTCTCAGAAAGCTGGTTTTCACCCAGGGTATTGCACAATAGCTAACTTTTATTATAAGACATTTATATGAAAAGTATGTACTCCTCACCAAGCAAAAAGTATATGCTGCTTTTATAGATTTTAGCTCAGCCTTTGACATGATACAAATGAACCTACTATAGGAACTAATGCATGAAAAAGGCTTTTCTATGGAACTGATAGCAATCATCAGCGAACTCTATACTGGCACTTGGGCCCAGGTGAGAATGGGTAAAACTGGACCTTTATCTACTACATTTCCTACCAAAACAGGTGTTAGACAGGGGTGTGTTCTTGCAACCCTTTTATTTTGCATTTATATTGATAAGCTGTTAAGTCAGCTGGAAATTTCGCAGACTGACTCGCCTAAAGTACTGAACAAACACTGTGGTCCATTGGCATATGCTGATGACCTGGTCTTACTATCTTCAGCTCAGTCTGGATTACAGGTTAAACTTGATATCTTGAGTAATAATGCAAAGTTCTACAGTCTCAAAGTAAATGTACAAAAAAGCCAGGTTCTAACCTTCGGCATGAACAAGGTCAAACATTTCACAAGGATAGGTGGTGTCAGGCTTGAATCTGTTAGGAGCTACCCATATCTGGGTCTGCTTTTAACATCAGATTGAAAATGGCTTAAACATATACACATATTAATAACTAAACTTACAGGAGAAGACTCCTGTATATTTATGATCTGGATATGTCTGATGTATTTATTATACATTACATCAAGTACTGTACATATGGCAATAAGGGATCAGTCATTTCTTCTGTTGCAACACATGTCTAGAGTCTGAGGCTCTGACACAAGGTAGTAAAATGTCAAGCAAGCCTCCATTTACATGCAAATGAGTCACTTGTAATACAGCCCCTCCCATTCCTTGATGTCACTGCAGCGACAGTGCAGAAGAAAACATAGGGGTATCAATGCTGTCTATCCTGATTTTAGTGTTAAGTTTCCAATGGCTTAAGACAGGTTCTGCCATGCAGCTCATATAGGGAGTAGTGCTTGTAGCCTTAATACTGTATGTGTAGAGCAAATGATACATCTAATAGTATTTAATTCACAGGAAACGAAATCTGTTTCTTTGTACTGCTCCATTCTCTCTGTAGACTGTTTTAACATGTTGTGGAGAGCAGTAGACTGAATCAGTTAATCAAGCAGTCAGTCAGTCAATCTGTATTGAACCAGGTGAACACCCTTGAGAGATTAATTTACAAGGTGGGCCTAAGCAGTTTCCCAAAGGATCACACAAGGTTGAATTCCTCCTTTGCACAAATGATACACACCCACTTTCAGCAGCCTGAAAGTGGACAGCTAGATCACTTACTTTATAAAGTGTATTGTTTTACATTTCAAATGCTCCTTAAATCTATGTTTCTGACTGGAAATACCAAGACACAGAATGCATATGACATGGGAGGAATGAGCTAAGCAAATACAGAGCACTACAAACACTGAGACTGATTAGTTTCTTTACCTACAACAGCTGAACTTAGTGTAGCATCTGATTTGTGAGGGACATCCTATTTCAAATGTTGGCAGTACAAAGTGTGGGGGGGAGGCTGCCACCGCTTGCCCTCAGTACCTTCACAGTGAAGTGCTGTAGCTCTTACGTCACTGCTAATGATTTATAATGGGGATGGGGCACTTTTAAAGTCATGGATCTGAGAGGCAATCACAGTTCTCAAGGAGTTTAGGAGAATTTGTTAAGGGTTAGAGAGTAATGGACTCTAGTAGGATTTGAACCAGAATCTCCCAGTTATTGTGCCAGTGCTTTAACAACTAGATTACCCTTCTTCCATATGCTGCAGCTGATGCTTTCCTGGTAACCTATTCCTTGTTATAGCTGAACTCTGTATTACCTTACAGCAGCCATCAAATCACTGATAGTCTAGTTACAAAGGTAAAGGGCATATTGCAAGATTGTTTCTCACTGCTGATGTCAATCAAAACAGAGAATGCTAACACACACAGAACATAATACAACAGGTGTATAATACCACTTAAAACTCTTGTTGTACCCAGAGTCATTTATTGGGTAAACTGTTTTTGCTAACAGAAACAGTGACACAGCACATACAGGCACTTCCTTATATGAATACTGTATATACCTCAAATCAGTGCTGCATCACACTCATATGGTCCTAGTCCCTATTAGACCTGCACTTCAGGATGTGCATAACACTTAAAGGGTTCCTCCATTACTCAAGTGGGGAACCAAACATTGTGGGTTTGGTTTACTGGTGGAACTGCATTTAGTGCAGCACCATTATCTGTTGCTCTGATGACATCATCCTCCAGCAACATTGATGGTAAGCATGGAGGACAAACACATTGATAACTTCTGGGGGCTGTATATTTTTATTTATAATCTAGATTTGGACAGCAATAGGACTGCTGGCAACTGGAGGAGGCACACAACAGTTACACATAAGGAGTTGGGAAAATATTGGTCTGAAACTATTGGAGACTTCCCCTTTAAGCAAAATGCCACTTCCCTTTTTGCTTTTAATAAAAAAAATATGGTGGTAATTCTATTAGGTCACTGCTTGTAGCAATTAAAGCTAAATATTATTCCCCAGCCCAATATGGTTGTGCAGTTTGGGATATCAATACTTTCAACAAGATAGAGACACCACTAGATAAACTCTTTAGAAGCAGCTTGGGACTTAACAACACTGTACCTGCTACGCTGGTCAGGGCTGAATTAGGCCTACCTCAATTTAAAGCTTATTTTTATGCTAGGAAAATAAACTATTGGCTAAAAATTCTACAGCACTACCCTGAGAGACTCAGGGTACTATGTTTAAAAGAGAAGGGTCCGTGGAATAGTCTTGGACATCTGCGCTCACCATAGTTGTCTGCTATTTTGAAGTTACTACAGGAACTAGGACTGGAATATTTTAAGAATTATATTAATAAGGGAATTACCATTAGCTTAAAATATCAAACTTATATTACAAACAAGATAACTGAATACTATAAAAATTTGGATATGCAGCACAATTCGAGCCTGCGTTTTTCTCCCTGGCTGATAGGAAATGATAATGAGTATTACTATAGGTCTCATCTAGACATACTTACAGACCATAGACTCCATACACTTTATACAAGATACAGATCTGAGTTTTTTTTTTTCAAGCAATGTTCTTACTGCAAGATTTAATAAAAATACTTCTCCGCGTGCTAAATGCTGTTCGTGCACCAAGGAAAATACTGAAGATCTACTATATGTGTTCTTGATACACCCTTGGTGTAATATCCCAAGGAAAAAATGGTTAGATCCAATATGTAACTCTATACTTACAAATGATCAAAATCTGCTCCTGAATCTTCTTTTAACTACAGATGATGATGATGTCATTGTGTACTCTGTTGCAAATTATCTGTCAAGTATAGATAGAATATGTACTAGAATCAAAAGATAGTAGTTATACATAGCAATGAATACTGCACATACAGCATTTAACGTAAAGAGGCAAAATGGATCTTAAACAGCATTAAGTAGTAGAAATGGATATATGTGAAATACTGAATTGCTTTGTGTGGTTTAAATTATTATATAAAGATGGATAAAACTTACACATCTTATTACATGTATTTATATTATGTATGTAGTTATTAGATGTTGCCTTCTATATGTTTTTCTTTTGAATATGTTTTTACCTTTTTAAACTTTGAAAAGGTCTAAGACCGATCAATAAAGTATTTATCATCTTCATCAAATGAAAAATTATCACTTGAGTTTCTTAAACTGCAGGACTGGTTCAAATCTAATAGGCTGCTCCTAAACAAGAAGACGACAAAGGTCATGCTTTATTGCACACCCCAAAGGTACTCAAAGGCAATTACACACTTCTACATAAGAATGTCAGATCACACTGCTCTTGAACAAGTGGAGCACTTCAAATTCCTGGGGGGTCACACTGAATGCAGGCTTAAACTTTGACAGACACATGGAAAATGTCACAGACACTTTACATAGTAAAATAGGTTTCCTGTATAGATTAAAAAACACATTTACTATTGAAACAAAAACTGCTATTGCTAGAACCTGTTTGCTTCCCACTTTGGAATATGGAAGCGAAGTCTGGGTGACAGCCTCTGTTGGGATTTTAAAGAAATGAGAACTTCTTTATAATGCAATCTGTCACTTTGCCAATGATAGCCCATATTTAGAACATCACTGTGAACTGTATGGAAAAATTTAATAGTTACCACTAACACAGAGAGATAATTTTCAGCTAATGCAACTTATACTTTAAAATAGATCTCTGTCTAAGGCACTTGAGCATATAGTTGCAGATCAGCTGGTGGAGTATATGGAAAAAATACTTGATTCAGTGCCCCCAGCAGCATGGATTCAGAAAGCAACATAGCACTACCACAGCACTGCTAGAATTCACTGGTTTCATTCACCAATCTCTGGATCAAGGTAGATTGGTGGGTGCAGCCTTCATAGACCTCACAAAGGTCTTTGATACAGAGAACCATGCTCTACTTCTCAAGCAACTGTCCTCAATTGGCCTCTTGGCAGATACTGTTTCAAAAGCAATCTTGTAGGCTGCTTCCAACAGGTGTAGATAGCTAATGTCACCTCTGACCATCAACATGTCTGCTCTGAGTACCACAGGGCTCCATACTGGGTCCACTTCTCTTTAGCATCTTTCTTAACAACCTCCTCGCTCCTGTCACCAACAGATCCTCCTCTATGCAGATGACAGGTCATATACTAGCAACACTGACCCTGAACCACTGGAACACCAACTTCAACTCATCCTTGAGGAAGTGGAGTACTGGTGCAGGAAACACAAGCTGATTCTGAACTATAAAAATGAAACTCATGTTATTCAGCAGTGCTCGCAGCAAACACAGATCCAGTGTCCTAAACATCAGGAACCCTCAGGTGTCCCGCTTGAACAAATTCAACATTTCAAGTATCTAGGAGTAACTATGGATTGCTCACTATCATATGCCAGCATATTGAGAATGTTGCCAGGTCTGCCAGTATCAAGATAGTGTTACTCCATAGACATAAACACAATCTAATGCCTGAAGCACTTATAGTAGCTATCTATAGCTCCATAGTATCCATTGTTGACGACGGTCTGGTTATGGTTCAACATCTACCACTATCCTCTGCAGAATATCAGTGGCACTCAATAAAACATGTTGACTTCTTACTGGAGCAGCATGCCTTACCCACACATGTGAACTATATGTGCAAACAGGTTGACTTAAGCTAAATGGGTGGATTCACTATCAGACCTGCTTGCTAACTAAAAAGGCACTTCTTGGGCTCCTGCCTTCTGGTGTTACAAACTTATTAAACCCATCTTGCAGTTTGCAGCAACGCGTAGCTCAGTCAACCAGCTTTTCTGTCCCAAGATGCCAGACTACACAAGGGCAACGGTCATTTACATATAGAGCACCACTATGGTTTAATGTGCTGCCTAGAGATATCTCTTCCTTACCAAATTTGGGACCATTTAAAGGCACTCTTCATCAGCATCTTACAGCTAACAGTTCCTGTGACTGTTTAAACTGACATGACCCTACCTCAGGAGTATTGACACATCTTTGTGTACCTACTTCTCTCCTTTTCTCTGCGAATGACCACTTTCACACTAATGGCTCTGCCCTATTTCCTGCCTCCTTCCCCGATCCTTCTTTCACCTCACGCGTCTCACCCTCCACCTTCTTTCCTCTGTTTATCTTCACTTAGCTGAACTTTTGTTCACCCAAATCTAACTATACCTACTTGGCAAAGCACCTTGGGCTGCCTCTTTTTATTAAACTATTTTTGATTTACTACCAATTCATAGTTTTAATTTTAGTTGCAATATTAATGTAATTATCATTTTAAATACTTTCTTGTCAATATTTTATGTAAGACCATCTGTTGTATGTCTGTCACCCTTCCCACTGACATGGAATCTTTGTAAAAGAGCTGTTATGTGCTCAAAGGTCTTGTAATCCAAGAATGAATGAAAAAATAAATAAATATATATAAAACTGGGTGACAGAAACCCCCTATCAGACTTGTTAATTGCCAACAGTGGCCAGAGATCAGCTGAACGGGCCTGGCTGAAACTATTACTATGCAAAACAGCCATGTGCCAAAAGGCCTTTTCTTATTGTGCAGTGAAAAAATGGAATGAGCTGCCAAAGTAGATCAGAACAGCTTCATTAGCCCAAGTTTTTAGACAAACATTTTTAGGTCATTTGTCACTCATTCCAGTGCAAATGTATGTAGTTTGTTTATGTAAAGTTATTGATGGTCTGTACAGTACTATGTACTGTAAATACAAATGTCTGTCCAATGCTGATAACTCGAATCTTAGGAACATACGAACATACAATGAAGTCAGCAGATAAAGGCCTAGTGGCCTATCGAGTCTGTCTCGAATGTGCAGCTCTCAGTGTTGTGCACTGATGCTGTCCCCACCCCTCATACTCCCTCCCTTACCAACGGATCCTACTGTTTAACCCTTCCCCTACCCTATTTTGATTCTGCCCTTCAGTTTATCCCACCCCTCCAAAAAAAACCCACTGATGCCCTTGAAATCAGCTTCTCAGGCAGAGCATTCCATGCTGTCACCACTCTCTCAGTGAGAAAGTGCCTCCTCATCTCCCTTCTGAACCTTTTGCCGTCCAACTTTAGATTATGTCCTCTTGTAATTCCCTCCTTTCTAATTTTAAACAGGTCCTTATGACTTACCCTATTAATGCCCTTCAAGTATTTAAATATCTCAGTCATATCCCCCTCTGCCCTTCTGTCCTCAAGAGAATATATATTGAGCATCTGTAGCCTATCCTCATAGGGCTTTTCCTTCAACCCACTCAACATCTTGGCAGCAACATTGATACATTATTTTTATGTTTGCGAATGTACAGGTATTTGTAAATCTTGAATAGATGAGTTGTGTTTCCTAAAAAACACCTGAGTCATGTCTGTAAACAGACCTCTGGTCTAGTGTACTTATCTGGTTAACAAATAAAATTGAATTGATTTGAATTGAAATTAGCACAAAATGACCATTCCACTGACAGAATTTCAGCTGGTTCTTCTGTGAAATTCCACCTGCTGTGATCCATAGAAACATAGAAACGTAGAATCTGACGGCAGATAAGGGACGCTTGACCCATCCAGTCTGCCCATTTCCCTACCTACTGGATAAGCTGCAGATCCTAGTTAACCAGCAGACTACTTCCCTACCCCACCCTAAATTGCCTTATCACTGTCCATGCATGCTTGAATTCCACCACTGTTTTTTGACTCCACAACCTCCTTAGGAGGCCGTTCCATGCATCCACAACCCTCTCTGTAAAAATACTTCCTTAAATTACCTCTGAGCCCCTCTACTTCCTCTTAAATTGTGCCCTTGTTCTTGCACACCTCTTGTTTTGAAAGATGCTACCCTCTTGACTTTGTTGATTCCTTGAGGTACTTGAAAGTTTCTATCATGTCCCCCTCTCCCTCCTTTTCCTCGAGGCTATACATATTAAGCTCCCTAAGTCTCTCTTCATATGTCTTTCAGTGCAGACCCTGCACCATTTTAGTGCCCTCCCTGGACAGCTTCCATCCTGTCTATGTCTTTGCAGAGACTGGGTCTCCCAGAACTGCCGCAGTACTCCAGATGAGTCTCACCAGCTGTCTGTACAGAGGGTAATAACTTCCTGTTTTCTACTGGTGATGCCTCTCCTATGCATCCCAGGATCCCCCAGCCCTCCTTGCTGCCCTCTCACATTGCTTGCCTACCGCTGGGTCATCTGATATGACTACCCCATGTCCCTTTCCATTTTTGTTGTTGTTAGTATCTTCCCCCCATTCTGTACTCTTCCCTGGGTTTTGTTTCCCGAGTGCATTACCTGCACTTCTTAGCATTGAATCTAGGCTTTCTACATTTGACCATTCCTCTAACCTTGCCAAGTTCCTTCTCATCCTTTCCTCCACCTGTGCATCAACTCTATTGCATATCTTTGTGTCATCTGCAAAGAGACATACTTTTCCTTCTAGTCCTCTGCAATGTCGCTTATAAAGACATTAGAGGACCTGATCTAATACTGAACCCTCGCGGTTCCCCATTAGTAACCCCTTTCTTCTAGAGGACTCCATTTACTATTACTCTCTGTGTCCTGTTCTCCAACCAATATTTCACCCAGGCTGTCATCTTGGGACCCCTCCCAGGCTGGCTAACTTGTATATTAATCTTTTGTGTGGGACTGTGTCAAATGCTTGCTAAAGTCTAGGTAGGTCATGTCCACAGCCCTCCCCTGATCTACTACTTTGGTCACCCAGTCAAAGAAATCTATCAGATTCATCTGGCATGACAACCTTCCTTCTGTGAATCCATGCTGCCTTGGGTCCTGTGCCCCTCTGGCCTCTAGATGCTTAAACAATTCTTTCCTTCAGAGTGATTCCATCATTTTCCCTATCACTGAGGTTAAACTAACAGGTCTGTAGTTTCCTGCCTCTGCCCTGCTCCCACTTTTGTGAAGGGGAATCACATCTGCCTTCCTCCAGTCCTTGGTATCACCCATCCTCCCATGATTTGTTAAAGAGGGTAGTCAGTGGTGTCACTAGTTCTACCCTTAGTTCTTTTTAGAATTCTGGGATGAATCCCATTAGGCCCATTGGTTTGTCCACCTTCAGTTTTAAGAGTTCTTTCATCCCCTTTCTTTTGTAAATGGGCTGGTATCAACTTCTGTATCCAGAGTGTTTCTACTGTTTGTTTTAGGTACCTCCCCCTCTTCATTTGTAAATACTGAGCAAAATATTTGTTTAGTATCTCTGCCTTTTCACAGTCACCCTCTGCCCACCCTCCTTCCCCTTTATTAAGCCTCACTATCCTCCCTTGGTCTTCCTTCGGCTCCTGATGTACCTATAAAGGTTTTATCCCCCTTCTTAACTGAGTTGGCTACATCTTTCCTCAGTTTGGGCCTTTGCTGTTCTGACTGCCTTCCTAGCTTCCTTCTGCTTTAACTGATACAGTTCTCTGTCCTGCTCCTTCTGTGATTCCTTGTACTTCCTGAATGCTTTATTTTTCTCTTAAACCTTCACTGCCACTTCCTTTGAGAACCATAGTGGTTTCTTACATTGTTTTGTTTTGTTTATTTGCTTCACACAAAGGCTTGTTACCTCTGTGATGGCAGTTTTCATTATTCCCCATAGTTCTTCCACCCCTCCTTCCTGCCCATTTGCTAGTGCATTCCTTAGGCACTCACCCATTTTGGCAAAGTCAGCCCTCCTAAAGTCCAGTACTTTTGCCTTTTGTATGGCTTGACTCTATTGCTGTGTTTATTGTGAACCATACTGTTCGATGGTCGCTAGTTTCCCAGATGGCTACCCACTTCTACATCTGTGATCCTCTCTCATCTCCATTTGAGAGGACAAGGTCTAGACTGCTCTCTCTCTCGAGTGGGCTCCAATACTAGTTGTCTAAGGCATGCCCCATGTAGAAGTATCTAGAATAACTCCACGCTTGAAGTGGCTGTGCAAATGCACTCAGTTAACATCTGGCATATTCAGATTACCCATCAGCAATATCTCCCTTTTTCTGCCATTCTAAGTATACTTTCTATCATTTCTTGTCCATTTCCTCCCCTGAGGAAGAGTCTGTGCTCTAACCCTGTGCGGATTGTGGTGCCATTGCGTATCTCCAAATTTACCCACAGTGCTTCTTCTCCTCCTCCTCCCTGTTTACCCTTTTGTTCTGTTGCTTTGATTCCTTCCCTTATGTAAAGCTACTCCTCTTTCTCTTTTACCCTCCCTGTCCCTCCTGTAGATAGTGTCCATGGAATAATATTCTGTGGAACAGTATTTGTTCTGTGGAAAATGATTCTGCAACCATTGCCATGGAAAATATTGAGATCCATGGAATACTATTCCACAGAACAGCATTTTTCTATGGAAAACTGTTCCATAACCATTTCTGTGGAAAGTACTGAGATCTGCAGAAATGTTGCAGAAAAACTCATTTAGCATTTTCTGTCACAGAATTCCACTATTCCGTTTCCAGTGAAATTCAGAAGAATTTTGAAAATTCTGTGAAATTTCATTCCACTGGAATTTGACAGTTCTGCCCAGCACTAGCGTCTTGCCCCAGAAACTGTACACGGACTCATAAACTGCACTCAGGAGAATAAATTGACATCTGAAACCAAGCTAAGTAGCCACATACAAGGAATTTTATTTTGCTCACATGCACAAGGACTACATGAGGAAGACCTGTTCAGGTCGAAGAGCTGGGGCTTTGTAGTCCTCCTGCATGTGTACGCAGAACAAAATTCTATGTATGTGGCTACTTAACTTGGTTTCAAATATCAATTAATGCTTTTGAATGCAGTTTGTGTGTTTGTCTAAAAAAATGCAGCCAAGTTTTCCCCCTTCTGAGCAAAATTAAGGCAGATAAACAAAAATAATAGAAAAAGCTCAGGACTCAAAAGGAAGTAGGGATTTGGGAAGTTTACAGAGAAGCAGGTAACAAGTGTGTTAAGGAAATCAGACAATCAAAAGTAAAATATTTTAAAAACAAAACTACATAGGAGGCCAATGACCTCGAAAACATTCTGGGACACAATAACATGTCTAAGTGGGAAACAAAATGTCAAGATGCATTTACTCTCAAAAATAAGGAAGGGAAGTTACTGGGTGGAGAGAAGATAGCTAGTGAACTAAATGAATTTTCTTTTAGACTCTGGAAACTTTTAATGCCAAAAATTAAGGTAATGAAGCAAGAAGAGAGACACTGAACAGTAACATGGGTCCTTTAAAATTTCTTAAATTGAAGAGTATAAGGTACTAGAACTGTTATTAAAACTTAAAAAAAGAATAAGAGAGGTTGACCCAATGATTTTACCCTGTTTGCTGCAAAATATCAGCCTGTCAAATTGCTGAGCCATTAACGTACATGTTCAGTTGGTCCTTAGAGTCTGGGTACCTCCCAGAAGGGTGGAAAATGGCCAAAGTGGTCCCCATCTTTAAAAGGTGGTGGCTGAAACATAGAAACATAGATTTTGATGGCAGATAAGGACCGCTTGGCCCACCAGTCTGCCCATTTCCCTACCTAATGGATTAGCTGCAGATCCCAGTTAACCAGCAGCCTACTTCTTCTGTTAACTCTGAAACCAAATTACCAACTACAGACCAATTTCCTGCTCCCAATAATTTCCAAAACATTAGAAGACTAGTCCCGAAACAACTTCAGGGATATATAGAGAGGAACAAACTTTAAGACCCCTATCAGTCTGGATTCAGGAGAAACCATAGTACCATCTCCTCTATGTTGATGATCTTGGATGAATGATTTTAACAAAGTAATGTACTCCGGATATTATACAGGGACCATCTTTGTTGACCTCTCCAGGGCCTTTAACATGCTGGGTCATGATATGTTGGTCAAGAAACTATGGTTAAGAAACTAGAAACTATTGGACTGGACTGTGGAGCATTTAGTTGGTTCTCCTCATGTCTTCATGAAAGGAAACAGTATATAATAGTAAGTGGACATATCTTATGGAATGTGGACATCTTAGTGGGGTCCCTCAGGGGTCAGTGCTAGGCCATCTCCTTTACAATATACCTGAGTGGCCTAGGAAAGAATATTAACAACTTGAACTACCATTTATATGCTGAAGACACAGTCATCTATGCTTCTGGGGTCCTTCTCAGATGTCTAGATAACCCTTCAAATTGGATTTGATGCCCTTCAGAGTTTTTTTAATAATTCCAAATTAAAATTGAACACAAACAAAACCAAACTGAATGTATTTGGATCTTCAGCAAAATTAAGGAAGGCACAAAACTATTCATTTATTACTTCCACTGTGAATGGACAGGCCTTTGATCTAGTGGACTGCTATAAATATGTAGGATTCTGGTTTGAACCGAGCAGTGCAGGCAACAATCACGTGGATTGTATTGTTAAAAAACTGGTACACATGTTGGATTATTATACAGATACAAAAATTATTTAACCACTGAGTTATTGCAAAAGATTGTCGATACACAAATAATCCCGTCTTTTTGATTATGCAGACATTATTAACGATTACTCTTCTGCAGAAAAACTGAACAGACTTGATGTTGTTCTGTAGAACAGACTTGCCAGAATGATTGTAGACTGCCCTAAAAAAATTAATCACTGTGAGTTATGTAAAAGACTGGGCTGGTTGTCCATCGACAACCATATGAAGTAGCACAAAATAGTTTTTTGCAGTAAAGAGTGTTTACAGTATGGGCAAGTTCTTGATTATTTAAGGAAGTGTTGGTTCCTAATTATTTAAAGGAGTGTTTATCAGGTAGGCCCAAAACAGTGTTGCTAAGAACAGCTGGACAGTATGAGTTGACAGTTCTTAGAGTTAAATCTTAAAAGTCAACTCACTTCTTCAGTTATTTTGCCCCTACATCTGGAACTCTGTACCAGCTAATTTAAAAGGTAATTTGGAGCAGGAAGCTTCCAACAAAAGTAATTTTAAACTGGTTTCAGACTACCATCCCTTTATTTGGTCCTTGCTGCCCAGGGGATCATGGAATAACATAGTTAGCTATAGTATAACGTATAGGTTAACACTGCACCAAAAGTCACTGTATTGTTTATAATGTCATAACTGTGTATGTGATTTTTTTTATATTGTACTGCTCGTATTTTATCCTTGCTGTATTAATGAAAACTGAAACTGTTTGCACAATATGTAGGGGCACCACTGAAAATGAACTTGTCTCAATGAGAACTCCCTCAAAAAAAACTGAATGGAACTGAATTATGAAATCCTAAAAATGGTCACTGGATGCTAATAAATTAGAACTGACTTAAAGCAGCAGTACTTGTTAGTCACCACACAGTTTGTTCCGCAATAACGTTTTTCTGTGGCAAAAATGTCAATATATAAGGGATATGTAATGGGGTAGTGTATGATACATTTTTATCTGAATGAGTTCGGTTTGACCTCCTTGTTCTCACGCATGGGGAGCCATGGTGGGACTACAAAGTCAAACCAAACAAAATTCAGAAAAATCATTTACCATACACTACCCCATTGAATATTTGGTGTATGCAATAGGTCCCTGATATTTTTTTTTAATTTAGAAAGTAATTTTTTTGTCTGCCTGTGAGGTACAATCTTGCACTTTGCCATCTTCTTCCGCTATGTTACTGTCCTGTTGGTATATATTTCATGATATTTTAGTCCAATTGGATAGGTTACATGGTTGCCAAAGTGTCTGATTGGCTAGGGGTCCATTATGTCAGGACTGCTACAGATCTGGACTTGATTAGGTACATGACTGGAGACATCAGTGATGTGAGAGCTTTTACTTTTTACTACTTTGCTTGTGAAAACTGTGCAGTGTGTTATTCAGAAACAGGCTGATTTGAAATTTAAAGTACTAATTTTAATCCTTTGAGGACCGTATGTGTAATGGGGGGCAGTTGTCAGCACCACCGAGTCTCAGTTCAGTGGCGTGAATCTTTACTGCAGCTTGTAGTTATATTTTGAATTGTGCCACAAAAATATTAATTCACATTACTGTACAGGGCCATGCTGAATGAAACTGACAAATCAGTAAGTTTTATATGTTGGTATTCCCTGTTCGCTATCATTATTTTCCCCTCTTGTTCCACAGACAGCCCATCTGCGGGCTTTCCAAGCTGCTGCTGCAGCCCCGGCACTCTCCGAGCCGGCCGCAGCTACACAGACCACCCAACTGACCCCTGGATAGATTCAGACAGCCCATCTGCAGGTTTCCCAAGCTGCTACTGTGGCCCTGGCACTCTCTAAGCTGGCTGCAGCTAACAGACCACCCAACTGACCCCTGGACAGATTCAGGTACACACTGGACCTCTGAAACTCTCCTCCCCACTTGCAATGCTATCTCTCTAAACAGCTTAATTTCTTCTCTGCCTTACCTACAAACCATCCTCTTACACACCCTCCTGCTGCTGCTGTAATCCTCCTCAGATGTCCTGGCACCAAAGCACAGAACCCCCTCCCTGTTAACTCCTCTTCTATCTCTAAATAATAGCCCTGCATTTGCCATCTCTTTACCTTGTGCTTTGTCTTTCCCCATTGCCTGCCCCCCACTGAGCTTGCTATTGTACTCTAGTTGTATTTAATCCTTAAACTTTCCCCTCTTGTTCCACAACCAGCCCATCTGCGGGCTTCCCAAGCTGCTGCTGCATCCCCGGCACTCTCCGAGTTGGCTGCAGCTAACAGACTGCCTGACTGACTCTCAGACAGATTCAGGTATCTTGCTGGACCTCGAAACTCATGGTTTTGAATGCCACTGTTTTGACTGGATGCCCAGTGGAGGGCCAGGTGCTGATTGGCAGTTTCTGCTCCTCAGCTGATTTTCCAACTCCTGGCGCCTCCTGATCTCAGGAAAATCTCTTTCTGTGCTGTGTTCTGGACTGAATTTTTGTAAATGTAATTACTTATGTTATGCATCAATTGGTCTTACTTTACCTGCCAGTTTAGCTAGTCTATTACAAGCCTCTAGTCTAGCCTCTCGGTGCTATTGCTGCTGTGAGACTAGTGCTGGACAAACTGTATTGTTTAGTAGCTGATGTTTGACTGCTTAGACCTAGCTACTGAGTAAGATTGTTGCATTTTTCCATTTCTGCCTCTATTGCCAAACCATGTCTCCTGTCCTACAGTGGTCTCTCTCTGCTAATTCTTAATTTCTCCTCCCCACTTGCAATACTGTTCTCTAAATAGCTTAATTTCTTCTCTGTCTTACCTATAAACCCTCCTTTTACACCCCTCCTGCTGCTGCTGTTATCCTCCTCAGGCGTCCCGGCCAAAGCACAGAACCCCTCCTGTTAAGTCCTCTTCTATCTCTAAATAATTGCCCTGCATTTGTCATCTCTTTACCTTGTGCTTTGTCATTCCCCATTGCCTGCCCCCCACTGAGCTTGCTATTGTACTCTAGCTGCATTTAATCCTCTGTCTTTACCCTCTTGTTCCACAGCCAGCCCATCTGCGGGCTTCCCAAGCTGCTGCTGAGTCCCTGACACTCTCAGAGCTGGCCGCAGCTAACAGATTGCCCGACTGACTCCCAGACAGATTCAGGTATGCACTGGACCTCCAAAACTTGTGGTTTTGAATGCCACTGTTTTGACTGGATGCCCAGTGGAGGAGCCAGGCACTGATTGGCAGTTTCTGCTCCTCGGCTGATTTTCCAACTCCTGGTGCTTCCTGATCTCAGGGAAGTACCTTTCTGTGCTGTGTTCTGGACTGAATCCCCCCCCACCTCCTCACAGTATTAAATAGACCCTTGCTCCACCCCTTTCCTCAGCCTAGCAGCTGATTGGTCACTCCACTGCTGCACATTCTTATGGCTATTGGCCTCCCTGTCTTCAATACCTGACTTGACCCACTTTCTTACCACTCCTTTTTAAAGCAATCTCACCCACAGGGTTGCACATTTGCTCTCAAGTTTTTCTCCAGCTAGAAGTATGTGATATTATTTGCTATATCTTGTGTGGTGATTCTTTTCACAGCCCTGCTACTCAGCTCTGTCCACAAATTTTTCCATGATAGCTATGGCTGAAAGTATACTGCCCCTGCTGACACTGAGCCTTGCTCTCTTTTTACTGGCTCTTCTCACTGCTAGACCTTGCTCTCCTGGCAATGCTAAACTGACATCCACACTATCTGACTTTACCTACTCGAACCTTCTTGTGTCACAGATCAAGCAGCATGACGTGACTCCTCTGTTACTCACTAGGCATCTCTTATACTTGGCTGCTGACTTTACCTCTAAACGCCTCTGGCAGAACATGCTACTGGTACCACCTGTTTTTCCACGGAAACTATGGTGTCTTGTGCTCCTAGCCTTGTTATCATCTGGGGACACTGAAACAAATCCTGGCCCCTAGTTACCCACTGCCTCTCCGAATATGGACTGGTTAAATATGAAAGGCCTTGGTATAGCACACTTAAACATTAGAAGCCTTCTCTGTAACTTTACTGAACTTGAGGCATGGATATCCATATATGAACCTGACATTCTCTGTCTGACTGAAACTTGGCTAAAGCCCTCTACTCCTGACTCTTACTGCTCTCTTCCTAACTATTCCCTATTTCAAGTAGACAGAATATCTGGAAAAAAGGGAGGCGGAGTTGCGCTCTATTTCAAAAAAACACCTGAATATGTCCTTAATGCAACGTTCGGTTGCCTCTAACTATGAATTTTTACATACCCTGCTTCTATTTGGAACCAAAAAGATTCACTTAATATGTGCCTACAATCCTCCTAAAGCAGGTCTACTAGGATGCTCCAAACTACTTGAGTATTCTACCTCTGCAGCTAGCCAAAATGAACTTATTATTCTTGGCGACCTCAACCTAAATTGGCTAAAAAGTGCACTGATATCTCTAGTACATGGATTTAACATGCCCGGGTAACTGAAGATCCCACCAGGCTGACCCAGTCACCTGCTGCTGGAACACTTATAGACTGGATACTCACAAATCAGCCTGATATAATTACCACCTCAGGTGTGCTCCTGATAAATTACCACCTCAGGTGTGCTTCCTGATTCTATAAGTGACCATTCCCTGTGTTTTGCATATGGGGAACATCGGTGATTCAGCCCCATCGCCATGCTACATCACCTTCTGGGATTTTTTCACACTTGATCAAGCAAGCTTTCTACATGATATCTCTTCTGTAAACTGGATCCCTATTATCCAGTCCCAAGACACTGAATCTGCTGTCAGTCTCTTTCTTTCTATATTCTTATCCCTCCAGGACGTACATACACCTAAACGGAATTGACACGCCTTAGGGCTAAACAGACTAGGTGGCTGCACAAGGAACTTCTCGCCTCCCTCTGGGCACGTGACAAAAGTTGGAACCGCTACAAAAACTTGGGTCAGCAAAGTGAATATGACACTTACAGAAAGCAGCGCAATATGTGCAAAAAACAAATCAGGCTTGCCCAAAAGCTCATACTGCAAAGGTCTAATGTTGGAAGCTGCTGGGACCCAAAGAAATTCTGGACACATGTAAAATCCTTCCTGGGCTCAAACCAGTCTCAATACATGAATGATATGGTCCTCAGTGGTATGCACTATAATGACCCCACCACCATTGCAAATTCTTTCAACAGTTACTTTACTGATCTCACCAAATACACTGCCTCTTTCACAGCAAATTGCATCCTGATGCCTGTTACACAAACGTGCCCATACATCCGCCCTTCTATTTTAAGGCTATTCCAAATGCTGATGTTCTAAAACTACTAAACTCAATCTCTGATAGTACTAGTGTAGGCTCTGACTACCTAGAGCCTAAACTCTGGAAGCTGGCTGCTCCTTTTATTGTGGCCCATTGGCTAAAACCTTTACACTGTCTCTCTGCCATGATCATGTTTCAGACATATGGAAAGTGGCAAAAGTCACCCCAGTCTTTAAGAAAGGTGACAAGAAGGACATAGCTAATTATAGGCCCATAGCCATTCCATCAGTACTAAACAAAATACCCAAGAAATTAGTGGCTATACAGATCACCGAGTTCCTCTCTAAATATACCCTCCTGTCACCTGCTCAACATGGTTTCCATGAGGAACATATCACCTCTACTGCTCTGATACAATTTACAAATGATGCCCTTATTGCTATGGATCATGGTCTCATGACTGGTGCAGTGTTCATTGACCTCTCAAAGGCATTTGATCTTGTAGATCACCCTCTTCTGCTTGATTGCCTTAGCTTCACTGGTTTCTCAGAGCAAGCCACAAACTGGTTCCTGAACTACTTAAGCAATAGAATACAACAGGTAAAATTTAACTCTGTGGTGTCAGACTCTGCACCTATCAATGTTGGTATTCCTCAAGGCTCCATCTTAGGGCCTCTTCTCTTCTCCATTTTTATAAATGACATATCTTCTAACACCCTTTGGTGCTCAACAATCTTGTATGCAGATGATCTGGTGCTCTACACCTTCTCTGCAAACATGGAAGTAATAAATAGTCGACTAACATCTGCATTTCTCATAATGCAAGAATGGATCCACAACAAAAGGCTCATCCTAAACATAAATAAAACTCAGGGCATGCTCTTCGGATCTACAACCAAACTTAGAACAAACTACAACCTTTTCAACATCTCCTGTGCAAATGGCTCCCCCCTTACGAAACTAACCTCATTCAAGTATTTAGGTGTCCTGCTTGATGAAACTCTCAACTTTGAGCAACACATCATCGACACCTGCAAGTCATTAAACTCCAAACTCGGAATAGCTTACAGGACTAGTTGGATGCTCACCCCTCAGCTAGACTGGCTCTTTCAAGGGTATCCTACTTCCAACCCTGCGTATGGTGCTGTCACCTACATAAATGCTTTAAAAACCACCCTAAGTAAGTGGGATACAGCATACAATAGTATCTGTCATTATGCCTCGGCTTCCCCATATTTGAAGCACCATTGCTTGCTATATGCAGACCTTAGATGGCCATCTCCATCTGCCAATTGACTCCTTGCCCTTGGTGCTCTGCTGGACAACATCATTAGAACTAATCTACCTACCTGTCTTGCAGGCATGTTGGTGCCTCTGTCCCCCACCTATGGCCTCCGCTGTACTGGACTCTCTCTACTATACACCCCTAGGTGCAGAACCCTAAAAGGAACCTCAGCTTTCTCCTTCCTGGCCCCAAAATATTGGAATTCCCTACCTCTTGATGCTCACTCTGCACCTAGTCATATTGCTTTTAAAAAGATGCATCACACTCTCCTCATCAAACATGCCCCATGTTCCTGTTTCAAACCCTATAGGGTGCTTGACATCCCTTCTTCAGCTCTCAAAATGTTTCAATTTTGCTCTGACCCTTGTTACTGTTATATGTAACACTTACCATGGATTATGTGTTAAAACTCTCTGCACTATGATTGTATGCTTATTATGTTTTGTACTATTGTATATTTTCTGCCATTGTCTCTGTCATATTAGCAATGCTGTTACGTCACAGAACATCGTGTAGATTTTTCCTTGTATGGTTGATTACCTCTGAACTATACCTGTTATATGTTTTGTCTGCCAATTTTGTATTGTAACCTCCCGAGTCGTGTCTGAAAATAGTCATATTTTGCGGCTACGACACTTTACCCGGTAAACAAAAACTAAATAAATAATGGTTGTAGGGAGGGGGATGCTTGGCATCACAGTATGGCCATTCAGCAGTGAAACTTGTGCTTTCTAATGTACTGCCAGCAGACCCACAATGCATGATGTGTTCACTGTTTAGATAAACACTATAATGAGTTTACTGTCTATTTAAATAAATCTGTTTTTTTAAACAGTAGACTTGTTATAGCATGAAAACTTGTTTTTATCACTACTGCATGCACCCATTTTTCTTTTCATTTTCCCTCATTCCTGAACTAAGACTTGGGATTTAGAGGTCTCAAAAGTTCCCACTCTAATGCCATGCCTGCCATGAAATAATTAAATATCTTGGTGCTGTGTTGTCTACCATCAGAAACATATGCTAGCACCATCTTAATGCGGTTACACTTTGTGTCCATCTCAATGTAACTAATCATTAATTACATGTAACAGAGTAATTACACTGTAGTTACATATTTGTTGCACATCCACAGTATGATTCTAGTATGTGCATTCAACAGGTAACCTCAGCAGAAGAGATTTTTAAACTTCGTTATTAATTACAAAATGATTTATTTAAAATTTTGGTAACCAGGAAAGGCACGCTGAGCCAAGGCTCATTTCTGAGTGTGACCTGAGGGAAAGTGGAGTAGATTATACAAGGTTTAGTAGCAACATTGCAGTAGTACCAAAATGAGACAATACATTAGCAGGTGGTCCCAACAGGAGACAGTAGAGTCAAATGTATATATATATATATATATATACAATTTGAGTTACAAATAGTGCAATAAACAGTTCAGAAGTGAATGATAAGTGCATTACGGAGTAACAAGTGGTTCCGGAATGCATTGCACATGTACCAGTGCCATTTGATGAAACAGGTTACAGCAAGCATTATGGAAGAGAAGCAGAGGAGGAAGATAGTGAGACAGCATAGGGAAGGGGTGTCAGTAGCTGATGAGATTTGTTATATGTGTGGTAAGTGAGGAATGTGAGGTGGAAAGGAAGAGGGTGAGGTGAAGAGGGAGTGGGGTGAGTGGGTGGGGGGTGAGAATGGTTGGGTGTTATCAAGGTAGGCCAGGGGAGCAGCCACAGAGGGTGGGGAGATACTTCAGCTGATGTTTTAATGCAGTCTGAGTTGGAGCAAGGTGGATGGATTGGGAGTTGATTCCACAGAGTTGGTAGTCTGTAGGAGAAGTCGACCTTGCCAGCTTGGGAGTGCAGAAGCGGAGATGGAAGGAACGTCTATCGCATGAT
The DNA here is from genome assembly GCA_016271365.2 of Neoceratodus forsteri. NCBI lineage: Eukaryota > Metazoa > Chordata > Ceratodontiformes > Ceratodontidae > Neoceratodus > Neoceratodus forsteri. The sequence continues at coordinate 1,545,355,647 of CM028131.1, read as the reverse complement.
CTGAGACCATAGCCTGACAAGGGGAAGGGGAGGAGGCAGGTGGAGGTAGGGGAGGGTGGAGGACCAAAACTTGCCAACAAACATGGCACGGTGAGTGAAATGGTGGGTGGCAAGGAGGATTCAGAGAGCAGGGTACAGGGGCAGTGGCGAGGCTCAGAAGGAGGTTAATAGCAAAGCGACAGAAAGAGTTGTAAAGAGGGTCAAGTTTGGAGAGGGGTGATTGGGGCTGAGCTATATACAAAATTGGCATAGTTAAAGGTGTGGGGGGGTGCCAGAGAGCCAAGCTTCTAGGCAGGACGTTTTCATACAACTCCTACAAAATAATTTTTCTTGTCTGAAGGCCATCAAGCAGGACATTTTTAACAGATTTGAAATCTGCATACTGTGAGCAATGCAGTGATACTTTATTTACCATGGGACGTACAAAGAACACACAATCACAAGTGTCTGAAATTTCATGGCCTACACCCTCTCAGACACCCATGGGACCTGCAGATGATGCATTGAGGTCTGCATTTATGGATGTGGCATCGGATCCTCCGTGGCAGACCATTCTTGAATCAATCAGGGCTATGGATGCAAAAATGGAGAAAACTTTAAGTAAACTAGAGGTACATGATACAGCCCTGACTTTGTTAAAGGACACTGTGAATGATGCTGACAAACATTCCCTAGTGATGCAGGCCACAACAGCAATGCTAACAAAGGAAAATCAGCAACTAAGAGGGTGTCTTGAGGTGGTGGAGAATGGTCTGCGAGTGGAGAATGTGAGAATAGTGGGTCTGCCGGAGGGAGTAGAGGGTGTTCAGCTTCTGGATTACCTGAAACAGTGGATGGTGGAGGCATTACAAGTTCTGGAGGATTTCAACTGAGCTACCAACCAATAGGCGTATTGAGTGAACCCAAGAGTGCGGCCCTCAGATCCAAGCTCAACCACGAACTATGCTTATCTGAACTGATGGTCCAGAGGTGCGAGGCGCGCAGCATGAGCAGTGTATCCACTGGAGGTGCAGGGACAAGATGTAAAGCTGTTCCCTGACCTCTCATTTCAAACCAGAGACAGATGTAAACAGTTTGATGCGACAATGCAGAAGCTCCGATCGCTTGGGATCGTACACTCTTTCTTACTTCCCGCTCGCCTCTGAGTTACCTATGGGAGAAAAAGTTGGCAGTTCTCCGATCCAAAGGATGTGGACCATTGGATCGAAAAGATAGAAGCAGAATTCAAGAGGAACCCGACACATGAAAGTGCCCCTGGAGATTCCGACTCAGATGCAGGCTAAGTAGTCTCATAAACTTTAATTTTGTGGAGTTCTAAATACAACTCAAATTGCACCCTTAGGGACAGTATATGGACACATTTACTGATTAAAAAGGGAAATATTTAGTGGAAAGACTGAGTGTTGATTCTTTTACTGTTGTAACTCATTTTCCCTAAATTTCCTTTGTTAAAGTTTCATGAATACTAATCATGTGGAATGTTTAATAGTTTATTGATGAAGTATGGGGTTCTCTAGGTTCAATCAGAAGTATTTGGTTTGGAGCTGTGGGGGGAGTGGAGGAAATTCTACATACTTCTTTATCTTCTAGAAATACTAGGTTTGATAGCACTACTGGTTAGTGCCTGTTTCTCATTTTGATATTTCCCTACAATCTTCCACCTAAGCTATTGAAGCTGCTAACAAGTTGAGACAGCAATTTTGGGACTCTAAGGTCAATGTCTGCCTTCACTATTTTATATACCTCCAATTCCTTCTGTATAATTCAGTTCATGTTTATTGATCAATATGAAATACCATTGCAATATAAAAATAGAACATTTATAAATGCTATAATATCACATACCACAATTCTAAAGGATAAATATTACAATTTTCTACAAATGGATGAAATTTATACGTATCTATGCCAAATCACAAGCCACAACAGCAGTTCTAAACAAGACAAAAAACAGTCACTTTCTTATTATCAGCTCTATTGACTAGAGATGAATTGATCCCAGAGATCCAGCCGGGGCCCTCAGTTTTACAGCATTCCTTGATGTAAAAAGATCATAAATTATCATGTTAGGTGGTAAGTTTGATTTACCCAGAATTTATCCCAGCCATTTATCGCTGCTTTTATTATACAGAGTGCAGAGCAGGACTGTGTGCTTTAAGTAACTTTCCTGTAATTTCCCACACTTACAAATTGGTGATACAACATCTGGTCTATTTTGAAGGTAATGGCCCAGATATTCAAACTGCGCCAGGCTGTGGTGCAAGCCTGGGTGCAGCGCAACTTGGCTGCGCAGGGGCGTTGACTGGGTGATATTCAATGGAGCTGCGCCATTGCACAGCAGTGTTGAATATCACACCCTGGCCACCCACAGTGCACATGGCACAGTGGCACTGCACCAGCGCAAGTGGCCAGAGTGCAGCAGGGACGCTAGCACAAAGTTCCATTGCGCTATCTTAACAACTGCAATATTCAAAAGTGCACATGCAAATGGGGCCATAATGTATACAAGGCATGAATGGGACCATTTGCATGTCGTCTTTCATTGCATGCAGGTGCACTGATCCCCGACTTGTGCCTGGCACCATGCCAGGCAGCAGCCATCAGGGACCGACACTCCCTGCACAGTGTGGCAATGTGCCCCACAGCCCGATCGCGGACTTCAGTATAAATAAAATGAATCCAATATCCCTGGTGGTCCAGTGGACCACTGTCAGCCCTATCGTGGGCATTTGTTAAATAAAATAACACCTATATCCCTGGTGGTCCAGTGGACCGCTGTCAGCCCGATCGCGGGCTCGCATATAAAAAAGTAAATTCCGATATCCCTGGTGGTCCAGTGGACCACTGTCAGCCTGATCGCGGGCTTGAGTATGAATAAAATAAATTCAATATCCCTGGTGGGCCAGTGGACCGCTGTCAGCCTGATCATGGGCATTTGTATAAAAGTTATGTCTAATATCCCTGGTGGTCCGCGGACCCCTCCCCACCTGCCCACTGGCCCACCGCCCGCTCCCCGGGTCAGTGGCGGGTGGCACCTCCACCACCTGCCACCCGCTGTCCACCAACTGACACCGTAGGTAGGGCTGTATGCCCATTGGTCTACAGCCAATGGGTGTACAGCCTACCTACAGTGTCAGTCGGTGGGCGGCAGGGCGGCAGGTGGGTGGTGCTGCTGCCCTCAGCTGACCCAGGGCAGGCGGTGGGGCTCAGTGGGTGGGTGGGTGGGTTGGGGTCCGCTGGACCACCAGGATGATGGAGCGTAACTTTCTTATACAGATGTCCCGATTGGGCTGACAGCGGTCCACTGAACCTGAGATATCGAGTACTTTTTATACTCAAGCCCATGATTGGGCTGCAAGCAGTCCACTGGACCACCAGGGATATCAGAATTTATTATATTTTACAAATGTCCGTGATCGGGCATGGGGGGGTGCCGCCAGGTGCAGCCGAGCTCAGATGGCCACCCACAGGTGGCAGCTGCTGTGTTGCACCCTGCAATACGGCAGCTCACCTGTGGGTGGCCAGCCGTTGTTCCTTTTTTTTTTTGGCTCACCTCTGTGTGGCGCAAGTAGGGAGGTTGCGCTGCCATGGACTCAGCACATCCCAGGCTGAATATCGGGATGTGCAGAGTATGCATCAGCCACCCTCGCCCGCATACATTACTGATGCACTCCAGTCGCCGGGTTTAATGCCAGGCACAATCCCGTTTGAATGATCGCACCAGGGTGCATCAGTGGGTTGCGCATGGTGCAACACTGTTGCACCATGTGCAACCCTTTTGAATATCTGGGCCAATGTGTATAGTTTGAATTGTACAATTCCATCCTGAATCTACATATTAGACATCTATCTTCTGATTTAGTTAAGATTAGCAGATAGGGTTCAAAGAGATTTGTGTTTTAAGTTGTTTAAACTATCCAAAACACTTTAGTCGATCCAATTGAGAATAGTTGTTTGAAATATCATTATCCCTTATTCTTGATGTTACCTTAGTTTTAATTTCGTCCCATGATTGAATATATATATATATATATATATATATATATATATATATATATATCGGTCAAAAGGTTTCAAGGCCCAGGGAAAGACTTGTTGCCTTATTAGTTGCATAGAGGAGAGAGAAGCCCTTTCTAAATATTTCATCTCCTCCTCTATGCACCAAGAGAAGTCGTGTATTAGGGAGAAGAAAAAGTTTCAACAAAAATAAAATGTTTCTTTCCATAGCCATAGAATCCAAGGAATACTGTCCTAGCTCTAGTTGTAATACAGCTACTGGTACAGAATTGGGTACCATCAATAAATATCGATAAAGTTTTTTAATTGGAATTTCAATATCTTTAATGCTTTCAGTCCCCCAGACCCCAATGGCGTAGAGAGCACATGTCTTAATTTTGGCATTCAATACTTTAACAACACCTGATTTCGTAGTTTTCCCTAACTTTGCATTGAATAGCCGAAAAGCTCCCGAGGCCGTTTTCATTTTATTTTTCACTAGAATTTTATGTTCTGTCCAGGTAGCCTCTTGAGTAAATCTTACCCCCAAATACTCGTAAGATTTAACTGTTTCCAATTTATCTGGGCCTAGCCAAACTGAAGGGTGTTTTTTGGCCTTATTTCTGAATATGGCCATCTTGGTTTTATCTTTATTTATCTTTAATTTTAAGTCACTAGACGGAGATAGAAAGTGATTGAGCTTTCTTTGAAGGCCCAACATAGAAGTAGATATCAAAACGATATCATCAGCATAGGCTAATCTTTCTCCAATCTTAGGAACATGAAAACCAGGATCATCTAAATTTTCCAACAATGAATTAATGTAAATATTAAACAAAGAGAGAGCCAGTAGGCAGCCCTGCCTAACCCCTAAGTTGGTTCTGATTATTGGAGTTGTATGACCATACTGGTTATATTGGATCATAGCCCAAGTGTGACAGTAAAGTCTTATTATTATATTAACTAAATCTAAATCCAGTCCATACTCCTCTGGTTCTTTCCATAAGATTCTCCTACTTATGCTGTCAAATGCAGAGGAGAAATCTACAAAACAGCAATAGAGTTTAAGGGACTTAACCTTAACATATTTCCATATGAGGTAGTTTAAGACATAACAATGTCAAATGGTAGACCTCCCTGCTCTAAAGCCATTTTGAAATTCACTTAAAATGGCATTTTTCTCGATCCAGAATGTTATCTGTTTCAGTATTATTTTCGTAAATAATTTCTGTGAAATGTCAATTAAGCTAATTGGGTGGTACATTTTTGTGTCATTACTGCCTCCTTTTTTAAAAATTGGATAAATGATAGTGCCTTGCCAGCTTTCTGGAATTGCTAGGCCCTGTAATATTGCATTAAACAGGACTTTAAAAATGGGGAGCCACGAAGATGGAAAAGTTTTATATACATCTCCTAGTATAGAACCTGAGCCTGTAGCTTTATTAGAAGAGAGTAAAGTGATGGCAACATGTATTTCCTCCTCGCTAATATAGAATAAGGCTGGCAAATGCTATTTGCTATTGTAAGATTATCATGAGTAAGAAGATTTTATTCCTCAATAGAGTAGTACAAGTTTTCAAAATATGATGTCCAAGTACTTGGAGTAACATGAGCTTTTACCTTATTAGAAAAGGTGTTATAACCCAAAGCTACTTGTACCCAAATGCCCTAAGTACCCCTCTGGTTTACGCTTTCACGTTCTTCCCATCTCTTTATGTTATGCTTGAGCCTTTCTTTTTCCAAAATTTCTTTATATTCTTTTCTATATTCATTCATAATAGGAGCCCTATCTCTGGGATCTAGGATCTCTTTTTGCACTTGTCTCATCTTGCAATTTAATTTATGTTTTACCAACTTACAAGTTTTATTAAATCATGATTTGCCCGTAGAATTTTGTTTGGTTGGTCTTGAGACTATACAATGTGATCTTAATAAAGTGTTAATTTTGTTCCATTTCTCCAAGATTGCTCACAATTCAATCTCAGTGCACAGTGATTCTCTTAAATCTAGAAGAACCTCATTTTCTAAGAGCACAGTAAAATTGTTAATCGAATATATATTCCATCTAATTCTTCTGTGATTTATTATTTCTAGATTATTTGATTCAGTATCTAGGTTTGGTATGTCTCCCAATGCCTTCATTTCTAAAGAAGACTATAATGGAAGGTGGGCTGATTCAATACGGTCCAACATCCCAAAATCTTTACAGATCTGAGAGCTTCCATATTTACCAATGCCAGATCTATTGTTGAGAAGCCTCGAGGGCCATTAAAGGTTATATTTTCCTTATTGACACTAGGAGAACGTCCATTTAATATGTATAAGTTTAAATCCTTCATTAGTTTAGTCAGGCATCTCCCATTATCGTTAGTTACTGGGTCTGAAGTTGCTCTAAGATCTGCGATTCTGGGGTTTATGGTCTGTAAAGAAGATGAGAGGTCCCCATAGAGATCTTCATATGATTTATTTGCAGAAATTCTAGCATTGAAGTCTCCTATAATTATAATAGGAAGATGCAATCATTTATTTGTAATGTTTTCTAGGACTTTTTTTTTAAGTTTAAGAAGACTTCCAGAGCTTTAATTTTAGATGGAGGGAAATATGTGTTAATAATGACCAAGTTGCCCAGGCCACCTTCCAATTTAAGTGCAAGAATTTCATTGTCATGAGTTTCAAGATTACTAATCTTATAATTTAGGGAAGTCTTCATGAAAATCGTTAGGCCAGCTTTATGTCGACCCAGGCTCCCTGCCCTAGTAGCTGGTATCAGATGTCTGGTGTATCCCGCTAACTGAGGATGAAGGTTATCTGTACACCTCCTTCTGTATAAGACTATGAGAGGAAATAATGTAACCTCACATTTGTTGTAATTTTCTCTATCTCTTACATGAGTATAACTACTGTATTTTTTTTTAATAAAAGAATAATAAACAGAAAGTACAAAAAAGGTGGGGAGAATAAGTTTAGTAACTAGTTCTTGTCAGATCAGGGGTGAGAGGCAGTTCTTGATTCTATATATGGCTCCCAATTTGGGCCTGAGTTTGGTGTGAATAGAATCGATGTGTTTAGAGAAGTCAAACTTGGGATCCAGCCAGACCCCTAAATACTTAAAGGACTGTACAGTGTCTATCAGTGTGCCATCCAGGGAGTAGAAAGGAGGGGGGATGGTAGTTTGACCAAGCGCTGTGGGGAGCCGAAGGCCATGGTGACCTTTTTTTCGGTACTGCATCTCAGGTCATTAGCCTCGAACCATTTTAGGGCTTTCACAAAGGTCTCTTGCAGGTATGTCTGTGTGGCAGTAAGTGAGGGTCTGGAGGCAAAGATGACTCATATTGCCAGCATACATGTGAGAGTGTATGTTGGCGAGCAGACAGAGGGGAGGTCATTGACAAACATAGAGAAGAGTGTGGGGCCCAGAATGGAGCCTTGAGGGACGCCAGAAAGCATGAGGAGGGTGGAGGACTTGGCCAGGCCTAGTTGCATGTACTGGTTTCTATCAGTGAGTTATGACTTGAATAATCTGTAGAGGAGGGGGAAGAGCCCTAAGGATGATAGCTTGCCTAGGAGGACATTGTGGGAGACAGAGTCGAATGTCTTGGTGAGATGGATGAAAATCGCCAGGTGGGTAAGCAGTCTGAATATGATTTGTGAGTCTAATCAGGGAGGAGGAGGAGGTGGAGTGGGCACATCAGAAGCTGGATTGGAAGGGGCTTAGGGAGTTGGAGGAGTCAAGGAAGGAATTTAGTCTGGATGAGTTTCTTCTGGATTTTTGAGAGAGTAGGGAGGAGTGAGATGGGTCTATAGTTGCCCTGAAGGGAGGGAGGGGAACCTTTGTGGAGAGAGAGATGACCTTGGCTAATTTCTGAGCTTTTGGGACACTACACTGAATGACAGATAGGTTAAGTAGGTGGGTGAGCGGGGGATTATAGTGTGGGCCGAGCTCTGAAGTAGTCTGGGATCAAAGCCATCAGGGCTGTGTTTGGAGGGATTTAGGGCTTTTAGAGAGCAGAGAACTTCGCAATGGTAATAGGCAGGAAAGAGAACCTGTTGGTGGAGTGGAAGGGATTGGGAGGGGGGATGGGGCGAGGACATTGAGGGGGGAGGTAGACAAGGGGGAAGGGTGCAGATGATGAAGAAGAGATTGATGGAGGAGGCAGTCGAGGAGGGGTCAGAGCTGGCAGAGTTGGGGAAGGCAGGTGTGGTGGAGGAGGTGGAGCCTAGAAGAGGGTGGAGGATTTTCCAGAAATCGGCTGGAGATGACCTAGTGTCGTTCAGCTTGTTTCTGAAAAAGTTAGCTTTCATGGTGTACACAGCCTTTGTGCAGGCATTGCATAGTGTTCTATAATGTTGCAAGTAGAGATGCACAGATATCACTTTTACGCTGGATATTGGATCCGGATATCCTGCATCTACTATCCGACGGATCGGTTCAACATCGGGTCGGATAGTAATTAGAAGCGCAGTTCCTGTAAACACGGTGCTAATCGCATCTAACAGATATGCCACACTGCTTTCACTTCCTATCAAGTTTCAGCCTTTACAGCAGTCAGTAGCTCTTAGGGAGAGAAACCCACCAAATATGCTCGTAACCTCTCCCCTTTGCCTTTATCAGATCACCCAGCTCTCTATGTGATATCTTCCTTTACAGAGAAAAATGCCGGCACACTCAAATTCAAGTTCAAAATAGTAAAAAAAAACTCCTTTATCTTACTGGAACTATCAGGCACTCGTTATCACCGGCCAGGGAGTTGCTCCTGCCACTCACCCATCATGAAGTCACTTCCAGATCCAGCTGCTTTAATGATAAAATATATTTAGTTGGCCCTTAAGTCTGCACAGTAAAAAGAAGTTCATAGATTTAGGACTGGCTTGTGTCTTGCCTAAATAAGCTGTAACACTGAAGGGTAACATTATAGAAAACAAAGGTTGTAATGTTTCTCATGATGGTGACTTACTTTAGTGCTTTTCAGTGCTGCCTGCTGCTCCGTGAGAAAAGGATTTCTGTTTTGTATTAAATTTACTTTAAATTCAATACCTGACTGGATAGATGATTTAATTAGAAGTAGATGTATTCAGCCAGCTAAGGAGTCAGACAGAGCAGCAAAACCCCCGGCTATAACGAAAGGTGACCATGGCTCCCGACTAGCAATCAGCCTTTTTAGCCACCGCATTACTGCTTATCTTGTAGTCCTCTGAGATTGCTCTCAGTGCCTTTCCTGTTCGCCTGCCTGCCTCCACCGACTGCAGCTCTACTTTTGCCGAGACATTACCCCTTCCATCTGCAGCTACACACTACCTGGTACTGGTACTGTACTGTATTTGTTTTGTTTTTTACTCAAGGCGCTGTTATGGAGTCGCGGTCGTCATGGATCGAGCTGGTCCATCTTTAAAATAATCGACCTGACCTGACCTGATTAAAATTTAAAAACCGATCAGATCAGATAGGGGTAAAAAGCCTGATATCCTACCGGATCGGATCTCCGGGTCGGATATCCGTGCATCACTAGTTGCAAGTCAGCATGGCTAGAAGAGGACTTGTAGGTGAGCCAAGCCAGGTCTCTTGATTTAAAAAGGGAGATTAGCTTGTTGGAAATCCAGGGGAGATGCTTACAGCGTAGCCATCACCTTTTAAGAGGGGAGGGCTGATCCCAAATTCTAAGGAAGGTGGAGGTGAAGGATGTGAAGGCAGAGTCCACATCAGGGACAATGAATACACCTGACCAGTCTGCTAGATAGAGGTTGGATAAGAGGGCACTAATGTTAAGGGATCCGAGTGCTTGAAAACATGAGTGCTTCGGGAGAGTGGGGTGACAGGATTCTCTGCAGCAGTAGGTCATGCAAAGATTACTGAAGGCATCGGGAAGGGTATGGGCGGATGAGTATTTCAGAGGGTGGGATGTTAGAATCCAGTCATTTAAGGAGTGGTTGGAGGAGTGGGGGTTTAGTTGGGTTGGTTCCGACAGGAGTTGGACAAGGTTTAGGGCCTCGATTTCTTGTATGATGAGTCTTGCTGGGACTGAGATCCAGTACACATTGTAATCTCCCTAGAGAAGTAATTCACCCTTTTGGGTGAGAGAGACTAGGGATGCAAGGGTGGAGATTAGGGCAGGGGCTGGGCTTTGAGGGAAGTAGCATACATCTATGAAGATAGGGGCAGTCAATGGGAAGGTCAGTTTGAAGAGCAGTAGCTTGTGGGAGGTGGGAAGCTTGCTGGAGTGATAGAAGAGGGAAGGGAGTCCAGTACATAGGCCACTATACCACCACCTCTTTTCCCTCTGTCTTGTCATCTTATCAGCAAAAGCTTTTCTAAAAAATGTGGGCAGGAAGGCTGGGCACTCCAGCAAAGTATATCTTGAAATAAGGCAAAGCACAGGCAAAAATACATACAAGTTTTTATTTGCCACAAAGTGCAGAAATTACACAGGAGCTCCCGTCATTCTCGACCAAAGCCCCTGTGTTTCAACCATAATCTTCCTCAGTGGGCTGGAGCACACTTACTCCTGCAAGCCTTTTATAAAAAATATCGGAGAAAATTACAAACACACTGAGGGTGACTCTAAGGATGTCAACAACATGTCTAAGGAAGTCAATAAATACACACATACATTCATACATACATATATGTATAAATAAGAAAGTAGATGACTAGAGAAGAAGGAACTTGACACAAGGCACCACTAAATTATTCCCTATTAAAACTAAAGATTTGAATCTTGGTCCACATACCTGTGTGGTTCAAGACTGAAAATGTGCCAGATTTAGTCAAATTTGGATAAGTACTGTAGTTTTAGAATCAGTTGAAAATAACTGATAACAGTACTATAAAGTTCAATGAAATGTTTGACTGCATAGCACTCAGTCTCCTTTAAGGCTAGAAAGCTAAAACGTGATACACATACTCATGTACTGCAGTACTTTAGACTTTGCAAATGTGGCAAAATGTGGATACATACAGTAATTTTACAATTAGATGGAAATAGCTGAAAATTAAATGTTGATTAAATGCTTGGCTGCCTAGCATGCAACCCTCTTTAAAACTAGAGACCCCAAACGTGGTAAACATACAGTACCCATGTGACTCTATACATGAAATGTACCAAATATATTGAAATTCGGCTAAGTAGTTTTAAAATTAGATGGAAACTAAACATTTCATTTGGCAAATCTTTACAAAATGTTACAAAATCTTAATGGAAAAAATGATAATTTCACTTAATGTAGCTATTTTAGATTTTTCCAGGACTAGCATGGATAACTGAAGGGGGTTTAATTCTTGTGACTGGTGTTGCGTCACTCCCTTACAGGGTCATGCTGTGTAATCTGACAAGGCCCTTTTATGAACCTAAGCCCCATATTCATACACTTTGTGCCCAAATGCAAAGCTACTGAGTAGCGTGGCTTGTTTGCCCACCCTCGATGCTTATTCAGGAGTGCCTGGTGCCAAGTGCACCACTTTGCTACTTCCATTGCTTGTATCAGTTTGATTCCTTTCTTTACTTCTTAATGTATTCCCTATGCTTCTACTTCTCCACCTGCCACCTTCAGAGTGCATCCACAGCCCTGTCTCCTGCCATCTCCTGGGGTTAAATCACTTCCCCCCTGAGAAGCCTCCATAGTTCTCCCCCCTCCATAAGCGCAGCCCTTGAGGGTGCCCCAGCCCCTTAGAAGAATGAAGCAACCACGGCCTGATGGGCAGTGTAGAGTCCCCACTGGCAAACATCATCTCTGGGGCACAAAGGTTTTCCATTTTCAACCTCTCCGCTGGGACAACGGCACAGTGTGCTTCAGTGGCGTACACTCTGGGCATGCACTGGAACTAGTCTTCACTCTAGATGTCAAAAATAATTAGCCATTTGACTAGACCTCTATTTCTTTTGGCCACCACGGGCCAGATATTCAAAACATTGCCCCGTGGTTAAGGTAGCACTGCCCGGCGTGCAAACAGAGCCCGGAGCAAAATGGCAGCTATATTCAAAAGGAATAGAGTGGTGCAAAACCATCTGAATATAGCAAGCAAAGGAAGCCGGGCAAACAGGGCCAGGAGTGCAGAGCAAAAACAGCCCGGGAATAAGACAGCACTGAATATAGCACCCAGGCAGGCAGTGCAAACACACAATGGAACACAGTGCAGAGGTGAGACAGCCAGACCCTAGGACTCATGCAATCAAACACAGGCTGGAATGAGGTAACAGGGCAGACCACAGTGCACAGCCTTGAGGATGCCACATGCACGGGAAAGGCAAGCAACAACCGGACCCATGTGGAGAACCCATGGAACGGTATATACCAAGTGAAACCCCAGCACCCAAGAATGACACATGACACAGTATGGTGGAGTAAATGCAATGTAATAACTATATTCAAAAGGAACTGTAATGGGTACAGAACAGTGATGCAAACCCATACTAAACGAAAGACTAAACCAAACACAGAACAACCAATGCCCCAAATGCCACTGGATGACCCACCCCACAACAAGGAAAGACAACAGAACAAATTCCACTAAGCAACATGCCAAGCCCCCCAACACACAACCCAAGCAACAATAAGCCACTATGGGAACCACAAATGGAGCAGCACAATAGGCAAAGCAAGGATGTAAATGGCGTATGTACAAAACTAACAGGGTGTACAATAAGGCACAGGTGAAGGGGTGCAAAGGGAGGGGATGCACACAGGGACACAGGAATACAGTCAAGGAAACAATATCATGTCCAGTAAGGGGGTTGTGAAGCTAACACAAGACAGGATGAAGGGCATGGCTAGCTGCCCGCTGGATCTGGGAGCCGAGCCTCCAACATAGCTGCCACCCTCCTTGTCTCTGTTATCATGATGGCCTGCTGCTCTATCAGAGTCCTCTGTTGGTGGACAATGTGGCGCAGCAGGTCCTCCATCCCCCTTCAACTCCTCTGGCCTGGTCGCCCACAGTGATGCCCGGAGTGGACCTACAAGAGGAAGGGTGAGATCATGAGGATGGAACACCAGCCAGGAGGCAGACAGCAGCCACAGGTGGCCTTACAGGGATGGACAGCATGTCCCAATGGACAATCCCGAGTGGAAGTGAATGCCGCACTGGTAGGCCAACCTGGGAGGTGCCCACAAAGCAGCCCAGGGTGACACAGGCACCAACCCAAGCCCCAACATACATGACGACAGTGATCCTGACAGCACCAGGGTACAGGTGACACCGTCCACCCCAGCACAGCACACAGCGAGACACTGCAGACACACAGCCGGACCCCCAGAGAGCTGGATGCAAGGGCCACACCACAACATGCACAAGGGCACCAACATGTTGGGACATGCTGCCCACCAACAGATGGCAATGTACCGTAATGCAGAGCACAGCACCAACAACTAAAGGCACGCTGGAGCAGCACTGAACTGTGACAGTGGCCTGTCAATGACTGACCCAGGCCAGGGGGATAGCAGGCAGCCAGGGCACAGATGCTGGCAGTGAAGGGCTGACACATGCCACCAAGCAAGGCCACTGAAAGCATACCTTACAACTGTGACACAGTACAAGGAAGGGTCCCTAACCCATGGGGCAAAAGCCCTCTGTCCCACCCTGTGAGGACATGTTCCACAGCCAAGGTCAACAGTGTAATGGAACACTCAATAGTAAACGATGCACATATTAGTATAGTGATAACAGACCCTCGGAACATAACTGCAACACAGTAACAGTGTCATGAGATACCCAGGTAAGGAATCCACTATGTGGACCACACATCGCCAATATGAACCACAGTATGACAGGCAATGTTCCACGGCTGGTGGACAGAGGGATGAGAGGTATGCCTGAAAGGCATGGGGCGTGGTGTCCCACAGCCACAACAGGCATGCAGGTGGCACTATGCAGGCCTGTTCAGTGAATACACAGGACAGCAAGGTAATGCCAACAGTGCACATGCGGACACCCTGGGGGGGCTGGAGGGACCCCAGAGGTGGACATGGCAGCTGACAGCATGTGACCCCCACCGAACACTCAGCGCCAGAGCCCCCACCACCATCAGGCACCCAAACAGCAATGCAAGCCAACAGTGCCCCACCACCTCCCCCCCAGGACCAGACTGGCAGCACCCAACTGTGGTGTGCAACAGAGATGTGCAGCACAGCACAGTGTCACATCACCACTGGCCCACTGCCCGTCGCAGTCATGCCACCAGACCAGTCAGTGGCAGGACACCCAGATGAGACACACAGCACAGTGAAAGAGCACAGATCACAGAGCAATGAGATAGGTACTCATGCAACACACCACCGCTCTCAGGGTTGCTCTCCTGAACCCGCTGTGGCATGGATGGCACCCTCGGGCTGCCTCTCCACTGCTCCTGGGTCACGTTCTGGCCCCCCTTCTCCAGCCATGGTCTGCTTGATCCACTCTATAGAGGACAGGTGAAACATTGGCGTTAGAGTATGACACAGCATACATCTTGTGCAGCACAGCAAGATGCACATGCAACCTCAACAACACTGCACACACAGGGCGTGAACATGGAGGACACCCACACAGAGGGTGGCATGGCCCATGGAGCATTCGCCAGGCACACACACGTCATGATGTCACGGCATCGCAGTGGTGTGACAGTGCCTGTTGCAGCTGTCCTGTGATTATCTGCATACCCATGTGTGTATGTCGACAGTCTCCCAGGAACAGGACCCTGGCACCACGGTGTTGCTGGCCGCAGGCTGGTGCTGCACCAGGACACGCCACCAACCATGTCCCAACCCGCCACCCACACCTATGGCTGGCATGTATCGGCCGTTGGGGGCCAACATGTGGGTCCCGCCGGTGCCATGTGCCCAAGCACCATGCAGATTGGTACACATATGCGCGCGCGTGCGCGCGCCACACACACACACACACACACACACTTGCAGCCTGACATGATCGTTATAGTGGGTGTCAACATGCATTGCCACTTACCTGGCGCAGGCACAGTGCCCTCATGCACCATGCGCCTGTAGCGTTCAAGCTGCTGACGCTGACGCTGTCACAGGTCTGTGTATCTGTGCCTGCACTTATCCGCATTACAGGAGATTCCATTGCGGGCACTCAGCTTCCGTGCGACCGAGAACCACACCTGCATACGTGGGAGGTCCCCTTCCCTGACCTCCCCAAAGAGCCTCCGGTGCCTCTTCTGGACCAGATCCACCAGGTTGCCTGTCTCCACCTCCCCCCAGTGCCTGTCCCTGTGCACCACAGCATGCTGTCTCCCACGTCCTGGCATTGACCACACCGCACGGATTCCTTTCCACCTGTTACAATACCCAGCGGTTGGCACACCCAGGACCCTCCTGCAACAACTGCTGTAGCACCGTGCTATCACATGACATGGCGGGCGCTGCAGGGGTAATTAGCACCGGCGTCATGCGTGACCCCTGGTGTGACCCTGGAGAGAAGCCTGCCGCATGTGTGCCTGTCACGGCACATTATTGGGCTAGCGGCGGTCTATGCTCGCACTATGTCAGGATGCCAGCGGGCTGGCCATGGGGGCCTCACGAGCATGCGTGATGGTTGTGCTATACCACAGAGTGCAGCGCTACTGGGATAGTGCGGTGCTGGCCCCCCCAATAGCCCGGTGTGGACGTTTGCACAGCACTAAGGTGGTAGCCCGGCACTAATCAGGGCCATATTCAACCGGCATTTGCAAATGGGGGTACTTGTGCATGCATGGTGCAAATTGTGTGATATGCATAACAGGCTTGATTGCCTGGCTGGGCTATAAAAGGGCAAGCAGTGCACCACCAGTGTTGTGTTGTGGGATTGCAGCATACTACAGTTACTGCAGAACAACCCTGGACAGGTGGAGATATACAACAGGGGGAAGAGCAGCGAGAGGCAAATATGTACAACTGCTGTGGGACTCTCGGAATGGCACTAGCTCAGAACAGGGTCAGCCCGTACTGCAGCCCACAGATGTACTTGCTGGGGAACGGTCAGCCAACTGCAAGACCACAGGCAAGCACTGTGCTGCGTAATGGTGCACATCTACATATGGCCGCCTGTACAGCATAACGTCCAGTGCACTGTGCACGTGCACCTGCATTGTACTGTGCCGTGTGGCACTGCCTGCACACTGTGGGTGCCAGGTAGGGACCAGTGTGCAATACCATGGCATGCCCTGCAACACAGGCTCACTGCTATGACACCCTGGATGTGGGGCGTGGTAGGCTGTGACCGCTCTGCTGGAGGAACACAGGGTCCCAGCACTGTGCCATCCCAAGCACCGTGTGGCCTGTGCCTGGGTGTTCTGCCATTGTTTACATGCCAGTCTACGTGTCCATGCCTTCAGCGTAGTGAACACACAGGGAACAGTACAGTGCCAGGTGGTGGGCATAGGGGTGGCCCTATCCACGGGTGCACATGCCAGCCATGGGTGACAACAGTGCACATGTGGGTCCAGTGCTTGCTGTCCAGACACAGGGTGGCCATTAATGATGTGGCCGTGTGCACCGTACCTGCACATGCTGCCCAGTGCCATGTCCATGTGGCCTGTGACATTCTAGGGGGTGGCATGCGATGCACCACAGTCCTGCCACAGCTGCTGACACATGTCCATTTCCAACTGTCCCATAGGTAGTGCAGCATGACAAGAGCATATCCACACACATAGATTCTCCCAGGATGAGCTCAAGACCCTGGTGCATGCTGTGAAGGAGAGGGATCAGGTGCTACACATGCACAGGGCCACAGATGTGGTGGTGTGCCAAGCATGGGAGGAGGTGACAGCTGTGGTCAATGTAGTCAGCGAAAGTGGCAGGTCGACTGAGGCGGTGCGCAAGCGGTGGAATGACCTGCTGCGCCGGGCAAAGGAAGAGGAGGCACAGCAGCTGCGTGAACGTGTGCAGACTGGTGGAGGACCACAAGCCCAACAACAGTGGGTGGAGGAGCCACTCATAGCCATGGTGGTATCCACACTGTGGTCGGTAGCAGTTGCAGGTGTACCGGGTGGTGGGTGTGAGACGCCTCTCGCACTGCCTGGGACAGGTCTGTATTCACATGTGTGTACCCTGCATCGTGTGACGGCACAGGTGCAGAGTCTTGCTGTTGGTACCCTGCACAGGGTGCACTGTGGGCTGCCTAACAGCTGCCTGGCCATGGTATGTACTGTGTGTTGGTTGGGTGCATGAGGTCACAGGCTGGTGTGTGAGATGTGCATGACCACAGCAGGTGGCATGTGTCCTGGGGTGTGCATGGTGTGGTGGTGGTGGTGGTGGTAGGGCACACTGTCCGTGTACAGGTGACTGACCCTGTCCCGTTTTTCTCCACAGCGGTGTCTGCAAGGCCTGCAGAAACACAGGAACAGGCCAGGATGGCTGCCCTTGGTCCAGAGGATGTGGAGGATGAGGATGACTGGCCATCAACATCTGGTCTGGGTGTCAGTCGAGGATGCACAGAGCCACTGCATGTGTGGCATGCCATTGGACAGGGGTTGCATCTGCCAGGGGAGCGGGGGACACACTGCAGGCAGGGAGATGGAATCCACTGAGCACCTGGAGGATGCCCAAGTGGAGGAACTGGGTGTTGGGCAGGCACTCCTGGTGACGGTCACCAGTGACGTTGACACGGACGTTTTGGAGGGTTCTTACCACCTGGACGTGCCTGTGGAGGGGGATGCAGGGGTGGATCTGGGTGCAGGCCGTGGAACAGGTGCCAGGGGAAGTTCATCATTGCTGACATGGCTGTCCCTGTGCAGCTGGTGGTGGGCAGTGTGGGGGACATGTGTGCACTGCTGGACATGTGGTGTCCCACACAGATTGTGGTCCAGGACCATCCTGTTCAACAGCGCACCACCAGTGGTCAGCAGCAGCAGGCCATGCCAGATGTGCAACGGCATCCCGAACCTTGTGTGCAGCAGGCACCAGTGCCAGCTGCCATTGAGGAGGATGTGCCTCTGGAGCAGGATGCCCCTGGTGCCTGCTCACTCCTGCAGTCTGCTGTCACATCCCAGCAGGAGGCTCAAATGGACCTGCATGGCCTGTGGAGGGAGCTGAGGCATGAGCTGGCACTGATGCGGGAGTCCATTTCAGTGGGCTTTGCCCATGCAGAACAGTGGGTAGAGGACAGGTTGGGCCACATGGTGGCTCTGCGATTGACCGTGGCTTTGCTGGCCTGACAGCTGCCGTGGTTGACATCACCACTGTACTTCATGGGGTGCATGGGGTCCTCAGCAGGTGCATGTTGGTCAGGGCACATGGCACAGGAGCCCACAGGCAGGTGACCTGTGGCCACAGGGCTGGCACTGGGTCCAGCTCAACTGCTTCATGCACCTCTTCAGGCACACAGTGCTGCCATGGCCATCCACCCACCCTGTCAGGCTCCGCCGGTCAACGGGGACACAGGAGGTCTGCCCTGCCTGCCTCACCTTATTCCTCTGCCATGTCCTCGGCTCAGAGCACCCCGGGGTCTGTGACCCACACACGTGATGTGCGATGTGTGCGTGGTGGTAGTTGGTGGTGCTTGTCACGGTCGAACTGCACCTCTGCCCAGTCATCACCCCTCGTGTCAACACTGGCACACCCACATCCCTGTGCACACAAGCACACACACACTGACAAACACACACCCTCACACTCCATCCCATGCACACTCACACTTCCACTGCCATGATTGCCCTCCTTACACTCCCACCACACATTGTGAATCCCCAATTACACTATACCATGACTGTGTGTCCACCCCCCATGTGACCTGCACACCCCCCACATCGCACCACACGCACACATGTATTCTGTTCCACTTTGTTGTGTTCCTTATGTGATTGTTGGTGTCACTGTTCTGGTTGTTTGTGCACATTAAACAATTCAGCATGGTACTGTTTCATGTTGCTGTGCAGTCTGTACTTACCCTCTGGCCTGTGACAGTGTCCTGATGATGTTGGCCCTGTGCTCTATGGCCCTGTGGGCCATGCGAGGATCCCTCCTCTCGAGTTGCTCCACTATCCCCCTGACCGCTGGCTCTGGGACACTGTCGGCCTGTCCCTCAGGTTCAGGTGCCTGTATCCCATGGTTCATTGCCATGTTGTGCAGCATACAACAGGCTAGGAAGATACGGCATACCTTCTGATGCATATACTGTAGGGCACCACCTGATGTGTCTATGCTTCTGAAGTGCATCTTCAGTATGCCAAACACCCTCTCTATGATGTTCCTTGTGCTGGCATGTGCCTTGTTGTACATCTCCTCAGCCACTGTGGCCGGACAGAGTACCAGTGTCAGCAGCCAGGGTCTCAGGGGATAGGCGCTGTCCCCTGTCAAGAGATAGTGTACATGTTGGTGCCATACTGCAGTCAGCGTTACTGTCCTGCACCCCTGTGTTGCCCTCCACACCCTTTCCTGGCCTCCCTGCCTGCCCCATCCATGATGTGTGCCTTGTATGCTGCTACTCACCAACTAGATGCCCACTGGGTATCCTGCCCTCCTCAAATGCCTGGCACAGCTGGGACTGGTGCCAGATGAGCGTCGTGGGCACTGCCTGGGTACTGTGCATAACATTGCTGATGCACCAGCCGCATCGCACACCACCTGGCAGTTGATGGGTGGTACCCTTCCTGTTTACATACGTCACTGCCATAGTCAGGTGGTGCATGGATGGGGACATGGGTGCAGTCAATGGCACCCAGTACGGATGGTAGGTGCGCAACTCGATGGAACTGCTGCATTGTTTCTCTGCGCTCTGCTGCCATGCTGGGGAATACTATGAACTCCCCAGCATGTGACAGGAAAGCCTCTAGGAACTGGGTCAGGAGGCGTGAGATGGCAGACTGCGATACCCCGATGGTGTCCCCTGTTGGTCGTTGGAACGTCCCTGTGGCAAGGAAGCACATCGCTGCTGTCACCTTCTCCTCCACTGTCATGGCATGGCTGCGTCTGGTGTTTGGGTGCAGCTGCTCATGCTGGAGTTCACATAGCTGCCTCAACATTCCCCTGTTCATCCTGTACCGGCCAGTGATGTGGTCATCAGGCAGGGTCTTGAAGGAGACCCTGGGTAGGCACCACTTGTTTGCAGCATACCCGCTCCTTGGCCTGCGTTGTGGCCCATGTTGTGCCTGCTCCCCCTCCTCCTCCTCCTCCTCCACTACAGCTGCCATCAATGGCAGCATCACTGCTACTGGCACTGCACACATTCCCACTTCCTGTTGTGGTCCCTCCTCCTCCTCCTAGGTGTTTTGCCCTGGGTTAAGACCAGCCTTTTATAGGTGCTAGCTAGCACCGTGCTAGGTAATCACGCTATGTGTCCTATAGCGCAGTGCTAGGGCTTTGAATATCCCTTAGCACATGTATCAGGCCACCCCCCTCACTTTGCCCTTGCATACATTATTATTGTTTGCCCTGCACTACTGCTGTTAGCGATGCGTTGACAAGTCTCTTTTAATATGGCTGCTCCGCACTAATCCAGCGCTATTCCCGTGCAATTGGTTTGCGCACTGCGCTATGCTTTGAATATCTGGCCCCACTTCTTTTGTTTTAGCCCTTTTTTCAAAAGAACACCTACTAACTTGACTGGGGGAGTAGGGTGTGAATGGGTTCTGAGATTCAGATTTGGATCCGAATGGGGGGCCTGGAGGCCAAGACCCACGCACACCACACCCTTTACTTCATTTACTGACAAAGAAAAGAAAATAAATGTATTTAATATAGCATTTTAAACAAACTGTATCAAAAAGCACATACAAAACCAAGGGGGGAGAGAAGGGAGAGAGAGAGAAAGAAAGAGAGAGAGAGTCAGAGATGGGGGTGGGGGGGAGAGCGAGAGATAGACAGGGAGGGAGGGAGAGAAAGTTGCTACCATTTCATCAAACACAGAGATTCAAACAGTAGAGAGACAGATTAGACTTTAGAGGGATTGCATGGAGGTTATGCACATGAAGGTAAAGAGACATGCTCAGGGTTACACGGTGAGTAAGTGGCAGCTGTGAGATTCAAACCTGAATCTTCACAGTCTTATGGTAGCTTTGTGCTTTTAACCACTAGTCTAACACCCCAACCCTCTACACACTCCTTAATCCCCACCGAACTGTGTGGGAAGATGATGTGACTGGGATGGGAGAGGAGAGTGATGTGAAGTGGGTGGGAGAGAACAAGCAGATGTGCTTGCTGGGGGTCGGTACTTGTGCTCTAAGGCTGCCTCAGAAATGAAAATTATCCTGGCTCCGCCCATTGCTCCAGCCCTGCCACAGTCCCCAGAGCCCCAAAACCAGAAATGGCACAAAAGCATTAGCCAAAAGTAGCTAATTAAACTAAAAAAAAAAGCCAAATGATTAGAAAACCCCCACTAAAACATAAAGTCAACACTGGCAGTAAGCACTTGCAGGTACTCATCACATGTCCCCCTCCATCTATCCAGACTGCCACACCCTGCACCCTCTGGTACACAAGTAGAAGCTGTTGCGGCAGTCATCAGACAGCCACCCACCCCAGAAAGCCTCCCTTCCCTGCCACCGCTCCAGTGACCTGGGCTCATTTACCGGACCGAGGACACCAGCATTGAATGGCATTGCTACTACTTTGCCAGGGGCTGGCAATAACTGCGTTCTTAAAATCCAGTGAGGTCTTGAACAGTAGCCCCTTTTGAATCTGACTGTCACTGTTGTCACATACCAAGTGATCTCTGACCGTTTGTCCAGTGAGGTACCACAGTCGCAGTGTTCAGCCAAACAGCAGAGTTCAGCTACAGATGTTGACACAGATTGCCCTGCATGTGAAAACTTGTCAGTAAACTTGACTCACTTCACAGTTACAGAGGGCCGGGAATAATAATGTGTTGTGAATATGGTCATCGATTCTAAAAACGTTTCACCGCTGTTTTGTCATCCAGTCATTAACGTATTCATTAATTAATTATCTTTATTCAGACAGAATCAGAAAGCCATTGAGCCAGGCTCATTTACGAAGGTATCTAGAACAAGTGCAGGTACAAATGTCACAGATTACAGACTACAGGATTTTTGAATAAACATACCTGCACACATAGAGATTCTGACCATATTATTAACAGTGTATACATTTTACTGCACACCACATCCAGGACTCAGCACTTATTTTCATTACCATTAATCTCCTTTCCTTCAAATAACTCTGCAGTCTTTCCTCATCATCAGGCCACTGTTAAAGTTACTGTTAAATGCTGAAATTTTCCCAAACATGGCCACCTCTTTGATTTTCTTTACTGGGGTGGGCCAGTGGGAGGGCTTTAATTGAGACCCCTTGTGGTAACCCCAGTGTTTGGATAAGCAGAGAACATTTGTCTCTAGTGCCATTAGTTTGGTATCTTTCATAAGTCGCAATCTCTGTACCTCTCAACTGCTTAGCATTAAAATGTGTAGCATTGGCCTTTAAAATGCAAAGCACATGGCTAAACTATGCAGCACATCGTAGGTAGAAAGAATATAGAGAATTCGGCTGGACAACTATACAACCAGCCTGTGCTGCCACTAGAAAGGTTCTGATTACATCAGACCTCAAGAGCAAAGTTCGACAGGTCCGATGTAATCAGCAGCCCAAGATGGCGGCACAGGCTGGTTGGGCATGTGGTTGCCGAGCCAGTATTTTTATATTGTATAGTTTCTTTTCTTTAGTTTTTATTTAAAAAAAAAGAAAGAAAGTGTTTTCACAACACTCCCGCAGCAACAGTGAACGTGCGGTTTCAGTTCAGAACTTGAACTGATTGCTATGTGCATAACGCTGTGAAAAACACCAGCTGCCTTGAGGGTTTCCCATCAGCTGGAACCTTGTTGTACCACAGAAGGGTACAGCCACGTTCCGTGACCTTTGAACTGTGGTACAACAAGGTTTCAGCTGGCATGGAAATCCATGCAGAACAATCCCTCGCTATACACTATATAGAGGATAATGGATCGGTGTCAGATGGTAACCTAGCTGTAATCGCTTTGAGAGGTGTCCATGACAACTTGGTAAACCTCGAGAGTGCAGCATGGGCATCCACGTTTTACCGAGTCAAGCAATGCTGCCATTTTTTATAGACTGCACAGAGATTTTGATGTGCTTTGAAGCTGCCATTTATCTCGCTAGGGAGAAGGTGATTTTTTAAACATTCGTGTGACAGCTCTAGCTTACTGCCGACCGTGCGACTTCATTCCATGTTGTTAACCCATCGATGCACATAGCATCGATAGGTTAACAGCATAGAACTGCGGTTAACGATGGGATAACAACCAAGGGGAACAATGGATTTCAATGGTTTATAATGTTCTACCAAACAATATAATACATTTAGGAATTATAGCAACACATGTTTTAGTGCTAGGTGTTAAGGAATGCTTCCATCAAGTTAGTTTCATTTTGTAATCGTTTCTATGTCCAGAAATAGCTCTAACATTACATGGAATATCAATATATCTTCACTGAGCTTGAAGGTAAAATTGGATGCACAGTACATAACATTATGCAAAATGCATCATGCTTGAGAGGTATATCTACCAATATTTACTTAAAAAAATTGTAATGCAAACAAACAAAATGGATACGGTGACTGTTCTAAACACTTCTGTATGTGTGTTTCACATTGTAGATAGAAGAGTTCCTGGGCTCTCGAGCTGTTGCACCTGGTCCTGCATTAAGGTAGGTGAGTAAATGATATTATAAAAAGGGTAAGGGAAAACATGATCTGTGATTGGTCAGATGTGATCACATGACCATGCTTTATTTCAGAACAACAGCCCAGGCCAGAAATATCTAATGTTCTGAACCTCATTACTCAGTTTTAAAATAAAAATTGGAGGAACCATTTTGCAATCGCAATAAGGCACTCCAGGGTGTGCAAGTTGTTGCATGTGGTGGTGCATGACAGCAGGTGAGTAAAAGATAATCAAGCTTTATTTTTTGTATTTTTCCAATATATTTTTTCAGTTATAGTATACCATGTCTCATATACTATATGTAAACACATTATTCGTATTATTAGCCTCTAAAGAGAGGGTATCTATTTCAGCACATAATGCATAAAAAGAAAACTATTACCATTTGTTAGAAACACTTTTTCAAATAATCTTTTTCTGTTCCAAATTTTCCAATGCATTTTGTCTGTGGCTGCAACAGAGTAGACACACTGGGGTTGGGGGGAATGAGGGATGATACTTGAAAAAAGTTTGAAGCATGGTCAAGGGTTTGGCTGCTGGGTTTCAATGCAAAAAAAACTGCAAAATCATGTGCCTGGAGCACAGAAACCTGGGGGCTGTGTACCAATTGGGAGGGGAAGTGCTGGCAACCTCCAAACAGGAAAGGGGCTTAGCGGTAATCATTTCTGATGACCTGAAGGTAGCCAAGCAGTGTGATAAGGCAGTGGGAAGGGCTTGCAGGATGCTGGAGTGCATCGGGAGTTGTATCACCAGTAAGAAGAAGGAGGTGATATTGCCCCCTGTATCGATCACTGGTAAGACTCCACCTCCAGCACTGTGTCTAGTTCTGGAGGCCCCACCTCTGAAAGGACATTGATCAGGTGGAGGCGGTACAAGAGAGGGATACAAAATGGTGCAGGGCCTGCATCAAAAGTTCTACGAGGAGAGACTCAATGAATTGAATATGTACTTTCTGGAGGAGAGGAGGGAAAGGAGGGAAATGATAGGAACATTCAAATACTTCACAGGTATTAATAAGGTACAGGAAGGTAGCATTTTCCATAGAAAAAGATGCTCCAGGGCAAGCGGTCACACTATGAAGTTGGGGGGGGGGGGGCTCAGAAGAAATGTGAGAAAATACTTCTTTATGGAGAGGGTGGTGAACATCTGGAACAGCCTTCCAGTGGAGGTGGTTGGTGCCAAAATGGTGATGGGATTCAAGCATGCATGGGACAGATACAAAGGGACCTTGGTAGTAAGGCAAGGGGGGAAGGGATGACTGGAGATTGAGTAAGGTCTGCGGTGGCACAGTAGGTAGAGAAAACTGAGCAGACTAGGTGGGCCAGGAGTTCCTTAACTGTTGACAATTTCTACGTTTCTATGTTTCTATGTCAGCATCTCCATTTTGTCTGTATACAAAGCTTTTGTCAAGATTTTGTGACTTAGTGCACTTGGTGTGACATTATTTATTTCTTCATTTGTTAACCTGGTAAGAACTCACTGTACACAGGTTAAATTTGCATTATAGATCAGGGGAGTACCATGTGACACTTGAGCAGTCACTGGGCTCCTTTTGTTTGTATGTGAAATATTCTTTGATAAGAGTACCTCACACGCAGCACCATGGCAACTGATGCTCACCTAATAAGAACGCCATTTTCATTTTTTGAAAATAAAAGGTACTTTTCTAAAATAATAAAAAATTCCCTCAATCTATGATATGTTGAGCTGTCTCTAGCACCACTCTTTGCAGTATAAGTGGAATTTCTCTTGCATTTGTCACATGTCAGAACAACTCAATTTCACACATTAAACCACTCTTATCCTGTAACGAGTGGCTCCTGGGGACGTATTAAAGGTGAACAGGCAGCACTAAGAGCCCCACAC
The DNA here is from genome assembly GCA_016271365.2 of Neoceratodus forsteri. Classification (NCBI taxonomy): domain Eukaryota; kingdom Metazoa; phylum Chordata; order Ceratodontiformes; family Ceratodontidae; genus Neoceratodus; species Neoceratodus forsteri. The sequence continues at coordinate 1,545,330,181 of CM028131.1, read as the reverse complement.
TCATATGTGAGGCTAGTTCCAGTTTGCACTTTGTGAACAAAAACACTTTGTTTACCTACTGTTTACTGCAGTGCAGTAGATTGTATCAGACTCATTCTGTTAACTTACGAAGCTGACATTTTCTAAACTACAATCCCCAAGAATCCCTGCAGCTGACAGCCGAGCAGGGCTACAGCAGTGAGAGATTCAGTTGCCTGCCGTGCGTATAAGAGATTTTATAAACTCATATCAGATGTTTGCCGGTCCTGCTGCCCTCCTGGGACTAAGTACGGTCCTCTGTGACTGTACCTAGCCCAGGGAGGACAGTGAAACCAGCAAACAAATCCTCAGCACTCAGCTCTAACATGCATTGCAAGCTATTGAATCTTACACTGCTGCAGCCCTCCTCTGATGTCAGCTGCAAGGGATTCTGGGATTTGTAGTTACAGAAAATGTCAGCTTGGAAGTCAGCAGCATCAGCATGATACAATCTGATATACTGCAGTAAACAGTAAGCAAAAAAAATGTTTTTACACACGGTGTATAAATTGGGACTAGAAACACACTTGGTGTGTGGCTCTTAGTGCTGACTGTTCTTCATTTATACATACAAGTGACCTGGTCACCCTGTGTGTTTACAATTACCACAGTTTATGATGTCACAAGTGCAGCAATTGGGAGGTCAGTTGGGGGCAGTCAAATGTATTTGAAACAGGCAGTGGAATAAGTTCTTATTCATACTGACAATGGGACACAGTCGACTGGCAGCACTACTGTCTAGACCATAAAAAGCTTTCAATCTTCTGAAAGTCCAAGAGTGGTCAGATACTAAACTGAGAAGAAAGTTTCTATAGTCAGATATAAGGAGAATGTATAAGAAGTAAATTCCAGGCAAGCGGGACACGCTTATGTAAAACCAGACTCCCAAAGAAGCCTGTATTATTTAGGGCAAAACATTGGGGTGGATATTGCTGCCAATACTTGGAATAAAGAATTTGGAAAGATAGTTATTGCAAGACTGTTTTTGCAAGCACCCCCCCCAACACAACACACACACACACACACACACACACACACACAAGTTTCTAAGCACACAGTGGACAACCTGGAAAATATTAACTTGAAATGCAATTGTTACTAGCATAATGGTCTTAAAAAATGTTGTTTGGACTACCGGTGACGTCACCGATGGGACTGGCAGCCTGAACTGGAGTTCCTATCACCCACCCCAACAGTCCTTCTGAATCTGCACCTTGAACCGAGGACATTGTTTAAAATAGCTTAAGGAACAAGGGTAACGGATGGGGCCATCTAAACCAAAGCAAGATTTTCTGTCTGCGTGGCACAAGCAGACTAGATTGACCACCAAGTGGAGGAGCTCGAGCCAGTTGTCATCCTAGGCCTCAGTCGGCACCATACACTCGGGTGCTGAGGACCGCAAGCCGAGCAGCAGGGCTAAGGGATCGGCAACCAATGCAAATATTATGCAAGTGCTACAGCACATTGATGCAAATCAATCTGCTACCAAAAAAGACTTCAAAAAAGCTTGAGAGCTGCATGACTTAAGTGGAGAAGGCAGTAAACAGGTTCAGACAGTAGGCAGCATGCACCAGCCAGGCCCTGCTCTTCGTTTGTTAGAGGGAGAGAGAACTTAACGAGGTGCACAGAGGATGCAGAGGCAAGGGAATGGAGACAAAACCAAAGGCTGTTTTGGGTTTCCAGATGAGGTGGAGAGCCCCGACTTGAACTTGTTCCTGCAAAGGTGCTTTCAAGCGGCGCTCCCTGGAAGAAGACTTCCAAATCAAGATAGAGTGGGCGGGCACACAGGGTGCTCCATAGTGATTACATTTCTCAAATACCCTGCAAAAGAAATCTGATGAGAAAAACCTGGCAAAAGAAAGATCTCAGCTTTAACAGCAAGTGGGTTTACATTGATGAGGACTACCCAGGTGGACTGCTTCAAAGGAGAAAAGCGGTTCACACTGACATTAAACAACTGAAAGAGAAGCAAATACAGGCTCAAATGAGATACCCAGCGAAACTAGTTCTACATCTAGAGAGAGTGAAGGTCTATGATTCATTACTGCAGACACAAAAGACTTTGCTGAAATTGGGGATAATGCTCCCTGAGATATCGGTAGATGCATACAATAAGGACCTCCAACAAATTTTGTGGGAAGTGGCCAGTAGCCCCAAGATCCAGCAGCAGCAGATTCAGACGCATGACCCCTTGAAGAGATTAGCTCAGGACTTACAACATATTCATAAAACCCTGCGGGCATGGAAGGACATAGAAGAGTGAGACTTTCAGGGATTATGCTTGTTGTAATTTCTCTTCTTGTGTCGTCACTCCCATGAATACCGTGGGATTTTTTATTATATTCTCCTGGCACTTAGATAAACACGTACAGAGTTGCTTCCTGGTCATGAGGTCCCCCAGGGTTTCCCACTTGAAGTGATATCGCTGAGGTAGGAACTCCCCCTCATGCCAAGAAGCTTCTTCCCACCAATAGTCCCCAGATGTTATCACCATCGGTGCACTGGCCACTGTTCAAAGTGCCACACAGTTACTAGTGGCAGAACTTCCTAGCAGAGCTGTGACTTCCTTGATGGCCAGGTATCACTGCCACCAATGCCTGGGTCTTTGTGTTTCCCTTCTTAGCCATCACTAGGTTTGTGGCAGAGAACAGCCGCCAGCCATCTGTACGTGTTCCTCACAGGCGGGACTCAAACATGGATCAGTGCATTTCTACAGACAACTGTAGAGAGCTTTCATGAACAGCTGAGGGTAGATGCAAAGGAAGGCATGACCCAGTTAAAGACATGAACAGTCTGCATTACTTGCAAGTGTAACCCCTACAAATTGGGGTTTACCATAATGTCTTCCTGGGCTCCTTAATACCCACTATCAGGCTGGTTTCCTGTTTAAAGTAGTTGTATCTATTTGTGTAGAGTGCCATACTGAGCCTCCATGCCTGTCTCTTTAACAGCATAGCTAATCTGTGTTTAGAAACTAGTCTGGGCTGTGTCCGAGTGATTTAGGGCTTGCGACCAGCCAGACAGTGTGTTATTTTGCTCCATTCTGCAGTCGCTACTTGTGCAGGAGGAGCACTCATAGGAACTGTGATTGTTTATTGCTTATTGGTTGTTATAGTAAAGACAGAGAAGTTTGTCTAACCTGCTTTGATCTGCAGCTCGAACATTTAAATAGAAGCCACCATGTTAGGTCCTGGACTTCCAGTACTTGGACCAATCAAACCACTGGGAGCCTGTCCCCAGGGGTCTTGTGGGAAGGAACTTCTGTAGTTTTGTAGTTTTGAGTGTTGGTGCCTAAATGGACCTAGAGGGGGAGCCCTTACTCTGACTGACAGTTCCGTCAGCCAACTGAACCTTTGGGATTACAAGGGGAATGCCCAGAACTGCCTGAAGCAGTGGATCAGTTAGAGTTGGAAGTGGAAGAGTGAACTACTTGAGCTTTCGAGCAGCTGCACCCAGAAGAAGCGTAGGGGAATTGTCGGGAAGAGGCTGAGCTGGCCTTCCTGCCACATTCTCCTGCAACTGAACTGCCTATTGCAGAAGTCAGAGCTGTCCAATTTCCAGCCCTGGAACTGTGGCAGAAGAGAAGAAGAAAGTGTCATTGCAACTTGTGATTTGGACCGAAGATTGGTTCCAGAACTGATCGTCCCAGCTTGTGAGAGAATTAAACTCGAATCAAAAGGTTTCTGCAGTAAAGCTGTCAATTTGCAACCGGACTGTATCTGAACTGTTGTTTAAAGAAGTTAGTGATTTAAATGCGCTGAATGTGTTTCGTGGGTTGCAAATTGGTTCCCAATCTGTTATGCCAGCTGGAGACTACACCAGCAGAAGATTACGAACTTTTCCAGAACTGTTCATTCCACCTGGGCCCTGTCATCGTGGCCTAGGCCTTTACTCCTACATCCAAGACCATCTCGGTGAAAGACCGGCTTGGGGATTCGGCCCTCTGCCCAACACCATTGAGCAGGTAGCGACCACCTGGAGGTGAGTCGTGTCAGCCCAGCTTCTCCCAGCCTCCTTGATCACCACCATGAGGTCTATATCTTGCCTGCATTGCAGCCAGGTCCTGGCAGCATGAATACAAATCAGGGTAGCTCTCTGCAACGAGAACAAAAATCATTCTGGTACCATCTAATTGTTCGTTTTAGTGGGTTCTTGCAATGGACTGAGCCATCTGGCTTGGATTAAAAACTATTGGGTTGTGTGCCTGCTTAACTGTTTTTCTTTCCTTAAGAGCCCCAACATCAGCTGCAATGCCAGCCACCCTGGGCAATGCTTCAGGCTAGCCTGCATGACATTCTGGGTACCCGGGGTTGTTCAACTGTCAAGTTGGGACTTACAGTGCATGCTGGACAATTATAATTTAAATCAGATTGCTAATCATTCTGCTAGATTCTCGTCCCTCTCTTGTTCACTGCCCCTAAATAAACCTGATTTGTCTTTTTTACGTTTAACCTGGTCAGTGGTTTTTTTTTAGTTGTTTAACCAGGAGTAGCATATTATTAGTTGGTTACAGTGTTAATGTTGTATTGTTGCATTGCTGATCTTATTTTCCAGGGGTCTCAGGTCAGTTGTCAAGATCCAGCCCTGGTGGTAAGTGAAATGGGTGTGAGCACATTATTACTACTGCCTATTGATTTTGAATGTGCTCTTGTGTTGTTTCTTAGGCCACTAGAAGGGTTGGTGGGTGGTTATAGCTTATCAGAGGGCTATACCAGAGCGAATAAGCAACCCCAATACTACTTCTCTGGGTGGAGGCACCTAATTAGAGAACTCAGACCCCTCAACCTGTGCATTGCCATACAGGCAGGGCAGTAGCCCTTAGAATAGCGCTGCCTAGGGGTTACACAAGTATACCTGGGGACTTATATCATATGTTTCTATTTCTCCATCGGATTTATCGGGTGTTCTGATTACTTAACTCGGGGGGGGGGGGCTACGAAATGTTGTTTAGGAGACTTTAGTGATTTTAATTGGGCTTCATTACTCATGATGTCACAATACTGTCACTCTGGTTACACAAGAGATGTAAGGCACATGGTTGCAGAAGAGCATCCCAGGCTTGCATTGGGACCGGGGCTGCACCTCACCAGGGTCACGCAGTCTTCTGGAACCACCGACTCTGCCGTCCAGTGGGAGGAACCCTTGTGCTTTAGTTTCTCAGGGGTTAGTATTCCTCTAGACAGCACTTGATATACTGTAGCTGGGTTGTGTGTGTGTGTTGTGTGTGTGTGTATGTGTGGGGATATGAGATGGTGTCCTCAACAGGAGTACCATCTGTTTTGTGTTGTGTTCCATGTTGTCATCTGCGCCACAATCAGGACTCAGGTCCAAGGAACCATGGCAGGCTGGGGGGATGATCTACTCCCATCTCACCTCCATAACTACCTTGCAGAGTGCTTTAGGGTATAGTCCCTATTGGAGGCTTATACCTACACACACTTCCTGCTGGAGGAGCATTGTCACACAGTGCCCTTCTTGGGGGGTCTAACTAGTTGTCTTGTTTGTTTGCTTCTTTCTGTGTAATTTCTTCAACCTGTTCGCAGTGTATAGGATCTCAGTGTTTGCCAAGGAAGGGATGGTCTGAGCTGCTTTGGAAGGGAGATGCAGTTGGGTCAGGAAACACAGACATATTGATAATATTACTGTGTGTTTTTAGAAGATCATGGTATATCTGTACTGCAAAGCTTAGGACAGGGGTGTCCAGCCTTTTTGGGGTCATGAGCCACATTTAAATTTCTGAGTAAGATGTGAGCCACAGCAACATGCTGTACCATACCCAACATGCGGCCTGTACCATACCCAACATGCGGCTCTTACCATACCCAACATGCGGCTCTTACCATACCCAACATGCAGCCCATACTATACCCAACATGTGTCTCTTACCATACCCAACATGCGGCTCTTACCATACCCATATTTAGCCATATTTAGGAGTTAAAATAATAACACAGTCATAGTAAATAGTCAATAATTGTATTTTATTAATTTACAGTATTTTTAAAAAATAGCTGTAATTTTAAAATAATTATTCAGAGCAGCTCTGGAGCTTTAGATTTGCTTGCAGGCTTAGTAAAAGTAACTTGTTGAGCACTCAGGGCACTATTCAGCTCCTGTACTTTGACTTTTCTCAAATTTAAAAGACTGTGATGTGTACTTGACACATAAGTGACAAACCCCTCGAGAGCTACATCAAATTGCTTCGAGAGCAATGTGTGGCTCATAAGCTACAGGTTGGCCACCCCCTGGCTTGGGAGGTAAATGGGTAGTATGCAGGTGTCTTATAATGTAAAGGGAGTTTCATCTGAACTTCACTAAGCGAGGCTCCTTGAGGATCTTGCCCAGCTTAAACCAGATGTGGCACTATGCCAGTAGACCCATTTGTCTGAGGGAGCACCTAAAACTAAAGAGGACCTGGGTGGGCATCATCGTTGCCTCTTCATACTCAAACAGAAACAAGGCAGGTGTGGCTATCCTGTTTAAACAAGGACTCCCAGTAGATATCGGACTTGCTTGCAGGTTTGCCTTCTGTTTGTCAGGTGTACATCTTGTGAGTTTTTGACAGGAGATGCCTTGCACATGTATAGATATACTGTGCAGACCTGTTATAAAATAACCCTAAATACTGAGCAAAAATATTCTTATAATATAAATGTTCTTACTGCCATTAGCACTTGTTAATGAATGTATATGTTTCTTCTGTATGTACTTGTCTACAGATCTATGTGATAATGGTGATCTCAGAATAGCGATCACCATTAGAGTGAATGCACATCGCTGAAAAAATATTTCAGGTGATGTGGTCCCCGGCGCACAGCAAAAGGGTGCTGGGACTTACGTTTTAAATGTTAATGCGGGGGGCTGTGCCCCACGCACCCACCTACTGAAGGATTCTCAACTCCAGGGGAGGACATGTCGGGGGGGGGGAAGCAAAAAAACACAAAAAACATTTCAGGTCGGGCGCAACAAAAGGTACCTGCACCCAACCCCAGCACCCTGTGCTGCGCAGACCTGTACCCACCCACCATGCTATGGGAGCAGCTTGGAAGCTCACCACGGCACCACCCCTCACAATCCCTCCTGCCCTTTGCTGTGCATGCCCCCCCCTCACCTATATACATTTAGTGACAGGATGTCGCTATAGTCATGCATCCCCACATCCGGTCGACCCTCCCTCCCATCTCACCTCAATGCGAGGTGCCACGACTGAGTCGCTGTTTTGGTAGGTGCCCAATCGCGATCACCCAGCTCATGGGATACCCTTGTCCCTGCCTGGGTCACACCTGGAAACAAGCCTCGGCTCAGTGTGCTTTTCCCGTTTGCCAAATTTAAAAAAATAAAAATAAAATAAATATAAAGAGCTTCAGTGAAAACAATGACCACAAGCATTTGCCAATGCTAAATGCTCACTGCTTGCATTGTTGTTGTACCAGGTCTTGCTTGTAGACATTTGTATTATGTATTTACCAGATAGACCAGATAAGATGCAAGATGTCATTTGCAATGGGGTCCTTATTTTACACAGTTTTATGCTGCATTTACCAAGGATAGTAGAGATGAGATGTGATATCTTGTTTTTAATATGGTCCTGCATTTATAATGTATTTTTTCTAGGACAGATAATTTTAGCTGCAACATCTCCTTTTCAGTTGGGTTCTGCTGTAGGGTCCTGTTCTTACACGGTTTTGCAATATACTTACACAGGATAACCCAGATGAGATGCAATATCTAATTTTCAATGGGGTCCTGCTTTGACACATTTTTGTACTGTATTTACCCACGATAGCAAAGCTCAGATGCAAGATCTCATTAAAATGTTGTTCTGTGGGTCTGTCAGCATGAACATGCTATGAATCGCTTTCTCAAAATGCAGACTTGCTTTTCAAGAAAAAATTATTAAATCTGACCTGCTCCTGTTGAACGGTCTGACTGGAAACCATAGCAACGTTGTTTTAATTTAGTTACAGCATTATCCTTATTCACCTATGAAATTTAGGGTCTGTCAATAACTTATGCACAGATTTTGATTAGAAAAGTTGTCACTCTTGTAATTTTCAGCCCCCCCCAACACACTCACACTCACACATACAGACACCACTTACACGGCATAATATTGAATTAATAATATAGTTTCAGAGTTTCTGAATACAAGAACACAGCACAGAAGGATGGTGGGGTCTGTAATGTAAACTAGTCACCCCACCACCATAACCACCACTACTGCAAGTGTAAATGAAACTTCAGAAAATTGCAAGTGTTTTTCTACACACTCGACCTGCATTTACCTCCCATCAACCTTGTATCTCACTAGTTCGCCATTAGCCCCTCACTACTATCTAGTCCATTCATAACCACTGCCCTGAAAATTGATGCACGGACAGTTCAAAGAATCGGGCAAGCTGAGTGCAATTATCATTTGAAAAAGCACTTTGCTTAAGGGAAGGGGCAATTGTTTAACTAGGGGAGGCACACTAACCTGAAGCTTGTTTGCAGGGGTGGCCTGGGAGCACAAGGAAGTTAAGTCACTTGCTCAGGATTACACAGTATACAAATAGGGGCTGTGGGATTCAAATCCAGGTCTCCAGATTTGTAGCTCAGTGCCCTAAACCACAGCGCCGCACTGATGTCAGTTTACTCATGCTGTCTGGGTCCTTGTCTTTCCACCTCATCCACCATGATCTAGAGTCACATTACTCAAACCTCATAGGTTTATGTTCAATACAGAATGGAACTGCAAAACGCCACCACAGTTTCACTATTCAACTGTAACACGGCTTGATCATTTTATAGTTATTGGTGCCTATGCATGAAGACAGGCAGGATATGCATGAGATGCACATATCTAGCCCACGAAGCTCCACACCCCTGTACAGGTGCAAGGTGGCTGGCATTCACTAATGCGGGTCATCTGTCCATGGTCCTGCCCCCCCCCCAGTGCACAGCTGTATGGGAATGAATCATGGGGCACAGGCAGGCATCCAATCAGATGCCTGTCCTGGATCCCATAGTGGATCCCCTGCTGTGTGCTAGCAGGGGATTCTGGGCAGATGCAGGTCCTGGAATTGTAAATGTACTGGCGTGAACATGAGTGGTTGCACCCAGCCCTATCATGTGGCTAGGAGGAATGGGACATCACAGTGGGGAAGGGGGATTCCCTGTCCAACCAGTGCTGGTGGGTGTTATTGGTGGGGGCGTGCACTTGTTACAGCAAGGTTCCCACTGTTGTACCCTGCAGTGGGTATGGGGAGTGCAGGGCCTGCACCCCAGTGTCCGTCACTCTGCACCTTAGTTAATGGTGCAATGTGCAGGCACAACCCCTGTCATGCCCCAGACCGCCCATGGTGCATAGCAGTGTGGGTGGCCAGGGGATCAAGTGCACACTGGGTTCATGCACCTGCTGTACATGCTGCTGGGGGTCTGCTGGACCCCCACTGTATGCCATTCAGACTTTGGGTTGCCTACATGCCTCAGGTATGCTGCATGTAAGCAATCCGCCCTATTGTGCATAGGTCCCAATAATAGTAATTGTGCATTTTGTTTATTCATTGTGCATGTGCTAACTCATTATTGAACTCCTGTAATAAATTTACATTTTTTATCATGTACCTGCTGTTGGGACTCTAAGCCGCAGACATGTGAGAGATGTATTCACAACTTGCCTGACATTCATTGTATGCATACAGGATATGGGTGAAGAAGGGATGGGGGCAATTAGTTGCTGTTTTCAGGAAAATACATATATCTTGATTGAAACCTTGATATACTGTGTGTGTGTGTGTTATAACTATCATAGTATCTGCAGTGGTAGTTTGATGTATGAGGGGGAAAACTGTAGTTGCAGAACTGACACAGAAATTATTTATAAAATAGGAATGAAATGTTTATATTAATTCCATCTCAGAACATGCAGATATATTCAAGAAATGGACTGGATCTCAGATCGTGATAAAATAAGCAGATTTACATTACAAAAGTATGCCAGCAAATACAAAGAACTGTCACATGTCTATGGGTTCCAACAGTAGGGACATGATAAAAAATGTAAATGTGTCACAGGAGTTCAATAACGAGTTAATAAATTCACAATGAATTAACAAAAAAATTGCAATTTCTGTTATTAATTGTAAAATGACCAAATCTTGTTACAGTTGGATAGTGAAACTGTGGTGGTGTTTTGCAGTTCCTTCAGTACTGAACATAAACCTATAAGGTTTGAATAATGTGACTATAGATCATGGTGGATGAGGCTGGAAGATAAAGGCACAGATGGCGTGAGTAAATTGACATCAGACTATGATGTATGAACATGTATGATGTATGGTCTAATTTAAATAAAGTGCTTTTGTATGTTAATACCACCATGGAGACAACTTTATATATATATATATATATATCACTACATATTTATAAAATGGAGATGATAATATCCTCCAAATCAAACTTCTGATTGTATAAAACACATCACATGACCGTGCGTATATCAAAGCGTGACCTCACACCTCCACTTTTAACCCCTTTCAAAACAATTTTGACATTTTATAAGATAGATAAACCACTCTGAGGTGTGTGTTCGTGCTCTGATATACTCACGCCTTAGGTGGTTGATGCACTCGGCCCACGGCCTCATGCGTAGCAACGCACACCAAGGCATGCGTATATCAGAGCGCGACCGCACACCTCTGAGTGGTGTATATATTACATATATATATATGTATATGTATATGTAGTTCAGTTCAATTTATTTGCACAGCATGTATAAAAACAATGTTTGTTACACACCAACTTTAAAAAAGATACAGACAACATTTCATACATAAATACTTCACATTCTCAAAATTCCATATACAAATGTATATAATTATAGGCTACAGTACTCCTTTAAACTCTATTCCTTGTTTCTAAACAATCATCTTCCATTGGCATTTTATTACATAATGGTGAACTGTGCTCTAGCAGACTTCCCCTTTTAATTTAGAGTCAACGTTTTGTGCAAAACTTGCAACTGAAGACACCCACTCTTGTATCTATATTTAACATCATTTCCATTTTTTATCATTCTCTAGAAATCTTATATTATTAAAAATTGTATTCAATATTTGTTCTTGATCAACCCTGAAATCTGGACATTCCAACAATATGTATATGTATGTATGTGCTTTGCATTGTGGGGGCATGTGTGATTTTGTATTTTCTTGAAACTTGGCTTCCCAGCCAAATGCCCTTTGGGTAACCCTTGCCTCAGTGTTTCACACTTTAAGAGGTTCTTTGTCTTTAAATATTTTTTATTTTAATGGGTTCACCACAATATATCCCAGGCACACTGCCTTAGGGGTAGCTGGTCCATTCCACTGGGGTGTCAAACAGATGAGGCATACTGATGAGGTCCTGGTAGGACGAAACACGTGTCTATGTCTTCTGTTAGCACCCTTGCAAACTGTGTGAGAGGCCTTTCGCACCATGCAATTCTGCTTAAAGTTGGACCAGCATAACATTCTGTGGTGATTTGCATATGCAGCCCATGATGCTTTGCATTGTGGGGCATGTGTGATTTTATATATATATATATATATATATATATATATCACACACACACATATATATGTATACATATTATTGATTGTGCTCGATAATAATATATTAACACTACTGCAGAGACCACTCTTACAGCTCGTGAGTGGTCTCTGATCTTAAGTTGTAAGGAACCACCAATGAAGGTGAGTGGTTCTGATACCCTAACACTCATGCAGAGCTCAGCTGATGGCTGGCTGTGCTAGTGAGAGGTGGGCTGTGCCAGCTGCCGGCTGGGTAAGGGTCAGGGGGGAGCAGCGTGGTAGGGCACTGTTGGGCGGAGGTCCATTAGACCACCAGGGCTACATTTAAAAACAGATATACAAACATTAATATACAAAAATAATAAGAGAAACATTTTGGGGATTGGGGATGGGGGTCTGAATTAAATACATATATCAGGGATCAGGGCTGAGGGGGCTGACTTACATACTTATATCGGGGATCGGGGCTGGGGGGCTAAGCCCACCAGGGCTTTTCTTTCTACTTCAGGGATTGGGACTGGGGGGGTGCTAGCACCCTTTTACTGGACAATGCTACAGGCTTGTGGCAACCTGTTCAGGTGTGCCCTTTGTTTGGGCACATCTGGGGTTGCCACAAGTTGTGGGACTTTGCTGCAGAGACCCTGCCCGATAGAGAATCAGGCACATGGTCCCCAGCGCACTGGCATTTGGCGCAAGTCACCTTAGGCCATTAAATCAGACACCTTTTATTGTGCCACAGAGTAATTGCAGCAGTGTAAACCTGCTATCCACCACACCTGCATGAATTTTTTATACTGCTTTGTGGTATCTTTACTGGTAGTGGACTGTTACTGCCATGCACTACCCCCCCAACCGACAAAAGGTATTCTTTTCCAGATGTGGATTTTTGAATTGTGAGCACTGGTTAGGTGTTGTTGTGCCTTTGCATCTGCATCTCCTGCGTGCACAGTGCAATCTTAATATGTCTGTACGTTTGCAGTTCACCATTAATTCTGGGAGAATTTGCATTTCTTGTTACACTCTCATTTCACTTCGTCAGCACTGGGGGAATTTCTGGACACAAGACAGTAGCATTTTGGGGATGCACATTAATTCTGGTGACTGTGTGTGACCACTGCATGCATGACGGTGTGCACCATTACTTCTGGGAGACTTTGCATTTTTTATTATCCTCTCATTTCACTTCGTCAGCACTGGGGAGTTTTCTGGACACAAGACAGCATTTTGAGGATGCACATTAATTCTGGTGACTGTGTGTGTGAGGGGCTGCCAATATTGTTGTCACTTTGTCTTACTTCGCGTTAAGGTGGCATGACAATGCAAAATAATAATTACAAGGCGAAGTGAGCCTCTTGTGTTGGCCACTCTGCATAGTGGAGTGACAATGTGAAGTGCCCCTTTTGCATTCACTACGCTGGCGAAATTGAAATTCGCTGCATCTCTACTCAGATGATCTGGGTTGGGAGCAGAGGCCAGGTCCTGTTTGTAAGGACGGTGAGCAGGGTATTCAGACGGCTGAAGACAAAAAGTAAATACAGAGGATAATCAGGAGATAAGGCATAAATACTAAGCACAAAAAAAATAGTAAATATGATTTTTTAGTAAGCTGTTTAATGAAAGCAACATCACAATACCTAACAGGATACATGGGCAGTATAACTAGCTTTATTTACCATTTAGAGCCTTTTATTTATTTATTTAGTTTTTGTTGACTGGGTAAGTGCACTAGATAAATCCTGCCTATTTTCAGGCATGACCGGGGAGGGGGATACAGATGAATGCCAGCTGACTTTGAACCAGTTTAAGCTGTTGGTGGTATTTTAGTGAATGAGATAAATTTAGCCAGGACACCGGGAAAATTCCCCTACTCTTTTCGATAAGTGCCATAAGTGATAAATAACATCCACCTGAACTACCACCAATCCAGACAGATGGGACCTCAGTTTAATGTCTCATCCGAAAGATGGCACCTCAGAGTGCAGCACCCTCTCATGTTGCACTGCAGTGTCAGTACTGGGATATTAACCCATGCCAGATGTGGGAACTGAACCCACAGCCCTCTGATCTCCTGGCCTCAGAGGCGAGTGTGCTACCTTCTGAGCCACTGACACAGATTTCCTTTGAATCTGGATGCTTATAACAACTCTTAAGGGCAAGAGCTGGACAATATAACTCACTGCTTGGCTGATATGTGATGTGACTGTCCTTCAGGTGAGACATTAAATCACACTGTCCCTTCTGCCCATCTCTGGTTACTGTCCAGATCAATGCTAAAAATCCCATGGGATTTATCTAAGAAGGATAGGGGAGTTTCTCCTGGTGTCATGGCCAACATTTTCCCTGTCCATAACACGGGTTCATGTAACCCACCCCCAGAATGTATGTGGGAATGAGCTTGTTACAGCTTAGTGTGCAATTCCTGGTCAAAAATTATAAATTAATAACAAAATATTGTTTAATTTAATCATTTTCTATATGAATAAAAAGTTGCAAATTTTCATACAAATGTCCCCAGTGAATGAGAACACACAGGGATTCTGTTAATTTAGGAAGGAGACAAGGAAAGTGTTGAAGCCATGACTTATTTATGTTCTTTTAGACAAGTTTAAAATATTCAGTGAGCCTCTTGGACTTTATACAAAGCTGCATGTTACTTTCAATTTGAAAATGTGCGGGTTATACTTTAAGAACTACTGCCTTGCAAAGATTTGCAGGGGTTCATGGACATATTTTTGTGCTCAAGGAGTACAATAAAGGATATCTTCTTTTTTCAGAGCAGTGCAAGGATCACCAAAAGTTCCCCATAGGGCAGCATCTGGACTCAATGAAGAAGAAGAAATGTCAGAGCGTGCGATTGTGAGTATTGCCAGTTTTCTCTCTGGTGTTGTATACATAGCCCGTCACCAAACTCCACCACTTAAGAGCTAGTGATGGTGACATAGGGGACAGAAATGATGGGCCCGATACTCGGTTGCACTCACAAGCAGTGCTAAATGGGAGTTTGCACCTGTTCGCTTGTGCCACCTACACTTGTGACACACAATGAGGGGCCTACACCACAGGGTAGTGCAATGTAAATCAGCAATCCAAATGTTCGTGGGTGCTTTCTGGGGATAGGACCCTCAAACATCTTCGGTAGCTGCTTGCAGACACAGTACTAAGTAACACTGCAAGCATTTTTTTTTTTTTACATTTTTTTCAAGGGTGAGGTGTGCATATATATTTGGAACACAAAAAGAGAAAGAAATAAGTGCCATAGCTGGGATTTGAACCAAGGCTGCTCAGAATACCATTATGTAGCACTGCCAGCTGCGCCCCCCAAGGCAACTGGAAACCTGGGACTCTCAGAAGCACCTTACTCTCTCTCAAATGTAAAACCTGATGCTGCTCAGATAATTACATTTTATTCATATGGGTGTGAGGTGCATATACATGAAACACAAACCTTAGCAAGCCTTTTTGAAAGCATGTTGCATAGAATGTCATTACTGTATCTGGTGCCATATCTGATCCGCAAAATCTTGTTCATGGGTTAGGTCTGCATTATGATCTGTAGCTTGAAAGTGGATAACATAGGCCCTAAACAGAAACAGATTTATCAAATGGGAAAAATGGCCCTCACAAATACATCTTTCTCATTGGATGAACCAAATCACATGCACTGTATATACATACACACAGTACTGCATTTCTAAGCCTAAATGTTTCATATCAGGCCATTTTATGCAGTTGCAGTGCAAGCAGTAACAGGCCATTTTACACAGCACATGCAATAACGCAGGCCATTATATGCAGTACATGCAACAACACAGGCTGTGTTATGCAGTATATGCAATAACATGAGCCATTTTATGCAGTATGGGCAATAATATGGGCACTTTTCATACAGCGAAATGCAACTCTCCCTTTTCTGTAGCACTTGCAATAACATGGGTCATTTTATGTACTACATGCAATAACAAAGCCCATTTTATGCCCTACATGGAATAATACAGGACATTTTTATGCAATACATGAAATACACACAGGCCATTATTTGCAGAACATGCCATAGCACAGGCTATTTTAATCAGTTCATGCAATAACACAGGTCATGTTATGTAGTATATGCATTAACATGGACCATTTTATGCAGTACATGCAATAACACAGACCATTGTATGCAGTGCATGCAATAGCACAGGCCATTTTCTGCAGTTCATGAAAAAAACACAGGCCACTTTATGTAGAATATGCAATAACACAGGCCATTGTATGCAGTACATGCAATAACACAGGCCATTTTCTGCAGTTCATGAAATAACACAGACCATTTTATGAAATACATGCAATATCACAAGCCATTGTATGCAGTACATGAAATAACAGGCCATTTTATGCAGTACATGCAATAAAACAGGCCATTGTATGCAGTACATGCAATAGCACAGGCCATTTTATGCAGTACATGCAATATCAAAGGCAATTTTATGAAGCACATGCAATAACGCATGCCACTTTATACAGTATATTCAATAACACAGGCCATTGTATGCAGTACACATAGTGACATGGACTATTTTATGCAGTACCTACAATAACATGAGCAAGTTTATGCAGTGCATTTAATAACATGAGCCATTTTATGCAGTACATAAAATAACACGGGCCATTTTATGCAGTACATGCAGCAACAAGGGCACTTTTTTGCAGTACGTGAAATAACACAGGTCATTTTATGTAGTGCATGCAATAACACAGGCCATTGTATGCAGTACATGCAATAGCACAGGCCACTTTATGCAGTGCATGAAATAACAGACCATTTTATGAAGTACATGAAATAGCAAGTCATTTTATGCAGTACATGCAATAACACAGGCCACTGTATGCAGTCCATGCAATAACACAGGCCATTTTATGCAATGCATGAAATACCACAGGCCATTTTATGCAGTACACACAATAACATGGACCATTCTATGCAGTACATGCAATAATATCAGTGTCAGTGGCTCAGTAGGTAGTACACTCACCTCTGAGGCCAGGATATCAGAGGGCTATGGGTTTAGTTCCCAAATCTGGCACTTGGGTTAATATCCTAATATTGATACTGTAGTGCAGCATGAGGGTGCTGCACTTCTGAGGTGCTGCCTTTGATGAGACGTTAAACCGAGGTCCCATCTGCCTGGATTGGTGGTAGTTCAGGTGGATGTTAAAGATCCCATGGCACTTATCGAAAAGAGTAGGGGGAAATTTTATTGCAAATTCAAAACAATCTGAAATTAATATACATTCTGAAAAGAAACACCAAACAGTGAATTCCAATAAGCTCTAAACTAGTTAACACAATAATTAATAATAACAAAAGTCTGAAAAAACAACTATATGCCAAAAAATCATATTTTGTATGGCAATTGAGGATATGAAAGAAAAAGAGAAACAAAAATTCTACTTGAGAGTGCTGTTTCATCCCATCCAAGTAACTCCTTCCCATAATTGCCCACAGACAACAGTACCCATAGTTTTTTTTCTCATATGTGTATACTTTTTCTATTTCTACCTGCAGTTTGAATAAGACATCCTGTAAAATAATTTCTTCATTTTGTAATACCCTCTGACATCTAACTTGCCAGATAACCCATTTAATACCCGCCAGTATCACATAAACAGTATGCTTATTCCATATGTTCCAGTGGTCATGTAACTGACGTTGCACTAAGACGTCATACATCATATTAGCAAATGGTGGTGCACCCCATGAGGATGCCAAATCAGACCAAAAGCCGTGTATCCTAGTACAGTCAAAAAACAGGTGCTTCATGGTTTCTATCATACTTTCGCATCCTATTTCTAAATTCTTTCTGACATACACTTATGCTTATGGTTCCCCTTCACATTCAGTCTCTGATGCCCACACAACCATACCACATCCTGCATTTTTCTAGGATTCTAGGTTTAGTGATACATTCCAGTACTTGACTGCAACTGACCCTTTCATTGAAATCAAAAATTGGGGTTTCAAAATAGCATTTCGCAACCAAAGTGGAGTAAAATTTTTGTTTTGACTGAGTTAAAAACCAGAGTAACTCAATTTCCAGGTTCTGACATATTTTAAAGCAGTCTGTACATAGGAAGGTAATAATTTATCTGTGGGATGCCATTTCCCCTTCCCCAAGCTGTTAAAAAACCTATACTCCATTCCTGCATTAGCTTTGTACCCACAGACTCAGTAACCAAAATCAATGGTCTCACATTAGTATAAAAGAAATTAGAGAAGAAAAATACTATTGGTTGCAACATACCCATACCCCTTTCTTTCCATGGATGATAAGTATGCACCCTTTTACTGGGTTGAGTTTATGCCCCATAATAAGGTAAAACAAATGTATTTTGTGTGCATACCATGGGGTAACGGATATATGTGATATATGCAAAAGAGAGGTACAATATATGTTTTTAAAAGAAAACCCTTTCTTACGTGTCATTTTCCAAGACTTCCAGGCCTGAACTTTCTTCATAGCCAAATCATAAGCCATATTCCAATTCAATTGTCGCGTGTCCATAGTACCAAACCATAATTCCAGAATCTTTATGGATTCTGTTGCTTTAGGAATAGGAAAGTCAAACTCCAAAGGTACTTTCCCCACAGGCAGTATCATACTTTTACTCAAATTTAATCTTATTCCGGTATAAAATGCTTGTCATCAAAGGGTGCCAAAGCTTTTTTCCCCCAACCTCTACTGAAGCTACCATCAGAACACACTCATCTGCATAAGCCACTACTTTGTTATTTCTTATGCCAGAAGTACTAACCATCAGAGCTATATCTCCGAATTCTCAATTAAACATAATATCAGATCTAGCCCAAAAATATATAAAAGCGGGCTTAAAGGACAACCCTGTCTTACTCCTCTGTTAATACAAACAGGAATTCCCATGTGTCCATTAATCAATGGCATCACTTGAGCTGAATCATAAAGAAGTTGAATGAAATTTACCATCTGTGATGGTATACCATATGCCTGTAGTACTATCCAGAGATAGCTATGATTAATGGTGTCAAAAACTTTCTCCTGATCAATGGATAACAAATATCCTGTGGTGTTAGAAGTTAGCCGTGTTCTATGATTTCTCTTACATGTTGTAAATTTTGATAAATTGTTCATCCAGGAAGTGCACAAGTTTGTGTTGGAAGAATTTAGTGTCAGTAGCTCAGTAGGTAGCACACTCGCCTCTGAGGCCGGGAGATCAGAGGGCCGTGGGTTCAGTTCCCACATCTGGCACTTGGGTTAATATCCCAGTTCTGACACTGTAGTGCAGCATGAGAGGGGTGCTGCACTTCTGAGGTGCCGTCTTTCGGATGAGACGTTAAACCGAGGTCCCATCTGCCTGGATTGGTGGTAGTTCAGGTGGCTGTTAAAGATCCCATGGCACTTATCAAAAAGAGTAGGGGAATTTTTTATTATATTCAAAACAGTTCTTACAAAGTATAAGACAATCCTTAAACATCCATATACATATCTTTAGCAATCTTTCAAAATAAAATTAATGTTACACCTACTTCCTTATCCATCTTATACTTTACCGCCCCCTTTTTTTTTCCCCAAAAAATATCTTCCCCCCCGATCTAATCAAGTAGAAAATTGAAATCCTCCCAATAAGATTTCCATTTCCTTATAGGAATTATGTTCCTCTCTATAACCATTAATTTCTTTATATCGGATTCTATTATCATAATCAATGTTAAAGGGGACAAAAACGTCTGCTGTAGTAATAATCTACAGCGGCTAATCCATAGCCAATATAAAAGAAATACATGTATTACTTGTAAAGTACTATATCTGTCGTTTCGTTGTTCATTAGCAAAGAAGCCACAATACAAGCTTACCTTTACTGGTGGGAATTCTAGGCTATCCTTCCACCTTTCTTTTAGGATGTCCCAAAATTCCTTTACATACCAACAATCATAATATAAATGATCCATTGTCT
Source organism: Neoceratodus forsteri (assembly GCA_016271365.2). Classification (NCBI taxonomy): domain Eukaryota; kingdom Metazoa; phylum Chordata; order Ceratodontiformes; family Ceratodontidae; genus Neoceratodus; species Neoceratodus forsteri. Next base: position 1,545,310,640 of record CM028131.1, on the reverse strand, counting down.
CCATTTGAATAATGCACTTATCTCTTGGGCAATATCTCTCTTGTAGAGATTTATGTTTTTGGTTACTGCGTACATTAATTTTACCGTGTGTTCCCAACCATAAAGTATCCCAGATCTGTTCCGGAATGCGACCATTTGTTAAATAGTGACCTAAACCAGAACTTACTACCTCTGGGAGGTGACTAAAAGGGGAATCAGAAAAAAAGAGCCCATAATAAAGTTGTACATTCCTTTCCTATTAAGCTTCTTAGCTAATGTCCAACTCACATCCCATTTTTTAATATTATCAAATACCGACCTCCAAGTATCCTGCAGCGAAGGCCTCCTTTTATTAAAATGCACAAAACATCCTTCTTCCCATTCTCTCAATATACCTTGTAAATGGAGGTTTATTAAAAAAAAACCCATACTTGAGAATTATTTCGTACAACAGGAATCAAGTTATTATATAAAAAAGTGGTAAAAAAAAAGACAATTGGATTTACCATCCCCAAACCACCCTCTCTTATCTCCAAAAACAGTGTATTTCTTTTAATGGGATTCAATCGGCTACCCCATATACTGCTAAAAAAGCATCTCAACAAAGGGTTTCAAGCATTTTAGGAATATAAAATGTTACTTATGAACAAAAATATTGGAATAAGATATGTTTCACCATATAAATGCGTTTCTTCTTAGACAATCTATGCTTATTCCATTGAGACACTTTTAAATTTCCTTCCTAGTGCCTCTTGCCAATTATCCCAATCACTATTTTTGCTCCCAAAATAAATTCCCAAAATTTTGTACGGTTCTTGTTCTACTTTAAATCTTCCTGCCCAAGCAGGATTTTCAGAAATCCTGGTATCGCCACACATTTAGTTTTTTCCTGATTAATTTTTGCTCCCATAATTTTCCCTACGGACCTAAGTAGCTCATATGCTAGCTCTATAGCCTCACTATTGGGCAGCACTAAGCAAATATCATCTGCATAAACGATTAATTTAGGAAAATTAATATTGTACTTAACAATGGGTCTAATTAAAGGTGACATACATATAATTCTCAACACTGGGTCTAAAGCAAACACATTCAGTATTGGGCTGAGTGGGCATCCCTGTCTGACTCCTTTCACCACACTATGAGGTCTACCTCTCCATCCATTTTCTAGTGGGATAACCATAGCCAATGCATAGCATAATTGTACCCAATTCACAAATTTATTGGGTATCCCATAAGCTTTCAGACATTCCATAGATAATTATGTGACACTTCGTCAAAGCTTTTGATTGGTCTATACCAACCAAATAGCCTTTTAATCCATTAACTGGTCTTTACCTGCTGACATGATTTCTTTAATAAGAATTAAAGCATCTGTTAAATGTCTCCCAGACATCAAGAGAATGCTGTGCATGTATCAAGTTCTATTACTAAAGATACTCTATTTCCCAAAAGTTTCATAAATATTTTAAAATCTACATTTAAAAGGGTTAAAGGTCTCCAATTTTAATATCCATTCTATCTCCTTTCTTAAAGAGAAAATAAGTAATCCCTCATACATCTGAGTAGGTAGCATATCTTCCAAAAGGAGTTATATACGCTAATAATTCCTTTGGCATTAAATCCCACAATATTCTGTATACTTCTCCCGGTAGCCCATCAGAACCAGGAGAAGTATCTTTCTTTAATGTAGATATCATGATGCTCATCTCTGTCTCAGTAAAAGCCACTACCATTTTAAATTGAGAATCAGGGACTACTTTTGGCAAGTTTGCAGCTTCTAATAAGTGGGGTATAAAATTAGAAGGAGGTCCCGCCATCCCAAAAGTGCTTTCTACATGCTCATCTAAAAAATCTATTATTCCCTTATTATCATAAACTACAATCCCTTTTTTTTTCCGCAGTCCCGAAAATAAACGCTTGTTGGATCTAGCTTGACATGCTAAAAAAGGGTTCACCTGGGCAGTTTTCCCTTGGGTCCCAAATTTTTGTTCTTGATTTAAAGATTTCATGCGGTCATACTGAAATGACGTCATCTGCATCTTTATACAATTAATCTCTTTGGATAAATCTTTACCGCTTTCATGTTGGGTGGACAGAAGAGATTGTAATGACTGACGTAGTTTCAAATAATTACTATTTTTCAAACATCGCCATTGCTGTTCCTTTATATTGGAAGTATCCGATCAGGCATCTTTTTAAAGCTCCCCACCAACTTCCTAAATCTTCATATAAACCCATCGTAGTAATTTGGTCTTTTATTATTATACTTATATCAGAGATGACTGATATTTCTTTTAAACACGAAACGTTAAACTTCCAAAATCCTGGCCCTTGTTCCCTGTTCTGGCAAGTGCTTACCTTAATTCCAATTAATATATGGTCCAAAGTTTCCACAGGTATATAAATTAGTCCATCTATCTGTAACCTCTCGGGCACAAATATAAAGTCTATCCGGGATGTTAATTTCCCTTTAAAAAAAGTAGGTTTACTTAAATTTTTCCCATTTTTTTGTGCATCTTTTAGCCCTGCCTGAGACAGAACAGAAGATAAACAAGATTTATCACAATACTGCTTCCCTGTTTCTTTTTCCGTTCAAAGTTTATATTAAAATCTCCTCCCAAAATTAGCAAACCTTTTTGTACAAGTATGGTGCGTATTTTATATAACAAGTCTATTCTCGAAGACTTCACCTCGGTCCATACACAGAAATTATATGACAGGTATATCCTTTATCCTCACATCTATCATCAAGGCTCTACCAGGCTCAATTTCAACAGTTCAAGTAAACTTACTTTGAAGGTGTTGAAACATACCCCACACCACTGCATAAATCTTCACCTAAAGATCAAACGATGCACCCCACTCCACTGATTTCTAGCTTCAGATATCTCTGACACAGTGTACAATCAGTATCCTGTAAAGGTACACTCATATTTTAATGCCTAAGTATACCAAATGTTGTCAGGCGCTTTACATAAGATCTAATACTATTTACATTTAAAGATGTTATAGTTAAAGGAAAAGGGTTTAGGAAGGGGTTTAAATGGTTTATTGCTAGACCTGGTCACCGTTTAACCACCTCTAGTGCTTTCTGCTACCAGGCGCCCCATACTGGTTTTAGAAGATTCTGTACTAGACTCATTAGAATTCTGATTTGAAATTGGAAAACTTTCTTCTATTTGTTCTCCCAACTTGCTAATATAGAGTATCTATTAGATAAGGGCAAAGGGGGATTCGGGGAGTCTCTAATAGAAACACTTTCCACCAATGCCTCTCCTTCTTGATGACCCTCTTTCTCCTTTACATTTAAAGAAACATCTTGATTATTACTCAACTGCTTAGTAGGCCGAACGGGGGATCCATGAGGGGTAACAAAAGGGGTAGACATATCTTCATTGCCTAAACCTACACTCGGGGTTAAAGGAAAATCCTGTGGCATAGGATTACCTGATACCTCGGACCTTGATCTTGAACTAGGTCTTCTTCCATTTCTGGGGCCTCCATCTCTTCCCCTTCCCCTACGTTTCTCTCCTACCCTTGATCCTAATTCAAAGTTCTCTGGTTCTATTTGAGAGCTACGAGCTTGTACTAACAAATGTTCTTGATCTGAGGTCTCATTAGTCTCTGCATGTTTCCATGCACAGTCTGCAAATACATGATCTGTTTCATTGCATAAACTACATAATGGAGGACTTGTACATTCTAATATTTGGTGCCCTAGCATCCCACAATGAAAACACCGAACCTGCTTACAAACTGTATTTAGGTGAGATAACGAACCACATTTAAAACAGCTTTTAGGTTGACCTGCATAAAATATAATACCCCTATCCCTTCCCAAATAGAAAGAGCTGGGCAAATGTTGTATGCCCTCGGCATCATGAATTAGTCTAACACGGAAAGTCCATCCTCCTGTCCAAAACCATTTACATCCAGAATTGGCGAGGTTTATCCTGTACATAGCATCTTTTCTCTAACCAAAACATAATGTCAGATATATTCCGTCCTCATTTCAAAATAAAATTGTCACTGTTTTAACTGTAGGTTTAGTTATTGGGATAGCTTGAAAGTCTTTCCATTTTTCGTTGTTCTGTAAATTATAGTAAAGCCTCCAAAACTTATCTAAGGACATTTCAGTACAAAACTAACATCATAATATCGATCTCCTGGCGGATGAATTAATGCATACACTTCATTTGGTGAAAATGACATAGAGTCTATCAGTAAATTTTGCCCACCCAGACACGGTCAGGGCTACTGACAACTGCCCAATGTATCTCAGTCTCACTAGGAATCTGCATTTTGCTGACTCCACTGGTTTTCTAAAAAGGCCAGCAAAAGTTTTCACCGGTTCCTCTCCCACATTTAAAGCACTTACTGTCTCATTGTTTTCTTTCTCCCTTATTGTTTGAAAAGATCCTTCTGTAGATACAGGCTCCGTTGCACGCTGAAGCAGAGAAGGAACCTCTATCTCTGGGTGCGAAAGATTGTTTGTCAAAAATGTCTCCTGTCCATCCGTGGCGTCTTGCGTTTCTGAAAAAACAATAGCTTCAGCTTGGGAACGCGCATCCTCACTTTTGTCTAATTGGGACTCTGAAATTTGAAGAGTATTCCCCATTTGTTCTTTATTTTTTTGTCCTAAAGGTAATGAATTAAAAGTTCCAGGTATCGGAATTAAAGGGTCTGGGACCCACTTGTTTTTCTTCCATACCCAGCCCACTTTTGCTAGTGCTTCTCCAGGAACCAGGGTTCTAATAAACTCGTTGTTTTAGGTTCCTGTACCTGAGTCAAAACTTTTCTTGTAGTGGGATTCAACTCCCTCCGTCTTCCGTTTGTTGCTCAAAACGCTTACCTCCTTCATAATTCAGACTTACAGGGAGCATTTTCTTGTTCCTTTCCACTTCTAGTTTCTGCTGGCAAGTTTGGTAATCTTTCTCAGCCAGCGAAATTAAGTCAAAAGATGTTGTTTTTCTTTTTAGCTCCTCAGCTAAAACGTTTTCTCCTCTTCTTCTACATCCATATTATTTCCATAGGATATTATCGTTCCTCACCAATATGGCTTATTGCAGTCTCCTGGTTTTGAACCTCTTTGTTAGCTATAGATACATCTTCTGAAGCGGTCGATCGCGTACTCACAACCTTCCTCTTCAAACTCCTCCGACTGACTGGGTCCTCCATCTCCTCGGACGGACAGCACCACCCTCGAAAAGAGTAGGGGGAATTTTCCCCGGTGTCCAGGCCAAATTTCCCTCATTCACTAAAAATACCACCAACAGCTTAATCTGGTTCAAGGTCAGTTGGCATTCATCTGTATCCCCCTCCCCCGGGTCGTGCCTGAAAATAGGCAGGATTTGTCTAGTGCACTTACCTGGTCAACAAAAACTAAATAAAAATAAATAAATAAAAATAAAATAAATAAATTACATGTTCTGCTATCCTTGCCAGTCTTACTGTCAAGATTATGGTCAAGATTTTATAGTCAGAAGTTAGCAAAGTGAGTGGTCTCTAATTTCGAATATTTCAGGCATCTCCTTTTTTGTATAAGAAGATCATGATACCTTCCGTCATACTATGACTGAGTCTGTTCTGTCTTTGTATAGCATCATATAACTTTTGTAAGATAGGTGCTAAAATATCTATAAAGATTTTATAGAAGTCATTTGGTATGCCATCCAATCCTGGAGTAGTACCCAATGACAATCCATGAATTGCTATTTTTGTCTTCACAAGTGATCGGTTGGAGCAAAGATTCCTTATCAACAGCAGGTATGACAGGAACATCCGTACCCCGCAACTCAGTCTCTTTCCTGGGTTGATCAGAGATCACTGAGAAGGTGTTATAAACATATCTTTGCATCTCCTGTTGAATATTACTCTGATCATTCACTAGTTCCCCATTGTCAGTCAGTAATGTAGTAAACAGTGTATAATTTTACCATTAGCATTGTGATCATAAGGATTAACCAACTCACTTTTACCCTTAGTTAAAATTTCAGTTGTAAACCTGTTTGATAATTCTTTTTCTGTAATGTAGGCTTTCATATCTTAATTGAGACAAAGTAGCAACTCACTGTCTACTTGTTCCAATAGGTTGTGACAGCAGCTTTAAATATTTTGCCCTTAGACTCAGATACGAAATATATTTATTCCGTGCTGCCCTGTCCGTTAAGACAATCATCAATTCCTTTATGTCCCTTTTGGTATCCTCCCACCAATCAATTGGACTGTCGTAAAGAAAATCACGACTCAAACGAAAAGTGAGTAAGTCCTGTATCCTATTTTTGCATAATTCATCCTGAAGTTTGGAAGAATTCATCTTCCAATAACTTCTACCTACAGTAATTTTATGAGATGAACCCACCGTCAATTGTAATGCAAGATGGTCAGAAGTCGCCAAAGGAATGACTCTGACATCTCTACATGATACTCTATCCGTTGTAAACAAAAAATCTATCCTTGTACTAAGAGGACCCTTATAGAAGGTATGACACGGGTCCCTTTTCAGTATGTCATAAACATCCTTCAAAGAGTGTTTAGTAAGAACTGACGGCAAAGCATTGGTATCACAATATAGTTTATCATTCTTGCGGCCCCAATCCTTAGCACTAAGCTCACAATTAAAATCCCCACCCACAGAATCAATTTCGATGTATGCAAAAAAGGTTCTTTCAACCGAAATAGTTCAGCCCTGAGAGCCTTGGACTGCGGTGCATAAACATTAATACATCTATACATAACAGCATTAAGTTGAACATCAATCAACAATGCGTGCCCAGGATGCACATTCAATACTTTAAATATTTTAACTTCAACATTTTGAAAAAGAATTCCAACCCCTGAGCACATGAGATCTCCTATTGACCATAAAGATGGACCCTATCTCCAATCCTTTTGAGCTTCTGACAGTTTAGAAAGATTATGCAACCGTGTGTCCTGCAAGAAATAAACATTGCCACCCCTTTCTGTAAGCTACCAAATGTGATCTGCCGTTTTTCTTGTGATTTAATGCTATTCACATTAGATGTAATAAACAACAACTGATCCATAATGCATTTGTGAAAGGGAGAAAGAAAACCTGAGGAATATTAAACAGAAAACTTCACTTATGTTTCTTCCATTTCTTTGGTTTCTTTGCACCTTCTTTAGCCAGTAAATCACAGGCAACGTCTGTCTGAGAGGACGCTGTTGAAGAAACATCCGAATCTTTATCACCGTCTTCATCATCCACATCCATCAGGACAGTATAAGGATTCTGTACTGAAGTAGAAGCCATGCAAGTAGTGCCACCAGTTTCCAGCAAGTGTTTTGTATTAGCCTTGGATCTCGTAACTCTCACAAAGGGAGGGTCTGTGGAGTCAGGGGGCTTCATCTGTCCCTCACTTGCAATAGCATTGTCCAGTTCAACCACTGGAGTTGTTATATCTGTATTTCCAACAGTAAGGCCCCTATCATTGATTTTCAATTGTATTGTCAGTGAGTATGGGGTCTTGTTGTGCAGCAGTTGTAGGTGGGGAAACTGACTCCTGCTGGTCAGGAAAAGGGACCACACAAGACCTGGATTGATCAGCATGCTGTTCACAATGACTTTCAGTATGAGTCATAATCCTTTCTTCTTCCCTAGCTAGAAGCACTGTAGGAGCAGTTGGAATCATAATTTCCTGTAGTCGTGCTTTTTCTTTCTGAGCATTTGCCACGTACACATCCTGTTCAGCTCTAGTTGTCTGATCTATACTGTTATGTGAGGCCCATACACAGTGCCGGAATGTATGACCTGTTTCATCACATGAATTGCATTTTGGGGATTGCCAGCAATGAGCTCCAACATGTCCCAACTCACCACTTAACCCACATCTCTGTTTTTCACAGGCATTGCTGATGTGCCCCACATCCCCACATTTATAGCATGCTCTAGGCTGGCCTTGATAGAATATTACTCCTCTGTCCCTACCCAGGAAGAAACAGTTAGGTAAATGCTTGTGGACCCCATTTTCCTGCTGCAACAGAATTTTATACTTACAGCCCCAGTCCAAGATGTTCCTCATCAAGGATGGGTTCTGGATATCCTTTCACCGTACAGTGTTGTTTAAGCCAATAAGTGATATCGGCAACATTGACCCCCTCATTGAGAAATAGAACAGTTATGATCTTAAAACTGGGTTCGTCAGGGTATTGCCAAAAGGGTTTCATAAAGGAGTAGATTTAAGGATCTGATATTGCTTCCAGAATCGATCCAAACCAGCAGGGTGTTTAAAACTTATGTCAAAAATTGTGTCTCCCGGCATATAAATTAAAGCATAAATCTCATATGCATAATATTTCATTCTGGTTTTCAGAAGGGCATGGCCCACAGAGATTCAGTCACTGATATCATTCATGTCTCCTCGAAATCGTAGACAGACAGCATTACATCTAGTGGCAGGCTCAGATAAACTTCTCTGATTATCTGGAAATAAATGCTGAGCAACATTTGAATGCCATATATTTGGGTGAGGCAAAGATTCACTCTGTGGTGCCTGAGATATATTTATTGAAGCAGTGTCAGTGGTGGAAGGAGGGGTCCTTATTTTCAGAGGCCTGAGAGTGAGAATCTCCTTCCAGAAGTTTAATGTCAGCTAGGATATTTAAATTCTCATCATCTAAGCAATTACCCACATCAGAAGTTCCTGCAGCCTGCCCTGGAGTAATAGTATCTGAGTCAGTCGGGGTAGTAGTGAAAACAGCCTCGGACATCTCCACTGAAGGAGGTGATATTTCTGTCAGTACTGGGAAGGTAGCATCCCATCCCTTACCGTCTGAGCGATGTACCCAGCCAGCTCCTTGTATTGCACTGGCGACCCAATCAGAGTCTGAGCCATCAGACCTAGTAGCCAAGATTTCATCCATTGATTTAGCATGGACCCCATATCCCTTTTTCCCCTTCTTTTTCTTATCTCTGTCAATTTGAACATGACTATGATCTGCTACCCCCGAAGACACCCCTATCGAAAAAGTCACTGGTCGTGAGGGGAGAGACATCACCCCTGCAATATCATTAGATTTAGTACTAGTGTTGAAATCAGAAGAAATAATCACTGTATCATTACCGCCCTGTGAACACAAGAGCTCGCACCCATCCAACATTTCATTAGATAAGGAAGATTGTACCTGTTGTTTTGGAGAGCCAGAATCCACACAGTCACTAGTAGATGGCTTTACAGGGCACTCAGGCAGTGATTCCGAAAATTGGTGCTGTTCCGTATCGGCTCCAAATTGCACCCAGACCTCCCGATCCGTCTGTCATAACATTTCTTGTTTCTGTAATTCCGCCTGTAAACAGTTCCTTCTCTCAGTAAACCGCAATTCCTCCATCATCAATTGGTCCCAAAGATCCTCTACCGAGGGGTCATGAGCCATCGGTTCCAGGACAGGCTGCACGTCCATGCGCTCAGCAACACTGCCATCAGGGACATATTCCTCCGGTAGGGAAGTATTTCGTTTATTACTTTTAGATGGCACGATCTCTAAGGGTAAAAGGGCTGGGGAGGAGACCTGCTCCTCGGCCCTGCAGACATCCGTCCTCTTCACCAGCAGCGGGGGACTGGCCATCGCAGCACCAGCCGCAGTGCCCCCTCACTCAGAGTAGGGGAATTCCCCCGGTGTCCTGCCAAATTTCCCTCATTCACTAAAAAATACCATCAACAGCTTAATCTGGCTCAAGGTTCAATCTCAGTTTTCTTACCATCTGTATCCCCCCCCCCCGGTTGTCCCTGAAAACAGGACTTCTAGGCCCAGTGGGCTTAGTGGGTCAAAAAATCTAAATAAATAAATAACACATGCCACTTTATGCAACACATTCAATAACATAGGCCATTTTATGCAGTACACACAATAACATGGACCATTTTATCAGTACCTGCAATAGCACATGTCATTTATGCAGTGCATTTAATAACATGGGCCTTTTTACACAGTACATGCAGTCTTGACTATACAGTCTTACAGTCTACACAACTTGACTACTGCAATGCTCTATACCTAGGGCTACCTGGGGATGGATCTCTGTCGCCTACAGCTAGTGCAAAATGCAGTGGCAAGGCTGTTGACTGGGCAGTCAAGATCTTGCCATGTCACGCCGGTGCTGCGTGAATTGCACTGGCTGCTGGTGCGATGGAGAATCACCTTCAAGGTTGTGTTGCTGACCTATAAGACCCTACACAGACAGGGACTGGGCTACTTGCAAGACCTCCTGCTGCCTTACTTTGCCCTCCATTCTCTCTGCTTCACCAATGAGGGATTGCTAGAGGTTCCCAGGGTTCATTTGCAGACATCAGGTACTAGAGCGTTTGCTTTTGTAGCCTCGACCCTGTGGAATTCTCTACCTCATTGGTTGAGAGAGTGCCCATCCATCGAAACTTTTAAAGTCTCTCTGAAAACATATTTATTCAGCTTAACATTCGGGGGAGGATATTTAGTCTCATATCAGCCACTTTTTTTAATTTGTGTATTTTAACTGTTTATTTGTGTGTTTTAATATTGCATATGCACTTTGATTTTAGAAAAGTGCTTTATAAATAAAATATGATTTGATTTGATTAGAATAACACAATGCAGTACATGAAATAACATGGGCCATTTTATGCAGCATGTGCAATAACATGGCCCATTTTCTGCAATGCAATAACACAGGCCATTATATGCAGTACATGAAATAACACAGGTAATTTTATGTAGCACATGCAATAACAGGTCATTGTATGCAGTACATGCAATAACAAAGGCCATTTTATGCAGTACAGACAATAACACAGGCCATTTTATGCAGGACATGCAATAACACAGGCCATTTTATGTTGTACATGAAAAACACTGACCATTTTACGAAGTACATGCAATAAAACAGGCAATTTTTTTCAGGTTTTCAGGACATGCAATAACACAGACCATTTTATGAAGTACATGTAATAACAAAGATAATTTTATGCAGTACATTCAATATCACAGGTAATTTTTTGCAATGCATGCTTATATGCAGTACATGAAATAACAGGCCATTTTATGCAGTGCATGCAATAGCACAGGCCATTGTACGCAGTGCATGAAATAACACAGGCCATTGTATGCAGTACATGCAAGAACACATGCCATTTTTATGCAGTATGTTATACAACACAGACCATTTTATGAAGTACATGTAATAACACAGGCCATTTTATGAAGTATGCACAATAACACAGTCCATTTTGTGCAGTACCTGCAATAACACAGGCCATTCTATTTAGTGCAGTTAATAACACAGGCCTTTTTGTGCAGTACATGCAAAAACATGGGCCATTTCTGTAGTACATGAAATAACATGGGCCATTTTATGCAGTACATGCAATAACATGGCCTATTGTATGCAGTACATGAAAAAACACAGACCATTATATGAAGTATATGCAATAACAAAGATAATTTTATGCAGTACATGCAATAATGCAGGTCATTTTTAATGCAGTACACGCAATAACACAGGAAATTTTATGCAGTGCATGCAATAACACTGGCCATTGTATGCAGTGCATGCACTAACACAGGCCATTGTATGCAGTACATGCAATAACACAGCCCATTTTATGCAGTATGTTATACAACGCAGGCCATTGTATGAAGTACATGTAATAACACAGGCCATTTTATGCAGTACACACAATAACACAAGCCATTTTATGCAGTACCTGCAATAATACAGACCATTCTATACAGTGCATTTAATAACATGGGCCTGTTTGTGCAGTACATGCAATAACATGGGCCATTTATGCAATACATGAAATAACATGGGCCATTTTATGCAGTACATGCAATAACATGGCCCATTTTATAGCAGTACATGTGCAACACAAGCTTTTTATATGCAGTACTAGCTATAACACAGGCCATTGTATGCAGTACATGCAATAACACAGGCCTTTATATGCAGTACATGAAATTACACAGGCCATGTTATGCAGCACATGCAATAACACAGGCCATTGTATGCAGTACATGCAATAACACAGGTCATTTTATGCGGTACATGCAATATCAAGGGCCATTTTATGCAGCACATGCAATAACACATGCCACTTTATGCAGTACATTCAATAACACAGGCCATTGTATGCACTACACAAAATAACATGGACCATTTTATGCAGTACATGAAATAAAACAGGCCATTTTATGCAGTACATGCAGTAACACAGGCCATTGTATGCAGTGCATGCAATAACACAGACCATTTTATGCAGTACATGCAGTAACACAGGCCATTTTATGCAGTACACCTAATAACTTGACCATTCCATGCAGTAATGCTATAACACATACCACTTTATGCAGTACTCAATAACATAGGCAATTTTATGCAATACACACAATAACATGGACCATTTTATGCATTACCTGCAATAACACAGGCCATTTATGCAGTACATTTAATAACATGGGCCTTTTTGTGCAATACATGCAATAACATGGGCCATTTATGCAGTACATGAAATAACATGGGTCATTTTATGCAATACATGCAATAACATGGCCCATTTTGTGCAGTACGTGCAATAACACGAGCCTTTATATGCAGTACAAGCAATAACACAGGCCATTTTATGCAGTATATGCAATAAAATAGGCCTGTATATGCAGTACTTGAAATAGCACAGGTCATTTTATGCTGCACATGCAATAACACAGGCCATTGTATGCAGTACATGCAATAACACAGGCCATTTTATGCAGCGCATGCAATATCAAAGGCCATTTTATGCAGTACATGTAATAACACATGCCACTTTATGCAGTACATTCAATAACACAGGCCACTGTATGCAGTACACACAATAACATGGACCATTTTATGCAGTACATGAAACAAAACAGGTCATTTATGCAGTACATGCAGTAACACAGGCCATTGTATGCAGTGCATGCAATAACACAGACCATTTTATGCAGTACATGAAATAAAACAGGTGATTTTATGCAGTACATGCAGTACCATAGGTCATTTTATGCAGTGCACACAATAACATGGACCATTCTATGCAGTACATGCAATAACATCTACCACTTTATGTAGTACATTCAATAACATAGGCCATTTTATGCAATACACAATAACATGGACCATTTTATGCAGTACCTGCAATAACACAGGCCATTTATGCAGTGCATTTAATAACATGGGCCTTTATTACGGAGTACATCCAATAACACAGGCCATTTTATGCAGTACATGAAATAATGTGGGCCATTTTATGCAGTGCATGCAAGAACATGGCCCATTATATGCAGTTCCTGCAATAATACAGGCCATTCTATACAGTGCATTTAATAACATGGGTCTTTTGTGCAGTACATGCAATAACACAGGCAATTTTATGCAGTACATGAAATAACATTGGCTATTTTATGCAGCATGTGCAAAAAGGCCATTTTCTGTAGTGCATTCAATAACACAGGCCTTTCTATGTAGTATATGAAATAACACAGGTCATTGTATGTAATACATGAAATAACACAGGCCATTTTATGCAGTACATGCAATAACACAGGCCATTTATGCAGTGCATGAAATAATACTGACCATTTTATGAAGTACATGCAATAAAACAGGCAATTTCTTGCAGGACATGCAATAACACAGACCATTTTAAGAAGTGCATGCAATAACAAAGATAATTGTATGCAGTACATTCAATATCACAGGTCATTTTCTGCAGTGCATGCAATAACACAGGCCTTTATATGCAGTGCATGAAATAACACAGGCCCATTTTATGCAGTGCATGCAATAACACAGGCCATTGTACACAGTGCATGCAATAACACAGGCCATTGTATGCAGTACATGGAATAACACATGCCATTTTATGCAGTATTTTATACAACACAGACCATTTTATGAAGTACATGTAACACAAGCCATTTTATGCAGTACACACAATGACTCTGTCCATTTTATGCTGTACCTGCAATAACACAGGCCATTCTGAACAATGCATTTAATAACATGGGCCTTTTGTGCAGTACATGCAATAACATGGGCAGTTTATGTAGTACATGAAATAACATGGGCCATTTTATGCAGTACATGCAATAACATGGCCCATTTCATGCAGTACATCCAATAGCACAGGTCATTGTATGCAGTACATGAAATAACACAGACCATTATATAAAGTATATGCAATAACAAAGATCATTTTATGCAGTACATGCAACGGCACAGGTCATTTTATGCAGTACATGCAATAACATGGCCCATTTTATGCAGTGCATGCAATAACAAGCCTTTTATGCAGTACAAACAATAACACAGGCCATTTTATGCAGTACATGCAATAACAAAGGCCTTTATATGCAGTACATGAAATAGCACATCATTTTATGCAGTACATGCAATAACACAGGCCATCGTATGCAGTACATGCAATATCAAAGGCCATTTTATGCAGCACATGCAATAACACATGCCACTTCAGTACATTCAATAACACAGGCCATTGTATGCAGTACACACAATAACATGGACCATTTTATGCAGTACCTGCAATAACGTAGGCCATTTTATGTAGTGCATTTAATAACATGGACTTTTTTATGCAGTACATGCAATAACATAAGCCATTGTATGCATTACATGAAATAACATGGCCATTCTATGCAGTACATGCAGTAACAAGGGCCTTTTTATGCAGTACATGCAAAAACACATGTAATTTTATGTAGTGCATGAAATAATGCAGGCCATTGTATACAGTACATGCAATAGCACAGACCATTTTATGCAGTACGTGAAATAACACAGACCATTTTATGAAGTACATGTAATAACAAGTCATTTTATGCAGTACATGCAATAACACAACCATTGTATGCAGTACATGCAATATCAAAGGCCATTTTATGCAGCACATGCAATAACACATGCCACTTCAGTACATTCAATAACACAGGCCATTGTATGCAGTACACACAATAACATAGACCATTTTATGCAGTACCTGCAATAATGTAGGCCATTTTATGTAGTTCATTTAATAACATGGACCTTTTTATGCAGTACATGCAATAACATAAGCCATTGTATGCATTACATGAAATAACATGGGCCATTCTATGCAGTACTTGCAGTAACAAGGGCCTTTTTTATGCAGTACATGCAAGAACACATGTAATTTTATGTAGTGCATGAAATAATGTGCAGGCCATTGTATGCAGTACATGCAATAGCACAGACCATTTTATGCAGTACGTGAAATAACACAGACCATTTTATGAAGTACATGTAATAACAAGTCATTTTATGCAGTACATGCAATAACACAGGCCATTGTATGCAGTACTTGCAATAACATAGACCATTTTATGCTGGACATGAAATAAAACAGGCCATTTTATGCAGTACATGCAGTAACACATGCCATTTTATGCAGTACACACAATAACATGGACCTTTCTATGCATTACATGCAATAACACATGCCACTTTATGCAGTACATTTGATAGCATAGTCCATTTTATAACAGTGCACACAATAACATGGACCATTTTATCAGTACCTGCAACAACACAGGCTATTTATGCAGTGCATTTAATAACATGGGCCTTTTGTGCAGTGCATGCAATAACATGTAAAATTTTATGCAGTGCATGCAATAACATGGCCATTTTATGCAGTACTTGCAATAACATCGGCCATTCTTTACAGTGCATTTAATAACATGGGCCTCTTTATGCAGTAATTACTGCAATAACATGGGCCATTTTATGTAGTACATGAAATAACATGGACCATTTTGTGAAGCACGTGCAAACACATGAGCCATCTTCTGCAGTACGTGCAATAACACAGGCCTATATGCAGTATATGAAATAACACGGCCATTTTATGCAGTACATGCAATAACACAGGCCATTGTATGAAGTACATGCAATAACACATGCCATTTTATGCAGTACATACAATAACATAGGCCATTTTATGCAGTACATGCAATAACACAGACCATTTTGTGCATTACATGAAATAACACCAACCATTTTACAAAGCACAGTGTATGCAATAAAACAGGCAATTTTTTTGCAGGACATGTATAACACAGACTGCTTTTATGAAGTACATGCAATAACAATGATAATTTTATGCAGTACATTCACTATCACGGGTTATTTTCTGCAGTGCATGCAATAACACAGGCCATTTATGCAGTATGTTATGCAACAAAGACCATTTATGAAGTACATGTAGTAACAGAGGCCATTTATGCAGTACACACAATAACACAGGCCATTTTGTGCAGTACCTGCAATACAGCGCATTCTGCACAGTGCATTTAATAACATGGGCCATTTATGCAGTACATGAAATAACATGGGTTATTTTGTGCAGTACATGCAATAACAT
Source organism: Neoceratodus forsteri (assembly GCA_016271365.2). Taxonomy (NCBI): domain Eukaryota; kingdom Metazoa; phylum Chordata; order Ceratodontiformes; family Ceratodontidae; genus Neoceratodus; species Neoceratodus forsteri. The sequence goes on along the minus strand of CM028131.1, from coordinate 1,545,294,246 downwards.
GGCCTATTTTATGCAGTACATGCAATAACGCACGCCATTGTATGCAGTACATGAAATAACAGAGGCCATTATATGAAGTATATGCAAACACAGGTCATTTTATACAGTACATGCAATAACACAGGCCATTTTATGCAGTGCATGCAACAAAACAGGCCATTGAATGCAGTACATGCAATAGCACAGGCCATTTTATGCAGTATGTGATATAACACTGACCATTTTATGAAGTACATGCAATAACACAGGCCATTTTATGCAGTACACACAATAACACAGGCCATTTTATGCAGTACCTGCAATAGCACAGGACATTTTGTGCAGTGTATTTAATAACATGGACCTTTTTTTGTGCACTGCATGCAATAACCCTTGCCATTTACTGCACAATTGAGTGAATGTTTTAATTATTTATTTACTGACTGACTGATTTAGTTATTTGGCTTGTGTTGACTGGGAAAGAAAGGCTAGGCAATTCTGCCTATTTTCAGCCTCACCCTGGGGCAGATAGAAAGTGACATATTGAATCAGATTAAGCTGTTGCTGGTATTGTTAGTGAATGGAGGAAATCTGGCCCAGAACAGCATGGAAATTCCAGTACTATTTTTATGAAGTGCCATGGGATCTTTAACATCCACCTGCACAACCACCAAAATATACAGATGGGGCCTTGGCTTAATATCTCATCCGAAAGACGGTACCTCAGGAGTGCAGCACCCAACTCACACTGCCCAGCAGTAACTGTATTAGGATTTCCGCCAAGTTTCAGATAGAAGGCTAGATCCCACAATCTTCTGGTCATCCAGCCTCAGAGGCGAGTATGCAACCTGCAGAACCACACTGACACTGCTATTGTAAGTGACTCAGCAGACCCTGAAAGAGTGCTATGATCTCCCAATGAACACACACCCCGTCATGTGTCACTGCCTACATAGAATCATTTGCTTGAGATATCAGAATCCATGAGTTCTATTATAGCTGGTATATCAAAGCAGTGGTAAGTGTTCCACTGGCAATTACAGTGACCTGGGTTCAGGAATGAACCGGGGTTATTGGGAGTTGGTGGGGGGGGGGGAGGAGGGCTGAACCTCCCAGAGGAAACTGTCCTTTGGAGAGGGAAGTTAACATCCACCACCACAATATGGCCCGCTGGGTGAGCACAGCTGGTAATGCAGTTGGAGTGCTGAGGGAGGGGTGGGATGCTGTAAACATTGGCAAGCAGACATGCATTGCATACACACCCCCTTGACATCAGAGAACTTTATATCACAGTGGATGGGAGCAAAAGTGAAAATGGCCCTAGCCCCAAGGACAATGAAACCCGCCTGACAATGTTGTGAGACTTGGGGGTACATCTTCCTACTCACATACCTCTCTGAGGTGAATAACCATGGCTCTGTTGAGGGCTGACAGTCTGGGTAAAGGGGTTCAGGGTGACTGGGTGCACCTTGGGTGGCCCTGGCGAGATTGGAGCTACAGACAGGAAGGGGGCATAAAGACGAAGTTAAGCAGGAAAAATCTGTGACTTCTATGGATGCCAGTGGTGATTTGTTACTGTTGTTGATCATAGGCCCTTTTTGTGTTCTTGCTTTGTTTTGTTTATTGTTTTTACTCCTAGATCACCAATTGGCCCCATCAGATGATCTCCCTAGCTCCGTCACCTGCCATCTCCCGGATTTATCCCCTCCTCAGTTTCTTCAGGGGTTGTCCTCCCTGGCTGAGCCACTGAGGTGGTTCAGACCCTTGCAGAGACTGAATTTAGGTTGAGGAGGGAGCCTAAGTCAGCGGTGCAGGGTCTGCAAGGGGTCATCATCATCCAGCCACAGTCACAGCCCTAAGCGATCTACTGCCTGCCACACAAGGCCTCCTGCCTTTCCACCTGTGGCCACCCAGGTGGCACTCACATGAGGGCTATTATTCATTCAGTTTATTCTTATTCTTATATTTCATCAGGATAAGTCACTAGGCAAGGCCTATTTTCAGGGCCGTCCTGTTACACAATAAATACAAATAGTACAAACAAATATTTATACAAAAAATCAAATCACATATACATAATAACACTTATGCAAAATTCAACAATAACAAGTACAATTGAATGTATATAAATACTGAAAAGCAGATTTAAATGTTACATATGTAGGCCTATTTCTAACCAGTGGAGGGATCGAATTCCATTTATTAGCAGCTTAAAATCAAAACGCTGCTTCCCATACTTTGTTCTTATATGAGGAAACATTAGTCCCCTCTCCCTTACATCTCTCATAAAATGCGAACTAGAGTTCCATATAAGTTTAGCTCTAAGATATTCAGGGATGGGGCCAGTAATACATTTGTACAAAAACATATTAATATTCTATCTCTTCTCAATTGCAATGGAACCCAGTTTAGTTGGGATAACATATGGCAATGATAAAGGAATAATGCCTGACAGGGTGGGTGTTATGCTGGGATAACATCCCACCTCGGGTGGTTGGGCCTGAGGCCACCAGCCGAGGGCATCCAACACCCGAGAATGGATGTTATCACAGCATAACACCCACCCTGGAGGGTATTATTCCTATTATACAATGGCTCATTGTTTTATACACAAAAAAAAATTTTTTAGAGAATTTTGTTTAGTGTTTAAAAATATTTTTTTTAGAAAAGATGGAAACAATGTGGTGCTCATCTAGTTGATCAGCAGAGATGTTATGCCAGGATAACATCCATGCTGTGATGGCAAACTGACCAATCAGAAGCCAGGATTCTTTCTTGTCGCTGTGTAATGATATTTAACGTAAGGTCCCTTCAGGCCAAGCACAAACTTAGCTAGCTTGTGTTGCAGTCTATCAAGTTTCTGCAAATTATGCTTATTTGAATTGTTATATACCGTGCATTCATAATCAATCAGGGGATGTATGGACCGAGTTGACTAATATTTCCTTGTTCCCTGAACCATACACTCCCTGTATCTCCTTAGAGCCCCCAATTTCTGTGATACCTTCACACAAAGCTGTTCAATATGATAACCTAATTCCATCTGTGAATTGACCCATATGCCTAAATACTTATATTGAGAGACCTGAGTAAGCTGTGTTCCATTAGATGTAATTATGTTAGTGTCCAACAATTCCTCACCCATTCCCCTTACTTTTTTATTATTAAAAATCATGACATTTGTTTTCTTTGTATTCAGTGTCAACCTGTTATCCTTCAGCCGTGTCTCTAATTTATTGAATTATTGTTGCAGAGTCATTTCTAATGCTGCACAGTTTTTGGCTCTACAATTCAAAGCAGTGTCATCTGCACACATTTTGACACTGCTATTTACACAAATCCTGGGTAACTCATCAATAAAAGTGATAAACAGCAGTGACCTGAGGAGTGAACCCTAGGGCACTCCTCTGCTCGCAGCCCTTAATTCAGAAACTATACCGTTAACACTCACTCGTTGAGTGCGTCCATGGAGATATGAATAAACCCACTTTAGGGTTTCATTACCTATACCCTTGAAACCCATCTGCCCCGGAGAAAGATAGTGTCACCTGTGATGCTTGCTCCTACTACCACCCAGCTGTCTGCTGCAATTCAGACTCGTTCCCAAATCCGGGTCATCAGCGCTGTCAGCAGTAGTACTACTGCTGTGCTGATGGGCCAGCAGCTAGAGACCTTCTTTAACCTCCCAGTTTTTCAGTCCACCCAGTTGTACAAAGGGGTTAAGGCAGGATGCCACTGAAAATGAGATATTGTTTCTCAGCTGATCAATCCGGGGGTAAACTGTAAAAAAATAAATAAAAATGCATTGAACAGCTGGGAAATAAATGCCTTGGGAGCAAAGTGTTTCCTCAAGAATGGAATATCAAATTTTGTTGAATAAACAGAGCAAATTAGTGCAACTTCATGAACTAATAATCTGGTGTGGCCTTTAAAAGTCTGTTTTTTACAGGAGGATGACATCTGTAAGGAGAGGAAGCAAAGGAATTTAAACAGCACTGTTTATACATACTGCACCTCAAAGTGCTTTATAGGCCTTGAACATTTGCATCTGCTTTGAGGCAGGACAGAGAGGTCAGGTGGAATGGGGGGACTGAGCTAAGGGAGGGCGAGAGCAAGGGGTAGCTTAAAAAAAACTCATTCCAGTTTCCTGCAAAGGAAGCCATTGGCTGCAGCAAGAGTCATATCTTATATTCCTAACAAATCTGAATTTCATGTCATTCCATGCGTTGCCAAAGCTATTTCCATTAATCTAGAACTTTTGTCCCTTAGGCTTTATCTGTTCCGGCTGTTCTTCCTGCTCAAAAGGCAACTCATAATCCTCTGCTAGTGACATCAGAGTCAACAGATTGTGATGTCTCAAGCGGAGGATTATGACATCACAGCCAGTATAAGTAGCCTGCACGGATGAAGTGTACGGTGAAAACCACCTGTTTTAATGAAACTGTGTTTTAGTAATATAAAAAGTGGAGATCCTAAAATTTAACATTCGGGAGAACTGTTTTGTGAAACTGAGTACTACCATACCTCTCAACCTCCTGCCTCATAAATCAGGGACAAGACTTAAAAAAATCAGGGACAAAGGACCAAAATCAGGGACACTTCTTCAGAATTAGAGATATATACCCAGAAAACTGGTAGAATATGGGGCTTAGTGCAAAATGCATTTTCTAGGGAAGAACAAGTCTATAACTTTAATGCTTAACATTATTTCGTGCTTACAATTTCCACTGTTTAGCCATGGAAACACAAATTTTAGGAGGGACAGAGTAAAATTTTGAGGCAAAATCAGGGACTTCCCTGAAAATCAGGGACAGTTGAGAGGTATGAGTACTACTGATGCCAGCTGTGAAATATAAAATCATGCATGGTGACTTTCTCACAGCCGCATGGTGAGTAATGTAAATGGTGCCATGGAGATTCAAACCTAGGTGTCCAGGTGCACTGATCTGCACTCTAACCACTAGGCTGGACTGCTTCTAAACAAACTTGCACCCATGACTTGTGGTTCAGAGGTAAAAGTACTACCAACTGAGCTTCAGTGATGAAAAGGCAAAGGTTGCAGACGCTTTGCTTCTGATTTTGACTTGGGCATGTTATCCGCCAGCAATGGCATTTAAATCATTCAGCAGCATTAGTAGGTCTTAATTTCAGTTTTGGATTGCTGCACTACAAGGTTTTTTCCATTCATTGATCTGAGCTTCTTTCATCTTTCCTGTTTTTCAAACCCTAACTCATTCTACTTGATACTGAAGACAAAATGAAAATTTAAATCAGAGGGCTGGACTTCTGCAGCTGAGTTTTTTATTTTCATTTTACAATGTATCTGCTGTGGATTGTCCAGCTTAGTTTAAATGTTTCTACTGTGGGTACCTGATTTTTACCAAGTTTTATACTTAGGAGGTCAGGTGATGCTCCCATCACATCATTAGTAAGTGACCCTGGAGGGATTTGAACCCAGGTCTCTCAGTTCTTATACCTGTGCTGTGGCCACTAGACAACACTATTGTCCTACAGATATACCAGAAGTTCAGTTTTTTAAATCATTGTGGTCTATGCAAGGAGTTTTGAATCAGAGTTATTTGTAACTGACTTGGGTCGCCCTCGAAGCTGAGCACATGCTGCTCAAGGGGCCCACGTGGAAATAAATACAGTTAAGAATTGTCTTGTCTTTTTCCACAAAAAAAATTGTAGTTTATAAACATGGTTAAAGCCTACATCAGTACTACCAAAATTCCACAAGTTTTATGAGGGGATGGTATAATCCAAGGGTTAAGGTAGTGGGTCTGTGTATACGGTGTACTGTTTTTTTTAAAACCTTATACAGTACATTACTTCTTTTGCTGTTCTTCACAGGTTTTTCCTCCAAGCAGCAGACAGAATGCAATAGAGAGGAGGCAATCCCAGGAGCCGTACCGGCACTTAATTAACCAGCCTGTATCAGCCACTGGAAACAACCTGGATTTCCATTACTCTGATGGAGGAAGAAGACTACAGAGCAGTGCATGTAAAGAGATGAAGTCGGCAAATCTATCTTTGGAATACGTTCAAGATGTAAAACAACAGTCTACATATTCTGACCATGGTACCAGGCATGCCAGTCAGTGGGGGTTCCCTCCCCTTCAACCAGGCCTAGATAATTACTTGAATACCCTGCTTTATAGGCCTGATTCACATGACAGCCTTCAGTCACAGCAGCTTCAGCGATCTCCCAGCTCATGGCAGACAATGAATGGACACACCTCTGAAAGATAGATCAAAAAGCAGGGAAGGATTTCAAAGGAATCTGCTCAGGATCTGTTGACCTTCCATATGGCTGCTCCCAGAGATCAGTCTAATGGCCAGATCCATCTAACCCCCAGGTTCTGTTTATCCTCTTAGGATCTGTTAACCCCCCCCCATCTGTCTACCTTTCCAGGATCTGTCTACCCCTCCCTCAGATCTATCTACCCCACCGATCTTTCTACCCCCAGATCTGCCTACTCCCAGAGATCTGGCTACCTTCCAGGAGTACACCTAGGGTACGTTAACCACCCTCCCCAGGATCTGCCTCCTTACAGAGATCTGCCCCCCACAGATCCCCTCCTTGCAGAGATCAATCCACCTTCCAGCATTGTCATCCTCAGGATCTGTTAACCCCCAGAATCTGTCTACCCCCACATTTGCCTCTCTCCCATGATCTGTTCACCCGTGTTTTCAACAGCAGACTTATCTTTATATCTCCCTGGAAATGCTATACCATCTTTCAGAAGCTCAACATGTCTGTCTATCCAGATGAATTTGCATCAAAAATCAGATGAAAATTGAAATTACGTTTAACTTTTGAAGCAGATTGGGACTCTTTTGTTACAAACAAATGCATTGTTTGAACTGTAGGTACACATGTGGATACAGTGTCTGACAAAGATTTGGATGCTGATGCTAGATGCAAGTGCAGCATGAAGTTGCAGCAACATCCACCAGAATTAAACACTTGTTCACCACATCCACACACATACAAAAAAAAGATGGCTGCCTAGATAGTGGGTTGTGTTTTCTATCTGTCTGCTTCTGTGGGTTAGTTTTTTGTTTTTTTTTGTCCTTTTTTATGCTCCAAACTTGGAGCAACTCTATCGGTTTTTACCAGATCATCAGTGAATGTCACCTGAATCATCATCTTGAACTATACAATACTGGGGGTGTCCGGTCAAAACCACGATAGCAAATACACGCAGTCAAAAACCACATAGTCATAACAGTGCCACACGGTTTCGGAGTTTGTATATCTAATCTAGTGGGGTTTTGGACCGCATGGTTTTGTACTCACTGTGTGGCGCGGTTATTGATCGCGTTGTTTTTGACCACGCAGTCTTGACACAGCTTTGAAACTGGGTATGTGTGCTTTCAGGATTGTCTGTTAAAGATTTGCTCCAACAAAGAAAGATTCTGCAAGTTTCTACGGCTTCAAGCATTCCAACATTCAAGTTCCAAAACCTGATACCTGATATTTGCCTGTGTTTGCTATTTTATGACCACGCTCATGCTCGAAGAACCAGAAATTTGTACTCTGCTGTCCCTTCCGCTCCCCACCCCGGATCAACTGTTCTCTGAAAGGCTTTCCAGTAGCCTGATTTCTGCTTGTTGACAACTCTGTTTTCTGCATCCTCATGTGCAGCATTCGTGAACCTAGCTATGAACCACCATGCTTTCTCATCCGGCACTAATTAAGTTGGTGCTGTTTTACTGTAACCTTGGTGGCTGGCTCAGGGTTGTGAGGATTTACAGTTAGGGGATTATAGCTTGTTGGGAGGAATTTGATATTTTTATTTAGTCAGATTTGCTGGACCCCCAGCTTTAATCTGGCAGACTGGTCTGTGGATCCTTTACTTGTTATCTGGACTCCAACTTCAGTGTCAACTCATCTGCTTTCCTTTAAGTCTTAAATCTCTGTCCCTCCTGGACCCCCGTTCTGCCTGTAGCACTTGAACTCATGTTACAGCAGTAAGACTCGGGTCTGCAGGACGCATATCAGGACTACTGTTTGCAAGCTATCCAGTGCCTACCTACATGACTACTAGCTTGCCCCTGCATGACTCTCGCACTCTGAACTGGGGGTCACCACACAGCCATCACTGACCTGCAAACCTCTCCCCTCCACATGATTGTTACCAACTGTCCTCCACCACAGACTCATGCTATCTCCTTCTCCATCCATTACAGCCTTCAACCAAGACTGCACATTTACCTTCCTTATCTCTGACATAAGATGTTTCTAGTTTACCAGACTGGTTTCACCTCCCTACTCATTTTGCTATTCAATTTCTCTCATTCTTTAAATAATGTTTACTGCTGCACTGTATCTGCTTAATTAGCCCTTTCCTGCCCAGTTTTTGTGCCTAGTCTTACCTGCTTAGTTTAATAGTCTATTTACCAGTTTTTCCTTCTAGGTTTTGTAGTTGTCTGTGCTAAGTACACCCATTAGTGCTTCTCCCAGCTATTTGTGCTTGTTCATCTTAGCCAAAAATCCATTTGTACATCTGTGTCAAGGCAAAAATCCATTGTGTACATCTGTGTCAAGGTAAAAATCCATTTGTACATCTGTGTCAAAGTAAAAATCCATTTGTACATCTGTGTCAAGGCAAAAATCCATTGTGTACATTTGTGTCAAGGTAAAAATCGATATGTACATCTGTGTCAAGGCAAAAATCCATTGTGTACATCTGTGTCAAGGTTCTCACCTGCATGTTGTTATTCCAAAGTTTAATTACAGCCTAGGCCTGTCATCAGGTGACTGCAACATTGCATTTTTTTTTGAAATTGCAATTTTAATTATCTCTTTCATCAACATAAAACCACAAAAGACTTACAAAAGGAACATAATTTTACAAAAGAATTATATAAATTGATCTTTCTGATACATTGCTCAATACATTATTACTGAAAAACTGATTAAGTCTATGAGGCTATAGCTGTAGAATCACCAAAAACTTTATAACCAGCACACCTGCATGACCTGACACAAACATTGTGACCAGTATGGTGGTAGCCTGCTCAAAACAGTGATTAAATTAAAAGCAATGACTCAACCTTAACATTCTCTAACTTTGATATGCATTTAAAATATATTAACATAAAATAAAGATTAAAGACCTCCTAACCCCCCTCCCCCTCCACCCATGCAGCGTGGTCAATGGGAGAAGTGTACATGTAGCAGTGGTCAGAAATTCAGTATGTGAATGCCTGCAAGGATACCCACCCCAGACGCACACCAGTCCAAAGGTCATGTCACTCAGCTCGTGAATGGTCTGCTGAGCCCGGATACTGGGGCCCTTAACCCACTAGGATAGTCTCACTTTCTGGAGGATGGGGAGCAGTCTGACACCATTACTAGTCGAGAGCTCTCTGGCTAATCTCCAAGACCGGGAATCCTCCCTTCCACTCAAAACTAAAAAAATGGCAGCCAACAGGCCTTATGTAGCTCGGCTTAAGCAGTAAATTTTGGTCAGCCTTTCCATAGTTTTAATTTGTTGACAACAGGTCAACTATGGATCCTCCCCCGGGGGACGGTCTGACAGTCATAGCCGTGTAATCGATTTCTGGGGTGTAGCTGTCAGAATTGGAAATAAGTATCTAATTTTAGGACCTCCCAATCCTGGAGGGGGCTCCCCCAGTATTAGATGATGTTGGCTATCAGGGATCTGTACCTGCAGGATAGTACTCATATGCTCTGTGATTTTACCCCAGAAGCCTCTGAGTTTGGGACAACTCCAGAAGACATGTTCCTGAGTCCCCACATGCCCGCATCCCCTCCAGTATTTCTCTGATGGGTTTTTCCCATAATGCTTGGTCACTACAGGGGTTCTAAAGTATCTTGCAAGTACTTGCCAGCGAAATTCCTCCATGAGGGTGAGGCTGTGGTCCTGTGGGCCAGTCTCCAAATTATATCCCATTTTAAGTGTCCTCTTACTCATTCATTTTCTTTTCCCAGAGCTTCTGAATTCTAGATCTACTATTAGTTAGGACATTCTCCACTTGCCATATAAATTTTGGATATTAAATGGGTTCTTTGCTTCATACCTGCTGGTAACTCTAGGAGGAGATCTATCAGGGATTGTACTTCATGTGGCTTCTTATAGCCCTTCCTTTTCCAGCCTGAAGGTAGTTTCTAACTTGTAGGTAGCCATAGAAATCCTTTGTTGGGATGCGGAACTCCTTTTGAATTTGGGTAAAACCTTTTAATGTTTCCTCTGAATGTAGCTGGGAGAAATGACACAGTCCCAAGTCCTCCCAATAGGAGAACATAGGACTTTCTCTCCCAGGAAGGAAGTCGACCCCGTCCCTAATTCTCCCGTACCACGAAATGATGTGTTGAAGTTTCCTGTCCTTTATTAACTGCATCCATGACTGCACCATTTTTTTGAGCCAGGGGTTGGCAGGCCTGTAATAGCTTGGGTCTTTTTATTAAACAGCATAGAGCATAAAGCACCTGGTCTCATAAGGTCGAGTTCCATTTTGACCCAACTTTGTACCTCCTCTGAGGCATTATAAGCAGCCAAGTACTGTAACTGAGCCATTCTATAGTAACCATTAATGTCTGGGACTCCCAACCCACCACTCCCCTTAGCCATCTTAAGCGGGGACCAGCTTAATCTTGGCCTTTTCCCACCCAAATAAATGTTTTTAATAGTTTGGTTGTGTCCGACCACTTTATTCCTTTTTAGCCATTTTCCTTCTACCCTCACGTCACCAGATCCACTGTGCCTCACTCATAGCCAAATACTGGTTTGGGTTCCTTCCCTCTTGTCACTCCTCTCCCTCAGCCCCCTGCTTCCTTCTCCCTCTACTTTAGGGATCCTCCCATCTTTGCCATTTCACATCCTGGCTCCTGTGCTAGGCAATAAGCCTATTCCTATCAACTCCCATCACTTTAGAACCAACTACCCTCTTCCTTCCACTTCTGTCTCCCTCGGGTATCAGCTGAAAATCTTTCCCTCCCCCGGCTCCTGTTTTCCCTCTGCTTGACTTTTCCCCTAGAAAAGGGGTGTCTGAAATGCCTTATTTTGTTGTTTCTACCTTGAATGCTCATTTTGCACTTACTCCTGTAATTAATTTGTGTTCTCTGATTGCTCTGTATGGTAACTGTGAATTGTGTAAATGCTATGTATTTCATATCCCCTATTCCTTTCCCCCAGGTTGTGCCTAGAAATGGGCCTCGGTTTAGTGTGCCTTTCCCAGTCACCAATTTTCAAATAAATACCACAACTAAACATTGTTGAGAATAATGGATATACAGGAAATTGGCAGTGAGTATACAGGAAATGGGATTTGGGTACAAAATGAGCAGTGGGCATACAGGAAATCGGCAGTGGGTATACTAGAAATGGTCTATCAGAGTTCAGTGCACCCCCTCCTCCCCCAATAGCTGCTCAAAAGAGCCTGCTTTCCTTTAAAGTTTTTTTTTACTCACATTTGTCATTCCATGATTTTCAGAAGGAGTTTCTTGGTTTTTCGATGTCTGCCGAGAAATGAGCCCAGCCACCGACGACAAGGTGAAACGCATGGCTGAGTAACTACTCTAACATTTAACATTTTAACTCGCTACTCTCTTTTGCTGAAGTTCAAATGAAATATCACTTATAATGCCCAGACTTCTACTGATATCTCCACCTAAGACAATACATCACTTCCCTCCCTTTAGGAGCCCACAATCCAACCAGTTACCCCCATATTATCTCGTACTCCATAGCCTTCTTTTTCAGTATTACAGTCTAATCTTGGAACTTCCTCTATGGATGTAGCTCAGAAATGGGAAATGGAGATGGACTCCCCCATCGATGTGGAGACTTGGACTCGTACGTGCCGTTACTCCTCAAAAATAATGAGTTCACATCAATGGAGAGAGTATGCTTGGAAAAAACTCACCAGATTCTTCCATCCCCAGTGATTACTGCCCACTATCTTCCAGCATCAAACTCTACCTGCTGGAGAAACTGCGGAGAACAGCGAGCAACGCACTATTATATTATGTGGGACTGCCCAATAATTCAACCTATCTTGACAGTATCCAAGCTGAGCTACAGGAAATCTTTGACCCTTCCCTTCAACTTACACCACAACTTTATATCCTGTTACAATGCCCTAAGGGACGCAGAGACCCTCCCTCATGATACATTCTTGGAATCCTTATCACACTTTCTAAAAAAATAATCACTAAATTATGGTTGATCCCTACCCTCCCTGATGTGATAGCATGGTGAACACTAGTCTGTCAAATATACCAAATGGAAAGACTTACATTTTCCCTCATTGACCGCACTGAAATCTGTAATGAATCATTGGCAAAGGTGGCTGGTTTACGCCAAGAGCAGAGACCCTACTTTAGTTACATAAGAATGGATACATAATCTATGATTAAGTGGGGTTCCCTCATTTTGTTAAATCATAAACCTATATTTTAATGTGTGCCGCCCACCTGCCTGAGGTCGTCTTCCCATTCCTTGACCTGAGCCATGCCTAAGACAAGGGACCAATGAAATAAGAAATAAATATTACTGTCTTTTGAGCAGCATGGATATACTTTTTCTGGTTCCATACATAACTTCTTCTCCCCCCGATCTGTGCCTAAGGGGGGTAGACAGTAATATACAAAACTGCTGTTTAATGTTGATTATTACTTCCTATTGTACCTTGTTCTCATGATAATTATGTATAATGCTATCATTTGGAAGGTTGAACCATGATGTACCTGGTAAAGCTGAATAAACATATTTAAAAAAAAAAATTAACTCACTCATCTGAGCTGGAGTCCTCACTGCTTATCTTTAAATTTCATGTGAACTCTCCTCTAAAACTTCCCAGTGTTCACTTCTGTTAAGAGAGCAGATACCCTGAGGCTTGTAGCTGGTATGTGGGGAGCTTGCCAATAGAGGGGAACACAGACCTCCCAATTAATAATCACATTAGAGTTCAGCAAGGCTTACCCCAGCTCATTCAGTGCACTTAAATCACATTTCTTATAAAATACAGCCTTTTTTTAGAGGTATGCTGCTGGTTTGTGGTCCATGTCAACATGTCTGTCCGAGTCCAGAGCACTCCCCCCCCCCATAAATAGCTGTTCAAAAGAACTTTGAAGAAATGTAGGCTATTTTGAGCAGTTATTTGGGAGGGAATGCACTGATTCTGATCGAAACGTCATGTGTTTTTACATTCTCCTATTTTTGATTTTCTTTTAGAGTACTACAATCAGCCAGCCCTTTGGTGCAGCAGTAGTGCTATGCTTGCAGTGCTGGTAACCTGAAAGAACCTGGGTCATTGGAGGGCTGGGCGGGGGAAGATGGTTGAACATTCCAGCAAACACTTGCTTCCTCAGGAGCCAGAGATAAAGGGAGGAGGATGTCAATGCTCTGATGCATGCTAGCATGTGTGCATCAGTTACAAGGGCTTCCCAATGTCCCTTGGGTGGGGACCATAAAAATCAAAATAACCCCTGACAGTGCAGGATGAAAATCACCACCTGCCACAGGTCCTGCACTGCCTATGGGGCTCACACTCCAGGAAACAACACTAAATATCTGTCGAGGGTAGGCCAGACCTTCACGCCTCTTCCCATGGGAGGGTCATCTATGGGAAACAATGGAGTGGAGGTAAGTTCAGGGGCTGGTGGGTGATGGACCTGGAGGAGCAGGTAGCCAATGTGGACCGTCGGTTATGGGGTGAACAAAGGGTACTAAATTTTAAAAAGTACTAAAATGGACAGTTATGTTTTTACTGGTTGGGGATCATATTAAGTTATAGTCACAGTATATCTTAAAGAGTATTTCATTTAAAGGGCACCTTTTCTTACAGAAGCCTTGTCTGCCACAAAGTATGTTGTTGCATAACTTTTAATTTTCGGATAGCTGTAATTAGGGAGCAAACTGATCATAGTTTGGTTCCATGGAGCTAAGAGCCTGATCCTTTCCACTTCCTGATTCGCAGGCACTCCCCTGCGCTCTCACATTTTGTGATGTAATACTATGGAAAGCATGGGGGTGTGCTCCATAGACTTGTATAGCAGTCTGTTTTTAGTACTATTTTTAAACCTTTTGAGTGCTAATTTCAACAATCATGCACTAACTAACAAGTCCCTTGTTAGTGAGAGGTGGTCTGATTTGTTAAAATTGGCACTATGAAATGCTGGTCTCCATCCAGAGAGGGTCACATTTATTTGCTTGGCCTCTTCCATTAACATTGTTAGGGATCCAGAGATCCCACAAATCTTCTGCAGGAGAGTTTCAGTGGATATTGCAACCATGCATTGTGGGGCAGGAGATACCAATGGGGATGGTGGACTTTTTTTCATCATTTTAGCAGGTGAGGGTGTGGTCGGACATGATGTCAGATGGCTCTTTTGTGTCTTGGAGGTCTGCTGCATCACCCAACATATTTTGCACTTGTTTTCTAAGGTTTAAAAGCACCAATGGGCATAGATTTTATAAGCACCATCTGGACCTCTTGATCTTGTCAGCAATCTTGCAGGTTGCCCAACTGGAAGTCCTTATTCACTTGTTTAACTGCGGTGGAAACTGAGCCATATGTCATCTCTGAGCATGCACCAGTAATTCTAACCCTGATGTTGTCTTCTGTCTGTAAAAGCCTATATAGATGGCAGTGTAATTGCCCTTACAGCTCTCAGAGTGATGGCATTATGGTGCTGGGCAATCAGGGTGCCAAATGTGGGATTCCACCCCTCCCTGAAGTCTGCCCCCCCCCAAGAAGGAATTCTGAAGTGGGGGATGGGGGCAAAGTGATCGTGACATTGCTGATTACAGCCCAAGGGTTGAACCTTTAAATTGCTCACTATTAAGGGACAAAACATTTGTAATTTGGTCAAGGAAGAAACCAAATTATACTTTGATTTCAATGATAACAGGAATACTTCTAAATATGAACATATGAAGAAGCCAGCAGAAGAAGGTCATTTGGTCTATCAAATCTGCTCATATTGCAGGGTCCACAGCTTGACCTAATGTCCCTGCACTCCCTCCTTACTCCTCCCATCCTCCCTACCCATGATCCTTACCTTCTCCCATGCCTATCCCAGCCTCTCTTAAAGCTGCCCACTGTCTTCAACAAGATGACCTCTTCCAGCAGCGCATTTCAAGGGTCTACCACCTCTCTGTGAAGAAGTGCTTCCTGACTTCCTCCTAAACCTCTCACCCTCCAGCTTAAGCCTGTGTCCCTCATGTTATGGTTGCCACTCAGCTTAAAGAGACTCTCCTTATCAACTTTATTTATCTCTTTAAAGTACTTGAAGGTCCCAATCATGTCCCCCCCTTCTGTCTTCCAGGGAGTATGTTCAGTGCCCTCAACCTCCCTCATATGCTTTACCCTGCTGACCCACTATCATCTTTGTAGCCTTTCTCTGGACCTTCTTGAGCAGGTTAAAGTCCTTTTGAGGTGTGGGCACCAGTACTGAACTCCATACTCTAGATGTGGCCTTACCAGTGACCTGTACAAGGGCAGTATAATCTCCTCTCTCCTACTACTGCTCCCCTAGATATGCATCCCAGCATCTTGCTTGCCTTTGCTGTTGCTTTCTTGCACTGTGTGGAGTGCTTCAGGTCACTAGTGATCATCACTCCCAGGTCCTTCTCCTCCTCTCATGCAGATACTCAGACTCCACCCAGGTAGTACTCCATCCTGGGATTCTTGGCTCCAATTTGCATAACTTTGCATTTCTTGGCATTGAAGCCAAGCTGCCAGATTCTAGACCACCTCCCACACTTTTCCAGATCTTCCTGTAGGTCCTCTATCCCTTCAGCTGTGTTCACTCTCCCACAGAGCTTGGTGTCATCTGTGAATAGGCACATTTTGCCCTTAATGCCATCCCCAATGTCACTGATGAAGACATTGAACAACACTGGCCCCAGCACTGAGCCTGCAGGACCCCACTGGTTACCTCTCTGGTGCCAGATAACTCTCCCCCACAACCACCCTCTGGGTTCTGTTCCTCAGCCAGTTTTCCACCCATCTTGCCATCTTTACCCCAACCCCAAGATCCACCAACTTCCTGATCAACCTTTACGGGCACAGAGTCAAAGGCCTTGCTAAAATCAAGATAGAGGATGTCTACCACTTGGTCCCTGTCTACTGTCTTAGTGACACAGTCAAAGAAGTCAATCAGATTTGTTTGACACAATCTCTCCTTGAACCCATGCTGCCTCGCATCCTGAGACCATGCTTCTCTAGATTTTCCACCAACCTTTCCTTTAGTATGGTCTCCATGAGCTTGCCCACAATGGAGGTCAGTCAAACTGACTGGTCTGTAATTCCCTGGGTCAAACTTAGGACTGTTTTTGTGGAGGCACTATATGTGCTATTCTCCAGTCATGCTGTACCATGCCTGACTATAGTGAACTATTAAATAAGTCTGCCAGTGGCCCTGCCAGTTCCTCAGCCAGTTCCTTTAGTATCCTTGGATGTTCTCTGTCCAGGCCTGGTGATAAGTCCACCTTCAATGCCAGCAAAGTCTCCCTCACTCTATCCTCCTCTATCACTACATCTGTGTCCTCCCCCTTTCCTCCTGAAGGCATTGGTCCATCCTTTTCCTGGTGAAGATGGAACAGAAGTATTCATTTAGTATCTCTGCTTTTCCTCATTATCCTCAACCCATCACTTCTTTTTCTAAAGGACAGGAATTTACTTGCAGTTGTTTGAAATGTCCTTATTTCATAAATCATATTTATTTCTCTAAAGAACCTTGATTTGACTGTGTTTCCTGAATAAAGTTGAAAGCTGTCAGTTGCAGCTATTGTTTTCTTAAGGGATTTGAGTCTTTCATGAACCATACTTGAGTTTGATTATAAATATTTCATGGTTTCAGAAATGAGCATGAACTTATCAGTACAGTGCCCACGGTTCTGAAACCATGACGTGACATAGTCAAAACTCCAAATTCTTGGTTCCATGAAAGGAACTGCACAGAATGTTGTACATACAAAGAAAACTATACGAAACACAACTGACAGCTTCAGCTTTTATTCAGACACAAACAGGGATCTTTTAGAGGTATGAATATAATTTATAAAACTAGAGACATTACAAGCAGCTGCACATAAGTAATCGGTTCCTGTCCCCTTTAAGCCTAACAGTTCCTTCTTTTTTGCCCCTTTTCTCATATAGTAAAAGAAAGCCTTCTCCCCTTCTTCTTAATTCCTTCAGCTGTCTGCAGCTCCTTCTGTGCCTTTGCTTGCCGGACCCTTACTTGCCTCACTAACCAACCTTAGGTAATTTTCCCTATCCATCTCTCTCTTGGTCTTTCTGAATTTTCTATAGGCTAACCTCTTTCCCTTACTGCCTGGGCAACCCCAGAACTGAACTAGCTGGGTGTTTTGTCCCTTGTGTTCTTCCCCCTGCTCATGGGAAGCTAGTAAAGTGTACATCAGGGGTAGAATACTATGCTATACTGCAGCAGAGGAAAAGCAAAGAGAAAAGGTTTTGTCTGAAAAAGGAAACAAACTGAAACCCATTGAAAACACATATAAGGTAGGAATGGGGCCAGCTATAAATTTACTTAAAAGAATAACAAGACTTAAAGTTGAAATAAAGAACACATGGGTAAAGCTGAGTTTGCAATCTTTGAAATGGTCACAGTTTATTTTAAGTGTCAGTTTCATTGTAATTGCAGGGTAGGTAATCATTAATTACATGCAATGGGGTAATTTATACTGCAGTTACATGTTTGTTGCATGTAACTACATTGTATTTGCAATGTAGTTACAGAGCAGCTGCACTGTAATTACAGTGGAGTTAAGGAAACTAAAGTGTTACCTCAAAACTAAACAAACTTATTGGGAGGCAGGAGAGAAGGGTGGGAGATTACTGGCACACAGATTAAAACAAATACAGAATAGAAATAACAGAGCTAGTGTCAGCAGCAAAATGGAGATATGAAAATCAAACCAAAAGACATAAATGAAGAATGTTATAACTTTCCAAACGTTTGTACAAAAGTAAATGCAAGATTAATAACTTAAAAAAAAATAAACTCTACTCTTTGCCCAATTCACCCACACACAGTCTGAATGCACCCATAAAGGTAGGTAAGATAAAAAGATCCATGAAATCCACACCAGCTAACACAACACTTGGGACAGATGGCCTCCCAGGAGAATTTTACTCCTTCCTTAGTCATAACATATGCAAACATTTATTGATATATATATAACAAATTCCGTGAGCATGCTAAGTTACCCATTACCTATCTAAAGCAATAATTACAGTGGTATAGTAAAGACAAGAATAGCCTGATGTGGCAAACTATCACCCCAAATCTCTGCTAAATGTATATTATAAAATATTGGCCAAGACAATAGCAAGCAGACTTCAGGGTTTGATGTTTCTTCTAATACACAAAGATCAGAAAGAATTCATACAAGGGAGGAATGGGTATGAAAAATGAGTATGAAAACATAAGTAGGTTAATTTTGACAAGCTGGGATTCCAAACAGTTAAATGAATTGACTGCAATTTTATAACTGGATGCTGATAAAGCATTCATTCAGCTGAATGGGATTATCTCAAGTCAGTATTAAATACATTGATTACACTTTAAGTGTCATTTAACTACACTGTAGTTACAGTGTAACTACATTGTAACTGCTTTGTAATTGCAATGTAGTTACATGTAACAGACATGTAACTACAGTGTAATTACTACATTGCATGTAGTTAACCTGGGGCCAAATTTAGGATGAGTCTCAACACTGTATCACAAATCCACTGTCAAAATTTGCATCAATAAAGAACTATCACATAGAATAAACCTTGAAAGGGTCACTAGACAAGGTTGCCCTATCCCCACAGCTTTTTATATTAGCTATAGAACCCCTGTTATGTACAATTACACATGACAAAGAAATACAAGGTACAAAACTAGAGAGAAAAGACATAAAATAATGGCTTATACAGATGATATGATACTGGCACTCACTAAACCAGTCATCAATCCACTACCCAATCCACCTTTTGGAAATGTTCAGATCACTGTCAGTGCTTACTATGAACTGGTCAAAATTAGAGATAATGCCTCTTAAAATAACTGAAAACAAAGACCTGAAATGGAGGTATCCCATTTAACATACCTGGGAATTGAAATACCATCTCACTTAACAAAAATGGTTGCATGAATATGGACACATCCTTGATAAAATTAGTATAGAATTAGAAAATGGCAAAAGCTGAAACTTTAACTATGGGGAAAAATAATTCCTTTAAAATGATTTCTGCATCCAGATTAATGTACTGTATGCCTTAGAAAACATACCTCTTAACTTCTCATCCACCACACTTCCTATCCAAGTTGGCTTCCCTCAAGGATCTATTCTCAGTCTTATTCTTTCACTCTCTTTATAAACAACCTTCCTTCTGCCTGCTCAAATTCCCACATACATATATGTACGTGGACAATACTGTCCTTTTCACCTCTGGTCCCAACCTGTACTCCAGCAAATCTACTCTGCAGGAAGACGTCCACAGCATACAGTCTTGGTTTCAAAGAAACAAAGTAAACACCTCTAAAACTGACTTCATGGCCTTCGGGACCTCCCAAAGACTGGAAAAATCTATCCCTTCCCCTCCCATACCTACCCTTGTAGATACTCTCCTAAATGAAGTCTCATCCTACAAATACTTAGGTGTTTGGTTAGACACCCCAGCTAAATTTCTCTCACCACATTGACTATCTAGCATCAAAACTGCAGCCTAAACTCTGGATCCCATATCGTAATAGGAACTCTCTCTCACTCCTGTCCTTTGTGAACTCCTAACCAAAATGATTTTGTTTATTCTGACTATGCCAACATAGTCTACTGCACTGCCCCCTCCTCCCTACTTGCTAGACCTGACTCTCTCATTTATGCCTTCTGTCATTTTGCCTGTAACTCCTCCTTAAGGACCCATCACTACTCCCTTCTCTCCACTCTGAACCTCCCTCCCCATCACACCAGCATTTCACCTACTCTATCTCCTTTATCTCTAATTTTTGGTTCAATCTTCTTCCCTCCTACCTCTATGATCACCTCATCCTCACTCCTCCTGCATCCTACTCACTGCACTCTAGGGATACCCACTCTTTCTCCCTTACCAGACCTTGTTCTAGCATGGGCAAATCTGCATACACCTATCACCTCCCCTCACTCTGGAACTCTCAACCGCCTGCATTTCATAATTCCCTCTCACACCCCTCTGTCAGGTCCCAACTATGTCTGCTACCTCTGCCTATCTGCTCCCATGTCACCTCACTGCACTTAAGCACTGCCACTTCTTGCTATTACTGAATTACCTATCTGTACTTATTCACCGCCTTGTGCTATTTTTCTTTAATTGCTGTGGCACAGCCTTGTATCACAAATGACTTAATATTGTACACTGTCTTGATAACTCTACATCAATATTCAACATCTTCCTTAGTTGTGATCCTATGCACAGTTTATATATTGTTTGTAATTGCTTGAAATTGTATAGACTTGTAATTGCTACTGTATTACTTAGAGAATTGTTTATACTTGCTGTTTTTCTTTGTACCCTTTCCCCAGATTTCATGGGTCATACCTGGAAATGAGCCTTAGCTCAGTGAGTCTTTCCAGGTTACCAAATGTTTAAATAAATTAAAAAAATTAAAACTCAGTGGTTCACCAAACTAAACAGAATAATAAAAGCTTCATATGGGAAGGAAAACTTCCAAGATTAGTTTTAGATAAATTAAGGTGCCTTGGGAAAAGGGAGGCATGGGTCTTCATAATCTAAAACTGTATTATCAAGCATTCAAATTTAAACATGTAATCTATTGATTCCTCCCAAAGGAAAACCAGCCACCATGAGTAAAATATGAACAGGAAATCGTACGGCCAAACTGGCCATGCTCATTAGTGCACATAATTTACAGAAAAAATCACATACAGGAATGGTAAACTTAGCCAAATTCTCATTTCATTAAAGAGTTAGGAATTAATCAGATTCTGTTGGAATACACTCCCATTTGGAGAAATACACAAATTAAATTTAACAGCAATGTATTATTTAATAGTGAGTGGGAATTAAAAGGCAACAGTGTTTTGACAGATTTAATAGATTCAGAGAATGGGGTTTTATACTCTTTATGGAACTAAAACAGCAATTATCATGCTCAGTTATCCAATTCTACCAGTATCTAGATATTAGAAGCATTATCAAGCATCCTGGATGCTAACAAATCCATCTTTATCAATAAAGATTAGAGAATTACTGTTTAACATTAGTAGGAGTTATGGAGGAGCGGTAAGCTCTACAGATTACAAGTGAACTCAGGACAGAATATAACAACGAGCTGGCCCATCTGCACAGAGGCAGGGCATCCATCTGTGATGCTGATGATCTGGCTTCGGGAATGGACTCGGGACATCGGAGGGCCAGCCAGGGGAGAAAGACTGAGCATCCCAGGGACTGTTCTCCTTCTCCAGGGGTTGAGGGGTTGTATGTTTGGCATGCTATGGACCCCTAGCAGAGTCCAGGGGAGCTACAGTGCCAATGCCATATCAGTGGGGGGGTGGGGCAGATGCTGGCCATCATTGCAAGTCCCCACCCCGATACAGCATACAAAATGTCAGCCCCAAAGCATGAAGCTCTGCTCTGCTGCCTCCACTGCCTACTGTGTCCACCAGGTGGGGCCCTGCTCCCATGGCCCCACCCTGAGAAGCAAGCCAGGGCAAGCTACTTTTGACCTTGGGAGGGTTTGCCTGCCGTGGCCCCACCCAGGAGGGTAAGCCTGGGCATGGAGAGGTGGCAGGAGTGGGAAGAAGCACTGCAGGGGGACTAGGGCCAAAATAAAGAAAAAAAGAATATAACAATGAACGCTGAAGAAATGGGAGGAAAATATCGGATATGTACAGTAATGACACAAAAAACAGGGGGTCTAGGTTGGAGAAAGCTTGTAAGTCAATTACAGACATACAAGGCAAACTAATACAATTTAAGAGTGTCCATAATTGGCATTATAGACCACAAAGATGATCTAAAATATGACTCACTGCAAATGGCAGATGTTGGACATGTAATCAAGACAAAGCAAATTTGCTTCACATGATGTGAGAAGGTACTTTAATATCTCCAAGTTGGAGGATGATACAGAAAGTATGTTCACAAGTCCTACAGCAAAATATTGAATTTGACCCTTAAATTTCATAGTCGGGATCCTCTATCTGTACTCTGCCTAGATAAAAATGAAATAAAATGGTTACTGATCGAAGCATTTGGCCTCAAAAAAGTAACTGGAGAAAGAATACAGAACTCAAATTAAATGATTGGATTAAATATGTCAAACACTGGCCTAAACGAGAGAATGAGCAACATGGTAAATAACAACCATGAGAAAGTTGAAGTGAGGAGACCTTCTTACCCGGTTCGACACCAAGTAAGATACAGGGATGTCTACTAATGTATGCTGCCTAGTAAATACAAAACTGTAGTAGCTTATTGTTACTCAGAATATGGTATCTTGACAGAGATAACTTTGCTACACTAATGTATAGATGCAGGAAAAGCGTATATTTTATTGAAGCACTTTTCTTGATTGTCATGAAATGTTACTGTAAGTTAAAACCAGTACAAATTTTAACAAAAATGGATATATTGATTAATATGTCAGGTTGCTGGGCACAGAAAGGTGGGGGATGTGCAGTACAGGAAGTCAGGAAAACTGCCATACAGGCATTCACAGTTGACAGCTGCGTGCAAAACCACCAACATGCACCCCGTGGTGTTGCATTTGTAGAGCCTTTGTAAAGCACAAATGGCACCAACTACAGAACATGCCACACAGCCACCTGACAGCTGTGGACAGCCACTACTATTGGATCCCCTGCAAAGGCCACACCTGTTGGGAGGATGCTGATAAGGTGGCTCAGACTGGTCCCCATAAAAGCAAACATAGCTCCCACCAACTGATGTACATGTACAGTAGGACGGCTGCTAATGCTGGTGGCCAGTGCTACAGCAGTCTGACTCATGTCCATAAAGTACATGATAACATATCTAGTACATGCCACCTAAGCCCTAGAGATGGACAGATAGATGCAATGGCTACTGCAATGGCAGAACAGTTATGCAGCTATGTACACAGCATGTGGAAGGAAGAACATGGAACAGGTTCCAGCCAGTACCATATGTGTAAACAGCAACAGCCAACATGGGCAGGAGCTGGGGAGGCAGCACATGCATGGATAAATACAGCAGCAGGAGTATGCAGCGTGGTACACACTGCCTGACCATGATCCAGGCACCATACATACATGCATGTGCAGTACACTGACAAGGGGGCTTGGCTTCAGGGAGGGAGTGAACTGCACCATACAGGGAATGCCCCCACTGATGTTCAACCATGGCACTAGGAAACTGTGCCCTGGTGCCCCATCTACACAGAAGGTGGCCCTGGCCATGCTGGCCACACTAAGAATGGCAGCTGCTGTGGAGGCAGGGCCACATGGGATGGGACATGGCCAGTGTGCCACCAACATGCTGGTTGACCAGTACTGGAATACAGAGCACAATGAACATGTGACCTACACTACCACAGGCCACACCAACTGCCACAGTCCACAGTATAGCCAGCAGTGCATGCCGAGTATGTCCACACCACAACCAATACTACACCATAGGATGTTCTGTAGGGCACACAGTACAGTAGGAGTACCAGATGATCTAGAGATGGGATTGTAATGACCATTCAAAAGGTGTGTACTGTGTATGACAGAAATGCCAGTAGACCACATGCATGTAGGATCTGTTTATTAGGTACACAAAAGTGAGAGGAAACAGGCAGCAAGACCCGGGGCCTGATTTTGGAAGGGCATAGATCGAAGCAAGGGACTTGTTTTGGAGATTCGGATGCAAGGGGTGACTTGTGGCAGGCATTGCAGCATTCTTGATTTTGCAAATGAGCCAGCAGCAAGCTTCAATGCAAGTCTCTTTCTCTGAATGCAGGAAGTTAGACCAGCTCCCTCCTAGTCTATATTTGTGCCATTGGGGGAGCCATTTTACAGGGCTTGTGCCAAAGCTTTGGCGTAAGCTGCCGTAAAGTGTGACAAATGTCACAACTGCACCAACCCTTCCAAAATGGGGCTGTGTTGCATCCAAGGGGTTTCGTGCCACTGTGCTCAACACTGTGGTTGATGCAGGACTTGACTCAACCCCTGCGTCAACCTTCTAAAATCGGGCCCCTATATATCACTGTGGTCCTGTTAGTGCCTACCCCATGCTCCCATATGGTGTGACTTGTAATGCCAAAGTAACAGTCCACGCTTATATATCCTTGCTACTACACTGAATCCTCATTCACACAGCAGTGCCATTCACTCCATACTGCCTGAACAATCCATGACATTGGAAACACCAGTGCAGGCAAGAGGGATGAAGTGGCACGGAATGGTGTTAATAGTGTCTTGGAATGTCAGATATATCTGGAAAGGAAGGGCAGCGGGCTGGTGAAATGAGTGGAATCCGTGTAGAACTGAGGGCAGACCACACAGACAGAGTGTGTATTAATCACACAGTGGTGAAAGCATCTAATAATGCATAACTTGTATGGAAAGGCAATTGGGAGGGCAGTCAACTATGTAACATTCAAAGTACAGACTAGCAGAGCTGGGTGGAAATTGTAAACCCAAATTGGTGGAAATTCTGTGAAATGTTACCAATTTCATTAAATTATCCAAAATTCCAACTTTAGCGAAATCCAAATCCTCCAAATGTGTTTGGCAAATTTTCACCTCGTTCCTCAAAATTTCTGGCAGTATTGCAGAATGATACACATGAACTGTGGAATGACAGTTGCGCAGAATTCCATTCTGCAGTTTCATACATCAATCTGCATTACATGCAATGGTAACAGTTTATTTTAAGTGTCCTTAACTACACCGCAACTTCTGTATAACTACACTGTAACTGCACTGTAACTAGAGTGTATTTATGTGTAACTACTATGTAATTGTTAACTAGTTTCACATTTGCTTGTTGTGTAGTTACACACAATTTGCATTAAGTAACTACACTGTAACTGTACTGTAACTACCATGTAGTTGTTAACTAGTTTCACAATTGCATGTTGTGTAGTTACACAATTTGCATGAAGAAATACTGTAGCTACACATGGAACTACTACTGTCTCCCTTTTGGCACAAATCAATTCACTCTGACAAGTGTAACCACACATTTAATAGCTGTTGCAAAGTGTAATAGAAAATTTGTTGTAGCAACTACCACTGTATTTCTTCTGGTAATATGTAATTTGTTCTTACAAAGGCAACTACACATGTAGTAGTTATTGCAAATTATGAAATGGGTACTAAGAATCTTGGTTCCTGATTGTCGAGTTTTTTCAGCTGGGCTGGTCTTAGCACAACAGCCCAGCTGAAAGAAGCTCCCTACAAACAAGACCCAGCACCCACTCTGAGAACCTTCCCTGCTGACTGCCCTACTCATCTCTGTGGCCCCTGCTCTCTCCGTTAACATGAAACATACCTGCTGCATCTTTTAAGCCACTTCCCAGCAGCTCCCTTGATCTCTCTTCGCTCTGGAGTCCATGGAGCATCTTTGTCCCCCAATTTGCCACCGCTTTTTTTAAAAATGCAGAGCAGGACTAACAAACTGACGATCAACACTGGAGCAGGACCGGGACCGAAAATAGTGGAGCTGGAAGTCAGTGACAGTGACCAATGAGGCAGCACTTTTTTACTTAACTGACTTCTTTTACTTAAATTATAATGTTGCAGTAATTTAAAAAAGAGGCAAAGTATGTTACCCACCCGAGGCGGGCAGTTATCCCACCATTACGCACCCCCCCTCAACATGCCTTATTGCTTAATTGTAACAACAAATCTGTTGTGTTACTACTATGTTATTATTTTGGCATTATTAAATTTGTTCTTACAAGTGTAACTACAAATGACTGCAGCTCTTGTGCACTGTTTCAGCAGTCTATGTCTATCTGACATCTAATTAAGAAATAATCCACACAGAAAATTTAAAAGTGTAATCAATGGTAACTAACATATGATTACAATGTAACTTCAGTATGCTACACTTAAATGCTATGACTGGCAACTCTTTAGAAGATGTTCCATGTCTGCATTCCAGTTTTCATGAACCTACAGGTTAATAAACATGCAGTCTAATACTGTGAATTGATATATGACTGTACACAAAAATATTTCATTTGCATAATTACTAATTGGTGTTGTAACAATATTGTATTAAGAAATAGTATTGTTTTTAGTAATGTCTAGGTAACATGTATTGTGCACGCACACTTACATTTATCAAATGTCAGTACTGTTGCTGTGATGTAAGTTCTCATTCAGAAATCAGTCCCTCAAGAACTTACTGCTTACTAAACATGTAATCTAATATTGGTCCCTTATCACATAGGCAGCAGTGAATGTCACATGTGCATACCCAGATCTTAGTGATCAACAGCAGCCATCCAATCAGATGGACTGCCCATCAGCAGACTGGATCCTACACTCTGTGTGAAGTGGGAATTTAGGATATGGCTGGTCCTCCCACTACTGCTGTTTTCCAGTAAGGGGACCTACTGGTCTGCCTGCATTCACTGCTTTGTCCCCATTCCTCATGGTATAGCCAGAGGGCTGGGTAGCTTTGTGAAGGATAGTACCATGTCCGCCACCCCATTCAGCCATTGGGAAGAGAATGTAATGGCTAAGGAAGGGTCCCTGCCTGTGTATCTGGCACCACCCACCACCACTCCACACAGCAGATTTGATGAAATCATGGATGTAGCCATGCCCACCCCAGCCACCCACCTGGGCAGCAGCAGGACAGGGTGGGTGTA
This sequence comes from Neoceratodus forsteri, assembly GCA_016271365.2. Taxonomy (NCBI): domain Eukaryota; kingdom Metazoa; phylum Chordata; order Ceratodontiformes; family Ceratodontidae; genus Neoceratodus; species Neoceratodus forsteri. Next base: position 1,545,267,428 of record CM028131.1, on the reverse strand, counting down.
GAAGAGGTGTGGGTCAATGTCACAACAGTAGCACAGTTGAAACCATGTAAGCACACAATACACATCAGGAACCCAGTTAGCAACAAATAGTAGTGCAGCTACAGTGTAGTTATACAGTAGTTACAGTGTAGTTAGTGACACTTGTTACCGATGTATGTTATCCTTCAGAAATCATTCCCTCATGAACTTACTGCAGTACAGTGTAGTGGCTAAGAGCACTGACCTGCAAACCTGGAGTCCTGGGGTTGAATCCCAGAGCCACCTCTATATACTGAGTGATCAAAATAAAAATAAACATGCAATCTAATACTGTTAATTGACATACAATAAAATCATTAATTTACATAATTACTTATTGGTTGTAACAGAGCTAAAGTTACTAATGAATGTGACACTTCTGTGGCATTGTTTCCATAGTTAATGCCTAACTAGCATGTATTTGCAAAGTAAGTATGCTGAAACTGACACAAGTGTAAGACTACATTGATCAAATGTCAGTGCTATAGTTCTGATTTCTGTTTTCTTTCAGAAATCATTCCCTCATGGACCTGCTGCCTAATAAACACACAATCTAAAATTGTTCATTGCTATACAACTACACAGTTTACTAGTACAATAAAAAATTAATCATTCACATAATTACTTATTGGTTTGTAGCAGTGCTGTAGTTACTAAGAAATGTGATGCTTCTGTGGCATTGACCCACTCCTCTTCTGCACACACACCTTGTCCTGCTGCTGCCCAGGTGGGTGGCTAGGGGTGGGACATGGCTACATGCCATGATTTATCCCAAATTTGCTGTGTGGAGGATGGTGGGTGGCACCAGATACACTTTAGCCTTTACATGCCCTTCCCACCAGCTGAACGGGTGGCGGCATGGCACCATCCTTCACACATGCTACCCCAGCCCTCTGACTATACCATGAGGACTGGGGCAGGGCAGTGAACACAGGCAGACCAGTAGGTCCTTTACTGGAAAACAACAGTATTGAGAGGACCAGCCATATCCCACAATTCCCCACTCCACACAGAGTGCAGACCGCTGTTGATCACCAGGCCAGGGTATGCACATTTGACACATTCCCTGCCACCTATGTGAATAGGGTCCAATATTAGGTTGCATATTTAGTAAGCAGTAAGTTCCTGAGGGACTGATTTCTGAATGAGAACATACATCACAGCTACAGTACTGACATTTGGTAAATGTGAGTGTGTGCACTTGCAAGTCAGCTACCTATGCATTAAATATGAACACAGTCCCAATATTTCTTCACCACATTATTGTTACAAAGCTAATTAGTAATTATGCAAATTAAATATTTTGTGTACAATTATATATCAATTTACAGTATTAGACTGCATGTTTATTAACCTGTAGGTTCATGAAAACTGGAATGCAGACATGGAACATCATCTAAAGAGTTGCTAGTCAGAGCATTTAAGTATAGCAGACTGAAGTTACATTGTAATCATATTTTAGTTACTGTTCTGATCGCACTTTTAAGTTTTTCTGTGTGATTACCTCTTAATTTAATGTCAGACATAGACTGTTGAAACAGTGTACAAGACCACATTTATATGTGGTTACATGAAAGAAAAAGTAATAATGCCAAATTAGTAACATAGTAATTACACAACAGATTTGCTGTTACAGTTTGCAATAGCTATTACAGTACATGTGTAGTTGCCCTTGTAAGAACAAATTGCATAATGCCAGAGGACATGCAGTGACAGTCACACAAGAGATTTTCAATTACACTTTGCAGTAGCTATTAAATGTGTAGTTACACTTGTCAGGATGAATTGATTTGTGTTGAAAGGGAGACAGTAGTAGTTGTAAGTGTAACTATTTCTTCATTCAAATTGTGCAAGTACACAACACTCAATTGTGAAACCAGTTCACTACTACATTGTAGTTACATGTAGCTACACAGTAGTTACAGTGCAGTTATGCAGTAGTTACAGTGTAGTTAAGGACACTTAAAATAAAGTGTTACCCATGCAATTATTCCGCAGTTCAGTGAACAGTTTTGCAGAATTTCTTTCTGCAGCTCAACACATCAACCTGCACAAGGGACTACATACACAGGAAACAGTGGACATCCATTGTGCTAAAGGCCAACATGGATGACCACTTAATGAAGGTACTGTGTGGCCATGTAGCACTGCCACACTAACATATGTCCCCAGCTGGCCCACAGGTTCCGCAACATCACCTGTTGGATATCGGGATCCACCCATGATGCAACAGTTCTATGCATGTCAGGCATGTACTGTGTCAACAGATAATGCAGTTCCCACAGGCAATGGGACTGTGTATGGGTAGTTAGCAGAGGAGTAATGGTGAGGGCATGGGGCATGCAGATGCCTGCCCAGGATAGTACAGCTGCACAATGCCACATATACGGAGAAAACAATGTCGGTGGTTGGTGGCTGCAGTGGCACTTGTGCCAGCACTGAGTATCATGCTGCCATACGCAATATGCCCCTGGCCATAACCTGATCTACTGTGCTACCACTATGTAGTAATGGACTGATGCACATTAGCACGGCAGTAACATATGTCATAGAACAGTAACTAACCCATGCACATTTGTATTGCAAGACACTATCAACATCAATGGTAGAAGCATACTGTACTACATCCTTACTGATGCACCTACCACAGCCATGGCTGATGAAACCATACCCTGAAACAAGCTGCACACCAGAGGAGGAGGCATGCAACAGTGCCCACCAACGCAAACAAACTGTTGTGGAGCTCACATTCTGATGGCTGAAGGGCTGTTGGAATGTCCTGCTGAAGAGGATGGAATTGGACCACACATTCATTCAACATGTGGTCGCAAGATGTGTCATCCTGCACAACATCTGCACAGATGTGTAAAGAAGTCAGTTTCATGAAGTCCTTGAGCAACATGTACAGACATACCCCCATTCGAGAAACAGGTGGCAGCAGGATGACAACAATGTGGCACATGCCATTAGGGACATGCTAAAGGCATGCATCACAGACAGTAATCCATAATGCAACTGGATATAGTATGGGAACAAGACAGCACATATGAAGCATGTGGGTTTAATTCACAGGTGTAGTGCATAGTGGCCAGGTACACTGCATGGTATATGACAGAGGCATGGAGCATGTACAGTTGCAAACTGTACCCGAAGGTACTTGTACCAGCACAGTAGAATGGAAACCCCACTGGTGACATGCAGACAGCAGTGTATCTACAACACTCAGTGCATTGTGCATGGCTCCAGTGATTTACACCACTGACATATAGAGAATAATGGATGGGGAAGGGTGTGAAATGAGAATTTAATGCACACCTGAGGTGTGGGATGCTATAAACCCGGTGAAGCCCGGTTATCAAAGCATCCCACAATGAGGGTGTGCATTAAATTCTCATATGCACACCTCCCATCTTTTATTTTTGTAATAACGGGCCAGCAATTTTTCTTCAGCCCAGTTTTTGTGAGACTGTTTGACCCGCCCACACATGGAATGTTGCCCAATGAGGCAGCAGTATTGTTTGATTGGCATGACTCATGAATGTCATAACAACCAGCTGGTTATTATGGAAAATATCAACCTGGTCAGTACACTGAGAGAAATTCCTGACCAGTTATTATAATGCAATAACCATCCATGATACCACCCATAGCATAGGCATCCAACCCACCTCATACAGTTTCTTGGAAATGGACCACGTAGTGCATGTTACATAGCTACACATGCCACAACTAGTTACATGAGTCCACACAGCTCTCCTATGTCCTGTACTGCAGGTACTATCCCTATCTAACTGCTAATTGCCTTCCCCATTTACAGTTGACATCTAATGTGTATGGCAGGGGGCCCATCAGGTCACTATTCCACCTTGTGCACCTCACACACCTCTGGCACTGTTCGTGCTAGTGTCCACAGACACAGGTCCATGGTCACCATTGAGTGACAAGCTATTGGTGCCTTTCCTCCATGGTATCCATAACAGGTATGGGCGCATGATTCAGGCATGGATAATATGTCCATGTCACTGTCTGTGGAGTCCACACACCTGCCTGTATGCCTCTGTGCCCTGTTCTCGGCATTCTGCGGCTATCGCCTGGATCATGTGTGAAGTACATGCTCTGGATCTAAGCTCACATGGGAACAGAGGCACCAAGTGGTTGACCCAGGGCTCCGTGATGTCCATTCTTTGGATGGATTATATGCGGGCTGTGGTGGAGCCACTGAGAGCACTTAGGATGGTCTAGCACCATAACGAAGCTGTGTATAGAGGACTGAACATCTTCAGTAGCCCTGGTGGGATGGGATGAGTGGGTGGAGGATCGTGAGAGGGAGAGCAGTGCAATGTCTGTACTTTAAAGAGATACAGGGTGGTGGGGTGGAATGCTCCAATTCTGATGTGAGCTGGAGGTGCTGGGGGATGCAGGACATGTCTGTGGTGGTGGTGCTAGCTGAGCCAGGCAGGCAGAGCAGCCACAGTCCCCTGATATAGTTCTAGACACATAGTCTCCTGTGTAAGCTTTGTGTCTCAGTGAGTCTGGGAAAGGACAGTACCCATAAAAGACAGGCCATGGGTGAGACCTCATGAATGTAGAGGCCAGGCGGAGATGTGTCCACGATGAGGTAATGTTTTAGGGGAGGGCAGGAAGGAGGAACCTGGCCTTAAGATGTGGGTGCTCATGTAGCCCAACTGCCACATTATGGACAGAACTTAGGATGGAGACCTTGAAATGTGAGGAGACATTTGCTATGGATGTTCAGGGGTGTAGTCCAGGCCATTAAGGATGTCCCAAGGGGGGAGGGGAGTAGGCAGACAGCAATGTGACCACGGAGGAAACAACAAAGGGGCTGTTTGCTGGTTAGACATGAGACTGGGTCAGTCTTGGGAGCCTATCTGCAAGGGAAAGAAAAAAAATGATCCTTGGCCTGCCCTGGCTTAGTTAACTGCCTGATCTGGACAAATGAGGTGGTAGCAGTCTAACAGTATCCCGCTGGTGGGAGGGCCGGAGTAAGCTGTGTCCTCGGGGGATGGGGTATGTCAGGGACACTAAAGGAAAAGTGGAACCTAGTGGGGATGATTAACTGCTTGCATTTATAGCCAGAGGGCAGAGGAAAATGTCCAGATGTATGCACATTTATGATCCCTTAAGAGAGCACAGCCCTCAAGTGAGGGTGAAAACTAGGAAACTCAACACAGCCTTCCAGGAGGGAGTGGCAAGGGAGGGGGACTTGTAAAGTAAGGAGGGGAATTCCCAGGGTGCAATCCGGAAGGTGCACAGGCCCTTGGGAGTGGTACGGGGGCGAGGGTGAGGCAAGAGGAGATGGTGCAACCTCCATCCTTCACCAGTGACATTGCCAGCCCATCCACTCAGTAACATCTACAAGTGAAAGAGGTAAATAGCACTCCTGTGCATTACAAAATTATAACTGATAGGTTAGACAGTAAGTCTAGCAGAGGTTGCAGCAATTTGGTGTCTAAGAAATAGGTGGGGAGGATCAGTCAGGGAGTAGAGGCCTGGGGACAGAGGATGATGAAAGTAGGGTAGGGCAGAAGCCAGACTGAAGCTGTGGGGGAAGGAGAGTAGAAGTTGAAGAAAAGAGGGAGTACTAGCACTACACAGTATAGGTGATGAGTGCCTTCAGCAAAGAGTATATCGGGTTCCTGTCAAGTGGTGAGGTGGTGGGCATAATTGATCAGACATTCAATAAGCAACATGACAGTAGTAAAACTGTAATAAGAAAAAGAAAGGATACAAACCTGCAGCTGTAAGACATCAAGTTTGGGTAGTCAGTGGTGCAGCAGCTGTCAGGGGTTGGTGGAGTCCATTCACAGTGTTCAAGTCCATGCTGTAGGCTGCTTGGTCTGCCCAGGTAAGGGATTCCTCCAGAGATTACTGCGATGAATTAGTGTCCACATGGGTGGGTGATGGTGGCCCAGTTTGGTCAGGATTCAGGTGGTGGACTGCTGGAAGTGTCTGGCCTTTTAGGCAACCGGCTCTTGTACAGAATTGGGGCTAGTAGCTGAGTGTATGGAATCTCCACTGCAGTTCCTTGATCTATTGGCTTGGGTAGAGTATTATATCTTTGCTTATCCCTAACATGGCACCGGCCTTTTTCCTTAGAAGTTTACCAGTCCATCTGGTTGGGAAGGCAGCTTGGGTCCTCCTTAGGGGTTGTAGATTTTGCATTGTTGGGGTGGTAGAGTTCTGAGAAGTTTATTGGGGCCTGTAGGCTGCTGAAGAGTCTTAGCTTTGTCCAGCCAGTGGCTAGAATACAAGCTTCTAGCCAGAGCCAATACGGTTGTGGTGAGCTGAAGCTCTGAAGAGCTAGTGCTACCTGTGCCACTGAGTGCCATCCACAAAATAGAGGCAGTGATGTAAATGCATGTGCACGACATTCATGTATGCACAGTTGCAGTGAATGGCAATATGCCATTTGCAAGATGGCAGCACCAGCAGAACTGCACTTGCGCAGCTCTTGTCCTGGAATGTGGAAGTAACAGCCAAAACAGTGCGCCTGTTACTCCATAGCGGTTGATCATGGTGGAGTGTACAAGCTCCGTTGGACTTTCGGAAGGATACTTCCAAAAGTCCAATGGAAGGTGCCACAATTGGCCATTTTGAGCCACAGAAAGCAAAACTTCTGCTTTGTGCATGTGCAGCTGTGGTGAGTGGCAATATGCCATGCGCAAGATGGTAGCACCAGCAGAACTAAGTTCTTGTCCTGGAATGTGAAAGTAACAGACAGAAAGCAAAACATCTGTAGGCTCTGCCCACAGCTATAAAAATGGGTGGCCTCCACCACCTAGTCAAAAGTGTGGAAGAATCTATTATTGGTAAGAGTGAGTTTGGCCACATAAAGGAATCTATATGGTATTTTTAGCTCTTGAAGGATCTTTTCGCACATTATACTCCTTGCACCTTTGAGCTAATTCTGCAGAATAGTTTGCAAATATCTGGATCCTATTGCCATTCCATTTCAGTGAACCCTGGCCCCTGGCTATGGCGAGGATCAACTCTTTGTCTGGATACTGGAGGAGTGGGCTATGATTGGCTGAGGCCAATCTCAGGGTTTAGGTGGTGGACCCAGAGTCCTGTGGGCTCTCCTAATTTCCAGAGGGAGCTTCCAAGTAGGTTGCAAAAGGTGTGTGAGCTCTTTGATTTGAAAGTCGGCCACGTTTTTATTTTTCACTCCCTTGGGGAAAGCCAACGAACCTAAGATTAGTCAGCTTCTATTCTCTGCATCTTTGGCCCAGGTCCAAAGGAGCACCACTAGCCTTTCCAGTTCCTGGATATGGGCCTCATGCCTCGTGTCCTTATAAGCCATATACACTAGGAATGTTTCAGTATACCAGACCTTACCCTAAAGATCCTGAACCTTGCCTTCTAGTTTTGTGACTGGGGACTTGAAGAAGGTAATTTCTTTTAATACAAGTTGTAGCAGTCCTTTCATTTCTGCAGTGTCGCTGGTAGCACTTGGGGGTGGGGGCAGGAGTCTCTGCCATTCTCGCCAGTGAGACTGGTGCAGCTGTGGCCCGAAAAGGTTTTCCCCCTCCCATGAGAAACTCTGAGATTTCACTGTGAGACTAGTACAAATAATAGTTTCTGCTCTTGCTGAGTGTATATGTGTTGAAGAATGGTGCAATAATGCAAGGATTAATTGCAAAACACGACCTGATGGCCTGAGCTGGCAAACTCTGTTGTCATGTTGGGCCACTACTCACGATGTGCCTCTTTTTATTCTTTTCTTTTTCATTCTTTAGTAACCAGGGAAGTCCCACTGGGCCAGAAGGCTCATTTACTGGGGCAACCTGGGAGCACTGGGGCAGTTAAGGACTTGCTCAGAGTCACAGTTTGGTAAGTAGAAGTTGTGGGTGTCAAGTCCAGGTCTGCAGGATGTACCAAGCTCGTTTGCAGCTTGTTACTCTAACCTCTAGGCTATACTGCTAGCCAGGATGTGAAGGCATTGCCAATCCTCATAGACTGGACACTGCATTTTCAGTAGGACATTCTTTTCTCACTTCTGCTCCTGTGACTACTGTATCCTCATCAAGTCATCTGCATGTGAATGTGAACAAACAGGTATTAGAATCATGCAGCAGATGCATGCACAGGGCATGATAAACATATGTGGCACAGACCTGTACCATGCCTGCTGGCTGCAAAGGCATGCTCCCCACCTACGCCATTACCTGCATCACCCACAGGCCCATCCCTGCAGTGTCCACTAGTGCCATCATCCCCTGGTACATGTCCATCCCCGCTGCAACATTCTAAATAAATAATAAATAAATTAGCACCTCTAAGCTAACGATCCAACCTGTTAATAAACAAGTGTCTCACTCTCTTCTGCCCCAAAAGGTTTAAGAACCAGCATCAGTTTGCAAAGATAAGACAGCTTCTTGACCATTAATACAATGTTCTTAAAGAGCCCCTGACACCGTAGAAAAATCTTGAAGAAATGTAAGATTTAGATAGTTCAGTTTATATTTCATGTATTTTCTATAATTATTTACCTTTTTCTTTATTACTGAGGACAGATGAATGAAAGAGGCTTACTGTCCCTTAGACCTTATCTGCTCTTTTGCTATTCTACATATGACATCATGATCAGGTTGTACCTGGAAATGAGCTTCTGGTCATGGCGCTTTTCCAGTTACCAACTTTTAAATAAAGAAATAAAATAAATAATCCCCATTTATGGCATCATAATTATCCCCACGGCAACAGACAGTGATGTCATAAACAGAATTTGATGTCATATGTAGGCAAGCAGCCAGAACAGATAGGGCAGTGATCCTATTTACATGCAGATGTCCTTAGTAATAAAGAAGAATGAGAAATACAGAAACAATAAAATATAAACTCACTTGTGCTAAACATTACATTTTCTCAAAGTTGTCACAATGGTGTCAGGGGCTCTTTAACAATGGCTGTTACTAAGAGATCATATGACTTTTGCAAAATAATGAATACGGCACTGATTGGTCCTCCTGTTCGCTGTGTCTGATGGGTCTGAGGATCAAGGCACTGATTGGTCCTCCTGTTCACTGTGTCTGATGGCTCTGAGGATCAAGGTTTTGATTGGTCCTCCTATTCACGGTGTCTGATGGCTCTGTGATCAAGGCCCTGACTCAACTCTGCCTGTTGCTCTTTGATAGCTCTGATGTTCAAGGTCCTTTGCAGGTACTCCCAGTGGCTCTGAGGATCAGGGAACTGACTGGGTCTCCTTGCTGCTGCTGCTTTTCCTACTACAGTTTAATAAGATGCCCCTGTATATTTCTAATTGTTTAAATCTTACTGATGTTAGCGGATATGCACATATGTATTTGTTGCGAGTCCCAGGAATAGTTTTTCTTGGTTTGATTGAATTCATTCAAGGTGTCCTTTCCTGTTGATTTCAATTCTCTGTAAATGTCATGTCTCTAAACCATACATATCAATATTTCATGTCATTATGGTTGATGAAACAAAGGCTCACATTTGCAGAGTGAACCAAGATCATCTTTCATAAGTGACAGTCGAGAATACACTTAGTTTTTGAGTGTTTGTGCCAAGTTGCCATGGTATCTGTTCACCCATGCAGCAATGTCCCCTTTCACCTTATGTTCTCTTCAGTTTTGCTACTCTTTGTACAGCACGGTATGTACACTGTGGGGATGCTAGTACAGTTCCCACTGTAATGTGGGGATGCTAGTACAGTTCCCCTTAGATGTATAAGATTTATTCACAGAGTCCCTGTTTCATGCCCCCCATTGTATACATAACCACATTTTTGCCCTGAGTTTTATTTTAAATGTTATTCTTGAGTATGTATTTGACACTGTAATAGGAAAACATTATTGTAGCAGTCATCTGTACTTACATTGAAACAGAATCCAAAACCATATTCCATAAGGAAAAAGTGTCCCTTAAATACCGCCAGCAACTAGGGTTGCTTCAAGTCATGTGAACTGTGCCTAATGAATAGAATATGCCAACAAACAAAACAGACTGGCACCAGTTCTCCATGTAAGCAATAAGACATGGCGGGGTGTGTATTACGGTGTGATAACGACACCCCTAGTGGCGTAGTTAGGCATGAGGCCGTAGGCCGAGTGCCAGTCGCCCCTAGGAGTGTAGTTATCACACTGTAATGCAGACCCCTGGAGTGTCTTGTTGCACTTATAAAATGGCCATTTATGTTCAGAAGCAGTTTTTTTCCCTGGAAGTACATTTTTAAATAAGTTAAACTGTAAAGAGTATGTCGTTTTAATATAACAGTCCTTCCCCCAACTTGGACTACATTTATTTTACTGCTTTAGTTTAGATCTTTCAACCCAATTCAGATTCCATAATCGTAGTTTTATAGTTTCCCTGACCCCCCCCACCCCACCTTCCAACAGAATGCTTGCAAGCTCTGTGCCTCTTAAAAACTGTGATCAAGTGTCTCCTAATTTTTTTTTTAACTCAGTAGATGACATCTGTGTAGAGTGATACCGGGCAGGACCTGTTACAGGTGGCAGGAGAACGAATAGGAGATCAAAAGTTTCATGGGGAAAAACATACAGTACCAAGCTTAACACAGCTCATCTCTAGACATTTCTATTGATTGTCTTATTTAGCAACTGCCAACTACTTGCTTGCTTCTCTTTCCCTCGCTTTATCAGCTGCTTGCTTGACACCCCCCCACACACACACGTATGCATTCCTTCACTGAAGTTTGGCTGTACAGATGAGCACATTTATTTAGTTATTTCAAAAGTTTCATGGGGAAAAACATACCAAACTTAACACAGCTCATTTCCAGATGTTTCTATTATTGTGTTGTTTAGTAGCCGCCATTGGCTAGCTCACTTCTATGTCCCTCGCTTTATCAGCTGTTCGCTTGGAACTCTCCCCACACCCTTGTTCTTTCACTGATGTTACTTTGGTAAGTCAGAGTACTGAAAAAAATTGCTTCCTCATGTTGCCCTGAGCCATCACCCCTCTATGTTCAAATTGTGCCCCTTGTTTGTGCACACTCTTTTTCTGAAAACGCTACCTGCTTGGACTTTGTGCAAACATCTGTTGAAAGCACTCAAGCTAGCATGATACAGCTGTGCTACTTTAATGACAGATACAGACAGGGCAGCTCACTGTAAATACCTGTGCCTGGGGCATAGCACAAGCATCAAAAACACAGCCAAAAATATTTGGCACCAGAAAACTGCCAGAACACAAAATTAATGTTAAATAGATTATAGTAACATATACCAAGAGCTCTAAATTGTCTAACCACTATCAATCATCAATATTTCACCAGAACGTGACACTTTTCAAGGCAGCTTGAAGGCATCAGGTTCCATCGTGAAACATTGGTGGACTTGTTGGATCAACTTGGGCTATTGGATGTGTCAATAAATCTGTTTAATACTTAGTTTGGTATGTTTGTGGTTTTGGTGCTAGGCTTCATCGTTCTTAAAAATAATGATCAGCCTGCACATGTTCCTTATAATGGGGAGGGTCCTACATTAGAATGCATTGAAAACGGGAAGCATTTTAGAGGCAGAAAGACCCTCAGTCCATCAAGTCTGGAATGAAGGATACCAGAAAGAAAGATACCAAACATTGGCAACACCACCAGGAAATTCATTATTACAGACCCAATCTCAAAGTGGGTGTCACTTTTGAGAAAATGTTGAAAACAAAATATTTAGACACCATTCAGTTTATCTTTTTGGATTGAGCACAATTCCTTCTTTTTGCTCTTCAGTTCTATGCTAATTTGCATGGAAACAGAATCCTTGTCCACTAGAGCTCATTTATTTCTTCTGTAATCTTTCGCTGAAGTCTTTATTGTCTGTTGTGACATCACACTTTGCTGCCATGGAAATGATTATGATGTCACAAACAAAAGATGGTAACTTCAGCTAAGGATTAAGTAGCAGGGGCAGATCAATGGTAGGGGATACAAATCCTGTCTCAATGTTAAAAGACCTTAATAATGAAGAATAAATGGCATAGAAATACAGGAAATATATCAAATATCGTTTGGTTTGGGTCTAGGTTTTAGCTTATTTGTGTTTCCCCAAAAGCCAGAAAATCACTTTAAGGGAAGCACCACAGCTGTTTTACTTTTTTTTTTTTTTTTTTTTTAAGTCTTTGGACCGCAGCTGGAGATAAGTGAAGTTAATTTGCACACTCTCTGTCTCAGATTTACCATGTGCGCATGTGTGTGTGTATTTTATTTATTGAATTTTCATTACCGGGCTAGCCCACTGAGACTAAAAGTCCCTTTTTCAGGGGTGACCCAGAGTTAATTACAGAAAAGTGCAAGTGTACAAACAATGTTGGAGTACATACAATGGTTAGAAGCAAAGGACATTATGCAAAGATATTGCAGGAGCAATGACGGTAATTACAGCATAGTAAGTGCAGCAAACTTGTATGCAAGGTCAGCTGTTAGTTACTTATGTACATTTTGCACTGCATAGCATGCATTCAGCAATACGTAGACAAATAGACAGACATGCCACATCGTGTATAAATAGAATTTAGAGAGTAAACCATCACTAAAACAGGAGGCCTTCAATGATTACAGTTGCAGATACTCCTGCCAAGATAAGAGAACCACAACACTATTCTTGAAGTCAGTGGAGCTGGTTTCAGTTGTGGATCTTGAGGGGCATTTATTCCAAATGTATGGGTCTAAGAAGATAAAATTGACTTCCCTAGCCCCAACTTTAAAGGATACACAAGCTGAAAACACAATCATCCAACACTGGAGCGAACAACATACCTCTTGCTCATCGCTGCAACAAAATGAATGAGTGATGATGTCTTCACTCTATAGTAACACCTGATTGGCTGATGAGGTCCCTATGATGTCATCAGAACCCCCAATGAAAACACATAGTTCAACAAAGAGCCTTGAAATCAACTTGTCACCTAACAGGCAGCTAGCCCAGAGCAGGTAGCGAAGGGGGATCTATGCTCTAAGTTCTGACTGGAGATCAATAACCTCACTGCTACATTCTGTACCAGCTGCAGGCAGAGCAACTGAACCCAAGGCAAGCCTTCATGGAGCACATTCCTGTAATCTAGATGGGACACCACGATGGTCAGCACTAGTCTTCAGAGATACAGGGTCCTGTAAAGGGCAGAAACTGGAGAGGTTCCTGCGATCACAGAAACAACTCTTGACAGCAGCTGAAACTTGAGGCTGGTCTTGTCAAACACCACCTCCCACACTGTGAATCTGCCTTACTCCCTGCAGCTTAACACCCCCATTAGGGGAGCCAGAGGCCACCTTGGAGGGCCAACACCTTTAACTATTGATAACATGAGACAAAGCAGTTGCAGTGCTATGATACCTCACTTACATCAATCCCCCCAACAGATCTCCCCTCTGACATTGCCTGCACCAGCCACCTATCTGTCCCACACTGGTTACTAATCCTAAGCCATTAGCTCAACCACCACACACCTAATGGGTTACCATGATACACTTGGAACACCACAGCCTCCTGGAGATGCAAAACTTCCTACCTGGCTGGTGGCACATTTTTCTTCAGTCACTCACAGGATAGTTGTTTGTACCTCTCTTTAGCATAGCACCTTCTCGATCAAACCCCACCTGTGTTCCCCTAAAGTGTTTTGGGAGACTGTCCTCCAGGTCAGATGGCCATCAGGGTGTTCCCCTTGAAGGGAAAGCCATGGTCCCTATGTCCTCAGTTGGCCCCCCTACATCCTGCTGCTATCTAGAGGATTGCTAACACACTGGGGTCCCCAGCTCAAGGCCTCACTTGGACCTCTTGTTGTCTGGCTGTTCCTGCAGTAAGCTCCTATCCCAGATTCTCCCAGACTGTTCTAAACTGGCTCTTTTATTTATTCTCTAAACTCCCCCCACTCCCCAAGCTTCATCTTGAGGCTTGACACTAGACAGTCACTTAAAAAGCTAATAGAACCAAAAATAGCAGACACAGGAAAATGCCACACATTTTAAGTTGTCAGTTATAACTTTTAATTTTTGAAGTATTTTTCTTTTTGCTCATTAGAATGTTTTCAATATGATAATAGTATGCTGGATGTATGAAACAGCACTCTGTCTGGCAGCTGACCTACAGTTCTAAATCTCCCATTACATCATCCGCACTGTAGCCTCACTAACAGTAACATCACAGGTGACTGACCTGGCAGCTACTGTGTGGCTCTTCCTGGGCAGCTGGGATGTCACAGTCAGTGAGGTCACAGTACTGATGATGTAACGAGAGGAACAGAGCCAGATATGTCAGCTGCTTGGCAAAGTACTGTTCCACACATCACAAATACTAACGTCAGGTGAAAAAAGACTTCTAATTAAGCAAAGGTAAAAGAGAAAATATCTCAGATATAAAAGGTAATAGCTAACTGCTTTTAAAAGCTAATGTTACTTTTGGGCAGCACACTAGCTCCTTAAGTGAAAGGAGTTGTGTGGCATGGATGGCATTAGGCAGTGAAGGTGAGCAGAGAGAAAATACTGCCTGCTGTCTTGGGGGCCACAGATGCCATGGATGAGGTTACTGTGTGTAGGAATTAGAGGGATGCTAGACTACCAAAGAATACATGTTTAATTATTGAGTTACCAGGAGTGGGATGGGAAGAGACGCTAGCCTACCAGGGCATGGATGTTTATTTATTGAGTTACCAGGAGTGGGGTGGGGAGGGACGCTAGCTTACCAGGGCATGGATGTTTATTTAATGGGTTACCAGGAATGGGGTGGGGAATGATGCTAGCTTACCAGGGCATGGATGTTTATTTAATGGGTTACCAGGAATGGGGTGGGGAGGGACGCTAGCTTACCAGGGCATGGATGTTTGTTGTTATGGTTACCAGGGTGGGGTGGGGAGAGACGCTAGCCTACCAGGGCATGGATGTTTATTGTGAGCAGGATCATGTCAGTCAATAAACAGATTGCTAATTAGTCTCTTTCAGAGGACGATAACTGTGGAGACAACTTTGATAGTTTGGAGGTTAGAAAATAATTGTATGGGGAGATGGTAGCATCTGGTTTTGGAAGTGTGTATTGCAGATATCAATAAGTAGTTATTGTCTTTTTTTTTTTTTCACTAACAGAGGGAGGGATGGGCTCTGTAGGGTTGTTTTTGTCCTAGGCAGGGCTGCAGCTTTACAACGTGAAATCATTGAAGAGTAGAAACAGAAGTGGTAAAATATAGAGATAACAGTAAAATGGGCAAGAAATATTAAGCATTTTCAATACTACTGTTAGTAACATACAAATCAAGATGGCTGAATCAGAAGCCAAGGTGATAAGGAAGGGCTGAGATGTACTTGCAGCAAGAGAGACTCGGTTAAGCTGGATGTTGAAGGATTACTAATGTTCTTGTGTATAGAGCTGGCAGGAGCCACATAATGGAGCAAAGATGCCAGTAGGGGTGCAGAAGGGTATCATGGCAGCCAAAAGAAATGTTATGCAATTGACTCTGCTAATACAGAAAAGATGCTTTGTAATACTGTAGTTCGAGTCCCCTTCCATTTTAGGAAGGTCAGTCATGCCCATCTACTATTGGCCAAACTTCACTGGTTTCCAACTGAACACAGAAAAGACTACAGAATACTTCTACTTATATTCAAATGCTGAAATGGACCCACTCATCCAGATTTATCTGAATGGCTTCACAAGTACTTACCAACCTGTCGACTTTGCTAGTCTGATGCACATCTTTATAATGTTCCTTCACCAGACTAGCTACATTTGGTGACAACCTTTTTGGTTGAGGCCTTAAGTCTTTGGTATAGACTACCACTGGAAATTCAGACTTGTGTTGATCCTAACCTATTGAAAACCAGGCTTAAACGATTCATTATTGACAAGCATTTAATGCTGCTTTGACTATTCTTGTATCCCAATTCTATATCGTGCCTTGAAAAATGTTTAAAGGCACCAAGAGAATCGCACTTATTATTATGGTAAGAAGGATAATAAAAACAAGGTGCTTCGGGTTTTGCTTAGTCACCTGGACAGCAGAGGAAAAGTAGATCAAGGAATGTTGCTGGTAAAAGAAGTTTGTAAGAGTACAAGTGATGTGTCTCGCGTATTTTCCATTATCCTGGCTTTGGGCACAAAAGGAGTGGTCTCTTTCCTCTGTCTCTGAGAACTTATGCCTCATCATGCTCTCTGGGATCCTCAAGGGGATTTTGTTTAGGTGACCATGAATAATCAGGGTCTGTTCCTATTATATACTATCGCGTCTATTATATATATATATATATATATATATAAAATCTGTAATTTGTATTACTTCTTTCTCTCTACAAGCACTTATTCATTGCTTTTAACCTGTATTATTGATTGTATGTCTGATCCAACCTGCCTATTATTGTGTTCACATTGTACCTATCTTGTTACCCCCTTCGCTGTATAATTCATTTGTTGACGTGGAGCCTTTGTAAACGAGCCCCTGACTCAAAGGTGTTAATACGAGATTCAATAAAATAAAAAAGAAATAAAAAAATAATAGGATGATATTCAGATGGCCATGGACAGGGAATGCATTGTTGGGACAGTGTTTTTTAGACCTCTCCAGGGCCTTTAGAACAATCATTCATACCCTGTAAATGAGCTGGGTTTCCAGGGTGGAGTGAATGAATGGTTTGCAAGCTATTTGGGGGAAGGAAACAGATGGTGGACTATCGGGGAGTTAGATGTGATATTTTTTAGAATCTTGTTTTCTAAAGAGATTCCTTTATTCCGTTTATGTTGAGAGTTAATCCTTCAAATTTTCTCTTCCGTTGCTACCGCTGTGGAAAGAAGATTGCCTCTTCAAATGAACACTCACTCTGTGTCTGCTGTTTTAAGACTGGCCACGATGCCTCAGACTGTGATCTCTGCCAAAAGTTTAATCAAACCACCCTCAGGTGATGCAGAAAGGCTCTTAAAAAATTCCTCATGGAGCAATAGGTAGCCAGTTCAGGGCATGGGTCCTCCAGGGTCCTTCCTTCCCAGTCACTGGCAGGGTTATTGAGCTCCCAGCCTGGTAAGGCTCAAGACAAGTTCTTAGGGAAAAGTCACAAAAGGACAGAGATCAGGAACCTCCCCAGTGGCATTCCTACTCCCTGATGGCCTCTTCCTCCTCATCCGGGAGTACTCTGTTGGCTGCGGCTGCACTAACACCTAAACTTGCTGTCCAGGTCTCTGTCCCTACAAGGCCCATACTGACAGCACCTTCACCTGATGTGCAAGGTGGCTGGCCATCGACCTCCAGGTCATCGGACCCTTCTTCGTCGATGATGGGACCATCGTTGGTGGCCCCCCCGTCAAGGCCTGATGTTTCCTCAGGTCCTCAGGCTGTGGGCTCTTTGGGTTCTCAGGGACTGTCTGGCTTGTCATTGCTTCCTGCATCGTCATCCCCGTCGATGCAGCCATCCACTGTCATTGACCTCAATGACATTTTACCCAAATTCACTACAGTTTTGGTCCACCAGTTGGGCACATATAGGCTTGCATTGCCTGTGCCGTCAATGGCACCATCATCGTTGACACCACTTCAGCCTCCACAGGCTGCTTCCTGTGGGTCATCATCAGTACCTCACTTGTCGGACCTAGAATTGGAACAGATCGATGTCAATGAGGAGTATCATCCTGACCTTATTCTGCCAAATGAAGAGGAGAAAGAGGAAGAGCCCTTCTCCTCTGATAGATCCACAGCTTCCTCAGTGAGTGAGGACTCTGTCGAGCATAATCCTCGGTCTCCTCCAGAGGACCTTATCTTCTTCAGTGTTGTGGAACAGCTGTCCTCAGCCATGGGCTTTCACACTAAGGAGGAGAATGCCACCAGGTGAGATCCGGTGGATTTCCTAGAAATTTCAGTCTCCTCCTAAAGTCATCCCTATCCTTCCTGCATTAAGGAATGCCATGACTGCAGCCTGGCACAGGCCTGATATGGTGCCAGCCATTCCCCATAGGGCTAATAAGTTATATCATGCCCCTCAGGGTCTTACGCACTATGCTGCCCAACCAGAGACAGATTATCTGGTTATAAAGGCAGCACATGATTTGTCCAAGGTGCCAAAGCTACAGCTCCCTCCCGCCTCCGACAGAGAATCAAGAGGATTGCTCTCTGGAGCAAGAGGGTCTACACCTCATCCACCCTCAGGCTGAGTATTACGAATGACCTTTTTCACATGGTCAAGTACCAGAATACCCTTTGGAAGAAGAGCAAGGTCACGGCCCAGGCCCTTCCTGATTGTACCCAAAAGCAAGAGGTTCTTAAGTGCCTGCAAAATGCTGAAGATACTAGCAAGCAACTCTTGTGGGCCCTCTGTGAAAATCTCAGACACTGGTGCTAGGGCTGCTGCCACTGGCATTTGCCTTTGTAGTTACTCCTGGCTGAGGGTCTCAGGTTTTCCTGCTGACATCCAGTAAAAAGTGCATAATGCCCCTTTTAATGGCTCCAAGTTGTTCAGTCCAGATATGCAGGACATCATAAATGAGCTGCAGGCATCTGGCAAGGCTATCAAGTCTGTTCATTCATTCTGTCATACACAACCCAAGAGCAGACAGTGCCCTCCCTGTCACAGAGTGCCCCACAAACCTGGAGCAATCTCTTGGCCCCATGGCAAATGCAGAGCCTCCCACCACCTTGCCCACCCTGTCCTCTGCTGAAGTCGCAGCCAAGCGCCACGGGGTGATAGCCCTAGCGGCTGGATCCACCTCTGCTTGACTCCTTGCCAGACCCTCCTCTTCCTGTCCCCAACCGAGAGGTGATGGTTGGATGTCAGTTCTCCCTCCATGTCAATCAGTGGAGAACCATCACATCAGAAGCCTGGATTCTTCAAATCATAGAAAGGGGTCACACTCTGGAGCTCATTGAGCCACTTCCAGAGACTCCTCTAGTGCCTACCACCTATCCCCTGGCCCACCTGTCTGTTCTCAGGGAGGAGGTGCAGTCCCTTCTGCACAAAAAGGCCATCGAGCCAGTGCCCAGGTGCCAAAGAAACATGAGATTTTAGACCAGGTTCTTCCTGGTTCCCAAAAGAACCGGAGACCTGAGGCCCATTGTAAACCTCAAGGACCTCAATTTGTATGTCCAGTACAAGAAGTTTTGAATAATAACCTTGCAGGGCTTGCTGCCCCTCCTCAAGCTGGGCAACTGGCTGTGTTCTCTGAACATGCAGGACACGTACTATATCAGTGTTTCCACCCCACGAGAGATTCCTCCAGTTTCTTTTCCGGGGGCAAGCATTGCCAATTAAAAGTATCGCCCTTTGGCTTGTCCTCTGTGCTGTAGGTCTTTACCAAATGCTTAGCAGTGGTAGATGCAGCTCTCAGGAGGAGGGACTGTATGTTTTCCCCTATCCGGATGATTGGCTCCTAAAGGCCTCATTCACGGAACAGGTCCTGCAGACTCTGGAGAGAACTCTTCGGCTGTTTCTTTCCCTGGGCACTACCGTCAGCTTGCCCACGTCGGTCCTGGTCCCATTCTTTTTTTTTTTTTGAAATCTCTTTTTATCTCCTCCTTGGTCACCCTCGCCATTCCTCTCCTTCGGGCTTAGCTCAATGCCCTCCAGTCCCTCACTGAATCTGCCTCTAGAGTGCCTCTCCTGGTGACTCCTACCTGCCTCTTTCCTCCATGGAGCACCTTACTGCGGGGTCTGCCCGTGATTGCAGACTGGGTGGCTGGAGGCGGCCGTCATCCGAATGCCGCTGGGTTTTCCATTTCTGTCCCTCCCCTCCATCCCGCTGAGGGGCCTGGCTCGGGGGCGGGCGTGCTTATGCCGCCTGCCAAGTGCCAGATGGTGTCCTCCTCCCGGCTCCCCAATGAAAGCTGCCATTGCCCAGAGAGTGATTGCTTCCACCGGCTCTCCGGTGTCGGGTGCATTAAACACCCTGGTATCCCTCCTCAAGGAGGAGGAGCATCTGTGGGACGCCTGATCCTCCTTCCCCTGACAACCCTAGTGTCTTTTCCTCAACCCGGATCGGGCCAAGGCAGGCGAGTGTGGCGCTCCAGCACCTCAACCCTCAGTGCCACTGGCAGGCGGTCCTGGTCCCATTCTAAAAGCTGCAGTATGTGGGACCATTCTAGACTTGACACAGGAAAAGGCCTTCCTGCCTCAGAACAGGGTGAAGTGCCTTATTACTCAGGCTCAAAAAGTCACCCAGAGCTGATGTCCTTGCAAGAGTGTACTTGAGGCTGTTGGGATTGATGGCTGTGGCCAGCTCCACTGTTCAGCTGGCCAGGATCCACATGCGTATTCTCCAGTGGACTCTCCTAGTACAATGGGACCAGTGCATGATGAATTAGATCAGTTAGTGCTGATCTCCTCCCTGTCCATAAGGTGTTCCAGTAGTGGTGGAACCCTGAACCTGCTGCAAGGGTCCCTTTTCAGATCTCCTCCCACCAGCAGATTCTCACCACAGATGCCTCCGGTTTGGGCTGGGTGGCTCATCTAGGTCCCTTCAGACCCAGGGCTCTTGGTCCCAGCTCAAAACTTCCCTGCATATCGATGTCCTGGAGATGCAGGAGTCCTTATGCCATGTAGACTTTTCAGAACCATCTCCTCACCGGTCAGTTGCTGATTCAGTCTGACAACCTCAGTGTCCTGTATTACATCAACAAGCGGGGTGGGGGACAAATTCATATCCCCTGAGCAGGGAACCCATGAGAGTATGGTACTGGGCACTAGACCATGGTCTAACTCTCCCAGCAGTGCACATCCCAGGAGTGCTAAACACTCTGGCAGACAGCCTCAGCTGGACGCAGTCCAGCATACATGAGTGGGAGCTTCTCTCATCCATCTCAGAAAATCTGTTCAACAGATGGGGTCATCTAGAGTTGGACCTTTTTACGTCCCCACTCAATGCAAAACTACCCAGTTTCTGCTCGCTCAATCCAGGACCTGGAGTTTTCTGGTGAGACACGTTGTCCCTCTCCTCGAGTGGAAGGTTCCTTTAAAACCTTTCCTCCATTTCCTCTGATTCATAGGGTGCTAATCAAACTGCAGATGGAGGGGCCAGCATAATTCTGGTAGCTCCATTCTGGCCTCGACATATCTTGTTTAGGTATATAGGTGAGCAGCGGAGGAAGACAGTGAAAGGGATACCCAGTCTGAGGAGTGGGGCAGAGGAGCGAGTGGTAGGGGACCAGGAGAAGGCTGAACTGGTGAATAGCTATTTCAGCTCAGCATTCACAAAAGAAGAGGAATGGAAGGGAGGTGAATCTAGTATGGCAGAGGTTGAAGGCGAAGGAGTGGACATGAGTCCCTTTCGGGGTAGGGGAGATCCTGAGGGAGCTTAAGGACTTGAAGGTTGACAAAGCCATGGGACCAGATGGGGTTCACCCAAGAGTCAATCAATCAATCTTTATTTAGCCAGGTGAAACTCCATTGAGCAAGCTCATTTTCAAGAAGGGCCTGGTAGGTACAGAATAAATAATACAGTAGCACAATAGAACATATAGCACAAATGGGCATAGTAATACATAGCAATAAAAACAAGGTACAAGGATAATCTATGAGGCCCAGTCGTAAGGTGAAGCTTCATCCCAGTAAACAGTACAGCATGGAGGTGGAAACAAGTCAGCACCAATGTGCCGAACCAGTGATTTTAGACTCTGATAGCTCTAGTAGAGCATAGTTAATGCTAGTGACAGTGCAAGCTCAGGACTCAGGAGCAGGACAGAGAACTTTATCAGTTAAAGCAGAAAGAGGCTAGGAAGGCAGTCAGAATAGCAAAGGCCCAAACTGAGGAAAGGATAGCCAATTCTATTAAGAAGGGGATAAGACCTTTTATGGATACATTAGGGGAGCGAAAAGACCAAAGGAGGGATACTGAAGCTTAATAAAGGGAGGAATGTGGGTAGGGGTGACAGTGAAAAGCTGGGATACTGAACGAATATTTCTGCTCAGTATTCACAAAGGAAGAGGAGGAGGCGTTACCTAAACCAAACAAGAGAAACACTCTGAAGACAGGGGTCGATACCAGTCCATTTACAGAAGAAAGGGTTCTGAAAAGAACTAATACAATTGAAGGTGGACAAAGCAATGAGGCCTGATGGGATTGCCAAGAATTCTAAAAGAACCAAGGGTAGAACTAGTGACACCGCTGACTACTCTCTTTAACAAATCATGGGAGGATGGGGTGGTACCCGAGGACTGGAGGAGGGCAGATGTGATTCCTCTTCACAAAAGTGGGAGCAGGACAGAGGCAGGAAACCAGACCAGTTAGTTTGACCTCAGTGGTAGGGAAAATGATGGAACTACTTCTGAAGGAAAGAACTGTTGAGTACCTAGAGGCCAGTGGGGCACAGGACCCAAGGCAGCATGGATTCCGCGATGGGAAAGTGTGTCAGGCAGATCTAATAGATTTCTTTGACTGGGTGACCAAAGTAGTAGACCAGGGAGGGGCTGTGGACATGGCTTACCTAGATTTTAGCAAGGCATTTGATACAGTCCCACACAAAAGATTAATTCACAAGATAGCCAGCCTTGGAGTGGGTCCCAGGTGGTAGGCTGATAAAAATTGGCTAGACAACAGGACGCAAAGGGTAGTAGTAAATGGAGTACACAGTGAAGAAAGGAGGGTTACTAGCGGGCACTGAGGGTTCGGGCATCAGACCCCGTCCCTTTAATGTCTTTATAAGGACATTGCAGAGGAACTGGAAGGAAAAGTATGTCTCTTTTGCAGATGACCACGAAGATCTACAACAGGGTTGATACACAGATGGAGTGGAAAGGATGAGAAGGGACTTGGCAAGGTTGGAGGAATGGTCAAAATGTATGGCAGCTCAGATTCAATGCAAGAAGTGCAAGGTAATGCACATGGAAACAAAAACCCAGGGGAAGCATACACAATGGGGGGTGAGATACTGACAACAGTAAAAATAGAAAGGGACCTGGGGGTAATTATATCAGATGACCTAAAGGTGGGCA
This sequence comes from Neoceratodus forsteri, assembly GCA_016271365.2. Taxonomy (NCBI): domain Eukaryota; kingdom Metazoa; phylum Chordata; order Ceratodontiformes; family Ceratodontidae; genus Neoceratodus; species Neoceratodus forsteri. The sequence goes on along the minus strand of CM028131.1, from coordinate 1,545,244,525 downwards.
AGCAATGTGAGACGGCAGTAAGGAAGGCTGGGGGATACTGGGATGCACAGGGAGAGGCATCAATAGTAGAAAACAGGAAGTTGTTATCCCTCTGTACAGACAGTTGGTGAGACCCCATCTGGAGTACTGTGTGCAGTTCTGGAGACACCATCTCTGCAAAGACATAGACAGAGTGGAGGCTGTCCAGAGGAGGGCAACCAAAATGGTGCAGGGTCTGCACCAGAAGACATACTGAAGAAAGACTAAAGGAGCTTAATATGTATACCCTTGAGGAAAGAAGGGAGAGAGGGGACATGATAGAAACTTTCAAGTACCTCAAGGGAATTAACAAAGTCCAAGAGGGTAGCATCTTTCAGAAAAAGAGATGTGCAAGAACAAGGGGGCACAATTTGAAGATAGAAGGGGGATGGCTCAGAGGTAATGTGAGGAAGTATTTTTTCACTGAGAGGGTTGTGGATGCATGGAACAGCCTCCCTGAGGAGGTCGTGGAGTCAAGAACAGTGGGGGACTTCAAGAATGCATGGGATAGGCATAAGGCAGTCCTAGTGGGGGGTAGGAGGAAGTAAGCTGTTGGTTAACTAGGATCTGCAGCTTATCTGTTAGGTAGGAAAATGGGCAGACTAGGTGGGCCAAGCGGTCCTTATCTGCCGTCAAATTCTATGTTTCTATGTTTCTAAGCTGGGGGCTCAGCAGCAAATAGAAAGCAGGGATGAATCCAGCAACATGGCTTAATGTAATTCTAACGAGAGGATAGAATGTATATAGGGTTGACTGTAAGAATAGCATTGTATGGCTACAGTTTAGCGACAGGGAGGGAAATGTACTGGCAGCTCCCTTGACCACCTTATTCAGTAATTTCTTAAGATCAGGGGTGGTACTGGACAAATGGAAACGTGCAGATGTGGTACTCCTTCACAAATGGGGGGGGGAGAGGTGGGTAACTACATGCTGTTGAGCTTGAAATCTGTAGTAGGCAAGCTTATGAAAAAACTGCACAAGAACAGAATCATCAGCTACCTGGAGGAAAAGGGACTTCGGGATCCAAGGCAGCATGGGTTCACCGAGGGTAGGTCCTGTCCAGCGAACTTGATAGAGTTCTTTGACTGAGTCACCAAGGTGGTGGATCGGTAGGGGAGAATGGTGGCTGTGTCTCACCTTGATTTCAGAAAAGCATTTGACTCAGTGCACACAGGAGGCTAGTGTACAAAATGGGTTGCCTGGGGTTGGGGGAGGTGGTAAAGGTGGGTGCAAAACTGGCTGAAGGGCAAACCACAGAGGTATTGGTCAATGGGGTACCCTCAGGGGACACTGGTCATCAGTAGGATTCCCAAGGGTCAGTGCTAGGACCACTACTGTTTAATATTTTTATAGGGACATAGCAGAGGGTCTAAAAGGAGGGTGAGTCTTTGCAGACGACGCAAAGGTCTGCAATAGAGTGGATACACAGGAGGGGTGAGAGGATGTAGAGATCTGAGGCAGTTGGATGAGTGGTCCAGAGAGTGGCAACTGTTGTTCAGTACAGCAAAGTGTAGGGTAATACACTTAGGCAGAAAAACGGAAAGTGAGTACTCTATGGGGGGGTAGGTCCCTGGAGATAACAGAAGAGAAGGGACCTTGGCATCATCATTTCACAGGACCGGAGGTGGCAAAGTATTGTGGAAGAACACTGGCAGAGCCAGCAGGATGCTGGGTTGCCTAGGAGGGATCTCCAGCAGGAGGAGAAATGTCATAATTCCCAGTACACTCAGCTGGTCAGGCCGCATCTGAAGTATGGGGGTCCAGTTCTGGAGGCCATACCTCAGGAAGGACGTGGAGAGGGTGGAAAATGTTCAGAGGGGTCAAGAGGGCATGGGACAGGCATAGAGGGTTGCTGACATGGCGGAGGGACTACTGAAAAGGCTTAGTGGATAACTAGGCAAACTGGGCAGACTAGGTGGGCCTGGTGGTCCTTTTCTGCTGTCACATTCTTATGTTCCTATGTACTACAGCAGGTAGTGGAGGAACCTCCGGTCCCGCTCCATCTCTGCAGGAATCTGCTAATGCAGGTTCAGGGGACACAACCCACTCAAAAAATGTTAAATAAATTAGATTGGATATATTATAGATTAGGGAAATTTATAACTAAAAGTGCATATGGAACCCATCACTGTGATGTATATAGAAGGTTAGGGTGGTTAGAACCTGAAAAGCAAAGAGAAAATTTGGGCTAATATTTTGCCATAAAATATTACATTCCAGTAAAGAGCAGCCAAAATGCAATCATTGGGTTCTCGATTAATAAGACTGAGCTCGTCATCTCCAAAAAATACCTTTGATAAGAACATAACGTAGATTTGGTGACCTTACGCTGCAAAATAGTTTGACTCGCTATTGGAATAAACTCCCACAGGATTTGCAATCTATTAGTAGATTATCTACTTTTACACTGCATCTAAGTAAATGTTTAAGCTCATCTTGTCAATGTTTTTAGGTAGAAATTCACTGCATTCTTCTTAGTTTAGTGTATGTATGTATATAGTTGTTTTGTACCTATGTATTAATCAGTCAAAATCTTTATTTAATAAATCAATCAAAAATGTAGTTTGTATAGTTTTTTTTGTACCTATTGTATTTTGTATAGTTTTTTCCTGTTTTTTTTGTACTTATGCCACAGGACATTGTTGTAAATGGGGATGAAACCCCAACAATTTGTATCATGTATAAAAATAATTTTTTATCAGATCAAATCAAAAACCTCAAGTCCCTTCATCTGCATGCTTGGCTCCTGAGGACGTAGCTATTGACAGATTTGGGGTTTCCCAAAGGGTGGTAGATATCCTAGTGGCTGCTTGGGAAGCCCTCCACTCGAGCCACTTATGCCATGAAGTGGCAGAGGTTTGCCATCTGGACTGCCAAACATAATCTGGACCCTTTCACTTGTCCGGTGAGCCAGATTCTGGATTACCTGATATCACTGTCAGACTCAGGTGTCCAGTACTCCTCCCCAAGTGCACCATTCAGCTGTCTAGGCCTTCATGAGCCTGTGGGTGACCACACTGTGGCTCAGCTGAATGTTTCCCGTACTTTCTTGAGGGGCATCCTGCATCTGAAACCTCTAATCCATTTCCCTGTCCTGGCTCAGGATTTGAATTTTGTTTTGGAGAAACTGACCCGGTCTCCTTTTGAGCCAGTCGCAACTTGCAAGCTATGCTTCCTTTCTTGGAAAGTGTTATTTTTGGTTGCTATTACTTCTGCTTGAAGGATTTCTGAGCTTTAGGCCCCCTGGTGCAAGGAGCCTTATTTGATTTTTCACAAAGACAGGGTGTCTTTGCACGCGAATCCTAAGTTTCTCCCTAAGATGGTGTCTGAGTTTACTCTGAACCAGTCCATCCACCTTCCTGTCTATTTTTCTGAGTGCGTCACTCCAGGGGAAGCACTTTCCATACGCTAGATGTGCACAGGACTTTGAAGCATTATCTGCTACGGACTAAGGAATGCAGAAAGTCGAAGTAGCTTTTTGTTTCTTTTGCCACAATCAAAGAGGGCAGGGCGTTCAGGTTTCCAAACAATGTCTAAATGGCTGGCAAATTGCATTGTGTTCTGCTACAGTAAGTGTGGCAAAGAGTTGCCAGGAACGGTGAAAGCTCATTCCAGAAAAGGCATGGCTACCTCTATGGCCTGTTTCAGAGGGGTCTCAGCCACTGACATTGCACGGCTTGCACCTGGAGTACCATCTGTACCTTCACCAAGCACTACAGTCTGGACAGTGCCTCAAGAGCCCATGCAGGTTTTGGCAGGGCTGTGCTGCAGGCCCTACTGCCTTAAGTTAGGGATGTCCTTCAATCTGGACCATTTCTGTGGAGGAGCTGTAATTGTTTGGAGGAGCAGATGGGGGGGCGCACATCGGTGGCGGAGGGGCAGAGGGCAGTGTGGGCTGCATAGGCAGTGTGGAGAAAGCATCAGGACCACATCGGTGGGGAAGAGAGCACACTAGCAGGCGACAGCATCTACCGGAGGGGAGCTGCTGGCTGCGTCAGCAGCAGGACAGGGAACCAGAGAAATCTTCCTGGTGGCTGCAATGGCAGTGGGCCAGGGCTGGAGCGAGAGAGAGGGGCTGCTGGGAGGAAATAGAGTGTAGAGGCAAGAGGCCCAATCAGAGGGCAGGGCACCTATTTTGAACTCGCGGCTGGGCTATAAAGGAAAAAAGCCCAGCCACCTTCACTAAATCTGGTCACCGGAGGAGCTGTAATTGTGTCTCCCCCTCGCCCCGACCTCTATTAAATAGTCAGGGGGGAGGAGTCTGGGCAGGAGTGAGCTGGACAGTAGCCTGGCCTTGATCCTCTGAGAGGTTGGACTGACACTGTGCATACTGTGTTGGGGATTGTAAAGTGTATTCACTGGGACTTCTGTGTGGGGGATTAAGTGTATTCACTGGGGATTTCTGAAAGTTGTGTAGCCACTTGGGGCTCTGATCGCTGGGGGTCCTGGTGGGATTGTTTTGCATTACATGGAGGGGCTTTTTGTCCTATAACCTACTAAGTTGATGAGGATGGGGAAGGCACCACATGTCATGAGAGCAGGCACCTTTGGAAGGGTGATTGGGTTGTCACAAATGCACTCAACAGGTTATGCCCTCTGCTCCCACAGTGCCAACCTCAGAGCACAGTAGTGTGAACAGGTGACAGACAAGGTAATCCTCCTGTCTGCCTTTGGGTCCGAATCACCTTTAGTCGTAAGTTCTGGGGGGGATTCAAACTGTGAAGCTTATGCTAGCATACCAAATGTACAGGCTCAGATATGTACCCTCTTTGGGGATTGTAGTACAATGTTTCACCAGGGACCAAGCCAGGCTTCCAAATGAACCCTGGTAACTCTATAAGAGACCTTAGGTATATTCTTACCTTTTACTCAAGCTGATAATGCCATCAAACTCTTGAACAATTGTCAGACTTGACCACCTATACATCACATTGTAAAAAAAAAGGACCGGAGCAAAGGGGTGGCTAGAGAAAATAAGGAGAGGGCTACATCTGATGCCCAGATTGTGGGAGGGGTGAGACGCCGGCTTGGGGGAGACGCCGTGAGAATAAGAGAAGATGGGCATGGAAGGGGGGTGGAATCTGTGGGTTGGGCAGGGTGGCAAGGGAGAGTAAGAGTGCTTCAGTTAGGGGATTCCATGATCAGAGGTATCCAGGGGGAGGGGCAGGGGGGGTACAGCCTGTCCAGTTAAAACCAAATGCCACCCTGAGCTGATGGTGCACAAGGCCAAGCATGAGGTATATTCATTGGCAAGGGAATGTAGAGGTCCCTGGACATACTGGTGCATCTCGGTGCAAATTAAGTAAATGGAAATAGTAAAATGGAGATACAGGCAAGGTTTCCGGAGCTAGCCAGGTTTGCCAGTCCATAGGATGGTCGATCTCCTTCTAGGAGATCCCTGCCAGTGCTGAGGGCTAGTGGGGAGAACAAACTGAAATAAAGGGTGGTTAGACAAGGGAAATTGGGACAAGGAAAGGTGGAGGGTAGTCCTGATAAATGCAAGGAGCTTAGGGAATGAGATGCCTGAGCTCCAGGCGATGCTAGTTGAGGGGGAAGTTGATGTGGCAGCTGTCCCTGAGACCTGGGCCACTCAAGGGCACAATTGGGACCTAAACATGGAGGGCTACACTAGGCACAGAAAGGACAGGGGGGGAAGGGGGGTTGCACTGATAGTCAAAAGTGGCATCAGTATAGAAGGGATGAAGGAGGGGAGCATGGAGGCAATTTGGGTCACCCTGATATTGCGGGGAGGTAAGAGACAAAAATAGGGTGGTATACAGACCGCTTGGCTGGCAGAGGATGTGGAAGAGAGTTTGGTGCAATGTTGCGGCCACTGTAGATTGGGCAACTGAAGGGTAGTGGTGATGGGGGACCTAAACATGCCAGGAACAGAATGTGGGACGAAGGACGACTCCAGTGGCCAAGGAACAGAGGTTGCTGGATGTCTTCCAGGCACACTCCTGACCCAGTACATAGGGAGCTCGACTAGGAAGCCAGGACGCTAGACATAGTCCTGGCAGACAGTGACCAGATTAGGGACCTGGAGGTGAGGGAACCGTTGGCAGGAGTGACCATGCCACAGTCTGGTTTGTCCTGGACCTGGGTGGGAGAAAAGTCGCACAAAGTCGGTGGTAATTGGACTTTAGGGGGTGCATTTCAGGGGGATGGGAAGCATCCTTAAGGGTCATTTAGAAAGAATAAGGTCAGACATGGATGCTGACAGGTAGGTGGGAGATCAGTAGGAGCAGGTTACAGGAGGCCACCAGGTCCTGTGCAAGAGAGGCACAAAGTCGGTAAGGCTAGAAATCCCTGTTGGTGGACCCAGGAGGTTCAGGAGGCGGTGAGGGAAAAGAAGTGCCTATAGGCGATTCACTCTAGGAGCAAAAGGGACATGGGGATTATGAACTGATGGCCAGGAGGATCACCAGGGTGGTGAGAGTGGCCAAGACAAGGAAAGAGCAGAGCTTGGCTGGGGGATCGGTGGGGGTAAAAAGGGTTCTTTAGATATATTGGGAGGAAAAGGAAGGTGAGGGGCATATCAGCAGGATTAGATTGGGAGAGGGAGGATGGGCACAGGAAGCGGAGAGCAGGCCGAGGTTCTAAATGAGTACTTTGCCTCAGTTTTACCAGAGAAGAGGGGAGACTGCACCTTTGGGGGGAGAGAGTGAACCACTGGGAGGGTGGGAACCTTAGAGACCGGGGAGCCCTGGAGCGACTCAGGGAGGGGGAAGGACACAACCACAGATATAGAGAGGGTATTAGGAGGGAGCAAAGGGAGAGAACATGGAGGATAAAATCTCAGTAGAAAGAGTGAGGGCAGCCTCCATCCCTTAGGACAGAGAAAGCACCAGGGCTGGATGAAATACATCCCAGGGTGCTGAGGCAGCTGGCAGATGTCCTGGCAGCTCCCTGGCAGAGCTTTTCAGCATCCCTCAAGACTGGAGGGTGGCCTATCAGCCCATCCAAGGGAGGATCAAGAGAGGAGGTAGGGAACTACAGGCCCATTAGCCTGATGTCGTGGTTGGCAAGGTGATAGAGGGTATTGTCTAGGAAAGGATTGGGGGTACTGCAGCAAATGAGGTACCTGGACGCAGACAGCATGGTCTTCGGCCCCGGATGATTGTGTTGTAGACAAACCTTGTGGAGTTCTGTGATTGGGTGACTAGTGCCCTGAACCAGGGTAGGCCAGTGGACGTCCTTTTTCTGGACTTCAACAAGGCATTTGACTCGGTCCCCTGTGGTGGACTGCTGGCCAAGCTGGGAGAACTATGGTTGGGGATGCAGATGATCAGATGGACAGGAAATTGGCTCTCGGAGAGTACTCAGAGGGTGGTGGTTGTGGGGTCTAGTCTCATCTCCATTGTGAGTCATTAGTGGGGTTTCCCAGGAATCGGTGCTAGAGCCCTTCCTCTTTAACGCCTATGTCTCTGACATAAGGAAAGATATCAGGAGCAAAATGAGTCTCTTTGTGGATGACTGAAAGCTGGGAGCAGTGGTGGATGGGGAGGAAGGGAGAGTGGGCCCTGCAGGAGGACCTGGAGGCTCTGGAAAGGTGGTCGAGAAAATGGAAACTGAGGTTCAATGCAAGGAAATGCAGGGTTCTGCACCTGGGGGCCAGAAATCTGGGCCAAGTGTATACCCGGGGGGGGGGTGACGCACTACAAGTCTCACAGGGCGAGAGGGATCTGGGGTGGTGCTGGACGACTCCGAAGGGGGAAGTGATCCTCCCCTGTATAACTGCTTTCTGCTAAGCCGCACTCGAGTATTTTGTGCAGTTTGGGAGACCACACTTGGGGATATTGCACCCCTGGAGAGGGTGCAAAGAGGGCAACCAGAATAATCTGGAGCTTGGGGACAGGACCTATGGGGAGAGGCCTGAGGAGCCCAACATATATACCCTGGAGGAGAGGAGGGATGGGGACATGATAGAGGTCTCAAGTACATAAAGGGGATAAATAAAGGAGGCTTACTCGGGTGTTCCAAAGGAAGGAGAGGGGGCAACTAGAGGACGGGGTGCAAGCTGGAGTGGGGAGGAAGAGGTGTTACTTCATTGAGAGGGTGGTGGAACCATGGAATGCGCTGCCCCAGGGACTGGTGGAGGGGTTTAAGAGGGGCTGGGACAGGTATGGGGGAGGCTGACCAAGTCCAACACAAGGGGAACATCTTGGGCTAGGGACGGAAAAACTCAAGGGGGATGGCAGGTGCAGCAAAATTGGTGCCCCAGTATGGGGGCTGACTACCAAGCAGACAAGAAAGACCATTGGGTCTCCTCTGGTGGCTTTTTAGTATGTTAGTATGTAACTGCTTGAGACTCATTCCATCTGTGGGATCTGATGACTGAGATACCCCCGAAAAAGATAGAAAAGTTACATAAGAACTTTCTGTAACAGTAAATCTTTGAGGGGATCTCAGTCATCAGGTTCTTCTTCCCTCCCTCCCACCATCCCCCCTTTTTGGGGGGGGCTGTCTCTCTTAGAACTGGCTATCTGGTATATCCAGCCTTTCATATGGGCCTGGGCACTTCTCTCTCTCCCCTCAGTCCCCCATGGCTAGAGCTATGCTCCTTTTGTGTCTGGGGGGAAGAACTGGGGAGGAAGTTGGGCCACTCAGGCCTGTATAGGGTTGGTGACGTCGACAGATGACATTGGCATGGGCAGCCCCAGTTGTGGTACTGTAAATCTTCTGTGTGGATCCTGTTTCGCTGATGGTGAAGTTCCATCTGTGGGACCTGATGACCGAGATCCCCTTGAAGATCTGTTGTTACAGTAAGTTTTTACATAACTGTTCTTTATTGCCGGCCTGTCAGTGCAGCAGTTGGAATTCTGCTTGTGACACTGGTGACCTGGGTTCGGGAACAGACCCAAGTCGTCGGAGGGCCAGCCGGGGGGAGAAGGCTCGAGCATCCTAGGGAGCTCGCCTTCCCCGGGGGGAGGGCTGGGCAAATGTCCAATGCTTGATGGACCCCGATGGAGGCCAGAGGTGCCGCAGCAGCCGGCATTCAGAAGCAACTCGGAGGGCCGGGATGGATGCTGGATGTCGTTGCACATTTCTGCCCCCCACGTACAATCTACAAAAATTCTCCCATGGATGGCCCTAGATAAAGCCTGCCCTGGTCTTCATCAACCTCCAGGACTGACCCTTGGACCTAGTCCCGGTTTGTGGTGCTGTACTGGGGCAGCGTTGCACCCCACCCTGGGGGGCAAGCCAGGGGTATCCGAAGGGTCGTGGTCTAATGTGGAGGTGGAGGCAGGGGTCTGTGACCAAGCTGAGGTGCCGGGTCATCCATGGAGGGGCAAAAGGCATAATAAATAAAATAAAAAAATAACTGTTCTTTATGGTTTTTGATTCCCCTAGGAGAATGGGAGATGGGGAAAATCAGTTGTCTGGTAAAACTGTGGCTTCAGTAGTTTTAGAAGTAGTAGGTAAGTCTAAGTACCTTGGGGTGTGGTTCAGTTCTTATTTAACTTGGGAGGCCCACATTTCTTCAACAGTGTGTAAAATTGGGCAAAGCTTGGGTGCTCTTTGTAAGTAAGTAAGTGAAATCTATTTATCAAGCGCGCCATCCCAGAGGCTCTGGGTGCTGTACAGGCAACTGTAGGTTATGTAATGGCCTTTCTTATGATACAAGGTTCTGAAATGTTACTACGGTGTTACTACTGTTGCTCATTTATGGTGATTTGACTTATGGGGGTGCAGATGCTACTCATCCTGTTAGGCTAGATGTAATTCTAAATCGAATGGCCAGGTTTGAGATTGGTGCCCCATTTAGAACGCATAGGTGTATTCTGTATCATTTGACAGGCTGGACGCCACTCGATGTTGGAAGAAAAATGCGTACTTTTAAGTTTTTGCATCTGAGCTTGAACCAAATTACATATCGTATTTGCTGCAGGTAAGGCTGATTAGATTAGGATTGACGCCTGCAGGGGTGGGGGGGTGGGGGTATAGAATTTGTGGTCCCACATGTTATTAACATTAAGAGAAGATCACATTTTTAGTTAGTGCCACACTTTTTTGGAATTGGATCTCATACATGCATCCTTATCATGGTGATCCTGTCTGTGGTAATAGTATACTGCAGTGGTTGATAACAGTGGCCAGACGATTTGTGACTGTGAGAATTAGTAGCTGTCCTTCTATTACTTACTGGAGCGTTGCACAAATCCCTTGACAATGGCCTTCTCACAGGGGCCGTTTTCGTTGACCTCCCAAGGCCTTTGATACAGTACACCATGGACTACTAATACACCAGCTACTGAATGCCAGGCTATCACCTGACTCTTCTCTCTGGTTTAAAAGCTACTTAGAAAACCGGTCACAGAGTGTAAAATTGCGGATGTTCTTTCTAACACCCTGCCTGTTCACGTCGGTGTCCCACAGGGATCCATACTGGGACCCCTCCTTTAGCCTTTTCATAAACTCCCTCCCTTACCACTGCTCTGGAGCAGATCATACTATATCAGCTGATGATGCTGTTGTATTCTCCACTACAAAGATACTGCAACTCTTCAACACAACCTTCAACTTGGTTTCAGTTCTGTAAAGACATGATTTCTTAATCATAAACTGGTCCTCAATGACAAGAAAACCAAATCTATGCTCTTCTGCAGCCTCATAACCCACACAAGCTACACCACTTGGCCATTCTCCACCACCCAGGGAACACTCTAGATCAGGTGGTGTCCTTCAAACACTTAGGATACAGCTTGACCCTAATCTCCTATGGACTTCATGTAGATAATGTAGCTAGAGCTGCTAATACATGTGCTTGGTCTCCTACAAACACAGACCACACCTCACGCCCAGAAGCTTTGAAGTTTGCAGTCCTGAGCTCCAGGATCTCTGTAATAGACTATGGTCTCATGATTTATGGCTCGCCACAACCACAACCCTTAGATGCCTCTCAACTGCCTTTAAATAAAGCATGTCGGCTCATCACTGGTGCTCACCGCCTCACCCACACATGTGACCTGTACACTCAGACCGCTGACTCCAACTATCAAACCACATGAAGTTTCTCACCTGCTCCATGGTCAAAAATCTACCTTGGCCTTGCACCTTCTGGGTCCTAACTCTGTTACAACACCGAATTAACAAATGGTGCCTAGGAGATCCACGCTACAGCTACTGAAAGTCCCCACTGTCACACTTCACAGGGACAATGCTCTTTTGCTTATCGAGCACCACTCTGGTTCAATGGGCTCAGCCCAACCATCTCCTCTGCCCCAACTATTGGTATGTTTAAAACTAGGCTCTGGGACTATCTCACTACCAACAGCTCCTGTGACTGCCCAACTTAAACCTTGTTTCTCCACTTCCTTTCTGCTCTAGTTGTCTCTCCCATCCCTCCTCACTGGATTCTACCTCACATCTTGGTATACCCAATGCTGCACTTTTCACCTTTCGCCACCCTTCCTACATTCCTTTCCCTTCCCTCCCTATGACTTGGCACTCTTATCTGTTGTCTATTTTCGCTGACAAATGCCACTGGCTGCCTTGTTACAATACTACCCTTGAACTGTATTAATCTGTACTCTGTTTGGAGTGTCCACATTGTTGTAATGCCTGTCTTGATGTTCCCCATAATTTGTATTTCTCTGACGTGGAATTTTTGTAAAAGAGCCATGGCTCAAAGGTATTTGTAATCCTAGACTTGATAAATAAATAAATAAAAAAAGTTGTATGCAAGAAGTATAATGTGAATGTACTATAAATTTTAGTTGGTTTTAAATTAGATTATTATTTTTGTTATCCTATTTTCTTAGTATTGAATTATTATTTTATATATGAATAAAGTATATGGTGGTGTGGAATAAAGTTTGAGACAACACTAAGTGGTTAGGATGCTCATAAACCCCGAGAGTTAAGCTGGAGGGGTTTATGTTAGCATCTAACCCCGAGGGTGTGTGTAAACTTCACGTTTAAACAAACTACCTGGGCTGTGAGAATAGTGACGGATGTTGGCCTCCACAGTTGTGCACTATTCCCCCTCCGCTCTCTGGGACCTCTGCCCCTTTTTTACTCCTCCTCCTCTTGAGTTTGTAGTTTACCAGCACTGTAGAGGACTTGGTATTGTACGTAGGAAATGGAGGGGTTCGAACAGTGGAGGGGGAATGAGGGGGGCCATCGTATCTGGGTGGTGAAATTCAGGAGACACCCTGGGGCAAAATGGAACTCAGAATGTGGTCCTACATGTCTGGCTTCCATACCCAATGGCACCACCGACTATGGTGGGCAGGTGGTCCGGGCGGCTCGGGAGGTTCATCCGACTCGAGTGGTTCGTCCGACTCGGGCGGTGCTATGCAGTGCCAGGTCTGTTAGAAACAAGACTGCAATTATTGCTGATCTTGTTGAGACAGTGGACCTGGCATGCATCACCGAGACCTGGCTGGATGAGAATTGTGGTCCCATTTTGGAGGCCCTTACATCAGTTGGGTACTTGGTGATACACCGCCCGAGATTGGACCGTGGCGGGGGGGGGATTTGCTGTCTGTTTTAAGACAGAACTTAACCTCATGAGTGTACTAGTCAAGGAGACTGTCATTCAAGTGTGTCGTAGTAGCAGGTGTAGGTTGTCGGATTGCTCTCCTATCGTCCACCCGGTGATGAGAAGCAATTCCTTCAGGAAGTGGCAGACTTCGTCATCGACATGGCATTTGAGTCACCCAGACTGATGGTTCTGGGCGATTTCAGCGTCTGGGTCAATGATGAACTTTCGCAGTTTGGTCAGCACTTCCTCTAGTTGATGACTCTCTGGGCCTTACACAGGTAGTTACCACTGCTACTCACAAACATGGACACTCCCTTGACTTAGTCTTTCTCCTAGGGATTGAGACTTCCGGCTTGGAGGTGGAACCAGTTGGGTGGTCCGATCATTACACCATGGGGTTTAGTTTTAATACCCCCCTTCGTAGGCCTACCCCTATGGAGATGATCAAGTACCGTCCTTTACGAGATGTTAACTCTCTTAGCCTACTGACGGTGCTTGATCTCCCATCCTTTCCGTTAGCAAGCAGTGATCCAGAGACCTTTGTGATGGCCTGTAATTCGGCCATCTCGGTGGCTCTGGATATCATTGCTCCAGTCAGAGTTCATCCTCTCTCCCTTCACCCTCGATCCCCTGGTTTGATGGGACTTTGAGGGAGATGCAGAGACTGGAACGAAGGTTAGAGCATTTTTGCGCAAGTCCACTCTAGATACCGACCATCTTAGATTGATGGACCATTATCAAGCCTATCAATCTGCAATTTCCTGTAAGAAGGCAGAGTTCCTGTCCAGGGAGATTGCAGCTGCTCAGAATCTAGCAGCTCAGCTTTTCCGCACTGTGGACAGACTGTGCAACCCAGCCTGTCTGCAGGTGTGGAAAGCTTTTTCGCAATTAGTGTGACAAGCTCGCTTGATTCTTTGCTAATAAGGTGGCTGACATCAGAGCAGCACTTCAGCCGACACACTCTATGGGTGTTGCTTTGGATCAGTCCGAGGTCACTACACCTCGGTTTTCTTGGAGTACTTTCAGCCGACCGGAGTTCATAGACGTCATGCGGATTATCCAGACTGAGTGCCCTACATGCTGTAGTTTGGATCCTGGGCCAGCATCCCCAATTTTGGGCTGTATTGATGTCATCGGCCCAGTCCTTGCATAGATAGTCTGGTGCTCCCTGGAATCCGGAGAGTTTCCTAGCTCTCTGAAGGAAGCAGTGTTGACACCCTTCTTGAAGAAAGCTACCTTGGACCCAGACTGCCACACCAACTACAGACCTATCTCAAACCTTCCCTTTGTGGGGAAGGTGATCGAGAAAGTAATGGCAGCACAACTGGAGGACCATTTGACCATCCGTGACGTCTATGAACTGCTCCAATCTGGTTTCCGCAAGAGACTTAGTACCGAAACAGTGCTGGTTCGGGTGTTCAATGATCTCCTGATGGCGAGAGATCTGAAGAGTTGTTCTGTCTTAGTCCTTTTGGATCTCTCATTAGCATTTGACACCGTGGACCATGGGGTACTGCTGGGGTGCCTGAAGTACATCTGTGGAATGTCAGGGACGGTCCTCAGGTGGTTTACATCATTCCTCAGGGGGTAGAACACAGAGAGTGGGGTCTGGAGTTTATTCTTCAGACCCCATCTCTCTGTCATGCAGAGTTCCTCAGGGCTCAGTGCTTTCCCCCATGTTGTTCGCAGTGTACATGCTCCCCATCGGAGACATTGTAAGAAGGTATGGGCTGAGGTTCCACTGCTATGTTGATGACACCCAGCTCTACCTGTCTTTTACACCTGTCCAGGTTGGAGCTGTTCAGTCTTCAACAACTGTCTTAAGGAAATCCAGGCTTGGATGGATGCCAGCTGGCTGAAGTTGAACTCAGGAAAGACAGAGGTATTGGTTGTGGATCCGGGTCGCCAGATGGGGGGGGTTGGGGGCGGGGTTCACCTCTGGGAATTTTTCTCAAAGAGGTCTCACTCCCGGCTTCTGAACAGGTGCATAATCTGGGGGTAATTTTTGATGAAGGGCTGACCCTGCATTCACAGATTCACAGGTGTCGGCTGTTGTCAAATCTTCCTTTTATCATTTTAGGAATATCGCCAGAATTAAGCACCTTGTTCCGTCTGGAGACCTTCCTACTCTGATCCATGCCTTTGTGTCCTTGCGCTTGGATTATTGCAACTCCCTTTACCTAGGGTTGCCTGGGATTGAAGTCCGCCGCTTGCAGCTTGTGCAGAATGCAGCAGCCCAGCTATTGACGGGGTCTTCTCGATCCTGCCATATTTCGCTTGTTCTGCGCGAACTGCACTGGCTGCCTGTTCAGTGGCAGATCATCTTTAAAGTCAGTTTACTGACTTTTAAAGCCATACATGGACTGGGCCCTGACTACCTGAAAGAGCTCCTGGTTCTTTACTGCCACGGACTATCTCTCCGCTCGGCCGATAGGGGTTGCTAGAGATTCCAAGGGTATGTTTGGAAACATTGGGGGCAAGAGCATTTGAGTATGCTGCCCCTACCCTTTGGAATTCTCTACCCCGCCGGCTTTGGGAGTGCACATCTGTGGATGAATTTAAACAATACTTAAAAATGTATTTGTGGTTACAGGCCTTTGGAAATTGAAATAGTTTATTTTATTAATTGGTGCTTTTTCTTTTAATTATTATTTTATTACTGCGTGCTAGTATTTTAAGGTGTATTTGTTCATGAATTGTAAGGCACCTTGGTTGCTGATAAGGTGCTTAATAAATAAAATATTATTATTATTATTTTATTTTATATAATTGCTGTGTTTGCCTTTTTCGCCACAGCAATTATATAAAATGGAAGTTTTTGTGCTCTCCGCAGCCCGCAGTATAGCGCAGTGTTCCAAGGCTCTGAGCTGCAAATCTGGTGACATCCAGCAGACCATACCTGGGTTTGAATCCCACAGTTTCCACTTGCATACTGTGTCACCCTGAGCAAGTCACTTAACCTCTTTGTGCTCCCAGGTTGATCCTGTAAAAAAGCTTCCAGCTTGGTGTGCTATACCTGGTTAAACAACTAAATAATAAAAAAAAAATTCAGTGTGCAGTCCCTGGTGCCGTTTTCTATTTATTTAAAACTTTTTTTTCTTTTTCAGTCAGCAGTGGAAAGATAAGTCTTTCCCCCTTGTCTTAGATTTTCTGTTTAAAATTTACTTACTGCCGAGTCCGAGTGGCGGTTAAGTCTCTGGAGGAAAAAAAACTTGCGGCCAGTAGTCAATGGAAGAGCTGCAAGGGGGCATGCACAGAGTGAGGGAAACCATGTGCATGTTTGCTGTTATAAACGCTCCTTTGTAATGGCAAATTACACTGTGGTTTCCCTATGGGAAAAAGGCAAAGCCAGTTATTATGTCTTAAATGTATGTATATTACGTTGTAATGATTTATTGTCATGTAACCTCGTCCACTGATAAACTGAGGGTGTCATTGTAAACGAGCGTGACAGCTCATCTGACTAAACAGCATCCTGTTTATTACTATTCTAATAAATGAAAATGCAGTGAATTTAATGAGACACAGTATTTATCATGCTGTGTGATGATCGTATTTTATATTGCAAAATGTTCGGTGCATTATCAGTCTCACAGTGCTGAAGCTGTGTGCCTCAGTAGCACAGTGGCTTCTTGTTTAAAAAAAATTAATGTCACTCGCAGAAAAGCAGCTGAGATTTTACAGTTTAAAACAAAGTTTACATAACTGAACTATGAGTTCCAGTGAGTTTGTGTAACTAAACTGTCTCTGTGTCTCTTTAAACCCCATCCTTATAAAAAATGCTAGACAGTAATTAAAAAAACATGGGTAGGTGTGTGTAACATAGAATTTTATGCATAACCTTGGTGTGGTTTGCTTTTATTAAAACCAGGTTTATGTAGTGTCACACAACTAAAATGTGTAAAATTCTTACTACACACACCCATGTGTTGTTCTCTATTTTACTTACAGTGCTTCTCGAGGTAGTTGAAAATGGTTTTGTCACTCAGTTTGGAAAGTAGGCAATTAGAGTTGAGGCTACCCTTGACCTGGGTGCTGGAGCAGAGCCAGGAGAGATTGTAAAAAAGTTGAACATAGGGAGTGGGTGGAATCTGAGTGTAGCATAATTAAATTTGAAATTACATTGGGCAGACTAAAATGGCAGTAGCACAAGAATTTTGAACATCAAAAAAAATGGATTTTGAGAGAGACTGCAAATCATTTACTCTGGAGAAGCTGAGAAGTTTTCAAGTAGCAGTTGGGAATGGGGCAATCACAACGATTCCAGTAAATCAAGGAAGAAAAAAAAGAGAGAGAGAGCAGTGTTAACTAACAGACACAGGTGTAAAGATCAGTTCAAAGCAAACCACTGAGGTCCCAGGGCTACTGGTTCTGGGAATACTGGTCCACAAAACATGGAGCCATACATCATCATTTCAGATAAGTTCAGAATATAATACAGCTTTATTGGAAGTACACAATCTAACAATTTATTGAAATCACTGGTGACTCAGTGTATTTTTGCCACCCTGTATATTTTATTAAAATATAATCCAAAGAAAGAGAAACTTCTTATTGTTTTCTTTCTTTGCTGTCTCCCAAGCAACCCACACCTTTGGTCCTCTTTTGTCTTTTGTCCACAGTGCACTGGGCTCCATTGTTCACCAACAAGCACCCTTGAAGCCCCAGTGCCGAAGACCCAATCTACCTGGTCGACAAACAGTAAATAAAACTAAATATATCCCATCATAGGGCTCTCTCTGCTGCCACCAGTGAAAGGGGGGATTTGTAACCCTGGTGGTGGTGGGAAGGCGAACTCGTAGTGTCAGAGGGTCATGGTGTGTGGACGGCATGGAGACCATCATCTGATGTGTCAGACTGAGCATGTTCGCTTTTTCTCCTCAGACCCACCCACCCACCTTCTTATTGCTCAGCTCTCCAGTGCTGTGTCCCATAGACTGTCACCCTCGACATCACTGCTTGGCTCACAACCTCTGAAAGGGACATTGCTGCAGAAGCCGAGGATCTCTAATGCAGATTATTTGTGTGAGCAGATTGTGCCCTATGCATGATCGGATGGGAATTATGCTCCAAAGGTGCGTATCCCACCCTCATAGCTCTGTGGCCCAAGACAGGCACAGGGTGCACTGTATTCACTACCACATGCTCCTGTGGAGCACCTGTCTGTGGCACCCCCCCGGCACACAGATGCATGGAGGATATTTCTGTGGACTGGGCGCACATCCAGTGGGATGTCTGGACCCGGTCCGCTAACAGATCCCTTGCACCCTCTGGATGTAGATGTTGAAGGGCGCAGTGTGTGCTTCCAGGTCAGGGCAGGTGGGTGCCTGATTTGCCGCCCCAAGCCCTCCTTGTTGTCCCATGAGCTGGGGTGGCATATAGGGGGGTCTGCAGTGCACCCACATTGGCGCTGCGGCCAGCAGCGGCATGCGGGGGGGCATGTATCCCTTATGGCTGGGTGTTACCCAGCATAAGGTGTGCCCCGCATGCCTAGCACTCTGCACCTTTGTGAATGGCGTGGAGTGCGGGCACGCCCCTGACGCACCCCCCCTGTCCGCCACTGGCGCACTGCTATCTGCGCGGCGGGGGGAGCGGGTTTGTAACTGCTATGCACACCCTCTGTGAATGCTGCACTCGGTCCATGGGACCCCGCTCCATGGCATTCAGTCGTAGCAATGCCAAAGCGCTTGGTGTATGTGGCGCGTTGGCATCATGCATAGGGCTCATTATTTGTAATTTCTAAAAAGGGGTACTTTCACCAAACGGTTTATTGTATTGTGTGGGAGCTGGGTAGGCTGTACCAGTAGGGGCCCCCGTGGATGGGTATTGTTTTCAAGGGGGCAATACTAGCTTATATTCTAGCCCATTTAATCTTTTCCTGGGTAAAGGCACCCCAAAACTTATTATCATTAATAACATCTTTGGGTAGTGAATCCCCACAGGAGATATTGACCCAGGCATCTCAAGCATATAAGGCAGGGGTGGTGTGTAGACATCTACTGTGACCCGGTACAACAGTATCACAAAACACCTTGAAAGCAATGGACATGTGCAACATCAGTTACTGTAAGCAACGCATAAGGAGGTTGAAAGTGTAACTGGGGAAGAGAGAGGTCAAAGGAAAGCTCTGGGAAGCAGGTGGGCCTTGTGGTTTTAGCACTAAGTTATGAACCTGGAGACTGTGGAGACCCAGGTTTGATTCCACAACTGCCACGTACTCACTGTGTGACCCTGAGCAAGTCGCTTAACCTCTTTATGATACGTGAGTGTTACTTTTTCCTATAGGAAGACAGTTATGCTGGAGTTTCGGTAGACTCTGGTTGCTGAGATTCCTTTTCGTAATACTTTTGATCTAAAACAAGACTTATCATATTATAAAAGGAATCTGTCACTGAAGTACACGTGCAGCTTGAAGTGTAATCACCAACCAGAGCCGCCAGCACCCCTGACAGTACCTGAGCACAGTGAAATTTACAAAACCATGGCCCCTGGCTGCCTCTTTTAGTTCGTCTCTACCCACATTAATTTCCCAGCCTTACTTTAATTGAAGTCCTTGTCTTTTGAGTGTTGCACAGCCACCACGTGGTCGCGTGTACTCTTTCTCCACTTGTCGGAGTGTTTGCAACTGCTGCTTGCCTATTCCAGCTACCTCGCTTCCTCCAGCCCTCTTATTCCATCGCTGTAATCACCTCTCCGGTCTGTCTCTCTGCACTTTGAGTCTCCTGTGTCTCTACTGATAGCAATATTATGCCCCATCCACCACCCGTCCTAGATTATAAAGAGCTTTGGGATGCAGCCTGAAGGACAGATGCTACATAAAACCAAATTCCTTTGTTTCCCTTTTTTTTTTTTTTTGCATTATTTATTTATCACCCCCTGCGTCCGACTGGCCTCTCCTTCAGGCCTTCTGCCAAGGACTACCCCCGCTTACTCCATTCCGAACCCACCCCAACACCAGCTTCCCCCAGATCCCAGATCGCTGCCGACCAGGGTAGCCCGACGTAACCCTTCGTCGGACGGGTCCCCTCCTTCCGGAGGGAAATTGCCTTCAGGCATTCTTGCTCTCGGCCCTGATGCTGCTGGGATCGGGATTCCCCTGGCTCATCGGGGGTCCCATGGAGGTGGGGGAGCCAGGCAGCCATGATCTGGTCGCTTGGATGCCATTTTCTGGTTTTCCCCTGTCGCGCCGCTTGTAGTGCCCTGCCCCACCGGGCTGGCAGAGCGAGGCATGGCCCTAACTCACCCCGGGAGTGAGAGCAGTCCTTAGGATGCTTGATCCTCTCCCGTCTCTGTCGGACCCCCAGGCGACCCAAGTCCGCTCCTGAACCTGGATCGCTGGCGTGGTTTGAGGTAAGGCGCCCGTGCCTCAGCCCTCTACACCACTGGGCTGGCATTGTTTCCCTTCTTAATCACCATGCTTACTCTGCCTCGGAGACCATCGAACTTTCTCCACTGCGCATCCCTGCTTCTCCTCTGGGCAGTCTGCCTTCTGTTGTCAACTTCCCACACTCTGGAACTAGCTTCCCACTCCCCTCCGCCATTCCACCTCCCCATTCTCTATCAAACATCAGCTCAAACCCACCCCCCCAGCTTGTATCTGTTTCCCCCAGGTGACACTCTCTGGTGGCACAGGCGGCACATGGGGAATTCTGTCCCCCTGCCTATCAGGTCTTTACTGTACCACCATTCTTATCTTAGGTACCGCGATGAAGCACTTTTGCACGTGTTTAGCTGGGCCATACTGTACTGTAACAGCACTTTACTTTGTAGTAAGTCTTGCACTAAGTTATGTAACTCTGTAGCATTTTGTTATTGCAATGTGCCTGAACTTTATTCTGTATCAAAAATGTGACCGTGTTGTGCTCACTGTTTTCTCCAGTCATCCTTTCCCCCAGGTTGCTTCTGGAAATGAGCCTGGACTCAGTGTGCCTCTCCCCATTACCAATTTTTAAATAAATGAGTGGAGGTTAAGTACAGAGAGGGTTGCTCCTGAAAAGGGACCTTCAGGGCTCAGTGGGCCTACCCGGTCACCAAAATTTAATGAATAAATAAAATAAATAAATGACATGCTCAGGGTCATGCAGTGAGTCAGGGGCCCTGATAGACTTCCAGCCTGTGTCTCCAGGTTCAGAGCTCTGCTATCTAACTACTAGGCTAAACAAAGTAGAACAATAGAGGCTTATGTTCCTGGAATGTTTTAGCAAATCAGTATATTTTTGGCAGTGTGGTAACAGGTTCTAATTGGCTGCAGTACATGAGTTGTGGAGGCATTACTGAAATCCACTAGCTTGCTGATCCAACACTTCTTTACTGTATCCTGTTTCAGTGTGTGAGTTTTCAAACATGAAATGCTGTAAGTGTTCTCCTGGAAGAGAGCCTGATCAGGTGTCATACGTAGATGGTTTTAGGCAAAACGAAGCTTTGTTAGCATTAGGTATGTATTGTTTCCTGGCAACCGAACAGATACGGAGACTGGACATGGCTGGTTACTGTTTAATGAGATGTGTGCCTGTGGGTGTCTGTTCCAGCACTCCGTACTGAGTCTGTGCAGTCAGTCGCTTAGGGATATGTAGCCTCTGAAACTGTCTGATGATTCAGTGCATTAGAAACCAGTGGTGGCTGTCTATGGCACCACCAACCCTTGCCATTGCTGTGTTGAGGGTACAAAAATACTCAATTTACCTTGATAGCAAACAGCTCCTGAAACACACACACACACACACACCCCTGCAGAGAAAACTATAAACGTGATCTCCACTCCCCCCTCAATCCAGCTGGTGATGGCAGCCATCCTGGTGTTAGGCTGCCCTCCCCTGTCTGTATGAAATGTTTGGAAAGGCCCTTGTGTAACTCCTGTACATGAAGCTGGGAATCCTCCACTGATAGCCAATTACCACCCTGTATTAGTGCTAAGACAGACAGACATACAGACAGACATACAGATAAGACATACATACAGAGAGACAGACAGACATAAATAAATGTAAAAAATATATATGGATCCTTTCACTTGTCCTGTGAATCAGATTCTGGAGTACTTGCTGTCCCTCTCAGATTCTGGCCTACAGTACTCCTCTATTAAGGTGCACTTGGCTGCTATTTCAGCCTTCCATGTGCCCGCTGATGGACATACAGTGGCACAACTGAAGGTGCCCCAGTATAGCGCAGTGGTTTAAGGCTCTGAGCTTCAAATCTGGAGACCTGGGTTTGAAAGCCACAGCCTCCACTTGCATACTGTGTGACCCTGAGCAAGTCACTTAACATCCCAGTGCTCCCAGGTTGCACCTGTAAAGAAGCTTCAGCTTAGTGTGCCACTCCTGGTTAAACAGTTGGAAAAACTGGAAGCCTTCCATTTGCAATCCAGTCCTGCCTTGGGACTTTTTTGTGTCAGAGACATTTACTTTGGCTCCTTTTGAGCCAGCCGTGAGATGCAAGCTACACTTTCTGTTGTGGAAGACGTTGTTTTTAGTTGCTATTACTTCTGCACAAAGGATTTCCAAGCCTCAGGCTCTTATGTGTGAGTCTCCTTATTTGGTTTTCCACACAACAGGGTGTCTTTGTGGACCTACCTTACGTTTTTACCAAGGGTGGTATCTGAGTTTACCCTGAATGAAACCATCCACCTGCCGGTTTATTTCCCAGAGCATGCCAATCCAGGGGAAGCATTGCTCCATACCTTAGATGTACAGTGAAATCCTCCAGGACGAAGCGCAGTGTCACAGGGTTCCTGCATGACAAAAGGGATTAACTCCCATTTAAATTTCATTGTTTGCTGCAGTAACTCTACTGCAGCATTCTGCTGAGTTGGGCTTCATCCTGGTGGGCTTCACTGTACATAGAATACTCAGATATTATGTTCATTGCACGAGGGACTGCAGGAAGATATCGGAGCTGTTTGTTTCTTTTGCCTCTGGGAAAGTGAGTGTTCCAGTTTCTAAACAGTGCCTGTCCAAATGGTTGGCGACTGTATCATTTTCTGTTATAGGAAGCACGGTGAGGAACTTCCTGGGATTGTGCATAGCCACTCGACCAGAGGCACGGCCACCTTTGTTGCCTGTTTCAGGAATGTGTCAGCTACTGACAGCTGTGCGGCTGCCACTTGGAGTACTGTCCACACTTTCACTTAACACTATAGTCTGGACATTGCCTCTAGGAAAAGGACAGGCCTTTGCCTGGCTGTGCTTCAAGGCCTCCTGTCTTAGGCCTATAGCCACCAGCCACCCAGACTGTCTCTCTGTCAGTACTGCTTGGAACTGGTTCCACAGGTGTGGCCTGATGCAAAAGATAGCCTCAATGAAGACAGTAGTTACATAAGAACTTACCCTAACAGTAGATCTTTGAAAGGATCTCTTGCATCAGGTCATGCCATCCCACCCTCTGTCCCCCTTGACCTTTGGGCTTCTCTCTGCGTCCTGTCTCTGTCTCGGTTGAAGCACCTTTT
This sequence comes from Neoceratodus forsteri, assembly GCA_016271365.2. Classification (NCBI taxonomy): domain Eukaryota; kingdom Metazoa; phylum Chordata; order Ceratodontiformes; family Ceratodontidae; genus Neoceratodus; species Neoceratodus forsteri. The sequence continues at coordinate 1,545,221,576 of CM028131.1, read as the reverse complement.
TATTACACCTTGCTTGCGTGAGAGAAAACCTCTGGCTGTGCCTCGGGGCTCTCACGAGGGAATCCTCTGTATATGCTCTCCAGTGGGGGAACTGAGGAGTGCGCTGGGCTGCCCATGTTTATATAGAAGGACATCATCAGTTGACGTCGTCATGGGGGGCCGCTAGTAGACTGCTAGCTAAAAGGTTTCCATGTGGTCCTGGTGCCTGGCGGCTGTAGTTTCATAGGTAAGGCCTGATGTTAGAGATCCTCTCGAAGATCTACTGTTATGGTAACTGCTTATGTAACTACTTTTCCGACTCCACTGGATGCCCCTCCGGAATTTCCCTCAACCAACTGCAGTGAATCCCACCTTGTATTCGTGTCTGTATTTAGAGTGGAAAATTAATTCATTTTTACCCTGTTAATCCTATGGAGATACTCATACACTTCTACTATGTCCCTGCTTCCTCCTTGTCTCTAGAGTGGATATTTTAAGATCTCTCAGCCTTTCCCCCTATGATTTGCCACAAAACCCCTGGATTATTTGGGTCACCCTCCTCTGCGTTGTCTCCACCCTGTCACTGTCCCTCCAGAGGTGTGAGCTCCAGAATCTTGCAAAGTACTCCAGGTTGGGGTGAACCATGGATTTAAATAGCGGAAGAATCACTGCCCTGCCTCTGCTGCTCATTCCACTTCCATCACACCCTAACATCTTGTTTTTTTTTGTTTTTTTTTTTACTCTGTTTTTGCTCCAGGGCATCCTTCAAGAGTAACCACTCGACTGCTGCCTCTACTCCCAGCCTGAAACCCCCCTCCCTTGGTCTCCCATTCAACCCATGGTCCATCCAGTCCCCTGGATCACCCTCCCCCAGGAGAGGGCCGCCCTCCCTTGGTGGCCTGTCTAAAATTAGAGGGATGACCTTGAGATCGAGCCCCCAGATCGGGAGATCCGAGGAACGTAGGTCCAGCAGCGGGATGTGGGCAGGTCCCCTGGGTCTCCTTCATCACTGCAGAACCTCCAGGGTATGTTCGTTGAGGTTTCCCCTGGAGTGTGGACATGCAATGACGTCTGTGCAGACATACTGCTGACATCCGCCGCTGCTGTGCCCATTGATTGCACCCGCTCCTGTAGAGCCCCCAGTCTCCATTGGGGGCTGCCAAGGAGCCAAGCAAGATCACAACCCACCCCGGGAGAGGAGAGCTGTCTTCTGGATGCTCAATCCTCTCTCTCCCCTTTTCTGAGTTCTTCCTCACTATTCTGACTCCGTCCTCGCTATCCACTCTACTCTACTGCAGATGTGTGTATCATTTGTAAAAAGGCAGATATTCCCTTAGATTTCTATCCCTGTCACAAATGAAAATGTTAAAGATCTGGTGACTGTCGTTGAGGCATAGGTCAGGAAGCATAGGAAAAACCTGGAGCAGTTATAGAATTTGCAAAAAGTGTTTATTAGTACTAGTAGTAACATAAAAAAATAAACTTGTTCACTATAACTATATTTACAAAGACAGAATAAATAGAGAAGACCCATCTGAGTTTTCCTTCAATCTCTGTTTCTCTTGCAAGAAATTGCAGCTTTGTTTTTATAAGTCCTTGCAACCCCTCTTCTTAACAAGCATCCTGTTTTTTTCTAAAATGTTCTTCTAAATATCAGGCAGGTACAGCTAGAACACAATGTCCCAGAACTGAGGCCCCTTTTTCACAGCTTCTGCAAGAGGCTTAAAAATTGCATTTCAGGTTAACCCCTTGAATTCCCAATAGCTTTTTGCAATAATCTCAAACAATAATTATATACATTTCAACAGTAACACTGCATAATTTCTAAACAAAGGGATCCCAATATCAGTTACTTTGCCACATAATGATTTGCATATATTTTTATGCCAGTAGATATGCAAGGGAGGAAAAGACAGAAACAGCAAGGGAAGACTGAGAGACAGTGAGAGGCAAATAATTATGAGAATGTCAGGGTGATCAAATCCTAGGTCTCACAAGAAAATCTGGTTGCGCAACCAGACAGACAGGAGACAGGAAAGGAGAGAACAGAACAGATCCTTGCATTCAAACTCTCCATAACAACTGTTGGGGTCCTCCTATTCAACCGTGTCACATACACCCCGCTCCTTAAGAGGGAACCTATTTTATCAAAAAGGGTTCCAAAACTTTCTATTAATTCTCTGACAGTAGCTTCTAACTTTCAGAAATTAAGCACATGTGCAGTATCCTTTCTTTTCTATAACAGTACAGCAAACAGTAAAGTTTAAACTCACATTTGTTTTTTCAACCTTCAGAACCCTCAATTCCTGATCCATATTTTGACAGAAAATCAGCATTGCTATTCTCTTTACCAGATTTGTGTATCACCTTGAATTTAAATGGCTGTAGTGCCAAGTACCACCTTGTGATTCTAGAATTTTTATCTTTGATTTGGTTAAGCCAACAGAGAGGATTGTGATCTGTTATAAGTACAAAATCAGTTCCTAGCAAATAAAACTTAAGGGACTCCATGGCCCACTTTGCTGCTAAACATTCCTTTTCAATGGTGGAGTACCCTTTCTCTCTGTCATGCAACTTCCTACTTATGTACAGAATAGGATGTTCTATCCCATCTATATTTTGAGTCAGGACTGCACCTAGGCCTACCTCTGATGCATCTGTTTGTAACAAAAATGGTTTCTCAAAGTCTGGGCTTCTTAAAACAAGGGCTGAACATAATGCAGCCTTAATAGCTCTAAAGCTTCGACACTCTGGGGTCCATTTCACCATTTGGGTGCCTTTTTCATGAGTTCATTGAGGAGGAGCAGCTAGCTAAGTGTTGGGAACAAATCTCCAATAACCAGCCAGCCCTCAAAATGACCTGACATGTTTCTTTGTTTTAGGGACAGGGCTGTTAGCTGCCCTCTATTTTTGAAATGTCTGGCTTAACCTCCATTTCCCAACACATTGCCTAAATATCTGGTTTTCTGCATGCCTAATGCACATTTGGTAGGATTAATAGTCAGACCTGCATTTTTGATAGCTTGGATAACTGCTCGTAGGTTTTCTGGGTGGCTTTTCCAGTCTGGACTGTACACCACGACATCATCCAGGTACGCAGCACAATAACCAGTGTGAGGTGATAAAACTACATCCATGTACCGTTGGAAGGTAGCTGGTGCACCATGTAAACCAAATGGCATGGTGGTGAACTGACAGAATTCAACAGGAGTGGCAAATGCAGTTTTGTCTCTGGATTCTTTAGCTAAAGGGATTTGCTAGTAACCCTTGGTAAGATCGAGGGTACTGTTATACTTTGCAGTCCCCAGTCTGTCCACCAAATCATCTATTCTGGGCATGGGATAACTGTCAAATTCTGACGCATGCTTAAGTTTCCTAAAATCAAGGCAGATTCTAACACCTCCTTCTTTTTTGTTTACAATTGCCATTGGAGATGACCAAGAACTCCTCAACTCTTCTGTGATACCCAGTTCTTTCATTTTTTGTATTTCCTTAACCACATCAGCTTTTAACCGTTCTGGTAACCTGTATGTCTTTTGCCAGAGCATTCCTTGGCACTATTACATGCTTGACCCCTTTTGCTCGGCCTGGTACTGTGGTAAAAGTACTGTTAAATGTCTTTAACACATAACAGATTTCTACAGTTTGTTCTGAAGTTAAGGAAGCATTCACCTTTAAGGCCTCAGCAGTTACAGTTAGTTCCAGTCTATCATAAGCTACATCACTATCTTCTTTATCAGTTTCTGGTCAAACTAGCAAAGCAGCTTTGGACATTTTCTCAACCCATTTCTTGAGGAGGTTAACATGGTGTATCTTAGTAGGATTTTTCTTGTCAGGGGTCTCAATCTCGTGGTTTGTGCCAGTATGTCTAAGAACTCTATGAGGCCCTTGCCACTTCATTAACAGTTTATTTTCTGTTGTGAGTAACAGTAGCAAAACCTTTTCACCTGGCTCAAAAACATTTTCTTGTACCCTATGGTCATAATATACCTTCTGCTGGTTTTGAGCCTCTTCCTGATTACTATGGGCAATTTCAATATATTTTGCCAGCTTCTTTCTGAGGGCAGACATATAAGACATTATAGATTGTTTCTGAGTGGGGTTATCTTCTCACATTTCTTTTATCACATCCAGTGGCCCTCTTGGCTGCCTACCATACAGCATTTCAAATGGTGAAAACCCTGTTGATGCCTGTGGCACTTCTCTGTAAGCAAAAAGTAGGTAAGGCAAGTATTGATCCCAGTCTTTCCCTTCAAGACCGTCTGTCTGAGGGTGATGGGGGAGGTTCTTATGGCAGTGATACCTAGTAGTCTGTACAGCTCCTTAAATAGTGCAGCGCCAAAATTACTACCCTGATCAGTAATAATTTCTTTAGGTATGCCCACTCGGCTGAACATTTTTGCAAGCTCTGCTGCCACTTTTGAAGCTGTGACAGTACATATTGTAACTGCTTCTGAGTATCGAGTAGCATAGTTGCATACTACCAGTATAAATCTATTACCCATTTAACTTTTGTCTAAAGGGCCACCACATCCATTGCAATTCTCTCAAGAGGCACATCTATCAAGGGTAGGGGCATCAGGGGTACCTTGTCTTTTCTAGTGACTGGGGCTACTTTGTGACACTCAGCACAGGAATTACAATAGGTAGCAACATCTTCATGAATTCCAGGCCAGTAAAATCTATACAGCAATTTGGCAAGGGTGCAGTCCCTTCCTCAGTGACCAGCCAAAGGACTGTCATGTGCTATCTGTAACAACTCTGTTCTATACTTCTGTGGTATAACCAATTGTTCTGTCTGTTCCTGTGTCTGAGGTTTAACCCAAACTCTGTACAGTAACCCATTACATTTTCTAAATATTGGTCCACCCTGTTTTGGTTTCACCTCCAGCTGCTTGAAATAACCTTGGAGAGAAACATCATTAGCTTGCTGTGAAAGAAAATCAGAATCAGTGATCAGTTTAGTTTCAGCATTTTTCATGTGTTAACCCCTTATGTCCATCAGTCATTTGCTGCCACAGTTTCTTCAGGCATCGTCTTTCTTTCCTGGACTTACAGATCTTGGAGCTGTGCTCAAACAAGTCGAAATCACAATCAGCGAAAGGAAAAGAGTCCTCACTATCTGAAATTTTCTTTGCCTGAGCTCACCACAGCTGCTGAAACATCAGGATTTACTCCCTCTTTGATTAACTCAGTAAATCCTGGAAAGTCATTTCCAGTAATCACAGGTACAGGTAACTTGGGTACTACCCCCACTTTCATTTGGTGTGACACACCCTTAATGGTCAGAGTCACTTGGGTGGTGGGATAATATCAAGTGTCCCTGTGGATGCAGATGACACCAGTACCTTGTCCTTTTGGACATTGTTTTCCCAGCACTTCAGTATGCACTGGGGTCTATCTGCTTCCCGAATATATATATAAGTCCCTTCACAGTCTTATCTCCCACCTTCACATCTGTTAAGTACTTGCCCCAATTTGCTAAGGACAATCTGCCCCAGTGTCACTCTTCTTATGGCAATTTCTTGCAATATGACCTGGCTTATTACAGTTATAGCAAATAACGTCTTTGGGCACAGATTTGTTACCCCCCAGCAGAGTTCTTATCAGACTTGGAGTTTAAATGGGGAAAAAGAGTGTCTTATTGGTGCTTGGCTGTTACCTCACTGCTATGGCATCTGTCGGGCCATTTGGTAGTCTTCGGCCAAAGAAACAGCCTTTTCCCTACTTTCTGGTCGGTGTTCTTTTACCCCAAAGCTGTATATCTGTAGGCAGGATGTTGATGAATTGCTCCATGGCAAATGTGTCTATGATCTTTGGGACTGTTTTGTCCTCTGGTTGGAGTCATTTTGTCAGGAGTTCTCTGAGTCAGGTGAAGGCTTCTCGAGGATTGTTGACTGAGTTGTACTTCAGAGATCGAAATCTCTGCCTGTAGGTCTCTCCTGAGATGTCACACCTTTTCAGGATTTCGCTTTTCACCAGGTCATAGTTTTCTGACTGTGCAGTGTCCATATTACTGTAGGCAAGTTGGGCTTTACCTGCCAGGTAAGGTACCAGTCTGATTGCCCATTGCTGCTTTGGCCACTGGCAGACTGTGGCAACCCTTTCAAAAGTTGTCAGGTATGCCTCGATATCATCCGAGAGACACAATTTTGTAAGTTTAATGGCTTTTAAGTTGCTTGTATTTTGTTGTTCATCTGGATCTGTGCCAGATCCTCTGCCTTTGAAAGCTTGCAAGGCATCCAGCCATCACTGCTCCTGTCGCTGCATCTCTTCTCTCATCTGTTGCTTCTCTTCTCTTCTCTCCTCTGTTTCTCCATGTCTTTTTGTTGTATAGCCCACCATTTAAAAAAGCCCATCAGGCTTTCAGGTTCTGTCACTGCCTGTTCTTTTTCCATAACTTGTGCTGGCTGCACAATCTTAGCTTGGACTTCTGTCTCTGCTAGTTTGGCTGCCATTCTCCTGGTAACCACTTCTGGACTTGCTGCTGCAGACTCCATACCTTTCTCTGCTTCCCTGGTACTAGGTCCAGTACTCACGGCAAAAAACTCCTGGTTTAGAGCATGCACAGCGTAAATCCCACTTGTGACACCATCTGTCGTCGAGGCACAGGTCAGGAAGCATAGGAAAAACCAGGAGCAGTTATAGAATTCGCAAAATGTGTTTATTAGTACTAGCAGTAACATAAAAAAATAAACTTGTTGAATATAACTATTTACAAAGACAGAATAAATAGAAAAGATCCATCTGAGTTTTCCTTCAATCTCTGTGTCTCTTGCAAGAAATTGTAGCTTTGTTTTTATAAGTCCTTGCAACCCCCTTCTTACCAAGCATCCTGTTTTGTTCTAAAACATTCTTGTAAATATCAGGCAGGTGCAACTAGAAGACAGTGTCCCAGAACTGAGGCCCTTTTTTCATAGCTTCTGCAAAAAGCTTAAAAATTGCATTTCAGGTTAACCCTATGAGTTCCCAATAGCTTTTTGCAATCATCTCAAACTATAATTATACACATTTCAACAGTAACGTTATATAATTTTTAAACAAAGGTATCCCAATATCAGTTACATTGCCACATAATGATTTGCATATATTATTATACCAGCAGATATGCAAGGGAGGAAAAGACAGAAACAGCAAGGGAAGACTGACAGACAGTGAGAGGCAAATAATTGCAAGACTGTCGAGGTGATCAAATCCTAGGTCTCGCAGGAAAATTTGGTTGCGCAACCTGACACACAAGAGACAGGAAAGGAGAGAACAGAACAGATCCTTGCATTCAAACTCTCCATAACAGCTGGGACAGGGTCCTATTCAACCCTGTCAGAGTGGTACGTTCAGGAGAACTTTAACAAAACCTAATGTTTAGACACAGTCCAGCTTGTATTTCCCATTAGTGCTATATTTCTCCTCCCCATTATTTATTACTGAGGTCATCTGTATGAAAACAGGATCTTTGCTCCTGAAGAGTCTGTCTATTCCTGCTGCTTTCTCCTTACCTGAAGTCACATAGCACTGTATGTGATATCACAGTTACTCCCATGGCAACAGACTGTGGTGTCAAAACAGATGATATTGACTTGAAGTAGGGAGTACGCTATAGAGGCAGATGGACTCTAAAGCAACTCTAAGGGATAAAGATAATACATTCATGCAAATTTTCTTAGTAATAAATAATGCCGAAGAATAATACACCAAATATAAATGGAATGCAAGCAGAATTGTACCTAATCAGTATTATTTTTTTTTCAAGTTTTCTTTGAGGCATCAGCAGCTCTTTAAAGTGGCTTGGCCTGCAACAGAACCCTGCTGCACTTCATGCCCCTAACGAAAACCTTCAGGTTGAAACATGGGTGCTTTTGGCTAGGTGTCCTGCAGCTACATGTAAATTTGTTTATTTATATATATATATATATATATATATATATATATATATATATATATCTATTTTTTTTTTTTTTATCTCATTAGTTTTGTCAAAAATCTTCTACACTACCTAACAGTTGCCTTGTCTGATTCTTTGAGTGCAGTTACCTGGTGCCTGCATGTCACTAGTCACCTCTTTAACCACTGAGAATCCCCCATTTCTAAACACCCTCTGTGTGTGTCCCTTCAGCTAGTTTCCTATCCATAGTGTTACTCCTAAATCCACCCCTAGATCCCTTAGTTTGTGCCCTAGCCTTCTGTGAGGGACCGAGTCCAGTGCCTTACTAAGGTTCAGGAATAGCATGTCAACCACCTGTCCTATACCGATTGCACTAGACATCCCCACCTGTCCTATACTGATTGCACTAGACACCCAGTCAAAGAAATTCTATCAGGTTGATCTATCAGGATGACCTCTCATTACCCCATGTTGCTTGTTACCCTGAAAATTGCTTGCTTCAAGGATTTCTACCAGCCTTTCCTTAAGGATATGTTCAAGTAATTCCCTATAATTCACTACAGACGTCAGGCTAATTGGGCTGTAATTTTCTGGCCTATTCCTACTGATGCTTTTATGCAAGGGTACCACATCATCTGTTCTTCAGCCTTTGGGCACCAACCCTGTTTTTAGGGAGCAGTTGCAGATACCAGCTAGTGGAACTGTGTGTACCTGGTACATCTCCCTTAACATACAGGTGCATTCTTTCATGTCCCATAGATCTATCCACCTTTAATGCTCTCAATCCTTCTAGCACCCTTCTCGTGGTGACTGGAACGCTATTGGAGCCCTCTACCAATGCTCCTCATTGGTGCACAGTCTAGCAGTGGACCTTCCTCTTTTTTTGGAAATACCGAACAAAAGTATTGATTCAAAATATTTGCCTTACCCCTATCTCCTTCCTCCACCCCTTTCTGTGTAAGCCTAACTATTCTCTCTTTAGTCTTGCGCTTCTGGCCTGCAGGCACAGCGGTAATGCTACCATTCGTGATGATGACAACCTGGGTTTGGGAATGAGCCTGACTCGGAAGGGCAGCTGGAGGAGTTGGAAGATCAAGCATCCCACAGATTGCAATACTCCTTTTTGGGGGGGAGGGGGCAACGGTCTCTGCTGCATTACTGCCACAAGGGAAATCACAGGTGGCAGTACAGTTGGAGCTGGTGCGCGAAAAACGAGGATGCCAATGAGCTCTGATGTGAGTGCATATGTTTGCATGCATGAATGTCTGTGTAGCTTACTGGTTAGCATCCTGAGGTAGGGGAACACCAGAATACAGGACAAAAACCCTGGACACTGCAAGATGGTGTCTGCCCCACTGAGCAGACCCTGCACCACTGACCGTAGCTCTCGTCATTAAACCAGGCATCAGCTCTGCTTGCGGTATGCTCATCTCTTTGATGGCCCCACCCTGAAGTAAGCCAGGGAGGAAGAAACGGTGATATAAGCCCCGGTGAAGGTGGATGACTAGGCTGAGGTGAATGCCCAAGACAGGGCTGGCTGGAGTGCAGGGTGAAAATTACACCAAATAAAATATTCTTGCGTTTCTGCCATATATAAAGGAAGAATGATTTGTCACCTTGCTTTATCCCTTCTGCTAATCTCAGCTCATCTCAGACTTTGTTTTTTTTACTAACCTACAAGCTTCCTTAGTTCTTACCTGGTATGTATAAATTGATTAAAAATGTTGGAGAATACCTTTGAGCACAGGTTCTCATTTACAAAGGTTCAATTGTGCTTACGCAACTGGATGAGATGTATGCTTGTATGACTTTGATACATTGTGGCTGCTCGTCTCTCTATGCATGGGAATATCACCCTGTAGGGGTACGATGCAAGAAACCCTAGAGGAGGGTTCCCCCCTATAGGCGCCACAGGAGTAATTCCCTTGGCTAATGGTAGCTTAGGAAGAAGCCCAAAAAGAATACCCAAAAGGGTGTCGAGCATCGAAGAGGCAAGAGATCAGAATATGTTGAGACTGGAAAGTAAGGAGATAGACGTAGATGGGAAGGGAAGGGCAGGAGAAGAACAAGGCAGGATGAGAACAAGGAATGAAATGAAAGCTGATAAGATGCAGAAGGGCAAACTTCCTAAGGAGAGAGGGAACAGCCGAGGCCGCTGTCCAACTCCATCCGACAGCAGAACTTAACTACGGAACCTATGAAAGCACTAACCGTTCTAATATTATGACCATTGTCATGGAAGACAGGAAAAAACAACTCTGAGGAGGAAACCTTTGGGGATCCAAGGCCTAGGTTGCCTTCCTCCAGGCTGAAGGACATTTTGATTAGTGACAGCTCAGCTACTGCAATTTAGAGTTGAGATCGAGGGAGGAGGAAAATATTCCAATTTAGAGGAAGCTCTCGCTCTGCTCTTCTGACTGGACAGCTGTTGAGGGTTGCGAGTGATGTCTCTGCAACTAGACACTCAGAAGCAAGAGAGGGGAGAGATGACTGCTGAGGCACTCAGCTGGCATGTGCGAGCCTACTTAAACAGACCAGGTGAACCAGAGGCAGTCTTGGTGGAGAATAGCGTGGAGGGTGCCTCCAAACCCGCTCGGGCAGCCAATGGGGCTCTGATGATGAGAGCCCAACCCCTCACAGCTGGAAGTCATAAATTCTACATCCAGAGGTGTCGCCAAGAAGAGAGATGACTGAAGGTCCACCTGGAGTGAAGACATTCCCGCTATGGGCCAGGCAGAAGCACCCTGTTCCGAGCTTCCCATGCTCTAGACACGGACTTCATGGGTGCAGAGTGAGACCACTGACTACAGGCTAGCCCCAAGCCAATGAGCAAAGGACATGGAAGGCATGTCTCCGTGTGGAGGGCAGATCAATGAGGTAGCATAGGACCCAGTGTGAGGTATGCTTGATTAATCAATGTGAATAAGTAGACCCTGAGGTTGGACTGAGCGCAGGAGAACCAGACTCCTGTCATGAGGAATCTACCATTATTGGTAACTATGGAAGTGCATGCCAACTGGGTCATTTGAAAGACAAATAAGAAATTAATTGCTTGAAGGTAGGAGCAGGAGTGGCCGGGTGAAGCCAGCAGCCGACAGTGAGGTTGGCAGAGAGAATAGGATAGGAAGAGGAGATGCATAAGCAGGGCAATATGCATGAGGGACTGTTAGGGGATTTGAATGAGTAGGGTATGGTGGTATAGTGGGACAGCAGGATAGGGAAGACCCCAAAAGAAAGCAGAGGTCAGAGAAGGAGAGGAATGGAGGGTGGAGGAACGGGGAGGAGGGCGAGCCCACCATGGGGAAAGCACATTCGGGACGAATTTAAGAAAGCGCATCATGGTGCAACCAAGAGCAATGAGCGGCGAAGGACAGAGCTAAACATGAGCAATGGGGAGAAGGGAAGAGGGATGGGCAAGAGGGAAGGGGCAGGCTGGGAGAGCAGCTGGCATGGGAGAAAAATGAGGGTAGAGAAGGAAGGAATGTGATATGCCAAGAGCTGGAATGCTAGGAAAGCGGGTAAGCACCTGAATACTGGCACAAAGTGGTACAGCAAGGGTCGATGAAAACCAGAAGACTGTGCCAAGGAACAACATGTTGCATCGCAGAGGCAACCGAGTAAAACATGAACCTACAGGCAGCTGCAGGTGTAACAAATAACGATGGAAAAATATCAGTTAAAACACCGGTGGAAGGCAGAAGGCTGCTGAGCTACCTGGAACCACAATGCCTGCACAAACCTGGCATCAGGACAGCAGACAGCTGAGCAAACACCCACAGCAAATAACTGAGGTAGTGAGTAGAACTGGTAGGTAAAAGAAGTGAGTCAGTGCCAGCACTGAAGCCGGGGCTGACCTACCTGGGTGAAAGTTTAAAATGATAGGAATCCCGGGTATGGGACACAGGTCCTGCACATAGGACTAGCACTGAGAAAAGCAACGGAAGTGGCATAGGGAGGTAGGGAAACCCCAAAAGGACGAGGCAGGTGGGAATCAAGCAGAAATCAGAAAGTAAAACGATTGGAGGACAAATGAACTATGGAGGAGTGCACTGAGGCAGGGAAGAACGGGGAATGAGGTAGGATCCAGGAACGTGATGGCAAAATGAAGACATGGTATGGGTGGTCGGCAGGGGGGACAGCTGGAAAGGCGGTCGGAGCCACAAGCAGAAAGCTGAGAAACCAAGGTAGAAGGCAATGAGGAGCAGTATGAAACAGGATTTAGCGGGAGCTCCCAGACAGAGAGTAGAAGAAAAGGGGCAAACAGCAAAAGGCCCAGCCAGCATGAGACCTTCTTGGCAGGGATGCTGAGTGCCACGAGAGAAGACACACACTCCAGAAGCACCGGCACAAGTGACAGACCTGAGGAGGGGAGGTCGGCGTGTCCAAGTCCGAGGCAGGGCAAGCAGTGAGAAGCCCAGAGGAGTCCGGCAAGCAGCGGAGCAAAATGGAGGTGGAAGGGTGGCCCACCCAAGAGGGCCATGGCAGTGGTGTGGAGGTAGAAGGAGCGAGTTAAGAGGGCCAGAGAGAGAGACAAACACTGACATCCCTAGGCAGGTGATGAATGGAAGGTAATATGAGGGAAGCAAGTGGGGAACGCAGAGCTCCAGAGGAGCCGAGGAAAGTGCCGGGAAGGTGGGGGGTGGAAGCGAGGGACAAGGATCAAGCAGAAACTGGAGTGGCAGGGGAACAAAGGAAGAGCGTGGAAAGTGGAGGCAGAGAGATGGGAGGGGAGCGGAGGGCAGCCGGAGGCAATATGAGGAAGAGGGGTAGCACAAGGACAAACGAGAAGCAGGAGCAGGAAAAGGGACAGCCGGAGCCTCCGGCGGCAATGAAGAACGAGTCCTGGAACAGTCTAGGAGGAGTGGCCTTTTAAGGCCTGATGAGGGAGTGATGTTTGTTGCTCTGCCCATTGAACATCAGGCTTAAAACATTCCCATTCCATGTCAAATACATTGTCACAAAAAACATTATACGTACAATAAGTAGTTCCAGAGAAAAGGCAGTCAAGTTAGGCTCAAAGCACTTAAGACAGATCAATCACATATAGACTTGAAAAAATCCATACAGATCATTGTATAAAAAACAAAACAAAACAAAAAAAAACAGGATATATACAGAGAGAAACCGAACAAAACAGTTTCATTACGGCTGCACTGGACTGCAAGGACAGACCACAGAGATCTCTTAAACTGATTCATCTTGGGAAGATTCAGCAGAGTATCAGGCAGTTCACTTTCCTCCCTCTCACAAATGGCTGCAGCTTCTTAATGTCCTCCTCATACCTCTCAACTGTCACACATCATGAGGTGCGTCACTCATTCTACCTCGCAGAAACCCTTTCTCCATCATGGGAAGGCGATACTCCACATTCCCCACTGAGACTTTAAAGCAGAAATTCATAATAATCTATTATGCTCAGTTGTCCAAAAACATTATGAACATTAGTGCACTGATAGCTGTAGTGTTCTGAGCTTGTAGTGCCATGTTTGATGATATGTCACACATTTTGCTCATTTGTCATACATCTTGTCACACATTTTGGTGAAGAAAGGTTGAGAGGTATGGTCCTTCTAGTTACCATGCATTCCCTCAGTCTCTGCTGTCTTTTTCAGGCTACTTCCCAAATTCTCCCTCATCCTCTCAAAGTCCACTGTCCTGAAGTCTTGTACTTTTGTTTGACTGTGACACTTGTTCTCTAACTGGATATGCATTCACACCCTCATGATCACTTGTTCCAAGTGATGTACGGGCTTGAAATTCAACACCAGAAAGCACATGTGCTGCATGCAGGGAACAAGAATCCCCAGGACAGACTTGGATTGAAGGGGTTAAGCGGGGCACTGCTTCAGAGGAAAGGGACTTGAGAGTCATCAGAAATGAATCCCTAAAAGAAACTAACCAATCTAGCAAGACCAACAGCAAGGCAAATAGAATGTTGGGGGGTATTGGAAGGGGTTTTTGATAGCAGGAGGAAAGAGGTAATATTGCCTATCTATATATCATTGGAGAAACCTAGAAACATAGAATTTGTTGGCAGATAAGGACCGCTTGGCCCACCCAGTCTGTCCATTTTTCCCTACCTACAGTATCCCTTAGCACCCTGCCAGAGCAGTGTAGGAATTGCCTAGTGGTACTGGTTAAGGAATGTGCCTCTCTGATCAACCACCCCCACCCTTCCACAGCCCACCATAGTCCAGCTGTTCCTCCTCTCTGATATGCTCTGAGGTAACGGTGGCAGACTTGGTGGCCCCTGTGTGGGGAAGGAGGTCCCACGGATTCTAACCAACTCAGCCTGGAGTCTAGCAACCTCCTCCTTCCTGAACCCAGAGGGGTGCATGCAGATGGGACAGCACCACAGTCTCCAGAAAGTCTTTCTGAAAACTGCTGCCCCACAGCCACAGCACTGCTCCACTCTCAGCATTCCCAGTTCCTACTGCCTCCTACCACTGATGAGACCCCATCTGGAATACTGTGCTTGGTGCTGCCCGCCTGAGGAAAGACAGAGATAGGCTGGAGACAGTGCAGTGTTGGGTAACCAGAATGATTCAGGGCTAACAGAACAGATTCTAAGAGAATCAGCTCAGGGCAGTGAACATCGTTATTCGGTGGAGGCCACAAGGGAGGGAGGTGACATGATAGAGACTTCAAGTTCCTAAAAGGAGTGAATAAAGCAAACTTGTGAGGAACTGTTCAGCAGCAATGGTGGGTCAAAAACAAGGGGACATGAGTGAAAGCTGGCAGGGAGATTCAGGAGGGATATGAGGAAGTTTTACTTAATGGAAAAAGTGCTTTGAACCGTGGAACAGCCTACCGGCAGAGGTGGTGTGTGTAAAAACCATTAATGGATCAGTGCATTTCTAGGACAGAGTGAAGGACTTAATATTTACTCAAAGGGGTTGGCAGTTAAGGCAGGCAGGTGAGGGAAGCAATTAGTTTTTTAGAGAGAGCAAATACAGTTTTTATAAGCTCTGATCTTGTGTTTGCTGGTCCTGCTAACCCTCCCAGGGATAAGTACAGCCACAGAGGACTGTACTTAGCCGTGGGAGAACAGTAAGACTGGCAAACATCTGATCTGAGCTTATAAAAACCCTTAACATGCACTGCAGGCTATTGAATGTCCCACAGCTACAGCCCTGCTCTGGTTTTAGCTGCAGGGGATTCTGGGGTTTGTAGTTACATAAAATATCGGCTCGGAAGTCAGCAGAATCAGTCTAATACAATCTGCTGTACTGCAGTAAGCAGTAAGTAAAAGATGTTTCTGCACACAGTGTGTAAATTGGGACCAGCACCAGTGTGTGGCTCTTAGAGCTGACTGTTCCCGTTTAAAGAAATACAATGCCTCCTACATGGTGAAAGTGTGCACTGTTCACTGAACACACCCATAATGCCATCCTATCACCTGCCACTGGAATTATTATTACAGCACTGTCAGCATGTATCACACGTTATGGAACCTGTCTTGCAACTTTCTGATAAGAATCCTGAAGCATTGGGAAGTGATGAAGTGACAACCGTGCACCCTGAGGATCATCTATAATTATCATTCTTTTATGGGCAGACCCCTCTGCTCGGCTGTTTCTTGGGAGCGTAAAGCAATGATACAAAGAAAAATGTGTTTTATCCTGCCTCAAAACTACTTCTCTCATGGGTGAGATTACAAGTTAAATACCATGTTCTCCAGATAAACCACTATCTGTCTTGGCCCCTTCCCATTTAACATACCCCTGAGTAATTTGATTCCTTACACAGACACCTTACAGGAGTATCCAGAATATGGTGTCATATGAAAAGGTCTGAAAAGGAGGTTGAACCAGGGTTGTCCTGCAAGGCCCAGCTGCAAGGCCTGTGAGATAGAAATTCAGGTACAGAGGAAAGAAAATCACTGCAAGAAATGGTGCTGTAGGTAACTTGTGCCCATAACAGCTACTCCAGGTTCCATTTATTACACAGATACACAGAAATGTGATGGCAGAGAAAGGCACCACGGCCCATCTAGTCTGCCCACCACCCTACCCCCCCCCTTCTAGATACACAGAAATGTGACGGAGAGAAAGGCACCACGCCCATCTAGTTCGCCCAACACCCTACCCACCCCTGCTAGATACACAGAAATGTGACGCAGAGAAAGACACCACGGCCCATCTAAAGTATTAGCCAAACTGATTTGGAATCAGTTTTTTACAGAGATATGTCCAACCCTAAGCTTTCAAAACATCAGCCAGCATGGCATATGTGGTTAGAACATGCTGGTAAGAGAAGAGATCTGGGTTTAAATCCTACCGTAATCCTAAAACGTTTAGTCGGTGGAGATGGTGAAGCGGAACATTTGTAGATCGGGTGGACAGATTGTCGGCACACTCTGGCTCCCTGGCCTTTTCTGAGGTTCTCCCTGTGTGGGGCAGGTAGGGGAAGAAGGATAGAATTGGGAGGGATGAGATAGAGGAATTTAATGTGTGGCTTAATGGATGGTGTCAAGACAAGGGGGTGCCACTTTGTGGGGGACTAGGGGGGACTTTTGGGACAGGAGGTCTTCAGAGGTGAAGGACTCCACCTGATGAGAGAAGGGGCCACTGCACTGGAGAAGTTTGATGTCTGTATTGGACAGTTAAACTGACTGTGGGAGAGACTGGGACCAGGGGAACGACGGTGACAGGCGAGAGGAAGGGGAACCTAGCTGGTACTCCCCATACCTAGGTGCTTGTAGCAGGACAGTGGGTAAAAATACTGTTAAGGTCAAAACTGCGCTAGGAGACGGGACAACAGAAAGGGGGAACACAAACTATGCAGTCACCATGAAAAGCAAGAAGCTAAGAGGATCAGGGAAGAACAAGGGAGAAAGGCAGGTAACTAGCAAGAAAGGTTCAGGAGTTAGTTGGATGGGGGTCTGCCTTAATGCCAAGAGGCTGGGTAATAAAATCAATGAGGTTCAAGCAATGATGGCAGATGGTGGGATGGACCTTGTGGTCATCACAGAAATGTAGGCCTCAGAAAATATAACAACTGGGACCTGACAGTTCCTGGGTACTCACTGTTCAGGAGGGATAGAGAAAAAGGTAAAGGGGGAAACAGCCCTTTATGACAAGGATGGCATTGAGGTGTGGAAGAGGGGGGGCATTGGGGGTGGTAATCGGGAGACAGAATCGCTGTAGGTGCAACTCATGGTTGCCTTAGGCATGAAACTGTGCTTGGGAGCGACCTATAGACCACCACAACAAGGGGAAGAGAGGGACAGACAGCTTGGAAAAGAACTAAAAAGGGAGGTGGCACAGGGGGAAGTGGTGGTAGTGGGTGATCTGAACCTGCTGGACATAGACTGGGATGTTCTAGTGACCAGGAGTACCAGACGTTAAGCCTTGTCATTCTTGCTGTGGTGGTCACCGACCAACTCCAGAGGTGGTAGGAGCTATGAGAGTAGGAGAGCCAGCAGAGAACAGCAACAGCATCTCCATTTGATTTGAAATGGCCCTTGGGACCAGAAAACTCCAATCAGGAGCCGAGGTTCTTGATTTTCAGAAGGGCGGACTTAAACAGGCTGAGGGAGTTGGTCCGGGGCAAGTCAGTTGGGGTAGGCAGCACAGGAAGTGTGAAAGAAAGATGGGCGATACAGGAGGCCATTCTCAAAGCATCAAAGTTATGCAGGAGAACAGTAATCAAAAGTAAGAAGTTCATGAGACCATTATGGTTCTTAGCAAGGGTCAGGGAAGCAGTGAGGGCCAAAGGCCTTCTCCAGATACAAATTAAAACGGGGGAAGGAAGAATGGGGGAGAATACTTACTAAGAAATAAGGAGGCAAAGTGGATGATTAGGGAGGCAAAAGCAGACACAGAGCTGTGTGTTGCAGAGGGGGTCATGGGCAGTGAAAAACATTTCTTCTGGTATATTAAGGAAAAAAGAAAGAAAGGGGGAGAATTGTTAGGCTAGCTGGGGTGGGGGTAGAGTGATAGAGGAGGAAGTACAAAGGGCTGCTGTCCTTAATGATCACTTTTGCTCTGTCTTCACTAGGGAAAACAGCAGGCCCTTTCCAGGGAGTGGCATCAAATTGGCCACTGAGGGGGGTTCCGGAGATGAGGCAGCCAGTATTTACAAGTGAAAGAGTCCTGAAAAGGCTAGTAGCCCTAAAGATAGATAAGTACTCGGGACAAGATGGGACGCATCCAAGAGTGCTCAGGAAACTGGAAGCAGAAGTGGCTGCACCCCTCAGAGGATTATTCAGTAGCTCATTACAGACTGGGTAGCTCCAAAGGACTGGAGGGTAGCAGACATACTTCTGCCCCATGAGGGGGGGTAAGGAAAAAGCAGGAAACTACAGACCTGTCAGTCTTACCTCTTCTATAGGCAAGCTGATGGATTCACTAGTCAAGGAGGACCTTGTGGGCTACCTGGAGAGCACTGGTCTCCAGGACAGTAAGCAGCACAGGTTTCTGTCAGGCAGATCTTATCAGACTAACCTGAAATTTTTTCTTCGATTGGGTGATGAGTGCATTAAATAGGGGCCATGCCGTGGATTTACTGTACTTTTGACTTCAGCAAGGTTTTCGACTCAGTGCCTCGCAGATACTTGCTGAAGAAGAAGATGGAGGATCTGGGTGCAGCTATGGTCATAGTGAGATAGGTAGGTAACTGGCTAAAGGGGGAGGCAGCAGAGGGTTGTGGTTAAGAGGGTCAAATCGGAGGGAGGTCACAAGTGTAATGCCACAGGGATCTGTCCTGGATCCAGTCCTCTTCAATGTGTGTATGAGCAATATTGGAGAAGGAATCTGGGGCAGGTTGTGTCTCTTCACAGATGACATTAAGCTCTGTGGAGGATGGATAGTGATGACTGAATCAGGGAAATGCAGTGTAACGTGCAAAGGTTTTTGAGGTGGTATAAGGTTTGGCAGTTGAAATTCAGTGCCAAAAAGTGCAAGGTGATGCACCTAGGGAACAAGAACGCCAGGACAGAGTGCTGGATGGGTGGGACAAGACTCAGTACTGTGGCAGAGAAATGGGACCTAGGAGTTAATCATCAGTGATGCCTTCAAACAGTTAAGCCAGAGCAACAAGGTCTATAGTAGGGCAAATGGGATACTGGGGTGCATCGGGAGGGGTATTAACAGCAAAAGGACAATGGAAATACTACTCCTTTATAGATCGTTGGTGAGGCTTCACCTGGAGTACTGTGCCCAGTCCTGGAGTCCTCATCTCAGGAAAGATATGGACAGACAAGATGGTGCAGCAAAGGTTTACAAAGATGATTCAGGACCAACAGGGCAGGTCGTACAAGGAGCTCCTCAACACACTGAACATGTATACGCTGGACACCAGAAGGGAGGGGAGATATGCTAGAGACCTTCAGGTTCCTGAATGGAATAAACAAGGTGAACTGCAGGGAATTATTTAGCATGAATAACAGTTCGAGGTCACTAGGGCACAAGTGGAAACTGACAGCAGTGAAATTCAGGAGGGACATGAAATTGTATTATTTTACAGAAAGGGTGGTGGAATGTGGAACAGTCTACCAGCTGAGGTGGTGGGTGCTAAAACCATTAATGGATTCAAGCACGGTTGGGACAGAGTGATGGGTATAGTGGCTAGCTGAGGTGACAGAAACTGGAAGGGGGAATAGGAGAGTGAATAGGGAGGGCTAGGAGCCCAGATGGACAGGTCCTGGGGTTAGATAGGGAACCATGGGCAAACTAGATGAACCATCGTTTTTTTTCTGCCATCATTGTCTATGTTTCTATGTTCCTTTTTCCCTCAAATTTCACCTGAGTGGCGATCCACAATGGTGTGGCAAAAGAATAATAAATTTATGCAATATATGTGGGCTGATAAACAGTGGAATAAATTCATTTATTCTCACTGCCATGGGATAAACGGTGATTCTAATATTTATCCCACACCCTGCCATCAATCAACCACCGTTTATCCCACACCCTGCCATCAATCATCCCCACACTGTCCGGACCCACTTTGCCTAATACTGTCACTGCTGCAGCCTGTCCCCAACAGTGCTTCATTTCAAACTACCCACTCACTTCAAAAGTGACCTCCAGCTACTGATCATACCAGACTGATAGATGCAAACGTAATTTTTTCACACTGCTTTCTCTACTTTTTTCAGGTCACAAATTCAACTACCACGCTGCAGTCTATTCCCCCACCTCCTCGCTTGCTCACTTGCTCAGTCATTACACCAAACATTCATCAAATGCCACTCCTCCTTGTACTTGGCAAAACAAATTAGTACCCAACACCAAGAAAACAAACCCACATGCACCCACTAACCTCACAAAACTAATACTGTCTCCTCACACACACGCTCCGTTTTCATTTTCTGTTCTTCTCCCACACTGCTTGTTTTACTCCCAGACACACCACTTGTCTTTTCATATTCACGCTCACTCAGGTTCGCCCCACCACTTCAATTCACTCCCACTGCTCCACCCAAATCAATGCCATGTCGCAATAAAATATTTTTTTTCCTTTTTAACAGGTTTAAAAACAAGAGGCTACATGCCTCCACTTAATCTGCCAGTCCTGCCGACACTGCTCGCCTACCATAGCCCCCATTTTTCCTTTCTTTTTTAAAAACTTGAACACTGCACCAATCAGCAGTGACGTTACGATGTCCACAACACCGCTGCCTTTAGCAACCTCTTCAGACACACAGCGAAGAATGCAGTACTACTAAATAGACCGTGATGCATAAATAAATATAAACAGAACTAAACAAATTTTCAACAAAATAACTTAGAAAAAGACCCACAGCCTATTGCATAAATGTAACATACGTTAGAACCTGTTGCATATGATTTGTCTTCGTTCGAACAGTTTGACCTCGGACACATCACTCGTGGTTTACGCCACTAGTGATGTTACCCGAGGTCAAACTGCTCTCATGAAGATAAAACATGTATGCAACAGTTCCCTATCACATATCCCCTATATATACTAAAGGAAGCTATGTGCGAGAAAGAGTATCTCTTGTACTAGCGTATGCTGACAGAAAGCTGATTCCAGACGAGTGCGGCTGGCGAATTGATCCTGGAGCAGTCGTTATGGGAACAGTTCGACTGCAGCAAAAACGACAATAAGGGTTGCATAGTGTGAGTAGGGGTATTCTAGCTCATGGATTTGATGGATGTTCATACCCAAATTTATTTATTTTGTTACAAATTATGACATCATTCTTAGCCAATCAGGATTATTTCTAAACATTCCAAGTACTCCTTGAGGGTGTCTAATGCACATAGTTCTGAAATTCTACGTTTAGTTGACAGTCCATTTCACACAAAGGGGATTCTCTAATTATTCTGCAGAATAAAATAGTTGAATTGTAAATTACAGTTCAATTTGTTTTAAACAGAGGTGTTTAACATGATTTATATGTTTATTTGTACTGTTCCTGTGTCTCTTATGAGTTTCTTCTGAAGGCGTTTGTGTTCCAGCAGTGCTCAGCTGTGCTTCGTAGTTCTCTCACCCAAACAACTCAAGAATGTACTCTTAGAACCATAAGAGGCACAGTAACTTTACAAATAAACATTTATGAGACACAGTAACTGTAAATATAAACATATGAGACCCAATAACTGCACATATAAACATGAGACACAGTAACTGCATATAAACATGAGACACAATAACTGCACATATCTGCATATAAACATATGAGATGCAATAACTGTACATATAAACATTTATAAGAGACACAGTAACTGCATGTAAACATTTATGAGACAGTGACTATACATATAAACATGAGACACAGTAACTGTACATATAAACATGTGAGATACAGTAAATGTAAATATAAACATATGAGATGCGGCGATTTGTGTAGAGAGTGGGAACACCCAGGTTGCGTAGCGCAAGAGCTACGGGAATCACACGCTGCTTTCTGCTGTAAATGTAAGCTTAGCATAATGCTTACGTAATGAGATGCGTGTCAACTGACACAACCACCACAAATAAAATAAATCATCTTGAAAAAGTGTGAAAAACAAACATAATAGCAGACATAATCAATGTACTTAACCTTTCATTGGGGGGCTGTGCCACCTGCACCCCCCCCTCAGTTCGGGCTATCTCTGCACGTAACTACTCAACATGACGTTTGCTCATTGTCAGTTACGCTTTAAGCGCAGCTCCACCACTGGTCCGACAAACTACACAATCATCTGAGATGCAATAACTGTACATATAAACATTTATAAGAGACACAGTAACTGCATGTAAACATTTGTAAGAGACACAGTGACTATACATATAAACATATATGAGATACAGTAAAGAAATATAATAGACATATGAACATAGCAACTATCTATATATATATATATATATATATATATATATATATATATATATAGAGAGAGAGAGAGGAGAGAGAGAGACAAAGAACATCTGTAAAAACACGAGGCAAGGGTTACCCTAAAGGGCATCACTGGCTGGGAAGCCAAGCCTGAAAAATATAGGTCGATGTTCGACACGTAAAGAATATCATTGTCGAAGAGGTTGGCTTACAATAGAGCGAGGCCGAAAGAAGCCACACAGTTAGCAGCACAGAAGACACATAGACACGGTTTCAAGCAGACGAGGCATACTGATGAGTCCTGGTAGGACTAAACACGGTCTGTGTCTTCTGTTAGCACCCTTTACAAATCTGTGTGAGAGGCCTTCGGCACCATGCAATTTTGCTTAAAGTTGGACCAGCATAACATTCTGTGGTGATTTGCATATGCAGCCCATGATGCTTTGCATTGTGAGGGCATGTGTGATTTTATATATATATATTTATATATATATATATATATATATATATATATATATATATATATATATATATGAGATGCAGTAACTGTGCATATAAACATTTATAAGAGACGCTGTAATTGTACATCTTACTGAGGGTATCTCTTGCAGCAGGCCACACCGGTAGAACTTAGTCACCAGGCACTAGGACCACGTGGAAAACTTTCTAGCTAGCCGGGTTCCAGAGGGGGCCGCCCACCTCCAACATCTCCCTCTGACATCGGCCTATCCTATAAGAGTAGGTGGCCACCATAGCCTCCTCAGTTCTTTACTCGCCATCGACCAGTGCATGTCGAACCTCTGGAAACTGCTGCACCTTAAGTCAGCTGCCGTTTCCTCACGTTTTTACCATCTGCATTTTTTTCACAAAGGACCACCTATTTCATGAAGTAGAAGTGTTTTGCTGTATGGGCTGCCTCGCTCCGCTTGGACCCCTTCACCTGGCTGGTGAATCAGATCTTGGAGCACTTGCTCTCCCTCTCACACTCTGGTCTGAAGTACTCCTTCATCAAGACACATCTCTCAGCCATCTCTGCTTACAATATACCTGTCAGTGTCTGCACTGTGGCTCAGCTTGACGTGTCTCACATGTTTTTGAGAGGCATCTTGCACTTGAAGCCTCCAATCCCCAGTCCAGTCCCAACCTGGGACTTTATGTTGGAAAAGCTCACTCTGCTTCTGTTTGAACTGGCTGCGAGTTGCAAGCTACGCTATCTGTCATTGAAAGCATTATTTTTAGTTGCTACTACTTCTGCTTGTAGGATTTCTAAGCTTCAGGCACGCGTGTGAGCAGCCTTATTTGATTTTCCACAAGGACAGGGTGTCTTTGTGTACTAATGCTAAGTTTTTACCAAAGGTGGTGTCTTGAGTTTACTTTAAATGAGTCCACCCACCTGCCGGTCTGTTATCCTGAGTATGCCAATCCAGGGGAAGCATTGCTCCATACTTTGGATGTGCACAGCATTTTGAGGTACTGTACACACCGGACAAAGGACTGCAGGAAGTCCTCACAATTATTTGTTTCCTTCACCCCTTGGAAAGAGGGCATCCCAGTGTCCAAACATTGTTTATCCAAATGTTTGGCTAATTGTATTGTTTTCTGCTACAGGAAGTACAGTAAGGAACTTCCTGGTGTGGTTCATGGTCACTCCACCAGGGGTATGACCACCTCCGTGGCATGCTTTGGTAATGTTTCAGCTTCAGAGTTCTGTGCAGCTGCTATCTTTATCAAGCATTACAGTCTGGATATTGCCTGTAGGCACAGGGCAAATGTCAGCCTGGCCTTTCTGCAAGGTCTTCTCTTGTAGATCCTTTCAGCCCTCGCCTAGTCTGTTTGTCAGTCTTTACCAGAACTGCTTGGGACTCATCCCACCGGTATGGCCTGCTGCAAGAGATACCCTCAAAGTAAGATAGTACAATTATGTAAGAACTTACTGTAACAGTAGCTCTTTGAGAGGATCTTTTGCAGCAGGCCATGCATTTCCTTCCCTCCTGGCCCCCTGGCTCTTTTCTCGTGATGTTTTGGCCTTCTGTCTAGCTCTCCTCTTCCATGGTGGAGATTCTTCTGCTTTCTTTTTCCCTTTCGCTCTAAGGTTACCTCAGCTACCTCCTCGGTTCCCCTAATGGGCTTTTGCTGTTGGTATCCAGCAGGAGAACTGAGGTGGCTATGGGGGCCGCCCACTCTTATGGGATAGGATGACATCAGAGGTGGGTGGTCTCCTCTATTAGACTGCTAGCTAGAAAGTTTTTTGTGTGATCTTAGTTCCTGGTGGCAGAGTCCTGCCGGATTGGCCTGCTACATGAGAGTCTCTTGAAGATCTACTGTTACAGCTTACATAACTGTACTACACGTGAAGCTCGCCAGGATGAAGCCCAATTCTGTAGCATTCTACAGCAGAGTTACTGCAGGTAAACAATGCAGTTTCAATTGGAGTTAATCCCTTTTGTCGTGCAGGAAACCGTGACACTGCGCTTCATGCTGGCGGGCTTCACTGTATATAAAGATATATAAGAAACGCAGTAACTATGCATATAAACATTTATAAGAGAGACAGTAATAATTGTGCATATAAACATTTATGAGACACAGTAACAGTACCTATAAACATATATAAGTGACACAGTAACTGTACATATAAACATATATAAGTCACAGTAGGTATTCTGTGATATGAGCGACTGCATTAATAGCAACTCATTTGCAGCTACACATTTGAGCTGCCCTGTAAGGGCAATGAAGAAAGGTACAGTGATGGTAGGGATGAGCGAGGGAGGGTCACTGGTAGTGTAGGACAGTGGCCGGAAGGGAGGAATAGGGAAGATGGTTTGTGTGTTGCAGTGCAGTGTACTACTGCCGAGCTAGCCGTGTAGTGTTGTGGTGAGGGTGGCTAGCTTTGGTGGAGCAAGGTACAGGGTTCAGGGTTGGAGAGGGTATATTTTTTAGCTTGCACTCATATGTTTTGTTTTATGGACTGTCTCTCCCCCGACATGCACCCTCCGAGTCAGTAATCTAATAATCGGGGAAAGGAGTGGGGGTTAAGGCCCTATGGTGATGCAGGCTTGGCTAAAGAGAACCAGTTTATTCGCTCAAGACTTGAAAATGATAGAACTTACTCAGAGAAAACAATGTCCTTATTAATGAACTTTCCAAGGGTTTTGAGAGTGATATCCCTACAGAGACCATTAAGCTTTGGTCAGGGAAGCAGTGGGACTTTACTTTGAAACTCATCCTTTAAACATTGAGAAGTGCCACCCAATAACTCCCCATAAGAGATCAAATATAAACATCCACAGGACTCTCTTACTGTGGCTTGGCTCAGTGCAGCAACGAGATCTTCTAAAAATGGCCAGGGAATAAAGGACATTCAGGTAGACAGCCAGAACATCCTTCTGTTTTCCAACCTATGTTTCTCAACTCACAGTTCAT
Organism: Neoceratodus forsteri; assembly: GCA_016271365.2. Lineage (NCBI taxonomy): Eukaryota > Metazoa > Chordata > Ceratodontiformes > Ceratodontidae > Neoceratodus > Neoceratodus forsteri. Next base: position 1,545,195,996 of record CM028131.1, on the reverse strand, counting down.
GGGGGCAGGAGACGGCCCCAAGAGTTGAATATGTCTTTTAAAACAGTTTATCCTGCTAAACTGTGTGTGCAGTACTCTGGTCAAACATATATCTTTACTGACCTAAAAGAGCTGGGCAAGTTACTTAGGGAAATTGAGAAGGGCATTCCATGAACCAGGGACAGTGAGAGAGACTCAGATGATGAAGCTCGACTGCCCTTAAAGCAAGGCATGTGAGTAGTGATGGGCATGGACTTTGTATGCACACAATCTGAATTATAGAAACCCGCTTATCCGACCTCTTCTGGAGACATCCAAATTCGACAGATAAACGGAACCACATTGCGTGTACTGCATATGAGCAACCAAGCATAAAACCACTATAGTGAAGTGTATTTAACTGAAGAAATCTTTATTTATGCAACTAGAACTGAAAATATTTTTTTTTTTTTATGTACGGTCCCGTACAGTACTTCACTATTCACTGAAAGTAGTCAGTGGCAGTTTTCTGGTTAAGCCTGTCCACAGACTTTGTGCAGGCTCTTTGATCGCAGCAGTATCACTTGTACCAGATCAGAGTCGGGCTGACTTTCCATATACAGGATGCAGTTTGAGAACATATCTTCAGCCTCTGAATGGGTGGGCAGATCTGGGAGCACTGTCGTCCTCCCTCCTCGTTATCAGAATTGGCATTCTCCTCCTTCTGGACGATCGCCAGGATCGCATCATCAGTAAGCAGTTCTGCCCCACATCCCCTGCATCACAATTTTGCCACTCATCGATGGCTTCGACAAGAGGTCTGGCAACATAGCAGCTAGTCTCTGAATGTCCTTGAAGTCGATGTTGGGCACTGCATCACTCGAGTCGGGGCATGGTTGTGGATCATCACGAAAGGTTCGAATCCCTCCCTTGATCCACACTTTCCTTATTGTGTCAGGTTGTACTGCCTCCCATGCCTCGGCACACATGTAGACCACATCTTTAAGTAACAGCGATTTTATAATGTCACTTATGGGCAAGTGTTGATTAGGCTCAGCAAGTAGAGACTGAAGTAGTTTTTTTTCGGTAGCCTCTTTTAGAAATCTCTAAGATGCCCTGATCACAGGGCTGCAGCTTGCTGGTAGTTTTACTGGCAGGAACATGCACCTGATATAGTCATCCCTTATTCGAACATCTGCCAGTTCAGGATGGGTAGGCGAGTTGTCCACCAGCAATATGGCATGCAAGGGTAGTCCTTTAGCCCTAAGATGGCTTCTTTACCTGGGGACAAACTGGTCAGTGAACCACGTGGCAAAAATTCTTCTGTCCATCCAGGCATTGTGTTGGGCTTCGTAGTGCACAGGTAGGGTACTCACATTTATATGTTTAAAACAATGAGGCTGCTATGATTTATCCAGCAAGACCAGTTTGAGTTTGTGTGTTCCAGCAGCGTTTACACAACCCAGGATTGTTATCCGGTCATTGACTTTCTTGAAGCCAGGTGCTTCTCCTCCGTGAGCCAAAGTTTTGTCTGGCAAGCAGTGCCAGAAGAGGCCGGTCTCATCTGCATTATACAGTGGTAATCATGCAAAAGTTTACCGGTAGCGTGGTATACTGAGTGTTGCAAAAAATGCGGTACCCATTGAATAACATGTATACTGCTTTCATACAATGATGTGTGGTACCAGTATACTTTTGTGTGACTACCACTGCAGATTTGATCTGTGCTGAGACCAGTGTTTTCTACAATCTCCAAAATGTTTCTCACAAAGGGAGTGATTTCTTGCTCAACAGCGCTGAGTCGTTCTCTGCAGATGCGGAGTTGCCGGAATCCCATATCGGTGCTTAAGGCGCATTAGCCATCCCTCACTGGCAATGAAAGGCTCTGTGTTGCCCAGCCGAAAATGGAAAATTAGATCCTTTTCTTTTAGAAGGGGGCCTGAAAGAGCTGTCTCCTTCTCATGCTTCTGGCAAAACCAGAGGTAAAGAGCAGAGTCGCACTGGTTATCCTTACAGGAGCGCATATTCTTTCATTCCTTCACTCCTGCGGCGGTGTCCATCATGAGGGCAACGTCTCGCAATTGGTTTTTGCAGACTTGATGTCGCTGATGGTGGATTTACCCACCCCATATTCCTCAGCTAGAACGGCTGCCCTCTGTCTGTTCTCCAGGTGCTCGACAATTCTGATCTTCTGCGACATGTTGAGAACAACGCACTTCCTTTTTGCTGCCATCTCTACACTCAAACAAGGTGAAGATTACTGTCAGGGAATGTGTATTGTGGGGTTAAGTAGCTCCCTGTTTGATCTGTAGCAGGTGCAAGGACTGGAAGCAGCCAGATGTTGATCATCACACAGTACTTAATCGGGTGCGATGATTAACACATTATGCACACAGCAGCAGCATTTCTCAAGTGTGGGGGACAAACCGACCATCTGTTAAATAGGGAGTTTGGATGAACGGAAGTTGGATAATCGGGTTTGACTGTATTGTTCTCACCAGTGAACTTTAGTTTAATTAACTAAGTTCTTATTTGCAGTTTTGAAACTTCAACTGGTGTGGTTTTGTGCAGCAGAGTCTGTTGAACTAACTGCGCCATACATGTTAGATGGCGCCAAAATGGAGCCCTGGCTCTTGGTACACTTTCTGCCTGGCACACCTGGAGTTTTTTTGGAGACTTGAATTTATGCTGTTTTAATTCTGGAATGCAGATTGAAATATGTTTCCTCTTTAAGATTGAAATATGTTTCCTCTTTAATTTTTGGCTAGGGTATTTCGTATTACCTAACGCTCTATAGGCTAAGTGTGTATTCGCCTCTAATATGAAGCCACAAGGCTGTACTATGCTATTAGCACTACACTAAATCACTGTATATATAAACATTTATAAGAGACACAGTACCCTTTCAAGTCTGCCTTTTGGATTGCTGGGAGTACCTGGGGCCGGGGGAAGTGCCAGTGGGCTGATGGGACTCCGGAGTTATATTTTGACTCAGGAGTTTAGTTTGTTGGATTTGTTTGTCATTTTCCATGACAAAATTGTCTAGTTATAGATGTGTGTGTGCGGGGGGGGCACCACATTTTTGTCGACAGTAAATCTGCCAACATCCTGTATGGCGATAGCACAATGCCGACACTCGGTATTGTGCCGTCAAGAAACAGTGTTTTTTGTCGGGGAAGGGGAGGGCTGTGCCCTCCTGATTTAAATATAATCAGCTCCAGGTTGGAGTTGTTTCAGAGAGGGGGCAAAACACAGTGAGAAGCCACGTTGGTGAATGGCAGACCATTACTGCGACTTTCGCTGTAATGGTGTCTTTTCGTCTGTTGCAGTTTTGGTGTTGCTATACTGTGGGCCACCGGTGTGTGTGTGTGTGGGGGCTTCGTAGTCATTAGAGTACCACAGTATATTGTTTATACTAAAATAATTTTTACTTCTAAGACAGATTGCAGCCCATTGGCTGATGACTCACTGTTAAATGGATTTCCTATGTGAATAGTGAATCAGATGCATATTAGCAGAGATCTTTGGTAATCCCCTCCAAGGCTATGCCACAAGAATGTAATTTATTTCTTTATTTATGTTTTTGGTAACCAGGTAAGTGCACTGACCCAGAGGACCATTTTCAGTCACGACCTGGGCCACAAAGTGGTGAGACAGCAAAACAACAACAGACACACTTTACTTAACGATATACTGTCATGGCAAAATACAACTGACAACAGACACACTTTACATACGGTATACTAGCATAGCAAATTACATTATAGTAAGAATGCAGGCAGTAGTACAAAGGAAGACATTGTGCTTTTGTACAACTCGACAATGGAGCAGTTAAAGCATCACATATTGTAAACATTTAGTTTAGGTAACAAAACGTGTGCTGGGGAAGAAGAGCAGGCCAGCCTGAGAAAACACTGTCATAAACACAGCGTGGTCCATAAATGGAGCACCATACACAGACAGCAGGAAAGCGTAGGCTGCTGTGCAGTGGACGTGTGAGGATGTGATGTGCCCTACAGAACCAAAGTGCTTATTAGGTCTTGGTCTAATATAGGGTACGAGATGTAGGAGGAGTCAGGCAGGTAAGCTGTGTGTGACTGCAAAAGGTCAAATGTTGTATTTCTGTTGTTTGCCAACTTTTAGATGTGTTGCCTTCTTGTAATATTTATGTGCTGTAATGTACAGAAGCATACAGAAGAAGTTAAAAAAAAAAGTGCAGGATGTTGTCCTAAAACTAGTAATTGAAAACGTAGTTTTTCTTATCTGTATTTAAAGTTAACTATGCATCATTTGAGGTGTGACTTTCATTTCTGTAAATAGAAACATTACAAAGTACAGCCAATAAGCACATATTTCCTGTCCTCTTTAAAGCTATGCAACTCACAACATGTGTAACTTCTGAAAGAGCCACGCTCAGACAACATGGTGGGTGCTGCGTCGTGCCCTCTCCTGTTACAGTGAGGTTTCGCACTGCGTGCATGTAATGAAAAACATACAAGGGGCAGTGCGGAGCTGCCCTGTGACAGGAGATGACACCTGCCCTGCTGTCTGATCCCAGGTCTTTCAGAAGTTAAATGCTGTAAATTGGAAGTCTTAAAAAAAATATTCTGGATCGCAAAAAGCCTAATTGGGGTGGGGGGAGAGGGTAAAGATTAGGGGTGGGATATTACAATTGAGGCAGTTTTCGTTTAAATGAAATTCCTCACATTCTGGAGTGCCACATAAGATCTGCAGCAGGTCACATGGTCAGCAGACAGTTACGCAACTACAGCATTCAGAGGGCCTTGGTCAGGTGTGAAGCATGGAGGAATATAGATGTAACCCCTAGATGGCACTATCCCAGGGGCTACTACCCCTGCCTGATTTGCCACTAACAGGTTGAGGGGCCTGGATCCAATGGCGGGTGCCTCCACCCAGAGGTCAGGGTTTGCAATAGTTAAACTTACTTGGTCACAGCCCTCTGGGACACTGCAACCCCCCTTTCTTCCCACTAGTGGCCCACACAATATATCAGAATTACCTTCACAGTATACACTTACCCCCAGGGCTGGTTCAGGCCCTGGGACCTCCTGTAAAATAAGATACAGTGCAACAATCACAGTACAATACTTTAACATAGACAAATACCTCAGGCAGTATAACTTTGCTGAAACAAGCAGCTCTGATTTATTTAGGGGGAATATAACAAGGACAGGGGGAAATCAGGTTAATTAGCTTATACTTTACTCATCTATTTCATGGCTCTGTGCACAGGCCTATCCCTATCAGTTACTGTCCCTGGGTACCCAAGCCCTAGTGGCTAGTCCAAACCGTGGCAGCTGGTAGGGGCCCTTTCACACAGAGAAAAGAAAAATTAGTTAAATAGTCAGCAGTACAGTAATTCTATTTGGATTCAATGTGGCAATTCAACAGGGAGCGACCCTGAATTAGTACTCACGACCTCCAAACAAGATAGGGTCCTTCAATGTCAGCAGGGCTACTCTTGAGCTCCACGAGACTCCTCACACATTTATATGGCAAACTGCAACAGGCAAAAGTCCTTTAATGGCAGCAGGATTCACTTGAGCTAACTAAGCCTCCTCACACATTTATATGGTGAACAGTAACAGGCAAAAGTCCTTTAATGGCAGCAGGATTCACTTGAGGTACACAAGCCTCTTCACACATTTATATGGTAAAACAAAAAGTACTATACCAGGCAGGCTGCTTCTCTATCCCGATCGCAATTACTGCACATACCCGGAGAACACACAGCAGATTCAGTTTCCACAGACCGAAAGAATTCAGCAATTTCTCCAGTCTTCTACAGGGTGAGCCTGGTTTCTACTCTTCAGATATCCTTTGATTCTCTTCACAGGACGGATTCAGTCCTAAGAAGCAGTTACACAAGCTGCAGACCGGAACTCTGGGCCTACACACGCTTCCGACTAAAACTGCACACTGAAAAGCACAGGCTCCTTCCTTCTTCACTGCCAGAGCTCAAACTGAAACTCCAACAGACAAAACCGGGCACTTCCTTTGAGTTCCTCCCAGTTTTTGACTGGATTGGCTGTCACTCACAATAGACTGCTGCTGTTGGTCCAAAAAGGCACCGAAGTCTAAACTACATCTCCCAGAGTCACTGCCCATACAATCCTCTTGTGGCTGGCTCAGATTATGAGTCCAAGTTCTGATTCGTCCAAGGCACCATTTTAGAGCTAGCTTACCCCACACTGATTGGTCCAGTTCAGCAGTTCAAAACCAGAATGGGAATTAGGGCAGACACAGTTCTGACTGCAAAGAAAGCAGGTTAGACAAACTGTAATTTCATTATTACTCTAAATGATTTCTGGCAAACAGTTATATCTTTCAGATAGGTTCCTTTGCACTCCTAGTGACTGCAAAATGGAGTGAATTGGCAGCAGCTCGAGTGGTACTCAAACAAAGAAACACACAGTCCCCCATACAAACTAATTATGTCTGCAAGCAGACAGCTCTTAAAGAGACAGTACCAGAGGTTCTAAAAACACTCACTGATAAATGGCTTAAACGCCAGACACCATTCAGGCTTGGAGCATTCAAGCAAGCTCCTGAAAGTCTTTTGGGAACCCCCATTTGCAGGGGGGTTACACCCTTCCTGGCCTGGGAAAGCTTGACGTCCGCGTCAAGCAAGTACCCCCATAAGTTTCAACTGCAACCATATACATTTGCATTAGGCTCGCACATGTAATCATCAGTCAATATATCATTTTACCAAGAACACATTTCTGAAACATTGCAGTACGCCACTTTACACAGTATTACATACACATTGTACCATAACTCAAGTTATTACCTCTTGTACATGAAACCTGAAGAGAGGGGCCCTTCCCTATCAGTTACCTTGGGCTGGATGGGGCAAGGGCACCATACTTAGAGGGCAACACAAGTAACTTGGAGTTAGCACTGACGCTCAGTTTGGGCAATGAGCTCGGGGACACATACACTCCTTTATGGACAACATTGAGAGGCAGATCCACTGGCCGGCCCAGGGAATCATAACTGAGGTGCACCACAGGCTTTACAGCTCGACCAGTCTTTCTAGGGGGAACTGTTACAGTCTCTGCACTCTGAGCCTCATTTTCAGCATTGTCCTCACTTGTCAGGGGAGTCTCCATGGGGGTAGAGAGGCTAGAACTTGGGGCACTTTCAGCTCCAGGAGTTACAGTTTCTGAATCCACAACATTTGGCTCGCATGAGAGCTTTCGGACACTGGCAGTGGACTGTCAGGGCACTCAAAATACTCTTCTTGTTCTGGTGTATCACCAGTCTGCCCCAATCCATCATTTTCCTCCCCTGAAAGCTCAAACAGTTCAACCATGCACAATGATTCCATTTCATCTGATCTGATGCTTTGCACTTCACTTTCTGGGAGCATTGGCTCCAGGAACGAAGCTGGGGGCTTAGACAGTCCAGAAGGCCCAGCTTCATCTCCAGTATTGACTAGGGATTGCCCTAAACAATTGACTCAGTTCGTAAGAAGGATAGTATTCAAAGTCACTCTCACTTTCTTCCGATATGGACTGACAGTCATGCTCAACTGGGACTTGTGGAGGGGAACACTTTAACTTTGCTTCTGTAGGTGCAGACTTTCTTGATCTTTTCTTAGCAGCAGCTCTAGTCACTGGTCCAGAGGGGGCATCTTCTAGGGGCTCAGACTCAATTAAGATTTGTCCAATGGGCAGTAAATGATTTCTGTGCATTGTTTTTACATCTTTTGAATTATTCTCAGGCCTTACTTTGTACACTGGCAGATCATCTAGTTTGCCCACTACAATGTGAGGGAGATGGTGCCATCTGTCAGCAATCTTGTGCTTGCCCTGCAGTCCCAGATTTCTTAGCAATACCGATCTCCCTCCTGGAGTTCCTGTAGCTTTCACCTTTTATCATACCTTTCTTTGTTGGCCAGATTTCTTTTGGCAGCCATGGTTTGAGCCAGTTGGTACGCATGAGTTAGCTGGGCCTTTAACTTTGCACATACTGTAAATAGTTGTCAGCTTGAACCCCATCAGGAGAGACCCCAAAACACACATCTACCGGTAGTCGAGCTTCTCTTCCAAACATCAGGCAGTAGGGGAGAACCCAGTGGCATCACTTTTGGTGCAGTTATAAGCATGTACCAGGGTGCTAATTTGTTGGCTCCATCTAGGCTTGTCCTTTGGGTGCAGGGTGCCTAGCATATCTAGCAAAGTGCGGTTGAAACGTTCAGGCTGTGGGTCCCCTGGGGTGGTAAGGAGTGGTTCTGGACTTTCGCACTCCCACAGAGAAAGCATCTCTTTGATCAGACGACTTCAAAGTCTCTCCTTGATCAGAATGGATTCTTTGTGGAGCCCCATAGTGAACAAAAAGTTTTCTACAAGTACTTTGGCCACAGTGGATGCTTTCTGGTCTTTGGTGGGGAAAGCTTGGGCATATCTCGTGAAATGGTCAGTGACCACCAGCACATTACTGATATTTCTTTGATCTGACTCAAACTCAGAAAATCAATACAGACCAGCTCCATGGGTGCACTGGTGGTGATGTTAACAAGGGGGCAGCCCTCTGGGGAAAGCTTTCCTCTGTAAAGCGACTACAAGTTCGAATGTGTTGCTCACATCAGCCCCCATCTTAGGCCAATAGAATCTGGATCTCACCAAGTCAAGTGTTCTGTCTATACCAAGGTGCCCCATGTGGTTGTGCAAGGATATCAGTACTGAGTCTCGAAAGGCAGTGGGCAGCACTAGTTGTTGTTTGTCTACTTGTCCCCCTCTGTCTACTGTTTCTCTGTATAACAGTTTATTGATCAGTTTCAACTTAGGACCTTCTTTGTATAATAGTGCAGTTCTCAAATCCGTGGAGCATAATTTGGACACATCTTTTCCTGCATAGAGGGCTTCTAAAGCTGCTTTGATCATGGGATCGCGGGATTGAGCCCGCCAAATACTGTCATTGTCCAGCTGAGGCAGTGCACCAATGTCTATTGCAGAAAAGTGGCAATAAGCAGCAGGTATGCAATTCTCAGAGGGTCCCAAGCAATCCACCATGCAGTCCACTGCGTCTGTGGACATTTGTTCCTCCCTGTCAAACTTCCGCAGAGTGCCGAATGTCAGGTTCTGCCATCGGACCCAGTCATTCTGGGGAACAGGCCTCCGGGAGAGAGCATCAGCATCTATGTGGTTCAGACCTGCTCGGTATTCGAGAGACATAGTCATATGTAGATAATGCAGAAAGCCACCTATGGCCAGTGGCATCCAACTTAGCTGAGGTCTGCACATAGGTCAAAGGATTATTGTCAGTTTTTACTAGTATTTTAGCCCCATACAAGTACTCATGGAATTGGTCAACAATAGCCCACTTCAAAGCTAGGAACTCTAACTTATGTACAGGATAGTTCTTTTCGGATGAGGTCAGGCTTCTACTGGCAAAGGCCACTGGTCTCAGGCCATTCTCGTGCTCTTGGTACAACACAGCCCCCAACCCTTGCAAGCTAGCATCAGTGTGCAGGACGTAAGGTTTTCTTGGATCGGCATAGGCCAGCACTGGAGCATGGGTAAGTTGATATATGATCTCATGAAAAGCAGTCTCACAATCAGGAGTCCAGCGGGCCCAAATACTTCACTTGGATGAAAATACACTCTTTCAGTCTTGAGGGACGCTGACTTTGGTATTTTTTGGGTTGGGGATACCCTTGAGTAAGGTTAAGTAAAGGCGGATCACTCTTGAATAGTCCTTGATGAAACACCGATAATAACCACAGAATCCCAGGAATCTTTGCAGTTCTTTTAGATTTTTGGGCTGTGGCCAGGTGGTCAAGGCCTCAACTTTACTTGGGTCGGTCTCTATTCCTCGGTGGATACTATGTGTCCCACATACTTTACTGATGTTTGAAAGAATTGACACTTATCAATGGACAGTTTAGGCCAAAGTCCTCCAGTTGGTCCAATACCTAAATAATCTGCTCTCATGTTCCTCCAGTGAGCTGCCAAACACAATAACATCATCTAGGTATACCAGGCACTCTAGTAAGTTCATGTCCCCACTGCACGCTCCATCAATCGTTGAAAGTGGCTGGGGCACCTGAAATCTGAGGCATCCTCATGGAATTCATAGAATAGCGGACAGATAAAGGCTGTCTTCTCACGGTCCTCTGGGGCCATCGGGATCTGGTAGTACCCACTGCGGAGATCCAGCACAGAGAACCACTTGCTCCCGTTTAGGCAGTCCAAAGCATCCTGAATGCGGGGCATTGTGTACTGATTAGGGATAGTCCGCCGGTTTAAGGTGCGATAATCCACACACATCCTTACTGTTCCATTCTTTTTCCTCACTACCACAATGGGGGAAGCATAAGGGCTTCTGGATTCTTGTATTACACCAGCAGCCAACATCTCTTGCAGATGCCGTCTCACATCATCTATGTCAGCAGGTGCCAGGCGTCGAGACCTCTCACGAAATGGTCTTTCGTCATGCAGCCGGATATTGTGCTCAGCACCTTGCACGCATCCTACATCCCATTCCTTTAAAGAAAACACCTGGTCTCTCTGGGCAAGCTTCTCACTGATCCTCACTTTCCATTCAGCTGGCAGCGGGGAGTCGCCGAAATCAAACAAGTCAGGCGTTACTCTGTCATTCTTCCTTGAACTCTTGCTGCTGGGTAGCACTGCAGTGTCTGCACAATGCACATTAGCCAGGATGCAACCTCTGTTTACTCGAATGTCTCTTTCAGACACATTATGAACTTGGACCATTACCCTTCTGGCATAAGCATGGGCTCTAGCGGGCAAAATACTAAGCTTGACCAGCAGTCCCTCTGGCAATTTTCCATCGCCTGGTGCATCCAACATTAATATTTTATTCTTAACATCCTTTCTGATACGGACCTCTCCCTGTAAGGTACACTGGGCATTTGGCGCCAGGATGAGAGACTCGGGATCCTTCTTCCATACAATTCCGACCGGTTCCTCTGGTTCTGTTTTTTCAGCATCTCTCTGTGCCTCATAGGCCTTCTTAATTAAAGCCGGAACTCTTAAAGCTCTACTAGTCTTTGACCCTGTTTTTCATAACATAACACTGCCAGCCTTCCGAACATATGAGCATTTGTTCCAATCAACAAAGGACACCATCATACAGTCCAGTGGGGGACACACTAAGGCTAGGGTCTCTACTTGTTCGGCCACTCCAGCCACGGAGGTGGGAAAGACAGCCAAATTCGGATGTACCGGAATAGGGGTAGGCCTTCACTTAACCCCATACATGCAGTCCTTCTAATGGTTGTGGGACGTCTGACAAATGCTTCTGATACCAATCTTGGAACATAATTGTCACTTGGGAGCCACTGTCTAATACAGCTCTTGTAGACACTCCATTCACCTTACAGTGGTCTCCATGGAGGACCCACTATTCTGGACCAGTCTGGAGAGGCGGTAGTGGGGCCTGGGCAACTGACCTTGCCACAAAGACGTGAGTTAGCATTTTTGGTGCCCTCACTGGGATCATTTTGTGCACCTCTTAACCACTGATTTGTTCTCCAGCTCTCCTTGTAGCCTATATGCAACTTTGTCAGTGTCTTTTGGGACCCTATTCCTCTTCATGTGCCCATCCTTCCCGCATTATAGCAAAACATACTTTCTGGAGTTTGAGCTGGCTGAGGCGCCACACTGGGAGCCAGGCGGGGTACTACTAACTGGAAACCTTGGTGCCATCTCTGTCTGCGGTGTGATAAGCATTTGGAGACATCTAGTCAGTTTCTCCACTTCCATGGTCAAGGAATTGAGTTTGGAGCTGTTATCAGCAGGAGATACATGGGTGGGTACCCCACCCCCATAGCAGATGCAGTCGGATATAGGTCAGGGTCTGCATTTGCAGGCGTGGCCTTCATAAAGGGACTGTTTTTGAATTCCGGATCTCTCAACAGTTCGCCCCATTGTGACATATCTTTTCCTTGTCAGAGCACTCATTGACTGTCAACCTCTGCCCCTGAACTTCACTTGATGGGTCACCTCAGTCACTGGTCGTAGCCACAGCTGTTGGTGCAGGTCCCTCCTGAGGTCGCCTTTTCTCAACTCCTCGAATTTCTCTCATTAACTCATAATAGGAGGGTGGGATTCCAGTCGATTTGCCAGGCTAACTGAAGCAACAGCAGTTCTGAGAAGGGGCAGACTTAAGGATTCTGTCCAGTCTGGTTCAGTCCAGTTCAATCGCTGGCAAACTACCCTTTCTGAGGCATTCTTGCAACAATTTTCCAGCCGAGATACATACACAGACAACAACTCCCTTGGTACTGTTGTGCATTTCTTACTCTCCACCATAGATCCTCATCAGAATCTGGGCTCCCATACATTCTCCAAGGCCTCAAGATAGGCCTGTGCAGTCGCTCAGGGTTACTGGCCCTGCTTAGCACGGATGGTAGCCAGGGCAGGACCTGGAGGCTCTCACTAACCCTCTTTCGCTTCGGCTTCGAGCATTGCCATTCTAGCACTTGGGGGCAACATAGTCTATCCAGGTCTCCCAGTCATCCTCCCTTGGGGGTGGGAGGTGCCAGAGAAGATCCTCAACCTTCGTGTAAGAGTCGTGACTAATGGCAGGTGCAGAAATTGAGTCTGCATTGGTTCAGCCACCATTATGGGCACTGGAGCGGGAGAGGGTGTTGGGGGAGGAACACCCCCAGGTGGCAAGAATAGTTTCTTCAAGTCCTCCACAGTTTTCCCTTCTCCCAGCAACCATTTAGCAAATTTCTCCTCAAAAGTTTCAGATAGTGGTGGGGGCTCATTCCCCCGGTCTTTACTGTCCTTAGTTATCACTCTCCAAGCAGTGAGGGCTCCCTCTGAGGTAATAGTCTGTGGCACTTTGGAGCTATCTATGGGATCCTTAAACTCTACTAGGGCCAGAAAAGTGTGGGTGAGCAGATTAGCATGCCGACCCACCACCACAGGGTTTTGTAAACCTTCCACCTTGGAAAGTACTCCTGTACAATGTCCCGTATTGATACCCAGGGGATGTCCAGGATAAGCATAGCATTTTGGGGGTCGATCTCCTCCCCAGTACACCACTCCACCAGCCGGTGCACAGCCACTTCTGTCGGGGTACCCATTTATTTATTTTTTTTTCCCTCAACAGTGGTTTGTAAATATGGCCACTAGAGGACACACAATCCCAGCGGTGAGCCTCCAAGATGTAACCCCTAGATGGCGCTATCCCAGGGGCTACTACCCTGCCTGATTTGCCACTAACAGGTTGAGGGGCCTGGATCCAATGGCGGTGCCTCCACCCAGAGGTCAGGGTTTGCAATAGTTAAACTTACTTGGTCACAGCCCTCTGGGACACTGCAACCCCTTTCTTCCCACTAGTGGCCCACACAATATATCAGAATTACCTTCACAGTATACACTTACCCCCAGGGCTGGTTCAGGCCCTGGGACCTCCTGTAAAATAAGATACAGTGCAACAATCACAGTACAATACTTTAACATAGACAAATGTCTCAGGCAGTATAACTTTGCTGAAACAAGCAGCTCTGATTTATTTAGGGGGAATATAACAAGGACAGGGGGAAATCAGGTTAATTAGCTTATACTTTACTCATCTACCTATGGCTCTGTGCACAGGCCTATCCCTATCAGTTACTGTCCCTGGGTACCCAAGCCCTAGTGGCTAGTCCAAACCGTGGCAGCTGGTAGGGGCCCTTTCACACAGAGAAAAGAAAAATTAGTTAAACAGTCAGCAGTACAGTAATTCTATTTGGATTCAATGTGGCAATTCAACAGGGAGCGACCCTGAATTAGTACTCACGACCTCCAAACAAGATAGGGTCCTTCAATGTCAGCAGGGCTACTCTTGAGCTCCACGAGACTCCTCACACATTTATATGGCAAACTGCAACAGGCAAAAGTCCTTTAATGGCAGCAGGATTCACTTGAGCTAACTAAGCCTCCTCACACATTTATATGGTGAACAGTAACAGGCAAAAGTCCTTTAATGGCAGCAGGATTCACTTGAGGTACACAAGCTTCTTCACACATTTATATGGTAAAACACAAAGTACTATACCAGGCAGGCTGCTTCTCTATCCTGATCGCAATTACTGCACAATACCCGGGAGAACACACAGCAGATTCAGTTTCTGACAGACTGAGTGCAATTCAGCAATTTCTCCAGTCTTCTACAGGGTGAGCCTGGTTTCTACTCTTCAGATATCCTTTGATTCTCTTCACAGGACGGATTCAGTCCTAAGAAGCAGTTACACAAGCTGCAGACCGGAACTCTGGGCCTTACACACGTTTCCCGACTAAAACTGCACACTGAAAAAGCACAGGGCTCCTTCCTTCTTCACTGCCAGAGCTCAAACTGAAACTCCAACAGACAAAACCGGCACTTCCTTTGAGTTCCTCCCAGTTTTTGATGGATTGGCTGTCACACAATAGACTGCTGCTGTTGGTCCAAAAGGCGCGAAGTCTAAACTACATCTCCCAGAGTCACTGCCCATACAATCCTCTTGTGGCTGGCTCAGATTATGAGTCCAAGTTCTGATTCGTCCAAGGCACCATTTTAGAGCTAGCTTACCCCACACTGATTGGTCCAGTTCAGCAGTTCAAAACCAGAATGGGAACTAGGCAGACACAGTTCTGACTGCAAAGAAAGCAGGTTAGACAAACTGTAATTTCATTATTACTCTAAATGATTTCTGGCAAACAGTTACATCTTTCAGATAGGTTCCCTTTGCACTCCTAGTGACTGCAAAAATGGAGTGAATTGGCAGCAGCTCGAGTGGTACTCAAACAAAGAAACACACAGTCCCCCATACAAACTAATTATGTCTGCAAGCAGACAGCTCTTAAAGAGACAGTACCAGAGGTTCTAAAAACACTCACTGATAAATGGCTTAAACGCCAAACACCATTCAGGCTTGGAGCATTCAAGCAAGCTCCTGGAAGTCTTTTGGGAACCCCCATTTGCAGGGGGGTTACATAAACAAAGCATGATCACATTTCAGGGATGGACATGGCAGTCCAGACCCTCCAACTGTACCGTTTTGCCAGTACAATCCGCATTTTAAGACTGGTACGAATCCTGCCTGGATGCGTACCGTGTACCGACCCTGCCTCTTTAAATTTTTGGGAAAAATTTATTTACTTTCTTTGTGTGAGCCCACGGTCCGAGGCGGGAACATCCAACAGTCCCCATGGTAACCAGTGGCAGTGCCTGCCCTTTTCACAGTGTGGCGCCGCCGTCAGAGGGCTCAATGCTCGCTGACCTGTGTGACCCCCCCTTCGGAAGCAGCTGAGAGAGTGGTGCTGCACAGCCTTGTCCTTTCTCCTTACACAGTGAACTTCTTGGGATGTGCCCGGACGTAGTGTCAGTCAGAACTCGGATAACTGACTCTCTCCCCAGTCTTCAGTCGAAGGCTAGTGCCCGAGCTGCGGCGGGCCACAAGATGGCAGGATGGAGCGAGCAGTGGTCGGGAATTGACCGGTGGACACCACAGTCAGAGCATAGCGGCAGGCTCTGTTGCCCACTGCCCCCCACATCCCACAGCGGTGCACAGGGACAGATGATGGGTCACCAGACTGCAGCCATAACTGAGTCACAGAGGCAGAAGGTAAGGTCAGGATGCTTGCTCTCTCCCCGAATGGGTCTCGGTGTAGCTATGCAGAATGCGACTCGAGTAAGTTCAGGTCTTACTCCAGGCTAGTGTAGCAGGAACTGTGCCACAGCGGTTCCCAGGAGAGCTGTTTCCTGACCAGACCGGAACCGCAATGAATCGAGTCGGACCCACTGAGGGAGGAATTGGTGGTGAGAGAGAGGACCTTACTTAGTCTGGAGATCCTTGGAAAGGTTGTATAGCCTTGAAAAAATCTTATCTTGCCACAGGTTGGCGAAGTGGGAGTTTACTGCTGCTGTGGTTTGAATTGGAGCCCAGCAAAGAGTTAAAGTTATTGTGCTAGTTTTCTGTTGCCTGGAGGAAAATCTTTTGGTTAAAGACTGTGATATCAGCGTTATGAGGTGAACTAGAGCCTGTGGAAAACTTTAAACAGTGGGTACTGTTTGGCCCTGAATCTATCATCGGTTGCGGAGCGTTGAGCTCCTTGGAGCACTTCCTTTGAAGAGTTGTAAACTTGTGCCTAAGTATACCTACATCTTCAGTCTGAGAAAGTTCTGCGTTAAGAGTGGTGGTGAAAGCACCCTCTGCTAAGGTCTCCTTGATTCGTGATACTGTGTTTCTGTAGCCTGGCCTGAGCTGGTCACTGGTAGAGGTGGTGAGAGCCTCTATTTTGTGTTCTAAGTTGTCACCTACGAGTTTAAAAACTGTTTCAGTGGTGAGAGCACTGTACTGTTGTGGCATAAAAATGTGGCCATGTCAGATTGTTGCCTGCTGAATTGTTTATTGAAATCTACCACGGCAGCCATTATAGGATTCTCCTAAACATTTCATTTTAAATCGGTTCTTTGGAGTGATTGGGTTAGTGTGTGAGTGAACGAGTGTGGTGTGGTGTGTTTGATTAGGTAAATTATTGCTTCTCCCTAAAACGTGCTATTTTGAACACTGTTCTGTGCAATGAATATTAAGACTTGATGATTGATTCTGGCAAAAACTTGACTGTAAACATTACTCACCTGTGTCTGCATTGGCAATCTGTAGTACAGTACAGTATTATCTAATCTTTTTATGATTTAGGTGCAGAACTTCCATTAAGAATTAAACAATAATAATACACTACTGTTGCCAACCTGGGTGGAGCTGTCAGTTGCTTAGAAGTGTTGAAAGTGTGATCCCCAACGTGGAGTCAAGAACAAGAGACAGGCAGTAATTGTGAGAGGTAGATTGTAAGGTCCTTTGTGGTGGTGGTGGTGGTGCTAGCTTGAACTTAAGAGATTTGTGTTGCAGCTGTTGATTCGGAGAGCACCACTACACAGGCTGTTTATTGTGACTGACTGGCCCTCCCAATTTGTTGTGCCATTCATCTCATTGGCAAAGCCGTGGGGGAGGGCAGGAGATGGGGACCGAATCATTGACTCCAACCGGACAGCATCAGTGTGGGGCCTGCTCTAACTGGGGTGGGGGCATCACCGCCCCGCTCACTGCAACAGAGAAGTGTACCTATTCTGATATTTGAAATGTTGAGGGTCTGGCAGTCTGCCATCTGGGAATGGCTGGCCATATATGCTAGATAGCAGACCACATTTAAGATCTCGCCTCCTATGTTTGTTCCATTGCACCAGTGGATCAGGGATTGGCAGTAGTTGATGAATGAGACGCAGAGCTACACAATTCAGGCGTATCCCTCAAACAGGATACTGAGCGCTGAGTTAGCGTTGAGTCAGTCCCTGACTGCTGCATTCTCCGAGCATTGTGCAGCCTATCCAGGCTTATGCTGCAGCTTGTTGTATTTCTTGGGAGCCTGTGAAAAGGCAAAAGGGAGATTGGTGTAGCAGTGCTGGCAGGCCAGTGAATATAAACTGTTTCACTCCCCACCACCCTGTTTGCCCTTGGTCATAGGAGCAGGAAAGGAGTTTATAAAAAATGTTAGGAATCTCAAAGGAAGTGGTGTGTAAAAACAAGTGGCAAATCAGTTTGTGCATTAATAGCTCTGGTTAGAGGGACCATTTTCAGGTACAACCCAGGCCATGTAGATGGCACATACAGTATAGTCAAACCAACATTCAAATCATGATGGCACGTACAGTACAGTCAAACCAACATTCAAATCATGATGGCACGTACAGTACAGTCACAGCATTAAATATTATAATTTGGACCGACAGAATGAAAACAGACTTACAGTGAATGCAGTAAGCGGCAAATAACAGTTGGACCCCCAGTTTGAAACACAGGCCACTGGTGCACTCAACAAAACAGGTAGGGAGGTTGACTCTGGCTGATGAATAGTAACATTGGCGAGATCATGCTAAGATAATTAAACTTCCTTTGTGTGTGTTATCTTGAAGCAAGTCGGGACTTTGACATGAATCACTTCTGACTGTTTATGCCAATACAGGATTCCTGCAGACTTACTAGTCTTGGGGCGGGGGCGGACTCTACGCACCTTTGGCTTTCCAGGATCTCTATCTTTCCATTCCATGGAATCTCGGGACATATGCCAGCAGGTCTGGCAATGCCTGTGGGACATCTTAAGAATTCTGTGGCTCAGACAGGAGGCTTCTTTGTTACATTATTCTTGTAAATGTGACTAGACATACAGAAAATTGTAGTTCTGCTGGCCCAGCCAGGGTCGAAATTAAGTCTGCAGACTATTGGCTGTAAAACCCACTAGCCAAACAGGTATACATATTGAATGGTACCTTCCGCAGTCCCAGCTGGACTAATTAAAGAAAAAGGTTACTGGTTCAATACACAGTTTACCAGCATTAGGCCAGTGAGAAGTCCCTACTGGTTCAGTAAAAACCAGCACAAACTAGTACATAAGCTTTTGGGGCACACATGGGAATCTGAATCACTGATCCTGGGGGGACCTGAATGCTTGAACAGTGTATTTACAATTGTTTTAAGAGTTAATTTACAGTTTATTGGGAATTGATAGCTGTGTGGAAGACGGAGCTTCTAAGGCCAAACTTTGAAATGGTTGAGAAACTATTGAATTAAAAAAAATGTGAAAAAATAGAGCCCACTGTTTACAAACCTGGAGCAAAATTAAATAGATGGGTAACATACTAGGGTGAGATTTCTTACGGCAGAAAGCAGTTCATGTTTAAGTAATTTTCCAGTATCCTTTTAAGAAAACCTTTTAAAGTAGAATATTCAGACACAGTTCAGCTGCTATTTAATTACTGTCCTGCATGTATTTCCCCCTCATTATGCATTTCATTTCTTAGAAATGTACATGAGAACAGGATCTTTCTCCTCCAGTCTTAGTGTCGTCCTCCTGCTTCCTAATCCATGGTTTGTGACATAATAGGCTGTTGCTGTGCAAATTATTTTGCCACAGTCAAATAGTATGGAGCTGCAGTTCATTTTGTGTTCACCATGCAACAGCTTACTTTTTGGCCTGGGGTTAGCTTGATGTTCCTCAGTGTCTTATAAGGTCAGTGAGCAAATTCTGTTGCACGCTTGTTCATCTTAGTCACTCAAAAAGTGATGTTGAACTACGGCCCCCATTTTCAGAAGGTTAGTGTAGCATTCAAAATGACAGCATCACAGCTAACAGGCAATAGTGTAGTAGGATAGGGTCTATGTTCCACGGCCCCTAATGCATGGTGCTAACTTGGTGGTGCATACATTCATTGTATATACCCCTGCACCCGTGCAGATAGAAACATAGAAGTTGTCAGCAGATAAGGACCTCATGGCCCACCTAGTCTGCCCTATTTTCCCTACCTACTGTGCCACCGCAGACCCTACTCGAATTTTGGTATTCCCCCCTTTTGCCTTATTTCTAAGGTCCCCTTGTGTATATCCCATGCCTGCTTGAATCCTGTTACCATTTAAGCACCCACCACCTCCGCAGGGAGTCTGTTCCAGGTGGCCACCACCCTTTCCGTGAGTAAGTATTTCCTCACATCTCCTCTGAGTCCCCACCCCCCTCCAGCTTCATAGCATGACCCCTTGTCCTCGACCATCTTTATCTATGTAAGGTGCTACCTTCACGTACCGTATTAATACCTGTGAGGTATTTTAACATTTCTGTCAAGTCCACCCCTTTCCTTTAGTGAGTACATATTTAATTCCTTGAGTCTTTGCTCATAGGGCTTTTGATGCAGACCCTACACCATTTTGTTGCCCTCTTTGTACCGTCTGCACCCTGTCTGTGTCCTTAGGGATAAATAAGAGATCCCTTCTGCACACAGGGTGCAGCGGTATATACAGAGGTTCTAAAACTGCTAAGCAGTTAAAATTGCAGCTCTGTTTAATGCTTCCAAACCACTGCCCTTATCGGAATGCACAGTGGTGTCTGTTGCCCCCACCCACCCCTGATCGCCATACCAATACCCCCTAACAATGTTGTTATAATGATTCCTAGCATCTAGTGGTTCCCTCCATCACCATTCGACTCCATTGCCATACAATGTGACTATCCCTGTCAGTCTAGTGCCCCCCCCAACCCAGTCACCAGTCTGACCCCCACTGCCATATTGTGACTGTCCCTGGAAGTCTAGTGGCCTACACTCCTAATTGCCAGTCCAACCCCCCCGTCCCATCCACTGAGGTCCCTCCACCCCTTCCACCCTGGTAGCCCCCCAATTCACTCTAGCTAGCAGCCCCTCTACCGGTGATGGCAACCAGCACAGCTCCTTCAGTGATGGCAGCCAGCACAGCCGCTCTGGTGATGGCAACCAGCACAGCCGCTTCGGGGATGGCAACCAGCACAGCCCCTCCGGTGATGGCAATCAGCACAGCCCCTCCGGTGATGGCAATCAGCACAGCCCCTCCGGTGATGGCAACCAACACAGCCCCTCTAGTGATGACAACCAACACAGCCCCGCTACCGGTGATGACAATGAGCGTAGCCCCTCTACCGGTGATGGTGACCAGCACAGCCTCTCTGGTGATGGCAACCAGCACAGCCACTTCAGTGATGGTGACCATCACTGCCTCTCCAGGTGATGGCAGCCAGCACAGCCGCTCCGGTGATGGCAGCCAGCACAGCCGCTCCGGTGATGGCAGCCAGCACAGCCCCTCTGGGGATGGCAATCAGCACAGCCCCTCCGGTGATGGCAACCAACACAGCCCCTCTACCGGTGATAACAACGAGTGCAGCCCCTCTACCGGTGATGGCGACCAGCACAGCCCCTCCAGTGATGGCAACCAGCACAGCCCGTTCAGTGATGGCGACCAGCACAGCTGCTCCATGATGGCGACCAGCACATCCTCTCTGGTGATGGCAGCCAGCACAGCCCCTCCGGGGATGGCAATCAGCACAGCCCCTCCGGTGATGGCAACCAGCACAGCCCCTTCGGTGATGGCAACCAGCACAGCCGCTCCATGATGGTGACCAGCACATCCTCTCTGGTGATGGTGACCAGCACAGCCCCTCCAGTGATGGTGACCAGCACAGCCTCTCTGGTAATGGCAACCAGCACAGCCCCTCCGGTGATGGCAACCAGCACAGCCTCTCCGGTGATGGTGACCAGCACAGCCTGCCCACTTACCACCTTGGCTGGCCACCATCTGAGTGATGAGGAGCAACTGGGCACTTGCAGTAGGTATGCTGGGTCCTTTTGCAGGACAAGAAGGCATGCAATGAAGCTGGAAGAGGGGAAATTTAAGAGGGATGTAAGGAAATACTTTTTCACAGAAGGAGTGGTGGATGCCTTGAACAGTCTTCCAGTGGAGCTGGTGGGAGTGAAAACATTGGAGTGTTTCGTGCATGGGATAGGCACAAAAGGAATCTTAGTAGGAAAATGGGGTGGGGTAGCTGGAGATCAGGTAGGGTTTTGGTGACAGTATAAGCTGGGACAAACTGAGCAGACTGGGTGGACCAAGCGGTCCTTATCTATGGCCAGATTCTGTGTTTCTGTCACTTAGACAGCAGCTGGCCGAGGTGGTGAACAGAGAGGCTGTGCTGTCACAGTCACTGGGAGGGCTGCCAGCCAGATGAGGGTTGCCAGCAGAAGGAAAGGGACCTGAGTGGGTGGGACAGGGAGAGGGGGGTTTGGACTGGCAGTCAGGGAGTGGGTTGGGGGGCACTAGACTGCCAAGGATAGTCATATTATGGCAAGTGGGGTCAGACTGGCAATCGGGGGGGCACAAGACTGTCATGGTAGATAGTATGGCAGTGGAGATTGGAGTGATGATTGAGGCAAGGGGCCACTAAATGCAAGTTTTCGTTATTATTAATTGTTAGGGAGCATCAGAATGGCACTTGCGAAGGTGGGGGACCGACACAGCTCCACACAGTCGTGCATGGCGCATCATATGGAGCTGCTAACAAGCACGTAATGGCATGTAAATGGCCCCTTAGCACCTTGCATGCGTATTTGTTATTAGCATTCTAGTGGCTGAAAAGACTCACAGGGCAAGGACACTATCTCCTTGTTCCTGTGAGCCCATGTCCTGCAGGGGCTGTGATCACATAGCGCGATAATCACTGTGCACTGCACTCCCACAATCACCATATTCTGACAGGCACTGTGCAGCTTAAGGGTATGCAACGCTAATGACCGGCTCTGAGGAAGGGGTCTCTGGATACTTTAACACAGCTGAGAATATTGATACAAAACTTGCATCCACCATATTTAAAGAAGGTCACCTGGACGTATCTCAAAACTAAACAAAATTGCAAAATTAGACTTGGAGAGCAAGGATCTACTTAAAGGATATTCTAATATCCAAGAAAATGTTTCAGAATGTATTTATTTCAGTAATGTGTTGTATTTATCTCCATCATGCTTTATTACTGAGGACGTTTGCATGAAAACAGGATCCTAGCACCCCCCCAACCCAGATTTCTTCTCATCCTCCTGTTTTCCCGCATAATGCACTGTTTGTGACATCACAATCTGTTGCTGTGAAAATGATTATGATGTGACAAACATCATTTTTAGGTAAACGCAGGAGGATGAGAGGAAGTTTGGGGACCAAGATCCTGTTTTTCTTTTAATGTTCTCAGTAATAAACAATGAAGGAAATAAATTCATGTAATCCACCCTCCAGCATGTCTAGGGGTCCTGATGGTAAATATTGGGGGTGGCAAAAGCCAGGAAATCAACCAGAGATCACATAGGATGGGAAAACAGCTTGGCCTACCTTGACTTCATAACGGCATGGTTTGGCAGATCTTCCAGCAGAAACAGAGGAGGAAACTGCTGCAACGTTGGGCAGGTATGGCACTGCAGCTCTTCTTGGGGGCAAACTGGTTAGTACTCAGGCAGCACAGACAAACAGGAGCACCCGGTTTTATAAGAATAAAAAATGTAGTTTATTCAAACATTAAAACAAAGACCGCTCCATGGGGTGGGAGGCACTAAGGAGACAGGCACAAGGTGATAGCAAATTCAGCAGCACAAGGCTGCGGCACAAATCTTAGGCCTAGGCAGGCCAGGAAATGTGCCCCTCTTAGAAAGCTGAACTAAGGAGGCTCAGATAATAAAAATGGGGTCTAAACTCTCCACCGTGGCTCACTCAAGCAGCATGCCCCTGGTCACAAACACCATCCCAGTAACCCTTCTGCTGTGCACCCTACCTGACACTTGGCCAAGTCATCACTGCAAGGAGCTCTCTTGCGACCGGCTCCCAACAGACTTCCTCTCCTCCTGCATCTTTGGGCCTACCCCGGGTCCCCGACCACTCCCGACCCAAACTATACTTGGGGGACGTGGGGGCCCAGCTCTTCTCTCTCCCTGCAGGCTGCCAAAGATTCAAGGCAGCGTGCCACATGGGTATGGCCTCCCCATGCTGCCACCATGGGGTAGGCCACACTGCGGCCCTGCCACAGTCGTGACACCCCACTGCCTCCAACTCCATCCCAGGAACAGGGCCCCCGACTATCCAAAGCCGCTGGAGCACAAGGTAGGCCAAACATCCACTCCCCTATGTCATGCTCCTTCTCCTTGTGGACTTCCATCCCACTGCCATTTCCCTGCTCACCCTCCCATTACCCGAGCCCAAACCAGCTCTGCAGAGATAAGCCACAATCTCCCAGGCTGGGGTACAAACCGCAGCCCACACTTGTGTCCTGCAATCCCACCGCCTCCTCTTCTCCCACAATACCCCACCTTTTAAACCCTATAGGGCAGAACTACCACACCACAGGGTGGGCACCACCCAGAGACCTACCTACACATGGTAACACCTACATGGGTGAAAAATGGCAACTTTTAGTAAGCCTCAGAACTGGGGGGGGGGTTACACTCTCATAGAAATTGACGGCAGAAGGGGGAACCGCAAGATCCCTCTAGTCTGCCCGATATGGATAACTACCCCCCCATCGTTTCTGTGAAATGATATCTTTGTGCCTGTCCCAGGTGTTTTTGAACCCGTTTACCGTTTTGGCCTCCACCACTTCCATGGCAATTCCATGGGTCGACCAACTTCTCAGTGAAAAAGAACTTCCTAACACTGCTCCTGAATCATCCACCCTTGTGCCTCATATCTTGTCTTCTAGTTCTACTGCTTTTCTTCTCCTGAAGTAGCGCCTGTACCCCTAGCTTATTTATACCCTTGATATACTTGAATGTCTCAATCATGTCCCTCTCAGTCATGTCCCTCTCACCTCCTGTGCTCCAGGAGTACATGTTGACTCCTTAACCTATCCTAATATGCCATTTGCTGCAGACCCTGAATCTTTTTGTGGCTCTCCTCTGCACCGTCTCAGTCCTATCAATATCTTTCTTAAGGTGCAGTCCAGAACTGTATGCAGTACTCCATGGGGCGCACCAGCACCCTGTAAAGTGACAGTACCATCTCTCTCTGTGACTCATGATTCCCCTCCCTATTCAGCCCAGCATACCACTGGCCTTTAGAGCCACCTTTTCATACTGCTTCCCCACCTTTAAATCATCTGATATAAAGATTCTTAGGTCTCGCTCCTGGTTGGTGCATGCCAGCTTCTCCCTTCCAGGTAGTATCCCACCTTGGGGTTTCCTTGCCTAAGTGCATGACCTTGCGCTTTTTGGCATTGAACTTCAACTGCCAGGCGCCTGACCACTCCTCGAGTTTCCTCAGGTCTGCTGATTCCATGCTCTTGAGTCCTTCTGGGGTGTCCACTCTGTTGCAGATTTTGGTGTCATCTGCAAACAGACACAGCTTCCTTTCAATCCATTACCGATGTCGAGCTATGAACACGTTGAAGAGTAGAGGCCCCAGCACCGACCCCTGAGGCACTCCACTAGTCACTTCCGTCTCTGTCGATATGATTCAGTTTACCTGCACCTGTTGTGTTCTTCCGTTCAGCCAGTTGCTCACCAACCCACCACTTCCTTATCTATGCTGATGTGGTCCAGCTTCTTTACCAGCCTTCTGTGTGGAACCGAGTCGAGGCCTTGCTAAAGTCCAGACAGACCAATCCACTGCCCCCTTGGTCCACTGCCTTTCTACTCAGTCAAAAAGTTGACTGGTTTGTCTGATATGACCTTCCAGCCGCGAACCATGCTGTTTTGGGTCCTGTTGCCCGCTGGATTCCAGATGTGCTACTATTCTTTGCTTAGCAGTGTCTCCATCAGTTTTCCTACCACTGATGTGAGGCTCACTGGACGGTAATTTCCAGCCTCCTCCCTGATTTGTGAAGTGAGACCACTGTCACCCTCTTCAAGTCGTCAGGCACTGTCCCGCTTCCCAATGATTTGGTGAAGAGCTTCACCAGGGGTGCTGCTATCACACTCCCCAGTTCCTTGAGAACTCATGGGGAAATTTCATCTGGCCCCATAGAAACATAGAAACATAGAAGTTGACAGCAGATAGGACCGCAAGGCCCATCCAGTCTGCCCATTTCTTTTCTACCTTATAAATGTGCCATCGGCCTTTGCTCTGTCAGTGACCCATCTATTCATAGTCATTTGTATTGCTCCTTATGCCTATCCCATGCCTGTTTGAAGCCCTGCACTGTATTCATAGCCACCACTTCTTGTGGTAAGCTATTCCATGCATCTACCACCCTTTCTGTGAAAAAGAATTTCCTCACATTCCCCTTAATCGGCCTCCTCTAATCTCATGCTGTGTCCTCTTGTCCTGCTATTTTTCTTATATTTAAACATGTTAGACTCTTTCACCTTGTTTATGCCCTTAAGGTGTTTAAATGTCTCGATCATATCACCTCTCTCCTCCTTTGCTCAAGGGTATACATATTGAGCTCCGTTAATCTGTCCTCATATGTCTTCTGATGCAGTCCCTGCACCATTTTGGTTGCCCTTCTCTGGACTGCCTCAATTTGGTTAATGTCCTTGTGAAGGTGTGGCCTCCAATACTGCACATTACTCCAGATGGGCCTAACCAATGTCTTGTACAGAAGGATTATTACCTCCTCTTACGACTTGTGATACCCCTACTAATACACCCTAACACCCCCTAGCCTTACCTACTGCTTTAGAGGTCTGTTTGATGATTTTAGGTCATCAGTGATGATGATGCCCAAGTCTCTTTCTTCCTTTGTGACTGCTAGCAACTCCTCCCAGCCTATAAGTGGCTTCAGGGTTTCTCTTCCCTATGTGCATGATTTTGCACTTCTTTGCATTAAATCCCAGTTGCCACTCTCTGACCATTTTGCTAGTTTATCCAGATCTCTTCTCATTCTGCCCACCCCATCTGGATCATCTACTCTGTTGCAGATCTTGGTGTCATCTGCAAACAGACAAGCCTTACCTCTAGTCCATCTGCGGGTCACTAATGAAGATGTTGAATAGGACTGGCCCCAGGACTGATCCCTGAGGTACCCACTTGTGACTTGCATCTCTTCTGACTGTATACCATTTACCACCACTCTCTGTTTTCTGCCCGTCAACCAGTTTGCCACCCAGTTGACCAACTTCTGACCCACTCCCGAGCATACCCAGATTATTTATCAATCTTCTATGTGGAACAGTGTCAAAAGCTTTGCTGAAGTCAAGGTAGGTGACATCAACTGCTCCCCCTTGGTCCACCACTCTGGTTACCCAGTGAAAGAAATCTATGAGATTAGTTTGACAGGACCTTCCGTTTGTAAACCCATGCTGTCTTGGATCCTGTGCCCCTATGGATTCTAGGTGTTGCACTATCCTTTCCTTAAGAGTGCCTCCATAATCTTGCCCACTACTGAGGTAAGACTGACTGGTCTGTAGTTCCCCGCCTCCTCCTGCTACCACTCTTGTGGGCGGGATCACATGAGCCCTTCTCCAGTCTTCTGGGACCTCTCCTGTGCTCAGAGACTCACTAAACAATTCTGCTAATGGCTCTGCTAGTTCCTCCTTTAGCTCCTTAGTACCCTGGGATGTATGCCATCAGGTCCCATTGCCTTATCCACCCTGAGCTTAGCAAGCTCTTGTAGGACCCTTTCTTTTGTGAAGGAGTAGTGCTCACCTCCCTCCCCCTGTGTCCATGATGCTGAGCTGTGGGCCCTGCCCTACCTTCTCTTCAGTAAATACTGAGCAAAAGTATCTATTTAGGATAGATGCCTTTACAGGGTCCTCCTCCTCACATGCTCCTTTTCTCCATTAAGCTTAATACCCCTCTGGACTTTCTCCTTTCACTAATGTATCTATAGAAAGTCTTGTCACCTTCTTTACTGTTAGTGCTAGTGTTTCCTCAGTTTGGGACTTTGCCTGCCTTACTGCCTTACCTGCTTCCCTTAGGGCAGTTTGGTATGCCTCCCATCTTCATCCCGCTGTGTTCCTTATATTTCCTGAAGGCCAGCCTTTTGGCTCTGACCTTTTCTGCTACTGTATTTGAGAACCAAAGTGGTTTCCTTCTTCTTTTGCACTTCCTTTTCTGTCTAACACAATGGGATGTTGCTTCAAGTATTGTATCCTTAATGCTTGCCCACTTTGCCTGTACCTCCTCACCTGTGTTTCTTTTTGCCAGGGCTAGCTTAACTCTGTTGGCCATCTTATCAAAGTCAGCTCCTCTGAAGTCCCATATTTTGCCTTGGAATGGGATGATTTAGATGTAGTAAAAATTGAACCATACCATGTGATGGTCACTGGCCCCAGGTGACCTTCTACCTGGAGATCTGTGATCCCTTCTTTGTTAGTCAGTACTAGATCTAGGATAGCCCTGTCTCTTGTGGGTTGCTGTACCAGTTGTTTGAGGCCCTCCCCCTGCAGGGAATCCACTATGAGTCTAGTTCTGGCAGATGTTCCTGCTGGTATTGACCAATCTGTATCTGGCATGTTGAAGTCTCCCATTATCAGAACCTCCCCTTTAGCTGTCATGTTTTGTATATCTTCTAACAGTAATGTGTCTATGTCCTCCCTCTGGTCTGGGGGCCTGTAGACAACCCCATGGCCTTGTCCACCTTTAATTTATTTAGGGCTTCCAAGACTTGTCCTTTCGTGAAGGGTTCGAGTCTACCCTGGTCCCTGGGTGCAACTGCTTTGCAGGTTTGGGTTGTCCCCTGCATTCTCCCTAGTGAACATGGAACAGAAATATTTAATTAGGACTTCTGCCTTCTCACTGTCCTTCTCTACTAGTCCCCCTCCCGAAATTGCTAGCCGTACTATTCTACCTTTAGTCTTTCTCTTTTCTCTTATGTACTTAAAATAAGGATTTGTCTCCCCCTCTAACACCCTATGCTATCCTTAGCTCGGTGTGAGCTTTAGCATTTCTTATTACTTTTCCAGCTTCCCTCTGTGCAACTATGTACGTTTCCTTGTCTTCATGCTTGTTTGATGCCTTCTATGCCTTGTAGGCCTTTCTTTTCTCCCTTACTATAGTAGCACCTCCTTGGAGAACCAGAGGGTTTCCTTCTCTTATTTGTCTTGCTGATTCTCCTAGCGGCATAACAAGTTTACCTCCTTGATAGCGCTCCCTTTGAGGTCTCCCATCCCCATGCCTGAGTTCTCTGCGAGGCTGCTTCTCATTTTGGAAAAATCTGCCATTCTTTTTTTTTTACTTTTCATTTGTAGTATTTTATGAGATATAGCAAACACTATATTCACGTAATACAGATAAAAGTAAACAACAAACATCTCTTGTCATCAGTGTACAGGCTAGAGATCATACAGCTCACTGTACAACAAACATATGTCCGTTGACTACACCTGGACTGCCAGGTACGTCCTAGGAGCAAAAGCCAGCAAGATAATAGTGTAGAAGAGTCACTCTCACCTAGTCTATGACTTGCAGGATATCAGCCAAAATTTCTTGCCCTTGTAGGATAGAAAATATATGGTGGAGACTGGGCCATCCATAATGAAACCATAAAGGATCATATCAGATGTTCTGGACTCAGTTCACGCTGAGTGACACCCTACCACTAAAGGACATACCAGATGGCTGGTAGGGAAACAGGCTGTCTACAGGAAATGTTGGTAAAGTTCACAAATTGAGTGGATCATAATCTCGCTCCCACAATGAACTGGTGTCTATTATGGGTAAGGTGATAACATGCATAAAACAGCATTAAGGAATTCACTAGAGCTTAACCCCACATGACATATTAACTTTTAACAAACTGACATTCAACAGCAATATAGACATATATGTGTGTGTGTGTGTATGTGTGTGTGTGTATATATATATATATATATATATATATATATAAATATATATATATATATATATATAAAAATATATATATATACACATATACTGAAAAACTCAAACAGAACAATGTCTTCAGAGACTATAGGTAGGCAGGTTGCCAGAAGGAGAAGTCAAATCCCAGCAGCTCAGTTTCAGTTATTGGGGTCCTAATCAGAATTAGCTTCCTCCTCAGTATCTTTAGAAGCATGCTGAACATCACGTAGTTTTGAGGCAGAAGCTGCTGCAGCTTCAGGATCCGTAGAATATGCATTTTATTGGCATGGCGAACTTGCAAATAAGCAGGAAATAAAAGTTCGCAGAAATTCTATTTTCAGAAGAGTTTTCTTCAGAACCTGTAAGGCTTTTCCTTTTTTCTGGTTTTGAGTTTGGGAGGAAATGTCTGGGAACAAGGCTATTTTGCTGCCCTCTCATATAAGATCCTGTGTTGCCTTGCAGCTTGCAGCAAGGGAATGTAAGCCTCCGTGCTCGAGAGTGTCACATTGGCAGTCAGAGGGCGCACTCCAGCACTACTCTGTGGTCTGACTCTAATAGGGATTGCAAAGGCCTTTATGATAGAGATACCAGAATCTTCAGACAACAAGCCCAGGTCTGTAAAAATAAGGCACTTCAAAGCTGGTAGTATCTCTATTCTCCCCAGCCTAGGAGGAAAGCCAACAATATGAACATTTGCCTGTCTTTGTACATTCTCCAGTGCCTCCACTTTAGCTCAGAGAAAATGAAAGTCCTGCACAAAGGCCGTATATCTCTCCCGCTGGTGTTCCACTTCAGAGTTAAGCTCGGTGATATGGGAAGCATTGGTCTGCAACTTCGTGTCAAGTTCAGTAAATCTAGCTTCCACTGGAGCTAGCCATCGGTTTGTGTCTTTCCCATTGCCTGGATCTTCTCCAGCATCGCCATGATTTGGGGGTTCGGCGTTTCTGAAGGCCTTGCATCTATGGGGGTAGTCAGCCCGCATCCTGTGCCTCTCGAGCCCGAATCCGAAGAAAGGTAGGCATCCAAGTTCTGCGCTGTGTGCTTATCATTTTTAGGGCCCATTCCAAGCCTCTCAGACGATAATGCAACTATAGTCACCAACTTAGGCAAATTCGAGTTAGTATATTCAGTAGTGTTTATGATTTATACCAAGCTCCATCTGCAGTTAAAAGAAAATGTCCGCCATGTTGGATACTCACAGCACCCCAAAGTCTGTCTTTCTGAAGTCCAAAACTCTGATCTTGGAATGGCTGGTATCCATAGTTGTGTTGATTTGGAAACCAACCATACGATGTTCGCTAGTTGCCAAGATGGCACCCTACTCGACCCTTTCTACTTTGTCACTGTCGGAACTAAGTCCAAGACAGCTCCACCTCTAGTTGGTGCCCTGGCTGTACCTCTGGTTGGTGCCCTGCTCCCTGTAGGGCCATTACAAATTCCCTGCCTTGTGTTGTTGATGCGGTCTGAGAACCCCAGTTAATGTCTGATAAGTTAAAGTCCCCTACTATAATTGCCTCACCCCTGTCCGCAATTTTATTTATCATCTCCAATGTTTCTTTGTCCCCATCTTCCCCCTGTGATGGGGGCCTGTAGATAACTCCTAACCTAATGGCTACCTCATTCCCTGTATCAGCTGTTACCCACAGTGCCTCAGTGTCACCTAGGGTCCCCTGGATTTCTGTGGTTCTGATTTCCTCCCGAATGTACAGTACTACCCCCCCTCCCTTTTCCCCCTTTCTCTCCATTGTGTACATGTTGAATCCCGGAATGGCCATGTCCCATCCATGGCTTCCTGTGAACCAAGTTTCCATCATAGCCACTAAGTCTAGTCCATCCTCTGCTGTAGTGGCCATGAGATTGGGGATTTTTCTAGCCAGGCTTCTGGCATTAGTTACCATTCCCTTCCATGTGCTACCCTCCTTTTTTTTACAAGTGTGATTTCTCTCTGAAGCCCTCTTTTCTGTAGTTTCTGTGACAGAACTCCTTGGCTCCAGATGATTGAGATCATCTCTTTCCCATAACGCTTCTGTCTTCCTTGGAATAGTTTTCTTCCCCGTGTCCATAGCGTATTGTATATTCCTAATGCATTTGGAACATATTTGTGGGATTTTGCAATTTGTGTCACACGTGCTGCTTGTGGTGCAGTGTCCTGGCTCTGATCGGGTAACCTTTGGTGGGGAAGGGGCACCTGCTAGCACATATGACGCGATGGGTGCAGGTGCCCCTTCCCCACCCATTAAATGGCTGACGAAGACACCAGTGCAAAGTGCTTGAACAAGGTTAACCCGACCCAGGCCGCAGAATGGCAGAGGGACCTGCCCTTATGGATCATGTCCTCCAAGGGGGCTCCTGACTCGTTGTGACGGAGCTGTAACTTCTGTGCCATCCCTTGGAACTCCCAGTCGGCTCTTTGTTCCTCCAAAATGACCCAGAGCCTCTCTGAGATGTAGGGGTAGTCAGCTTGTGGATATTCAATGTGCATTCTTCGGCAGACCCAGCATTCCACCTGGGACCATTCAGGCACCTCCCTTACACTGGTTTGGCAGGCCTGGCCCAGCTCCAACCAAACTCTAGTCCTGTAGTGAACATTCAAGGGATCTGAATTCAGCAGACCATCCATCTTCACCCTGAGGACTTTGCTCTGTGCTGGGAGGTGCGGGATATTATCTTGTAGAGCTGTGACCGGCCTGGCATATGGCTGAGGAATGGCCCTGTACACATCCTGGTCAGCAAACAGGTATGTGCGAATCCTGGCTAGTGGGCAAAACTGAGATTCCATGTACTCGGCCTCTCTAGGGCTGCCCTGGCACTCTGCATATGCTGGTGGCTCTTTACTTGAGGCTACTTTACGGGTAGCAATTCCCTTACTGTTGCCACCAGGTGAGGAAGTGCAGGCTGACCCCTGGGCCCTGGGATCAACAGATTTAAAACATTTTCCTTGCCCTCTGCCATGGGGGGTTGGTAGGGGACATGGGAAGGGCTGGGCAGACATCTTTGCCCTCCCACGCTGGATGAAATTCCTCCTTCACGTCCTCAATTACCACATTGGGGGAATAGTCAGGGGGCTCCACAGATGGCGCTGCAGCTCTGGTCTCCTCCCACAGGTGTAAACTTCCCATGGATACCAAAGAGGCTGAACCCACCGAGGGCACTAAAGGACAAAAATGGGCTAAATATGGTGTCAGTTCATACAACCCAGACGGTGGGCCCCAGGCACAGGCTGAACATAACAGCAATCAAATAGTACCCAGACCCTGATAGTTGTAGCAGGCACACCTCTCATCAGCAGCTTCACGCCCTGTGGTCTTCCATAGCCAGGATAACAGCGATGCAGGGATCAAAGCCTGGGGCTCTTCGGTGGGGATTTTCTCGACCAAAGCTAGTACTTGGGCTCTCTACACTCCTTGCAACCACTCTAGCAAAATGGTGACCTCTACAGCAGCTCCAGCAGGCCACACACCCAGCGGCCAATCAGCACAGCCATACAGCACCATGTGGGCAGGCCTAATTAATATTCAGTGCCTAAAAACAGAAGATGGAGGCTCAACAAAGGCGCAGATTTAGCCCAACATGGCAGATCCCCAAAATGGTGCAGTTACAAAATATGGACCCCCCCACAGGTTGCCAGCCCCTCCAGTTCAGGCCACACTGCTTGGCCAAGTGAATATAAATCCCGGATGAGCCCCCATATTTGTAACCCACCTTCCAGTGTGTCTAGGAATCCTGATGGTAAATATGCTGGGGGGGGGGGCACAAGCCAGGAAATCAACCAGAGATCACATAAGATAGGAAAACAGCTTGGCCTACCTTGACCGTAGAATTCTATAATGGCACGCTCAGGCAGGTCTTCCAGCAGAACCAGAGGGAGGAAATGGCTGCAGTGTTGGGCAGGTATGGCACTGCAGCTGTTCTGGAGGACAAACTGGTTAGCATTTAGGCAACACAGATGAACAGGAGCACCCGTTTTTATAAGAATAAAAATGTAATTAATTCAAACATTAAAACAAAGACAGCGCCATGGGGTTGGAGGCACTAAGGAGACAGGCACAAGGTGACAGCAGCAAATTCAGCAGCACAAGGCTGTGGCACAAATCTTAGGCCTAGGCAGGCCAGGAAATGTGCTCCTCTTGGCAAGCTGAACCGAGGAGGCTCAGATAATAAAGTGGGTGCAGAACCCGGGCCTAAACTCTCCACCAGGGCTCACTCAAATAACACACCCCTGGCCACACACCCCGGCCCAGTAACCCTTCTGCTGTGCATCCTACCTGACACTCGGCCAAGTTACCACTGCAGGGAGCTTTTTTACAACTGGCTCCCAACAGACTTCCTCTCCTCCTGCTGCTTTGGGCCTACAGTGGGACCGTGACCATTTCCCGACCCAAACTATACCTCAGGAATGTGGGGGCCCGGCTCTTCTCACTCCTGGCAGGCCGCCAAAGATCCAAGGCAACATGTCACACTGGTACGGCCTCCCCATGCTGCCACAATGGGGTAGGCCACGCTGTGGCCCTGCTACAGCTGCAATGCCCCAACTGCCTCCAACTCCATCCCAGGAACAGGGCCCTGTCCCACCCCGGTGCTTGCGGAGCACAAGGCAGGCCAGATGTCCACTCTTCCAGGCCGTGGCTCCTTCTCCTTATGGGCTCCCATCCCACCGGCTGCTTCCCTGCTCACCTTCATTTTCATTTCATTTAATTTATTTATTTTTATACTGGTAAGTCTGTGGGACAAGCCCATTTTCACAAATGACCAGTTTGTACAAAACATGCATACAAAATTTAAAACCATAACAAGGTATAAATATACATTACACATAACATTTACAGTTTGAGTTTTCTAACAAAGTTTTTCTAAGTTCAGACTTGAAAATAGACAATTTCTTTTGTCCTGTAACATTTTTAGGAAGTTGATTATATATCTTAACAGTAGTAAAATTCAATGAATTTTGGCCCAGCGTTGTTTGCCAAAATGGAACCAAAAAGCATTCCATTATCCAAGCGCCAAACCAGCGCCATAAAGCTAGGTCGCAATCTCCCTGGCCGGGGGTTCGAACCCCTGCCAACACTTGTGTCTTACAATCCCACCAGCCTTCCCTCCCACAATACACCCCACCTTTTAGTTTAGTTTCATTAGTTTAATTAGTATTTCAGAAAGACCTTTGAGCGTGAGCTATTTTACAAAGGTTCACGTCAGGGTGGACAATAAGACAATACACATATTCAGTGGTTACAGAAGCCTGATCATTAGGCATTAAAGAGCGATTACAGGACAATTAGACAAATAGGAGAAAAAAAACTGAGCAGTTGTAATTGAATACTAAGCTATTTCCAATCGGTTGCCCTAGGTAGCACACCCCTGGAAACCTCCAAACTTGATAGACTATGGCAGAGTAACTGCACAGGGTTTAACGCTATCCCAGATGGCGAGAGGCTGGGTGACAGTGAAACAAGGGGACTGGGTTTGAAACCAACCACAGAGACAAGAGGTGGGGATAGTGAAATGTTGGGGGGCTGTGATGGGGAGCAGCTCCAGAGGGCTCTGTTGAGTATGGTGTGTGTGTGTGTGGGTGGAGGGGAGGGGTTGGGAGGGGCAGTTCCAAGTGTGTTTAAAGAGGACTGATAGCTTACTTAAGCCCTTGGCTAGGCTGGAATGGAGGCAGGGTTCTCAAGGTAGCCCTGCTGGGTGTTACCTTGGGGGTAGGCCTGTCTATCAAGTGTGGCCTGAGAAGCAGATGCATTTTTAATTAGACATTAGGTGCTGTTTGAGGCCTACTTTGAATTGAGACAGGCTGTTGTCTGTTTGTAATTTCATCTGGAGTTAGTTTATCCAGAGGGGGGCCCAATAGGAGAAAGCACGCTGCCCTAATGAGGTTCAGCGGAATGGTATGGACAGTGCTCCATTTCTTCCTCCATCTGGTGATGTGTGTTGAGAGAGAAGCCTCGAGCAGGTTTCCTATACAGGGTGGGGTTTTTCCAAGGAGTGCCTTCTTTCCCAGGAGGCAAGTTTGGTATTTGATCCTGTCTTTTAGGTTAAGCCAATTTGTACGCTCATACAGGGTGCAAGTATGAGTGTAGTGATCTGCACACAGGGTGAGGTGGCATGCCTTATTGAGTGCAGTTTGGACCCTTTTGAGCACTGTATCAGTAGCAGCTCCATAGACCACCAGCCCGTAGTCTATCGTGGGAGTATGGAGCTGGAGCCTGAGATTGAGTGCTTCGGGTAAGGATTTCTTATGCCTATAGATGACCCCGATCTTTGTGTTTACCACTTTGACAAGGGAGTCTCCACGGATGAGTAAGTGAGAGTCATCAGTGGTGACTCCAAGGCATTTGAACAAGTGCACCTGCTCAGTCTGCTCACCAGCCTTCTTGGTGATTACGAGAGGAGCATGCTTGTGTTTGTTGTAGGGGCTGGATTGCAGCATGGCCTTGGTTTTCTTGTAATTTAGTAGCAGCTTTTGCCTACTGAACCAGTCCTCGAGTTTATTGAAAGAGTTCTGTAGTTCTGTTTTGTAGGGCAGCCTGAGAGGTGCTGCTGCTCAGCAGCACGGCATCATCCGCATACAGAATACGTTTGCTGTCACAGGCTGTGGGTAGGTCATTTACAAAGAGGCTGAAAAGCAGGGGCCCTAGAATTGATCCTTGAAGGACTCCTAGGAGTACATCTCTGGAGCTGGATAACGTCTGCCCGATTTTGACTCGCTGGCTCCTGTGTGTTAGGTAGTCATTGAACCAATTCACGGCATTTGGTGCCACACCCAATCTTTGGAGCTGGAGTACTAGTAGAGAGTTGTTGATGGTGTCAAGGCTTTGGTGAGGTCCATGAAGATGGACCCCACCAATTTGCCTTCATCCAGCGCCTTGTGTGCATAGTCAGTGTACTCCAGCAGTGCTGTGGTGGTGCTATGTTTTGGCCTGAAGCCAAGTTGGTTTGGGCAGAGCAGATTGTACTTATTGAGGTATTCTGTGAGTTGACTTGCCGCATTTTTTTCCAAAGCTTTGGATAGTGGGGAGAGGATAGATATTGGCCTATAGTTTGACACCAGCTCCTTGTCACCATTCTTATGCGCTGGAGTTACCAGGGCTTGCTTCCATACCTTTGGAAATTGAGCTAGGGCCAAGGATTTATTAAATAGCATTGTTATGAGCATAATAAGAATATCAAGGGTGAGAGATAGTAACTTCATGTCTAGCCCATCACTCCCCAATCTGGTTTTGCCTAGGGCTTTCTGACCATCGTTAGGGCTCTTCACTGTCACCTTCTTAAAGTAGAAGGCTGGGTGGTTAGTTTTGAGCAGGTTGGTGCAACCTTGGTCCTCCACAGGCAGAAGGGTCTGGAGGCAGCACTGAGGACAGGTCTGTAAAGGCCTGGTTAAAGGCATCAGCAATGGCTAGCGGATCTGAGGAGGATGAGTTATTAATGTTGAGCATCTTAGGGTGCTGCTTTGATCTTTACTAAGGATGTTCTTGATGTTGTCCCAAAACCTCTTTCCATCTCCCCATGCATTGTTAAGCTGGGTCTTATGGAAATTGGCTTTTGCGAGCCTGATAAGTTTGGTGCACCGATTTCTAGCAGTTTTGTAGCACTGTAGGTCATGCTTGCTGCCTGAGTTTAAGGCTTTTTCCCCAGAGGCAGTCCCTCTCCTTTAGGAGGGAGAGGAGCTTGCCATCAATCCAGCTGTTAACCTCCCCTCCGCCACCGAATTTTCCGTTTTGTGCGTGGTGCATAGATATCACAGATGGAATTGAAGCCCTCAGTGAAAAAACTAAGGGCCTGGTCCAGCCTAGGTGCCTTGTTGATGGGGGACCAGTTGTAGGCAGACAGGGCCAATTTGAGGGATCAAAGTTTGCCTTTCCACAGAACCCTGCTCTCGATGAGGCGGTGTGGGCTTTTGCATGTTTAGTGGTCCATATAAAGGAGATTGGGGAGTGGTCACTTAGCAGCGTCTGGGAGAACCCTGAGTTCGGAGAATCAAGTCAGTGAGCTAGCTAAGACCTAGTCAGTGAGGGTGCTAGTACCAGCCTTGTAGTTCTGCCTGGTGGGGTGAATTACGAGTTACGTGAGATTGCGGGAGGTGATTAGGTCTCTGGAGGGTGTTGCCTCCTTACATAACCAGCTAATATTAAAGTCACCAGTCAAGATGCGTTCTGAGCCCTTTCTGAGTGCGCTAATTTCTTCCATAACAAGAGGAAGGCCTTCCTTGGCTTTCTTGGGGGCAGGTAGGTTGTGGCCATGGTAAGGGTCTTGCCTTTTAGGCCGACTTGTATTTTTACTACTAGTAGCTTATAATCCTCCACAACTTTGGAGATGGGGAGGACGGAGCAACTCAGTGAGTTTCTGGCATATAGGAGGCAGCCGCCACCTTTCCTGCCTATTCTGTCAAGTCAAAATGCTTGGAATCCTTCTATGCCACCTAACCATCTTTGTTCCTACCCAACAGCCAGGTTTCAGTTAGGCAGAGTATGTCAGGGGCATGGATGGTCATCCAAGCCTGGATCTGGTCGAATTTGGCAGTTAGGCTGCAGATGTTTAGCAATGCTATCTTTAGGCTGTTCACTGTATGGACCCCCCTGCTCCTCAGGGTTTTTGGTCCAGGGTTTAGAGTGAACATTGCCAGAAGTAGCAGTAGCAGAAAGATAACCTTTCTGGCAAATAGGGTGATGTTTATCTTCTCCTTCGTGTCTTCCGCCGCCTGCTTCTCCAGATAGGGGGATGTATATGCCTGTGTTAAATTAGGGAAAAGCTAACTGTTAAGGTTATGGTTTGCCAGGTTGGTTTAGCGATAACTGTGTATGGGAGGTGCGGGGATAAAGAGCCTTTCATTACTGGAAGTGGTAGTGGCCATTGTATGCTTTTCTTCCAGCTTGCACCCAGTGAGGATTCAGAGTGAGGAGGTAGGGGTCCGAGTTCGTATATGGTACCAGCAATGCCAAAAGAGGTAATGAGGAATAGTAGTAGGTGGTTGCAACCCATGGTAGTTTGTTTGGTGTTGCTGGCCTGCTTAACTGCTAGCTGGTTTATAGTTGAAAGGGTATACATTCGAATTAGGATGAGGTCCCTAAAAATAGGGCAGGTAGAGCAGTAATTGAGAGGAGTTAGATGGAGTGGCTGGAGAAAAGTTGAGGGCATGTGTGTGATCCTGTGGGTGGGACTGATTTAAAAAGGGGTGGTGAGAAAGTGGGTCAAGTCAGGTATTGAGACAGGAGGCAATAGCAGGAAAATGTGCAGCAGTGGGTGACCAATTAGCTGCTAGGCTGAGGAAAGGGGCGGAGTAAGGGTCTGTTTAATACTGTGAGGAGGTGGGCGAAAAAATTCAGTCCAGAACACAGCA
Organism: Neoceratodus forsteri; assembly: GCA_016271365.2. NCBI lineage: Eukaryota > Metazoa > Chordata > Ceratodontiformes > Ceratodontidae > Neoceratodus > Neoceratodus forsteri. The sequence goes on along the minus strand of CM028131.1, from coordinate 1,545,157,612 downwards.
CAGAAAGAGATTTCCCTGAGATCAGGAAGCGCCAGGCGTTGGAAAATCAGCCAAGGAGCAAAACTGCCAGTCAGTGCCTGGTTCCTCCACTGGGCATCCAGTCAAAACAGCGGCATTCAAAACCATGAGTTTCGTAGGTCCGGTGCGTACCTGAATCTGTCCGGGGGTCAGTCCGGTGGTCTGTTAGCTGTGGCCTGCTCGGAGAGAGCCAGGGCCACAGGAGCAGCTTGGGAAGCCTGCAGATGGGCTGTCTGTAGAACATGGAGGGAAACACAGAGGATTAAATACAGCTAGAGTACAATAGCAAGCTCAGTGGGGGGCAGGCAGTGGGGTAGGACAAAGCATGAGGTAAAGAGGTGGTAAATGCAGGGCAATTATTTAGAGCTAGAAGAGGAGTTAATGGGGGCTGTACTTTGGCACCAGGATGTCTGAGGAGGAGAGCAGCAGGGGGGTGTGGAAAGGGTTTGTAGGTAAGGCAGAGAATAAAGTAAGGTGTTTAGAGACAGCATTACAAGTGGGGCAGAGAAATTAATAATTGAGAGTGACCAGTGTGGGAAGGGCAGGGTTTGTCAGTAGGGCAGAAATGGAAAACTGCAGCAGTCCTACTCAGTAGCTAGGTCCAGCAGCCAAACATCAGCTACTATACAAAACAGTTTGTCCAGGATTAGATTGCACAGCACTAAGTATCACCAAGAGACTAGACTAGTGGCTTGTAATAGTCTAGCTAAGCTGGCAGGTAAAGAAAGACCAATTGATGCATAACATATGTAAATTACAATAACAAAAATTCAGTCCAGAACACAGCACAGGAAGAGATTTCCCTGAGATCAGGAAGCGCCAGGCGTTTTAAACCCTACAGGGCAGAACCACCACACCCACAGGGCAGGCACCACCCAGGAACCTACCTACACTCTGTAACACCTACAGGGATGAGAAATGGTAACTTTTAGTAAGCCCCAGGACTAGGGGGGCTTACATACAGAATATTAATGAAATGCTGTATATACTTCAGGTATACGCTCTGTTTTTGATGCCAAAATAGACTTTTGAAAAGGGGGACTCCACTTATCTGCGAGGTCAGCTTACAGTATCTGCAGAGATTACAGTGGTAAATCATTTTGCAAACTGTGTTACCTGATTTTGTGTCCAGTTCTAGCCACAAAAACCTGTTCTCTGTCCAGTGTTGGTCACAGAACATTTTTTTATCCAGTTTGGGCAGCAAAATAATGCCTGTAATCTGAATACATTTGATAAGGTAAAGGGGGTCAACTTACAGTATATGTGAGGTTGAGTGGTTGACTAATCGATGAGTGCATGCAGTATAAGCTGTAGCGTGAATAAATATTATGTTTCGAAAGTGTTCCAGGAGTTTGGAAAATCACTTTAATTACTAAGATGGGTCAAAACTCATTTGCTTTTTACGCACCCAAACTTTAGAAACAGCTCTTCTTGAACATGTGAAAACAAAATGTTGATTTACACTTGTAACCCCTAGATGGCGCTATCCAGGGCTACACCCTGCCTGATTTGCCACTAACAGGTTGAGGGGCCTGGATCCAATGGCGGGTGCCTCCACCCAGAGGTCAGGGTTTGCAATAGTTAAACTTACTTGGTCACAGCCCTCTGGGACACTGCAACCCCCTTTCTTCCCACTAGTGGCCCACACAATATAGCAGAATTACCTTCACAGTATACACTTACCCCAAGGCTGGTTCAGGCACCGGACATCCTGTAAAATAAGATACAGTGCAACAATCACAGTACAGTACTTTAACATGAACAAATACCTCAGGCAGTATAACTTTGTTGAAACAAACAGCTCTGATTTATTTGGGGATATAACAAGGACGGAAATCAGGTTAATTAGCTTATCACTCTAATAATCTACCTATGGCTCTGTGCACAGGCCTATCCCTACCAGTTACTGTCCTGGGTACCCAAGCCCTAGTGGCTAGTCCAAACCGTGGCAGCTGGTAGGCTCTTCACACAGAGAAAAGGAGAATTAAACAGTCAGCAGTACAGTAATTCCATTTGGATTTAATGTGGCAATTCAACAGGAGCGACCCAATTGGTACTCACGACCTCCAAAGAAGATATGGTCCTTCAATGTCAGCAGGGCTACTTTTGATCTCCAAGAGACTCCTCACACATTTATATGGTAAAGAAAGCACTATACCAGGCAGGCTGCATCTGTATCCCAATCGCAATTACTGCACAATAACCAGGAGAACACACAGCAGATTCAGTTCCTGACAGACCGAGTGTAATTCAACAATTTCTTCAGTCTTCTACAGGGTGAGCCTGGTTTCTACTCTTCAGAGATCCTTTGATTCTTTTCTACAGGACGGATTCAGTCCTAACAAGCAGTTACACAAGTTGTAGACCGGAACTCTGGGCCTTGCACACGTTTTTGACTGAAACTGTGCACTGAAGGAGCACAGGGTTTCTTTCCTTCACTTTCAGATCTCAAACTGAAACTCCCAACAGACAAAACCGGGCACTTCTTTGAGTTCCTCCCAGTTCTTGACTGGATTGGCTGTCACTCACAATAGACTGCTGCTGTTGGTCCAAAAAGGCACGCAAGTCTAAACTACATCTCCCAGAGTCACTGCCCATACAATCCTCTTGTGGCTGGCTCAGATTATGAGTCCCAAGTTCTGATTCGTCCAAGGCATCATTTTAGAGCTAGTTTACCCCACACTGATTGGTCCAGTTCAGCAGTTCAAAACCAGAATGGGGAACTAGGCAGACAGTTCTGACTGCAAAGAAAGCAGGTTAGACAAACTGTAATTTTATTATTACTGTAAATGATTTCTGGCAATCAGTTACATCTTCGTCAGGTTCCCTTTGCACTCCTAGTGACTGCAAAAATGGGGTGAATTGGCAGCAGCTTGAGTGGTACTCAATCAAAGAAACACACAGTCCCCCATACAAACTAATTATGTCTGCAAGCAGACAGCTCTTAAAGAGACAGTACCAGAGGTTCTAAAACACTACTGATAAATGGCTTAAACGCCAAACACCATTCAGGCTTGGAGCATTCAAGCAAGCTCCTGGAAGTCTTTTGGGAACCCCCATTTGCGGGGGTTACACCTTCCTGGCCTGGGAAAGCTTGACGTCCGCTGCCAAGCAAGTACTCCCTAAAGTTTCAACTGCAACCATATACATTTGCATTAGGCTCACACATGTAATCATCAGTCAATACATCATTTTACCAAGAACCATTTCTGAAACATTGCAGATCGTCACTCTTACACAGTATAACACACACATTGTACCATAACTCAAGTTGTACCTCTTGTACATGAAACCTGAAGAGGGGACCCTTCCCTATCAGTTACCTTGGGGCTGGACGGGGCAAGGCACCATACTTGAGGAGCAACACAAGTAACTTGGAGTTAGCACTAACGCTCAGTTTGGGCAATGAGCTCGGGGAACACATCACCCTTTATGGACAACATTGAGAGGCAGGTCCACTGGCCGCCCAGGGAATCATAACTGAGGTGCACCACAGGCTTTACAGCTCTACCAGTCTTTCTAGGGGGAGCTGTTACAGTCTCTGCACTCTGAGCCTCATTTTCAGCATTGTTCTCACTTGTCAGGGAGTCTCCATGGGGTAGAGAGGCTAGAACTTGGGGGACTTTCAGCTCCAGGAGTTACAGTTTCTGAGTCCACAACATTTGGCTCACAAGATGGAGTATTTTCAGACACTGGCAGTGGACTCTGTCAGGGCACTCAAATACCTCTTCTTGTTCTGGTGTATCACCAGTCTGCCCCACCTATCATTTTCCTCCCCTGAAAGCTCAAACAGTTCAACCATGCACAATGATTCCATTTCATCTGATCTGATGCTTTGCACTTCACTTCTGGGAGCATTGGCTCCAGGGATGAAGCTGGGGCATAGACAGTCCAGAAGGCCAGCTTTGTCTCCAGTATTGACTGAGGGATTGCCCAAACAATTGACTCAGTTCGAGGAAGGATAGTATTCAAAGTCACTCACTTTCTTCTGATATGGACTGACAGTCATGCTCAACTGGGACTTGTGCAGGGAACACTTTAACTCTGCTTCTGTAGGTGCAGACTTCCTTGATCTTTTCTTAGCAGCAGCTCTAGTCACTGGTCAGAGGGGCATCTTCTGGGGCTCAGACTCAATCAGGATTTGTCCAATGGGTAGTAAATGATTTCTATGCATTGTTTTACATCTTTTGAATTGTTCTCAGGCCTTACTTTGTACACTGGCAGATCATCTAGTTTGCCACTACAATGTGAGGGAGATGGTGCCATCTGTCAGCAATCTTGTGTTTGCCATGCAGTCCCAGATTTCTAGCAATACCCGATCTCCCTCCTGGAGTTCCTGTGCTTTCACCTTTTATCATACCTTTCTTTTTGGCCAGATTTCTTTTGGCAGCCATGGTTTGAGCCAGTTGGTACGCATGAGTTAGCTGGGCTTTAACTTTGCACATACTGTAAATAGTTGTCAGCTTGAACCCCATCAGGAGACCCCAAAACACACATCTACCGTAGTCGAGCTTCTCTTCCAAACATCAGGCGGTAGGGGAGAAACCCAGTGGCATCACTTTTGGTGCAGTTATAAGCATGTACCAGGGTGCTAATTTGTTGGCTCCATTAGGCTTCAGTCCTTTGGGTGCAGGGTGCCTAGCATATCTAGCAAAGTGCGGTTGAAGCGTTCAGGCTGTGGGTCCCCTGGGGTGGTAAGGAGTGGTTCTGGACTTTCTCACTCCCACAGAGAAGCATCTCTTTGATCAGACGACTCTCAAAAGTCTCTCCCTTGATCAGAATGGATTCTTTGTGGAGCCCATAGTGAACAAAAGTTTTCAGAGTACTTTGGCTACAGTGGATGCTTTCTGGTCTTTGGTGGGGAAAGCTTGGGCATCTCGTGAAATGGTCAGTGACCACCAGCACATTACTGATATTTCTTTGATCTGACTCCAAACTCAGAAAATCAATACAGACCAGCTCCATGGGTGCACTGGTGGTTATGTTAACAAGGGGCAGCCCTCTGGGGAAAAGCTTTCCTCTGTAAGCAGCGACTGAGAATTCGTGTGTTGCTCCACATCAGCCCCATCTTGAGCCAATAGGAATCTGGATCTCACCAAGTCAAGTGTTCTGTCTATACCAAGGTGCCCCATGTGGTTGTGCAGGACCTCAATACTGAGTCTCGAAGGCAGTGGGCAGCACCAGTTGTTGTTTGTCTACTTGTCCCTCTGTCTACTGTTTCTCTATATAACAGTTTATTGATCAGTTTCAACTTAGGACCTTCTTTGTATAACAGTGCAGTTCTCAAATCAGTGGATGTAATTTGGACACATCTTTCCTGCATAGAGGGCTTCTAAAGCTGATTTGATCATAGGATCGCGGGATTGAGCCCGCGAATACTGTCATTGTCCAGCTGAGGCAGTGCACCAATGTCTATTGCAGAAAAGTGGCAATAAGCAGCAGGTATGCAATTCTCAGAGGGTCCCAAGCAATCACCATGCAGTCCACTGCGTCCGTGGACATTTGTTCCTCCCTGTCAAACTTCCGCAGAGTGCCCGAATGTCAGGTTCTGCCAACGGACCCAATCATTCTGGGGAACAGGCCTCGGAGAGAGCATCAGCATCTATGTGGTTCAGACCTGCTCGGTATTGAGAGCATAGTCATATGTAAGATAATGCAGAAAGCCACCTGTGGCCAGTGGCATCCAACAGCTGAGGTCTGCACATAGGTCCAAGGATTGTCAGTTTTGCTAGTATTTTAGCCCCATACAAGTACTCATGGAATTGGTCAACAATAGCCCTTCAAAGCTAGAACTCTAACTTATGTACAGGATAGTTCTTTTCGGATGGGGTCAGGCTTCTACTGGCAAAAGGCCACTGGTCTCAGGCCATTCTCGTGCTCTTGGTACACACACCCCCAACCCTTGCAAGCTAGCATCAGTGTGCAGGAAGTAATGTTCTTGGATCGGCATAGGCCAGCACTGGAGCATGGGTAAGTTGATATATGATCTCATGAAAAGCAGTCTCACAATCAGAGTCCAGCGGGCCCCAAATACTTCACTCGGATGAAAATACTCTTTCAGTCTTGAGGATGCTGACTTTGGTATTTTTTTGTGGGTTGGGGGATACCCTTGAGTAAGGTTAAGTAAAGGCGGATCACTCTTGAATAGTCCTTGATGAAGCATGGATAATAACACAGAATCCCAGGAATCTTTGCAGTTCTTTTAGATTTTTGGGCTGTGGCCAGGTGTCAAGGCCTCCAACATCTTGGGTGGGTCTCTATTCCTCGTGGATATTATGTGTCCCACATACTTTACTGATGTTTGAAAGAATTGATACTTATCAATGGACAGTTTAAGCCAAAGTCCTCCAGTCGATCCAATACCTTAAATAATCTGCTCTCATGTTCCTCCAGTGAGCTGCCAAACACAATAACATCATCTAGGTATACCAGGCACTCTAGTAAGTTCATGTCCCCACTGCACGCTCCATCAATCGTTGAAAAGTGGCTGGGCACCTGAAATCCTTGAGGCATCCTCTCATGAATTCATAGAAATAGCGGACAGATAAAGGCTGTCTTTCACGGTCCTCTGGGCGGCCAATGGATCTAGTAGTACCCACTGCGGAGATCCAGCACAGGGGTTCCATTCTGTCTCTGCAGTCCAAAGCATCTCTGACTGCGGGGCATTGTGAACTGATCAGGGATAGTCTCGCGGTTGGAGGTGCGATAATCCACGCAATCCTTACTGTCCATTCTTTTTCCTCACTACCACAATGGGGAAGCATAAGGGCTTCTGGATTTTTGTATTACACCAGCCTCAACATCTCTTGCAGATGCCGCTCACATCATCTATATCAGCAGGTGCCAGGCGTCGAGACCTCTCACTAAATGGTCTGTCATGCAGCCGGATATTGTGCTCAGCTCCTGCACGCCATCCTACGTCCCCATTCTCTTTAAAGAAAACACCTGGTCTCTTGGGCAAGCTTTCTCACTGATCCTCATTTTTCCATTCAGCTGGCAGCGGGAGTTGCCTTAAATCAAACAAGTCAGGTGTTCTGTCATTCTTCCTTGAACTCTCTTGCTTGGTAGCACTTGCAGTGTCTGCACAATGCAATATTAGCCAGGATGCAACCTCTGTTTACTCGAATGTTCTTTCAGACACATTATGAATCTTGACCATTACCCTTCTGGTACAAGCATGGGCTCTATGGGCAAATAACTAGGTTTCGACCAGCAGTCCTCTGGCAATTTTCCATCGCCTATGCATCCCATTAATATTTTATTCTTAACATCCTTTCTGATACTGGACTCTCCTGTAAGGTACACTGGGCATTTGTTGGGGATCGAGAGACTCGAGGATCCTTCTTCCATACAATTCTGACGGTTCCTCTGTTTCTATATTTTCAGCATCTCTCTCTGTGCCTCATAGGCCTTCTTAATTAAAGTTGAACTCTTAAAGCTTCTACTAGTCTTTGACCCTGTTTTTCATAACACAAATGTGCCAGCCTTCTGAACATATGAGCATTTGTTCCAATCAACAAAGGGACACCATCATACAGTCCAGTGGGGGACACACTAAGGCTAGGGTCTCTCTTGTTCGGCCACTCCAGCCACGGAGGTGGGGAAAGACAGGCAAATTGGATATACCCAGAATAGGGGTAGTCCTTCACTCTAACCCATACATGCAGTCCTTCTAATGGTTGTGAGGGTAAGTCGCCTGACAAATGCTTCTGATGCCAATCTTGAAACATAATTGTCACTTGGGAGCCACTGTCTATCACAGCTTTGTAGACACTCCATTTACCTTTACAGTGGTCTCCATGGAGGACCCACTATTCTGGACCAGTCTGAGAGGCGGTAGTGGGGGCCTGGGCAACTTGACCTTGCCACAAAGGGCGTGATATCATTTTGGTGCCCCTCACTGGGATCATTTCCTGCACCTCTTAACCACTGATTTGTTCTCTCAAGCTCTCCTTGTAGCCTATATGCAACTTTGTCAGTGTCTTTTGGGACCGGTATTCTTCTTTCATGTGCCCATCTTTCCCACAATTATAGCAAAACATACTGTCTGGAGTTTGAGCTGTGAGGCGCCACACTGGGAGCCAGGGCGGGGGTGTACCTACTACCTGGAAACCTTGGTGCCATCTCTGTCTGCAGCGTGATAAGCATTTGAGACATCTTTCTCAGTTTTCTCTTTCATGGTCAAGGAATCGAAGTTGAGCTGTTATCAGCAGGAGTACAGCTGGGTTGTTCCCTCACCCCGCATAGCATGCTGATCGGGATATAGGTCGAGACCCGTACTTGCAGGCGTGGCCTTCTTCAAGGACTGTTTTTGTATTTTGATCTTTCAACAGTGTGCATTGTGCAGTGTCTTTTTTCCTTATCAGAGCACTCATTGACTGCCATCTCTGCCCTGAACTTCACTTGATGGGCCACCCTCAGTCACTCGGGTCATAGCACAGCTATTGGTACGGAAGTCCCCTCCCGAGGGTGCGCCTTTTTCAACTCCTCGAATTTCTCTCATTAACTCATCATAGGAGGGTGGGGATTCGGTCGATTTGCCAGGCGTAACTGAAGCAACAGCAGTTTCTGAGAGGGGCAGACTTGTGATTCTGTCCAGTCTAGGTTCGGTCCAGTTCAATCGCTGGCAAACTACTCCTTTCTGAGGCATTCTTGCAACAATTTTTCCAGCCGAGGACATACACAGACAACTCCTCCCTTGGTACTGTTGTGTGTTCTTACTCTCCACCATTGGTCCTCATCAGAATCTGGGCTCCTATACACATTCTCCAAGGGCCTCAAGATGAGCTTGTAGTCGCTTGGGTTACTGTCGTTGCAATGGGATGGTAGCTTATGGCGGACCTCGGAGGTCTCACTAACCTCTTCGCTTTTCGCGCTTCCGGAGCATTGCCATTCTAGCACCTAGGGGCAACATAGTCTATCCAGGTCTCCCAGTCATCCTCCCTTGGGGGTGGGAGGGTGCTGGAGAAGATCCTCAACCTTCTGGTAAGAGTCGCGTGACTAATGGTAGGTGCAGAAATAGGAGTCTGTATTGGTTCAGCCACCATTCATTGGTACTGGAGCAGGAGAGGGTGTTGGGGAGGAACACCCCAGGTGGCAAGAATAGTTTCTTCAAGTCCCTACCAGTTTTCCCTTCTTCCAGCAACCATTTAGCAAATTTCTCCTCAAAAGTTTCAGATAGTGGTGGGGGCTCATTCCCCGGGTCTTTACTGTCCTTAGTATCACTCTCTCCAAGCAGTGAGGGCTCCTCTGGGGTAATGGTCTGTGGTACTTTGGAGCTCATCTATGGGATCCTTAAACTCTACTAGGGCCAGGAAAGTGTGGGTGAGCAGTGACGTGTCGCACCACCAACACAGGATTTTAGAAACCTTCCACCTTGGAAAGTACTCCTGCACAGTGTCCGATGGATACCCAGGGATGTCTAGGATAAGCATAGCATTTGGGGTCGACCTCCTCAGTACACCACTCCACCAGCTGCACAGCCACTTCTGTCGGGTACCCATTTATTTATTTATTTATTTTTTTCCTTAACAGGTGGTTTGTAAACATGGCCACTAGAGGACACACAATCCCAGCGGTGAGCTCCAAAATGTAACCCTGATGGGCGCTATCCCAGGGCTCTACCCCTGCCTGATTTGCCACTAACAGGTTGAGGGGCTGGATCCAATAGTGGTGCTCTCCACCAGAGGTCAGGGTTTGCAAGTTAGAACTTACTTGGTCACAGCCCTCTGGGACACTGCAGCACTTTCTTCTCACTGAGTGGCCCACACAATATAGCAATTACCTTCACAGTATACACTTACCCCAAGGCTGGTTCAGGCACCGGACATCCTGTAAAATAAGATACAGTGCAACAATCACAGTACAGCTGTTTAACATAGACAGTCACTTCAGGCAGTATAACTTTGTTGAAACAAACAGCTCTGATTTATTTAGGGGATATAACAAGGACGGGAAATCAGGTTAATTAGCTTATCATAATAATCTACCTATGGCTCTGTACAGGCCTATCCCTACCAATTACTGTCCCTGGGTACCCCAAGCCTAGTGGCTAGTCCAAACCGTGGCAGCTGGTAGGGGCCCTTTCACACAGAGAAAAGGGAGAATTAAACAGTCAGCAGTACAGTAATTCCATTTGGATTTAATTGGCAATTCAACAGGGAGCCGACCTGAATTAGTACTCACGACCTCCAAAGAAGATATGGTCCTTCAATGTCAGTAGGGCTACTTTTGATCTCCAAGAGACTCCTCACACATTTATATGGTAAAAAAAGAAAGCACTATACCAGGCAGCTGCATCTGTATCCCACCCAATTTTGTAATGGAGACCACACAGCTGAAGTCTGGATGACCGAGGTAATTGAAGAATTTATTTTCGTTAGGTGAGCCTGGTTTACCAGAGACCTTGACTTTTCAGGTGATTGTCCTATCAAGCAGTTATACTTGCAGACCGGAACTCTGGGGCCTTGTACAGCTTTTTGACTGAAACTGTGCACCGAAGGAGTTACCAGGGCCTCTTTCCTCACTTTCAGATCTCAAACTGAAACTCCCAACAGACAAAACGGGCACTTCCTTTGAGTTCCTCCCAGTTCTGACTTGATTGGATTGTCACTCACACTAGACTGCTGCTGTTGGTCCAAAAGGCACCAAGTCTAAACTACATCTCCCAGAGTCACTGCCTACAAATCCTCTTCTGTCTGGCTCCAGATTATGAGTCCCAAGTTCTGATTCGTCCAAGGCATCATTTTAGAGCTAGTTTACCCCACACTGATTGGTCCAGTTCAGCAGTTCAAACCAGAATGGGGAACTAGGCAGACAGTTCTGACTGCAAAAGAAAGCAGGTTAGACAAACTGTAATTTTATTATTACTGTAAATGATTTCTGGCAATCAGTTACATCTTTCAGACAGGTTCCCTTTGCACTCCTAGTGACTGCAAAATGGGGTGAATTGGCAGCTTGAGTGGTACCTCAATCAAAGAAACACACAGTCCCCCATACAATCTAATTTACAGTCTGCAAGCAGACAGCTCTTAAAGAGACAGTACCAGAGGTTCTAAAAACACTCACTGATAAATGGCTTAAATGCCAAACACCATTCAGGCTTGGAGCATTCAAGCAAGCTCCTGGAAGTCTTTTGGGAACCCCCATTTGCAGGGGGGTTACACCCTGAAAATGTGGATGCACGTAAGACAGTATTCATTTAACTTGCTTTACATGATCTGTATGTAACTGTCATTTTTTTCTTGTTCTGCTTATAAGTGTGGCTGTCCTGTTTTATTCATTGGCTTCCTGGGTCGGGTTTTAAAAAAGGTTAGATATAGTCTAGCATATTCAGCTGGCTAACAAAAACTTAAATAAAATATTTTCCTTGATATACTCTATTTGGTAATTACAATTTCCTGCAGAACATTATTTTGAAAATGGCCTCGGTTTTGAAGTATGTTTTGTCAGCTTTTCTGCCTTTGTAGTGTACTTGTTATGACATCACAGTGCTTACCATGACAACACACTGTGATGTCACAAACAGCAGTTGTAGGCTGGCCCGGTGGTGTGGAGGGCTGAGGCGCTGGGTGCTTCGCCTCCTGTCACACTGGCGACCCGGGTTTGGGAACGGACAAAGGTCGCTTGGTGATCAGCCAGGGCAAGAGGATAGAGTGTCCATAGACAACCCCCCACCTGCCTCAGCCCATGCCATTGCCCAGGACCCTGATACAAACTGGATCCAGACTCAGGGGGGTTGGGTAGGATGGCTCACCCTCTCCCAGCCACACCACAGGGGGCAAGCCATGGGGGCATCCAAGCAGGTGAGCCCTGGGGGGAGATGGAAGCCAGTCGGGGGGGGCAGGCAGGAACTGAAGAGCCAGCCAACAGCCCAGGAATGAAAGAAACAGTTCTATGTGTGGTGATCTTATCCACTGGGTGCTGACCACGAAGATCGCCTGTCCCAGCTGCACATCCAGTGTCGCCTCAAGCAGGTGGACTGGCGAGACAACGCTGTGATTCAAATAAGGGTGGGTGAAAGGAAACACCCTTTAAGGAGAGGCAGGAGACAATCTAGAAGTTTGATCCCTTTGGGCTTTTATTCTTATACAGGAGAGGTAGACATGGTCACAAGAGAAGGAAGGGATCAACTTTTTAGAAGCAGTAAATAACACCCTAACAGCTCTACTTTGTTACCACTCTATAGGTGCATCTCGGCAAGGCTACTCTATAATATTGTACAACTCTTATGATATCTTGCTACGAGGCCTACACACCAAGGGTTATAAACGTATACCACTTTATCATACTATATAAAAAGCATACAGTGTGCAACCACCAAGAAGTCTAACTCTCTCCAAGTCTATAAGATGCAGCTGTTCCGTCGTCTTCGTGCACAGCTGAAGAGTAGGAGTAAAGAAAAAGGGGGCTCTTGTTTGGTGCCAAGCTTACCAGTAAGGCCTGTGAGAGGTTGCAAGGGAAATGAAGAGATACTTGTAAACGGACCTTAGTCATCGACCAACCCACTCTCCAGAGTTGCTGGAATCTCAGAGCACAAACTGACTAAACTGGGTTAAAGCTCTTTCTTGGCACAAACCCTTGACCTGGGCTGCCAAGGATGAAGAACCAAAATGTGGCAAGGAATCCACCTGCAGGATTGCTACAAGAGAAGAATCTGCTGCTATCTCCCTGGCACCGACCCTCGACCAGGACTGCCAAAGACAAAACCAGGACTTGGCAAAGAGTCCCTCAGAGGATTGACAAGGTTGAAGATGCCAACTGCTGAGCTGCTTCGGAACAGATCCACTTGGAGGACCACCAAATGAGCTGGATCCCAGAAGGTCGCACAGGTTATGCAGGACGGACCAAGCAGGAAGTTAGAAGATGAAGATCTCGATTCCACATGGCTTAGAACAAAAATAAGAAGCTGGCAGCTGTGAACACACCTGGGACACGTCGGACTCGACTTTTGGCGGGCGTCTGGGAGTGATGGACGAGGCTTCTTCCAGTCATCTCACTTCCAAGCTGACCAGGAATTGGCAGCCTCGACTCTCCAAGGGATCTTGATTTCAGCTTACGGCAGACGATATGGCAAGAACGGCTGATGAACGGCTCCGCTATCAAACCTGTCTCCTCACAAAAAAAACCCTACTCGGGCTCTCCCCCACTGGGGTAACGGCATCCATCCACCTGAGCCCTCCCACTATTGCAACACGGTCATCCAACAAGACCACCCTAATGGTCCCCAAATCAAGAACAAGCCATGGCCAGAGGTGGTCCTGCTACAGAGCCCCATCCTGGTTTAACTCTCTCCCTGCCCCCATCACCAATGCCACCACCATCTCCAAGTTCAAAACCACCCTTCGAAACCAACTCTTCAACATTCGTAGCTGCTCCTGTCTCTGAAAGTAGCCTCCACCCCGACTTCTCATGACGCTTACCGGCGACTCCACCTAGCCATCCCCATCATCGCCTCGGTACACGTGTTTATGTCTAACCTGGCCAGTGCCAGCTGTTTCATTGTATACCTATTAAATTGCTCAGTTTTTGATACCAACTTGTGTAACACCTGTTCTCAATTACATGTACCCTGTAACCTAAATGTATTTTGTCTGACCTCAGTGTGATGTGGCGCCTCTGTTGAACGCCTATTGTTTTGCAAACCTATGCTATGTAACCTAAAACTCTATGTATGTCTTTAATGTGACGAGGTACCTTTGGAAACGAGCCTCTGGCTCAAAGGTTGTAAACTGATTTTACAAATAAATAAAATAAATAAATAAAAGAAGATGCTGAAGTTCTCTGCTGGCTGAAGATTGCTGAGGTGAAGAGTTGATGGAGGTTGAAGACTGAGTCACAGACTTTGCACTGCACACTGATGCTTCTATTAGCACTGTACACTGGAATTTCACTTGCAGGGGTAATATGCCTGGAGCTGGGGCAAATTGCAGCAATCCGGGGCAACTGTTCACTTGCAGGGGCAGTTTGCCTGGAACGGGCAAATTGCAACAATCTGGGGCAATTTTTCACTTGCAGAGGCAACTTGCCTGGAACAGGGGCAATTGTTCACCTGCAGGGGCAAATAACCACAATCCTAATGTATCATAATACAGTCTTGGTGCTTTATGCAATCAACACGACACTTTAGATACTTGAGGAATAAACATTTTGTAGAAACAGTGCATTAGCTGACAGTCACTTGGTACATTGTGTGCTAAGCACCTCTTGGTTAGACCTTTTTCCTATTGGGGTTTGTCTTTATTAGGATCTGGCTACCCCAGAGCAGTTTAATGTGAATATCCCAGATACTGAGCCTGGATGCACTAATTACCCATGGGCATGCTGCCCTAAATACTGCTGGGCCTGGCTGCCCTGACTGTACTGGGTTGCCCTGTTTACTACTGGACCTGGCTGCTCTATTCCCACTGGGCCTGGATACCCTAATTACTCTGGGCCTAACTGCCCTAATTACTACTGGGTCTAGCTGCCCTAACTGCACTGGGCTTGGCTGCCCTAGTTATTACTGGAGCTGGCTGCCCTAACTATACTGGAGCTGGCTGCCCTAATTACTACTGGACCTGGCTGCCCTATTCCCACTGGGCCTGGATACCCTAATTACTCTGGGCCTAACTGCCCTAATTACTACTGGGTCTGGCTGCCCTAACTATACTGGGCTGGTTTGCCCTAATTACTACTGGACCTGGCTGCCCTATTCCCACTGGGCCTGGATACCCTAATTACTCTGGGCCTAACTGCCCTAATTACTACTGGGTCTGGCTGCCCTAACTATACTGGGCTGGTTTGCCCTAATTACTACTGGATCTGGCTGCCCTATTCCCACTGGGCCTGGATGCCCTAATTACTACTGTGCCTGGATGCCCTAATTACTTCTGGGCCTGGCTGCCCTAATCACACTGGGCTTGGTTGCCCTGATTATTATTGGGCCTGGCTGCCCTCTCTATTTTGGGCCTGGCTACCCTAAATGAACTGGGGCTGGATGCCTTCTTAATTAAGCCTGACATGCCCTTTAAATCTCTGGGCTGGCTTGCCCCTTTAAGAACTACTAGGCCTGTCTTGGGCCTAACTTGGCTAAACTGCCACTCAGTCCCTTTTTATTTTGGGTCTGACGTGCCGCTTTAAATTATCTGGCCACTTATGTAGCTGAGCCCCTTTTCCTCTTAGTCTCTCCGCCTTGTCCTGCCTTCCTAATGAATATTCAAAAGGCCTTTCCTATGGCCTTGCTCTCTGGCCCCTCCCTGTGGGCATCGCTAATCCAGCCCACCTCCTCTTGAATATTAAATTAAGGGTCTTTCTGACCCGATCCTCCCGTGGCGTTCAGCTGCTCCTTCTTGTGCCCAGCGCAACTGTTTAATTAAAAAAAAATACAGTCCTGGGTTCTTTTGGGGCGGATAGCACGAATCGAGTGCTGCCGCTGACTCACCACTCTTCTGGGCTCTGGAAATGGGATCGGGAGGCGGGAGGTAGTCTGGCAGTGGGAGGGCACAAACAGGCGATGCGGCGGAAGTCAGTGGGCTTCCAGAAGGTCGACGATGAAACCGGTGATGCGGCCTTTGCTAGCCACTGACGTGGAACCGGGAAACTTTTAAATAAATAAAATAAATAAACAGAACAGGGCTCTTAGCCCAAAAATGACCGAACCGGAGGGTCTCTCTAACTTTGTGGTACACCCAATGGCACCATCGACAGCGCCACACGACTACAGGGCGGATCTTCAGGCAGAGCAGGCACACAGGCAAGCTCTCCAGGACGGCTTCAACCCATGGTAAGCCCTTTTCCTTGTCCCCTTGACTTGCTGCGTCCTCTCTCCTCAACAGCTGCCCAGGAACTCCCCAACTGAACTGATTAATTTTAAAAACTTAGCTTCTTGTTCTCGAGTGCTTGGATTGGAATGCTGTGCATGAGCAGCTCAGCACAGCATTCCATCCAAGCCATTGTTTACTTTTATGTATATAAAATCTGCTTTTGACAAGTATTTAGTGCACTGGGCACCTTTTCTGTGTTTTTCTGGTGCTTCCCCATTATAGGGAGGAAATTTATTCATGAGGGGCCTTCTTTGAATGTACCTTACAGCCCCATACAAGCGGTAGGCACCCTGGGCACCTGTAAAGCCCTATTTATATTACTTCTTTCATTTCTGTATTGTCACAACTTTGGGGCATTACATATGGAACAAAAAAAACAAGCAGCAGTTGTGCATTCCATTGGTGGCAGTCAGATGTATTTGAAACAAACAGTGGGATAAGTGTGTGGTCATGGGAAATATTTAAGTTAATCTGTTTAGTAAAAATGTTGAACATTGCAACCAGTAACAGTAACAAATAATGTGAGCGATTAATAAATGGGGGTGTGTCTAACCAGAATTGTATACACACATCTGGGACATGCGTTGCTACATAAAACAACAGGCGATGCTCAAGGTTACAAAACATCACACACCACGGGGTGTAAAATTCTCTATTACATCCACCCACCTATGGTTTATTTTTTTTTATAATTGCTGGTCCCACTGACTGAATAAAGCTGTGATCAGTCACTTGGGGCCGTCCAGTCCGGGAGTCGCATATCAGTTGGGACGACAACAGTGCCTGATGGTGCATGGAGGGGTGTGTTGTGAGCCACCTGCTTGCCTCCCAGTGAGAATTTGTAGGGAGAGAGACCATAGACCATGCCCACCCCCTGCTGAGTTTGTGCTGCAATTTAATGAGAGCCATGTATTTGATGGTCAAATTTTCATTATACACAGTTGGTTGTAATAGATAATTACAGTATGGTGATATGTGCATTAAAAGTGATGAACAGTCATTTATATTTCTGTTACAGCATAGCAAGTAGGTGCAAACAGGACCACAGGATATTTTACAGGAGCAAAAAAAAATCATGTGACATATTTAAAGGAAAACGCTGCTTACCTGCTGGCACTCTTCTGCCACTGCCTAGGCCCCCGATTAGTGGTTCTGTATGAAAAAGTAATTTTTCTAACTTCACTTAGGTAGTGATTTTTACATTTTCATTATGCTTGCAAACTTCCGTTTACCAAGGTTACTGGCAGCCACCTTGTGGGAGCTGCTCATGTCTTTGCCTGGTATTCTAATGTATCCCCGCCAACTCAGCGCATTGGCTAGTGGGGACACTTTAGCATATCCCAAGCGAGGGAGTGAGCAGCTCCCACGAGATGGCTGCCGGTAATCTTAGTAAACAGAAGATTGTGAGCACTGATTAAAACTTAAAAATCATTACCTAAGTGAAGTTAGAAAAATAATTTTTTCATACAGAACTGCTAATCGGGGGGTATATGCAACAGCAGGAAAGTGCCTACAGGTAAGCAGTGTTTTCCTTTAAAAAAAACTGATAAGTGGAGGAAAGTCAAAAGTGCAGAAAACATTCAAGTTGGCTGCAGTGAAGATTTCAATGAAACATACTCTTTTGGGGCCATCCTGAAGATCGAACTGCAGACAACCCGGGTTTGGGTGCAAACTCAAGTCGCCGCGTCAGGAGGTGGGCATGGTTGAGGCAGCTGCTGTGTGGTGCAGTGTCTCAGATGGGGAGGGTCAACAGTGAGTTCGGCACTGCAGTTACCCCCATAGCTAGGCCAAAGCTTGCTCCTGTCACGGGGCATGCTGGCATGTGGGAAGCCTCTATGCAGGCTGCGCTCACCTTGGTGAAGTGGGAGGGACAAAGAAAAGGAGAAAGCCTATATCTGTCTTAAGACCAGTCCGGATTGCCCTGGGTCCTAGTGCCCAACTGACTGAATCCTCATCCACATTGTGGACCGCCTGGGAGTGGCACTGCCGCCCCCTGGAGCCCCTGCCATGGAGGTCAAGCAGCCAGGGGAACTACGCAGCACCAGAGATTGGGGACACAGGCCTGAATAGTGTATTTCCTGGGACCAGGGTGAATCTCTGACAGAACAAACATGGCCAGGGGAAAACCTCTATGAATACCCTGCTCTTTTGCTGATACAGAGCTGTTTAAAATGAGGAGAGGACATCTTCCAGTGCAGGAGAAACCGGGCAATCCAAAATCGAATGAAAAGACAGAAATATAACATTTTCCCTTTAGCTTTCGGCTGAGAGCACTGGTACAAGGGAGATCAAGTGGCTCGCTTAAGTCACAGAGCAAGCTGACGGCTTGGGTGGGATTTCTGCATGTTTTATTATTGACTTGTTTTATAAGGTTAGCTTCATTCATTTTAAACTATATTAGTTGTTTTAATCTGTGTTTTTTGCAGCCCTGGTGATTGTCCCCACAGTTTAGGACAGCTTTCCTTTAATCTTTTGTGTGGGACTGTATCAAATGCCTTGCTAAAATCTAGGTAGGCGATGTCCACAGCCCCTCCCTGGTCTGCTACTTTGGTCACCCAGTCAAAGAAATCTATTAGATTAGTCTGACACAACCTTCCCATCGTGAATCCATGCTGCCTTGGGTCCTGAGCCCCACTGGCCTCTAGGTACTCAGCAATTATTTCCATCAGAAGTGATTCCATCATTTTCCCTACCATTGAGGTCAGAATAACTGGTCTGTAGTTTCCTGCCTCTGTCCTGCTCCCACTTTTGTGAAGAGGAATCTCATCCGCTCTCCTCCAGTCCTCAGGTACCACCTCATCCTCCCATGATTTGTTAAAGAGAGTAGTCGGTGGTGTCACTAGTTCTACCTTTAGTTCTTTTAGAATTCTTGGGTGAATCCCATCAACCCCATTGCTCTGTCCACCTTCAATTTTATTAGTTCTTTCAGAACCCTTTCTTCTGTAAATGGACTGGTATCGACCCCTATCTTCAGAGTGTTTCTCTTGTTTGGTTTAGGTACCTCCCCCTCCTCTTCCTTTGTGAATACTGAGCAGAAATATTTGTTCAGTATCCCTGCTTTTTCACTGTCACCCTCTGCCCACATTCCCTCCCATTTATTAAGCCTCAGTATCCCTCCTTTAGTCTTTCTTCGCTCCCTAATGTACCTATAAAAGGTCTTATCCCCCTTCTTAACAGAGTTGGCTATCCTTTCCTCGGTTTGGGCCTTTGCTATTCTGACTGCCGTCCCTGCCTCTTTCTGCTTTAACTGATAAAGTACTCTGTCCTGCTCCTTCTGTGTTTCCTTATTTCCTGAATGCTATCCTTTTCTCCTTAACCTTCCCTGCCACCTCTTTTGAGAACCATAGCGTTTTTTTTCCTTCGTTGTGTTTTGTTGATTTGCTTTACACAAAGGCTTATTGCTTCTGTGATGGCTGTTTTGATTACTCCCCATTGTTCCTCCCCTCCTCCTTCTTGCCTGTTTGCTATTGCTTTTCTGAGGCACTCTCTCATTTTCCCAAAGTCAGCCCTCCTAAAGTCCAGTACTCTTGCTTTTGTATGGCTTGATTGTATGGCTGTGTTTATCGTGAACCACACTGTTTTTGCGGGTTGCTTGTTCCCAGGTGGCTACCCACTTCTAAATCTGAGATTCTTTCTCCATCCCCATTTGAGAGTACCAGGTCTAAGATTGCTCCCTCCCGTGTGGGTTCCAGTACTAGCTGTCTGAGGCATGCCTCTTGTAGGGCATCAAAAATGACTCTGCTCTTGGATGTGCCTGCAGCAAAAGGTGCTCCAGTTAACATCTGGCATATTCAGGCCCCCCATCAACAGTATCTCCCATTTTTCCCACTCTAATGATGCCTTCTGTCATTTTCTTGTCCATTCCCTCCCCCTGAAATGGAGGTCTGTATACAACCCCCATGCGGATTGTGGTACCATTTCCTGTCTACAGGGTGACCCAGAGTGCCTCATCTGCTCCCTGCTTACTCTTTAGTTCTGTTGCTTTGATCCCTTCCTTTACATAGAGAGCTACTCCTCCTCCTCTTTTACCCTCCCTGTCCCTCCTGTAGATTGTGTATCGTGGTATGTTGAAATCCCAGTCATGGTTTTCTATGTACCATGTTTCTGTGACTGCCACAATATCCAGGCAACCCTCTTCCATCAAGGCCACTAGTTCAGGGAGCTTGTTACACAGACTACAGGCATTGGTACTCATCACTCTCCACTTTTTGATGGCCTTACCCCTTTTAGCCCCATTCCTGTCCTTACTGCCTTTGCCTTTTTTTTTACATTTACCTCTGTCCTGCTCCCTAATGACTTCTCTACTTTGCTGTTTACCTCACTAATTACCGCGTGTTTTCGGGGGAGGCTGGGATTTCCCTGATTCTTTTCAGTGCCTCCCCCCTCAGCTAGTTTAAATGCTTGCCAATGAAGCATTTAAACCTCTCACCTAGGATCCTGGCTCCCCACCGAACAGATACAGACCATTAAACAATAAACAACCAAAACAGTTGTTTTGGTTGTGTATTGTGCATTCTTTTACTACCTCTGTATGTATGTCGACCTTCATCCTTTGACATGGAACCTTTGTAAACGAGCAGTTTCTGCTCAAAGGTATTTGTGATCTGAGAATTTAATAAATAAATAAAAATTGCGCCAGTATAGGTCTGCATCCCTCCAGGTGGCTCCCCAGTCCCCAATGAAGCCAAAACTCTGAGCTCCACACCAGTTTTTCAACCACTCATTGAATTCCCTGGTGAGGAGTGCCCTAGCATCACCCTTGCCATAGACAGACAGCACCTCCGAGAAGGTTACCATATGCGCTACTTGTCTAAGGCCCCTCCCCAACTCCACAAACTCCTCTTGCACTGCTCTGATCCCATTCCTAGCCTGGTCATTTGTCCCTAGGGGGACAGTGACATCCAGCTCCCTCCCTCCCTCGTGCAGCTGAGGGAGCCTTTGTTTTGTTAGCTGAGTTAGTGAGCTGAATGCACCACATGGAAATTCTACCAACAAAGACCATTGTCGGTCACTTTTTTTTTTTTTAGCAGAGCGTACAACACGGAAATAAATAAATATATTCAAGTGTTTACTTATATACTGTAGTTAAGTGCAACATATTTGCTGCAAAACCGCGAAAGTATTCAGCTATTTTATGATAGAAAACACAGCATTGGGTGTTATTTTTTAGCTCGCCTCACTCAATATGTGTGACTTCATTATACAAGTAAAACACTTAGCATTTTCTGGCATTTTTAGCATTTCAGTTGTTGTTCACCACCATAGATCTGCGGAACACTGGGTATTGCTACAGCCCTGAAGCAACTCACCATCCCAGGGATTAAAACTCGATGGCTAGACAGCCAGGAATGAGTCTACACGTAGACCAGTTTTCCATATAAACAGTAGTTGGTGAGTTCCCTGTACCGCTTTTTATGCCATAGCAGTGTGAGATTTCTGCTGGCATTTTTGGAATTTGCTGTTCATATTTCGGCAGTGCTGAATTGGCTGTGAGCGTTTTCTTTACCCATGTAAAACACCAGTTTATGTAAACATTTTTCCTTTATGCCGTTCAAATGTTCAAATGTTTACTTGTGTAGCAGAAGTGCAAGTAAAACACTTAATGTCTGCTGGCACATTAGTGTGTAGCGATGTTGGCTCTTAGCTGATATTTATCCTTCGCTTCTTTTGATTGCGCTGTTACTGCTGCGCTGAACTGCTTGTGCGTTTTTTTTCTGCGCCGAATTGACGTGATAATATCATTACAATGTGGGATGTTGTCATTTCAATTGTGGGACACTGGTAATTACAGTTTGGGACACTGACACTCAAGCTGTGGAAAGTTCTGAACACTGAAACTCCAAACTTGGGACCATAGAGTTTATAATATGGAACATCATTAAACATGGAAATACAAAGTGAGAACACTGTAGACACGTCCGGCTTTATTTTTGGTTTAGTATCATAGAAATATTGTGACTTTCTGCTTTAAAAGCCCAAGTTTATGATGTGAGACAGCACCTTTTGCATGTGGAATAGATGTGGGACCTAGCCATTATGAGGGGTATAATGAGGGACGGCCCTCATAATGTAAATAGACCACTTAGGAGGTCTGTGAAGCCTTCCACAGGACCAAACCGGTTGCCGTTCCTGTTGATGTTTAGAAAATGTATCAGTACAACCAAAAAGGGCATGGGATGGGTTTATGAGGCTAATTCTTCAACCACAGTACATACAGAACAGTAGGAGGGGGACAATATTTTCTGTTTATTATTAGAACATGCGATGAGAGTATTTTTCCTCAGATGTGACCGTTAAAGTACATTTGTGAGATTTATATATTCATTGCAAAAAACTTCATTAATGCGTCCGTTAGGGTTGTTAGTAATGTGAGAAAAGTCGGGAAATGTGGCGTTAAGGTTTCCAACCCTAACGCCCCACCCACACCCTGCAGATACCGACAGGCATCCGGGGGTCCCTTGGGGTCATCATGCCTAACACTCACCCCATTCCAGAAGTAAATAAGCTGAGATGGGTACAGTATTGGAGAATGGGGTGAGCGTTAGGCCTGACGACCCCAAGGCACTCTCCCCAGTGCTTGTCGGTGTGGGTTGGGTGCTAAGGTTGGAAACCCTAACACCACATTTCGCTACTTTTTCTCACTTTACTAACAGCCCTAACTGATGCATTAATGAAGTGTTTTGCAATGAATTTCCCTGCTTTTTCAGATAGTCTACTTGTATCCCAGGGCCCTGTGCTCCCACCCTCCATAACTGTCCTTATGTCACATGCTCCACGATGTTCTTTATTTTACTGTGGTAGCGCAGGGTTCTTTGGACCCTGTGCATCCATTCCTTTGTAGATGCATGACCAAATGATCAGCATAGCCATCTTATTACTCTAGACCAGGGATTCTCAAATGGTGAGGCCAGCCTCCCTGGGGAAGCCCAAGCCTGTTCCAGGGGAGGCTCAAGCAAGTCTGAAAAAGTACTGTATTTAAATTTTGTGTTTTATATATTTTGTGTGAAGAGATGAAGCAAACTGAAAGAGGATAATAGTAGGTAAATCTTACGTATTTATTTACTAATAGGTAGCAAGGGAAGGTGAATGAGCCAAGGCTCATTTCAGGTGTACCCGGGGAAGGGTAGGGAGTGAATACATTTCAAAAGGTAACTGCAAAACAATCAAGAAATACACAATGAATAATAGTGCGAACAAATATGAACAATATATGAACAATAAACTAATAATGAGAGGTGGTAATTTATCAATTTGTAGCCTGATGGC
This sequence comes from Neoceratodus forsteri, assembly GCA_016271365.2. Classification (NCBI taxonomy): domain Eukaryota; kingdom Metazoa; phylum Chordata; order Ceratodontiformes; family Ceratodontidae; genus Neoceratodus; species Neoceratodus forsteri. Next base: position 1,545,134,525 of record CM028131.1, on the reverse strand, counting down.
AGAAGAGCTCAAATACAAGGGTTGAACATAGAAGTGCTAAGAGCAATAGCAGGAAAGAGCAAAGTAATCCCTGAGAAGTTCAATCAATCAAAATCTTTATTTATTCAGGCGAACATCATTGAGCATGGCTCATTTACAAGATGGACCTGAGTGGTCATAACAAAAAAGGTTACAGAGTGTATACAAAAAACATGATATTGAAATAGCACAAATACAAACATTTATGAGTGAGATAGATATACAATTATTTACATATATACAAGGCAAAGGACAGTAAACCAAAAACCTATTAAAGGTGAGAAACAAACAGTCTGGTGGGGATAAGGCTTGGATAATGGTACATGGTGGGCAAATATGTTTGTGGTTTGATGTGGAAAGGACCAGAGCAACGATAGAAGAATAGGGATGAGATTTAGAAGGGGGGGTGGGGAGAGAGAGGGTGTGAGGGGTGGGTGTGGGAGGACTAGGCCTTGTGGAAGCAATTGTACGAATCTGGGATTAGGGTGGTGTACAGCTTTTGAAGGATGTAAGGACTGTGTTTCCATGTTCAATGTCTTTTGATAGAATTCAGATAAGTGCCAGGGAATAACTGATTGCAGCTCTTCCATACCGGGTGCAGGTGATAGGAATCTTCAGCAGGATCAGTTTGTTGATCCTCAAGGTGTAGGGCCTGGATGTGATCTGGTTGAAGCAATCTGAGATGTAGGAAGGGAGTTTGTTTGTCAGAGCTTTGTAGATCCAGATAGCAGCATTTTTCTTCTTCTATGTTGCAGGGATGTCCAGCTGACTGCATTGTAGAGAGAGCAATGATGGGTGCTAGAGGGAAGGTCAGTAATGAATCTAATAGCTCTAAGGATACAGGGTGTCTAGTTTGTTTAGATGGGAGAGGGAGCAATGACCGAGAGGAAGTCAGCATAATCAATGAGGGACATGAATGATGCAAGGATTAATCTTTGTTTGGAATCTTGGTCAGGTAGTGTTTGATTCTATAGAATAGACCAAGTCTTTGTCTTAGCTTTTTCAGGAGCTCTTCAACGTGGGTAGTATAGTCTAGTTTATTGTCTATCCATACTCCTAGGTATTTGAATTTGTCAACATATTCCAGATTTTCACCAAGGATGGTAGAGAGTTGTGGGAGGGTGAATGATGGGATAGTGGAAGAACAGTTCTTGTGGGCAAAGAACATAGCTTTGGTTTTCTTAGCATTTAGTAATAATTTCTTTTTTAATAGGTTATGCTGGAGGAGGGAGAATTGAGACTGTAGGAGCTCACAGGCTTTTGATGGTGAGGGATCGCTCACATAAAGTACAGTGTCATCTGCAAAAAGGTGGATATTAGAAAGAGAGAGATTGGAGTCAATATTGTTGATGTAAATGGCAAAAGGATGGGACCCAGGATGGAGCCTCATGGTACACCTCTTAGGAGTGGCTTAGGGTAGATAGATCACCATCATTCTTTACCAGTTGTAGCCTTCCAGAGAGATAGCATCTGAACCATTTAATAGAGAGTGAGTCAAGGCCTATGGAGTTTAGTGAGGTGATTAGAAGATCGCATCCACAGTGTCAAAGGCTTTGCTTAGATCCAGAAACACAGCACAGGTATTATTCTTTTATCTAGGGCAGTCTGCCAGTCATTTGTGACTTTTGCTAGAGCAGAGATGGTGATATGCATTGATCTAAACCCAGATTGAGCTGGATTTAGGAGATTGTTGGTATCAAGGTAGGCAGTTAACTGAGAGTTTACCAGCTTCTCAAGCATCTTGATAGTATTGGTAAGATTGAGATGGGCCTATAATTATTGAGGTCCATGGGATCACCTGCCTTAAGTAGTGGAAACACTTGAGCTGTTTTCCATATTGAGGATAGTACCAGTGACAAGTGATAGATTGAAGAGATGGGTGAGGGGGCGTTAAGGCATACAGTGCTACTTTTAGAAAGTAGGGATCCAGGAGTCTGCACCTGCGCTTTTGGTGGTATCTAGTTGGAGTAGGAGGTCTTCTACTTCTTTAAACAATATTGGTTTGAATGAGAATGTGGAAGCAACCTTTGATTCTCAGTAGATTGTAGGTTTAGAGATGATCTTAATAGGTTTGCAGGAGAGGAGTCGAAAGCCAGGCCAGCTGTAGTGAAATGGTCATTGAAGGCATTCAAGATATTTTGCTTGTCGGTGATTTCAATATTATTTAATTTAATTTTGGATGGTAAGACAGGGTAGAGGTTTGACCTAGGATGCCCTTTATGGTACCCCAGAACCTGGAAGGGTTGTTATAGGAGGCATCTAGTTCAGCTGTGTAGAAGGTTGCCTTGGCTTTTCTTACTTGTTTTGTGCAGGAGTTTCTGGCTTTTCTGAATTGGAGCCAGTCATTTGGGTCCTTTTGTCTTTCTTGCCCTTTTCCAGAGTTTGTCTCTGGCAAGCAATGTGGATTTAAGGTCGGCAGAGAACCAGCGACAGGATTTGAGTTTGGTTCTGACACTGGTGAGGGTGCATGTGAATTGAGGGCACTTATGATTATATCATTTAGGATTTGAAGAGCTGACTCTATTGAGGCTGTGAGATAGAATTCTTGCCAACGTGTGGTGTGGCACAGATCATGGAGATATCCTGTAATGTTAAAGTTCTTTTTTGACCTTCGTGGGAGGAATTTTGCAGGATTGGGTGGCTTGATTGTTGATCTAATGGCAGCTATGGGGCAGTGGTCACTTATGTCACTGAGAAGTACTCCTGCATAGGGATAATGATGAGGTTTATTTACCAATATAATATCCAGGAGTGTGCTGTTGAGAGTATTCTTTGGGTTAATCCTTGTTGGTTCTTTGATTAATTGAGAGAAACCATAGGTGTCACAGAAGGTTACCAGGGGTGCAGATGCATTAGTCAGCCAATTTAAGTTCATGTCTCCTAAGATGATGGTGTCTTCAGGGCCCAGATTAAGTATGGATCCTAAATGGGATAGGAGTTTGAGGCCTGCAGAGGGGGGCCTATAGCAACCAACCAGTTGAAAGGAAGATGTGTCGGGAAGGGTTATTTTAATAGACAAGCATTCGAATTCCTTTGGTTGAGATGTGGAATTGAGGCAGGATGCAGAGATATTTGCTTTGACATAGATGGCAACCCCACCGCCCCTGGATAGACGGTCAGATCTGAAGAGCTGATAGTTGGGAAGGTTTATTTCACTATCTTTTGTTGCAGATTTGAGCCAAGTTTCAGATATAACCAGACAGTCCGGTAGGGTGTGTGCAACCCAGGCCTGTATTGATGAAAACTTTTTTAGGAGGCTGCAGGCATTGAAGTGAAGAAAACTCAACCCATTTATGGAGGTTAGGTCAGGTGGAGAAATCGAGCTTTCAGTGGGTCCAGGGTTGATTTCCACAGTGCCAACACAGACCAGCAGAAAGAAGATTAACTTGGTGAGGGCACCAAGTGATAGGAGTAGTGAGCAGTCAGGGAGTTTTTCTTCTTTCTTGGGATCCAATATATAGTGGCTGATGATCCTGCATGGTTATCGAGATTATCATAGATTGCCAGCTTAATGGACAGGCGTGAGGGGGTAATCTGTAGTGCCAGTATGGTAGCAGGGGGATAGAGGAGTTCCAAACTGGTTGTGAGCCTTTTTTTGGGATTCCCCAAGGATTATTGTGCAGAAGTGGTAGTATAAGTATGTATAGTTTAGGGGTATCCACTGGGGACAGTAGAGGGGGGCAGTGTTGAGTGGTCACCCTAAGCACCTTGGTATGGGTTCCAACAGTTATCTCATCTGGATCTAAGGAAGGTGAGAAGCAAAGCAGCAGAAGTAGGTGCAGTAGCATGGTGGAGGGAAGGAGAGGGTTAAAGAAAGTAAGATGATGTGAAGAGAATGAGCTCGGGAATTGGCTGGGAGAATAGCTATGGTAGGGATGAGATTTGGCGGAAGGTGTGTATAAAAGAAACACCACAGGGGGGTGGGGGGGTGGGCAAAAATTTTGCAGTCCCGTACCTTTCTGGCTTTCTCCCGGCCTCCTGGTTCCCTTCGGCTAGTGCCGGTGGCCGCCCGCTGGCGGCTCTCGGAGCCCTCTGGTGAGTGTGTCCCCGAGGCAGGCCGAAGCAGAAGGAGGGACAGAGGAGAGGGCAGTCAGAAGAAGCACTTGCAGGCAGTGGCTTGCTAGAGGTGCTAAATTTTGCTATTAGCACAACAAAGACTGGGAGGGTGGGGTTAGGCTCATGCGCTAGCCCAGCACAAAATTAACCCAAAAGACTGTAATTACTAACTAGTCAGGTAACAGGCATTATACAGAAGTACACAGTAAAACAGCAAAAACAGCCCCTTTTAGAGAAATTTAAAACTTTTCACATAAAAGGCAAGTAAACAAGTAAGTTGCTTGGGAGTAAGGAAGGACAGAGTGAGGCAAAGTATTTAGGAAGGTTATTTCGTATAGACAGGAAACAGAGAAAGTTGTCTGACCCATGAAGGTACTGCAACAAGGGGTAACAACGGTTCAAGAATAAAAATAGCGGAGCAAGTAGGCTGGTCTGTGAAGGGGGGGTTACAGTAAACTGAATAACATTTATTTATTTTATTTGTTATTCAGACAACCCCTCTGAGCACAGGAGCTCTTTTTCAAAGATTCCACGTCAGTATAAGACAAAGAACTGAATGTGAGCCAAGTACTCAAAGGGGTTTCAATTTATTCATGGTGTACCGCACAAAGTACAGTATGTTATTTTTCTTTGGGGAGGCCCAAGATTACTTCAGTTTTTGGGAGAGGCTCAAAATCTTTTCCACTGTGACAAAGTCTGGGAACTATTGCCCTAGCACATGTGCCTGGTATTGAGAATTTTAAAATCCCCGCTAAAACATAATTTTGCACAGCTGCAACACCATTCTGCGCCACAGGTGCAAAAACACATTTTGGAGAGGATTTGAAAAATAACAGCTGTAGCATACATAAGGTCAGATAATAAAAAGGTTATGTTGAAAATCTGGGGTCAAAATATTTAAAATTTCTGAAGTTACGAGTGGGCGTATCGAAATTGCAACGAATAGTCATAACTTGGGCATTTTTTTATATTTTGACCCCAAATTTTGAACATAGTCTTCTTGTAACCTAAGTACATGCTCTTTACCAACTCTACATCTCGAGCATGCCCTCCCCCTGACTATTCAGCCACGATCAGGAGCCGTCCTTGAATCTGTTCAGTCATTCAGATACCTGGGTATCACCTTGGACCCCTCCCTTTCGCTGGACGAACATATCACAGCCCTTACCAAAACTCTCAACCAGAAGCTAGGTGTCCTCTACAGAATCCATCCGTACCTCACATTGACTTCATGCCTCAAGATAGCTGATGCCACTCTTCTGCCTCTCCTCATGCACAGTGCGCCATTTCTGCTCTCTTCATCATCTTCTATTCTATCCCGCCTTTCACAGGTATATCACAGAGTGGGTGGGTTTGCCTTGGGAACCGATGCAAGGCATCATCATTGCAATGTCTTGTCTACCTTGGGCTGGCTACTCACTGAGTCTAAGCTTCACTATGCTACTCTAAACCTAATACACAAGTTCGTCTATTGTTTCACCCCTCCTTCCTTATCTGAGGTAGTCCGATGCAGATTCCCCCAGTGTGCCCTAAGGTTAGCCTCTCTGCCCCTGCTATTGGTACCTAACATGAGACTCCTCGGCCCGGAGATCGTTTGCCTACACAGCTGTGTCCTCCTGAAACTGTCTTCCCCCACCAATCCTGGCCTGCTCCTCCATTTCTCAGTTCCAGTGCACTCTGCTAGCGCACCTTGCTGGCCTCACTTGATCATGCTTTCAGTAACACCTGAGTGTACCAACTCTCTGACTCCTAATATTGACTCCCAAGATCTACCTCTGCACCTCTGTCTCCCTTCAGCTATGCTGAGAACTAGGTATAAATATGTTTGTGGTCTGTACACAGTATTAATTATCCTGTGTTGTATTGTACCCTATTGCATTAATCTGTTTGTCTCTGCACAAAGCGTTGTACTTATTTGTTGTAGTAGCTTTATCCTGCTCAACTTTTGTATCAACTGCTGTACTCATTTGATGTACGAGTTATCATGTATCATGCAGAGTTATCTGCAAAATCTTCTACATCTTTACTGCCCCTCCCGTCTGCTTCGCTCCACCGACGAGGGATTGCTAGAGATTCCCAGGGTTCGTTTAAAGTCGTCTGGGGCCCGTGCATTTGAATTTGTGGCCCCATCCCTGTGGAATTCTCTACCTCGTCGGATTAGGCAGTACCTGTCAGTGGAGAGCTTTACATCTGCATCAAAAACGTATTTATTTTCTTTGGCGGTTTTCTGATTTTGTCTGATATGCTGCAGATGTTTATATGTGTAGTTGTTTTATATTTATTTTTATAGTCATGTACTAGTGCTATGGTTTTGGAATAGCGCTATTTTATAAATAAGATGATGATGATGTAGATGTACAACTGTTGTAGCAACCGCTGCACTGTCAATTGTACTGCTCTTCCTGGGTCGCCCCTGTGAAAGGAACTGTCATGTCTCAGTGGGCTTACCTGGTTACCAAAATTCAATAAATAAAATAAATAAATATCCCCACCTCATAAACCCAGTAGGTGAAAATGTTCAAATCTGTCAAAACGCCATTCCGCGCCACAGATGCGAAAACACATTTTGGGCAGGATGTGAAAAATGACAGCAGTACTGTTCATGAGGTGGGTGTGAAAAAATGGCTATGTTGAAAATTTGGAGTAAAAATGTTAAAAAAATTTTACCAAAGTTAGACATGTGTGTAGAAACGTTTCAATGAGCGTGCGTAACACGGCCATTTTTAGGAAATTTGCCACCAGATTTTCAACATAGGCTTTTTGGGACCCCACCTCATGAACACTGGCACTGTGATTTTGTTAACTGGTCCCGAAAGATGATTTCATGTAGGAATCGCGCCATTCTGCACCAGAGGTGCGAAAACATATTTCAGGCAGGATGTGAAAAATGACAGCAGTGCTGTTCATGAGGTGGCGTGAAAAAATGGCTATGTTGAAAATGTTGAGTCACAACATTAAAAATGACCAAAGTTACACATGTGTGTAGAAAAGTTTCAATAAGCGTGCGTAACTCGGCCATGTTTAGAAAATTTTCCACCAGATTTTCAACATGGACTTTTTGGGACCCCACCTCATTAACACTGGCACTGTCATTTCATTAACTGGTCCCAAAAGGTGATTCCACACAGCGACCATGAAATCACCTTCCTGGCCCGAGTAATGAAACGACAGTCACAGTGTTCATGAGGTGGGGTCCCAAAAAGCCCATGCTGAAAATTTGGTGAAAAAATTCCAAAAAATGGATAAGATATCAACATAAGTTGAAAACGCTACTGAAATACATTATACAGGACTTACCCCGATTCCTCAGTTTGTGGTTTGGCTTTGAAGAGTGCAGATGTTTCCTGGTCCACAGAAGATGACAGCAGACGGCCTCTAGTGGTAAGTATAGGGCAAGGGGGGTGCTCAGAGGGAGGGCCGGGATGGGGGAGGGTGACAGTGGGAACGAGGGACCTTTTTTTTTTTTTTCAGGTTTAAAAGAGAAGATCATGTCGGGGGGACTGTTTTCTTATATTCAACCTTACAGGGAAAAAAATGAAATAGCTATTTGGGGACACTGGGACTGGGACTGGGCTCCCCAGTGTCCCATAGTGCTGGGGGAAGGGTGGGCTACTATTGCCGACACAGGGATTGGGGCCCCCCCCATGCTGGAAACTAAGTAAATAGATGGATGGAGGGGTGGCAGCTGACACCAGGAGTGGGCATTCTGGTGTCACAGTATATATTTGGGGACACTGGGAGTGGGCTCCCTAGTGTCCCAAAGAGCTAGGGGTGGATGTCCATTGCCGGCATGTGAATTGGGCTCCCCGATGTCAGAAATATGGACTGGGGGGGATCTGACATCAATAGTGGGCATCCCGGTGTCAGATTATAATAAAAAACATAAAATCCAGGCAGTGGGAAGATGAAGGGGTGCCACTACACACCAGCATAACATAAGGTATGTGTGTGTGTGTGGGGGGTGCCACTAGACACCAGGGATAAGGACAGTGGGCTTGAGGGGGGGTGCCACTAGACACTAGTGAAAATGGTCGGCTCAAGGGTGACTCTGCAGCCGGCAGCACGAGTTCCAACTGCAGCTTCAGAAGTCAAGAAAACCCCAGTGTTCTCTACAGAGAATGGGAGTAGAAGTGGTCGTCTCGCTAAGCTTGCCACCCAGGATTTCGAGTGACCAACAAGTGTTTCAGGGCACACTATATAAAAAAAAAATAAAAATCTAGCTAAACAGGAACTGTTTAGTTAAGTTCTGATGTTTATTTTTTATATTACATCTATTTTTTACTTGTTTTCTCTCTCGCCAAGGAGAAAACAAAATGGCGGACACAACAGAGCTCTGCGAAAGTAAACCAAGCTTTGTGTGAACCTACATGCAAAAAGACAGTTATTTTTTGCTAAAGAAATGGTTGAATGTGACCCTCCATGCAAAAAACTGTGCAGAAGAAAAAAAATTATGTGCGCAAAAAACAAACCTGTGCGCAAATAAAATGTAAAAAACTTTCGTGACTGACATATAAATTTTCCCATAGGAAATAATGGGAAATTTAAAAATGTAATAACTTTTTAAATGGATTAATATTTTTTCACCAAACCTTCAAAAGGCATATCTTTAACCCAAAGGCTTTCTGACCACAACTTAAAGCCGTTTCTGATATCCAGGTGGACAAAGAAATGGCAAGGATTTTTCTGTATTTTCAATAGTCTGTATCTCGGAAAACACGCAATGGATTTGCAAGAAAGTTGGCACGTCAAAGAATATCAGAGGTCAGTATCTGAAGGTACGTGTCTCTAGGGTTGCTGGGAAAGTGCAGCGGGTTTCCTGGAACTACTTCACGATGTTTTCAGGCTTTCTTAGCCCTCCCTCATCACAAATCCATACTTCTGGTTAACTGGAAGAATTATTGTGCTTATTGCCACAGTGAGATTAAACGCGGAGGGGCGGCCTGCTCCTGTGTCACTAGGAGCCACAAAACATCATATTTTGCAAAGGCGGGTGAATAAAAAATTAAAAACATGATAAAGGCACTGGTATTTACACAGGAGTGGAGCCTTCATGCCTACTGTTTTCATATACATTTACTGCAGAAATCTAACATTGGCACTACCATTTCCAAAAGAAATATAGCACTGAGGCCATTATTACAGATGGCATTTCACTGTTTCAGAATTTGGATTTCTGAACAATTCTGCAAGAGAACAACAATTTTGGCAAGCACCACTCAAGTATGATTCACTAAGGAGAGCTTTGCTGTTAAGGAATCACATGATCCCTGTTAAGTAGGGTTAACTGTACCAGAGAATTGGTAGGACAATTACAACCAAGCCATCTCCCATATAGTTTTGCCAGGCAAGCTGTACTGTGTAATTATACAGGTTTAGTAATCTGTATTTTGTTCCTTTTTGAATTATAGAGAACATATTGTTCCAAGGCTAAGAGGCTTTTGACTGCTGACTAATTTGGATCGGTCCGAGGTATTAATACTCTGCATCTCAGGTGAAAGCTGTGGCGCTCTGATCTCATGAAGGTGTGCCTGACCTGGGACGGGAGCACCCATTCTGCTGGGGGGAGGCAGCATGTCACCCTCTGTGGGTCACTGCATTGTGCTGAGGGTAGGTGACAAGGAGGAGTCAGTGACAACACTAGATGCTGAGCCTGACAAAAAATAAACGCTTGGTGAGGAATTCCCTGAATACCAGAAGTGAGGGGTGGAGGATACCTGCCAAGGTACTGCCCAACAACCAATCAGAGGTAAAGGGACTGTCTGTGTAGGAGGCCTGAAGAACTAACACTGCCAGCGTCTTCCCCCAAAACATAAGATTCTCAGTGGAAGCCTGTGCAGAGAGAAGACGGATTTAATATGCATTTCTCTTTGCTTACCAAGCGCTTTGACCAACAAAGTTTATTCCAGCTACATAAGAAATGGATTTTCATTTCAGATCTCCTGGCAGGAAGCTGTAACTCTGAACCTCTTGCCACTGAAATGTGGGGCGTTCACACTCAAGATGTGAAGTAATGTGAGACACTGACACTCCTAATATGGGATGCTGACACACAAAATGTGAAACAGTGGGGGAGACTGGCAGTCATAATATGGGACACTGACGCTTAAAATGTGGGAACTCGTCTATGCAGCATGCAGTGAAGCTGGGGGGGCATTTAGGAGGACTGTGAAGAAGTACTATTTCACTGAAAGGGTGGCTGCCTGGTTAGACATCACATAACGTCTGAGCATGGGGGCGGGGTCGCAGGACTGGGAAGTGGAAGGAATCAGCTGGCCAGCAGTACGACCTTATTTACAATACCTTCACTCCCTTACTGGACACATTAAAATATTGTCAGTTGTGGATAGAAAGATTATCCTCCAGAAGGAGGGAGGTTATCCTGCCCCTGTACATGTCATTAGTCAGGCCACACCTGGAGTACTGTGTGCAGTACTGGTGCCCATTCCTGAAGAAGGACATCAGATTGTTGGGGGGGGTGCAGCGAAGAGCCACAAAGATGATCCAGGGATTAGAGAGCAAGCCCTACGAGGACAGGTTGGGAGAGCTGAATATGTATTTGCTGGAGGAGAGGAGGGGATGGGGGGATATGATCAAGACCTTTAAGTATCTGAAGGGGATAAACAAGACCAACACAGAAGGGATTTTTCAGATGAGAAGGGGGAAGGACACAAGAGGGCATGGACTGAGACTGAAGGGGGAAGATTCAGGAGGGAGATGAGGAGACATTTTTTTACTGAAAGAGTGGTGGACAAATGAAACACCTTGCCAGATGAGATAGTGTCCTGTAAGATGGTGAATGGTTTCAAGAGGGGTTGGGACAGGGGAAGGGGAAGGGATACTGGGAAAAGGGGGGCGGGAGGGGCAGCTGCGAGATGAGGTGCTAGCTGCACACTAGAGCAGGTTCGATAGACCATGAGGCCTGTTTCTGCTGTCAGTTTTGTATGTATGTATCGACACATTAAAATAATGGGCTATGAAGCCCAAAAGAAGATTATCTTTGAAATTCACTTTAGTAACCTGTCCGCTCTCCACCCCACTAGTAGTGTGTAGCCTGTTGTTTTCTAGACATACATGCTGTATCTCTGCAGTGTTAAATAAGCAGTAAGGCATGACAGGGTGTGTGTTGTGGGGGAGGGGTGAGAAAGTGCACAAAAATGAAATAATGTTAAACATTATGATGACTTTTATAAACATCAATCCACTCCAACAAAATAGTCTCAGCATTGGCAGGCCATCTCAGTTTCAACTAATATGCACAGCACAATACATTTTTTTTTTAATTAGCCATTAAACCCTCTGTTTTTCCCAACCCACCACCATTTACCTGTTTCCTCGCCATCCGTCCTCCTTTATGGTATTTCCTCCCTTTTCCCCACCTTGTTTCTGTTCTTTAAGCGGGCTGTGTACTTATCCAGACTTAGTTTTTTTGTTGACCGGGTAAGTGCACTAGATAAATCCTGCCTATTTTCAGCCTCGACCCGGGGGAAGGGGATACAGATGAATGCCAACTGACTTTGAACCAGATAAGCTGTTGGTGGTATTTTTTAGTGAATGAGGGAAATTTGGCCAGGACACCGGGGAAATTCCCCTACTCTTTTCGATAAGTGCCATGGGATCTTTAACATCCACCTGAACTACCACCTTGTATGTTTACAATGGAAAGGACGGAGTCTTAGATCCTTTATTATATTTCAGCTTTATTTCCCATATCAAGTCATTAAAATGTGATAACAGCAGTCTGATAACTAATATATTACCTTAGTTTTAAAAACAAATTGGCTTGTTTGCCCAGTTTCGAATGTTATCAGAGCTATTTATGCAGTCGTTATGTGTGGTTCATGGCTCAGTGCCTGTGTAACGTATTGTAGCTGGATTATGTAGATGGTTGTTGGACACAGAGGTCAGCAGGTAGAGGACAATGTTTGCTAGGTACAAGTAGAATAGAATGATTTGTGCTTAGGTACTTTAGCATGAGCGTTATAGTCGATGAATATAGTACATGAATCGGATAGATCGAGCAAAGTGCTTGGAGCTTGAATTGAGAGTCTTTGTATTATTTGGTGGTTTTGGCTTTTCACTGTATCACACCTGTAGGGAAGAAACTTGGTTTAGTATTATGGGAACCCCCAAAAAGAATTTGTAACATGGCATAAAAGAGAAAAACGAAATGAAGCACTCAGATAGGTGCAAACACACCATGTGGTACAGTAGAAACCATGGTCTAATACCACAGTAGATCATGGTTTGTGATGTAATACCTTAGCAATCCACTCCAGGCAAGAAGCAGTACACAAGTGAAAGCAATATGCAAATAGTTTGCCGTTTGTAGTTGTCTCAGCTTGTATTTGCTAAGGTTTTTCCTGGCACAGGATTTTTGGCATTTTCAAGACTGTTCTATGTTGTAACTGCGACAGAAGTGCATGAGTTACTAAAGATTGCACATTTAAATTCCACATATACTGTTAATTATGCTGCAACAATATTTCTTTAGAAGTGAACATTTACATACTGTTACCATCCCTTCTGATCTACAGCTGTCTAAGCAACTGTGGGTGCAATGCAGTATGGATGACTGAATAACATTATCTGTCCTAGCCTTTTCTTGGTGAATACACAGTGGTAAAGATGAGCGTGCAGCTTCTATAACCGAAAGCAAAAAATAACAGACACTGAGATAAACAAAGCAAAATCAGAGAGAGAGGATACTTCCATGGGTGAAAAGAAAAATAAATTGAGAGAAACAGAAATAATTTAAAAAAAAACAGACTAACAATACTAGTCTAAACAAGTATTTGAAAGGTGAAAGCAGTAAATGTTATGTTCTATGTCCTGCTGAGTAAGATAGTTTAGAGGGGAAAAAAGTGAAAATAATATTCTGCAAAATAGTAGTTCAATAAAGTGTTTTTCAGATTGGCTTAATTCAGTACATTTGGAGAAACGGTGCTTGTGCTACTAGGATTGTTTGACAGCCACCTATTGCAAAGGAACTGCAGGAAGAAAACTAAAATGTACCATAGCACACTCCCATCGTGCAGTGCACCCCGTATCTTCTAATACACAGAGAGGAAAATCAAAGCACCTAGAATAGAAAGTGAATTGCAAGTTTTTGAAAAGTTGTAAAATATGTTTTGATATTATAAAGCTTAAAGCTTGTAATGAAAGTTATTTTAACAAAAGTGAAATAGCAGCCACGATATTTCCAATAGGTGTGTTCCAGTTGTTTTGAAGTATATGTACATCATGTTTAACAACTCAACATACAAATATCCTGAAAGTAAATCAGTAGGATTGTACTCATTCAAAGACTAGTAGTCGTATGGTTATTGCCATGTTACAGGCGGATGAAGCCACTTGAAAGGATGGGTGTATAGTGGAATTAATCCATGGTTTTTAGCCTTGTGGGGCCACATGGTAGACCCATCCTTTCTCGTGGCTTAGTTCTTACATAATATCAACTATTGTTCTGTAACTGACTGATGAATGAGTGGAGCAGGAATACACCTTTAATAATGATATGAATAGACGATCACCTCCTCCAACTCCGGAAAGTGTGACCAGCAGCACGCAGGAGAGGAAACCCCCCCCCCTTGGGGGGGGAACCTCTGAGGACCCATGGCTACTGACCTGCCCATCCTTTTGGGCATACTAAAGGAGAGAGAGCCTAATTAACAAATTGAATTAATCAGCTAATCTCAATTCCAAATTGTAGAACTTGATCCAGAGAAATGGAGTTTAAGAAAGTACTGAATTGTAACATGTCCAGTGAAGCAACCTCCTCCTCCTAGTAAACTCCGAGTTCGAGAATCCATGTACTATTCGAATGATGGAGAGTGGATATACTGAAAAGACCATCTTCTGGACATCAGCTGATAGAAGGCTTGAGGATCCGGGGACTTGATTGATGGTGGAGATGAAGTTGATGACTGACGAACTCAATACAGGTGACCAGACGAATTAGTTGTATCCAAGCTTTGACGCAAACAAGGCAGGATGAATAGAAGCAGTATGACTTCCACGTTTCTACTGATAGAGGGCTTGTATAGCTCATGGAATGGGAGAAGGCTTGGAGCCAGGTTACTGACTGACGAATCCAGTTCTGGTAAGTACGATAGGAGTAGAGTATAATCTTAGGAAGTGATATAAAGGCAACGCTGTAGAGCTGAGCTAGAATAATGGCAGGCTGTAGAGGATTAATCGGAGGCACTGGTGCGAGGTTAGGAAGCATCAAAGCAGTAGATATGGCGAGCCCAAAAAGTAAGCAAGGCAGGTGGACTGCGAATCTGAAGGGAGAGGAGTAGGTAGCAAGGAATGCACCAGCGTAGGCAGGGAGAAAGAATGGGACGTGGCAACCAGCCCCTGGCGAAAGCGCAGCTTAACCGACACCTGGTGAGGTAAGAGAGAGGGAGGCGGCTGATTCCAGGTATGGGAAGCGCAGCCAGACGCATGGAGGTCTGCTGGAGAAATAGAGTATGGCAGGTAGTCCCTCAACGAGATGTGCAGCAAATCCATCAGCTGATGAGGGAAATAGAGAGGCGACTAGCTCCAGGTAACAGGAAACGCAGCCAGACCTATGGAGGTCAGCCAGTAGGAATAAAGTGTGGTAGATAGCCTCCAGGAGTCGTATCTTGAGTCAGTTAGAGCAGAGTAATCCTGCAATTGTAAGGCAGACTTAGAGAATGGAATGGAGCTGAGGACTGACGTATCCAGTAGATCAAGGCTGGCAGGGATCGCATTGAAGAGACTGTGGCAGAGAGATGGCAACCTGACGAGAGGAATAACATCCGAAACTGCAGGTAGTCAATGTTTGAGGCAGCAATAACTTGACGAGACCCAAATAGTCGAGCATAAGAGTCCCAGATGGAGATAACAGAAGAGGCTGAGTCAAATGAAGTAGTGTCACTGGGTCCAAGAAGCGGTAAAACACAACCAGGATAAGGAAGGTCTTCAAGAGAAGCTCAACTAAGTGTTCCGGAAAGGTGAAGTATCAGTAATGCCATACGGAAGTGGCAGGGCAAAGCATCCAAGAACAGATGATCGAAGAAATGGCCAGATGTGACTCCATAGGGAAGGAGATTCCGGCTGGTTGACCCAGCAGCAGGTAGGCGTATAGTAGCATGTGTGAATCTCCAGGCCCTGAGCAGGGCGAGGCAGAAGAAGAGCAGAAGTAAGTAAACCTCCCAGCCCGAAGGACGAAGGCAGGTCATAGAGGCTGTGAATCTCCAGACCCCGAGCTGGGCGAGGTGGGCATAGAGGAGCAGATATCGCAATGGAGGCAGGAGCTGAGCCAGTTAGGCGAAGTAGCATTGGAACTGTAAAACAGACTTAGGAAAGTAAAACAATGCTGTAGACCGAAGTATCCTGTAGATCGAGGATGGTAGGGATTGCAGCGGAGATCTTGGCAGAAGAGTAGGCAACCCGTCGAGGCAACGGATTCCCGAATCTGGTAGTCGATGATTGAGGCAAAGTTGCGATCATGGAAAGCAGTGCAGGCAAGCACGGTCGAGGAGCCAAATGGAACATCCAGAAGCACACTTAAGGAGAAGGCCAGAGGAACCATACAAGCCATATCTGGAAGAACTTATGGTGGCTAAGGAAAGAAGGAGCGGCGTATGAGCCGAGGAGCCATAGGGCAGTGGAATAGCCAGGAAGGGAAGAAATGCAGCTCCCGAATCCCCAGCATTGAGCCAGAGCATAACCTGCAATTCATAGGAATGGCCAGAAGGTGGAGCAAAGCCCGACGTGGAAACAGAACATGACCACGAAGCGGGCCCCATATAGGGAGGGACAGGGAAGGGTCCAACAACGAAATAAGAAACAGTCCATAAATCCAGAGAGTAGCCTACTGAAGAACCAGGAAACGAGCAAGCGAAGGTAACAGTGAGCCAATTATAGAGTGCCAAGCACAGGGAGAACAGGCGAGAGGCATGTATACCTCTCAATTGTCCCTCATTTTTAGGGACTTCTAGACTGAGCTAACAAAGCGTGTCTTGTCCCTCCTAAATTTATGTGCATCCACAGCTAAACAGTGGGGATTGTAAGCAAACAATGCCAAACTTAAGGCTACAGATATGGTCCACCTTGTAAAATACATTGCACACTAAGCATCATAGCCAACCTGCTTCCTGAGTGGATATCACCTATGTGAAGATGGGTACCTGATTCTGGTCATTGTCCCTGAGTTTCAGATGCCTTGTCCCCCGATGTATGAGACAGGAGGTGGAGAGGCATGGAGGCATGGGACGGATAATCCAGGATGAAAAGGTAGATTGCAGGACAGGCAGAGAAGGAAATGCAGTGGCTGGGCCGACTCGCAATGCACCGTAGATACAATTACTAAAGCCAAACAAACTAGTATAAGGAAAACACTATTTATTGCACATTATGCAGACCTAGCAGCTTCATGTTGCGATGTGCCCCTCTGCTCCGAGGTTTGAGTCCCACATTGCGTCCCAGTACAAGCAACCAAAATTGCTATGTCTTCATGTCAGAGGCAAAGGCTGAGGTAGGAGAAGAACGAGCCATGGAAGAGAGTGCCTTGCAGGAGCATGTAGGCTGCACAGAAATAGGAGAAGCAAGGTGCTTATTGGCTGAGTGGACAATCCAAAACGGGCGGCCAGTCGAGCTGGAAGCTGAATGTGAGGTTGCAGAGGTTGTAGTGCCGAGGAGCTGGTAGTCGGCGCGGCGGCGAGTTAACGAAAACCCCAGTGCGAACTGGAGGCAGTGAGCGAAAGCGGCGATGGACTAGGCATGACGCCGGGCTGCCAAAAAGGGGAGACAGCAATAAGGACGGAACACAAGAGAAACAGAAGCAGGGAGAAACTAACAGGCAGCAGGCAGAATGGAGCTAGACCCCCAAGAACAAACAAAGGGGAAGAAAACAAACGGGGGGGGGGATGAGGAAACACAGGAAAAAACGTAATTAGGGAGAAACAAACAGGCAGCAGGCAGAATGGAGTTAGATCCACAAAGAGCAAACAATATGGAAAGAGAACAAATGGAGGGGGGGAGGAATGAGGAAATGAAACAAACGGTAGGATGGGTAGGGCAAAAACAAGCAAAGAGGTAGCCATGGACCAGTGACGACACAACAGTGAGCGCGACTCGCTCTAAGCAGAGTGGAAGTCAGCTGCTTGATTTAAATAGGATGTGGGGGAAGAGCTCTTCCCCCACATAACAACGGGCTTGCCCTTCAATTGACGGAGCTGGAAAAAGACTTTATTTTTTTCCTTGTTTTTATGGCCACACTCCGCTGCCACATCCCTTTGTTTCATATTCGGCAGTCCTAAACGCTGTTGCCTGAAAGACAGACTCCCATTCTTTCGATCCGTGATGCAGTTAGACCAGGGGTTCTCAAATGGTGAGGCCAGCCTCCCTGGGGAGGCCCCAACCTGTTCCAGGGGAGGCTCAAGCAAGTCTGAAAAAAGTACTGTACTTAAATTCTGAGTTTTATACATTTTGTGTGAAGAGATGAAGCAAACTGAAAGAGGATAATAGTAGGTGAATTTAATGTATTTATTTACTAATAGGTGATAAGGGAAGGTGAATGAGCCAATGTTCATCTCAGGTGTACCCAGGGAAGGAGTAGAGGTGAATACATTTCAAAGGTAACTACCAAAACAATCAAGAAATACACAGTGAACAATAGTGCAAACAAATACGAACAATAAACTAATAATGAGTGGTGGTAATTGATCAGTTTGTAGCCTGATGGCAGAACAGCCCAAATACAAGGGCTGAGTATAGAAGTGTGCTAAGAGCAATAGCAGTAAGGAGCAAAAGTAATAAGCTGAATAACAATATTTGTTGATTTTATTTGTTATTCAGATAACACCTTTGAGCACAGGAGCTCTTTTTCAAAGGTTTCACTTCAATATAAGACAAAGAACTGAATGTGAGCCTAGTACTCAAAGGGGTTTCAATATATTCATGGTGTACTGAGCAAAGAACAGTATGTTATTTTTCTTTGGGGAGGCCCAAGATTATTTCAAGTTTTTAGGGGAAGCTCAAAATCTTTTCCATGGATTTGGGGAGGCTCACTGTGACAAAGTCTAAGAACTACTGAGTTAGACATTATAGTTCCTCCCTACAGGCAGGGTGTTGACTACTGCTGTCACACCTGCTGAGAATCAGCAGTGCACATATCAGGTGTTAAATTACCTGAGAAGAGATGTGTTGGTGAACTAAGAAACTGTGCATTTATCCTAAATGTGCATTTATCCAGTGTGCACTTTACCAGTTTTCTTTTTCAACATTGCACAGGTAGCAAAACAAAGAAAAGGGGGGATGAAAAGGTGTGAACTTATTCAGAATGTGCACTTAAGCTGGCTACACTGTATTCTGAAAAAAACAGGGCAGCAGCCCTGAGCATGTGGCTCTGTCAGAATCATGAGGAGAATGCACATGAATGGGACCTCCTAGCAAATGAGATGGCAGAATTTACCAAAAAAGGGAAGGGATACACAGACTCCTGGGGGGAAAAGGGGCAACTTCATGTTAGAAGAAAGAGAATTGATTAAA
The DNA here is from genome assembly GCA_016271365.2 of Neoceratodus forsteri. Taxonomy (NCBI): domain Eukaryota; kingdom Metazoa; phylum Chordata; order Ceratodontiformes; family Ceratodontidae; genus Neoceratodus; species Neoceratodus forsteri. Next base: position 1,545,115,934 of record CM028131.1, on the reverse strand, counting down.
CTCATGAGTTAAAGATGGCCTGTCGGCATAGCGGTAGTGCTACCAGTCGTGATGCTGGCGACCCCATTCGGGAACTAGTCTGGGTCATTAGAGAGCTGGCCAGGGGAGGATGGCGGAGCATCTGCTCGCCTCCTCAGGGGAGGGAGGGCTCTCAATCTCATTGCAGTACTGCCACCTGGGTGACAACAGTGGTGGCGCAAGCAAGACGAATGATTGGTGGGGCACATCGATGCGCTCTGGCGTGTACTGCATGTCGTGTGTGCACACGCCAGTCATGGGCCTCCCTCGACATCTGTGGACAGGGACAGAAAAACTGGAAAAACACCAGCCAATTGCAGTAGGCCATCCTGCCTCTCCTCGCAGGTCTTGCACCGTTGACTGGGTTCCAGTGCCTATATCTGAGCTTGAACTCTATTGGAGGAATTGAGGTCCCCTCCAGTGGCCTCACTCTGGGGGGTATGCCATGTAGGCGCAAAGGTGCTTGGGTAAATCACGGGGACGGTGGGTGATGGGGCTGGGGGGCAAGGAACCATAATACCAGATGGAGTGGGAGGAAAAAGTACAATAATTAAACTTGTGAGTTAACCATGTCCCTCTTTCTTACATCAGGGAAGAAGGAGTTGGGGGGAAGGGGACCTAGGTGCATGTGGAGTTGCGGGACTGGATAGTCCAAGGGAGTCGAGGAGTGTAGTCCAAGGGAGTCGAGATGTGTACAGCTCCCGAGACATCCCTAAGGGTAGTGGACTAAGGGACCAGATACATAAAGAAGAAAAAGGGTATACCAACTGAAAAAGTCTGACATTGTCAGAAGCAAGATTCCATCAAAAAAATGACCTGCTTCTCCTGCAACATCAGGGATGTCCCCTGCGTACAAGCTAGTATAGTTGACATGTGAAGGTGCAAGCACACCCCACATGCAGTGCAGCTGCCAAATGGAGTAGAGTGGACAGTGCCCAAGGGTGCACGTTGCATGTAACGACTAATAGGAATATACCTACAGAGGGGATGTACCCAGGGCAGGGAGAAGGAGGACAAGAAAGAAAAGGGGAAGAAGGAGCCACCTTCCACAAACCCATTTTTTGTAAGAGAGGACCCAGCTCTCTTGTTGTGTTTTCTTGTAGCAAGAAAAAGAGGACACCGGGGGAAGGGGGGGTGACTTAGGAGCTGTCCAGCGGTTTGCTCGTGATGCTGCCAGTACCAGCAGGGTGAGCATGCCTAGAGGCTGTGTCTTTGCCTGAGCACAGGATGGTGGGCAGAGTATTGTAATCAGTGGTGATAATATCCTGCAAGATCAACAATTACAGTAAGTACATAATTTTCACATCTTCCAGGAATCAGTCTTTACCACTGAGTCCCAATTATGGGTCAGAGTACAAAGCTTCCTTTTTTCCTGAGGGATAAGCTGCACCTGACGGTAGCAAGTTCCCCTGGCCATCTGTGTGGGAGCTGAATGACTTAAATTGTGATTGTAATATGGGATTCTTGAAAACCTTGCCGCACATTTTACTGTATTGCCCCATGAACCAAAAAATGGGAAACATTTATCTTGCACAATATTTTCAATCAGAAACTCTCTCAAAAGAAGAAATATTGTGTATCTTAATAACTCCACAAATAGAATTCATCATAAAAGGTATGATAGTATATCTACAGTGGATATACAGTCTCATGAATTCCAAAGAGAAAAACAGATGCAACAACATTTGACTTACTTGAAGTCATTTTACCTGTGTTAAAAACTGCACTTTATCATTATGTTATATATGTATCTTTTTATTTTAATACCTATGTTTTAAATGTGGACATTTTTGTAGTGATGTAAAAATCAAACACTTTTGATTGATTTTGTGGGAGAGAACACCTGAGGACAGAGGCTCATCATGGGTCTGGCAGGACCTGAGGCTGGTCAGGGCCAGACAGAGGCTCCTGTGGTACAAGAGCAACAGCAGTAGCGTAGCAAATTCCCAGAGGGCCTGTGTGCAAGACGATGTTACAGGGCCCCTCCCCAGTTTTGAATAAACATCAAAATTATGATTTGGGCCCCTCAAACCTCATGGGTTCGGGTGCCACTGCACCCCCTGCACCCTTGTAGCTATGCCCCTGAGCAGGAGGGCACCCTGTCAGTTCTTGCCTGGCCATGTGGGAGAAGAAATGAACCCTCTGGACGTATGGATTAAGCACCTTATACTAGGCCAAACATGCCAGTCTGGAGATGCAAAGTCACAACATCCACCTGATGCAGACTGCAGTTTTTGCAAGCCTGGAGATCACCTCATTGGCATCGTACGATGCTCTTGAATGGTGCCTTGCTACCTCCAGGCATTGAGCAAAAAAGGCAACTAGCTTGCCCGCCTAACTCGCACTGAGGCATTGCAGGTAAGAGCTGACATAGCGCAACCACAGATGTTGATTGAAGACTGCCTGATGTGCCTGGTGCACAGGAGTGCATATAAGGACGTGTGCTGAGGTAAAAACTTTCCTGCCCAAGATATCTGTCCGAGCAGAATCTGCCTCAGGAGGTCAGCCTTATGGGGGATGTGTCAGCCCCAGTGGGGTCTGCAACACTTCCAGCCCTGAAGAGGGGTGAGATACTGCACCTGAAGACCCTCTGGGTGTACGATACTAGAGCGTGAGGTCTTTTGGGGCTGGAGGACAAGAGAAGGGATGCTTCCATGCCACCCATGATGTCTCCTCAAAGGCTGTAGTCAAGGGAGGGATGACAGAAGTGCCATCCTTGAGACCTCCGAGGAGACCCAGCGGGATGGTTGCCAGATCAGGAGCTGCCTAGGACCCAGTGTCAGGTGCCTCCAGCATGTCCGCCAGGAATTGCTGGTCCAGAATGTACTCCGCAGGAAAGGACAGGTGAATGGAAGATTCGTTGTCTTCTGAGGAGGGCATTGACAGAGATGAGGCGCTGATCCCAGAGGTTGATGGTGCTGGGAAGAAGGGCCAAAACTGGATCCTGTTGGAGTCTTTATGGAAAATCTCAAGGGCACCAATGAATTCTATGTGCTGTTCTCAAGTAATTGACCCCTGAGTGCCTGTGAACTCCGGCAATGTCTGCAGGGGAGACAGAAAGGCCTGGGAGGAGGATGAGGCGCCCGGTCTCTAGGGTTTCTGCCAGAGCTGTAGGGTTGCATACAGGGCTTCACCCCAAGGGAAGGCCTGGCAGGACTGCCCAAATGGGGTTTCCCTACATCAGAGGAACAACCCCGTCAGTGCCCATGGGGGAGATTTCTCCAGGTGGGGAGAGCAGAGCCGTACAGTCCCTGCTGGGAAGCCCCAGTCCCCACTGATGATGGTATCAGTTTGTTGCTCCAGGGAAAACACTGCCTCCAGGCCACCATCAAACTCCAACCCAGTGCCACCTCCAGTGCCGGGCTTAGAGTGGACAGATGACCTGGAAATGGGTTCACCGCCATAGTTACTGCCAGCGCTGTCCTCCGTGCCAGACTCGACACCAGGCCTGGCATCCACTACAGAGCCACTTCACAGTACTAGGCCTTGGGACAACCCCATGGACAACCCCATCACTGGTGTTGCACTCAGTACCAGGCCCAGGACCAACACTATGGCCGGCACTACATCTGTCGCCTGAGGCAGCATCCTACCCCATGGCATCACCAGCAACACTGGAGGAAATAGCCACCTCCACCTCTGCAACAGTACATAGCACAGCTCCAGTGCCAGTCACTCCTCCAGCATTGCGGACTGTATCAGGGAGGGGGGGGCACCAGGCCACGACACTGAGGTATCCACCAAGAGAAACCAAACATAGAGCTTCAGCCTCACCACTGGGGACATCTGCTTCCCAGGACAGACAGATAGTGGGGGTTTGCAGCAGGTCTCCAAGAAGGAGTCAGCCATCTACCAACCCAGCCAACAGGGCCTTTGATGCCTCAGCAGTCTGAGGTTGAAGTGGACCCTGTACTTCCATGGAAGCAGAGGTCCTGGGAAGGGCCCCGGGGAAAGGCCCAGTGACCTACCTTGGCTGCACATGTGCAATGCCAGCCTCTGAAGGTAGGGTTCGGCCAACCGCACTTCATCACGTGGAACTCAAGGGTGCGGCAGTCTGTGGAGAAGTAGAGGTCACACTCATCCATGTCATGCTAAGGGCCAAGGCAGGTCATACAGCAGTGATGTTGGTCTGTCACATCCATCTGCTTCCCACAGGGACAGCGACGCATGGTGGAGGGCTGCCAGACTTTCTTGCTTTTCTTAGCTGTCTTCTTTTCGGATTTCAGCATTGCAGAAACTGAAGAAAAACAGGAAAGAGAAAAGGCACGCAAAAATAAACTCATCAGTGACGCAGTTACGAAATGGTGACGAGGAACTTGAGGCACTGTAGCTCCCTTGGTGTGCTCTCTGTGGTTGGAAGAACAGAACTGAGGTACGTGAAGGAGCCGGCAGTGGTTATTTTCTGATGTGCGTGGCACCTCATGAGGTGCACAGGCACCATCAGTAGCTGACGTCGGCTCCCTCCCTGCAAAACATTTACTCCTGCAAGGTCTGAGTGCCTCCACCTTAAGACCCATAAGTGGGACTCAGTGGTGAAGATGAACTCCTGAAAGATCCAGGGCTTCTGTTATACAGTATCTGTAACAGCAGAGAATTCCCTGGTAAGGTGAGGATAGATGGGGGAATTTTCATGGTCAGCAAAGAAACACCAGCAATTAAAACTGTAAGTAAAGCAGTACTTCATTTTTTTAATTTATGTATGTGTGTGTAAGAAGAGGATTATGAGGATAAAGAACATTATTATTTTTTTAATTTAAGGCAGTTTTATTTTTAGGCCCTAGTTGAAGGTTCTTAGTGATGGAAAACTGTGGCTGACGAGGCAAGCTGAATTTTTTTGTTTGTTTTGAGGTTGAAAAGGCTGATGGCCAAGAACATTTATGAAGCGTGATTTTGTACTGTGATACTTTTGTACTTTGTACGGGTCTAACCTGTTTAATAAAATGAAATGAGTACTGTGATAACACCACTATTTACAATTGTCTATAACCAATCAGAAGTCAGAAAAAAATCCATGTAGTTTATCATAGTGTTTAAATGAGCTCTAGTCATTCCTGTATTCACTTGTTTGCCTGTTAATAATTCCAGCACATGCACAGATTGTATATTCACCTCATCCTTGAAGTACATGCAGTGCATTAGCTAAGCGATTTCAGTGTATCTGTATCCCTTACAAAAATGTTAAGTGGGGGCAGAGGCTGGATCATTGTCCCAACAGGTTTTGGCCCTCATGGGCTCAGTACCATCATTGTCCCAACAGGTGTTGCCCCTCGTGGGCTCAGTACCATCATTGTCCCAGCAGGTGTTGCCCCTCAGGGGCTCAGTACCATCATTGTCCCAGCAGGTGTTGCCCCTCAGGTGTTCAGTACCATCATTGTCCCAACAGTTTTTGCCCCTCATGGGCTCAGCTCTAACGTTATCTTGAGCATTGTTCTCACTGGAAATCATCTGGGCAACTCAGCCAGAAGCAACTGTCAGTAAGTCTTCCTTCTCCTAGGGGTTCCTTCAATAGTCCAGTTGTTTGAATGGCATGGGCTTTGACCTTGTAGCATTTCCCCAGGGGAGGAATCCCTCACACTTAGGGATTCCACTGCTTGTACGTCTAGCCCTGCAGCACCTTTGGAAGTGGAAGTCTCTAACAAGAAGGTGAGGCAGTTCATCCTTTTTAACTGAAGCAGCATGTCTGAGGTCCTTTTCTAGACATAAATAATCCTTAACCTGGAGGTACAGCAAACCTAGTGCTTGATTGACTAGCGCTTTCCTATCCGGGGGTTCTCATGCGCCATGCTGAAGGTTCATAACACTGAGCATATTAATTAATTATTCTGGCAAGAGCTGGAACTGAATGGTGGCCCTACATTTTTTTTTATTCTGTCAACTACAACCTACATCCTGGCAGTGGTGTTTCTTCTAGGATAAATCAACAGGAGGGGTTCTCCATTCTCCAGGCTGCATCTCCTCTCTCCTTATATGAAGTAAGTGTTGTGCTCATTTTATTCATTTATGCTTTTGGCTTTCTTCCCTAAAGTACCTTTGGTCTAATGGGACCTAATCCCTGTGGCACCTCCTGGGGTGGAACTCTCCTCAAGAGGATTCCTGTGTCTTCTTGGTACTTAAGGGTGATAGTCCCTGTAGCAGGGCAGCGAGAATATAGGCCAAAGCTACAGTCTATGCTGCACAAGCATCCTATATACTGTCTGCCATCCTCAGTACTATAATTCCATTACCAATCATTATAAGTCTTTTTTAGTTTCTATTTTTGTCCCCCATTTTAACCTCACCAGCTGCCAGGACCTCCTTCCACCTGCCCAAGTCCTTATACCCACCACAGGAGTCCTTCAGTGGTCCTGCCCACCACCAGCCTTTGCTGTACAACCTCCCTGGACACCCTGACTGTAACCCATGGCTTATCCCCCATGGGCAGGATCCCCTGGTTCCCCAGCCAGGAGGAGATACTTCACTCGACAATCAAGACCCATGAGGAGGAGGAGGAGTCACGGAGTCAAAGTGACCCTGCTGTGTGTGGGGGGACAGGGTGACTTCATCTGCGTGGTGCTGCTGGGGGTATTTTTGTCCCCTGCTAGGCTCTCCCGTTATCTCACCCCAGAGCATGGTCTTGACATGTGGCCTGGCAATCTGTCTATCAGGGCTGTCGGAAGGCTGGCTAAGCCCCATCTCACCTTCTGTGCTCTCCTGCCGGCCCCTACTCTGGGCGGGTGATGCCTCCACATCACCTGGCAGGTAAGTGGATAAGTGCAGACGTGAGGGCTCCCCAGAGGGACCATTTATTCCTTCCTGCAAGACAACCCCCTGGGTCACCAGAGGGTGGTCGTGCAACAGAAGAAGGTACCCTCCCTCCCCAAGGCAGGACACATTCAAGGGACACCTGACCCTGCCTCACCGGTCGGCACCAAACGTCCCAGATTCGGGGCACGAACTTGGGTCATCTGGATGCCAAGCAGTAACTCTACTGCTGCACTCGCTGGCTGGCAACAGTCATTATAAGTCTAATTAAATATTCATGAGCCTACCGAGGGACTTGATTGGCTACCTGATGAATCATTAACATCTTAAAAATAACCAAACTGGCTGCCAGCTGACGATATGTGGCACACAACATTGATGTACTTGTGCTGCATGGAGAGCAACACACCGCTAACAAAGGAAAAGTAAGTAAAAGCAACTGTAAAATCAAATGTCGGTATAGTGATTTGACTTATAATACCAATAACAACCTCAAAGCCAGACATTTTCTTGGATTTATGACCGTCTGGAGGCAAGCATCCCTCAGCTGTGCATTGGGCCACCCCATCCCACCAGCTGGTCGTTAATCCCTCAGAAATGACTGGCTTCTCGATGTTATGACTTAATTCTGCTTCCAGTCATTCCAATCCTACCCCTAACAAACCTACCAGTTCATCCACCTGTGTTTCTTATATAAGGAGCCATATGGTCCCTGAAACTGAACGTGTCAGAAGATTTTCATGTTCTGTCATTTGGAGATGGATGCAGGTAGTTAGGCTGCCACTACTGGTATCGTCCTCACATCCCTAAACCCTTGCTATACCATCATACCTTTTGGATTGTCTTACTGCTGACGTTGTGGATTGCACCCGTCTATTTCTGTGCCTTATAGTTGCTCTACCCTAAACATTCTTTCGCAGTCAGCAAACCATGAAAGCCCTATCTGTGTGGGGAGTTGCTTGGCTAGACAGTCTGAGTAAATACAAGCATTGTGATATTTTTCTGACTGTGGAAACCTCTTCATGGATGACTGTGAAGCCGGTAGACATAAGCAGCCTTGGAGACCTGTAGTTAAAAGGTTTTGTTTTGCAAGGGATTACTGAGTCAGAGTAAACTGTAGTCCCTCACTAACCTTGCCTCCAGGCTTTTTGTTAATGACAAGTGCTGTGGGTGTGCAGGTGTGTTGAGTGATAACATCCCCAGAGCCTCAAGGCTTATTCTCTGCCCCTTAGCCCTTTCCTCTTCCTGGCCATTCCTCTAGCTTCTTATCTCCAGAGTGAAGTTTGACATACAGCACTGCTCTCAAGATTGATTTGACATTTATTTAGGTCACCAACATTTCTTCTCAGCCTGTGCTGCCTCATGAAATGAGTGTGTTAGGGATTGTGACATGACCAATGATCAACCATCAAAAATGACATCATGGCAGAACCAACTGTGTATCTTGGGCCACTTTTTATGCTGCTGGTGTTGATTTTGCTGACAAACTTGAGTGTTCTTTTGGCTTATAAAGCACTGCTACATTTCATTTAAACGGTTTTGTAATTTCTCACCCTGCTGGCAAGTAAAGATGAGATACCGTACATAGGCATTGATAGTATGAGCTGTAGAGAAGCTACTGTTCAGAGTCTGGGCCAATCTGAATAAGAGGTTGAATGGCACATCCTGTTAGGTGGCTCTCGTAACACTCTGGGCCCCCCACCTCCCCCTGCTGTTCCTCTCCCACTCACCCCCTTTAGCATGATTGGTACCTATACAATGTAACTGTAGTGCTCTCTGTTCTGATCTATGATGGTCCAAGCCCCACGGGCCCTCATTAATAAAGAGCCCATTCTAAATGAGGCATGAATGTCAGGGCCTGTTATAGCCTTAGGGAAGAATGCACAGATGCAGTGTATTCTGGGATCTGCCTTCTACCCCAAGATTGTGGTGCTCCTTAAGGCTTCCCTTTCCTGTCATAAAATACCAGTGTTGGGTAGCTGGTTTAGAAGAGGCGCTCCTTGATGAGGACATTGTGAGGGACAGTGCAGGGAGAACTCTGGCTAATTCCTGTGGGTAAGCACTGAGTATTGTGGTTGAAGTGCGTGATCTAAGGATTGCCAGCAGCAGGAAATGGGGCCTTTTTTAGTTATAAAACTGAGACCAGACTTTGTGAGGGAGGTGGCCAAGTCACAGAGTTTACCTAGACCTCCAGTGAGCAGTGCCACTGCAGAGGCTCATTCCTGCCTCACCCTGGAAGAGATCACCTTCTGCCACCCTAATATGCTGCTTCAAGCCTGAGATGCAAACACTTGGCAAGAGCAGCAGATGCTTTGCTAAGTTAAACATTAGGCTGTAGGGTAACTGATGTCAGTACACTGAAGCCAGACAGGCAGTGCAATGCAGAAAAGAGAGCAAACCAAATGTTGAGCTGCAGTGTCAGGTACTCAGTAGGAAGCACGCTCACCTCTGGGGTAGGAAGATCAGAAGGTTGAGGGACCTAGCCCCATACCTGATAGTTGGAGTAATACATTATGGGGGGGTGAGGTGGCACTGATGAGGTACTGTCCTTCAAATGAGACGTTAGACCAAGGTCCCTTCTGCCTATCTCTGGTCACTGTCTAGGTGGAAGTAAAAGATCCCATGGTACTCACTGAAGAAGAGTAGGAGAGAGTTTATGTCATGGCCAACATTACCCCTGTCAATCAATAAAAGAGGTCCCTACAACCCACCCTGCAGGAAGGCAGGCTTGCCAGTGCAATGGTAATGCTTCCACTTGTGACACTTGTGACCCGGGTTTGGGAATTAGGGCATCAGAGGTTCGGCTTGAATGAGGTAGGGTGAATGTCTGAAGGACTGCTCTTCTCCTTTTCGGGGCGGGTGGAAGTAGTAGAGCCCTACATATGTGACCACCATGGAGGCTGGGAGTACCAACACAAGCCAACATCGATGGGGCAGAGAGAGTGGCGGACATCTGTGGGGCATGTGTGGAAGCACTCATGCCCCGTGCTGATGTCATTGCACGTCTGTGTCTCTAAGGGTAACCACAAGCCAGAAAACCCCTGTGGCAGCAGCACAATGACACCAGGGCCCCCACAAGTGCTGCCTCAGCCCACTCTAATAGATGCCAGGGAGCCAGATAGGTCCCTGGAGCTAGCACATCATGGGGGAACCTGAAAGGGGCTCCATAGCTGATAAGGGTTACATCCCCTGCCTCCTACAGGAACATAAAGAAAAGTAAAAAAAAAAAAAATAATAATAAACAACACCCCAGGACATACCTGGAAACAAGCTATAATGACTTAGTATGCCTTTCCTGGTCAAAAATTACAAGAAAGGATAAATAAAATTAGGAGCAAAGAAGGTGATACTTCCCCTGTATAAGGCCTTGGACCAAACCTGCAGTGCCATGTCCAGTGCAGTCAACGCAGTACAGAAAGGACATTAAAGAGATTATGAGGGTCCAGTACAGAGTCACCAAGCTGATTGGGGGCTTAGGGGGCAAGAGCTGCATGGAGAAGTTGGACATAGACAAAAACAAAACATGAAGCTACTTACCAGGTCAGCTGCGACATGCTCCATATTAAACAAGCCTCAGACACAAAAACTGCAAGATAAGACACGCACTGCCAGCAAGAACTGATGGCACCATAAAGATCATTCTGAGGTGAGAACAGCTTCTGTATATGGTGCAAAATGTGGGCATTTAGTAAAAGACAAAACAAACGCTACCCGCGCAGCAGATCACCTGATCTTTCATGCCATATGTGCTTCTTCAGAGGACGAAGGCACGCCTGTGGTGTGAAACGTTAAGTAACCCACTGCTCTGGCAGCTTTATTGTTTGTCTTTCAATGTGTGCCCACATTTTGCACCATAAATAGAAGTCGTTTTCACCTCTAAAATTTTCTTTGTTGTGCTATTAGTTCTTGGGGGGTGGGTGTGTGTGTGTGTGTGTGTGTGTGTGCGTGCATGTGCGTACACTATATCTTTAGAAACTGGACATACTTAAATTATGTAGACAGGAGAAGGAGAGTCGACATGGTCACGGTGTTTCGTATTCTAAAGGGGGACAGACAAGGTGGAGTATACACAGATGTTTGAGCTGGTGGGTGCAAGCAGGGCTAGACATGCCATCAAATGAGGGGGGTTACAAAATTAGGGGAAACATTAGGAAGCAAATGTCACACACAGGGTGCTTAACTTGTGGAATATTTTACTCAGTGAGGTTGCGGAAGTCAGTATGGAGCATATACTGGACACCTTTGACTGAGCTCTACGTGTGGGTGTGAACTGCAGCACTGCAGTTGTGAGAATATACAGTAGACGGGTCAGACCAAATAATCAGTCTGTTGGTAAAACAAATTTGTTGCATTCATCTCTCATCCTGAAAGTCACGTGGACTGCAGGTTTCAGGCAGATGATGTATTACTGCTAAGGGAGCAGGTTCACGGAACGTGGTTATTGTTTGTAAGCTCTCTACTGCCTGCCTCCAAGTCTACTAAAAGGTTCAGTATGATTTGTTGCTGTCTTGCCTGGTGGGAGTGGGGGGGGGGGGGCACTGTTACTTCTGTTTTGAAGTGTTTTACTGGCTGAGTCTAGTTCTGCTACAAGAGTTAACGAGGTTTCTGTCAAGAACAGTTTTGCTTTGCAGTCCCCTGTCCCTTGTGAATATTAAATGACTTGGTCTACTGTAGTATTGCTAACATCTCAACTGAGTGAACCGAGTATTTGAGTACCAAATGTAAGTACAGGCAACAGTTCTGTCTGCTAATAGTGTTTATTCTGTGTAATTCTGATTGCTGCCACCCTTATCTCTGTGGTAGCATTGCTACCACCCTAGCTGGGTGGATTGTGTCCTAAGATTAGCAGGCCAAGGACCTACCTGAACTGACTGCTGCTAATACCTGCTCCTGATTGGTGATAGTGTTTCAATTGTTTATTACTGGTGCTACCACCCGCACTGCTATTGTAATTTTGCTAACTCCCTGCATGGTGCATTGTGTCCCAGGGTTACAGAACAGTGACCTTCCGGTGTTTCTTGCAAACTGCTGTCACTCTTTCTCCCTGCAAACGTGCCTTGCAATATTAATGCTGCTGACCTGCTTACCCACAGCATTGCTGCCTAAACCTATAGAACCCTCAGATATGAAGGAGGCTATTTCCCTTGGTCCCACGCTGATACCAAGGCCTACTGATCCCCCTGAACAACCCTACAGTACCTGTGCCCCACAGCCATATGCCCCCTGCATTGGACACCTACCCCTGTGGCACATGGGGAGTGCTATGATTTGCCCAATATGGCCCTGTCTCCTGGACCACATATCTGTACCTCCTTCTTAGGAGTAAAACCTGGAGACTGAAGCACTACCTTAGAGCCACCAGAGGTCTCACAATAATATTACTCCTACTGTACAGCAATGTCCATCCAAACCCAGGCACTGCTGGTATCTCTGGGTCTGGCACCCGCAGCCAAGGACTACTGAACATAGTCAAAATATTAATAGTCTCCTACCTAAATGTGCCCAGTTTGAAGCCTGGGTCGAAGTAGTGTAGCCAGACGTTATTTGACTAAGTGAAACTTGGCTCAGTCCACTCATACCTGATGCCACTATCTCACTGCCAGGCGTCAGTATCTTCAGGGAGGATAGAATAGGTACATGAGGTGGGGGCTGTCATATCTACCTCACATCTAACCACACCTGACCTGCAAGCTTCTGAAATTGTGATCAGAGACATAACCAGGGACTGAAAATGCCTAGCAGTAAAGTGTTTGATAAGGCGATGGCACAAATCTCTTGTCATCCTGTCTGTATATATCCCACCAGGTCAACAGAATCTAGACACAGAGTCACTTACTCACTACTTCATGCAACTCAGTCAGAGCGGGAGAATATGTTTTTACTGATGACTTTAACATCAGTTGGAATGCTATGTACAGCACAGGTCATAGGGTTACGATGTCCAGCCTGTTTCTTACACAAATGGTCACTGAGCACACTAGGACCAATTATTAAACCGGCACCATGGTGCTACATGACTGGGTACTAGTTATACACTCTGAAAGGGTTAAAGTTGTTAGTCTTCTGCCAGATATCCTAAATGACCATTCCCTGGTGCATTGTCTACAGGCAGTTAAACAGACCAGGTCCCCCCTCACCCGATCAGTCAGCTAAGTCCTAAACATAATGAAGGTGCCTGAATTCAAATCTCACTTAGCCCAAATTGATTGGAGCCTCTGAGATGCCATTCCTGATATTGACTCGGCCCAGAATTCTTTGCCTCCAAGTTCACACATACCTGTAATGAATTTGCACCCTTTAAAAAATGCAAGGTAAGAGGAACACCATCTGGATGGATCATCCCCGAACTCCGTGCCTGCATGAGGGACAGGGACAATTTGTGGGCACTGGCCAGGGAAAGAGGGTCCCCTGCCCACCAGCACAGATACAAGGAAGCCCACAATAAGTGCAATAGTATAATATGAAAGGCTAAATCTGACCTCTATAAGGATCAGCAGACCCAGAACTAGAACAGTGGCAAAAGATTCTGGAGCAGCATCTCGGAGCTCCTAGGCAGCTCCGAAGTTAAAACCTCTCCTCAGATGCTCATGGTGGAGGGTCGAGAGGTCTTTGTTACCACCAGAATTGCCAGTTACGGAGGTCCTTGTTCCCATCAAAATTGCCAATTACTTCAACACAGTGCTTACCAACCTCAGTTCTGTCATCCCTACTGAGTCTGCCCAGACTCCTTCAGTAGAACCAGGTCCAGAAGCCTCCCAAATTACAGGCTTTGAGCCAGGGTACCCTAAATTTTACTTTAAAGAGCAGCTTCCTAGTTGCCGCTCACCCCAACATATGTAATAGCTCACCTGCCCCAGAGTTGCTTGGCATAAATAACTCCTCTTGTTTCTGCCCATGTGAGAAGTTCTAACACTTGTAAATTTTAAAATGGACATTGCGGTAATAAACGGAGCCACTTCCTTAAGCCCCCCCCCCACACACACACACAGGCACATGCAGCCCCATTTTGTAATGTCAGAAAACGAAGGCTGAGTGTGCACGCTCCATTGATTTCAATGGGGTGGGTTTTCCATACATTTTATTAACAGTTAGAGTTGCAATTTCACTAAATCAAAGTGACCGTTCGACTAACAGGGACCCTGTGGCAGGTGAGCTATTACATATGTTGGGGTGAGCGACAACTAGGCAGCTAAGAAACTGCTCTTTATGGCTGTTTCAGTCAAAGACATCTGGAAATACATCAGTAGAGTACTTGGCAAAACTAGGTGTGGGAGTGAGTTGGTTGATATGAAACTTCTTACCCTGGCAGTAGAGGAACTTTCCCATCCCATCTTCAGAATTTTTAACTTTTCCAGATTAGTGGGAGTAAATGTGGTGAGGCCATGTACATGGTCTGCAGTGGCTAGAATTCTAACAGTAATGCTGTAGAAGGAATACAGTAACAACCGAGACCAAATTCGGTAACCCAGTGGTTGTAAGTTTATTGTTCATTACAGTCATTAGGATACTGCTTATATGATACCATAATGTACTAGAAGTTTACTATTCCTTTGGAGATTGTATAGAATATTAAGGTCACCAGGCAATATGCTGTATGAAGTATAGTTAAGGAATAATAGTGTGTGGGGAGGCAGTATAGCGCAGTGGTTTAAGGCTCTGAGCTGCAAATCTGGTGACATTCAGCAGACCAGACCTGGGTTTGAATCCCACAGCTTCTACTTGCGTACTGTGTGACCCTGAGTAAGTCACTTAACTTCCCTGTGCTTCCAGGTCGCTCCTATAAAAAAGCTTTCAGCTTAGTGTGCTACTCCTGGTTAAATAACTAAAAATAAAATAAATAAATAGCATTTCTGTTTATAGTGTACCGATTTTATTGTCGTGTCAACTATAGCACGGACCAGAGTTGTTATACAGAGAATAATATGTGGGGTTGTGTGCTTAACAAGAATTTACACACCCCAGAGTTGTTGGATGCTACATAAACCCCAAGAGAGAAGCTTGAGGGGTTTATTAAAGCATCCAACACTGAGGGTGTTTTACACACAACCCCATGTTTTATTTTATATAATTGCTGGGTGTCGTTCTTTCGCCACAGCAATTATATAAAATATAAGCAGGTCCTGTGTGACCGTGGACCGGTCAGGTTTTAGCACAGTTCGTGGTCCCAAGTACCAACAGAGGAAACATTAACCTTTTTTCCTTTTTTCTTCTTGTGTTTAAAACAGACCAGTTTACGGGCATTAACCCAGTGAATTTAAAAAAACAACAACTGCTGAATTCGAGTGGCAGTGAAGTCTCTCTCGGTTGGAGGCCGGCGCTGAAGCAGGGAAGAGCCAACGACACTGAGAAAATGAAGATCGTGGCTGGCGCATGCACAGAGCTGGGGAAACCAGGTGCATGTTCGCCATTATAACCAGCTGGATATAATGGCAAACTGGTTTCCTGGAAAAATTAGCCCCCACCCCCGACAACATTGTAAAGAAATTGCTTCGGCCCTGGTTACAGTTGTTTTTTTTGGCATGGTTCCTTAGCCTGCTTTGCAAGGTTTTGACTGCTCAGCATTTTATCAAGTAGCTGTTTTGCCATATCTGTAGTTTCTTAGAGGTTGTCGTCAGAAATGTTTTTCTTTTAGGCATTATGACACAGTGCCGATTATTAAGACTTTAGATTACTTAAGTACATAATGCACATGATACAGAGTTTTGGTGGCTTATATTCAAGGTACAATAAGAGGTCCTAAGGAGTCGTATGTATTGCATTTCATGTCCATGTCCAACAAAGCTGAGTTTAAAAAAAAAAAAAGAATTTTTTACTTTCCACTGTGCTACTCGCAGTTGCCTGAGAAGTGGAAATTCACACTGGTTACTCCAGTTTTCAAAAGTGGAGACCGCGCTAGACTTGCCAATTTCAGACCCATTTCTATTCTATCCCACCTGTCCAAGGTCCTCGAGAGAATGGTATCCAACCAACTGGTGACATGCCTTGAAAAATACATGGTCCAGTGTGTACAGCAGCATGGCCTTCGGAAACTCCACAACACCAACACGGCGCTGTTGGAATACACCAGCTATGTTCGTGAGGCCCTTGACAATGGTGCTTTATATATCGACCTTACTAAGGCTTTAGACCTGCTCAACCATAAGCTCCTATTTGACAAACTCCTTGGCCAGAGTTTGTCAAGGAACACAATTCACTGGTTCCACAGCTATCTCACCAGTCGCTCCCAACGTGTGAAGATTGTCAAATCCTTGTCCGACACTGGGGGTATCTATTGATGTCCCCCAGGGCTTCATCTTGGGCGCACTGCTGTTTGGCCTCTTCGTAAATCAGTTGTCTGATGCCTGTCAGAGAGCCAGTGTACTCCTCTGTGCTGCTGATGCTGTCATCTGATATCAAAACCCTGACATTGACAGCCACACTGCTGCTCTCCAAAGTAACTTCAGGACAACAGAAGGCTTGTTCTCCAACAACAAACTGGTCCTCAGTCACTGTACAAAACACAAAGACCATGCTCTTCTCCAGCCTCCCACAGAAGAGGAAAATCCCACCCTTTTTTATTTGAAACAGCCAGGGACAAAACCTTGAACAGGTGGAGTCCTTCAAATACAGTACATTGGAGCAACTCCGGATGACACCTTATCTTTAACCCCCCCGCCCATGTTGACAATCTAGTGGCCATAGTTAACAGAAGACTGGGTTCCTGTACTGTAACCAGAATAATCTCACCAGAGATGCTAGATAATAATAATAATAATCTTTATTTATAGAGTGCAATTCTGTAACCAAAGCGCAGTACAAGTTAAAAAAAAAAAAAAAACAACCTAAAAAAAGAGATAAATAGTAAAACATCCAGATTCCAAACATTACATATAAAAAGCAAGCCAAGTTATTCTGTTTAGTTTCCATGCCTTATTGTGGCCAGCTCCATTCTGTCACTTATAGATTATGGCCTCCCTGCCTACGCAGCTGCCTGTGACATGGTGCTAAACAAAGTGAAGCTGATCTGTAATAAGGTGTGTCATTTTGTACTTAAAGGAGTAGTACAGATGCCGGCCTGGTGGTGTGGAGGGCTGAGGCGCTGGATGCCTTACCTCCTCTCATGCCGGCAACCCGGGTTCGGGAGCGAGCCTAAGTTGCAGGGGGTCGGGCAGGGGAAGGCAAGGAACTGGATTGAACTGTCACAAGGCAGCTCTTCTCTCCCACAGAGGGACATTGGTTTCCCCAGCTCCTGGCTGCCATCAGGTGGAGGCTAGGTGGCAGCACCAAGGCAAAAGGGAGCCAAGCATTAGGCCGGGTGGGAGGAAGGGGCCGTCACTGGAGCTACGGGGCGACCATGTTCTGGAGTCCTGGGATAATGGGGGGGAGGTAGAAAATGGAAAAATGGGGTACCAGGGCAGGCTCAAAGAAGCCCTGAGAACAGGGAGGATTGAGATAATCTGTGGGAGGACCACAGCTTGCCTGCCCTGAGCCCTGGTGGTAAAAACATATAAAAAAAAAAAAGAGTGATAGAATTTGCAAAAACATAAGTTTTGCGGAGTGTTTTGATTTGTGTGGGTGGTCCTAGTGTGTCCTTTCCTTTCTCTGCTGTTGGGATCTTTTTCTAAATTAGCCTGCTAGTATTATGGCCCCCTGAGGATCTCCATCTCTCAAGGTTTATGGCTCTTCTTCTTCTTCTTCCTGCAGTGCCTCCAGTCCCATGTGACAGTGATGTATCTGGGACCATGGACTGAGTAAGCATTGGTTTGGAGTCAGTTTATATCAGCAGAGCTGTGATATTAAGTAACGTTCCTTCACTAGTGAGCACTAAAGGCTACATTTACAGTTTAGCAAATACTTGAGAGCTAATTGAGCGGGTTATTCTTTAAGGAAACAGCATAATTATTAATTGTAACACGGATGACCTGGGGTGATTCATGTGATTCAGGCGATTCATTTTATGGCTGTGTGTAGTTTGACAAAGTGAAAACTTTTAAAAACAAAACATTCACTCCTGCTGGCTAGATCTGACACACACATAGAAAACAAAAATATTGCATTAGTGCTGTTTAGTGAAGACCAGGACATCGGGCTTCTATCTCTAGTACTTGCTGAATCAGTGGTCCCAGACTCATCACTGTCACATGGGATAGGAGGCATTGTAGGAAAAAGAATAGCAATAAACCACACTAAGATGGCAACACACAGAGGCCATGAAACTACTATAAAACTAGCAGGTTGATTTAGAAAAAAACTTCCAATAGCAAACAAAGGGAAGGACACACCAGCACTGCACACACAAATCAAAACACTCTGCACAACATATGTTCTAGGATTGTGGATATGTTGTTCATCCACACTGATTGGCATGTCCCTTTCCCCTTTAATTCTTGCCGGAAGGTCTTCAGGCTGGCCTCTCCCACTCACCCGGGTGGTATAACCCTCGGCTCCGCCCCATGATGCCAGATCTTCCTTTCCACTGGAAGATACAGGTTCCCTCCTTCTAGCTCCCGCGTTTAGTAGGTCTTGGCACCCCAAAACTTGGTTTTACTGCTTAAGATTCTCCGAGTACAGCCCGGTGGCACTGAGGGTTGAGGAGCTGCACGCCACACCTCGCGCCACACTGGCGACCCGGGTTTGAGAACAGGACAGGGCCATCAGGGGTCAGCAGGAAAGGAGAAGATTGAGCGTCCGGAGGACTGCTCTCTTCTCCTGGGGTGGGATCCAGGGGTGTACCATGCTCCGTGCTGGCTCCCGATGGAGGTTAAGGGCATTTATGCCCAGTAGCTCAGAACGTAGGAGGGTTGGCATTGGCAGGATGTCTGTGGGCGGTTCCATGCTGGCATCCACTGCACGCCACGCCAACAGGGGAAAAGTAAGAAAAAATCCCTGCCTCCTGATAGGCGAATGATGGTCTGGGGGCTGGTCGTCACGCCCAGTGTCAGGTCTCTTCGCTCGCTCCTCTGTTCTCCTTCCTGCCTAGGCTGCTCTTCTGGATTATAGATAGAGCACCAGCTAGGAGTATCAGCGGTCCTGCCTTGGGGGACTCAGAGCCAGGGGGTTGGACAGTCAGGCTAGTGGATGGAGAACCACCTCCAGAGGAGTCGGGTGGAGGACTTCAGATGGGCGGGACCAGGCTTCAAGCTGTGTGTCCATCCGGAGAGAGTTCATGGTAAGGCAGAGACCATAAATAGGTTTAAAAAAAAAAAAGATTCTATGAATCTCTCCAAACGAATTTAGACTCGCGACCGTGATGGAGGACAAGTCCTCGCCCGGGTTTTGCCTGTGTCCCTGAGGGCAGAAAATGTCTTGAACGGACCCAAATGCCACGTGCGTGTACTGCCTGGTTCATGATCACGATACTCAGGCCTGTGACTTACGTCGCACTTTTCATCTGAATGTTTTGGATGACCACCTCGCACATCTCCAGCTCAGATGTCCAGAAAAGTGGCTCCCACTAGTCAAATCAAAGGATGCCCACTGTGCGATTTCTGTGGCCGTGGAGTCCATGGAACAGTTGGAACAGATGAGGGCCTTCGAAGAAGAGGTGGCCCATGCTGCCGAACTCTTATCTTCACCCGCAGTTTTCATTCCACTTAAACTGGGCTCCTCTTTCTCAGGTTCCTCTAAGGAGCTGGTCCAATCCCTTCCCACTCATGGGGAAGGTCCTGGCTCTCACATCTCCAGAGCCCACAAGAAGGAGTCCAAGGAACTGAGAGGATCTACGACTTGTCGATGTCGCTCTTGGGATAGAGAGGGATCTTGGTCCCAGGAGTCTCCTGTTTCGACTTAAGTTGACGTCGCGGCCTCGGCCTCTGACCTCACGGTACCCCCGTCAGGGCAGCTGGCCCAGACGCAGGACGACGATGATCCCGTTGAAATCTTTCTCGACTCCGTCGACTGATTGTTGACAGAGGAGGCTGACAACTCTTTGTTTAGGACTCCGGTCCTCTCGTAACTTGCCAATGAGGCGACCCAGCCAGCTAGGAAGCCCCAGGCGGTGGTCATTCCTGACCTGGAGGAGCCAGGGTCCTCCCCTTCTCCTAAATGCCCCCATTGGTCCCCCCAACAGTCGACATCCAGGTCTGGGACTTCCTCGACCAAAAGGCCGAGAAAGTCGCATAAGCAACATTATAAAAAGTGGCGCCGCTGCCATTCATCCTCTTCCTCCTCAGATGAGGGGAGGCTCCAATGCAAGTTGCTTCGGCGCTATGATGACATGTTGTGGCAGCAGCTAGTTCTGTCGTGGCCAAAGGCGGTTCCTTCTACCCTGGCCATTACCTGGCTGTCGCCCTCTAGGCCACTGTCAACCACTTTGGAGTTGGTGTCACCCCGCCCCGCAGGAGCCGGTGGTGTCACCCGACTTGCCCAAAGCTAATCTCTCCACCTATCCTGGTGGAGCCACCACCGAAACAGACTCCCTCAGGCCCCCCCAAGTAGTCTTGGCCTGCCTCAGGCCTCCCACACAGGCTGTCCATCACTCTTACTCCCGACTATCTGCAGCGGGTTCTCAGTGGCTCCGGTAGCAGACCACTTTACCCATTGTCCAAGGACTTTGATCTGGCATCTCGTTCTCGGGATGATGATGCCATGAGTCTTTCTACTGAGGAGGGGCCCACCTCCTCTATGGGGATCCTCCGCCTCATCTCCCGAGTTCACAGGAATGAAGTTGGAGCCCGTTGAGAAGTGGGTAGAATACCCCTTAACTCATATCCAAAGAAGAGGAGATTCTCCGACAGAGGCCTTCCCAGTGGCTGAAGCCATTGTCGGCCTGGCACTTGAGCTCAGGCAGCAGCCAGCACCCAGCCTCCTGCCCTGCACTGTCTGCCAGGATGGCCCACAAATATGCGGTATCCACCGGCTCCCTTTCGGGATTTACACAGCATCCCTCTGCTGAGAGAGTGGTGACTGACTCTGTGTTAAGGCGAGCAGGAAATTCAGGAGACACGGATAGACCACTGGACAAAGAATCCAAAGAGTTGGATCATTCCGTCCGAAAGGTCTATGCTGCGTCATCGCTCGGCCTCAGTCAGGCAAGCTCAGCTGTGACTATGGCACATTTTTCCTCATGCCCTGTTGGGTTCCTTGGATGAGGTGCTTCCTCACCTCCCCACAGACCTACAGACCACAGTCAAGCAGGTCCGGGACCAGGGTAGGCAGCAACTCCAGACCACCTTGGACCTCGGGGATTCCTGTGTCCGTTCAGTTGCAGCTCGGGTCGCCGTGCACAACAGGGCTTGGTTGCAGGTCTTGGTCTTCATGGCCAACACCCAGCACAAGTTGGCAGATGTCCCATTCCTGGGTACTGATCTGTTCAGTCCAGGAGTGGACGGTCACCTTGAACTTATCGAGAAGTCCAATATCACATTGGACTCCACTATATCTGCCCAAAAGGAATCTCAGGGTTCCAAAAAAACAGAAGAAATAGAAGCCTTTTTGCCCTTCTGCCCCTGTGGCCAAGCAGCCCCTGTTTCAATCTGGGCAACAACAGCAGGCTCAGTCTTGGCACCCTTGACCCAAGTCAGGAGCTCAGTCAGCATGCAAACTGGGAGGGAAGGATCTAGGCGGTCACGCTTCTGGATCCTGCTTTTCCAGGCCTGCTCAGTGACGGTATGAGGGTGACCAGCCCCATACCTGTCATGCCTGCTCTGGGTCCTCCCATGGGGGTCCGGCCCCACCACTTCCTTTCCACCTGGTCCACTGTTACCATGGGCAGGTGGGTGTTGGAGGTAGTCGGTCAGAGACTGACTCTGGAGTTCGAGCAGTACCTGCCAAGCCGAGCCTGCGCCCCACGTGAGGAAAGGGTATCAGTACATACTCGGTCGTCTCTCCGAGACGACATTGCCCAACTCCTCCTCAGTGAGGTAGTGGTCCGAGTTACAGATCCTCCAGTTGACCCAGGGTTCATTTCCAGGTACTTCCTAGTCCTGAAATGGACGGGGGGCTGGTGCCCCATTCTGGATCTGCACAACCTGAACCAGTATCTCAGGGTTGCGCACCTTTTGGATGGTAACTTTGTCCCAGATCATACCATCTCTCGAGCAAAACATGTGGTTCTGCTCCCTGGATCTTCAGGACACATTCTTTCATGTCTCGATCCATCTGTCACACCGAAGGTTCCTCCACTTCTGAGCAGAGGGAACCCTCCATGAGTTCCATGCCATGCCGTTCGGCCTGTCATCGGCCGTGGTGGCCCATCTTCGGTGTCAAGGGGTCAGAGTGCACCCTTATCTCGACGATTGGCTAATAGTGGGTCCCTCCAGGTTGGAGGTGGAGAGGTCCAGGGATCTGGCCTTCCACACCTGTCTCGAACTTGGCCTCCTAATCAACGAGGCCAAGTCAGAACTCATGCCCTCGCAGGTAATCTGCTTTATCGGGGCAGAGTCGACTAGGCTAGAAGCCCGGCTCCTGTGGAGATTCTTTTCTCCTTTGCCCAATCATTTGTGGTTGGGCAGTTGCACCCTACCTGGGACTTCCTGCGTCTTCTGGGTTACATGGCATTCTGCACAATCATGGTCCATTGGGTCAGGTAGCATATGCGCCTCATTCAATGGGGCTTGGCCAGCCAGTGGTCCCAGCGTTAGGGTCATTTTGACTAGCTGGTCACAATAACTCGGAGACTTTGAGATGCTCTCCAATGGTGGAGTACCGGAACATCTACAGGGAGGGATCCCATTTGTCCGCCCCAAGCCGATGGTCGTCCTTATGACCGATGTCTCTCTCATGGGCTGGGGAGCCCACATCAGGAGTCACAGGGTCCATGGGCTCTGGAACCCCGAGGTGTCCCAGTGTCGCATCAGCCTGCTGGAGCTGTGAGCAGTGCGGCTGGTGCTTACTGCATTAGCTCTGTTTCTGTGGGGTCAAGTGGTCCAAGTCCAGACGGACAACACCACAACCATGCACTACCTCAACAAGTAGGGCGGCATGCATTCCCAGCCTCAGTGCAGGGAAATGCTCCACATCTGGACACTTGTGAGCCATCTGAATGGGGATCTCCTCACCATCCATGTGACAGGAGCTTCGAATCAACTGGTGGACACCCTCAGCCATATGGGCAGGAGTCCCATGAGTGGTCTCTTCACCCAGAGGTAGTCTGCAGCCTGTTCTCCCGGTGGGGCACCCCTCAGGTGGCCTCCAGGGAGAATACAAAGCTGAGGCTGTTTCATATCCACTCCCCTTAGCAGGGTTCGCTGCAGGGGGATGCCTTCTCGAGGCCATGGACCCCAGACCTCTTCTGCGCCTTCCGTCCATTTACCTTGAACCACAAAGTGCTTCTCAAGGTGAGGAGGGAGAAGGCAAAGGTGATCCTGGTAGCCCCAGACTGGCCACACCAGTTCTGGTATCCAGATCTCCTCAGCCTCAGCGCCAGGCTCCCGAGGTGTCTTCCAACATGCCTGGACCTGTTCTCAGTCACTCAGAGGAAGGTATTCCATCTGGACCTTCAATCCATGCTCCTGACAGCCTGGCACATGAACGGCTAGAGTTCCAGGCTTTGGGTCTTTCCAACGATGTACTCAGCATGGTTGAGGCATCCAGGAAAGAGTCAACCAGGAGGTGCTATGCCTTCAAATGGAAAAGGTTTTCCATTTGGTGTCAGAGCAAGGACCTAGACCCTAATTCCTGTCCTGAGACCAGTATCTTCAACTACCTTTGGTCCCTCTCCAAAGGAGGTCTGAGAATGACCATCCTTAAGGTGTACCTAGCAGCCATCTCCACTTACCAGGCGTGGACCGGTCAGCAGATGGTGGCACAGGAGTCAGAGATCTGGCACTTTTTCAAGGGCATTGATCACATATCCCCTCCGGTGCGTGAACCTCCACCTCCGTAGGATCTACTGCTGGTACTGGCAAAGCTCGTGGGCAAGCCATTCGAACCGATGCACAGGTGTGAGATGTCGCATCTGTCATGAAAGACCGCCTTCCTGGTGGCTGTCACGTCAGCCAGAAGGACTGGAGACCTCCAGACGCTCTCGGTGGAGTCTCCCTATTTGGTCTTCCACAGGGACAAGATTGTCCTGCACCCCAACCCGAAGTTCCTTCCGAAGGTTGTGTCGGAGTTTCACCTTAACCAGGTGTTAACTCTGCCGGTGTTCTATCCAAACTACACCTCGGAGGCCGAGTACAGACTCCTTTCTCTTTACCTGAGATGAGTGCTCTCTTATTATAAGGAGTGGACGGCTGAAATTCGGGGAGAGGTGCGCCAGCTGTTTGTCGCCTATGCTGAAGCCGCACCTGGCATGACCTGCAGCGAAGCAGACAGTTGGCAGATGGATTACATCATGCATTGATCTCTGCTATAGGTTGGAGGGTAGGGAGCCTCCCGTAGGGCTAAGGGCTCATTCCACCCACCATACCACTGCTTCGGTGGCTGCTTCTAGGGATGTCCCTATCCAGGATATCTGCAGGGCTGCTACCTGGAAGTCAGCAAATACCTTCATTACACATTACCACATTGATCTTGAGTCATGCTGGGATGCTGGTTTTGGAGCCTCAGTCCTCCAGTCTCTGTTCCCTAAGTAGGGGGTGTGCGCCTTGCCTCCCTCCTTCCGGAGAACTCCCAGGAGTCTGCCAGTCAGTGTGGATGAACAACATATCCACGATCCTAGAAAAACAGGTTACTCACCTGTAACAGTTCTAGGAGTGGTATATGTTGTTCATCCACACGAACCCACCTGACCTCCCTGGCTTTGACACACAACCATGGCTTCCAGCAGGCAAGATGTGACGTCATGGGGTGGAGCTGAGGGTTATACCACCCGAGTGGGTGGAAGGAGCCAGCTTGAAGACCTTCTGGCAAGAATTAAAGGGGAAAGGGATATGCCAATCAGTGTGGATGAACAACATATACCACTCATAGAACTACTGTTGTAGGTGAGTAACCTGTTTTTTTTTTTCTTTTTTTTTTTGCAAATTATGACCGTACTACTCCTTTAAACATATATAGAAACATAGAATTATAGAATTTACTGGCAGATAAGGACCGCTTGGCCCTCCCAGTCAGCCCATTAGTCCCTGCCTATACTGTCGCTGCGGACCCTACTTGATCTCTGGCTACTCCCCTCTGCCCCCACCCCTACCTGTACTTTCCTACTAAGATCCCTTTATGCCTATCCCATGCATGCTTGAAGCCCTCCACTGTCTTCGCCTCCACCACCTCTCCTTGAAGACTGTTTCAGGCGCCCACCGCTTGAGTGAAGAAGTACTTCCTCATATCCTCCTGAATTTCTTTCAGCTTACATTGCATGCCCCTTTCTCGCAGTAAGTACCTTTATGCTTCACACTTGTATGTAGAAATGGGAATGCTGTAATTGTGTTACCACAAAAAGAAATAACTTGGAAAAGGCACAGAAGTACAAGTAACATGAAACGAACCCCTCCCCTTTTTCAGGGGGAGTGCTTTTGTTACACTGATCTGTGTTCTCCTGCCTGTATAGGGTTGGCCATCCCAAGCCAAGGTTGATCAAACTGGAATACCAGTGGGAGGCGCCTAGCTGGTAAAGTCTCTGCACAGAAGGTTCTTGGAGAGAAGGGCTCATGGAGCCATAGGAGACTGACTGGGGGCCCTCAAAGATGGTACCCTGATGGTTTTCAAGCCTAGGTACTGTCTGGAGAGGTGATGGAACCTGATGAAGGTGGTGGTTCTGTTCATGAGACAGGCATAAGTTGGGGGGGAAAGTCCAGCAAGGCCTTCTGGTCTGGACAGTCTGCTGCATGGTTAGTAAGGTGCACAGTGTTTTGGGAGGCCTGTGGACCCAGGATGGAAATGGTACCTGGTACAGATAACTGTGTTCTTAGTTGTACCTTTTACATACTCGCTTACTGACTACCTTTACCCTAGCAGAATAAATCTCCAGACCTGTTTGCTAGTGAAAAGGCGCTCCTGAGGCTAACAGACCCTGCTTTAACAAGTCGCGTCCACACCGTCTCCAACCAATACAATACCAGGAACATGGCGAGGAATGCCCTTAAGCTTCTTTTGGCATACTCAGCTGGCTTAAAAAAATTGCCTGATACACTGCTGAATCTCCCCAAGATTAAGCAGTTAAAGAGATCTTTGTGGTCTCCCCTTGCAATCCAGTGTAACTGTAACTGTTAAACTGTTTTATTCAGTTCACTCTGTACAGATCCTTTTACTTTTTTTCAGCGCTCTGAATGGATTTTTCCAAATTGTATGTAACTGTTCTGTCTTAAAGTGCTTTGAGCCTGACTCAACTGCATTCCTCTGGGACTGTTCCTTCTACTAGTAATTTTTTTGTGACTATATATTTGATGTGGAACTTTTTTTTTTTTGAATTTCTTTCCCTCTGGTCGCGGCTCCATGGGACCTCTCTCAGGCAACCTGGTCCTGTATCCTGCCCAGCCTGAAGCCCCCCCCCGATCTGAATCTCCTCTCTCCTCCCTGCAGCCAGTACCCCCGGTTTGACCCGCCTGGGGTGGGTCGCCCCCTCCTCTTCGGCATGCTTACAAGTCAGACTCTGGCTACCGGGTAGGACTAGGGAATGGAGGACCTGGAAGGTTAGTCAAGGTATGGCCCGGTGGAGGGGCATGGTGGACAGGTGCCATCGCCTCCCCATGGTGCTGTTGGTTTCCCTGTTCTATGTGCAGTCCCCTCCCACTCCCTCCCTACGTGGTGCACGTCGACGCTCTAGTGCATGGCAACCCTGCCGGCGTCCTTCATGCTAGATACGTGCTTGTCATTGGCTGCTACAGTGCCTCCGGCCTCCACAGGGGATCACCAGCATGCCGGGACAACCCACTCTGTTCTACCCAGGGAGGAGATCACCACAAGGGCACTCATCCTCAACCCTCCCCGGCCAACCCCCGGTGGCCTGAGCTCATTCCTGAACCCAGGTTGCCAGCATGATGCGAGGTGTGGTGTCCAGCGCCTCAACCCTCAGCGCCACCGGGCCAGCCACGATGTGGAACCTTTATAAGAAAGCACTTGTTTCAATAAAAGAAAAGAAAAAGTATTGTGTCTATCTTAACACTCAGCATTTAATGATTTCTGACCTGCAGGCAGGGCTTTTGAAACAGAATAGACACATTTGTTTTTCCATCATTCATAAATCAGAGCAGTTGACATCTGCGGTAGGAAGGGGCAGGACTCCAGGAACCCACCAACAAAGGACAGTTGCTAGATAAGCTAAGAATAACTCTTACTTAGAAATGAGGTAATTTGTTGATTGACAGTAGCGTTTGTTGTATTTGCTGCTGTTTAATGGTTAACTTTCTCTTGGTTTATACAACACACCTTGTGGCTGTGTTGGTCTTTGGAAAACTAGAATTGCTGGGTAGTTTTGATACCTTTTTTTGGACCAACATAAACAGTGCACAGAAATGTTAAAGTACAGAAGCTTTTGACCATACAAGTAAGTCCCTTCATGGGGTATTGACTAGTAGCTTGACTTCATAGGAAGACACCCATTATGAGGTTAGGAATAAGTAACTATGCCCTGTTATTAGGGTTCTATTTTTTCCGTACTGTGTGCACAGCTTTTGTGAATGCAACAAACAGTAACATTTCAATAACCCAGATGCCAAGCAGAACAAGACAAGTAAGAACACAAACATTTCTGTTTCTTTGTCCTATGTTACATTTGTTCCTCCGACAATGTAAGTATTGTTGGTGCTTCTACAAGTTCCTGCTCCCTTGGTCAACCAGAGGTGTGTATGAGTCCTGATATTCAGAACCAGATGTAATGGGTCTAAGCAGGACTGCGTGGTGTGTGAGGAGTGTGTGTGAGTCCTGATATTCAGAACCAGAGGTGATGGGTCTAAGCAGGACTGGGTGGTGTTGTGTGAGGTGTGTGTATGAGTCCTGATATTCGGAGCCAGAGGTGATGGCTCTGAGCAAGACTGGGTGGTGTTGTGTGAGGCGTGTGTGAGTCCTGATATTCAGAACCAGAGGTGATGAATCTAAGCAGGACTGGGTGGTTTTGTGTGAGACGTGTGTGAATCCCAATATTTAGAACTAGAGGTGATGGGTCTAAGCAGGATTGGGTGGTGTTGTGTGAGGCGTGTGTGAGTCCTGATATTCAGAACCAGAGGTGATGAATCTAAGCAGAACTGGGTGGTGTTGTGTGAGTCCAGATATTCAGAATCAGATGTAACAGGTCTAAGCAGGACTGGGTGGTGGTGTGTGAGGCGTGTGTATGATTCCTGATATTCAGAACCAGAGGCAATGAATCTAAGCAGGACTGGGTGGTTTTGTGTGAGACGTGTGTGAATCCCAATATTTAGAACCAGAGGTGATGGGTCTAAGCAGGATTGGGTGGTGTTGTGTGAGGCGTGTGTGAGTCCTGATGTTCAGAACCAGAAGTAATGGGTCTAAGAAAGTTCTTGTCAGTTTCATTCCCTGCAGGCGCAGCAAAAAGAACATAGTGACCCAGAACTGACCTCTTGTTTACAGCTCTGCAAAATGCTTAAAAACTGCATCTCAGGTTAACCCCTTGAGTTCCAAATAGCTTTTTGCAATCATTTCAACAGTATAACTATATACAGTTTTAAATAAAGGGATACTGTTTCAAACAGAGGGATTCCAGTATCACTTACAGTTTCACACAAAGATTCACATATATTTTTATAACTGTAGCTATGCAAGGGGCAAGAAAAGACAAAAATATCAAGGGACGGCAGAGAGATAGCGAGAGGCAAAGAACTGCAAAACCATTGGGAGTGATCAGTTCCTAAGTCTCACAAGAAAATTTGTTTGCGCAACCAGACAGAGAAGAGACAGAAAAGGAGAGGAAAGACAATATCCTTGTGTTTAAACTCTTTCTGCATAACAAATGGGGCAGGGCCTTATTCAACCCTGTCACAGCGTTTGTGAGTCCTGATATTCAAAACCAGATGTAATGGGTCTAAGCAGCACTGGGTGTTGTGTGAGGTGTATACAAGTCCTGATATTGAGAACCAGAGGTGATGGGTCTAAGTGGGACTGGGTGGTGGTGTGTGATGCATGTTGAGTCATGATATTCAGAACCAGAGATGGTGGGTCTAAGCAGGACTGGGTGGTGTTGATTCTATTTATTTATTTATTGAAATCATGGATTAACACCTTTGAGCAGAAGCTCTTTATATAGGTTTCACGTCGGAAGATAACATTTTCAGGAACAATTACAATTGGATGGTACAATGTAAGTGTCACTAGGCCTAAGTACATCTCAAAGTAAGATTAATTAACAAATGACATAGGTGTAGAGGAACACAAGCTGTAACTGGATGCGGCATGAGATAAGGTAGACAGAGGGCAATATCTAGGGGAGACAGAGATCACCACACAAACATCAAAGGCATTGTACAATGTATGCCTGACTCAGTTAAATTGCAGACTACTACAGGCAAAGGTGCTGGAGCCCATCCGCGGAGAGGGAGGATGGCGAGAAGGAGGGAGGTAAGGGAAGGGAAGGGCGTAAAGGGGTAAAGAGATGGGTGTGGAAGAAATTAGGTGAGAGGCAGGGAAGGAAAAGAAAAGTGTGAATAAATGCTGAGAGCAGAGGGAAGTGCTAGCAGAGAATGGTTGACAATTATGGGTCAGATGTGGAGTAGGTTGGGAGACCTAGTGATAGCAGTCACATGTTGCCTCAGTGATTAGGTGCTGCTGGAGCAGGTGTTTGAAGAGTCCAGCGTGGTAGCATTGGATATATCGGATTGCAGCAAGTTGATCCAGTGTGGGGCTCTATATGCAAATGCTCGCTGCCCAAGAGCAGTATGGCATCAAGGGGTTCTGAACATCTGGCTGCTGGATGTTCTAGTAGCATGCTGGTTTAGTGGAGGCATCAGGAGGGTTTGGACACCTGGAGGCACCTCAGCAGGACTAGGTGGTGTTGTGTGAGTCGTCCTATTCAGAACCAAGCGTAATGCATCTAAGCAGGATTGGGTGGTGGCATGTGTAAGTCCTGATATTCAGATTTGGGACCACGACTGATTAAATTCATATCCTAATGTGGGACTCTGAAGCTGAGACTATATATATATATATATATATATATACACACACACACACACACACCTCCACCAGCTAGTGCAAAAACATCCCTATCCTCTCGCCACCTCCCCCTCCCCTTATTCTAACCTGCTTATGATGCTGCCCCTCTTGCTTTCAGACTTGTCCCCTGGATACTACAACCATTTGGCCATCCTTTTGCATCTTTTAAAGGGAAGGGGAGCCATTGGCATTGACGTGATGGACGTCATCATTTAATAATTAAAGAGAAATATGGTCTGGTATTTGAGGAGAATTGCCATTTTGTTAACTTTATTTTTATTACTTTTTTTATAGAGTTTATGATCTTACGGTAGGTACTGCAATATACAAAATAAAAGAAGTGAAGTGCGCAAACCTCCTAACCGGATATACAGGTTTAGACTGGTGCTTCTTCTGCAACCAGTCCATACATAAGTACGACCATGATTCCAAGAAACAGAAAATTAAATACTGCACAAGTTTCACAATAGGCTATGTCACTGAATATCTCGAGATTCCAAATAGGGGGGCATTGGAGTAGTTAATGCAGGAGGAACAGTTTAACTTCAGGCCATAAGGTGCCGTGACCATGGACACAGCACTAACATTAAGTCTAATAATGTCTGTAGTGCTGGCACTAATCACTTCAGAGTGACTTTTACTGTCCGTGAACCCAAAAATGTTTGAAAATCTTAGCTGATTATTAGAGACTGACCTTCTGATCCATGAGGACCACCCTTTGTTTTTTTTTTTTTTATTCTCTTTTTTTTACCCCTGCTTCCCCTCTGATCACTCCCACTCTTCGGGAGACACCTGCGGCCTGTTGCATCCCTGTTCTCCTACCTGGCATCTGGTGCGTCAGTACCCCATGGAGCCGTGGATGTACCCCCCAGGTGGGTACAGGATGAGGGCCCTTTCACCCCAACGTGTCTGTATATAGTTGGGATTCTGTCTCCAGTGCCGGTAGGTGCATTAGGGATCAGGGCCTGGTGCTGTGCGCCCCTGACGTCTAGGCGCCTGAGGTGCCAATGTCGAGCACACCTACCCTATTTTGACTTCGGACTTGTACCTCGAGTCTCCACCCGAGGTCAGACAAATACCAACTCCAGATACCCCCTCCCCCCGGAGAAGGCGAGCTGTCCTTGGGAAGTTTGGGCCTTCTCCCCCAAGCCGGCTCTCCAGCTCCCGGGCTCGTTCCCGAACCTGAGTCGCTGGCATCGCAAGCAGAAATCCAACTGCTGTGCCGATGGGCTGGCCTAAGGACCACCCTTTCAAGGTGTAAGACTCCCAGCAAGACCCGGAAGGGATGTCTCTTCTGTTGAAAGGCGTGTACAAGTCTACCCCATACCCTCCTGAATCTTATGCCCCAAATCAAGAAAAAGAGAACACCCTATTTCTAACGAGCATCATTTTCTCCCTTTTGGTGGGTATTATTAGATCCTGGCAGTAAATGAATGCCAAGAACAATGTGGAATGACATAGAAAGAAGGAATGTTATCAAGGTCACCATAATTTATTTGTCTGTTAGCTCCAGCATTGTCACTGGGTCCCATGGAATATTGGCAAATTCAGTAAAAACGGCACCGGGCATCTGAAAAATATATATACTTGTACTTCCGTACACAAGGATACTATTAATGTCAGGGTAATGCCGTGTCATCATCTCGCGGGACTATCAGTGAGATCCAGTTGTTTCCCAAGAGCACCATGGTCAAAATGCCAGCTCCACCAGAGTTTTTTCAGAATTTTATGAGTAATAAGGTAAATCAGTTACTGATTTAATCTGGCGTTTGCAGGGGATTGAGAGGTGAAGCCCCAATCTATGCAATGGTCGGGGCCTCACCTCTCCACATAGTTCTACTTTAAGGAATGAGTTTGTTAACCTAGGTATTGTGTTGCTGTATGGCTCTAAAAATTTAGGAAGATTTAAAGCCAGATGCCTCAGAATGGGGAGGAGCCAGTTTCTTTGATGATGTCACAGCTTTGGAGTGTGTTGGTCCCCAGTAAGTGATCGCATACGTAACCCAGCAGTAAATGAATGCCCAGTGACAATGTTGGAACTAACAGAAAAATAAATGGTAACTCTGATAACACTTCTATATATTCTCTGCCAGCACTCTTAGGAGTATAAGAGTGGTCTCACATTCGTAGAGTATCAGAACGGCTCACTTTTGGTTCATGATTCTCAGACCCTAAGAATGTGCTTGGGACCCCTCTTTCACTCCTGAGTGCGTCATTCGTGGGAATATGTAAATATTCAAATAGAGGAAAGCTAAGCACTGCAAAGTCTGAATTTTCTTGCAAGGCTAATATGCTCCAGTGCTTTCCCCCTCCCAGATCACTGTCTGTCACAACTGAACTCTTCAGGCCACATGACAGGCAAACTCAGCTTTGTGGTTGGCTGGATGGCTCCACCTGTCACCACTCACAGCATCAGACTAGGATTTCATAAATGGAGAATAATGACTTTTGCAAAGAAAAAAGCAGGATGATGAGACTGGATCTGTGACTCACTGGATCCTACTTTAATGCAAATGTCCTCTGTTTTGTAGAATGAGTGGGGGTGATACAGAACATTAGTAAAATATCAGCTGGATTGTGTCAAATATTATGTATTTTTTTCAATTATCCTGAAGACTGGAAATTCTAATAAAGCATCCAAAAATACATCTTTGCCTAGATTTGTCTGTGGGGGAGTTTATTTTTCAATAATGTTCTGGTTTTATTGTGACATCTGTAGGATTGCTGTGGAATCTTTCCTCCAATGACCATCTGAAGAACACGCTGATCAAGGATGCTCTCCAGACCATGACTGAGACCATCATTGTCCCCTACTCTGGCTGGTCCGAGGGAGACTACCCCAAAAGGGAGGTTATGTTTGACCAAGATATCCTGTACAATGCCACAGGCTGTCTGAGGTAAAGTTTCATTGTCTGTCAGCCAGGAAACTCTTTGGGGAACTGGCAGTTAACAAGCATCTGGGCCTGCTTTGACTTGTCTAGGTGTGCCTCAGTGTGCAGAGTTTTTAATTAGCAGAGCAGGACTCATAATGTTGGCAATAGGCAGTCAGGATGAGTCAGAAACAAGAGACAGTGGATGAGTGATGTGAAAGTTGAAGATACACACAGTGGGTGTGGATATGAAGCCGGTTGAAAGAACACAGGAAGCGTCTGGAGTGGTTGTTAATGTTCGAAAAACAGTTATTTAGAGAAAGATCAAATGAAGCACTGTTCGGCAAAAAGAGGTTTAGAGGTTAGATATCTGACCTGGGAGAAGAGATGCAGTTATTTATGTTCAAGAATGGCTACAATTTCTTTCTTTTTCTGTTTTTTTAAGGGTACACTTTACTTTCTTCTGCCAAACCAAGGTACTCAGTGTTTCTGGCCGCGGATTCCCTTCTGACTGCTACTCCATCCAGATTAATTCCAGCTTGCTACCACAGCCCAGAACCCCCTTCCGCAAGTCCTTATCATAGCAATACTTCAGTAGGCATTCTCACCCGTTCAACCAATAGCAGTGGTGAGCCAGAAGTGCGGGGACAGTCCAGAAGCGGTGCAGCAGGACCCACATTGACTGTGAAGGGGGAGCAGATGTGGATTAATTTTCCCTTGTCGAAGACGCCTCCCATTTTCCTGTTTCTGTGCCACCTCTGAGAGCACGAATGTAATGCCCCCTAGTGGCCAGCATGCCGGATGTGTCAGCGTTTCTGCATTCATCCTTCACACCCATAGTCCTCGCTCCACTGCCACCTGAAGTCCCCATGGCAGTACAGCAGGCGGTAGACTGGCCTTCTCACCCCAGAGGAGGAGAGGGTTCCCTGGGATTCTCAATCCTCTCCCCCCCCAGCCCACCCCGATGCCCCGAGTTCATTCCTGAACCTGCGTCACAGGCACCAAGAGTGGTAACTTATGCTGCACCAGCAAAGCAGCTGTGCTTCCAAATTCTGTTAGAAGTAACAAGTTTGTGAGCAGGATCATGTCAGTCAATAAACAGATTGCTAATTAGTCTCTTTCAGAGGACGATAACTGTGGAGACAACTTTGATAGTTTGGAGGTTAGAAAATAATTGTATGGGGAGATGGTAGCATCTGGTTTGAGTGGGAAGTGTGTATTGCAGATATCAATAAGTAGTTATTGTCTTTTTTTTTTTTTTCACTAACAGAGGGGAGGGATGGGCTCTGTAGGGATTGTTTTTGTCCTAGGCAGGGCTGCAGCTTTACAACGTGAAATCATTGAAGAGTAGAAACAGAAGTGGTAAAATATAGAGATAACAGTAAAATGGGCAAGAAATATTAAGCATTTTCAATACTACTGTTAGTAACATACAAATCAAGATGGCTGAATCAGAAGCCAAGGTGATAAGGAAGGGCTGAGATGTACTTGCAGCAAGAGAGACTTCGGTTAAGCTGGATGTGAAGGATTACTAATGTCTTGTGTATAGAGCTGGCAGGAGCCACAAATGGAGCAAAGATGCCAGTAGGGGTGCAGAAGGGTATCATGGCAGCCAAAGAAATGTTATGAATTGACTCTGCTAATACAGAAAAGATGCTTTGTAATACTGTAGTTCGAGTCCCCTTCCATTTTAGGAAGGTCAGTCATGCCCATCTACTATTGGCCAAACTTCACTGGTTTCCAACTGAACACAGAAAAGACTACAGAATACTTCTACTTATATTCAAATGCTGAAATGGACCCACTCATCCAGATTTATCTGAATGGCTTCACAAGTACTTACCAACCTGTCGACTTTGCTAGTCTGATGCACATCTTTATAATGTTCCTTCTACCAGACTAGCTACATTTGGTGACAGCCTTTTTGGTTTGAGGCCTTCGTCTTTGGTATAGACTACCACTGGAAATTCGGGCTTGTGTTGATCCTAACCTATTGAAAACCAGGCTTAAAACGTACCATTATTGACAAGCATTTAATGCTGCTTGACTATTCTTGTATCCCAATTCTATATCGTGCCTTGAAAAATGTTTAAAGGCACCAAGAGAATCGCACTTATTATTATGGTAAGAAGGATAATAAAAACAAGGTGCTTCGGGGTTCTTGCTTAGGTCACCTGGACAGCAGGAGGAAAAGTAGATCAAGGAATGTTGCTGGTAAAAGAAGTTTGTAAGAGTACAAGTGATGTGTCTGTGCGATTTTCCATTATCCTGGCTTTGGGGGCACAAAGGAGTGGTGTCTCTTTCCTCTGTCTCTGAGAACTTATGCCTCATCATGCTCTCTGGGATCCTCAAGGGGGATTTTGTTTAGGTGACCATGAATAATCAGGGTCTGTTCCTATTATATACTATCGCGTCTATTATATATATATATATATATATAAAATCTGTAATTTGTATTACTTCTTTCTCTCTACAAGCACTTATTCATTGCTTTTAACCTGTATTATTGATTGTATGTCTGATCCAACCTGCCTATTATTGTGTTCACATTGTACCTATCTTGTTACCCCTTCGCTGTATAATTCATTTGTTGACGTGGAGCCTTTGTAAAATGAGCCCTGACTCAAAGTGAATACGAGATTCAATAAAATAAAAAGAAATAAAAAATAATAGGATGATATTCAGATGGCCATGGACAGGGAATGCATTGTTGGGACAGTGTTTTTAGACCTCCAGGGCTTTAGAACAATCATTCATACCCTTTAAATGAGCTGGGTTTCAGGGTGGAGTGAATGAATGGTTTGCAAGCTATTTGGGGAAGGAAACAGATGGTGGACTATCGGGAGTTAGATGTGATATTTTTAGAATCTTGTTTTCTAAAGAGATTCCTTTATTCCGCTTATGTTGAGAGTTAATCCTTCAAATTTTCTCTTCTACCGCTGTGGAAAGAAGATTGCCTCTTCAAATGAACACTCACTCTGTGTCTGCTGTTTTAAGACTGGCCACGATGCCTCAGACTGTGATCTCGCCAAAAGTTTAATCAAACCACCCTCAGGTGATGCAGAAAGGCTCTTAAAAAATTCCTCATGGAGCAATAGGTAGCCAGTTCAGGGCATGGGTCCTCCAGGGTCCTTCCTTCCCAGTCACTGGCAGGGTTATTGAGCTCCCAGCCTGGTAAGGCTCAAGACAAGTTCTTAGGGAAAAGTCACAAAAAGGACAGAGATCAGGAACCCTCCCCCCAGTGGCATTCCTACTCCCTGATGGCCTCTTCCTCCTCATCCGGGAGTACTCTGTTGGCTGCGGCTGCACTAACACCTAAACTTGCTGTCCAGGTCTCTGTCCCTACAAGGCCCATACTGACAGCACCTTCACCTGATGTGCAAGGTGGCTGGCCATCGACCTCCAGGTCATCGGACCCTTCTTCGTCGATGATGGGACCATCTGCTAGCCCCCCGTCAAGCCCTGAGTGTTTCCTCAGGTCCTCAGGCTCAGGGCTCTTTGGTTCTCAGGGACCGTCTGGCTTGTCATTGCTTCCTGCATCGTCATCCCCGTCGATGCAGCCATCCACTGTCATTGACCTCAATGACATTTTACCCCAAATTCACTACAGTTTTGGTCCACCAGTTGGGCACATATAGGCTTGCATTGCCTGTGCCGTCAATGGCACCATCATCATGGACACCACTTCAGCCTCCACAGGCTGCTTCCTGTGGGTCATCATCAGTACCTCACTTGTCGGACCTAGAATTGGAACAGATCGATGTCAATGAGGAGTATCATCCTGACCTTATTCTGCCAAATGAAGAGGAGAAGAGGAAGAGCCCTTCTCCTCTGATAGATCCACAGCTTCCTCAGTGAGTGAGGACTCTGTCGAGCATAATCCTCGGTCTCCTCAGAGGACCTTATCTTCTTCAGTGTTGTGGAACAGCTGTCCTCCCATGGGTTTTACACTAAGGAGGAGAATGCCACCAGGTGAGATCCGTGGATTTCCTAGAAATTTCAGTCTCCTCCTAAAGTCATCCCTATCCTTCCTGCATTAAGGAATGCCATGACTGCAGCCTGGCACAGGCCTGATATGGTGCCAGCCATTCCCCATAGGGCTAATAAGTTATATCATGCCCCTCAGGGTCTTACGCACTATGCTGCCCAACCAGAGACAGATTATCTGGTTATAAAGGCAGCACATGATTTGTCCAAGGTGCCAAAGCTACAGCCCTCCCCCCCCGACAGAGAATCGCGAGGATTGCTCTCTGGAGCAAGAGGGTCTACACCTCATCCACCCTCAGGCTGAGTATTACGAATGACCTTTTTCCATGGTCAAGTACCAGAATACCCTTTGGAAGAAGAGCAAGGTCACGGCCCAGGCCCTTCCTGATTGTACCAAAACAAGAGGTTCTTAAGTGCCTGCAAAATGCTGAAGATACTAGCAAGCAACTCTTGTAGGGCCCTCTGTGAAAATCTCAGACACTGGTGCTAGGGCTGCCACTGCATTTGCCTTTGTAGTTACTCCTGGCTGAGGGTCTCAGGTTTTCCTGCTGACATCCAGTAAAAAGTGCATAATGCCCCTTTTAATGGCTCCAAGTTGTTCAGTCCAGATATGCAGGACATCATAAATGAGCTGCAGGCATCTGGCAAGGCTATCAAGTCTGTTCATTCATTCTGTCATACACAACCCAAGAGCAGACAGTGCCCTCCCTGTCACAGAGTGCCCCACAAACCTGGAGCAATCTCTTGGCCCCATGGCAAATGCAGAGCCTCCACCACCTTGCCCACCCTGTCCTCTGCTGAAGTCGCAGCCAAGCTGCCAGGGTGATAGCCCTGAAGGCTGGATCCACCTCTGCTTGACTCCTTGCCAGACCCTCCTCTTCCTGTCCCCAACCGAGAGGTGATGGTTGATCGTTCCTCCCTCCATGTCAATCAGTGGAGAACCATCACATCAGAAGCCTGGATTCTTCAAATCATAGAAAGGGGTCACACTCTGGAGCTCATTGAGCCACTTCCAGAGACTCCTCTAGTGCCTACCACCTATCCCCTGGCCCACCTGTCTGTTCTCAGGGAGGAGGTGCAGTCCCTTCTGCACAAAAAGGCCATCGAGCCAGTGCCCAGGTGCCAAAGAAACATGAGATTTTAGACCAGGTTCTTCCTGGTTCCCAAAAGAACCGGAGACCTGAGGCCCATTGTAAACCTCAAGGACCTCAATTTGTATGTCCAGTACAAGAAGTTTTGAATAATAACCTTGCAGGGCTTGCTGCCCCTCCTCAAGCTGGGCAACTGGCTGTGTTCTCTGAACATGCAGGACACGTACTATATCAGTGTTTCCACCCCACGAGAGATTCCTCCAGTTTCTTTTCCGGGGCAAGCATTGCCAATTAAAAGTATCGCTCTTTGGCTTGTCCTCTCTGTGCTGTAGGTCTTTACCAAATGCTTAGCAGTGGTAGATGCAGCTCTAGAGGAGGACTGTATGTTTTCCCTATCCGGATGATTGGCTCCTAAAGGCCTCATTCACGGAACAGGTCCTGCAGACTCTGGAGAGAACTCTTCGGCTGTTTCTTTCCCTGGGCACTACCGTCAGCTTGCCCACGTCGGTCCTGGTCCCATTCTTTTTTTTTTTTTGAAATCTCTTTTTATCTCCTCCTTGGTCACCCTCGCCATTCCTCTCCTTCGGGCTTAGCTCAATGCCCTCCAGTCCCTCACTGAATCTGCCTCTAGAGTGCCTCTCTGGTGACTCCTACCTGCCTCTTTCCCTCCATGGAGCACCTTGCACAGCGGGGTCTGCCCGTGATTGCAGACTGGGTGGCTGGAGCGGCCGTCATCCGGAATGCCGCTGGGTTTTTTCCATTTTTCTGTCCCTCCCCTCCATCCCGCTGAGGACGCCGGCTCGGGCGG
Source organism: Neoceratodus forsteri (assembly GCA_016271365.2). Taxonomy (NCBI): domain Eukaryota; kingdom Metazoa; phylum Chordata; order Ceratodontiformes; family Ceratodontidae; genus Neoceratodus; species Neoceratodus forsteri. Next base: position 1,545,077,457 of record CM028131.1, on the reverse strand, counting down.
AACGTGCTTATGCACGCCTGCCAAGTGCCAGATGGTGTCCTCCCCTTCCCGGCTCCCCCCAATGAAAGCTGCCATTGCCCAGAGAGTCGGTGCTTCCACCGGCTCTCCCGGGTGTCGGGTGCATTAAACACCCTGGTATCCCTCCTCGAGGAGGAGAGCATCTGTGGGACGCCTGATCCTCCTTCCCCTGACAACCCGAGGTCTTTTCCCCGAACCCGGTCAGCCGGGCGCAGGCGAGGTGTGGCGGCCCCAGCACCTCAACTCTCAGTGCCACTGGCAGGCGGGTCCTGGTCCCATTCTAAAAGCTGCAGTATGTGGGACCATTCTAGACTTGACACAGGAAAAGGCCTTCCTGCCTCAGAACAGGGTGAAGTGCCTTATTACTCAGGCTCAAAAAGTCACCCAGAGCTGTTATGTCCTTGCAAGAGTGTACTTGAGGCTGTTGGGATTGATGGCTGTGGCCAGCTCCACTGTTCAGCTGGCCAGGATCCACATGCGTATTCTCCAGTGGACTCTCCCGAGTACAATGGGACCAGTGCACAGATGAATTAGATCAGTTAGTGCTGATCTCCTCCCCTGTCCATAAGGTGTTCCAGTAGTGGGTGGAACCCCTGAACCTGCTGCAAGGGGTTCCTTTTCAGATCTCCTCCCACCAGCAGATTCTCACCACAGATGCCTCCGGTTTGGGCTGGGTGGCTCATCTAGGTCCCTTTCAGACCCAGGGCTCTTGGTCCCAGCTCAAAACTTCCCTGCATATCGATGTCCTGGAGATGCAGGAGTCCTGTATGCCATGTAGACTTTTCAGAACCATCTCCTCCCGGGTCAGTTGCTGATTCAGTCTGACAACCTCAGTGTCCTGTATTACATCAACAAGCGGGGTGGGGGACAAATTCATATCCCCTGAGCAGGGAACCCATGAGAGTATGGTACTGGGCACTAGACCATGGTCTAACTCTCCCAGCAGTGCACATCCCAGGAGTGCTAAACACTCTGGCAGACAGCCTCAGCTGGACGCAGTCCAGCATACATGAGGGAGCTTCTCTCATCCATCTCAGAAAATCTGTTCAACAGATGGGGTCATCTAGAGTTGGACCTTTATGTCCCACTCAATGCAAAACTACCCAGTTTCTGCTCGCTCAATCCAGGACCTGGAGTTTTCTGGTGAGACACGTTGTCCCTCTCCTCGAGTGGAAGGTTCCTTTAAACCTTTCCTCCATTTCCTCTGATTCATAGGGTGCTAATCAAACTGCAGATGGAGGGCCAGCATAATTCTGGTAGCTCCATTCTGGCCTCGACATATCTTGTTTAGGTATATAGGTGAGCGGAGGAAGACAGTGAAAGGGATACCCAGTCTGAGGAGTGGGGCAGAGGAGCGAGTGGTAGGGGACCAGGAGAAGGCTGAACTGGTGAATAGCTATTTCAGCTCAGCATTCACAAAAGAAGAGGAATGGAAGGGAAGTGAATCTAGTATGGCAGAGGTTGAAGGCGAAGGAGTGGACATGAGTCCCTTTCCGGTAGGGGAGATCCTGAGGGAGCTTAAGGACTTGAAGGTTGACAAGCCATGGGACCAGATGGGGTTCACCCAAGAGTCAATCAATCAATCTTTATTTAGCCAGGTGAAACTCCATTGAGCAAGCTCATTTTCAAGAAGGGCCTGGTAGGTACAGAATAAATAATACAGTAGCACAATAGAACATATAGCACAAATGGGCATAGTAATACATAGCAATAAAACAAGGTACAAGGATAATCTATGAGGCCCAGTCAGAAGGTGAAGCTTCATCCCAGTAAACAGTACAGCATGGAGGTGGAAACAAGTCAGCACCAATGTGCCGAACCAGTGATTTTAGACTCTGATAGCTCTAGTAGAGCATAGTTAATGCTAGTGACAGTGCAAGCTCAGGACTCAGGAGCAGGACAGAGAACTTTATCAGTTAAAGCAGAAAGAGGCTAGGAAGGCAGTCAGAATAGCAAAGGCCCAAACTGAGGAAAGGATAGCCAATTCTATTAAGAAGGGGGATAAGACCTTTTATAGGTACATTAGGGAGCGAAGAAAGACCAAAGGAGGGATACTGAAGCTTAATAAAGGGGAGGGAATGTGGGTAGAGGGTGACAGTGAAAAAGCTGGGATACTGAACGAATATTTCTGCTCAGTATTCACAAAGGAAGAGGAGGGGGCGTTACCTAAACCAAACAAGAGAAACACTCTGAAGACAGGGGTCGATACCAGTCCATTTACAGAAGAAAGGGTTCTGAAAGAACTAATACAATTGAAGGTGGACAAAGCAATGGGGCCTGATGGGATTCGCCAAGAATTCTAAAAGAACCAAGGGTAGAACTAGTGACACTGACTACTCTCTTTAACAAATCATGGGAGGATGGGGTGGTACCCGAGGACTGGAGGAGGGCAGATGTGATTCCTCTTCACAAAAGTGGGAGCAGGACAGAGGCAGGAAACTACAGACCAGTTAGTTTGACCTCAGTGGTAGGGAAAATGATGGAACTACTTGAAGGAAAGAACTGTTGAGTACCTAGAGGCCAGTGGGGCACAGGACCCAAGGCAGCATGGATTCACGATGGGAAAGTCGTGTCAGGCAGATCTAATAGATTTCTTTGACTGGGTGACCAAAGTAGTAGACTAGGAGGGGCTGTGACATGGCTACCTAGATTTTAGCAAGGCATTTGATACAGTCCCACACAAAAGATTAATTACAAGATAGCCAGCCTTGGAGGGTCCCCAGGTGGTAGGCTGGATAAAAATTGGCTAGACAACAGGACGCAAAGGGTAGTAGTAAATGGAGTACACAGTGAAGAAAGGAGGGTTACTAGCGGGCACTGAGGGTTCGGGCATGAGACCCGTCCCTTTAATGTCTTTATAAGTGACATTGCAGAGGAACTGGAAGGAAAAGTATGTCTCTTTGCAGATGACACGAAGATCTACAACAGGGTTGATACAAGATGGAGTGGAAAGGATGAGAAGGGACTTGGCAAGGTTGGAGGAATGGTCAAATGTATGGCAGCTCAGATTCAATGCAAAGAAGTGCAAGGTAATGCACATGGGAAACAAAAACCCAGGGGAAGCATACACAATGCGGGGTGAGATACTGACAACAGTAAAAATAGAAAGGGACCTGGGGGTAATTATATCAGATGACCTAAAGGTGGGCAAGCAATGTGAGAAGGCAGTAAGGAAGGCTGGGGGGATACTGGGATGCATAGGAAGAGGCATCAATAGTAGAAAACAGGAAGTTGTTATCCCTCTGTACAGACAGTTGGTGAGACCCCATCTGGAGTACTGTGTGCAGTTCTGGAGACACCATCTCTGCAAAGACATAGACAGAGTGGAGGCTGTCCAGAGGAGGGCAACCAAAATGGTGCAGGGTCTGCACCAGAAGACATACGAAGAAAGACTAAAGGAGCTTAATATGTATACCCTTGAGGAAAGAAGGGAGAGAGGGGACATGATAGAAACTTTCAAGTACCTCAAGGGAATTAACAAAGTCCAAGAGGGTAGCATCTTTCAGAAAAAGAGATGTGCAAGAACAAGGGGGCACAATTTGAAGATAGAAGGGGGATGGCTCAGAGGTAATGTGAGGAAGTATTTTTTCACTGAGAGGGTTGTGGATGCATGGAACAGCCTCCCTGAGGAGGTCGTGGAGCCAAGAACAGTGGGGGACTTCAAGAATGCATGGGACAGGCATAAGGCAGTCCTAGTGGGGGTAGGAGGAAGTAAGCTGTTGGTTAACTAGGATCTGCAGCTTATCTGTTAGGTAGGAAAATGGGCAGACTAGGTGGGCCAAGCGGTCCTTATCTGCCGTCAATTTCTATGTTTCTATGTTTCTAAGCTGGGGGCTCAGCAGCAAATAGAAAGCAGGGATGAATCCAGCAACATGGCTTAATGTAATTCTAACGAGAGGATAGAATGTATATAGGGTTGACTGTAAGAATAGCATTGTAGTACAGTTTAGCGACAGGGAGGAAATGTACTGGCAGCTCCCTTGACCACCTTATTCAGTAATTTCTTAAGATCAGGGGTGGTACTGGACAAATGGAAAGCGTGCAGATGTGGTACCTCCTTCACAAATGGGGGGAGGTGGGTAACTACATGCTGTTGAGCTTGAAATCTGTAGTAGGCAAGCTTATGAAAAAACTGCACAAGAACAGAATCATCAGCTACCTGGAGGAAAAGGGACTTCGGGATCCAAGGCAGCATGGGTTCACCGAGGGTAGGTCCTGTCCAGCGAACTTGATAGAGTTCTTTGACTGAGTCACCAAGGTGGTGGATCGGTAGGGGGAGAATGGTGGCTGTGGTCTACCTTGATTTCAGAAAAGCATTTGACTCAGTGCCACACAGGAGGCTAGTGTACAAAATGGGTTGCCTGGGGTTGGGGGAGGTGGTAAAAAGGTGGGTGCAAAACTGGCTGAAGGGCAAACCACAGAGGGTATTGGTCAATGGGGTACCCTCAGGGGAGACCGTGGTCATCAGTAGGATTCCCCAAGGGTCAGTGCTAGGACCACTACTGTTTAATATTTTTATAGGGGACATAGCAGAGGGTCTAAAAGGGAGGGTGAGTCTTTTTGCAGACGACGCAAAGGTCTGCAATAGAGTGGATACACAGGAGGGGGTGAGAGGATGTGTAGAGATCTGAGGCAGTTGGATGAGTGGTCCAGAGAGTGGCAACTGTTGTTCAGTACAGCAAAGTGTAGGGTAATACACTTAGGCAGAAAAAACGGGAAAGTGGAGTACTCTATGGGGGGGTAGGTCCCTGGAGATAACAGAAGAGGAAAGGGACCTTGGCATCATCATTTCACAGGACCGGAAGGTGGCAAAGTATTGTGGAAGAACACTGGCAAGAGCCAGCAGGATGCTGGGTTGCCTAGGGAGGGGGATCTCCAGCAGGAGGAGAAATGTCATAATTCCCCAGTACACTCAGCTGGTCAGGCCGCATCTGAAGTATGGGGGTCCAGTTCTGGAGGCCATACCTCAGGAAGGACGTGGAGAGGGTGGAAAATGTTCAGAGGGGTCAAGAGGGCATGGGACAGGCATAGAGGGCTGTTGACATGGCGGGAGGGGACTACTGAAAAGGCTTAGTGGATAACTAGGCAAACTGGGCAGACTAGGTGGGCCTGGTGGTCCTTTTTCTGCTGTCACATTCTTATGTTCCTATGTACTACAGCAGGTAGTGGAGGAACCTCCGGTCCCGCTCCATCTCTGCAGGAATCTGCTAATGCAGGTTCAGGGGACACAACCCACTCAAAAAATGTTAAATAAATTAGATTGGATATATTATAGATTAGGGAAATTTATAACTAAAAGTGCATATGGAACCCATCACTGTGATGTATATAGAAGGTTAGGATTGGTTAGAACCTGAAAAGCAAAGAGAAAATTTGGGCTAATATTTGCCATAAAATATTACATTCCAGTAAAGAGCAGCCAAAATGCAATCATTGGGTTCTCGATTAATAAGACTGAGCTGCCATCTCCAAAAAATACCTTTGATAAGAACATAACGTAGATTTGGTGACCTTACGCTGCAAAATAGTTTGACTCGCTATTGGAATAAACTCCCACAGGATTTGCAATCTATTAGTAGATTATCTACTTTTACACTGCATCTAAGTAAATGTTTAAGCTCATCTTGTCAATGTTTTTAGGTAGAAATTCACTGCATTCTTCTTAGTTTAGTGTATGTATGTATATAGTTGTTTTGTACCTATGTATTAATCAGTCAAAATCTTTATTTAATAAATCAATCAAAAATGTAGTTTGTATAGTTTTTTTGTACCTATTGTATTTTGTATAGTTTTTTCCTGTTTTTTTTGTACTTATGCCACAGGACATTGTTGTAAATGGGGATGAAACCCCAACAATTTGTATCATGTATAAAATAATTTTTATCAGATCAAATCAAAACCTCAAGTCCTTCATCTGCATGCTTGGCTCCTGAGGACGTAGCTATTGACAGATTTGGGGTTTCCCAAAGGGTGGTAGATATCCTAGTGGCTGCTTGGAAGCCCTCCACTAGCACTTATGCCATGAAGTGGCAGAGGTTTGCCATCTGGACTGCCAAACATAATCTGGACCCTTTCACTTGTCCGGTGAGCCAGATTCTGGATTACCTGATATCACTGTCAGACTCAGGTGTCCAGTACTCCTCCCTCAAGGTGCACCATTCAGCTGTCTAGGCCTTCATGAGCCTGTGGGTGACCACACTGTGGCTCAGCTGAATGTTTCCCGTACTTTCTTGAGGGGCATCCTGCATCTGAAACCTCTAATCCATTTCCCTGTCCTGGCTCAGGATTTGAATTTTGTTTTGGAGAAACTGACCCGGTCTCCTTTTGAGCCAGTCGCAACTTGCAAGCTATGCTTCCTTTCTTGGAAAGTGTTATTTTTGGTTGCTATTACTTCTGCTTGAAGGATTTCTGAGCTTTAGGCCCCCTGGTGCAAGGAGCCTTATTTGATTTTTCACAAAGACAGGGTGTCTTTGCACATGAATCCTAAGTTTCTCCCTAAGATGGTGTCTGAGTTTACTCTGAACCAGTCCATCCACCTTCCTGTCTATTTTTCTGAGTGCGTCACTCCAGGGGAAGCACTTTCCATACGCTAGATGTGCACAGGACTTTGAAGCATTATCTGCTACGGACTAAGGAATGCAGAAAGTCGAAGTAGCTTTTTGTTTCTTTTGCCACAATCAAAGAGGGCAGGGCGTTCAGGTTTCCAAACAATGTCTAAATGGCTGGCAAATTGCATTGTGTCTCTGCTTACAGTAAGTGGCAAAGAGTTGCCAGGAACGGTGAAAGCTCATTCCAGAAAAGGCATGGCTACCTCTATGGCCTGTTTCAGAGGGGTCTCAGCCACTGACATTGCACGGCTTGCACCTGGAGTACCATCTGTACCTTCACCAAGCACTACAGTCTGGACAGTGCCTCAAGAGCCCATGCAGGTTTTGGCAGGGCTGTGCTGCAGGCCCCTGCCTTAAGTTAGGGATGTCCTTCAATCTGGACCATTTCTGTGGAGGAGCTGTAATTGTTTGGAGGAGCAGATCGGGGGGGGGCGCACATCGGTGGCGGAGGGGCAGAGGGCAGTGTGGGCTGCATAGGCAGTGTGGAGAAAGCATCAGGACCACATCGGTGGGGAAGAGAGCACACTAGCAGGCGACAGCATCTACCGGAGGGGAGCTGCTGGCTGCGTCAGCAGCAGGACGGGGAACCAGAGAAATCTTCCTGGTGGCTGCAATGGCAGTGGGCCAGGGCTGGGCGAGAGAGAGGGCTGCTGGGAGGAAATAGGTGTAGAGGCAAGAGGCCCAATCAGAGGGCTGGGGCACCTATTTTGAACTCGCCCGGCTGGGCTATAAAGGAAAAAAGCCCAGCCACCTTCACTAAATCTGGTCACCGGAGGAGCTGTAATTGTCCCCGCCTGACTCTCTATTAAATAGTCAGGGGAGGAGTCTGGGCAGGAGTGAGCTGACAGTAGCCTGGCCTTGATCCTCTGAGAGGTTGGACTGACACTGTGCATACTGTGTTGGGGATTGTAAAGTGTATTCACTGGGACTTCTGTGTGGGGGATTAAGTGTATTCACTGGGGATTTCTGAAAGTTGTGTAGCCACTTGGGGCTCTGATCGCTGGGGTCCCTGGTGGGATTGTTTTGCATTACATGGAGGGCTTTTGTCCTATAACCTACTAAGTTGATGAGGATGGGGAAGGCACCACATGTCATGAGAGCAGGCACCTTTGGAAGGGTGATTGGGTTGTCACAAATGCACTCAACAGGTTATGCCTCTGCTCCCACAGTGCCAACCTCAGAGCACAGTAGTGTGAACAGGTGACAGACAAGGTAATCCTCCTGTCTGCCTTTGGGTCCGAATCACCTTTAGTCGTAAGTTCTGGGGGGGATTCAAACTGTGAAGCTTATGCTAGCATACCAAATGTACAGGCTCAGATATGTACCCTCTTTGGGGATTGTAGTACAATGTTTCACCAGGGGCACCAAGCCAGGCTTCCAAAATGAACCCTGGTAACTCTATAAGAGACCTTAGGTATATTCTTACCTTTTTACTCAAGCTCAGTAATGCCATCAAACTCTTGAACAATTGTCAGACTTGACCACCTATACATCACATTGTAAAAAAAAAAAAAAAGGACCGGAGCAAAGGGGTGGCTAGAGAAAATAAGGAGAGGGCTACATCTGATGCCCAGATTGTGGGAGGGTGAGACCCCGGCTTGGGGAGACGCCGTGAGAATAAGAGAAGATGGGCATGGAAGGGGTGGAATCTGTGGGTTGGGCAGGGTGGCAAGGGGAGAGTAAGAGTGCTTCAGTTAGGGGATTCCATGATCAGAGGTATCCAGGGGGAGGGGCAGGGGGGGTACAGCCTGTCCAGTTAAAACCAAATGCCACCCTGAGCTGATGGTGCACAAGGCCAAGCATGAGGTATATTCATTGGCAAGGGAATGTGGGGGGTCCCTGGACATACTGGTGCATCTCGGTACAAATTAAGTAAATGGAAATAGTAAAATGGAGATACAGGCAAGGTTTCCGGAGCTAGCCAGGGTTTGCCAGTCCATAGGATGGTCGATCTCCTTCTAGGAGATCCTGCCAGTGCTGAGGGCTAGTGGGGAGAACAAACTGAAAATAAGGGTGGTTAACGCACAAGGGGGAAATTGGGACAAGGGGAAAGGGGTGGAGGGTAGTCCTGATAAATGCAAGGAGCTTAGGGAATGAGATGCCTGAGCTCCAGGCGATGCTAGTTGAGGGGGAAGTTGATGTGGCAGCTGTCCCTGAGACCTGGGCCACTCAAGGGCACAATTGGGACCTAAACATGGAGGGCTACACTAGGCACAGAAAGGACAGGGGGAGGGAAGGGGGGTTGCACTGATAGTCAAAAGTGGCATCAGTATAGAAGGGATGAAGGAGGGGAGCATGGAGGCAATTTGGGTCACCCTGATATTGCGGGGAGGTAAGAGAGCAAAAATAGGGGTGGTATACAGACCGCCTGGCTGGCAGAGGATGTGGAAGAGAGCTTGGTGGCTAATGTTGCGGGCCACTGTAGATTGGGCAACTGAAGGGTAGTGGTGATGGGGGACCTAAACATGCCAGGAACAGAATGTGGGACGATGACGTACCCAGTGGCCAAGGAACAGAGGTTGCTGGATGTCTTCCAGGACACACTCCTGACCCAGTACATAGGGGAGCCGACTAAGGAAGCCAGGACGCTAGACATAGTCCTGGCAGACAGTGACCAGATTAGGGACCTGGAGGTGAGGGACCCGTTGGCAGGGAGTGACCATGCCACAGTCTGGTTTGTCCTGGACCTGGGTGGGGAGAAAAGTCGCACAAAGTCGGTGGTAATTGACTTTAGGGGTGCGGATTTCAGGGGGATGGGAAGTATCCTTAAGGGTCATTTAGAAAGAATAAGGTCAGACATGGATGCTGACAGTAGGTGGGAGATCAGTAGGAGCAGGTTACAGGAGGCCACCAGGTCCTGTGCAAGAGAGGCACAAAGTCGGTAAGGCCAGAAATCCCTGTTGGTGGACCCAGGAGGTTCAGGAGGCGGTGAGGGAAAAGAAGGCTGCCTATAGGCGATTCACTCTAGGAGCAAAAGGGATCATGGGGATTATGAACTGATGGCCAGGAGGATCACCAGGGTGGTGAGAGTGGCCAAGACAAGGAAAGAGCAGAGCTTGGCCTGGGGGGATCGGTGGGGGGGGGTAAAAAAAGGGGTTCTTTAGATATATTGGGAGGAAAAGGAAGGTGAGGGGCATATCAGCAGGATTAGATTGGGAGGGAGGGATGGGCACAGGAAGCGGAGAGCAGGCCGAGGTTCTAAATGAGTACTTTGCCTCAGTTTTTACCAGAGAAGAGGGAGACTGCACCTTTGGGGGGAGAGAGAGTGAACCACTGGGAGGGTGGGGAACCTTAGAGACCGGGGAGCCCTAGGAAGCGACTCAGGAGGGGGAAGGACCACACCACAGATAGAGAGGGTATTAGAGGGAGCAAAGGGAGAGAACATGGAGGATAAAATCCCAGTAGAAAGAGTGAGGGCAGCTCTCCGATCCCTTAGGACAGAGAAAGCACCAGGGCTGGATGAAATACATCCCAGGGTGCTGAGGCAGCTGGCAGATGTCCTGGCAGCTCCCCTGGCAGAGCTTTTCAGCATCCCTCAAGACTGGAGGGTGGCCCATATCGTGCCTATCCACAAGGGAGGATCAAGAGAGGAGGCAGGGAACTACAGGCCCATTAGCCTGATGTCGGTGGTTGGCAAGGTGATAGAGGGTATTGTCTAGGAAAGGATTGGGGGGGTACTGCAGCAAATGAGGTACCTGGACGGTAGACAGCATGGCTTCGTCCCGGGATGATTGTGTCAGACAAACCTTGTGGAGTTCTGTGATTGGGTGACTAGTGCCCTGAACCAGGGTAGGCCAGTGGACGTCCTTTTTCTGGACTTCAACAAGGCATTTGACTCGGTCCCCTGTGGTGGACTGCTGGCCAAGCTGGGAGAACTATGGGGTGGGGATGCAGATGATCAGATGGACAGGAAATTGGCTCTCGGAGAGTACTCAGAGGGTGGTGGTTGTGGGGTCTAGTCTCATCTCCATTGTGAGTCATTAGTGGGGTTTCCCAGGAATCGGTGCTAGAGCCCCTTCTCTTTAACGCCTATGTCTCTGACATAAGGAAAGATATCAGGAGCAAAATGAGTCTCTTTGTGGATGACTGAAAGCTGGGAGCAGTGGTGGATGGGGAGGAAGGGAGAGTGGGCCCTGCAGGAGGACCTGGAGGCTCTGGAAAGGTCGAGAAAATGGAAACTGAGGTTCAATGCAAGGAAATGCAGGGTTCTGCACCTGGGGCAGATCTGGGCCAAGTGTATACCCGGGGGTGACTGACTACAAGTCTCACAGGGCGAGAGGGATCTGGGGTGGTGCTGGACGACTCCGAAGGGGGAAGTGATCCTCCCCTGTATAACTGCTTGGTTAAGCCGCACCTCGAGTACTTTGTGCAGTTTTGGAGACCACACTTAAAAGGGGATATTGCACCCCTGGAGAGGGTGCAAAAGAGGGCAACCAGAATAATCTGGAGCTTGGGGGACAGGACCTATGGGGAGAGGCTCGAGGAGCTCAACATATATACCCTGGAGGAGAGGAGGGATGGGGGACATGATAGAGGTCTTCAAGTACATAAAGGGGATAAATAAAGGAGGCTTACTCGGGGTGTTCCAAAGGAAGGAGAGGGGGGCAACTAGAGGACAGGGGTGCAAGCTGGAGTGGGGGGGAGGAAGAGGTGTTACTTCATTGAGAGGGTGGTGGAACCATGGAATGCGCTGCCCCAGGGACTGGTGGAGGGGTTTAAGAGGGGCTGGGACAGGTATGGGGGAGGCTGACCAAGTCCAACACAAGGGGAACATCTTGGGCTAGGGACGGAAAAACTCAAGGGGGATGGCAGGTGCAGCAAAATTGGTGCCCCAGTATGGGGGCTGACTACCAAGCAGACAAGAAAGACCATTGGGTCTCCTCTGGTGGCTTTTTAGTATGTTAGTATGTAACTGCTTGAGACTCATTCCATCTGTGGGATCTGATGACTGAGATACCCCCGAAAAAGATAGAAAAGTTACATAAGAACTTTCTGTAACAGTAAATCTTTGAGGGGATCTCAGTCATCAGGTTCTTCTTCCCTCCCTCCCACCATCCCCCCTTTTTGGGGGGGGCTGTCTCTCTTAGAACTGGCTATCTGGTATATCCAGCCTTTCATATGGGCCTGGGCACTTCTCTCTCTCCCCTCAGTCCCCCATGGCTAGAGCTATGCTCCTTTTGTGTCTGGGGGGAAGAACTGGGGAGGAAGTTGGGCCACTCAGGCCTGTATAGGGTTGGTGACGGCCGCAGATGACATTGGCATGGGCAGCCCCAGTTGTGGTACTGTAAATCTTCTGTGTGGATCCTGTTTCGCTGATGGTGAAGTTCCATCTGTGGGACCTGATGACCGAGATCCCCTTGAAGATCTGTTGTTACAGTAAGTTTTTACATAACTGTTCTTTATTGCCGGCCTGTCAGTGCAGCAGTTGGAATTCTGCTTGAGACACTGGTGACCTGGGTTCGGGAACAGACCCAAGTCGTCGGAGGGCCAGCCGGGGGGAGAAGGCTCGAGCATCCTAGGGAGCTCGCCTTCTCCGGGGGGAAGGCTGGGCAAATGTCCAATGCTTGATGGACCCCGATGGAGGCCAGAGGTGCCGCAGCAGCCGGCATTCAGAAGCAACTCGGAGGGCCGGGATGGATGCTGGATGTCGTTGCACATTTCTGCCCCCCACGTACAATCTACAAAAATTCTCCCATGGATGGCCCTAGATAAAGCCTGCCCTGGTCTTCATCAACCTCCAGGACTGACCCTTGGACCTAGTCCCGGTTTGTGGTGCTGTACTGGGGCAGCGTTGCACCCCACCCTGGGGGGCAAGCCAGGGGTATCCGAAGGGTCGTGGTCTAATGTGGAGGTGGAGGCAGGGGTCTGTGACCAAGCTGAGGTGCCGGGTCATCCATGGAGGGGCAAAAGGCATAATAAATAAAATAAAAAAATAACTGTTCTTTATGGTTTTTGATTCCCCTAGGAGAATGGGAGATGGGGAAAATCAGTTGTCTGGTAAAACTGTGGCTTCAGTAGTTTTAGAAGTAGTAGGTAAGTCTAAGTACCTTGGGGTGTGGTTCAGTTCTTATTTAACTTGGGAGGCCCACATTTCTTCAACAGTGTGTAAAATTGGGCAAAGCTTGGGTGCTCTTTGTAAGTAAGTAAGTGAAATCTATTTATCAAGCGCGCCATCCCAGAGGCTCTGGGTGCTGTACAGGCAACTGTAGGTTATGTAATGGCCTTTCTTATGATACAAGGTTCTGAAATGTTACTACGGTGTTACTACTGTTGCTCATTTATGGTGATTTGACTTATGGGGGTGCAGATGCTACTCATCCTGTTAGGCTAGATGTAATTCTAAATCGAATGGCCAGGTTTGAGATTGGTGCCCCATTTAGAACGCATAGGTGTATTCTGTATCATTTGACAGGCTGGACGCCACTCGATGTTGGAAGAAAAATGCGTACTTTTAAGTTTTTGCATCTGAGCTTGAACCAAATTACATATCGTATTTGCTGCAGGTAAGGCTGATTAGATTAGGATTGACGCCTGCAGGGGTGGGGGGGTGGGGGTATAGAATTTGTGGTCCCACATGTTATTAACATTAAGAGAAGATCACATTTTTAGTTAGTGCCACACTTTTTTGGAATTGGATCTCATACATGCATCCTTATCATGGTGATCCTGTCTGTGGTAATAGTATACTGCAGTGGTTGATAACAGTGGCCAGACGATTTGTGACTGTGAGAATTAGTAGCTGTCCTTCTATTACTTACTGGAGCGTTGCACAAATCCCTTGACAATGGCCTTCTCACAGGGGCCGTTTTCGTTGACCTCTCCAAGGCCTTTGATACAGTACACCATGGACTACTAATACACCAGCTACTGAATGCCAGGCTATCACCTGACTCTTCTCTCTGGTTTAAAAGCTACTTAGAAAACCGGTCACAGAGTGTAAAATTGCGGATGTTCTTTCTAACACCCTGCCTGTTCACGTCGGTGTCCCACAGGGATCCATACTGGGACCCCTCCTTTAGCCTTTTCATAAACTCCCTCCCTTACCACTGCTCTGGAGCAGATCATACTATATCAGCTGATGATGCTGTTGTATTCTCCACTACAAAGATACTGCAACTCTTCAACACAACCTTCAACTTGGTTTCAGTTCTGTAAAGACATGATTTCTTAATCATAAACTGGTCCTCAATGACAAGAAAACCAAATCTATGCTCTTCTGCAGCCTCATAACCCACACAAGCTACACCACTTGGCCATTCTCCACCACCCAGGGAACACTCTAGATCAGGTGGTGTCCTTCAAACACTTAGGATACAGCTTGACCCTAATCTCCTATGGACTTCATGTAGATAATGTAGCTAGAGCTGCTAATACATGTGCTTGGTCTCCTACAAACACAGACCACACCTCACGCCCAGAAGCTTTGAAGTTTGCAGTCCTGAGCTCCAGGATCTCTGTAATAGACTATGGTCTCATGATTTATGGCTCGCCACAACCACAACCCTTAGATGCCTCTCAACTGCCTTTAAATAAAGCATGTCGGCTCATCACTGGTGCTCACCGCCTCACCCACACATGTGACCTGTACACTCAGACCGCTGACTCCAACTATCAAACCACATGAAGTTTCTCACCTGCTCCATGGTCAAAAATCTACCTTGGCCTTGCACCTTCTGGGTCCTAACTCTGTTACAACACCGAATTAACAAATGGTGCCTAGGAGATCCACGCTACAGCTACTGAAAGTCCCCACTGTCACACTTCACAGGGACAATGCTCTTTTGCTTATCGAGCACCACTCTGGTTCAATGGGCTCAGCCCAACCATCTCCTCTGCCCCAACTATTGGTATGTTTAAAACTAGGCTCTGGGACTATCTCACTACCAACAGCTCCTGTGACTGCCCAACTTAAACCTTGTTTCTCCACTTCCTTTCTGCTCTAGTTGTCTCTCCCATCCCTCCTCACTGGATTCTACCTCACATCTTGGTATACCCAATGCTGCACTTTTCACCTTTCGCCACCCTTCCTACATTCCTTTCCCTTCCCTCCCTATGACTTGGCACTCTTATCTGTTGTCTATTTTCACTGACAAATGCCACTGGCTGCCTTGTTACAATACTACCCTTGAACTGTATTAATCTGTACTCTGTTTGTAGTGTCCACATTGTTGTAATGCCTGTCTTGATGTTCCCCATAATTTGTATTTCTCTGACGTGGAATTTTTGTAAAAGAGCCATGGCTCAAAGGTATTTGTAATCCTAGACTTGATAAATAAATAAATAAAAAAAGTTGTATGCAAGAAGTATAATGTGAATGTACTATAAATTTTAGTTGGTTTTAAATTAGATTATTATTTTTGTTATCCTATTTTCTTAGTATTGAATTATTATTTTATATATGAATAAAGTATATGGTGGTGTGGAATAAAGTTTGAGACAACACTAAGTGGTTAGGATGCTCATAAACCCCGAGAGTTAAGCTGAGGGGTTTATGTTAGTATCTAACCCCGAGGGTGTGTGTAAACTTCACGTTTAAACAAACTACCTGGGCTGTGAGAATAGTGACGGATGTTGGCCTCCACAGTTGTGCACTATTCCCCCTCCGCTCTCTGGGACCTCTGCCCCTTTTTTACTCCTCCTCCTCTTGAGTTTGTAGTTTACCAGCACTGTAGAGGACTTGGTATTGTACGTAGGAAATGGAGGGGTTCGAACAGTGGAGGGGGAATGAGGGGGGCCATCGTATCTGGGTGGTGAAATTCAGGAGACACCCTGGGGCAAAATGGAACTCAGAATGTGGTCCTACATGTCTGGCTTCCATACCCAATGGCACCACCGACTATGGTGGGCAGGTGGTCCGGGCGGCTCGGGAGGTTCATCCGACTCGAGTGGTTCGTCCGACTCGGGCGGTGCTATGCAGTGCCAGGTCTGTTAGAAACAAGACTGCAATTATTGCTGATCTTGTTGAGACAGTGGACCTGGCATGCATCACCGAGACCTGGCTGGATGAGAATTCTGGTCCCATTTTGGAGGCCCTTACATCAGTTGGGTACTTGGTGATACACCGACCGAGATTGGACCGTGGCGGGGGGGGGATTTGCTTTCTGTTTTAAGACAGAACTTAACCTCATGAGTGTACTAGTCAAGGAGACTGTCATTCAAGTGTGTCGTAGTAGCAGGTGTAGGTTGTCGGATTGCTCTCCTATCGTCCACCCGGTGATGAGAAGCAATTCCTTCAGGAAGTGGCAGACTTCGTCATCGACATGGCATTTGAGTCACCCAGACTGATGGTTCTGGGCGATTTCAGCGTCTGGGTCAATGATGAACTTTCGCAGTTTGGTCAGCACTTCCTCTAGTTGATGACTCTCTGGGCCTTACACAGGTAGTTACCACTGCTACTCACAAACATGGACACTCCCTTGACTTAGTCTTTCTCCTAGGGATTGAGACTTCCGGCTTGGAGGTGGAACCAGTTGGGTGGTCCGATCATTACACCATGGGGTTTAGTTTTAATACCCCCCTTCGTAGGCCTACCCCTATGGAGATGATCAAGTACCGTCCTTTACGAGATGTTAACTCTCTTAGCCTACTGACGGTGCTTGATCTCCCATCCTTTCCGTTAGCTAGCAGTGATCCAGAGACCTTTGTGATGGCCTGTAATTCGGCCATCTCGGTGGCTCTGGATATCATTGCTCCAGTCAGAGTTCATCCTCTCTCCCTTCACCCTCGATCCCCTGGTTTGATGGGACTTTGAGGGAGATGCAGAGACTGGAACGAAGGTTAGAGCATTTTTGAGCAAGTCCACTCTAGATACCGACCATCTTAGATTGATGGACCATTATCAAGCCTATCAATCTGCAATTTCCTGTAAGAAGGCAGAGTTCCTGTCCAGGGAGATTGCAGCTGCTCAGAATCTAGCAGCTCAGCTTTTCCGCACTGTGGACAGACTGTGCAACCCAGCCTGTCTGCAGGTGTGGAAAGCTTTTTCGCAATTAGTGTGACAAGCTCGCTCTATTCTTTGCTAATAAGGTGGCTGACATCAGAGCAGCACTTCAGCCGACACACTCTATGGGTGTTGCTTTGGATCAGTCCGAGGTCACTACACCTCGGTTTTCTTGGAGTACTTTCAGCCGACCGGAGTTCATAGACGTCATGCGGATTATCCAGACTGAGTGCCCTACATGCTGTAGTTTGGATCCTGGGCCAGCATCCCCAATTTTGGGCTGTATTGATGTCATCGGCCCAGTCCTTGCATAGATAGTCTGGTGCTCCCTGGAATCCGGAGAGTTTCCTAGCTCTCTGAAGGAAGCAGTGTTGACACCCTTCTTGAAGAAAGCTACCTTGGACCCAGACTGCCACACCAACTACAGACCTATCTCAAACCTTCCCTTTGTGGGGAAGGTGATCGAGAAAGTAATGGCAGCACAACTGGAGGACCATTTGACCATCCGTGACGTCTATGAACTGCTCCAATCTGGTTTCCGCAAGAGACTTAGTACCGAAACAGTGCTGGTTCGGGTGTTCAATGATCTCCTGATGGCGAGAGATCTGAAGAGTTGTTCTGTCTTAGTCCTTTTGGATCTCTCATTAGCATTTGACACCGTGGACCATGGGGTACTGCTGGGGTGCCTGAAGTACATCTGTGGAATGTCAGGGACGGTCCTCAGGTGGTTTACATCATTCCTCAGGGGGTAGAACACAGAGAGTGGGGTCTGGAGTTTATTCTTCAGACCCCATCTCTCTGTCATGCAGAGTTCCTCAGGGCTCAGTGCTTTCCCCCATGTTGTTCGCAGTGTACATGCTCCCCATCGGAGACATTGTAAGAAGGTATGGGCTGAGGTTCCACTGCTATGTTGATGACACCCAGCTCTACCTGTCTTTTACACCTGTCCAGGTTGGAGCTGTTCAGTCTTCAACAACTGTCTTAAGGAAATCCAGGCTTGGATGGATGCCAGCTGGCTGAAGTTGAACTCAGGAAAGACAGAGGTATTGGTTGTGGATCCGGGTCGCCAGATGGGGGTTGGGGAAGTGGTTCACCTCTGGGAATTTTTCTCAAAGAGGTCTCACTCCCGGCTTCTGAACAGGTGCATAATCTGGGGGTAATTTTTGATGAAGGGCTGACCCTGCATTCACAGATTCACAGGTGTCGGCTGTTGTCAAATCTTCCTTTTATCATTTTAGGAATATCGCCAGAATTAAGCACCTTGTTCCGTCTGGAGACCTTCCTACTCTGATCCATGCCTTTGTGTCCTTGCGCTTGGATTATTGCAACTCCCTTTACCTAGGGTTGCCTGGGATTGAAGTCCGCCGCTTGCAGCTTGTGCAGAATGCAGCAGCCCAGCTATTGACGGGGTCTTCTCGATCCTGCCATATTTCGCTTGTTCTGCGCGAACTGCACTGGCTGCCTGTTCAGTGGCAGATCATCTTTAAAGTCAGTTTACTGACTTTTAAAGCCATACATGGACTGGGCCCTGACTACCTGAAAGAGCTCCTGGTTCTTTACTGCCACGGACTATCTCTCCGCTCGGCCGATAGGGGTTGCTAGAGATTCCAAGGGTATGTTTGGAAACATTGGGGGCAAGAGCATTTGAGTATGCTGCCCCTACCCTTTGGAATTCTCTACCCCGCCGGCTTTGGGAGTGCACATCTGTGGATGAATTTAAACAATACTTAAAAATGTATTTGTGGTTACAGGCCTTTGGAAATTGAAATAGTTTATTTTATTAATTGGTGCTTTTTCTTTTAATTATTATTTTATTACTGCGTGCTAGTATTTTAAGGTGTATTTGTTCATGAATTGTAAGGCACCTTGGTTGCTGATAAGGTGCTTAATAAATAAAATATTATTATTATTATTTTATTTTATATAATTGCTGTGTTTGCCTTTTTCGCCACAGCAATTATATAAAATGGAAGTTTTTGTGCTCTCCGAGCCCGCAGTATAGCGCAGTGTTCCAAGGCTCTGAGCTGCAAATCTGGTGACATCCAGCAGACCATACCTGGGTTTGAATCCCACAGTTTCCACTTGCATACTGTGTCACCCTGAGCAAGTCACTTAACCTCTTTGTGCTCCCAGGTTGATCCTGTAAAAAAGCTTCCAGCTTGGTGTGCTATACCTGGTTAAACAACTAAATAATAAAAAAAAAATTCAGTGTGCAGTCCCTGGTGCCGTTTTCTATTTATTTAAAACTTTTTTTTCTTTTTCAGTCAGCAGTGGAAAGATAAGTCTTTCCCCCTTGTCTTAGATTTTCTGTTTAAAATTTACTTACTGCCGAGTCCGAGTGGCGGTTAAGTCTCTGGAGGAAAAAAAACTTGCGGCCAGTAGTCAATGGAAGAGCTGCAAGGGGGCATGCACAGAGTGAGGGAAACCATGTGCATGTTTGCTGTTATAAACGCTCCTTTGTAATGGCAAATTACACTGTGGTTTCCCTATGGGAAAAAGGCAAAGCCAGTTATTATGTCTTAAATGTATGTATATTACGTTGTAATGATTTATTGTCATGTAACCTCGTCCACTGATAAACTGAGGGTGTCATTGTAAACGAGCGTGACAGCTCATCTGACTAAACAGCATCCTGTTTATTACTATTCTAATAAATGAAAATGCAGTGAATTTAATGAGACACAGTATTTATCATGCTGTGTGATGATCGTATTTTATATTGCAAAATGTTCGGTGCATTATCAGTCTCACAGTGCTGAAGCTGTGTGCCTCAGTAGCACAGTGGCTTCTTGTTTAAAAAAAATTAATGTCACTCGCAGAAAAGCAGCTGAGATTTTACAGTTTAAAACAAAGTTTACATAACTGAACTATGAGTTCCAGTGAGTTTGTGTAACTAAACTGTCTCTGTGTCTCTTTAAACCCCATCCTTATAAAAAATGCTAGACAGTAATTAAAAAAACATGGGTAGGTGTGTGTAACATAGAATTTTATGCATAACCTTGGTGTGGTTTGCTTTTATTAAAACCAGGTTTATGTAGTGTCACACAACTAAAATGTGTAAAATTCTTACTACACACACCCATGTGTTGTTCTCTATTTTACTTACAGTGCTTCTCGAGGTAGTTGAAAATGGTTTTGTCACTCAGTTTGGAAAGTAGGCAATTAGAGTTGAGGCTACCCTTGACCTGGGTGCTGGAGCAGAGCCAGGAGAGATTGTAAAAAAGTTGAACATAGGGAGTGGGTGGAATCTGAGTGTAGCATAATTAAATTTGAAATTACATTGGGCAGACTAAAATGGCAGTAGCACAAGAATTTTGAACATCAAAAAAAATGGATTTTGAGAGAGACTGCAAATCATTTACTCTGGAGAAGCTGAGAAGTTTTCAAGTAGCAGTTGGGAATGGGGCAATCACAACGATTCCAGTAAATCAAGGAAGAAAAAAAAGAGAGAGAGAGCAGTGTTAACTAACAGACACAGGTGTAAAGATCAGTTCAAAGCAAACCACTGAGGTCCCAGGGCTACTGGTTCTGGGAATACTGGTCCACAAAACATGGAGCCATACATCATCATTTCAGATAAGTTCAGAATATAATACAGCTTTATTGGAAGTACACAATCTAACAATTTATTGAAATCACTGGTGACTCAGTGTATTTTTTGCCACCCTGTATATTTTATTAAAATATAATCCAAAGAAAGAGAAACTTCTTATTGTTTTCTTTCTTTGCTGTCTCCCAAGCAACCCACACCTTTGGTCCTCTTTTGTCTTTTGTCCACAGTGCACTGGGCTCCATTGTTCACCAACAAGCACCCTTGAAGCCCCAGTGCCGAAGACCCAATCTACCTGGTCGACAAACAGTAAATAAAACTAAATATATCCCATCACAGGGGCTCTCTCTGCTGCCACCAGTGAAAGGGGGGATTTGTAACCCTGGTGGTGGTGGGAAGGCGAACTCGTAGCGTCAGAGGGTCATGGTGTGTGGACGGCATGGAGACCATCATCTGATGTGTCAGACTGAGCATGTTCGCTTTTTCTCCTCAGACCCACCCACCCACCTTCTTATTGCTCAGCTCTCCAGTGCTGTGTCCCATAGACTGTCACCCTCGACATCACTGCTTGGCTCACAACCTCTGAAAGGGACATTGCTGCAGAAGCCGAGGATCTCTAATGCAGATTATTTGTGTGAGCAGATTGTGCCCTATGCATGATCGGATGGGAATTATGCTCCAAAGGTGCGTATCCCACCCTCATAGCTCTGTGGCCCAAGACAGGCACAGGGTGCACTGTATTCACTACCACATGCTCCTGTGGAGCACCTGTCTGTGGCACCCCCCCGGCACACAGATGCATGGAGGATATTTCTGTGGACTGGGCGCACATCCAGTGGGATGTCTGGACCCGGTCCGCTAACAGATCCCTTGCACCCTCTGGATGTAGATGTTGGAAGGCGCAGTGTGTGCTTCCAGGTCAGGGCAGGTGGGTGCCTGATTTGCCGCCCCAAGCCCTCCTTGTTGTCCCATGAGCTGGGGTGGCATATAGGGGGGTCTGCAGTGCACCCACATTGGCGCTGCGGCCAGCAGCGGCATGCGGGGGGGCATGTATCCCTTATGGCTGGGTGTTACCCAGCATAAGGTGTGCCCCGCATGCCTAGCACTCTGCACCTTTGTGAATGGCGTGGGTGCGGGCACGCCCCTGGCGCACACCTGTCGCCACTGGCGCACTGCTATCTCTTGGCGGGGGAGCGGGTTTGTAACTGCTAGCACACCTCTGAATGCTGCATCTGTCCATGGGACCCCGCTCCATGGCATTCAGTCGTAGCAATGCCAAAGCGCTTGGTGTATGTGGCGCGTTGGCATCATGCATAGGGCTCATTATTTGTAATTTCTAAAAAGGGGTACTTTCACCAAACGGTTTATTGTATTGTGTGGGAGCTGGGTAGGCTGTACCAGTAGGGGCCCCGTGGATGGGTATTGTTTTCCAAGGGGCAATACTAGCTTATATTCTAGCCCATTTAATCTTTTCCTGGGTAAAGGCACCCAAAACTTATTATCATTAATAACATCTTTGGGTAGTGAATCCCCACAGGAGATATTGACCCAGGCATCTCAAGCATATAAGGCAGGGGTGGTGTGTAGACATCTACTGTGACCCGGTACAACAGTATCACAAAACACCTTGAAAGCAATGGACATGTGCAACATCAGTTACTGTAAGCAACGCATAAGGAGGTTGAAAGTGTAACTGGGGAAGAGAGAGGTCAAAGGAAAGCTCTGGGAAGCAGGTGGGCCTTGTGGTTTTAGCACTAAGTTATGAACCTGGAGACTGTGGAGACCCAGGTTTGATTCCACAACTGCCACGTACTCACTGTGTGACCCTGAGCAAGTCGCTTAACCTCTTTATGATACGTGAGTGTTACTTTTTCCTATAGGAAGACAGTTATGCTGGAGTTTCGGTAGACTCTGGTTGCTGAGATTCCTTTTCGTAATACTTTTGATCTAAAACAAGACTTATCATATTATAAAAGGAATCTGTCACTGAAGTACACGTGCAGCTTGAAGTGTAATCACCAACCAGAGCCGCCAGCACCCCTGACAGTACCTGAGCACAGTGAAATTTACAAAACCATGGCCCCTGGCTGCCTCTTTTAGTTCGTCTCTACCCACATTAATTTCCCAGCCTTACTTTAATTGAAGTCCTTGTCTTTTGAGTGTTGCACAGCCACCACGTGGTCGCGTGTACTCTTTCTCCACTTGTCGGAGTGTTTGCAACTGCTGCTTGCCTATTCCAGCTACCTCGCTTCCTCCAGCCCTCTTATTCCATCGCTGTAATCACCTCTCCGGTCTGTCTCTCTGCACTTTGAGTCTCCTGTGTCTCTACTGATAGCAATATTATGCCCCATCCACCACCCGTCCTAGATTATAAAGAGCTTTGGGATGCAGCCTGAAGGACAGATGCTACATAAAACCAAATTCCTTTGTTTCCCTTTTTTTTTTTTTTTGCATTATTTATTTATCACCCCCTGCGTCCGACTGGCCTCTCCTTCAGGCCTTCTGCCAAGGACTACCCCCGCTTACTCCATTCCGAACCCACCCCAACACCAGCTTCCCCCAGATCCCAGATCGCTGCCGACCAGGGTAGCCCGACGTAACCCTTCGTCGGACGGGTCCCCTCCTTCCGGAGGGAAATTGCCTTCAGGCATTCTTGCTCTCGGCCCTGATGCTGCTGGGATCGGGATTCCCCTGGCTCATCGGGGGTCCCATGGAGGTGGGGGAGCCAGGCAGCCATGATCTGGTCGCTTGGATGCCATTTTCTGGTTTTCCCCTGTCGCGCCGCTTGTAGTGCCCTGCCCCACCGGGCTGGCAGAGCGAGGCATGGCCCTAACTCACCCCGGGAGTGAGAGCAGTCCTTAGGATGCTTGATCCTCTCCCGTCTCTGTCGGACCCCCAGGCGACCCAAGTCCGCTCCTGAACTCTGGATCGCTGGGCGTGGTTTGAGGTAAGGCGCCTGTGCCTCAGCCCTCTACACCACTGGGCTGGCATTGTTTCCCTTCTTAATCACCATGCTTACTCTGCCTCGGAGACCATCGAACTTTCTCCACTGCGCATCCCTGCTTCTCCTCTGGGCAGTCTGCCTTCTGTTGTCAACTTCCCACACTCTGGAACTAGCTTCCCACTCCCCCTCCGCCATTCCACCTCCCCATTCTCTATCAAACATCAGCTCAAACCCACCCCCCCAGCTTGTATCTGTTTCCCCCAGGTGACACTCTCTGGTGGCACAGGCGGCACATGGGGAATTCTGTCCCCCTGCCTATCAGGTCTTTACTGTACCACCATTCTTATCTTAGGTACCGCGATGAAGCACTTTTGCACGTGTTTAGCTGGGCCATACTGTACTGTAACTGCACTTTACTTTGTAGTAAGTCTTGCACTAAGTTATGTAACTCTGTAGCATTTTGTTATTGCAATGTGCCTGAACTTTATTCTGTATCAAAAATGTGACCGTGTTGTGCTCACTGTTTTCTCCAGTCATCCTTTCCCCCCAGGTTGCTTCTGGAAATGAGCCTGGACTCAGTGTGCCTCTCCCCATTACCAATTTTTAAATAAATGAGTGGAGGTTAAGTACAGAGAGGGTTGCTCCTGAAAAGGGACCTTCAGGGCTCAGTGGGCCTACCCGGTCACCAAAATTTAATGAATAAATAAAATAAATAAATGACATGCTCAGGGTCATGCAGTGAGTCAGGGGCCCTGATAGACTTCCAGCCTGTGTCTCCAGGTTCAGAGCTCTGCTATCTAACTACTAGGCTAAACAAAGTAGAACAATAGAGGCTTATGTTCCTGGAATGTTTTAGCAAATCAGTATATTTTTGGCAGTGTGGTAACAGGTTCTAATTGGCTGCAGTACATGAGTTGTGGAGGCATTACTGAAATCCACTAGCTTGCTGATCCAACACTTCTTTACTGTATCCTGTTTCAGTGTGTGAGTTTTCAAACATGAAATGCTGTAAGTGTTCTCCTGGAAGAGAGCCTGATCAGGTGTCATACGTAGATGGTTTTAGGCAAAACGAAGCTTTGTTAGCATTAGGTATGTATTGTTTCCTGGCAACCGAACAGATACGGAGACTGGACATGGCTGGTTACTGTTTAATGAGATGTGTGCCTGTGGGTGTCTGTTCCAGCACTCCGTACTGAGTCTGTGCAGTCAGTCGCTTAGGGATATGTAGCCTCTGAAACTGTCTGATGATTCAGTGCATTAGAAACCAGTGGTGGCTGTCTATGGCACCACCAACCCTTGCCATTGCTGTGTTGAGGGTACAAAAATACTCAATTTACCTTGATAGCAAACAGCTGAAACACACACACACACACACACCCCTGCAGAGAAAACTATAAACGTGATCTCCACTCCCCCCTCAATCCAGCTGGTGATGGCAGCCATCCTGGTGTTAGGCTGCCCTCCCCTGTCTGTATGAAATGTTTGGAAAGGCCCTTGTGTAACTCCTGTACATGAAGCTGGGAATCCTCCACTGATAGCCAATTACCACCCTGTATTAGTGCTAAGACAGACAGACATACAGACAGACATACAGATAAGACATACATACAGAGAGACAGACAGACATAAATAAATGTAAAAATATATATGGATCCTTTCACTTGTCCTGTGAATCAGATTCTGGAGTACTTGCTGTCCCTCTCAGATTCTGGCCTACAGTACTCCTCTATTAAGGTGCACTTGGCTGCTATTTCAGCCTTCCATGTGCCCGCTGATGGACATACAGTGGCACAACTGAAGGTGCCCCAGTATAGCGCAGTGGTTTAAGGCTCTGAGCTTCAAATCTGGAGACCTGGGTTTGAAAGCCACAGCCTCCACTTGCATACTGTGTGACCCTGAGCAAGTCACTTAACATCCCAGTGCTCCCAGGTTGCACCTGTAAAGAAGCTTCAGCTTAGTGTGCCACTCCTGGTTAAACAGTTGGAAAAACTGGAAGCCTTCCATTTGCAATCCAGTCCTGCCTTGGGACTTTTTTGTGTCAGAGACATTTACTTTGGCTCCTTTTGAGCCAGCCGTGAGATGCAAGCTACACTTTCTGTTGTGGAAGACGTTGTTTTTAGTTGCTATTACTTCTGCACAAAGGATTTCCAAGCCTCAGGCTCTTATGTGTGAGTCTCCTTATTTGGTTTTCCACACAACAGGGTGTCTTTGTGGACCTACCTTACGTTTTTACCAAGGGTGGTATCTGAGTTTACCCTGAATGAAACCATCCACCTGCCGGTTTATTTCCCAGAGCATGCCAATCCAGGGGAAGCATTGCTCCATACCTTAGATGTACAGTGAAATCCTCCAGGACGAAGCGCAGTGTCACAGGGTTCCTGCATGACAAAAGGGATTAACTCCCATTTAAATTTCATTGTTTGCTGCAGTAACTCTACTGCAGCATTCTGCTGAGTTGGGCTTCATCCTGGTGGGCTTCACTGTACATAGAATACTCAGATATTATGTTCATTGCACGAGGGACTGCAGGAAGATATCGGAGCTGTTTGTTTCTTTTGCCTCTGGGAAAGTGAGTGTTCCAGTTTCTAAACAGTGCCTGTCCAAATGGTTGGCCGACTGTATCATTTTCTGTTATAGGAAGCACGGTGAGGAACTTCCTGGGATTGTGCATAGCCACTCGACCAGAGGCACGGCCACCTTTGTTGCCTGTTTCAGGAATGTGTCAGCTACTGACAGCTGTGCGGCTGCCACTTGGAGTACTGTCCACACTTTCACTTAACACTATAGTCTGGACATTGCCTCTAGGAAAAGGACAGGCCTTTGCCTGGCTGTGCTTCAAGGCCTCCTGTCTTAGGCCTATAGCCACCAGCCACCCAGACTGTCTCTCTGTCAGTACTGCTTGGAACTCGTTCCACAGGTGTGGCCTGATGCAAAAGATAGCCTCAATGAAGACAGTAGTTACATAAGAACTTACCCTAACAGTAGATCTTTGAAAGGATCTCTTGCATCAGGTCATGCCATCCCACCCTCTGTCCCCCTTGACCTTTGGGCTTCTCTCTGCGTCCTGTCTCTGTCTCGGTTGAAGCACCTTTTTATTACACCTTGCTTGCGTGAGAGAAAACCTCTGGCTGTGCCTCGGGCTCTCACGAGGGAATCCTCTGTATATGCTCTCCAGTGGGGGAACTGAGGAGTGCGCTGGGCTGCCCATGTTTATATAGAAGGACATCATCAGTTGACGTCGTCATGGGGGGCCGCTAGTAGACTGCTAGCTAAAAGGTTTCCATGTGGTCCTGGTGCCTGGCGGCTGTAGTTTCATAGGTAAGGCCTGATGTTAGAGATCCTCTCGAAGATCTACTGTTATGGTAACTGCTTATGTAACTACTTTTTTGGATGCCCCTCCGGAATTTCCCTCAACCAACTGCAGTGAATCCCACCTTGTATTCGTGTCTGTATTTAGAGTGGAAAATTAATTCATTTTTACCCTGTTAATCCTATGGAGATACTCATACACTTCTACTATGTCCCTGCTTCCTCCTTGTCTCTAGAGTGGATATTTTAAGATCTCTCAGCCTTTCCCCCTATGATTTGCCACAAAACCCCTGGATTATTTGGGTCACCCTCCTCTGCGTTGTCTCCACCCTGTCACTGTCCCTCCAGAGGTGTGAGCTCCAGAATCTTGCAAAGTACTCCAGGTTGGGGTGAACCATGGATTTAAATAGCGGAAGAATCACTGCCCTGCCTCTGCTGCTCATTCCACTTCCATCACACCCTAACATCTTGTTTTTTTTTTTTTTTTACTCTGTTTTTGCTCCAGGGCATCCTTCAAGAGTAACCACTCGACTGCTGCCTCTACTCCCAGCCTGAAACCCCCCTCCCTTGGTCTCCCATTCAACCCATGGTCCATCCAGTCCCCTGGATCACCCTCCCCCAGGAGAGGGCCGCCCTCCCTTGGTGGCCTGTCTAAAATTAGAGGGATGACCTTGAGATCGAGCCCCCAGATCGGGAGATCCGAGGAACGTAGGTCCAGCAGCGGGATGTGGGCAGGTCCCCTGGGTCTCCTTCATCACTGCAGAACCTCCAGGGTATGTTCGTTGAGGTTTCCCCTGGAGTGTGGACATGCAATGACGTCTGTGCAGACATACTGCTGACATCCGCCGCTGCTGTGCCCATTGATTGCACCCGCTCCTGTAGAGCCCCCAGTCTCCATTGGGGGCTGCCAAGGAGCCAAGCAAGATCACAACCCACCCCGGGAGAGGAGAGCTGTCTTCTGGATGCTCAATCCTCTCTCTCCCCTTTTCTGAGTTCTTCCTCACTATTCTGACTCCGTCCTCGCTATCCACTCTACTCTACTGCAGATGTGTGTATCATTTGTAAAAAGGCAGATATTCCCTTAGATTTCTATCCCTGTCACAAATGAAAATGTTAAAGATCTGGTGACTGTCGTTGAGGCATAGGTCAGGAAGCATAGGAAAAACCTGGAGCAGTTATAGAATTTGCAAAAAGTGTTTATTAGTACTAGTAGTAACATAAAAAAATAAACTTGTTCACTATAACTATATTTACAAAGACAGAATAAATAGAGAAGACCCATCTGAGTTTTCCTTCAATCTCTGTTTCTCTTGCAAGAAATTGCAGCTTTGTTTTTATAAGTCCTTGCAACCCCTCTTCTTAACAAGCATCCTGTTTTTTTCTAAAATGTTCTTCTAAATATCAGGCAGGTACAGCTAGAACACAATGTCCCAGAACTGAGGCCCCTTTTTCACAGCTTCTGCAAGAGGCTTAAAAATTGCATTTCAGGTTAACCCCTTGAATTCCCAATAGCTTTTTGCAATAATCTCAAACAATAATTATATACATTTCAACAGTAACACTGCATAATTTCTAAACAAAGGGATCCCAATATCAGTTACTTTGCCACATAATGATTTGCATATATTTTTATGCCAGTAGATATGCAAGGGAGGAAAAGACAGAAACAGCAAGGGAAGACTGAGAGACAGTGAGAGGCAAATAATTATGAGAATGTCAGGGTGATCAAATCCTAGGTCTCACAAGAAAATCTGGTTGCGCAACCAGACAGACAGGAGACAGGAAAGGAGAGAACAGAACAGATCCTTGCATTCAAACTCTCCATAACAACTGTTGGGGTCCTCCTATTCAACCGTGTCACATACACCCCGCTCCTTAAGAGGGAACCTATTTTATCAAAAAGGGTTCCAAAACTTTCTATTAATTCTCTGACAGTAGCTTCTAACTTTCAGAAATTAAGCACATGTGCAGTATCCTTTCTTTTCTATAACAGTACAGCAAACAGTAAAGTTTAAACTCACATTTGTTTTTTCAACCTTCAGAACCCTCAATTCCTGATCCATATTTTGACAGAAAATCAGCATTGCTATTCTCTTTACCAGATTTGTGTATCACCTTGAATTTAAATGGCTGTAGTGCCAAGTACCACCTTGTGATTCTAGAATTTTTATCTTTGATTTGGTTAAGCCAACAGAGAGGATTGTGATCTGTTATAAGTACAAAATCAGTTCCTAGCAAATAAAACTTAAGGGACTCCATGGCCCACTTTGCTGCTAAACATTCCTTTTCAATGGTGGAGTACCCTTTCTCTCTGTCATGCAACTTCCTACTTATGTACAGAATAGGATGTTCTATCCCATCTATATTTTGAGTCAGGACTGCACCTAGGCCTACCTCTGATGCATCTGTTTGTAACAAAAATGGTTTCTCAAAGTCTGGGCTTCTTAAAACAAGGGCTGAACATAATGCAGCCTTAATAGCCCGTAAAGCTTCGACACTCTGGGGTCCATTTCACCATTTGGGTGCCTTTTTCATGAGTTCATTGAGGAGGAGCAGCTAGCTAAGTGTTGGGAACAAATCTCCAATAACCAGCCAGCCCTCAAAATGACCTGACATGTTTCTTTGTTTTAGGGACAGGGCTGTTAGCTGCCCTCTATTTTTGAAATGTCTGGCTTAACCTCCATTTCCCAACACATTGCCTAAATATCTGGTTTTCTGCATGCCTAATGCACATTTGGTAGGATTAATAGTCAGACCTGCATTTTGATAGCTTGGATAACTGCTCGAGGTTTTCTGGTGGTTTTCCAGTCTGGACTGTACACCACGACATCATCCAGGTACGCAGCACAATAACCAGTGTGAGGTGATAAAACTACATCCATGTACCGTTGGAAGGTAGCTGGTGCACCATGTAAACCAAATGGCATGGTGGTGAACTGACAGAATTCAACAGGAGTGGCAAATGCAGTTTTGTCTCTGGATTCTTTAGCTAAAGGGATTTGCTAGTAACCCTTGGTAAGATCGAGGGTACTGTTATACTTTGCAGTCCCCAGTCTGTCCACCAAATCATCTATTCTGGGCATGGGATAACTGTCAAATTCTGACGCATGCTTAAGTTTCCTAAAATCAAGGCAGATTCTAACACCTCCTTCTTTTTTGTTTACAATTGCCATTGGAGATGACCAAGAACTCCTCAACTCTTCTGTGATACCCAGTTCTTTCATTTTTTGTATTTCCTTAACCACATCAGCTTTTAACCGTTCTGGTAACCTGTATGTCTTTTGCCAGAGCATTCCTTGGCACTATTACATGCTTGACCCCTTTTGCTCGGCCTGGTACTGTGGTAAAAGTACTGTTAAATGTCTTTAACACATAACAGATTTCTACAGTTTGTTCTGAAGTTAAGGAAGCATTCACCTTTAAGGCCTCAGCAGTTACAGTTAGTTCCAGTCTATCATAAGCTACATCACTATCTTCTTTATCAGTTTCTGGTCAAACTAGCAAAGCAGCTTTGGACATTTTCTCAACCCATTTCTTGAGGAGGTTAACATGGTGTATCTTAGTAGGATTTTTCTTGTCAGGGGTCTCAATCTCGTGGTTTGTGCCAGTATGTCTAAGAACTCTATGAGGCCCTTGCCACTTCATTAACAGTTTATTTTCTGTTGTGAGTAACAGTAGCAAAACCTTTTCACCTGGCTCAAAAACATTTTCTTGTACCCTATGGTCATAATATACCTTCTGCTGGTTTTGAGCCTCTTCCTGATTACTATGGGCAATTTCAATATATTTTGCCAGCTTCTTTCTGAGGGCAGACATATAAGACATTATAGATTGTTTCTGAGTGGGGTTATCTTCTCACATTTCTTTTATCACATCCAGTGGCCCTCTTGGCTGCCTACCATACAGCATTTCAAATGGTGAAAACCCTGTTGATGCCTGTGGCACTTCTCTGTAAGCAAAAAGTAGGTAAGGCAAGTATTGATCCCAGTCTTTCCCTTCAAGACCGTCTGTCTGAGGGTGATGGGGGAGGTTCTTATGGCAGTGATACCTAGTAGTCTGTACAGCTCCTTAAATAGTGCAGCGCCAAAATTACTACCCTGATCAGTAATAATTTCTTTAGGTATGCCCACTCGGCTGAACATTTTTGCAAGCTCTGCTGCCACTTTTGAAGCTGTGACAGTACATATTGTAACTGCTTCTGAGTATCGAGTAGCATAGTTGCATACTACCAGTATAAATCTATTACCCATTTAACTTTTGTCTAAAGGGCCACCACATCCATTGCAATTCTCTCAAGAGGCACATCTATCAAGGGTAGGGGCATCAGGGGTACCTTGTCTTTTCTAGTGACTGGGGCTACTTTGTGACACTCAGCACAGGAATTACAATAGGTAGCAACATCTTCATGAATTCCAGGCCAGTAAAATCTATACAGCAATTTGGCAAGGGTGCAGTCCCTTCCTCAGTGACCAGCCAAAGGACTGTCATGTGCTATCTGTAACAACTCTGTTCTATACTTCTGTGGTATAACCAATTGTTCTGTCTGTTCCTGTGTCTGAGGTTTAACCCGAACTCTGTACAGTAACCCATTACATTTTCTAAATATTGGTCCACCCTGTTTTGGTTTCACCTCCAGCTGCTTGAAATAACCTTGGAGAGAAACATCATTAGCTTGCTGTGAAAGAAAATCAGAATCAGTGATCAGTTTAGTTTCAGCATTTTTCATGTGTTAACCCCTTATGTCCATCAGTCATTTGCTGCCACAGTTTCTTCAGGCATCGTCTTTCTTTCCTGGACTTACAGATCTTGGAGCTGTGCTCAAACAAGTCGAAATCACAATCAGCGAAAGGAAAAGAGTCCTCACTATCTGAAATTTTCTTTGCCTGAGCTCACCACAGCTGCTGAAACATCAGGATTTACTCCCTCTTTGATTAACTCAGTAAATCCTGGAAAGTCATTTCCAGTAATCACAGGTACAGGTAACTTGGGTACTACCCCCACTTTCATTTGGTGTGACACACCCTTAATGGTCAGAGTCACTTGGGTGGTGGGATAATATCAAGTGTCCCTGTGGATGCAGATGACACCAGTACCTTGTCCTTTTGGACATTGTTTTCCCAGCACTTCAGTATGCACTGGGGTCTATCTGCTTCCCGAATATATATATAAGTCCCTTCACAGTCTTATCTCCCACCTTCACATCTGTTAAGTACTTGCCCCAATTTGCTAAGGACAATCTGCCCCAGTGTCACTCTTCTTATGGCAATTTCTTGCAATATGACCTGGCTTATTACAGTTATAGCAAATAACGTCTTTGGGCACAGATTTGTTACCCCCCAGCAGAGTTCTTATCAGACTTGGAGTTTAAATGGGGAAAAAGAGTGTCTTATTGGTGCTTGGCTGTTACCTCACTGCTATGGCATCTGTCGGGCCATTTGGTAGTCTTCGGCCAAAGAAACAGCCTTTTCCCTACTTTCTGGTCGGTGTTCTTTTACCCCAAAGCTGTATATCTGTAGGCAGGATGTTGATGAATTGCTCCATGGCAAATGTGTCTATGATCTTTGGGACTGTTTTGTCCTCTGGTTGGAGTCATTTTGTCAGGAGTTCTCTGAGTCAGGTGAAGGCTTCTCGAGGATTGTTGACTGAGTTGTACTTCAGAGATCGAAATCTCTGCCTGTAGGTCTCTCCTGAGATGTCACACCTTTTCAGGATTTCGCTTTTCACCAGGTCATAGTTTTCTGACTGTGCAGTGTCCATATTACTGTAGGCAAGTTGGGCTTTACCTGCCAGGTAAGGTACCAGTCTGATTGCCCATTGCTGCTTTGGCCACTGGCAGACTGTGGCAACCCTTTCAAAAGTTGTCAGGTATGCCTCGATATCATCCGAGAGACACAATTTTGTAAGTTTAATGGCTTTTAAGTTGCTTGTATTTGTTGTTCATCTGGATCTGTGCCAGATCCTCTGCCTTTGAAAGCTTGCAAGGCATCCAGCCATCACTGCTCCTGTCGCTGCATCTCTTCTCTCATCTGTTGCTTCTCTTCTCTTCTCTCCTCTGTTTCTCCATGTCTTTTTGTTGTATAGCCCACCATTTAAAAAAGCCCATCAGGCTTTCAGGTTCTGTCACTGCCTGTTCTTTTTCCATAACTTGTGCTGGCTGCACAATCTTAGCTTGGACTTCTGTCTCTGCTAGTTTGGCTGCCATTCTCCTGGTAACCACTTCTGGACTTGCTGCTGCAGACTCCATACCTTTCTCTGCTTCCCTGGTACTAGGTCCAGTACTCACGGCAAAAAACTCCTGGTTTAGAGCATGCACAGCGTAAATCCCACTTGTGACACCATCTGTCGTCGAGGCACAGGTCAGGAAGCATAGGAAAAACCAGGAGCAGTTATAGAATTCGCAAAATGTGTTTATTAGTACTAGCAGTAACATAAAAAAATAAACTTGTTGAATATAACTATTTACAAAGACAGAATAAATAGAAAAGATCCATCTGAGTTTTCCTTCAATCTCTGTGTCTCTTGCAAGAAATTGTAGCTTTGTTTTTATAAGTCCTTGCAACCCCCTTCTTACCAAGCATCCTGTTTTGTTCTAAAACATTCTTGTAAATATCAGGCAGGTGCAACTAGAAGACAGTGTCCCAGAACTGAGGCCCTTTTTTCATAGCTTCTGCAAAAAGCTTAAAAATTGCATTTCAGGTTAACCCTATGAGTTCCCAATAGCTTTTTGCAATCATCTCAAACTATAATTATACACATTTCAACAGTAACGTTATATAATTTTTAAACAAAGGTATCCCAATATCAGTTACATTGCCACATAATGATTTGCATATATTATTATACCAGCAGATATGCAAGGGAGGAAAAGACAGAAACAGCAAGGGAAGACTGACAGACAGTGAGAGGCAAATAATTGCAAGACTGTCGAGGTGATCAAATCCTAGGTCTCGCAGGAAAATTTGGTTCATGACCTGACACACAAGAGACAGGAAAGGAGAGAACAGAACAGATCCTTGCATTCAAACTCTCCATAACAGCTGGGACAGGGTCCTATTCAACCCTGTCAGAGTGGTACGTTCAGGAGAACTTTAACTAAACCTAATGTTTAGACACAGTCCAGCTTGTATTTCCCATTAGTGCTATATTTCTCCTCCCCATTATTTATTACTGAGGTCATCTGTATGAAAACAGGATCTTTGCTCCTGAAGAGTCTGTCTATTCCTGCTGCTTTCTCCTTACCTGAAGTCACATAGCACTGTATGTGATATCACAGTTACTCCCATGGCAACAGACTGTGGTGTCAAAACAGATGATATTGACTTGAAGTAGGGAGTACGCTATAGAGGCAGATGGACTCTAAAGCAACTCTAAGGGATAAAGATAATACATTCATGCAAATTTTCTTAGTAATAAATAATGCCGAAGAATAATACACCAAATATAAATGGAATGCAAGCAGAATTGTACCTAATCAGTATTATTTTTTTTTCAAGTTTTCTTTGAGGCATCAGCAGCTCTTTAAAGTGGCTTGGCCTGCAACAGAACCCTGCTGCACTTCATGCCCCTAACGAAAACCTTCAGGTTGAAACATGGGTGCTTTTGGCTAGGTGTCCTGCAGCTACATGTAAATTTGTTTATTTATATATATATATATATATATATATATATATATATATATATATATCTATATTTTTTTTTTTTATCTCATTAGTTTTGTCAAAATCTTCTACACTACCTAACAGTTGCCTTGTCTGATTCTTTGAGTGCAGTTACCTGGTGCCTGCATGTCACTAGTCACCTCTTTAACCACTGAGAATCCCCCATTTCTAAACACCCTCTGTGTGTGTCCCTTCAGCTAGTTTCCTATCCATAGTGTTACTCCTAAATCCACCCCTAGATCCCTTAGTTTGTGCCCTAGCCTTCTGTGAGGGACCGAGTCCAGTGCCTTACTAAGGTTCAGGAATAGCATGTCAACCACCTGTCCTATACCGATTGCACTAGACATCCCCACCTGTCCTATACTGATTGCACTAGACACCCAGTCAAAGAAATTCTATCAGGTTGATCTATCAGGATGACCTCTCATTACCCCATGTTGCTTGTTACCCTGAAAATTGCTTGCTTCAAGGATTTCTACCAGCCTTTCCTTAAGGATATGTTCAAGTAATTCCCTATAATTCACTACAGACGTCAGGCTAATTGGGCTGTAATTTTCTGGCCTATTCCTACTGATGCTTTTATGCAAGGGTACCACATCATCTGTTCTTCAGCCTTTGGGCACCAACCCTGTTTTTAGGGAGCAGTTGCAGATACCAGCTAGTGGAACTGTGTGTACCTGGTACATCTCCCTTAACATACAGGTGCATTCTTTCATGTCCCATAGATCTATCCACCTTTAATGCTCTCAATCCTTCTAGCACCCTTCTCGTGGTGACTGGAACGCTATTGGAGCCCTCTACCAATGCTCCTCATTGGTGCACAGTCTAGCAGTGGACCTTCCTCTTTTTTTGGAAATACCGAACAAAAGTATTGATTCAAAATATTTGCCTTACCCCTATCTCCTTCCTCCCACCCCCTTTCTGTGTAAGCCTAACTATTCTCTCTTTAGTCTTGCGCTTCTGGCCTGCAGGCACAGCGGTAATGCTACCATTCGTGATGATGACAACCTGGGTTTGGGAATGAGCCTGACTCGGAAGGGCAGCTGGAGGAGTTGGAAGATCAAGCATCCCACAGATTGCAATACTCCTTTTTGGGGGGGAGGGGGCAACGGTCTCTGCTGCATTACTGCCACAAGGGAAATCACAGGTGGCAGTACAGTTGGAGCTGGTGCGCGAAAAACGAGGATGCCAATGAGCTCTGATGTGAGTGCATATGTTTGCATGCATGAATGTCTGTGTAGCTTACTGGTTAGCATCCTGAGGTAGGGGAACACCAGAATACAGGACAAAAACCCTGGACACTGCAAGATGGTGTCTGCCCCACTGAGCAGACCCTGCACCACTGACCGTAGCTCTCGTCATTAAACCAGGCATCAGCTCTGCTTGCGGTATGCTCATCTCTTTGGTGGCCCCACCCTGAAGTAAGCCAGGGAGGAAGAAACGGTGATATAAGCCCCGGTGAAGGTGGATGACTAGGCTGAGGTGAATGCCCAAGACAGGGCTGGCTGGAGTGCAGGGTGAAAATTACACCAAATAAAATATTCTTGCGTTTCTGCCATATATAAAGGAAGAATGATTTGTCACCTTGCTTTATCCCTTCTGCTAATCTCAGCTCATCTCAGACTTTGTTTTTTTTACTAACCTACAAGCTTCCTTAGTTCTTACCTGGTATGTATAAATTGATTAAAAATGTTGGAGAATACCTTTGAGCACAGGTTCTCATTTACAAAGGTTCAATTGTGCTTACGCAACTGGATGAGATGTATGCTTGTATGACTTTGATACATTGTGGCTGCTCGTCTCTCTATGCATGGGAATATCACCCTGTAGGGGTACGATGCAAGAAACCCTAGAGGAGGGTTCCCCCCTATAGGCGCCACAGGAGTAATTCCCTTGGCTAATGGTAGCTTAGGAAGAAGCCCAAAAAGAATACCCAAAAGGGTGTCGAGCATCGAAGAGGCAAGAGATCAGAATATGTTGAGACTGGAAAGTAAGGAGATAGACGTAGATGGGAAGGGAAGGGCAGGAGAAGAACAAGGCAGGATGAGAACAAGGAATGAAATGAAAGCTGATAAGATGCAGAAGGGCAAACTTCCTAAGGAGAGAGGGAACAGCCGAGGCCGCTGTCCAACTCCATCCGACAGCAGAACTTAACTACGGAACCTATGAAAGCACTAACCGTTCTAATATTATGACCATTGTCATGGAAGACAGGAAAAAACAACTCTGAGGAGGAAACCTTTGGGGATCCAAGGCCTAGGTTGCCTTCCCTCCAGGCTGAAGGACATTTTGATTAGTGACAGCTCAGCTACTGCAATTTAGAGTTGAGATCGAGGGAGGAGGAAAATATTCCAATTTAGAGGAAGCTCTCGCTCTGCTCTTCTGACTGGACAGCTGTTGAGGGTTGCGAGTGATGTCTCTGCAACTAGACACTCAGAAGCAAGAGAGGGGAGAGATGACTGCTGAGGCACTCAGCTGGCATGTGCGAGCCTACTTAAACAGACCAGGTGAACCAGAGGCAGTCTTGGTGGAGAATAGCGTGGAGGGTGCCTCCAAACCCGCTCGGGCAGCCAATGGGGCTCTGATGATGAGAGCCCCAACCCTCACAGCTGGAAGTCATAAATTCTACATCCAGAGGTGTCGCCAAGAAGAGAGATGACTGAAGGTCCACCTGGAGTGAAGACATTCCCGCTATGGGCCAGGCAGAAGCACCCTGTTCCGAGCTTCCCATGCTCTAGACACGGACTTCATGGGTGCAGAGTGAGACCACTGACTACAGGCTAGCCCCAAGCCAATGAGCAAAGGACATGGAAGGCATGTCTCCGTGTGGAGGGCAGATCAATGAGGTAGCATAGGACCCAGTGTGAGGTATGCTTGATTAATCAATGTGAATAAGTAGACCCTGAGGTTGGACTGAGCGAACGAGAACCAGACTCCTGTCATGAGGAATCTACCATTATTGGTAACTATGGAAGTGCATGCCAACTGGGTCATTTGAAAGACAAATAAGAAATTAATTGCTTGAAGGTAGGAGCAGGAGTGGCCGGGTGAAGCCAGCAGCCGACAGTGAGGTTGGCAGAGAGAATAGGATAGGAAGAGGAGATGCATAAGCAGGGCAATATGCATGAGGGACTGTTAGGGGATTTGAATGAGTAGGGTATGGTGGTATAGTGGGACAGCAGGATAGGGAAGACCCCAAAAGAAAGCAGAGGTCAGAGAAGGAGAGGAATGGAGGGTGGAGGGAACGGGAGGAGGAGGGCGAGCGCCCACCATGGGGAAGCACATTCGGGACGAAATTAAGAAAGCGCATCATGGTGCAACCAAGAGCAATGAGCGGCGAAGGACAGAGCTAAACATGAGCAATGGGGAGAAGGGAAGAGGGATGGGCAAGAGGGGAAGGGCAGGCTGGGAGAGCAGCTGGCATGGGAGAAAAATGAGGGTAGAGAAGGAAGGAATGTGATATGCCAAGAGCTGGAATGCTAGGAAAGCGGGTAAGCACCTGAATACTGGCACAAAGTGGTACAGCAAGGGTCGATGAAAACCAGAAGACTGTGCCAAGGAACAACATGTTGCATCGCAGAGGCAACCGAGTAAAACATGAACCTACAGGCAGCTGCAGGTGTAACAAATAACGATGGAAAAATATCAGTTAAAATACCCGTGGAAGGCAGAAGGCTGCTGAGCTACCTGGAACCACAATGCCTGCACAAACCTGGCATCAGGACAGCAGACAGCTGAGCAAACACCCACAGCAAATAACTGAGGTAGTGAGTAGAACTGGTAGGTAAAAGAAGTGAGTCAGTGCCAGCACTGAAGCCGGGGCTGACCTACCTGGGTGAAAGTTTAAAATGATAGGAATCCCGGGTATGGGACACAGGTCCTGCACATAGGACTAGCACTGAGAAAAGCAACGGAAGTGGCATAGGGAGGTAGGGAAACCCCAAAAGGACGAGGCAGGTGGGAATCAAGCAGAAATCAGAAAGTAAAACGATTGGAGGACAAATGAACTATGGAGGAGTGCACTGAGGCAGGGAAGAACGGGGAATGAGGTAGGATCCAGGAACGTGATGGCAAAATGAAGACATGGTATGGGTGGTCGGCAGGGGGGACAGCTGGAAAGGCGGTCGGAGCCACAAGCAGAAAGCTGAGAAACCAAGGTAGAAGGCAATGAGGAGCAGTATGAAACAGGATTTAGCGGGAGCTCCCAGACAGAGAGTAGAAGAAAAGGGGCCAACAGCAAAAGGCCCAGCCAGCATGAGACCTTCTTGGCAGGGATGCTGAGTGCCACGAGAGAAGACACACACTCCAGAAGCACCGGCACAAGTGACAGACCTGAGGAGGGGAGGTCGGCGTGTCCAAGTCCGAGGCAGGGCAAGCAGTGAGAAGCCCAGAGGAGTCCGGCAAGCAGCGGAGCAAAATGGAGGTGGAAGGGTGGCCCACCCAAGAGGGCCATGGCAGTGGTGTGGAGGTAGAAGGAGCGAGTTAAGAGGGGCACAGAGAGAGACAAACACTGACATCCCTAGGCAGGTGATGAATGGAAGGTAATATGAGGGAAGCAAGTGGGGAACGCAGAGCTCCAGAGGAGCCGAGGAAAGGGCCGGGAAGGTGGGGGGTGGAAGCGAGGGACAAGGATCAAGCAGAAACTGGAGTGGCAGGGGAACAAAGGAAGAGCGTGGAAAGTGGAGGCAGAGAGATGGGAGGGGAGCGGAGGGCCGCCGGAGGCAATATGAGGAAGAGGGGTAGCACAAGGACAAACGAGAAGCAGGAGCAGGAAAAGGGACAGCCGGAGCAATGAAGAACGAGTCCTGGAACAGTCTAGGAGGAGTGGCCTTTTAAGGCCTGATGAGGGAGTGATGTTTGTTGCTCTGCCCATTGAACATCAGGCTTAAAACATTCCCATTCCATGTCAAATACATTGTCACAAAAAACATTATACGTACAATAAGTAGTTCCAGAGAAAAGGCAGTCAAGTTAGGCTCAAAGCACTTAAGACAGATCAATCACATATAGACTTGAAAAAATCCATACAGATCATTGTATAAAAAACAAAACAAAACAAAAAAAAACAGGATATATACAGAGAGAAACCGAACAAAACAGTTTCATTACGGCTGCACTGGACTGCAAGGACAGACCACAGAGATCTCTTAAACTGATTCATCTTGGGAAGATTCAGCAGAGTATCAGGCAGTTCACTTTCCTCCCTCTCACAAATGGCTGCAGCTTCTTAATGTCCTCCTCATACCTCTCAACTGTCACACATCATGAGGTGCGTCACTCATTCTACCTCGCAGAAACCCTTTCTCCATCATGGGAAGGCGATACTCCACATTCCCCACTGAGACTTTAAAGCAGAAATTCATAATAATCTATTATGCTCAGTTGTCCAAAAACATTATGAACATTAGTGCACTGATAGCTGTAGTGTTCTGAGCTTGTAGTGCCATGTTTGATGATATGTCACACATTTTGCTCATTTGTCATACATCTTGTCACACATTTTGGTGAAGAAAGGTTGAGAGGTATGGTCCTTCTAGTTACCATGCATTCCCTCAGTCTCTGCTGTCTTTTTCAGGCTACTTCCCAAATTCTCCCTCATCCTCTCAAAGTCCACTGTCCTGAAGTCTTGTACTTTTGTTTGACTGTGACACTTGTTCTCTAACTGGATATGCATTCACACCCTCATGATCACTTGTTCCAAGTGATGTACGGGCTTGAAATTCAACACCAGAAAGCACATGTGCTGCATGCAGGGAACAAGAATCCCCAGGACAGACTTGGATTGAAGGGGTTAAGCGGGGCACTGCTTCAGAGGAAAGGGACTTGAGAGTCATCAGAAATGAATCCCTAAAAGAAACTAACCAATCTAGCAAGACCAACAGCAAGGCAAATAGAATGTTGGGGGGTATTGGAAGGGGTTTTTGATAGCAGGAGGAAAGAGGTAATATTGCCTATCTATATATCATTGGAGAAACCTAGAAACATAGAATTTGTTGGCAGATAAGGACCGCTTGGCCCACCCAGTCTGTCCATTTTTCCCTACCTACAGTATCCCTTAGCACCCTGCCAGAGCAGTGTAGGAATTGCGTAGTGGTACTGGTTAAGGAATGTGCCTCTCTGATCAACCACCCCCACCCTTCCACAGCCCACCATAGTCCAGCTGTTCCTCCTCTCTGATATGCTCTGAGGTAACGGTGGCAGACTTGGTGGCCCCTGTGTGGGGAAGGAGGTCCCACGGATTCTAACCAACTCAGCCTGGAGTCTAGCAACCTCCTCCTTCCTGAACCCAGAGGGGTGCATGCAGATGGGACAGCACCACAGTCTCCAGAAAGTCTTTCTGAAAACTGCTGCCCCACAGCCACAGCACTGCTCCACTCTCAGCATTCCCAGTTCCTACTGCCTCCTACCACTGATGAGACCCCATCTGGAATACTGTGCTTGGTGCTGCCCGCCTGAGGAAAGACAGAGATAGGCTGGAGACAGTGCAGTGTTGGGTAACCAGAATGATTCAGGGCTAACAGAACAGATTCTAAGAGAATCAGCTCAGGGCAGTGAACATCGTATTCGGTGGAGGCCACAAGGGAGGGAGGTGACATGATAGAGACTTCAAGTTCCTAAAAGGAGTGAATAAAGCAAACTTGTGAGGAACTGTTCAGCAGCAATGGTGGGTCAAAAACAAGGGGACATGAGTGAAAGCTGGCAGGGAGATTCAGGAGGGATATGAGGAAGTTTTACTTAATGGAAAAAGTGCTTTGAACCGTGGAACAGCCTACCGGCAGAGGTGGTGTGTGTAAAAACCATTAATGGATCAGTGCATTTCTAGGACAGAGTGAAGGACTTAATATTTACTCAAAGGGGTTGGCAGTTAAGGCAGGCAGGTGAGGGAAGCAATTAGTTTTTTAGAGAGAGCAAATACAGTTTTTATAAGCTCTGATCTTGTGTTTGCTGGTCCTGCTAACCTCCCAGGGATAAGTACAGCCACAGAGGACTGTACTTAGCCGTGGGAGAACAGTAAGACTGGCAAACATCTGATCTGAGCTTATAAAAACCCTTAACATGCACTGCAGGCTATTGAATGTCCCACAGCTACAGCCCTGCTCTGGTTTTAGCTGCAGGGGATTCTGGGGTTTGTAGTTACATAAAATATCGGCTCGGAAGTCAGCAGAATCAGTCTAATACAATCTGCTGTACTGCAGTAAGCAGTAAGTAAAAGATGTTTCTGCACACAGTGTGTAAATTGGGACCAGCACCAGTGTGTGGCTCTTAGAGCTGACTGTTCCCGTCTAAAGAAATACAATGCCTCCTACATGGTGAAAGTGTGCACTGTTCACTGAACACACCCATAATGCCATCCTATCACCTGCCACTGGAATTATTATTACAGCACTGTCAGCATGTATCACACGTTGAGGAACCTGTCTTGCAACTTTCTGATAAGAATCCTGAAGCATTGGGAAGTGATGAAGTGACAACCGTGCACCCTGAGGATCATCTATAATTATCATTCTTTTATGGGCAGACCCCTCTGCTCGGCTGTTTCTTGGGAGCGTAAAGCAATGATACAAAGAAAAATGTGTTTTATCCTGCCTCAAAACTACTTCTCTCATGGGTGAGATTACAAGTTAAATACCATGTTCTCCAGATAAACCACTATCTGTCTTGGCCCCTTCCCATTTAACATACCCCTGAGTAATTTGATTCCTTACACAGACACCTTACAGGAGTATCCAGAATATGGTGTCATATGAAAAGGTCTGAAAAGGAGGTTGAACCAGGGTTGTCCTGCAAGGCCCAGCTGCAAGGCCTG
Source organism: Neoceratodus forsteri (assembly GCA_016271365.2). Classification (NCBI taxonomy): domain Eukaryota; kingdom Metazoa; phylum Chordata; order Ceratodontiformes; family Ceratodontidae; genus Neoceratodus; species Neoceratodus forsteri. The sequence goes on along the minus strand of CM028131.1, from coordinate 1,545,035,623 downwards.
TGAGATAGAAATTCAGGTACAGAGGAAAGAAAATCACTGCAAGAAATGGTGCTGTAGGTAACTTGTGCCCATAACAGCTACTCCAGGTTCCATTTATTACACAGATACACAGAAATGTGATGGCAGAGAAAGGCACCACGGCCCATCTAGTCTGCCCACCACCCTACCCCCTTCTAGATACACAGAAATGTGACGGAGAGAAAGGCACCACGCCCATCTAGTTCGCCCAACACCCTACCCACCCCTGCTAGATACACAGAAATGTGACGCAGAGAAAGACACCACGGCCCATCTAAAGTATTAGCCAAACTGATTTGGAATCAGTTTTTACAGAGATATGTCCAACCCTAAGCTTTCAAAACATCAGCCAGCATGGCATATGTGGTTAGAACATGCTGGTAAGAGAAGAGATCTGGGTTTAAATCCTACCGTAATCCTAAAACGTTTAGTCGGTGGAGATGGTGAAGCGGAACATTTGTAGATCGGGTGGACAGATTGTCGGCACACTCTGGCTCCCTGGCCTTTTCTGAGGTTCTCCCTGTGTGGGGCAGGTAGGGGAAGAAGGATAGAATTGGGAGGGATGAGATAGAGGAATTTAATGTGTGGCTTAATGGATGGTGTCAAGACAAGGGGGTGCCACTTTGTGGGGGACTAGGGGGGACTTTTGGGACAGGAGGTCTTCAGAGGTGAAGGACTCCACCTGATGAGAGAAGGGGCCACTGCACTGGAGAAGTTTGATGTCTGTATTGGACAGTTAAACTGACTGTGGGAGAGACTGGGACCAGGGGAACGACGGTGACAGGCGAGAGGAAGGGGAACCTAGCTGGTACTCCCCATACCTAGGTGCTTGTAGCAGGACAGTGGGTAAAAATACTGTTAAGGTCAAAACTGCGCTAGGAGACGGGACAACAGAAAGGGGGAACACAAACTATGCAGTCACCATGAAAAGCAAGAAGCTAAGAGGATCAGGGAAGAACAAGGGAGAAAGGCAGGTAACTAGCAAGAAAGGTTCAGGAGTTAGTTGGATGGGGGTCTGCCTTAATGCCAAGAGGCTGGGTAATAAAATCAATGAGGTTCAAGCAATGATGGCAGATGGTGGGATGGACCTTGTGGTCATCACAGAAATGTAGGCCTCAGAAAATATAACAACTGGGACCTGACAGTTCCTGGGTACTCACTGTTCAGGAGGGATAGAGAAAAAGGTAAAGGGGGAAACAGCCCTTTATGACAAGGATGGCATTGAGGTGTGGAAGAGGGGGGCATTGGGGGTGGTAATCGGGAGACAGAATCGCTGTAGGTGCAACTCATGGTTGCCTTAGGCATGAAACTGTGCTTGGGAGCGACCTATAGACCACCACAACAAGGGGAAGAGAGGGACAGACAGCTTGGAAAAGAACTAAAAAGGGAGGTGGCACAGGGGGAAGTGGTGGTAGTGGGTGATCTGAACCTGCTGGACATAGACTGGGATGTTCTAGTGACCAGGAGTACCAGACGTTAAGCCTTGTCATTCTTGCTGTGGTGGTCACCGACCAACTCCAGAGGTGGTAGGAGCTATGAGAGTAGGAGAGCCAGCAGAGAACAGCAACAGCATCTCCATTTGATTTGAAATGGCCCTTGGGACCAGAAAACTCCAATCAGGAGCCGAGGTTCTTGATTTTCAGAAGGGCGGACTTAAACAGGCTGAGGGAGTTGGTCCGGGGCAAGTCAGTTGGGGTAGGCAGCACAGGAAGTGTGAAAGAAAGATGGGCGATACAGGAGGCCATTCTCAAAGCATCAAAGTTATGCAGGAGAACAGTAATCAAAAGTAAGAAGTTCATGAGACCATTATGGTTCTTAGCAAGGGTCAGGGAAGCAGTGAGGGCCAAAGGCCTTCTCCAGATACAAATTAAAACGGGGAAGAAGAATGGGGAGAATACTACTAAGAAATAAGGAGGCAAAGTGGATGATTAGGGAGGCAAAAGCAGACACAGAGCTGTGTGTTGCAGAGGGGGTCATGGGCAGTGAAAAACATTTCTTCTGGTATATTAAGGAAAAAAGAAAGAAAGGGGGGGAATTGTTAGGCTAGCTGGGGTGGGGGTAGAGTGATAGAGGAGGAAGTGAAAAGGGCTGCTGTCCTTAATGATCACTTTTGCTCTGTCTTCACTAGGGAAAACAGCAGGCCCTTTCCAGGGAGTGGCATCAAATTGGCCACTGAGGGGGGTTCCGGAGATGAGGCAGCCAGTATTTACAAGTGAAAGAGTCCTGAAAAGGCTAGTAGCCCTAAAGATAGATAAGTACTCGGGACAAGATGGGACGCATCCAAGAGTGCTCAGGAAACTGGAAGCAGAAGTGGCTGCACCCCTCAGAGGATTATTCAGTAGCTCATTACAGACTGGGTAGCTCCAAAGGACTGGAGGGTAGCAGACATACTTCTGCCCCATGAGGGGGGGTAAGGAAAAAGCAGGAAACTACAGACCTGTCAGTCTTACCTCTTCTATAGGCAAGCTGATGGATTCACTAGTCAAGGAGGACCTTGTGGGCTACCTGGAGAGCACTGGTCTCCAGGACAGTAAGCAGCACAGGTTTCTGTCAGGCAGATCTTATCAGACTAACCTGAAATTTTTTCTTCGATTGGGTGATGAGTGCATTAAATAGGGGCCATGCCGTGGATTTACTGTACTTTTGACTTCAGCAAGGTTTTCGACTCAGTGCCTCGCAGATACTTGCTGAAGAAGAAGATGGAGGATCTGGGTGCAGCTATGGTCATAGTGAGATAGGTAGGTAACTGGCTAAAGGGGGAGGCAGCAGAGGGTTGTGGTTAAGAGGGTCAAATCGGAGGGAGGTCACAAGTGTAATGCCACAGGGATCTGTCCTGGATCCAGTCCTCTTCAATGTGTGTATGAGCAATATTGGAGAAGGAATCTGGGGCAGGTTGTGTCTCTTCACAGATGACATTAAGCTCTGTGGAGGATGGATAGTGATGACTGAATCAGGGAAATGCAGTGTAACGTGCAAAGGTTTTTGAGGTGGTATAAGGTTTGGCAGTTGAAATTCAGTGCCAAAAAGTGCAAGGTGATGCACCTAGGGAACAAGAACGCCAGGACAGAGTGCTGGATGGGTGGGACAAGACTCAGTACTGTGGCAGAGAAATGGGACCTAGGAGTTAATCATCAGTGATGCCTTCAAACAGTTAAGCCAGAGCAACAAGGTCTATAGTAGGGCAAATGGGATACTGGGGTGCATCGGGAAGGGTATTAACAGCAAAAGGACAATGGAAATACTACTCCTTTATAGATCGTTGGTGAGGCTTCACCTGGAGTACTGTGCCCAGTCCTGGAGTCCTCATCTCAGGAAAGATATGGACAGACAAGATGGTGCAGCAAAGGTTTACAAAGATGATTCAGGACCAACAGGGCAGGTCGTACAAGGAGCTCCTCAACACACTGAACATGTATACGCTGGACACCAGAAGGGAGGGGAGATATGCTAGAGACCTTCAGGTTCCTGAATGGAATAAACAAGGTGAACTGCAGGGAATTATTTAGCATGAATAACAGTTCGAGGTCACTAGGGCACAAGTGGAAACTGACAGCAGTGAAATTCAGGAGGGACATGAAATTGTATTATTTTACAGAAAGGGTGGTGGAATGTGGAACAGTCTACCAGCTGAGGTGGTGGGTGCTAAAACCATTAATGGATTCAAGCACGGTTGGGACAGAGTGATGGGTATAGTGGCTAGCTGAGGTGACAGAAACTGGGAGGGGGAATAGGAGAGTGAATAGGGAGGGCTAGGAGCCCAGATGGACAGGTCCTGGGGTTAGATAGGGAACCATGGGCAAACTAGATGAACCATCGTCTTTTTTCTGCCATCATTGTCTATGTTTCTATGTTCCTTTTTCCCTCAAATTTCACCTGAGTGGCGATCCACAATGGTGTGGCAAAAGAATAATAAATTTATGCAATATATGTGGGCTGATAAACAGTGGAATAAATTCATTTATTCTCACTGCCATGGGATAAACGGTGATTCTAATATTTATCCCACACCCTGCCATCAATCAACCACCGTTTATCCCACACCCTGCCATCAATCATCCCCACACTGTCCGGACCCACTTTGCCTAATACTGTCACTGCTGCAGCCTGTCCCCAACAGTGCTTCATTTCAAACTACCCACTCACTTCAAAAGTGACCTCCAGCTACTGATCATACCAGACTGATAGATGCAAACGTAATTTTTTCACACTGCTTTCTCTACTTTTTTCAGGTCACAAATTCAACTACCACGCTGCAGTCTATTCCCCCACCTCCTCGCTTGCTCACTTGCTCAGTCATTACACCAAACATTCATCAAATGCCACTCCTCCTTGTACTTGGCAAAACAAATTAGTACCCAACACCAAGAAAACAAACCCACATGCACCCACTAACCTCACAAAACTAATACTGTCTCCTCACACACACGCTCCGTTTTCATTTTCTGTTCTTCTCCCACACTGCTTGTTTTACTCCCAGACACACCACTTGTCTTTTCATATTCGAGCTCACTCAGGTTCGCCCCACCACTTCAATTCACTCCCACTGCTCCACCCAAATCAATGCCATGTCGCAATAAAATATTTTTTTTCCTTTTTAACAGGTTTAAAAACAAGAGGCTACATGCCTCCACTTAATCTGCCAGTCCTGCCGACACTGCTCGCTCACCATAGCCCCCATTTTTCCTTTCTTTTTTAAAAACTTGAACACTGCACCAATCAGCAGTGACGTTACGATGTCCACAACACCGCGTCTTTAGCAACCCTCTTCAGACACACAGCGAAGAATGCAGTACTACTAAATAGACCGTGATGCATAAATAAATATAAACAGAACTAAACAAATTTTCAACAAAATAACTTAAGGAAAAAGACCCCAGCCTATTGCATAAATGTAACATGCGATGGAGAACCTGTTGCATACATGATTTATCTTCATTCGAGCAGTTTGACCTCGGACACATCACTCGTGGTTTACGCCACTAGTGATGTTACCCGAGGTCAAACTGCTCTCATGAAGATAAAACATGTATGCAACAGTTCCCTATCACATATCCCCTATATATACTAAAGGAAGCTATGTGCGAGAAAGAGTATCTCTTGTACTAGCGTATGCTGACAGAAAGCTGATTCCAGACGAGTGCGGCTGGCGAATTGATCCTGGAGCAGTCGTTATGGGAACAGTTCGACTGCAGCAAAAACGACAATAAGGGTTGCATAGTGTGAGTAGGGGTAGCATTCTAGCTCATGGATTTGATGGATGTTCATACCCAAATTTATTTATTTTGTTACAAATTATGACATCATTCTTAGCCAATCAGGATTATTTCTAAACATTCCAAGTACTCCTTGAGGGTGTCTAATGCACATAGTTCTGAAATTCTACGTTTAGTTGACAGTCCATTTCACACAAAGGGGATTCTCTAATTATTCTGCAGAATAAAATAGCTGAATTGTAAATTACAGTTCAATTTGTTTTAAACAGAGGTGTTTAACATGATTTATATGTTTATTTGTACTGTTCCTGTGTCTCTTATGAGTTTCTTCTGAAGGCGTTTGTGTTCCAGCAGTGCTCAGCTGTGCTTCGTAGTTCTCTCACCCAAACAACTCAAGAATGTACTCTTAGAACCATAAGAGGCACAGTAACTTTACAAATAAACATTTATGAGACACAGTAACTGTAAATATAAACATATGAGACCCAATAACTGCACATATAAACATGAGACACAGTAACTGCATATAAACATGAGACACAATAACTGCACATATCTGCATATAAACATATGAGATGCAATAACTGTACATATAAACATTTATAAGAGACACAGTAACTGCATGTAAACATTTATGAGACAGTGACTATACATATAAACATGAGACACAGTAACTGTACATATAAACATGTGAGATACAGTAAATGTAAATATAAACATATGAGATGCGGCGATTTGTGTAGAGAGTGGGAACACCCAGGTTGCGTAGCGCTAAAGCTACGGGAATCACACGCCGCTTTTTGCTGTAAATGTAAGCTTAGCATAATGCTTACGTAATGAGATGCGTGTCAACTGACACAACCACCACAAATAAAATAAATCATCTTGAAAAAGTGTGAAAAACAAACATAATAGCAGACATAATCAATGTACTTAACCTTTCATTGGGGGGCTGTGCCACCTGCACCCCCCCCTCAGTTCGGGCTATCTCTGCACGTAACTACGTAACATGACGTTTGCTCATTGTCAGTTACGCTTTAAGCGCAGCTCCACCACTGGTCCGACAAACTACACAATCATCTGAGATGCAATAACTGTACATATAAACATTTATAAGAGACACAGTAACTGCATGTAAACATTTGTAAGAGACACAGTGACTATACATATAAACATATATGAGATACAGTAAATGTAATATAAACATATGAGACATAGCAACTATCTATATATATATATATATATATATATATATATATATATATATAGAGAGAGAGAGAGAGGGAGAGAGAGAGACAAAGAACATCTGTGTGCAAACACTGAGGCAAGGGTTACCCTAAAGGGCATCACTGGCTGGGAAGCCAAGCCTGAAAAATATAGGTCGATGTTCGACACGTAAAGAATATCATTGTCGAAGAGGTTGGCTTACAATAGAGCGAGGCCGAAAGAAGCCACACAGTTAGCAGCACAGAAGACACATAGACACGGTTTCAAGCAGACGAGGCATACTGATGAGTCCTGGTAGGACATAACACGTGGTCTGTGTCTTCTGTTAGCACCCTTTACAAACTGTGTGAGAGGGCCTTTCGGCACCATGCAATTTTGCTTAAAGTTGGACCAGCATAACATTCTGTGGTGATTTGCATATGCAGCCCATGATGCTTTGCATTGTGAGGGCATGTGTGATTTTATATATATATATTTATATATATATATATATATATATATATATATATATATATATATATATATATGATGCAGTAACTGTGCATATAAACATTTATAAGAGACGCTGTAATTGTACATCTTACTGAGGGTATCTCTTGCAGCAGGCCACACCGGTAGAACTTAGTCACCAGGCACTAGACCACGTGGAAAACTTTCTAGCTAGCCGGGTTCCAGAGGGGCCGCCCACCTCCAACATCTCCCTCTGACATCGGCCTATCCTATAAGAGTAGGTGGCCACCATAGCCTCCTCAGTTCTTTACCGCCATCGACCAGTGCATGTCGAACCTCTGGAAACTGCTGCACCTTAAGTCAGCTGCCGCTTTCTCACGCTTACCATCTGCATTTTTTCACAAAGGACCACCTATTTCATGAAGTAGAAGTGTTTTGCTGTATGGGCTGCCTCGCTCCGCTTGGACCCCTTCACCTGGCTGGTGAATCAGATCTTGGAGCACTTGCTCTCCCTCTCACACTCTGGTCTGAAGTACTCCTTCATCAAGACACATCTCTCAGCCATCTCTGCTTACAATATACCTGTCAGTGTCTGCACTGTGGCTCAGCTTGACGTGTCTCACATGTTTTTGAGAGGCATCTTGCACTTGAAGCCTCCAATCCCCAGTCCAGTCCCAACCTGGGACTTTATGTTGGAAAAGCTCACTCTGCTTCTGTTTGAACTGGCTGCGAGTTGCAAGCTACGCCATGTCATTGAAAGCATTATTTTTAGTTGCTACATTTCTGCTGTGGATTTCTAAGCTTCTGTAGGTAATGCTGGGTGAGCAGCCTTATTTGATTTTCCACAAGGACAGGGTGTCTTTGTGTACTAATGCTAAGTTTTACCAAAGGTGTGTCTTGAGTTTACTTTAAATGAGTCCACCCACCTGCCGGTCTGTTATCCTGAGTATGCCAATCCAGGGAAGCATTGCTCCATACTTTGGATGTGCACAGCATTTTGAGGTACTGTACACACCGACAAAGGACTGCAGGAAGTCCTCACAATTATTTGTTTCCTTCACCCTTGGAAAGAGGGTATCCCAGTGTCCAAACATTGTTTATCCAAATGTTTGGCTAATTGTATTGTTTTCTGCTACAGGAAGTACAGTAAGGAACTTCCTGGTGTGGTTCATGGTCACTCCACCAGGGGTATGACCACCTCCGTGGCATGCTTTGGTAATGTTTCAGCTTCAGAGTTCTGTGCAGCTGCTATCTTTATCAAGCATTACAGTCTGGATATTGCCTGTAGGCACAGGGCAAATGTCAGCCTGGCCTTTCTGCAAGGTCTTCTCTTGTAGATCCTTTCAGCCCTCGCCTAGTCTGTTTGTCAGTCTTTACCAGAACTGCTTGGGACTCATCCCACCGGTATGGCCTGCTGCAAGAGATACCCTCAAAGTAAGATAGTACAATTATGTAAGAACTTACTGTAACAGTAGCTCTTTGAGAGGATCTTTTGCAGCAGGCCATGCATTTCCTCCTCCTGGCCCCCTGGCTCTTTCTCTCGTGATGTTTTGGCCTTCTGTCTAGCCTCCTCTTCCATGGTGGAGATTCTTCTGCTTTCTTTTCCTTTCGCCTAAGGTTACCTCAGCTACCTCCCGGTTCCCCAATGGGCTTTTGCTGTTGGTATCCAGCAGGAGAACTGAGGTGGCTATGGGGCCGCCCACTTTTGGGATAGGATGACATCAGAGGTGGGTGGTCTCCTATTAGACTGCTAGCTAGAAAGTTTTTGTGTGATCTTAGTTCCTGGTGGCAGAGTCCTGCCGGATTGGCCTGCTACATGAGAGTCTCTTGAAGATCTACTGTTACAGCACATAACTGTACTACCGTGAAGCTTCGCCAGGATGAAGCCCATTCTGTAGCATTCACAGCAGAGTTACTGCAGGTAAACAATGCAGTTTCAATTGGAGTTAATCCCTTTGTCGCAGGAAACCGTGACACTGCGCTTCATGCTGGCGGGCTTCACTGTATATAAAGATATATAAGAAACGCAGTAACTATGCATATAAACATTTATAAGAGAGACAGTAATAATTGTGCATATAAACATTTATGAGACACAGTAACAGTACCTATAAACATATATAAGTGACACAGTAACTGTACATATAAACATATATAAGTCACAGTAGGTATTCTGTGATATGAGCGACTGCATTAATAGCAACTCATTTGCAGCGCCTCACATTTGAGCTGCCCTGTAAGGGCAATGAAGAAAAGGTACAGTGATGGTAGGGATGAGCGAGGGAGGGTCACTGGTAGTGTAGGACAGTGGCCGGAAGGGGAGGAATAGGGAAGATGGTTTGTGTGTTGCAGTGCAGTGTACTACTGCCGAGCTAGCCGTGTAGTGTTGTGGTGAGGGTGGCTAGCTTTGGTGGAGCAGGTACAGGGTTCCAGGGTTGGAGAGGGATATATTTTTAGCTTGCACTGCATTGTTTTGTTTTATGGACTGCCCTCCCCCGACATGCACCCTCCGAGTCAGTAATCTAATAATCAGGGGGAAAGGAGTGTGGGGGGTTAAGGCTCTCATGGTGATGCAGGCTTGGTTAAAGAGAACCAGTTTATTCGTTCAAGACTTGAAAATGCATAGAACTTACTCAGAGAAAACAATGTCCTTATTAATGAACTTTCCAAGGGTTTTGAGAGTGATATCCCTACAGAGACCATTAAGCTTTGGTCAGGGGAAGCAGTGGGACTTTACTTTGAAACTCATCCTTTAAACATTGAGAAGTGCCACCCAATAACTCCCCATAAGAGATCAAATATAAACATCCACAGGACTCTCTTACTGTGGCTTGGCTCAGTGCAGCAACGAGATCTTCTAAAATGGCTAGGAATAAAGGACATTCAGGTAGACAGCCAGAACATCCTTCTGTTTTCCAACCTATGTTTCTCAACTCACAGTTCATGGGGCAGGAGACGGCCCCAAGAGTTGAATATGTCTTTTAAAACAGTTTATCCTGCTAAACTGTGTGTGCAGTACTCTGGTCAAACATATATCTTTACTGACCTAAAAGAGCTGGGCAAGTTACTTAGGGAAATTGAGAAGGGCATTCCATGAACCAGGGACAGTGAGAGAGACTCAGATGATGAAGCTCGACTGCCCTTAAAGCAAGGCATGTGAGTAGTGATGGGCATGGACTTTGTATGCACACAATCTGAATTACAGTAGAACCCCGTTTATCCGACCTCTTCTGGAGACATCCAAATTCGACAGATAAACGGAACCACATTGCGGTACTGCATATGAGCAACCAAGCATAAAACCACTATAGTGAAGTGTATTTAACTGAAGAAATCTTTATTTATGCAACTAGAACTGAAAATATTTTTTTTTTTTTATGTACGGTCCCGTACAGTACTTCACTATTCACTGAAAGTAGTCAGTGGCAGTTTTCTGGTTAAGCCTGTCCACAGACTTTGTGCAGGCTCTTTGATCGCAGCAGTATCACTTGTACCAGATCAGAGTCGGGCTGACTTTCCATATACAGGATGCAGTTTGAGAACATATCTTCAGCCTCTGAATGGGTGGGCAGATCTGGGGGGCACTGTCGTCCTCCTCTTCCTCGTTATCAGAATTGGCATTCTCCTCCTTCTGGACGATCGCCAGGATCGCATCATCAGTAAGCAGTTCTTGCCCCACATCCCCTGCATCACAATTTTGCCACTCATCGATGGCTTCTTTGGACAAGAGGTCTGGCAACATAGCAGCTAGTCTCTGAATGTCCTTGAAGTCGATGTTGGGCACTGCATCACTCGAGTCGGGGCATGGTTGTGGATCATCACGAAAGGTTCGAATCCCTCCCTTGATCCACACTTTCCTTATTGTGTCAGGTTGTACTGCCTCCCATGCCTCGGCACACATGTAGACCACATCTTTAAGTAACAGCGATTTTATAATGTCACTTATGGGCAAGTGTTGATTAGGCTCAGCAAGTAGAGACTGAAGTAGTTTTTTTTCGGTAGCCTCTTTTAGAAATCTCTAAGATGCCCTGATCACAGGGCTGCAGCTTGCTGGTAGTTTTTACTGGCAGGAACATGCACCTGATATAGTCATCCCTTATTCGAACATCTGCCAGTTCAGGATGGGTAGGCGAGTTGTCCACCAGCAATATGGCATGCAAGGGTAGTCCTTTAGCCCTAAGATGGCTCTTTACCTGGGGGACAAACTGGTCAGTGAACCACGTGGCAAAAATTCTTCTGTCCATCCAGGCATTGTGTTGGGCTTCGTAGTGCACAGGTAGGGTACTCACATTTATATGTTTAAAACAATGAGGCTGCTATGATTTATCCAGCAAGACCAGTTTGAGTTTGTGTGTTCCAGCAGCGTTTACACAACCCAGGATTGTTATCCGGTCATTGACTTTCTTGAAGCCAGGTGCTTCTCCTCCGTGAGCCAAAGTTTTGTCTGGCAAGCAGTGCCAGAAGAGGCCGGTCTCATCTGCATTATACAGTGGTAATCATGCAAAAGTTTACCGGTAGCGTGGTATACTGAGTGTTGCAAAAATGCGGTACCCATTGAATAACATGTATACTGCTTTCATACAATGATGTGTGGTACCAGTATACTTTTGTGTGACTACCACTGCAGATTTGATCTGTGCTGAGACCAGTGTTTTCTACAATCTCCAAAATGTTTCTCACAAAGGGAGTGATTTCTTGCTCAACAGCGCTGAGTCGTTCTCTGCAGATGCGGAGTTGCCGGAATCCCATATCGGTGCTTAAGGCGCATTAGCCATCCCTCACTGGCAATGAAAGGCTCTGTGTTGCCCAGCCGAAAATGGAAAATTAGATCCTTTCTTTTAGAAGGGCCTGAAAGAGCTGTCTCCTTCTCATGCTTCTGGCAAAACCAGAGGTAAAGAGCAGAGTCGCACTGGTTATCCTTACAGGAGCGCATATTCTTTCATTCCTTCACTCCTGCGGCGGTGTCCATCATGAGGGCAACGTCTCGCAATTGGTTTTTGCAGACTTGATGTCGCTGATGGTGGATTTACCCACCCCATATTCCTCAGCTAGAACGGCTGCCCTCTGTCTGTTCTCCAGGTGCTCGACAATTCTGATCTTCAGACATGTTGAGAACAACGACTTCCTTTTGCTGCCATCTCTACACTCAAACAAGGTGAAGATTACTGTCAGGAATGTGTATTGTGGGGTTAAGTAGCTCCCTGTTTGATCTGTAGCAGGTGCAAGGACTGGAAGCAGCCAGATGTTGATCATCACACAGTACTTAATCGGGTGCGATGATTAACACATTATGCACACAGCAGCAGCATTTCTCAAGTGTGGGGGACAAACCGACCATCTGTTAAATAGGGAGTTTGGATGAACGGAAGTTGGATAATCGGGGTTTGACTGTATTGCTCCCACCAGTGAACTTTAGTTTAATTAACTAAGTTCTTATTTGCAGTTTTGAAACTTCAACTGGTGTGGTTTTGTGCAGCAGAGTCTGTTGAACTAACTGCGCCATACATGTTAGATGGCGCCAAAATGGAGCCCTGGCTCTTGGTACACTTTCTGCCTGGCACACCTGGAGTTTTTTTGGAGACTTGAATTTATGCTGTTTTAATTCTGGAATGCAGATTGAAATATGTTTCCTCTTTAAGATTGAAATATGTTTCCTCTTTAATTTTTGGCTAGGGTATTTCGTATTAACTAACGCTCTATAGGCTAAGTGTGTATTCGCCTCTAATATGAAGCCACAAGGCTGTACTATGCTATTAGCACTACACTAAATCACTGTATATATAAACATTTATAAGAGACACAGTCACTTTCAAGTCTGCCTTTGGATTGCTGGGAGTACCTGGGGTCGGGGAAGTGCTAGTGGGCTGATGGGACTCGGAGTTATATTTTGACTCAGGAGTTTAGTTTGTTGGATTTGTTTGTCATTTTCCATGACAAAATTGTCTAGTTATAGATGTGTGTGTGCAGGGGGGGGGGGGCACCACATTTTTGTCGACAGTAAATCTGCCAACATCCTGTATGGCGATAGCACAATGCCGACACTCGGTATTGTGCCGTCAAGAAACAGTGTTTTTTGTCGGGGGAAGGGAGGGCTGTGCCCTCCTGATTTAAATATAATCAGCTCCAGGTTGGAGTTGTTTCAGAGAGGCAAAACACAGTGAGAAGCCACGTTGGTGAATCGCAGACCATTACTGCGACTTTCGCTGTAATGGTGTCTTTTCGTCTGTTGCAGTTTTGGTGTTGCTATACTGTGGGCCACCGTGTGTGTGTGTGTGTGTGGGGCCTTCGCAGTCATTAGAGTACCACAGTATATTGTTTATACTAAAAATAATTTTTACTTCTAAGACAGATTGCAGCCCATTGGCTGATGACTCACTGTTAAATGGATTTCCTATGTGAATAGTGAATCAGATGCATATTAGCAGAGATCTTTGGTAATCCCTCCAAGGCTATGCCACAAGAATGTAATTTATTTCTTTATTTATGTTTTGGTAACCAGGTAAGTGCACTGACCCAGAGGACCATTTTCAGTCACGACCTGGGCCACAAAGTGGTGAGACAGCAAAACAACAACAGACACACTTTACTTAACGATATACTGTCATGGCAAAATACAACTGACAACAGACACACTTTACATACGGTATACTAGCATAGCAAATTACATTATAGTAAGAATGCAGGCAGTAGTACAAAGGAAGACATTGTGCTTTTGTACAACTCGACAATGGAGCAGTTAAAGCATCACATATTGTAAACATTTAGTTTAGGTAACAAAACGTGTGCTGGGAAGAAGAGCAGGCCAGCCTGAGAAAACACTGTCATAAACACAGCGTGGTCCATAAATGGAGCACCATACACGAACAGCAGGAAGCGTGAGCTGCTGTGCAGTGGACGTGTGAGGATGTGATGTGCCCTACAGAACCAAAGTGCTTATTAGGTCTTGGTCTAATATAGGGTACGAGATGTAGGAGGAGTCAGGCAGGTAAGCTGTGTGTGACTGCAAAAGGTCAAATGTTGTATTTCTGTTGTTTGCCAACTTTTAGATGTGTTGCCTTCTTGTAATATTTATGTGCTGTAATGTACAGAAGCATACAGAAGAAGTTAAAAAAAAAAGTGCAGGATGTTGTCCTAAAAACTAGTAATTGAAAACGTAGTTTTTCTTATCTGTATTTAAAGTTAACTATGCATCATTTGAGGTGTGACTTTCATTTCTGTAAATAGAAACATTACAAAGTACAGCCAATAAGCACATATTTCCTGTCCTCTTTAAAGCTATGCAACTCACAACATGTGTAACTTCTGAAAGAGCCACGCTCAGACAACATGGTGGGTGCTGCGTCGTGCCCTCTCCTGTTACAGTGAGGTTTAGCACTGCGTGCATGTAATGAAAAACATACAAGGGGCAGTGCGGAGCTGCCCTGACAGTGACACCTGCCCTGCTGTCTGATCCCAGGTCTTTCAGAAGTTAAATGCTGTAAATTGGAAGTCTTAAAAAATATTCTGGATCGCAAAAGCCTAATTGGGGTGGGGGGAGAGGGTAAAGATTAGGGGTGGGATATTACAATTGAGGCAGTTTTCGTTTAAATGAAATTCCTCACATTCTGGAGTGCCACATAAGATCTGCAGCAGGTCACATGGTCAGCAGACAGTTACGCAACTACAGCATTCAGAGGGCCTTGGTCAGGTGTGAAGCATGGAGGAATATAGATGTAACCCCTAGATGGCACTATCCCAGGGGCTACTACCCCTGCCTGATTTGCCACTAACAGGTTGAGGGGCCTGGATCCAATGGCGGGTGCCTCCACCCAGAGGTCAGGGTTTGCAATAGTTAAACTTACTTGGTCACAGCCCTCTGGGACACTGCAACCCCCTTTCTTCCCACTAGTGGCCCACACAATATATCAGAATTACCTTCACAGTATACACTTACCCCAGGGCTGGTTTCAGGCCCTGGGACCTCCTGTAAAATAAGATACAGTGCAACAATCACAGTACAATACTTTAACATAGACAAATACCTCAGGCAGTATAACTTTGCTGAAACAAGCAGCTCTGATTTATTTGGGGAATATAACAAGGACAGGGAAATCAGGTTAATTAGCTTATACTTTACTCATCTACCTATGGCTCTGTGTACAGGCCTATCCCTATCAGTTACTGTCCCTGGGTACCCAAGCCCTAGTGGCTAGTCCAAACCGTGGCAGCTGGTGAGGCCCTTTCACACAGAGAAAAGAAAAATTAGTTAAATAGTCAGCAGTACAGTAATTCTATTTGGATTCAATGTGGCAATTCAACAGGGGCGACCCTGAATTAGTACTCACGACCTCCAAACAAGATAGGGTCCTTCAATGTCAGCAGGGCTACTCTTGAGCTCCACGAGACTCCTCACACATTTATATGGCAAACTGCAACAGGCAAAAGTCCTTTAATGGCAGCAGGATTCACTTGAGCTAACTAAGCCTCCTCACACATTTATATGGTGAACAGTAACAGGCAAAAGTCCTTTAATGGCAGCAGGATTCACTTGAGGTACACAAGCCTCTTCACACATTTATATGGTAAAACAAAAAGTACTATACCAGGCAGGCTGCTTCTCTATCCCGATCGCAATTACTGCACAATACCCGGGAGAACACACAGCAGATTCAGTTTCCGACAGACCGAGTGCAATTCAGCAATTTCTCCAGTCTTCTACAGGGTGAGCCTGGTTTCTACTCTTCAGATATCCTTTGATTCTCTTCACAGGACGGATTCAGTCCTAAGAAGCAGTTACACAAGCTGCAGACCGGAACTCTGGGCCTACACACGCTTCCGACTAAAACTGCACACTGAAAAAGCACAGGCTCCTTCCTTTTCACTGCCAGAGCTCAAACTGAAACTCCAACAGACAAAACCGGCACTTCCTTTGAGTTCCTCCCAGTTTTGACTGGATTGGCTGTCACTCACAATAGACTGCTGCTGTTGGTCCAAAAGGCACCAAGTCTAAACTACATCTCCCAGAGTCACTGCCCATACAATCCTCTTGTGGCTGGCTCAGATTATGAGTCCAAGTTCTGATTCGTCCAAGGCACCATTTTAGAGCTAGCTTACCCCACACTGATTGGTCCAGTTCAGCAGTTCAAAACCAGAATGGGAATTAGGCAGACACAGTTCTGACTGCAAAAGAAAGCAGGTTAGACAAACTGTAATTTCATTATTACTCTAAATGATTTCTGGCAAACAGTTATATCTTTCAGATAGGTTCCTTTGCACTCTAGTGACTGCAAAATGGAGTGAATTGGCAGCAGCTCGAGTGGTACTCAAACAAAGAAACACACAGTCCCCCATACAAACTAATTATGTCTGCAAGCAGACAGCTCTTAAAGAGACAGTACCAGAGGTTCTAAAAACACTCACTGATAAATGGCTTAAACGCCAGACACCATTCAGGCTTGGAGCATTCAAGCAAGCTCCTGGAAGTCTTTTGGGAACCCCCATTTGCAGGGGGGTTACACCCTTCCTGGCCTGGGAAAGCTTGGCGTCGCGTCAAGCAATCTCATAAGTTTCAACTGCAACCATATACATTTGCATTAGGCTCGCACATGTAATCATCAGTCAATATATCATTTTACCAAGAACACATTTCTGAAACATTGCAGTACGTCACTCTTTACACAGTATTACATACACATTGTACCATAACTCAAGTTATTACCTCTTGTACATGAAACCTGAAGAGAGGGGGCCCTTCCCTATCAGTTACCTTGGGGCTGGATGGGGCAAGGGCACCACTTAGAGGGCACACAAGTAACTTGGAGTTAGCACTGACGCTCAGTTTGGGCAATGAGCTCGGGGACACATACACTCCTTTATGGACAACATTGAGAGGCAGATCCACTGGCCGGCCCAGGGAATCATAACTGAGGTGCACCACAGGCTTTACAGCTCGACCAGTCTTTCTAGGGGGAACTGTTACAGTCTCTGCACTCTGAGCCTCATTTTCAGCATTGTCCTCACTTGTCAGGGGAGTCTCCATGGGGTAGAGAGGCTAGAACTTGGGGCACTTTCAGCTCCAGGAGTTACAGTTTCTGAGTCCACAACATTTGGCTCGCATGGAGAGCTTTCGGACACTGGCAGTGGACTGTCAGGGCACTCAAAATACTCTTCTTGTTCTGGTGTATCACCAGTCTGCCCCAATCCATCATTTTCCTCCCTGAAAGCTCAAAACAGTTCAACCATGCACAATGATTCCATTTCATCTGATCTGATGCTTTGCACTTCACTTTCTGGGAGCATTGGCTCCAGGAACGAAGCTGGGGGCTTGGACAGTCCAGAAGGCCCAGCTTCATCTCCAGTATTGACTAGGGGATTGCCCCGAAACAATTGACTCAGTTCGTAAGAAGGATAGTATTCAAAGTCACTCTCACTTTCTTCCGATATGGACTGACAGTCATGCTCAACTGGGACTTGTGGAGGGGAACACTTTAACTTTGCTTCTGTAGGTGCAGACTTTCTTGATCTTTTCTTAGCAGCAGCTCTAGTCACTGGTCCAGAGGGGCATCTTCTAGGGCTCAGACTCAATTAAGATTTGTCCAATGGGCAGTAAATGATTTCTGTGCATTGTTTTTACATCTTTGAATTATTCTCAGGCCTTACTTTGTACACTGGCAGATCATCTAGTTTGCCCACTACAATGTGAGGGAGATGGTGCCATCTGTCAGCAATCTTGTGCTTGCCTGCAGTCCCAGATTTCTTAGCAATACCCGATCTCCCTCCTGGAGTTCCTGTAGCTTTCCACCTTTTATCATACCTTTCTTTGTTGGCCAGATTTCTTTTGGCAGCCATGGTTTGAGCCAGTTGGTACGCATGAGTTAGCTGGGCCTTTAACTTTTGCACATACTGTAAATAGTTGTCAGCTTGAACCCCATCAGGAGAGACCCCAAAACACACATCTACCGGTAGTCGAGCTTCTCTTCCAAACATCAGGCAGTAGGGGGAGAACCCAGTGGCATCACTTTTGGTGCAGTTATAAGCATGTACCAGGGTGCTAATTTGTTGGCTCCATCTAGGCTTGTCCTTTGGGTGCAGGGTGCCTAGCATATCTAGCAAAGTGCGGTTGAAACGTTCAGGCTGTGGGTCCCCTGGGGTGGTAAGGAGTGGTTCTGGACTTTCGCACTCCCACAGAGAAAGCATCTCTTTGATCAGACGACTCTCAAAGTCTCTCCTTGATCAGAATGGATTCTTTGTGGAGCCCCATAGTGAACAAAAAGTTTTCTACAAGTACTTTGGCCACAGTGGATGCTTTCTGGTCTTTGGTGGGGAAAGCTTGGGCATATCTCGTGAAATGGTCAGTGACCACCAGCACATTACTGATATTTCTTTGATCTGACTCAAACTCAGAAAATCAATACAGACCAGCTCCATGGGTGCACTGGTGGTGATGTTAACAAGGGGGCAGCCCTCTGGGGCAAAGCTTTCCTCTGTAAGCAGCGACTACAAGTTCGAATGTGTTGCTCCACATCAGCCCCATCTTAGGCCAATAGAATCTGGATCTCACCAAGTCAAGTGTTCTGTCTATACCAAGGTGCCCCATGTGGTTGTGCAAGGATATCAGTACTGAGTCTCGAAAGGCAGTGGGCAGCACTAGTTGTTGTTTGTCTGCTTGTCCCCCTCTGTCTACTGTTTCTCTGTATAACAGTTTATTGATCAGTTTCAACTTAGGACCTTCTTTGTATAATAGTGCAGTTCTCAAATCCGTGGAGCATAATTTGGACACATCTTTTCCTGCATAGAGGGCTTCTAAAGCTGCTTTGATCATGGGATCGCGGGATTGAGCCCGCCAAATACTGTCATTGTCCAGCTGAGGCAGTGCACCAATGTCTATTGCAGAAAAGTGGCAATAAGCAGCAGGTATGCAATTCTCAGAGGGTCCCAAGCAATCCACCATGCAGTCCACTGCGTCTGTGGACATTTGTTCCTCCCTGTCAAACTTCCGGCAGAGTGCCCGAATGTCAGGTTCTGCCAATCGGACCCAGTCATTCTGGGGAACAGGCCTCCGGGAGAGAGCATCAGCATCTATGTGGTTCAGACCTGCTCGGTATTCGAGAGCATAGTCATATGTAGATAATGCAGAAAGCCACCTATGGCCAGTGGCATCCAACTTAGCTGAGGTCTGCACATAGGTCAAAGGATTATTGTCAGTTTTTACTAGTATTTTAGCCCCATACAAGTACTCATGGAATTGGTCAACAATAGCCCACTTCAAAGCTAGGAACTCTAACTTATGTACAGGATAGTTCTTTTCGGATGGGGTCAGGCTTCTACTGGCAAAGGCCACTGGTCTCAGGCCATTCTCGTGCTCTTGGTACAACACAGCCCCCAACCCTTGCAAGCTAGCATCAGTGTGCAGGACGTAAGGTTTTCTTGGATCGGCATAGGCCAGCACTGGAGCATGGGTAAGTTGATATATGATCTCATGAAAAGCAGTCTCACAATCAGGAGTCCAGCGGCCCCAAATACTTCACTTGGATGAAAATACACTCTTTCAGTCTTGAGGGACGCTGACTTTTGGTATTTTTTGTGGGTTGGGGACCCTTGAGTAAGGTTAAGTAAAGGGCGGATCACTCTTGAATAGTCCTTGATGAAACACCGATAATAACCACAGAATCCCAGGAATCTTTGCAGTTCTTTTAGATTTTTGGGCTGTGGCCAGGTGGTCAAGGCCTCAACTTTACTTGGGTCGGTCTCTATTCCCTCGGTGGATACTATGTGTCCCACATACTTTACTGATGTTTGAAAGAATTGACACTTATCAATGGACAGTTTAAGGCCAAAGTCCTCCAGTCGGTCCAATACCTTAAATAATCTGCTCTCATGTTCCTCCAGTGAGCTGCCAAACACAATAACATCATCTAGGTATACCAGGCACTCTAGTAAGTTCATGTCCCCACTGCACGCTCCATCAATCGTTGAAAGTGGCTGGGGCACCTGAAATCCCTTGAGGCATCCTCATGAATTCATAGCTAAGCGGACAGATAAAGGCTGTCTTCTCACGGTCCTCTGGGGCCATCGGGATCTGGTAGTACCCACTGCGGAGATCCAGCACAGAGAACCACTTGCTCCCGTTTAGGCAGTCCAAAGCATCCTGAATGCGGGGCATTGTGTACTGATTAGGGATAGTCCGCCGGTTTAAGGTGCGATAATCCACACACATCCTTACTGTTCCATTCTTTTTCCTCACTACCACAATGGGGGAAGCATAAGGGCTTCTGGATTCTTGTATTACACCAGCAGCCAACATCTCTTGCAGATGCCGTCTCACATCATCTATGTCAGCAGGTGCCAGGCGTCGAGACCTCTCACTAAATGGTCTTCGTCATGCAGCCGGATATTGTGCTCAGCACCTTGCACGCATCCTACATCCCATTCCTTTAAAGAAAACACCTGGTCTCTCTGGGCAAGCTTCTCACTGATCCTCACTTTCCATTCAGCTGGCAGCGGGAGTCGCCAAATCAAACAAGTCAGGCGTTACTCTGTCATTCTTCCTTGAACTCTTGCTGCTGGGTAGCACTGCAGTGTCTGCACAATGCACATTAGCCAGGATGCAACCTCTGTTTACTCGAATGTCTCTTTCAGACACATTATGAACTTGGACCATTACCCTTCTGGCATAAGCATGGGCTCTAGCGGGCAAAATACTAGGCTTGACCAGCAGTCCCTCTGGCAATTTTCCATCGCCTGGTGCATCCAACATTAATATTTTATTCTTAACATCCTTTCTGATACGGACCTCTCCCTGTAAGGTACACTGGGCATTTGCGCCAGGATGAGAGACTGGATCCTTCTTCCATACAATTCCGACCGGTTCTCTGGTTCTGTTTTTTCAGCATCTCTCTGTGCCTCATAGGCCTTCTTAATTAAAGCCGGAACTCTTAAAGCTCTACTAGTCTTTGACCCCTGTTTTTCATAACATAACACTGCCAGCCTTCCGAACATATGAGCATTTGTTCCAATCAACAAAGGGACACCATCATACAGTCCAGTGGGGGGACACACTAAGGCTAGGGTCTCTACTTGTTCGGCCACTCCAGCCACGGAGGTGGGGAAAGACAGCCAAATTCGGATGTACCGGAATAGGGGTAGGCCTTCTCACTTAACCCCATACATGCAGTCCTTCTAATGGTTGTAGGGTACGTCTGACAAATGCTTCTGATACCAATCTTGGAACATAATTGTCACTTGGGAGCCACTGTCTAATACAGCTCTTGTAGACACCCATTCACCTTACAGTGGTCTCCATGGAGGACCCACTATTCTGGACCAGTCTGGAGAGGCGGTAGTGGGGCCTGGGCAACTGACCTGCCACAAAAGACGTGAGTTAGCATTTTTGGTGCCCTCACTGGGATCATTTTGTGCACCTCTTAACCACTGATTTGTTCTCCAAGCTCTCCTTGTAGCCTATATGCAACTTTGTCAGTGTCTTTGGGGACCCGTATTCTCTTCATGTGCCCATCCTTCCCGCATTATAGCAAAACATACTTTCTGGAGTTTGAGCTGGCTGAGGCGCCACACTGGGAGCCAGGCGGGGTACTACTAACTGGAAACCTTGGTGCCATCTCTGTCTGCGGTGTGATAAGCATTTGGAGACATCTAGTCAGTTTCTCCACTTCCATGGTCAAGGAATTGAGTTTGAGCTGTTATCAGCAGGAGATACATGGGTGGGTACCCCACCCCATAGCAGATGCAGTCGGATATAGGTCAGGGCCTGTACTTGCAGGCGTGGCCTTCATAAAGGGACTGTTTTTGAATTCGGATCTCTCAACAGTTCGCCCCATTGTGACATATCTTTTCCTTGTCAGAGCACTCATTGACTGTCAACCTCTGCCCCTGAACTTCACTTGATGGGTCACCCTCAGTCACTGGTCGTAGCCACAGCTGTTGGTGCAGGTCCCTCCTGAGGTCGCCTTTTCTCAACTCCTCGAATTTCTCTCATTAACTCATAATAGGAGGGTGGGGATTCCAGTCGATTTGCCAGGCTAACTGAAGCAACAGCAGTTCTGAGAAGGGGCAGACTTAAGGATTCTGTCCAGTCTGGTTCAGTCCAGTTCAATCGCTGGCAAACTACCCTTTCTGAGGCATTCTTGCAACAATTTTTCCAGCCGAGATACATACACAGACAACAACTCCTTGGTACTGTTGTGCATTTCTTACTTCCACCATAGATCCTCATCAGAATCTGGGCTCCCACACATTCTCCAAGGCCTCAAGATAGGCCTGTGCAGTCGCTCAGGGTTACTGGGCCTCTGCTTAGCACGGATGGTAGCCAGGGCAGGACCTCGGAGGCTCTCACTAACCCTCTTTCGCTTCTCGGCTTCCGAGCATTGCCATTCTAGCACTTGGGGGGCAACATAGTCTATCCAGGTCTCCCAGTCATCCTCCCCTTGGGGGGTGGGGAAGGTGCCAGAGAAGATCCTCAACCTTCGGTAAGAGTCGTGACTAATGGCAGGTGCAGAAATTGAGTCTGCATTGGTTCAGCCACCATTATGGGCACTGGAGCGGGAGAGGGTGTTGGGGGAGGAACACCCCCAGGTGGCAAGAATAGTTTCTTCAAGTCCTCCACAGTTTTCCCTTCTCCCAGCAACCATTTAGCAAATTTCTCCTCAAAAGTTTCAGATAGTGGTGGGGGCTCATTCCCCCCCCCGGGTCTTTACTGTCCTTAGTTATCACTCTCCAAGCAGTGAGGGCTCCCTCTGGGGTAATGGTCTGTGGCACTTTGGAGCTATCTATGGGATCCTTAAACTCTACTAGGGCCAGAAAAGTGTGGGTGAGCAGATTAGCATGCCGACCCACCACCACAGGGTTTTGTAAACCTTCCACCTTGGAAAGTACTCCCTGTACAATGTCCGTATTGATACCCAGGGGGATGTCCAGGATAAGCATAGCATTTTGGGGGTCGATCTCCTCCCCAGTACACCACTCCACCAGCCGGTGCACAGCCACTTCTGTCGGGGTACCCATTTATTTATTTTTTTTTTTCCTCAACAGTGGTTTGTAAATATGGCCACTAGAGGACACACAATCCCAGCGGTGAACCTCCAAGATGTAACCCCTAGATGGCGCTATCCCAGGGGCTACTACCCCTGCCTGATTTGCCACTAACAGGTTGAGGGGCCTGGATCCAATGGCGGGTGCCTCCACCCAGAGGTCAGGGTTTGCAATAGTTAAACTTACTTGGTCACAGCCCTCTGGGACACTGCAACCCCCCCCTTTCTTCCCACTAGTGGCCCACACAATATATCAGAATTACCTTCACAGTATACACTTACCCCCAGGGCTGGTTCAGGCCCTGGGACCTCCTGTAAATAAGATACAGTGCAACAATCACAGTACAATACTTTAACATAGACAAATGTCTCAGGCAGTATAACTTTGTGAAACAAGCAGCTCTGATTTATTTAGGGGGAATATAACAAGGACAGGGGGAAATCAGGTTAATTAGCTTATACTTTACTCATCTACCTATGGCTCTGTGCACAGGCCTATCCCTATCAGTTACTGTCCCTGGGTACCCAAGCCCTAGTGGCTAGTCCAAACCGTGGCAGCTGGTAGGGGCCCTTTCACACAGAGAAAAGAAAAATTAGTTAAACAGTCAGCAGTACAGTAATTCTATTTGGATTCAATGTGGCAATTCAACAGGGAGCGACCCTGAATTAGTACTCACGACCTCCAAACAAGATAGGGTCCTTCAATGTCAGCAGGGCTACTCTTGAGCTCCACGAGACTCCTCACACATTTATATGGCAAACTGCAACAGGCAAAAGTCCTTTAATGGCAGCAGGATTCACTTGAGCTAACCAAGCCTCCTCACACATTTATATGGTGAACAGTAACAGGCAAAGTCCTTTAATGGCAGCAGGATTCACTTGAGGTACACAAGCTTCTTCACACATTTATATGGTAAAACACAAAGTACTATACCAGGCAGGCTGCTTCTATCCTGATCGCAATTACTGCACAATACCGGGAGAACACACAGCAGATTCAGTTTCTGACAGACTGAGTGCAATTCAGCAATTTCTCCAGTCTTCTACAGGGTGAGCCTGGTTTCTACTTTCAGATATCCTTTGATTCTCTTCACAGGACGATTCAGTCCTAAGAAGCAGTTACACAAGCTGCAGACCGGAACTCTGGGCCTTACACACGTTTCCCGACTAAAACTGCACACTGAAAAAGCACAGGGCTCCTTCCTTCTTCACTGCCAGAGCTCAAACTGAAACTCCAACAGACAAAACCGGGCACTTCCTTTGAGTTCCTCCCAGTTTTTGACTGGATTGGCTGTCACTCACAATAGACTGCTGCTGTTGGTCCAAAAAGGCGCCGAAGTCTAAACTACATCTCCCAGAGTCACTGCCCATACAATCCTCTTGTGGCTGGCTCAGATTATGAGTCCAAGTTCTGATTCGTCCAAGGCACCATTTTAGAGCTAGCTTACCCCACACCTGATTGGTCCAGTTCAGCAGTTCAAAACCAGAATGGGGAACTAGGCAGACACAGTTCTGACTGCAAAGAAAGCAGGTTAGACAAACTGTAATTTCATTATTACTCTAAATGATTTCTGGCAAACAGTTACATCTTTCAGATAGGTTCCCTTGCACTCCTAGTGACTGCAAAATGGAGTGAATTGGCAGCAGCTCGAGTGGTACTCAAACAAAGAAACACACAGTCCCCATACAACTAATTATGTCTGCAAGCAGACAGCTCTTAAAGAGACAGTACCAGAGGTTCTAAAACACTCACTGATAAATGGCTTAACGCCAAACACCATTCAGGCTTGGAGCATTCAAGCAAGCTCCTGGAAGTCTTTTGGGAACCCCCATTTGCAGGGGGGTTACATAAACAAAGCATGATCACATTTCAGGGATGGACATGGCAGTCCAGACCCTCCAACTGTACCGTTTTTGCCAGTACAATACCGCATTTTTAAGACTGGTACCGAATCCTGCCTGGATCGTACCGTGTACCGATTTTGCCGCCTCTTTAAATTTTTTGGGGGAAAAAATTTATTTACTTTTCTTTGACGTGAGCCCACGGTCCGAAGCGGGGAACATCCAACAGTCCCCATGGTAACCAGTGGCAGTGCCTGCCCTTTTCACAGTGTGGCGCCGCCGTCAGAGGGCTCAATGCTCGCTGACCTGTGTGACCCCCCCTTCGGAAGCAGCTGAGAGAGTGGTGCTGCACAGCCTTGTCCTTTCTCCTTACACAGTGAACTTCTTGGGATGTGCCCGGACGTAGTGTCAGTCAGAACTCGGATAACTGACTCTCTCCCCAGTCTTCAGTCGAGGCTAGTGCCCGAATGCGCGGGCCACAAGATGGCAGGATGGAGCGAGCAGTGGTCGGAATTGACCGGTGGACACCACAGTCAGAGCATAGCGGCAGGCTCTGTTGCCACTGCCCCACATCCCACAGCGGTGCACAGGGACAGATGATGGGTCACCAGACTGCAGCCATAACTGAGTCACAGAGGCAGAAGGTAAGGTCAGGATGCTTGCTCTCCCCAATGGGTCTCGTGTAGCTATGCAGAATGCGACTCGAAGGTAAGTTCAGGTCTTACTCCAGGCTAGTGTAGCAGGAACTGTGCCACAGCGGTTCCCAGGAGAGCTGTTTCCTGACCAGACCGAACCGCAATGAATCGAGTCGGACCCACTGAGGGAGGAATTGGTGGTGAGAGAGAGGACCTTACTTAGTCTGGAGATCCTTGGAAAGGTTGTATAGCCTTGAAAAAATCTTATCTTGCCACAGGTTGGCGAAGTGGGAGTTTACTGCTGCTGTGGTTTGAATTGGAGCCCAGCAAAGAGTTAAAGTTATTGTGCTAGTTTTCTGTTGCCTGGAGGAAAATCTTTTGGTTAAAGACTGTGATATCAGCGTTATGAGGTGAACTAGAGCCTGTGGAAAACTTTAAACAGTGGGTACTGTTTGGCCCTGAATCTATCATCGGTTGCGGAGCGTTGAGCTCCTTGGAGCACTTCCTTTGAAGAGTTGTAAACTTGTGCCTAAGTATACCTACATCTTCAGTCTGAGAAAGTTCTGCGTTAAGAGTGGTGGTGAAAGCACCCCTCTGCTAAGGTCTCCTTGGATTCGTATACTGTGTTTCTGTAGCCTGGCCTGAGCTGGTCACTGGTAGAGGTGGTGAGAGCCCTCTATTTTGTGTTCTAAGTTGTCACCTACGAGTTTAAAAACTGTTTCAGTGGTGAGAGCACTGTACTGTTGTGGCATAAAAAATGTGGCCATGTCAGATTGTTGCCTGCTGAAT
Organism: Neoceratodus forsteri; assembly: GCA_016271365.2. Lineage (NCBI taxonomy): Eukaryota > Metazoa > Chordata > Ceratodontiformes > Ceratodontidae > Neoceratodus > Neoceratodus forsteri. The sequence continues at coordinate 1,545,009,424 of CM028131.1, read as the reverse complement.
TGTTTATTGAAATCTACCACGGCAGCCATTATAGGATTCTCCTAAACATTTCATTTTAAATCGGTTCTTTGGAGTGATTGGGGTTAGTGTGTGAGTGAACGTGAGTGTGGTGTGGTGTGTTTGATTAGGTAAATTATTGCTTCTCCCTAAAACGTGCTATTTTGAACACTGTTCTGTGCAATGAATATTAAGACTTGATGATTGATTCTGGCAAAAACTTGACTGTAAACATTACTCACCTGTGTCTGCATTGGCAATCTGTAGTACAGTACAGTATTATCTAATCTTTTTATGATTTAGGTGCAGAACTTCCATTAAGAATTAAACAATAATAATACACTACTGTTGCCAACCTGGGTGGAGCTGTCAGTTGCTTAGAAGTGTTGAAAGTGTGATCCCCAACGTGGAGTCAAGAACAAGAGACAGGCAGTAATTGTGAGAGGTAGATTGTAAGGTCCTTTGTGGTGGTGGTGGTGGTGCTAGCTTGAACTTAAGAGATTTGTGTTGCAGCTGTTGATTCGGAGAGCACCACTACACAGGCTGTTTATTGTGACTGACTGGCCCTCCCAATTTGTTGTGCCATTCATCTCATTGGCAGAAACCCCGGTGGGGGGAGGGCAGAGATGAGGACCGAATCATTGACTCCAACCGGACAGCATCAGTGTGTGGGCCTGCCCTAACTGGGGTGGGGGCATCACCGCCCGCTCACTGCAACAGAGAAGTGTACCTATTCTGATATTTGAAATGTTGGAGGGTCTGGCAGTCTGCCATCTGGGAATGGCTGGCCATATATGCTAGATAGCAGACCACATTTAAGATCTCGCCTCCTATGTTTGTTCCATTGCACCAGTGGATCAGGGATTGGCAGTAGTTGATGAATGAGACGCAGAGCTACACAATTCAGGCGTATCCCTCAAACAGGATACTGAGCGCTGAGTTAGCGTTGAGTCAGTCCCTGACTGCTGCATTCTCCGAGCATTGTGCAGCCTATCCAGGCTTATGCTGCAGCTTGTTGTATTTCTTGGGAGCCTGTGAAAAGGCAAAAGGGAGATTGGTGTAGCAGTGCTGGCAGGCCAGTGAATATAAACTGTTTCACTCCCCACCACCCCCGTTTGCCCTTGGTCATAGGAGCAGGAAAGGAGTTTATAAAAAAATGTTAGGAATCTCAAAGGAAGTGGTGTGTGCAAAAAAACAAGTGGCAAATCAGTTTGTGCATTAATAGCTCTGGTTAGAGGGACCATTTTCAGGTACAACCCAGGCCATGTAGATGGCACATACAGTATAGTCAAACCAACATTCAAATCATGATGGCACGTACAGTACAGTCAAACCAACATTCAAATCATGATGGCACGTACAGTACAGTCACAGCATTAAATATTATAATTTGGACCGACAGAATGAAAACAGACTTACAGTGAATGCAGTAAGCGGCAAATAACAGTTGGACCCCCAGTTTGAAACACAGGCCACTGGTGCACTCAACAAAACAGGTAGGGAGGTTGACTCTGGCTGATGAATAGTAACATTGCTGAGATCATGCTAAGGATAATTAAACTTCCTTTTGTGTGTTATCTTGAAGCAAGTCGGGACTTTGACATGAATCACTTCTGACTGTTTATGCCAATACAGGATTCCTGCAGACTTACTAGTCTTGGGGGCGGGGGCGGACTCACGCACCTTTGGCTTTCCCAGGATCTCCTATCTTTTCCATTCCATGGAATCTCGGGACATACGTTGAGCAGGTCTGGCAATGCCTGTGGGACATCTTAAGAATTCTGTGGCTCAGACAGGAGGCTTCTTTGTTACATTATTCTTGTAAATGTGACTAGACATACAGAAAATTGTAGTTCTGCTGGCCCAGCCAGGGTCGAAATTAAGTCTGCAGACTATTGGCTGTAAAACCCACTAGCCAAACAGGTATACATATTGAATGGTACCTTCCGCAGTCCCAGCTGGACTAATTAAAGAAAAAGGTTACTGGTTCAATACACAGTTTACCAGCATTAGGCCAGTGAGAAGTCCCTACTGGTTCAGTAAAAACCAGCACAAACTAGTACATAAGCTTTTGGGGCACACATGGGAATCTGAATCACTGATCCTGGGGGGACCTGAATGCTTGAACAGTGTATTTACAATTGTTTTAAGAGTTAATTTACAGTTTATTGGGAATTGATAGCTGTGTGGAAGACGGAGCTTTAGGCCAAACTTTGAAATGGTTGAGAAACTATTGAATTAAAAAAAATGTGAAAAATAGAGCCCACTGTTTACAAACCTGGAGCAAAATTAAATAGATGGGTAACATACTAGGGTGAGATTTCTTACGCAGAAAGCAGTTCATGTTTAAGTAATTTTCCAGTATCCTTTTAAGAAAACCTTTAAAGTAGAATATTCAGACACAGTTCAGCTGCTATTTAATTACTGTCCTGCATGTATTTCCCCCTCATTATGCATTTCATTTCTTAGAAATGTACATGAGAACAGGATCTTTCTCCTCCAGTCTTAGTGTCGTCCTCCTGCTTCCTAATCCATGGTTTGTGACATAATAGGCTGTTGCTGTGCAAATTATTTTGCCACAGTCAAATAGTATGGAGCTGCAGTTCATTTTGTGTTCACCATGCAACAGCTTACTTTTTTGGCCTGGGGTTAGGCTTGATGTTCCCTCAGTGTCTTATAAGGTCAGTGAGCAAATTCTGTTGCACGCTTGTTCATCTTAGTCACTCAAAAAGTGATGTTGAACTACGGCCCCCATTTTCAGAAGGTTAGTGTAGCATTCAAAATGACAGCATCACAGCTAACAGGCAATAGTGTAGTAGGATAGGGTCTATGTTCCACGGCCCCTAATGCATGGTGCTAACTTGGTGGTGCATACATTCATTGTATATACCCCTGCACCCGTGCAGATAGAAACATAGAAGTTGTCAGCAGATAAGGACCTCATGGCCCACCTAGTCTGCCCTATTTTCCCTACCTACTGTGCCACCGCAGACCCTACTCGAATTTTGGTATTCCCCCCTTTTGCCTTATTTCTAAGGTCCCCTTGTGTATATCCCATGCCTGCTTGAATCCTGTTACCATTTAAGCACCCACCACCTCCGCAGGGAGTCTGTTCCAGGTGGCCACCACCCTTTCCGTGAGTAAGTATTTCCTCACATCTCCTCTGAGTCCCCACCCCCCTCCAGCTTCATAGCATGACCCCTTGTCCTCGACCATCTTTATCTATGTAAGGTGCTACCTTCACGTACCGTATTAATACCTGTGAGGTATTTTAACATTTCTGTCAAGTCCACCCCCCTTTCCTTTAGTGAGTACATATTTAATTCCTTGAGTCTTTGCTCATAGGGCTTTTGATGCAGACCCTACACCATTTTGGTTGCCCTCTTTTGTACCGTCTGCACCCTGTCTGTGTCCTTAGGGATAAATAAGAGATCCCTTCTGCACACAGGGTGCAGCGGTATATACAGAGGTTCTAAAACTGCTAAGCAGTTAAAATTGCAGCTCTGTTTAATGCTTCCAAACCACTGCCCTTATCGGAATGCACAGTGGTGTCTGTTGCCCCCACCCACCCCTGATCGCCATACCAATACCCCCTAACAATGTTGTTATAATGATTCCTAGCATCTAGTGGTTCCCTCCATCACCATTCGACTCCATTGCCATACAATGTGACTATCCCTGTCAGTCTAGTGCCCCCCAACCCAGTCACCAGTCTGACCCCACTGCCATATTGTGACTGTCCTGGAAGTCTAGTGGCCTACACTCTAACTGCCAGTCCAACCCCCGTCCCATCCACTGAGGTCCCTCCACCCCTTCCACCCTGGTAGCCCCCAATTCACTCTAGCTAGCAGCCCTCTCACCGGTGATGGCAACCAGCACAGCTCCTTCAGTGATGGCAGCCAGCACAGCCGCTCTGGTGATGGCAACCAGCACAGCCGCTTCGGGATGGCAACCAGCACAGCCCCTCCGGTGATGGCAATCAGCACAGCCCCTCCGGTGATGGCAATCAGCACAGCCCCTCCGGTGATGGCAACCAACACAGCCCCTCTAGTGATGACAACCAACACAGCCCCGCTACCGGTGATGACAATGAGCGTAGCCCCTCTACCGGTGATGGTGACCAGCACAGCCTCTCTGGTGATGGCAACCAGCACAGCCACTTCAGTGATGGTGACCATCACTGCCTCTCCGGTGATGGCAGCCAGCACAGCCGCCCGTGATGGCAGCCAGCACAGCCGCCCGTGATGGCAGCCAGCACAGCCCCTCTGGGGATGGCAATCAGCACAGCCCCTCCGGTGATGGCAACCAACACAGCCCTCTACCGTGATAACAACGAGTGCAGCCCCTCTACCGGTGATGGCGACCAGCACAGCCCCTCCAGTGATGGCAACCAGCACAGCCCGTTCAGTGATGGCGACCAGCACAGCTGCTCCATGATGGCGACCAGCACATCCTCTCTGGTGATGGCAGCCAGCACAGCCCCTCCGGGGATGGCAATCAGCACAGCCCCTCCGGTGATGGCAACCAGCACAGCCCCTTCGGTGATGGCAACCAGCACAGCCGCTCCATGATGGTGACCAGCACATCCTCTCTGGTGATGGTGACCAGCACAGCCCCTCCAGTGATGGTGACCAGCACAGCCTCTCTGTAATGGCAACCAGCACAGCCCCTCCGGTGATGGCAACCAGCACAGCCTCTCGGTGATGGTGACCAGCACAGCCTGCCCACTTACCACCTTGGCTGGCCACCATCTGAGTGATGAGGAGCAACTGGGCACTTGCAGTAGGTATGCTGGGTCCTTTTGCAGGACAAGAAGGCATGCAATGAAGCTGGAAGAGGGGAAATTTAAGAGGGATGTAAGGAAATACTTTTTCACAGAAGGAGTGGTGGATGCCTTGAACAGTCTTCCAGTGGAGCTGGTGGGAGTGAAAACATTGGAGTGTTTCAGGCGTGCATGGGATAGGCACAAAGGAATCTTAGTAGGAAAATGGGGTGGGGTAGCTGGAGATCAGGTAGGGTTTTTGGTGACAGTATAAGCTGGGACAAACTGAGCAGACTGGGTGGACCAAGCGGTCCTTATCTATGGCCAGATTCTGTGTTTCTGTCACTTAGACAGCAGCTGGCCGAGGTGGTGAACAGAGAGGCTGTGCTGTCACAGTCACTGGGAGGGGGCTGCCAGCCAGGATGAGTGGTTGCCAGCAGAAGGAAAGGGGACCTGAGTGGGTGGGACAGGGAGAGGGGGGTTTGGACTGGCAGTCAGGGAGTGGGTTGGGGGGCACTAGACTGCCAAGGATAGTCATATTATGGCAAGTGGGGTCAGACTGGCAATCGGGGGGGCACAAGACTGTCATGGTAGATAGTATGGCAGTGGAGATTGGAGTGATGATTGAGGCAAGGGGCCACTAAATGCAAGTTTTCGTTATTATTAATTGTTAGGGAGCATCAGAATGGCACTTGCGAAGGTGGGGGACCGACACAGCTCCACACAGTCGTGCATGGCGCATCATATGGAGCTGCTAACAAGCACGTAATGGCATGTAAATGGCCCCTTAGCACCTTGCATGCAGTATTTGCTTATTAGCATTCTAGTGGCTGAAAAAGACTCACAGGGCAAGGACACTATCTCCCTTGTTCCTGTGAGCCCATGTCCTGCAGGGGGCTGTGATCACGCAGCGCATAATCACTGTGCACTGCACTCCCACAATCACCATATTCTGACAGGCACTGTGCAGCGCTAAGGGGTATGCAACGCTAATGACCGGCTCTGAGGAAGGGGTCTCTGGATACTTTAACACAGCTGAGAATATTGATACAAAAACTTGCATCCACCATATTTAAAGAAGGTCACCTGGACGTATCTCAAAACTAAACAAAATTGCAAAATTAGACTTGGAGAGCAAGGATCTACTTAAAGGGATATTCTAATATCCAAGAAAATGTTTCAGAATGTATTTATTTCAGTAATGTGCTGTATTTATCTCCACCATGCTTTATTACTGAGGACGTTTGCATGAAAACAGGATCCTAGCACCCCCCCAACCCAGATTTCTTCTCATCCTCCTGTTTTCCCGGATAATGCACTGTTTGTGACATCACAATCTGTTGCTGTGAAATGATTATGATGTGACAAACATCATTTTTAGGTAAACGAGGAGGATGAGAGGAAGTTTGGGGACCAAGATCCTGTTTTTCTTTAATGTTCTCAGTAATAAACAATGAAGGAAATAAATTCATGTAATCCACCCTCCAGCATGTCTAGGGGTCCTGATGGTAAATATTGGGGGTGGCAAAAGCCAGGAAATCAACCAGAGATCACATAGGATGGGAAAACAGCTTGGCCTACCTTGACTTCATAACGGCATGGTTTGGCAGATCTTCCAGCAGAAACAGAGGAGGAAACTGCTGCAACGTTGGGCAGGTATGGCACTGCAGCTCTTCTTGGGGGCAAACTGGTTAGTACTCAGGCAGCACAGACAAACAGGAGCACCCGGTTTTATAAGAATAAAAAATGTAGTTTATTCAAACATTAAAACAAAGACCGCTCCATGGGGTGGGAGGCACTAAGGAGACAGGCACAAGGTGATAGCAAATTCAGCAGCACAAGGCTGCGGCACAAATCTTAGGCCTAGGCAGGCCAGGAAATGTGCCCCTCTTAGAAAGCTGAACTAAGGAGGCTCAGATAATAAAAATGGGGTCTAAACTCTCCACCGTGGCTCACTCAACAGCATGCCCCTGGTCACAAACACCATCCCAGTAACCCTTCTGCTGTGCACCCTACCTGACACTTGGCCAGTCATCACTGCAAGGAGCTCTCTTGCGACCGGCTCCCAACAGACTTCCTCTCCTCCTGCATCTTTGGGCCTACCCGGGTCCCCACCACTCCCGACCAAACTATACTTGGGGACGTGGGGCCAGCTCTTCTCTCCCTGCAGGCTGCCAAGATTCAAGGCAGCGTGCCACATAGTATGGCTCCCCATGCTGCCACCATGGGGTAGGCCACACTGCGCCTGCCACAGTCGTGACACCCCACTGCCTCAACTCCATCCCAGGAACAGGGCCCCGACCCGTCCCGGTGCCGCTGAGCACAAGGTAGGCCAAACATCCACTCCCCTATGCCGAGGCTCCTTCTCCTTGTGGACTTCCATCCCACCGGCCATTTCCCTGCTCACCTCCCATTACCCGAGCGCCAAACCAGCTCTGCAGAGATAAGCCACAATCTCCCAGGCTGGGGGTACAAACCGCAGCCCACACTTGTGTCCTGCAATCCCACCGGCCTCCTCTTCTCCCACAATACCCCACCTTTTAAACCCTATAGGGCAGAACTACCACACCACAGGGTGGGCACCACCCAGAGACCTACCTACACATGGTAACACCTACATGGGTGAAAATGGCAACTTTTAGTAAGCCTCAGAACTGGGGGTGGGGTTACATTTCATAGAAATTGACGGCAGAAGGGGAACCGCAAGATCCTCTAGTCTGCCCGATATGGATAACTACCTCCCCCATCGTTTCTGTGAAATGATATCTTTGTGCCTGTCCCAGGTGTTTTGAACCCGTTTACCGTTTTGGCCTCCACCACTTCCATGGCAATTCCATGGGTCGACCAACTTCTCAGTGAAAAAGAACTTCCTAACACTGCTCCTGAATCATCCACCCTTGTGCCTCATATCTTGTCTTCTAGTTCTACTGCTTTTCTTCTCCTGAAGTAGCGCCTGTACCCCTAGCTTATTTATACCCTTGATATACTTGAATGTCTCAATCATGTCCCCTCTCAGTCATGTCCCCTCTCACCCTCCTGTGCTCCAGGGAGTACATGTTGAGCTCCCTTAACCTATCCTAATATGCCATTTGCTGCAGACCCTGAATCTTTTTTGTGGCTCTCCTCTGCACCGTCTCAGTCCTATCAATATCTTTCTTAAGGTGCAGTCCAGAACTGTATGCAGTACTCCATGTGGGGGCGCACCAGCACCCTGTAAAGTGACAGTACCATCTCTCTCTGTGACTCATGATTCCCCTCCCTATTCAGCCCAGCATACCACTGGCCTTTAGAGCCACCTTTTCATACTGCTTCCCCACCTTTAAATCATCTGATATAAAGATTCTTAGGTCTCGTTCCTGGTTGGTGCATGCCAGCTTCTCCCCTTCCAGGTAGTATCCCACCTTGGGGTTTCCCTTGCCTAAGTGCATGACCTTGCGTTTTTTGGCATTGAACTTCAACTGCCAGGCGTCTGACCACTCCTCGAGTTTCCTCAGGTCTGATTCCATGCTCTTGAGTCCTTCTGGGGTGTCCACTCTGTTGCAGATTTTGGTGTCATCTGCAAACAGACACAGCTTCCTTTCCAATCCATTACCGATGTCGACTATGAACACGTTGAAGAGTAGAGGCCCCAGCACCGACCCCTGAGGCACTCCACTAGTCACTTCCGTCTCTGTCGATATGATTCAGTTTACCTGCACCTGTTGTGTTCTTCCGTTCAGCCAGTTGCTCACCCAACCCACCACTTCCTTATCTATGCTGATGTGGTCCAGCTTCTTTACCAGCCTTCTGTGTGGAACCGAGTCGAAGGCCTTGCTAAAGTCCAGACAGACCACATCCACTGCTCCCCCTTGGTCCACTGCCTTCGTTACTCAGTCAAAAAGTTGACCGGGTTTGTCTGACATGACCTTCCAGCCGCGAAACCATGCTGTTTTGGGTCCTGTTGCCCGCTGGATTCCAGATGTGCTACTATTCTTTGCTTAGCAGTGTCTCCATCAGTTTTCCTACCACTGATGTGAGGCTCACTGGACGGTTATTTCCAGCCTCCTCCCTGATTTGTGAAGTGAGACCACTGTCACCCTCTTCAAGTCGTCAGGCACTGTCCCGCTTCCCAATGATTTGGTGAAGAGCTTCACCAGGGGTGCTGCTATCACACTCCCCAGTTCCTTGAGAACTCATGGGGAAATTTCATCTGGCCCCATAGAAACATAGAAACATAGAAGTTGACAGCAGATAAGGACCGCAAGGCCCATCCAGTCTGCCCATTTCTTTTTCTACCCTATAAATGTGCCATCGGCCTTTGCTCTGTCAGTGACCTATCTATTCATAGTCATTTGTATTGCTCCCTTATGCCTATCCCATGCCTGTTTGAAGCCCTGCACTGTATTCATAGCCACCACTTCTTGTGGTAAGCTATTCCATGCATCTACCACCCTTTCTGTGAAAAAGAATTTCCTCACATTCCCCTTAATCGGCCTCCTCTAATCTCATGCTGTGTCCTCTTGTCCTGCTATTTTCTTATATTTAAACATGTTAGACTCTTTCACCTTGTTTATGCCCTTAAGGTGTTTAAATGTCTCGATCATATCACCTCTCTCCTCCTTTGCTCAAGGGTAACATATTGAGCTCCGTTAATCTGTCCTCATATGTCTTCTGATGCAGTCCCTGCACCATTTTGGTTGCCCTTCTCTGGACTGCCTCAATTTGGTTAATGTCCTTGTGAAGGTGTGGCCTCCAATACTGCACGATTACTCCAGATGAGGCCTAACCAATGTCTTATACAGAAGGATTATTACCTCCCTCTTACGACTTTGATACCCCTACTAATACACCCTAACACCCCCTAGCCTTACCTACTGCTTTAGAGGTCTGCTTGGATGATTTTAGGTCATCAGTGATGATGATGCCCAAGTCTCTTTCTTCCTTTGTGACTGCTAGCAACTCCTCCCAGCCTATAAGTGGCTTCAGGGTTTCTCTTCCCTATGTGCATGATTTTGCACTTCTTTGCATTAAATCCCAGTTGCCACTCTTCTGACCATTTTGCTAGTTTATCCAGATCTCTTCTCATTCTGCCCACCCCATCTGGATCATCTACTCTGTTGCAGATCTTGGTGTCATCTGCAAACAGACAAGCCTTACCCTCTAGTCCATCTGCGAGGGTCACTAATGAAGATGTTGAATAGGACTGGCCCCAGGACTGATCCCTGAGGTACCCACTTGTGACTTGCATCTCTTCTGACTGTATACCATTTACCACCACTCTCTGTTTTCTGCCAGTCAACCAGTTTGCCACCCAGTTGACCAACTTCTGACCCACTTCCCGAGCCTACCTAGCTTATTTATCAATCTTCTATGTGGAACAGTGTCAAAAGCTTTGCTGAAGTCAAGGTAGGCGACATCAACTGCTCCCCCTTGGTCCACCACTCTGGTTACCCAGTCAAAGAAATCTATGAGATTAGTTTGACAGGACCTTCCTTTTGTAAACCCATGCTGTCTTGGATCCTGTGCCCCTATGGATTCTAGGTGTTGCACTATCCTTTCCTTAAGGAGTGCCTCCATAATCTTGCCCACTACTGAGGTAAGACTGACTGGTCTGTAGTTCCCTGCCTCCTCCTGCTACCACTCTTGTGGGCGGGATCACATGAGCCCTTCTCCAGTCTTCTGGGACCTCTCCTGTGCTCAGAGACTCACTAAACAATTCTGCTAATGGCTCTGCTAGTTCCTCCTTTAGCTCCTTAAGTACCCTGGGATGTATGCCATCAGGTCCCATTGCCTTATCCACCCTGAGCTTAGCAAGCTCTTGTAGGACCCTTTCTTTTGTGAAGGGAGTAGTGCTCACCTCCCTCCCCCTGTGTCCATGATGCTGAGCTGTGGGCCCTGCCCTACCTTCTCTTCAGTAAATACTGAGCAAAAGTATCTATTTAGGATAGATGCCTTTACAGGGTCCTCCTCCTCACATGCTCCCTTTCTCCATTAAGCTTAGCCCTCTCTGGACTTTCTCCTTTCACTAATGTATCTATAGAAAGTCTTGTCACCTTCTTTTACTGTTCGTGCTAGTGTTTCCTCAGTTTGGGACTTTGCCTGCCTTACTGCCTTACCTGCTTCCTTAGGGCAGTTTGGTATGCCTCCCTATCTTCATCCCGCTGTGTTCCTTATATTTCCTGAAGGCCAGCCTTTTGGCTCTGACCTTTTCTGCTACTGTATTTGAGAACAAAGTGGTTTCCTTCTTCTTTTGCACTTCCTTTTCTGTCTAACACAATGGGATGTTGCTTCAAGTATTGTATCCTTAATGCTTGCCCACTTTGCCTGTACCTCCTCACCTGTGTTTCTTTTGCCAGGGCTAGCTTAACTCTGTTGGCCATCTTATCAAAGTCAGCTCCTCTGAAGTCCCATATTTTGCCTTGGAATGGGATGATTTAGATGTAGTAGCCAAATTGAACCATACCATGTGATGGTCACTGGCCCCAGGTGACCTTCTACCTGGAGATCTGTGATCCCTTCTTTGTTAGTCAGTACTAGATCTAGGATAGCCCTGTCTCTTGTGGGTTGCTGTACCAGTTGTTTGAGGCCCTCCTGCAGGGAATCCACTATGAGTCTAGTTCTGGCAGATGTTCCTGCTGGTATTGACCAATCTGTATCTGGCATGTTGAAGTCTCCCATTATCAGAACCTCCCCTTTAGCTGTCATGTTTTGTATATCTTCTAACAGTAATGTGTCTATGTCCTCCCTCTGGTCTGGGGGCCTGTAGACAACCCCATGGCCTTGTCCACCTTTAATTTATTTAGGGCTTCCAAGACTTGTCCTTTCGTGAAAGGGTTCGAGTCTACCCCTGGTCCCTGGGTGCAACTGCTTTGCAGGTTTGGGTTGTCCCCTGCATTCTCCCTAGTGAACATGGAACAGAAATATTTAATTAGGACTTCTACCTTCTCACTGTCCTTCTCTACTAGTCCCCCTCCCGAAATTGCTAGCCGTACTATTCTACCTTTAGTCTTTCTCTTTCTCTTATGTACTTAAAATAAGGATTTGTCTCGCCCTCTAACACCCTATGCTATCCTTAGCTCGGTGTGAGCTTTAGCATTTCTTATTACTTTTCCAGCTTCCCTCTGTGCAACTATGTACGTTTCCTTGTCTTCATGCTTGTTTGATGCCTTCTATGCCTTGTAGGCCTTTCTTTTCTCCCTTACTATAGTAGCCACCTCCTTGGAGAACCAGAGGGGTTTCCTTCTCTTATTTGTCTTGCTGATTCTCCTAGCGCGCTGCTAGGTTACCTCCTTGATAGCTCCCTTGAGGTCTCCCACATCCCCCCATGCCTGAGTTTCTCTGCGAGGCTGCTTCTCATTTTGGAAAAATCTGCCATTCTTTTTTTTTTTACTTTTCATTTGTAGTATTTTATGAGATATAGCAAACACTATATTCACGTAATACAGATAAAAGTAAACAACAAACATCTCTTGTCATCAGTGTACAGGCTAGAGATCATACAGCTCACTGTACAACAAACATATGTCCGTTGACTACACCTGGACTGCCAGGTACGTCCTAGGAGCAAAAGCCAGCAAGATAATAGTGTAGAAGAGTCCACTCTCACCTAGTCTATGACTTGCAGGATATCAGCCAAAATTTCTTGCCCCTTGTAGGATAGAAAATATATGGTGGGAGACTGGGCCCACCATAATGAAACCATAAAGGGATCATATCAGATGTTCTGGACTCAGTTACGCTGAGTGACACCCCACCACTAAAGGACATACCAGATGGCTGGTAGGGAAACAGGCTGTCTACAGGAAATGTTGGTAAAGTTCACAAATTGAGTGGATCATAATCTCGCTCCCACAATGAACTGGTGTCTATTATGGGTAAGGTGATAACATGCATAAAACAGCATTAAGGAATTCACTAGAGCTTAACCCCACATGACATATTAACTTTTAACAAACTGACATTCAACAGCAATATAGACATATATGTGTGTGTGTGTGTATGTGTGTGTGTGTATATATATATATATATATATATATATATATATATAAAAAATATATATATATACACATATACTGAAAAACTCAAACAGAACAATGTCTTCAGAGACTATAGGTAGGCAGGGTTGCCAGAAGGAGAAGTCAAAATCCCAGCAGCTCAGTTTCAGTTATTGGGGTCCTAATCAGAATTAGCTTCCTCCTCAGTATCTTTAGAAGCATGCTGAACATCACGTAGTTTTGAGGCAGAAGCTGCTGCAGCTTCAGGATCCGTAAGAATATGCATTTTATTGGCATGACGAACTTGCAAATAAGCAGGAAATAAAAGTTCGGCAGAAATTCTATTTTCCAGAAGAGTTTTCTTCGTAACCTGTAAGGCTTTTCCTTTTTTCTGGTTTTGAGTTTGGGAGGAAATGTCTGGGAACAAGGCTATTTTGCTGCCCTCTCATATAAGATCCCTGTGTTGCCTTGCAGCTTGCAGCAAGGGAATGTAAGCCTCCGTGCTCGAGAGTGTCACATTGGCAGTCAGAGGGCGCACTCCAGCACTACTCTGTGGTCTGACTTCTATTAGGGATTGCAAAGGTTTTATGATAGAGATACCAGAATCTTCAGACAACAAGCCCAGGTCTGTAAAAATAAGGCACTTCAAAGCTGGTAGTATCTCTATTCTCCCCAGCCTAGGAGGAAAGCCAACAATATGAACATTTGCCTGTCTTTGTACATTCTCCAGTGCCTCCACTTTAGCTCAGAGAAAATGAAAGTCCTGCACAAAGGCCGTATATCTCTCCCGCTGGTGTTCCACTTCAGAGTTAAGCTCGGTGATATGGGAAGCATTGGTCTGCAACTTCGTGTCAAGTTCAGTAAATCTAGCTTCCACTGGAGCTAGCCATCGGTTTGTGTCTTTCCCATTGCCTGGATCTTCTCCAGCATCGCCATGATTTGGGGTTCATGCTTCTGAAGGCCTTGCATCTATGGGGTAGTCAGCCCGCATCCTGTGCCTCTCGAGCCCGAATTAAGAAAGGTAGGCATCCAAGTTCTGCGCTGTGCTTATCATTTTAGGGCCCATTCCAAGCCTCTCAGACGATAATGCAACTATAGTCACCAACTTAGGCAAATTCGAAAGTTAGTATATTCAGTAGTGTTTATGATTTATACCAAGCTCCATCTGCAGTTAAAAGAAAATGTCCGCTATGTTGATACTCCACAGCACCCCCAAAGTCTGTCTTTCTGAAGTCCAAAACTCTGATCTTGGAATGGCTGGTATCCATAGTTGTGTTGATTTGGAAACCAACCATACGATGTTCGCTGTTGCCAAGATGGCACCCTACCTCGACCCTTTCTACTTTGTCACTGTCGGAACTAAGTCCAAGACAGCTCCACCTCTAGTTGGTGCCCTGGCTGTACCTCTGGTTGGTGCCCTGCTCCCTGTAGGGCCATTACAAATTCCCTGCCTTGTGTTGTTGATGCGGTCTGAGAACCCCAGTTAATGTCTGATAAGTTAAAGTCCCCTACTATAATTGCCTCACCCCTGTCCGCCATTTTATTTATCATCTCCAATGTTTCTTTGTCCCCATCTTCCCCCTGTGATGGGGGCCTGTAGATAACTCCTAACCTAATGGCTACCTCATTCCCTGTATCAGCTGTTACCCACAGTGCCTCAGTGTCACCTAGGGTCCCCTGGATTTCTGTGGTTCTGATTTCTCCTAATGTACAGTACTACCCTCCTTTCCCTTTTCTCCATTGTGTACATGTTGAATCCTCGGAATGGCCATGTCCCATCCATGGCTTCCTGTGAACCAAGTTTCCATCACTAGCCACTAAGTCTAGTCCATCCTCTGCTGTAGTGGCCATGAGATTAGGGGATTTTCTAGCCAGGCTTCTGGCATTAGTTACCATTCCCTTCCATGTGCTACCTCCTTTTTTACAAGTGTGATTTCTCTCTGAAGCCCTCTTTTCTGTAGTTTCTGTGACAGAACTCCTTGGCTCCAGATGATTGAGATCATCTCTTTCCCATAACGCTTCTGTCTTCCTTGGAATAGTTTTCTTCCCCCCCCCCCCCGTGTCCATAGCGTATTGTATATTCCTAATGCATTTGGAACATATTTGTGGGATTTTGCAATTTGTGTCACACGTGCTGCTTGTGGTGCAGTGTCCTGGCTCTGATCGGGTAACCTTTGGTGGGGAGGGCACCTGCTAGCACATATGTGCGATGGTGCAGGTGTGCCCTTCCCCACCCATTAAATGGCTGACGAAGACACCAGTGCAAAGTGCTTGAACAAGGTTAACCCGACCCAGGCCGCAGAATGGCAGAGGGACCTGCCCTTATGGATCATGTCCTCCAAGGGGGCTCCTGACTCGTTCTGACGGAGCTGTAACTTCTGTGCCATCCCTTGGAACTCCCAGTCGGCTCTTTGTTCCTCCAAAATGACCCAGAGCCTCTCTGAGATGTAGGGGTAGTCAGCTTGTGGATATTCAATGTGCATTCTTCGGCAGACCCAGCATTCCACCTGGGACCATTCAGGCACCTCCCTTACACTGGTTTGGCAGGCCTGGCCCAGCTCCAACCAAACTCTAGTCCTGTAGTGAACATTCAAGGGATCTGAATTCAGCAGACCATCCATCTTCACCCTGAGGACTTTGTTTGTGCTGGGAGGTGCGGATATTATCTTGTAGAGCTGTGACCGGCCTGGCATATGGCTGAGGAATGGCCCTGTACACATCCTGGTCAGCAAACAGGTATGTGCGAATCCTGGCTAGTGGGCAAAACTGAGATTCCATGTACTCGGCCTCTCTAGGGCTGCCCTGGCACTCTGCATATGCTGGTGGCTCTTTACTTGAGGCTACTTTACGGGTAGCAATTCCCTTACTGTTGCCACCAGGTGAGGAAGTGCAGGCTGACCCCCTGGGCCCTGGGGGGATCAACAGATTTAAAACATTTTCCTTGCCCTCTCTGTCTGCCATGGGGAGGGTTGGTGGGCGGACATGGGGAAGGGCTGGGCAGACATCTTTGCCCTCCCACGCCTGGATGAAATTCCTCCTTCACGTCCTCAATTACCACATTGGGGGAATAGTCAGGGGGCTCCACAGATGGCGCTGCAGCTCTGGTCTCCTCCCACAGGTGTAAACTTCCCATGGATACCAAAGAGGCTGAACCCACCGAGGGCACTAAAGGACAAAAATGGGCTAAATATGGTGTCAGTTCATACAACCCAGACGTGGGGCCCCAGGCACAGGCTGAACATAACAGCAATCAAATAGTACCCAGACCCTGATAGTTGTAGCAGGCACACCTCTCATCAGCAGCTTCACGCCCTGTGGTCTTCCATAGCCAGGATAACAGCGATGCAGGGATCAAAGCCTGGGGCTCTTCGGTGGGGATTTTCTCGACCAAAGCTAGTACTTGGGCTCTCTACACTCCTTGCAACCACTCTAGCAAAATGGTGACCTCTACAGCAGCTCCAGCAGGCCACACACTCCAGCGGCCAATCAGCACAGCCATACAGCACCATGTGGGCAGGCCTAATTAATATTCAGTGCCTAAAAACAGAAGATGGAGGCTCAACAAAGGCGCAGATTTAGCCCAACATGGCAGATCCCCAAAATGGTGCAGTTACAAAATATGGACCCCCCCACAGGTTGCCAGCCCCTCCAGTTCAGGCCACACTGCTTGGCCAAGTGAATATAAATCCCGGATGAGCCCCCATATTTGTAACCCACCTTCCAGTGTGTCTAGGAATCCTGATGGTAAATATGCTGGGGGGGGGGGCACAAGCCAGGAAATCAACCAGAGATCACATAAGATAGGAAAACAGCTTGGCCTACCTTGACCGTAGAATTCATAATGGCACGCTCAGGCAGGTCTTCCAGCAGAACCAGAGGGAGGAAATGGCTGCAGTGTTGGGCAGGTATGGCACTGCAGCTGTTCTGGAGGACAAACTGGTTAGCATTTAGGCAACACAGATGAACAGGAGCACCCGTTTTTATAAGAATAAAAATGTAATTAATTCAAACATTAAAACAAAGACAGCGCCATGGGGTTGGAGGCACTAAGGAGACAGGCACAAGGTGACAGCAGCAAATTCAGCAGCACAAGGCTGTGGCACAAATCTTAGGCCTAGGCAGGCCAGGAAATGTGCTCCTCTTGGCAAGCTGAACCGAGGAGGCTCAGATAATAAAGTGGGTGCAGAACCCGGGCTAAACTCTCCACCAGGGCTCACTCAAATAACACACCCTGGCCACACACACCGCCAGTAACCCTTCTGCTGTGCATCCCACCTGACACTCGGCCAAGTTACCACTGCAGGAGCTTTTTACAACTGGCTCCCAACAGACTTCCTCTCCTCCTGCTGCTTTGGGCCTACAGTGGACCGTGACCATTTCCGACCCAAACTATACCTCAGGAATGTGGGGCCCGGCTCTTCTCACTCCTGGCAGGCCGCCAAAGATCCAAGGCAACATGTCACACTGGTACGGCCTCCCATGCTGCCACAATGGTAGGGCCACGCTGTGGCCTCTACAGCTGCAATGCCCCAACTGCCTCCTAACTCCATCCCAGGAACAGGGCCCTGTCCCACCTCTGGTGCTTATGGAGCACAAGGCAGGCCAGATGTCCACTCTTCCAGGCCGTGGTTCTTCTCCTTATGGGCTCCTCATCCCACCGGCTGCTTCCCTGCTCACCTTCATTTTCATTTCATTTAATTTATTTATTTTTATACTGGTAAGTTCAGGGATGCCCATTTTCACAAATGACCAGTTTGTACAAAACATGCATACAAAATTTAAAACCATAACAAGGTATAAATATACATTACACATAACATTTACAGTTTGAGTTTCTAACAAAGTTTTCTAAGTTCAGACTTGAAAATAGACAATTTCTTTTGTCCTGTAACATTTTTAGGAAGTTGATTATATATCTTAACAGTAGTAAAATTCAATGAATTTTGGCCCAGCGTTGTTTGCCAAAATGGAACCAAAAAGCATTCCATTATCCAAGCGCCAAACCAGCGCCATAAAGCTAGGTCGCAATCTCCCTGGCCGGGGGTTCGAACCCCTGCCAACACTTGTGTCTTACAATCCCACCAGCCTTCCCCTCTCCCACAATACACCCCACCTTTTAGTTTAGTTTCATTAGTTTAATTAGTATTTCAGAAAGACCTTTGAGCGTGAGCTATTTTACAAAGGTTCCACGTCAGGGTGGACAATAAGACAATACACATATTCAGTGGTTACAGAAGCCTGATCATTAGGCATTAAAGAGCGATTACAGGACAATTAGACAAATAGGAGAAAAAAAACTGAGCAGTTGTAATTGAATACTAAGCTATTTCCAATCGGTTGCCCTAGGTAGCACACCCCTGGAAACCTCCAAATCCGTTGATAGACTATGGCAGAGTAACTGCACAGGGTTTAACGCTATCCCAGATGGCGAGAGGCTGGGTGACAGTGAAACAAGGGGACTGGGTTTGAAACCAACCACAGAGAGCAAGAGGTGGGGATAGTGAAATGTTGGGGGGCTGTGATGGGGAGCAGCTCCAGAGGGCTCTGTTGAGTATGGTGTGTGTGTGTGTGGGTGGAGGGGAGGGTTGGGAGGGGCAGTTCCAAGTGTGTTTAAAGAGGACTGATAGCTTACTTAAGCCCTTGGCTAGGCTGGAATGGAGGCAGGGTTCTCAAGGTAGCCCTGCTGGGTGTTACCTTGGGGGTAGGCCTGTCTATCAAGTGTGGCCTGAGAAGCAGATGCATTTTAATTAGACATTAGGTGCTGTTTGAGGCCCACTTTGAATTGAGACAGGCTGTTGTCTGTTTGTAATTTCATCTGGAGTTAGTTTATCCAGAGGGGGGCCCAATAGGAGAAAGCACGCTGCCTAATGAGGTTCAGCGAATGGTATGGACAGTGCTCCATTTCTTCCTCCATCTGGTGATGTGTGTTGAGAGAGAAGCCTCGAGCAGGTTTCCTATACAGGGTGGGGTTTTTCAAGGAGTGCCTTCTTTCCCAGGAGGCAAGTTTGGTATTTGATCCTGTCTTTAGGTTAAGCTAATTTGTACGGCCTACACAGGGTGCAAGTATGAGTGTAGTGATCTGCACACAGGGTGAGGTGGCATGCCTTATTGAGTGCAGTTTGGACCCTTTTGAGCACTGTATCAGTAGCAGCTCCATAGACCACCAGCCCGTAGTCTATCGTGGGGAGTATGGAGCTGGAGACTGAGATTCGGAGTGCTTCCGGGGTAAGGGATTTCTTATGCCTATAGATGACCCCGATCTTTGTGTTTACCACTTTGACAAGGGAGTCTACGTGATGCGTATAAGTGAGAGAGTCATCAGTGGTGACTCCAAGGTACTTGAACAAGTGCACCTGCTCAGTCTGCTCACCAGCCTTCTTGGTGATTACGAGAGGAGCATGCTTGTGTTTGTTGTAGGGGCTGGATTGCAGCATGGCCTTGGTTTTCTTGTAATTTAGTAGCAGCTTTTGCCTACTGAACCAGTCCTCGAGTTTATTGAAAGAGTTCTGTAGTTCTGTTTTGTAGGGCAGCCTGAGAGGTGCTGCTGCTCAGCAGCACGGCATCATCCGCATACAGAATACGTTTGCTGTCACAGGCTGTGGGTAGGTCATTTTACAAAGAGGCTGAAAAGCAGGGGCCCTAGAATTGATCCTTGAGGGACTCCTAGGAGTACATCTCTGGAGCTGGATAACGTCTGCCCGATTTTGACTCGCTGGCTCCTGTGTGTTAGGTAGTCATTGAACCAATTCACGGCATTTGGTGCCACACCCAATCTTTGGAGCTGGAGTACTAGTAGAGAGTTGTTGATGGTGTCAAAGGCTTTGGTGAGGTCCATGAAGATGGACCCCACCAATTTGCCTTCATCCAGCGCCTTGTGTGCATAGTCAGTGTACTCCAGCAGTGCTGTGGTGGTGCTATGTTTTGGCCTGAAGCCAAGTTGGTTTGGGCAGAGCAGATTGTACTTATTGAGGTATTCTGTGAGTTGACTTGCCGCATTTTTTTCCAAAGCTTTGGATAGTGGGGAGAGGATAGATATTGGCCTATAGTTTGACACCAGCTCCTTGTCACCATTCTTATGCGCTGGAGTTACCAGGGCTTGCTTCCATACCTTTGGAAATTGAGCTAGGGCCAAGGATTTATTAAATAGCATTGTTATGAGCATAATAAGAATATCAAGGGTGAGAGATAGTAACTTCATGTCTAGCCCGTCACTCCCCAATCTGGTTTTGCCTAGGGCTTTCCTGACCATCGTTAGGGCCTCCTTCACTGTCACCTTCTTAAAGTAGAAGGCTGGGTGGTTAGTTTTGAGCAGGTTGGTGCAACCTTGGTCCTCCACAGGCAGAAGGTAGTCTGGAGGCAGCACTGAGGACAGGTCTGTAAAGGCCTGGTTAAAGGCATCAGCAATGGCTAGCGGATCTGAGGAGGATGAGTTATTAATGTTGAGCATCTTAGGGTGCTGCTTTTGATCTTTACTAAGGATGTTCTTGATGTTGTCTAAAACCTCTTTCCATCTCCCCATGCATTGTTAAGCTGGGTCTTATGGAAATTGGCTTTTATGAGCCTGATAAGTTTGGTGCACATTTTCTAGCAGTTTTGTAGCACTGTAGGTCATGCTTGCTGCCTGAGTTTAAGGCTTTCAGAGGCAGTCCCTCTCCTTTAGGAGGGAGGAGCCTGCCATCAATCCAGCTGTTAACCTCCCCTCCGCCACCGAATTTTCCGTTTTGTGCGTGGTGCATAGATATCACAGATGGAATTGAAGCCCTCAGTGAAAAAACTAAGGGCCTGGTCCAGCCTAGGTGCCTTGTTGATGGGGGACCAGTTGTAGGCAGACAGGGCCAATTTGAGGGATCAAAGTTTGCCTTTCCACAGAACCCTGCTCTCGATGAGGCGGTGTGGGCTTTTGGCAAGTTTAGTGGTCCATATAAAGGAGATTGGGGAGTGGTCACTTAGCACGTCTGGGAGAACCCTGAGTTCGGAGAATCAAGTCAGTGAGCTAGCTAAGACCTAGTCAGTGAGGGTGCTAGTACCAGCCTTGTAGTTCTGCCTGGTGGGGTGAATTACGAGTTACGTGAGATTGCGGGAGGTGATTAGGTCTCTGGAGGGTGTTGCCTCCTTACATAACAAGCTAATATTAAAGTCACCAGTCAAGATGCTCTGAGCCCTTTCTGAGTGCGCTAATTTCTTCCATAACAAGAGGAAGGCCTTCCTTGGCTTTCTTGGGGGCAGGTAGGTTGTGGCCATGGTAAGGGTCTTGCCTTTTAGGCCGACTTGTATTTTTACTACTAGTAGCTTATAATCCTCCACAACTTTGGAGATGGGGAGGACGGAGCAACTCAGTGAGTTTCTGGCATATAGGAGGCAGCCGCCACCTTTCCTGCCTATTCTGTCAAGTCAAAATGCTTGGAATCCTTCTATGCCACCTAACCATCTTTGTTCCTACCCAACAGCCAGGTTTCAGTTAGGCAGAGTATGTCAGGGGCATGGATGGTCATCCAAGCCTGGATCTGGTCGAATTTGGCAGTTAGGCTGCAGATGTTTAGCAATGCTATCTTTAGGCTGTTCACTGTATGGACCCCCCTGCTCCTCAGGGTTTTTGGTCCAGGGTTTAGGTGAACATTGCCAGAGAGTAGCAGTAGCAGAAAGATAACCTTTTCTGGCAAATAGGGTGATGTTTATCTTCCTTCGTGTCTTCCGTCGCCTGCGCTTCAGATAGGGGATGTGTATATGCCTGTGTTAAATTAGGGGAAAAGCTAACTGTTAAGGTTATGGTTTGCCAGGTTGGCTTGGCGATAACTGTGTATGGGAGGTGCGGGGGGATAAAGAGCCTTTCATTACTGGAAGTGGTAGTGGCCATGTGTATGCTTTTCTTCCAGCTTGCACCCAGTGAGGATTCAGAGTGAGGAGGTAGGGGTCCGGAGTTCGTATATGGTACCAGCAATGCCAAAAGAGGTAATGAGGAATAGTAGTAGGTGGTTGCAACCCATGGTAGTTTGTTTGGTGTTGCTGGCCTGCTTAACTGCTAGCTGGTTTATAGTTGAAAGGGTATACATTCGAATTAGGATGAGGTCCCTAAAAATAGGGCAGGTAGAGCAGTAATTGAGAGGAGTTAGATGGAGTGGCTGGAGAAAAGTTGAGGGCATGTGTGTGATCCTGTGGGTGGGACTGATTTAAAAAGGGGTGGTGAGAAAGTGGGTCAAGTCAGGTATTGAAGACAGGGAGGCCAATAGCAGGAAAATGTGCAGCAGTGGAGTGACCAATTAGCTGCTAGGCTGAGGAAAGGGGCGGAGTAAGGGTCTGTTTAATACTGTGAGGAGGTGGGCGAAAAAATTCAGTCCAGAACACAGCACAGAAAGAGATTTCCCTGAGATCAGGAAGCGCCAGGCGTTGGAAAATCAGCCAAGGAGCAAAACTGCCAGTCAGTGCCTGGTTCCTCCACTGGGCATCCAGTCAAAACAGCGGCATTCAAAACCATGAGTTTCGTAGGTCCGGTGCGTACCTGAATCTGTCCGGGGGTCAGTCCGGTGGTCTGTTAGCTGTGGCCTGCTCGGAGAGAGCCAGGGCCACAGGAGCAGCTTGGGAAGCCTGCAGATGGGCTGTCTGTAGAACATGGAGGGAAACACAGAGGATTAAATACAGCTAGAGTACAATAGCAAGCTCAGTGGGGGGCAGGCAGTGGGGTAGGACAAAGCATGAGGTAAAGAGGTGGTAAATGCAGGGCAATTATTTAGAGCTAGAAGAGGAGTTAATGGGGGGCTGTACTTTGGCACCAGGATGTCTGAGGAGGAGAGCAGCAGCAGGGGGGGTGTAAAGAAAGGGTTTGTAGGTAAGGCAGAGAATAAAGTAAGGTGTTTAGAGAGACAGCATTACAAGTGGGGCAGAGAAATTAATAATTAGCAGAGTGACCAGTGTGGGGAAGGGGCAGGGTTTGTCAGTAGGGCAGAAATGGAAAACTGCAGCAGTCCTACTCAGTAGCTAGGTCCAGCAGCCAAACATCAGCTACTATACAAAACAGTTTGTCCAGGATTAGATTGCACAGCACTAAGTATCACCAAGAGACTAGACTAGTGGCTTGTAATATCTAGCTAAGCTGGCGGTAAAGAAAGACCAATTGATGCATAACATATGTAAATTACAATAACAAAAATTCAGTCCAGAACACAGCACAGGAAGAGATTTCCCTGAGATCAGGAAGCGCCAGGCGTTTTAAACCCTACAGGGCAGAACCACCACACCCACAGGGCAGGCACCACCCAGGAACCTACCTACACTCTGTAACACCTACAGGGATGAGAAATGGTAACTTTTAGTAAGCCCCAGGACTAGGGGGGCTTACATACAGAATATTAATGAAATGCTGTATATACTCAGGTATACGTCTAGTTTTTGATGCCAAAAATAGACTTTTGAAAAGGGGGACTCCACTTATCTGCGAGGTCAGCTTACAGTATCTGCAGAGATTACAGTGGTAAATCATTTTTGCAACTGTGTTACCTGATTTTGTGTCCAGTTCTAGCCACAAAAACCTGTTCTCTGTCCAGTGTTGGTCACAGAACATTTTTTTATCCAGTTTGGGCAGCAAAATAATGCCTGTAATCTGAATACATTTGATAAGGTAAAGGGGGTCAACTTACAGTATATGTGAGGTTGAGTGGTTGACTAATCGATGAGTGCATGCAGTATAAGCTGTAGCGTGAATAATATTATGTTTCGAAAGTGTTCCAGGAGTTTGGAAAATCACTTTAATTACTAAGATGGGTCAAAACTCGTTTGCTTTTTACGCACCCAAACTTTAGAACGCTCTTCTTGAACATGTGAAAACAAAATGTTGATTTACACTGAAAATGTGGATGCACGTAAGACAGTATTCATTTAACTTGCTTTACATGATCTGTATGTAACTGTCATTTTTTTCTTGTTCTGCTTATAAGTGTGGCTGTCCTGTTTTATTCATTGGCTTCCTGGGTCGGGGTTTAAAAAAGGTTAGATATAGTCTAGCATATTCAGCTGGCTAACAAAAACTTAAATAAAATATTTTCCTTGATATACTCTATTTGGTAATTACAATTTCCTGCAGAACATTATTTTGAAAATGGCCTCGGTTTTGAAGTATGTTTTGTCAGCTTTTCTGCCTTTGTAGTGTACTTGTTATGACATCACAGTGCTTACCATGACAACACACTGTGATGTCACAAACAGCAGTTGTAGGCTGGCCGGTGGTGTGGAGGGCTGAGGCGCTGGGTGCTCGGCCTCCCTGTCACACTGGCGACCTGGTTTGGGAACGGACAAAGGTCGCTTGGTGATCAGCCAGGGCAAGAGGATAGAGGTCTATAGACAACCCCCACCTGCCTCAGCCCATGCCATTGCCCAGGACCCTGATACAAACTGGATCCAGACTCAGGGGTTGGGTGGGATGGCTCACCTCTCCCAGCCACACCACAGGGGGCAAGCCATGGGGGCATCCAAGCAGGTGAGCCTGGGGAGATGGAAGCCAGTCGGGGGGGGCAGGCAGGAACTGAAGAGCCAGCCAACAGCCCAGGAATGAAAGAAACAGTTCTATGTGTGGTGATCTTATCCACTGGGTGCTGACCACGAAGATCGCCTGTCCCAGCTGCACATCCAGTGTCGCCTCAAGCAGGTGGACTGCCGAGACAACGCTGTGATTCAAATAAGGGTGGGTGAAAGGAAACACCCTTTAAGGAGAGGCAGGAGACAATCTAGAAGTTTGATCCCCTTTGGGCTTTTATTCTTATACAGGAGAGGTAGACATGGTCACAAGAGAAGGAAGGGGATCAACTTTTAGAAGCAGTAAATAACACCCTAACAGCTCTACTTTTGTTACCACTCTATAGGTGCATCTCGGCTTAAGGCTACTCTATAATATTGTACAACTCTTATGATATCTTGCTACGAGGCCTACACACCAAGGGTTATAAACGTATACCACTTTATCATACTATATAAAAAGCATACAGTGTGCAACCACCAAGAAGTCTAACTCTCTCCAAGTCTATAAGATGCAGCTGTTCCGTCGTCTTCGTGCACAGCTGAAGAGTAGGAAGCAAGAAAAGGGGCTCTTGTTTGGTGCCAAGCTTACCAGTAAGGCCTGTGAGAGGTTGCAAGGGAAATGAAGAGATACTTGTAAACGGACCTTAGTCATCGACCAACCCACTCTCCAGAGTTGCTGGAATCTCAGAGCACAAACTGACTAAACTGGGTTAAAGCTCTTTCTTGGCACAAACCCTTGACCTGGGCTGCCAAGGATGAAGAACCAAAATGTGGCAAGGAATCCACCTGCAGGATTGCTACAAGAGAAGAATCTGCTGCTATCTCCCTGGCACCGACCCTCGACCAGGACTGCCAAAGACAAAACCAGGACTTGGCAAAGAGTCCCTCAGAGGATTGACAAGGTTGAAGATGCCAACTGCTGAGCTGCTTCGGAACAGATCCACTTGGAGGACCACCAAATGAGCTGGATCCCAGAAGGTCGCACAGGTTATGCAGGACGGACCAAGCAGGAAGTTAGAAGATGAAGATCTCGATTCCACATGGCTTAGAACAAAAATAAGAAGCTGGCAGCTGTGAACACACCTGGGACACGTCGGACTCGACTTTTGGCGGGCGTCTGGGAGTGATGGACGAGGCTTCTTCCAGTCATCTCACTTCCAAGCTGACCAGGAATTGGCAGCCTCGACTCTCCAAGGGATCTTGATTTCAGCTTACGGCAGACGATATGGCAAGAACGGCTGATGAACGGCTCCGCTATCAAACCTGTCTCCTCACAAAAAAAACCCTACTAGGGCTCTCCCCACTGGGAGTATCGGCATCCATCCACCTGAGCCTCCCACTATTGCAACACGGTCATCCAACAAGACCACCCTAATGGTCCCAAATCAAGAACAAGCCATGGCCAGAGGTGGTCCTGCTACAGAGCCCCATCCTGGTTTAACTCTCTCCTGCCCCCATCACCAATGCCACCACCATCTCCAAGTTCAAAACCACCCTTGAAACCAACTCTTCAACATTCGTAGCTATACTGTCTCTGAAATGGCCTCCACCCCGACTTCTCATGACGCTTACAGGCAACTCCACCTAGCCATCCCCATCATCGCGCGGTACACGTGCTATGTCTAACCTGGCCAGTGCCAGCTGTTTCATTGTATACCTATTAAATTGCTCAGTTTTGATACCAACTTGTGTAACACCTGTTCTCAATTACATGTACCCTGTAACCTAAATGTATTTTGTCTGACCTCAGTGTGATGTGGCGCCTCTGTTGAACGCCTATTGTTTTGCAAACCTATGCTATGTAACCTAAAACTCTATGTATGTCTTTAATGTGACGAGGTACCTTTGGAAACGAGCCTCTGGCTCAAAGGTTGTAAACTGATTTTACAAATAAATAAAATAAATAAATAAAAGAAGATGCTGAAGTTCTCTGCTGGCTGAAGATTGCTGAGGTGAAGAGTTGATGGAGGTTGAAGACTGAGTCACAGACTTTGCACTGCACACTGATGCTTCTATTAGCACTGTACACTGGAATTTCACTTGCAGGGGTATGTACCTGGAGCTGGGGCAAATTGCAGCAATCCGGGGCAACTGTTCACTTGCAGGGGCAGTTTGCCTGGAACGGGCAAATTGCAACAATCTGGGGCAATTTTTCACTTGCAGAGGCAACTTGCCTGGAACAGGGGCAATTGTTCACCTGCAGGGGCAAATAACCACAATCCTAATGTATCATAATACAGTCTTGGTGCTTTATGCAATCAACACGACACTTTAGATACTTGAGGAATAAACATTTTGTAGAAACAGTGCATTAGCTGACAGTCACTTGGTACATTGTGTGCTAAGCACCTCTTGGTTAGACCTTTTTCCTATTGGGGTTTGTCTTTATTAGGATCTGGCTACCCCAGAGCAGTTTAATGTGAATATCCCAGATACTGAGCCTGGATGCACTCATTACCCATGGGCATGCTGCCCTAAATACTGCTGGGCCTGGCTGCCCTGACTGTACTGGGTTGCCCTGTTTACTACTGGACCTGGCTGCTCTATTCCCACTGGGCCTGGATACCCTAATTACTCTGGGCCTAACTGCCCTAATTACTACTGGGTCTAGCTGCCCTAACTGCACTGGGCTTGGCTGCCCTAGTTATTACTGGAGCTGGCTGCCCTAACTATACTGGAGCTGGCTGCCCTAATTACTACTGGACCTGGCTGCCCTATTCCCACTGGGCCTGGATACCTTAATTACTCTGGGCCTAACTGCCTAATTACTACTGGGTCTGGCTGCCCTAACTATACTGGGCTGGTTTGCCCAATTACTACTGGACCTGGCTGCCTCTATTCCCACTGGGCCTGGATACCTTAATTACTCTGGGCCTAATCTGCTTAATTACTACTGGGTCTGGCTGCCCTAACTATACTGGGCTGGTTTGCCCTAATTACTACTGGATCTGGCTGCCCTATTCCCACTGGGCCTGGATGCCCTAATTACTACTGTGCCTGGATGCCCTAATTACTTCTGGGCCTGGCTGCCCCTAATCACACTGGGCTTGGTTGCCCTGATTATTATTGGCCTGGCTGCCCCTCTCTATTTTGGGCCTGGCTACCCTAATGAACTGGGGCTGGATGCCTTCTTAATTAAGCCTGACATGCCCTTTAAATCTCTGGGCTGGCTTGCCCCTTTAAGAACTACTAGGCCTGTCTTGGGCCTAACTTGGCTAAACTGCCACTCAGTCCCTTTTTATTTTGGGTCTGACGTGCCGCTTTAAATTATCTGGCCACTTATGTAGCTGAGCCCCTTTTCCTCTTAGTCTCTCCACCTTGTCCTGCCTTCCTAATGAATATTCAAAAGGCCTTTCCTATGGCCTTGCTCTCTGGCCCCTCCCTGTGGGCATCGCTAATCCAGCCCACCTCCTCTTGAATATTAAATTAAGGGTCTTTCTGACCCGATCCTCCCGTGGCGTTCAGCTGCTCCTTCTTGTGCCCAGCGCAACTGTTTAATTAAAAAAATACAGTCCTGGGTTCTTTTGGGGCGGATAGCACGAATCAGTGCTGCCGCTGACTCACCACTCTTCTGGGCTCTGGAAATGGGATCGGGAGGCGGGAGGTAGTCTGGCAGTGGGAGGGCACAAACAGGCGATGCGGCGGAAGTCAGTGGGCTTCCAGAAGGTCGACGATGAAACCGGTGATGCGGCCTTTGCTAGCCACTGACGTGGAACCGGGAAACTTTTAAATAAATAAAATAAATAAACAGAACAGGGCTCTTAGCCCAAAAATGACCGAACCGGAGGGTCTCTCTAACTTTGTGGTACACCCAATGGCACCATCGACCCGCCACACGACTACAGGGCGGATCTTTCAGGCAGAGCAGGCACACAGGCAAGCTCTCCAGGACGGCTTCAACCCATGGTAAGCCCTTTTCCTTGTCCCCTTGACTTGCTGCGTCCTCTCTCCTCAACAGCTGCCCAGGAACTCCCCAACTGAACTGATTAATTTTAAAAACTTAGCTTCTTGTTCTCGAGTGCTTGGATTGGAATGCTGTGCATGAGCAGCTCAGCACAGCATTCCATCCAAGCCATTGTTTACTTTGCTGCATATAAAATCTGCTTTTTGACAAGTATTTAGTGCACTGGGCACCTTTTCTGTGTTTTTCTGGTGCTTCCCCATTATAGGGAGGGAAATTTATTCATGAGGGGCCCCTTCTTTGAATGTACCTTGCAGCCCCCATACAAACGGTAGGCACCCTGGGCACCTGTAAAGCCCTATTTATATTACTTCTTCATTTCTGTATTGTCACAACTTTGGGGCATTACATATGGAACAAAAAAAACAAGCAGCAGTTGTGCATTCCATTGGTGGCAGTCAGATGTATTTGAAACAAACAGTGGGATAAGTGTGTGGTCATGGGAAATATTTAAGTTAATCTGTTTAGTAAAAAATGTTGAACATTGCAACCAGTAACAGTAACAAATAATGTAGAGCGATTAATAAATGGGTGGGTGTGTCTAACCAGAATTGTATACACACATCTGGCGCACGTTGCTACATAAAACAACAGAGCGATGCTCAAGGGATTTACAAAACATCACACACCACGGGTGGGTGTAAAATTCTCTATTACATCCACCCACCTATGGTTTATTTTTTTTATAATTGCTGGTCCCACTGACTGAATAAAGCTGTGATCAGTCACTTGGGGGCCGTCCAGTCCGGGAGTCGCATATCAGTTGGGACGACAACAGTGCCTGATGGTGCATGGAGGGGTGTGTTGTGAGCCACCTGCTTGCCCTCCCAGTGAGAATTTGTAAGGGAGAGAGACCATAGACCATGCCCACCCCCTGCTGAGTTTGTGCTGCAATTTAATGAGAGCCATGTATTTGATGGTCAAATTTTCATTATACACAGTTGGTTGTAATAGATAATTACAGTATGGTGATATGTGCATTAAAAGTGATGAACAGTCATTTATATTTCTGTTACAGCATAGCAAGTAGGTGCAAACAGGACCACAGGATATTTTACAGGAGCAAAAAAAATCATGTGACATATTTAAAGGAACGCTGCTTACCTGCTGGCACTCTTCTGCCACTGCTACCCCGATTAGTGGTTCTGTATGAGAAAAAGTAATTTTTCTAACTTCACTTAGGTAGTGATTTTTACATTTTCATTATGCTTGCAAACTTCCGTTTACCAAGGAGTTACTGGCAGCCACCTTGTGGAGCTGCTCATGTCTTTGCCTGGTATTCTAATGTATCCCCGCCAACTCAGCGCATTGGCTAGTGGGACACTTTAGCATATCCCAAGCGAGGGAGTGAGCAGCTCCCACGAGATGGCTGCCGTAATCTTAGTAAACAGAAGATTGTGAGCACTGATTAAAACTTAAAATCATTACCTAAGTGAAGTTAGAAAAATAATTTTTCATACAGAACTGCTAATCGGGGGTATATAACAGCAGAAAGTGCCTACAGGTAAGCAGTGTTTTTTAAAAAACTGATAAGTGGAGGAAAGTCAAAGTGCAGAAAACATTCAAGTTGGCTGCAGTGAAGATTTCAATGAAACATACTCTTTTGGGGCCATCCTGAAGATCGAACTGCAGACAACCCGGGTTTGGGTGCAAACTCAAGTCGCCGCGTCAGGAGGTGGGCATGGTTGAGGCAGCTGCTGTGTGGTGCAGTGTCTCAGATGGGGAGGGTCAACAGTGAGTTCGGCACTGCAGTTACCCCCATAGCTAGGCCAAGAAGCTTGCTCCTGTCACGGGGGGCATGCTGCGCATGTGGGAAGCCTCTATGCAGGCTGCGCTCACCTTGGTGAAGTGGGAGGGACAAAGAAAAAGGAGAAAGCCTATATCTGTCTTAAGACCAGTCCGGATTGCCCTGGGTCCTAGTGCCCAACTGACTGAATCCTCATCCACATTGTGGACCGCCTGGGGGGTGGCACTGCCGCCCCCCTGGAGCCCCTGCCATGGAGGTCAAGCAGCCAGGGGAACTCGCAGCACACCAAGGAGATTGGGGGACACAGGCCTGAACAGTGTATTTCCCTGGGACCAGGGTGAATCTCTGACAGAACAAACATGGCCAGGGGGGAAAACCTCTATGAATACCCTGCTCTTTTTGCTGATACCAGAGCTGTTTAAAATGAGGAGAGGACATCTTCCAGTGCAGGAGAAACCGGGCAATCCAAAATCGAATGAAAAGACAGAAATATAACATTTTCCCTTTAGCTTTCGGCTGAGAGCACTGGTACAAGGGGAGATCAAGTGGCTCGCTCAAAGTCACAGAGCAAGCTGACGGCTTGGGTGGGATTTCTCTGCATGTTTTATTATTGACTTGTTTTATCAGCCAAAGTGGACAGGGTCACTTGGTCCCATTTTTTTGGTCATTTTGCTCCCCTCATCCCCAGGCTATACCCTGTATGAGTGGTCCCCCCCCCCAGCCTAACAAATTCATTTTTATCTGCTCTATGTATCTGTTGCACCGATTTGCCTTGCAGTGTTTCTGCTCCTCCGACATACTGCTGTATATGCCTTCAGTTTTTGTAATGTTGTTAATACTATTTTGTTATTCTGTTGATCTATCTCCACATCCCATCACCTCCAGGACACATCTGGAAATGAGCTGTTAGCCACTCCGTATGTTTTTCCTTATGAATCTTTAGAAATAAATAAATACATTTTAACCATGCCTGGGGACATTAAAATAAGAACAACGTGTGCGCCATAAAACACAATACCAGAATCCGTACATATCTGTACTTTGTCACAAAAGAAATGTACAGTTAGATATATGTGATGGTCTCCTGTTTCACACACGTTTAGTGCTCTAACCCCCACCCCCCCAATATCACGCTGCATCCCCTTAACTGGTTCCCAGTCTGTGTTTGCTCACTTTGTTTTGCTAGAGGGCTGGACCAAGGACTAGGAAGAGCCATGTGTGGGGGAAGGAGGGTTGGAAGTAGGGCTGTGCAAATACCTTTTCCCGAATATTCAGTATTCAGGCATCAGGTAATCATTATTCGGCCAAATATTTGGTATTCGGCTTTTAAAAAAAAAAAAAGGCAAGAAACAGCCCCCCACCCTCCTCCCTAGCTCAGATCATTTCAGTATAGAAGCCACCCGTCCCCATGTTCTAATAAAATGTAAGATTACTCCCAAGGATGGGTGGCCGGCTCAGCCCATTTGCCCCCACGGCTTGCCACTGACTTTCAGACAAGTGCTTCAGTTATGATAGTCTCCCCCTCCCTCCAGCCTGGTAGCACCGCCATTCTAAAAGAAGCAGGAGCCTCATAGCACCCCACCCCCGCTGCACCTGCAGCCACACGCAAGAATGGAAGAAGGTGACCGACACAGCCCGCACTCTGTAGTCCACGGCTGGCTGCCTTCTTCTGAATAAAGATGCTCCTGCTCAGTAGCCAGTGATGATAGTGATAATAAATGAGCAGCTGTAGAAACGGCGACTCATGTATATCGCTATCATGAACAGCTACCCTGCTATGGTGGTGACCATATAGCGAGGAGAGCAACTGGAAAGGGAGAGATAGGGAGGTGGAGGGGAGGGTTTGTATAGTATGAGTGGCGGAATCCTGCTGCAGCCGAGCCAGCCCTGTGGTGTGGTGGTGAGGGTGGCGAGCTACGGTGCATCAGGAACTGGGTTTGGGACCTGCTGGGAGCTGTTGTTTTGCCGCTGCTTGCGGCTGTTTTTAATTCTTTGTTTCGCCCCCTCCTCAACATGCACTCCCCTTGAGTTAATCTCTTTTCAGGGGTGTGTGGGCGGGGCACAGACCCCCTGCATAAACACTTGTTATGGATGTACATTCACTATGATAGCGATCGCTGTCATAACATGGAACCCTCCTGTGCTTGGTTGCATAGTAAACCAGCTGATCTGCTGGTTTACTATGCAACCAAGTGCGGGAGTGTCTTCATTCAGAAAGAGGCAGCCGGCTGTGGACTGAGGAGAGCGGGCTTTGTTGGTCACCTTCTTCCGTGCGGCTGCAGGTGCAGCCGGGGGGGTGGCACAAGGGTCTTGCTTCTTTAGAACAGTGGTGCTACCAGGGTGGAGGGAGGGGGGACTATCACAACTGAAGTACTTGTCTGAAAGTCAGCGGCCCGTCATGGGAGTGGTGGGTTCTGCTGGATGGCCATTCTCTTACATTTTATCAGAATGTAGGAGCTCCTGGGGGTAGGATTTGGATGCTAACTGAGGGTGGGGGATGGGAGACGTCTGTATTGAAATGATCTCAGGTAGGGAGGAGGGGGGCTGTTTCTTGCCTTATTTTTTTTGTTAGACAGTATTTCCCAAATAGGTATGAATAGTGCCACTGTTTGTTATTCAGGTTCTGAATAACACATGGTGCATTATTCATGGCATTCGGGAAATAATATTTGTTGAATGCACACCCCTAGTTGGGAGGCACCTTCTCAGAGCCCACACCACATGTTTAACAAGGTCAGATCTAAAAAATGTTCA
This sequence comes from Neoceratodus forsteri, assembly GCA_016271365.2. Classification (NCBI taxonomy): domain Eukaryota; kingdom Metazoa; phylum Chordata; order Ceratodontiformes; family Ceratodontidae; genus Neoceratodus; species Neoceratodus forsteri. The sequence goes on along the minus strand of CM028131.1, from coordinate 1,544,976,725 downwards.
AGCTAGGAGCATTTTCTAAGTCTGCTTGGCCTAGCCAGCAGACCTCGTGTGCACTCCAGAGTAGGTGCTTACAGGAAGAAAGGAAGCAGGAAAATTGCCCAGTGAATTGTGGACTGCTTTTTTGTGCGCCTCTACCTAACCCTGCCTGCCCGAGGATATCCTCATGGACCATAAAGACTGCATACAAGTACTTCAGTAGTATTCCAAATTCTAAAAATAACCTACTAATGCAAATCAGCATACATCTACTTACCATAGTGCTTTGCATTAGTGAGGTATGTTGAATTTGGTATTTCTTTAAAAAAATGGCTTTGTTGCCAGTACCTTTCTGGGGTAAATCTTGCATCAGTGTTTTTACACTGAAGTTATTATCTATTTAAAACATTTTTTTGTTTGTTTCTGTTTTGGGCTCACCTTGAGCCGATTAAATTAGATCAGGTTCCTTACTTTCCCAGGGGTGAAATAACAGAAGAACCATACTCAGTTGTAGTGGTGCTATGTTTGGAGAGCACAGAGGTCTGTTTATTGTCACTTGCCAAAACTTCCATACACAAATTGGTGTTATTTTCTGCTGGAGAGGTGTTCTTTCTCCTGCCACAGTGGTGCAGCTTGCTTCTTTCAAGGCGGAAGCACTTTTCCTGGAAAAAAGTAGAATGTTTCTTTTAAAATTTAGATTAAGCCAAAGCAGCCATCCGACCTAAGGGGTAGTGTGTTATACTTTGCTCTACAGCTGGATCCACTAGTGATGTTTAGTTATACAAAGACAAATAACTCAGGCTCTCGCCGCCACATATTGTACCGACTCTGTAGATTAGCAGCAAATCATTTTATTCACATGATAAAAAAAACAACAAAAGCACCCGCCTGATGTTTTTCGTATCCAAAGGGTGCTGGTGGATCCGAAACACGTCAGGTGGATGCTTAAATAAAATTATTTGCTGCTAATTTACGGAGTCGGTATAATATGGGGTGGTGCGTGCTCGAGTTCAGTGTGTTTGTATGAGCGTATACTCTCATGTGCAATCACCGAGCTTGTGCGCACTTATGTTGTATATGATGTTTATTTATTAAGCATAGGAACAGAAATTTGTCAACAGAAGACCTTGCAGTCTATCAAGTCTGGCCAGTGTTGGAGGTAAATATTAATTTTAGTTATTCACGTGATAACACTGCTCCTTCTTTCTTGACGTACACAGTCTGACACACTGGCAGCATTAGAAATAGTTTTGCTTTTTGTTTATATGTGTTTCTCAAGCAAGTGTGTAAGGTCTAGGACCTTTGGCAGGTCTGGGAAGGGGCAATGAATGCAGTCTTCAGAGAGTACGTTTCTGTGAACATCTGATTGATTGGGTCATCCTCAGGTCAGGCCACACCCTGCTCTTCAAAAACACTGGCAGCAGTCCTCAACCTATATGTTATTGTGCTTCTGACATATCTTGGTTGAAGATATTTGTAACATGGGGAAGAGAAAGGGTTGCGCCTGATTGGTGAAATTGCATCAGTTGGCCATGGATTAAGTATCAAGTAATCCATGGCACAGTACACAGCCTATCTCTTCCCCGTAAGACTGCCTAGTAGGTAATGGTTCCCTCTGTATAACTGTCCTGTTATCAATGTGAAAAGATAGCTACTTAGCCAACAAAGTTGCGCCCAAATAATGTTACACAGACCATGAGCAGCAAGGATACTGGTACCATAATATGCTATCCACATTGATTTTCTTGCATGTTCCAAAATGCATTTGTAACACATATTCTACCCTAACCGTAAGTGTAACTGACTCTCCCCTCCATTCTCAAGTAATCTGTGGTTGCCTGAGAATTAATCACTGCTAAAGTGCATACACATTCTGTTCCTCATGTTAGTTTCCTGTCCCAAAACAGTCTTAGCCTGCAGTTCACGGCCGACCAACAGATGGCTGTCAAACAAGAATAGATATGCTTAAGTGTAATTTCTGGTAAATCCGTCATAAGTAGCTTGAAAACATCCATATGACTATGTAATGTGTTTTTTTTAACTGGTCTATTGCTCAGAAATACTTACCTTTTCAGTGACTACACAGTAATGTATGTCACATATGATTTTCCAGATTGCCTCCATGTCTTTTATTAAATATTAAAAAAACGACTTTAACAGTGGAATCTAAAAAACACAAAAGCACACACCTTGGACCAATGTCTATCAAACCAGAAAGTTTCAGGTTTCAAAGTCTCCCATTTTATTAGTTATCAAGTGGCAAAAAAGGCTAAATATTTTCAAAAACTGAGACTTTTGCATTTTTTGGCACCTCTGTAACTTTGGCTCTCCTGGACTGATCTACATGGAATTTACTGAATCAAGAGTTTCTGACACAGAGGTTGTGCTTTCTAAATTTCATATAAATCAGTTGAAAGGGGGAACAGTTATTAATGTGCAATGCTGACTGTAACATTCACAGATAAAAAGATGTAAACTTCAGTGTACTACCATCTGTAGGTCGGCAAGGGAACTGCAACAATGACTACCACATCTGACAGCTCCTCTGCATTTAAATATATGCATTTCCCATAATGCACAGCAGCCAAATCCCAAATATCAAACATGGCAGAAAAACTGAGATGATTCCAGTTTACAAAACGAAGTCAGTCAAAATGAGCACATATTCTGAAATGTTGATCACATCTGTATGTAATCAGTAAATGTTCACCATTGCAGTCACAATATTAAAAACAAAAATTCAACCCCTTTTTCTTCCCCATGTTACAGATAGGAACTTAAATGTCCTCCTGGAACCCTTTAAATACTGCAGTCTGCACAGTTTTAAATTAATTTTTTTTTTAACACTTTTACCTGGGGAAGAGACGCAAAGAAAAAGGGAGTGGAACCCTTTCTCTTACCCATGTTGCAAGTGAATTAACCCACTCCAGAGCGTGGGTCTGTTTTGGAATTAATCCATGGCTGGCTGGTTGGAACCACTCAGCCTGCGGCCTCGTGGTCCAACTTGTGTGTTAATCTTCATATCATCAACAACCATAACACAATTTGTCTGGCAAAATGTATTCTCACTGGTGTGGTATAAATCTCTGTATTTGTATAGATAAGTAGCAGTATTGTCCTATACTGCTATTTTATTTTTCAGTAAAAGTCTCTGTTTTCCACATGTTGAAGACTTTTATTTATTTACTAAAATTGTTTCACCCGGTAAACATAAAACATTACAGCAAGAATCTCGTTAACAGATTCGACCTGGGGGAAGTGGAAAGGACAAGGTGGGAACATGACGACAGTGGAAATAAATCAATAAAATACATGCTGTACAGAATTCTACATATTTACAATAGGAAGTACAGAAACCAGCAGGGTGAGTAAGCAATAACCCATGACAGGGTGTGCTGTTAGTGGGGATTAACACACACCTGGGTGTGCTGAGGCACGAGGCCGCATGCCGAGTGTCCTCACAGCACCTGGGTGCGAGTTAATCCCAATAACAGCACACCCTGCAGTGGGTTATTGCACTTATAACATGGGGTCTCTTACTAAGAAACATTAAGTCACAGACATGAGAATTGCTGCAAAACAATGGAACTTTATTATGTGCTCTGCCACCATAACAACTACTGTGCTGCAGAGGGAGCTGTCAGCACACTAGGGAAGCAAGAAACCAAACTTGGGGCCAGCCCGCCGGTGCAGCAGTTGGTTTTCCACTTGCAACACCGGCAACCCGGGTTCGGGAATGGACCTGGGTTGTCGGAGGGTCGGCTGGGGGGAGAAAGATGGAGCATCCCAAGGACTGCTGTCCTCCGGGGGGAGGGTTGGGAGTACTTTCGACGCTTGACGGACCCCTGGCAGAGGCCGGGGGTACCGCAGCAGCTGACGTCTTTAGTGTACTAGGAGGTGGGGTGGGCGCTGGACATCATTGCATGTCCCCGCCTCCAGAAAAACACACAAAAATACTCGTCTTGCCAGATGACGCCGCTCCCTCGCCTGGCCTCTATAGCTCTCTGCCACTCTCCCACACTGACTAATTATGACTCCATTGGTGCCTCTGCGAGCCCTGAACCCCGCCCTGGGGGGAAGCCAGGGAGGCAGTGTTGGCTCGCCGACACTTCACCTGTCGCAGATGGGTGAACAGTGGAACTATGGCCCCGCCCTGAGGTGAAGCCAGGGAATATCGGTGGTGGTGGAAGGTGGTAATTGGAGAGCGAGGTAAGCGAGGAGTGGGGCTGATGGATGCGAGATTGGGGGCCAAAAGCATACTAAATAAAATAAATAAATAAATAAACCAGACTTGAAAGACACTTGATTACATAGCTTAACACATAACTTTCGTGGTCGGTAACAAAACTATGCGACTGCTACGAGCCACTAACATCAGAGTAGCTTAGCTGCAGTTTCTGAACATTTCAAACAACATGATCGCTATACTTATGACACTGGTAATAAAGAGGAAAGCAGATTATCTGTGGTACATTGCAGCACCAGTACTGAAGTAAACTGTCAGCTCCTCTGTACTTCTGAAGTGGGTCCTGGTCATTCGAAGTGCAGGAAGGTGACCCGTTTCAGACTCCGGACCTCTCCTGTTCGTAGTGTGCAGTAATAGGAGTTTGCACATTTGCTGTGCACACTGTGCGGTAATGGGTAGCTACTTGGCAGTCTACAAGAATGTGACCTGTTTCTGACTGCAGTGTGCGGTAATGGCTACCTAGTTGACAGTGAGTTTTGCCACGTCCAATACAGAGGACACACATACTGTGAGCTCCCGTGTACTTGCGCAGGTAGTTGGTGATCGTCCGAACTGATTTGATGTGAAGTAGTATCCACTTCGGAGGTGTGCTGCTTGTACCGTGTGGTAATGGGATGTCAGACCTCTTGATGAGAGCAGCCCGCTCACTACTAATACAGAGAAGTGATGGGAATGCGAGGTTCCAAAGATATAAACGCACTAACAGGCGCTGGGATGGTGGAACCCATGGGCGGGTGGGTGGGTATTCATTGAGCGGCACAGGATAGAGGACAGCAGCCTACTCACCACTAATGCAGACAAGTGACAGGAGCGCGGGGTTTCACAGCACTGACAAGTGCAGGATGGTGGAGATCTGCGGGGCAGGTGGGTATTCATGGAGTGGCATAGGATACATGACAGCAGGCCGCTCACCACTTATGCAGAGAAGTGACGGGAGCGTGGGGATCCACTGATGTACATGGCACTGACAGGTGCGGGATGGCAGATATCTGCAGGCTGGGTGGGTGGGAGGATGATCAGTTAAAGCACATGGCTCTTGTATTCAATGACCCAGGACTTGCCGGGTTGTGTTGTGTTGGGGGGGGGGGCGAGACTCCAACGGCAGAAGATACACACACACACACACACTGTTCTCGTCCCTATAAGTGTTGGGCTTAAGGTACGTACATGTGTCTAAATGAAGACAATATGCCTGTCAAGCTCAGCGTCTTGTTACTGGTATGCCACGTTGAGAGTTCTCTAGTGGTAGTACTGTAGTCAGAGCTAGCGGGGGATACTAATGGCTGCTTGACGGGTTTAATGTGGCTGCACAGGGAAGAAGTTCGACTGCTGAAGACAGATCCTGCAGCTAGGACTACTCACATCCACTGTGCATTAGCAGGCATTAACGAACGGTCCAGTGGTGTGCTTTCTCCAATCACTGGCTTTTCCTACAGACCCCATGGTATAAAGAGTATTGTACATACTAACAGGTTCAATGAGAATTCACAGTGAATAGGTGTTGTCACAGTGGGATGCAAGCAGACATTTGAGGGACTGTTAAAGGGACACTGTCAACCCCCTTAGGCCTCAAATTGGTCGAAGCTTAAAAAACACATATTGGGGTATATGCACTTAACTGCAGATTGCATACGTACCGCAGATCTGCAGTGCATTGACAACCCCAAGTCTTAGTGCTGCACATTGGGGATCCCATGGACCCCTGTAGGTATTCACTGAAGGGACGCACATTCCTTCCACACTGGATCTCCCCGCTGGTCACGCAGCTATATGTGTGACTGGGCCGGGGGGCTTGTCTGGGGGGGATGCCTGCACGCCACGCCTTTCACGAAGGTGTGGAATGCCGGTTAAGGGGGGTGCAGGATACACAGGCAGGGACTCTGCCATATCTTTTACGCCCCAGAAACCCATAGGCTACAGGAAAACCACTCTCCCCACCCCATTGCTGCCCCAGCCCTCTGGTTAGAAAGGGAGGGCTGGGGGCAGCCATTCTGGAAGTCGCCTGCCCTTTGCAAACTCAGTCCTCCTGCGTCTTCCCAGAATTTCCTGCTTGTGCAGAACAGGGGATCCACTCCGGGACCCAGGACCGACATCCAATTGGATGCCCGTTTGTGTCCCTCTCTCCATCCGTCCCTTCCCCGCACAGCAGTACACTGGGGGGGCGGGGACACGGGCGGGCACCCTGCGGAGGTGTGTGATAATGCATACAGTGCATCATGCACCTGTGCACAGGTGCAGAGCCACCCAGGCCAGGTACACACGAATTACACGTACCAGGACCTCCAATGATGCATAGCCCCCATTATGATTGATTGCATTCTGTAAAGACTGCTGATGTGGCTGGTATTTGAGTGTGGTTCCTTTTAAAAGTGAAGAACAGGCTGCCCACCATGGTGATTGTTACCACACAGTGTGTGTATTTGATCCCTGATCAACTCCCACCCCATCATTCTTGCAATTTGGACACTCCCCACACAGCCTATCCACTCATGATGCAATGGGAGGAGAGAAGGCTATTGCATCATGAGCGGCTGCACTGTTTGTGGGTGTTCCTTATCTTTAAGAAGTATGCAGTAAGAGTAGATCAAGGATTTGAAACACTGCATGAATTTCAGTTCAGCTATGAAAGGAAACACATAAAGCATCCACCAATGTCATTGAATTTTAGAGAAGCTAAGCTGTCATAAAAAGTGAGGTTTCAACTAGAAATCATATGACACAGAAAGGGTGGACAGTATCCCTTTAAGCAGATGGGACATTAGCTGCCCATGGCAAGGTTGTTCCACGGTGTGGGAGTCTGTAGCCGAAGGTGTTGTCTTCCTATGCAGTTCAGTGCCAACACCCAGCAGAACCACTCCTGTAATATCTACAGAGACTGTTATTGTATTTAGCATATTTAAAATTTTGTTAACCAGGTACAAACCCAAGGGCAAAACAAATGGCCCTTTTGTAGGGGGCCTGCATATACAGAAACATAAAACAGCAAAGGACAGTAAGATTGGGTATTACATTTACAAATGGGACTTTGTATACTGTAAGACTTACACGTACGCTTGAGTTGGATTGTTATGATGAGTACCAGCTTCCATAAGCTAAAGACCAGACCTGGGTTTGAATCCCACAGCTTCCACTTGCATACTGTGTGACCCTGAGCAAGTCACTTAACCTCCTTGTGCTCCCAGGTCGCTCCTGTAAAAAAGCTTTCAGCTTAGTGTGCTATACCTGGTTAAACAACTAAAAAAACAAACAAAACATGGAGCGGGATCCATATTTTAACCAAGGAGCGGGTCCCTTTTACTATGTAAAATGTGTGAGATATCTGATCATGTTTCATACTTCTAAGAGTTAAGTCCAAGGACAGTCAGTTTGTGGTCCATGTCCTTTAGTTAGATTCTGTTAACTTCAATACATTTTTCGGGACATTTCCCAAAAATAGTCCCCATAAGGTGTTTATCCCAAAGTAGCACATCTCTGTTCCATTGATAGCCAATTCTGTTCTAGGTATAAATTTGAATGATGTGTCTGTCGGCTAGCATTTAATACAAATCTGTACGGGAAACTCTACACCATACAAAATGGCAATAGGTGATGATTACGCAACAAAATCTATGGAGCAGTGACTACTAAAAAAGTAAATTTTTTTTAAAGATGCCTAAGCCAGTCTCCAGGTGGCCCATGGCTACCCAAATTTTTTGAAGTGACAAAATGTGAGCCATGATTAAGATGTTCATATTAGGAGAATGAAAGTATCGGGGCCAAACTGCCAACGCATTGGTTTCATATCCCAGGTGACTGTACCTCGAGAGGCTTTTCACTGTTAACTCTGAATGTGATTGTGGCAATGGCCTAAAGGTGATTATTTAGGGATCTCTGAGGGATGGGCTTCCCCACCCCAGAAGAGTCAGGTGGCTTCCTTCTTGCAGCCCTCCCCCACAATCCAGAATGTCAGGCCTAGTCACCTGTATTTATTTTCTTCTGTTACCAGAAATATGAGCTCGGCTGGCCCAGAGCAAAGAAAAAGAATGAGGGACTGTGATGGACTGATTGACTCGCTCATACATTATTCCAGGGCAACCATCGCTGACTACAAACCAGATGACAAGGTAACGTTCTAGCCCCGCAGTTTCTCCCTCTCCTTCTCTCCCTCCCCCCTTCCCTTTCTCTCCTTCTCTGTTTTCTCCCCCCTTTTTCTCCCATCCTGCCCTGACTCTCCTGTATCTCTCTCCCCCCTCCCCCTCTACACCCATCCCCTTTCCTGCTCCATATTTCTCTTTCTCTAGCCTTCCATCTCTTTTCGGCCCTTCTCTTTCTCCCCTATTTCCTCTGCTCTCTCTCCCTCCTGCCTCTCCTCTCCCTCCCATCTCGCTCCCTCCCCACTCCTTCCCCCTCTCCCCATCTCTCTCTCTCTCTCTCTCTCCCTCTCTCTCTCTCTCTCTCCCTCCCTCCTGTCTCTCTCCCTTCCCTCCCTGTCTCTCTCTCTCTCTCCTTTCCTCCTCTCTCTCTCTCTCCCTTTCCTCCCTGTCTCTCTCTCTCTCTCTCCTCTCTCTCTCTCTCTCCCTCTCCTGTCTCTCTCTCTCTCTCTCCTTCTCCTGTCTCTCTCTCTCTCTCTCTCTCTCTCTCTCTCTCCTCCTGTCTCTCTCTCTCTCTCTCTCCCTCCCTGTCTCTCTCTCTCTCTCCCTCCTCTCTCTCTCTCTCTTTCCTCCCTGTCTCTCTCTCTCTCTCTCTCTCTCCCTTCTCTCCTCTCTCTCTCTCTCTCTCTCTCTCCCCTGTCTCTCTCTCTCTCTCTCCTTTCCTCCCTCTCTCTCTCTCTCTCTCTCTCTCTCTCTCCTCTCTCCTCTCTCTCTCTCTCCTTTCCTCCTGTCTCTCTCTCTCTCTCTCTCTCCTCCCTGTCTCTCTCTCTCTCTCCCTTTCCCTCCCTGTCTCTCTCCCTCTCTCTCTCTCCTTTCCCTCCTGTCTCTCTCTCTCTCTCTTTCCCTCCCTGTCTCTCTCTCTCTCTCTCTCCTCTCTCTCTCTCTCTCTCTCTCTCTCTCTCTCCTGTCTCTCTCTCTCTCTCTCTCTCTCCCTTTCTCCTCTCTCTCTCTCTCTCTCCCTCCTCCCTCTCTCTCTCTCTCTCTCTCTCCTGCTCTCTCTCTCTCTCTCTCTTGCCCATAGGCTGCCCACGTGACCTTCCAGATGTAGCCGCACTCAGGCAGCAGACTCAGAAAGCCTTTAGATTATTAGTGCTCCTTCATCTGTATCAGTAGTTCCTCTTCTTGTTCTATAGAAAACCATCTGATTTTGAAAATGGGTTTCAAACCAAGTTGTTCTAAGAGGCCCTGTCCACACTACAGAACTTGGTTTGAAACCCATTTTCAAAACTAGTTTAGTTAATCTGGTTCAGTGCATCCTCCACACTATACAGCAGTAACCATTCTTTTTTCCATGTAGGTTTTTCTACTCTCTGGCAGGCTGGGTGACTGTATCAGCCCTGTCCCACAGTCCCTGGCCGTCCCAATTTCTTCATCCTACTCCTGAGACCAGGCGGGCCATTGGTGCTCATGGGGAGGGCGTCATTAAGCCAAACCCCTTTGTTTTCCACTGATTTTCTCCCTGGGGCTCGGCAGACGTGCAGTGAGTGTGCAAGTGCACTCTACCTCCGAAGAGGTGCTCCAGCACTCTGAACGCCGGCCCCTTGCCTCTAGTTGCCGGACTTGCACGTGCCACCACTTGGCTTCCTCCAGGTGGCAGTTGAGCAGCAAGTCACAGAGGGAGGAGAGCTGGCCTGCGGATGCTCAGTCTTGCCTCTCCCGGCTGGGCCCCCCAAGCAAACTGACTCCATTCCTGAACCAGGGTCGCCAGCATGGCAACAGGGGGGCATGGATGCCTCAACCCACCGCACCACTGGGCCGGCAGCAGTAACCATTCTTAATTATGGTTCAGTGTGTCCACATTGTCGGTTAAACCTGTTCTCCCTGTAACTGTTGCCTTTTGAGTTCTAGCACCCAGAGCAGTGCTTGTCTGGCCACACGCTGCAGGAGGAACTATGTTAGTTAAATAATTTCAGCTTAAACTGTTTCTGAGAGTTACAGCAATCTGTAGGAATCAGTGTAATGTAATTTTAGTCACAACACCTTATCATCTTACTGAAAAGAGGCAAATGTATTCCTATGGTACCAAGAGAACAAACTGTCTCACTGCAAGTTTGTATCTGGTTTCTTTAAAAAACAAATGACTTTAATGCTGGACCAGTGGCGTGAAGGGCTGAGGCATCACTGCCTTACCTCCTGCCACGCCGGCGGCTGTCATTCGCGGTGTAAGCGGATCGCCGGGGATCAGATGGGTAGGGAGATGTTCGAGCATCTGGAGGACCGCTCTCTCTCCCCAGGAGGAGTGGGTTCGGAGACCAGTGCATGCCTGGCGCCTAGTGGTAGCTGGGGGTTGGCACACTGGTGCCACAGATGGAAGGGGTGGAGGCAGAGCAGATGCCTGGCATGCTGCATGTGGACGCGTGCACAGCTTGGTCATTGGCGTCATTACACGCTGCCGCAGCCACACTCAGGGTGGAAAAAATGGAGGGGGAAAAAGCCTGCCAACCAGCGAGATGAAGCTGGTCCCCCACAGACTCCACACCCGTGGCCAGCTGGGCACCTCACAGCCACGAGGTAAGTCCCAGTGGATGCCAGGGTAATGGGGCTGGGGGGGGCGATGGTGGACGGGGGACAGTTGGTGGGAGGCACATAAATAAAAAAAAATTACATTTCTTAAAGGGTAGGTAGTGGAAATAATTAGAGGTACGTGACTAAATTTACATCATCAGAATGCTGAGAGCTCAGCACGAGTGCAACAATGAAATGTGCTTACTGGCACCACACTGTGGTTAGCCTAAACAACATTTCTTTCTGTGTTGAGATCTTCCATTTTCCTACAAAACACTGGTGGCTGACATCAGCAGGCCACAATATTGCAACATTCAAACAGGAAATTGGTTTTCAGGACATTCCATCCACATCCTCATACTTTATCTGTTCCTGCTGCTTTTTCTGCCAGAAATCATACTACTCTGCTTGTGACATCAGATTAATTTAATTCCATGGCAATAGACTGTGCGGTCATAAGCAGAGGGTTATGAATTCAGGCAGGAAAAGCAAAAGGAACAGATGAAGTCTGAGAGAACCACTGTAGTCCATACAATAAAGTGCTGGAACTCCCCTGCCCCATTTAACCCTTTGGAAACTGTGGATGTATATACTTCGAGAATCTGTATATGTTCAAAAATACTTAGCACTCAAAGAGTTAATTTATTGCATTTTCACATGCAGACATTTGATTTTTATTTCAGTTCCATATTTGGGACTGGCAGTTTAGCCTAGAGGTTAGAATAATGAGCTGTGAATGAGCTTGGTACATCTTGCAGACCTGGGTTTTATCCCACAACCTCCACTTGCATACTCTGTGACCCTGAGCCAAGTCACTTAACCTCCCCAGTGCTCCTGGGTTACCCCTGAAAAACAGACCTTGTCACTTGTGGGTCTTACCCATTTACTGCCGAGTAAAAAAAAATGTATTTATTTAGTTTTATTTTCAGTTTATGCTCTGATGCACCCAGCCTACCCTCTTAAGCCTGTCTAAGCCCATCCCCCTGCCTTCTTCCGAGGCTTAACTCATGCTTCCTCCATGGTACTCCCAAGGTAGGGCCCTGGGGTTGTGCCGGGACCCTCAGGAGATTCCTCAACCAGTCTTCAGTGGGGAGAGTGCCCGGGTCTGTAGATGTGCAACCTACAGGCTGGAAGCCGTAATTTTCCAGAGCCGTGGGTTTACCTCCTTGTTTCTCCTCCACCTTCCAGTATGCAGTGTGCTTGGATGTTATTACATGCACATGCTTATCACATGCATGTCGACATTGAGGGTCACCTCCTTACCTCATGGTCCAGCACTGCACCTCCCTTCTGATCGCCCCAGGGGCAGTATTGCATCAGGTGCCAATGCCCTCCATCCCAGGAGGAGAGGAGCATAAGTTGGGCCACTTGATTCATCTGCCCCCGGCTGGTCCCCCAGTGACCCAGGCCTGTTCCTGAACTCGGGTTGCCAGCCTCATCAGTGCTACCTCTTGGCATTTGTATATTTTTTTTTATTTAATATACATAAAGAGCAGGATTTTCAAAGGGACCTTTAAAGGTTCTGCCCGGATCCTGTTTTCAGCAGCAGAACTGTGTTCTGAACATGCACAGCCTCCTTTGAAATGGTCTGACATTGCCGTGCTTCTGTCCAGTTTGCACTGGACTTTGCACCAAATAAATTACTGTAACTTGAATTTGCCTTCTGTGCAAGTTGCTGTTTTTTTTGTAAATGAGTGCATTTTATAAAACTAAGATGCTGAGATGCAACACACTATAGGGTCTACGTCAGCCCTTCTGAAAACCTAGGCACAAAGTTTTTTGTTTCCTAAAGTGGCATGGGGGAGGGGCAGGGCTATCACTTGCATATAGCTACTAAGAGAGTGTACTGATGTTCTGAATGTGTCTTCTTTAGTCTGTAGAAAACTGTATATGCATCCTGCACAACCTCTCCTATCAGCTGGAGTCGGAGCTCCCTAGCCAGCACACCCAGAACATATACAAGCAGAACCAGACCACATTTTCCAGCTCCAAAGGCCCGGGCTGCTTTGGGACACGCAGCAAGAAGGTGAAAGAGGTACGAATGCATGTTTAAGTCTGTAGTCCACGTCATTAGAAATGATTAATGGGTAATGGAATAAAAAGGCGGGATTCTGTGAGGCAGTTTAATTTGTATAGCTCCCTAACCCTAGGGCTCCAGGCACTTCATAGGACACAGTGCAACAAAATATATAAATATATCAAATAAAATGTAGCAACAAATAAAGGAATAATGCATGACGGGGTGTTTGTCGTGCTGGGATAACGCCACGCCTGGGGTGGTTGGGCACGAGGCCGCAGGCCGAGTGCGTCCTCCATTCCAGGTGTGGCGGTATCTCAGCACGACACACCTGGAGTGCATTATTCCTATTATACAATGGCTCAATTGTAAAACAGTAAAAAAAAGGGATAGAAAATATATTAATATATATTTTTTACTGTTTTTGCAGTGAGTAAGATTACATTATGACAAAATAGTGCGGATTTCTACTTTAGCCAGTAGGTGGAGCTGTGCTGTTTTGGTGTGGCTTTCTGCTCCCAACAGAAATCTTTGTTAGTGTTGGCTCTGTTTACAAACCATCCTCCTGTATTAGCATTATTGCCTTGGGTTTATGGTTTGGTTTGGGAGACGTTGTACCCGGGAGTTGTACAGCATTTTTTAAACGCCTTTTTTTCATGGTGCTGAATGCTGTGGTTTCCGTTGCCGCCTTCCCGGCATCAACTGAGTTACTGCCAGCCGCATGCTTCCTTCAGGATACCTGCGTGGGAGATAGGGACATGTTTTAGAAAGTGGGTTTGAGAAGGAGAGGAGGAAAGTGTATTTGCGAGTGAGAGCCGCGGTGACTGTGTGAAAACACGGTTGCTCACTTGCTTACTAACCGGGCCACGTGCTTGCTTTCTGTATGGGGCTACAATTTGTTTTGTTGTTGTACAGAAAAAAATATGAGTATTTGTTTTATGTTGTGATGGCTGTGGGTTTTCTTTCCGGGGTTATCGTCTGTGGTAGGGGTGGGTTTCCGGGTGTGCGAGGGAAACGCCGACCAGCAAAGCAGGTACTGTACCAGGAAAGCTGCTCGTAGGCAGTGGAGAGATGTTTGTTTTACACTGAGATGCGGTCATCCCTCTGTTGGCACTAGAGCCATGGTGTTATGCCAGGATAACACCACGGGTCCAGTCCCACGCTGACCAATGACAGCTCGAGGTTCATTCTTGCCGTTGTATAATAAATAGCGACACATTCTAAGATTCACTCATCATCAAATCATTTTATTGTGTAGCGTAAAAGCCTTTACAAATACAATACATTCATAGTACAGCATTCAGAAGTGGATACATAAATAGCATAGGGAATATGAAACAATAAAAAATACTGCAGTTCAAATATAAGCAAAAGAAAAAATAAATTGCGTAAGCTGAACCTTTATTTGGTACAGGCTTTACGTGTAAATTGCTAAAATACACATATCTGTAAGCAGCCACACAGGTTCAAGTTACAATTATTCGTTTTCTTATTCTGTCAATTGCAAACAAGTATTTTGCTAGTCTTTTAACAGACCAAACATCCTCGGTGTGAAACAATATACTCGTGAGAATTAATCTGTCCATCTGATAGGTGCTGTTTAAAAAAAGACTCAACCAATAACACTTTGGCTATCATACCAAGAGCAATACTATAGTATATGTATTAAATTTTCCCTTCCCTGCATGTCTACAATTGCACTCTCCTGACTGGAGACCATGGGACAGATATTCAGAACTTTGCCCCGGGGCTAAATTAGCACTGCCCGGTGGGCAAACTTAGCCCGGAGCACAAAGCAAGCTATATTCAAAAGGAAATAGCTTGGTACAAAACCAGCTGAATATAGCAAGCAAAGGAAGCTGGGCAAACTGGGCCAGGAGTGCAGGGCAAAAATTGCCTGGGAATAAGACATCACTGAATATAGCAACAGGGAAGTACACACTGCAACTGCAGCTCATTAGACTCAGGAGCAAGCCAGTGTTGCAGGTGGAGAACATCGTGTGTGATTGCACAGAGACGTTTGACATCTACTGCAAACAACAGTGTAAGCCACACACTGCAGAACTGTGCTATGCTGAAGGGAGGTTTGCCCTGGGCTAACCTGATTGCACAGTGCTAATACATTAGCCCAGTGCAAATGGGAGCTATAGTCAAAGCTTCCATACAAATGAGCCTACTTAGGTAATCCGTGGGCAAACCGGTACAGTTGCATCTCAAGTAGTGCTGCTTAGCATACATTACCATGCAGTTTGCCTGGTGCTACTGCATGAAGCACAAAGCTCCCCCTTTTGGTTGGAATGGAAGTACAGGCTGGACGCTGCAGGCCAAGGCATACCCACAGCATCCCCTGTTGGTTGGAATAGAAGTACAGGCCGGAAGCAGCAGGAACTGTGTAGCAGGGGGGTGGGGGGACCACTAGACTACCAGGGAAATTACCTTTAATATTTTTGCAAACGGTCGGGTTCATGCAGGGGTGGGGACCACTAGACTACCAGGGAAATTACTTTTAATTTAATTGCAGATGGGTCGGGAGTCATGCAGGGGGGTTGGGGACCATTAGACTACCAGGGAAATTACATTTACTTTTATTGCAAATGGGTCGGGATTCATGCAGGGGTGTGGGGGGACCACTAGACTACCAGGGAAATTACTTTTAATATTCTTGCAGACGGGTTGGGAGTCGTGCAGTGGGGTGGGGAGACCACTGACTACCTGGGAGTTTACTGTACTGCCGCTGGCCGGGGCCCAGCATTACCACCAGCTTTGTCCGCGGACTTAGCCAGCCGGGCCAGGTTGGCGCTTAATGCTCAGCGCATGCCAGACCTTTAAATATAGCCATGTTGCTGGCATTCATGGGCACTCTCCTAACCCCGCCCCTGCATACCATTATCTATTAGTATTCGCGCTACCACATAGCGCCGGCGCTAATAGGGCTTTTGAACATTGCAGCCTTGCGCAAAACCAGTGCTATTCCAGCGCTATGGTTTTGCGCTAGGCGCAATGGTTTGAATATTTGGCCCCATTTTTTTATAACAATATAATAGCATGTTACTCAAACATTGCTCAAATTTGTAGTTGGAAACCTAAGCTTTGGATCAGTTAATATTTCTAAATAGGGTTTAAACCCAAAATAATAGTTATTTTGAGAAAACCATTTTGAGTAGTGGGAGTTCTTAACTAACTTCAGATCTAAGCAATTCCAATTATTTATTATCCTTTTAGTAACATATTTTTCATACTTCATACTAAGTATAATACCCTTGTCAATTGCATGTTTCAAGTTTAGCATTTTATGTTTTTTTTTAATATTCATTGGAGGCAGTATAGCGCAGTGGTTTAAGACTCTGCGCTGCAAACCTGGAGACCTGGGTTTGAATCCCACGGCCCTTACTTGCATACTGTGTGACCCTGAGCAAGTCACTTAACTTCCTTGTGCTCCCAGGTTGCACCTGGAAACAAGCTTCCAGCTTAGTGTGTCTCTCCTGGTAAAACAAAGGTTAAAAAAATATAGCCAACAGAGTAGTGAACAAATAACCATTTCTGTAACCTATATTATACCATACTTCTTTTTGCTTTTAAGGCAAGATTTGCTAAGGTAGAGTTATTTTGTCTAGTCAATCTAATGTAACAGTTAACTTTTCTTATTTCAATCAGAGTCCCAATATTAACTATTCCCAGTTCAGGTCTTACATACGCTGCTGGGCAAGAATGCCCAAGCTTTGGAATCGTATGAAGAAAATTTATATAGAGGGGACATTAATCTGTTTAGATTCGGATAATCCCAGATGTCAGAAGAAGTTGGGCACCGAATTTTGCCCTGATCACCTGTATTGACTGTTTTATGGTCATGCCGCCATATTTTATATTAAATCGAACGAGCCCTGCAACAGTCTTTCTAAGTTTTTCTGATAGCATTTCAATATGTAGGGTCCAATTACAGTTTTCTTGGACAACGATTCCCAGATAGCCATAACTTACTACCTCTAGTTTTTCTTTGCTACATGCTAATAAGTTGAGTCTTTCTTTTTTCCAGAGCTGAATATTACGACTTTAGTTTTATTCAGATTTATTTTTAATTTTAGGTCTGATAATCTACTGTAGTTAAAATCTAACTTCTTCTGTAATCCTGATTTGGTAAGTGAGCGAAGGACAATGTCGTCTGCGTAAGCCAGGAGGGGGCAGGGAAGAGATGACATTTTTGGGGACTCTGAATTAGTAGATTCACAATCGGCTAACATTTTCTATACTATATAAAGAGAAAATGTATGGATGTTACCCTCCCCTAGTTACTCTGACCTGGTGCTCCTTGGATGCTCTCCCACAAGGGCCAATTTTGCTAACTGTCCCTACCTATTTGACCTGCCTTCTTTCATTGCCATAAGGTTTTTCTGTCCTTATGCTACCTCCCCTTGCTTTCACGGATTAACAAAATCTCCTCACAATATATTCTGTGCTATCCTACCTGTTTCCTGCTTGGCCCCCACTCTGGTGACAAAAATATAATATTTAGTTTGTACTTTGTACCAAACTCTGTACTTTATTCACATTAATTATGCATAATACCCCTTTTTTTGCAGATTACCTTTCTCGAGTACTGCTTGACCCTATGTATAATGCCCTGTGATACAAAATGCCCTTATGTTGCTTACTACATGGTCATGTTCCTCCTTATCTCAATGTTTAATTCCCTACTCAGAATATGACTGTTTCTTGCCTTCTGCATGTATTTCCTGTAAATTGTTTAATTCCCTATTTCAGAATGTTACTATTCTTGCCTTCTGTATGTATACCTGTTATTGCTCTGTAATCTCCTGGTCATGCCTGAAAATAGTCATCCCTATGGCTAGTGCACCTTCCCGGTAAAGAAAAACTAAATAAAAAAAAAAAAATTTAAATAATAAGGGGGCTATCACACATCCCGGTCTTACTCCCCTATTGATTTTAAAGGATCCACTCAATCTCCCTAATCTTATTTTAGCCCAGTTATCTGAGTATAGTTGTGAGATTAGGGCAGCTAAATTTGTGTCAGTGCCCCTTTCTACTAGTATAGTCCACAAACTATGTCTGGAAATATAGTCAAACGTGGACGAGTAGTCAATAAAGAGCGTATAAAGTTTCTGGTGTCTTAATCTTACATATTTCTCAATGAGATGTCTCAAGACAAATATGTTATCCACCGTAGAGTAATTAGTTCTAAAGCCTGCCTGAAAAATCTGTTTGACCCCCAGTTTTTTTCCTACCTTCTTTTTTAACCTTTCAAGTATGATTCTACATAATTTTTTTTAGAGTCATGTCTAATAGGCTGAAGGGCCTATACGTGGTAGGATCAGATAGACTTCCTTTTTTATGTATTGGTATAATGTTCGCTCCCCTCCAAGGGTCAGGAAAGGTGTTTGATATTATACACTTACTAAAGAATATAACTAGAAATTTAATCCAAATTGTTGGTGAACAAAGGAATGCCTCTGCAGGGATTCCGACTGGACCTGCTGCCTTGTGTCTTTTAAGTGTGGCAATTGGCAAGTATATTATATCAGGAGTTATTAATGTAAAACCTTCCTGTACCATTAACCTAGTAGAATCTCACTCTGCTGGGTCATAAAAGATGGAAGAAAAATGTGCTAACCATTTGTCTTCTGTAATATATGTATCAATCTCTGATCTGAAATGGTTGCTACCTCTAGCCACTAAGGTCCAGAAGGCCTTAGAATCGTTTTCTCGAACAGTGACCAACATCAGTTGCCATAGGTTTTTGTGGTATAGTTGTTGTTTGTTCTTTTTTTGGCTTTATCAAACTTTTATAATTCATTTTCTCTTTATTCAGTTCATCCAGGTCCTGTTTAGCCCTAGAGTTCTTATAATTTCTGTATAATTTCCTTGTGTACCTTTTTTTTTTTTTGCAGTCAACATCAAACCAAATTAGTAGCTGTGGTTGAATGCAAACTAAAAGTGCGTTCCAAACGGTTGCGAGTCTCAGAAAAAAGATGGCTCAACATCTGTATTAATACTTGTATATCCAGTTTCAATAATTCTACATATTTTTGTGAGAAGTAAGGATATATTTGCATCCGAGTTATGTTGCCAAACAATTATTTTTGTTGATCTCGGTGAATAATAGTGGAAAAGTTTCTGTATCATTTTGTATTTGTCCTGGAGTATTAAACTACAAGAGTATAAGAAAGTGATCACTTTCAGCCCTCACCGGGATAGATAAGGATTTCCACATGTCAGGTTGACTGGACCATAAAGCATAATCTACTAGGGAAGCACCCCTTGCAGATAAATGTCACTCAGCACCAAACACTTGCGTAAATAAAAAGGACTTTAACCCCTTTTTAAACACCTCCGCTGAGGGTGAACTCCTGAGATGGCCCAGTAAAGAGTTCCAAATAATGGGGGCTGCTACAGAGAAAGCCGTATCACCTGATTGCTTAAGGCAAGACCTTGGGATGGCCAGCAAACTCCCCTCAGTGGAGCCGAGGGGGCATCAGTGGGCATAGAAGGTCATGGGGTCTTTCAGGTACCCTGAGCCCAGTTTATGTGCGGCTCTGCACATTAACAAAACAAGCTTGAAAACAGTGTGCCACCTAACTGGTAGTCCAGTGCAGGCTGCGGTGCATGGGTGAGATGTGATTTGTGCATGCAGCATTCTTTTTTTATTTATTTAAGTAAAGGTTTTTATCTCTCCAGGGCAGACCAGGCAGTTACTCAGCCTCATCTCCAGGTACCTTCGACCATCTCTTGACACTCTCCTTGTCTGGGGGTAGGTTCCCCCATGGATTGCTCCCTGTGGTGGGGCAAGGAGTGGGAGGCCCCCCTCCCCAGTGTGCCTCATCCAGAAGTTCTCCCAACTGGAGTAGCAGGGTGGGCCATGGTACCACAGGCGAGGCTTCACTAAGCCCTGCTCCCCATACTTTCCATCATGCTTCTCATCTCACAGCCCAGAGCTGCAGCGGTACAGAGGGTGCATGTGTGTGGAGGAGCGCATGTGTTTCAGAACCATGGCTCCTTCCACCCTCTCTTGACCTAAGTCTGCCCCCCCCCCCCCCACAAGCTTTGGTACTACCACCAAGTCTCCACCTGGTGGCAGCCAAGAGCTGGGAAGACACACCACCCCAGTCTGGGAGAGGAGAACTGCCTGGCAGCTCCTCAGTTCTCTCCCATCCATCCCCTATACCAACCCCTGCTGACCTGAGCTCATTCCTGAACTTGGGTTGTCAGCGTGGAACAAGGTAAAGTGCTTGCAGCACCTCAGCCCTTTGAGCCACCACGCAGACATGCATGCAGCTTCCTTGACCAACCTGACTGCAGCATTCTGCACCAGCTGCCAGTGACGCACCTTTTCCAACACCCCTAGATACAGATTGTCACAATACTCAAGTCAGGTCCTTGTGCGCAACCTAAGTTTTAATCCCGGAGATATTCCGTAACTGGAGAAACCTGCTGTGGACTACTGCTGTCATATGATGTTCTAACATCAGCCTGCAGTATACAGCAACTCCCAGATTCATTACATGATCCATGGCTACCAGAGTGATAACCATTCAAGGATGGCAAAACTGGCACACTACTCATCCTTGCTGTCCCATGGGGGTCTCGTTCGACCTGGACCAACTCTATGTTGCCCAGATTTAGGCTCATTCAGCTAGCTGCCATCCAGTCAGATTTATTTATTTATTTATTTAGTTTTTGTTGACCGGGTAAGTGCACTAGATAAATCCTGCCTATTTTCAGGCACGACCCGGGGGGAGGGGGATACAGATGAATGCCAACTGACCTTGAACCAGATTAAGCTGTTGGTGGTATTTTTAGTGAATGAGGGAAATTTAGCCAGGACACCGGGGAAATTCCCCTACTCTTTTGATAAGTGCCATGGGATCTTTAACATCCACCTGAACTACCACCAATCCAGGCAGATGGGACCTCGGTTTAACGTCTCATCCGAAAGACGGCACCTCAGAAGTGCAGCACCCCTCTCATGCTGCACTACAGTGTCAGTACTGGGATATTAACCCAAGTGCCAGATGTGGGAACTGAACCCACAGCCCTCTGATCTCCCGGCCTCAGAGGTGAGTGTGCTACCTGCTGGGCCACTGGCACTGCATCTACACTTATAAGCATTGATTCCGCATGGAGACCACCTCCCGCCCATCTGGTGTAAATAACAGGTATAGCTGAGTATCATTTGCGTCACTCCATACCATCTAATGACTCATCACAGAGGTAACATGTATATTGCAAATAACATGGCGGACAAAAATCAGACCCTGGGAAACCCCACAGAGGACCTCAGCAGGCAAGACATGAAAAATTCTATAATGACCTGCTGTGACCTGCTGGATAGGAATGGCGCAAACCATTTCAGAGCTGTTCTGGTGAGTTCCCTCTATTCCTCCAGGTGCCCTATCAAAACCTCTTGATCCACAATATCAAATTTCGATGGGAGGTCAAGGAGAACAACAGTCACGCTCTCCCCTCTATCCCTGGCAGGAGCATGACACCGTTATGAGCATGGTCTCTGTGCGGTGCCGAGGTCTGACATTGGAATGGCTCTTAGTAGGGTTCCTCAGATAGCCTGAAATCTGATCCCGATATCTGGCTGTAAAACAGAAAAAAAACTGAATCTCTCCCCTCCTGGTAAATACACCCCCACCCTGCAATTGATAGTCCCTGCTCTAAACCCCATCTCCCCACCTCCAGACCCTGCAGCACATACTGTATAGTTGTTCTTATAATTTGTACAACTACTTATAATTCAAAAAAAGTCCCCACTCATGATCAGTCAGAAG
Organism: Neoceratodus forsteri; assembly: GCA_016271365.2. Lineage (NCBI taxonomy): Eukaryota > Metazoa > Chordata > Ceratodontiformes > Ceratodontidae > Neoceratodus > Neoceratodus forsteri. The sequence goes on along the minus strand of CM028131.1, from coordinate 1,544,955,062 downwards.
CCCCCCTACCTCCCCAAGCCTGGCACACACCCAGTATCTCTCCCCCCACCCCCATAACACATTTACAAATATATGAGTCAAGTGACTCAGATCAGTCCCACAGTGGAGCATCTTGTGTTCGTCTCCAGTCCAGAAGTTATGAAGAATTATACCATGGACATAAGTGAACAGCCAATGAAATCGTCAGACTGGTAGCTACCACCGGTGTAAATCCTCGAATAATCAATGGCTGTTGATGAGTATACAATCCAAGGAATCATCTGCAGCACAGGAATAAATACAATAAAAATAAAAAAGCAAAGCCACCTCTTTAAAAGTTGCATTTTATCATAGTAAAAAAAATGAACCTTGGTATAGTCACACTAAGCCATTCGGAGGATGTGGGTTATCAGCGGATTTACCATGACTGTCATGGATTTACCCACTCCAGCCATAGTAAATCCCCTGATAACCCACACCCCCTTGTGCCTTATAGCTTAAATGCCGATGTCCTACTCTAATAACAACTGAGTGGCTGTCTCCTATAATTATTTGGGTGTTATGGGGGAAGAGGAAAGTGGGGCTACTGCTTGTGTTGGTCAGAAGATGTTTTATTGAACTGGGGCTGTGGTTTGTGGCAGGGTGGGGGGTTATCAATTGCAGGGTGGGGTGGGCGGCTTGCACAGGGTAGCGTGGAGTTTTTTTTGTTGTTTTGTTTTGTTTTTTCACTGATTCCAAATCAAATCAGATTTGTGTAGCCATATCTGATTTAGAATCCTGATATTTAGGATTTTCAGCACCTTCATTCAAAAATCCGAAATCTGAAATTTTGGCTGAAATCTGAGATATCTGTTTTTCAAAATGGAAATCTGAGCAACCCTAGTTCCTGGTGTGTCGTCGCTACCTTTTCAGTAATCTTCTCTAGAAAGGCAGAGTTTGAGACTGTCCTGTAGTAAGTCAGCAGGTCCAGGTCCAACAGTGTTTTCTTTCAGAGAAGCTTCACGACGGCTCTCTTAAGAGCTGGTGGAAAACATCCCTCCATGAAGAAATACTGGATAGTGTTGGTGAACACCAAACCCTGGTACTCCCTGTAGTCCATCAATAGCTGTTTATCCCTCGGTCTTGATGAGTACAGAACGTGAGGCACAGTATGCTTGTGTAAAGCGGTAAACTACGGTGGGCAGGTTCATAAACATTTGCAGCACTTTTCACAACTGAAGGCATTTTACAAACAGGTAAAAGGGTGCCATGGTTAATGTGACCTGTGCATGATTTCTTGTTATCGATGCCTTGAATAGTGGAGCCTGTTATTGCAATATTCTGTGTTGCTCGATTGCTTTTTATGTCAGTTATTCTGTATTGTGGTAATTGTTGCAGTTACTAATTTTCTATTGTTCTACTGTGTAGCAGCTACAGCGACACTCCCTCCCCCAGGAAGGGAGCATCTTCTGCAGCTCTCGATCATCCTCCTCTCCCAGCCAGCCTCTGTCAACTCCAGCTTAATCCCAAACTCGGGATGCTAGCATTGCAAATGGTTGAGCTACTGCCGCGCCAGTGGGCCAGCTAGGATCTGAAATTTGCACATGTCCACCCGCGAAATCCTAGTTATCATATTCTGCCTGTGCATTTTTCCTTTAAGCTGCCCACTGGTGTGTAGTGGAGGAGATAACATTTCAATAAAAATACCAGTTGGGTCTGTCGAACATCTGTAGGGCCAGAGGATTTTCACTTTCACTCACCCTGCTGGCTAGCGGCTTCAAACCTAAATTTCTTAGCCTGTGCAGGTCAGTTGCTCTTGAACAGTTTGACCACCATTCTCACACTTTTTTGAACTTTACCCCCTCCTCACCAAGTTAGCTGCAGGGTTGTTCAGAGTCTTGCCAGCAGCTTTAACTAGCTGTGCGCCACGCTCCATAAATGAAAAGGTTTTTACATTCTCATTTGTGCTTCACTGTACAGTCTTATCAGACAGCATTCCCTTCCCAAGAGCAAATGTAAATACAGCGACAGAAATAGAAAGGGGCGGGCAAAGCCCGAGGCTAAAGTGTCCAAGCTGAAGTGTTGTCAGTCAGCTATTGTGCATTCTTCTAGTGCTGTGAGACAGTGATCAAACTAAATATGACTACGTTAATACAAATGGTAAAGAATGCCAGGTGTGGAGGGGGAGGGCGGAGTCCCCGTGGGGAGATTTCTTCTAATGATATGGAGATAATAGGAGATTAAACAGTGCATTTCAAACTAAACATCAAAAGTCTCATGTTTTTGAGTCACGTGCTGCCAGTTATGAACTGCATTGTAGTAAAAAACCTTTTTCTTTGTATGTTTTACTGAAGTAAATCCAGAAGGCATGCATTTTAAATAAAAGCTGCTCTTCTGCAATCTGCCCTTTGAGTGAAGTTTGCTGTACAGTGAAGCTCTTTTAAAACACGTATAGCCCCATATAATATTCAAAAGCTGGCTGCCCAGGTGCAAAGCCCTGTTTTGCATCCACTAGTGTGCATGTGGGTGCCTTGGGGCCATATTGATATCAAACCATCCCAATACGTTGGTCACATTCAGTTATGTTGATCTAGCTGTGCGAACACATGGCATCAGATATGGGATCATGCATTATGACCAGTGGGCTAGCAGCCGGATTGCCTAATTTTGGGGTTCAATGGCCCCATTTTCAGGTCGTCAGCCACATCCCATGATCCCAACATGAATCCAGGCCAGTCAATGGACGCCCCAGCCCTCAAATCCAGTAAACAGGCTGTCGGGTTACTCTCTCTGTGGTCGGCCATTGCAGCTGGTGCATCTGTCAGGAAACCATCTCCTGGCCATTGCCTCCCCCCCCCCCAAACTTGGTGGGTGTGCCAGTGTCTGTTCCTGACACCTACTGGGGAGCCCAGAAGACATAAGGCATGTCCTTTTGGCTCCTTAATGAGAAGGCTTTGCTGTGCACTTGCAGGATGTTGGGAGCAGGACCTCACTAAAAACGAGATGTTGCATCTCAGCTGGGCTATCCTGGCTAAATATATTGTAAAATATAAATATTGTCACATGCCACATGTAAATGCTAACTTGCCCCAATGTGACCATGTGCTGGGCTCCCAGCCACAAATGTCTTTGTGGCTAAGCACAGCTGGCACACAGCACCTACCAGTGCTTTACGATACATATGAACATATGAAATTTGCCAGCAGATAAAGGCCTAGAGGTCTATCAAGTCTGCTTGAATGTGCCACTAGCACCCCTTATTCTGCAGCTGCCCCTCCCTTCCCCTTCATTAACCCTCCACTTGTCCTGTCCTATCCCCTTTTGAAGCAGTCCACTGTTCTACTGAATACCACTTCTGCAGGTAACGCATTCCACCCAGCCACCACCCTCTCTGTAAAAAAAGTGTCTCCTCATCTCCCTCCTGAACCTTCCTCCCTCCAGTCTCATATCATGGCCCCTGGTGTCCCTCCCGTCCCTTACTTTGAACAGCCCCTCTGTACCTGTCTTGTTTATTCCTTTCATGTACTTAAAGGTTTCAATCATGTCCCTCCGTCCTCATCTCTTCCAGTGAGTACATGTTCAACTCCCTCAGCCTCCTCTCGTATGATAAGTCCCCCAGCCCCTTCATCATCTTCATCGCCCTGCACTGCACCCCCTCCAGTAACTTAATGTCCCTCTTCAGATACGGGCGCCAATACTGCACACAGTACTCCAGGTGCGGTCTAACTAATGACGTATATAGTGGCAGAATCACCTCCTTGAGGATATACCCCTTGCAATACAACCCAGCATTTTGCTGACCTTTGCAGCTGCCTTCCTACATTGTGCTGAGTTGTTAATTGACCCTGTAATGAGCACACCCAGATCCTTCTCCTCCTCTGTCTGGGCAAGCTGCACTCCCCCTAGCCGGTAACTCCTCCTTGGGTTCTTCATCCCAGAATGCAGCACCTTGCACTTTTTGGCATTAAAGTCCAGTTGCCAGGTGTCTGACCAGGTTTCAAGCTTCGCCAGATCATCCTGCAACCCCTGCCACCCCCCAGGTCATCCAGCACTGCTCCTACCTCGGTATCATCAGCAAACAGACTGATCTTGCTCTCGATGTCCAATGATATGTCTGCAGTGAATATCCCAAACAACACTGGTCCCAACACCAAGCCCTGTGGAACACCGCTCATCACTACCCTTGGGTGGTCGAATGCCTTACTGAAGTCCAGATACAGGACATCCACTGCATGGCCCCTGTCCAGTTGCCTAGTTACTCAGTCATAGAACTCCCCACCCACCACCACCCTCTGTTGCCTTCCCTGAAGCCAGTTCCCTACCCATCTCACCAGCTTTGCACCTGCCCCAGTGCCTACTAACTTACTTCCCAGCCTTCCATGCGGCACCGAGTCAAATGCCTTACTGAAGTTCAGATACAGGACATCACTACATGGCCCCTGTCCAGTTGCCTAGTTACCCAGTCATACAACTCGACCGGGATGGTTTGGCAGGATCTGCCCGTATGAAGCCATGCTGTCTGCTGTCCTGTAGTCCTTTGGCCTCTAGGAGGGCCACCAGCCTCGTCCTTCAGGATAGTCTCCATTAACACCCACGATGGATGTGAGGCTCACTGGTCTGTAGTTTCACTGTTCATCCTTGGGGCCACTCTTGTGGAGGGGCTACATGAGCCATCCTCCAGTCTGAGGTACACACCCCAGATGTGAGGCATTAATAGGTCTGCCAAAGGTCCTGCAAGGACCTCTGCCAGCTCCTTCAGTACCCTGGGGTGGATGCCATTTGGGCCTGGTGCCTTGTCCACCCTCAGTGCCTTCAAACTCTCCCGAACTCTGCCCTCCATGATTTCCCCATCTGTCACTCCCTCCCCGTTTCTGCCATTTCTCCCCCCTTGGGTATCACCCCCCTCTTCTCTTTAGTAAATACTGAGCAGAAGTAATCATTTAGTGCTTCTGCCTTATCACACCCTGCTTCCACTCAACCCCCCTCCTTCCTGATCCTTGCTATGTGGTCCTTACAGCTCGTTTTCTCCCTGATGTACCTAAAGAAGTCCTTCTCCCCCTTCTTAATGCCTTGTGCCAGCCTGAGTTCCGTAGATGCCTTGGCTCCCCTTACTGCCCTTGTCACCTCCTTCAGTTCCGTCAAGTACTCCTCCTTGTCCTCCCCCCCTCCCTGTTTTCTTGTACTTCCTAAAGGCAGCTCTTTTCCTCCTTTCCTTTTCCATGACCTCCTTGCTTAACCAGCTCGGTTTCTTAGCCCTATCCCTCTTGCTCTGGGCCTTAAAGCAGGTTTTGGTTGCCTCCACTATCCCCAGCTTTATGAGCTTCCACCTCTGGTTAGTGTCCATACTAGACTGAATTCTGTCCAGGTACCCTTTTACCACTTCCCCATCCTCCCAAAGTCGGCCTCCTAAGTCCAGCACTCTTGTGCCAGATTCCACTCCTTCCCTGCCCATATCCAATGTGAGCTGCCAACTGAGTGGAGGTCACCCTGACAGCGGTTCCTCCCTGTAAGTTCTCTCACAAAGTCCCCATTTGCCAGCACAAGGTCAAGGGTATTCCTCTAACCTGGTTGGTTTACTGACCATTTGCAGCAGGAAGCTGTCCTGGAAGGCATCCAACAGTACCTGCTCCCTTCTGTTCCTGGTTGTTGGGGTACTCCAGTCCACTCCTGGCATGTTGAAGTCCCACACAATCACCACACTACCCTTCTCACAGGTCCTCCTGATCTGTCCCACTAGTTCCTGTCTAACTCCTCCGTCTGAGATGGCGGCCTGTCCACCACTCCCATTCTAAGAATCCTATTCTTGGAATCCTGGATTTGCATCCAAAGAGATTCCATACTACCCTCCTCCCCTTCCTCCCTTACACACTTCAGTCCTTCCTTCGCATATAGTGCCACCCCCCCCTTTCCCAATCACCCTGTCCCTACAAAATAATCTGTACCCTGGTACAGACAGGTTCCATTCATTGTATTGGGTGGCCCATGTTTCTGTGATGGCTGCAGTGTCCACCTCTCCCTCTGCCATGAGAACCTGTAACTCTGCAGTTTTCCTCCCAAGGCTCCTAGCATTAAGGGTAACCACCTTCCACCCTCCCCCTCCCATCCTGCCCCCCTTTCCTAGCATCACCAATAGTACTTGCCATTTGTCCTTTGTCACTGTTATGGGGGTAAGCTCATGGTTTCCCAACCTGTGGTCTCTACATGTCTCTTCCCATTGCCACCCCCACTCCTAGTTTAAATTCCCAACTTCCTCTATGTACTCTTCCATCCTCTGTTTCAACACTTTCTTTCCCCTCACTCAAGTGTAGTCTGTCCTTGCATAGAGACTACTGTCCTCCCAGGTCCCTCCTCCCACCCCCCAACAGCCCATACCCTTTAGCACAGCACCAGGTTCTTAGCCATCCATTAAATTCCTCTAGTCTCAGCTTTCTTGTTGTGCTTGCCTTGGGCACTGGAAGTATCTCTGAAAAGTTACTGATCTCCTACTCGAAGTAAGATCTTTTAGAAAAAGAGGTGTGCAAGAACAAGGGGCAAAATTTGAAGATTGAGGGGGGATGGCTCAGAGGTAGTGTGAAGAAGTATTTTTTCACGGAGAGGGTTGTGGATGCATGGAACAGCCTTCCTGAGGAGGTTGTGGAGGCAAAAACAGTGGTGGATTTCAAGAATGCATAGGACAGTCACAAGGCAATTCTAGTGGGTGGGGGTAGGAAAAAGTAGGCTGTTGGTTAACTAGGATCTGCAGCTTATCCATTAGGTAGGGAAATGGGCAGACTGTATGGGCCAAGCGGTCCTTTTCTGCTGTCAAATTCTATGTTTCTATGTTTATCTTCTTACCCCCTCACATAATTGTCCTAGTTCCTCAAAGCTGCTCTGGACTATATTTACTGTCTTGTCAGCAAGGTAATTCGTCCCAAGATGTATAATTAAATGAGGCTTGTCCCTACCCCTTCTAGCATATTTCAGAACAGATTGTCCCACCCTTTCCGCTGTCATTCCTGTAATGGCCTCCACCTAAATGCGACTATGCCTCTCCCCCTTGCTACCCCACCTGACTCCTCTTAGTATTGAGTCCCCCAGCACTAAGATTCCTCCCCTCTTACTCCCTGCTTGCTTCCATTCATCTCCCTCTCTTATTTCTGGCTCCTCTTCTTCCTCCTCCTGCACCTTATTTCCTAATTTTGCCCCTGTTGCAATTCTCCCAGCAGAACTCCCCGGCTCCGATTTGGTCCAGGCATTTATCAGTTACTCCTTAATTTCAACATTTCCCTCCTCCACCTTCTTCCCCTCTAGCAGCGAACCATTTTCTGAAGGCCCTTCACAAATGCCCGCCTCCTCTCTCTTCATAGTAAGCTGTTCTTTCCTTTCCACTCCATGACTTTTGCCACTTCTTCGCTCCCCTCACAAGTCCCTATCTCCTCCTTCCATTTGTCTTTTGTCTCCTGACCTGGTTTCCCCAGCAATCGTTCTTCCTGGCCTGGGCCCCTTTGTCTCTGCTTCCTTTTTTCTGACCCTCTCCTCACCACTGTTGGCTTAAATCACCCTCCCTCATCTCCCCTTCTTCCTCCCTCCAGTATTGGGCTAAACCCACCCCCAATCTGCCTTGCCTGTCTTAATTCCTCCTGCAGACCATCGATCTCCTTTCTAAGTTTCTCTATGTGGTTGCACACTAAACATCCCCCACACTCCAGGCAATTTTTAGAAAGATTGGTGCACTGCAGTTGTTGCAGCCTACCATCCTACCCATTGCTGTCATCGCCCACCAGCGACCCCCCCCACCCTTCCAGATGCAGGATACCAAACACTCCCCCAAGTCTCCCCTCTCCCTCCTCTATCAGTGCAAAACATTTTCTTTATTTCCCTTACCTCCTTGTTGCACACGTTTAGATATATTGAGCATATGCTTTTTATATTCCTATTCTTCCTATCCACACTCAAAAAGAGACTTTAAGTAGCCATTGCACAACCTTCTTCAAACTCCTACTCCTCCTTTCCCCAATGCAATATCAATGCGAAGAAGTAACAATGAAAGCTCCTAGATTTGCATTTACTTCCCTTCCACTGAGACAGCAGTCACCTCTTCCCTTGCTGCTGTTCCTTTCCTGGATGTCTGCTTCTGCTATGACAGGTGCATACCCTTTGCCTGTTTGAGGAAGTGATGTCAGAACCCCTAGTATAAAGGAAATCATGGACCAGAGGCGGGTGGGAGCAGCCCAAGTCTTCCAGAAACAATCAGATAGCTGAGGCCCCTGGTCAAACCATTAGCACCCTTCCCCCACTATGCACTAAACTTTGCAGCTAGTGTAGCCAGCCAGTATATGTGAAAGGTATTCTAAAAAAAATATGATTCTATATTTCTTCACAAGCTAGTGGTATGCACATATATATGGAACCCACACAAAAAGAAGAGAGAGCGCAAACTAAATAGTCGCCTTAGCTGGGATTTGAACCCAAGTCACCCTGAATACTGTTCCATTGTGCTACTAGCTGTGTCACCAAAGCAGCTGGAAATCTGGGACTCCCAGAAGCACCTTACTCTCTCTCTAGTGCACAGCCTGGTGCTGCACAGATTTATATTTTCGGACACAAGGGTGTGATGTGCATCTGTGTACAAGGTTTGCAGTTGCCTTTGGTGGCACAGCTGGTAGCGCAGCAGAATGGTATTCCAGGGAGCTTGGGTTTAAATCCCAGCTAAGACATTGGGTTTTATATATGAGGCACAGAAACAAAGACAGTGGCAGCAGAAAAAGACGATTGTTCCATCCAGTTTGACCCGACTCTATCCTGTAGCCTATTGTCTAGATGGGATTTTGGCTTTCTCCTCCCTCCTCCTCACTCCCTGCTACCCCCAGAGTAACTGTTAAGCCCATTTCTCTGTGCCAGCCATGCTTGAACCATTCTCTCCATAAAGTAAAACAGAAAGTATACATGTAGTGTAAACTTCTTTTGTTTCTTTCAAAGTTCAAAATAACTTCAAGCTCTCAATACAATATTCTGACTCCTTGCAAAGTACCACAGGCTATGCCATGGATTAAGCTTGCGTTCAGAAAGGCTGTGTTCTACTGTTAAGGAATGTTGGAAGTCAGCCAGTGTGAAGGTAGCAATAAGAGACTTACCAACAACTTTTCTTCCTGATCCCAGCTGTCTTTGCTGTAAGAGCTGTAAGTGGAGGGGGAGGAATGTTCTAGCTTTGGAATCTTGGATCTTCTTCTGGGGGTATCTCAGTCATCAGGTAACACCGTGGGTGAAGGGGAATCTGAAGATTTTCAGCAGTACAAAGGGGGCCGCCAGCCAACATAATCAACCCTATATAGGTGTGAGCGCCCCTGCTCCCTCCTCAGTTCGTACCCACCGTCGACTCACTTGCATGGGTCTCCACGGAAGCTCCATCACAATATTTGCACCATTTTTCAGCCTTTGGCTTTCATTTGCTTACTTGTATATAGCTCTTTTTTTTTTTAAAAAGATTACTTCTTTTTGTTTATGTCAAGAGTTAATCCCTCTACTTCTCTCTTCGTTGCTGCAGAAAGAAGATTGCCTCTGCAGATGAACATTCCATCTGTGTCTACTGTCTTGGGCCTGACCACGAGGTTTCTGATTGTGAGCTCTGCCAGAAGTTTAACTAAACAACTCTTCGGCGATGCAAAAAGGCTCTTAAAAAAAAAAAAAAAAATTCCTGATGGACCAATAGGTAGCCAGCTCCGGGCAGGGGTCCTCTGGGGCCCCAGCCTCCCAGTCGCCGGCCAGTTCTTCGAGCTCCCAGGTCTCCAAGGCCCAGGAAAATCCTTGGGGGGGTCATAAAAAAGACTGAGATCACGACTGCTCCCCCCAGTGTCGATCTTGTTCCCCATCAGCTTCACCTTCCTCTGGGGGATCTTCATTGGCTGCGGCTGCTTCAATGAAGAGGACTGCAGTCCAGGTCTCTGTGCCCGCCAGACTCATACAAACAGCACTTCTCAGGGCACTTGGCTGTCGACCTCTGTGTCATCGGCCCCTCCTCAGGTTCGTTGTCGATGGCTCTCCCGTTGAGACCTGCCCCTTTTCCCACTAGGGCTACAGGCTCATTGGGTTCTCAGGACACAGCAGGCAGATCGTTGACACCTATGCCGTCGAACTCCCTCTCCCCCCCCCGTTGGTGTTCACTGTCAAGCTGAATGCAGTCCTTATCAAGTTCACTAATGTCCTTGTTGGGCAATTGGGTGCCTTGAATAGGCCCCCTTCGCCAACACCGTCAACGACAACTTTGTTGTCAGCATCTGTTCGTCGGCCCTGGGAGACTCCCTGTGGGCCACCATCAGTGAACCTGAGGTCAGACCCAGAGATTGGAGAGGGTGTCGTTGAGGAGGAATACCACCCTGACCTCATTCTCCTTGATGATGTGGAGGAAGAAGAGGAGGAGCTCACACTTTCTGGAAGGTCTACAGCCTCTTCTGTCAGTAAGGACTCTGTAAAGCCTACTCCCCAGTCTCCTCCTGAGTATCCCACATTTTTTAATGTGATAAAACAACTGTCTTCAGCCATGAGCTTCCACACTGAGGAAGAGGATGCCACCAGAAAAGATCTGGTGGATTTCTTTGAGATTCTAGAATCTCTTCCAAAGATCACTCCTCCACTGCTTCCAGCACTGAAGAATGTAGCCACGGTAGCCCAGCACAGACCAGACATGTGCCAGCTATGCCCGCAGGGCGGACAAACCTATCACGCCGCCCCGAGAGTCCTGTTATGCAGCCCATCCAGAGACTGACTTGGTGGTCATTAAGGCAGCTCATGACAGATCTAAGGCGCCTAAGTACCTTAGTTCCCTTCCCCCAGACAATCTCATAGAATTGCCCTCTGGGGAAAAAGGATTTATGCCTCTTCCATGCTAGGTTTGAAGATGGCTAACTATCTGTCACATATGGTCAGGTACCAGAATACCAGTTGGAAGAAGGACAAGGCTGCAGCCCAGGCCCTTCCAGAGGGCACCCAAAAGCAGGAGCTGCTTCAGTCCCTCAAAACTGCTGAGGATGTCAGTAAACACCTCCTCCTAGCCTTGTATGACATGGCTGACACTGTTGCCAGAGCACCTGCCACAGGCGTATGCCTCCGCAGGCACTCCTGGCTCAGAGCTTCAGGGCTTGCACCCGATGTGCAGCAAAAAGTGCTTAATGCCCCCTTCAATGGCACCAAGCAAGCTGTTTGGCCCTGATGTCCAGGAGATCATAAATAACCTGCAAGCCTCAGACAGGGCCCTCAAATCTGTCCGTCCACCCAAGTTCAGCGAAATCTAGTTTCAGATACTAGCAAGACGGCTGAATTCGGGAACCTAGCTAGTTTTGCAAAACAGGGGCTATAAAGTACTTTAAAAGCTATCAGAAAGTGGAACCGTGATACTGAACGTGTGCTTATATCTTATATATATATATATTCATATCTGAAGGGCTATTAATATGTATAAGCGCATGCCCAGTATTATAGCTCCACTTTCTGATCGCTTTTAAAATTCTTTTCAGCCCCCGTATTGCAAAAGAAGCTAATTTCCTGAGTTCAGCTTTCTTGCTAGTATCTAGTGCTATATTTAGCTGAACTGGAGTACAAAATTCCATGCACGAGCCTCGGGAGTCACTGTAGAGAGGTGTAGCATGGGTAGATAATGGGGGATCCCAGAGGGTTCCACGAGACACTCTCCGGGATCATTCTGAATGCCACGGTCTGGTTACACAGTGGCACAGAAGAAGAAAACCCAATATAGTGGCAAACCCACGAAAGCTGGGAACACCAGGCTAGTGAACACTTACCTCGGATGCATTGCAAATCTCCTGTACACGACAACAAGGGTAACGTTCCAGTTGCTCTCCACCGCTCATCGCAGAGCAGAGCCCATCATGTAAAAGGGGCATAAGACTTTTCAACCTTGTGGCACTTTCCAGGGCTTCAGTCTCCCTGTTATAAGTCACTAGGCCTTGAGTATTTGTTTGTGCTGGCACTTCAGCAGTTAAATGGAAACATCCATCTGTAATCAGACCCTGTCTCAGTGTGAGGTAGGGCCCAATTAGGATTTCTGCAAAGAGAATTTTTTTTTTTTTTTTACTTACAGTCTGTTAATTTACTTTTTATCTGGTTGATCCTGCCATCTCTGCTGCTGGCATTTTGATTCCAAGCACCACTAATGGCGCACCCCAGCCTCCCGTGGTAGTCCTGAGAAAGACATATGAGCTGGAGAGCTGCCATGGGAGTGTGCATAGAGTTCCTACATAGAAAAAGCTTTTCATAGCTTTGGTTTGCAGTTTGCATGTCCCAGTGCTATAGCGAGACCATGTACAGATTGGCGGTTGACTGCCAGTCTGTACCTGGTCTCGGTACAGCACTGGCACATGCAGATGGCAAACTGGAGCTGTTAGTAGCTCTGTCATGCAAGAACTTGCTCCACGGCTGCTCCTCGGCTTACGGCCATTCTCAGGACAGTCGGGAGGTTGCAGTGCATGCTGCTAGGGGTGTGTGGAAACAGAATGCTGGTGGGAGGGACTGCAGGACCAACCAGACAAAAGCCAAATTAATTAACTTACTGTAAAAAAAAAAAAAAAAAAAAAAATTCTCTTTGCAAAAATGCTAATCGGGCCCTGTGTCACATTGAAGTTGGGTCGGATTACAGGTGGACATTTTCTCTTTAAAGATTTTGTTTTTGTTTCACTCATTTCTCTTTCTTTTTTTTTTTAAACTACACGTTTATTGTTTTCACAAATATAGTAAAAATAATACAGACATAGGACAACAAAGAAGATCTGATTCACAGTGAGGCACCACTCCTCTTAATACAGTCAAAAGGGAGTATTAGATACATCATTAAGAGGGCTATTCAAAACTTATTTTTAAATTAGAATCCAGAAGAAATCTTAGCTGTGATATTGAGCCCAGGAGCTACATGACCCTTAGTAACAGAAGGTTGAAAGGAAATAAGTCCAAGCCCTTAATCCCCCCTTCCTGAGGAGGGATTAATAACGGCCATGCATTAACGCAGGTTTAAACCAAGGTGTAGAACACTAAACAGTCTCAAGCCACTGTAACATTCTAGTATGGCATTATAGCGCCTATAACTTTAAGAAGCAAAATGTAGAACTAATATATTTTTTACTCAACGAAATTAACACACTTCATCAAACAGGTAGTGAACTGGAATCCTAACAGCTTCATGGTAAGAAAGCTAGACAGTAAAGTTCAGTCTGAGATTCAGATTTCTACGTCTGAATCTTGACCGACCACTTCTTCAGGTGCGGTGCTGATCATCGAGCCCCATGTTTTTGTGCCCATTTTAATGCATCAGAGGGATCACTAAAAAGAAAGACTTTATCTCCATGAATAATGCGTAGGCGGGCCGGGAAAACCATACCATGAGGGCTGTCCACCTCTCATAGTAGCGCCTGGACCCCATCAAAAAGCTTTTTCCTATGGCGAGTGGCATAAGACAAGTCGCGGTTAATCCGGACCTATAAACCATCCTGGAGGAGCACTCTGTTGTGGCGTGCCATTGCTAGCAGCCAATCTCTTATCCCAAAACCATCCAGAATCACCACAACAGCTCGTGATGTGACCCGATAGGCCTTCTGCATTTTCATCGGCTCCCCGAGCTCTTCCTCTCCAAATTGTTGCTGGAACCAGTCTTGGAGAAACAGCAGCAAATGGTCACCCTCGCAGCCTTCAGGTATGCCAGTAATCTGAAGATCAGATGCCCCAGACTGATTTTCTAATGTCTCTAGGCATGTGCGGAGGTGTTGATTTTCTTTGCCATTTCCGCATCAAATCGCTTTGATGCCTCAGTTGAAACGAGCTTCACAGCATCTAAGTTGGTCTCTAAAGTGGACACACAATGTATGAGTGTGTCAAATTTATCTGAGAGACCACCCACCAATTTTATTAGTGTTGTTAATTTTGCTCCCAGAGTCTGCAAAGTCTCTTCTGTCTCCTCCGTAGCTGCCACCTCACGACTTGGGGCCAACCTCATGATAGGAGCCGGTGAAATGTTTTTGTTGAGGGCTCTGTCCTGAGTTTGTTTGTCCCTCTGAGACTTTCCCATACTGGTGCTGCAATCTTCTGACGGTCGAAGGAGAAGATTAAAGTAGATATCTACTGGCAATACGTAGAATATAAGACGATATTCAAATGATTGTAAACGGACTTAAAACTTAGGCTGCCATCTTGCTCTGCCTCCACAGTGCCCCCCAATTCTTTCTGAACTGACTCTTGATTAATCTTTTTTTTTTTGTAAAACATTTTTTATTAAGATTTTCAGTAAATACATTGTACATATTTCATATATTGCAACGGAATGAACACTTAAATACATCCACAAATATATAACAATATATAATAAGGTGGTATCTTCTGTCTTTATATAAATAAAATGCTATCCTAGTCTAAGATTTAAAATATTCCCAATAACTAAGCAAACCTGTATACAAAAGAACAATTTTTAAAGTCTATCTGTATATCTATCTGTCTCAACCTAATGGTTCTAAGGGGGATCTAACCAAGATAAGAAAGGGGTCCATATTTCATTGTATTTACAACAAGTTCTAGCTTGACAATGGCTGATGTATTCGTTAACAGCTACTTTAGTGAGCACCCTGGCCCAATCACTCAATGTAGGGGCTTGATTATCTTTCCAACGACTAAGGATCAATAGTTTGAAACACAAAGAGGCTATAGCCAACCATTTTTTTCAGGTGTGGGCATATCAGACAGCAAGTTATAGTCTCCTATTATAAATATACCAGGGTCAAAAGGGAAATTATGTTGCAGAATTTGTTGAGTTGCTTTCCAAATAATAATCCAGGCCGGCCTTATTGATGGGCAGTCCCATATCATGTGGAATAAATTAGCATCTGTAGCATCACATCTCCAACAATTACTGTACACTCTTGATTAATCTTAACTTGATGTATTGCAGTATTGTTTGCCCTTAGTTTCTACTTTTTTTTTTAAATTATTGTTCAAGTAGTGACATCATGGACGCAGTCTAAAAATCTGTTGCAAATTTTGTCTTTTGAGTATGTGGGGCCCGGCCGGCATCTTTGGGAGGGTGGTGGGGTGCACAGGGTGTGGAGCAGCCATGATACTGGACTGGGCTTGGAAGTTCGGTGGTTGCCCAGTGTGCTACCAGCTAGCACAGCTTAGGGAGGAGGTTGCGGGATTAGGAGAAAGCTGGGGAAGGGGTGGTATGGTTGGGGAAGGGGTGGGAATCTCCACAGGGTTGCACCAAGCACGGGGGTGGGGGCATAGGGAAGGAGTGCAGGAGAATACTCAGGGGTCACATAGGGAACCTGGCAGAGGGGTAAAGGACACTACCAAGGAAGCAGGCAGGTAACTGGGGGCCCTCACAAAGGGGGGACGGAGGGACAACATTCTCAGGGAAGTAGGCAGATGGCCAGGGCTGGACAGAAGGAAGCAAGGCGGGGAGGTGGATCAGATGTTACACTCAAGTAACCGCTTCAATTCTCTTCTTCTGCTCAAGGATGAGGGGGGTGATGTAGCCATGACAGGGGTAGTTAGAGATGGAAAGGGAGTGGGAGTGGGAGGCAGGAGGCAGGGGCCAGATAGCAGGAAGAACAGTGGGGGACCTGGAATGCAGGAGAATGGGGGGAGCAGTGAATCAGAGCAGGAGGGGCAGGGGGAAGAGGGAGGAAAGCGCAAGGAGAAG
Organism: Neoceratodus forsteri; assembly: GCA_016271365.2. Classification (NCBI taxonomy): domain Eukaryota; kingdom Metazoa; phylum Chordata; order Ceratodontiformes; family Ceratodontidae; genus Neoceratodus; species Neoceratodus forsteri. The sequence goes on along the minus strand of CM028131.1, from coordinate 1,544,939,434 downwards.
GACCAGTTGGGAGGAAAGGTAAAGGAGAAGGACCGAAGTATAAGGAGGATTCAGTAAAGGAGCTGAGGGTTTAGGCCAGGGGAGCCGACAGAAAGGAGGAACTAAATGGAGACAGGAAGGAAGGGAGGATGATCCAGGCTAGTTTAGCAGATGGGGAGAAGGACCAGTTGCGAGCAGTGAGGGGAATTAGTAAGGAACAGAAGGATACTCAGGAGGAGGAGAGGCATAGGATTGGAGGAGGGTGGCCATGGTAAATAAGGAGGGGCATGTGGCACCCAGAAACGGGAGGAACACGAGCCAGCTGGGTGGAGGGCCTGTAGAAAGGATGAGGACATGGAAGGGGGAATGGAGGAAAAGGAGTGGTCAGAGTGCTCCTGCTGGGGGATTCTATGATCAGGGTATCAAATGGGATAGGAGAGGAGAAGCCTGGCCAGTTAGAACAAGATGCTTCCCTGGACTAACGGTGCACAGGGCTAAGCACGAGGTATATCAGCTGGCAAAGGATTGTGGGGGTTCCCCAGACATACTGGTCCACCTGGGTACAAATGACATTGAGGGAAATAGCGAGCTAGAGATACAGGCAAGATTCAGGGAGCTCGCCAGGGTCTGTCATGACATAGGATGCACAGTTTCCTTCTCAGAAATCCTGCCAGTGCCAAGGGCTAGTGGGGAACACAAAAGGAAAATTAGGGAGATAAACCAGTGGCTCAGGGGGTGGTGTGAGGCCAGAGGGTATGGGTTGATGGGGGATTGGGGAGACCTGGGAGGATAAGGAGCTGTATGCTAGAGATAGACTACATCTCAATTTGGAGGGGAGGGGAATCCTTAAGTTGAAAATAGAGGGTTCATTGGTGAAAAGTGGGGTTTAAACTTGTGAAGGGGGGTGGGATAGGAGAAAAGGCTGTCAAGGGGGTGCCGATAAAGGAGGGACTCTGTCTCCACCCCCCTGGGGACCAGGAGGATTGCAGAAAAAGGCCAACTGGCAAAGTGCAGACCAGGGGAAAACAGAATCCCCACGGGAACACGAGCAGGGGAAGTGGAACTATAGGGAAGGGTGGAAGGTAGTCCTGCTAAATGCCAGGAGCTTGGGCAATAAAATGCCTGAGCTCCAGGCGATGCTAACTGAGGGAGCAGTGGATGTGGCAGCGGTCACTGAGACTTGGGCCACTGCAAGACATGACTGGGACCTGAACCTGGAGGGATACACTATGTTCAGGAAGGACAGGGAGAGGAAGGGGAGGGGTAGCAATGATAGTCAAAACTACATTGGCATAGGGGAGTAGAGGAGGCGGAGGGAACCGTGGAGGCGATTTGGGTCACCTTGATAACAAGGGGGCAAGAGGGTAAAAATAGGAGTGGTGTATAGACCCCCTGCCCTGGCGGAGGAGCTGGAGGACAGTCTGGTGGCAGATGTTAGGAGACACTGCAGACTGGGCAGAGGAACGATGGTGGTGTTGGGGACTTAAACATGCCAGGAACAGACTGGGAGACTATGACATCCTCTGTGACCAGGAACAGAGGTTGTTGGATGTCTTTCAAGACGCGCTCCTAACCCAGCAGGTGAGGGAACCGACCAGGAGGCATGGGTACTGGATGTGGTCCTGGCAGACAGTGACCAGATTGGGGCCTGAGGTAAGGGACCCATTGGCGGGAGTGACCATGCCACGGTCTGGTTCTGCCTGGACCTAGAGGGTAGAAGGCTGCACAAAAGACGGAAGTAACCGACTTCAGGGGCGGATTTTAAGGAAATGGGAAGGATCCTTTAGGAGCATTTGGATGGGATTGGGTCAGACATGACGCTGATAGTAGGTGGAAAATCATCAGGAGAGGGGCAGGATACCAGCACCTGTGCAAGAGTAAGACGAAAATGTGGTAGGGCCCAAAACCCTGTTGGTGGACCAGGAGGTCCAGGAGGTGGTGTGGGAAAGAAAGCAGCCTATAAGTATTCAAGTGCTCAAGGAGTGAAAGGGATCGAGGGAGTAGCGAGCTGATGGCTAGAAGGGCCACTAGAGTGGTGAGGCAGCTAAGGCAAGGAAGGAGCAGAACCTGGCCAGGGAAATTAGGAGAGGGAACAAGGGTTCTTTAGATACATTGGGGAAAAACGAAGGGTGAAGAGGCAGATTAGCAGGATTAAATCAGGGGAGAGATGGGCACAAGACCTGGGGGAGCAGGCTGAGGTACTAAAATGAGTACCACCTCAGTTTTCACCAGGGAAAATGGGGTGCTGCATCACACATGGGAGGAGACAGAGATACTGAGGAGGGGGGGACCACCCGATCGGCAGGTCTGGGGAGAGGGGAGGCATCACTGGCAGGTGGGGAGGGCTAAGCAGGGAGAAGGGTACCGAAGTGGAAATCACAGCAGAGAGAGTGAGGAAGCCCTCAGCTCCCTTAAAGACGGAGAAAGCACTGGGCCGGATAAATTACATCCCAGAGTGCTGAAGGAACTTGCAGATGTCCTGGCAAAACCCTGGCAGAGCTTTTCACCATCTCTCTGAGGACAGGGTGGGTGCCCCAAGACTGGAAGTGGCGCATATAGTGCCTATCCACAAGGGGGACCAAGGAGGTGGCAGGGAACTACAGGCCTGTCAGCCTGACCTCGGTGGTGGGCAAGGTGATGGAGGGCATTGTCAAGGAGAGGCCAGGGGGGACCTGGATAAGTCAGGGTGCCTGGACGATAGACAGCATGGATTCATCCGGGAAATCGTGTCAGACAAACCTGGTGGAGTTCTATGACTGGGTGACAAGTGCCTTGGACCTGGGTAGACCAGTGGATGTCCTCTTTCTAGACTTCAGCAAGGCATTTGACTCTGTTCCTCACGTGGGCCTGTTGGATAAGCTGGGAGAAATGGGGTGGGGAACCAGATGATCAGATGGATAGGCAATTGGCTCCAGGACCCGGACCCAGAGGGTCGAGTTGGGGGATAGTCTCATCCCAAGGAGGGTCATTAGTGGGTCCCACAGGGATCAGTGCTTGGGCCCTTCTGTTCAATGCCCACCTTCGGACATAAGGACAGGAATCAGGAGTGAGATGAGTCTCTTTGCAGATGACTCAAACGGGGGTGGTGGTGGATGGGGAGGAGGGAGGGTGACCTACAGGGGACCTGGAGGCTCTGGAAAGATGGTCTAGAAAGTGGAAGCTGAGGTTCAATGCAGGAAATGAAGGTACCCACCTGGGGCCAGAAACCCAGGTCAAGTGTGTACACCCTGGGGGAATGCTACAAGTCTCGATGGCTGAGAGGGACCTGGGGTGGTGGCGGATGTCAAAATGAACAACTCTGAGACTTGTAGGAGGCAGCAGCCAAGGCCAACAGGATGCTGGGATGCATCGCTAGGGGGATCACCTCCAGAAGGAGGGAAGTGATACTCCCTCTGTATAACTGCTTGGTGAGGCCGCACTTTGAGTACTGCATGCAGTTTTGGAGGCCACACTTAAAGACGGACATTAACCTCCTGGAGAGGGTCCAGAGGAGGGCAACCAAAATGATTTGGGGCTTGGGGACAGGACCTATGAGGAGAGGCTCAAGAGCTAAATATATACATTGGAAGAGAGAAGGGACCTGGGACATGATAGAGGTCTTTAGGTACATGAAAAGGGTAAATAGGGGAGGAACAGTGGGGTGCTTGAAGGAAGGAGGAAGGGGCCACTAGGGGCATGGCTGGAAGCTGGAGGGAAGATTCAGGGGAGAAAGGAGGTGCTACTTCACTGAGAGGGTGGTGGAGCCATGGAATGCACTGCCTAGGGGCTGGTGGAGGCAGAGACAGTGGAGGGTTCAAGAGGGGTGGACAGGTGGGAAGGGTTCTGAAGCAAACCAATGCAGCAAGAATATCCGAACTGGGAAGGAGAAGCCAGAGAGGCGAGGGGACAGCAAGGTCAGCACCCAGGTTGGGGACTGACCAAACGAGCAGACACGAAAGACCGTTAGGCCTATTCTGCTGGCATTTTAGTATGTTAGTATGTGCAGAAACAGATGAAACGGGCATACTCTTGCAGCAGTCGGGTTAGTTCCAGAAGGCAATTCGGACCTGCATGGCGTCTCCTGGGCCAGCCTTGCAGCAAGAAGATATTTGTCTAGAGGCCCACTTTTCCTCTGTGAAGTTCCGGATTTTGATAAACAGGATGCGGAGATTTTCTCCGTTCTTTTCTTTTCAGTCTGTGGTCTCTTTAAATTACTTTATCAAAGCTGGTGGTCCCACTGGATTCTTCAGTACCCTGTACCCAAAATTGAATTAGTTATACAAAGTCTCTCAGGAGCGTCAACAGTGAGGACGAGATTAACATAAGACAAGATGTGTGCAGACTGGTGAAGTGATCCACTGTTTGAAAAGTAATGCAAAAAAAAGTGCAAGGTAAAGCACAATGGAGAGAAAAATCTGGGAACGGTGTACTATATTGCTGGGAATTTCTGGCGCAGAGGAGGAGAGGGAGGGACGGACATGGGAGTGGTGCGCAAAAGTAACCTAAAGCAGGCTGCTCAGTGCAACAGGGTATATGAGAGAGCTAATGGAATGCTGGGGTGCACTGGGAGTGCAGTTACTAGCAGGAGAAGCTGTGCCCAGTTCTGGTGCCTGCACCTGGAAAAAGACAATGATAGATTAGAGACAGTGCAGCATGGGGCTATGAAGATGAGCCATGCTCAGCAGGGCAAGGCGTTTGAGAGACTGAAACGTTTCAGTTTGTATTCACTAGCAGATAGAAGAGGGGGACATGATAGAGACTTCATATACATGGAACTTGTCAGGTTCACAGCTTCGTGCTGTTAAAGGGGAACTACAGTCAGAATTTACAAATAATTATGTTGTGCAGAGTGTTTTGAAATTGTGGATGTAGTCCTAGTGTGTCCTTCCCTTTGTTTGCTGTTAGGAATTTTTTTCTAATTTTGCCTACTAGTTTTATGGGCCCTGGGGATTTCCATGTTTGCATTGTTAATTGCTTTTCTTTTTCCTACAGTGCACCCTTTCTCATGTGACAGTGATGTGTTCATAACCATAGGTAGATTCAGCAGTTGCTGGTTTATTGTCAAGTTTACAGCAGTACTGCTGTAAGTTTAAGTGCCTCTCCTTATCCAGTTAGCACTAATAAAGGCTACCTTTACAGTTTCACAAACAAATGAGAGATAACTGAATGGGCTTTTCTGTATGGAAATGGCTAAAGTCTTCACTAATTATGGCATTGATGACCTGGGTGATTTGAGTGCTTTTTTATGGCAATATGTATTTTGATGAAATGAAAAGCTTTAAAAACATATTATACGATGGCATAACAATTCCCTGGTCTCTGATTTGTCAGTGTGTGCCTGGGACAGTGAGGTTATCCAAGTATAACCTCACTATATGAAGTCCAGGCACACACATGACTGCAGCACATCAACACAAAATCACTCTGCCCACAACACACACAAGCAGAAACTGCCAGCTCCAACACACCACTCGTATACCTGCTATACAATCTCCTCCGCTCAACACTTGTTCAGTCATTCCAGCCACAACAACCTACTACCCCTCACACTATTCCCACAAAAACAAAATACTTTCAATGAAAAAAGCCATAATCTAATAAACTTTCAACTTCCCCAATGACAGTGAGCCTTTTCAAACAACCGCTCCACCCACTGCAGAGACTGCGCGCCTCCTCAAATGGCCACACACTGATTACGGTCACCTTGACAAAAAATAAATCAATCAATAAAATCCTCCTTAACTGTCTTGCGTCCCCTGTAGAAGCTGAAGCCGTGCCACACTACTTTCACACTAACACCGCAGTCGGATCGGCTCTGCAGCGAGAGTCAGTGAGCAACTGCAGATTTAAACAGTCACCGTGTGGCTCCTTTTACAACACTCACTAGCTGTTCAAGAAACATTCTTCTGTATTTGTATTTGAACTGCACCATATGAAACTAATCCATCAGAAACATGCTCCCTACCACCATTCCCATGGCAGCGGACGAGTCATCATAACAGTGGAGGGGAAATGCGAATCTCCAATTCACAACCAGCAGCAACTTGAACATCCAGTCAAAAAAAACCACACAAAAAACAGAAATACAGGGGAACAGAAACGTTAAAGCAGCAGAAAACATCAATACCCAAGCAATAGGGCATATTAACAACTGTCTGCAACAGTAACAAAGGTTGCTACAGAGAGAGCACAGCCACACCAAAAACACAACAGTTCCACCTACAATAAATTTGCACTACTTTTTTATAAAGTATACCTATGCAGTCAAAAAATGAAAAAAAAAAAGTACTTTAAATGTACTTTTTCATCTATTTTTTTTAGCTTCTTTTACAAACGAGCCATTGTTTAATATCAGTAATGCACTCCAGGGTGTGGGTCATGCCGAAATAACCTCAGTTCTGGGGTTTTGGATGCACTCGGCCTGTAGCCTCGTGCCCAACCACCCCAGGCATGAGGTTATCCCAGCACGACCCACACCCTGACTGCATTATTGCTTAAACATTTACTCCTGCTAGACATACCTAGAAAAAAAAAAAAAAAGACTGGATCAGAAAGAGTTATTTAGTTGGTCAGAACACCAGGTTCTTAACATTCGATTGTTGCTGCAGCAGCTGTCACTCACTGAATCAGTGGTCTTGGATACATCACTGTCGCATGGAACAGGAGGCATTGTAAGAAAAAGAAGAGAAATAAAAAAAATTCAAACAATATGATCTCCTTGGGCCATAAAACTAGTAGGCAAATGTAGAAAAAAAACTAACAGCAAGCAAAGGAAAGGAAGCACGAGGCCTACACAAACAAATCAAAAACAGTCGGCACAACCTAAGTTTTTGCAAATCTTGACAGTAGCTCTTTAAGCCTACTGAATGCCTACCATGGGTAAAGAAGTTAAGGGGTAGATATAAAATCAGCCCCAACTAGGTTAGCTAGCTATAACCGCAAGGGTCGCCTTTGAGACAGATAGAGAAATACTGGTGCAAACAGGATGGGAAAAAAGGTCCCGTTTCTAACGAAACCATAAATTCCACCTGTTTCCTGATATTTCTGAACAAAATCGGGAACGAGAGGAAAAAATGTTAGCCTATAGAGACAGAGTGAGTGAGTTTGGGTACTTTCTTGACCCCTTTTCCAGACCAGTGTGTGGTCTGTCTTAAGGCTAACTGAAAGGTCTTTTATGATCCAGAGTAATTAAAAAATTATTCTGATGCAAAGGATAAAACAAGAAAGTAAAGATGAAAATAAAAAGCAAATGGATAATTGTCCTGAAGTTAAGGAAGAAAAAAAAAGGTATTTCTTCATGAAAGAAAGCAGTTAAAGGTCAAAAAATGAATTTACTGAAGGATCTGAAATCTTTGTACATGAACCGAACCTGAAAGGGAAAATTATAATATAATTTTCCAGTCTTTCTTTTCTTAGAACATGAGACATCGAACAAATGTCCAGGTATCTTTCTACAGCTGTCATTAGTTAACCTCAAATTCTTATGTTTTCTAAGTCCATAAAAGTAATTAAATTTATGACCCCGAGTTACTGGTACTTTTGACTGGATTCCAGCTATATATTAATCTTATTCTGAGTGGAGCCAATGATTGTGCATTTTCAAAAATGGCTAATTCTATTTGTCAGAATCTTAAAATCCCCTTTTTCCATTATTTTCTCCAAATAGAGGGCAAATCTGCATGTTTTTTTTTTTATAAAAATGTGGCTTAAAATGGAGGGCATTGCCAAAAAGGCTGGTGCAAAGTATTTCTTTTCATGAAAAATTGACTCCCAAGTGCTAGTTTAATAATGACAAATTCCATTTTTTTTACAGGAGACATATCAACAATACATATGTAATAGGGCAGGATTTTCTTTTTAATAACTTAAAAAAAATAATTGACGTGCAATCGTCTGTTGTCATGGCACTATGAGTGAAACGGCTTTATTAAATTAAGAGTGTAATGCAGAAACCAAAGGAGCACTGTGATTGGCCAAGAGCATCAGCTGACGCTACCTCAATCTATAACGCCCTAACAATATTCTCCCTCTTCTGATATGCTTTGATGACTTTTCATTTGATTATTTATTTGAAACTTTTTCCAGGAGAAACATACTGAGCTGCAACCATTTTTTTTACCATGGGGGGTGCGTACTGTAGGAGGGAGAATGATAGACAAGTTGTAGGCAGATAGTACCAGTACTTGGATGCGGTACAAGATGTGCTTTTCAAGGTGCAGTACAAAATGTGGGCATAGGAGAGAGGTAAAGCTGCTGGAAGCAGTGCATCAAAGCATTTGGTGTGGGGGGTACAACACAACAAACATACGCAACTGTTGGCCCAGCAGAGAAAGTAGGAATTGGCTAGGTGGGCCAAAACAGATTGATTTAAAATAGGTGAGCACAAGTGATCAGGAGGGTTTGAACAACAGGCAGAGGTATACCTAATCCAGGCCTGACGTCAGCTACATGCTGGGGGCAGTCAGGAGGTAGTCTAAATAGTTGCCCACCCCACATACAGTCATGCAGAGGAGAGGACTAATTAACAATAATCTTGCTACTACAGGTGTAGCAGTAACATATATTAATTCACAAATAGAGTGTTCGTTACTCAGACCCGCGTGCCTAACATTTTTCACTGTTTGGGGAGAAATAATCAGTGGGATTAAAAAAATAAAATAAATTACTTGCTTATCCCTTCCCAGGGAGTCAGAGCTAGTCTCATGAGCACTGTACTCCCCAGCGTCAGTCAATACTCGCCACTCGAACCACTACACGTATATTTAAAAAAAAAAAAAGCTGACGACATATAGTACATTAATCCTTCCACCAAAGCTCTCTCCCCCTCCAGCCCTAAAGGCTATTTATAACAAGTTGGGTTCCGCTTGACCTGTAGGCCATGATTTTTTTTTGATGGGGAGTGTGGTAGTCAAATCCTGACTAGTTCAGTCGGTCTGCCATCTCTTACCCACAGCACACCTTTCTTGTAGCTGCTAATACAGTTGCCTATGAGTGGCTTGCCCTGTTGAAGATGCTAGGCAGACTAATTGGCTAGCTCAGGGTCGTGGGGCTGGCAGTATGGCCTAGAGGTTAGAGTAACGAGCTGTGAATGAGTTTGGTACATCCAGCAGACCTGGGTTTGATTCCCACAACCACCACTTGCATACTATGTGACCCTGAGCAAGTCACTTATCCACCCCAGTGCTCCCAGGTCACCCCTGAAAACAGGTACTTGTGCCTAGTGGGCCTTAGCCGGTTACCAAAAATAATAATAATAAAAAAAAATATGGGGATGGGGGGGGCCCACACGCTGTGTGAAGCTCCTCTTGCTGGAGTGGAGAGAGGAAAAGACCCTGGGGGTCGTAACACACAAGGGATGAATTAGGACAAACAATGTGTGGTCACTGTCAAGAGGACTGTCTGATTTTATTGTTTATTTGTTTATTATAGAACATTTGCCAGGAATGACATACTGAGCTGGTAACAGCTCGTTTCCAGATGTGTCCTGGGGAGGGGGAAGGGAGGAATAGAGGTACAGTAAGAGCAATAAATACAAATACAGTTAAATAAAATTAATATCACAAATTATAGTGAGAAAGAAATAATGTGACCTGCTGGGAATTGAACCCAGGCCCCCAGAATACCATCCCAGTGCTCTAACCACTGAACTGCAGGCTCCCATGATTGGGCCTGGGTTTCCTGGACACACTTATTTTCTCTAGTATTGCATATCTGCAACTAGGAATACTTAATATGACAGATGTTTTTTGGTGCAGTATTAGCCAGTGCTAAGCAATTTAAATCACAAATTGTAGAAAGAAAGAAATAATGTGACCCACTAGGAACCGAACCCAGGAACTGAATACAGTCAATGCAAATAGGTAAGTAAGCGTTATAAATAATATTTGTGCAAGGACACTGATTCGGTATAAGTTAAATACACTACAGTTTAATAAAGTGCCAGAGGATAACATTTGCAAGATGCAGAATGCAATACTGAGTTTAGGGAGGGAGACAGTGGTTCTGGGAAAGGGAAGGCGAACAAGGGGGCTGCACTAGTGTAAGTGCAGTGTGATGGGGGAGCAGGGTTATGAGCGTGGAGGGGAGCAGCCCTGGGTCCAGTATCGGGGGCAACTGCAGGAGTGAGTAGTGAAGTCACAGAGGAGGGAGGAGAGTAGGTGGAGGGAAACATAGAAACATAGACTTTAACGGCAGATTAGGACCACTTGGCTCAACCAGTCTGCCCATTTCCCTATTTATTGGATAAGCTGCAGATTCTAGTTAACCAACAGCCTACTTCCTGCAACCAAATTCTGTGGTCCCCACATTTACTTGGGGGGGGGAGAAGGGTGCAACACAAAATTCACACACGTAGACGGTTCTTCTGTGTTTCAGTTGTCTTATTCTTTTATTGTAAATGTTGGCTCAAATCCTGACAGGGGGGATATGATTGAGGTCTTCAGGTACAGTGGCGTGAAAAAGTATTTGCCCCCTTCCTGATTTTCTTTATTATTGCATATTTGTCACACTGGATGTTTTCAGGTCTTTAGACAAAATATAATATTAGATAAAGGGAACCTGAGTGAACAAATAACACTTTTTTTTTTTACTTATTTCATTTATTTAATGAAAAAAGTTAACCAACACCAACTGGCACTGTGTGAAAAAGTAATTGCCCCCTAGTTAAATCAACCCAATTAAAATGATAATTAGAGTCAGCTGATTGAACACAGCCAGGCTTGATTACAGCCAGCCCTGCTCAATATAAACCTCACTTATTTTGACCCTTACCATCAGAGTCACATTGCCAGCACAAAGATTCAACCAGCACATTATGCCATGATCAAAGGAAGTTCCTGAAAAGATCAGAAAAAAATGTGTTGCCCTCTATCAGTCTGGAAAGGGTTACAAAGCTATTTCTAAGGCTCTGGGACTCCATCGAACCACAGTGAGCCATAATTTCAAATGGAGAACACTTGAACAGTAGTGAATCTTCCCAGGAGTGGGTGGCCTGCCAAAATTACTCCAAGGGCGCAGCGAAATCATCCAGGAAGTCTCAAAGGATCCTAAAACAACATCCAAAGAACTGCAGGTTTCTTCGCCTCAGCTAAGGTCAGTGTTCATGACTCCACAATCAGAAAGAGACTGGGCAAATGGGCTTCATGTGGAGTAGCAAGTGGAACCACTATAACCAAGAAGAACATAAATGTCCTTTCATTTGCCAAGAAGCACCTGGATGATCCACAAGCCTTTTGGGAAAATGTTCTATGGACAGATGAGTCCAAAGTGGAACTTTTGACGACATGGATCCCATAATGTCTCGCGGTAAAGCAAACACAGCATTCCACAGTAAGAACACCATACCAACAGTCAAACATGGTGGTGGTAGTGATGGTGTGGGATGCTTGCTGCCTAAGGACCTGGATGACTTGCCAAAATTAAAGGAACCATGAATTCTGCTCTGTACCAGAAAATTCTTAAGGAGAATGTCCGGTCATCCTTCAATCAGCTGAAGCTGAAGCGTGGTTGGGTCATGCAGCAAGACAATGATCCAAAATACAAAAGCAAGTCCACATCAGAATGGCTAAAAGAAGTAAAATTAAAGTTTGGAGTGGCCTGGTCAAAGTCCAGACTTAAACCCAATAGAGATGCTGTGGCAGAACCTGAAACGAAACAGTTCATGCTGAAAACCTACCAAATGTTACTGAATTAAAGCAGTTCTGCAAGGAAGAGTGAGTTAAAATTCCTCCACAGCGATGTGAAGACTGATATTGAATTATAGGAAGTGTTTGGTTGCAGTCATTGCAGCTAAATGTATGTAACCAGTTATTAAGTGTAAGGGGCATTACTTTTCACACAGTGCCAGTTGGTGTTGGTTAACTTTTTTCATTAAATAGGTGAAATGAAAAAAAAACCAAACAAGTGTTATTTGTTCACTCAGGTTCCCTTTATCTAATATTACATTTTCTCTAAAGACCTGAAAACATCCAGTGTGACAAATATGCAATAATAGAGAAAATCAGGAAGGGGGCAAATACTTTTTCACGCCACTGTACCTCAAGGAAATAAATAGGGTAAACATGGAGGGGATCTTTAGACTAAAGCAGGGCGGTATCACCAGAGGACATGGTTTGAAGTTGGAAGGTGGAAGGGTTGGGGGGAGAGGAGGAGGTTTTCACTGAGAGGTTGGTGGACCGTTGGAATGCACTGCCTGGTGAGCTGGTTCATAAATCCACAGTGAAGGGCTTCAAGAGAGGGTGGGACAGACACAGAAAGCGGATGTATCAGATGATGGCCTGGCCGGGGGGGGTGGGGCTGGATGATAGGGGTTTCTGGAACACAAGAGGGGGAAGGGCCTCGGCACCCAACCAGGGATCTATGGTTCGAGCAGACTCAATAGACTGTAAGGCCTAATCTGCTGGCAGTTAGTATGTTAGGAGGGAAAGGAGCCAAGCCAGTATTACAAGATAAAGGAAGCACAACGGGCAGGGCGTCTGGACTCAGGGGAGGGGAAGGAAAGGGAGGAGTACAGAGGGAAGTGGTGGGTGTGGTGGGGGCGGCAATCTAGGGCAAAGTGGCAAAAGGAATAAAAAGGGGATCCAGTCTGGCCAGTATGCACTGTGGAGCATCACTGTATACTATGTCACCATCTTCGAGACAGTCTCTTTATGGGCAGGAAGCAGGATACGTCCTTTATTCTTATAAAGTGCACCAAGTTTGGGGTGAAGCGTCTGGTGGATGGTATCCACGTACACAGAGAAGTCAAGGCACCTGTTCAGTCAGACCCCGAGGTACTAACCCATTCTTACTGGTAGTGCCATATGGTGTCGGAACCATCCATTGCTTAACGCGACTCAGTATGGCTGCACAAGATAGAATGAGGAGACATCCTTAATCGCTGCACCATCAAGAGTATGGAAGGAAGGGTGGGGGTGAGCTTCAAGTCTCTGCTGAGTGCCAAAGGTCATGGAGACTGTTTTCTTGGCTTTGAGAGACAGACGATTTGCCAGGATGCTGTGCTGGATGTTAGTAAAGTCCAGTTGGAGCCTGGCAGTGAGGTCAGGGGTTGAGGAGACAGATGCAGAGATTACTGTATCATATGCATACATATGGATGGACACAGAGGAGCAGGCGAGGGGGAGGTCAGTTAGAAAAATGGAGAAGAATATGGGGTCAAGGGGATCAAAAACGGGGCGACTGTCAGGGCACAGGTTACAAGGCCCTGGTCAGGCTCCACATGGACTACTGTCTGCCGTTCTGTGCGCCCCGGTACAAAAATAACATTGAGGAAGTCGAGAAGGTCAGTGCAGGGCCCCCAGAATAATCAGGAGTATGGAAGGCAAAAGCTTTGAGGAAGGGCTGGGGACCCTTGACATATTCATATTGGAGAAAAGGAATCTGAAAGGGGACATGATGTCAGGTTTCCACATTATATAGTAATATGTCTAGTTCACTGTTTTACAGCAAAATAATGTTATCATGTGCTGTTTGGGCAAGAGGACCACATAGTGAAGCTGAGTAGTTGTGTCAGTGCAAGATAACATTTGTATGCTGCAAGAAACACAGTCAACTAGACATATTAATATATTATGAAGGAGCCAAAGAGTTTTCTTCAACCTTATTGCTTTCTGTCCTCTCCCCTCCCATCGTAGTGAAAAGTGGTGCAGTCTGGATGTCGCTTTCAAAGCTGTCATGGCAGCGACTGGTGAAATAAAGTTCCCTGCTAACGTTTTCACTGAAAATAAAACCTTTGGCTGGTTAGGGCCTTTTTATTTCCTTAAATAATTTGGAAACAGACAGGCGCTTGTACAAGGCAGGTGAGCGGCAGAGCAGTGAGCAGCACTTGACAGTGGAGAAAGCGGGAATGGGAACGTTGAGTGTGGTGCATGAGGCTGCATCTGTACGCTACATAAGAGGTGCGGTGGTTCTCCGCTCCGATTGAATGAAACTCTGAGACTGCTTTATAATCAAAAGTATTGACAAAATTGAGCAGATGGATGTTTGATCTTTGACCTCTAGCAGAACACTTCGATACCCCTTGAAGCTAAGTGGTGGTAAATTTAGGGCTAATATAAGAAGCATGTCTTCTCCCAGAGACTGGTGACCCTGTGGAACAGCCTACCAGCATGGACTTTGGGCATGAAGACAGTACAGTTCTTCAAGGTGGCCTGGACAAATTTCTGCTCACTCACCGGATACGATGGGTAGCCGAATTGGTTGGGAACGTCTTATACCTGCTTATGAAACAAAGGGGGGCAGACATGATGGACCCAGAGTCTGTTCCAGTCTTAACTCATTCAGGCCTAGAGACGTCTGTAGGCGGCGTCTGAAAGCATAGCCACTCAGGACAATAACGCCTGTAGACGTACTCAACTGACTTTCACTCAGGCCTAGAAACGTCTGAGGAAGTCAGCAGTTTTTACCTAACTATTAAACAAACCGAATTGCTTAGAATTGAATGCATAGCACCATTAGAAAGGTAATTTTGCTCTGAATAATTCTGCTGCAGATACTTTGTGTCTATCATGTATACTTTAGGAGTTATTCATATTTGTTTAAGGTATGGTGTGCATGGCTAACATTTGTCTCTCAAGCCTCACCTAAGCACATTGAATAAATCTGAAAAAAAGAACAGTTGTTGGGTATTTCAGCTACTATAAAATAAAAACTAAATGGATTACAATTGATTGCATAGCACCATTAGAAAGGTTATTTTGTGCTGAACAGTTTTGCCACTGATACTTTGTGTCTACCACATATACTTTAGGAGTTATTTGCATTTGTTTAAGGTATGGTGTGATGGCTGACATTTGTCTCTCTTATGGCCACCTAAGCACCTTTGAAAAAATCAGTCGCTTGGTATTTCAGCTACTATAAAATAAAAACTAAATGGATTACAACTGATTGCATAGCACCATTGGAAAGGTAACGTTATGCTGAACAACTTTGCCACTCATACTTTGTGTGTAGCACTTACGGTTCAAGAGGTAGTCACATGTGTTTATGGCATGCTGATTATGGCTTGATTTTGCTTAGTAAGGCCCAGGATGCAGTGCTAAGAGTATACAGGGCACAAGTGGTGGAAGTCTCAAAGAAGTCTTGTGGTGTGAATGAGTTAAATTACTATGTTACTACTGCATAGTCCTATTTTTTTTTTTTTTTAATTCTGTGTTTTTACAACCCCTGTGTACTACCAGTGAACTCCCTTGGGAACCCCAAAGTGTCTTGCTTAGCTGGAACCTATATCCCCTATGCAGCTGCCTACCGCCATGCTGCCTCAGATCTTCCCCCTTGGAGTATAGGAGAGCCTTCCCTCAGGCTGCGTCATAATCGTCAGATGGTCAGGTGTGGTGTCCAGGACCAGTCCATCGGGGTCCATTGCTCTTCGGTGCTAGGGACATTTTATCATTTGTTTCCACCCAGCCCCTCTGACGCAGGCACTCTGGGAGGTCCTAGGTGCCTGTGCATAGAAACATAGAATTTGATGGCAGATAAGGACCGCTTGGCCCACCCAGTCTGCCCATTTCCCTACCTAATGGATAAGCTGCAGATCCTAGTTAACCAGCAGCCTACTTCTTCCATGCTGTCATGCTGGATCCTCAGCCTGCGTCAGTCCCTCCCACAGCGTCCTCTTCTGCACTGCCACCTGTGGGTACTCAGGTGGCAGTATCACAACGAGGGCGGCGACCCAGCCTCCCCGTAGGAGGATATCATTCTATGGGATACTCAGTCCTCCCCAAACTGGCCCCCAACAACCCCAGTTCGTTCCCAAAACTGGGTCACCAGTGCAATGAGCAGTAGCACTGTCGCTGCACCCAGTGGGCATCCCGCATGTTCCTGTTAACTGAACACTGTTTTTCCTGGAAGACTTGAGAGGGTCACCAGCAGAGATCTAGTGATAGCAGGCTGTAAACAGTGTGACTAAACAAAGCATTCTTCAGTTGCTCCCTGCTGTGCATGGAGAGGTTTGTCTGAGGGGAACTCATTCAAGCACTGCAGTTCTGAATCATTAGGCCTTGGCATTCCTGGAGCCTGAATCACACTGGCACTCTTGCCTTTGTAACACAAGAAGGGTTGCAGAAACAGCAGAAGAACTTAGTACAGGAATGGCTTTGGTTCTGCCTCACACCTGAGGCTCGGGTCCAGGCAGTAAAAAGGACAGTTCTACTCGTCCTGGACTATGGTAATGTGATATATGGTGCAGCCTCTGAAACCAGCCTGTACAGGGTCCATACTACCCTCAACAAAGCATGCCACTTTGTTTTAGGCGCAGATCGCCTTACACACACATGCAGCCTTTATATTGGGACATGATGGCTTCCTCACATGGACCGAATCCAGCTCCACTCTTGCCTTCTAGGGAAGAAGGCCCTTCTAGGTTTTGCACCCCCTCCCCCCCACATACAAGCCTTATTCCGTCCAGTCCTGGCTGAGCACTCCACGAGAAGTGTTACAAGACACACCCTAGCAGTACCTTTCAGAAGAACTGCCTTGGGGAGGCGAGCCTTTGCAGTAAGGGCCCCCACCTGGCTAAATGAGCTCCTCCAGGCCACTATTAGCATTACTCACCTTGGTCAGTTCAAATCTGAAATTCGGAAGGCCATCTCCCCTCCAGTACAATGTTGCTGTAAAGAACACCCCAGCCATTTCTAGCCCTCCCGGTGCCCCCTGACACAATATGGCTTGGCTGCTGTAACCCATGGCTCCTAAGAATCTCCCCCTAATCCCTACCTACCCACCCCTTGGTCCCCTATTCCCCCCAACCCCCTCACCCACTTATCCCTCCTGACCCTCCATACTCCCCGCCTCCACACCCGCCTAGCCCCTGACCCTTAAGTTATCACCACTGCTGTGCTCTCCCCCTCACCCATCTAGTCTGTAGCCTACTCTCCCTTAATGGCTGTACTTGTTGGTGGTCACATTAATTGTTCCCTCCAGGAACCTATGTTAGCTCCATAGCTGCATTCTGGGAATTCTCATACTTTGTACATGTAACCCCTAGATGGCGCTATCCCAGGGGCTACTACCCCTGCCTGATTTGCCACTAACAGGTTGAGGGGCCTGGATCCAATGGCGGGTGCCTCCACCCAGAGGTCAGGGTTTGCAATAGTTAAACTAACTCTGGTCACAGCCTCTGGGACACTGCAACCCCTTTCTTCCCACTAGTGGCCCACACAATATATCAGAATTACCTTCACAGTATACACTTACCCCAGGTCTGGTTCCGCACTGGGACCTCCTGTGAAATGAGATACAGTGCAACAATCACAGTACAGTATTTTAACATAGATAAATACCTCGCAGGTATAACTTTGCTGAAACAAGCAGCTCTGATTTATTTAGGGGATATAACAAGGACAGGGGAAATCAGGTTAATTAGCTTATCACTCTAATAATCTACCTATGGCTCTGTGCACAGGCCTATCCCTATCAGTTACTGTCCCTGGGTACCCAAGCCCTAGTGGCTAGTCCAAACCGTGGCAGCTGGTAGGGGCCCTTACACACAGAGAAAAGGAGAATTAAACAGTCAGCAGTACAGTAATTTCATTTGGATTTAATGTGGTAATTCAACAGGGAGCGACCCTGAATTAGTACTCACGACCTCCAAATAAGATAGGGTCCTTCAATGTCAGCAGGGCTCACTTGAGGTACACAAACCTCTTCACACATCCATATAAAAGAAAGCACTATACCAGGCAGGCTGCATCTGTATCCCGATCGCAATTACTGCACAATACCTGGGAGAACACACAGCAGATTCAGTTCCTGACAGACCGAGTGCAATTTTCAGCAATTCCTCCAGTCTTCTACAGGGTGAGCCTGGTTTCTACTCTTCAGATATCCTTTGATTCTCTTCACAGGACGGATTCAGTCCTAACAAGCTGCAGACCGAACTCTGGGCCTACACACGCTTTTTTTGGACTAAAACTGCACACTGAAAAAGCACAGGCTCCTTCCTTCTTCACTGCCAAAGCTCAACTGAAACTCCAACCCGACAAAACTGGCACTTCCTTTGAGTTCCTCCCAGTTCTTGACTGGATTGGCTGTCACTCACAATAGACTGCTGCTGTTGGTCCAAAAAGGCACTGAAGTCTAAACTACATCTCCCAGAGTCACTGCCCATACAATCCTCTTGTGGCTGGCTCAGATTATGAGTCCAAGTTCTGATTCGCCCAAGGCACCATTTTAGAGCTAGCTTACCCCACACTGATTGGTCCAGTTCAGCAGTTCAAAACTAGAATGGGGAACTAGCAGACACAGTTCTGACTGCAAAGAAAGCAGGTTAGACAAACTGTAATTTCATTATTACTCTAAATAATTTCTGGCAAACAGTTACATCTTTCAGATAGTTCCTTTGCACTCTAGTGACTGCAAAATGAAGTGAATTGGCAGCAGCTTGAGTGGTACTCAATCAAAGAAACACACAGTCCCCTATACAACTAATTATGTTCTGCAAGCAGACAGCTCTTAAAGAGACAGTACCAGAGGCTCTAAAAACACTCACTGATAAATGGCTTAAATGCCAAACACCATTCAGGCTTGGAGCATTCAAGCAAGCTCCTGGAAGTCTTTTGGGAACCCCATTTGCAGGGGGTTACACCTTCCTGGTCTGGGAAAGCTTGATCGCACAAGCAAGTACCCATAAGTTTCAACTGCAACCATATACATTTGCATTAGGCTCGCACATGTAATCATCAGTCAATATATCATTTTACCAAGAACACATTTCTGAAACATTGCAGTACGTCACTCTTTACACAGTATTACATACACATTGTACCATAACTCAAGTTATTACCTCTTGTACATGAAACCTGAAGAGAGGGGGCCCTTCCCTATCAGTTACCTTGGGGCTGGATGGGGCAAGGGCACCATACTTAGAGGGCAACACAAGTAACTTGGAGTTAGCACTGATGCTCAGTTTGGGCAATGAGCTTGGGGACACATACACTCCTTTATGGACAACATTGAGAGGCAAGTCCACAGGCCTCCCAAGTGAATCATAACTGAGGTGCACCACAGGCTTTACAGCTCGACCAGTCTTTCTAGGGGGAACTGTTATAGTCTCTGCACTCTGAGCCTCATTTTCAGCATTGTCCTCACTTGTCAGGGGAGTCTCCATGGGGGTAGAGGCGCTAGAACTTGGGGCACTTTCAGCTCCAGGAGTTACAGTTTCGAGTCCACAACATTTGCCTCGCAGGGAGAGCTGACACTGGCAGTGGACTGTCAGGGCACTCAAAATACTCTTTCTTGTTCTGGTGTATCACCAGTCTGCCTCAATCTATCATTTTCTCCCTGAAAGCTCAAACAGTTCAACCATGCACAATGATTCCATTTCATCTGATCTGATGCTTTGCACTTCACTTTCTGGGAGCATTGGCTCCAGGGATGAAGCTGGGGCTTAGACAGTCCAGAAGGCCCAGCTTCATCTCCAGTATTGACTAGGGATTGCCCAAACAATTGACTCAGTTCGTAAGAAGGATAGTATTCACAGTCACCTCACTGTCTTCCGATGACTGGACAGTCATGCTCAACTGGGACTTGTGGAGGGAACACTTAACTTTGCTTCTGTAGGTGCAGACTTTCTTGATCTTTTCTTAGCAGCAGCTCTAGTCACTGGTCCAGAGGGGCATCTTCTAGGGCTCAGACTCAATTAAGATTTGTCCAATGGGCAGTAAATGATTTCTATGCATTGTTTTTACATCTTTGAATTATTCTCAGGCCTTACTTTGTACACTGGCAGATCATCTAGTTTGCCCACTACAATGTGAGGGAGATGGTGCATCTGTCAGCAATCTTGTGCTTGCCATGCAGTCCCAGATTTCTTAGCAATACCCGATCTCCCTCCTGGAGTTCCTGTGCTTTCACCTTTTATCATACCCTTCTTTGTTGGCCAGATTTCTTTTGGCAGCCATGGTTTGAGCCAGTTGAGTACCATGAGTTAGCTGGGCCTTTAACTTTTGCACATACTGTAAATAGTTGTCAGCTTGAACCCCATCAGGAGAGACCCCAAAACACACATCTACTGGTAGTCGAGCTTCTCTTCCAAACATCAGGCGGTAGGGGGAGAATCCAGTGGCATCACTTTTGGTGCAGTTATAAGCATGTACCATGGTGCTAATTTGTTGGCTCCATCTAGGCTTGTCCTTTGGGTGCAGGGTGCCTAGCATATCTAGCAAAGTGCGGTTGAAACGTTCAGGCTGTGGGTCCCCCCTTGGGGTGGTAAGGAGTGTTCTGGACTTTCAGACTCCACAGAGAAAGCATCTCTTGATCAGACGACTCTCAAAGTCTCTCCCTTGATCAGAATGGATTCTTTGTGAGCCCCATAGTGAACAAAAAGTTTTCTACAAGTACTTTGGCCACAGTGGATGCTTTCTGGTCTTTGGTGGGAAAGCTTGGGCATATCTCGTGAAATGGTCAGTGACCACCAGCACATTACTGATATTTCTTTGATCTGACTCCAAACTCAGAAAATCAATACAGACCAGCTCCATGGGTGCACTGGTGGTGATGTTAACAAGGGGCAGCCCTCTGGGGCAAAGCTTTCCTCTGTAAGTAGCTACTACAGTTCGAATGTGTTGCTCCACATCAGCCCCATCTTAGGCCAATAGAATCTGGATCTCACCAAGTCAAGTGTTCTGTCTATACCAAGGTGCCCCATGTGGTTGTGCAAGGACCCTCAGTACTGAGTCTCGAAAGGCAGTGGGCAGCACTAGTTGTTGTTTGTCTACTTGTCCCCTCTGTCTACTGTTCTCTGTATAACAGTTTATTGATCAGTTTCAACTTAGGACCTTCTTTGTATAACAGTGCAGTTCTCAAATCAGTGGAGCGTAATTTGGACACATCTTTTCCTGCATAGAGGGCTTCTAAAGCTGCTTTGATCATGGATCGCGGGATTGAGCCTGAATACTGTCATTGTCCAGCTGAGGCAGTGCACCAATGTCTATTGCAGAAAAGTGGCAATAAGCAGCAGGTATGCAATTCTCAGAGGCTCCTAAGCAATCCACCATGCAGTCCATCTGGGCCAAGTGACATTTGTTCCTCCCTGTCAAACTTCGGGAGAGTGCCCGAATGTCAGGTTCTGCCAATCGGACCCAATCATTCTGGGGAACAGGCCTCGGGAGAGAGCATCAGCATCTATGTGGTTCAGACCTGCTCGGTATTCGAGAGCATAGTCATATGTAGATACAGAAAGCCACCTATGGCCAGTGGCATCCAACTTAGCTGAGGTCTGCACATAGGTCAAAGGATTATTGTCAGTTTTACTAGTATTTTAGCCCCATACAAGTACTCATGGAATTGGTCAACAATAGCCCACTTCAAAGCTAGGAACTCTAACTTATGTACAGGATAGTTCTTTTCGGATGGGGTCAGGCTTCTACTGGCAAAGGCCACTGGTCTCGGGCCATTCTCGTGCTCTTGGTACAACACAGCCCCCAACCCTTGCAAGCTAGCATCAGTGTGCAGGACGTAAGGTTTTCTTGGATCGGCATAGGCCAGCACTGGAGCATGGGGTTGATATATGATCTCATGAAAAGCAGTCTCATTAATCAGGAGTCCAGCGGGCCCAAATACTTCACTCGGATGAAAATACACTCTTTCAGTCTTGAGGGACGCTGACTTTTGGTATTTTTTTGGGTTGGGGATACCCTTGAGTAAGGCTAAGTAAAGGCGGATCACTCTTGAATAGTCCTTGATGAAGCGCTGATAATAACCACAGAATCCCAGGAATCTTTGCAGTTCTTTTAGATTTTGGGCTGTGGCCAGGTGGTCAAGGCCTCAACTTTACTTGGTCGGTCTCTTTCCTCGGTGGATACTATGTGTCCCACATACTTTACTGATGTTTGAAAGAATTGACACTTATCAATGGACAGTTTAAGGCCAAAGTCCTCCAGTCGGTCCAATACCTTAAATAATCTGCTCTCATGTTCCTCCAGTGAGCTGCCAAACACAATAACATCATCTAGGTATACCAGGCACTCTAGTAAGTTCATGCCCCACTGCACACGCCCATCAATCGTTGAAAAGTGGCTGGGCACCTGAAATCCCTTGAGGCATCCCTCATGAATTCATAGAAGCCAGCGGACAGATAAAGGCCGTCTTCTCACGGTCCTCTGGGGCCATCGGGATCTGGTAGTACCCATCTGGAGATCCAGCACAGAGAACCACTTGCTCCGCTTAGGCAGTCCAAAGCATCCTGAATGCGGGCATTGTGTACTGATCAGGATAGTCCACGGTTTAAGGTGCGATAATCCACACACATCCTTACTGTTCCATTCTTTTTCCTCACTACCACAATGGGGAAGCATAAGGGCTTTGGATTCTTGTATTACACCAGCAGCTAACATCTCTTTGCAGATGCCGCCTCACATCATCTATGTCAGCAGGTGCCAGGCGCCGAGACCTCTCACAAATGGTCTTTCGTATGCAGCCGGATATTGTGCTCAGCTCCTGCACGCATCCTACATCCCATTCCTTTAAAGAAAACACCTGGTTCTCTGGGCAAGCTTCTCACTGATCCTCACTTTCCATTCAGCTGGCAGCAGGAGTCGCCGAATCAAACAAGTCAGGGCTACTCTGTCATTCTTCCTTGAACTCTTGCTGCTGGGTAGCACTGCAGTGTCTGCACAATGCACATTAGCCAGGATGCAACCTCTGTTTACTCGAATGTCTCTTTCAGACACATTATGAACTTGGACCATTACCCTTCTGGCATAAGCATGGGCTCTAGCGGGCAAAATACTAGGCTTGACCAGCAGTCCCTCTGGCAATTTTCCATCGCCTGGTGCATCCAACATTAATATTTTTATTTAACATCCTTTTCTGATACGGACCTCTCCTGTAAGGTACACTGGGCATTTGGCGCCAGGATCAGAGACTCAGGATCCTTCTTCCATACAATTCCGACCGGTTCCTCTGGTTCTGTTTTTTCAGCATCTCTCTGTGCCTCATAGGCCTTCTTAATTAAAGCCGGAACTCTTAAAGCTCTACTAGTCTTTGACCCCTGTTTTTCATAACACAACTGTGCCAGCCTTCCGAACATATGAGCATTTGTTCCAATCAACAAAGGGACACCATCATACAGTCCAGTGGGGACACACTAAGGCTAGGGTCTCTACTTGTTCGGCCACTCCAGCCACGGAGGTGGGGAAAGACAGCCAAATTCGGATATACCCGGAATAGGGTAGGCCTTCTCACTTAACCCCATACATGCAGTCCTTCTAATGGTTGTAAGGGCACGCCTGACAAATGCTTCTGATACCAATCCTGGAACATAATTGTCACTTGGGAGCCACTGTCTAATACAGCTCTTGTAGACACTCCATTCACCTTTACAGTGGTCTCCATGGAGGGACCCACTATTCTGGACCAGTCTGGAGAGGCGGTAGTGGGGGCCTGGGCAACTGACCTTGCCACAAAAGGACGTGAATTAGCATTTTTGGTGCCCTCACTGGGATCATGTCGTGCACCTCTTAACCACTGATTTCTTCTCCGAAGCTCTCCTTGTAGCCTATATGCAACTTTGTCAGTGTCTTTTGGGACTGGCATTCCTTTCATGTGCCCATCTGTCCCACAATTATAGCAAAACATACTTTCTGGAGTTTGAGCTGGCCAGGCGCCACACTGGGAGCCAGGGCGGGTATTACTAACTGGAAACCTGGGTGCCATCTCTGTCTGTGGCGTGATAAGCATTTGGAGACATCTCGCAGTTTCTCCACTTCCATGGTCAAGGAATTGAGTTTGGAGCTGTTATCAGCAGGAGATACATGGGTGGGTACCCCCACCCCATAGCAGATGCAGTCGGATATAGGTCAGGGCCGATACTTGCAGGCGTGGCCTTCATAAAGGGACTGTTTTTGAATTCCCGGATCTCTCTCAACAGTTCAGCCCATTGTGGCATATCTTTTTCTTGTCAGAGCACTCATTGACTGTCAACCTCTGCCCCTGAACTTCACTTGATGGGTCACCCCAGTCACTCGGTCTGAGCCACAGCTGTTGGTGCAGGTACCTCCCGAGGTCGCCTTTTCTCAACTCCTCGAATTTCTCTCATTAACTCATCATAGGAGGGTGGGATTCCAGTCGATCTGCCAGGCGTAACTGAAGCAACAGCAGTTCTGAGAAGGGGCAGACTTAAGGATCCTGTCCAGCCTGGTTCGGTCCAGTTCAATCACTGGCAAACTACCTTTCTGAGGCATTCTTGCAACAATTTTTCCAGCCGAGATACATACAGACAACAACTCCCTTGGTACTGTTGTGCATCTCTACTCTCACCATAGGTCCTCATCAGAATCTGGGCTCCCATACACATTCTCCAGGGCCTCAAGATAGGCCTGTGCAGTCACTTCAGGGTTACTGGCCCGTTGCTTGCAGAATGGTAGCCAGGGCAGGACCTCGGAGGCTCTCACTAACCCTCTTTGGCTGTTTTCCCGAGCATTGCCATTCTAGCACTTGGGGCAACATAGTCTATCCAGGTCTCCAGTCATCCTCCCTTGGGGGTGGGAGGGTGCCGAGAAGATCCTCAACCTTCGTAAGAGTCGGACTTATGGCAGGTGCAGAAATAGGAGTCTGCATTGGTTCAGCCACCATTACGGGTACTGGAGTGGGAGAGGTGTTGGGGAGGACACCCCAGGTGGCAAGAATAGTTTCTTCAAGTCCTCCACAGTTTTCCTTCCCCAGCAACCATTTAGCAAATTCTCCTCAAAAGTTTCAGATAGTGGTGGGGCTCATTCCCCTGGGTCTTTACTGTCCTTAGTTATCACTCTCCAAGCAGTGAGGGCTCCTCTGGGGTAATGGTCTGTGGCACTTGGAGCTATCTATGGGATCCTTAAACTCTACTAGGGCCAGGAAAGTGTGGGTGAGCAGATTAGCATGCCGCACCCACCACCACAGGGTTTTGTAAACCTTCCACGTTGGAAGTACTCCTGCACAGTGTCCGTGATTGATACCCAGGGGATGTCCAGGATAAGCATAGCATTTTGGGGTCGATCTCCTCCCCAGTACACCACTCCACCAGCCGTGCACAGCCACTTCTGTCGGGTACCCATTTTTTCTTAACAGTGGTTCAGAATATGGCCACTAGAGGACACACAATCCCAGCGGTGAGCCTCCAAGATGTAACCCCTAGATGGCGCTATCCCAGGGCTACTACCCTGCCTGATTTGCCACTAACAGGTTGAGGGGCCTGGATCCAATGGCGGGTGCCTCCACCCAGAGGTCAGGGTTTGCAATAGTTAACCAATCTCTGGTCACAGCCCTGGGACACTGCAACCCCTTTCTTCCCACTAGTGGCCCACACAATATATCAGAATTACCTTCACAGTATACACTTACCCCCAGGTCTGGTTCCGCACTGGGACCTCCTGTGAAATGAGATACAGTGCAACAATCACAGTACAGTACTTTAACATAGACAAATACCTCAGGCAGTATAACTTTGCTGAAACAAGCAGCTCTGATTTATTTAGGGGGATATAACAAGGACAGGGGGAAATCAGGTTAATTAGCTTATCACTCTAATAATCTACCTATGGCTCTGTGCACAGGGCTATCCCTATCAGTTACTGTCCCTGGGTACCCAAGCCCTAGTGGCTAGTCCAAACCGTGGCAGCTGGTAGGGGCCCTTACACACAGAGAAAAGGAGAATTAAACAGTCAGCAGTACAGTAATTCCATTTGGATTTAATGTGGCAATTCAACAGGGAGCGACCCTGAATTAGTACTCACGACCTCCAAATAAGATAGGGTCCTTCAATGTCAGCAGGGCTCACTTGAGGTACACAAACCTCTTCACACATCCATATAAGAAAGCACTATACCAGGCAGGCTGCATCTGTATCCCGATCGCAATTACTGCACAATACCCGGGAGAACACACAGCAGATTCAGTTCCTGACAGACCAAGTAATTTTCAGCAATTCCTCCAGTCTTCTACAGGGTGAGCCTGGTTTCTACTCTTCAGATATCCTTGATTCTCTTCACAGGACGGATTCAGTCCTAACAAGCTGCAGACCGGAACTCTGGGCCTTACACACGTTTTTGACTAAAACTGCACACTGAAAAAGCACAGGGCTCCTTCCTTCTTCACTGCCAAAGCTCAACTGAAACTCCAACCGACAAAACCGGCACTTCCTTTGAGTTCCTCCAGTTCTTGACTGGATTGGCTGTCACTCACAATAGACTGCTGCTGTTGGTCCAAAAAGGCACTGAAGTCTAAACTACATCTCCCAGAGTCACTGCCCATACAATCCTCTTGTGGCTGGCTCAGATTATGAGTCCAAGTTCTGATTCGCTCAAGGCACCATTTTAGAGCTAGCTTACCCCACACTGATTGGTCCAGTTCAGCAGTTCAAACTAGAATGGGGAACTAGCAGACACAGTTCTGACTGCAAAGAAAGCAGGTTAGACAAACTGTAATTTCATTATTACTCTAAATAATTTCTGGCAAACAGTTACATCTTTCAGATAGGTTCCTTTGCACTCCTAGTGACTGCAAAAATGAAGTGAATTGCAGCAGCTTGAGTGGTACTCAATCAAAGAAACACACAGTCCCCCATACAAACTAATTATGTCTGCAAGCAGACAGCTCTTAAAGAGACAGTACCAGAGGTTCTAAAAACACTCACTGATAAATGGCTTAAATGCCAAACACCATTCAGGCTTGGAGCATTCAAGCAAGCTCCTGGAAGTCTTTTGGGAACCCCCATTTGCAGGGGGGTTACATACATAGTTGGAATCTGCACTTTAGTCACCTAATCTGTTACGGGACTATTTTCCTCTGTATTATGTAATTAAGTGATGGCTTTTGCAATGCATTCTGTCTCTCCCCATCCTTCTATTTGTAATGCTGTATAGCCTTTTTAATGCTGTGTAACTGGCAATGCCTACCAGCTGCTTCTGTTTTTCTCCACTGTCCATGTACTTGATGTTCCCCCACCCTCTGTTCGACGAGGATCCTTTGTAAATGAGCTTTTAGCTCAAAGGTTGTAATTCCGATTTTACAATAAATAAATAAAAATGTGAATGGAGAGACATATGACAGGAAGTTAAAAGTGGAGGACGCTGACACAGTTGAAATTCCTGCATCTGTCAGCATTCTTCTGGTTGCACCAAAGGACAAGCACCCTAGTTTCAAATGAATGCATGTGTTTGTGACACTTTCCGTAATTAACATTGTTATGTAAAAAAAGACTCATGGGTCATCTTTTTAGTGCAAGCACCGCTATTTTTACTGTGAGTTTGTGCAGTTGTGCCAAAAGTGAGGACACCAGCATCAGAATTGTTGTCTGAATCGCACAAAATTTATGATTACCACCTGTCCCTACTTTTGCAGGACAGTCCTGATTTGGGCAGCTGTGTCCTGTGAAAAAACATGAAAAATACTGAATGTCCTGACATTATAGTACAAAAGAATATTTTCAGACTTTCCTCTAAATGCTGCAAAAACTATAGTACCTTAACTAAAATACCTTAAAATGATTAGAAACACTTGGGAACATCTTCAAAACTGCAACACTTAGTTTTAATTCTGATTATTTAGATAAAAAATCTGTTGTGTTGGTTGAGTTTACATATTGTCCAGCGAAAAGTCATATTTCAGTAAGAAATGTCCCACTTTGGGTTTCTTAAAAGGTAGTAACCCTATTGCACTGAAATATTGGCATTTTGTTTTAAAACTCCTGCCCCCTAGCCCACCTGATGGCCTGACTGAAGCATGTTATGCTCAGGAGACAGTACTCGGGCAGCCAGGTTGGGCAGACACGCTGCTGATGGTGTTCTCCCAGGGCTAAGTACCATCCTCTGTGACTATACTTAGCCCTGGCAGGACAGCGGGACCAGCAAACAAAACATCAGAGCTTATATAAACTCTGACATGCACTGCAGGCTATTGAATCTGCCACTGCTGCAGCCCTGATTAGATGTCATCTGCAGGGGATTCTAGGATTTGTAAGCACAGAAGTCAGCAGAATCAGTCTGATACAGATCTACTATGCTGCAGTAAAGTGTAAACAAACAAAAACGTTTTTGCACACAGAGTGCAGAGTGGGACCAGCCCCACGCTCTTAGTGATGACTGTTTCACTTTAGCAGATATCTGCTTGGTAGCATGAGGAAATGTAAGGTATTATTACTGTGGGGTAACTCACTTCACATTCTTGGTTAACTTGTCTAGAATCTGGAGACAGTCAGTACCATGCCTGAAGAGAAGAGCAACCCCAAGGGTGTGGAGTGGTTGTGGCATTCCATAGTGGTGAGGATGTACCTGTCATTAATAGCAAAGAGCAGCAGGAATTACACACAGGAGGCCTCACTGGGAGCTCTCCAGAACCTCACTGCTGGCAATGGACCGGTGAGTTCTCTGTTGAACAGTGTTTTTTGTTTTTGTTTTTTTTTTAAACTTTTTATTTCAAATTTTAACTAACATGGCATCACAGTTCATGTTTACAGGAATTCAGTTGTATGTGCAATACATGGCAATCAATAAATGTTGTAGTAGTCCACTGGAGAACAGAGGAAGACACTAGTCAAATTTAAAATTAAGCAATGTTATAAATAAAATAAATACAGTCGATATCCTCTACATAAATTTGAAGGTCATAATTTTATCTTTCTAGGAAGAGTTGACCTGAGACAAGTATTCAAGCCTATACTGCACATTCTGTCTGTAATCCCAGGGGCAAACGGGGGGGGGGGCCCGGGAGTTACTTTGTCCATTAGGAAGGTCATCAAGTAAGGTTTCCACTAATCTGGCTAAGGAAGGGTCTCCAAAAGGAGAACTAGGAATTAAGAGGGTGGTCTAACCCCACCATACGGGCACCAGTATTCATCCCTCCCCGCATCAGGATACTAAGGTATCTGGTCCGTCCTGAACTGAGCAATGTAAAGAAACCAAACGTGCCAGCGATTCATTAATTCAGGAACTTTATTTTGAATTCTGGCTGTCACATGTTCTAATTTATAAATGTAATATACTGTGTCTTCCCAAGCTGAAATGGAGAGGGGGTCCGGACAGAGCCATAGTCTGGTAATACATTTCTTAGCTGCCCCCAGTAGAGTATTAAGAAGGTAGACTTGGTGTGGGTCCTTGAAACAGAGGGGATAGTGAAGGAGGAGCCTCATTGCCAGAGAGAACACACCTAGCGCTGGGAAGAGGTGTGTGATCTTACTTCCTATTGAGGACCAATACACCACCAATACCGGGCAGGACCATAAAATATGGGCTTGCGTGGCTACTTCACACCCACATTTCCTCCAGCAGGAAGGGTCTCCACAGGCCAGGTATTTAGCAATAATCTGGGGTGTACGAAAGTATCTAGACCCCACCCTCCACGAGTATTCTTTCCAGGTGTAAGAGCTGGAGGTTTTGTGTTGCCTCTGCCAAATCCGGAGCCAGTCCTCCTGGGTCAATATTGTACAGTGTTTTATCTTTAGTTAATATTTCTCAGACTGAGTTAAAGCATGTCTACTTTTCATCTGAAAATATTAAATCAACTTTATCTGACTTGCAAAATACAACAGAAGAAAAGGCTACAGCAAAACCTGTCTAGACCAGTGCTACAAAAGATGTATGTGTAAAAGAAATACATTTATGCAATAATAGTGGCGTGATAAAAGTGTTATATTGACCCATCATAGGAAGATTTCTTGCAAAGTAGGGTATGTCACAGTGACCCAACATAGCAAGATAATATTATTAGTCAAGGAGATGTATGGGAAGAAGCAGGGAAGGTGATGAGGGGTACACAGGGCAAACAGAGGAAGGGGTAGGTAAAGGGGACAAGACCTTCTTCAGGTACATTAGTGAAAAGAGGAAGACAAGGGGTGGATTTGTGAGCTTAAGGGCAAGGGGAGATTGTGCAGAGGCAGATCAGGAAAAAGCAGGTATCCTGAATGGATAATTTGCTGGATGAATGCCTAAGTGACGACCTAACGGGGAATTGCCTGTTTGGGGTGAAGGAACAGTGGGCTAAATTAAGGGATGGCATAGTGAAGGCAACAGACCTCTGCATGAAAGAAGTGGGCAAAAGCAGGGGGAAAAAGAGACCACTGTGGTTCTTGAAGGAAGTGGCTGTGAAGGCGAAGGCTAAAGGAGTGGCATTCAGGAGGTGCAAGGAAACGCAGAGGGAAGAGGATATGGAGGTGTACCAGGAGAACCCGAGGGAAGCAGCGAAGGTGGTAAGAGGTGGAAAGGCACAAACAGAGAACAGGATAGCCAAAGGGGTAGCTAAAGGAGACAAGACCTTTTTTCAGATACATAAGCAAAATGAGGAAGACAAGGGGAGCGGTTGTGCTCTTTGTCAATGAAGCAGAAGAAGTGTCACAGAGCAGCAAAAGTAAAAGAACCAGCACGGCTGGCATTGCAGGGTAGAGTACAGCAGTAGTTCTTCTAGTTTTAGTATTTATTTTTTTTGTTCTTTGATAACCAGGTAAGTCCTAGTAGGCACAAGTGTCTGTTTTCAGGGGTGACCTGAGAGCTTTTATGTTAAGCCGTGTCTTTTTTTTTCTTTGTGAACCCAGTTTGAATGTGACTTTTTTATTTCAGCAAAACATGAATGAATCTCCCCTTTCTGAATTCCATCATTTGCACATGTTCATTGGCTTCTAAGAAGTGGGCATCACAACAACTGAATCTGTGGATAGGCAGAAGAGTATATGTAGGGTGGGAGACCATTGTTTGGTTTGACTATAAAACTCAAAGCTGGCTGACTTACTGGGCCCCTCTCCTGTTCAGAGGGTGAGCGAAGTCCTCTTCGTGTGTTTGTCCAAGCAGGAGCCATCCAGCTGAACTGGAATGAGCAATCTGATGGCCAGAGGGTGAGAATAATCTGTCTGAGTTTGGCTAGCACATGTATAGCCGGCCCTGTCATTAGGTGGAAGTTGCCCAAGCAGGGAGATGGAACGAATGTGCTCGTCTGTATTTGGCTACTAGAACCAGCTCTCTGAATTGGCTGGGCAACACAGTAGCATTAGGGTGGGTGTTATTCTGTTTGATTTATGTGGCTAGCAAAACCAGGTGTCCGTCGGATGGCTAAATGAAAAGGCCAGTTTGGAGGACACTTCCTTCCCATTCAAGTCAAAGGGGGAGTGGGTGGCTCGAACTCATTGTTATATGTGAAAAGTTAAAGAAGTAAATGAGTTAGAAAAACAAACATACAGCAAATTCAAGATACAAAGGAAGACAGAACCAAAACAAGCTTAACACTGTAAATGAAGACACATCCCTAGGATAGGTGCAGAAATTAAAAGAGATTGTTTGTAACACTAAGAGAGAATTGGGCAGTTGAGATCTGTGCCTGACAGTTTACTAGAGCTAAAAATAAGATGGCAAACCTGGAAGAAACAGTAAAGAGGCAGCCAGGGAAAATGCACTTGAGGAAAGACCGTCTTCCCTGGAAGATCATTTAAATCCATTCTTTTCTGAAATAAAAAACCTACAACACGGCTCCCTTACCTGAATGGGAGTCCCTTCTTAGCATCTTTTAAATGTTATGTTTACACCCCCTTAGGAAGGGAAGGGATCGTAATTTGCCCCTGAGGTGCTAGCTGCTCGATCCCTTCCACTTCTTGATCTGTGATCTGCACGCTCTGACATTTTATGATGTAAGTACAGGAGAGTTGATGCTCTATTCTAGTTCTATGGAGCATCATTTCATAGGCTGAATTATATTTTAATGCAACTTTTGCTAAAAATCAAAGTCAGTGTTCAACTAACAAGAGCCTTATTAGTTGAACCCTGGCTTTAATTTTTAGTAAAAGTTGCATTAAAATTGTAAATTCGGCCTGTAAAATTATGTTCCATAGAACTGAATGGAGCACACCCCTGTGCTCTCCCTATACTTGCATCATAAAATGTCAGAGCGCGGGGGCAGAGTCGCAGATCAGGACATGGAAGAGATCAAGCAGCTAGCCCCTCGGGGGCAAATTATGATCTCTTCCCTTCCTTAGGAGGTTAAATATAAAATTTAAAAAACACTAAGGAGGGACTCCCAATCAGGTGAGGGAGCCTCCTGAGTTTTCAATTTGTTCACTGTAAAAGGTGAGAAAGGTTCTCTTTAAAACAGTTTATCTGGAATAACAAAACTCCCAGAATTGCTTGGCCCAAACTATGCCTTAGTAAAGAAGAGGGAGGTATGGCATGTCCGGATCCCCCGACTGTATACACTGCATACTGTATTAAATTAATAACCACTTGGGCATACAATGACAACATCAATTTAGATATTGAAAATTGGGTGCCAGTGAAAGAAAACAATAAAAAAAATCTCCATTGTGTAAATATCTGGTACTCTCCAGAAAATTTTAGAAAAACCAAGAGCTCAATTACCAAAGATTTGGTGGAAATTGCGATTGCTTATCAAAAGAAAACTAATTATAGGCCAACATTTTTTAAATCTGATAGGCTATGGCACAACACGTGTAAAAATGGGAGGGAAACTGTTATATCTCAGGATGGGAAAAAAGGACATTAATAGGTGGTCACACCTAATGAATGGTAATTAAATAACGCCATGGCTTGAGTGCAGATCAAAATACAGCTTAGAAAATAAAGATACCTGGAAATTCAAACATAGAAAACATGATTCTGTTCATAACTGTCAGATTTTATTTCTACATGGAATGTATTCTGTACTGCTTCTTATGTTCTCGCCCTGTGTGCATGTACGCAGCCAACATCTTGCTATGATAGTGCCTTTTGAAGGTCGTGACACTGTCAGTTCAATGCAGAGCAGTTGTCTAGGGGTGCATCAGTGCCACACCAATCATCAGCCAGGCTGATCATGACAGAGTTTTGACTTGTTGAGGCGGAAACGTCCTGTACTTGAAAAGAAAAAGCCGACCTCAGTCATGGGTTGGCTCTTTCCTTTGTTGTATGCAACCCAGCAAGCTGATCTGTCATGATCAGCCTGCTGAGGAATTCCAAACATCCTGGAAGAGCCCCGTGCTCTTCCAGACATGTGAATTATTTCTCGCTGTTGTCACTCCCCTTTCTGCTCCGCCCCTTCCTGTTTGTGTGGCTGCTCGCTCCATGGCTGTCTGTGCTGTTTCCCCTTCCCTTCCTTCCATTCCTGTTGCCGCTTGCCCCACGGCTATCCATGTTGTTCCCCCCCTTGCTTCCTCCCATTCCATTGCTGTTTCCCCTCCTCCCTCCTGATGCATGCTGCTTGCCCGTTTGCCCTCTCTGCTTATTCCCCCCCCTCCCCGTACCTGTCTTGTTTTTATTTGTTCTCCGTTTCTGTGGCTTCTCAGTCTCTTACATGTGGCAGATGTTGGTTATGCCTCTGTTTTGTCCCTGTCTGCTACCTGTCCTGCTGGGCTGATCTGATCTGATCACAGACCCATGGTTGTGGGGGGCT
Source organism: Neoceratodus forsteri (assembly GCA_016271365.2). NCBI lineage: Eukaryota > Metazoa > Chordata > Ceratodontiformes > Ceratodontidae > Neoceratodus > Neoceratodus forsteri. Next base: position 1,544,906,146 of record CM028131.1, on the reverse strand, counting down.
GAAAGATGGATCATATGATCCCCGATGGGGCAAGCTGAGCTGCAGTGGTAACTGTCACCGAAGTTGTTCGCTGGTTACAGTGGCAAGACATGATGTCCAGGGCTCGATCACAATTACTGGGCAAGTGCAAAAGTGACAAAAAGCGAACCTGGAACACTGAATAGACCTGGGTTCAAGTGCAGAATGTCGAAATTGACAAGATTTGAATCTGGACACTGAAAGTGACAGTGGAATGTCAAGTGTCAAGATTCGAATGTAAAACTCTGAAACTGATTGGAAGTCGAGTACATAGACTGCTGAAACTGACAAGCTAGGAAGTAACTAAGCTCAGACGGGCATGGATCTCTGAAAAAGTGTGACCATACTCGTACTCGAATAAAGCATAGTGAAACTGACCAGGGGATTGACTGCTGAGCACTGAAACTGACAAAATTTGAACCTGGAACTGGGACTGTGAGCCCTTTGGAACCCAAACTAGTGGGTCCAGACAACCCAAATCAGGAGTGCCTACATTAACTTCCGCCTTCTCTGAACTGTGTTTGTGATCTGAGAGTTACTTGTATGGTTCTGGACTTGTTGTGGAGTCCCAGGAACATCCAGGCTCCAGGACCCAGAGAGGAGGAGATATGAGGCTGTTGCTGCTGGCCCCATTATGGTGCTGTTGCTGGGGCTGATTGGGTACCCCAGCCCAGCAGGAGCAGCTGCATTCCCTAGGCTGAAGGCAGGGTCCCTGTGTGTGTGTGTGTGTGTGTGTGTGTAAGCTAAACAGGGGTCAGGGAAAATACAGGTCGATTTTAAGGTGGTCGTGGTATCAGATGTCTGTGATTCTCCTGATTTGTGGTCCATCATGTAAGGAGTAACACATGCCACTGTGTGCAGTTATAAAGCAGTACAGCAGTGGTTGTTAGGCACAAGGAATAGCCTAGTGTAACAGCCACGTCAGAAGTGCTAAAGCCTTTGTCCTTGTGACTTATTCTGCCCCCTGAATTACCTACTTGTGCCTGTAAAACACTTAATTTCATCAAATAAAGCCTTTGGCCTTGAGGCTTGTTCTGCCCCAGCTTCACGCAAGTGAAATTATCTCCTTTGCCCATGAACAGTAATAGTGAGGCAGTATAGTGCAGTGGTTTAAGGCTCTGAGCTGCAAATCTGGAGACCTGGGTTTGAATCCCACAGCTCCCACTTGCATACTGTGTGACCCTGAGCAAGTCACTTAACTTCCCTGTGCTCCCAGGTGGCACCTGTAAACAAACTTTCAGCTTAGTGTGTCTCACCTGGTTCAACAAATTGGAAAAAACAAGCAAAAAAAACCAGTAATTTCATTGTGTAAATCTTCTCTGGAACTTTGATATTTAGGAAAGCTACTCTGCATCTGATTTCAGTCAGATCTGGTTTAGTCAAACAATCAGTTACGTGTCAGTGTACAAACTGTGACACATATAGGTACTTACAGCATTTATTGTTTGCAAGCTACTTCTGCAGTTAACAGTGATAATCCTATTTTTGTCTGTAAACTGGATCATGTGGCTGTATTGTCGTGAAACTCTTGTCACATAGAAACATAGAAATTGACAGCAGATAAGGACTACTAGGCCCACCCAGTCTGCCTATTTTCTCTACTTGCTGCAAAAACCACAGACCATTTTTGATCTTCGGCTTTGTACTCTTTCCTGTCGCTAGGGGTCCCCTATGTCTATCCCATGTATTTTTGAATTTGCCAACCAGATTTGCCCCCACCACCTCCTCTGGGAGGCTGTTCCATGCATCTACCGCTCTTTCTGTGAAGAAATACCTCCTCACATTACCCCAGTCTACCCCCTTCCAGTCTCTTGTCATGACCCCTTGTTCTAGAACATCTCTGTTTCTGAAAGATGCTACCCTCTTGTACCTTATTTATTTATTTATGTATTACCAGTGATTTAATCCACCCACTCCAGAGGCTGTAGCCCCCTGCTCCTGCTCGCCGCTCCCCCCATCCCCGGGCTTGCCCCCCCTGGGTGAGGCCACTGGGCGTGTGCCCCCTTCCCAGGAAGCATGGTCTCGAGGCCCTGGCTTGCCCCTCAGGGTGGGGTCGCAGACTTTGGTCTGTGTCAGGGAGTGGAGGCGGGGGCCGTCATTAGCGGCTGGTGATATTTTGTAAGGTTTCTTCCCTGGGGCCAGGGACATGCAATGATGCCAGCATCTGCCCCGCCTTTACATGTGGTGTCGGCTGCGGTGGCACCCCCAGCCTCCACCAGAGGTCCACATTGCACCGGACACTCCCCCCCCCCCCCGAAAAGGAGAGCAGTTCATGGAATGCTCAATCCTTCTCCCCTAGTGGCCCTCCAACTCCCAAGTCCATCCCCGAACCTGGGATGTCGGCACCACAGACGGACACCTTGCCACGGCACTGGCGGGCCGGCCCCTGTACTTTACTTATGCCCTTGGGATATTTGAAGGTCTGTATCATATCCCCCCTCTCTCTCCTCTCCTCCAGGGTATACATATTGAGGTCCTCCAGTCTCTCCTCATATGACTTTTGGTGCAGGCCCTGCACCTTTTTTGTTCCCCTTCTCTGAACTTCCTCTACTCTGTCTATATCCTTATGGAGATGTGGCCTCCAGAACTGGACACATCACTCCAGATGGGGTCTCACCAATGATTTGTGCAGTGGTATCACCATCTCCTTTCTCCTGCTGGTGATACCTCTCCCTTTACACCCCAGTACCCCATGGCTGTCTCCACAGCATTGGCACTTTGGTTGGCCACCTTTAGGTCATCTGAGATGATTACCCCCGGATCCCCTTTCCTGTTTGGTGGCTGTCGATATCCCCCCCATATAAGCCTCCTCCAGGTTCCTATGCCCCAAATGCATGATTGTGCACTTTTTTGCATTGAATCTTAGCTGCCACACTCTTGACCATTTCTCTAGTTTACCTATGTCTCTTCATTTTTTCCATCCCTCCCAGAGTGTCTACCCTGTTGCAGACTTTCGTGTCATCAGCAAAGAGGCATACCTTTCCTTCCAGCCCCTCCACAATGTCACTTATGAAAACATTATATAAGACTGGCCCCAGAACTGATCCCTGTGGCACCCCGCTTGTCACCTCCCTCTCCTCAGATTGAAACCCCATTCACCAGTGATCTCTGAGTCCTGCCCCTCAACCAATTTCTAATCCAGTTTACCACCTTGGACCCATTCCCAGGCTGCCTAGCTTGTGTACAAGTCTCTTATGTGGAACAATGTCAAAGGCCTTGCTGAAATCCAAGTAGGCCACATCCACCACTCCCCCTGATCCACCTCCCTGTCGCCCACTCAAAGAAATCTATCAGTTCTAGGGACGTGGATATGATGTATAGCTCTATATTTCTGGCAGTGTTCCTGTCCCTTTAATTCCTGATGGAATGTCTTCAAGCTGGCTCCTCCCACCCAACTGGGTGGTAACTCCCTCGGCACTACCCTGTGATGTCAGATCTTCCTTTCTGCTGGAAGAAGAAGGTTCCCTCCTTACCGCTCTCCACACTGAGTAGGCCCTTTGCTTTCAAACCTTTGCAAATATTGCAAAAATCTTCATCTTCAGGCAGTTTCTCAGTCTCCAACATGGACTACTCAAAGTTGGCACCAGGACTTAAGAAGTGCGAGTGTGGGAATAAGATGTCCCGGGTGGACCTGCACACCACGTGTGTCTACTGCCTAGGCCACGAACATGATCCCCAGGTGTGTGACCTCTGTTGCACTTTACACCCTTTAACTTTAGAAGACTGGCATGTTCACCTCCTCTTATGGTGCCCAGATGAACGGGATTCTCCAGTTCGCTCGAAGGACACCTGTCAGGCAGTCTCTATGGCAGCGGGGTCTACGGAATAGTTTGCAGCTTTTGAAGAGGCTGTGGCTTAGGCTGCAGAGCATGCCTCTTCGGTTTCAGCCTTTGTGCACTTTCTTTTAGAGCCACCTTCACAGGGGTGTTTCGTGATTTGTGCCAGACCCTGCCCATCTTTGGACAGGGGCATTCTGAGGGCACAAAATGCAAACCTTCGAAGAAGGAGACTAAAAAGTCTTGTCACTGATTGTGGAATCACGAGCACTCTCAGGCCTCGGATTCTTATACTTTTCTGGAGGTTTCAACTTTGGTCGATTCTTCTGCCCAGGCCGCTGGCTCCATGGTCTCCCTGTCAGGCCAGTTGGTCAAGATGCCCATCGACCAACCTGTTGAGATTTTCCTTAACCCAGTCAACGTGTTGTCACCAGATGAGGCTGACACCTCCCTCTCCAGGACTCCGATCCTACCTGTCACCTCTCAGGGTGGGTCAGACCAACCTGCTGATCTGGTCCATACCCCTTGGGATCCAGTAATCCGGGAGCATCCCTGGCTTTCGCTGGCTCCCACTGAAACCCATTGTCTGTGTCCCTGATGGTTGAGGTCTCGATCCCGAAGCCCTGAGTCGAGCAGCCCACGTCGGCATCAGTGTTCCTGCTCTCAGCATTTGGGCAAGCAGTGTTGCTGCCACTCCTCCTCCTCGTTCTCCTTGGACAAGGAGAGGCTCTGCCTCAAAATGTGTTAGTGCTATGAGGAAATCATGTGGCATCAGCTCATGTTTACTGGAGTTAAGCAGTCCCGACCCCCAACCCAGCTCTTCGTGGATCCCACCACCTAGGTCTCAGTCTACCCCTGCTCAGCCATCTCTATCCAGGTGGAGCACCGCCTCAGCAGTCACCAGTGTGTCCCCCCAAGGATGCCCATACTGCTTCCAGGCTTCATCATTGGCTGTCAGTCACCGTGACTCCCAACAGACCCCCTAGGGTGGAGACTCTGGCAGTCGACTGCTTTTCGACGAATCCTGAGTCTGAGGGCTCCTCCCTACACTCCCGTCCATTGGACGCCAAGTCAGGAGAGGATTTGTCTACGGAGCATGGTCCCACTTCTTTCGCAAGCCTGCTCCACCTAATCTCAGAATGTACAGGTCTTCAGATGGAGCCCGTTGAGAAGTGAGCCAATTACCCCTTGACCAAGATTCTCAACCAGGGCGACACACCTTGGGGAGGCTTTCCCAGTTGCCGAGGCCATTCTTGGACCTGCTGTGGAACTTTGGCAGCACCCTGCCTCTTGCCGTGCTCCATCGGCACATATGGCCTACAAGTATGTGGTTCCTATCGGTTCCCTGTCAAGTTTCACCGAGCTATCCTTGGCCGAGGGTCTGGTGGCTGACTCAGTCTTTCGGCGTACCAGCAACATGAGGGACGTGGAGAAGCCTCCGGACAAGGAATCCAAGAAATTGGATCATATGGCTAAAAGGTCTATGCGGCCTCTTCCTTCCACCTTCGGCAAGCAAGTTCAGCCCTTTTAATGGCCCACTTTTCTCATGCCCTCTTAGGCACCCTTGATGAGATGCTTCCCCAGCTCCCTGCTGACTTGCAGACCATGGTCAAGCAGGCCTGGGACCAGGGACAAGCAGCAGCTTGTGATGGCCATGGACATTGGCAACTCCTGTGCCCAGTCTGTGGCTGCTGCAGTGGCCATGTGCCGCAGGGCTTGGCTGAGGATCATAACCTGTACAGCGGATACCCAGCACAAGTTGGTGGATGTCCCCTTCCTTGGCACTGACTTGTTCGGGACGGGGATGCAAGGACACCTCAATCGCACTGAGAAGTCAAGTGACACCCTGAACTCTCTTACCTCGGCCCAGAGGGATTCCAAGGGCTCTAAGGTCCAAAGAAAGAAGCCGTTTCAGCCCCTCTCTGCTCCTGTGGCCAAGCCATCTCAGCCCCCAGCTGTGCAGCAGGCCCAGACTTGGCATCCCCAGCTGAAGTCGGTTGCTTCAGTCATCCAGAAACCAGGAGGTCGAGGTCCTGCTGCTTCCTCAGCTGGTCCCTTCTCTGCCTCCAAGCCTTCCCATTGATGGGATGGGGGGGCCTTCCCCGTGCACATCCTGACTCCCCTGGGTCCACCTGTGGGGAGCTGGCTCCACCACTTCCTTTCCACCTGGTCCACTGTCACTAATGGACAGGCGGGTCCTAGAGGTGGTCAGTCAGGGTCTGCCTCTAGAGTTTGAGGCTTACCCGCCTTGCTGAGCCCATGCCTCATAGGAGGACATGGTGTCCACCGACATGCTGTCAGCCGTTTGGGAAGACATTGTACAGCTCCTCCAGAAGAAGGTATTGGCTCCTGTCTCAGACCCTTCAGTACACCCAGGGTTTGTCCAGGTACTTCCTGGTGCCCAGATGGACAGGGGGCTGGCGCCCCATCTTAGATTGGCACAACCTGAACAAATTCCTTCAGCCATGCACTTTCAAGATGATCACTGTCTCAGATCATACCATCCCTGAAGCAGAACATGTGATTTTGCTCTCTGGATCTTTAGGACACATTCTTCCACATCCCAATCCATCCATCCCACCACCGGTTCCTCAGGTTCCATGCAGAGGGATTTCTCTACAAGTTTCAGGCCATGCTCTTCGGCCTATCCCCTGGTCCCAGGGTCTTCACCAAATGCATTGCAGTGTTGGCAGCCTAACTAAGGCACCAAAGGGTCTGGGTGTACCCCTACCTGGATGACTGGTTTATAGATGGTCCCTCAAGGGAAGAGGTGGAACAGTCCAGGGACCTTGCCCTCCAGATCCACTTGTTCCTTGGTCTCCTTGTCAATGAGGCCAAGTCAGAGCTTGTACCTTTGTAGGTGATGCACTTCGTCGGGGCAGAGGTTGACTCTTGCAGAGCTAGGGCTTGTGTTCCGGAGGACTGGGAGGACCGGGTGAAGGCTGTCTCCTTATTTGCCCGATCATTTCAGGTTGGGTAGTTGTGCCCTGCTCAGGACTTCCTGCGCCTCCTGAGATACATGGCGGCATGCACCAGCATGGTCCATTGGCCCTGGTAGAGAATGCGCCCTCTGCAGTGGCTGTCAGCACCGGGGCACTTCGACCAGCTGGTCACTGTGACCCTCCAGTGGTGGTTAGTCCTGGAATATCTGCAGGGCAGAATCCCATTTGTCTGCCTGGCGCTCGCGGTCACCATCATGACCAGTGCCTCCCTAATAAGCATGGGGGCCCACCTGGGGGACCCACAGTGTCCATGGACTCTGGACTGCTGAGGAATGATGATGCCATATCAACCTGCTGGAGCTTCGGGCAGTTCAGCTGGCGCTTACAGCCTTTGCTCCGCACGTTTGGGGGGTCAGATCATTTAGGTCCAGATAGACAACACCATGACCATGTACCACCTCAACAAACAGGGCAGGACGCACTCTCTTCCTCTGTTCAGGGAAGTTCTCCACATCTGGACCCTTGTGCTTAGTCCGAACACCAATCTTCTGGCCATCCATGTGGCTGGTGTCTCCAACCAGCTGGTGAATGCCCTCAGTCATGTGGGTGAGGCATCTCATGAGTGGTCCCTCCACCCAAAGGTAGTACACACTTTTTTCCAATGGGACACCCCTGGTGGACCTTTTTGCCTCCAGGAGAATGCAAAGCTGAGGCTGTACTGGCTGCCCACCCCCAGCAGGCAGATGCCTCCTTGAGGCCCTGGGCCTCCTCTGTGCCATCCCTCCATTTTCTCTGATCCACAAAGTGCTAATCAAAGCCAGGAGGGACAAGGCACAGATGATCCTGGTGGCTTTGGACTGGCCATGCCAGCTCTGGTACACCGATCAGGGGAAGGTACTCCATACGGACCTACAGTCCCTGCACCTGACAGCCTGGTACCTGAGCGGCAAGAGTTCCAGTCTTTGCATCTCTGCGAAGATGTCCTCACCATGGTCAAGGCCATTTCCTCTGATCCACAAAGTGCTGATCAAAGCCAGGAGGGACGAGGCACAGATGATCCTGGTGGCTTCGGACTGTCCATGCAAGTTCTGGTACCCCGATCTCCTCAGCCTCAGCAGCAGGCTCCCGTGGCATCTTCCTCTCCATCTGGACCTGCTCTCTTACAATCAGGGGAAGGTACTCCATCTGGACCTACAGTTCCTGCACCTGAAAGCCTGGTTCCTGAGCGGCTAGAGTTCTAGTCTTTGGGTCTCTGCAAAGATGTCTTCACCATGGTCTAGGCCTCGCTGCAGGAGTCAACCTGAAAATGCTGTTCCTTCAAATTTATTTATTTATTTTATTTAGGTTTTTGGATAATGCCTTTGAGCCAAGGGTCTTTTACAAAGGTTCCACGTCAGTCATTAAGATACGACATAGCGGCAATATACATAAAATGAGACAACACAGAGGCAATATACATGAAATGAGACTATAACAACTTTAGCAGCTAGAGGCTTTGTCAGGCACAGGGAACTAGGACTGCTTACTCAAAATAAGCAGGGCACAATTAGATTGTTTAGAAAAGGAGAATAAATAGAATCCTAAAGTAGAGGCAGAAGAAAGAAAAAAGCTGGGGAAGGGGAGGATCAAAGAAAGGAATGAGTATTTGGAGGGAGGGTAAGGGGTGGAGAAAGGAGGAGTGTTGAGGAAGACAGGGTGGGGGGTGAGGGGAGGGGTGGAGGTTCTCCATTTGGTACCAGGGCAAGGGGCTTGACCCTTATCTTTTCTGTTGGCTAGCATTCTCGACTACCTCTGGTCCCTCTCTGTCAGGCCTCTCGTTGACGACCCTCCATCAGGGGCTCAGGAAAAGGTGGTCTGGTGCTTTTTCAAGGGCTTGACCACATTTCCCCTCTGGTGTGTGAACAACCACCACTGTGGGACTTGTTGCTGGTGTTGGCAAAGCTCATGGGCAAGCCATTCGAACTGATGCACAGTTGTGAAATCTCTCACCTGTCATGGAAGACTGCCTTCCTGGTGGCTATCACGTCAGCAAGAAGGATCAGTGAGCTGCAGGTTCTCTTGGTGGAGTCTCCTCACCTGGACTTCCACAGGGACAAGATTGTCCTTTACCCCAACCCAAAGTTCCTCCTAAAGGTTGTGTCTGAGTTTCACCTTAACCAGGTGATCACTCTCCCAGTGTACTTCACCAACCACACCTCGGAGGCCGAGCACAGGCTCCATACTTTGGACCTGCGGCAAGCACTCGCTTATTACAAGGAGCACATGGCTGGAGTTCGGGCAGAGGTTCACCAGCTATTTGTCACCTATGCTGAAGCCGCACCTGGCAGACTGGTAGCTAAGCAGACGATTGGCAGATGGATTATATCCTGCATTGACCTCTGCTATAAGTTGGCAGGTAGGGAGCCTCCCATAGGGCTAAGGGCTCATTCCACCCATCATACCACTGCCTCGGTTGCTGCTGCCATAGATGCCCCTATCCAAGAAATCTGCAGGGCTGCTACCTGCAAGTCAGTACACACCTTCATTTACTAATACCACATCAACCTTGAGTTATGCCGGGATGCTGGTTTTGGGACCTCAGTTTTCCGATCTCTTTTCCCTAAGTAGGGAGTGTGCGCCTTGCCCCCACCTCCATGGAAAACTACTAGGAGTCTGCCAGAAGTGTGGATCTGTACATCATATCCACGACCCTAGAAAAACAGGTTCCTCGCCTGTAACAGTAGATCTTCCATGAAGTGGTCTCTTTCAGTAGGTAAAACTTTTGGGTTACCAGCAGAGGTCGCTGTGGCACATGGCAGCGCTTCTAGCAATTTTTCACCAGGGACCGCCCACACAACATCAGCTTCCTGTTTCCTATATGAGTGGGTGGTCCCTGGTATCCTCAGTTCCTTTTTTTTGCCATCTTCAGCTTACACCCAGCAGCTAACACAACTTCTGAAAACAGCAGTCATCGATGAGAAACAACACCAAAGATTCTGTGAACAACTGAGGGCTCATCCAACAAGAGGTCCCCTATCTACTGACCTACATTTCTGGACACACATAGAGCAGGAGTACCCCTCTTCACCCTCCATGTTTCTCTTACTCATTGACGGCCACCACACCATTGACGATGCATCTATATTCTCATTGATGGCTTATAACCGTCAACATCCTCATCAATGGCTACCACCGTCGACGATGCATCTATTCTCATTGACAGCCATACCCGTCAATGTTCTCATCGACGGCTACTACCATCAACAATGCATCTTTATTCTCATTGATGGCTTATAACTTGTCAACATCCTCACCGACGGCTGCCACAGTTAACAGTGCATCTGTATTCTCATTGACGGCCATGCTCGTCACTGATCTCATCGATGGCTACCACAGTCGACAATGCATCTATATTCTCATTGACAGCTTACAACCATCAACATCCTCGTCGACGGCTACCACCATTGACGATGCATCTATATTCACATTGACGGCCATACTCGTCAATGTTCTCATCGACGGCTACCACCATCGATGGTGCATCTATATTCTCATTGATGGCCATAACCGTCACTATCCTCATTGACAGCTACCACTGTCGATGATGCATCTGTATTCATTTCGATGATTCTAACCATCAACAATGCATCCATATTCTCGTCGATGGCCATCAACCGTCAGCCATGCATCCATGTTCTGCCTACTCATTGACAGAACATTTTTCACTCCCTCATCAACAAATCTTTCAGTAGTTTAAAAGGCAGTTCATAAAATAACTCTTTCTGGGTTCCATAAATGGCACAGAATGGGAGAAATCCTCCTTAACCTCTGTACCTCATTGCTCATCAAAGGTTACCGCTACCAGGTATCTCTCTGTCGATGACACAACTTCACACTGCCTCTCCATCAATGAGAGCTCATGTTCTCTCGTCAATGGCAGTTAAAAATGAGCCCTACATTGGTTCAACTAGGGGTCCACCATCGGAGGCTTCTCTTCCGTCGCTGGCTCCTCCACATATACATTATAATTCTTCTTCCCCTGCAGACCCATGGTAACGTGCGCCCGCATTCTTTAAGGGAAATCAGCAACTTATGTCATGCTTACTGCCCCTCCACCTCCTTAGGTGGACACTCACAGGGGTCAGGCGGACAGAGATCAGGACCCTGGCCTATACCACCCAGAGGCAAGACCTGCTTAGGCTACATGTCCTCCCCCTCACCTACCTACACAGCCCCTTTCTCTGAAGGAATTGGACATACTACTGTAGTACGGCATGTCTTGCATGCCAGTTGGCACTCCCAGCCCTTTGATCCAGGGGGCAGGGCAACCTCCACGATCTCATACTCCTCTGCCTAAGAGGTTGTATGATGACAAGGATACTTTACCACCCTATTTAACCCCTCTATGGAAGACTATGAGCAAGACCTGGTTGATTTCACTGGTACCCTTGAAGATGAGTAATGCCAAAAGCTGGATCTCCCTCCTCAGTCTCCTCTTTTCAGAAATCTGGTTCTTGGATGAGAACTTACCTAGACATTTTGTAGCCTCTCTTCCTGATGACCCCTTTTCCATACAGTAAGGGTTCAAATCCATGACCAACAACATAAGGATGTGGCAGAATATCATAAAAACTATCCAAGGAGCCTGCTTTTAGTGGTTTCCCCCACTGAACCAAGCTATCAAAATACTGTCACAGCTGTTTACCGCAAGGTGGTTCATGAACTGAACACATGAGCTCCTTACCTCCTGAGAAGGAATCTCAAAGGCCTGTCTATCTGAATAAAGAGGTATTTCCTACAATACCATGAATCTCAGATTACGTGGGTCATATGATTAAAATACCAGCGTACCCTTGGGTCCTCTGCCATTGGTACTGTCAGTAAACTCCCGCCTTCACAGAAAAGGGGAACTATTATGGGCTACAGTATCAACTAACAATTCTATTCCCAACATCTACTCGGGTCAGGATATGATGCCATAGATATCACGGCCCGACTGTTAGCCTCTGGCATTTCTTTATATCGCCATACTGGGCTTCGCGTTCTCAGGTTTTACACCTGATATGCAAGAGAAAGTAGCTAACACCCCTTTCAATGGGTTCAAACTATTCGGGCCAGGTACTCAAACCTTATTAGACAATCTACAGGCATCAGGCAGAACCTTTATGTATGGTTCATGGCATGTAGCATACTCCGCATACAACCTACCGTATTCAGTCCCCATCTATTCCAAAAAAGGTGGAAAATATAGAGGTAGTTTTGGAGGTCGTCCTCAATCTACTAGAGTCAGCACCTCTTCCACCTGTGGGCTTCCGCTTTCCTCATCCAGATGGAGCTGGACTACCCTGTGCCCAATGACTTATTAAAGGACTTTGCCCACGCGTCCTCGACCAAGCCTCAGATACAGTGGCGGTCATTTTGCACTCCATTTGGAGGTCAGACAAGCGATCACTTCAGACAAATAGATGCTCCAGATTATAAAGAGGAGTCATACTCTGGAATTTTTTTTCACCCCCCCCATCCTCCTCAATATATTAATTATCCACCAGATCATATACCATATATATCATATTCTTCAGGAGGACTTGAGGGCTCTCTGGATCAAACCAGCTGTTTACCCAGTACCTCCCTCGAAACATCAAAAGGGATTCTACTACCACTTCTTTCTGGTACCCAAACGAACTAGAGATCTTAGACTGATACTGGACCTCAGACATTTAAACCTCTTCATCCAGTACTAACAGTTTCACATGATAACTTAAACTCCATCATGCAAACACTGAAATAGAGAAATTGGCTTGGCGCCCTAGATATGAAAGATGCCTATCTGCATATTTCATCCTTCCTGCCCACCACGCATTCTGCACTTCCACCTCCTAGGTCAAAACTACCAGTTTCGAGCACTCCTCTTTGGCCCCAAGGGTGGACACCAAATGCCTAGCGGTGGTCGCAGCAGCTTTACAAAGAAAAGGGCACTTTATCTTCCCATATCTAGATGACTGGCTAATAAAAGCAGACTCCAGAGCAACTCTGCTTGCCTCCCTAGACGCTACCCTGAAGATGCTCCATGCTCTAGGGATCACGGTCAATTGGCCAAAGTCAGTGTCTAACTCTGACTCAGTCCCTCCAATACATTGGAGCTTTCCTAGATACAGTCTCAGCCAGAGCTTACCTTCCACGTGCTCAGCAGGACACACTTATGTCTCTGGCATCATGGGTACAGACTCAGAAAGTAGTCACAGGCAGACAAATTCTGCGCCTTCTGGGTCATATGGCCACTTCCATCCCTATGGTGGCATTCGCCCGTCTTCATATGAGACCTATCCAGTGGACTCTCCAGAATCAACTGTCTCAAAAAAACAGGACAGTTTGAAGACAAGATCAGGGTCACTCCCTCTATGAAGTCAGACCTGACATAGTAAACAGCCAGAACCAATTTGTGCCAAGGAATGCCTTTATAGTCCCTCCTTCCCATGCAAACGTTAAACACGGATGCTTCCCTGGCAGGATGGGGCGCATACCTAGGTCCTTAAAGGACACAGGGCAAATGGACCACTTCTCTCCCTCAGCCTCACATCAATCTCCTGCAGCTGAGGGCAGTCCGCATAGCCCTTCCGGCATCCAACCTTTTTGACACTAGGACCGTTGCTGATCCAATAAGACAGTGGTGTTCTACCTCAACAAGCAAGAAGGTGCTCCAGTCTTCAACCTTTTGACTCAAAATCAAGGAACCCTGTTATATCCCAACTTGAAGGCTCTACACCTTCATGCTTGGCTCCTGAGGACACTTTCATAGCCAGATTACAAAGTATCCTCTCCTGTTGCCAATATACTCTTGGCCTCACGTAAGCCAGCAACAAAACAGGGAAACATAAAACGAAACAAAATGGAAACACTTTTCCATATGGTCTGCTTCTCGTTCATTGGATCCTTATTCCTGCCCACTGACAAAAGTTCTAGACTACCTGGCCTCGTTATCTGAGTCAGGTTTAAGTTTCTCTTCCATCAAAGTGCACGTGGCCGCCATCTCGTCTTTCCATGAACCTCTAGATGGCAGATTACTGTACCAACATCATCTATCCGAGATGTTTTTAAAAGGAATATTACATATTAAACCACCTATTAGAAGACCCATTCCGCTGTGGGATCTCAATTGTATTATAGAAAAATTGACCCCTGAACCTTTTGAGCCAGCAGCCACTTGTGAACTTTGTTTCCTTTCATGGAAAACCCTATTTCTGGTGGCTATCACTTCTGCTCACCGTATCTCTGAGCTTCATGCCCTCATGTAGGAAACCTTACTTGATTTTCCACAGAGTGACACTTCATACCAGCCCTTCCCTCCTTCCTTTTTTTTTTTTTTAAACTTTCTTTATTTAGAGAAATATTTTTTTCCCTTTTTCAAGGACATTACAAACATGTGACAATACATATAACTGAACAAGCAGTGTCACTTAATACATTTGATCTTATCATATAACTACATTCTGGTTTACAGTGAATGAAACTGGGTATTCCATAAAACTGTCGAGAAACATTCAAAATCCACAGCTTAAAATTAATCAGTGAGAGACTCTTAAGACCGTAAAGGTATGTTCATACTGCAGTTGGTTATAAAAGGTAAAATAATTATAATTTTGCTAAAGAAGATTATTTTATTATCCCAGTGGGGGTTCTCATATACACAATTAATTAGAAGTCTTCTATAGATTTGTGGAGAAGAGAATCATATTCTACATGTCCGATGACCAGTACTCAGGGAAGCCATCTCTGACTCGGTGGTATATTTTTAGGGATGAAGTCAGGCCTTTGTGTACTGATATACAAAACCCACCTCCGCCATACCAGCTCAGATTGAGTTTGATTCTTATTCAAGACTGCAGTCGGAGCCTCCATTCTATAAACTGTAATTATTAAATCATGCCAGTGCTGTACTGTGATTTTGTGTTTGGAGAGCCATTTTTTAGTGATGGCTTTCTGGGCTGTCAAGAGAATAATCTTAATTAATCTCCCTGTAAGAGGGTCTCTATAATTTTTCTGGGCATCCAGGAAAAAGTAAAGCATGGGGGTCGGGTCCAAAAATAGAGTGGAGGGCTCCTTGCAGCTCTTGAAAAAGGAGGACAGTATAGGGCATTCCCACATTATGTGCATTAAAACTGCGAGGGAACCCCACGTTCACGCCAACAAGATGGAGACCTATCCTGCTGAAATTTTACTTATATTACAGGAGTCTTGAAGTATCTAATAAACATCTTCCAGGAAAATTCTTTCCAACTCACTGCAGATATACCCCATTGGACCTTCCCTAGAGCCTTGTCCCATATGTCATCCGGAATGGGTACCCCCCGCTCCAGATCCCGTGTCCAAGCCTGTCTGACTGTCTGTGGGGTGTCCCCTTGCCAGGTGAGGAGAACCTTATGTAAACAGGAGATTATATGGGCTGACAGTGCCTTACCTTCCACTGCTGCTTTCATTAAATCAGCTAACTGTGTGTGTGTGGGGGGCCTCTCCCCAATTGTTCAAGGGAAGGGACCTGATGTAGCCCCTTATTTGAAAATATCAGAATCTATCCTGCCATCTGATTCCGTATTTTTCAACCAGGTCTGGGAAGGCTAAGATTTCCTTGCCACATAAAAAATGCCATATCAAGTGTAGGCCCCTCTTCTCCCAGTGCCGGTGATCCACATCCAGCAGAGCCGGCTCAAATGCGTACAGATATGGGACCGAGGATAGGCAGACATGCCACCTTCCAAACCTCCTTTTGTCCAATGTCCTATACCAAGCTCGTAGTGAGGAAACCGTGTATGGGTTTCTCTCTCTGTGGGGATAAGTATCCTTTTGTTAAGAGAATCCTGTTTAAATTTACAAGATCTTCCTCCCTGCAAGCCAAGATTTTCCATTTTGCCATGTAATTTGTATTTAACCAATAAAAAACTGTCCTTAATTGAGCTGCTTGATGGTACAGCTTCAGGTTAGGAAGAGATAACCCCCCCCTCCGCCCGTTTAGACTTCTGGAGAACTGAGAGTCTGACTCTTGGTCTGGAAGAACCCCAAATGAAATGGGCTATTTTTCTACTTAGTCCAGAGAAATAATTCTCAGACAACTGAATAGGAATGGTTTGGGATAAATACAAGAACCTGGGGAGCAGTACAGTTCTGACTGCTTCTACCCGCTGCAAAGGGGGAGTGGGACTAAAGCCCATCTCTCGAGGTCTGTCATTAATTTTTCTAGGATGGGTAGTAAGTTGAGAGAGAACAGCTGAGAGCTGTCCAGACCTAGGTAGACTCCAAGATATTTTGAGCTTGTTAGGTTCCATTTGAAAGGAAAAGTTTTCCTTATGGTTTCAGAGGGGTCATAATGTATATTTGTAAGACCTCTGTTTTGGTTGTGTTTATTTTATAGCCCGCCAAGGAGCTGAATTCCGCCAAACAGCTCCATAGTGGCCCCAAAGATTGTTCCAGGTTTCTAAGACATATTAGGAGGTCATCTGCATATAACGCAAGTTTGTGTATTTCTCCCCCTACTTCCACACCTTCCACCACTGCCTCAAGGCCTTCGCCAGAGGTTCTAGGTATAAGGCGAAGAGAAGCAGTGATGGGGCAACCCTGTCTCGTGCCTCAATACAAAGAGATAGGTGCAGAGATACCACCATTGATCTTAACATAGGCCTTGGGCTTGGTATAAATATTGTTTATTAGTTTACAAAAGGAATTGGAGAATTCGAAGCTTCTAAGTGTAGCCCTCAGAAAGGACCATGCCACCCGGTTGAAGGCCTTCTCCGCATCCAAGCTCAGTAGCAGAAATGGGGACCCCGACCGGGCAGCGAGGTGCAGGATATGCAGGGTTCTTTTTATATTGTCTTGGGATTGTCTTCCCAGGACAAAGACCGTTTGGTCATAGTCAATTAGTCGTGAGAGAATCGACTCCAACCTCCTAGCTAATATTGTTGCATAGAGCTTGTAGTCGATATTTAAGACTGATATGGGTTGGTGTGCTGCACAGTAAGTGGCATCCTGCTCAGGTTTTGGTATGCTGGAGATGACAGCATAATTCCAGGACTCTGGTATTGTGTCACCTGTTTGTGCTGCCCTGCAGACCTCCAGCAGGAGTTGGTCAATCTCGTCCTTAAACATTTTAAAAAACTCCAACATATACCCAGCCGGGCTGGGGGATTTGTTAGTCTTCAGGTTCTGTATCGAGGTTTCTGTTTTGATAGAAGTTGTAGGGCTGTCCACAGATTGTTGAAGTTCCTGTGTAAGCTTAGGAAGGTTCAATTTAGACAAAAAATGCCTCAGCCTGGTGGCAATCCTGCAACTGCTGGGAGGTATATAAATTCTGATAGAATATTCTAAAGGTCTCTAAAATTTGTTTAAGGGTTCTCACCATCTGTCTACCCACTGGATCCCTAACCTGAGTAATGGAGGCCTGTGAGGTCTGTTGTCTCAATCTATGAGCTAACAATCGAGTTGCCCTTGGCCCACTCTCATAGTATCTCTGACGAAGACATTGGAGGGCCTGCTCTGTTTTGCTATCTAACAAGATCTGAATTTGTTGTTTCAAGGCCTGCAGTAAAGGGTATACTGCCCCATCACCAGTTGCATGCTGTGTTTGGAGTGCATGGAGTTGCTGCTGCAATTTCTCCATTTGAAGGTTTTGTTGCTTTTTCCAGTGGGCCGCATATTTAATAATATCCCCCCATAACACAGTTTTCACAGTATCCCAGAGGGTGGTGTCACAGACTCACTCAGCAGGTTAGGCCCTCTGCTCCCTCAGTGCCAACTTCCAAGTGCAGTCTTGTGAACAGTTAACAGAAACAGGGTAACCCTCTGTTTTGTGGGTTCTAAT
Organism: Neoceratodus forsteri; assembly: GCA_016271365.2. Taxonomy (NCBI): domain Eukaryota; kingdom Metazoa; phylum Chordata; order Ceratodontiformes; family Ceratodontidae; genus Neoceratodus; species Neoceratodus forsteri. The sequence goes on along the minus strand of CM028131.1, from coordinate 1,544,888,585 downwards.
CAACCTTTGGTCTCAGTTCTTGGAGCGATTCAAACTGTGAACCTCTTGTTAGCGTACCCAATGTACAGGCTCAGATAATTCTGCTCTTCGGGGGGGGGCAGATAACTTTTGCCTATGGGCACCTAAGCAGGCATACAAAATGAACCCTTAAAACTCTATTAAAGACCTCAGAATAAATTCTTACCTTTTCCCAGTTTGGTAAAACCAGTAAGCTTTGTGCAGTGTCAGCTTTAACCATATATGCTTCCCTTGTCAAAAAAAGAAATTCAAAGGCACACAAAGTAGTCTCTCTAAAGTAGAGGTTTACTTCAAAATAGATAAAAAATGTAAATACAGAACCATATATCACAAAACATACAAATCACTGAAACAAAACAGGTTTAAAAGTGCAGATTCCTACCACTAATACACTCAGACTTGCCTGTTCTAAGGCATTCTTATCTCACAGTGCTTTAGATGTTTCTCTTTGAGTCCAAACATTTGTGTGTAAATGGAAAACAGAATACTGTTTAAAAACTGGCTTTGCCAACCTCTTTGCGTGAGGTCACCTAGCTCCTCCCTGTCAGAATATAAAAAAATATATATATGCAAAACAGGATGTTTTTATCAAAGGTAAATTCTATTATCTCAGCACAACTCATTTTCTCATATGACTTTCTTTGATCTTATGATCAGCTTCCCCTTTCCAGGACATCAGAGGGACTTGTTGTGTCTCTCTGCCAGATCCCATGGAGGTGCAACATGCTTTGTATCACCATGTGAATTTTACTGTGTTTCCTCTGAACGTTATAAAAGTTTATGATCTATCTTGGCATTTAGCAAGCTGCAGTTAGTCACATAAAAAGGAGATCCTAAATGTTAAGTCTATTCTATCCTGTAATTATCTCTTGGCCTTCCAGGTAACACCTATTAGCTAAAACCTGGGAGTGGGGTTGTCATTCCACAGACTGTCAGCATCTCTCATGAGAGACATTCAATAACACATTTTTATATTACAAAAAGCATAGGTTAATCAGTACCAGCTGTCTGAGTGTCACAATTCCTCCCCACCTAGACTGAATTTGGGGGCTCTATCCCCTGCATGGGATGAGCTTCCCAAATCAGTTCACTCTTCGTACACACGAGACAGTCCACCGGAGTTCTGATTCTTGGCTCCAGCACTATGTAGAATTGTCATATTATACCCTTGCAAAGCAAGACTCCATCTTAGCAATCTATCATTGTTTTTTCCCATCTGCGTCAGCCATGCCAGGGGGCTGTGGTCAGTCTGCACCACAAAATGCTGCCCATAGAAGTATGGCTCCAACTTCTTTAGGGCCCACACTATGGCAAACCATTCTTTTTCCACAGTGGAGTATGCCTGCTCCCTGGGAAGTAACTTCCTACTCAGGTACACTACTGGGTGATCCTTGGCTGGATGTCTGACTTAGTACTGCCCCAATACCCACGTCTGAGGCATCAGTCTGAACTATAAAGGGTCTGCTATAGTCAGGACTTGTCAAAACAGGAGTACTGCACAGTGCCGCCTTTACTTGGGAAAAGGCTTCCTCACAGGCTGGGCCCCAGGTAATTTTCTTGGGTATCCTTTTCTTTGTCAGGTCAGATAAGGGAGCAGCCAGGGCACTGTAATTGGGTACAAATTTCCTGTAGTACCCTGCTGTCCCTAGAAAATGCCTGACCTCCTTCTGCATTTCTGGTCTGGGCCACGCCCGGATTACCTCTATCTTTATTTGACTAGGACGGAGCTGTCCCCGGCCTACCACATGCCCGAGGTATGCCACTTCTCCCATGGCCACCTGGCACTTCCCGGCTTTGACAGTGAGCCTGGCCCTCTGTATCCTGCCCAGCACTTCCTTAAGATGGGATAGGTGTTCCTCCCAGCTGGTACTAAACATGACAATGTCATCCAAGTACGTCATGGTGTACTCCTCTGCACCATTTAACACCTGGTTCACCAACCTTTGGAAAGTGGCCAGGGTGTTCTTCGTTCCGAAAGGCATTACTTTAACTTCAAATAAGCCTATCGGAGTGATGAAGGCCGACCTCTCCCTAGCTCTGTCTGTCAACTCTACCTGACAGTACCCCTTTGTCAGGTCAGTGGTAGTAAGGTAGGTCGCCCCTCCCAACTTGTCCAGGAGTTCATCCGTCCAGGGCATTGGGTGGGCATCTGACATCGTGACTGCATTCAGTCCACGATAGTCCACACAGAAACAAGTAGAGCCATCTGGCTTGGGCACAAGGACTACGGGTGAGGCCCAGGGGCTGTGGGATCTCTGGATTACCCCTAAATCCAGCATCTTCTCCACTTCCCTCCTACAGCCTCTGACACCCGATATGCTGTCCGCCGTATGGGCGTCTGTGTCCCTGTCTCCACATCGTGAGTCGCTAAGGGGGTTAGTCCAGGCTTGGCGCTAAACAGTGGGGCAAAGACTGCTAAAACCTCCCTTACTTTCTGGATCAGGTCTGGGGCCAGCTGGGGAGACAGTTTTACTGCCTCCACAGAGGACTCCCGCTTGCTTTCTTCCAGCAAGTCCAGAAGGGGGTCTCCTTTGTCCGTTCCCTTCCCAGGACTACACACTGCAAACACCATGTCTTCCCTATTTGCATGTGGCTTCATCATGTTGACATGGTACATCCTTTCTGTCAGTCTTCTGTCAGGTAACTCTACAATATAGTTCACGTCATTTACCTTCCTAACCACTTTGTACAGTCCTGCCCACTCAGCCTGCAGCTTGTCTTTCCGGACCGGAATAAGGACCATGACTTCCTGACCCACCATGTACGAGCGAGCTCTGGCTCTGCGGTCATACCACCCTTTTTGTTTCTGTTGGGCAGCTACTAGGTTGCTCTGGGCTGTCCCCATAAGCTTCTTCAGCCTTTCCCTAAACCTAAGGACATAATCCACTATGGGAGTTCCCTGGGTGGCGTAATTGCCTTCCCAGTCCTGCCAGATTAAGTCTAGGGCCCACCCACCAGCCGCCCATAAGAGTCTCAAGGGGAAAATCCTGTCAACTCTGGGGCACCTCCTGTATGCAAACAACAGGTTGAGAAGGTATTTCTCTAGTCCTCCCATGCTGTTCAGCAAATGCCCGGAGCATTGACTTCAGGGTACCATTGAATCGTTCCACAAGCCCATTGGCTTGTGGGTGATATGGTGTTGTGCATCTCTGCACCACCCACACTTCTCCCATAAACATTTCATAATTTCCAACATGACGGAACCCCCTCGATCGGTGATAACCTCCTGCGGAAACCCAACATGGGAGAAAATCCCAAGTAAGACATCTGCCACTTTGTCTTCACTGAGGATAGGGCGACTGCCTCTGGGTACTGGGTGGCATAATCCACCACAGTCAGGATGAATCTCTTCCCTGAGGAGCTGGGGGTATTTAAAGGCCCCACAATATACATTCCCACCCTCTGGAATGACTCCTCCACTATGGGCAATGGAATCAGGGCAGCTCGAGTTTTCTTGCCCACCTTCCCTATTTCTTGGCACTGGTGACAAGACCTGCAGTACTCCTTCACCTGCTGAGTGAAGTTAGGCCGGTAGAAACTCTGGGTCAACCGTTGCATCGTGCGTGCAATTCCCAGATGACCAGACAAGGGAACATCATGTGTAATCTTGAGCAACTGCTCACGATACCCCTGGGGAACGACAGGCTGCCTGCCTAGCACCCCTCCCTCAGTCTGTACTGACTGAGTATACATAAGCCCATTTTCCCAATAAACCTTGTGTCTGCCGTCACCTCCTAGTGTGACGTCCGAGTCTGCCCAAGCCCTCAGCTTCTCTAGACTAGGATCACTTCTCTGAGCAGCTGCAAACCCCTCACACATTCCCAAGGCATGGGACAGGTCCCCTTCAGTCGCTAAACTAGGGTCCATAGCACTAGCGTCAGGGCACTCAGGATCACTGTCAATCCCAACCCTCTGACAGTAGGTCACCCCTCACTCTTCAGAGTAACCCTCTGTAGCTGTGTGGTTACTTGCTACTGGGGAAATTTCTACCCCCTTTTCATTCATCTCCCCACCTGGAGACGCAGGCTGGGGAACCAGCCTCTTAGTGGTTTCTGCAAGGGCTTCTGTGGGGTTCAGGGAACTACAGTTATCCCTTGCCACTTGGCTACGGGTAACTGCACACACCATCCATTGTTTGAGATTGTTGCCCAGGATCACATCCACTGCTAAGGTTTTGGCTACAGCCGACTGTTGCACAGTTCCCCCTGTTTCACCCCAGTCCAGGAGAACACAAGCAAGAGGCAGTGTTTTCTCCCCACCAGCAAAGTCTTGTACAGTGACGTATTTATTGGGTATAAGCCGACCAGGCTGTACTAGATCCCGGTTTACTAATGTCAGAGATGCACCTGTGTCTCTTAACCCTTGTGTCTGTACACCATTCACTATGACTGGGTGCACGTGTTCCCTCATGTTAACTGGCATGCTTCCAGGGACACACAAACAACCCACTTCCTTTCTAGTACCATTCTGCGTATTATTGCTTATTCTTTTGGGACACTGTCTGGCAATATGCCCAGTTTCTTTACATAACCAACATTCACTTCTCTTTTCAGAGAAATCTTTTCTCTGAAACCTGGGGCTAACTGTTTTTGGTGGAGGCAGTGAGGGTTTTAGCTGCCCTGAAGGCGCGCCTTTACCTTTCTGCACTGCCACACCTGTCCCACTTGCTCTCAGAGCAGGTCTGCTCTTGGCATAGCAGTCCCAGAGTTCAGCAGCCTCTTGCACTGTTTTGGGATCTCGGTCCTCCAGCCAGATTTTCAGCTCTGCTTGGAATGCCCAATAAAACTGTTCCAACAATATCACATTTTCAGTTTTATCAACAGAGTTTGCTCCAATTCCTTCCCACCAACATTTTAAAAACTGACATTGTTTCGTGGCTAGCTCCTCGTAGCTCATCTCAGGGCTTCTCCTGAGCTTACGGAATTTAGCTCTGTATGATTCAGCAGTTAATTAAAATTTCTTTAATAGTGCAGCTTTAAGTTTGCTGTAATCATCACTGTCCTCATTGTCCATTTGACCCAGTGCATCCCGAGCTTTTCTGGTAAGTTACAGGGATAGCTGGAAGCTCCAGGACTCCCTAGGAATTTTAGCCTAAGTAAAAACTTTTTCAAAAGAATTTAAAAAGGCATCCATATCCTCCCCCTCTTTAAATTTGGCTATCAATTTTGAATTCAATTTGTAACCCAGTCCTGTAGTCCCAGTTAAACCCAAGCCACTTACCTGCTCTGGTTCTGCTGGTTGGAGTCGTAGCTTCTCCAGTTCATGTTGCCTCCGGCGTTCCTGCTCCTCATGGTCTGCATCTCAGCGTTCTCACTCCCTCTTCTCCTCTACAGCTTGCTGGCATTCACGCTCCTCACAGTCTGCGTGTCGGCGTTCTCGCTCCCTCTTCTCCTCTGCAGCTCGCTGGCGCTCATGCTTCTCATGGTCTGCCTCCCATTGTTCATGGTCCCTCACCCTCTGGAACTCCAGCTCCATTCTGTGCAACTCAATTTGCAGCCTGAGTATTTCTGGATCCAGGATACTGATGAGCTTCCCCTGCTGCTGTGGCCCTTCACTGACAGTGGCCCTGTTGCCCTCTTCATTGAATCTGGACACTACACTGGCCACTGGCTCTGCCACACTCAAGGTTTGGTCCTTTTCAGTCATTGTCTGTGACTCGCTGCTCTGGGTATCTGCTACCATCAGGGCATCTACGAGGTTTTGCTTGGTGGTTTTCACCTCGAATGGGACTCCTCTGTCCCAGCACAACTGCTTTAAGTAGTCAACAGTGTGCCTGCTGTAGTTGGAAGCCATCTTCTTCCCTAACTATGACTACTCTAACTTGCACTTTAGAAAAAAAAATTAAACGGGTAGGAACTTGACTGTACATCAAGTGATATAGTTCTGTCCCCTTTTTAAAAATAAATCACTGCCTTTTTCTTTCTTTGCAAGTGGGCTGATGGTCTCAAGCTGACACACTGAACAATAAAAGCTTGTAATACCAACATTTTCTGCACCGCTGCCAACCAGTCTGTCACAAACCCACTCAGCAGGTCAGGCCCTCTGCTCCCACAGTACCAACATCCAAGCGTAGTCTTGTGAACAGTTAACAGAAACAGGGTAACCCTCCTGTCTGATTTGTGGGTTCGAATCAACCTTTGGTCTCAGTTCTTGGAGGGATTCATTCTGTGAACCTCTTGTTGGCGTACCCAATGTACAGGCTCAGATAATTCTGCTCTTTGGGGGGGGGCCAGATATCTTTTGCCTACGGGCACCCAACCAGGTGTACAAAAGGAACCCTTAAAACTCTATTAAAGACCTCGAATAAATTCCTCCTGTCTGTTTTGTGGGTTCGAATCAACCTTTGGTCTCAGTTCATGGAGGGATTCAATCTGTGAACCTCTTGTTGGCGTACCCAATGTACAGGCTCAGATAATTCTGCTCTTTGGGGGCCAGATATCTTTTGCCTATGGGCACCCAACCAGGTGTACAAAAGGAACCCTTAAAACTCTATTAAAGACCTCGGAATAAATTCCTCCTGTCTGTTTTGTGGGTTCGAATCAACCTTTGGTCTCAGTTCATGGAGGGATTCAATCTGTGAACCTCTTGTTGGCGTACCCAATGTACAGGCTCAGATAATTCTGCTCTTTGGGAGGGGGCCAGATCTCTCTTGCCTATGGGCACCCAACCAGGTGTACAAAAGGAACCCTTAAAACTCTAATATTAAAGACCTTGGAATAAATTCTTATCTTTTCCCAGTTTGGTAAAACCAGTAAGCTTTGTGCATTGTCAGCTTTAACCATGTATGCTTCCCTTGTGAAGAAAAAGAAATTCAAAGGCACACAAAGTAGTCTCTAAAGTAGAGGTTTACTTCAAAATAGATAAAAAAAAATGTAAAATGTAAATTCAGAACCGTATATCACAAAACAAACAAATCACTTAAACAAAACAGGTTTAAAAGTGCAGATACCGACCACTAATACACTCAGACTTGCCTGTTCTATGGTATTCTTAACTCACAGTGCTGTAGATGTTTCTCTTTCAGAGTCCAAACATTTGTGTGTAAATGGAAAACGGAATACTGTTTAAAAACTGACTTTGCCATCCTCTTTGTGTGAGATCACCTAGGTCCTCCCTGTCAGAATATAAAAATATGTATCTATGCAAAACAGGATGTCTTATCAAAGGTAAATTCTATTATCTCAGCACAACTCATTTTCTCATATGACTTTTCTTTGATCTTATGATCAGCTTCCTCTTTCCAGGACATCAAAAGGACTTGTTATGTCTCTCTGCCAGATCTCACGGAGGTACAACATGCTTTGTATCACCATGTGAATTTTACTGTGTTTCCTCTGAACGTAATAAAAGTTTATGATCTTTCTTGGCATCTAGCATGCTGCAATTAGTCACATAAAAAGGAGATTCTAAATTTTAAATCTCTTCTATCCTGTAATTATCTCTTGGCCTTCCAGGTAACACCTATTAGCTAAAACCTGAGAGCGGGGTTGTCATTCCACAGACTGTCAGCATCTCTCATGAGAGACATTCAGTAACACATTTTTATATTACAAAAAGCATAGGTTAATCAGAAACAGCTGTCTGAGTGTCACAGGTGGCTCTGGAAATTTCTGGGGAGTCATTCTCTGACAATATTTGGGGTATTCTTGTTTTAAGCATATCTGTAAAGTCTTTCACATTCAGCAGATAATTATTAAATTTCCAGCGAGATCTACCTCTCTCTAGTTGCAAGTCCAACGTTAATGTTAGCTGGGAGTGGTCCGAGAGGACTGAGGGAGTGTGGCAGCACTCCCTAATTTGATGTTGCTGCTCTTTAGAAATCAAAAAATAATCGATTCAGGCATAGGAGCTATGTTGGGGGGGGGATGAGTATATTCCCAACCCCCAGGATGCATCACCCTCCAGGTGTCTGCCCAGAATGCCCCCTTAAGGTAGTTCTTGAGGGCCCTGAGTGCAGCCAACCCCCCCCCCGTGGAGCTGGTGTTGGTGGAATCTATCTGTTCTAATACTTGATTTAGGTCCCCTCCCACCACAAGTACCCCTAATTGATGCTCAGTGATTTTTTTGGAGCAGGGATCTGATCACTGGGGCAGGGGAGCCCGGAGGGATATAAATGGAGGCTAATGTGATCGGGGAGCCCTTCAGATGACCCTGCAGGTAGTGTTGGGTAAGTTACTTTTTCTATTACTTTTGGAAACTTGTTCCAGAAAGCTTGAAACATTAGCAAGTGATGGAGTTACTGGAAAAAGTACGCACCTTACAGTTACAATTACTTATGTCTTTTTATACAAAAGTAATACGCAACTGTAACTGATTACATTTATTTGAAAGTAACTAGTAACTAACAAATTACTTTCAAATGTAATCTGTTATAGTTATTTATTATTTTTGTATAAAAAGAAATAAGTAACTGTAACTGTTGGGTGTATTACTTTTTCTAGTACTTCTCCATCCTTGCTAGTGACTGCATGGAGCTTCCTGGATCAAGTTTCTGAAAGTAATAGAACAAGTAACTTACCCAACACTGTCTGCAGGATAGCTAGATGGCCCTCAGGGTCCTCATAGGTGGCAGACGCCTGGAACTGGGTGCCCCGAGACACCAAAATTGCAGTGTCCCTTCTCTTCCCCTTTCCATGTGACAAAGCAACCACCTGAGTGAAGCCAAACTTCTCCAGCTTCAGATGTTCGGTTTTGTTTAAATGTGTCTCTTGCAGAAAGATAAAAGCCAGTCTTTGTTTCTTCAGTGCAGAGAGGACTCTGTATCTTTTGACAGGGCTGTTCAGCCGATTAACATCGTGAGAAGGCACTGTGAGGCTTTGTCTATTCGCCATTTAACTTTAGGGGTGGGGCTACACGCTGAAATATTCTCAGAGTCTCTATTATACCTACCATACCATCCCATCCTGTGTCCAGTCGAGAGTCTGCATATCCCATTCTCACTCCCTCTGTCAGAGGGACTCCTGTGTCTTTCCCATCCACTGTCAGGTACCAGCATGCAAATGTGAGGCAAAACAGATCCGTTGAAGTGGCATTGTACATAAAAACATTTACGAGAAACAGGAACAACAACTAATATGTAACTGACAACACATGAACTTGTAAACTGCAGAGGGGGCTTAAAAGTGAACAGTGACCTCCCTCCGCATCTAAAACTACGTACATTGTGACCCCCAAGGTAGAGGAACAAGCAAAAGTGTTCTCTGAAAGCCCGAGTGGATTTACGTGCTTGGGTAGCAGAGGAAGGAGCCCTTGTATTGGCTCGGCCCTCCTGGACCCATAGAAGACCGGGTCATGGCCAAGTGGTGCGGCCCAACTGCGTCATCAAACTCAAATGGGGAGCCCATGGGAAGGATTTGCAGCACCGGAGTGCAGTACCACCCCCATACTCGTGGAGTGAGGTGTCTCCTTGTGTAACCCAAAAAAGTATCTGGGATGTTCACTCAACCCATAACCCAAAAAAATGCCAGAAAGACAAGGTTTGGGAGAACTCTTTCATCCCCCCCACGTCAAGGTCTTATAGTGTACACATGTGATCCTTACACAGCATGTTCTATAAAATTGCCACCTTTAAGATATACACTCATATTGTCCCACTGTATGCAACCAGTTTTTCTTTCTTCGTTATACTTTTTCCCTTCTTGGGTGCTTTTTTTCTTTTCCTCCTTTTGTTTTCTCCTCACTCCTCCGTTCCCCAAACTCGAGTGGTAAGGACTTGTAGTGTAGTAGTTATTCCATGCAAACCATGCCGAACCTGGGGATGGGAGCCCTTAATCCACACTGACAACAGAAAAAACAGCCTTCAAATAAAAGTGGGAGGGAGGGGGGAGTAGTGGTAGACAATGCATTCACAATAAGGTATAAGGGGCAGGTTTAGGAGATCATACAAATGTTCGATTGTGGGTCTGTCGAGTGTCTTTAGGAAACCGTGTTTCAGAGGCCAGGAAGTAATGGTGAAAGTCATAGGGTGTGCCCCCGGAGGTTAGAGTCACGTGCTCCGGGTCCCGGTCAGCATATAAAAAAATCCCCATAACGGTACAGGCCCAGTGGGGAAATAACAGTTAAATTACTCACAGTTCTGCTAAATCATTCAGGTGTCCCAAAGTCCTGGAGCCGCTTGGTGTTCTGTACGTGTGGGGCGCGAGAATCCTTGGAGCAACACTTTAATGTCCTGCAAGGTAGCTGGAGCTGTCCGCTGTCCCACTTTTCTGGGGTTGTGTTGGGCTGCTGGTTGCCAGGAAAGTCTCAGGTTAGAAGGCTGATTTTTCCGGTTCTCGTCTGTCGGTAGAGAATGCCCTTTTCTTTCCAAGGCCCTAGTCACTTCCTCCATTGTGTGGTAGAGCTCTGATCCTGTGTGACAATGCATTCACTGTCGAGGGATGGGGGTTTGGAACTTCACCCCCAAGGCCCGCAAGGCATGGAGAAGAGGTGTGTAGGCCATACGTTGTTGTTGAATGGATGGAGGGTAGTCCTGGTCGAAAAGAAGTCGGGGCCCCATTATATTCGACCCACTTTTGTTGCCAAGCCGTGCGTAGTACCAACTCTTTGTCTGTGAAACTTGAAAATTTTGCCACAATCGATCGAGGTCTGGCTGCTGCAGAGGTCGGTTTAGGCACAACAGCTCTGTGAGCCCGCTCGATTTTAAACAGGAAAGTCGATGGCAAATCTAGAATGTGTCTAAGCAGATCAGAAAGGAACTCCGTCATGTCTCCGGTCTCGGCATCTTCTGGGAGGCCGTATAGTCTTAAATTCTCCCTGCGGGAGCGTGCTTCAAGACCTAGACACTTTGCTGCCAGCTCTTCTTGGTACGGTATGAGAGAGTCAGTCACTTGTGAAAGGTGTATGAAGTTATCCTCAGCAATTGAAATTCTGTCCTCTGTTGATCCGACTCTTTTTTTCTAGGCTCATAAGGTCAGTATGAAGTTTGGCAAATTCTTGCTTATTCTCTGAACAAAACTGTTTAATTTCAGACAAAAGAGTCTCAAAACGTGAACGGGACAGAGACTCTAACTCTGCCTCTGTATCTTTGTCAGCCATACTTGAGGGAGAATCCCTGCCACTTGCTGCCGTGCTCGAGGGGCTCAATCCACGCTGATCTTTCCTCGATCTCGTCTGTTTGGACCTGGATCTTCTGTTGGGTTTATCTCCACTGTTCGCTGTAGTCATTTCTCTGGATATTGGTAAGTTTTAGTTTGTGTGGAGCAATTTTTTGGTGCGGTAGACGGGGGAGCCTTGTGCTAAGGCACCCATTAAGCCGATGACGTCACCGGAAGTCTTCCTTGCTTCCTAAAGTAGTCTCCGAACATACTTTGAATCCATCCTTGGAGCTACCAGTATACTATCCTGAATACTCCAATCAAGGTGAAACACCTACTACATACCTTAGATGCCCATCGTATACTACGCTACTAACAGGACACAATCGATTAGAAAAACTTCTCAACTCTTCATTTCTTTTGCCTCGGGTCTAGAAGGACTCCCAGTTGCTAAAAGAACCCTTTCTTGCTAGTTGGCAAATTGTATTACATTTTGTTAAACAAAACACAACAAACCTTTATCAGGACTTGTTCAAGCCCATTCCACTAGAGCCATAGCCACTACAGCGGCTTGCTTTAAAGGAGCCTCCATTTCAGATATCTGCAATGCAGCTTCCTTGTCCGCAATCCATACATTCACAAGGCATTACAATCTGGATATTGCCTCACGATGTAAGAGGGCCTTTGGCTGTGCAGTCCTACAAGGTTTTCTATCATAACTGTCCTCCCACATGGACATTACTGCTTCGGATTCATCCCAAAAGTATTACTTACTGCAAGAGACCACTTTGTGGAAGATAGTACAGTTACGTAAGAACTTATTGTAACAGTAGATCTTCGTGGAGTGTCTCTTGCAGTGGGCTTGTTCCCACTCTCCATCCCCCGCCTTCTCTAAGAGAGCAAATTCTGGTCCAGTGACTTAGGGTTGGGACTCTTTTGGTACCTCGACTTCCCCGTGAGCTTTGCTTTGTGAGCTGAATCCAGATTGTGGGGGAACTGAGGACAGCAGGTGTAACCCCGTACAAATGGGGGTTCCCAAAAAGTCTTCTTTGAGCTTGCTTAAATGCTCACTGCCAGGCTGGTGTCCTGCGTTTTAGCAATTTAAATGTGATTACCAGACCTTGTATAGCCTCTGTGTACTGTCTCTTTAAGAGCTGCCTAATTACAGCTTAAGTAATCTGAGAAGGAGCTCTGTTGAAAGATGTAACTATTTACTGAAAATCATTTAGAGTGATGATAATGATAATGTAGTTTGTCTAACCTGCTTTCTTTGTAGCAAGGACTGTTTTGTTTGTCTCCACTATCTTGGTCCTGGACTGCAAATTGGACCAAACAGTACCGGTGGGACTTAAAATGTAGCCGGACTATAGGAGCTGTCTGAATTCAAAATCTGTAGGAACTTTAGTTTGGAGTTTTTTTGTGCCTTTTTTTGCAACTGAAGGGGGAGCTCTTGCTTTGACTGACAGCCAAATCAGCCAACCAAATCTTTTGGATCTTGGGGCAGTCCCGGGCTGCTTGCGGTTTTCAGTTAGAACTTAGCTGGAAGCTGAGCAAGAAGGAGCTGAAGTGTTTCTGAGCAGCAGTCGTGAGTGGATTTGCATGGGAGAACTCTGAAAAGGCTAAATTTTTGGCCTGCATGCCAGTATGCTGCTCCTGAGAGAAGAGAATTATTTTGGACTAAATCCAAGTTTGTGTGACTAAAAGAAGGCTACTGAAGTGGGCCAGGCTCAACCTGAAGAAGACCGAATATTTTTGCTGAATGCGATCGGCCTGTGAGGAGTTCCAGCTATCCCTAAGCTCCCAGTATGTGCAGAGACTTTGCGATTGTGCCCGGGGAGTGTTTTGCCTGGTGCAGTAGAATTCCCGTACATGTAAATGTGCTATGAGCTACTAGTGGTTTGTGAGTTAGTTCCCCACTGTGTGAACTGTGTTCTGCTTGCTGGAAGCTGTATCCAGCCCAAAACGGACTGCTTCCGAACTTGTCTCCATGCGGTCTGGGCTTTGCCAGACTGGCCCAGCCAGACTACCCACTGCACAGAGAAGTCATCGACAAGAGACCTGCCTGGGGATCAGGCCCCTGCTCCACGCTTGAACAGGAATGACACCTCTGCGACTTGTGCGGGCCCTGCTTCTCCTGGCATTCCAGATCAACCACTTGCAGTCTCGATTTTCGTCCAGCCTATGTCCAGTCTTTGGTATCGTGAGTAAATACCAGGGTAGCTCCCTACAACAACAGCTTAATCTGAGTGTGTCATCTGATTGTCTTGTTGTTTCATTTCCTTTGCAAACTGAGCCCTCTGGCTCCGGATTACAAATATTGTGTACTGTGCATGTTGTGTTTTCCATCACAGGGCCCCAACCAGCTGCAACCCCGGGCAACTGTCCTGACTAGCTCATCTCTTCTCTACCTGGTAGCCAGAGGTGGACTGTGGGGACTCAAAGCACATGCATAACTGCTTGACTGATAAAACCTTTAAGCTAATTAACCTGATTTTGCCCCTCCCTTGTTCAAGTCCCCTGAATAAATCAGATCTAACTTTTTCTGCATGTAATCTGACTGTGGTTCCAGTTTGTGCACAAAGTACTGTACTGTTGCTATTTGCTGTGCTTAACCTTGTTTTACAGGGGGTCCCCAGGGTCGAGCCAGAGGAACCAGCCCTGGTGGTAAGTGCAAACAGTGTGGGTACTTGTGTGGTGTACCAGGAGTACTGTGAAAGTGATTACTGTACAGTGTTCAGGCCACTAGAGGAGAAGGGGGGGGGTTACAGTGTCCCGGAGGGCTGTGCCCAGGTTAGCTTGACCACTACCAACCCTGCCTCCGGGTGGAGGCACCTGTTTCAGAACTTAGGCCCCTTAACCTGGTGCTAGCCAAGCAGGCAGAGGTAGTAGCCCTTGGGATAGCGCCACCTAGGGGTTACACAGGGACTGCCCATTCTTATATAGGAAACAGGAAGCTGATGTCATGCGTGGGCAGTCCCTGGTGAAAAACTGCTAGAAGAGCTGCCGTGCACCACAGTGACCTCTGCTGGTAGCCCAAAAGTATTACCTACTGCAAGAGACACTCCTCGAAGATCTGCTGTTACAGGAAGTTCTTACGCAACTGTACTTTCTAGGAGTGGTGTACGATGTGCATCCACACTGACTCACACGACCTCCCCTGGCAAGTGGCACATGGGTCTTGCTTCCGGCGGGTAAGATCTGACATCACGGGACAATGCCAAAGGAATTACCACTCGGGTGGATGAGAGGAGCTAGCTTGAAGACGTGCCAACAAGCCTTAAAGGGAAAGTAACACTGCCAGAAGTGTGGATGTACATCATATACCACGCCTAGAACTACTGTTACAGGAAAGTAACCTGTTTACTTGTTTGACATGACCTTCCTGCTGTGAATCCATGCTGCCTTGGATCCTGTGCTCCACTGGATTCAAAATGTTCCACAATCCTTTCTTTTAGCAGTGATTCCATTATTTTCCCCACCACCGAGGTCAGGCTGACTGGTCTATAGTTTCCAGCCTTCTTCCTGCTCCCACTTTTGTGTAGCGGGACTACATCTGCTCTCCTCCAGTTCTCTGGAACCACTCCCGTTTCCAGCGATTGATCTGACAGGATAACTTGTTTGTATGTTAAAAAAAACCCACAAAATCATACATACCTCCATAATGCAAATCATCATGAGATGTACTGTATATGCAAATTACCATGAACATTTAGACCAGTTCTTCCTTAAGCAGGAGTGCATCATGCCAAAGGGCCTCTCACACAATCTGCAAAGGCTGTGAACAGAAGACACAAGCTTTGCATTATGGGGGTATGTGTGATGTTTGTATTTCTGTGAGGCTTGGCTTTCCTGACAGTACCCTTTTTGGGTAACCTCTGTCTCATTACTTTTGTGCTTTGTCTTTTTAGCTTACTTGTATGTTGCTTTACTGATATATTTAAGCCGTATTTATGGCCTGGTGTATGCCTGAAAATGGTCCCTGAAACCAGTGCACCCACCTGGTGAACCAATCAATCAGTCTACATCTCACCTTTATATCCAGTGTTGAACTCAGCTCTGCTCTTATTGCAGCTACCATTTTAATTTATATTTTTTGATACTGTAACATCTTTATTGTGCTTTTGTTTTTGTTACACGGTATGATTTGTAAATGTCCTCTGCCTTTGGAAAGGCACTAATGTAGCCTGTCTCTCTGTGTATCCAAGACATTAATATAGTCTGTCTGTCTTCTATCTATCTGTCTCTGACCTGAAGAAGAGAGTTTAATGCTTGAAAGGTAGTCTTTAAAAAATATTTATGTATTTTTTGCCCCAATTATTGATTCTCCTGATATGCCTACCAGCATCCTACTCTTTCTAGCCTCAGAACTCCACCCTCTCCCCATCAGACTCACCTCTCGCTGCCATGGAGGGACCCTTCTAGACCTCTTGTCCTTGTATTCCCTAGGTCTGGAATGTCTCTGCCAGGGCCTCCTCCCGCCTTGGGAGGAGCACTTTCTTCTCCTGCCACCATGTTACTGGCTTGTCCCTGCTATGGGCCTACTGTGACATTAAGGAGAAATCGACTAGTGAGGGATACTGATTGGAGAGGTTCCCCTTGTCGTGTACCAAGGGTGTCCACTGATATGGGAGAAACATACAAACGTAGACTATGTCCACAGAAAAGGACCAGTAGGCCCATCTAGTCTGCTCTGTTTTCCCTGCCTATTACTACACCCTGGACCTATTTGGTCTCTGCTGTCCCTCCCTCCTCCTCCCTTTCCTCTACTTATGATGCCCATATACCTAGCTCATGCACACTTGAGTCTCCCCACTGTCTTTGTTCCACCACCTCTTCTGGCAGGCTGTTTCAGGCATCCACCACCCTTTCTCTGAAAACAAATTTCCTCACATCCCTCTTTGAACTCCCCCAAGCTTCATTGCATGTTCCTGTATTCCAGTGCCACTCCCCATCTGAAAGAGGCTCCCCTCCTGCACCTTGTCCACCCCCGTGAGTAGTCGTCTTTTTTTTTTCAACCCAGTAAAATAGAAAACCATCCATTCATGTCTGTCGCAGTGTTTGTCCCCTGCACCCACTGGCCATCGTGAAATAAAGAAAAGCATCCAACATTTTGTTTGTTTGTTTAAACCCTGTAAAATAGAAAGCCTTCCATCGATGTCTGTTGCGCCATTAGTCCCCCCCCACCTGACCCTCCCACTCAGCACCCACCACCCCACATCCCCCCAAGCCCTTACTTACCCACTGGGGTCCATCGCCATAATGTTGTGTGGACCACAGAGACGTCTTCACTCTGGAAAGCTGGACCGCTAACTGAGAAAATCAGATATAAGGTTCAATGTATGGTTAGTTATCATCATGAACAGCAATACTAGTGGCAAACATCCAGCATTGACAAATGCTTAAATATAGAAACATAGAATTTGACGGCAGATAAGGACCGCTTGGCCCACCCAGTCTGCCCATTTCCCTACCTAATGGATAAGCTGCAGATCCTAGTTAACCAACAGCCTACTTTTTCCTACCCCCACCCACTAGAACTGCCTTATGACTGCCCCAAGCATGCTTGAACTCCCCCACTGTTTTTGTCGCCACAACCTCCTCAGGAAGGCTGTTCCATGCATCCACAACCCTGTCTGTGAAAAAATACTTGCTCACATTATCTCTGAGCCGTCCCCCCTCAGTCTTCAGATTGTGCCCCCTTGTTCTTGCACACCTCTTTTTCTAAAAGATGTTACCCTCTTGGACTTTGTTGATTCCCTTGAGGTACTTGAAAGTTTCTATCATGTCTCCCCTCTCTCTCCTTTCCTCGAGGCTATACATATTAAGCAACTTTAGTCTTTCTTCATATGTCTTCCGGTGCAGACCCTGCACCATCTTAGTTGCCCTCCTCTGGACTGCCTCCATCCTGTCTTTGTCATTGCGGAGATTGGGTCTCCAGAACTGCATGCAGTACTCCAGATGGGGTCTCACCAGCTGTCTGTACAGAAGGATAACAACTTCCTGTTTTATACTGGTGATGCCTCTCCCTGTGCATCCCAGTATCCCCCAGCCCTCCTTACTGCCTCTCTCATTGCTTGCCCATCTTTAGGCCATCAGATATGACTACCCCCGGGTCCCTTTCCATTTTTGTTGTGTTAGTATCTCACCCCCCCCCCAATTGTGTACTCTTACCCTGGGTTTCTGTTTCCCAGGTGAATTACTTTGCACTTCTTAGCATTGAATCTAAACTGCCATACATTTGACCATTCCTCCAGCCTTGCCAAGTCCCTTCTCTTCCTTTCCACCCCACCTTGTGTATCAACTCTGTTGCCGATCTCTGTGTCGTCTGCAAAGAGACATACTTTTCCTTCCAGTCCCTCTGCAATGTCGCTTATAAAGACATTAAAGAGGACCGGTCCTAGTACTGAACCCTGCGGTAACCCACTAATAACCCCTCTTTCTTCAGAGTGGACTCTGTTTACTATTACCCTCTGTGTCCTGTTCTCCAGCCAATTCTTTACCCAGGCTACCAACTTGGAACCCACTCCCAGGCTGGCCAACTTGTATATTAATCTTTTGTGTGGGACTGTGTCAAATGCCTTGCTAAAGTGTAGGCAGGCCATGTCCACAGCCCTCCTGATCTACTACTTTGGTCACCCAGTCAAAGAAATCTATTAGATTCGTCTGACATAACCTTCCCGCTGTGAAGCCATGCTGCCTTGGGTCCTGTGCCCTTCTGTCCTCTAGGTACTCAACAGTTCTTTCCTTCTGAAGTGATTCCATTATTTTCCCAATCACTGAGGTTAAACTGACAGGTCTGTAGTTTCCTGTTTCTGCCCTGCTCCCACTTTTATGAAGTGGAATACATCTGCCCTCCTTCAGTCCTCAGGTACCACACCATCCTCCCTTGATTTGTTAAAGAGGATCTTTTAGAATTCTGTGATGAATCCCATCAGGCCCCATTGCTTTGTCTACCTTCAGTTTGAAGAGTTCATTCGGAACCCTTTCTTCTGTGAATGGGCTGGTATCAACCCCTGTATCTAGAGTGTTTCTATCGTTTGGTTTAGGGACCTCCCCCCCTCTTCATTTATGAATACTGAGCAAAAATATTTGTTTAGTATCTCTGCCTTTTCACAGTCACCCTCTGTCCACCCCCCCGTTATTAAGCCTCACTATACCTCCCTTGGTCTTCCTTCATTCCCTGATGTACATATAAAAGGTTTTATTTATCCCCCTTCTTAACTGAGCTGGCTATCTTTTCCTTGGTTTGGGCCTTTGCTGTTCTGATTGCCTTCTCTGCTTCCTTTTGCTTTAATTGATACAATTCTCTGTCCTGCTCCTTCTGTGATTCCTTGTACTTCCTGAATTATTAGTTTTTTTCCCTAACCTTCCCTGCCACCTCCTTTGAGAACCATAGTGGTTTATTACATTGTTTTGTTTTGTTTTTTTGCTTCACACAAAGGCTTGTTGCCTCTACATAGAAACATAGAATTTGACGGCAGATAAGGACCGCTTGGCCCACCCAGCCTGCCCATTTCCCTACCTGATGGATAAGCTGCAGATCCTAGTTAACCAGCAGCCTACTTCTTCCTACCCCCAACCCCTAGAATTGCCTTATGACTGTCCCATGCATGCTTGAATTCCACCACTGTTTTGACTCCACAACCTCCTCTGGAAGGCCGTCTCCATACATCCACAACCCTCTCTGTGAAAAATACTTCCTTAAATTACCTCTGAGCAGCCCCCTTCTATCTTCAAATTGTGCCCCTTGTTCTTGCACACCTCTTTTTTGAAAGATGCTACCCTCTTGACTTTGTTGATTCCTTGAGGTACTTGAAAGTTTCTATCATGTCTCCTTCTCCTCCTTTCCTCGAGGCTATACATATTAAGCTCCTTAAGTCTCTCTTCATATGTCTTCGGTGCAGACCCTGCACCATATTAGTGCCCTCCTCTGGACATCTTCCATCCTGTCTATGTCTTTGAGATTGGGTCTCCAGAACTGCACGAGTACTCAGATGGGGTCTCACTAGCTGTCTGTACAGAGGATAATAACTTCCTGTTTTCTACTGGTGATGCCTCTTCCTGTGCATCCCAGTATCCCCAGCCCTCCTTGCTGCCCTCTCACATTGCTTGCCCACCTTTAGGTCATCTGATATGACTACCCCCAGGTCCTTTCCATTTTTGTTGTTGTTAGTAGCTCACCCCATTGTGTACTCTTCCCTGGGTTTTTGTTTCCCAGGTGCATTACCTTGCACTTCTTAGCATTGAATCTAGCTGCCATACATTTGACCGTTCCTCTAACCTTGCCAAGTCCCTTCTCATCCTTTCCACTCCACCTTGTGCATCAACTCTGTTGCAGATCTTTGTGTCATCTGCAAAGAGACATACTTTTCCTTCCAGTCCCTCTGCAATGTCGCTTATAAAGACATTGAAGAGGACCGGTCCTAATACTGAACCCTGCGGTACCCCACTACTAACCCCTCTTTTTTCAGAGTGGACTCCATTTACTATTACTCTCTGTGACCTATTCTCCAGCCAATTCTTTACCCAGGCTGTCATCTTGGGACCCACTCCCAGGCTGGCTAACTTGTATATTAATCTTTTGTGTGGGACTGTGTCAAATGCCTTGCTAAAGTCTAGGTAGGCCATGTCCACAGCCCCTCCCTGATCAACTACTTTGGTCACCCAGTCAAAGAAATCTATCAGATTTGTCTGGCATGACTTTCCGCCAGAATCCATGCTGCCTTGGGTCCTGTGCCCTCTGGCCTCTAGATACTCAACAATTCTTTCCTTCAGAAGTGATTCCATCATTTTCCCTACCACTGAGGTTAAACTAACAGGTCTGTAGTTTCCTGCTTCTGCCTTGCTCCCACTTTTGTGAAGGGGAATCACATCTGCCCTCCTCCAGTCCTCCGGTACCACCCCATCCTCCCATGATTTGTTAAAGAGGGTAGTCAGTGGTGTCACTAGTTCTGCCCTTAGTTCTTTTAGAATTCTGGGATGAATCCCATCAGGCCCCATTGCTTTGTCCACCTTCAGTTTTAGGAGTTCTTTCAGAACCCTTTCTTCTGTAAATGGGCTGGTATCAACTTCTGTATCCAGAGTGTTTCTACCTTTGTTTTAGGTACCTCCCTCTTCCTTTGTAAATACTGAGCAAAAATATTTGTTTAGTATCTCTGCCTTTTCACAGTCACCCTCTGCCCACCTCCTCCCTTTATTAAGCCTCACTATCCCTCCCTTGGTCTTCCTTCGCTCCCTGATGTACCTATAAAAGGTTTTATCCCCCTTCTTAACTGAGTTGGCAGTCTTTTCCTCAGTTTAGGCTTTTGCTGTTCTGACTGCCTTCCCAGCTTCCTTTTGCTTTAACTGATACAGTTCTCTGTCCTGTTCCTTCTGTGATTCCTTGTACTTCCTGAATGCTTTCTTTTTGTCTTGAACCTTCACTGCCACTTCCTTTGAGAACCATAGTGGTTTCTTACCTCGTTCGTTTTGTTTATTTGCTTTACACAAAGGCTTGTTACCTCTGTGATGGCAGTTTTTATTATTCCCCATTGTTCTTCCACCCCTCCTTCCTGCCCATTTGCTAGTGCATTCCTTAGGCACTCACCCATTTTGACAAAGTCAGCCCTCCTAAAATCCAGTACCATTGTCTTTGTATGGCTTGAGTCTATTGCTGTGTTTATTGTGAACCATACTGTTCGATGGTCGCTAGTTCCCAGATGGCTACCCACTTCTACATCTGTGATCCTCTCTTCATCTCCATTTGAGAGAACCAGGTCTAAGATTGTTCCTCTCGAGTGGGCTCCAATACTAGTTGTCTAAGGCATGCCCCCTGTAGGGCATCTAGAATAACCCCACTCTTAGAAGTGGCTGCTGCAACTGCACTCCAGTTAACATCTGGCATATTCAGATCACCCATCAGCAATATCTCCCCTTTTTCTGCCATTCTAAGTATACTTTCTATCATTTCCTTGTCCATTTCCTCCCCCGGAGAAGGGGGTCTGTATACAACTCCTGTGCGGATTGTGGTGCCATTGCCGGTCTCCAAATTTACCCACAGTGCTTCTTCTCCTCCCTGTTTACCCTTTTGTTCTGTTGCTTTGATTCCTTCCCTTATGTAAAGAGCTACTCCTCCTCCTCTTTTACCCTCCCTGTCCCTCCTGTAGATAGTGTATCCTGGTATGTTTACATCCCAGTCAAGGTTGTGTGTGTACCATGTTTCTGTGACTGCCACGATATCCAGATGTTCCTCCTCCATCAAGGCCACTAATTCAGGAAGCTTGTTACTCAGACTACGGGCATTGGTACTCATTGCTCTCCATTTTTTGATGGCTTTACTTTCTGTTGCAGCATCCCCCACTGACCTTTCTACCTCGGTTTTTTTCCCATTTAGTACCCTGTTTTGTAGGGAGAGGCTGGGATTTTTCTGCTGCTTATCTGTGATGGCAGTTTTGATTATTCCCCATTGTTCTTCCACCCCTCCTTCCTGCCCTTTTGCTTGTGCATTCCTTAGGCACTCACCCATTTTGGCAGAGTCGGCCCTCCTGAAGTCCAGGACCTTTGCCTTTGCATGGCTTGACTCTACTGCTGTGTTTATTGTGAACCATACTGTTAGATGGTCACTAGTTCCCAGATGGCTACCCACTTCTAAATCTGTGATCCTCTTGCCATCTCCATTTGAGAGTACCAGGTTGAAGATTGCTCCCTCTCGAGTGGGTTCCAATACTAGTTGTCTAAGGCATGCCCCCTGTAGGGTGTCTAGAATGACCCCACTCTTAGAAGTGGCTGCTGCAAAAGCACTCCAATTAACATCTGGCATATTCAGATCCCCCATTAGCAATATCTCCCCTTTTTCTGCCATTCTAAGGATATTTCCTAACATTTCCTTGTCCATGTCCTCCCCCTGAGATGGGGGGGTCTGCAATAAAAAGAAAATTTTTAAAAATGGTAAAAGATGGGGAAGAGCTCCCAACATAGATTTTGAGTCACCATTTAGCAATAAAGTATTAAGGAAGCAGGAATATGTGGCATGGCAACAAAAGCAAAATTTAAAAAAAAAACAAAGGAGTCTTGGAATAAAGAATTACATACTAACATACGAAGAAGTCAGCAGAAGAAAACCATCTGGTCTAGCTAGTCTGCTCATATTGCAGGGTCCACAGCTTGAGCTACTGTGCCGCCCCCCCCCCCCCATAAGACAGACATATTACATAGATACATAGACAGTGTCGGCAGATAAGGGCCTATGGCCCACCCAGTCTGCCCATTTGAGCTTGTAAGTTCAGTAATGTTTTCCTAGAAGTCTGTTGCCCTCACCCTGACCTCCAGAATCCTTTTATGTCTATCCCATGCATTCTAAATCCCGTGATTGTTTCAGCCTCACCACTTCCTCTGGCAGGATGTTCCACTTGTTCACCACCGTTCCTGTGAAGAAATTCTTCCTCATGTTTCCTCTGAATCGTCCTCCTCCAACTTCATCCCATGCCTCTAGTCCTGGAACATCTTTTTCGCTTAAAATAGTGTATTCCTGCACCCTGTTCCTCCCTGTGAGATACTTGTATGTCTCTATCATATCCTCTCTCCTCCTCCTCCAGGAGTACATGTTCAGTTCCTTCAACCTGTCTTCATAGGACTTGTGATGCAATCCAAGCACCATCTTTATTGCCCTCCTCTGAACCTTCTCTACCCTGTCTATGTCCTTACGTGGGTATGGTCTCAGAACTGTACACTGTACTCAGGTGGGCCTCACTAGTGTCTTGTATAGCCGGAATTATGACCTCCTTTTCCTGCTGGTGATGCCCTGCCTATACATCCCAGCATCCTATTTGCTTTACCTGCTGCTTTGTCACACTGTTTCCTTACCTTGAGGTCATCAGAGATGATAACCCCAAGATCCCTTTCCTGCTTGGTGCATGCTGTATCCTCACCCCCAACTGATATATTGTACCAGGGTTTTTGTGCCCCATATGCATTATCTTGCACTTCTTTGCATTGAATTTCAACTGCTAAACCCCTGACCATTCTTCAAGTTTCTGCAGGTCCCCTCTCATTCTGTCTACTTCCTCTGGTGTATCTACTCTGTTACAGAGCTTTGTGTCATCAGCGAACAGTGAAATTCTGTCTTCTAGGTTCTGTGCAATGTCACTGATGAAGATGTTGAATAGGACCGGTCCCAGCACTGATCCCTGTGGTACCCCACTGGTCACTCTTCCCTCTGTGGAGTGACAGCCATTTACCACCACCCTCTGTGTCCTGCTCCAGCCAGTTACCTACCCACCACACTACTGTCCTGCCCACACCCATATTCCCCAGTTTGTGTAATAGTCTTCTATGTGGCACAGTGTCAAGGCCTTGCTGAAGTCCAGATAGGCCATGTCCACTGCCCTCCCTGATCCACCTCCCCAGTCACCCAGTCAAAAATTCAACGAGGTTGGTCTGACATGACCTCCCCTGGTGAAACCATGCTGCCTTGGGTCCTGTAGTCCACTGACAACCAGATGTTCCACCAATCTCTCCTTCAGTAGTGCTTCCATGATCTTCCCCACTACCGAGGTGAGGCTGACTGGTCTGTAGTTCCCTGCTTCCTCTTTGTTCCCGCTTTGGTATAAGGGGACTACATCTGCTGTCCTCCAGTCTTTGGGTATCTCCCCTGTTTCCAGTGATCAGCTAAACAGGATAGCCAGAGGTTCAGCCACCACCTGTCTTAGTTCGTTAAGGACCCTTGGGTGCACCCCATCTGGCCCCATTGCTTTATCAACTCTCAATGCTTCCAGTTCCTTGGGACCCTTTCCTGTGTAAAGGGACTTGTGTCCATTTCTGCACCACTCTCACCCTTGTACTCCGTTCAGACCCATTACCCTCCTCTTCTTCAGTAAAGACTGAGCAGAAATACCTGTTCAATATGTCAGCTTTACTGTTGTCATCCTCCTGCTGCCCCCATCCTCCCCCTTCAGTCTCACTATCCCTCCCTTTGTCTTTCTTTTTTCACTTATGTACCTGTAAAAGGTTTTGTCCCTCTACCCACTGATTTTGCAATGTGTTCTTCTGTCTGAGCTTTGGCTTCCCTTACTGACCTCCCTGCCTCCCTTTGCTTCTCCTGGTACTTCTCCCTATCCCCTTCTGCCTGTGTCTTTTTGTATTGCCTGAATGCAATCTTTTTGGCTTTCACTTTCTTGGCTACCTCTTTGGAAAACCATAATGGTCTCCTCTTCCTTTTCCTCTTGCTAACCTGCTTAATGCATAATTCTGTTGTTCTTGTAATCCCCATTTTAAATACTGCCCACTGTTCCTCAACCCCTGATTCCTGTCCATTCCCTTAATGCCTCTTTCAAGTATCTCCCATTTTCCCAAAGTCTGCTCCCCTAAAATCCAGGACACGGGTTTTTGTGTGGTTTAGTTCTGCTCTTTCTGTGATTTCAAACCACAATGACTGGTGGTCACTGTTCCAGGTGCTCCCCACTGTTACCCCATCACACTGTCCCTGTTTGTGAGCACAAGGTCCAGTATTGCCTTCTGCCGAGTTGGTTCCATGACCAGTTGCTTGAGGAAGTCACCTCTGAAGGAGTCCAGGATAAATCTGCTCCTAGTTGATGCTGCTGCTGGGATGCTCCAGTCCACGTCTGGAATATTGAAGTCTCCAACCAGTACTACCTCGCCCTTGTCTGCCATCCTTTGGATGGCTAGCATCAGCTCCCTATCTGTTTCTTCCTCCTGGGCTGGTGGTCTATAGACCACACCTGTGCGGATGGCTGTTCCCATTTTCCTTTCCAGCTTAACCCACAGTATCTCTCCCCCATTTTGTTCCTCCTGGATCTCTGTGGCCCTTATGTCATTTTTCACATACAATGCCACTCCTCCTCCCTTCCTGCCTGCTCTTGTCTCTTCTGAATATGTTGTAGCCAGGTATGGCCATCTCCCAGTCGTAGTTATCATTACATCAGGTTTCAGTGATGGCCACAATGTCCAGGTCTGACTGCACAATGACAGCCTCCAGATCTTCCATCTTGTTGCTAAGGCTCCTGGCATTTGCACACATGGCTTCCATGATTTAACTTCCTAGACTGTTTCACTGTTCTACTCAGCCCCTTCCTTGGTTGTCCTTTATCCCTGGTTCTCCTTGCTGTCTGCCCTTCTGCTGAATTTTGCCCTTTTCTGCCTATCCACCTCTTGGGCACTAATCTCCATCTTTTGCACACTGCTTTGCAGAGATAGCCACTCCTCTGGTTCACTGTTAGCGTGGGCGGTGAGCAAGTAGGTACCCTCTTTGCTGGCCTGCCACCCCCCTTTGCTAGTTTAAATGCTTGTCAGTGTAGCATTTAAACTTATCATTGAGTGCTTGGATTCCCCTCCAGGATGGATGCAGGCTGTCAGGCTTGAACAAACCTCCATCCCTCCAGGTGGGTCCCCAGTCACCAATGAATCCAAACCCTTCCTCACAGCACCAGTTCATCAACCATGAGTTAAAGTTCCTGGTGCATGCACTCCTATGCTCTCCCTTGCCTCTCGCAGGTAGTACTTCTGAGAAAGTGACAGAAGTAGCTACTTGCTTGAGACACCTCCCCAATTTCCTAAACTCTTCCTGAACTTCCTTTGGCTCCCCATTTGCCAGGTCATTAGTACCTAGGTGGATAGTGACATCCAGCTCACCCTCCCATCGTGCCTTCCCAGTGATCCCCAGGACCTTCCTTCCATCCCTCCAAGCCGTGGCACCTGGTAGGCACCTCACCTCCCTGTCTTCCCCCTCCTGTGTTCCAAGCTGGATCCCTCTTATGATGGAGTCCCCCACCAGGATTCGCTTCCTCCTCCTCTGGGGTCCACTGCTTTCCCCGCTGAGGTCACCTCCTTGGCTAACCTCCATATCCTTTCCTTCCACTTCTCTGGGTACCTCTATTTGGTTGTTCTCATTTGCCAGTGTGGCATATGAGTTCTTGAGTGGAATGGGATCTGGGATGTGCCTCTGCCTGACCGCTCTAACCCTCCCTGAGCCCACTGTCATCCAAGTGCTCCTCGTTCTCGGCATCCTTTGAGGCAGTTGTTCTAGTTCTTAGACATAGAAGTAACGGAAGCTCCATGGAACAACAACATACTATTTATGACTTCTGAATATAAAACAATAAGGGATAGATCGCTGCGGATTAAAATTGCAAATAACGCCTGTTTCACTTCTGTGTGACCAGTTAAAATGAAATTTTTATTTTTTTTTTCTCTTTATTCGGGAGGCCCTTCCATCATGTTTCTGCCCTGGTCATGGCCCCCGGAGCTTCTGCCAACTGCCTTTTACCCACAGTCTCCCGGTTACCCCCAGAGGTCGGGGCCGTGGCTCCGGTTCTCCCAATTCCGGGCCGAGGGCTTATGTCTGGTTGGGAGTGCGGCGGCAGTGGCAAATTGAAGCCCAGGGAGGGCTTCAGAGAGACGGAGGCTCTCCCCTCCATTTTCTTTGTTTTTCTCCTGGGAGGCGGGGACGTGCAATGATGTTCAGCATCTGCCCTGCTTCCATTGCTTTACGAGTGCCAGCAGCTGCACGACTCCCGGCCTCTGCCAGGGGTCCTTCTTGCGCCGAACACTACCCTGCCCTCCCCCCAGAGAAGGAGAGCAGTCCGTAGGATGCTCTATCCTTCTTCCCCCGGGCGATCAGAGTCCGTTCCCGAACCTGGGTCACCGGCATCGCAAGCGGAAATACAACTGCTGTGCCGACTGGCCGGCAGTTAAAATGAATTTAAAACCAGACACAAAATATTGGAGACGTGAATAAGATGAAGCAGGTGCTCTTGACTCCTTCTGGGACTGCAAAATGATAAGACATTGTGGTATGAATCAGTCACTATTTTAGGGAAACTTGGACTAAACATTACTGGTCATTATTAATACTGTATTTGAGCAACGAGAAGTGTGTGAATAACGATAAACATTTCCCAAATACCACGAATAACAGGGTATTTGTTATGCAGGAAGCAAAAGGAATAATTGTCACAATTCGTGGCTGTTTGGCGTTTTGCTATTTGGCTGGAGTTCAAGCTCTCCTCAGACTTCCCACCCAATCAGAGGCCACTTTGGCAGCTCACTGAAGGCAGGTCATGTGACCCAGCACTTGCAAAAGCTTCAGGCAGCAGAGACAGACGAGTCAAATTGCTGCAGAAAAAGAATGTACTTCCATCCACTTGTTAGAACTAGAAAAAAGTTCAGAAATGTTGACATTTTTTAGTCCCTCTCTAAATCCCAGTTTAGATGTCGATTATTTTACACTGTGGGGTGAAAAACTGGGCTTTTAAGAAAGTGAAAATAAGAGGACTGCAGAGAGAGAGAGAGAGAGAGAGAGGGGGAGGGAGGGGGAGAGAGAGAGAGACACACCACTACAACAACACACACACACTCTGTGTGTACTAAATAAATGAGATTTAACCCTGCAGTGCAGTGAAGAAGACTAACATTAAGGGAGGAAGGTTTAGTTGGCGGTGTATTTTTGATTAGAAATGTAAGGTTTTTGTAACTCAGTTTTTGTCTGACAGGGACGTTTTTTCTATTGTTGTGGCTTGACTTCGTGCCCAAAAAGAAGATTTGAAAAAATATGTTTTTGGCTGGCATGCCAGTGCAGCGGTAGCACTACCGCACATGACACCAATGACCCGATTTCAGTAGCGAGCTCGGGAGTTGGAGGGCTGGCCAGATCGAGCATCCAAGAGACTGCTTTCATCCTCCGGGGAGGGGTGGGACCAGTGACTGGTGTCAGCCTGGTACCTAGGAGCAATGAGGGGGTCAGCACACTAGAACTGCACTTGTGGGGGAGGGGCAGAGGCAGGACAGACACCTGGTGTGCTGTGTACAAAGTATCGCAGCTTGCCGCTGGCATCATTCGACGCCACTTCCTCACGTTAGCGGAAGATAGAATGGGGAACAAAAAACATCTACCGTGGCTGGACAGCACCTGACCCTCACAGGCCCCTGCACCCAACTAGCTAGGCTCATTAGGCCAAATACTGGATCCGGTCCCCAACAGGGGTTAGGGGGACCATGTTGGACCGCGGGGGGGGGGCAGGTCCTGGATATTGGGTTGACGGGGCTGGGGGGCTCTGACCTGAGGGAAAGCCATCTGGTAAAGGGGGATAAAATGATTAACAAAAAAAAAAGTCATAATATTTAAATTTCATATCAGAAATCTTTCTATGAGGAAACCAGTCTTGGGTCCCTCCACTGCCACCTAAGGAGCCATGGTTGCCTGAAGAAGGACATTGAAAAACATAATATTTGGACACACAACAGCTTAATATTTCTCATTAACTTTGTATTTCTCATCCCCATTATTTATTACTAAGGTCATATGCATGAAAACAGGATAGCTGTTCCTTGAGGGTTCATCAGCTCCTATTCGTTCTTCCCAACCTGATGCCCCAATACTCTACTTGTGACATCACAGATATTCTCGCAGCAGCTGACTGTGATGTCACAGCAGGGCATTATAATTTCATATAGGGAATAAACTATAGCGACAGATGAACTTTAAGGGATAAAGGTCATGTTTTTGTGGGAGTTTCTTCAGTAATAAATAATGGAGAGAAGAAATCTATAGAAGATACATGAAATACAGGTGGAATCGTGTCTAAATATTAAGTTTTTCACAGTTTTCCCAATGGTGTCAGCTGCACTTTAAGCAAGTGCGAGTGCACCGGAGCTGGTAGGGTGGGATTAGTTGGCTGGCTTAGCTGATCTTCTGGTCTGTGTATGCACATGGCTGTGCTCTCAAGACATGTTTATAATTTTGTGGCTCTGAGCCCAAGAAGAGGTTTAAAAAAATATGTTTTTTTTCCTGAGAACAGTCAGGCTTGACTGTTATTAGTTGACAGTCAGTGAGACTTGTCAGCTCAGCATTGCTGCAGTGACTTTATTTCATAATAATATAATTTAAATTTAGTACATCTTCCTGTTAGCAACAGAATCACGGCAGGCAGAGGATGTAGCACCAGAAAACGTAGTTGGTCCAGCAGCCCCAGCAAAGCTGTAGCAGGTGTGGAGCAGCGAGCCGCAGGAGAGCGTGAGCGGCAGCGTACTGCAGAGTGATGCTGGGGGTGCAGTCGCCGTACAAAATTATGTTTTACTCCTTCAAAGCCTGCAGTCTCCACTAGCACCAGCGGACACCAGGGAAAAAGTAAAAGTAGCATTCAGAGTACTAGTAGTGCTGCCAGGAGGACATTGTCATTAACTGCCACTGATACTACCAACGTGAATGTGTCCTCTTCATCCCTTGCCACTGCCACCAGTAGTACCAAGATGAGGACATCCTCCTTAACCACCACTGCTCTGGACCCACCACTCATCCACTGAGACTGCTAGTGTCCCAACTTCTGCTGCCGCAGCGGTCCTGCCAGTTGCAGCTGGCAGTGTGACTGACACTACTCCTACCACTGTGACCCAGACCACACCTGCTACTGTGACTCAGACCACACCTGCCACTGCAACCATGGCAACCACCAGTACTGCTACAGTAATACCAGCCAGTGTGGCCACTACTACCACTGTGACCCCAGCCAGTTGCACAACAATTTCCAGCACTGTGTGCACCCCTACTGTGACACCTCTTACTTCTTGACCTGTCTCTTCTACTTTCGAAATTGTCAGTGCAGATGAAGAGGAGGCACACTCATCCAGGTCTGAGTACTTTCCTACAGATTTGCTCACTGATGCATCATCTGAGGAGGCTAACCTAAGCATCACTGATGATGAGACGGAGTATGGGGAGTACCTTGAGAGCCGTAAAGCAAGAACATTGGGTGACTAATAAACCTCAGCCTCTTGAGGTTGCAGTGGCAGGAGAAAGAAAGATGTGGTCATCATCCCCCTAAACACATGGCAAGCTGCCCTTCAGAACTTTGTTCAGCAGGCTTAATCACAGCCTGAACAGCCAAGTAGAGCAGGTACAGGGGCACCAGTGATGCCAGGGGAAACTCCATAGATGCAGATCCAAGCAAGAAAGGCTAGCGGCACCAAAAGAGTGGTGGTGGTGGTGCTGCTGGTGACACTAGCTGCATGAGTGGTGTCTGGAGCAGTAAGAGCTTGGTGTGGTTGCATTTCGAACTACAGAAAGAAGATAACAGAAAGGCAGTGTGCACTATGTGCAGTATGACCATCAGCAGGGGAAATCTTTGGCAAATTTAGCAACTGCCTTCTTATTGAACCACCTAAAGGTAAAACACCACCAGGTTTTTAAAGCATCGGGGTTTGTGCCTGTGGTTCCATCAGACCCATCCTGTGACAATGATGCAGGCAGTGGTGCTGGTGGCACTGGCAATGCCACAGAACATTCTGCCTCTGCAAAACATGCTGCTGCTACTGGTATCACTTCATCTCCCCTCAACACCAAAGAGTCCTCCATACACCCCAAGCACTCCCACCATGCACCAGTCCCTTGCTGTTTGCACACCATCTGGAAAGCATTGTAACATCCCCCCAAAATCCATGATCAGTGCGAATAAGTGTTCCAGCCCAGAACTAAATACCAGTCATCCTGTCCAACAGCTCAACTCTTCACACAGTTTAGAGGTGAAATGATGGCACTTGATCTGCAACTCTTTATACTTGTGGAAGACACTGGCTTTCACATACTTCTGCAGCACTTGCAGTCACTGTATGAGCTCCCATCACATTCCACATTTTCACACACTGTGGTGCTAAAGATATATGTGAGTGTGAGAATGGCAATTGCTACACTACTCTCTGATGCTGCGGGCGGGGTTTTCCACTGCACCTCAGACATCTGGAGCAGTTCAAACTCCATGCATGCATATCTCTCCTTGACCACATGCTGGTGTGTTCAAAACCCTATGTCTCCTGTTGCGGATTCCTCCTTCTCTACCTGTGTCACTAGCTCTCCCTTCATCCCCTCCACAACCAGGCAGTCATTGCAGGTCTGCTGTTCTAAATATTGGGCTAATGGAGAAAGACCACACATCACCAAACATCCTGACATTCATTCAAGACAAGCTGCAGTCATGGACAGTTGGTGCCAATCTACGTCGTGTTGATTTTTTTATCACAGATAACGGGGCAAATATCGTGAACACAGTTGCCGAAGGAAATTTTTTCAGCATTCGTTGCTTTGCCCATACCTTGAATCTAGTGGTCACATCTGCACTGCGTCACAGTACCAACGCTAGCAAGATTGTCTCCACAGTATGCTCCATCTGTGATCATGTTCATTGCTCTGTAAAGGTGACCAACCAAGTAAGAGAAGTGCAGCAACGCCTTGATTTGTCTCAACATCACTTGATACAGGATGTCAGTACCAGGTGTAATTCATCGTATCTAATCCGGTCTAGACTGCTAGAACAAAATGGCAGTGGAGTACAACATTGGAAGAGTCCTAGGCCACCATGAGTGGTCATTGTTTGATGTCATGGTGAGAGTGCTTGGGCTATTTGAGAAGAGCACCCATGATCTAAGTGTGTCCACTGCCACTATGAGTTAGGAGATCCAAGCAGTACCTATACCGAAAGCACCCATGCAGAGATACGTAGAGCAAAACGGTGAGATTCCAGAAGGAGCGGCTGTGCTTATTGAGGAGCTGCAAGCTGAACTGAATGCATGGTTTGTGAAAGTGGTGGGTAGCCACAGCTGCATATTTGCAGCTTTGCTGGATCCCTGGTTCAAATGCGAGATCCTTCACATGGTTATGGATTGCCACAGAGTGATTCTTTTTTGACAAGCCCTGTGGGATGAGCTGACTGGTGACACTGGTGGCTGGCGCACGCACACAATGTCATGAGAGAGAGGGAATTACATCTGACAGGTCTGGTTCCACTGGCGGAGATGGGGAAAAAAATACCTGTTACTGAAAGTAGCACTGATGGGAGTGAGTGGGCACTGCTCGGCACATTCTTACGTCAAGAACAACAGAAGATGACACAGTCACAGCCTTTTTTGGCAGAAAATACTGTGGGTTTTTTTTAACTCTTTTTTTTTTTTTTCTGTCCAGTCACTGGTCACTGAGGACTCCCTAGGATGTAACCCAGGGGAGTCACCCATTTCTCCCACCCGCCTGAGATCCTCCCACACCCTTCCCCCCCCTCTGGAGCTCCTCACCACTCTGACTTACTGGCTCCACGGCTTGTACACCCCTCCTGTGGCTGGGCCGCTGCTCCTCTTTGGCGCCCTATCTCAGAATCCAGTTGGCATCAGGTGGTGGAGGAGGAATCTGGAACACCAGTGCAGGCAGGAACCGGCGGTGGGCATGGGAGACCAGCTCATGGGTCCATCATCATCCTCCCAGTGGCTGGGGCTTTGTTTTCCACCCCCCCAGGTGTGGACGTGTAATGACGTCAGTGGACGGTGGGCATGCTCCTGCACCCGCCCGCAGACATCTGCCGTCACCTGTACCCAACACATATCCTCTACTGGTGTAGTGCTTCCAGTCTCCACTGGGAGCTGCTATGAGGTGGGGATTCCCAAGCCACCCTCTCAAGAGAGGAAAGCAGTCCTCTGGATGCTTGATCCTCTCCTCCCCCTGTCGACCCCCAGTGCCCTGAGTCTGCTTCTGAACCCGGGTCACCGGCGTGGTGCGAGGTAAGGTGGATGCCTCAGCCCTCAGCACCACCAGGCCATCTGGCAGAAAATATCTTGAACAGCTATTTTGCTGAGTCTCTTGAGCCATTTTTGGTTGATGCATTCCTCCTCCTCGCTTGGCACAAATGGCAGTGAGATATATCAGTTGCCCCCTCTACGAGTGTGCCACCCTAGAGGATGTTTAGCACAGCTGGTAATGTTGTTGAGCCTTATTGTTCGACACTAGACCCTGAACACATCCAACAGCTTGTTTTCATCAAGTTTAACTTGCCATTACTGGGGTACCAATATGAGTTATCCCAATAAAAATAGAGATGTAGTCTCTCAAGTCTGCTTCTGCTGACTGTTTTTATGCATAAAGTTAACCCGCATATTTTCCCCAAGCTTCCTTCTTGCAGTGTTTAAATGCATACCCCTTCATAATACTATAAATACATTAACTTTTTCTGACCCAGATATAACGTCTCTTTTTGACGTTTTAATACGTTATTACAATGTATCTGCTGATCAAGAACACAGCAATAATAGCCCCAAGGTAAACCAGAACCCAGTGAGTGCTAATAACTTGCTTCTCATGTTATAACTTCATAACCATGAGGCTGTGAAACTGGGTGTACTACACAATGCAGCGCTCACCACTCTGCTTTTGCATAAAGCCTACAAAAACAACATTCCCAAAAATTTCTGCTTCCTATTTCCCGCATAGCCCCTAATGTTTTGCAGATACAGCTCGTTTGTGCTGCTTGGAGGCAGTATAGCGCAGTGATCTAAGGCTCTGAGCTGCAAATCTGGTGACATCTAGCAGACCAGACCTGGGTTTGAATCCCACAGCTTCCACTTGCATACTGTGCGACCCTGAACAAGTTACTTAAATTCCTTGTGCTCCCAGGTCACACCTGGAAACAAGCTCTGGTTAAACAGTCCCCCCTTCATCATTTTGCTCTCCCTATCTTGCTTGCAGCTATTATCTCACAAGTAAAAAAGGCTGCCTGCTTTTATTGCTCTTTTAAAATCCTTTATTTCATTTTTCACACATCCACTTTGCTCAGCTGCCACTTGGCAGTCAGCTTATGCTAGGGGAACGAGACAGTCCCACAGGGGTACACTGCCTGTGCCCCCACTTCTGGAGAGAAGAGCCACCCATGGGATGCTCAGTCCTCTCTCCCCTGCTGGCCACCAAGTGACCAAGGTCCAGTCAGAAACTTGGTTCATCGGAGTAGTTAGCCATACTCATGGTACTGTAGCATTATGAGGCGGGCTGTTTCTTTTCATTTTAGAAACCAACACATTTTTTTTTTTTACCTTTTTTTTTTATTTGCCCCTCCAGTTGTCCACCTGGGATATACCCTGTAATCAGATAGGGATGTACACTCACAACAGACAGGGAATTGGATATACCCTGTTCTGGCTCTATAAGCCGTCATTGAGACTGCAAGGAGTTTTTTCAGTCGGGGTCCCATTACACCACATGGCACCTGCCCAGCTCAGCTTTGCTCATTCTGAACCTGGTCCATCAGGACAGTCACACAACCAAAACATTTTGACTGCACCATGTTGGTATTCTTTCTTCTTTTTTTTTTTTGTCCCGGCCCCCCAATCCTCCATTCAGAGGTCAGACCTGCCCTGCCTGTTGTCCCCCCATGCCCAGGCTTACCCCACTGGGTGGGGCCGCCAGGAGGACTCCCTCCCCCCCCCCAAACAGACACTGTAGACAAGCCCCGCTTCCCAGGTTGGGGCCATGGGAGCGCCCCCCCAGTGGACGTCAAAGGCAGTGGAGACTGTGACAGAGCAGGTCGTCATGCCGGGGGGGGGGGACTGGCTTTTTTGATGCTTGCTGGATCCCTGTGGGCAGGGACCTGCAATGACATCCAGCGTCCATCCTGCCCCCTAAGGTGATAGTGCAGTGGACCCCCAGCCTCTGCCAGGGGTCCATAAAGCACTGGACACTCTTCCCCCCTTCCTCCCAGAGAAGGAGAGCAGTCCCAGGAAGCTCGCTCCTTCTCCCCTCGGCCGGCCCTCCGACTCCCGGGTCCGTTCCTGAACCCAGGTTGTCGGCATCGCAAGCAGACATCCAACTACTGTGCCGGCAGGCCGACACCATGTTGGTGTTCTAGTGGGTTGGGGGGCTCCCTGGAGGAAGATCAGCAAGACACTTTAGGAAAAAAAATGTTCTGTGAGGCCTTGCCCTTGGGATCTCCTTGAAAATGAAATGAAAGGATGTAAAAAAAAAAAAAAAGAGCTATAAAAGCAGGCAGCCTTTTTTATCTGTGTGATAAATAAATTATTACAGGTAAGAAAGGAATTGCAGAGTGGTGACAGCATTAAAAACACTTCCCTAAACAAGCCGTATCAATGAAATGTGGTTAATATGCGTGCTTTTAAAGGAAACAATTTAACAACTTGATAGTAGAAATGTCCTGCATTCTTTGGCTTTCTGCAAATTTCAGCTGCTGACCGAGTGGCCTTTCTTAAGCCCTATTGGCCAGGCCCCTAGGCTGTGACTGTCCGATTGCCTTTTCTTGCAAAGTAGAAACAGGCATAGTGTCAAGAGAAAAAAAAAAAAAACACTATTATTGGTTCTCCTGAGAAACACTAAAATTGTTTAAAGTGTGACAAAATTGACCTTATCTAGCTTGGGATTTGGAACCGGAACAAAAAATGTCAAGATTTTAAATTTTGGTTCTAGTTTTAACAAGTAGATAGAAGTACTTTCTCTGCAGCAGCACAAGTCCACACCTTTGTGTCCTCGTGCTTAGACTACTGCAACTCCCTGTACTTTGGGCTTTCAGGGGTTGAAATTTGCCATCTACAGCTGGTGCAGAACGCAGCGGCCCGGGTTTTGACAGGTTCGAGTAGATCCTGTCATATTACTCCGGTGCTGCACGAACTGCACTGGCTGCATATACGGTGGCGGATCACCTTTAAAGTTGGTTTACTGACTTTCAAAGCCCTTCATGGCCAGGATCCGGCCTATATGAAAGAACTTCTGGTTCCTTACTCCCCTGATCGATTGCTCCGCTCGGCTGACGAGGGGTTGCTAGAGATTCCTAGGGTGAATCTTAAATCATCCGGCTCTAGAGCATTTTCTTATGCTGCGCCAACCCTTTGGAATTCTCTACCCCGTCGGTTATGGGAGTGCACCTCTGTGGAGGAATTTAAGAGAGGACTAAAAACCTTCCTGTGGCATTCGGCCCTTTTAGAAAATTGAACTGTACCTGGAATTTGATTTATCTATGTTGAGATGTTGGATTTAAATGTTTGTTTTAAATCATTTAACCTGTAAAACACTTTGGAATTGGGAAAGCGCTGTATAAATAAAAATTATTATTATTATTAAGTCATCAGTCTCTCCTGCCTGAAGCTTCTGAGAGTGTTGGGTCACATTTATTTATTTAGATTTTGGTAACCGGGTAAGCCCACTGAGACCAGAGGTCCCTTTTTCAGGGGCGACCCGGAATTAGTTACAGAAAAGACAATTGACATTTTTTCTTTACAGTAGTTACATATGTTGCACAAATAGACATTAGCGACAGTATACAGGAGCAAAGGAAGGATTCACAGTACAGTCTCAAGCATTAATTACAATAGTTACATTAGATATACAAGTGTAGAAAAGAAACAGTATACATGATTCGCAGACAGACTCTTATGACATCGAGTTTCATCTTCAGTTTGTAGGGAAGGGAGACAACAGTAAATTGACATCAAAGATTAGGAGATACATCCAGGAATGAAGGGAGGTTCAAGGCAGTGCAGCGGAAAAGAGGCCTGGGCTAGGGAGCTAACGGTTACAGCCACAGAGACTGAGATTTAGAAGATATAGTTTGAGTCCAGACTTGAATTGGGTAAGGGGGGTGCATGAGTCAGTCAGGCTGGTTGGAAGAGAGTTCCATAGGTGGGAGGCAGCAAATTTGAAGGAGCGTTTGCCTTGGTTGGAGCGAATCCTAGGGATGTTAAGGGGATGATTCGCAGATGAACGCAGGGTTCGGATTAGTTCTTTGGGAGAGAGTAGCCCTCTAAGGTGGGGAGGGGAACCAAGGGTAGTGAACTTGAAGGCAAGGCAGGCAACGGGGTAAGCTAGCTTGTGCCGAAGTGTGGGCCAGTTTAGTTCCTTAAGTGCCTCACAATGATGCCTCCTAGGAGAGGGGTTTGTGGCGAAACGAGCCACATGGTTATACAGTATGGAAAGTTTGCTGAATTCCGTCTCACGGAGGAACTGCAGTAGAGGAGCTCCGTATAGGATGGAGGGGAGGAGATTGCAGCTAGCAATTACTCTTCGTGCAACCGAGGATAGGGAATTCCCCAGACGGTAAAGGAGGCCAAGTTTTTGGTGGGTGGACTTGGTTATGGAGTCGATGTGGGGTCGGTAGGTCATTTCTTGGTCAAGATGGATCCCTAGGTATTTGAAGCTGGCCATGTTCTCTACTTTTTTTCCTTGGTTTGTGCAGATCTGGAGCAGCTGACTCCTGTCAGGGCCCTGTCGTCTTGAACCAAACAGTACGGCTTTAGTTTTTTCCTCATTGAGTTTAAGGGAGTTTACGGAGAACCAGGCCTCAAGTATCGAGAGACTATTCTGCAGTTTTGTGGCTATGACACTAGGTTGGGGATCACTGCAGTGTATGACTGTGTCGTCCGCATACAAAATGAGTTTGCTGAGGGGGCAGTTTCCCTCAATGTTATTGAGGAAGAGTGAAAAGAGCAGGGGGCCCAGGATTGAGCCCTGGTGATCTGCCTTCAGTGAGCTTCCAAAGTGGCCTGTGATTGGACAGTAAGTCTCAAGAGATCTTGTAGTCTCACAGCCAGTTCCAGAGGTTGAATAATGAATAACGAACAATTGGGACCCCGAATACGAATATTCTGCGAATATTCAAAATAAGGTATTTGTACACCCCTATGAGAAACGATCCCTTACAATTAGAGATCAGAATAATCTTCAAAAAATATTTAAAGTTAGCTGCACTGCAGTTGAAAGACTGATCTTTAAGTATTGGAAGTCCCAGGAACCCCCACAAACGTTTCCTAGATGTGAGCGGCGAATTAAACAATAAGGCATGACAGGGTGTGTGTTATTGTGCAACAATATTACTTACGCCTCAGGTGGTTGAAACATGAGGCCAGAGGCTGAGTGCTTTCAACACACAAGTAGTGATTTCATTACACAATAACACACACCCCGGAGTGCCTTATTGTTGTTATACAATAGTTCGTTTATACAGAATAAAAATATGACAAATTATTTTTAAAATAGTTTTTATTTGATTTTTTAATGTGGAGGTATATATGTAAAGAAAAAAGTTCCTATTTTGAGTGTGTCCATTGGATGGTGCTGCTGTGTGTCTGTAGTCTCCTTGTCTGTGTCTCTCTCCAGCTCCTTGTAATAAGTTAGAGTCTGCTGTCATCCTCTGTCCCCCCCCCGTCGTCGCAGTTTTCTACATTGTTCTCCCGGCGCACTGTGCTTTATTTTTGTTTGTTTGTACCAGGAGAAATTGATGCTGTTAATCTATTGCGTTCATCAGAAGCATGAGCAGTGCAGGATGGCCGCTGCTGACATTCACTTGGTCTGGGTTGCAGCTTTCAGTTGAGGGTCATTGCTTTTACTGTGACTTCTTTTTTACATTTCTCCCAGTACAGTTTGCAGCAGTTCTAATGTGTACTGGGAGAGCAACACAGGACTTACTTATGATGACACTTGGTGGGACTGGCAAGTTAAGAGAAGTCAGGGAGCTGATGATGTGTGCACAGCCACACGCCTTTTGTGGACAAGCTGTTCGGTGCGACTGTTTGTTTAAATGTGTAAACAAAAAAAAAGACACTCTTGGTGCGATTTGTTACGTGGGGGGGTTGTTAATTTGTTAATCGGGTTCGAACACTATACCTTTTTAAACTTCTTGTGGCTGGCAGTGGGGAATTCAGTGTACACAGCTTGTGTTGGAGGCTGGGTAAACAGTTGTGGTTGCGAGGGCACTGTGATGCCTTGTTGGCTTCGCGGTGGCTTCACTACGGAGGAGGGGATTTCCTTTAGTGTTCTGTGGTCATGTGCGAGCCTGGACTTCATACAGGGATGTTATTGTGAAATATTATCAGTGTTCCAGGCACCCACTAACCAATCAGGATACAGGAAATTTATTTGCCATTGTCTAATACTGTTTATAGCATATCTATATGACATTAATTTTTTTTTAAATTATACAGTGTTTTGGAACATATAGATATTACGCAATGGACAGAAGATACTCTACAGCTTAAACTACTGTAGTTCTACCAAGGTCCTTTTGTGGCCTCGCTCACTGCTCTTATAATACAGCATAACATAACTATATAACCTCAAAAGCTGTTACTTATTTTCCTATAATTAATTTGGTCACAGGTATATTTATGAAATTGTTGCAGTATGCCAATGCTAATGTATTGGTTTGTTTCCACTCTCGTATTGTCTATATGTATATTTTGTATTGTAACTATATTTTGCCAATAAAAATGTTTTTAAAAAAAATCTAAAACAGTTGAGTTATATTATATGGTCAGGGCTTACTGTATTTGGAATTCAGACAGTTCAGAAAGTGTGTTGTGCACAGTTGGAAAGTCGCTGTGCACATTCTAAAGATGTTGTCCTGCAAGTTCTAAAGATATTGCTGTGTACATTCTATAATCAGTGCACCTGACTTGCCCTCTCGCACTGACTCAGCTGCTTGGTTTCAGACCACGTCTTAGGAGAACAGTCTACCTGAAGCCTACTTCCTTGCTCCCGCTTTCATTCACTCGTTCTGCTCCAGTCGCACACATGTTAGGATCTCACACAGAAACCGTATACTATAAAAAAACGAAATATGGGCGACTCTGCACAACCTGCTTTGTGTTTCCATCTCAGGGTTGAGATAACAGCATGGACCTCTCAAGCTTCGCTGTTGAGGTCCATATGCTGTTATCTCTACCTCCTCGATGGACACACAGGCTTGTTGTGTATGGCCACCGCTACATTATTCCTTATATATATGAAAAAACTAAAATGGAAGTTGTCACATGCCCTTAAGGCATAAATGACTGTTTGGGTATAAAATAAATGCTTGTTCTGCTGAGAGAGAGAGGTGTCACTGAGACTCTAGTACAGAAACCGGCAGTGCCTATGTTTCAGCTGGGGAGGGGGGAGGCAGAGGCGAGGAGAAAGAAGCTAAGGCAAGTACAGAAACTACCAGTGCCTGTGTTTTGGGGAGGGGGGCAGGGGCGAGACAGAAAGGAGTGCCACTGACAAGCAAATTCCGAAACTGCCAGTGCCTATGTTGCAGGGGTGGGGCAGGGGCAACAGAGAAAGGAGTGTCATTGAGTGGCAAGTACAGAACCCAGCAGTGCCAGAATTTCGGGGGGCGGGGGTGTGAGATAGAGAAGTGCCACTGAGTGGCAAGTTCAGAAACTGGCAGTGACAATGTTTTTTTTGGGGGGGGTGGGTAAGAGAGAAATGCCACTGAGCAGAAGGTTTAGAAAAAGTATTCATTTAACTTTTTTTTTAATACTTTTTCCATCCCTCTGGTGTTACTTCACCTCCGCCCCCCGCCCACTCAGACACGCCTCGCGGCGGGACTTAGCCCTCATGGCAGGGCTGCCCCACGGTGATGGAGACCAACTGGGTGCCCCAGTGGAACCCCGTGAGACTTATAACCTCGCAAATTACCCCTCGTGGGGGGGGATGCCCCCAGGATGGAGACCTCGTGGGTACCCCCATGGGGCCACGTCCATACCAGGAGCTGACTGGAGGATTACAAGGCATGGAGGGGGCAGTTCTTGCGTACCCTGATTCCTCCAAGGACAATGATGTGCTATGGGGCCAAGGAGGAGGGGCACGCGAAGACATGCCTCCACACCAGACTCCTGCCGCTGTCCTTCCTACCCATGTAGCGCCTATCTGCCCTGCCACCCAGGAATTCCAGATGGCAGTGAGCCATGGATGCAAACCCACCCGGAAGAGGAGAGCTTGTCATACGGGTGCTCAATCCAGCTCCGCCTCCGCCCCCAGCTAAGACCCGGGCTCGTTCCTGAACTCTGGTTGCTGGCGTAATGTGAGGTGTGGTGTCCAGCACTTCAATCCTCCGCACCACCGGGCTGGCCCTTCGTTTGACTTTTAAAGAAGAATTTGTATATAACAAGCATCCGCCTGCACCACAGTGCTATATCTGCATTCTGTCTGGAAAACAGGAGAAGTGGCAAACAAGCATTATTTCTCATTCCAAATGCTTGTGTGCCAGATTGGGGGTGGGTGGTTAATTACTGGTGTTTGGAAGTGGCCTACCGGTGCAGCAGTTGAGCTTCCACTCGTGATACCGACATCACGGGTTTAGAAGTGAGCCGAGGGAGTTGGAGGGCTGGCCGGGGGGGGGAAGGAGGATCAAGCATCCCCAGGGCAGGAGAGGGTAAGGAAGCATCCAGAGCTTGACCGACCCCTGTTGGAGACCAGGGGTCTGACAGCCGCGGCTTGAATACTTCTGGAGGCGTGACAGACATCCGGCACTTTGTGTGCCACCATGTCATTGCACGCCACGCCTTCCTGTGGGTCAGCATCTACAAACATCACTGGCCGAGCAGGAGGACGTGCGCCATCCGCCAGACCCCATACAGTTAACAGAAGCACTTCCCTGGACCACTAACCAGTCTCCATTCAGGGAGCACCCCTCCCCGATGGCCCTACCCTGGGGGGGGGGGACCAGGGTGCACTCCAGAATGTAAGTCAGTCCCAGGAGATGGGGGATGGGTGGCAGGGTGCACTGAAAGTGGCCAGCCGGTGGCCTCCCAAAAAATACTTGTATTTGACACAAAATCC
This sequence comes from Neoceratodus forsteri, assembly GCA_016271365.2. Taxonomy (NCBI): domain Eukaryota; kingdom Metazoa; phylum Chordata; order Ceratodontiformes; family Ceratodontidae; genus Neoceratodus; species Neoceratodus forsteri. Next base: position 1,544,847,197 of record CM028131.1, on the reverse strand, counting down.
CTAAATCTATGACTTGGGTCTTCAGTTCCTAAACTGTTAGGAAATAAAGATAAAAGCACACAAATTCAGTTAAACTACACCTTAATTATGAAAAACAAGACAAATCTAGATATGGAAAATACAGTGACAAACATTTGTTTTCTTCCCTGTACCATGAGTTTGAAACAGTACACTGACCCCCAACTTTTGTTGCCTGCCCCCTACTTTGAAAGCACAGGGCCAACCCCCCCCAATTTGAGATCCTAATGCAAGCTGTGGTATATTACATGTACTCACTGTACAGTGCACACTGAATTATCCACCCACTTTCTTCCAAGCAAAATTGGGTGGATAATCGATGGTTATGGATGATAAAGGGCAATAAAATAGCACGACATATTGCACAGACAAAATCTGGCGGATCGTTGAAGATGACGTGGAATAAGGTGGCGGAAAATCAAGGGAGCACAGTACATTTCTGTGTTTATGCAATACGTGTGGACAGAAATCCAGTGTCATAAAAAGTGTTATCTCCACATATGTGTGATCAACGTTAGAACCTGGAATTTTGATGCATATGTTGGGTAAACACTACCTGTCAATCATCCTCGCCTCTAATGGAAATACCAGTCTGTTGTATAAACAGGACATGCTATGGGGACCTGTTAATTTGAGAGGGAGCCCGGTACATTTTTTTGGTTTTTATTGGTTAATATATCTGCCTGATTTTGTTTTGTCTGCTCTGAACTTTTTGCAGTGTAGTCGAATCGTGACACCAGTTGTTGGTTTTGCCATTTTGTGTGTTTTTTGGGGGAGCGTTATTGCTCGACTTTTTGTCCCCCCCCACACACACACACCAGTTATCAGTTTACAAATAAAAAAAAGTGAAGACTGTAGACTAGTCCCCTGAATCAGCCCAGCTGTATCCAGATGAGTGTAAAATATTGGATTTTCCAGACGCATGGATTTCTGTTGCCACTAAGAATATGCTTCGCTTTAATTCTGCGTGTGATAGAATAGGGCTGCATGTTGCACAGACTGGAGACATGTCTAACTGCTTACTCCACAGTAATACCAAGGGTGAATGAATGCCTGAGAGTTTGAGGAGGGAAAGACAAAGTATACGGGTTATTGCAGTGTAAAGCAAGAGGACCATAGAAATAGAGTATTTGTATTGTTGTCGAAAAATAATTTAATCTGTGTACCCCAATGTGGGATGATGAATGTGGCTCTCTTTTTGACGTTGTCTTTATGTTCTCTAGAGGTATGCAGTTATAGTAAATTCAGTATATAATGTCTGTTCAGAAAAGCATGGAATTGTGTGTTGAGGGTTTTTTTTTTTTTTTCATTAAATCACCTACTTGTGGTGCTGATGGGCTGAGAAAGCTGTTGCACTGCCTTCATGATCATGTTTCTAAGGTTACAAATTAATTGCCATCTGTTGTTTTTTTTTTTTTCTTAATTTTTATGACCGGTCTGTGTTTTTCTGATAGATGCCGTTTGCAGTGGCTCAGACTGTAATACAGAAGGAAAATGGCCTGCAACACATACGCAAGATGTTATACTCCAATGACCAAGGGGTAAAGAAAGCCGCCATATCGCTGCTGAGGAATGCCTCACGGAACCCGAGCCTTCACAAGGAGATGGGTACGCCTTATGGGTTTCTGTTTAGCCATCCTACTGAAGAATTGATCCGTTGATTTTGTTGTACAGTGTACTTCCCCTGAATAACAAAGCTGGGACGCAGGCTTTCAGTGGAGTTCTGCCTCCACAGTTCCGCAGCTGAGTAGACTGAGCAGGTTAAATGACTTGCTCAAGGTCACACTGCAGTGGTCAGGACAGACACTGGCCCACCAGCAAATACTGTAGGTTTTGCATCATGTCAGTGAATGTTCCTTTAACTAGCCCTTCCAACCTATTTGATTCTCACAACCTCCGCTTGCATAATGTGTGACTCTGAACAAGTCGTTTAACCGCCCAGTGCTCCCAGGACACCCCTAAAAACAGGCACTTGTGCCTAGTGGGCCTTACCTGGTTACCAAAGACTAAAATAAAAAAATACAATAATGTGTGGGCAACCATACACAGCAAGGCTGTTTCTCCATCAAAGGGTTGTGACAGGCTGGAGGTGGTGCAGCTTATGGTAACTAAAATGATTCCGGGCCAGCAGGGCAGATCCTACGCGGATCGGCTTAAGGCACTGAACATGTGCTCGCTCAAGGCCAGGTGAGAGAGGTGTGACATGACAGAGACCTTCAGGTTCCTGAAAGGAATGAACAAGGTGCAAGGAACTTATCTGCAGGAGTAACAAATTTAGAGCACAAAAACATGAGTGGACGCTCGTGGAAGGAGTCAGGAAGGACGCGGGAAAGTTTTATTGTACAGCGGGAGTTATGGAACAGTCTGCCAATGGAGGTGGTGGGTGCCAAAACCATTCATGGTTTCAGGCCCAGTTTGGACAGAGTTAAGGGCTTTAGTAGATACTCAGAGGGTGGCAGTAAGACAGAGAGCAAGAGGCTGACTAATGCAAAGACCCCGTATTGACAAAAGCTCTCGGGGTACGACAGGGTGTTAGGGGCAGACTGGGTAGACCACTGTTCTTTTTCTGCCTTCATTGTCTGTCTTTCTCTGATAACATCAAAGGAGCCGCGAGAGTGACATTTGAGTGGTACTTGATGTCATCATAGCCCAAGAGATGGAAACATGGCCAGTTGCTGTGGCTGACCACGTATTGTTTACACAGTACATGGCCCTGAATGCATCATCCTTAGCTACCCTGCCACCCGACAAGTAAACACCCTGCACAAACTCATGCTGTTCTTGTGGGTATCCTCAGTGTTTTGGTTTTGCATGGCCATTGGACAGTGCCGTGCGTGTGGGTCTTTGTGACAAAGCTATTGAGGTACAAGGAGAAGGCATCGTACCACAGTAGCTACATCACTACTGTAATACAACAGGGTATCTGAGTGTATATATTCTCAGTCACACCGCCACCTGACCACATAGTATTTCATTATAATGTGGGTGAATGTGTCACGCCCCCTGGTATCGTGGTACAGATTAGTTTGTCGGATATCGTTCCTCAGTGGGTTACAGATTACTGAATGCAGATTCCCTAATGTGACCTGTCTGTGGCCTTTACAAAGTAGTTTATGACTAGGTCTTAAGAACTCGATCCACATGAGTCGCATAGTCTCTGCACATCAACAGAGGGTTGTGGACAGCTTTGGAGTGCCTCCTTTGCATAGGATACGCACCCCTTGGGCACCCCGTGGCATCCACAGCTGTAGCGGCATGACTACACTGTGCCTGGTTCCTGTCCATGCAACTTTCTCTGCACCAGACTGGGTTGGAGTGAGAAAGGCGGTGGGGGCAGACATCCACCCAGTTCTCAGCGCTGCCAGGGCAATGAGTGTGGCCAGTGGAAAGGGTGTATAATTCACAATCCAAGGGGCTACTGTAGTGGCTACACGCCCCCTCTTCGCCCAGCCATCCTGACATCAACTGTGCACGTACGGCCCACTCACCCTCAGATACCAGCCCCAGGAGCAGAGGTCTGGCCAGCACCGGCTGGTTAAATCTGAATAGCCAAAACACAAACATCCCATGCTTCCTAATAGGAGGGTGCCATCCAAAACCAAGGCACAGCAAAGGGAACACACAACTGCAGGACACCGCTTAGTGCTGTGTTCTCAATAAACTTCATTTTTGGAGACTATTGTTACCTTCTTTATTATTTTTCATGCAGTGTACTGCCGTTTTGTGTTCCCTACATTTGCTGTAGGCCTGCAGCTGTCAAAGGGAATATTGCAGCCCGTGGAGGACCGGCATTGGCTGCCATATCCCATGGACACCTGCGCTGTGCGGAGGATCCACAGCAGTCACCTCAGGCATTAGATTGGATGCCTGGCGATCTTGGTCACAGTGCTCTCAGCCCTGCCCACAGTCCCTGCACAGGGGCTTCGCACTAGCAGGTAACGGGGGACGGGGCTGTGGATCGCACCCATTCCCCAGCGGTCCTGGTGCAAGCGGCAGGGGTACACTTTTTTCAAGCATATCCCTGTGCTGTTTGTAGATCGAATCCGGTGTACAGCAGCACTGGGCTGAAAAACAATGGCTCTCACTTATGTCTTAGACAGGTAATTAGGCTGAACAGGTGTTTTAGTCTTTAAACTGCCACTTTGTTTCCATTGAAGCTTTGACCTTTTGCAACAGCAAGATACTGAGGCCAAAATGCAGCTGAACTAATGGGCAGCTGTAGATCTGTGGAAGGGAAGAGCTGTGCACTTCAAAGCAGTGGTTCATGTTTTGACAAAATGTTATACCGGAAATTCAACATATGGTTTGAGTACGGAATCCTACAACTGATAAGATTCTTACCTCTGAGACACAGAGCAAGACCCTTAACATCTGTCTGCTGAATCTCTCTCTGCAGTTTATCCCTTATCTGTCTCTGTGCTGTTTCAGTCTCCAAGTGGCAGTGGTGGAGCTAGAGGGGGGGCTGGGGGGGTGGTCGCCCCTCCTGGCTGCCCCAGTGTGAGTAGTGGTGCCCCACCAACACCTTTATTCACTGTTTAGTGCCCATTGTGGAGCCCGTGATTGACTGAATCCCCCCCAAAATGCTCCCAAACCTGGCTCCGCCACTGCTGACTGGTTGAAATAGCAACAGCATTCTGCCCCCCTTCCCGATTGTAAAGCACTTTGAAATAAATTATGTAGGAAATATGTATAATATAAAACCAAATTATTTTCCTTTCCTGTACCTTCTTATGGCAGCAGTAACACACAACAAGGTGTGGGTTGTGTGACAACCCATAATCTCTGGTGGTTGTGAGGCAGAAGGGGTAGCCAAGTGCCTTGAATCATCAGGGGCATGGCTCATTACACAACCAACCCACAACCAAACCTTGCAGTGCGTTATGACACTTAACAAAATGGGTACTTAAGGGGAAAAAGAACTACAAACAAACTGAAAGAAGTTCTGAGGTTTGTTATGCCTGATTGCATTATACAGTATACCCATTAAAGCCCTGCAGCCACTTCCCTACTTTGCGTCATCGAAACACTCTTTTTGATGATGGGGTTGCGGCTGGCACTTGGTGGCTCAGCAGTACTTTGAAGTGAGACTGTAAATGAAGTAAGGTACAGTATAAAACTACAGCTTCCGTCAGGAAACAAATTCCACCTGCCACTGATCAACATCTTCGGCCAGGCAGCTCCTTTCCAGGAACTGCCTGCTCCATGGAAATAACGATGTTGTTCGCTGCTCTTTAACAGTGAAGGGAATAAATCAAAGCAAGGTTAATTCTGAAAGGTACCTGCATTTTCTGTGCCCCACAACCTACACACACAAATACAACTGTAGTTAGGGGAGGCCTTCTGTGTCCAGGCTATTTGCTCTACTACAGCTGGCTAATGACTAACACTTTCTTACTGTTTCTAACTGGAAAGGAAAGACAAAGTTCCTGCTTTACAGGTAAGGTAATAAATGCAGAACCATTAAAGAGTTCCTTTTGAGAAAGGAGGAAGTTGGTTAACATGTTTACTTTGATGCATTGCCAAAGTTAAACATTAGTGGCTTTTTTACAGGCAGAGGGCAAACATGCAAAATATTTATCTAGAACTGATGTCCAAATCTGTGAAGATCTGTGCAGCCCACTAGTACAGCAGTAGTAGTACTACCTCTCACTAAGCCAGATACCTGAGTTTGAAAATTGACTCCGGTTGCTAGGAGGCTGGCCTGGGGAGGTAGAATTGAGCATCACTAGGACAACTCTCCTCTCCTCTCTCGGGAAGGGGGTCGCTGCATCCCAAGTATAGCTGCCCTCCCTCCAGGGATGGGACTCCACATCCCAAGAACAACTCTCCTCCCTTGGGGAGAGGGGACGCTGCATCCCAAGGACAGCTCTCCTTCCTTGGCAAGGGGGGGACGCTGCATACCAAGGACAGCTCTCCTCCCTAAGGGGGGGTGGACTCTGCATCCTAAGGACAGCTCTTATTCCTTGTTGGTGTGGGATACTGCATCCTAAGGACACCTCTTCTCCTTTGGGGGGAACTCTGCATCCCAGTGACAGCCGTCCTTCCTCAGGGAGAGGTAGGAACACTGCATCCCAAGGACAGCTCTTCCGCTACTTGGCTGTCCCCTGGTGGAAGGCAGGTAGCAGTGCAGCTGGAATACCTAGGGTACTGGATCAAAACAGCGCTGTAGGAACCGCGCTGTGTGAAGCGCTGAAGGATTTAGAGCGACAGGGGTAGAACAGTGGTAGGGAATTACCGCTACTCCAGTCACTTGGCACTCTTCCTGGAATGGATCAAGTTGCTGTTTGCTGGGGGGCCTGGCCAACACACTCCCATGGTGCAGTGGCTTGGGCATCAGCACATGGAGTGGTAGGAGACCTGGGACCGTGGTTCAGTTCCTGCCAGGTCTCCTCCTGCTGCAACTATTTATTTTTACAAAAAAATAGTAATTTTCCCTCTCCCAATGTTCTAGCCATCCCCAGAGTCCACGACCCCCCAGAGTTGATTATTTTGAGTCCGGGGATACGGGGGGCTGAGCCCCACTCAAAAATAAAGAAGTCCATAAATACCTTATGTCTGTCCTGGCCAAGCGACTAGACAATGTCCTCCCCACCTTAATTAACCTCGACCAGGCAGGTTTCGTAAGCTCTAGATTCACAACTGACAACACACGGAGGGCACTTCATCTGGTCCAGGAAATGCAGTCCTGCAAAGACCATCCATCCTTCTCAGCTTAGATGCTGAGAAAGCATTTGATAGTCTCATGGCCCTGTCTTTTTGCCACTATGTCTAGGATGGGATTTCCCGCTCCCCTTATCTCTATGATAAAAGCGCTTTATTCCTCCCCCAAGTCTGTGTCAAGGTGTCTGGTCACCATTCAGCCTATTTTCCCGTGTCCCCCGGACTATTTGCCATTTTCATTGAGCCATTGGCCCAGGCAATTAGACTCTCCCCATACGTGGGGTCCAGATGGAAGGGACGGAACATCGCATAGCTTTATATGCTAATGATGTTCTACTCTTCCTGTCAGATCCCTCACAGTCCATCTCAACTGTCTTCAAAATCCTTGAGGACTTTGGATCATGCTTAGGGCACAGGCTCAACACATCCGAAACGGACACACTTGCATTCCATTTTGCTCCCCCTCCACCATTTAAACAGACCTACCCATTTCGTTTGGACCTTGAAAAATTGAAATATTTGGGTATCTACCTCTCGCATGAGGCAGGAAATGCCATGCGAAATAACTATGACCCATTCTAATCCCAGCTACAGCTGGATCTAGCTAGATGGAGTGTCCTCCCGCTTAACTTCCTTCAGAGAATAGAGGTTGTACAGATGGTGACTCTGGCCCGGGCCCTTTACCTCTTCCAAAATGTACCAGTATACATTCCAGCCAAAACATTCCTTACATGGAATAAGGCTATCATGGGGTTCATATGGGCCTGGAAAGCGCCCAAGAGTGAACTCTTCTAGCCTCTCTCCCCCCAGAGGGAGAGGGAGAGGTGGGCTGGCCCTTCCCAATCTTAAACTGTACAATTGGGCCTCACACCTCTCCTTTATTGCTACTCGCTTTATGAGGACCAGCCCAGCCCTTTGGAGGGAGATTGAGGAGGGTTTCCTCCCTATCAGTGATTTCATCAGGCTGACTCTGTATCAAAGCCCCCCCCACACCTTAAACCAGTTGGCCACTGGCCCATGGATCTCACACCAGATTAGAACCTGGAATTCGGTTAACAGGCATTTCTCCCTCTCCCCATATCTGTTATTTTTATGCCTGATTGCCCTCCTGGAGAGTTTCCCTCCTGCTCGACTGGATCACACATTTGGTTCCTGGGACCGTCTTCACCTCACCACCCTTTCGCAGTTCTTAAATGGAGGCAATTTTCAATCCTTTCAGGAGCTATACCAGGCACATGGACTAAGGCAGTATGATTTTTTTAAGGTATCTACAACTGAGGCATTTTTTTTATTTCCCTCCCACCTGAAACATGAGGATCCCCCCTCCCCCCGGTATCCCTATTTCAGAAACTCCTAGCTGCCTCATGCAATCTCTGTCTTTTACCAGGCCCTTAGTGAAACAACGGGAAGCACCAAGGGGGCACTTGAGAAGGGAAATGTGGAGCTGGGCATGAATATCACACCACTACAACGGGGCAATAGCTGCCTCCTGTCCTCTAAACTCACCGATTCCCACAGTTGGAGATTATTCTTGTGGCAACTGATACTCAGATACTTCTGAACCCCAGTTATAACAGCTCACTTCTTAGCAACTAGAACACCCGAATGTTGGCGCCAATGTGGGGATTCATTACATCACTCCCGTGTATTTTCGTTTTGCCCAAAAATACAACCCTTTCTGACCTCCCTACAGCTAGAACTGGAGGCCCTATTTGGGCACCCAATCCTCCTTACAGCTGACCTCTTCATACTGCATATTTTTGCCCCGAGGATTTAGGGACTCACATACACGTTGCCTGTTAGGGATTACCCTTTTGGCAGCAAAGAAAGCTTTAACTAGATGCTGGCTCACACCTCAGGTTCCCATGATACCTGAATGGAGAGAAATAGTGACCAATGTCTATAGGTCTGAGAGAATCTCTTACCATTTAAATGATTGTACTGAATTATGTTCACTAAAATGGACCAGATGGATTCTGTATATTATGTCTAAGGATCCCAATTTTGTTCCCTAAGATCACAGACCCCCCCCCGAGAGCGAATTGGGAACTATACTGAATGGGGATTTGAGGGTTGACATACCTCTAGAGGTCCTGATTGGGGGCCGGTGGGAGGGTTCTCCTGTATGAATTCCCGAATTGCTCTGCTTATGTTCTATCTTCAGGGGAGCTGGATGCCACACCTCACGCCACACTGATGACCCAGGTTCGGAAACGAGCCTGGGCTGCTGGGGGTCGGCAGGGGAGGAAGGAGATTGAGCATCCAAAGGACTGCTCACTCCTCCTCGGGAGGTTGGGAGGCGGCCGCTCGAGGTGACCTCTGGCGGGCTGGAGTTACCAACAGAAGTGTTGCGGCGCATGCCACGGGGGTGGAGCCATGGCAGTACTTTGTCTTGGCAGCCGGGCTCCACAGGGGCGAACATGTACAAAAACTCTCCGCCCGACAGGCGAAGTGCACCTCCTCCGTAGTCCACACTCCCAGAACGGACTCGGCCTATTCCTAGCCTCCCTCCAGCCCGGTGTCTCAATACTAAGAGAAAGAGTGCCTGACGGAGGCAGACCTTCCGGAGGGCAGACCCGAGGAATGCCTGGTGCCGGAGAGAAGATAATGGATCAACCGAGTCATGTAGGGAGGTAGAGACTGTGATTCTGGAGGTCACTGGAGAGAGTTCGGTGTTAGGGGTGAAAAAATAGAGTTCGGAAAAAAAAAGTTCCATCTTCAGGCATTGAAACTCATGGTACTGATTAGGCCTGTTGATCTGATGTCCTGTATATATCAGTATATGTGTAAGAGATGAATTTGTGACTGCCAATACACTGTATTTTGTTAATGTAAAAGTTAATAAAAATTATATTAACAAAAAAATAAATAAAATCCCGTTATTGTTACTGGGGTTGCACTGTTGTTGTCATTTCGATCTGTTACCCAACCTTATTTGGGACAGCACTGTTTTCCTTGTGCCATTTATTGCTGCATGGTTTTTATATATGGCGACATGACCCTGTGTCAGTAAGTAGATGGGGTAGATACCGAACGCTAGGCGCCAGACACCAGGTGTGCATGCGTGGGCATTATTGCATGCCGGTACCATCAGGGGGAAAAATAGGAGCTGGTGGAAACAGCCTTGGTCCAACGTTGTGCCAGAACCCCCCAACCCCACCCCAGCAAGCCCACACACAACAGATATGGCAAGCAACCCACCACTATTGTGGTCCGGGGTAAGTGGTGGAGAACCATAAGTCCATGAGAAGGTTGGTGACAGGGCTGGGAGAGTGCCATCAGGTGAACAGGGTGGAGGGCGAACAAATAGCTTGACTTAAAAAAATACAGTATATATTAGGGCCTCCCAGGTGGCCCAAGCACTACTGGGTCAGTGACCCTGGCTCTGGGCTGCCCAGTGCCACAGTGCTCAAACGCCAGCAATGAGGGTTCAGGGCTGACCAGTGCCACAGCACCCATGCGTCAGTGACCCTGGTTCAGGACTGCCCAATCCCGCAGTGCTCATGTGTCAGTGACCCTGGTTCAGGGCTGCCCAATGCTGCAGCATTCGCATGCCATGACACAGGTTCAGGGCTGCCCAGTGCCACAGCACTCATGTGTCCATGACCCTGGGTGAGGGCTGCCCAGTGCCACAGCAGTCGTGGGTCACTGACCCTGGTTCAGGGCTGCACAGCGCAAACCCAACACCCACCTTTATGTCCTCTACTCCACCTCTAATTGACTCTGTTTTCACCTCAGAACAGCCCATGCAGTCAGCAGTTACAGGTATATATAAAAGGTCACTATTAGACCAATTGCCCCACGGTGTCCAGAACCTTTTCTTCCTGATGGGCAACAAATACACTGCTTACTCCGCGGGAGACAATAGACTGCTTACGTCTCTTACGAAAACTGTCCTAGGACAGTTGTCATTTGGAACTAGAGCTATCAAAGCATGGAACTCTCTACCCCCAACTGCAACTGCGCTTACTTCGGACTCATTCAAAGTACAAACATTCGCCTTCCTTCTCAAGAAATATAACTGCCAGTACTTGGCATTTAACCCAATCGCTGGTGTGGCTAACACCTGTTCTGCTATATACTTTACACCTGTACTAGCGTGATTTATCATGCATTGTCCTTGCTGTTATTATTTTGTTATTGTATAACTGCCTGTGACTTGAATACCTTTGAAAAAGGGCTCTTGAGCGGAAACGGTTTCCGAATACAATAAACGTAACTTGAACTTAAATAGTTTTCCAAAACAAATGCTAGCATCATTGTATAAACCAGGTGAACCCAGATTTGTCTAAAGAAATTAGTGGTTGATCAAGTCAGAGGCCTTGGTGAGGTCCACAATAATGTCCGGGCTACATTGAAACTTATGATAGGCCTCATGAGCCGTCTGTGTGTTGCCTGTGTGGGAGGCAGCATAGAGTAGTGATTAGAGTACAGAGCTGTGAACCAGGCAAACCAAGTTCAGATCCTACAAGAGCCTCTTACTCTGCAGGACCTCGAGCAAGTTATCCAACCTGTTTCTCCAGAACAGTCAGTTGTAAAATGGGAAGATGCAAGCCCCCGTTGCAAGAAAAGCTACCAGTTTGTTCCTTAAGGGGAACTGTGGGAAAGTTTTCTTCACTGAGAATGGTGTCTTACTCAACCATTAAAAAAGGAAAGGACACTACTCAAATCACTGGAAAATATTTGATATTTGTTCGGCCACCATAAACAACTAGATCTTTCACTTATACAGCTTGGTCATGAGCAGTGGGCCATCTTGTTGTATATACTCCTCAAATATATATAATATTGTTTGCAAAAAAAAACTCCTTTAATGCACCATTTAGGGTGAAGACAACAGTGACAAAAGAACAGAAATGTGGTTTCATTGTTTCCAACCCTGATACCCCACCTCCACCCTTGAAGCAAATCAAAGGTGGAGTTTTCCTTGGCATTGTCAACCCTACAGTTCAGAAATGGTCCTAGGCTAGAGAAGTGGTCTGGCATCTGGCAGGTGGGGTTCAATGCCAAGAAATGCAGGGTCATGCACCTTGGAGCTAGGAACCCAGTGGCCAGCTACTGGCTGGGGAGCATATAGGTGTCCAGTTCAGAGGAGGAAAAGGACTTAAGGGTGATAGGGGAGACATGGAACACACTGTGCACTGCTGTAGAGCAGCAGCCAAAATAAATGAAATGCCGGGATACATCACCAGAGGAATCACCTCCAGGAGAGAGTAAGTCATTCTGCCTTTATACAGGTCATTGGTGAGACCACACTTGGAGTACTGTGTGCAGTTTTGGTGCGCTTATTTGAAGAAAGACATCAGACTACTGCAGGGGGGCCAGCAAAGGGCAACCAAGATGGTCCAAGGCATGGGGGTAAAAACCATATGGTGAGAGGTTAAGGGAGCTCAGTTTGTGTTCCCAGGAAGACAGCCGGGAAAGAGGAGATATGCAAACTGCAGAGAATTGAGGTCGGCCCACTGGCACAGGGGCAGGGTGCCTGACTGTGACGCTGATGGCTTGGGTTCGGGAATGGACTCAGGACGTCAGAGGGCCAGCCGGGGGGAGAAGGATTGAGCGCCCTTGACTGCTCTCTACTGGGTAGATTGTCCGCATCATGCCGACTCCCTGGCGGATGCTTTGGACCTCCATACATGTACCATCTAGGTTGGGGGGGGTGGGGCAGATGCTGGTCATCATTGCACGTCCCTGCCCTCAACTAATATACAAAAAATGTGCCACCAGACAAATAATGCCGGCGATGGTTCCCGCTCCATGGTCAGGACCCCTTTCTGCCCTAAACTGATAGAAAACCTGCCGGGAAGCCGGCGGCCCTGCCTTGGGGGTGGGTGACCTGGGGTGCAGGCTGGAGGAGGGTGTTCTCCGACAAAAGGCTGACATGGTGTGACAGTGCCAAGCAGATAACAGTTGGGACCTGAAAAAAGAAAAGCTGCAAAGAATTGAAATGTTAATATTTGTGAACTTGTAATAATCCTACAGTAATGTCAACAATCTTATTGTCAGATGTTCTTGTAACTCAACGTTTTTTTTATGTTTTTGCTCTGCGGTCATCTATGTGTCATGTAGATGGCCTGGGTCGTGCCTGAAAATGGTTCCTGGGACCAGTGTACTAACCCGGTTATCAATTACATAAATAAATCTAAATAAATAAATGATAGAAACCTTCAAGTACCTAAAGGGTATAAACAAGGTTGGAGCAGAGGGTATTTTCAATTTAAAAAGGGAGGGGGCCACAAGGGGGCACAGTCTAAAACGTTTGGGGGTTAGATTTAAAAAGGAAATCAAGAGACACTTTTTCACGGAAAGGGTGGTGTCAAAATAGCATGAACTGCCAGAGGAGGTGATATGGTTGAAAACAGTGGGAAGTTTCAAATCGGGGGTTTGGACAGGGTAAAAAGGAGGGTGGCAGCTGGAGAGAGGAAGGGAATGGGGAAGAGATGGTGGGGGAGAGTAACGGAGAGCAACTTTGGGGTGCAAAGGTGGGGGGAGTCAGCTCCAGTAAAATAGACTAAGCTGCACACTCGAGCGGACTTGATAGACCACTACACCTGTTTCTACTGGCAAGTTTTGTATGTTCGTATGTTGGTAAAGCTCGACCCATTGCAGTAGCAAGAAAGCTCAGATGTGATCGATACAGCTGTGTATGTTTCAGGAGTATATAGAATGGGATGAGTTTTAGGGTTGACAATTCCAAGGAAAACTCCACCCCTGATTCGCTTCAGGGGTGGTGGTGGGGTTTCATGGTTGGAAACCCTAAAATCACATTCCTGTACTTTTGTTGCTGTAGTTTAGCCCTAAATGGTGCATTAATGGATTTTTTTGCAAATAATTTTCTTACTTTTTGAGACAGTATAATCATATTCTCATTTGCCTCTGGGAGCATAGTGCCCTCTGGACCCTGCGCTCCCATCCCTCCATAGATGCGGACATGTATGTTGCTGTGGAGGGCCCTGCACCTGTATTTGTAGCAAAACAGCAACCAAATTGTCAGCATAGACTTCTTATTACCCAATCTCATGAAACCTATACTTAGAATTTCCAAATCCCCAACGAAACGTCATTCATACCACAGGTGCGAAAACACAGTTTTAGGATCTGAAAAATGACAGCTGTCGCATTCATGAGGTGGTGTAAAAAAAATTGCTATTTTGAAAATTTGGGGTCAAAATATTTAAAATTAGCAAAGTTACGAGCAAGTGTAGTAAAATTTCAACATATGCTCATAACTCATTTTTACATATGTTTTGACTCCAAATTTTCAACATAGCCTTCTTATGACCACACGCCTCACGAACAAGGGCGGTGAACACTTTTAAATCCCGCCCAAAAAGTGATTTCACCAAGTGACCTTGAAGTCGCCTTTCTGAGTGGATTCGCATAATTCTACCTTCATTATTCATGAGGCGGGGTGTCAAAAAGGCCATGTTGAAAATCTGGTGTCAAAATATGCAAAAATGACATAGTTATGCAACATAGTTGAAAACACCATTGAAATACACTGAACAGCACATACTGTACCTTACCTTCTCATATAGCAGTCGGCGTTTGCAACAGCAAGACGTATCTTCCTTGGTAGAGTGGATCTTCACCCTGGGACTTGTTCAGGTGAGTGAGGAGGTGTGTGGGGGGCGTGCAGGGTGGTGGGTACTGAATGGGAGGTCACAGCGGGGGGATCAGATTGATGAGGGACCATTTTCTTTTTTTACAGGTTTTAAGAGAAACAAAAGACATCGAGGGACTGTTTTCTTTATTTCAGAAAGGACGGCGATCGGGGGGGTGCCACTAGACACCAGGGAAATTAAAAATCTTAATGGGGCAGTGATCAGAGGAGAGGGTGCCACTAGATACCAGGAAAAAATAAATACAGAGACGACGAGGATCGGAGGGTGAGTGGTGTCATTAGACACCAGGGAAATGTTAAACATTATGGGAACAGCGATCGGAGAGGTGGGGGAGGGAGGCTCCACTAGACACCAGGGAAAGATGTCATAATTACAGGAATGGATTAAATACTTAAGGGGACAATGTTTGGGGGGTGCCACTAGACACCAGGGAAAGGTTACATAAATTCAGGAACGGTGATTAATAGGAACATTTCCATGTGAAATTTTCATTCATACAAAACATTTCCAGGTAATTTCCCCAACAGTTAAGTGCAGAATCCACTTAACGGCGTCCAGATGAACAAGACAAGTGTCTAGGTTTATCTGAAGGATGTCATTTTTGTGAGCTTAAAATTTTTTTTTTTTTGGAAAAAACTGAAACAAGATGGCAGGAAATGAAAATTGATTTTTTCCCCATACGAAAGAAGATTCTTTTTTCATTTCATACAGCTAAATTGAAGTGCTTACCGAGCATGCTTTGAACCAAAAATGTAAAAATGAAATAACTTTGGAACGGATTACATTTTTTCCCCAAACCAGCAAAAGGCACATCTGTGGGCCAGCCCCTTTCTACCCTTAAAATTTCAGACCAAAATTCCAAACCGTCTGGGCTGTAAGCCTCTTCAAAGGAAACATCAAAAAGTCCAGAAAAAAGCATTTTTTGCACTATCCGGATCTCAGAATCTGCACATCTGACCAGAACGTAACTTGGCACATCCAGAGATCTGCCTAAGAAGACAGCACTTTCAAAATTTTGTGCAAATCCATTGAGTGTTTGCTAAGTTATTAAAATGAAAAAATGGGGTTTAATATTAAACTGTCTACTGAACACTACAGTGGCATTATCACGCCACTATAATATATGTAGCCATGTATAAGGTACCTGTGGCTATCTGTATATGCCCTACAATCTTTTTTGCACAGTAAAAAATAGCACAGAGCAGACATCAGAAAACAGGTGCAGTGAAAAAAACATGCTAATATAAATAAACTCCGAAACTGCGCACGCTGTAATGTCAGCACAGTTTTTGACTGTTCGACTGTGCTGTTCTTCAGACGTGGTGTTGACCAGATACTGTGGCTGTCTGTATGTGCCCTACAATCTTTTTCCTTGACCACAGATGCAGGGTGAAGGCTGACATGTATGGCTTAGTCAGGACATGCTGACCCTCCTCTGGTCTGTCGAGCTACATTGGGTTGTTTATGAAAAGTCAAATAAAGAACAATATCAAATATTTCTAGTGATTAAAGTGCTTTCCTTTCTTTTTTGCAGTTTAGACAAAGGACCCCACTGAAAATGAGATGCTGCACCTCAGCTGGGCTGTCCTGGGTGAATCTGAAGGAGAAAATAGGGGATATGGCCTCTGGCTTTTCTAATGGTGGAGTAGCCGGCTGTAGCGGTGTATCCCAGGATAA
This sequence comes from Neoceratodus forsteri, assembly GCA_016271365.2. Classification (NCBI taxonomy): domain Eukaryota; kingdom Metazoa; phylum Chordata; order Ceratodontiformes; family Ceratodontidae; genus Neoceratodus; species Neoceratodus forsteri. The sequence continues at coordinate 1,544,831,217 of CM028131.1, read as the reverse complement.
GCAAAAGGAAGGAGCTGCAGCTCTGAGAACCATATTACCTTGGGAAATTCCTACAATTTACATATGAGATGGTGAATAAAATAGTGGATGACTATGCCTTCCTTGATGAAGTGATATTTATGACAAAACATCAGTGGTTAACTACTAGTGGCACATGTTCTTAATAAAATTATTTTGAACGGTGTAACTATACAGGAGTAGAGTTCTCTGACTTCTGGTTTGGCACTATCCTAGGTGAACAAAATGTAAATCATTAAAATAAAAGAGGAAAAAATCCTGGGTTGGGAGAGGGCACTTAATTTTCATAGTTGGCAGCCAGCACTCATTTCCTTGTTTTTCTTGTACTCTAGCTAGAGATGTCTTACCTGATCTGATTTCCATACTCCCTGACTCCACCCCCAGTTCCTCGTCGGACAATGAGAACGCCGCGTCTGCCATCCATGTCATGCACAGCCTGATCCAGATGAGCCCGCAGAATGCACGCACACTCCTTGATTATGGAGGACTGAGGAAGATTATTGGCATCAGCCGGAGTGACAGGTGAGAACCACTAGCCGTTTGCCCTGAAGGGGTTTGGAACAGCTGCACACTGAAAGCTTTTCAAACACAAGGTTTAATTAAAAAAAAAAGTCACTCTGTCATGCTCATCTGACACACATGTTCTGTTTGCTGCAAGACCAGATCTGCGCTATTGGGGCACTTGGTTCAGGTTGTCACTTTTTTGTTCTTTGTACCCTGGCTTTATTTATTTATTTTATTTAACAGACTTTAGGATTACAACCTTTGAGTCAGGGACTCATTTACAAAGGCTCCGCATCAGAAAAACAAACATAAACACTTAATTCATATAGACATAGGATGGCAGCTGAAGGTTACAGTTCATTTAATTATACAATATTGCAGAATCAAGATCAGCTATACATTGCATTGAATGTGTTACCGAGAGCTGTGTTTTACAGTTTTCAAGAGAACAATAAGTTTGCTGATAGAGGGAGGCAGTAACAGGTTTGATATTTACAGCGAAGTAGAGCATTAGACAGATACCTTGTGAATGCAGCCAAAAGAGGCATTGTTAATAGGTAATGTTTGGTAGCCCTATCGGTAGGAGCTCAGTGGCAGGGTGGTCCCGTAAGATGATAGATAGATGACCCAGCACTAGCTGGTACATTGGCAGCGCCATGAAGCGAGAATGTGCTCTTTGAGGGCTGACTTGAAAGGTCCTAATTTGGAGATGGAGGAGACGTCAGAGGGGAGTTCATTGTACCAGGCTGGGGCCTGTGTGGGAATGACCTTGGGCTAAGGAGGTTCTAACCTCGATGGACCACACCTGTCGGGTTGGCAGTGCAGGTGTTCACCGAGGCGTGGGAGGATAGGAGAGAGGCAGAAACCCCCAAGGGGGTAAGCCCCAGGTGTATTTTCTTTGTGAGGAGGCATGTTTGATAAAATAGCCTTTCATCCAGGGTAAAGAAATTTGTCAGGGCATATAGGGTACAGGTATGGGTACGCTTGTCTGCCCCGGTGAGAAGCCTGCACGCTTTGTTTATGGCAAGGTGGATTTTGTTAAGGGCTGTGTGATCAGCAGCCGAGTAGATAGTGAGCCCATAATCAACTAGGGAGAGGAGTGAGGAGGTGACAGCCAGATTAAGGGCTTCTGGAGGTAGGCAATCCTTGTGCCGATACAATAGGCCTATACGGACATTTATGGCTGATGATAGTGTGTCAGTGTGCGAATGGAAGGAGAGGCTGGAATCAAATGTAAGGCCCAAGTATTTATATGTATGGACCTGTTCTAGAGGAAGGAGAGAGTGGGAGAGGATTGTTAGCTGCGCATTCTTGCCCTTATTTTGTCGATGGGCAAAGAGCATAGTCTTTGTCTTTTTTTTACATTGACCACAAGTCTTTGGTCTATGAACCAGTTTTCAATCTGGTTAAGTGTGTGTTGGAGGGAGGACTGCAATACTGTGGGATCTGGGTATGAGGCAAAAAGAACCGCGTCGTCCGCATAGAGTAGTAGGTTGCCGGAGCAGGAATTGGACAAGATTTTTAGGTAGATGCTGAATAATAGAGGGCCGAGGATGGAGCCCTGGGGGAACCCCAGAGCGGACTGGCAGGGTGGTTGAGAGGGTGTTGCTTATTTTGACACATTGTGATCTAGCTGTGAGGTAACTGGTAAACCAGGAGACGGGTCCTTGGGACAGACCTATGTGGCGGAGTGTGCTTAAGAGTAAGGGGTGGGAGACTGTATCAAAGGCCTTTGACAGGTCGATGAAGACAGCTCCAGCTAGGTGTTTTCTATCCAGGGCAGAGTGAATAAAATTAGAGAACTCAGTGAGAGCCATAGTTGTACTGTGCCCAGATCTGAAGCCATGCTGCTCCCTGCAAAGTAGGTTATGAGCAAGTAGGTACTCAGTGAGTTGGGTGGCTATAATTTTTTCGAGGGCTTTCGAGAGTGGTGGGAGAATGGATATGGGACGGTAGTTATTGGGGGAGGTGCTGTCACCACTCTTCAGTATTGGGGTGACTGTGGCAGTCTTCCAGGCTGCTGGGAACTGCCCCAGACTTAGGGAGTGGTTAATGAGGTCAGTCAGTGGGGAGAGGACTGTAACTAGTACTAGATGTAGGATTCTCGTATCAAAAGAATCTTTGCAATGGCAAGAGCCACTGAGTGCTTTCATGAGAAAAGGCCTTGTCTCATTCGTAGAGATCACCCTGAGATGGAAGGGGGGATGCTGGGTGTTTGGGGGCAGGGTTGCAGGAGTGGGGTCGAAGAAGTTTTTTGGGAGTACTGCACTAAGGTCAGAGAATGATGAGTTGAGGCAGTTGGCGATGGCCAGTGGTCGGTGGTAGGGACATTGTTGACAGTTAGTGGGGGCCGGGATTTGCCATTGAGTTCCTTGATATTGTCCCAGAACAACCGAGCATTCCCCCAGGAGGAGGCAATGGTCGTTTTGTAGTAGCCCGATTTGGCCTGTTTAATGGCCCAAGTGCATTGGTTACGAGCCGCTTTATAGACTTGCCTGTCTGCCTGCATGCCAGATGCGACTGCTTTATGCCAGAGATCATCTCTGTGCTTTAGCTGTTGGAGCAGTGTAGGCGTGACCCAGGGGGCATTACATTTCTTGGATTGCACTTCTGCTAGTGGGGCATAGATGTCACATGCTTTATTAAAAGAACAGGTGAAATAATCAAGGGCTTCATCTATAGTAGGGGCCCAGGAGATGGGGGACCAGTCCCATTGAGTTAAATATTTTCTTAGTTTTGTGAGGCCTCCAGGTCGGAGATAACACCAGGCAATATAGTTTGGTTTGGGTTTCTGCTGCAGACACGACCAGGAAAAGAGGATGGGTGAGTGATCGCTTAAGGAGTCTGAAAGGACCACCAGGTCAGAGATTCTATGGGGACAGTTGGTGAGGAGAAGGTCAATCAGGGTGCTAGAGCCGTTAGTGGGGTTTACCCTGGTAGGTTGGCTGATCAGCTGGGTCAGGTCCAGTGCAGTGAAGGTGTCCTTGGCGTGGGAAGCCGAACTGGCAAGCCAGTTCACATTAAAGTCTCCAACTATGATGTGTTCTGTTTTGAGGGGGAAGCCAGAGATGTAGTTAGCAAGGGATTGTATAGCATGAGCTTGTTTCTTGGGGGTGCATATGCGACAGTAAGAATTACAGGGGCTCTGGAGGGATCTGGAGTAAGTTTTAATGATAAGGCTTGGGCACCATGGTCTAATGGAGGTATTGGAAGGGCTTTAGTCCTGCTCCTGTCATTTGTCCACAAATCAGAGTCTACTCACAGGCCACTGAAGTTTTTTGATTCTCTGTTTCTGGGCTTAGAGGGGGGGCACCCATCTGGCCAGCCTACCCCATCTCCCGGGAAATGCCCCCCTCCCCACAGTCCCTCATTGTTGGCTTCCCACGCTGTACTGGGGAGAGACCAAATCCAATTGTGGGAGAGGTTCAGGTAGTGGTTGCTGGTTATCATGTCACCATCCCCTTTATTGTCCAGGTTTCTCTTCCTACCAAGGCGCAGGCAGTGCTGTGTGCTTGCTGCGACATGCTCCCTTAACCTCCACTCACTTACTGATGGCTGTGCAATGCTGGTTCAGCAACTACTTTGTCGACCGACTTTACAGTGATGGATTTATGTCGACTGCAATTGCGGTTGGCATAAATCCATCTGAAAACAGTTTCTTTTGGGGGGCTTTTCCCCCCCCGCATCCCTCATAATTATTATAATCAACTCCAAATCAGAGTTGATTCAGGGAAGGGTGCAAGACCCTGAGAAAGCAGTGCCGGGGTCCCGCGGTGACAGTATAGCAACCCATCACTGTATTGTCATTCCTGGTAGCGAGGTCACTGTTCGGTTGGCATAACATCTACCAGATATGCCAGGCCACCCTATTGTTGCAGCACCCGAGTAGAGGAAGTATGATGCAAGTATTTCAGCCTGCCTTGGCTCAACTTGGGTGTCAGTATAGGAGTGGTATAGTGCCCAACTGCCACACTTGAGACAAGAGCACTAGTTTCAGTAGTGCTGCTGTGTGTAGGTGGCCCAGCATGTAGGACCACAGGTATACTTATGAACCCGGATCATCTACAGGGTGATAAACACACTACCACTGGGCTCTTGAGGCAGCTCAGGCTACCAAATGTTGTTTTTTCAGTTTAGTTATGCTGCTTACTTTCCACTCCTTCAGGCCTTCCCAAGGAGACCCTTGTGGCATGCTGCCAGAACTGCATCTAGAATCTCTCAGTGCACAGGGAAGAAGCCACATACATGAGTAGGTGCAACAGCTGAGGGCAGCACAGTCACCACAATGTAGGGCAGAATGGCATGAGGAGTACCTGGGAGCTGTCATCCAGAGCTTTTTCCTTGTTCTGGTTCTTCCGCCCCTCCCTGTATGCATGCCTGTGCCACTGGAGAGTAAGTCCATTAGAACATGGTCACCCATGCTGTGCTGGACATCACTACCAGGCCACATCTAGGAGCCACTGTTTTAATATAGCAGCCCAGCCAACCCTCCCTTGGAACAGAGTATCCAAGGGACACGCTGGACTATCCTTAATAATTTCCAATCCTGATGTCTCAGTCTTGTTCCACAAACCTGCATTGTCAGTGTGCTAGAGCAGTCCTGCGTCACTCAGCTTCATGGAGCCATCCAGGCTTCTGAACTTTGATGCAACGACCAGTAGGAATGTAGGGGATTCTAGGATGAGGAAGACTTTGAGGGTGTCCATCAGGTGTCTCCCCGTGATGCTTGGCAGTTGTAACCCCCTGATACAGGTCCATGACCTGTTCTGATTTACACCTTGTCGCACTGCAGACTTCTGTCACTCTGCTTGCTCTGTGTGAAGAAATGTCCCCTAGATCCCTGATTGACTCAACTTTTCCATGATTTAGATCCATGCCTGCTACTTTTTGTAGCTAATACCGTCTCTGACAGCTTTGCAGTATCTGTTTGTGTCTTTCATTCTGTATACCGCAGTCAGGCCCCCCCTTAATCTGTTACAGTGAGGTAAATAGCGGCACCGTGGAATTCTATAGGATATGTATGCTGACTTTGCTCCAGAATTGGAGGTGGGGAGGGGTGGAGGAAAACATTTCAGAAACAGTCAGACTGTACTGTGCCAGTGGCCACCTTGTTGGTACAGCGGTGGCACTACCGCTCATGATGCCAGCTGCCTGACTTCGTGAACGGGCTTGGGTTGACAGGGGTTGGTCGAGGGGAGGAGAATCGAGCATCCCAGGGGACACTGTCCTCCTCTGGAGTGGGTGGGTTACCACCTTGCTGCAGTACTGCCACCTGGGTGACCACAGGTGGCAGCACAGTCGAGGACGCTGTGGGAGGTGAGATGCAGGCCAAGGTCTGGAGTGGCAGCACGCACTAGTGTGCATATACTTTTTGGTCCTCCCGTACAAGCCTGCATCCCTGGGGAGTGGGAGAAATGGGCAAAAGCTCCACTGCCAATGCTGAGGACAGTCCCGGTGAAGCAAACATAGACCAGGCCTGGAAACTTCAGTCTTCACCTGTGGACCTGACTCTCCTTCCCCCACTGGGGGGGGTCTGCTTCTGGGACACATGGAGGCTGGAGGGGTCTGGTTACAGGCAGAACTAGGCCCCTTGGGGACCCTGAGGGAGAGTAGAGGCAGCGACATCGATGGGGGGTGTAAACAAAGAATGTGGGGGAAAAAAGCCATTGCTGGTGGCAGAAAAGCCTCCGGCATTTTTACCACCCCAGTTTGTTGGGCCTGTATGGCAGAATTTAAAAGAACCGCCACAGATGGCCACAAACGGAAACTGATGGCAAAACTTAGAGGGACTATAAACAGTCTAACAACATGAACATGGTACTGCACTACTGCGCGTGCAGTTATTTCACACAGCAGGTGGCCCCTGGAACTCAGAGCATTACGAAATTCAAAGAATGCCTTCACACGATGTTGGTCACATGACTGCAGGCTTCCCAACAACAGTTTTTTTTCTACTGGAGAAGATGGACATCCAGTATCCAGCTCCTGGTCCTCTAGCTAAGTTTTCTGTATTTAAAATTGAAGATTATTTTCTGATAGTTTGTAGTTATCAGTTCCCTCGCACTGTACTTTAATTTTTTTCACTTTTTCTGAGTTCCTGGAACTACAGGACCGGTTCTTTACCAGTTCCGGTACCTCAGTTACTGCAGTTTAACATTTCTCATTAGAACTGGAATTTTTGTTACACATAAATTTAGTGGAACAAAACTTTTTATAAACAAAGTTAAAGTTTTTGTGTTTATTGGAATATCACAGATAAATCTAAGGAGAGAGCATTCCCTGCAGGCTTTAAGTATTGTACTTACTGCTGCTCATGGGTGGCAAAGGTAGATGGACACTCACTTTGTTTTGATTGTCTGGGCAATGATCAGGACTTTTTTATTTGTGAACACTGTAAAATATTTTGCCATTTAAGAAGACTGGGAAGCAAGAGAATGTGTCAGCCTGCTCCAATTTGGGCTCCTGCCTCACTAGAGTATTCCCTTGCAAAACGGGTTGTGTTCACTTTAGAAATGGAGGAACGATTATCCGATGGTATGATTTCTTCCGAGGAGCAAACGGTGCCAAGCAAGCTGCTGAGTCATCCAGAAGTGGCAAAGACCACAGAATCCCCGGAGAGAACCACACATGGGAACGTTCTGACAGTAAGGAAATGAGGCAAAAAGGGCATTAAGAAACCACTGCTAGTACGCAGTCTCACAAAGGGAAACACGTGGAGGTCCCTACACACAGAGTGCAGGAGGAGAAACCTTCAATGCCAGCCAAAGATTCACAGGTGAAAAATTGTGAGGAATATCCTCACCTCCCCATTAAGAGGAATGTGATGAGGACGAGGAGGATGCAGAACCCATTTCTTCGGACTTCACAGGGGATGATGGAAAAGGATCCTGTCCAAGAATCAGAGGATGTTTCTTCATATTCTGCTTTCTTAAAGCAAGTGGCAGAGGGGCTGGACCTACATACAGCAACAGAATCTGAGGCTGATGTAGAAGAGGCACAGTTTATGACCATGTTGGGTGTTACATCCAACAGGAGGCTGTCAGTACAATATGTAATGCATTTAAAAAACCACCAGTAAAATGTTACAGATGCCCACTTCTGCCCCTGACTTCGACAAAAAGGTTGAGAAAAGAGATGAAAGTGAAGGGTCAGAAGTTGTGTATGCACACCTTCCCCAGAAGGTCACAAAGCAGGAAAGAGAACTTGGGGTAGTCACATCTGATGACCTCACAGTGGCTGGGCAGTGCAGCAAAGCAGTAGGCAGGGTCAGTGGGATGCTGGGGTGCATAGGGAGTGGAATCGCCACCAGGAGGAGAGAGGTGATGTTACCATTGTATCGATGATTGGACTCCATATGGAGAACTGTGTCCAGTTCTGGAAACCACATCTCAGAAAGGGCATAGAAAGAGTAGAGGCTGTCCAGAGCAGGGCAACTGAAATGGTGCAGGGGTTGCATCACAAGCCCTATGAGGAGAGACCGAGGGCTATCAGTATGTGCAACCTGGAAGAGAGAAGGGAGAGCAGGGCCATGGTAAGGACCTATAAAAACCTCAAAGGGGTGAACAAGATGCAGGAGGGGAGTATTTTTTCAGAGAAAGTGCTCCAGGGGATGTAATGAAGCTGGAAGGGGGAAGTTTAGGAGGAATGTGAGGAAGTACTTCTTTCCTGAAAGAATGGTGGATGCCTGGAACACTCTACCAGCGGATGTGGTGGGAGCAAAAACAGTGGTGGGCTTCAAGAATGTGTTGTATAGGCACAAAGGAAGCTTAGTTAAAAAGCAGAGTGGGGAGAGGAGTAGTCGGAGATCAGGTAGGTGCCACAGTGATAGTATAGCCAGGACAAATGGAGCACACTAGGTGGGCAAAGCAGTACTTAATCTGCCGACAAACTGTATGTTTCTGTGTAGGCTTTTAACCGGTAGCTACAGAACAACCAAATTAAGCAGCAGACACAGAAATGCAGTATCAGTGACTGTTCACAAGCTCAAACCCTGACCCCACCCTTAGCAAAGTGGCAATGGGCCTATCAGTGCTGGGGTAGTTAAGTGGTTTGGGCTACAAAATAGTCCATTTCTGTCTCCACTGCTTAATTGGTTTGTTATGTATTAATGTGTGCCATTGGCAGCTGCATGGTCTTCCCTTTAGACACCAGTGCGTGTGAAGGGTGTTTTTTTTTTTTTATACAGTCGGCTGTAGGTAAATGTTTCTACAGCTCTTCTAGATAAAGAGTCAAAAAACCCTGACAGGTTATACCACTTCATCACTGCTGTCAAGGGAAGATTCCCTTTTAAGTTGCACAACATGTTATCAAAAGGCTTTATGGGGCTCCATTATACCTCTGTACGAAGATATGATATGATAATATGAAGCTGGAGAGGGGGTAGATTCAGGAGAGATTTGAGGAAGTACTTCTTCACAGAAAGAGTGGTAGATTCCAGGAACAGCCTTCCAGCAGAGGTGGTGGAGGTGAAAACAGTGGTGGAGTTCAAGAATGCATGGGATAAACACAAGGGAATCTTAGTGGAAAGGAAGGGGGATGGGAGAAAGAGAGTTGTAGATCGAGTAGGGTCTGTGTTGAGCATGTAGGTAGGGAAAAATGAGCAGACTGAGTGGAGCAAGCAGCCCTTATCTGCCATCAAGAGTCAGTGTTTCTGTGAAAGCTTGCCTCAGGAAAGTAAGACCCAGCTTGCTTATACTGTGAAAAGGGGGACGGATGTTACAAAGTGCCAGTTCTAGATGGCAGTGGATGTTAATGACACTGCCACTAGAGCACTGGCTAACTCTACTGCTACACAAAGATTGAGTACCTCAGGCCTCTCCTATGATACGAAGCTAGAAGCCGTTGATTTTCGCTTGAAGGGCCCTCCTTATTCAGCAGCCAGAGGCGTATGAAAAAATAAAGCAAATATTTACAAGCTCTACTGCTATAGAAATGGAGTTAATAACAAGAAAACAACATTTACTAAAGGAAAGGCCTCATACACTAGATTTAAAAAGGGCCTTGAGTTATAAATAGAGAACAGTGGGTATAAGGGGTGATTTTACCTAGCTGTTCATGACCTGTGGGGAGCTGAAGCAAGATCACCCAACAGCAAAAGATCAATATCTCAGTGGACAGTCTCTTGCATGTTACGTTATGAAAAAGTGGGTAAAGAGCCACCTTTGGAGATGAGAGCTCATTCCACTAGAGAAACTGCAACATCTGTAGCAGCTGCCAGAGATGTACCTCTGTTAGAGGTTTGTAAGGCAGCAGCATGGTCTTCCACCTACACCCTTAGAGCCCACTGCTCTATTAATGCTCAGACATGTAGGAATTCTAGGTTTGCACCTTCTCTTCTTCAAAACCCGTTTCCTAAATAAACCCACACAAACCTACCTCCCTAGCACTGCTTGTGTAATAATGTCATTTTTAGTGTAGTACAGATTTTTCAAATTCCGGCACAATGAAAATTTTACATAAATTTGTGAAATCCTGCCAAATTTCACTTTTGTCTGAACTGGAATGGTAGAATTCCTTGGTGGAATAATGCAGAACAGATTCCTAGCTCCATCTGTGGATCTCTATATATTCCAGGGAAATAAACATGGAATGATTTTCTGTGAGAAAATGTTTTTCCCGCAGATCACAGTATGAGGGATTCTGCAAAATGACCAGCAAAATTCTGATAGAAATTCTACCAGTGGAGTGGTCATTCCATGCTGATTGAGTTGGCAGAATTCTGCATTCTGCACCATGCTGTTTGTTGCCAACTTGGGATTCCTTTGGAACTGAGGTTCAGCTTAAGTTGTGAAGTTCGCTATGATTTTACTAAACATCATTTACTACTACTGCTTGGAGTCTGCATAAGTAAGAACTCAGCATCACATTCATGTTGTTAGAAGAAAATGTTTCTTATCTTGTAACTACAGATCTTACTTCAAGAGTCCGCTCTTGCAGCAGGTAACACATTTAGGACTGAAGCCAGCAGGCGGCAGGACCCCACAGAAAACTTCTAGCTAGCCGTTTTCAGCGGGGACACCCTCTGACATCAGCCCGCCCCTATGTCACATATGGTATAAAGGGAGGACAGTCCCTGGCGTCCCATAGTTCTTTCCCCACCATCGACTCGTGTTCATCGGCTCCACAGATCACCTCTCGCTATTTCGACCGCCATATTTTTCAGCCTTTTGGCCATTTTTCTTTGTTGTATCCTTAAAAAGTTAGCTTTTTCTCCTGTTTTTGCCCTGCATGTCGCCTTCACAACGCCTTCTGTGGAATGGCACTCCTGGCAGCCTGTGGCCAACGGATCCCTTCCTGGGATGACCACTCCACCTGCTTGCTGTATCTAGGTCCAGACCACGATACCCAAGCCTGCCAGCATTGTCAGAAATGTAACAGCAGGACGAGGATGCACCACCAGAAGATCCTTCAGGCCTATCTAACCGAACAACACCTGGCTGCCATGCAGAGAGTTCTCTCCCAGGAGAAGTTCTTAACATCATAAATCCTCAGGGAAGCATAAGGAGAAGAGGAAGGAGAGGAAGAAGGAGAGATCTCCGTCCAAATTTCGATCATCAGGCTCCCGCTCTGCCTCCCAAGTGACCTGTTTGCCTTCCCGGCTAATGGTTCTTAAACCTCCCGCCCTAGTCTGGGCATTGGGAGCGAAAGACCGCAACTCAGGGTCCTTGGGCTTCACCCTGCAGCCGCTCAGTATCTGCCTACCTGATCAGACCTCAGGCCGGCATGCAGAGCTCTCCAAGCCGATGTCAGGACACTCCTGATCAGCATCCGTCTCAGGTGCCAACTCCCGGGATAGTCGCAAGGCTTCGGGGTAGTCCTCCGGGTTGTCTGCCTCTTAGCCCCTAGGACATCCCAACCATCATTGGACAAATGTTCGTCGACGAAGCTTTCATCGGTCGGTGACTCCCACCGATGACAGGCAACCAACATCTCCTCGCTGGTAACTCGTCTTTTGGCACTGACAACACAGTTCCCGGCATCACCGGTCTGACCCCCGCCACCAGCTGATGAACGGTCAGGACACAGCCCTCCCGAGGATCGTCTGACGACGGCCTCGAACCAGGCATTGGCCACCGATGTCAGGTCCAACGCTACTGCCCCGATGTCGCCTCCAGTCTGCCCACCATCACCAGATGACTCCAGGCCAGACCCAGATCCTAAGCTCCACCTGTTCCAGGTGAAAAACCTGTTTGGGTACTGGTGAGAGATGGTACGCACAGACTTGCTGTCATCAAAACACCTGCGGACCGACGACTCCCCAGCTGGTGCAGGGGCTCCTCCTCATACTACTCCCGTCCCACCTACAGACAAAGATACAGGCAAGGAGCCCACCCCTCCTTCAGGCAAAAGCAAGGGCAAGGCTCCCTGCAAGTGCCGCTCCAGGTCCCGGTTCAGGAACCCAAGCTCTTCAGGTTCCCCTGATCATGGGAGTTGCAAATGCAAGCATACCAGATCCAGATCAAGATCCTCCTCATCGGTGGACTTGGATTGTTCCTCTGACCTGTCTTCTTCTGACCACTCTTTTGTCAGGGACCTTTCCTTCTAGACCCCAGAGATACCCCTTAAGTTGCCACCCGATGATCCCTCCTTCATGGAGATCATGCAGCACATTCAGGAAAATATGGTCTGGGAGATGGAGGACCTGCATACCGAGAGACTCAGATTGGCAAAATACCTACATCAAAAAGACCCCAAACCCATGGTCATCCCATCCTGCCCCTGATGGACACCTTCACGGATGTCACCAAGGCGCCTTGGAAATGCCCCCATACCTCCCCAGCGATACCTAAGAAGGTGGATCACCTTTAAAGGGCCCCAAAAGGGGATCCCTTTCTAGGGGAACAACCACTGGCAGACTCTGTGGTCATTTTGGCCACCCACGATAGGTCTCAAAGACCGAGGCATCTTAGCACCCAACCTCCGGACAAGGAGTCTAAGCAGCTGGATTCCATGGGGTGGAAGGTTTCCTCATCCACCACCTGTACTATTAGAAGTCTGAAGTTTCTTAGTCACATGGTACAGTTGCAGAATGCCCTGTGGGCGCAGGGGCTCGACATAGTTAAGGAGCTTCCAGACTGCCCACAAAAGGCAGAGCTCAAAAAGCTGCTACAGACAGACTCAGATGTAGGTCATGTGTCTCGGTCGGACCTGTACTCGGCGGATAAGGCAGCATGGGCCGTGGCCACAGATGTGTGTGTGTCCGCTGGTACTCATGGCTCAGGGTCTCTGGCTTCCCAGGACATACAAACGAATATCCTGGATGCGCCATTCCATGGCTTGGCTCTCTTTGGTGAGGACTCAGAAAAGATAATCACCAAATTGCAGGACTCTCGTAAAGCCATTAGGTTGGTACATTCTATATACAAACCAAAGCAGAGACCTTTTCGTAGATCTTACTTTTGAGGAAAAGGGGGACAACAACCTCGTTTTCAGCAGCAATGAGGAAATTATGGTTGCAAGGGCCCCTCACGCTCCGCATCCAGGGCAACTAAGACAGCCCAAGACGCCCTCCCACAACTGCCTGACTCCTTGTGGGACCCACCCCCTTCCCTAACTGGGGAAGCGGTTGGAGGCCACTTTTCTCTCTACTCTACAGGGTGGTGGGAAATTACCTCCGACCAGTGGGTCCTACAGCTCATCGACAAGGGACAATTGATCAACTTCGTTCAAAGGCCACCGGACAGCCCCCCACCCCCACCCCGAGGTTCCCAGGCTCATGCCGAACTCATCCAAGCAGAGATCCAGGCACTGCTAATGAAAACGCCCATAGGACCGGTACCCCCATCTCAGAGGGACACATGCTTCTATTCTCATTTTTTCCCTGTGCCAAAAAAGGCTGGGGACTTGTGCCCTACCTTGGACCTCAGCGACCTCAATACAAATGGTTTCGGATGATCAGCCTTCAGGGGATCATGCCCATGATCCATCAAGGAGATTGGTTAGCATCTCTAGATAATGCAGGATGCTTATCTCCACATACTGTTGGCCAAATCTCACAGGAGGTTTCTCAGGTTTGAGCTTCAAGGACAGCATTACCAGTTCAGAGCAATACCCTACGCCTATCCTCAGCACCAAGGGTTTTTACCAAGTGCCTGTCGTTGGTGGCAGCTACCCTCCGAAGGAGGGGGCATTATGTCTTTCCTTACCTGGACAATTGGCTCCTAATGGCTCTGTCCAGTGGACCGCTGTGACACACGATCCAGGCCACCTGTTCTCTTTTCGGAGAACTAGGAATCACCATTAATGCGGCAAAGTCCTCCTTGATTCCATCCCAGTCCCTCCAGTTTATCGGAGTGATGATTGACACCACCAGAGGGAAGACTTTCCTTCCAGAAGGACTAGAGGGGCCTTGGCTATCCCCTTCCATCACACCTCACTTGGGCAATGTGTATTTGCCTACCGTGCTCCCCTATGGATGAATGAATTCCCTGGGCACCTCTTGGCCACCAGTTGTCTAGCACAATTCAAAACTGACCTCAAACAGTACCTAATAACACTCTCTAAGTGCGCCTGAGTCCAGCCACACCTGCTTTCTCTGCCCCCCAGCAAGCACTAGGTAGGCCTCAGGTACCCCCTGCCTCTGTCCCTTCTCATGTCTTGCCCCAGCAATCAGTTTGCGTCATGCTCCTTTGGCACCCAACACCTCCTCCAACTCACAGTCCCGTGAGTTTCCCTAACAGTCACTACTAATGCAGGCTGCCTGGCCTTGCCCCCTCACACCCCTCCATTTTACTCTAGCATGTCCTCTCCACTCAGCCTCCCCTCACCCCACCATTTCTCCCTATACCTTATCACCCTTCTTCCCCCACCCTTCACCTCCACCGCAGTACATACCTCTCTCTCTCTCTCGTACCTCCTTTCTTCACCCCACTGCCAGCTATCCCTGCCCCTCTGAACTACTGACAAGGCACTTTGTGGCTGCTTATCTCCCCCCGCCCTCATAAAGTGTTTTCTTGTTATTTAACTTGCACCTATGTTTTGAGTTATTCTGTAAGTTCTGAATCCAAGCTGCATCGTTCATTGTAATGTACCTTTACTTTCTCCTGTTGTACTTTGTTTTGCAATCTATGACGTGGAACCTTTGTAAAAGAGCTTGCACGCGAAAGTCTTTTTCGAATCACTAAATAAATAAATAAAAAGAAGACAGGGTTCTTCGACTCTGGGGGTTAGCCCACCATGTCTCTTCCTTTCCAAGGGTCCCAGCCAGGACAGTTCTCCGGCTCCTAGGCCACATGGCTGCCTCCATTGTAACAGTTCCCCTAGCCAGACTACATATGAGAATGATTCAGCGGACCCTCAGAGTCCAGTGGAACCAGCATTGGGATGATATGGACCTACCGGTTTCCATACTGGAACCAGTTTGCTGAGAACTCTGCTGATGGATGACGTCCCCTTCTCTGTCGGAGGGGATGCCCTTTCAGAGAATGACTGATTCAAGTCCTAACATCAGATGCCTTGGGCATAGGCTGGGGAGCCCATCTGGGCATCCACAGGACACAGGGCACCTGGTCAGTGGCCAAGGAAGCTCCCCACATCAATATTCTGGAGATGAGGGTGGTTCTTTATGCCTTGCAAGCTCTGAGCTCGGCACTCCACCCAGGACACCTTCTGATTTGGTTAGACAACATGGCAGTGGTTTTTTACATCATCAGACGGGGGCATATACTCTTACCTCTTACCCCCTCTGTCAAGAAGCCGTGTGAGTTTGGAACTGGGCCATTGCTCACCGCTTAGATATTTCGACGGTTGACATCCCCAGGGTTCAGAACACCCTGGCCAACTCTCTCAGCAGGACCTGGTCCAGAGTGCACGAGTGGGCCCTTCTAAAGTCTGTCCCCGACAATCTTTTTAACAGATGGGGCAGGCCAGAGCTGGACCTCTTTGCATCCCCTATCAATGCAAAGTTGCCCAATTTTTGCTGGCTAGATATAGGGCATGGAGTTTTCTGGTGAGACGCATTGTTCCTCTCCTGGAGAGGGAGGTTCCTTTCTGCCTTCACCCCTCTTCCCGCTCCTACAGAAGGTGCTTCTCAAGCTGCAAGCAGAGGGGGCCTGGATGATCCTTGTGGCCCTATTGTGGCCATGGCAGCTCTGGTTTCCACTGCTGCAACAGTTGGCAGCCGAACCACCGGCTCCTCTTCCCCTGAGCACTCACTCTCTCAGGACGACAGGACCCTGGTCCTCCCGAACCTTCGGTCATTGCATCTCCATGCATGGCTCCTGAGGACCTAGCCAAGTCATGGTTTGGGGTCTTGGACAGGGTTGCCAGTGTTCTGGTGGCAGCTAGAAAACCTTCCACCAGAGCCACTTATGCCATGAACTGGAAGCACTTCTGCCTGTGGTCTGCTGCCCGCCATCTAGATCTCTTGGCCTATCCAGTGGGCTCGATCCCCAAGTGTCTCTTGTCGCTCTCGGACTCCGGATTGTGCTGCTCCTCAGTCAAAGTTCATCTGTTGGCCATTTCTGCCTATCATGTTTCTGTCCACGGCAGAACTGTGGCTCAGCTGGACGTAGCCTGGACCTTCTTAAGAGGTATTCTTCATTTGAAGCCCCCCATCAGAGACCCCATCCCTCCCTGGGATCTACATTTTGTGCTGGAAAAGCTTACCTTACCCTCTTTTGAACCAGACATGGATTGCGAGCTTCACTTCCTTTCTTGAAAAGCGTTATTTTTAGTTGCTATTACTTCTGCTCGAAGGATTTCCAAGCTTCAGGCCCTGATGTGTAAGGAGGCTTATTTGAGCTTCCATGTGTAAGGAGCCTTATTTGAGTTTCCACAAGGACCGGGTAGCCTTGATGACCAATCCTAAGTTTTTACTGAAGGTGGTGTCTGAATTGACCCTGAATCAGCACATATACCTCCCTGTGTACTACCCAGAATATTCTAATGAGGGTTAGGCTGTTCTCCACACGTTGGACATTGATCGCATTTTGTGCTTCTCTCTCTCTCTCTCTAGAACAAGAGAGTTTATACTCTCAGATCATCTTTTTGTTTCTTTTGGCCCCAGGATCCGGGGAGCACCTGTAGCCAAACAGACCCTTTCTAAATGGCTGGTTAGCTGTATTGCATTCTGTTACCAGAAGTATGACAAACTCTTGCTGGGCTCAGTGAAGGGTCACTCTACGATGGGGAGTAGCGGCGTCCTTTGTCGCCCTTTGAAATGTGTCTGCAGCCGATATTTGTGAGGCAGCCACATGGGACTCTGTCCATACCTTTATTAGACACTACAGTTTAGACATTGCCTTCAGATGCAGAGCGGGCTTCGGCCTTGCGATTCTGCAGGGACGCCTCTCTTGAAGACATTCCTCTTTTGGCTCTCATCTGCCTCCTCCTCCTCCCAGGTTTTGTCTGGGTCTCCTTTACTGCTTGGGACTCGGTCCTAAATGTGTTACCTGCTGCAAGAGCTGACTCTCAAAGTAAGATAGTATAGTTATGTAAGAACTTACCATAACAGTAGCTCTTCGAGAGAAGCTCTTGCAGCAGGTATGGCTTCCCACCCACCTTCCCCCAAGGGACTCTCTTATGAACTTGGTTTGCACTGACAATGTTATGACTGCTCTGTGTTGTATTCACCTCGGTTCTCTGTTCCTGCTCACCTTCCATCCTCGATGCCAGAGTCTGCAGCGGAGAACTGAGGGATGACTTGGACCGCCTCCTTTATACCATATGTGACGCTATCAGGAGTCCTCACTAAGATCAAGTAGCTAGAAGTTTGCCAGCTTCAGTCCTAAATGTGTTACCTGCTGCAAGAGCTTCTCTTGAAGATCTACTGTTATGGTAAGTTCTCACGTAACTATACTTTCTTCTAATGGAGGTGATGCTGATTCGTAGTAAAAGCCTTTATTTTTAAACGGGATAAGAACTGTAAGACAAATAAGCCCTATTTACAAAGCTATACTGTAAAGTAACTTAACACTGCATTCAATTGCATTAAATAACATTGCATTACAGTGTCAAAAACAGCAAGAATATGACATGAGGCAAAACAGATGTAGGGTGGTGTGTTTTTTTTTTTTAATCTTGCAAGGTTATTTTTATATAACTGGTATTTCCTCGCCTAGGGCTTACTTGAAAGTTATCAAAGATTTGGAGTTCCTGATTTCAGGTTTGATGGCGTTCATACCTTTGCTACATGGTAGCGTGACTCCATTTTACTGTGCTTGCTTTGCATACTTGGAATAGCTAATTCTCTGTGTTAACCTTTCCCTGCCTCCTCTTTTTAGGTAGTCTTATTAAGGATTTTAGAACGTACAGTGAGCAGAAGGAAACTGCTGCCTGAGCCCTTATTGCGTGTCTGTGTATTATGTTTTGTATGTAATTTAAGGCAAGCATTTTGGCAGCATTTATTTTAAATATTTAAAATATCATTCTCTTATTATATTATTATTACTGTTACAGTATTATTACTGTCACGTCTTCAGCTTCTTTAGCTAAAGAGCTGCTGTTGGGGGGAGCCTGGGGTCATGTGACCAGTACCGTTTGAAGGCATTCTTTTAATTTTCTGCCACTCTTAGTTCTGGGGCCCATCTATTGCACAAGCTGACTGCACGAATGGTAACCATCATCACTTCCATTAGAAAAAGTATGATTAAAAGGTGAGTAACCCTTTCTCCTTTGTCTTTTTTAATATAATTGGAAATGTGGGTTTATGTGTAACCTCTTCTATCTTGCTGTAGTACATTGTTCGGGCTTATTGTGTATGGAAAGCAGTCCCTCATCAACGCAACTGTTTCCCCTCAGTCCCACCGCTTTCAGTTTCTCCGCTTAACTCACTCATACACAAAGTGTTGCCCCCCCATCTTGCACGCTTCCAGTCACCTCCACTTTCACAGCATCACTCTGCTCAATCACATGAGGCTAACAGACTCATAAAAGAATGTTTGAAACCATATTCCATGACAAATAAAATGTGGTCAGTCATACCAGACTCTCACTCTGTGTTTCCATCTCGGGGTTGAGATAACAGCATGGACCTCTTGAGTGCTGCTGTCAGGGACCATATGCTGTTATGTCAACCCCTTAATGGAGACACAAGCTCGTTGTGTATGGTCACCCATTCATTATTCCTTATGTCGTACTATTCCAATTTTTCGCTTGAAAGTAGTCCTGTTTTTGTTTCCCTTTTTAGGGTCCCTTGTAGTTGTTGCTTGTTTACCATCTGATATCCGTTTTGTATAATTACGGACCAGTCCCAGAACTTGGTATTATCTGGTGGTGAAAAATCAGCATTAGTAAGGGACCCTAAAAGAAGAGGGGCAGGTAATTTCAAAGCAATCACATGAAAAAGTACAGCAGGGAGATTAAGAAGGCTACACACGTGGCTAAGGGCACTACGCATTGTTAGGCCTGATTCGTGCCCAGACAAGCACATACAAGGCCACACAAGTACACTCCGTGCACCTGCCCCCCCCCCCCAAACAACACACAGGACAAGGATGCAGTAACCCTGGCCATCCCAGTGTGTGGGCACAAAGGGCTGCACAAGAGAAGGGGCCAGCCAGGGGGATGGTCCGAAGTCGGACTGTGGACTACCAGCTGGAAGCTCCAGCCAGTTCTTCAGAAGAGCCCCGTGCTCCACAGGAGCAAGGGATTATGGGCTACGGCAGTCCATGTAAGGACCACCATATTTATGTCTGCACACTGGCTGTTTTTTTTTTTTTTTTCCTTTCTTTTTTTTACAATGTACCCTGCAGCTGTCATCCTCTTCGGCAAGGAGGAGGCTGGGGTCCATGGCTACAGGGCAACAGCAAGTCCTCCAGACACTTGGGGAGGGTGCACCTGTGTTGACAGCCCTCTGGCTGGCATAACAAACTCCTCTCATGACACTGGGCTGGCAGAGAACAAAAGACATTCTGAATACCGTGCTGTGACAGTCCGGCCCCCAGCACTGACCATCCATGCAGATGCGCGAATAGCTTGACTCTACGTGCAGTGTAGGCCCAAAAGATAATAGTTCATAGTGACCTAAATTTCCAATTATTAAAAAAAAATAAAAAAATACAGGTATATGTTCCCTGTAAAGAGACTATACTCTCAAAGAGCCAAGGAATACCGAAAATGTTCAACTCGGCTCAACTCAATTGATTTTTAATAAGCGCAAGTCAGCATCTCTCCAAGTGATTTTACAAATAATAAAAAAAGCAGCAATTTAAAAACGCATACTTTCTATAAAACATATGTAATACAATATTCCACAACGGATCATTCATATTCCAAAAAGGTGAGGCTAAATAAGTGTGTTTTAATGCCACTTTAAAGCCCCCCATGGTCAGACACTCTCTTGCCGAATGAGGTAGAGAATTCCACAGGGTCAGGGCCATGAACGAAAATGCCCCAGCACCAGAAGTCTTCAAACTTACCATGGGAATCTCTAGCAACCCCTCGTCGGCGGAGTGGAGTGGGCAAAGGGGGCAGTAAGGACACAGGAGTTCTGGCAGATAATGCAGACTCAGTCCATGTAGGGCATTATAGGTCAGCAAAGATAAAGTGCCACTGAACCAGCAGCCAGTGCAGGCCCTGGAGCACAGGCGTAATATGACAGGCTCAAGATTAGCCGGTCAACAGCCTGGCTGCCGCATTCTGCACTAGCTGCAGGCGGTGAATGTCAACCCCTGGAAGCACTAGGTATAGAGATTGCAGTAATTCAGGTGGGAGGTCACAAAGGCATGGACCAATTTTTTTTTTTTTTTAAGTTGTTTAACCAGGCGTAGCACACTAAGCTGAAAGCTTTTTTACAGGAGCGACCTGGGAGCACAGGGAAGTTAAGTGACTTGCTCAGGGTCACACAGTATGCAAGTGGAAGCTATGGGATTCAAACCCAGGTCTGGTTTGCTGGATGACACCAGATTTGCAGCTCAGAACCTTAAACCACTGCACTATACTGCCTCTGATGTTGGAAGGTCATGGGGGGGGGGGGGAACAAGGTGTTTAATCCAGGTGGTATTCCTCAGATGATAAAAAGAGAATTTAATGACAGCCGACACCTGAGATTTCAGTGTCAGCCCTTCGTCAAAAATAACACCCAGATTGCGCACCTGATTCAGTGTCAATAGCTGGTTGCCCCCGAGCCAAAGCCCGGAAGGCCGCCCAGCCAGTTGCCCCTCAACCCTCAACCCGGGTCCACCACTAACACCTCAGTCTTGTCAGGGTTCAGCATCAACCAACTGGCACTCATCCAGTCTTGGATCTTGGCAAGGCAGTTGTTAAATACCGAGACCACATTGTCCTGCTTGGGCACAAAGGACATGTAAAGCTGAGTATCATCTGCAAAACAGTGAAAACTCAGCCCATACCATCTGACAATGTCTCCCAATGGCAGCATGTACACCATGAACAACATGGGAGACATGGAGCCCTGGGGAACTCCACAAGGCAGGGAGACCAGTTCCAAAGAAAAAAATTCCAGATACCATTCTCTGAAACCTGCCAGTGAGGTATGAATGGAACCACCTGAGGACCATACCCGACAGTCCACAGATGCACCACAGGTGCTCCAGTAGCACCCCATGATCCACGGTGTCAGATGTTGCAGAGAGATCGAGGAGAACCAAGATGGAATGAGTCCTCTGATCTCCCGCTATCAGGAGATCACTGAGCACCCGAACAAGTGCCATCTCGGTACTATGCCTCTTCCTAAAACCCGACTGGAGAGGGTCGTAGATCTCGTGGATGGTAAGATGGCCCTCCAGCTGCAACACAATTGCCTTCTCAATAACCTTCCCCACAAAAGGAAGATTAGAGACAGGCCTGTAGTTAGCAAGACAGTTGGGGTCAAGAAAAGATTTCTTTGGGAGAGGTGTTACCACAGCCTCCTTCAGAGTGTCCGGAAGCACACTTGCCTCTAAAGAACACCCAACTATCTCTGCTATGACCGGGCTGATAACTTCAACACACCCCACTAGGAGGCGAGTTGGGCCCAGATCCAAACTACAGCAGGTTGGACGCAAACTTCAGATGATCCTCACGATGTCCATGATCGCCAACTGGTCGAAATCTGACCAGGCAAGGAGCAGCAACCTCCCACTGACCACTGCAATCCCTAATGGAGCAGGCTGCACAGATGTCAGACCTGGTGCCGGCAACCTTATCTGCAAACAACCGAGCAAACTCATCACACTTTCCTTGTGACAGTGCTCTCCGTGGCTGGAGACAGGCTGGATTGCACAGTCTGTCCACAGTCCGGAAGACTGGGGCCGGTCAGTTCTGTGCAACAGCAATCTCACTGGGCAGGAATTCTGTCTTCTTACCGGAGATAGCTAACTGATAGTCCTTATAATGGGACAGCAGTCTAAGTCTGTCAGCATCCAGGCCAGACGTCCACCAGCACCTCTTCAGCCTTTATCCAGCTTGCCTCAACTCCCTCAAAGTCCCATCAAACCAAAGGAATCGAGGGCGAAGAGTGAGTGGTCAAACACGGACAGGAGCTACGGAATCCAGAGCCTCCGTCACAAACCTGTTATAGTTCTGCAGCAGATTCTCTGGGTCCAAGCTTACACTTGGCATGCCTGATAGGTCCAGCACCACCATCAGGGCATCTGGGGTCAAGCTCCTCAAAGGGCGGTACCGGACCATCTCCACAGGGGCTGGCCTATTACAGGGTGCCTGGAAATTGAACCTAATGATGTGGTGATCAGACCAACTGACGGGCTCCACCGCCAAGTCCAAGGTCTCCATCCCTAGTAGAAAGACCAAATACAATGAGTGACCATGAATATGGGTCGCAGAGGTAATAACCTGTGTGAAGCCCAATGAATTCATTAGTTGGAGAAAGTCCTGTCCAAATTGCGAGAGTTTATCGTTGTCCGAGGCATTGAAGTCCCCCAGCACCATCCATCTGGGGGACTCCAGCACCCTATCAATGAAGAAGTCTGCGACTTCCTGCAGAAACTGCTTTTCGCCTCCAGGTGGCTGGTAGATGAGAAGGATCCTGCAACCCACACCTGCACCAACGATACACTCAAAGGACCTGGTCTGCCCCACTGGCACATCTACAAGGCCCAATTCTGTCCTAAAACAAATGGCAACACCTCCACCCCTGCGATCCCTCCTCAGACAGTGTACCACCAAAAACCTGTCCAGAACAGCTGATTCAAGAACTGGGCCAGCATTTTCATCCAGCCAGGTTCCGGTGATGCATGCCAGGTCCAATGAGTCAACAAGATCAGCAGTTACTGCCGTCTTGTTTTTGATGGACCTGGCATTGATTAACACCACCCAGTTAGGATGAGCTGCCAAGGTCAGCTGCGTTATCTGCCCACCCATCATGGAGCTCTTGGGTAGGGGGACCAAACAAGAAGGGCCTCTCTCTTGGATCCATTTCACCCCAGGGTGACCCCAGGACCTCATCTCTCCAATCTTTCTGTCCCGCTCCACTCCCCCTCCAGGTCCATCACCCCCGGCCCTACGCCTCTTCCTCACAGTCCCCTAAGCATGACATTGTCCATCTACATCACTGGGCAAGGGGGGGGCAATCAAAAGGCCAGAGGCCACAGAGCTCAGAGAGGGAGTAGCGCCTAACCTAGAGAGCTTTTCACCACTACATACCAAGACAGGTCTCCCCAAAATAATCACAGCAGTCCACAATTCACCAAAATAACACTCCAGACATACAACCAAACAAAACCCCAAATTCCCCACAACACACCCCTAAAAATAAAAAACCCTTTAAAACAATGTAAGGTCCAATAAGGTTATTGAAACGTGATGATCGGAGAGGTACTAAGCTTGCCGCGTTTTAAACAGTTTTAAGCATGATGGGGCTCTCGCCCCCACCAGCTCATAAAAGTAAATCCAGGAGACTGTGCTCTCACCATGGTCCTCCACAATAACAGTTTAAAAATGATAAGGAGAGTACTGGAGCTTTCTCACAGCCACCAACCCAGCCAGCTAAAAACATCCAGCAAGATTTCCCACTGAATTTTATCCATCTCTGGGCCACACCACGAAGTTCACTTCTATAGATGTAAAACCAGCCTTCAGACAGGGCGGCAGTGAGAGTGGTCAGCCTCACAGAAACTAGGTTCCCCCGGAGGGAAGCCCACCAACCTCATCCTCTAGAGTGTCCCGGGTAGACAGGTTACACCACCCACCGGCAGTAAGCCCAATGCCCACTCCGTTTGGCCTCCCCTCAACCAGCCACCCCTGTCCCCACCTGCTGTTCAGACTCTGGGGGGGAAAAAAAAAAACACTGAGCAAAATGGAACTAAGATTTTGGCAAGGCTACAACCCAACCAGGCCCCAACTCACTTCAGGCTCATGAAAATCTAGGACAAGCTGCCCAAAGGACAGGTCCCCAGCCAAACAACGCCATACAATGAAGCCCACTGACTAAGCCCCCGAGACAGACACGAGTAGTTGTTGAAAGGTTTTGCACTGTGTCACGTTGCTCCAGGATGGAGTGTTTGAAAGTGCAGCCCCAGGATAGCGAGAACAAAAATTGCAACATCCTTGTGAAACGTGACTCTGCGCCCTAGAGAAAGTTTACCTCTGGTGTTTAATGCTTTTCCCCCTTCACTTTACAGTAATATGTCAACAAAGGCTGGCAGGGCAGCCTCAGCTATACTGCAGACCATGTGGATGTACACAGAACTTCACAGCGCAAACAAGAAGGTAAGAGAAGGGGGGGTCTTCTTAATTTATTTTTATTTCAAATTTTTTTATACCAGGAGAGAGACTAGTTTAGGCAAAGCATCAGCTTTTGAGTAGGGCCCTGGGAGACAGTTACAGCTGTAAAGTAGTCTCTGGCACAAATCCAGGGATAGATTCATGAACAAACAACAGTACCAGGGACTTACTTTCATCCTTGTGCTTCCCCCACAGTTTGCCCCCTGTGGCAGGGGTCGACAGTGGTCGCCTCACTGTCAACAAATGGATCTGGTTTCAGGAGAGTGCCCTGTAGCCAGTGCAGAGCCTGCGAAGGGTCGGTTTCATCCCGTGCTGCACCCGTCAATCTTTTCCTTCCTGGAGGAACGGATGTGCAATGTCGTCCGGACATGCCCACATACACTACTGTGCATGACAACATTGATGGCTGCCGTCCCTCCATTTCCAAGTTGTGATCCCGAGCTGCCTGCCTTCCAGCCTCTGCTAGGGGGCAGACAAGCAGCAAGAACGGCAGCCCCCCTCCCCAGAGGAGGAAAGCAGTCCTCCGGACACGTGATCCTCCTCCTCTCCCCAGCCACCCCCTGCAACCTGAGTCCATTCCTGAACCCAGGTCACCAGTGTGGGAAACAGTAAGGTGCCCATGGTGCCTCAACCCTCTTCACCACTGGCTTTTTTTTTGTTCAATATAGTATAGTTCTAGGGACGTGGATATGTTGTTCAATCCACACTGTCTGTCAGGTTCCTTGCCGCTTTAATTCTTGCCAGAAGGTCTTCAAGCTGGCTTCTCCCACCCACCCGAGTGGCAAAACCCTCTGCTCCGCCCCATGACGCCAGATCTTCCTTACCGCTGGAAGCTCAGGTTCCCTCCTTAGCGCTCTGCGTTTTAGGCCTGGATCCTAATCCTTCGGAATTTCCGAAAATCATTTTAAAATTCACTAGACTTATATCTTCATCTTCCCTCGCAGCTGCGATGGATAAATCCACTCCCGACTTCTGTCGGTGCCCTTGCGGGCAGAAAATGTCCCAGACCGACTCGCACTCCGTGTGCGTCTACTGCCTGGGTCTTGCACACGATCTGCAGGCCTTCGATCTCTGCAAATCCTTCACGGCTTCGGTTCTGGAAGACTGCGCTGCCTGACTCCAACTGGGGTGCCCCGAGAAATGGTACCTGCCGGTGAAGTCACAGGAGGCCCATTGGGCAGTGTCTGCAGCTGCGGGCTCCGTGGAGCAGCTGGAGCAGTTGATCGCCCTCGAGGAGGAGGTGGCCCAGACAGTGTCTTCTTCCTCCTCGGCTTCCGCGTTTATCCTGCTCTCCTTGGGCTCCTCCTACACTCCTACAGGACCTCCTTGTGAATGAGCTTGCTCAATGGAGTTTTCCTGCAATAAACTTGAACTTGAACTTGAACACTGCTCCTTTCAAGGAGCTTTGTCAGTCCCTCCCCACCAAGGGAGAAGGACCCTTGGGACACATGAGTAGGTCGAAGAAAAAGGAACCAGTTAAGTCCCAGTCGACTTATTATCTGTGGGAGTGAGATCCTCCCTGACCATCGGGCTCGACCGGGTCAGGGTGTCCCCATCAGGTCAGCCGGCTGATTCACCCATCGATGTGGTTGAGATTTTTCTCGACCCATTGGACGGTTTGTTGACTGGAGAAGCCGACAACCCTTCTTCACCAGTTCCCCCAGTGGTTACCAAGGACTTGCCTGTGCCTCCTGTGCCGAAGTCCCCGGTCAAGGACCCTGAACCGAGGGATGAGCGGGTTTGCCCGCCCCTGTTCGACCCACCATCTGCGACCCCAAAGGTCTCGGTCCTCCTCCATGTCGGGTAGGTCCCGCTGACATCAGCAGTCTTGGACCTGGCATCACGGTAAGTGGCATCACCGCTTGTCCTCATCATCCTCTTCAGAGGATAAGCTCCAGCTCAAGTTGTGTTGTGTCAGCGCTATGAGGACATGATGTGGCAACAACTCTTGGTAGCCGGTAATAAGCCGACTCCGTCGCCTTCTCCGGCCATTAAGTGGTTGTCGCCCGAACGACCGAAGCAACCCCTCGTTGTAGTCGAGGAGCCGACCCCAGCACCCGTTGCTCAGCTGAAACCGCTGCTCCACCCATTGTGGTGGAACCATGCCTCCTGACAACCTAAGACTGGGGCCCCGAACAAGGATTCTCTGTCGGGTAAGGGCTTGCCCCACAGGTTGTCGGTCATCCTCACTCCCGATCGGCCTCAGCATGTGGAGGGTGGCTCAGGCGCTTGGCAGCTGTTCGTGGACTCCTCGGAGTCTGACGACGACTCCTTGTACTCCAGGCCCCTTGACCTGGAATCTACAGGGGGTCAGTCGGTGGACGCGAGCCCATCCTCGTTCTTGGGAATCCATTGGCTCATCTCAGAGTCCACTGGCATGCAGCTCGAACCCGTATAGAAAAGGGCCAGATATCCCCTCATGAAGATACTGGATCGAGGGGATTCCCCTACAGAGGCCTTCTCTGTGGCCGAAGCCATTGTTGGCCTGGCCCTGGAGTTGTGGCAGTGGCCTACATCCTGTCCTCTGCCTTCAGCCTGGATGGTTCGCAAGTACGCAGTTCCCACCGGTTCCCTCTCCGGTTTTTCGGAGCACCCCTCTATAGAGGGGCTGGTGACCGATAGTGTTTTCTGGTGTTCCAGAAACGCTCGTGATGTGGACAAGCTGCTCGACAAGGAGTCCAAAAAGCTGGACTACTCGGGGTGGAAAGTTTACGCTGCTTCCTCCCTAGGTCTTTGACAGGTTAGCTCAGACCTGCTGATGGCACACTTTTCACATGCCCTTATGGGCTCCCTGGATGAGGTGATTCCTCATCTCCCGGCTGAACTTCAGACGACGGTTAAGCAGGTGCAGGATCAGGGAAGGGTGGTGGCCAAACAGCTCCAAACTGCCTTGGATATTGGAGACTCTTGTGCCCGGTCAGCAGCGGCCGCAGTTGTCATGCGCCGCAGAGCTTGGCTACGGATCTCCACCTTCACGGTGGATACCCAGCACAAGCTGGCAGTCATGCCCTTCCTGGGCACCAACTTGTTCAGGCCGGGGGTGGAAGACAATCTCCAGAGAATCAAGAAGTCCATGCCACCTTGGACTCAGTCACATCTGCCCAGAAGGACAAAGGCTGCCAGCAGCAGCGTAAGCCCTTTCACCCTTCTGCCCCTGCAGCATATCCGGACCAGCAGCACCAGCAACAGGGCCAGCAGGCTCACACTTGGCACCCTAAGGCCAAGTCTGCTGCTTCCTCTAGTAGGAAGCCCGGAGGGAAAGGTCCAGGTGGCCCCTCAGCCGGGCCTTCCTCCAAGCCTGCCCAGTGACGAGTTGAGGGGTGTCGCCCCCAACCTCGTCTCTTCTTCCCAGGTTCCCCCAATGGGGGGACGGCTCTGCCACTTCCTTTCCACCTGGTCTGCTATCACCATGGACCGTTGGGTGCTGGAAGTGGTTGGCAGGGGTCTGCCTCTGGAATTGGACGAGTCCTCCCTATCGAGCCGTCGCTCTTGGGGCTACGGTTCCGCAGCCTCTCTGTCGGCTCATTGAGTTGACATTGCACTGCTCCTTCAGAAGGAGGTAATCAGCGAGGTGGCGGATCCTCCTCCAAACCCAGGGTTTGTGTCCAGGTACTTCCTGGTCCCAAAGTGGACGGGGGGGGCTGGCACCCCATTCTCGATCTGCACGACCTGAACAAGTTCCTAAGGCCGCGCACCTTTAGGATGGTCACTCTAGCTCAGATCATTCCATCCTTGGAACTAGGTATGTGGTTTTGCTCTCTAGATCTCCAGGATGCGTTCTTTCATGTCTCAATCCGTCCGTCTCATCAGCGATTCCTCTGCTTCAGAGCAGAGGGTGCACTTTACGAGTTCCAGGCCATGCCCTTCAGCCTTTCTCCAGCTCCTAAGGTCTTCGCCAAATGCATGGCAATGGTGACAGCATTCCTGCGGCGCCAAGGGGTCCGTCTGGGTGTACCCTTACTTGGACGACTGGCTGATAGCAGCCCCCTTCAGGTTGGAGGTGGAGCAGTCCAGAGATCTGGCCCTCCAGGTCTGCTCTCAAATTGGCCTCCTGATCAACGAGGCTAAATCGGAACTCGTACCGTCGCAGGCGATTCAGTTTATCGGGGCAGAGCTTGACTCTCTTCGAGCCAGAGCCCAGTTGCCAGCGGACAGGGCCGAGGTCCTTTCCTTCTTTGCCCAATCATTTCTGGTTGGGCAACTGTGCCTTGCCTGGGACTCCCTGTGCCTTCTGGGCCTCATGGCGGCATGCACCAGTGTGGTCCTTTGGGCCCGATGGCATATGCGCCCCTCTGCAATGGGGGCTGGCCCGCCAGTGGTCACAAGGTTCTGGTCCTTTGGACCAGCCAGACTGTGACCCAGAAGATGTGGGACGGCTTGTAGTGGTGGCTTGACCCAGCTCATCTACAGGAGGGTATCCCGTTTGTCCGCTCTGAGCCGACGGTCACTCTTACAACCAACGCCTCTCTGATGGGTTGGGGTACCCATCTGGGGGAACTCCGGGTCCACGGCTTCTGGTCCCCTCAGGAGTCTCGATGCCACATCAACCTGCTGGAGCTTTGAGCGGTTCGACCAGCCCTCACTGCCTTCGCTCCATTTGTACGGGTTTAGGTGGTTCAGGTCCAGACGGACAACACCACAACCATGTACTATCTCAACCGTCAAGTCGGGATGCAGTCCTTGCCTCTGTGCAAGGAAGCTCTTCACATTTGGTCTCTCATGATCAGCCTGGAGGCGGATCTCCTAGCCATCCATCTGGCAGGAGCCTCGAGCAGTCTGGCTGATGCCCTCAGCCGGATAAGCGCTGCATCTCACGAGTGGTCTCTCCTGCCAGAGGTAGTGCAAGATCTGTTCTCCCATTGGGGCACCCCTCAGGTGGACCTGTTCGCCTCCAGGGAGAATGTGAACCTGAGGCTGTTTCACGCCCACCCTCAGCAGGGCTCGCTTCATGGGGATGCCTTCTCGAGGCTGTGGACCCCAGGCCTCTTCTACGCCTTCCCTCCATTTTCCTTGATCCAAAAGGTGCTTCTGAAGGTGAAGAGGGACATGGCGCAGGTGATTCTGTTAGCCCCAGACTGGCCTCACCAGTTCTGGTACCCAGATCTCCTCAGCCTCAGCTCCAGGCTCCTGAGGCTGCTTCCAGCCCGCCCCGACCTGATCTTAGTCGACAAGGGGAAGGTTCTCTACGCGGACCATCAATCCCTGCACCTGATGGCCTGGTTTCTGAGTGGCTAGAGTTCCAGGCCTTGGATCTTTCCGACGAGGTCAACATCATTGAGGTGTCTCGTAAGGAGTCGACCAGAAAATGCTACACTTTCAAATGGAAGAGATTCTCCATTTGGTGTCAGGACAAGGGGTTGGACCCCTCTTCCTGTCCATTGGCTGGTATTTTGGACTACCTGTGGTCCCTTTCTCAGCTAGGGCTTCAGTCGACGACCCTTAAGGTGCACCTGGCAGCCATCTCTGCTTATCGGGTGCGGGACGGCAAGCAGTTGGTGGCACAGGAGAAGGTGGTCGGGTGCTTTTTCAAAGGCCTAGACCACATATCCCCTCCGGTGCGAGAAACTCCACCTCCATGGGATTTTCTGCTGGTATTGGCTAAACTCATGGGCAAGCCATTCAAACCAATGCACAGGTGTGACATCTCTCACCTGTCGTGGAAGACCACCTTCTTGGTGGCTATCACATCAGCCAGAAGGATGGGAGAGCTCCAGGCACTTTCCATCGAGCCTTCCTACCTGGTCTTCCAGAGGGACAGAGTTGTCCTTCGCCCCCGCCCAAAGTTCCTCCCGAAGGTGGTGTTCGAATTTCTCCTTAAACAGGTGTTGACTCTGCTAGTGTTCTACCCCAATCACACCTCGAAGGCCGAATATAGGCTCCACACTTTGGACCCTAGAAGAACGCTCGCTTATTACAAGGAGCGGACAGCTGAAGTTCGGAGAGAGGTCCACCAGCTGTTTGTCACCTATGCTGAAGCTGCACCTGGCAGACCAGCAGCCAAGCGGACGATAAGCAGGTGGGCCACCTCTTGCATAGACCTCTGCTATAGGTTGGCGGGCATGGAGCCTCCCAAAGGGATAAGAGCTCATACTACCCGCCATACTGCTGCTTCGGTGGCTGCTTCTAGGGATGTCCCTATCCAGGAAATCTGCAGGGCTGCTACCTGGAAGTCAGCACACACCTTAATTTCCCAATACCACATTGACCTAGAGTCATGCCAGGATGTTGGTTTTGGGACCTCTGTTCTCCAGTCCTTATTCCCTAAGTATGTATCGGGGGTGCGCGCCTTGCCTCCCTCCTCCCAGAGAACCACTAGGAGTCTGCCAGACAGTGTGGATTGAACAACATATCGACGTCCCTAGAAATACAGGTTACTCACCTGTAACAGGAGTTCTAGGAGTGGTATTTGTTGTTCATCCACATGACCCACCCGACCTCCCCAATTTCGACACGCAACCGGGCTTCCAGCGGGCTAGATGTGGCATCACGGGGTGGAGCAGAGGGTTTTACCACCCGAGTGGGTGGGAGGAACCAGCTTGAAGACGTTCCGGCAAGAATTAAAGTGGCAAGGAACCTGCCAGACAGTGTGGATGAACAACATATACCACTCCTAGAACTCCTGTTACAGGTGAGTAACCTGTATTTTCCCCTGTTGTCCAGCAGCCCCCACTGGTTCTTATCCACTGACCCAGCTCCCTTACCTGCCTTTCTCAGGACTTACCTCACTTCCTTCTGACACCCTGGCTTACTCCCCCCCAGGCAGGGCTGTCGGGAGGGGGCTGTTCTCCCAACAGTCTCACTCAGTGCTCCAGAGGAGAGTGCCTCAGTCAGAGGTGGAGGGGCTATGGTGAGAGGGGCTGCATTGCAGAGGGACTGGAAGGAAAAGAATGCCTCTTTGCAGATGACACAAAGATCTGCAACAGGGTTGATAAACAAGGAGGCATGGAAGATATGAGAAGGGACTTGGCAAGGTTGGAGGAATGGTCAGAAGTGTGGCAGCTAGGATTCAATGCAAAGAAGTGCAAAATAATGCTCCTGGGAAACAGAAACCCAGGTGAAGAGTACACAGTGGGATGGGGGTGGGGGAGGTAGTAACAGCAACAAAAATGGAAAGGGACCTGGGGTAATCATATCAAATGACCTTAAGACTGGCAAACAATGTGAGAAGGCAGTATGAAGGGCTGGGGGATACTGGGATGTATATAGAGAGAGGCATCACCAGCAGAAAACAGGAAGTTGTTATCCCTCTGTACTGACAGTTGGTGAGACCCCCATCTGGAGTACTGTGTCCATCTCCACAAGGACATAGACAGGATGGAGGCAGTCTAGAGGAGGGCAACTAAAATGGTGCAGGGTCTGCAAGAGAAGCCATACAAGGAGAGACTAATAGAGCTTAATATAGGAGGAAAGGAGGGAGAGGGGGGACATGATAGAAACTTTGAAGTACCTCAGTGGAATAGACAAAGTCCAAGAGGGTAGCATCTTTCAGAAAAAGAGATGTGCAAGAACAAGGGGACACAATTTGAAGATAGAGGGGGGACGGCTCAGGGGCAATGTGAGGAAGTATTTTTTCACAGAGAGGGTGGTGGATGCATGGAACAGCCATCCTGAGGAGGTTGTGGGGTCTAAAACTGAGGGAGAATTCAAGAATGCATGGGACAGACATAAGGCAGTTCTTGTGGGGGGGGGTAGGAAGAAATAGGCGGTTGGTTAACTAGGATCTGCAGCTTATCCAGTAGGTAGGGAAATGGGCAGACTAGGTGGACCAAGTGGTGCTTATCTTCTGTCAGAGTCTATGTTTTTATGAGAGGCAGATGTCCTCCTGCAACACTGGATCTTTACCTGTTTTCTATCCCAGCCCCTGTAGGATGCCAAGAAGAGCCCACGATGTGAATGCAGGCATCACATTGGCATCCTCCCTAATTTCATGGCTCAGCTTGCACTGCCACCTGTGGTCACTCACCCACGTGACAGTCTGTCTAACCCCCGAGAGCATCCTGTGAAACACTCAGCTCACCCCTTGGCTGGCCTTCTGATGAATCGAGACGTTCCAAACCCAGGTTGTCAGCACTGTGAGCGGTATCACTGCTGCTGCACTGACAGTTCTGCTTCCAAAATGCTTTGTAGAATTCTGCAGGCTTCGAAAAGCATTTCTACGTAAACCTTAGAATAATATTCTCCGGACTACGTAATCTGTTTGCAGAAAATACTATTTTGTGGTTCATGAGAACTGCTGATTACTAATCCACAGTTTTAAAAATGAAAAAATAACATCCTGCTTTTGGAATTTTTGAATTCTGTTTCCAATGGAATTCAGTGGAATTTGTCAATTTCTGAAATTCTAGCAGGACTGGTGTTTGAAAATTCCACAGAGCTCTACTGGATAGGGTTACCACCTTTTAAGAAGCCCAAAGTGGGACATTTCTTACTGCAACATGATTTTTCGCAGGACAGTATGTAACCTCGGCCAATGCAACAGACTTGTTTTCTCTATATAATGAGAATTAAGGCTAACTATTGTAGTTTCCTAGTAGATTCTATTGTTACTTATCATTTTAAGGTATTTTTGTTAAGGTATTATAATTTTCTGCAACATTTAGTGGAAAGTTAGAAAATATTTTTTCTACTATAAAGTCAGGACATGTAGTATTTTTCATGTGTTTTTTGCAAGACACAGCTGTCCAAATCAGGACTGTCCTGCGAAAATCAGGACGGGTGGTAACCCTACTACTGGATAAGTAAAAGCATTACTTTACTTAGTTCTAGTCTAAAATTTTATTGGGTTTTATTGAATAAGGGAGGTGATACAGTTGGCAGAGGAGAGTGTTCAGCAGACTAGAGCATCAGAGAAAGTTCGAGAGGTGACTAATGGTCACATGGGCTCTTATGGGGACAGTATGGTGCTCTTTAAACAATCCATAAAGTATTGAGTCCCATGGTTCTGTCAGAATTCCAACAAAAGTTTTGAAAATTGATATGGGCGTCCATTGATTAAGGATCCAAGTACTGATCGATTGTGTAGTTGTGAAGTACAGCAGCTGAAAATCTGCCAGTTAATGTTTTTTTAACACTGTAAATATAATTCTGCCCTCCTTTAATGTAAAGACCTGGACATTGGCATATACTCACCCATGGAATAAGGCTCTACAAACCTGCCAAATTCCCAGGCATTTGGGTTATGTGGGTGTTTTTTTTAAAGCAGCACTACTAAATAATCAGGAAGTGATTATTAACTTTCTGTTTTTTGACTGGAAGCATGTAGCCATAGTTCAGGTTTTCATATCTATAAATATTTTTTTCTAGCAGTCTTTAGTTTTTTAGATATTTAAAGGTTTTTTTTTACAGTAAATACGGCTGCTGCCTAATTTGCAGCCGAACTCCACCCCCCCCCACGTTGCATCACGTCTTTCGTTTACTTCCATCATGTGCCTGCGTAGTTGGCAGCAGAGAGTTCCAATTCAACATGGCAGGTGGGAGAAATGTAAACAAAAACAATAAAAATGGAGCAAATTACAGGGTAATAGTACAGCAGAAACAATAAAGATTACAGAGTAAGTGCTCAACAGAGCACAGGAAACAAAGTGTTGCAAAAGATCCGATTTTTTTTTTTTTTTTTTTTATCAAGTACTGCTTTAAGTCTTTTTTAGGTTAGACTTTTTCTTCCCGTTTGACCAGTCCCTTACACTGGTCGCCCCGATGCCCTGACGTCCTCCAGGGCTTACCTGCCTGTGTCTGCCCCCAGGGATTGCTCCCCCACCCCTCAGCAGGGTCGGCGGGGTTCCCCAGCCCCCAGCGTCAGACAGGATCCAGTTTTGCTGGACAGGGCATGGATAGCCAGGTCACCAATGTCATCCTGCTGGCCAGGAGTTTCCAGCATTCTCCCCTGGAAGGTGTGGACATGCAGTGCTACCATGATGTACGCTGCATGCTCCTGCATGATGTGCGTCAACAGCAGCTGCACCTCCCTGCACTCAGGTGGCCCCCGACTGCCTTGCCCCTAGCTTCCGCTAGGGGCCAAGCATACGCTGGGCTCCGTGTCCCCCCACCCCCAGAGGAGGTCAGCAGTTGCTTGGATGCTCAGTCCTTCTCCTTCCAGCCGACCCTCTGACACCCCGAGTTTGATTCTGAATTTCTGTCATTGTTTCTGCAAGCAGTAGCGCTACCGCTACGCTGGCGGACCGATCTAGGGTTATGTAGTTTTGAACTCAGACACATCTGCCATCTTATTTACTGGGGGAAAATGTGATGATATGTTGCCAGTATTTTCAGCTGGTTATAACTCGACTTTCCTGCAGACCTGACAAAGCTCATGAATTAATATAATACTCTAAGTGCCTGACAGAGTTCCACACACTCTGCTATGTGGTGTTTGAATTTACAGGGGCTCAAAATTTGGCAATCTGTCTGTGCAATTTCATAAAATTGTCCAGAATATTATGCTGTCACTATACCTTGGCCACCCTTTAGTGCACAGTACCTGAAATGTGCATAAATAACATTTTTAAATGGGTCCTAGTCACTGATAAAAGTGGAAAAATTTGGTTAAAGGGACACTGTCAACCCCCAGAGCTCTTGACATGATTGTAACAACTGAGAAGGTGGAATATTTAGACACAATTTAGCTTACATCTAGTAATTTTTTTCTGTAATTCCCAACCTTATTTCTTTATTACTTAGGAAATTTGCATGTAAACAGGATCGCTGCTGTTTATGTTCTGGCTGCTTGCCTACACCTGACATCACAGTTCTGTTTATAACATCATAGTCTGTTGCTGTGGAGAGGATTATGATGCCATTAACTGGGGATTATGATGTCAGGTGTAGGCAAGCAGAAAAAGCGGATAAAGTCTAAGTGACAGTAATCCTCTTTCACACAACTATCCTCAGTAATAAAGAAAAAAGGAAAGAATTATAGAAAATATATGAAATATAAACTGAAATGTGTTTAAATGTCACTTTTTTTTTTCAACTTTTTCTAATGGTGTCGGGGCTCTTTAAGCCACAAAGTGTCTCTAGTTTAAAAAACGCATTTTATGATTGGTCACGTTTAGCAGAGTTTGCTGATGTAGCTGGTAGTTTGATTCTGATTCCTTTTTTTCTTTCTAAAACTCAAAAACAGACTGCCCACCGTACTGGTGTTACCACACAAAAACGTGTTTGTTTGCGGTCCTTGATCAACTCCCACTGCATCTTTCCTGGACTTTGGAACACCCCCAACACACTGTAGACACTCATGATGCAGTGGGAGGAGAGGAGACTATTGCGTCATGAGTGGTTGCACTTTCTGGGGGTGTTTAGAATTTGCAGGAAGTATACAATAAGAGTAGATCAAGGATCTGAAACAATACAAGATTGGGCATAACACTATTAGCATACATTTCAGTTCCACTAAGAAAGGAACTAAACAAAACAACCAGCAACATCTGTGAATACTACAGAAGGTATGCGGTGTCCCTGTAAGTTTTTGAATTATAGGAGCTCATAATTCATCAGTTTACGTATTCATGAAATTTTATGAACATTTTCCCAAAATGTGGATGCTTAGCATTCTGCAGTCCTTAGCAGTACAGAACTGTCACCTGGCATGTTTATGAAATGTCACTGAATAGCAAATATTTCAAATCTGGAGAAAGATGCAGTTGAAGAGTTGTAACATTACTGGGGAAATACCACAGGGTACTTATTATTACTGGCAACATTTTTTCAATTTATTTTAATTCAGTTTCAGATATACATAACGTACATGTGAACTAACTTGGTTCTAAGTGTAGAAATAACACAGAAATAAACATACATTTCATACTTAGGATCTGAAACACTTGTCATCCTTTGTTACTGCTATGGGGAGACATAAAGAAATGTGTATATACTGTATATTTCTCAGGATATACCGTGTAAATTGTCAGTGCAGCAGTGACCATGAACTTCTATGATAATATTGTAGTCCCAACAGTTTATGTAGTGCCTCTTGCACCTGGAACACCACTTGTCTGTGATGCTAAGCCCATGCCATACCAAAACTGCAGGAAGGCCCAAAAGTCATAGCAAGTCCACTCCTTAGTTGGAGCACCCACATCTTCTCCACACACAAAAACATCTCCCAGCTGTATGCAGACTAAACACTGAAACTATTAACTGTAGAGAAATTTGTATTGACAACGAGATGGAGTGAACCGTGTGCTGTGGGGAAAAAAAAAAAAAAACTACTTATGGGTAATGAACAGAGTAACAAAGATTAAACAGTTCAACAGTGCTGGCCCATCAGCGTGCTACCACCTGCGAATCCGAGACCTGGGTTCGGGAGTGAACTCAGGCTGTTAGAGGGCCAGCGGAGGGGGAGGGGGGCTAAGCATCCAATGGATTGCTTGCCTTTTCCAGGGAGGGAAGAAGAGGATCTGGCACCTGACAACATACCGACCCGTAGTGATGGCTAGGGGTAGGTGTACCGGAGACCAGTGCTGCAGCAGGATTGGCGAAGGCAGCAGCCGTCTGCATGTCAGGTGCAGGAGCAAGCCCGACTATCTGCTGAGGTTATTGCTTGCATGCCTCTCACCAAGAGGAAACCATGACTAGGCAGAAAAAAAACAAAACCCTTGGACAAACAAGGCATGCAGGAGGTCCGTGATCCTTGTAGGAACCCAGCAGACCGATGTGGGATACATCCCCTAGCTGACACCCAAGGAGCAAAAACAGTCAATTAAAAAAAAAAAAAGGGAGGGTGCAGTTCAACAGTGACTGGCATAAAATGTGTTCGGTTTACACTTACTTTTTAATTCATATGTGTATTATTAACAAGGTGCTGGAGTTAAGCCCGTACAAGTTTATGGATGATGCCTCTGAAGATGCAGGCCGTTGTCAGTTTGGTGCTGTATATATCTGCTATTTGCCTGTGTATGGTATGATAATATCAATAAAGAAATATAAAAAAAATTTACACTTAAAAATGTGTTCAATTTACGCTTATTTGATGTCTCTCTAGTTTTTTTTTGGCATCTGGCTTTGTTAGCATAAGTATGGGTAGCCCATTTCACTGAAGGAAGAACTCTTGTGCTTTGTGCTGGAGAGTTCAGGATTGCATGCATGCAGCGCAGAGTTTCCTTAAATGTGGTGGCAGCCACTTTAATACACATGGCTCCTCTTATCTATCAGTCTGATCACCACGTGGAGTTAGTGAAAATGTTAAATATTTAATCTTAATTAGTATCCTGACTTGCTAGCATCTTCCTGTCTTTAGCAGGCAACAGGTCTAAGTGCAGCTATCCCCTTACTGAAAAAAAAAAAAGAAAGAAAATACGGCAGCAGAGGCTAACAGAGCAAGTAAACATTCTGAAAGGTGGAATCGCTGCTCACAGTCACTGTTCTCCCTCGTCTCCCTTGGTGGCCGCCTCCTGTTCTCCATTAGTGAAGTCCTGCTTAATCACCTGAAGCCTTTTGCCAGCCTCTGAGGAGTTGGTGTGTGAATATGCTTTCTCCGTCTAAGTAATCTGGAGCCAGGGAGGAAACTGCAATGCATGGCTCACCCCCAATTTCTTTAGTCCTGCCCTCACCGTATCAAAACATTTTCTCCATTATCTCATGGCATAGCTCACATCAGGAACAAATATATAGTAGTTCTGTTGGTCATTGATAATAGTCCCGTTTTCTTGGCCTCACTCAGAATTCTCTCCTTAATGTGTGGACCCGACGACACAATCAGGATTGTCCTGAATTGCCCCAGGGTGTTTGGCCTCCTTCTAGTTGTAATCTGGAACAAAAGACCATCCACAGAGAAATGCAGTGTTTCAAAAGAGTGTGAGTGAAAGCAGAGATCCTCACATTTGGACTCCTGTGTACCTCCTGGAAGGCAGATGTTTGCCTTTCTGGCTCCGTTTTCAAGATGTTGTAGCCGAAACCTACAGAGTTTGTTTTCAGCAATCACGCCCGTGAGTGCAGTGGCTAAATTGCTGGCCATTTCCGTAGCTTTCTTGGCTTCCTCCAATACCAGGGAAAGTTTAGCATCCAGTGTGGAGAATCTTGTGTTAAGGTCCTCCAGTTTGTTTCCCAGTTCTCTAATTGCTTGGAGGAGAGTCATGTTGGTGGGCTTCCCACTTGTTGCGACTTTGTGGCTTTGGTCTCTTGCCTGTTACTACTCTAGCTTCCCTCCTTTCCCTTCACCGCTGTCCTGCTAAGCGACATGATTTGGTTTATCCATGATGGATTTTGCTGAAAGACCTTCTTGATCAGCAGAGAAAGCACTAACAGTCTAGTCCACTGCTATTCGTTTTGGAATAAAATTTCTTTGGTTGTGTGTGGTTTAATTTCAGAAGAAACAGAGCAAAACCAGGTGCATCTTTCTCTTTCGACTGCCAGCCATGACCCTCACTGGCAACATTTTAATGAACATTTCCAAAATGTTTTTGAAAGTTCTTGGAAATGGAGTAGGGTACACTGCCACAATTCACTGGTGAAATATTGATGTCACAAAGCACCCCAAAAATGGAACAACCTCCTGCACGGCCTACTTTCCTGCACGTCCCTTCCCCAATTTAAAAAATGCTTTAAAGAACTCTCCTTTCCCTCGCCATTCTGCACCTGTTACTAAGCCCCACTCATTCTCCTCCCCTTTCTACTTCCCCGTCCCCATACTCCTCTCCCCTTCCGTTACCCTCTCTCAGCTTCTACTGTCTAATTCAAATACTCCTATTGTAAATACTATCTCAGCAATATAAATACTCTCACCTCATCATCCTATCTGCGTCGTAAACTGGTCTGAGTTGTATGAATGATCGATTCATTGCTTATTCCATAATCCAAACCCTTGTTTATATTTTTTAATCACTTGACATTATCACATTTTGACTGGTTATATATATTTGTAATTCACCTGAATGTGGCACTTTTAGACTGCTTGTTAGTAAACACTCTTAGCTGATTGTTCTTTGTAACTCGTGTTGTGATTCAAACATTGTTATCAACCTTATTCGGTGGATTGCTCTCTGTAACCCTTATTGTGATTCAGTCTTT
Source organism: Neoceratodus forsteri (assembly GCA_016271365.2). Taxonomy (NCBI): domain Eukaryota; kingdom Metazoa; phylum Chordata; order Ceratodontiformes; family Ceratodontidae; genus Neoceratodus; species Neoceratodus forsteri. Next base: position 1,544,792,070 of record CM028131.1, on the reverse strand, counting down.
GTCTAATATACAGGAAATGCATTTCCTCAGGTTGCCCCTGAAAAAGGGATATATTAATTTCAGTGGGCCTACCTGGTCATCAGAATTCAAATAAATAAATAATCACCACTGATCTAGTTGGCTGCTCTCCTAATTTTACTAACCAACTGGGCGTCAAATTCTTTTGAGTTGTTTGAAATCTGTGGCAAACTTCTGGGTCACTGCTTGGCTCCCTTTTTCCAGGTATCTAGACTCAAATAGACTTTGGGGCTTTGTTTGCCCCCCAACCCCATTCAGGACTAAACGGAGTGAAAACCACTCATTTAAATCCGTTCTCGTTTTATTTCTCAAAACACTATAATCCCCTAGGCAATGTTTAGTATCTAGAACCCTACTTCATCAGGCTCCAACATACACTACATTCTGTATTCTGTAATAAAAGTTTTTTTCCAGAGCAGGCAGCTGAGCTAGAGTACTGTGTGCATTCCCAAGAATGCAACTATAAGCTCAACGCTTTTGTGAGCACAGAGGGATGGGGTCCTGCAGTTTGACAAGGATAAGTTCCATATAGGGTCCTGCTAATGCTGAAGGAGTACGTAAGATGGAGGTTATGAGAAAAACTTTTATTAGAGAACATGGTGTAAGTTGGGGCCCAAGGAAATAGCATTTTGCTACGAATTGCTGCCAAGATTATTGCATGTTGAAAAATAAAATAAAAAGAACAGGTTTAAAGGAATACTGGTCACCCCATTATTCCTGAATCAGTTACAGTGATCTTGTCATGTGGGTGATCCAAGACAGAGACAAACTTGTAACAGAAGAGAAGGCAGCCTGGGCACATTTGAAACTTTGGACTGATTGCCCCGCCCTCTCTCCCCCCCCCCACCGATATCCTTCTGCTGATTCAAAGTGACACCCTCTTAAAAAGAGAGCCCCTCCCACTCTTTTCTCTCAGACCTGTCCCATCAGAACAGTCTGAACCCCTCCTTCTTGCTGCCCCACTCATTTTTTCTCTCTCCCCTCCCCACGTGAAGACTCTGTGAGTGCACTAAGCCCTGGCCTTCCATCTGGATCAGGCAGTTGGTGAGCGTGCCAGTTTTGCTGGGTCTGATTCACTACAGGCTTGCACTCAAGTGAACACTGTTGCCTCTTTCTTTTTAGGAGGCAGTATAGTGCAGTGGGTCAAGGCTCTGAGCTTACCGTATGATCCTGAGTAAGTCACTTAACTTCCTTGTGCTTCCAGGTCGCATCTGGAAACAAGTTTCGGCTTAGTGTGCTACGTAAGGATTAACCCACGACAGAGCATGGGTCTCTCAGGGATTAATGTATTTTTTTTTGGGGGGGGGGGGACCATGAAGTGGTTCCAACCACCCAGCCATACATTAATCCCTGAGAGACCCACGCTCTGGAGTGGGTTAATCCTCTTGTAACATGGGGAAGAGAAAGGGTTCAGCGCTCTTTTTATATGTTTCTCTTCCTTATGTTACATTTGCATAAAAGTAATTTTAAAGTGCAAAATTACAAAGGTTCTGGGAGGATATTAAGGTTCCTACCATGGGGAAGAGAAAGGGGGTTGCACCTGACTGGAGAAACTCATGCTTAAAGGACAAATAAATAAGTAATTTAACATATCAATCAAATTTCAAATGCTCCCGTGTATTTATAGCATATGGCATGCTGATTTACAATATTCTAGCGTTTACCTTTATTTTGTAGATTTACGTCATTTTCGCCAAGTTTAAAAGTTTGGCTGAAATGTAAACAAAAGCTCAGTTTAGCCCCACTACTGAGCTGCTGCTCGGCTCACAAAATGGCAATGACGTGCCGACGCGATGACATCATCGTAGCAAGTCTGCTCCACTTCTTCTATTACAACCTATAGGCACTGCTATAAATGCAGGATATTGGCACTATATTTGAGTTAAGCGTATGTATCAATACATTGGCTGCGTACACAGAGTCTGGTGCACAAGCTAAGTATGATACATCGCTGATCACTGCCTGCTTTTAACTGGGAATTGCTTCTAGAGGTTCAGTTAATAGACCTCTACATGGCACAGTGTTTCTTTTTATCCAGTGTAAATGTGCCTCACTCTGCCATTTTTACGAGCTGCCCGCACAGGACTGGATGTCCAAGGCCACACTCTGTCTTCCAAAAAGGGCGGCACTTTCAAATGGTGCATCCAGGAGCAACAGTACAACAATAAATAACTCATAAAAAGGTTAGCGCCATTCATTTTAAACTATATTGGTTGTTTTAATCGGGCGTTTTTGCAGCCCTGGTGATTGCCCCCACAGTTTAGGACAGCTTTCCTTTAATGCACAAGTTAGCCAGCCTTGGAGTGGGTCCCAATGTGGAAGACTGGATAAAAAATTGGCTAGACAACAGGACGCAAAGGGTAGTAGTAAATGGAGTGCACAGTGAGAAAGGAGGGTTACTAGCGGGGTACCGCAGGGTTCAGTACTGGGACCTGTCCTTTTTAATGTCTTTATAAGTGACACTGCAGAGGAACTGGAAGGAAAGGTATGTCTCTTTGCAGACGACACAAAGATCTGCAACAGGGTTGATGCACAAGATGGAGTGGAAAGGATGAGAAGGGACTTGGCAAGGTTGGAGGAATGGTCAAATGTATGGCAGCTCAGATTCAATGCAAAGAAGTGCAAGGTAATGCACCTGGGAAACAAAACCCCAGAGGAAGAGTACACAATGGGGGGTGAGATACTGACAACAGTAAAAATGGAAAGGGACCTGGGGGTAATTATATCGGGTCTAGTACGACTTCTTGACTTGATTCTTACCGACAGTAAAGCTCCCGACTCTGAAATCTCGTTTACCCGTTTATCATCTTCCCATCCAGTTTAATACATTTTAATTTTCTTTCATAGTTTTTAGTAAAATGTGACTGAATTGCAGGGTGCGTTCAGTGAGAATATGGATATGCAGTCTGTTTGTCTGAGCTACAGCTTCGGTGTCTTGTCACTGAATTTTTTATGTCAACTCACTGTGACTGAATTGCAGGCACATTAAGTGATGCTGCTAAATCCCGAAATGATAGCAAAGTTCTCACTGAACGCTGTGAAACTCTCCGTACCTCCCGACTGCTAAATCGATTAAGTGACAATTTCTCACTGAACGCTTTAGCTCTCAAAAATAGAGAGAGGACTGTTTCCATGTCAATATGTAAATGAAGGAATGATTTAAAGATACGCTACCTATGTAACTAGTGGTGCCCCGCAAGTTTAAGCTAAATCCCTTTAGCTTTAATATTTTGTCAGTGTCAGTTTCAGTTCCATTAGACCATACTTAGCTCCTACACATCCAGGGCAAAGAGGGCTTAGGAAAGAAACAATTTATAGAGTAAACCGCTTATGTGGTGAGAATAAAATTAACTGGTAGATCGACTGTACCTTAAAAGCTTGACAAAATCTTTTTTTCTAACTTTTTTTGCACTGTGTGTCTACGTTAAAATCTCTCTCTTGCTGCCCCGCCCTTTTTCCTCCAGCACACTCTCTCTCTCTCCCCTGTTCCTCACTCAGAGATGTATGAATTATTTTAAATTGAAACATCATCATGGTCCAAAAAGTAAAGGTTATTTCCTCTTAGAACTGCACTACACTGCTCAGCAGCACCAGATGTTGGAGTTTCCCAACAGTGTGATGCTTTTGGCCAGTTAGGTGAAGACTAATATTATACTGTAGGATCTCAGCTGGATAACTGTGGTTTGCAGAATCAGACAATAAATTTAAAGTTCCTTTTATCAGTGAGTAATATCAGCTGCACCATAAGTTAGAATATACATTTTCTACACCTAATATATTCTCTTGACGCTCCGTACTCCCGACTGCTAAATCAATTAAGTGACAACTTCTCACTGACCGCATTAGTTCTCAAAAGACTGCACAGCTAGATAAATTATGCACATGAGAGCATGTCACTGAATTTAATTATTTATTTCAACCGCTGGATGTGCAGTCTTTTTTTCTGTAGTTCAGTGAGTAGCTGGATGTGCAGTTTGTTTGTCTGAGCAGGGTGTAACAAAATTAATAGATTTAGCAGTCGTGAGAAGATGGATGCGCAGCCGCTTTGTGCTGTCATGTCGGGGATTTAGCAGTCGGGAATTGAGGAGTGCCGGTAAAATAAATGCTGGCATAAACCAAGATGGGATGTGTGAGCAGTCGGGAAGTTGGTGGCGGGAAATTTGTAGTCGGGCAACTTGGAGTCAGGAAATCATACGGATCCCATTATATCAGATGACCTAAAGGTGGGCAAGCAATGTGAGAAGGCAGTGAGGAAGGCTGGGGGGATACTGGGATGCATAAGGAGAGGCATCAATAGTAGAAAACAGGAAGTTGTTATCCCTCCGTACAGACAGTTGGTGAGACCCCACCCATCTGGAGTACTGTGTGCAGTTCTGGAGACCCCATCCATGCCAAGACATAGACAGAGTGGAGGCTGTCCACAGGACAGCAACCAAAATGGTGCAGGGTCTGCACCAGAAGACATACAAAGAAAGACTAAAGGAGCTTAATATGTATACCTTTGAGGAAAGAAGGGAGAGGGGACATGATAGAAACTTTCAAGTACCTCAAGGGAATCAACAAAGTCCAAGAGGGTAGCATCTTTCAGAAAAAGAGATGTACAAGAACAAGGGGGCACAATTTGAAGATAGAGGGGGAACGGCTCAGAGGTAATGTGAGGAAGTATTTTTTCATGGAGAGGGTTGTGGATGCATGGAACAGCCTCCCTGAGGAGGTCGTGGAGTCAAGAACAGTGGGGGAATTCAAGAATGCATGGGACAGACATAGGACAGTCCTAGTGGGGGGTAGGAGGAAGTAAGCTGTTGGTTAACTAGGATCTGCAGCTTATCTGTTAGGTAGGAAAATGGGCAGACTAGGTAGGCCAAGCGGTCCTTATCTGCCGTCAAATTCTATGTTTCTATGTTTCAGGCATCCCCCCCCAGCGAAGTCAGGCAGAGTGGACGTGATGGTGGGTGCTTTTCTTATGGGAGCAAGCATGCTTGGGGTGTTTGGACATGTTGGGTGCTCTTCAAATCTCTGATTTTATTAGTGGGATTTCTGTGTGGGAAATGGAAGGAGCATACTTGGGGGTGGTCTCTTATGTGAGCAAGCAAGAAGAAATAACATATTTTAGTGCACATAAAGATATATAGCATACTAACTGCTAACTGATACAGTTTGGTAAGGTTGTGTGCTGGAATGTCATTTTCAATGGTTTTCCTATACGTGGTTCTGTCTTTCAGCTAATTGTCTGAGCTGAAATATACCGCAATGTTATTTCATGCACGGTAATGACATGGAACCGTAATTATTAGTGTACCATGTTTTCCCACTTTTGGAATGTCAATGCACCAAACTGTAATAACCAGTGTCCCCCATTTTTCCCCATTTAAAGTGTCAGTGTTCCATACTGTAATTGCCAGTGGTCCAGATCTTCCCACATTTTAAGTGCTTGTGTGTCCCATATTTTCCATATTCTGAGTGCCAGTGTCCCATGTCCGAAATCCGTCTTGTCTCTGCAGTGGCATCCAGTGACAATCTCATGTTGTGAGGAGACACCAGATGTGCTACTTCTTCAGGCCCCCCACCCAGACAGCTCCTTTGCCCCTGACGTTTTGGGCAATATGTTGGCAGGCACGGTCTTCATGGTTTTACGATGCCAGTTTGGTAGCTTCTATTCTGCCTAGTTGCTCTCTCCTTGTGGGCAGCTTCATCTGGACACAGCAGATAAACTAATTAAAACATGTAAATGCCTAATGACTAGCAGTAGCCCATGCTGGGGCCCCGATGGCCACAGAAAATGACAGTCAATATGGCTGGCTGTGCTGGGTCTTAACACAACTCACAGATTGCAGCTCCCCAACAGCAGAAACAGCGTAATGCTCTGCTCACTAGCATATAGAACCTGGGGTAACAACACTGTCCCCTTTTTTGTATTTTCTTTGCACAGGATAGACCAGCTGCAATGCCATATCTCATTTACACTGGCATCCTGCTACTGCCCAATCTCATAGCTGCGCGGGAGTAAAGCACCAGGAGGTCATGTGATCTGCTCAGGGTCACAGAGTGAGGAAGCAGACATAGTGAGATTTGAACCCAAGTCTGCTGCCCTCTCAGGCCAGTGCCCTAACCACTGGCTACAGTGCCCACTACATTCTGCAAGCCTTATGCAATCTAAGAGAAAAGTCTATCTGAACATTACCTAATGATACTTGGCAGTAAGTAAAATGGAAAAAGAAAGTATCATTTTATAAGAAGAAGCAATTACTTGTAAAGCACAGCCAAGCACAAAATGTGCCAACTTTATTTTATACTTCCACAGAAAACAGGACTAGCTAGACAAAGTAAAGGGTAGAGATTAGTGATGTTTGTAACATGGCAAAATTATAAAAGCACGAAAGAGTAGCAATGATTGGACAAAATGCATCACATGTAATACTTTGGAAACAGCATTAATTTTACAATAATGCCGTCCTCAAAGTGAAGTACAGTACCACAGCAGTTCACAGTTGTAAATGAAGCAGTGCACTATTTAACTACACCAAATGACAGCGAAACACAAAATGTCCTTCCCAGCCCCCCACCCTAATGGTTGTGACTATTGTAGCAAACTCGATCTCCAGTACCTGAAGTTGTGTACACTACCCAGTAAAGAAAAACAAAATAACCAGTGGCAGCTCTACACCAGGGCCTGCCAAGGCATATGCCCTGGTAAAAAAATGCTGTGCCCCAGTTGGTGCCCACATGTTGCAGAGCTTCCCCCAAAGTAGAAATATATCAGTGCCCTGGCTGCCATCTGTTGTGCCCCAGCTGTGCCCCGGTAACCATTTGTGGCTAGAGCCGCTACTGAAAATAACATCACTTCCCGTACTACAAGATGAGCTGTTCAGGTGCCAAATGTTTGTCCTCTAGCAGTTGAAATGCATTCATTTCAAGAGTAAAAAAAAACATTCTGCTGAACTACTGTACGAACACCAGTTCATGGTACTGCTATGTGAAATGCAGTGACAGAGCGAGGAAGCAGCGTGGCGCTGGACAAATCGCAGAGCAGCATAGAGGAATTTCCGGATCTGAAAACAGGAATAGAGCGAAAAACAGAAGAAATATTTCCCCCCTGTAACTCTGTATATGGCACCGTTCATCTGTACCATAAGAGTCACAAATTCACTCGTACTAATGAGGTATGTAAAGAAAGTGGGAAGGAAGCATAGTCCGATGATTGCAGGGACAATAGGAAGTCTTACACAAAGCACCACAGTAAAGCACATCCGTGGGCACAATTATGCAAATGAGCAGCAGTTCGAGATCGTGCAATGGATAGACTACAACATCGCAGACCTCCCAGGCAGGTTATGAAACAAATAGCCGTGTAGAATATAGAGAAAAATATACAAACATGTGTAATGAGAATAACTGTGCACAAATACCTGCTGTTGTGCTGACAACATCACCATATGAATAAATGTCACTGTTACTGTGAAACCAGGAAAAAAGTGCATTAAACATATGACGACAATACATCAAGTGTTTCCATTCTTTGTTCACATTACATGAAGAAGAAAAAATGACATTCACCTGAAAGAAGCCATGTTACAAGAGCATTAAGCCACTCCGAAGGTGGCATCTAATAGAGAATTAATGCATGGTTGGGCGGTTGTTGGCACTGCCTCCCCAACCATGCATTAATTCCACATTAGATGCCACCTTCAGAGTGGCTTAATGCTTACATGGTTACAAAATAAGCTGGAAAATACATTTCCAGGAATAACTGAAAGTAAAGATGGAAACAAAGTAAACAAGCGTTTGTCAATGTCAAATGTCTGCTTGCTGTGTAACAGAGCTTTAAAGAGCCCCTGATGTTGTTGGGACAATTCTAAAAAAACATTATCTAGACACAGTTTAGCTTTCATTTCACCCTATTTTGTAATTGTTGTCATTATTTGTTTATTACTAAGGGCAAGGAAACCGGATCTCTGCTCTGTTCACTCTGTCTGCTTCTGCAGTCACAGTTTTGTTTATGACATCCTAATCTGTTGCTGTGGAGACAATTATGATGTCATAAATAGAGCATTATGATGTCATGAGTACACAAACAGACAAAGCTAATAAAGTCCAAGAGACAATATATCTTGTTGTTATGTCACTTCCCTCATTAACAAACAAAAATGGTAAGAACCACACAAAATACAGTCCTGGCTGAATGATACAGAGGGTCAAAGCACAGAACTGTAAAACAGTGGGCTGCAGGTTCAGTCTCTCTCTGGGCCACAAACATCACTGTCTAAGGAACTCTGTGGTACAGTAAACCTATAGCGAGGCCAGTGGCATAAAAGGCTGAGGCGCTGGTTGCCTCACCTCCCACCACATCAACAACTTGAGTCTGGGAGTAAACCAAGGTCACTCAGGGGCTGGAGGGTAGGAGGAGGAGGATTTAGCGTTCATCGATGGATCTCCACTCTCAGGGTGGGGGGATGGTCTGTACTGCTGCTTGGCTGCCACCATTGGAGGGCAAGTGGCACAGCAGTGGTTACCAGAATTGAAAGTCAGAGGGAGGCATTGAAAGCGTGCACTATCACAGTCTTCTTAAGTGCCACTGCACGCCACAGGCTTTGACTCAAGGGCAGTAACAGATGGAAAAGAACCCCCATCTGCAGGATGATGCTGCCACCCTAAAGGCACAGCATGACCACCATGACACCCATTCACACAACCAGGTAAGAAGTAGATGGGGATAGTCCTGGAGGTGGGGTGAATGGGGTGGGGTTCGACAGCTGAAGGGCACCGATGGGGAGAGGCAGGAGGATAAAGTCCATATAAAAAACAAAACAGGACTGCAAAAAATATTTGAACGATAAACTGACTTGTGTCTAACTCTCACGTTTTTCAAAGTTATCCAAATACTATCAGGGGGCTCTTCAAAAGAATATAACAGTATGCAATTTAAATCAGCTGTTGCTGGCATTTTCTGTTCATTATTGACATGCTGTTAACACATCTGAAGCGATCATATTTGTATTCTGCCTGCTTTATTTTCCCAACTATGTTTAGTGCTTTCAAATCAGCGCTTCCTGTCTGTAACTAGGGGACACGCACACACTTACTCACACAATGTGAGGTTTAAAGTTTATTTTCAAAGCCTGATGATGTCTGCTAGCTGGCTAATAGGCAGAAAACCAGTGTGATTGGTGGGGCTTTCTCCTCTGAACTGTAAGAAGTTTACACCCATCAGCCAGATGAACACTGTCATCATCAGCCTTCTGAGCACTGGCTTTTGAGAACCAAGTTTCCTGCATTTCTACATCCATTGGCTCATACAGTACACACCCACACAGCCCCCTACATTGCAGTAACAATGTGTTCGCTTTGTACATGCGCATAAGCAAACATAATTATATATGATTTCAATAAAGTGGCACAAAAACATAAATTTAACAATTTGTTTAATAAGAATGCAATACCTAGCTTATAGTGCCAGGGTCCCATATTTTGAGTGTCAGTGTCCCACATTATGATTGCCAGGATCCCACACTTTAAGTGTCAGTGTCCCGCATTTATGACTGCCAGGATCCCACATTTTAAGTGTCAGTGTCCCACATTATGATTGCCAGAGTCCCACATTTTAACTGTCCATGTCCCACATTATGATTGCCAGGATCCCACATTTTACGTGTCAGTGCACTGCATTATGATTGCTAGGGTCCCACATTTTACGTGTTAGTGTCCCACATTATGATTGCTAGGGTCCCACATTTTAAGTGTCAGTGTCCCGCATTATGATTGCCAGGGTCCCACATTTTAAGTGTCAGTGTCCTGCATTATGATTGCCAGAGTCCCACATTTTAACTGCCAGTGTCCCGCATTATGATTGCCAGGGTCCCACATTTTAAGTGTCAGTGTCCCACATTATGATTGCCAGGGTCCCACATTTTAAGTGTCAGTGTCCCGCATTATGATTGCCAGGGTCCCACATTTTAAGTGTCAGTGTCCCGTATTATGATTGCCAGGGTCCCACATTTTAAGTGTCAGTGTCCCGCATTATGATTGCCAGGGTCCCACATTTTAAGTGTCAGTGTCCTGCATTATGAGTGCCAGGGTCCCACATTTTAAGTGTCAGTGTCCCACATTATAACTGCCAGGGTCCCACATTTTACGTGTCAGTGTCCCACATTTTAAGTGTCAGTGTCCCTCATTGTGATTGCCAGGGTTCCACATTTTACGTGTCAGTGTCCCACAATATGATTGCCAGAGTCCCACATTTTAAGTGTCAGTGTCCCACATTATGATTACCGGGGTCCCACATTTTAAGTGCCAGTGTCCCACATTATGACTGCCAAGGTCCCACATTTTACGTGTCAGTGTCCTGCATTATGATTGCCAGGGTCCCACATTTTAAGGGTCAGTGTCCCACAATATGATTGCTAGAGTCCCACATTATGATTGCCAGAGTCCCACATTTTAAGTGTCAGTGTCCCACATTATGATTGCCAGGGTTCCACATTTTACGTGTCCGTGTCTCACAATATGATTGCCAGTGTCCCACATTTTAAGTGTCAGTGTCCCGCATTATGATTGCTAGGGTCCCACATTTTAAGTGTCAGTGTCCCGCATTATGATTGCCAGGGTCCCACATTTTAAGTGTCAGTGTCCCACATTATAACTGCCAGGGTCCCACATTTTAAGTGTCAGTGTCCCACATTATAACTGCCAGGGTCCCACATTTTAAGTGTCAATGTCCCACAATATGATTGCCAGAGTCCCACATTTTTAAGTGTCAGTGTCCTGCATTATGGTTGCCTGGGTCCCACATTTTACGTGTCAGTGTCACACATTATGATTGCCAGGGTCCCACATTTTAAGTGTCAGTGTCCCACATTATGATTGCCAGGGTCCCACATTCTAAGTGTCAGGGTCCCACATTATGATTGCCAGGGTCCCATATTTTAAGTGTCAGTGTCCCACATTATGATTGCCAGGGTCCCACATTTTTCAAGATTTGAGTGTCAGAGTCCCATATTATAATTGCTAGTTTTCCACATTATTCCACATCTTGAATGTGAACGTCCCTCATCTCCATGACAAAAGGTTTAAAGTTATGGCTCTCTGGCAGGATAGCTGAAATAAAAATCGGTTTCTCATGTTATTCAAATAAACACCACCAGTCACAGCAACTGGAAAGCAGAGAAATACATCTTCAGTCCTTGTTCTCTCTGCACTGGCTAGCAGTGATGATCTCATGGTTTGTTTTTTATTTATATTTTTGTAGGTTTTTACCCTCATTTTCACCCACCCCGTCTCAGGGGCACACGGCATGCTTCAAGATGCCCTCCCTATGTGCCACACCCTGCCACCTATGCCACCACCGGATCTTCACCTGGTGGCAGAGGAACTATGGGGGGGGAGGGACAAGCTCCCTGGGAGAGGAGAGCTGCCATTACGCTGCTCAATCCAGTTCTCTCTCTCCCCCTCGTGCTGGCTTCCCGACGACCTGAGGTCATTCCCGAACCTGGGTCGCTGGCGTGACATGAGGTAAGGCAGACTGCCTCAGCCCTCTGCACTACTGGGCTAGCCATGATCTCATGTTTTGGTGCGATGCAGCTGTGCTAGCTCTTCAGGCCACCACAGACAGCCCATTTTCCCCCAACTGGTTGGACGATACTTTGGTAGGTATCCTCTTCATGGTTTTACAATGCCACATTTGAAGTTTCTATTCTGTCCAGTACCCCGTGTCCCTTTTTAACAGGGCACAGAAGGTGAACTATATAACAAACCTCAGAATGCCAAACGACTAGCAACACAGAAACACAGAATCTGTGGCAGATAAGGACAGCTTGGCCCACTCAGTTTGCCCATTCTTCCCTGCCTATGCTGTCACCTTATACTGTACCTGGTCTCTGGCTACCTCTCCACTTTCCGCTTCCCTACCAAGATTCCTTTGTGTCTATCCTATGCATGATTGAAGCCCACCACTGTTTTCACTCCCACCACCTCTGCTGGAAGACTGTTCCAGGCAACCCCTACTCTTTCAGTGAAAAAGTGCCATACTTCCTCACAGCTCTCCTAAACGTTCCCCTTCCAGTTTCTAGTTTCACTGCATGCCCCCTCAGTCTTATGCACCTTCTCTGAAAAATACTCCTTTCCTAGTAGCCTGTGCCAGGCCCCGGTGGCTGCAGAGAGTGACAGTCACTAGTAGCAGTAGTAGTAGGGAATTTTTATTGCAGCACCAAGCAAGGGCTGAATTAATACTTTACAAAAAGGAAAATTAATTCACTCACATGATTTCTCAAACCCAGCACATGCAGAATTTGAAAGATTAAGCACAATTTTTTACTACTCTGTCGGACTTGTAGCGTTGAGGGTTGATGCGCTGGATGCCACACCTCTCACCACACCAGCAACCCGGGTTCGAGAACGAGCTCAGGTTGTTAGGGGTTGGCTGGGGGGGGGGGGGAGAAACTGAGTTTGCCATGGACTGTTCTCTTCTGGGGAGGGTGGGGAGTGACACCCGCACATGTGCTGGCTCCTAGCAGTGGCTGGGGACTAGGGGCGACACCCGGAGCAAGAAAGAGGTTGGCACAGCAGATGTCCGACATGCGATGCGCAGAAGCGCGTACTGCTATGTCACTGGTGTCACTGCACACTCCTGCTGTGAGGGGACTTGTGGGCTAAAAATACCAGCGAATACTCCAGCGCATGACGGCAGGGTCGCAGCGTTGCATCAGTCGCTCCTAGGAGCTCCCTCTGGCCCTGACCCCTTGGCCTTCCGCGACTGGGGAGCGATGTGGCCTAGATAGAGGGTGAAGATGAGGAGCTGGTAGCTCGGGCACGACGTCAGATGCAGGAGCCGCTAGCAGAAACCGGATATGGGGAACCATAGGAACACCCCAGCCGAGGAGGTAAGGCTAAAAAGAAATTAAAAAAAATTAATTTTTTACTACTGTCTACACACCTAAAACAGTTTAGTCATTCACTCAAATGTAGCCGCAGCCCATGGTATAAAGCTATTAGTTGGGCTGGCAGTATAGCCTAGAGGTTAGAGGAACGAGGTGTGAAACGAGCTTGGTACATCCATCAGACCACACCTTGGTTTGATTCTCACAACCTCCACTTGCATACTGTAGGACTCTGAGCAAGTCACTTAACCGCCCAGTGCTCCCAGGTTGCCCCTGAAAACAGGCACTTGTGCCTAGTGGGCCTTACCTGGTTATCAAAGACTAAAATAAAGTAAATAAATAAAACAGTACATCATAAGTACACAATTAAAATGTGTACAGTATAATAAATTACTCTGTACATTACAAAAGTACACACAATGTTACAATACCCAATCAACCTACTATGCACTTCTCTATAAATTAATCCTGTGCACTCACTTTCAAATAATATGAAAAGGGACATAAGTCTAGTTACATCCAGTCCTCTTGAGAGGAATTCCGGGCCCCAGGGAAAGTTCAGACTCTGGGGCTCCTATCAGCTTGCAGCCTCTTCCCTGCATACAGTATGCTGGGAGGCCTGGGCCCCTCTTGGTGCTCGGCCCTGGGAATTATCCCCTGCTCCCCCACCCTCTCAAGGGCCCTGGTTATATCAAGGAGGAAGCCATCTGTTTGAAGATGAGTGAAAGACTGACTGATCTCAAGACAGATGCAGAAACAAATGATTTGATATCTTTTACTGGACCAACACGAATATTACAGAAAAGAACAAAGTTCTCTAGCTTTCGAACCTACCCAGTCCTTCTTCAGAAGCTTTTTGGCAGTTATTTTGAAAATCCCATACTATTAACACCAGATTATGTTGAAAAAACAGAAATAATTCTCATTGGTTTAACATATAGAGAATAATGCATATGTAGGGATTTGATATGGAGTTTTTTCACACACCCAAGTTGTGTGATAATATGTAAACCTTGAGAGCGAAGCTCGAGAGGTTTAAGTATTATCACACAACGAGGGTGTGTGGAAAAACTTAATTTCTACCCCCTACATATGTTTTATTTTTTATAATAACTGGCACCAAAACAAATTCAATATAAGAATATTACCACTCACGAGGAGGCATGAAGACTGACATTTCCTTCTATACTAATAGGCACGCCTCAATGCTATTCAAAGACTGGACATCACATAACGTACAATATGGGGGCATGCCTACTAGTAAGGAAGTAGGAGCGTTGTGGCAGCGGGTCTCCGTGTTGCTTTTGCTATGAGTTTGAAACTGTTTACTTTGGAATGCGAGTGCTGCAGGCTTCTTGGCACGAGACTGCAAAAGTCGTATCAACCTGTGGGTTGATACGACTTTTTTTGTATCAACCTGCGGGTTGATACGACTTTTTACAGTTCTCGAAAACCGGTTGATAACAGGGATCACCAGTTATTATATACATTTAAAACATAACAGAAGATTACATCAGAGAAGCTAATTAACACCAGTATGCTTTTAACTGAGGAGCCTCAGAAGGACAAAGGTTATCAAGAATTCTCAACAACCAGAGAATTCTTCTCACATAAATTTTAAAATGTCTCAGTATGCTAAGAAAGCATTCTTGTGATAAAAAAAAAACCCTGGGATAGCATTCTCTCTAACACATGTAAGATGAGGTTACAACTTACATTCCAAGTGTCCTGGTCTATTAAAGAACATACGATGAGAGACAAAATCCTGAAATTAGGTATAACTGCAAGTTGAAAAAGAGCCCCAAATTAAACATATACATATATACATGATACATGATAGTATCACTTGTAAGTGCCACATAAAAATACTTGCCAAGGACTCCCAAGAAAATGAGACTATGAGCCTGATAAGTGCAGATTTCAGTACAGAGTCACTGTATAACAAAACTGCACAGAATCAGTCTAAGGAATCTGAATGAAAACTACCAAGGATGAAATCCTCCAGGCCCCCTCCTTTTTTTTTCCTTTTCACTCCCTCACTCTCTCTCTCCTTGGGAAAGATATTGTAACTGGTAGGAATGAGATATACTGTATGTACCCCCAAATAAATGAAATATGCATCTTAATATGAGCAGATTTAAAAATGTGACAGTGTGTAATCCAACCACTGACAACTAGTAGAAGGAAGTAAATGTACAAAATATGTGAAAACAAAGTGTCCTAGCCACATAACAATCGTCTCATGCCACGCTTCCCCCCACAGACATGTGTACATACACACCACACACACACACCCCTGCACACCCCACACAACCATAACACGCAACAAATATAACAAACACAACCCACACATATCACACCACACCGCGCACACACAAACAAAACACACACACCCACAATACCCACAACACACAAAAACAACACATGCAAAACACACACATACATTCACCACAGTGTTAATGTGAGAAGTCAACATGTAGATAACCATAAACTTACAAAATCAAAGGCCCACTGAAGAACTAAAGTATTTATGTCCATCTTAAGTAAAGGTCTGTGTAAGTTTAAGTGGAATAATGTGTCATAACCAACATCAATGTTCAATCCATCCGCCACCATATTGAGAAGTAAAATAAGTAAGCATTAATCACCGTCAGAGGGTCTGCGATGGATTAATGCCGCTACGGGGTTGGTACACGAGGGCGAGGCCCGAGGGCTTCCAACAACCCAGCGGGCATTAATCACTGGCAGAGCCCTCCTCTGGAGGTGATTAATGCGCTTGTAACACGGCAAGTGGCAAGGAACTAGTGTAGCACTGCTGTCAGATACACATTAACTTACACTTTGTAGTGATCGTCGATCGGTCGAGAAATACTGCTGTCCGTGTTTTCTGATTTGGTTTTACTTACGATGAGGCACCGTGCACGTGCATGTCGCAGGACTAACATACATTTACCTACTGGGGGACATTTCTGTGAGCTGATGACATAGGTTCGGAATGTGACACACGATCAGCTTGCCGTTTGTTGCGGTTACGCTCTACCCGGTACTTTGCATGGTTGGACGGTCGTTTTCTCTGCGACGACAGACATCGGAGTACTGCATTATGGGACTCAATATTTGTTCTGGATTCCATCTCTCAATACTGCTTTTTTTCCCCGGATCTGCACCACTTTTCAAACTGCTGCTTCTGTTTAAATGACTGTCCTGCATACACTACCGGACAAAAG
This sequence comes from Neoceratodus forsteri, assembly GCA_016271365.2. Classification (NCBI taxonomy): domain Eukaryota; kingdom Metazoa; phylum Chordata; order Ceratodontiformes; family Ceratodontidae; genus Neoceratodus; species Neoceratodus forsteri. The sequence goes on along the minus strand of CM028131.1, from coordinate 1,544,775,956 downwards.
TTTTAGAACACCCACATTTTTCCAGTTTTTATTGAAATTTAAGCAATTCAAGTCCAGTGAATAACCTGAAATGGTACAAAGGTAAGCGGTAAACTGCTAGAGGTTAAAAAAAAAAGTTTAGGTTAGCAAAAACTGAAAAATAATGTAAATTTCAGAGTTATAAAAAAAGGCCTTTTTTAGGGAACAAGTAATGGGTTAACAACTTACAGCTGTTCTGCAGCAATGGAAGTAAATTAGCCTTTGAAAGTTGATGCAAACAATTCCTACAGGTGTCCCAACTTTTGTTGATTACTTGATTACAAACCCCTGTATGTATAAAAGCAGTGTTGGAACAGACTGTTATTACACCCTCTGAAGCATTATTTGGACAATATTGCACTGCAGGAAGTAGTACTGTATATTGCTATCATAATGGCGAGAAAAAGGCAATTAACAAAGGAAGACAGACAGACCATTATAACCCTTAAAAGTGTAGGTCTTTCCTTTAGAGAAATTGCAAAGAAAGCAAAGGTGTCAGTGAGTACAGTTTCCTACACCATCAAAAGGCACTTGGAAACTGGAGGAAACTCTGACAGGAGGAGGTCTGGCAGACCCAAAGCCACAACAGAATCAGAAGACAAGTTTCTGAGAGTCAACAGCTTGCGTGATAGGCGGCTCACAGGACAACAGCTTCAAGCACAGCTTAACACTGGTCGAAGTAAGCAAGTCTCAGTTTCAACTGTGAAGAGAAGACTTCGAGCTGCAGGTTTGACAGGTCAAGTGGCAGTAAGAAAGTGATTGCTAAGATGGCAAAATAAGAAAAAGAGGCTTGCCTGGGCCATGAAGCACTGCCAGTGGACTACTGAAGACTGGAAGAAGGTCTTATGGACCAATGAATCAAAATTTGAAATCTTCGGTTCATCACGCAGGGTTTTTGTACGCTGTCGAGTAGGCAAAAGGATGGTTCCTCAGTGTGTGACACCAACTGTCAAACATGGAGGAGGAAGCGTGATGGTCTGGGGCTCTTTTGCTGGATCCAGAGTCGGCGACTTGCACAGAGTGACTGGCACCCTGAACCAAAAGGGCTACCACAGCATTTTGCAGCGCCATGCACACCCCTGGTCTACGCCTAGTTGGTCAGGGGTCCATCCTACAGCAAGATAATGACCCAAAACATACCTCCAGACTATGTCAGAACTACCTTCGAGGAAAAGAACAAGACGGTAGGCTTCAAATCATGGAATGGCCAGCACAGTCTCCAGACTTAAACCCCATCGAGCTGGTTTGGGATGAACTGGACAGAAGGGTGAAAGCAAAGCAACCTACAAGTGCAACACATTTGTGGGAACTTCTGCAACAGTGTTGGGAAGAACTTCCCGAACAATATTTGACGTCCATTGTAGGAAGAATGCCACGAGTGTGTTCAGCGGTTATAACTGCAAAAGGTGGCTACTTTGATGAATCAAAAATTTACAGTAGATTAAATTTTGTTAAACAAAATGATTCTATGATTTCTTTTTTATCTCCAATTGTTTATTTGTTCTATGCTTTAATTTCAGAGTACATTGTGACATTAAACTGCGTAAATTTCAATAAAAACTGGAAAACTGGGGGTGTTCTAAAACTTTTGCCCGGTAGTGTACATGCCTCATAAAGTGCTAGAGCTATGACTTTCCTTCTGTGGACTTACATCGACTCTCCATCCAATACACTTTTTCAGGCTCTCCAGTGCTGCACCTACTTCCCGACCGCTTCCAGCACTGCCTGCTAGCGCCCTCTGCTGTGCTTCCCTGTGTTTCTATGCGCGTCCCCGATATCAGCTCTCCTCTGTGCTGTCTTGTTTCCCGTCTCACTGCTGCACCCTCTGGCTCATGGCCAATCTGGGTACTAACCCAGCGGGCTGCTACCCTCGGGAGCCTCCATGGCCACAGCTGGTACTGACTGAGCAGGCGTTACCTGTGGCTTAATACCCGCTTGGTTTCAGTCAGCTGTGGCCATTTGGCGAATCCTGGCTCTGCATTACAGGGGGTGAGACCGAGCCGTGTTACAAGTCTAATTTCAGAAGCCTGTCTCTGCTGTGTACTGTTGAAATGTCCTTTTAAGACCATCATAGACATATCTGCGATTGAGTGGCCATTCTGGGAGAAGTGCTGGGCTACTGATTTCTCAGTCTTCTTGTGATTAATAGAATGTCTGTGTGAATTCATTCTAGGGCGGAGTTGTTGGCTTGTCTCCCCTACATAACCTGTGCAAGGGCATTTCTTGCATTGGATAAAATAGACCATATTACTTGATGTACATGTATAATTCCCCCCTGTATCCTGAATAGTCTGTTTGTGATGTAACCAAACAGTCTGAAGTGGAAATGAAGTTACATGTTTTACATGTGCGTTGATGACAGGGTCGTGTACCATATGATGTCATGGTATTCTGTTCCGGTTCAAGTTGACTCCTAATAATCAGGCTGGCTAAATTAGGTGGTTGTTTATAAGATAGTAGTGGTGGTTCTTGAAAAACACAATTAAGGGTTTCATCCTCCTTAATTTTTGGATGGAGATCCTTAATAATCTTACGTAGGAGTTCAAGGTCAGGATGGTATGTGACTACTGAGGGTATTCTGTTGGTAGTCATCTGATCCTTATATTGCAGTAGTTGTTCTCTTGGGACCTGTGTTGCACGTTCCACTGCTCTGTCAATTTCCCTGGACGAGTGTCCCTGCTCAATAAAGGTGTTTTTTTAACATCGCCAGATGCATGTCTGTCTTCCTCATTTGAACAGAGGCGGTGATACCGAAGTGCTTGACTATATACGACAGATTTCTTTGTGTGGCTCGGGTGATTACTTTTCTTGTGTAAGTATCTCTGTCTGTTGGTTTCCTGTAAAGACAGGTATGTAGGGTTCCATCCTTAATAGTGACAGTGGTATCTAGAAAATGTACACTGGTGGCAGAATATTCCAGGGAAAGCTTTATAGTTGAGTGGAGGTTATTAAGTTCCTGATGAAAATCTCTGAGTGCATCAGTGCCCTCTGTCCAAATTATAAACAAATCATCAATGTAACGGAAATAAGCGACTGGTTTATGTGTACAGTGCCTTAGAAAATCCTCCTCCAAATTCGCCATAAAAAGATTAGCATACTGTGGCGCCATCCTGGTTTCCATTGCTCTTCCCATAGTTTGAACATAATGTTTACCATTGAAGCTGAAGTTATGTGTCAGAATGAATTCAGTGAGTTTACCCACAACTCCAGGGTCAGTGTTGGGGTCCAATTCTTTGTCATGCAGGTATTTGAGGCAGGCTGAAATGCCATCTGTGTGTTGAATATTAGTGTAGAGGGAGGTTACATCCATCGTGGCTAAGAGGGTATCAGGTGGTAAGTCCTTAAAACCAGAAAGTTTATGCAGGAAGTGAGTAGTGTCCTTGATGTAACTAACCCTTTGTATAACCAGTGGTTTGAAAATAGCTTCTACAAACCCTGATATCCCCTCTGTCAGGGTACCATTACCAGAGACTATGGGTTTACCAGGATTACCAGGCTTATGTATTTTAGGAAGCATGTAGAATGTCCCTGGCTTAGGTTCACTGGGGATGAGGGCCTTTAGTTTGTCTTGGACATGGTTTGGAAGTTTTCCAATTAACTCCTGTAGTTCTCTTTTATATTCTGTAGTTGGGTCACTTCCCAGTACTTTGTGGTAAGTAAAGTCACTTAGCTGCCTGCTGGCTTCCCTAATGTGATCTCTCCCGATTCAATATCAGCACTGTAGAGCCTTTATCAGCATTTTTTTTATGACAATGTTATGGTTCGATTTTAGTGTTTGTATAGTCCTCCGTTCCAATGGAGAGAGGTTGTAACGGGCCTGTTTCTGCCCATTAAGAATCTCACCAGTAACTCTCTGGTGAAAGCAATGAATGCATTTGTCCAGTTTTTTTGTCACAGCCACTTGATGGGTTAAACTCATATGGTTTCTTTTTCATATCCATAATATTTTTACTGTTTGTGATTTCTTCTCTGCCATGAAAAAATTCCGAGTCTCAATCTGTGGAAGTGTCCCTCCATTTCACCACAAAACTGTATTCTGTCCAGTGGTTTAGTTGGACAGAAATTGAGGCCCTTAGAAAGTACATTTAATTCCCCGGCAGTCAGTGTGTGGGTGGACAAATTAACAACTGAAGGGTGCCCATCTGTGTGGCTTAGTTGTTCAGTCACTCTGTTCTGTTCTTCATGGTTGTTAGGAAGTATGGTAAGTTCAAGGGCATCTAACTTCCTGTTTTTAATCAGCATGGCTTTTCTTAAGGTTCTTTGGTAGTTCATGTCTATCTCGTGCAAGATGTCTGGAATAGGCTCACCAGACATCCTCTCCAGTGTGGTAGCTATTTCATTAAACTGTTGCTTCAAAAATGGTTTCTTGGCATATGAGTTGTGGATTCTGTGATTTCTTAATTTCTCAGAGGACCTATGACAAAGTTGTTCAGCATATTTATTTATTTATTTGCTTTTGTTTACTGGGTAAGCACACTGGACAGCCAAGTGCCTATGTTCAGGTGCGACCCGGGAGGGTTACAGGTAAAGTGAGTACAGGTACAGTGAGAAAGACAATGCAGCAAACAGAGAATAACAGGCATCACTGGGATTACAGTCAGTGCAGGATACAGAGAATAACTGGCATCACGGGGATTACAGCAGGTATCAACAGTATTAGAATAAGTGAAGGTACAAAAACAGTACGGTAGTGGTACATACAGGGTAATTGGGTTGTAAGACAGTATTAGACGACTTAATAGCACAAAATATTCCAGTGGAGATAAGTACAAGGAGGATTTGAATAGTAAGGCATACTACAGAAGCTTGCAGAGGGTAAACGGGCTTCAAAGGCACAACCGTGGGTGGCTTGACAGTATCTAAGAACTAAGTGGGATGTGATCAATGCAGTAAAAGTATGTACGGGGTGGGACTGAGTGTGCATAGAATTATTTGTGTTTCTCAGTGGATTCCAAATAGCTAGACCTTTAGGGATAATGTTATTCCTTTTGTACTGGGATAAAAAGTAGATGTCACTGTCTAGCAGTGCTAGTTTCTTATTAATGTTATGCAACTGCCGTATCCTGCGGCAAATTCCAACGTAACTCCTAGCCCCAGCACTTTAAACAAGTCTTCTTCAGGTCATGTCCCCTAGAGTCGAAGCGCTGGGGCCAGGAGTTCCATTTCTCTGCGGACCTCAGGTCTGGCATTTCTTTGATTAAAATTATTTTGATTTATTTTTTCAGTCTGGACCTGCAATTTCTGCTTTGAGAGGACAAGAGTGCTTTTGCAAACTGTCTGTCTTTTGTTCTGTGTATGGGCTGGCTGCCCTTCTAGCAACCACACCACCTAATTTTCACAGATCACAGCAAAACCTTCATTGTGACATTCACTCACTACATTCTCCATGCCTTAATCAATCTAAATGTTTTTTTTCCAACATCTCTTAATGAAATTTAACAGTAAGAAAAATGGAAAAGGAAAAAACAGATTAGCACTTTATAAGAAGAGATTACTTGTAAAGTGCAGCCAAGTGCTAAATGTGTCAACTTTTTTTTTATACTTCCAAAGAAAGGAGAAGTTTCTTCTGTGGAAGCAGTACAATTTGTCAGAATGTCATGCATTTAAGTTCTTATCTCTAAGCAGGAGGAAATGGTTGGCTGTCCCAGTGATGTTCTGCCAAGCAGGAGACCCTGTGACAGAATTTCTCAGCCCTGACTCTGCCTAGTGTCCAGAGCAATTTTCAAAGGGGCTGCACTGTCCCCGAGGCACCAAAACCCAAGGGCCCAGGACCAAGTCTACATGTCCGGTGTTAAATATAAGGGACTAGGGACTAACTCAGCAAAACCATTTTCTAATAATGTAGCCTGACTTGGCTCTGATAGCAAATGCACTTGATACTGAAAGCATACCATTTGGAAACAGATTCAATTGCCTCAGTTTAACACAATTTTGAGAGTCTCACTCACTGCATCCAGTTGGGTGTCAGACACAGGGGGTCATGGGATGTTCCCGCATCCTGGCAACTGTGGGCTTGGGGAGAGAGATTAGTGTCAGTGCTGAAATATGCCCTGACACTGTCTATTACAATTAAAAAGATGCAGTACCTGAATGACAAAATGGAAGGAGCACGAATCTTTTTACAAACATACGAACATATGAAAATTGTCAGTAGATTGGATTTCTGCTTGTGATGCCAGCAACCCAGGTTCAGAAACGAGCCGGGGAGCTGGAGGGCTGGCCGAGGGAGAGGAGGCTTGAGCGTCCTAAGGGCAGCTCGCCTTCTCTGGGGGGGGGGGATCCAGGGCTCGGTGCATGTCTGACCTCGGGTGGAGACCCAAGATATGGCAAGCCCAAGCCAGTGAGAAGGGTGGCGTGCTGGACGTTGGCGCTTAGCACCTTGATGTCAGGGCACACAACACACCAAGAAACAGGGAAAAAACTTCCTGCAGCGCCGCCAGTAGATGCAGCACAATGGCCTCGATCCCCAATGCCCCTACCTGCCCTAGGTGACGGCATCCCAACAAAAACAGGAAGGCCCTCAGAGTGTAAGGGCCCCACCTCGTACCCCGCCTGGGGGGTATAACCAAGGCTACATGGGGGATGGACCACGCTAGGGCTCCAAGTAAGAGGGCGGGGACTGATAAGGCCACATGTGTGTCTCCTGAAGAGTGGGGACGCTGCGCGTATGGGGGAGAATAAAAGAGAAAGTAAAAAAAAAAAAAAAAAGGATTAGGCCCAAGGGTCTATCGCGTCTGCTTGAGTAGGAGCTACACAGTACAATCACTGCTGTTGCCCCCCCCCCAATACCCTGATGTACTTTCTGAGTACTCAAACTGGTCCCTTCATTCCTTACCTAAACCTTGCCCATGTATCTGTCCCATCCCCTCTTAGAACCTCCCACTAAATCCACTGAAATCAGCTCCTCTGGCAGCACATTCCAAGACGCCACTACTCATTCTGTAAAGTAATACTTCCTCAGATCCCTTCTATACCTCCCACATGGCAATTTAAGGCCATGTCCCCTAGTACTACCTTCCCCATTCAGTCTAAATAGACTCTCAGTAACCCCTTTGTTGTATCCCTTTAAGTATTAGGTCTCAATCATGTTCCCTCTGTCCCTTCCGTCCTCCAGGAAGTACAAGTTCAGCTCTTTGAATCTCTCCTCATATGTCTTATCCCCCATTCCACGGATCATTTCGGATGCCCTCTTCTGAACCCTCTCCAAAAGCCCATTGTCCTTCTTTTAATACGTGTGCCAGCACTGCACACAATATTTCAGGTGTGGCCTCACCAACAATCTTTTTTTCTGTCCACAAACGTCTGTTTACTCTTGTGACTGATTCTGTCACCAACATCATCAAAGGCTCAGACACCGAATGGTGGCTGGGGGCTTGCAGGATCAACCAGATAAGGGTATTAAGGTCCATCGCAGCAGGTTGGGGGAGATCAGCATTCACCTTTCAGTTCTGTCCTCGGACCCTCCTATTCACCTTTCTTCCTCCCACATTTCTCCTTAACTCCTGCTAAGGCCACACTTTGCCCCTTCCCATGCCTGCCCCACACTTTTTGTCCTTGTCCCAACCCCATCTCACCACCTGACTCTTTCTTTACTCCCATCAATTTCCCACTTTGTTTTCCTTCCCTAATTCCAAATGGTCTGCAAACACTATTTTTTCTTTTCTTTTATTGACACTGTACCACCCTGAATTGCTGCTGTGTGAGTGACTGCACTCTTCTGAGTCTGCTTTAGGATCTTATTATGTTATCATTTATATACGTCGTATCTAGTTTAACAATATTTATTCGCCCTGTTTATTCCATGACCTGCATGCTGCACATCCGTATCCGCACTTTTCGCTGTTGTGATCCTATCTGCTGATCAAGGTGGCAGGTCGTCAGATGGGCAGTAGCCAAAGAGCGCCGGATGCTGGGGTGCATAGGGAGGAGTATCTCTAGCAGGAGAAGGGAGGTGGTGTTACCTCTGTATCGCTCACTCGTGAGACCCAGCCTGGAATACTGCATCCAGTTCAGGAGGCCACACCTCCGTAAAGACATTGCCAGGGTGGAGGCGGTCCAGAGGAGGGCTACTATAATGGTGCCGAATTTTCACATGGAACTCAGACAAACAGATTGGTATGCCCACAATCCGGGGATTGTAGTGCCTTGGTCAGTGTACAGCCAAGCAGAAAGTAACAAAAAAAGGGGGACCAGCACCTACTATAGGTCGGCGTTACTACTTTGCTCCACAATAAATTAATCTGTAGACTATTGTGGTTACCTGTGCAAGGTTACTTCATGTCAATCAGGAAAAATGCCCCAAAGTGCTGATAAAATCCCTCTTCATAAATCATGGTAAAACACTAAAATCCTGCCAGAGCACAAAATCCATAGTTGTTCACACTGATTCGGTGATGCTGGCTGGTATGATGGCTCGAACCCCACCTTAGGACTGATGTCACCTGATGCATTTCGTGCAATAGGCACTTTCTCAAATGTTGACATCCTTAGAATTATGCACCCTGTTGGCCCACCAGCACAGCGGTAGGGCATCTACTTGTGACACACACACACCCTGGGTTCAGGAATGGCCCCAAGGAGTCCAAGGACTGGCCAGGGGGAGGAGGGTTGAGTTTCCAATGGACTGCTCTCCTTCTCTGGGGGGAGGGTGGGTGAGTATCCAGTGCTTGACTGACCACTGGCAGAGGCCAGGGGGAGCAGCCGCCGGAGCCTGGGCAGTGGGGAGACGTGCGGGATTTTGGCGCACTGCCCATTATGTCACTGCACACCACGCCTCTCATGGGGATTTAAGCAGCATAAAAAAATGCTGGCCCCGCTAATGATGCCCCTCTCCGCTGCTTGCCCACCTTCCATGGCACTCAGTGGGGATCTAGCTTAGTATTCCATTGGGACTGGCCCTAATCCTCAAACTCACCCTGGGGTAGGGCAAGCCAGGGAGGCACACCGTACAGGAGTCTACCGAAACTTGATTTGCTTGCCAGTCGGGAAGCGCCCATGCAGCAGCCTCACCTTGGGGCAAGCCTGGGAGGATCAGCCACTGGAGGCAAGTCCCAGGGGGTGGGGGCTGGAATAGGGCTGAACTACTGGGGGCACAGCAAGAAAGAAAGAACCACGCACTCTATTTAAACTCATTTAAAAAACAGAATAACATACTACATTGCTTTCTATAATTGTTTAGTATGGTATGTTGTTGTGTTTTTCTGTCTGTTATATTGTGCCATTTTGCAGTTTTTTGTTTGTTGAGTACGAAACTCATTACACTTGTGTTTACACTGTCGCTTTAAATGAGTTTAGATAAATAGGGCACATGGTTCTACGGACGTCAGCCTTTGAGAAAGCGTCCATTGTGTGAAAAGCGTCAAGTGACATCAGTCCTATGGTTGGGTTTGAGCCATCACGACAGCCGGTGTCACAAATCTGTGTGAACAACTATGGGCTTTGTGCTCTAGCAGGATTTTATAGTGTTTGCCTTGATTTATGAAAAGTGATTTTATTGGCACTTTGGAGCGTTTTTCCTGTTTGAAATAAAGTGACATTGCACAGGTAACCAAAACAGTCTACAGATTCGTTTGTTGTAGAGCAACATAGTAAACTGGTCTTTAGTAGGTGCCAGTCCCTCTTTTTGTTAATTTCTGCTTTCCACATAAAAACCATTCAAGGAGAAGTTGTGGGAGCTCGATATGTACTCCTTGGAGGAGAGGAGTGTGAGAGAGGACATGACTGAGACCTATAAGTACCTCACGACAGTAAACAACGTGGGGGGGGCTCTTTCAAAAAAGGAGGCGCACCAGTACACGGAAGCATACCATGAAACTTAGGGGTGGGGGTTAAGAAGGATGGGAGAAAACACTTCTTTGCAGTAAGGGTGGTAGATGCATGGAACAGACGGTCAGAGGAGATGATAGGGGCTAAGGGGAGTTTCAAACATGCTATGGGCACATGGGCATTACAAGTAGAATTACGGGAGGAGGAGGGGACACCTGTGTTCAAGTAGGGTCCAGGGTATAGAGTTAGGCAGGGAAAATATGGCAGACGAGATGGGCCTATGGGTCCTTTTCTGCAGACACTTTCTATGTTTCCATGATACTGATAACAATTGCCTGTGTTTGTTTCAATTTATGTCCCGTCTCCTCTTTAACCCTTACCCGAACCCCAGTGTTGCACCTGGAAACAAGCTTTGCCTCAGCATGCCTTTCTTGGTCCCCAATTTTCAAAATAAATAAATAAACAGAGATAGAAATTCATTTTAAAAAATGGTGCTCACCACAAAACACCATTTAACAAGGTTTGGTATCCATCTTGAAACCCGGTATACCAAACTTATTCTTTGTAAACCACTACCTTCACACACTAAATGCTGAGAAATATCAGTTTATCAACATGACAGTTTTCTTAAAGAGCTACTGACACCTCAAAGAAACTTTGAAAAACATAGTAATTAGGTGAAGTTCAGCTTGCATTCCATAGGGATTACAAAATGACTACTGCTGCGCTAAGGAACCTCTTACTTTTCCTTCTGTTGTGCTCAGGAGACATTGAGCTTAACCCTGGCCCAGCTAAAGTTCTTGCGTCCCCATCGGATCCAGCAAAACTAAAAGGAATGTGTTTTATGCATATGAACGCATGCAGCCTGTTAAACTTACCTTGATCCAGGCCTGGGTCAATCATACCACACTGGATGTTTTGGTGATCTCTGAATCATGGCTCAGACCCTCTATGCCCAACAGGGAAATTAACATCCCAGACTATTCATTATTTAGAGCTGACAGGCTCATTAGAGGTGGAGGAGTGGCCATCTACATCAAGGATAAATACTCGGTTTCATGCCTAGACTCGTTATCCATTGCAAACCAATTTGAATGCCTGTCACTAAAGGTTGAGATATCCTCCTCTACTGTGCTTTGGGTCATAGGTTGCTATAGACCCCCATCTGCTGGCTCTCAAATCCTCACCCATCTAACTACTATTATGGGGCATGGCTCCCTTGAAACAGTTATTCTCGGGGATCATAACTTTGATTGGATGTCCAAGGCTGCTGCACCACTTAAGGAGTTCTGTGATGCCCACGGGCTGACGCAACTTCGTGGCGAGCCTACGCGCCCTAATAAGAAGAACCCTGATAATAGAACACTGCTTGACGTCATCTTAGTAAGTAAACCACACCTGTTCTCCCGTACAGGAACCTTCTTCTCTGGTGTTAGTGACCATAGTATAATCGCCGGCGTAAGATCGGTCCAGAATCCACTATCCTCGTCAAGGCTCTCTACTAAGAGGTCCAGACGTAATTTTGATCAGACTGCCTAACTTGATGAGCTAAAATACTCGCTGCGTTGGCAGGACTTTTGCCTAGCTAACTCGGTCCACTTGGCATATGACATTTTCTGAAATTGTGACTGGGGCATTAAATAAGTTTGCCCCTCTTGTGAAAGTTAGAGTAAGGAGTTGAACCTGTTGCTGGTTCTCTTTAGAACTCAAACAGCACTGCTGGACAGGGACAAGCTTTGGAAAAAAGCACGAACAACTAAGGTCCCGATGGACTGGTGTCACTTCAGGAAAGTCAGGAATACATGCACCAAGATGATAAGAGATGCTAAGGCCTCCTTTTATCATTTGGAACTGGATTCTGCTGCCAAGAGCTCCTCTAAATTTTGGAAGTCCTTTAAGGATATGTCCAGACATACCCCAGGGAACTCCCTGCCTGCAAAGATTACCTCTGGCAGTGCCACCACCTGCGACAAAATGGAGATCCTGAATGCATTTAACAACCACTTTGACACCGCAGGGCTGGCATTTGACAACTTCCCTGCATGTTCTTTACATCCCAGTTGGGTGTGCAAGACTCTGAACTTCTTCTTACTAACTCAGTCTTTTCTCTCCAGCCTACTTTGTTGAAAGAGGTCGAAGAACTTCTATTACAGTTGGATACCAAAAAAAGTGTGGGTGCTGACTCTCTAGACCCATACACCTACCATGCTTTAGCTGTACCAATTACCCACCTATTCAGCCTCTCACTGTCCCTCGGAATCCTCCCACCTTTATGGAAAACAGCTCTTGTTATCCCTCTGTTTAAATCTGGGGACCCCTCTGATCTTAACTACAGATCGATTTCTCTACTCCATATACTATCCAAACTGTTGGAAAAAATTGTAAGCAAGCAGTTGAGAGCCTATGTAGAAACTATGAATCTTCTAAACCCAATGCAATCTGGCTTTAGAGCACAGCATAGCACCATTACGGCCCTAGCCAAAGTGACCAATGATTGGCAGCGAGACCTGGAGAATCAAAACTTCGTCTGTGCAGTGTTCTTAGACTTAAGTAAGGCATGGCCTGCTCCTTTCCTCCCTGAGGGCGATAGGACCGGACTCACTAACCTTGCATTGGTTTGCTGACTACCTCTCTGACTGGTGGCAGCAAGTCAAGGCAGAAGGTGAACTTTCTTCCCTTAAACCTCTGCAAAGAGGGGTCCCCCAGGGATCGATTCTTGGTCCCCTACTGTTTGCAATATACATAAACAACATTGACACCAACATAATTCCACTATACAAGACACTAGTGAGGCCCCACCTGGACTACAGTGTACAGTTCTGGAGACCATACCTACGTAAGGACATAGACAGGGTAGAGAAGGTTCAGAGGAGGGCAACAAAGATGGTGCATGGATTGCATCACAAGTCCTATGAAGACAGGTTGAAGGAACTGAACAATGTACTCCCTGGAGGAGAGGAGGGAGAGAGGGGATATGGTAGAGACATACAAGTATCTTACAGAGAGGAACAGAGTGCAGGAATACACTATTTTTAAGCGAAAAAGATGTTCCAGTACTAGAGGGCATGGGATGAACTTGGAGGGAGGACGATTCAGAGGAAATGTGAGGAAGAATTTCTTCACAGAATGGGTGGTGAACAAGTGGAACACCATGCCAGAGGAAGTGGTGGGGGCTGAAACAATCACAGGATTTAAGAATGCATGGGATAGACAAAGGAATTCTGGAGGTCGGGGTAAGGGGCAACAGACTTCTAGGAAAACAAACTGAATTTACAAGCTCAAATGGGCAGACTGGGTGGGCCATAGGCCCTTATCTGCTGACACTGTCTATGTATCTATGTATCTGTGTATAACTAAGGCCAATATCCATCTGTTCACAGACGACATGGTTCTTTATCTAAGTCGTCCTTCGCCAGAAGCTGCCTGTGGAGACCTACAATCTGAATTCAATCTACTTCAGAGCCAACTCCTAAACAAAATGATCCTATTAAATGCCAAAAAAACTAAGGCAATGTTATTTTCTCCACTTCTCCATGCTGCAAACCCGGCCAGTGCTGGCTCCATTCCACAGATCACAACAATCCCGGGAGAAAACCTAGAATTTGTCAATAAATTCAAGTATTGTACTTGGGAGTGTGGCTCAACCATAGACTTTCCTTTATGGACCACAACGAAGATCTGTTAAAGAAATTGAGGCAGAGGCTTGGACTCTTTTTCATTATTAATAACTTCCTTACTAGCGATGCCAAGCGGCAGCTGGTACAAACAGCGTTTTTCTCCTTGGTCGACTATACTGACTTTCTTTATAGTCACTGCCCTGTCTCTCATCTTGCTAAATTGGATATGTTGTATCACACGGCTCTGAGATTCACTACTGGCCTACCTTTTTCCACTCATCATTGTGCCCTTTATGCTGCTGTGGGGTGGCCCTCCCTTCAGTACAGGAGAAACAGAAATGCTGTACTCTGGACGTTCAGAGCTATTATCAAAAAACTACCCCTATATATCTCTGATTGTCTTCCGCTATGCCAGCTTGGAAACTATGCGCTGAGAAGTTATTCATTTATTTCCTTAAAGGTACCTAAGCTAAAAACATGCTTTGGGAGAACGGCTATAAGCTTTGCGCTGCCGTCTCTATGGAACAAAATAAAAAAATCATTAAAGCTTAGTACCTCGGTCAGTCTATCCTCCTTCAAGACACTATAGAAACCTTCGGACAAGGAAATTTGCAACTGCTTCCCCCTATCCTAAACTTCCCTGCACTTATAGCGTATCATGATGGCGTAGTCCTCTCTGTAGCGGAGAGGACAACGCCATCATGGTACGCTGACCTTGTGGCCTCTCCTTCACATCTGTCTAATACCTAATTGTGCTTCCCGCCCTCCTGTCCCGTGTCCTATCCGAGGCTTCATCTGTCCCTCGTCTATCCCCTACCACCGTGCCTGTACCGTATCTCGCCTTGCCTACCACACCCCCCTTCTACCCTGTTACACTGTTTTTTTTTTTTTTTAAACTCGCTGTCTGTCTTGTTTCTTATGGCATTGTATATAATATACCATTACCTAACAATTGTCCTCGTTAGTACTTCTAGCTACTGTTACTAGACTCATTATACACTACGAAGGAACTGAACCACTGTTTCCAAAGTGTTCTCCACTTACTACTACGTTTAACTATTGTATCTTTGTATTGCATAATATTACTGAGGTGTTATGTTGTGACTGTTCATATATTATATATTCTGTGTTCCTGTGCTAACTGGGTCCATCTTGTAAATGAGCTATGCTCAATGGTGTTCGCTTGGATAAATAAAGAGCTGATTTGATTTGATTTATTACTCAGTAAATGTGCACAAATACATGAGCTTTATCTTGTGGAGTTCCCCTTGCGTTCATCTGCCTCTATAGCTTACTGTCTACTTCAAGTCATAATCCTCCGTTGTGACATCACAGTCTTTTGCCATGAAAGTAACTGTGATATCACAAGCAGTGTATTATGATCTTTGGTAGCAAAAAAGCAACAGAAATAGATGAACTCTTCAGGAACAAAGATTTTGTTTTAATGCAAATGACCTCAGTAATAAATTATGGGGAGGAGGAATACAGAACTAACGTGAAACACAAGTTGAACTGTGTCTTATTATTATGGTTTGTTAAATTCGTCCTGAAGATGACAGCTGTTCTTTAATTAAAAGCATCTACACGTGTTTACTATATTCAGGTCTCAACTTCAGAAACTCTTTTTTTTTTTTTTTTTTATAAAACTGTTACCAAACATGTTGTCATTTTTTTAAGGATACCACCTGCTTCCTGCAGGGATTACAGTGAGTTTTGCCAGTGATATATTTTAATATTCAAGTGAGACTTCCTGGCAGCTGCAATCGGCAGTGAGCCAGGGCTTGAGAGGGAGCAGCTGAACTTGGGAGGACCAATCGGGAGTGAGGGCGCCAATTTCGATTTGTGGCTGGGCTAGATAAGAAGGGCCCAGCCACCTCACCACCCATTAAGGAGCTGTAATTGTGTCCCACACCACCCAACCCGGCCCCGACCTCTACTAAATGGTCTGAGGGGGTGGATCATTGGGGGAGGGCATGGTATGACTGGCTAAGACTTAGATTTAGGAAGCTCGGATTTGTTGCTGGCTGGAGTGGGGCAGGCATATGATTCACAATTCTTGGGGTCTTGTTGGGTTTTGTGCTGGACTTTGATGGTGTAAAAAGAGGGCACGTTGAGGGGTATTGTGTTTCACCCTATTATATCCGGGAGATGATGTGCAGGAAGCTGATCGTGGGGGAAGAGCAAGTGGACAGGGAGGGTTTGGTCAGAAAGCTGAGGGGTGTGGGAGACAGAGGAGGGAGCCGGAACCATAGGAAAGGATAGAGGAGGGAGGGACAGGAGCCTAGGTTGGAGGGAAATATGATAGATGGGGGCACTGAGTGAGGACAGGGTGGAAGGTGGCAGGAATGTGGTCAGGCTGGCGTCCAGGTTGGGGAAGTCAGTCGGGGGCGGTAGAGAGGTCAGCCTAAGACAAGAATCATCGAAAGAGGTGGAGAGTAGCGTAGGGAGAATTTCAGCTGATGGGGTGGGAAGTGCAGGTCCGGGGGGGGAGGGGGGATGAAGAATTAGTGGGAGGTTACTTGGGTGGGGGATTGGAGGATTATAGCTCAAGAAGGGTGATGGGGTGGAATTGGAGGGGCATACTCTGGCCTCCCAGGAATTTGGGGGGGCGAGGAACAAACTGGCAGTCACAGGTAGGAGTATGGTAGGGCTAGCATATGAGGGTGGCCTCCAGGCTGATGGAGTTGGGAGGAGGAAGCAGGTGGTTGTCGACAGAAGGAGGAGTCTGGAAGGATCTAAATGGGCTAATAAAGATTCCCAGGCTGATGGGAGCGGCAGGAGTAAGCAGGGGTTTGATGATAGAAGGAGGAGTCTGGAGGAACCAAAATGGGCTAACAAAGTGGCGGGTGGGGGCGAAGGTGATATTGCTGGGGGATTCCATGATCGGGGTATCCAGTGGGAGGGGGTGGGGGGGACAATAAAAGCAGCCCAGTCAAGGCTAAATGTATACCAGGATTATCCGTACACAAGGCCAAATTCCACCTATACTCAATAGCACTGGAATGTGGGGGATCCCCGGACTTCCTAGTACATCTGGGGACAAATGACTTGGAAGGGAACAGTGAGCTAGAAATACAGGCTAGGTTCCAGGAATTGGCAAGGGTTTGTCACTCTATAGGAAGCAAAATTTCCTTCTCTGAGATTCTGCCGGTACCAAGGGCAACTGGGGAGAACAAACTAAAACTTAGATGGGTGAACCAGTGACTTAGGGAATGGTGCAAGACAGAGGGGTATGGGCTGGTGAGCGACTAGAGTGATACTTGGGAGGATAAGGGGCTATATGCCAGAGATAGGTTACATCTCAATCTGGAGGGGAGGGAAATCTTGAAACTAAAACTTGCTGGATTTACAGGAGAGAGATGGGATTTAAACTTGTAAAGGGCGAGGGTCAAATAAAAGATTGACCCCAGGGAGACTGTTTGTAGGTCCAGGTCTAGGGCAATGGAAGAGTGAGGGGGGAATGCGATGCAAATCTAAGGAAAATTGGGAGGAATAGGGACTGCGCAGGGCTGGGGGGATTGGATAGGGAGGAGAGGTCGGGGTGGAGGACAGTCCTGATTAATGCCAGGAGTATGAGTAATAAAATGCCCGAGTTACAGGCTATGATGGCTGAGGGATCAGAGGATGTGGTGGCAATTACAGAGACATGGGCCACCCAGAGAAATGATTGGGACCTAAATTTGGAGGGCTATAAGATATTCAGGAAGATAGGGGAGTGGGAAGAGGGGGAAGGGTTCCGCTGATAGTCAGGAATGACGTTGTGGTTAGTGGAGTGGAGGAGGCTGGAAGGGAAATGGAGGCAATTTGGGTAACCTTGCAAACAAGGGGAGGGAAAAAATTGAAAATAGGGGGGGTATACAGGCCCCCTGCAATTGAGGAAGCTCTGGAGAATAAACTGGCTGAAAACATTAAGGGTCATTGTGATCTTAGTAAGGGCAGGGTGGTGGTCATGGGTGACCTTAATATGCAGGGGCAGACTGGGACACCATGACATCCTCTGTAGCCAGGGAACAGTGACTGATGTACGTTTTTCAGGATGCCTTCCTGTTGCAACAGGTGTGGGAACCTACTAGAGAGAGGTAGATATTGGACTTTGTCCTAGCGGACAGTGACCAGATAAGGGGCCTGGAGGTGTGCAGCCCACTGGTGGGTGGTGAGCATGCAGCGGTCAGGTTTCTGCTGTATATAGGGGGTGAGGAAAACCGCACTGACACAGCAGTGGTAGACTTCAAGGGGGCGGATTTCGTGGGCATGGGTAGGATTCTAAGAGAGACTGGACAAGATTTGGCCGGGCATGGATGCTGGGGGGATGGGCTCAGGGAACAGAGGAACAGGCAGAGGTGCTAAATGAGTACTTTGCCTCAATCTTTGCAGATGGGGACTGGGGATCCCTACAGGCTAATGGGATGGAAGAGCATTCAGCTAAGGTGAGAAGTCGATCTGAGATCAGAGGACAGAATGAGGCTAGGGTACAGGCAGGACCAGACCCAGAAGGGGTGGGGAGGCTGAGTGAGGGGGAGGACCTGGGGGCAGAAATCACAGTGGATAGGGTGAGGGAGGCCCTTCAGAAGTTAAAAACTGACAAGGCACCGGGGCCGGATGGGCTACACCTGAGGGTTGTGAAGGAACTGGCAGAGGAGCTGGCAGCTGCACTCTTTAATACCTCTTTGTAGACAGGATTGGTGCCCCAAGACTGGAGGGTGGCTTATGTAGTGCCTATCCATAAAGGGGGGTCTAGAGAGGAGATGGGGAATTATAGGCCTGTTAGCTTAATGTCTATGGTAGGCAAAGTAATGGAGGGCTTTATCAAGGAGAGGATTGGGAGGCAGATGGAATGGTTAGGGCACCAGGATGATAAACAGTATTGCTTCGTTCCAGGGAGATCGTGTCAGCCCAACCTCGTAGAGTTTTATGACTGGGTGACGGGGGCCTTGGACAGACACAGGCCGGGGGACGTGCTATACCTAGATTTCAGCAAGGCGTTTGATTCAGTACCCCATAATGGGTTGATAAAAAGCTGGGGGAGATGGGGGTGGGAGGACAGGAGCTCAATTGGGTTGAAAATCGGCTTTCGGGGCATTTACAGAAGATAATGGTACGTGGAATACTCTCCTTCCCCAGGAAGGCAATCAGTGGGATCCTTCAAGGTTCAGTATTGGGGCTACTTTTGTTCAATGCCTACATCTTTGATATAGGGAGGGGGTTGGGAACAGGTTGAGTCTCTTTGCAGACGATTCAAAACTGGGAGCACTGGTGGATTGTGAAGAAGCAAGGGAGGCGGTCCAAGGGGATCTGGATACCCTGAAGGGGTGATCAAGGAGGTAGGGACTGAAATTTAATGCCAGGAAATGTAAGGTACTTCATTTGGGGGTCAAAAACCCAGGCCATGCATACACTGGGGGGGGGGGGTCACACTGCAAGCCACATTGGGAGAAAGGGATTTAGGGGTGGTGATAGGCGTCAAAATTAATAACTCTGAAAATTGGAGAAGAACTGCTGCCAAAGCAAACAGGATACTAGACTGCATAGCCTGGGGAATTATGTCCAGGAGGAGGGAGGTGATCCTCCCACTGTATAATACCTTGGTCAGGTCACAGCTCGAGTACTGTGTACAGTTCTGGAGACCTCATCTGAAGAAGGACATAGCGCTGCTGGAGAGGGTCCAGAGGAGAGCCACCAGGAGGATTCAGGGCATGGAGGGGAGTCCTTATGAGGAGAAACTGGAAGAGCTTAGGCTTTACTCACTGGAGGAGAAGAGGGACAGGGGAGATATGATAGAGGTTTTCAAGTATGTAAAAGGAATAACCAGGAGTGGAACCAATGAGCTGTTTAGGCTAAAGAAGGGGGGAACAACCAGGGGCCATGAGTGAAAGCTGGAGGGGAACTACAGGGGGAGCACAGAAAGCATTTTTCACTGAGAGGATGGTGGAGTCGTGGAATGTACTACCTAGGAGGCTGGTGGAGGAGGGCACAGTGGAGGTCTTCATGAAGGGGTGGGACAGGTACAAGTGGAAACTGAAACTAAAGAAGATCCTTTTGGGGGCTGGGGGATGGAAAGGCGAGCAGCCACTAGATTGCTGTCTTTCGAGTAGACAACAAGACAGACCATTGGCCTAGTCTGCTGGCTTTTAGTATGTTAGCATGTTATTAGCCAGAAAGCTGTAGCCTGATAATTTATCTCGCACAATATTTTTAACAAAATTCCCAGGCAATTCTTTCCATCTGGATTTCAGCACACCTTTCACTAAAGGAAAGCTCTGCTTACCTTACCCTCTAGTTTAGGTTTACTGAAAAAAGCGTCCTTTTTCCTTGAGCCACAAAGTTGTTTATTTTGATTCTCAAACGTCTGCTACCCAGAAGTATGGCAGATGCTTGGCTCTATTTTACTGTAAAGGTGCTGACACCGCACTGTGAGAGCTTCAATGCATTTTATTGGAGCGCACAGTGCGGTGCCACACCTTTACAGTAAATGGAGCCACCCAAGCATCTGTCATACTTCCGGGTAGCGGACTTTTGAGAATTAAAATAAACAGCTTTGCAGTGTGAGGGAAAAATGTTTTTTTTAGTAAACCTGAACTGGAGGATAAGGTTTGCAGAGGCAGGAGCCCCTGTAAAGCAGAGCTTTCCTTTAAAAAAAAAAAAAAACACGACCACCAAAAATAACAATGCATGCTTTATAACCAGAAGCAGTACTTTTTTCCAAGCATCAGGCCAGCTTAAACAGTTTACTTAAACACTTTTGCCTTACACAGCAATTAAGGCAAGGAAATCAACGTATAGGCTGCAGTTAAAATCAACTGGTAGTGTTACCCTTTTACTCCATGGTGCATAAATCAGGGCAGTACAAAACCAACTGCCTCTTACTTTACAGCATAGGGCAAGCAAATCAGCTGACAATATTAAAGCTTTTGCCCCCACAGCTTTAAATGTGCCCCCAGTATTAGCATCAGAAATGTATGTATATTCATTTCTAATCCCAAACTACACCTCTACACTTCAGTTTTATGTCTCACATGCAGTTCATATTGGTGACGTACTTCCTGAGCGTGCAACGTTTTTATAGCCCACACTAATAACCTTCATTGCAGAATGGAACACTTAAAAGTTCAAAGATGGTTTTACTTTTTTTTTTTAACAATTTTTATAGACTATTGTCTGATTAACTAGTTCGCCCACATTGTTCAGTTTGCCAGGTCCATGTGGTGCGCGTCAATGACCAGGAACTTGTGCCACACTATAGTCCTCTTAAAGGAAAATTACATCCTCATATCATGTAAATTTTGTTTCCATGTCAACAGACAACTCTTTCCCTGTAGCTGTTAGCGCTATACATGTTTGCTTTAGTTTTTTTCACTGTTCATGGTAGCCCCGTAACTACCCTGGGAGGTCTCTATTTTATGGCTGTTGAAATCTCATTGTCTGTGAGAGCTGCATTAGCAAATGAGAACATGATGTCACATCGCTGATTTATACCACGTATCTCTATGCTGAAAGTACAAATACCCTGCAAAAACTCTCTGGAAACACACAAACTGAATGCAGTTTAAAGGGAAAGACCCTGCATTGCACCACAGACAGTTTGCAAAGCTAACTGAAGGTAAATGTGGTATTTCACACCTTCCTGCAGCTTGTTTCTTTGAAGTCTAATTAAGCAGCCAGGCATATTGTGGAGTCTAAAGGGTGATTATGCACTATGTTCTGATGTGGTAATGCTGCTCTCAGGAAGATTTCGACAACCAGCAAATGGAGACCCCCAGGAGAGTTACAAGGCCTAGTATGAAGTGTGAAAACAAACTAAAGTAATTGCATATATCTCAAACAGCTACATGAAAAGAGTTGTCTGTTGACATGGAAACACATCAAACTTACAAGATATGAGGGTGTAATTTTCCTTTAATAAAAACATGCAAGTGTTTTTTGTAATCAAGCAAGGAAATTGCTATACCGTGTAGACTTTTATCGAGGCAAAGGCAGCAGTGATGACAGGAATTTATCATGATCACCGTGCAGACATCCCGGAGACTGTTCTTCCCTGACTCTGCTGCCGACAACATGGTTACTGCCGGCTGAACTGAAGGACCACACATACAAGACTGCTGAAGCTGAGACAAGCGATCTTGTGTGTCTTCCCATGACATCTTCATCAGCTGATGGGCAGAAATCAATGTAGCAAAATGGTGAGGCAAGGTAAGATATGAAAATAGGGAAAAGAAAACGGCCCACAAAATGTTGGGAGGAGTTGGGCCGAACCGTAAAATGCTAGCGGTGATTCAAAATGGGTGGTAAAAATCAATACACGTAGTGGGTTCCCAGCTAACAGCATCTGGTGTTTCATGCATGATTTTTGGTATGCAGGGAACATCAAATAGCCATGATTGTTTGAGGCCTGATAAATAAATAAGTTTACCAGCCTGGGAGAACATGATGATACAAGTTATATCCAGAGAGCCTTAGTAAATAGTGGCAGAATCTCAAGAGACACATTCTTTGGTTACTGTAAGCAATCTGTTCAACAGTACAGAAAAGCTTGCAGTGTTTACTCACCTGTAACTATAGTATGACTACTAGTACTCAGTTCACATCCACAACTGGACAGCTCAGTCACCTGACATCATCGCTCTAGTCTCTTTCCATCACCCGTGCTGTCATCCTCTGGCTCCACCCCCACCGATTTCAGATCTGCACACTGGAAGCCAGAATAAAAGCAAGTCTTGCCGGGGAACGTCATGTAGGCTGCATGGATGTGAATTTAATACTAAGAGTAAACTACGGTTACAGGTGTGTAACCTCTGTTTCTAACTACCTAGATTCAGTTCAATATCCACACTTAGGCAGATGCCAAGCAATCCTCAGGGAGGAGGGGGAAAGATGTTTGCCTCAATACGGCAAAAAGAGACTGGAGGACCGAAGTCCAAAATGCAGCATCGCAGTTACTGAGCACGTCGATGCTGTGGTGGAATATAAGCATATGCACACTGGACCAGGCAGCAGCCCTGGAGATCTCCTTGACTGGGGTGTACCTGGCAGCAGCAACAGAGGCAGCAGTATGTCTGGGGGAGTAAGCCTTCAACCCCTTGGGTGGCTCTCTACCGGCCAACCTGTAGAACAGGTTGTTGCAGGAGGTTATCCCTCAGCCAAATGTCTGTTTAGCTGTTGGTTTGCTTGAAGCAACTTCAACATATGTAAGGAAAAGCAGGCAAGCGTCACAGCTAAGCCCTGCCATGCACTCCTTGTAATACAGTAGCGCCCGACGTACGTCCATAGACTGGCGCACTCACTCAGCCTCCAAATCATGCGGTTTCAGCAAGAAGGTAGGTACCTGACTTATCTCCCTGACACCCGCCAGAGCAATCCGATCCCTCCACTCCTTGACCAGGGGCCTCCATGAAGTTCCCAGGACCAGGTTAAGAACCTCTGGTGACCGGGCTTTTAGTGTTGCCAGACCGGTCCTGTGGAACTCAGTTCCAGCTGTTCTCAGGGAGGCCCCTTTGGCTGAGAGGTTTGAGTGGTTTAAAAGCCTACTTGTTTTCCCTGGCTTTCCCTGCTGTAGTTTTTTTTTTTTTTTAAATTATTATTTATTTATTTAGCTTTTGTTGACCGGGTAAGTGCACTAGACAAATCCTGCCTATTTTCAGGCACGACCCGGGGGGGAGGGGGATACAGATGAATGGCAACTGACCTTGAACCAGATTAAGCTGTTGGTGGTATTTTTAGTGAATGAGGGAAATTTGGCCAGGACACCGGGGAAATTCCCCTACTCTTTTTTCGATAAGTGCCATGGGATCTTTAACATCCACCTGAACTACCACCAGTCCAGGCAGATGGGACCTCGGTTTAACGTCTCATCCGAAAGACGGTAGTGATCTGATCTGCTCTAAAATCTTACTACTACTTGGGTTAAATGCTGTATTTGATGTTTTATTGTTTTATCTATTCATGTTTTATTTATGATATGTGATTTTACTTAATACTGTACCTGTTTTTATGTAATGCAACCAGAGTCTCCGGGATTGGGCGCTGTATAAATAAACTTTGCCTTTCCTTTCCTAGGATGAGCACTTGGTTATAGTGAAACTCTGAACCCACTTTTGGCAATAACTGAGCATTGGGGCAAAGGACAACTTTGTCCTTGTGGAAAACCAGACATGGAGACTCCACAGAAAGCACCTGGAGCTCATTGATCTGTCTGGCCGAGGTGACAGTAACCAAAAACATGGTCTTCCATGACAGGTGTGATATCTCACACTTGTCCATAGGCTTGAATGGTTTACCCATTAGTCATGATAGCAACAGTGGTTAAGTCCCATGGTGGCAGAGGCTCTCGCACAGAAGGGGACAGGGGATCAAGGCCTTTGAAAAAGCACCTGACCACTTTTTCCCAGGCCACTGCTGACATACCACCCGGCACCAGGTATGCTGAAATGGCAGCCATGTACAACTTTAGGGGTGTTGCCCGTAACCCCGAATGAGATAGGACCAAAGGTAGTTAAGGATACATGCCACAGGGCAGGTAAAGGGATCAACATCCTGCCCATGCACCAGTGTGAAAACTGTGTCCCCTTTATAGGGCAAGTCTGAAGAGTGGAATCCTTCCAGAATGCCTCCTGCACTTGGAAGACATCCTTGGAGAGGCCCAGAGCCTGGAACTCTAGCAGCTTAGGAACGCAGACAGAAGCAGGGACTGCAGGTCTAGATGTCCAATCATCCTTACTGAACTCATCGGCAGGTCCAGATATTGTGGCTGTCAGGCTGTCACAGTAGTCTAGAAGGGGGAGGGGGTGGAAAGAATGAGGGAAGATATAAATAAGCTGGAAGAATAGTCATGAGATTGGCAGTTGGGCTTCAATACAAAAAAGTGCAAACTCATGCACTTGGGGCACAGAAACCCAGGCAGTCACGAACCAGGAAAGGGACCTGGGGGTAATAATTTCTGATGACCTGAAGGTGGCTAAACAGTGTGAAAAGGCAGTGAGCAAAGCTAGCAGAATGCTCAGGTGCATAGGCAGGGGTATCACCTGCAGAAAGAGGGAGGTAATAATACCCTTGTATAGATCGTTAGTGAGACCACACCTCGAGTACTGTGTCCAGTTCTGAAGGCCTCACCTCCGAAATGACATAGAGATGGTAGAGGCAGTACACAGGAGGGCAACCAAAATGGTGCAGGGCCTGCATCAGAAGCCCTTCGAAGAAAGGCATAAGGAATTAAATATTTATTCCCTAGAAGAAAGGAGGGAAAGGGGAGATATATTTATTTATTTATTAATACTTTGGAAACAACCTCTGAGCTAGAAGATCATTTACAAAGGTTTCATGTCAAATAACGTAAACGTAACGACACAGCATAAACTTAACAGTGTGCAATAAGTAGACAAGTAGTTGAGAAACCGACAGCAGGGAATTATTATATACAACCTTTTCACATTACATAGTCAGTGTACTGTTACTTGAACAGCAGTGATCAACAACTGAGGAAGGACTCGATATACTCTGCATTACCCAGATAGTTAGGGATTGTCACCAGTGCTTAGCCTTAAAGTATGCCAAATGAAGTGGAGCATGGTTGACTTGATTGGAAAAAGAGAAGGAGCAGTAAATACAAGCATGGCGTTAGAATCAAGTGCCTGGGAAGCAATCACAGCCACCAGTGTTGGCAAGGTGAAACTTTAACTCCTTTTTAAATGTGTTAATATTTGCGACATTAGCTAGTTCAGCAGGGAGTTCACTGAGCCACCACGGGGCTCTGTTGGCAAAAGGCTGCTGCGCTGGCAAGGTTCTCCTGAGAGGGGCTAGGAGAGTGCTGCATGCAAGACCTCTGGTGAAATGCTGTGATTGAGAGAACCGTAGTATATTGAGGATAGTAGGAGGGGAGAGGCCTAGTAGTGCCTTCCTTCCTGGGAGACAGACCTGGTACTTTATCCGCCCTAGCAGATTAAGCATTGTGTTTGGGCACACAGATTACACGTGTGGGTGAGCTTGTCCGCACCAAGGACAAGACGGCATGCTTTGCTGAGAGCCATTTTAACACACTTAGCCATGTCAGAGGCAGCCCTTTACACTATCAACCCACAGTCGATTACGGACAGTACTGAGCTGGTGACTGCGAGGCACAGTGCTGTTGGAGTTAGGTAATGTCTCTGTCTATACAGAATGCCTAGCTTGGCATTAACAGTTTTGACTACATGATTTATATGAATGGTGAAGGAGAGGGTATTATCAAGATGTACCCCCAGGTATTTAAACACATTAACTTGTTCAAGAGGTTCATTCATTTTGTCCTTAATGTTCAGCTGGAGTTTTTTCTTTTCTTTTTGACATGTGGGCTAGTGAACAGGGTTGTCTGTAAAAACTGTTCTGCATTGTCTTTGGAAAGTTGCACTAGTTGAGGGTTATGGTTTACAACAAAGGCATCATCAGCGTAAAGTATGATTTTGGAAGGACAGGCATCTGGTAGGTTGTTTAAAAAGAGACTAAACAGCAAGAGTCCCAGGATGGATCCTTGAGGAACCCCAGTGAGACTTTCCTGGCACCAGACAAGGCTGAGACAATGTTTATACATTGAGTTCTGCTCGCGAGGTACTCTCTGAACCAGTCAAGCAAAGCAAGAGACAGGTCAAGTGTTAGTTGTTTTTCCAGCAATAGCTGATGGTTTAGTGCATCAAAAGCTTTTGTGAGGTCTATGAAAAATCGACCCCACTAGATGGCCGCTGTCTATGGCCTTGTGAATGAGGCTAGAGAACACAATCAAGGCAGTTGCGGTACTATGACATTTGCGGAGCCCATGTTGTTGCGGGCACTGCAAGTTGTATTTTTGTAGATATTCAATTCAGTTGATCAGACACTAGCCTCTCTAAGACCTTGGATAGCAGGAGTAGGATGAAGATGGGATGGTAGTTGGATGTACTAGAGTGATCCCCACCTTTGTGGACTAGGGCGACAAATACAGGTTACTCACCTGTAACAGGAGTTCTAGGAATGGTATATGTTGTTCATCCACACTTATTGGCAGGTTCCTTGCCGCTTTAAATCTTGCCGGAAGGTCTTCAAGCTGGCTCCTCCCACCCACCCAGGTGGTAAAACTCTCGGCTCCGCCCCATGACGCCAGATCTGGCCCGCTGGAAGCTCAGGTTGTGCGTCGAAGCCAGGAGGTCGGGTGGGTCGTGTGGATGAACAACATATACCATTCCTAGAACTCCTGTTACAGGTGAGTAACCTGTATTTCTAGGGACATGGATATGTTGTTCATCCACACTTATTGGCAGACTCCTAGCAGTTCTCCGGGAGGAGGGAGGCAAGCGCACACCCCCTACTCAGGGAATAAAGACTGGAGAACCGAGGCCCCAAAACCAGCATCCCGGCGTGACTCAAGGTCGATGTGGTAATGGGTAATAAAGGTGTGTGCTGACTTCCAGGTAGCAGCCCTGCAGATTTCCTGGATAGGGACGTCCCTGGAAGCAGCCACCGATGCAGCAGTATGGCGGGTAGAATGAGCTTTTATCCCTCTGGGAGGCTCCATGCCCATCAACTTATAGCAGCGATCTATGCAGGAGGTGACCCACCTGCCTATCGTCCAGCTTGGCTGCAGGTCTGCCAGATGCGGCTTCGGCGTAGGTGACAATAGCTGGCGAACCTCTCCCGAATTTCAGCCATCGCTCCTTATAATAAGCGGCCCTTCTAGGGTCCAGAGTATGGAGCCTATATTCGGCCTCCGAGGTGTGACTGGGGTAGAACACCGGCAGAGTCAGCACCTGGTTAAGATGAAACTCCGACACCACCTTCGGAAGGAATTTCGGGTGGGGGCGCAGGACAACCTTGTCCCTGTGGAAGACCAGGTAAGGAGACTCGATGCAAAGTGCCTGGAGCTCTCCCATCCTTCTGGCTGACGTGATAGCCACCAAGAAGGCGGTCTTCCACGACAGGTGAGAGAGTTCACACCTGTGCATTGTCTGGAATGGCTTGCCCATGAGCTTTGCCAGTACCAGCAGTAAATCCCATGGAGGTGGAGGTTCTCTGACCGAGGGGGAAATGTGATCAAGGCCTTTGAAAAAGCGCCCGACCACCTTTTCCTGCGCCACCGACTGCTTCCCGGCCCGCGCCCGTAAGCAGAGATGGCTGCCAGGTGCACCTTTTAGGGTTGTCGACCTAAGCCCTTGACTAGAAAGGGACCATAAATAGTCCAAAATGCTTGCCACAGAACAGGAGGAAGGGTCCAAGCCCTTGCCCTGACACCAAATGGAGAATCTCTTCCATTTGAAGGCGTAGCATTTTCTGGTACGACTCACTACGGGACGCCTCAACAACATTAAGGACCCTCGTGGAAAGACCCAAGGCC
Source organism: Neoceratodus forsteri (assembly GCA_016271365.2). Taxonomy (NCBI): domain Eukaryota; kingdom Metazoa; phylum Chordata; order Ceratodontiformes; family Ceratodontidae; genus Neoceratodus; species Neoceratodus forsteri. The sequence continues at coordinate 1,544,748,227 of CM028131.1, read as the reverse complement.
TGGAACTCTAGCCGCTCAGGAACCAGGCCGTCAGGTGCGAGGGATTGGCGGTCCGGATGGAACACCTTCCTGACTGACTGAGAGCAGGTCGGGCGAGCTGGAAGCTGCCTCGGGAGCCTGGAGCTGAGGCTGAGGAGATCTGGGTACTAGAACTGGCGGGGCCAGTCTGGGGCTATCAGAATCACCTGCGCCTTGTCCCTCCTTGCTTTGAGAAGCACCTTGTGAATCAAGGGAAATGGGGGAAAGGCGCAGAAGAGGCCCGGGGTCCACAGCCTCGAGAAGGCATCCCCCTGCAGCGAGCCCTGCTGAAGGAGGCGGGCATGAAACAGCCTCAGCTGCGCGTTCTCCCTGGAGGCAAACAGGACCACCTGAGGTGTGCCCCAGTGGGAGAACAGATCTTGTACTACCTCCGGCAGGAGAGACCACTCGTGAGATGCAGCCCCTATCCGGCTCAGGGCATCGGCCAGGGTGTTGGAGGCTCCTGTCACATGAATGGCTAGGAGATCCGCCTCCAGGCTGCGCACGAGTGACCAAATGCGGAGAGCTTCCTTGCATAGAAGCATGGAGCGCGTCCCGCCCTGGCGGTTCAGGTAGTACATGGTCGTGGTATTGTCCGTCTGGACTCGGACCACTTGACCCCGGAGAAACGGAGCAAAGGTGGTGAGAGCTAGGTGGACCGCTCGGAGCTCCAGCAGGTTGATGTGGCATCGGGACTCCCGTGGGGTCCAGAGGCCGTGCACTCGGTGTTCCCCCAGATGGGCACCCCAACCCATCAGAGAGGCATCGGTCGATAGAGAGACCGTCGGCTCGGGACGGACAAACGGGATGCCCTCCTGCAGATGGAATGGAACGGTCCACCACTGGAGAGCATTCCACATCTCCTGGGTCGCTATCACTAGCTGGTCCAAAGGATCGCAGCGTTGTGACCACTGGCTGGCCAGTCCCCACTGAAGGGGGCGCATGTGCCAGCGGGCCCAACAGACCACGCTGGTACAGGCCGCCATGAGACCCAGAAGGCACAGGAAGTCCCGGGCAGGGCGCGATTGCCCAACCAGAAATGATTGGGCAAAGGAGGTAAGAACCTCGGCCCTGTCCACGGGGAGTGCGTGCTCTGGCTCAAAGAGAGTCTAGCTCTGCCCCGATGAACAGGATCACCTGCTTCGGCTCGAGTTCCGACTTGTCCTCGTTGATGAGAAGGCCAACTCGAGAGCAAACCTGGAAGGCCAGATCTCTGGACCGCTCCACCTCCCGTCTGGAGGAGGCTGCTATCAGTCAATCGTCCAGGTGAAGAACACCCGACCCCTCGATTGCCGCGGGAATGCTGTCACCACTGCCATGCATTTGGTGAAGACCCTGGGAGCTGGAGATAGCCGAAGGGCATGGCTCGGAACTCGAAGAGGATCCCTCCACTCGAGCGGAGGACTCTCGATGTGACGGATGGATAGGGACGTGAAAGAATGCGTCCTGTAGGTCAGAGAGCAGAACCACATGCCATGTTCCAGAGATGGTACTATCTGCAGCAGTGACCATCCTGAAGGTTCGAACATAGGAACTTGTTCAGGTCGTGTGGAGTCGAGAATGGCGCCAGCCCGTCCGTTCGGAACCAGGAAATACCTGGACACGAACCCGGGTCTGAAGGGGTCCTCCACCTCGTGATCACCTCCTTTTGGAGGAGGAAGCGGCTCGGCTCGGTGAGCCACCAGTGAAGACTCTGGACCCGAGGTCCCCAAGCGGCGGCGTCTGAAGGGCGGGCCTGCTCAATTCTAGAGGTAGGCCATTTCCACCACCTCCAGTACCCACCTGTCCGTGGTAACAGCGGACCAGGCGGAAAGAGGAAGTGTCTGAGCCGTCCCCCCACGGGGGGAACCAGGGGTTGAGTGACAGGGATGGGGGCGACACCCCTCAGCCCCTCACTGGGCAGGCTTGGAGGAGGGACTGGCCGAGGAACCTCCTGGGCCTTTACCTCCCTGCTTCCTGTTGGAGGAAGCCGACGGCTTGGGCTTGGATACTGAGGTGAGCCTGCTGCCTGAGCGTTGCTGGGCCGGATGCGCAGAAGGCAGAAGGACGAAAGGGCTTAGGGCTGTGGCTTGTGCCTTTGTCCTTCTGAGCGGAAGAGACCGAGTCAAGGTAGCATTGGACTTCTCGATCCTCTGAAGGTGACCTTCCACCCCAGGGCCAAGAGGTCAGTCCCAAAAGGGAACATCCGCCAACTTGTGCTGGGTATCCAGTAAGGTGGATATCCTCAGCCAAGCCCGGCGACACATAGCCCTCACGCACACAGACCTGCACATAAGTCCCCGATGTCTAACGCAGTCTGGAGCTGCTGTTTGCCACTGCCCTGCCCTGGTCCCGCACCTGCCTGGACGGTAGTCTGCAGATCTCTGGGAAGATGAAGGACAACCTCATCCAGGACCCAACAAGGCGTGAGAAAAATATGCCATGGGCGCCCGAACTGGCCTGTGAAGAGCGAGAGAAGACGCCAGCATAGACTTTTAAGCCCGGCATAATCAATTTCTTGGATTCCTTGTCGGGAAGTTTGTCCACATCCTGGCGTTCCGGCAGCTGGAAACGCTGGCGGTAACCAACCCTCGGCGAGGGTTGTTCAAAACGGACAGGGAACGGTAGGGACCGCATACTTCCTGGCCAACCACAGCCCAAGCGCCCAGGGCAGGAAGCTGCCAAAGTTCAAGGCCGGACCCACTATGGCTTTGGCCACGGGAAGGCCTCCGTGGGAGAATCCTCGGTCCAGAATCTCCGTGAGGGGATACCTGGCCCGTTTAAGCGGGTTGAGAGCTTCATCCCAGTGGACTCCGAGATGAGTCGAAGCAACCCTAATAAGGACGAAGGGCTATCGTCCATTGACTGTCCTGCCGAGGTCTCCAAGTCTATGCGCTTGGAGAAGAGGGAGGAACCATCATCGGACTCAGAAGAGTCCTCAAAGAGCTGCCTCGGCCCTGAGCCACCCTCCACCTGCCGAGGTTTATCGGGAGTGAGGGTGACCGACAGCCTATGGGGCAAACCCAAAGCCGACTGAGAATTTTTGGTCGGAGCCCCAACTAATGGCTGTGGAGGCGGAGGTTCCACCAGAATGGTGGGGCAGCTGGAATTGGCCGAACAACCCGCCTGAGAACAGACTCCTCGACTACACGGGGGTTGTTTCGGCTGCCCGGTGACAGCCATAATGGCCGGGAAGGCGACTGGGTGGCTTATTCCGATCAAGAAGACTGTTGCCACATAGTTCCTCGTATCTCCGACGCAACTTGCGCAGGCCTTCCTCGTCCGAGGAAGAAGCGGCGGTGCGCTTACCATGATGCCGAGACCGAGCGCCTACTCGGCGGGATCGGTTGGACCTGTGAGATGTCCGAGACCGAGAACCACCAAAACTAGGCCGAGGCGAGAGAAGTGTCAGAAATCGGCCTCCCCTCGGCTCGGACAGGTCCCACGAGCTCAGAACCGGAGCGCAGACGAGCCAGCAGGATCCTCAACTCACCGGGGGAACCGGGGAAAGGGGATTCTCAGCTTCTCCAGCCGACAACCCGTCTAACGGGTCGAGAAAAATCTCGACCGCGTCGACGGGAGTCTCGGTCAACTGGCCTGACGGGGACACCGTGAAGCCAGTGGCCGAAGCTGAGGGGTCGACCGAAGTCAACTGTCGACAAGGGGAGGGGGATCTTTCCCGCTCCCAAGAGCGTCGACGGAGAGACTTACTTTTGCTCTTTTTGGACCTGGAAAAGGCCCGAAGAAGTTGGACCCTCACCTTTGGTCGAGAGGGTCAGACAAAGCTCCTTAAGAAACGCAAGCACGAGGCACCGAGAGAGGCGGGACAAATGCACGGCAGGTAGAAGCGGCCACGCCGCCTCCTCTTCGAGGCGATCATCTGCTCTAGCTGATCCGCCGAGCCGCCACGCCGGGACACCGCCAATCGGGCCTCTTTAGATTTCACCAGTGGAATTCTTTCTCGCGCCCAGTTGTAATCGGGCAGCACGGTCTTCGCGACGAGATGGTATGAAGAGATCACAAGTCGCAGGCCCGCGGTCGTGCTCAAGGCCCAGGCAGTAGACGCACGTGGAGTGCGGATCCGTCCTAGACATCTTCTGCCTGCAAGGGCACCTCCGAAATCCGGGAGTCGATTTGTCCATCGGAGCCACGAGGAGAAGAAGACAGAAGTCTTTTTGCAAAAACTTTTCAATTTCGAACTTTTCGAAGAAATAGGAACCAGTCTTAAACGCAACGCGTTAAGGAGGGAACCTGAGCTTCCAAGCGGTAAGGAAGATCTGGCGTCATGGGGCGGAGCCGAGAGTTTTACCACCCGGGTGGGTGGGAGGAGCCAGCTTGAAGACCTTCCGGCAAGATTTAAAGCGGCAAGGAACCTGCCAATAAGTGTGGATGAACAACATATCCATGTCCCTAGAACGGCCATTTTCCATGGGTTCGGAAAGGTGGCCAAGGTGAGAGATTTATTAAAGAATTTTGTAATGGGAGCTATTAAGTCCTCCATCGCGAGAGCCACCATTTTCATGTCAATGTTATCACTGCCCTGACGTGTTTTGCCAAGAACCCTTTTAACATATTTCTTGGCTTCCATCATAGGTATTTGTTTGAAACAGAACTGTGGGGTTTTATGCTCCAAGTTGGGTGTAGGTGATAGGGGTTGTGACACTGGTGTGACTTGTGAAGACAGATGGTCGGGGGGGGGAGGGTACCACTCAAGTCCGTGAATGCTGCATTAAAAAAGTCTGCTGCGGTATGGGGGTCCTTAGTAAGTTCCCCATTAACACTGACCAGCAGAGGTGGATTTTTGGTGTCTCACACTAACAAGTCTTTAATATTACCCTAGAAACTCTTACTATCACCCCAGTTTCTTTCCAGCTGCATCTTGAAATGTTTGCATTGGCCTGCCTAATCTCTTTGGTACATTTGTTTCTGGCTGCCTGGTATTATTGGAAGTCATGTGGTACCCCAGTGGCCTTCGCCTTATGCCATAGGTTGTCAAGCTCCCTCATTTGTTTGAGTAGGGACCAGGTGAGCCATCCATTTTGTACATCCTGGACTTTTCTCTTTCATACTGAGGTGAAGATATTACACGCAGTGTTAAACCTGAAAATTAAAAAAAAACAGGGCATGGTCAATGTCCTGTATGTCATCTATAGGTGACCAATCAATCAGAGCAAGGTGTACTCTGAAGGAGCGAAGGAGCCTAGGAGACCTCTGCGGAGGACCCTACTGGTGATAACTGATGGGAGTACTTTTACCATTTTGTTAGACCAGTTGCAGAGGACAGGCGAGTGGTCACTCAGTGCATCAGGGAGAAATGTGACCCTGGATAGCCTAGAGGGGTAGTTAAAGACAGAATTCAGTCAATAAGAGTATTATTCCCTGTCTTGTAATTTATTCAGGTTGGCTCTTTAATCAGCTGAGTGAGATGCACACTGACAAACAGGTCCTTTTGAGGGATAGATTCAGGGGACAGCCAATTTATATTGAAATCCACCAGTATAAGTAGCTCATTATTCTGCTTTATAAGCATTAGAATGCCAGGTACTTTTTCCAGACTCGACTTTGAATTTCTGTGCGGTAGGTATACTGATGCAATGGTAAGAGACTTGCTCTGGGCCTCTAGAAACAGCTTTACGGCAAACTTAAAGATCATTCTCCCAAATACAAACAAAATTCCATCTAACAGTCTCATCATTCAGGTGATAACCCCAGTTGCAGAGTGCCTTGGTTGCTTGGGTGCGTGGGGAAACTTTCAATACCCCAAATGGCTCCATTGAGTAATGGACTACTGAGAAGTGATCATTTAAGTGTACAGTAGGGTTAATATACACCATGTGGCAACAGGAATCTCCCAGCAGGAATGAGGCCAGTACGGAGGACAGCCATCACAACCATTCACAAACTGTGAGGAAGAACAGTTCAGTATAGAATCCTGCATACAGCCCATCATACACTGTCAGCTCTGAATTGAACTGGTCTTCTAAGCCATAGTCAGTGCTGGAGTTGCAGGCAGAAATTATAGTCGAGAGGTTAAGGCGATGAGCTCAAAATCTACTGGGGTTTCCTAACACAGGTTCGAATTATTTCAGCTATGAAAAGTCCTAGCACATTTTTTGGGGAAAGGGAAGGGGGGAGGGGAATGAGGCCAGATCAAGTAGGATCTGCGGTGATACTACGCGGAGGGAAAAAATGGGCAGATTAGGTGGGCCAAGTGGCTCTTATCTGCTGGCAAACTATATGTTTCTATGCTGAGGGTGCTACCATTTGACACATCCTTTGGGCATGCCCAGACTGAACAGCCTTCTGGACACATGTATGGAACACCCGTGTCTCCATACTATCCACCAATATCCCCGTGGTCCTGAGGCTACCCCTCCTTGGCATTCTCCCCAACATTCCACTGCCAATGCTCTGTCAATGGTGGCTTAATTGTGCCTAACCGATAGCAAGACAAGTCCTAATGCACTACTGAAAAGACCCCAGCTCACTAGCAGTAAGGGAATTGGTTTTATTTCTCCTCAAAGCTGCGAACTGTGAGAAACTTGCCCATGCTGCAGTTGGAAAACTAGGTGTGTACCAACAAATTTGGACTCCGTTCCTACAAAAAGTAGCCAGGGACCCATGCCTCTTCCACACCACTGAGGATAAAAAAAATCTCTTTTAGCCACAGACTCATCTAAGGGAATGTCTACCCAAGTCACAGCTATAACTCTACTTACCAGGCAACCTACTGGGAACAACATATTTATCTAAAGTAATTTATCAGTCTTATAAACTTTCCTAACAACCCTAGAAAAAGGATCTTTTTACCAAACTGCTTGCAAATGTTCTAAAACAAAAACTAAAAATTTGATGATTTTATACCAAGTAATAAAGTATACTCACTTATTGTATACTTACTGTATAATTCACTCATTCTGATTTTATTTTTTTACTGAAAACGTATTTGGTACCAAATCTTTGTATCCCCTGAACTTGGATCCATTTACCCCTGTAACCCCCTGGAATTTCCTAACAGATCTGTTTATTTGTGTATGTTTTCACTTCAGTTTTGCTGTGAAAGTTTTTGCTGTGTGTATTCTGTAAATGTTTTATGCTCTCCGTAACTGTACTCTCCCGGGTTGTGCCTGAAAATAGGCAGGTTCTTGTCTAGTGCACTTACCCAGTTAACAGAAGCAAATAAATAAATACATTATCCTTCCTCCTGCCCACTCCCATCTAACCAGCCCTCCCCAGTCCAGTCACCCAACATCTCTGGGACTTACCTCGTTCCCCCATGACTCGTCCCTTGTGGCAGAGTCGAGGAAGGAGACTTGCCCTTGCCCCCCCAAAGTAGGGTCCAGTGTGGTGCCCAGTCAGTTGTGCCAGCCCTGTGGGAGGGCTGTCTGTCATCCTGCTCCAGCAGGGAGATCTTTCCTCCATTTTTTGTTCACTCAGGATGTCGATGTTCAATGGCGCAGAGTGTCTGTCAATGACCCACGCCCTTCTGGGTCTCCGGTCTGCCGTGACAGCCAGCCTCCGCCAGCTGTCAGGCACTTTGTGGGAGGCTCAACTCTCACACTCTGGAACAGGAGAAGAGTTGGTAGGATGCTTGATCCCCTCCCCACCACCGGTGAGCCAAGTCTCTCTCGAACCCAGGTCACCGGTGTGGCAGACGGTAGCACTGCCACTACCACCATGCCAGCAAGAAACTTGACTCCTAAAGTAAATAATAACTGATGAGCTATTTTTTCTATGGGCTCAACCAGATATTATTTCCTATATTAGCTGGTTGGTTATTATGGGAGACACGTGCTGCCTCAGACAGTAAGCGCGAGCCCTGTTCTCACAGCTGCCGTTATGTACAAATGTATGTCTTCATTGCTTATTACCCTAGTCTGGTTGCTATGCAGTGTAATATTGCCCCCCCCCCCCCAACATTGTGCTTGTTTTTCCTCACTGTTTTTTACTGTGTTGCTGCATAGATTGTTCTCCTGATATATATCTATTTTTTGTACTCTGTTCTATGGATTCATCCATTTGTAACAATGTATTGTTTGTTATGTTGTGCTGTTGAAGCTCCAGGCCCACCTTGTAAATGAGTTGTCTCAAGGGTGTTTCAACTGGTTAAACAAAGAACTGACTGATTGAGTGCTGTCATTTACCACTCCCGCTGCAGCTGGGAACCATCACACTCAATACCATTTAAGTCAAGTTTGTTATATTTTAAAACATTTTTGGGGACTTTTGAAGTAAAAATTGAAATATAGGCAGCACTGTGCCAAGAACAGTGTGCTTTGTTCTTTGTTTCTTAAAAGTTCTCAAATTTGGTATGTTCGCCTGCTTCTATGGATCTCTGTTGTCATGTTTAGTACTGTTCAGTTCCTGATTTTCCGATGATATAGAAAACTGCTCAAAGTACATCAAATAAAATACATTTGAGCTGCATTGCTCTGACTGTCTGCTACCTTCTGTTATACATGGCACTGAGTGTGAAAGGCTTAGGTTTTTATAGTTTCTGGCTGGGAAACAATTGCTGCATCAGAAATGATAAAAACTAATGCATGGGCTGGAGTGCATTATGAGAATTTAATACACACCCGAGGTGTGAGATGCTGGGTAAACCCTTTGAGCTCCGCTCTCAGGGTTTATGTAGCGTCACACACCTAGACTGTATTAAATTCTTGTAATCCACTCTAGCCCATGCATTATTCTCTATGTAGTAAACTGTTTTACTCATTCAAGCAGGAAAATTAACACTCCCCATTGATTCAAATGGCTAATGTTCAATGGGTACCATTATTTGTTTGTTTATTTACTTTACTTACTTTAAATTGGTAACTGGGAGAGCCACACTGTGCCAAGGTTCATTTCCAGGTGCGACCGAGGGGAAAGGGCAAGGGGAGAAGCACAATTACAAACGAAATACAGCTATTCTGGTGATGTGCTTACAGTGAGGATGACACAGAGAATAACGAATGACCAACTATCGGTAACAAGCCAGTTAGTTCATCGAGAGGTTTCTAGTGCGACCGCTTGAACCTCTAGAGCGTAGCTCGAGAGGTTTGGTCGCCATGGAAACTGCAAGATGAACTTACCGACTTGCTGCCGATAGTTATTTCTTCATTGTTTTTTATAGTGTAGGATGTTCAAAAAGTGCCGTCCTTAAGTAATTGAAGCTTACTTTCAGATGTTTTCCTCTTCTATGGATGAGCACTGAACCCTGCAACTGCATCCGAGTAGAGTGAAGATCACGCACCGCGCATGCACGATCACGTTCTAAATTGTTATGCTGTACTAGCTACATAGCTAGTGCAGCATAACAAACCAGCTGACATAGCTAGTACAGCATAACAATGTTTAGAAAGTGATGGAACTGAGGGTATAGCAGCGCTCCACCATACACTATATAAAAAGAGTATAAATTGAGTGCAGTACAGACAAAATGGCAAAACATGGTAGGTTCCATGTCAAAACCACACCACCCATAAAAGAGCAGTCAAAAACCACGCCATTAAATATACAACCCAGCACACTTCCTTTACCTTATTATGAAAGTCTATAGTCGGCACCCCCTAAGTTCAGTGTATACATTTCGATAATTAAGTAAAGGAAGTGTGATGGGTTGTATAATGCCACTTCCACTGTTTCTTCTTGTGTGGTTATCACTGCACAGTTTTTCATCACGCTTTTTCAGATGCGCAATCTTGACAGGATACCAACACAGTACACAGAGAACAAATGAGTTAGTATACAAATCATCTGTGCAAACTGGGCAAACTCAAAGTGCATAGTGCCAGAGTAAAGGGAGGCTGAGCTGGTGCTGAAAAGTAGAAGTCAGAACAGGTTGATAAACTTCAACGAGGTTGCCGGTATTATGAGGCTGGGGCGAGGGAAAGGTAAGGGATGGTCAAAAGCCAGGCAAGGGTAAGGAAGGATTCTGGGCTGGCAGAACCATTATCACACAGAAATCTGTTTTTATTGCTAGGGAAGCAAGTATCAGAGACAAACAGTATACAATTTTACAAGACAAAAATCCCTTCAAACAGATAAACTTCACTTATGGCGCATAGAAATATTTCCTAAAAAAAAGGGGAACTATATTCTACAATATCAATCTGATATATAGAAAAATAAGTGCAATGAGTTTTGAAAGAAACTTTATGAACACATATACTTTCAGCCGCAGTCCAGATTGAGACAGCAAGTTAGCGGCTGATTGGCATGTTGCATGAGTCAGTTACGAATATTACCAAATTTTATGGGCTTTGAATTAGGTCGTAACTATATCAGCACAGAATTCCAATTATAGGGCCCCTGGAACATAAAGGATGGATGCCCTGCCAACATTTGTCTTCATAGAGGAAGTCAAAAATTTCAGGTTGCCTGATGCCTTCAGCCCTGTTCTGGCTTTTATTGTCAAATTTTCTAAAATATACTCTGGGAGGGACCCTTTTTTAACCCTAAAGCATAACATTTAACATGTGACGTTTTCTACAATCTTCTAGTCTTAACCAGTTTAGATCCTTGTGTAGGAAACAATGATATCTTGTATGTGGGGCATCAAGAAAGAAACGTGCAAGTTTATTGCACGGGGCCCCAACTTGAGTAAGTTTATTTATTTACAAGTTTAACCAGGAAGGACACACTCAGCTGATGATAAATCGCTTCCAGATGCATTCTGGGGTAAAGGGGAGAGGGAAATAGCGAAACAATAAAAATACTAAAAATAAGAAGTCAAATATAATAATATAGTGATATGAGAAACATAAGCGTAACTTTTAAAGGCAAATTGTAAATGAATACAAGTGAAAACACACATTATATGTAAAGAAGGAGAAACTAGTGGAAAAGCATATCAGGGCAAAACTAGTGAAGGGCAGAATGGAGAGAAAAGGGTCAGACAGTTGCAGTTAGGATAACTAAAGTCATAAAGAAGAGACTTTAGGGAGAAAGGAGAAGAGGCAGATCGAATTAAAAGGGAAAGGGAGGACCAAAGTTTAGGAACGCGGAAAGAAAAAAGCAGATTGACCAGCAGTAGATTTTCTAAAAGGAAAAGAGAGGGGGTTACCAACAACAAGACGAAAACAAATCACCCAAGGAAAAGCGTGTCGAAGGAAAACTATCGACAGCAAGGTGCATGACAGGCAATTGCGTTGCGCAGCCAACTGACCCCACTGCATGTTGGCCCCATTGCGGGGAATGGGAAATATTGTTATGGAGAGGGTAGGAGGGGATGACAGAAGGGATTCGAGATAAGAGGGAAGGGTGCTGAACCAGAATTTGGGTATAAAAGAGACACAATGGGGAAGGTGCCTAGCATCAAGAGAGGGAAGAGAAAGGGCCGAGTAGAGTAAACAGTTGTGAGTACAAAGTGGGCAATCTAGCACAAAACAACAAAAAAGACTGAAAAATGGGGTCCAGTCTGGCAAGGAAGGATTTATGGGTTCCACTGTAGACTAAATCACCATAGTCAAAAATATGGAGAATCATTTTTAATACAATTTCTTGGCGGGTAGGAATACTCACTTTATTGCTGTACAATGCTCCAAGTTTAGGGTGCAGCTTATGGTGGACAGCATCAATATGCACTGAGAAATCACAATGCAGGTCAAGGCAGACCCTGAAGTACTTAAAGGAGGAATACTTTTCAATCTTAGTACCATCAGCGCTTCAGATAAGTCACTTTTGGACGTATTTTACGTCCAAAAATCAGCTAAAAATGTACAAAAATGCACTATCTGGAGTCAACTGATGTCAGTAATACTTATGTAGTTTAATGCGGACGCCTGGTTTTTATAGTGTGGACGTCACGTCATCATTTGTTTTACTCAGTTTTGGAGTAGTCTAGCCCGCCCACTGTGGAGACGACAAAAAATTTTTTTTTCAGTGCAGTCCTGTCCATCTGCTGCACACGCACCATCAAAATGGGCCAATAATGCTCCTTCTGGCTCCTGTGATTGTAGCGTGCCAACTTGTATATGCAAAATGCACCAATAATGATGGATGATTGAGTAAGGAGGAGGAGTTGGGAGCTGCTTTGCTGATGGTGCTTACTAGTTTAACCGTGATGCAATGCACCACGAGTTGGCCGAAATGTTGCTGTGTGCCACCAGCAGTCAGCGCAGAGGAGGAAAAAAGGAAGCTCTGTGGCTGCCAGAGATTGACCGTGTTCGATCATCGGTGTGCATCTTGTCCATAAGCGGCGCATTGTAAAAATATAGTTCAGTTTCATTATCAGACAGAGATCTGATCTGTCTGTGTCGTCCATCCGTCACTTTTACTGTAGAGACAGTAGAGGCAGTAGAAGAGGACAAAAGCAGGCTGGAGACCCGTGTGGTGCCCAATCCCATCGTCCTTGAGCGGCAGTGCGGTAGTAGTACCGCCGCACTGAAGCCGGACCAGCGGTGAGGCCTCTGGAGCTGAGGAGGAGGGGCTCGGGAGCCACCTGAGGGACAGCCAGTCAGGAACAACAGTGGAGGATCGAGATCAGAAGTGCTCCGATGCGCATAAAGAAAATGCCCATAGCTCAGCCTGGGTGAGGCCTAGTTGGAGCCACGACTCATGAGGGCCGTGGTGAGTGGGCCGGAGAAGCGGGACCCGACCCGAGCGCCTGCAGCAGCAGCAGTCAGTCCTCAGAGGTGGGTGGCAATTAAAATTTAAATTTAAAGTTCAAGTTAAGTTAAAGGATTGTGTGGGTGGGTCGGGGTGTATTTAGATTAGGATGGGGTCAGGGAGGGGCACACACACACCAGTAGGTTGCAAGGGAGGCCTGCAGGCTGAGCAGCAGACTAATGGTGTTGGCTGTGCTGCTGTAAAGGGATCGGGAGTGGAGCAAGTGGTGGGTCAGGGACTGAGCACATTGGGTGGGGTAGGGAGGAGGTTGGTTAGGCAGGCGGCAGGGCTCAAAGTGGCCGGACTCTCCGGGTGGTGGTTCGTGGTTGGTAAAGTGTCCTCCCGGCGGCCGCCGGCACAGCAAAGCACCAGGCAGCAGAGTGGCCAGGCAGCAGGTCAGTTGGAGCCTCAGAGGAGGCGAGGTGAGTAGCAGAGGAGTTCAGTGGAGGCGCATCAGCACAAGCCAGCCAGCATCTTCCCCAGCAAAGGTAGGCAGCTGCTGGCAGCTAGGACATTGTTTCTTATTTGGCCTTACCCTTAAACCAGGAACACTAGTCTGTACAAATACCTCAGGATGAATTAAGGAAGACCGCCATTTTTGCAGTTCCTTACATCATGGTCTTTGTGGGTTGGGGTTTATCAGAGCAGGTGCCCACTTCCCAGCATATAATTTAAAATGCAAATTTGTCAGCAATCCCACCAAGGCAACATCAGTGGGGTCAGCAACACTGGGTACACAGGAACTTTATAAGGGAGCTCCCTAGATTGGTTAAATAAATAATGTACACCGGGGGTTTGTAAGTTCAGATCAGTAAGACCACGAGTCCATCAAAATTTGCGAACAATCCTCCGTAGCTATGGTGCAGTTTTTTTTTCCTCTCTATTGCTGCTATGAGTGGTTTACATGTCAGGGAAGGGGGATCCACAAGCAGAGGGGTTTCATATATATAGTGTTAGTCCTTGCTGGGTTTGTCATTATTTTATTTGGAGGCTTCAGGGCCTGAATTGTATAAGTGGCCGAGTAATTGGGCCATTGGCCTCAAAGCTGGTTGGGCCTTAACTTGACAAGCTGTTCAGAATGTACTTTTAACGGGGTGGGCCGGATTAATTTTCTGTACCGAATTCATATACTTCATCTTTGGCCAACTAAAATGTATTTTGCCTCCATATGTTTCCCCTTTCCTCTTTTTCTTCTGTACCCTTTTGTAACCTTGGAATAAAGGAAATAATAAAAATTGCAATTTCAAAAAAAAAGATATGGAACAACAATAACTGGCTATGCCATACATACTTGTCCCTGAAGCTGTCCTGCATGGCTAGGTAATACCTGCCATATTTTCAAATTCAGAAATGTGACTTGGTATGTATTCAAGAGACTAGCATGAAATCCACTAGCATGAAGTTACTATCTGGATGGTTTTCTAAAAAGTACATCTACGCTGGTGTCTGATAGATGTGTACAGAGATGCAATGTCGATCCCTACCCAGACATAGCTGTCCTCCAGACATGTTGTCTAAAGGTGTCCACTCCTGAAGCATGTTCAGGTCCTACCCCTCCCCCCGGAGTCTCAACACTGCTGCAGATTTTAGTATCGTCTGCAAAAATGGATACCTTCCCCTCTAGCCCCTCTGCAATGTCACTCACTTATGCAGACATTGATCACAGCACGGATCCCTGTGGCACCCTGCTGGTCACCCCCCTCTCCACGGATTGAACACCATTCACCACCACCCTCTGTGACTGTGTCCTGTCAGTCAACCAGTTTAATTTCTGATCCGGTTTGCCACCTTGGGGCCCACTGAGCTGCCCAACTTATTTACCAACCTCCTATGGTCAGTTTTGAAAACCTTGCTGAAATCTGAGTAGTGGTCAGAAAAACCAAAAGCTGGGAGCTCAGGACTACATTCCAATATATTCACTCAGTCGCTGATTCATATTTTCTTTTATTTTGATAAAAATCCCCTCACGCTTTAAACTGTAATATTTATATTTATGTTTTTTCTAGAGAGAATATAACAAGAATAAGTTATTCTAGAACATGAGGAAAAGCTATTGAAATATAGATGGTAATATAAGGAAATGTGTCCTTTAATATAATAGTAACAAAAGAGATGTGATAAAAACAAAATTTAGTCAATGAAAAGTGATTATTATATATTTTTGTACTTTGACACAGATTCTGAATGCCCGTGAACAAGCTCAAAGGAGGAAGCGTGAGGATTTTTTATCAAAATAAAGAAAATATATGAATCAGCGACTCACTGAATATATTGGAATGTAGTCCTGAGCTCCCAGCTTTTGGTTTTCTGATGACTTGAACACCTTCGGAGCCCTACTTAAAAAGACTTTGACACCATTACCCAATTTTTTTGAACTATGGTTTGTATGAAATCTAGGTAGGTCACTCGCATCCACCTCCCATCTCTGATCCACTTCCTGGTCACCCTGTCTAAGCACTTCTATCAGATTTGTTTGACAAGATCTTCCGCTGTGTATCCATGCTGGTTTCATGCCCAGGTTCCTAAACTCTGTGCTGTAGCCAATCACAACTGGTCGGCCGAGCAAGCACATTTGTGTTTTGGATTGTCTTGTGTGTGCTAGTCGGTGGGGGAAATCACCCAAGTCTTGAAATTAAATGTTTGGTTTTCATGCATACAATCACAATGTCAGTGCGAAGCATCTTGTTGCAAATGTAATAGCCCATGTAGGTAGCAAGCAGAGTAGAGTGGTGTCACACGAGGTGGCAGTGGCACTCTCCACAACCATAGAAGCACAGCACAGCACTGTTCTATAAAAACTTCATGCTTTCAGCTCTTTTTCCCTGATGCAGGCAGCATAGCATCTGACTGGCGGTGAGCTGAGCTGACTGAAGGAGTCACACCACAAACCAGTAGAAGAAGTCAAGCAGCAGCAGGGTACCCTGGTAGTATGTGGTGATCGATACACGTATATTATTCCGAGAGGAAGCCATCACCAGCGACAGCATTTCATCACCTTTATTTTCAAGGTACTTACTGTTACGAGTTACCTCTACTGTACCTCTTCAGTAGAGAAATGTTAAAATGCTTTTTTTGTTGGGTTTGAGGCCAGGTTGCTGGGGTAGTTGGTGGGGAGAAGTAGTACTGTGGATGTAGGTCTACCATAGATATAGAGGATAATGCATGAGCATCAGTGGTTAACCATAATGATGAAAAGGGACTTGGCAAGGTTGGAGGAATGGTCAGAAGTATGGCAGGTTTCATTCAATGCAAAGAAGTATAAAATAATGCACTGGGGGAAACTAAACACAGGGAAAAGAGTACACAGTTGGGGAGGTAGTACAACAACAGCTTTGGGCATGTGTACTAGGTTCAGTCTGCACAGTTGGGGTTTGTGTTTACAGAATAAGCTGTGATTTACCACGGGTCCAGAAATTGATGGGGCCATGCTAGACCTATCTTCTGAGAGAACCAGTAAGTCCATGCATGAAGCAACAACGTAATGTCCAGAACCTGCAGTCTGCAGATGGGATCCTACAGACTAGTGTGACTTATTAAAACAAATTTCTCTTAGAACAACTTAGGGTAGTCTGGTCACCCAAAGCTTTACAACATAACACTTGGCAAATGTATTAACTTCCATTAACCCCATACATTACAATGGGGTTTCGTACTTGTTTTGTCACTATGTGATGACAGTCATGTGTGATTGCTGGTAAAGTAGCGTACACATGTTGAAACGACTTTTATATATGCTTTAGATAACCTGCTGGCTGACAACAACCCGAACCAACTATGCATAAACAACACCTCGTGACACGAATTTTGAGAAGGAACTGTCGTGACACGACATATGTCAAGCTCAGGTCAAGCCAGTGTCAAGACCCAAAAGAGAACCACCACCACTACCACAAACTCTTTATTAGACTGCTGGTTAAAAAAAATGTCCCGCAACTCAGTGCCTGCGACTGACTCTGGAGGGAGTTCATCATCTGTGAATGGACCGACTGCTGATTGTTCTTCCAATTCCAATACTGAAATGGAAAGTGACAGCTGCAACTTTGCTGAACTTCAATTTGTTATTCTGATGACTTTCCTACACTTCAGTTATCAGATAGTGATGATTGTTCTTCTTCTTATGATATCCCTACAATCTGCAGTTTCAGGTCACACTAGTGACACAACAATTATCAGTTGTTCAGAAATCATGCAGTGGTCACACTAGAAATCAGAACAGTCGATTATCAGATGCTGTGAAATCTGTTGTTATGCGTAATTACAGACATCAGTGGAAACTGAATTTGATTTGCTGGAGGCAAGAGAGATGGAAAATGTTTTGCTCTGTGCCGTTCAGATCGCCGTCTCACAAACAAATTTGCTACTACAGGTGCAGGTGCGTTAATGTGCATGCAGTATGTCTGACAGTAACGGTTCAGTGATAGCCTGATTGGTTGTCACAAAATGGGCTTTGCTTCTCCAGTTCTCAGCGGTGGTGGTAGTGAATTAAGTAGGCAGCATCTAGGAGAGTTATGTGTGATAAACGGCCCGCCCACCTCCAGATGTTTTGAAGCAAGAGGTGTGTGTAGCCAAGTGCTTCCACCACCCAAACAGGGCCCCCCGTTACCCCACCATAACTCACCCCATGAAGTGCCATATTGTGCTAATGAAGTGTGTCCTTTTTGGAAACCATTATGAATTTTTAAACAGGTTATTTCAACTGGACCACATTGTGCTGTGATAACAGTCCAGCAGTCCAGTATTTGTTAAAGAGGTTAACCTGGGCTGTTGTGGTGGTAGTATGGGTCAGTCATACAAAAGCATCTGTCTGCCAATCAGAATTCACATTTGTCTCACATTTCATAATCTGATACTGGAAATCGGTAGAAGGGATGCTGAATTTGATTGGAAGACAGATGCTTTTGTAAGACTGACCCATAATCCCACCACAACAGCCCAGGTTAACCTCTTAACAAATTAATAACATTTCCAAAAATTACCGATTTTATTACCACAATACAGCACTTCAGAAATTTGGCGAGGGTGCTTTATGTAATCAATAAGACATGACAGGGTGTGCATGGATGGAAACAGATTTACCGCACACATGGCCAGGGGCATAATTTGGCACAAGGCCTTGGCCGAGTACCTTAGCCCTTGACGCGCGGTAAAATTCCAATCATGCATACCCATCTTATTGCTTACTTCATATTCTTCATAGTTCATCTAGTGAAGGCTTGCTACTTTTATTAATAATTTGTAACAGAAATTACAATTTCTGACTCAAGTATGCTGACTTTGTCACCTGTGTTTCAGGACTGCACTGTCCTCCCACCTAGATGCTAATAAGTTTGATAACTTGTAGCCGGACATAGCATGGTGGAGTGCAAGCAACCAATAGAATCCTGCAGTCTATCTGTACAGAGTGTGTAATACTGAGTCACCACACCAGTATTATCTACTTTTAGAATATCACAGAACATACACAGATCTTCTTTGGGTGATCTCACTCATCAGGTAGGTATGGTACCAGTACGACAGCAGCACCACTAACACCATAGCGATAGGAATGTCACTGTCGTGAAGGGAATCCACATGGAAGATTCTCCAGTACATTGCTCACTCCTCAGTTCTTTTCCACCATCGAGTTGCAAGCACATTCTCCAGTGACGAGCAGGTGCAGTGTTGGTGGATTTAGCACCTTTCAAAGTAGGGCCTACTGTCACTTGGAGTACAATAGTATCACACAGTTGTTTCACCCAGGCAAGTATTACTGTCTTGATATATTTAAGAGCCCATGCATTTTTTGGAAGGGATCCTGCGGACTCCTGTCTTAAGTTTATGGAGTCACGGGCAGATTCACTTGCCAAGCTCTTCTGTTTTGAGCTTAAGAAGATCCTTGGCTTGGCCATTTGTTCCAAGTCTCCTGTCTTAAGTTTATGGAGTCACGGGCAGATTCAACTTGCCAAGCTCTTCTGTCTTGAGCTTAGAAGATCCTTGGCTTGGCCATTTGTTCAAGTCTCCTGTCTTAAGTTTATGGAGTCACGGGCAGATTCACTTGCCAAGCTCTTCTGTCTTGAGCTTAAGAAGATCCTTGGCTTGGCCATTTGTTCCAAGTCTCCTGTCTTAAGTTTAAGGAGTCAGCGACCGGGCAGATTCACTTGCCAAGGTCTTCCCCAGGGCTTGCAAGTTGTGCGTTGATCTGATCCTTCTTTACTAGAGTGATGGTGGAGAGGACTGCAGATGGAGTGTGTGTGAATGACCAGTGCCACAACATATAGGGCTGGTGAGGTCTTGCTGATGGTGTCACATGTGTGGCCAAAGTTACAAACTTAATAAAAACCTGGTGTGTTTACTGTCATTTCCATGATGAGTGAAGAGTGCCTATGGTGCACATGTAATCCACCTGGTGAGTGAGATCACCTTAAAGATCTACTCTTTATGGTACATTCTACATATCTGTTATTTCCCTGTGTCACTGATGTATGCCATTTCATTGTATGCGTAAAAGCAGACAGCACATACCTTTACAGTTTTATTCTTCTCTTATCCAATTCCATAGTATTTACAAGAAAATAATTTTACTATTTTAGAAAATTGTCAGAAATCAACCTCAGAAGCACAGTCAGACAAAGGACCATCATACAGCACTGGAAGCAGACATTCTTAGAAGGAGACTGTATGCAGTTAGCGACAATGATGCGCAGAAAAGTTCAGAAGATAATGATTCAGCTATTAAATTTGTAAAGACAGTGAGCGTAATCTGTTTAAAGCGGTGTACTTGCAGCAAAAACAGATATGGCAAGTTGCAGTGTCAACCAGCTTTTACATTTCATTCCGCTGGACAGGAGGTCAATGCTCAGTACATGATATAAGTGATTACACTGTTCATGATGTTCAGAGAAGTATTGTGAAATATGATAGCAAAGTCATAAAAGAGCCTTGCAAAGTCCTGTGTTTGGCTTGCTAGTTGATGAATCCACAAGATCTTTCAGTCACAAAACTGTAATAATGTATATTCGATATGTCAGTGAAGGAAATGAAAACAAAACTAATTGGCAACATCAGGGTAAAGGATGGTTCAGCACATCACTTAACTGAGGCTACTGAAACAGATGTCAGGCCCTGGGCTCCGTCATGAGTAAACCTGTGGGGTTAGGTAGTGATGGCGCTAGTGTAATGATGGGCAAGTCCAATGGTGTTGGTGCACTTTTGACTTCACTGCATTCACCTTTTATGGTTCATGTCCACTGTTTGGCTCATAGATTGGCTTTGGCCTGTTCACAGTCTGTTACCCACTTTAGATACCTACAAGACTTTCAGAGTAACATTAATGGTACATATGCCTATTTCAGTACATCTGCTGTTAGGCAGGCAAAGCTAGAAAGATATGCAAAGGGTGATTGGTACAGTAAAAGGAAAGCTGAAAAACGCAATTAACATACGTTGGCTGTCAATGCAAAATGCTGTAAATGCATTACATAAATATTACCCTGCTATTCTCCCTATACTTAAAGAAGACAGGAACCATGCCAAAGCTCAGGCCTTCACACGTTTCTCACTACTTATATTTCTGCAGCTGTTCTATGTATGTTCTGTGATATCCTTAAAGTAATGGGAACTCTTTGTAAATCCTTTCAAAAGCAGGATGTGCTGTATGTGGATGTGAGACCACAAGTGTTCTGTGCAATTGGTGAGTTAGAAAACATGAAAAGTGAGCCAGGCCCAATCCTGACAGCGTTTCAAGAGGCATGTGAAATTGAGACTAGCGATAGTGGACAAATGACAGCATGCTGGAAAATAAAGTAATCTCAGCAAGATGACATTCAGATTGAACTCAAGTGTTCACATAAAATGACAGCACAATTCTCAAAACTGAGGGAGGAGTATATCAATACTCTTATAAGCAACATGAAGTGTAGGTTGTGCCCAAATTCTAAAACGGAAGCACTTCTGGATGCCATTGCCAATCTGACCCACAGTCTGTAGTAGACTGTAATACAGTCAGTGTTCAGAAAAGTTTAGAAGTTGTTTGTGAAAAATTTGGTTCCAACACACAATATGACACTGATCAAGATGATAGTGAGACAAATATTCATAAATGCAAGCCTTTACTAGATAAAAATTGTCTCCACTCAGACTGGGCAAAAGCAAAGGCAATGATGCTTGGATGCTATAGGAACCTTAGTTCCGAAAGCTTTATGAGAAGGGTAATTTCAAAGTACTCTGATTCAATGCCAGTATATTCAACATTATGTAATACGCTTATACATTCCACTGACATCTGTAGAATGTGAGCGGGTTTCAGTGTGCAGAATAGGATAAAGACAAAATTTCGTTGTTCACTAACAGAAGATAGCCTACAGCTACTAATGAAACTAAACATGGGGCCTGACTTCTCTGACTTTGAAGTCGATAAATCTGTGATGTTGGAAAAAGAGAAAAAAGGCGCTATATGTCTTTGTGGCAAAAATCAAAAAGGAGGAGACTGGAGAAGCCAAAGTCCCAGACAGAGACAGTCAGGTTTCATGTTTCTGGTAGCAGCAGCAGCAGCAATACTGGTGGTAGCTGTGCCATATTATCCAGAGGTAGCCGCACATCGAACAATGGTTATGTCAGTATGTCACCATGTATCAGCAGCAATACCTGTTCTGACACTGCAGATGATGGTGGCGCGGGTGCCAATGCCACTGCTGTTTATCCTACAAGCAGTATTAACAGAAGTGCTCATGATGGGGGGAGGGCTGAAGATAGTGAATTAGGCCATGAGGATTTCCTGGAAATAATAGAGGGCATGGATGACAACAATAGCGAATAATTACATAACTTTCAAATTGGACTCGTTTGATCCAGGTTCAGGTACACATTTTGGCCCAAATACAACTTACTGACAGACATACTGCTGCACATTGAATCGGCAGAAGTAATTATCTGAAAACCAGTATTATAAATAGTAAATTCACTTGAAAGCTGTAAAGAAAGCAAAATGTTTATTTTCTTTTTTGTTGCATACTACTGTCACCGTGCTGCTGTGTACTGTACATGGATGGAGCGTATGGACAAGGCAGCGATAGCTGGTGCAGGAAGCATTGTTGCAGCCTGGCTGCTGCAAAAAGTGCAGTGGTGATGGCTGGGAGAGGAGTGGGGACTGGTGTGACTGTGAGTTGCTGAACATAATGGAATACGGTAGAGCATTGGATAATGAAAAATTAGTTGCTTACTGTTAAAAGAGGACACAAAGTCTATTGTTCACATCACATGATGATGTGCTGTACCTTGGTTGGTGGCAATTTATGGTGACAGACACTAGCAGACGTAGAGGCACATACTACATCTAGTAAGTACACAACAGGTTGCATTGCCTCACATTGCTTGCAGGTAATGGATGTGATACAGCAGTCACATTACATAAAGCAAGAATGGGTTATTAAATGTATCATGGGGTCGGACATACAGGGATAAGTGCATTGTTAAGGCTACATGTTTTCTGCATTACTCTGTCTCCTCCAAATCAATTATCCACACGTAACCAAAAAACTGGTTTGCGTACCCAGCAAGACAACATCTTGCCAGGTCATTAGTCACTCACTGTTATATATTTGACAAATTTTAGCACTGACTCACACAGACTGATTTTTTTGGCCTTGATAAGCATCAAAAATGTCATCACTGCAGGAGTCACCCAATTTCTGCAAAGTGTCAACTTAAGTTCAACCAACCAAGTGCCAACACCTGTGGTACCAGCAAGTTGAAATGTTTTTATGTTTCAAAGTATAATAATTGTGGCTTACCAATTTAAATGTTATCATTAGCACTTTTACCTTGTTAAATAAGTTCAAGTTAAAATGGTAAGGTAGGTTTTAAAACAGCTGTTCCTTGATTGAGAAAGACTGTACAGTTAAATCTCATGGACGATGCACACACAATACCCCCACCCAGGCACTGTCAGGCTGCAGCAGGCACCCATGTAGGACTTGGCTATTTGTCCATGATGTGTTATGTATTACAATACATATACACAATACCAGGCAGGGCCAGCCAAATACATTGGGTAAATACATCATGTTATTTTGGAACAATTACGTAAGTTTCACTTTATACAACATCATATATTTCACTGTACTACAATTTAATTAACTTGTTATAATGTTATTTCCACTTGTAGAAATGGAACCGGACAAAAAAAAAACACAGATAACAATGGGCCAGATAGGAAACTTACAACGGAAAGAAAGGCAGCTTTGAGATAATACAAGGTAAAACACAAAACTAATACAATATTGTAACAAACAGTACAGAACCATTGAAAATGGTGTTAAGGACTACTGTTTTAAGTTTATGGAGTCCTTTGCAGATTCAGTTGTCCTTTTGTCAAGATCTTCTGTCTTAAGTTTAAGAAGATCCTTGCAGGCAGCCTGCAGGTGGCTCTATATAGCATGTGGTGGGTGTATATGGTATATAGCAGGGACTCCTGTCTTAAGTTTATGGAGTCCTTTGCAGATTCAGTTGTCTTTTTGTCAAGATCTTCTGTCTTAAGTTTAAGAAGATCATTGCAGGTGGCTCTATATAGCATGTGGTGGGTGTGTGGTATATAGCAGGGACTCCTGTCTTAAGTTTATGGAGTCCTTTGCAGATTCAGTTGTCCTTTTGTTAAGATCTTCTGTCTTAAGTTTAAGAAGATCCTAGGCTCTATATAATACCACCACACACCATTTGTAATGATTGTTTGTGGTGTTTATCTTTGTTTTACCTCAAAACTTCCTTTCTTTCTATTGGAATATCCATATGTGGCAGGGAAGTCCATTATTCTGAGTTCAATTACCGGGCTATAAGTGGAGAAAACATCTTGTAATACATTACTAAATTGTAATGTAAGTGAAATAAATGGTGTTATAAAGTGAGAAAAAAATATTTATGCAAAAATAAGATTTATTTAGCCAGTTTATTCGCATTGCCAGACAGTGCCACTGGAGTATTTATGATGCAGTGTGGCAGTCGGCAGAATAGCCCATTTTTCCAACACGAGTTGTGATGGTAATAACAAATTACTAAAGATTTTACTTTATAACTAAATAAACAATGGGTAGTAATCAATCACTGATTACCACACTATGAATCATAATGTAGGTGGCAGCAGCCTAGCATACTGCTAGCAGCAGGCATCTATCTGCAAGCAACTGAAAGAGCCGCTAACGCCTAAAAGTGCTACATTGCAGATTCTGAATAAGCATACTGCCAGTAAATCTCATACCAAAAACTAGATTTTACCTTACTGCTTTTAAAGTCAGTAGCCATTTTGTAACCTTGACTGCACTACCTGTGCAAAAGCAGGTGTCGTTGAAGTGCTGTGTAGCTCTGTAACATACTAGATAATATTGTATACAGTACACAATGATTATTAGTAATCTATGCACAGCAATGATTGAAGATACTGGCATGGCATTGTCTACTATACAAGAACTGAACAATTCATGAAATAAACACATTGTCTGAAAACGATTACTGCGTGCTTACGTTTTCATTTCTTATCATTGAGAAATGTATTTATGTGGATGTAGCATGGATTACAGTAATGTACTCAGGCCAGTGAGTTGACTTCTAAAACTATAGGAGTTGGAGTATTTTGACTGCCAAAATTTGTCGACTGGAATTATTTTGACTTCCAAAAAATTGACAACTGGAGTATTTTGACTCCGGTAAAACTGAAATGACTTCCAAATTTCAACCCATGGAAGTATTTGACTTCCACCCAAAAAAAATTATCTGAAGCCCTGAGTACCATCAAGGGTTTTAAACAGTGGGAGAGCAGGGATTTATTTAACTCCAAATATTGATTAGTGTTTTGCTTATAAAAGTGCTAAAACATTGTGAAAATGCATAGCACTTGCCTCACTGTGTTTAACAAACATAACACTTGTAGAAAACCTATATAAATACTTTCTGTACAGTTAGCATTGTCCCAAGAGAAAAACTGCTAATCAATTATTTAAAACCCTGGGAGAGAGAGCCGGCCCAGTGGTGCTGAGGTTTAAGGCACTAGGGGGAAGAAAATAAAAATAAAAATTGAAGGAAATTATTGGAATGAAGAGTGTTTAATTCAGAGGGCCCCCTTCTTTACTTATATGTATTTTAAGGCATTAGTCGCCTTACCTCGCGTACTATACCCGGCAACCTGGAGTTCGAGGAATGAGCCCAGGCCGCTGGAAGTAGTAGTGGCGGGAAGGGATGGAGTGTCCAAAGGACAGCTCTCCTTTCCGGGGTTGTAGGGCAATGCATTGCTCTTTCGTGCCCTCTGGCAACAGCTGGAGAAAGCCACAATGCACCGCACAGCCATAAGGCAAGGGTGAAGCTTGGCGGACGCTGGACGTCATTGCATGTCCAAGCTCCACCTTGGGAGGCAGGGGCTGGGATGGGAGAAAACTCCAAGAAAAATCCCTGGCTTACCAAGGAGGCAACGAGGACCCCAAGGAGCTTCCTCACATCCCCAGTTCCGGGCAGGCCACTCAGGGGATCTGGGTCCAACTCCACGAGAGGACCAGACCCTCTAATTTCAGATAGAAGCCACCATGGGAGGGTGGGCCCTGTCCCGGGGGGGTGATCTGGGGCACTGGGAAGCTCCTTGAGTGAAAGGAGATCCAAAGGTGGCCTGCCACAGAGGGGAGTAGAAGGGCTAGTGTCGAGAGGGTACCTCCAAGAGATGCCTCAGTGGGCTGGAGCATAAATGCAGTTAAAAATAAAAAAATAGTGGGAGAGAAGCAAGTCTGGCAAGCCTCTGATGGAAGGCTAGTTCAGAGACAGTTCAGGGCTTGATGCACCACAGTAGATATCGCCGTAGTCAATAACCAGAACAATCATCTTTTTAACCATTTTTTAATCTAGTGTCCCTAGGAAAATTGTTTCAAACCTTATACAACATATCAAGTTTCTGATTCAGACTTTTAACTAGGGCTGTGTGAATACCTTTTTTCGAATATTCGGTATTCTGAGCCCATGCATCCGAAAATTCAGTATTCAAGCACTTTTGCCAATGTTTAATAAAACAGCTATGAGGGCCCCCCCCAGCCCAGATCCAGTAAGATATGAAATAACACCCCCCACCCTCAGATAGCACCCAAACCCCCTCCTCCCCCCAACCACTTCACGCAAGTTGTAATTTTGGAAAAAAGAAAACATAAGCAAAGTCAAATGGGCAACTGGCATAACCCCACCGCCTCCACGGCCGGGTGCCAAGTTTCAATACTGTGCCCCCCCCTTGCCCTCACACACACACACACACACACACACACACACACACCCATCCCCACCCCAGTAGCAGGATTCACCCTGCACTCTGCAGCTACAGAGAATTTAAAAGGCTGTCAGGCTCCTCCTCCTCGGCTGACTGCCTTCTTATGTATGAAATCATTCACTTGCTTGTGCTTATACAGCAGAACAGCTGATCACGTGATGATCAGCTCATTCTACTGTATAAGCGCAAGCAAGTGAATGATTTCTTTCACAATAAGGCAGCCGGCCAAGGAGGAGGGTGGGCTGCGCCGACTGCCTTTTTTTAAATTCTCTTTATTTTATCTCCAGTAGGAGTTGGGGTCTTTTGATGCACATATCACATATTTCAGCTGAGCACGTACCAATCCTTTCACATAATTTAACATAGAAACATAGACTTTGATGGCAGATAAGGACCGCTTGGCCCACCTAGTCTGCCCATTTCCCTACCTACAGGATAAGCTGCAGATTCTATTTAACCAACAGCCTATTTCTTCCTAGCCCCCACAAAAATTGCCTTATGTCTGTCCCGTGCATTCTTGAATTCTCCACAGTTTTAGACCTACAACCTCCTCAGGAAGGCTGTTTCCATCGAGTCCACCACCGTCTCTGTGAAAAATACTTCTTTCATTGCCCCTGAACCGCCCCAACTTTAAATTGTGTCCCTTGTTCTTGCACATCTCTTTCTGAAAGATGCTACCCTCTTGGACTTTGTTGATTCCACTGAGGTACTTAAAAGTTTCTATCATGTCCCCCTCTCCCTCCTTTCCTCAAGGGTATACATATTAAGCTCCTTTAGTCTCTCCTCGTATGGCTTCTCTTGCAGACCCTGCACCATTTTAGTTGCCCTCCTCTGGACTACCTCCATCCTGTCTATGTCCTTGCAGAGATGGGGTCTCCAGAACTGGATGCAGTACTCCAGATGAGGTCTCACCAACTATCTGTTAAGAGGGATAACAACTTCCTGTTTTCTGCTGGTGATGCCTCTCCCTATACATCCCAGTATCCCCCCAGCCCACCCTACTGCCTTCTCACATTGCTTGTTAACCTTAAGGTCATCTGATATGATTACCCCCAGGTCCCTTTCCATTTTTGTTGTTGTTACTACCTCCCCCTCCCCCCAATGTGTAATCTTCTCCTAGGTTTTTCTTTCCTAGGTGCATTATTTTGCACTTCTTTGCATTGAATCCAAGCTGCCATACTTCAGACCATTCCTACAACCTTGCCAAGTCCCTTCTCGTCCTTTCCACACCTCCTTGTACACCAACGCTGTTGCAGATCTTTGTGTCCTCTGCAAAGAGGCATACTTTTCCTTCCAGTGCCTCTGCAATGTCACTTATAAAGACATTAAAAAGGACTGGACCCAGTACTGAACCCTGCAGTACCCCATTAGTAACCCCTCTTTCTTCAGAGCCGACTCCATTTACAGTTACCTTCTGTGTCCTGTTGTCCAGCCATTTTACCCAGGCTACCACCCTGGGAACCACTCCCAGGCTGGTTAATTTGACTATTAATCTTTTGTGTGGGACTGTGTCAAATGTCTTGCTAAAGTCTAGGTAGGCCATGTCCACAGCCCCTCCCTGGTCTACTACTTTGGTCACCCAGTCAAAGAAATCAATTAGATTTGTCTGATATGACCTTCCTGCTGTGAACCCATGCTGCCTTGGGTCCTGTGCCCCACTGGCCTCTAGGTACTCAACTATTCTTTCCTTCAGAAGTGATTCCATCACTTTCCCTACCACAGAGGTCAAACTGACAGGTCCGTAGTTTCCTGCCTCCATCTTGCTCCCACTTTTGTGAAGGGGAATCACATTCGCATTCCTCCAGTCCTCAGCTCCCACACCATCCTCCCATGATTTGTTAAAAAGGGTAGTCAGTGGTGTCACTAGTTCTCTCTTTAATTCTTTTAGAATTCTGGGGTGAATTCCATAAGGCCCCATTGCTTTGTCCACCTTCAATTTTAGGAGTTCTTTCAGAATCCTCTCTTCTGTGAAAGGACTGGGATCGCCCCCATTCAGAGTGCTTCTGTACGAAAAGATTAATAAAAACAAGGACATAAAACAGCAGTATAAAGGATAATCAGTAAAATCTATTATTAGGTATAATTAACTGGTAAAGGCTTGGCGCCATAAATAAGTTTTACGTGCCTGTTTAAAGCTCCCCTTGGTGAGAAGCAGCAGAGGAGGTAAGGCACATGCTCTGCAGAAATTCCACGTCTGTGACAGAGCGTTCACTGCCTCCACCTGTGGACACCAGTATTAGCTGAAGAACCGCTACACTTGAGCATTGTGGCCGAAGGGGAATAGGTAATCTGTGGATGACGGAACCTTCTGCACAGAAGGTCAAACACCTCCAGGCTCAGCATCCACTCCCCTGGTTGGATATTCTTGCGGCTTAGCCAGGTGGCCTGAATGTTCAACTCCCCCTGCAAAGAGAACTGCCGAAAGAGATAGAAGGTTCTCCTCTGCCCACAGTAGCAGATCGGTTGCTTCTCTTAACATCTCTCTGCTCTCTGTGCCTCCTTAATTGTTTATGTATGCCACTGAGACAGCATTGTCTGGTCTCACTTTCATGGCTTTTGACTGTACCAGCATGTGAAAATGAAGGTGAGCAAAGCACACAGCCCTCATTTCTAAGGCGCTGCTGTGCAGGTGTTACTGCACAGACCAAAACCCCTGAATGGGAATAAGCTGGCATCGGCTGTCAGGATCAGCTCTGGGGGGGGACTTCCAAAGGGGACCCCTTGCTAAGGTTCTCTAAACTCACCCACCAATTCAGCAAATGTCGAAGGGGTAGGGTAATTGGAATCATGGCCAGATAGTCCTCTGAGGTTAGATCCCAGGCTGCCAGCAACTCGGTCTGAAGGGGTTACATGTATAACTGAGCCCATGGAATTAGTTCTATTGTTGCCATTATGAGACACGGAATCTGTACTAGGCTGTGAGCTGATGCTAATGATTTGCTCCTCAACCACTGAACCTCTTGTATCAGGGTCTCCTTCCTGGCTGCCGAAAAGAAGACCTCCCTTCGTCCATTCTTAACACTGCTCCCAGGTTCCCCAGGGTCTGAGATGGGTTGAGAGAGCTTTTCTCCTGACTGACTAAACTGTGGGACTCCAAGCCCTCCAGGGTCCTGGTCAGTGATTCCCTGGCTAGTGTAGAAGGCGGCACATGAGTGAGCATGCCATCCAGGTAAGGACATACATGATGTCCCTCCTGCCGAAGCTGTGCTACCAGAACTATGAGCACCTACAAGAACACTTTGGGGGCTGTTGCAGCCCAAAAGGAAGTGCCCTGTACTGGCAGTACTGACAGGATCGTGAACCTGAGGAACTTCTGATGAGACTTCCAAATGTGAATATGGACATATGCATCCCGCAGATCTGTGGGTGCTAAATAATCCCCCCCGGCTGGACAGCCCAGATGAATGACCATAAGGACTCCATCTTCAAGGACATATGGTGAATAATGTTGTTTAGGTGCTTCAGGTCCAAAATATGTCTGACCTCCACACACACATACATACACACACACTTTTTGGGAATCACAAAATAAACTGAGTAGAATCCCTGACCTTGTTCATCAGGAGGTACTGGAACGATCTCCCTGATCTGTCTGAGGTGATCTAATGTTTGATACACTGCTTGTCTCTTCACTGGTGTCTTTGGTATGGGGGATGGTAGAAAACGTCCCTTTGAGGGAATGGTTGTAAATTCTATTGTGTGGCCTAATACCAGAATCTCCAGGTCCCAAACATCAAATTTCTGCAGTCTTCCACCAAGGGAAGGGGAGTAGAGATGGGCCCGCCTACCCTCATTGTGATATACCACCTCTTCACCCTGGACTTCCATTACAATTTCGGGCAACGGCACCTCTGCCACTATTACCCATGAACCCAGAGTAGGATCCTTTATTCTTCTGGTACCTGAAATTCCAAAAGGAGGGAAAAAATCCTCGATACTGCCTCTGTCAGTCACCTAGTTGACCTTTTGAAGCTGTTAGTCTTTTTTTTTTTTTTTTTAATACTTCCTTTATTGTGGTAGGCCCCAAAGGGCTTAATAGATCATGTCCAAACATATAGATTATACATCTGTTACATAGGTACCTAAGATAAATCTTGGTGACATCACAGTGTGTACCTACACATTAGCTGTTTACTGAATAAAAGCATATGATGATCTGGTTAAAGTAAGCTACAAGATCTCAAAGATCTACCAAATAATACTGCAAATGTTCTCAGTAGCCAGGTTTGGGAGCATTTGGGGCGGGGGGCATTCAGTCAATCATGGGCTCCACAGTGGGCACTAAACATTGAATAATGAAGGTGGTGGTGGGGCACCACTAGTCACACTGGGGTAGCCAGGAGGGGCGACCGCCCCCCAAGCCCCCCCTCTAGCTCTGCCACTGAATGTTCTTATCTATTACAACTCGATGGAGATATTAACAGACTGTACAATGCACTGAATAAAACAGAAAAATATGTTTCCTTTCTTATTTTTATAAATTCTTGAGAGAGAGAGAGAGAAGGGACCCAGCTGTGCCTGATATGGCATCTAAATGCAAGTGAGGCTCATACTAGAGCCATCTAGTCCACCTGTTTTGGTACGAGTGGGTTTGTTGGCGAAGGCCGAATGTAATCCTCTCCATTAAGTGAATATTGTCAACTATGTCCGTCCAATCTGCTCCGGGGTGTCTCTGTGCCCATTTCTTAGTAATGGCCTTCAAAGCAGCTATCGTAAGAACTGACCATAAGTATGTTGCCTCTCTTCCTCTTATCTCCTTTGGTCTAAGACCTAAAACCAGATGTTCAGGGCCCAGAGGGGACTGAAACTGGAACATTTCCTGAAGATGGTGTTCTATATCTGCCCAGTACTCCCTAAGTATCTGACATGTCCAAAAAATATGGGCCTGTGAAGCTGGTGCGAACCCACATCCCCTCCAGCAGTTTGAACCAGCTGTTGGTGCATAGTGTACCACCTGTGCAGGAACCCGGAAATACCTTGCTTTCAGCTTCGAGCCATATTCCCTCCAAAGGGGGCCCTGTTGTCCGCCACGTAGTGTGCCACACTCCAGCCCATTGTTTCTCTGGAAGAGTGATCCCCAGGTCCGTTTCCCACTTAAGTTTTTCAATGGGAAGAGTCAGATCTATTAAATACCTTTGCTACAACAAGGATATGGCTCCTCTCCCACCCCCGACAACCAAATGCCACGGAAAGGGGGGTCCACCACTTCCACCTGCAGCCAGACATACGTTTCTGAAGGGTAAGGACATAATCTCTGATCTGGTAGAATCTTAGATTATCTTGTGGGAGAAGCTCAAATGTCTGCCTGGTTGCCTCAAAAGAGATAGGATTATCTGTGATAAAACTTGATAATGGGAGTGAAATCCTTTCCTGGTCCACTGTTTAAACCACGAATCCAAGGTGGCAGCTGGGAAGTGAGGGTCATAAGCCCACCATCGAAATTTCCACAGCTGATGTCTTTTGGGACCTCAGGTTATGCCTCTCTTCCATCCCACCAGGACAGTCCTCGTCCCTGTATAACAAGACTCGGGTAACCCAACATCATCATGAAATAGGATGGCAGGAAGGGCGGGGGTCAGTTTCAGCTTCCAAATCCATTCTCTTTCAATGGGAATCAAAGCCAGGACTGCCCCATAGGTGTGCCACCCGCATCTGGGAAGCAGCCCAGTAGCCCTGTAAATTAGGGAAAGCTAGACCACCTTGGGCCCCAAGGGGCATACATAAGGCCTCTACAAATCCTAGGGATGGTCTTTGGCCCAGAGGAATCTAAAAAACATGCCCTGCCATATGTTTAACCCTCTCTGAGAGACCAGACAGGGCACACATTGAAACAGATAAAGTAACCTCGGTGGGGCATTCATCTTCAATGCCTGTGTCTTAAGAGTATATAGATAGGGGCAGGAGGGTCCATCTCTGGACATTCTTCCTTAGTTGGGTAATCAAAGGGGGATAATTAAGTTCCCAGAGCCGGTGGTTGCTAATCCCAATCTTAATCCCGAGGTAACTCATCTGAGTTAGGTCCCACCTCACAGGGTACCTGTTCCTTAAACTCAGGGAAGGGGTATAATTGCAACTAAGTATCTCTGTTTTAGAACAGTTCAGTTTGTATCTGGAGAGGGAGAAGAATTCCTCCAACTGCTGAAACAAGGCAGGGATAGAAGAGTCAGGTTCTGTAAGGTACATAAGTACATCGTCGGTGTATAAAGCCAGTTTACACTCAAAGCCATTCAGTCTTATTCCCTTTATATTCTCATTCTCCCTGATAGATTGAGTAAGAGGTTCTATGTATAATGCAAAAAGCAATGGTGATAAAGGGCACCCCTGTCTCGTACCTCTGCAGAGTTCCAAAGGTCTAGAAATGTGGCCATTTGTGCGAACATAGGCTGTTGGGGAGTGGTATAATTTGCTTATTAATTGTGTAAATTCTCTCAGGAATCCAAACCGGAAAAGAGTTGCCCCCAAAAAGCTCCAATCAACTCTATCAAATGCTTTTTCAGCATCAAGACTCATTAACAGAGCTGGAATAGCCGAGTTGTTGATATGGTCAATAAGGTGAGTGGTACATCTCGGATTACCCTAAGCTCGCCTGCCAGTGACAAATCCATTCTGATCTAATTGTATGAGGTGGGGAAGATGCTGTTGTATTCTTTTAGCCATAATGGATGAAAAGATCTTATAATCTGTATTTAGGAGGGAAACTGCGTGATAAGAAGCATATCTGGAGGGGTCCTTTCCTGGCTTGGGTATCACCGAAATCAATGCTGTGGCCCAGGAGGGTGAAGCCAAGCCCCTGCCCTCCAAGACCTCAGAGAATACTCACAAAACAAGGGTCTGGAGCAGGTCTCAAACATCAAAAAAATTCCCCTGGGGGCCCTAATGAGCAACTAACCAGACGCACGTGTTTTCCTCTTGCTCTCCCACGCTAGCCAAAATAAAAGTAAATATTTAATTTAAAAATACCTTTGAGATATTTGATTTGGCTCCCTATCGACCTCGGATAATAGTATGGATGACTATTTGATGCCCAATCCGGTCAAAAGTCAGCGACTCACCAATAAAATCACTAAGAAGACGTCAGCTGGTATGGCAGGAGAAAATCTGGGCCTGGTATCTTTGTCGGCGGTGGAGGACACGGCGCTTGGTCAGGAACTAACTGGCCAGGTGATAGCGGCTTTAGAGCCACGACTGATCAAGCTGGAGGGGAAACTGACTCAAAGCTGCAAGAAGTCCAGGAGCAGCAAACGGCACAGTCCAATCGCCTAGTGGAAGTGGAGGATCGGCTCTCCCGGCTGGAGGACGAGATGACGGCAGTCCCTGGGCAAGTTCTGGCGCATCAAAAGGAGCTGGCTGAGTTTAAAGAGGCATTCGACTATCAAGAGAATTATCATCGATGCCTCAATCTGCGTTTAAGAGGATTGCCGGAGGGGAGAGAAGGGGCTAGTCCTATGGATTTCTGCGCTCGGGTACTGCCGGAGTTACTGGGCCTGCAACTAGCAAAAGGGCGCCTAAAGATGGAGCGTGCTCACCGTGCAGTGATGCCCCGACCATCTGCAGACCAACCCGAGGCAAGTGATCATGCGGTTTCACAATTTTCAAGATCGGGAGGAGGTTTTGAAAGCGTATAGAGAGAAAGGGAGCTTAGTATATGAGGGTCATCAGTTATTTCTATCGCAAGACTACTCAACATGTCTCCTAAAGAGAAGAAAAATGTTCAGTGGGATAATGCAACAGCTGAGAGTTAAAAAGAGAGAATTTCCTGGTGTATCCTGCCACATTAAAAATAAAGCATGAAGGAGTGATCTTCTCGTTTTGGGAATTCGATAAGGCAGAGCAATTTGTTCATAGCTTAAAGCAGAAGATGGGCTGAATGGCGTGAATGGAGTATTGTGGACACTCAGAGGTGGAGAGGAGGGACTGCTTGTATTTGTTTTTTTTGTAAGCTTTTCTTTCATTTGCCTCTCCTATGTGCTTTCCATTCTATCTCTCGGACCATGACATCAACGTTCCAGTAACAGCTCTGACGCTATTTGCATGCTTTTGTGTTACAAGCAAGGCATTATTTCTGGCTGAATAAAAAGTTTTGGACTCTCGTGGACTGGAGGGTCTGAAAAGTTATGAGATGCGTAGTGGGGCCTAATGGAAACAGAACTCTTTAGCGCTCCCGAATATGTGAAAAGGAGTGGAAGTATGGAGTGAAGGTGAGCCATACGATCGCGTGGAGAGACTATGGGTTGATTGGGAAGCATGACAGCATCGACTGAAAGGAATAAAGAGGAAGCTGATGGTTGGGAGAAGAGCTTTGCACGTGAGTTTGATGGTGCGGCCCGCTTTCCTCCGTACCTGCCTCTGACAGAGGGATCCACTCATGGCTTGAACTGTGGTGCACAGGGAAGGGTGAAAGCCTCGCACACTGTATTTGTTTATGTCTGGGACTGGGAAGTGCTTAGGAATAAGGGAACAGAACATAACAGGGCTATCTTGAAAGAAATCATGGGTGCACCCGATGAGGGTTGGATGGGCCCTGCATAAAACACGTAAGGAAAGAGTGGGAAGGGAATCGAGATTTAAACCCACTAAGATCGTATTCGGTGGGAGAGCTATGTAACTAGGATGGGAAGTATGTACTGTCTAGCAGGAACAGGAAATGGAGTGGGATGATTTTTTCTTTCTGGTTGGTGTCTGGGGAGGGGAGGAGGGTGATAAGAGTGGCACGGAGGAAGAAGAGATGAGAGGCGAAGGGGAGGATAAGATTAGAAGAGGTAAAAGACAAATTAAATCGGCTGTTGGGGGCTGGGGACGCAAACGTCAGAAAGGGGATTATTTAGGACACTCGTGCTGAAGAGACAATTAGTGTCGCAAAAGGGGTAACTAGGAGGGAAAAAGGGGGGGAATTGTTGCAAGGGGTGCCATGGAAGTTACGGAACAAAACTGGGGGTATATATGTAAAGGGAGAAGTAAGGGGAAAAGAGGAGGGAGGGATACAGGGGGAAATAAGGGGATGAGGAGAACTGGGGAGGGTGGGAGGAGGGAAGGGGTCATTGTTAAAGATAGTAGGAAGAAGAAAGGACAGGGGATAGTTAAAATAGATGTTATACTTGTTATTACTGTTACCTTTGTTATGTGTGTTGGTGCAATCATTATACTGTGCACAGTGACAGGTTCTACATGTGGCAGGGGTATGGACAGGTATGGTGATATTATAGAGCAATTAATCGGCTCAAGTGGACTCGACTCTATTAATGGTGGGGGGTCGAGAGAGGCATATGTATACATAAATGGATAAAACACAAAATCTTAATGTAGTCTCGTGGAGTGTACGACGCATTGCAAACCCAGTCAAAAGGACATCTTTATTGACGGCTCTGAAAAGGGTAGGGCACAGGTAGCTCTGATACAGAAACTCACTAACAGACATCGAGCACGCCAAACTGGCATGGAACTGGGTGGGAAAGTGCTATGCAGCTTCTTTTTCAGCGCATAAAAGGGGAGTGGCCATATTGGTGCACAAGGCTCTCCCTCTGGAAATTACTAGAGTAGTTAAGGTCCCCAAAGAGGGGAGATATATATTTATCTCAGGAGAACTTAAGGGGGGGGAAAGAGACGTTTGGTTGTATTTAATTAGATACAACTGCGGATTGAAAAGACTGATCTGTAATTATTTGGCTCCGGTTTTGCTCCCGATTTGAAAATTGGGATGAGTTTAGTGCTTGTGCAATTTGAGGGGAATTCTCCACTTGATGAGGAAATAGAGTAAAGAGTAAATCCACAATGTTGCAGTGTTGTTGTTGTGATCCCTTGCACTTTCAGATTGCACTGTAAATTGTAATCAAATGTACAGTAGATTGTCACCAAATGTGAATTTTACATTACATGTGCATTTTTCTTGAAGCCTTATCCTTTCAGTGTCTACCTGTGACCATCTTTGTCTCTGTATTTTTATCTGACTTGGAACCTTTGTAAATGAGCCTATGGCTCAAAGATATTTAATCCAAATCTAAAAAACTAAATAAATTATATTAAAAATGGAAGCGAATGGATTCTCTAGAACTGGGGAGGCATATTTTAGTACATTTGTTGGTAAACTGTCAATTCCAACTAGTAAATGTCCACTTTTAATACTTCACTCGGGAGATCATCTGGTTCTATTTCCTGAAACCTAAACTCATTTGTTCTGTTCAGCAAAGGGACCTGTCTTTATTATGGACATGCGGGGATTTAACTATAATGTCTAAGGCACCAGTGCCCTTTATGATAAAGAATTCCCTGAAGCCACTGGCTACTTCATTGCCCAGTAGTCAACTTACCATCCACCAGAAAGGCAAATGGGAGCTCAGGGCTACCTGATGACTGGAGCTTGCACACAAGTGCCCAAAAACGTTCTGCATTTGACTTGATAGAGTCTACAAGTCAGGTTTTGAAAAAAAATGTTTCCTCTTTTTATGTTGGATGCCGCGATTGCATGCAAGTCACTATGTTGGCTTGCCACACTTGCGCACAACTCAACTTCTTGCGGTAGTGCAGATTTGGAGGCGCGGTCGCTGTTGGGTGAATGCAGGGCATGCATCAGTAGGTACTTGCCTCATTCCGCAATCAGTCTACATGCCGGTGCCATACCATGCATACTAATGTGGCGAACACATCTAAGGAAAGGTCCGCTGCAATCTGATAAAAGTTCGTCAGACGCAGCAGACCCTTCCTGCGTGCTCGCCACACTGGCAGCATGGTGGGCGGGCAGCCAACTGCCGAGTTCGGGGGTGCCCAATCCCCCTACCGGCTTACTGTGGCTGCAAAACTTTGTTACTGGGCAAAACACAGGCACTGGTCCAATTCCGCCAGACAGGAAACATGGTAGATGAAATTTCAGGTGATGACGTGATCCGCTAAACATATTGTAGGCTGTGTCTCTACCCCAACACGATCGGTTAGTTTCGGGGGACAAAATCATTCCTTACGACCAGATCCTCTACCGTGTTACTTACTACTATTAGTAAAAGTGTTGTAGGTTTTGAGCTGGACATTCATAACCAGGGCTCAGGGAGCATGCACACTGATGCCGATTACCGCATGATGGGAGCTGTAGTTTCCAAGCACGCGGGTCGGTATTTACGGGTGTAGTTCCAGACCACTAGATCGGGTACTGTGAGTTGTTGCATGTCCATAATCCCCAAAACAACTGCAGAAGAGACACTAGCATTTTAACAGGTTGCGTGGTGCGCCTTAATTACCAGGACCAGGATATGTGTAGGATATGATAAAATAATAGAAAAAGTCATACTTCTTGTGGTTAACTGCAAATCCCAGCAGCTCCGCGTTCAGGTGGCGTAATACGCAGACTCGGCTCCTTTGTGGAGGGTTCTGAAAAGGTCGCGTGCCCACAACCAGTCACATAGCGCACAGACAGGTGGATGGGCTCACGATGGCGGAGTACTTGTCCTCCATTTTCGGCACCGAGAAAGACAGGTAAGAAGGCGGGAACCAGCAGCACAGTGGAGGCACTGGGAGAGGGAACACCTGGGCCAGTCGAGAAGGGGGTTAATGCTGTGATTTGAGGGTGCCAAAGGAAAGAAATAGAAGCGGAATGTCGGGAGGCAGGGTTGAGAGGGAACACCAGGGCTAGCATCGGGAAACACCGCGGGCAGCGAGCAACTGAGGGAGGCTGTCTAACTGGGGACTTTAGAGTGGTTTGTGGTCACACTGCCGTAGCGTCGGGGGCAGTGTGTAATGTTTCCTTTAAAACATTTACATTTTTTTGGGAGGCAGTTTCACACTTTACCTCATTCTTCCCGGATGATTCAAACTCACAATAGAGAGTCAAATATGTGACAATGGGGTTGGCATTAACACTGGTAAAAGTGGGGGTCAGTTTGACGCTGCTTCAAAAGTTGGCCAGCTCAGAAAATCTCAGTGTCTGAAATTTGCCGGTGGCGTCATTGTAGTGCATCATTTAACACTTTTTTTGTCTAGTGATACTCTTACAAACACTTATCCATAGTGCACTAGCATTGGTTTTATATTTGTGCTTCAAAACCCTTAGAAATCCCATTTAGGAATTCAGGGGGGGAAGGTTAATGCAAGCCATAGACAAAGACATTCAACTCGTGGCACCATGAAAATGATGCAAATAATAAAACTGTGGCAATCACAAAGTCTCAACAGAGTGTGGGATGACACCTTCATGTTTGGTTTAGGTGAACACCAGACCTGCCAGAATGGATAAAACATGAAATGGTTGACGTGCAAATTTTGCCGGTTCCTGCTGAGTTGTCTGTTTCCATGTTTTACCACATGTAGGATGGGGATAAAATCTGGAGCTGCACGAGAGAAAAGCCACACTTGCCTCAGTGATAATCTGGGTTGCATTCATTTCTCCAGGTAGGGCCAGACAGGACAGCTATATTCAGAGGCTACCAGTGCTGCCCTGCATTCAGTGTTGTGCGGCACATAGTGCAATACTGGCCCTGAGCTATAGTCAGACAGCACACTTCCTTGGAGCTCACACCAAGTGTCTGAATAAGGGGTAATGCTAGTGTAGCGCAGAGTAACTGCACTGTGCCAATGTGGTCCATAGCTGAATATGGCCCTTGAAAGCCCACTGGTGGTGGGGCTGCCAAAAGTGGTATAGTGACAGGTCTCTCATGGGCCATATTCAGCCCGACCACCCAAATGAGTCTTTCGTGCCTAGGGTGCCAGGGGCCATTTGCACCTAGCCCCACGCGGACTTGGCTCAAAAGTACATCTCTAGTATCTAGTGATTTCACCCCTTACCAGAATGCCCCAGTTGTACCATTCCATATATGTCCCTGGTAGTTTTGTTCCCTGCCACAGATTGCTTATGTTTGTATGGAATAATTTTTCCCTGTTACAGGATTCTCTATTGAATGCCAGCTACTCTCCCCTCTCACCCACTTAGAACCCTGTTTCATACATTCTTCTCCAAAGGGTGGCAATCATCACAGCTCTCTGCTTACCTTCTTGGACGACCACTGTCAGACAGTCGCAGAGCTTGATTACAAGAAACAGCCGCACTCAAGTCAGACAGCGGCCACTGAGGAGCTAAGCACAGGCTGTGATGCTTGGGGGTGGGGGTAGGGTGGGGCTGCTAGACTAACAGAAAATAACTGCATGTAAACATGGGTGATTGGAGGAGGGGTCCACTAGACTACCAGCAAAAAGTTATTCTGTAGAAACATGGGCGACTGGGGGGACCACTAGACTACCCATAGCTCCTGCTTAACGTCATGGTTTTGGTGGCAGTAACCAGTGATGCGCTGGCAGCTGTTCAGGACATGTGAGACCTGCCAATATACTGCTGTGCCCTTAATGCATTAAGAATCCCTTATTTGCATAGGCACAGCAGTATATTTTGCACAATAACAACGCCAGGATATTGTGGTGCTGTGGGGGCTCCTAAATATGGCCCGCCTGGAACACTGTTGTTATTCATGGTTGGTGCTGAACTAACTATCGTGTTTCTGATTTCAGACACCATGCACTAGGCAGAGCAGAAGAATAGAGCCAGTTAAAGCTTGAGGTGTTCAGCAGGGAGCAAGTCAGTTGCAGGGCGTGTGATGTGCTTTTTCAGGGTTACACCCTGGCGAAGGGTTGACTGTGCTTGCAGGATCTTTGCAGAACTGTATGCTCAGCTGGTAGCAGACAGGGAAGAGAAATCTCCTGTGGCACTGGCTTCACTGGATCTCATACCCCCACTCCTCCACAGGCACATTGGTCCAGGTGTTGGAGAGTGAAGAGAGGGAGAAGTGTGGCAGGGGCATCCACAAGGAGGTCAACCAACCCTGCACCATACCATACCAACAGCAAGTTGCTTTGCAGCCCTGGAGGGGACTCTGGTACCTGATGGGTCATTTGGGAGAAATGGCAATGTGACCTTATAGCACGCAGTGGTTAAGAGTAAGAAGAATGCAGGTAGGAGAGTCTTGATGATTGGGGATTCTGAGATCAGGAGTATAGAGAACGGGGTGAGGAATGATCAGGGGCCCATCTTGGGGCATCACCCATCCGGGACAGAATGAGGATAGTAGGGGGTGGATGGGATTGCTGGTACGCTAGAGTACCAATGATCTAGCTAACCAGGCTGTGGAAAAAGTGAGGTGGAACATCTAGAGGCTGGGGACAGGCGCGCAGCATAACTGTCTCCCTGGCCTTTTCTGAGGTCTCACTGTGTGGCGTTTGGGGAGAGTAAGGATGGAAAGAGAAAGTCTCAGAGGCCTGCACTCTTGCTAAGATAAGAACCAAGGCTGATACAAATAAAGTAGATATTTATTGGTTCCACAGCACTTTGTTTGTGCCACTGCCCCAGCTCTTCGCCTGTTAGCTTTCGTTAGGGGATGTCATCTGTTTATTTTGGGTCTGGCTGCCCTTTACTTGCACCACTGCCTTACTGCTGTTCATGGTCCTGCTTTTGGATTCGTTGGAAAAGAGAGAGGAATGAAGTGGGTGGTTAAATGATTGGTGTCAGGAGAAAGGTTACCACTTTGTGGGGGACTTCTGGGATAGAAGGCTCTTAAAAGGTGACTGCATTCACCTGATCAGAGGGGACCGATATGCTGGGGCAGAAGTTTGATGCCTGCACTAGACAGTTACACTGACACTGGGGCATACTGAGACTAGGGGAACCACTTGCATTATTAGTCACCTTATGCTGGGGAAAGTAAATTCTTGCCATTTTTTATGTTGGCTTGCTGCGCCTGCATGCAAGTCAACATCTTGCGGTAGTGGCAGATTTTGGAGGTGCATCAGTGTGGGCGAATGCAGGGCACACATTAGTAGGTGCGTCCGGCATTCCCGGATAAGGCAGCATGCTATCACTGACACGCACTGACACCAACATTATGTAAAGTGGACAAAACTTCTAAGAAAAGTGCGGCTGCAATCAGAGGCAAACTCCTCATGCAGCAGCACCAATGACACTCCTCCCGACGAGCGTTTGCTGGTGAATCATTTAAAGTGCTAGTGGATTTTAGTTCCTGTTTTCACTCCATTGCTGGCTATTTCAATGTCCCTAATTAAGAGAACCTCATATTCTCTCCAAAACCCTCCCGCAACCGCCCACTGTGCGCTGTACCACCCCAGCCCCATCATCCCAATTCATGCAGGTAAACAGAGTGTAAGTAAAGCCTCCTGCAACCCACTGTGCACTGTACCGCTCCCACCCCTCCAGTCCCTTGGTACCAATCACCCGGTTCACGATCGGCATCAGCATCCTCTTCTTATTGTTGAACTGTAACAAGAAAACTGTCCATCGATGTATTTTGTGCCACTAGACCCTCCCTCTGAGCACCCCCACAGCCCTTCACAAATCACCCAGTTCATGCTCGGCCTCCTTTTTTATTATTTATTTTAAAACTGTAACAAAAAAACTTTCCATCGATGTCTTTTGCTACCAAACCCTCCCTCTGAGCACCGCCTCACCCCTTCACACATCACCCGGTTCACAATCGGCATCCTTTTTTTAATTTATTTTAGAACTATGACAAGAAAACTGTCCATCAATGTCTTCTGGGCCACCAGACCCTCCCTCCCTCTGAGCACCCCCCCCCCACAGCCCTTACTCACCCATCGGGGGTTGGACCACTGACACGTCTTCAGTGTTCAGAGCCCGACCCTAAACTGAAGAAACGGGTGTGCCACATTGCCATATAGTGCAAAGCCGGTAATGACGTAATATTAAATTGTTTCCCAGAGCAAAACAAGCGGATTTCCTCTGGAGCAGCAAGAAGCCAGATGTGTTTAACATCTGTCGACAGTAACTCAATGTGCTGCGACGAGTTTTGAATAACTGTTAACCAGTTGTAAGACTTTTTGGTTACTATGCTGGCAATCTTAACTTTATGGTTAATGATGGTAAATGCTCCTTAATTTTACAGTAACACTGGCAAGACTTTTGTTGTTTTTTTTTTTTTTTTTTTTTTAGACTGCCATGGGGCCACAATGTACAATCTTATTGTATGGGGACTCTTAGGGACATCTGTGAGTATTTACGAATGTGCTGCCAGAAAATGTTTCAGTAACCTGGTTCAGTTCTGTGTAGCAGCACATTGATTTTTATGGATAAGATCTAGAAGATTCCCAGTGAGGACTTTGCATTTTTTCCCTAATTTAAAAAAAAAATAAATGGATTCTCTCCATCCATCACCAGTCCACCCCCTCCCCGGTGCCCTGATCAACTACTATGTTTTTATAAGGGGACTCCACATGCCTTCCTAAAGAAACACTCCAACAACTGCCCACTGTGTGCTGTACTGCCCCAGCCCTGTCTTCCCAAGTCATGCAGGCAAGCAGATTTAGAGTGTAAGTAAACTCTCCTGCAACTGCCCACTGTGCACTGTGCCACCAGCACCCCTCCAACCCCTCAGCACAAATCACCCTGTTCCCTCCCCCGAAATATAACTGTGGCACTGGGAGTTTTGTTTGGAGGTTGTTAATATAGGTTCGGAGCAGCATTTTCTTCATGTGTTATACATTTATTTTTCACAGTTATTAAATAAATAAATAACTCAGTCGCTAGTCCCAGTCCTCCCCTGGATATCTACAGTGTGAAGAGGCTCCATTGCTGTTGGTGCACTGTATATATCAGTAGATAGCTAGTTGAATGCGCTGCGGCTTTATATGGCAGCACCCGCTGCCTCCAGTGCTACAGGGGAAGGGGCGCGGAGCCACACTCTGCCTCTCCTCTTTATAGTTTAACACCCTTACCTTTTAGGAACACAGCTCTGGTGGTATTCCCATCCACAACAGTATTCCTGACGGCCATACAGTTTCCTCTCCACCACGGCACTTGAGACATAAACCATAGGTGAGCAGCGGGGGTGGGGAGGTGGGGGGGCCAGGGCTCCGCTAACCTAGCTCTGAAATGAGCCCTGGTAGCACATGCATTGCTGCAGCATGCATAATGGGAAGGCAGGGGGGTTACATTTACAAATAGCACCCTTATAGGTCCCCTAGCTCCTACAGCTCTCATGAAATGCAATTTTATTCCAGTACTGGTGGTGTTTTTGTTGTGCCCCATCCCCCAAAAGCACCATGTTTTTTCTTTCCTTCCCCACTCTTCATTAATTATTTTCATTCCCTGTATTTCTGTCTTCCTACTTTGTCCTGTCTGTAACTTATCTAAAGTTGCTTTTATCTTTACTCCTATGCTCTCATATACACATTCATATCTCTTCAGTCTCTGCCCCTGCTCACCTCTCAGTACTGTATTTTCTCCATATTTACCTGTTTTTCTTATTCATTTTAATAGGCCTGAAAAGGACGGTAATTCCTTCCCCATCAGATAAGTATTACTTTACATCTAACTGATTTTATCCTTCCTGTTTACTCCCTAAGAACTAAGCATCCTTTGTGATCCCTTTCCCATATTTTATTTTACAGGTCTGATGGATGCTGGCTCTACAAGACTCCTACATCTTCCCCCCTCCCCCCCCCAGTACACAGGTAAGAGATCATCAACATATTACCTATACTTGTTGCCACAGATGGTGCGGTGTGCATGTATGTGTGCAGGATGCACATTCTGCAATGCTTTGTAACTAGCCAATAGTACTGTAACTGTGGGGGGTACTGTTTTCAGTACCAGCCATGGAAGGCTGTGTGTGTGTGTGTGTGTATTCACAGTAGTACAGGTGGGTGAATAGCTTATTTGGAATATTTGGCTGAGTATTTGCATTTGAGTCCCAAAATGTTTGGCGTTCAATAGTCGTTGTTCATGTTGCTGTGGGGGAAAACAGATACAAACAGGCCCCCACCCTACTCCACAGCAAAACTATCTAAAGATTACAACCTCAGTGCCCTAACCCTCCCTTCCTATCACCAAAACCTACAGTTTATTCAACCCTACCACAGTAGGTGACTGGCACAACCCACCCACCTCCATGGCTGAACGCTGTTGCTTGTAGTGAGCTAACTAGCAGCCCACACTTCCACCCCAGCAGCAGCACCCAGTTTCTAACCTCATCAACACCAGCATTTTCTTACTGCATGGAAGCCTCCAGGCAAGGAAAAGTATCTGACTCAACCTGCCCACCTCCATAGCTGGTCGCCTTTTTGTGAATGAATGCGCTTCCATGCTTGCTGGCATAGTAAACCAACTGATCATGTGATCAGATTTTTACTATACGACAGCATTGTAGCACTTTCATTCACAAGAAGGTGAGACCAGCCATGCAGGAGAGCAGGTTGAGGCAATTGCCTTTCTGTGCCTGTGGGTATCATCTTCACAGTAAGAAAAAATGGGTGCTACAAGAGGAGTCAGACAGCTATGGAGGCGGGCAGGTTGTGCCAGTCATCCATCGTGGGATAATTGTTAAAACAATAAATTCTGGGTGCTGCCAGGGTGAAAGGGTGGGTGGGTTGTAGAATTTTAAACAGTTTGGCTATGGGTGCCACTTTTAGCTTTATTTTAAAGTATTTCATGAATATGAATAGTAGTGCCACTGTTCTTTATTCATATCTCAATAACGAATAGTGCATTTTCCATTATTTGTAGCATTTGGTAAATACTATTAATCCCTCTCACACGCCTATACAGCAGTTTGTTGATAGCTGAGAGTTTGAAGGTGGAGAGTGATTGAGTGCTGAGGGTGTATGTGAGAATGGCAAAATTTGGCTGTGTGGTGTCTGTGTCTCTGTGTGTGTATGCATGTGTGTGGCAGGCCTGGATTTGGTGACCATAACAGAATCTCACGGTACACAGATAACAATAGCTCAGATTTGGCCATTTCAGGACACACCATGTTATGACAGGACAGGGAGGGGGTGTTTATATGTTACAGTCTGGATGGTATACAGTCAGAAGAGATGCAAGTCACAAGTGGGGTACCTCAGGGATCAGTCCTGGGGCCAGTCCTC
The DNA here is from genome assembly GCA_016271365.2 of Neoceratodus forsteri. Classification (NCBI taxonomy): domain Eukaryota; kingdom Metazoa; phylum Chordata; order Ceratodontiformes; family Ceratodontidae; genus Neoceratodus; species Neoceratodus forsteri. The sequence continues at coordinate 1,544,703,508 of CM028131.1, read as the reverse complement.
TTCAACATCTTCATTAGTGACCTTGCAGATGGACTAGAGGGTAAGGCTTGTCTGTTTGCAGTTGACACCAAGATCTGCAACAGAGTAGATGATCCAGATGGGGTGGGCAGAATGAGAAGAGATCTGATCTGGATAAACTAGCAAAATGGTCAGAAGAGTGGCAACTGGGATTTAATGCAAAGAAGTGCAAAATCATGCACATAGGGAAGAGAAACCCTGAAGCCACCTATAGGCTGGGAGGGAGTTGCTAGCAGTCACAAGAAGAAGAAAGAGACTTGGGCATCATCATCACTGATGACCTGAAATTATCCAAGCAGACCTCTAAAGCAGTAGGTAAGGCTAGGGTGGTGTTAGGGGTGTATTAGTAGGGTATCACTAAGTCGTAAGAGGGAGGTAATAATCCCTCTTTACAAGACACTGGTTAGGCCCCATCTGAGTACTGCGTGCAGTATTGGAGGCCACACCTTCACAAGGACATTAACCAAATTGAGGCAGTCCAGAGAGGGCAACAAAATGGTGCAGGGACTGCATCAGAAGACATATGAGGACAGATTAACAAAGCTCAATATGTATACCCTTGAGCAAAGGAGGGAGAGAGGTGATATGATCGAGGCATTCAAACACCTTAAGGGCATTAACAAGGTGAAAGAGTCTAACATGTTTAAATATAAGAAAAATAGCAGGACAAGAGGACACAGCATGAGATTAGAGGGGCCGATTAAGGGGAATATGAGAAATTCTTTTTCACAGAAAGGGTGGTGGATGCATGGAATGGCTTACCACAAGAAGTGGTGGCTATGAATACAGTGCAGGGCTTCAAACAGGCATGGGATAGGCATAAGGGAGCAATACAAATGACTATGAATAGATAGGCCACTGACAAGAGCAAAGGCCGATGGCACATTTATAAGGTAGAAAAAGAAATGGGCAGACTGGATGGGCCTTGCGGTCCTTATCTGCCGTCAACTTCTATGTTTCTATGTTACACAAGGCATAAAGGACACAGAGATACACAGAGAACCTTCCCCTTTTCCCATTCTTGTCCCTCTAAGGTTCTTGCTCACTCTCGTGGCTCCTCATAGCTCCCTTCCCTTGCCTCCTCATAGTAACAACCCCTCTCTCCTGACCATGCAACTCTGTAGTATATTTCCCATTGCCCTTTCCTTCCTACCATTTCTGTTGTCTTCAACCTCTCTCCCTCCTGCAAGCTTCCCTGATCCACCCTTCTCTTATGCCCCCTCTCCTAGCCCCCGCCCTTCCTCTCCCCTCCTCCTGTCTCCTCCCCTTTCCCACTCACAGGCTGTTCCCTCCTCCCATCAGTCTCCTCCTGGCTTCACCTGGTGTCCATAAGAACCACTATCCCCCTCCACCCTCCTGATCCCCACTTCATCTCCACTGCATCGCCGTTGCCCCCCAGTCCCCATTAAACTTATCTTACCTCTACTACTCCTCATAGCCGGTGATGTCATGCCTAACCCTGGGGCTGCCCATTCCCTTCCCTCCGATCTCCCCAAAGGACTCCCGGTCACCCACAACAACATCCATAGTTTTCTGCCCAAAACTGGTCAGCTACAACCCCCATGGTTTCCCTCCTCCTTGATGTCCTGATAGTTTTGGAATCTTGGCTTTCCCCCAATATTCCCGACTCCACCCTCATCTGCCAAGACCACACCATGAAAGATGGCGTTTTCACCATCTACCTCTCTTCCTCTATTCAGTTTAATATAGTGCTGTCTGTCGCCTCCCTTGATGCTTATGGAGGCTAGAAATTACATGCCAGTCACTCTCCTATTACTGGTGGGGAAATTAATGGTGACTGTACTAAAGGAGAGGCTGATGGGGTCTGTGGAGGCAAATGGGCTGCATGACCAGCGTCATGGTGTAAAGTATGGGAGCTCATGTGAAACAGATCTCACAGATTTCTTTGACTGGATGACTAGGGAGGTGTATTAGGTGAAGGTACTGGATGTTGTCTATCTGGACTTCAGTTATGCCTATCTGGACTTCAGTAATGCCTTTGCCACTGTGCCACACAGGAGGCTAAAACAGAAACTTAGCAACCTGGGTTTGAGGATAAGGCAGTATGGTGGGTATCAAACAGGTTGCAGAATAGGAGACAGAGAAGAATCAGAATTTATATAGCACTTTTCATACACATTGTATCCCAAAGCACTTTACAAGCACTGCTAGACTAAATTGACATGACTGAATGTGTTGTAGCAGCCATTTTGCACATCAACACCCACACACAGCCTTGGACAATTGGATGAACCAGGTTGAAGGGAAGGGGAATGTTGGTCAGGACACCAGAGAAAGTTCCCTACTCTTTCTGTAAAGTACCTTGGGTTAGCTCACTGTCACTGTAACACCCATCATAACAGCACCAGAGTTAGGTAGAAGGGACCTCAGTTTAGCGTTTGATCCAAAGAATGGCACATCCTGACAGTACAGCACCCCCCCAGTACTGCACTCAGGTGCCAGCATGTATGGTATGAGCCCAATCCCAGTGTGGGACTAGAACCAATAACCTTCTGTCCCAGAGGTGGATGTGCTACCAAGTGAGCCAAGCTGACACCTGGTGGTAAATGGATTTCCCTCTGGGTAATGGGAGAGTGACCAACAGAATGACAAGGATTGGTATTAGGTCCTGTCCTCTTCAGTGTATTCATACGTGTCATTGCTGAGAAACTGCAGGGGAAGGTGTGTCTCTTTGCAGTGACATAATAATCTGCGACAGGGTGGGCACTCAGGAGGTGTTGTAGAGAATACAAAGGGGTATGGGGAAACTGAAGGAACGGTCTAAGGGTGGCAGCTTTGTTTCAGTGCTGAAAAGAGCAAAGTTATGCACTTGGTACAGGGAAACATAGGCACTGAGTATGTGATGGGGTACTTATATCATAAAGGAAGAGAGGGACATTGGGCAAATCATATCTGAGGATCTCAAGGTGGCAGGGCAGTGCAACACGGCAGCTGATAAGGTTATTGCATTGCTAGGGTGCATAGATAGAGGTTGTTTAAACAGGAGAAGGTAGATGGTGTTGCACCTGTATCACTCAGTAGTGGGACCACACCTAGAGTACTATGTACACTGTCAGTTCTGAAGGCTACTACTCCTCAAGGACATTTACAGGGTAGATGTGATCCAGAGGAGGGCTTCCAAATGATGCATGGAATTGCATGAGAAAACATACAAGGAGGGACTGTAGGAACTCAGCATTTACCCCCTGGGGAACAGCTTGACTGGACATGATTGAGCCATACATATGTCACAGGAGTACACAAGGAACAAGAGGGGAGTCTCTTTCAGAGAAGGAGGAGCACCACAATAGGGCATATGCAAAGAAGCTTGAACAGGGGAAGTTGGAAGTGATGTGAGGAAATCATACTTCTCAGAGAGGCATAATGGATGCCTGTAACAGCATGCCACAGGTGGTGGTGGGGGCAAAGACAGTAGGGGTCTTCAAACATGCGTGGGATAAAGACATGGACATGATACGTAGAGGAAAGACAGGCGGTAATGACACCTGAGGCTGAAAAGAAACACAGAAACACAGACTTTGACAGCAGATAAGGACCGCTTGGCCCACCTAGTCTGCCCATTTCCCTACCTAATGGATAAGTTGCAGATCCTAGTTAACCAACAGCCTACTTCCCCTACCCCCAACTAGAATTGCCTTATGTCTGTCCCATGCATTCTTCAATTCAGGGGAGGAGCAGCCAGCAGGGACAAAGGGCACGCTTGATGGGCTTAGGCCTACGGGTTCTTTTTTCTCCCACTCGATGCCATGTTTCTGTGTTGCTAGAGTACATAGATCACTTGCACCACTATACAAGAGTACAGCATATTCTACGCCTCCTCATGAGGAAGGGAAGACCCAATGTGAGTCTCTCCACAGCAGCCAGCTTCCAGTGCTAGCAAACCAACATTCGGCATTGACAAATGCTTGTTTTAATCTTGTGTAGGTATTTGTTTCTAGCCTGTCAGTAACCTCCCCCGTCTCTCTTTTTTTATGATTCCAGAGAAGATAGTCACCCAGCCCAGTGTTTTAAGGCACCAACTTTTTTATGATTCCAGAGTAATTTCTCTGGCAGCAATACAATTATTGGCAAACTCCAGCTCTTTCGCATGCCCCTAGGAACAGTAACGTGCACTTGAATTCTCATCTGTCAGTTAAAAAGATCAGTTCTTTTACAGCCAGGACTCTGGGCACAGCTTTTCCCAAAGACAAGTAATATACTATTACTACTACCGAACAGTAAATGTACTATGCTCTGTACTTACGTTTACTGTAAACAATGGATTTCAGGTCACTTTTCCGGTTTAACCTACTCCTCAAGGTTTAAAATGTGTACGTAGCTATCACCCTAACCTGCTCTGTTTGAATGTGTAATTATTTCTAATGTTTTGTTATCTCTTCTTTTTTCACCCCCTCCCTGGTTTGGCATTGTACTTTGACAACCCTATTTGATTGCTTGTACTAGCCATATGGTTACTTCGCCTCTGCACGGACACAAAGCACTTGCTGCCCTGCGTATCCCTCCCTGCTTAGTAAAAATGGTGATAAACTTTGTGTCAACTCAGGTAACGCCATGGAGGTATACTCACACTTGGCACCTTGATGGGGTAATTCAAGCGACTCTAATGATGATGACTCACAGTGTTGTACATGTATTAACATAGAATTTGTACAAATATTTACATAGTATTACTACTCAGTTTAGCGTGACATTTATCACGTTTGTTCTATCACTTCTCTCAAAGCTGTACTGAAAAGGAAAATCTAATTAATTAAAAAACTTATGGGAAAGAAAAGAAAAGAAAAGAAACCTTTATTTTTGGGACAGTCATGCACCCAGTGTTTAAGGCACCACCTTTATTTATGATTCCAAAGAAAGAACAGATTTATTCTGTGGAAGCAATAACATTTTTGGCAAACTCCAACTCTTTCACATGCCCCTCAGACCAATAACATGCACTTAAATTCTTATCTCTAGGGAAAAAAAGCTCAGTTCTTTTTATAGCCAAGAAACTGGGTGCAGGTTTTCCCCAGCTTTTCCAACGCACACTCCCTGAACTCTCACTGTACAAAGTACATCAGTCTGTTTGCAGACGACACCAAAGGGGGTGGTGGCTGATGACATTGTGGGACGGAAGGGGCTACAGGATGACCTAACTAAACTGCAGGAATGGTCAGAAACATGGCAGTTGTGGTTCAATGCCAAGAAGTACAAGGTAGTGCACTTCGGAGCAAAGAACCAGGGGAGGGGCTATCATCTGGGAGGGGTACAGTTGGGTAGCACCATGGAGGAAAAGGACCTAGGGGTACTTATAACGGGGAGAATAAACAACTCTGCTTAGTGTAGGATGATGGCAGCGAGGCCAACAAGATGCTGAAGTGCATAGCGAGGGGAATCTCCTCCAGAAGTAGGGAGGTAATCCTACCCCTGTACTGGTCAGGCCGCACCTGGAGTACTGCATGCAGTTCTGGCACCCGCACCTGAAGAAGGATGTCAGATTGTAGGAGAGGGTGCAGCGTAGAGCGACAAAGATGATCCAGGGATTGGAGGGCAAGCCCTACAAGGAAAGGCTGAGCGACCTAGGTATGTATTCCTTTGAGGAGAAGAGGGATGGGGGGACATGACTGAGACCTTTAAGTACTTGAAAGGGATAAACAAGACTCGAACAGAGGGGATCTTCCAATTAAGAAGAGGAAGGGACACGAGAGGGCACAGTCTCAGACTGGAGGGGGGAAGATTCAGGAGGGAGGTAAGGAGACAATTCTTCATGGAAAGGGTGATGGGCAAGTGGAACACTCTACCACAGGAGATGGTGGCCTGTAAGACAGTGGGCAGTTTCAAGGGGGGGATGAGACAGGGTGAGGGTAAATCTAAGGAGGGGAGGAGTGGGAGGGGCAGCTGTAAGATGAGGGGCTAGCTGCACAATGGAGCAGACTCGACAGACCGTGAGGCCCATTTCTGCTGGCATTTTCATATGTTTGTAAGTACAATTATGGGGTTGTCACTCACACTGGTTCTTTGTGCTGGCACAGAAAAGGCATGAAAAATTAAAGGCTAGATTTTCAAAACACCTGAAATTTCCACAGCTGTAGGTAAAAACTGGCACAAGTGGGTTTCACTTTGCAGAGTGTCAGTTTCTCCCACAGCAGCGGTATTTTGAAAGACGGAGCCAGTTTACTATTGGCTCCATGATTTACGGCAGCTTGCCGATGATTTTTTGGTGCAGCTGCGGGGAAAAGCTCCGTCTGGTGGGACCAGGCGTAACATCCCCTGCAGCCACACTGGCTGACAACACCAAACTTTGCAGGTGCACAGATGTTGTCCCGCAGCGTTGGTTGCGGAGGAGGACTTGGTCATTTCCACCAAGCCGCAGTAGCTGGAAACACATCGACCATAAATACAGCAACAGCACCAGAGCCACAACCGAAACAACAACGCAAAGCCATAGCGACCAACCACCACACCAACAAACAGCAACACAAATTCGGCAGTGTGGGGGGGCTGTGCACCCCACACACCCCCCATGTGGGGGGCTGTGCACCCTGTACCCCCCAAACTATAGATAACTAACTCCATACTGCACAGACGATGGAGAAAAGGGCAGTTCCCCCGGCCGCACATCCCGCCCACCTCCCTGTTCTCTGACCCCCATGCTGCCTCCTCAAAAACACCCCCACCCTCTGCACAGCTGATATACCATTATGACAGCCCGTCAACATCAAATCTCTATCCCTTCACTGTAATGGATTCAATGTATTTCTGTCACTGTTATAACAGTATACAGACTTAGTTCCTGGGGGCTTTGAAAATCAAGCCCAAAATACACATTTTTAATGGTGTAGAATACAGCTGAATTCATACAAAATAAGCTCTTAAAGGGGCCACCCAATGGCTCAGGGGAAGCGCTGCACACATGAAATTAGGGGGATGCAAGAGAGGGAATCATTGTTCCTGTCTACAGACCACCCAGGCAAACAGAAAGCAAGGTTGACAGGACTTTCCCTTTAAGGAACATAGGATAAAAGAACACAGTACAGGGCAGATGAGGCAGGCAGAATATCAGAGACGATTATGGTTATGAAAAATATCCATTTCCTTTCCTTTACAGACTGCATCCAGTAGCCAACTGCTCCAAAGAAATTAATGTCCTGCTCTTTTTGCTTCCAGCATTACCTCCTTTGTACTCAGCTTGGTCCCGCTGAAATCGGAACACTCCACAGCCCCATGGGAGCCCCTTCTGATTCCCTAGTCTGTTCACTGTCAGAGGCCTCCGAGTTATGCTAGCACGAGGCAGGAAGGGGGCAGCTGATACCATGATGGAGGCTAGGAATTAGGGGCGTGAGAGCACCTTTCTTTGAATACAGTACTTTGTACTCTGCACCCAAATATTCAGCTGTTAATGATTTGGTACCTGGTATTCAGCCAAAATGAAAGAAAATACAAAAGAAATTTAAAAAAACCTCTAGCCCTCACCATGTGATCCAGGCTAGTGATGTGACCACCCCTCCCCCACACCAGTCATCTCCTGGCCCCTTGCAGTTTTTTTTCCCCCTTCATTTGTTGGGCTCCTGGCACTGTGCCAAGAGCGGACTATACCTTTTCAATTCAATCCCCCCTTGCCTAATCCAATCTCCCAATCCCCCAAATGTGATTTTAAATAGTTTGGCCCTCCTGAACCCCATGTGTGTTATTTGGGGTTCAGTAGTCTACATTCCAGGCTACCCTGTCCCTCCTTCCTAAACAAGCAGCACAACTTTTCCAGATCAGTGAGTCAGCTGACTGAGCGCACACCGCACGACCAGAAAGGGGCATGAAATAGTCTGCATCATTGAGGAAGCTCGGTGCACTATGTGGGGAGATGGCTACTGTCTCTGTTCCTATTCTCCCCTGAAATCCCTCCCAACTCCCTATAAATGGAGATGTTTCCAGAGCCCCTCCATTCAACAGGGCTGACCAATAGCATGTGGCCACCCTTCGGCTGCCGCAGGAGACACTGTCACAGCGGGCACTTTCACTGACCCCCCCCCCAATAGTCTAACTGCACTGTAGTTACAGCGGGCCTCAGATTCCACAGGGCTTAGTTGAGGGGAACAGGTCAGCAACATGAACCAGGATCCCCTGTGTGGCAACACAATGCCACCAGTCCTAGCCTCCCACATTTGTTACAGCCCAAGGTTGGCACGTAATGTGCAGTTGTAATTAGGACACTCATATCCACAGAAAATCCTCTTGCTGACCACCTTGACAAAACCTGGCCCTGTTTCAATTTCAGTTTCAGCTACTAGGAGCACATTACGCCTTGTGAAACTATGTTGTATACATACAGTACTACAGTGTCTCGTGCACAACTACACCATGTGTAATGTCCTGTGGATAGCACTGCAGAGTGTTGCTCTCTGCTCCTTGTTTATCACAGTATCTCATTATGCACAGTTTTACCTTGTATAATTTTTGCAGTTATTATGGGTGATCGTCAGTTTGGTAATTCTCCTTGTTCCCCCTTCCCTGGGACACACCTGGAAATGAGTTTAGGCACAGCATGCATTTTCTGGTCACCAAATGTTACTTATTTATTGTTTTGGCTCCTACCAAGTCCCCACAGCCCCACCCCTTTGGACTCCCATGCTGACGCCCCCCAATGTGCCGCAAACCCAATGCTCGCTGCCGTGCCTGTCTCGGGCTCCACCGAGGCTCTGTCAACAATCCCATGGTGGTCCAGCTTATCGCTGCTGGGGGGGTACCTCCCCCCCGGAGACAGTGGGTGGCATAAGCAAGCATTACACTGGGATGTCAGTCAGGGGACAGGCATGGTGCGCTGGGCAGTCAGTGGCAGGAGGGGTCCTACTTGACGGCCATCATCTGACACTACATGCAGCCATTAACCATTTTCTGGAGCACCCGACCGCCACCCACAATGCATGCAGCTGTGGTGATGTCCTGGGGTGTTGACGTACGGCAGCATGTGGTCATCCACGCTGCTAAGCATGCCTCTGGGAGCCACCAACAGGTGTCACTACTATTGCAGCTCGCCATGCCTCTCGGAGGGAAGCATCCATTGATGTTGTTGACTCCTCCTGCTGGCCTCTGCTCCTGGCTTCTAGGCTCGAAGTACGAAACACAGATCACCAGCATGTCAGAGCAATGCCCCATCGCTTGGCACCACAGAAACGGCTGGGCCACCAAATTTTAAACAAATGCTGTATGCTCTTAATGCCTCAACCAGTTTAAAGCATCCAGCAAAGCAGGGTTGCCTTTGGTTTTGGTGAAGACTCGTGAGGCTGCAATTACCAAGAAACTGCATACTGCTTGCTACCCGTGGTGCTTTTTGTACTGGGTTCGGAGCTTGAGAATGTTAAACAACCAAACAACTGTAACGTTTGTTCCCTTCCTGCTGTATCCCTGACTTTGAAGCCTAGCACTTGATTATATGCTGCCTCTCCAGCTCACATTGTGTCTTTTACATATAAATGCAAAATCAGTCATTGTTGGCAGCAGCTAACTCTTATTGCATAGTGCCTATCCTGTATGTTGCTACTTCACAGTGCACTAAATACCTGCCCGAACCCTCCACCTCCAGTGCAGGACAGAAAATAACAAGACAGTAGTGTGGAAAAATCTGCCCACAAAATGGGACCTTTTTTCCCCCTCACCTTGGTCAAATGGGTGGGGTAACGGGTTAATTTCCAGTAGCACACTGCAGTACTGGGACAGACCGCAAACTTCGTGTACCAGTTTGATCTTACCAAGACAGGTATTAGGCATGCAGAGAATCTGCACTTGGAGGAAGAATTAATACATACTGTAATTCTACTCGGTTTACTGCAGATATGTACAGATGTCCTTGTAGATATACATAACACAGCCATACGTCCCAAAGGTTCCAGTTTTAACCTGCAGTTCCACAGATGTCTCAGTATACAACTCTCTCTCTCTCTCTCTCTCTCTCTCTCTCTCCCCACTTCCTCCTCAGATGGACAAGCCTTGTTCTTGTCTCATTATATTCCAAGTTCACTCTACGCAGTTTCCTCTTACACTGCCCCCACTTCACCCCTAAGCCAGATGTTTTTACAGGGTTATCTGAAAGAGAGGCTCTATAAACGACCTGGCTATTTCTTCATTTTCTGGGTCCACAGAGCCACAGGTAACACCTGCAACCCAATAGACCTTTGACCTGGAGACACTGGCCCCATCTACAAGATCCTGGTTTTAAGGAGGAGATTTGTAGGCCACATAGCTAATAAAAACATTTTACAGAGAATTCACCATGAGGACAAATTTAATGGAACAACCCAAAATCTGTCACACTTTTTTTTTTAACTTTCTTTTCATTAGTAGCCTGTAGAGGTACATGGTGGTATATATCATATTCGATATAGTATATTCATGTTCAGCAGAGGTTGTCTGACAATACATTAAAATCATATGTTTATAAACCCTCTCAGAAGGGCTATAAAAGGACACTATGGTGGATTTCAAATAAATCAAGAGACTTTCTAGAATAATACATTGAGACCTCTTTTCAGCAATACATAAGCCACAGAGAGCAACCACCCAGGGTCAGACTCCCCCAGCTGCACCCTGATGCTTCTCCTCTCTCATTCTCATCTTAAGGGACAAAGGAAGGATCCGCTCTGATATAAAAAATACCCAGCTACGCCACCAAAGCTCAAATCTCTCATAATTATTGTTATATCTGGCTATCAAACATTCAATGGTGTAGATCTCTTCCATTATTTTGTACCAGGAGAGAATTGTTGGTGATTTCCTCTGCTTCCTCAATCATGCAATTACTTTCCTGGCTCCTAATAAATATGCAAATAGGAGGGAACCCTTTCGGAACCGGAGGCCCTCAGGGGGTACCAAGAGTAGGACCAACTCCGGAGTAAGAACCGCCTCCTCTCCCACCAACTCCTTCAGGGAATCAGCTATATCGCTCCAATTGCCTCTCAGGGCCGGGCAAGACCAAAAAAATGTGTACATGGTTAGCCACTGGTTCCCCACATAGCCGCCAGCAATTACTTACCACATTAGGCAAGAATTTAGCCAACTTGGCTGGAGTATTGAAGTAGCGGCTACATACCTTCCATGTGAATTCACGCCAATAAGGCACTAACGTGACCCCCAGAGAAGGTCAGGCATATCTTAACCCATTTCTGGAGAAAACGATACAGGGAGCTCCCGATTCCAGGCATCAAGTAATCCCATGGATGAATCCATCAAGAATACTCTAAGCTCTTTATAAAGACCTATTAAGTGTAGAGGTACATTACCTCCTAGAGTTGAGATAAATAGCTGTAGCAGTAGAGGAGGTGGGTTTGGAAGGTGAGTCCTCTGAGGGCCCTTGTGCATCAGAAAAGTCCATACCTGTAAATATCTAAAATATTCCCTATTGGTTAAGCCATATGTTGTCTGTAAATTCGAAAAAGGGATCACGCCCTCAGCATTTAAAAACTGGAAAACAAAGGAAAGCCCTTTCTGGTGCTAATTAGCAAAAGTAAGGTCAGTCCTGGCTTCCATCTCAGCTTTAAGTAGCCTCAAAAAATACAGAAGAGGTGCAAAAGCTGGAGTATTTCTAATTTTGTACCATACTTGTAGGACCATTCTGGCCCCTATGTAAAACTCTTTTAGATCTGGAAGAGATGAGAGGGGGTCATAAATATCCTGCCAGTCATTTAATAAGACCTCTATGTTCTTCCATGGCATTTCATATGTCAGACTGAGCCAGCCCATTAGCTGGGTGAGAACTGCAGTACAGGCATAGTGCTGAAGGTTAGGGAGGTTAAGGCCTTCCTTGTCCTTAGGCAACTGAAGAATGGACCATCTAATGTGAGGTTTCTTTCCCAGCCAAACAAATCTAGCTAATGATCTGTTCCAGGACATAAAATACGAAATGTGGGGAGAACTGGGATGGTCTGGAAGAAATACAATAATCTGGGCAATATGTTAATTCTAATGAGTTCTGTTCTGGTATATAAAGGAAACTGCAACTGTGCCCAGCGATGGAGATCTGTCTCCAAAACCTGAGTAAGGGATTCGAAATTTACTAAATCGAGATTATGCAATGATAAAGGTAAATGAATTCCCAGATATTTCATTTTAGTACCTCTCCACTTAAATGGGAGGAGAGCTTTCAAAGGTGGACTCGGAGAGAAACTGAGGGCAAATACCTCAGTCTTTGAGGGATTTATCTTGCATCCAGAGACCAATGCAAATTCCCCTAAGATTCTCCATGTCACAGTTGTTTTCCATTTAGCTGCTTGGCCCCCAGACTGCCACCTGCTTCTGCTTCAGGATTCCTCAGTGACCTCCCAGTCCCAAATACCACTTCTCCTTCCATTGGGCCAACAGGGATGCATATGGGGCAGGACCCAAGAGTGGTGGTGACAGCATACAAGTGGGCTGCTGCCTCCCAATTATCTGGATCCTCCCACCTCCCCTGGTGCAGACTCTGATGGTCTCACGCACTGCAGCACACACTGGCAGTACACCACCCTTCACAAAGGAACAAGCTCCATGGCCTACAGCAAGGGTCTGTTGCAGCACCAGTTGCCTGGCGCCTCACACCCCGGGCCATTTCGTGCTGCACTCTTCACCATTCCCCAGCCCAGGATCGCTCTGATCCCAGCTCCCTTGGTCGTCAGCATGGAAACACGATGCACTTATGCTGCACCACTGGAAAGTCAGATGTCATTTTTATTTTTTTTATTTAAATGATTTAATCTAGGAAAAAACATACAGAGGAAAAAAGGTCTCTCATCCACAGATGTGTCCTGGGGGAGAGAAAACGGGACATACAAAAAGATCATCAGACTGAAATAGCAAGAAATACCCTTACAATGTATTTGAAGACACTGTGTGTTGGGAGAACAGGTTAGTGACAATGCTTGGGTATAATAAATAGAGGTAAGGAGGGAGGAGGAGGAAGGGACACCTGTGACCAAACAGAGTCCAGAGTGTAATGTTAGGTACGGAAAATAGGGCAGATTAGATGGGCCTACCGGTCCTTTTCTGCCAACACTTTCTATGTTTTTATGCTTACCATACCTCTCAATGCTCCCTGATTTTCAGGGACGTCCCTAATTTTGCCTCAGAATTTTCCTCTGGCCCTTTTTCCAGTTCCTGGATGACAGGGGGTTTTACCCTTTGATAAGCTCAAAACCCAATATGGACTCAGAGGAACAGACTTTTTCAGATACCTCCAGGTGAGGAATTATATACTCCGCCATCGGACGTTAGCCACGAAATTACTTACCTCACCCCTGCCCTTACTTAAAATTTTTATTGACTCTATTAAGGGGAATCATAGTGGTCACCTTATAGGAAACATAGGAGCTATAAAACTCTCAGAAACAGGTGTAAACTGGCCAGATTGTACAAACATAACCTAAATAAGTACAACACTGCTGTGCGTCCCGGCACCCTCAGGCACCCAGCCTGTTCCCCCTAAATTACCCTTGTACTGTTACTACTAAGCCAAGCTCTTTATAGCCTAACAATGCCACATAAGGATGAAAATGCTAGTCAACAGGCCTCTGAATGCCCGTACCTTGGGCCAGCTTAGGTCAATTAAGGGTCTCCTCCTCGCTGCCCTGTACATCGCCTCAATCCTCTGGGTGGATTGGCTAGCCATGGTAAGCCCCTGCTCGCCACCAAATGGACCAGCACAACGCCTGGCCTGGCACCCTTATAAGCCCACCCCTGGCTGACAACCTGGCCCTCCTTATAGCCACTAAACTCAGTAGGAGCGGGATTTGCTACAGGGCCACTCTTTTGCTGACATACAAACCTAAAAAAACCAGGTTCCCTTCCCTGACCTATATTCTCCGCCTCATGCTAAGGACCTTGCTACTGCGAGCAGGTGACATTCAACCTAACCCTGGCCCGTGTGTCGATAATACCCCCATCTCAACCCCCCAGGACCCAAACTGGACTGTGACAAGGGGCTTGAGGCTAGCACACATGAACATTTGTAGTCTTAGGCCTAAAACACACGAAGTACAAGCGTGGCTGGCCCTCTACAACCCTGATGTGCTTGCAGTCTCTGAGACTTGGTTAAAACCATCGATCCTAGATCATGAATTTGCCGCCCCAGGGTATGTCTGTTACCGGAAGGATAGAACCCAGAAAAAAGGGGGTGGGGTCCTCACATACGTTAAGGCTACTTTGATCTCTGCTCACATTAACCTCAACGTAACAATGAGCCCCGAAATTGAAACTATCTTTGTACGCATCACCCTCGGCTGTGCCAAACACCTTAATGTGGGGTGCGTTTACAGTCCACCAAAGGGGGCCCTCCAATCCCTCGAGTCCCTCACAAAAAACTTAACAGTCGCGTTTGCTACTGAGGTCATCATCCTCGGTGACTTCAACGTGCACTGGGACACAGAGGCCAGGTCCTCAATAATAGACATGCTGCAGGAGGCCAACCTCTCCCAGATAGTCACCCTACCCACAAGGTTTAACTATAAAACGGGCAGCCACTCGACCATAGACTGGGTACTGGTGTCTAACCCTAAAAATATTCAACTGGCTGGCACCATGGCGGATGCCCTCAGTGACCACTCACCTACCTTCTGTGTTTGGAAGAATAGGACGGTAAGGGTCCCTCCTAGAATACTCACTTCCAGGGACTATTCAAAGTTCTCCCTGGAGCACTATAATACTCTCCTGGGCAACCTGGACTGGACCCCTATTAGAGGTCTCCCTACCTTGGATGAGGCAGTGGACTTCTTAAACAGGTCAATCACAAGGGCCGCTGATCTCTTGGCCCCATTTAAAACCTACAGGGTAAAGGCCATTGCTATAAGTGGATTACCCCTCCCTTAAAAGCCCTGATGATCAGCCGAGATAAAGCTTGGAAAAAGTCCAAGGACACAGCTCTTCAGGCAGACCGGGTCCTCTACAGGACCCTCCAAAACCAATGTAAACAGGCCACCAAACTAGCGAAAAAGGAGTATTTCAACCACCTCCAAAAAGCCAACCTTGGCAACCCTAGGACTTTCTGGTCCCACATCAATGAACTATTGAAGGGAAAAAAAAGATTACCTCGGGCCCATCACGCCAATGGAAAGGCACTACATGATGGGGACAAATTGCTGAGACCCTTAATACGTACTTTCACCAACCCTGATAAACATCAGGCAGGGCCATCGGTGCCTAAAACCGGTCGCTCCGCCGTTCCTCAATCGCCTGACTGCCCACCCTTTTCATTTGAGGCTGGCCAAGGTAAAGAGGTCTTGGCCATCCTAAAACCCTGAAAACAACAGGTTCAGGAGGCCTGGACGGACTCAAAGCAAGATTGCTAAAAGATGGTGCCACGGCGCTTGCTCAGCCACTCACCTGGCTGATCAATAGGTCCCTACTTGAGGGATATATCCCTGACCTGTGAAAACAGGCGCACGTGGTCCCGATCCATAAGGGAGGGCCGGCAGAACCAACTGAAAACTACAGGCCAATCTCCCTGCTCTGTACCCTGGCAAAAATACAAGAGAAAATCGTATATGCCCAGCTTAAGGAGCACCTGGAAGCCCACATGCTGTTGTCCCCATTGCAACATGGCTTTAGAGCCAATCATGGGACAGACACTGCCCTAACCAAATTCTCTTCAGACGTACTTAAAGACCTAGATGCTGGATCCAACACAGGGGCGGTTTTTATTGACCTCTCCAAGGCCTTCGACCGGGTGGATCACAGACTACTCCTCCAAAAACTCCTCCATGTAGGCCTAGATGCCCACGCCCTCAGATGGATAGAAAGCTACCTCACAAGTCAGACTCAGAGAGTCAGGTGGCAGGCCAAACTCTCCAAACCTCTGTCCCTAACGAAGGGAGTACCCCAAGGGTCCATATTCGGGCCCCTTATGTTCTCGTTGTTCGTCCGCGAACTGTACAAGCACTGTGGAAGCAGCAATATAATCCAATATGGATGATGCTGTCATTTACCGTCCTCTTACAACCTGGATGACCTATCCAGTTCTCTCCAAAAGGACATTCACATCATGGAGAAGTGGCTCATTAACAACAAAATGGTCCTTAACACCAATAAAACCAAAGTTATGCTGTTCGGACCAAGAGCCTTAGGACAGGACAGATCGAAATTCTCCAGCTCTCATCTCTGGAGGGCAACAAGCTAGATGTTGTTCCTCTACAAAATACCTCGGCCTTACCTCGACCAGGGCCTCAACGCTCAAACAACACGTGACTAAGTCACTAAAGTAATCCATTCCAAACTCGGATTACTATATCGGCTTAAGGAACTGTTAACCCTTGAAGCTAGGACTGCTATAGCAGCGAGTCCTACTTCCAACATTGACATTTGCGGCCCTGGTTTCCAGGGTATCGCAAAGCGGGAGTATGGTAAATTACAGGTTCTCTACAACAAAGTGACCTGCTTTGCCACTCTATCCCACTCAAGGAGCCACCACTGTGAGGCGCTAGTAAAGCTTAACTGGCCATCCTTTGAAGCACGCCTCAGTTACCCCGTGCTCTGCCTGGCGTAAAAGATAATTAGCCCTTCCCCTTCCCCTAGCCTCGGGGACTCCTCACAGTAAAGAGAAACCTGCGCAGCCTTAGGTCTTCGGGCCAAACGTTGCTAGAGGTTCCCAAGGCTAGGACTAAGGCAGGCCAGAAATCCTTCTCGTATGCTGCCCCTCCTTATGGAACCACCTCCCATTGGAGGCATGAAACCTTCAGTGCTGCATGCCCAAGACCAGACTCAAAACCCATCTCCTATCAAAAAGTGTTTGCCAGTGCCACTACACCTAACACTACCTAAACTACCACTATGAACTAAAAAGTCAACCCCCCCCAATCAAGGTAGCACTAATTTTTCTCCTCAATGAACCATCCTAAAGCTCTCAAAGTATGTTCACCCAAGGAATCCATAATGCTGTCTCACTTACATGCAGGACAAATGTTCGAATGCTATGAACTACAACTTACCAATATAACTACTGCTATGTGTAAACAGCTGAATACTGTATGCCCACAACTTCCTGTATTATGTAACTGCACAAAGTTCATAATGTCTGTACTGTTATTCCTGGGTCGCCCCTGAAAAAGGGACCTTCGGGGCCCAGTGGGCCTACCCAGTCATCAAAATTCAATAAATAAATAAATTAAATAATTAAAGTGGCCAAAAGAGAGTATGTCACCCAACTACAGAAAAAGAATCTAGGAAACCCTAGACTTTTCTGGGCGCACATAAATGGGTTAATAAAGGGGAACGGTAAGACCGTACACGGCCCCATCGAGGTTATCGGTCAACTAAAAAACGACGACCCAAGCATTGCTATGGCTCTCAACTGCCAATTCACGAACCTGGACCAGTTCAAAGTGTGACTGCCTCCCCTCCTCCCAGTCCCGAATGATCGCCCTCACCACAGACGGGAACGCCCAACCTTCCACATCAGACTAGTAAAACCCAATGAAGTTCTCCCATTATTAAAGACCCTCAAAACATCTGGATCTGTGAGACCAGATGGAATTCACCCCTGGTTACTGAAGGAAGGAGCCCAGGCACTAACCAGGCCCCTAACCTGGCTTCTTAACCGATCCCTAATAGAAGGTGCAATAGCGTAACAATGGAAACTGGCTCATGTAGTCCCCGTCCACAAGGGAGGCCTGAGGGAGTCAACTAACAACTACAGGCCAATCTCCCTTCTCTGCAGCCTGGTAAAGATACAGGAGAGGTTGATATTCGGTCAACTCCATGACTACCTAGAGCTCCATCAACTACTAGCACCCTCCCAGCATGGTTTCAGAACCAAGCATGGGACTGACACCGCCCTTATCAAGTTCTCCACAGATGTGCTCAGAGAACTGGACAAGGGGACCCCCACTGGAGCGGTCTTCATTGATCTGTCCAAGGCATTCGATCTGGTCAACCATAACCTGCTACTGACCAAGCCGAGCTACCTTGGGCTAGACAGCCACTCCCTTTCGTGGTTCGACAGCCACCTTACCAGGCGTTCACAGAGGGTAAAATGGAAAGACTCCCTATTGGAGCCCTTCCCATTAACTGAGGGGGTGCCCCAAGGGTCCATCCTTGGTCCCCTTCTCTTCTCCCTCTTCACCAATGACTCAGCAAACACTGTAGCGGGAGCTATGTGGTACAGTACGCGGATGATGCCGTCATCTGTTGTCCCTTCTCTAATCTTGGAGATCTCAGCTCCTGTCTACAAGAGGACCTGAGATCCCTGGAGCAATGGCTTGTCACTAATAGAATGGTCCTTAATTCTAACAAGACCAAGGCTATGCTGTTTGGCCCAAGATCCCTCGGTCGAGACAGAAGCCAACACCTGCAACTGACTACTGCATCATGCAACAGAATAGAGGTGGTTGAATCATTAAAATACCTTGGTCTTACCCTGGACCAGGGCTTCACCCTCAAGTACCATGTAGACTAGGTAACGAAAAATATACATGTGAAACTAGGGACACTATACAGTTTGAAAGACCAGTTGATACCAGCTGCTAGGGCCTCTATAGCCACCAGCGTCCTACTTCCGACCATTACCTACGCGGCCCCAGTGGTCCAGGGAGTAGCCAGACAAGAGACGAATAGACTCCAAGTTTTCTACAACAAGGTGGCCCGGTTCGCCACCCAGTCCAGCCCCAGGACCTATCACTGCGACACTTTGTCCCACCTAAACTGGCCCTCCTGGGAGGCCCAGCTCCAGTACCCTTTACTCTGCCAAACCTTTAAATTACTCAGCCCTTTCCATCCTCCCAGCCTCTCCAGGCTCATCGCCCTAAAGAGTAACCCTAGGCTCCTCCGCACGACGGACCGGACGCTCCTAGCAGTGCCTAGGGTCAGAACCAAAGTGGGGGGCAAGTCATTCGCCCACACCGCCCCCACCCTATGGAACTCCCTGCCCCCAGGAGTCCAGGAAGCTCCCTCCATCAACAGCTTTACAAGGCTTAAGGCACATATGACAGCTACCTCCAAGTGCAACATGTAAAGGAACGGGCCCCCAAGTGTGTTTCAAAATATCCTAGCTCAATATCCACCAACGAAACAGGGGGCTTACCCCCCCCACAGCTAGGGTGGTACCTATAATGAATGCACTAACCTAATGCCAAACTCAGCATATGTAACCAGCTGATTTACATCTATGTATAACCCTGTATCATGTTTGGATGCATCTCATGTAACGTATTTATGTTGTATTTTATACCATGTAAATCCCGGGTCGCCCCTGAAAAAAGGGACCTACAGGGCCCAGTGGGCTCACTCGGTTACCAAAATTTAATAAATAAATAAATAAATAAATATAGGGCGTTGAGAGATAGATTGGGAGACTCAACAAGGTCAATATTAGATAAATGGAATGAGGATCTCTCTTCTGAGGTTCAATGGGAAAATTGGTTAGCCACAACTCTGCCAGCTGTCAGGGTGACCTCCTCCTCTTTTTGGCAGGAGTTTTCCTGGAAAATTCGAACCAGATATTTCCGAGCTCCAGCGATCCTAACTAAATTCCCACATCTGGCACTTGGGTAAATATCCCAGTACTGACACTGTAGTGCAGCATGAGAAGGGTGTTGCACTTCTGAGGTGCCATCTTTCGGATGAGACGTTAAACCGAGGTCCCATCTGCCTGGATTGGTGGTAGTTCAGGTGGATGTTAAAGATCCCATGGCACTTATCGAAAAGAGTAGGGGAATTTCCCCGGTGTCCTGGCCAAATTTCCCTCATTCACTAAAAATACCACCAACAGCTTAATCTGGTTCAAGGTCAGTTGGCATTCATCTGTATCCCCCTCCCCCGGGTCGTGCCTGAAAATAGGCAGGATTTGTCTAGTGCACTTACCTGGTCAACAAAAACGAAAATAAATTAAAAAAAAATAAATTCCTCCCAGCCACTTACTGTCATTGCAGGAGACAATGTGGATATTGTTTAGCAGATTTGGGCCATGTTTTATGGCACTGCCCCCACCTTATGCCTTTCTGGTGTGGTCTTCAGTTGGAGCTGTCTACCTGTCTAGGGGAACCAGTAGAATTAACAAGGGAAATTGTACTGCTCTCGATATATCCTGACCGCTCTCCCCGGTGGACCAAAATATTGCTGCCCATATTCCTTATAGTGCCCAAGAGGGCCATCAGCAGAAAATGGATGTCTCCACAAATCCCCTCCATTCAGGATTGGAGCTCCATTATGCTGGAAATCTACCAGATGGAAAGCCTCACGGCAACACTTCCAAGACTGAATGCAGAAATTCAGACTTAAATGGCAGGGTTGGGCACTTTACTGCTCAGGGGTAGATCTAGCCTATGTTCCTTGAATGTATCTACAGCATTGTCATTTAGTCTAGGGCCTGATGTTTGGGGGGAAATAACCATAACTTGCAATGACCCCAGTGGCTCCGGCTGTTAACTCATAAAATGTCTAAATACTTGTATTTTATGAATGCAATATACATTGTACAATGCCTACTTGTTGTATGTGTGTATGAAAACTACCAATAAAAATACATTAAAAAAAATGTATTCTGCCCCTCGTAAAATCTGTACTTTTAGGACTGAATAGTGGGGATTGTAAGCACAAAGTAATGTCAAACACTAAACTTACAGACTTGTTGTTCTTCAAAAAATGCATCTTAACTAATCCCCTTATTCTATCAGCTTTATGGGTGAATATTACCAATTTAGATGTGTCCCTGATTTTTTAAGCCCTGTCCCTGATTTATGAGGTAAGAGGTTGAAAGGTATGATACTGACTCCAATTTTTAATTTTATTTCCAGAACTACGTTTCAGGTCATTTTGACTAGGGTCTGTGCAAAACAAACACTATTCAGGACAAATACGTGCAAATACAGTACTCTACTGCTTACAGATACATACAGTATATCACTCCTAAATATTTGTGCTGGACTATATAAGTTAGTACAGTCCACCCCAGCTAAATTGGACACGATATACCGTTTTTTCGGTTAGATCAGCCTTTTTCTTGAATCCCAAACCATGCCCATAGAAATTAGCACTGAAACATGTTGATAAACTGACTTATAGCTGCCGTCTGAATCACACATTCCTAGGGCAGTAAACAGCACTGCAAGCATTAATTGTTGGTCTGGCTTCTAACGCTTAGCAACGATTAGCGGTGATTACACAATGGCAAGGAAATTTCCTGTATTCTGATAGGTCAGTGGGTGCCTGAAACAGTGATGTTATTACACAATAACATCACTGTGAGGATTTATTGCATCATTTGATCGCTATTGTCTCTTCAGAAACACAAAAAAATCTACTAAAAATGTAATTTTTTTTTTATTTTGTATAACATCGAGCTATTGTATATTTGCAATAAGGCACTCCAAGGTGTGTGATATTGTATAATAACGTCAATCCTGGGGTGGTGAAAGCACTTGGCTTCACCTCGTGCTTCAACCCACCACAGAGGTGACGATATTACACAATAACACAGACCTTGTCATGCTTTATTGCTTAATTAGCAGTCATTGACAGCTATTTAAGAGCTTGCAGTTATGCACTGAATTATCAAAGTCACTGCTACTGGATCTTGTTAGTATGTCTGGAGATGTTGTGTGTGTACCTGCTTGTAGCCAGCCTGCTTTTCCTCTGTTGTTGCTCTGCTGCTGTGATTCAGAAAGGTGATTTTAATTGTAAGCCTACACAGTGTTGAAGTGTAACACTCTTACTCTGGCAAACAAAATGGACATTTTAAAACAGATCGATGACATGCGTAAGACTTCTGTGCGACAGCTGGCAATCCAGCACAAATAACCCCTCACACCCTGAAAGTACACCCAGCTACCATGTGGCAAATCTTAAACAGCATAAGCGCACACACAGAAACAAGTTGTCCTCTCCAAAAAAAAAAGCAAAAGTGCACTTTGCAATAGGACGGACACTCAGTTATATCACCACATTCGCCATGTACCGAGTAGTCCGATATAAACGGGTTGCACTGTATTAGGGAAAGGGGAAATTGTTTAACCATCACACTAAGCTGAAGCTTGTTTCCAGGTGTGACCTGGGAGCACAAGGAACTTAAGTGACTTGCTCAGGGTCACACAGTATGCAAGTGGGAGCTGTGGGATTCAAACTCAGGTCTCCAGGTTTGCAGCTCAGTGCTCCAAACCACGGCGTTATACTGTCTCCTTTACACCTATTAGACCTTGTCTGAGCCTTCATAACTTTAGTGTTTTTTAAGATTTTGACCCAAATTTTCAACGTAGCCTTTTTACGACCCCACTTCATGAACGTGATAGGTGGACATTTTTCAAATATTTCCCGAAAGGTAATTTCTGCAGAGCAACTGTGAAATTACCTTTTGGGCTGGATTTGAAAAATGGCATCTGTCACATTCATGAGGTGGTGTGAAAAAATGGCTATGTTGAAAATTTGGGGTCAAAATGAAAAACATTTTACGAAGAAATGTTGTGTGCAGGGCCGGCCAGGAACCGGGTACCAGGACGTGATCAGGAGGGTTGGGCTGTCTGGCAGTGGGTGGGTTTTGTTTTACAGAAACCGGGTATGGGGATGGGATCCGGGAGGGGATTCTTTAGTAGCAGGAAGGATTCATTTTGGAACGTCCAACTGGGCACCAGGATGTGATTGGGAGAGGGTTGGATGTTTGGCAATGGGTGGGTTTGTTTTTTTATACGAAGGGAGGAAGGATGAAGAGCAGGCTGAGCATGATTCGGCTCAGCTACTTGCTGGGTGGTGTCATGTAAATGAAAAGAGCCAGCTGCTGTTTGATAGGAGCGGCTGACTCCTTTCAACTACAAGAATTTTCCACCATACAAGCACTGAACACTGTCATGATCAGCCTGGCAGATCACCAGGTTGTCACCGTTGAGCCCACTGCAGCCTGAGCCGCATTGCACCTGACAATATCACAAATCTGAAAGCTGGTAGTGTAACAAAACGTTTGATGCGCATGCGCGCACACAAACTTAAAAATCAGTTCATGCACAGCCCTCATTTTCACAAGTTAGTCTGTGAAGAGAGTCTGTTCACATGTAAAAATAAGGTCCCAATCTCCATGCGTAAACGGAATTCCTACAACAGGAAACCACAGAGAACCTCAGTATAAACAAATTTCACAAAGTGGTTGAATTTCAGAAAAGAAACTTGGTAGACCCCCATCCTGATGGACCTGAAAGTGGCTCTTTTTTTTTTTTTCTATTTAAGAAAAATATTGATACAAACATGCATTCTACAATGGCAAGGAAAATTCTTGGAAGCTGACTGGCTGCCGAGCCCTAGAGACAGTGATGTTATCTAACAGTAACATCACTGGATCTAGGACAGGTGCAGACATGACTGCATGTCCTCTACAGAAATCACTCCCCGCTCAGTCGACCAGGAAACCAGCTTTTATTTATTTATTTAGTTTTTGTTAACCGGGTAGGTACTCTTAGACAGCGTAGCTGCCTATTTTCAGGTACGACCCGGGAGATTACAACAAAGGGTATGCAGACAATAGTAGATACAAGAAACATCATGAGAACAAGTAGAAGTCAGACATAGTACGCTTATACAACATTTTCAGCAATGACAGTACATTTGCAGGAATCTGGCTTTACTGAAAGACGAAGCATTTACCGTCCATCTTTCACTTTCACTTCCTGTCACCTGGTGTTCTCCTTATGGTCCCCACTTCATTGCTAAAAATCACATAAATTTCAAATTTAAAACAAAGCCATCACTATAAATGGAATTTCAGTCTCCCTTCTGCCACCACAATCATACTACCATCAGTGAAACCGCTTTTTCAACAAATGTAGAAATAACCAAAAGTAAAATGAAGCCGTTACATATCATGGCTTGTCAGTCTTACTGCAGTTCGCATTCCCACCCCAAACGGCCTTGGTGCATGTCACATGCTAGACCTGCCGATCACAATCCATATGGCTTGCCTGCTTGCCTCCCTTCAGCCCACTGTAAATACTGTGTAGAACAACAATTTAGAGAGAGAAAAAGTCATTCCATGCAGGAATCACCCAAAGAACGAGAGCTACACAGTGAAACAGGGTGGGGGTGGGGTGACAACAGGAACGAACACTGCGACAGTACAGAAAAATGCAGCACATGCAGCACCACCTACTGGCCACAAAGAGCTGATGATAACTTTTTTTTAAATGTATACTTATCCATAGAAACATAAACAGATAAAGTATTTTAAAATGCATCTCTTTACTGTTTTTTATTTTAACATGCCATTGTATAATAGCAAAAAGGCACTCCAAGATGTGTGCTGTTGTGCAATAACATCCTTTCACAGGTGTTGAATGCACTCGGCCTGTGGCCTTGCACTTCAACCACCCAAGGCGTGACGTTATTACACAATAACACACACTCTGTCGTGCCTTATTGCTTAAATGTCTCATTTTTGGGGGGAGGGGCAGAATGGAGGTTTTGTATCTTACCCCCGTTGTGCAGCAGGAAGGCTGAAGCATTTTTCTTTTTGTAATTATAATTTTTAACAAGCTTTTCTAGTGTTCAACAATACTTAATACAAGCAACAGATGTACAGTAATACTGAGGGCTGATTACATTACATTTCAATGTCAAACCTGTAAATCAAAAGGAATGACCTTTATTCCTGCGCCTTATAGTTACGTAGGCTTCCTCTCTATGGGACAGCATGTGAGGAGATCCAGCTAGGAGCTGCTATATCAGAAAAACAAAAAAACAACAGAGGAGCAGGTTGGTCAGTTTCCTTGTGTGGGTGCCCATCAGGTTGCATTGGGGGAGGGGGTGCCAGGAATGAAAGCACTTTTTTCAGGTTATAAAAAGGGGTGGGGATTGCCAGGGCACCCCAACTGGAAGCTGAAGTAAAATTTTTAGAATGCTAGATTGATGGCACTGGAACTGAAGCCCCCTGTTTATCCACTGGCCACCTATGTGTGGAACAGATACGGGGCAAGCTTCCCTACACTCTGATGTGTTTAGTTCTGGTGACTGAATGGCTGATTGATTGAATGTCTGAATGAATGAATGAATTTATTCAGGACAGGACTGCTAGACTTAGCCATTTACAGAGTCAGCCCACGTTCATCTGATAGGTTACACATCACCACACACTGATGAAAGGTAAGGGACTGATTACATTGCGGACTGTGGCCCTCTGTTTATCCCCTGACCATACAACGTGCACATGTAGTCTACTCTTTTATAGGTCAGTAAGTTAAACATGATGCTAAACCACTGTTCCTGTATTGCTTTAATTTGCAACAGCTTTATATTTTCATTCTGTAAAGGCAACATTAGAGTTTGTTCCTGACAAAACCCCAGAAATATGGAATTAAGGACTGAAGGCATTGCAAGTATTTAATTAAACAATAAGGCATGACAGCGTGTGTGTTATTGTGTAATAATGTCACACCTCATGTGGCTGAAGCACGGGGCAGCAGGCCAAGTACGTTCAACACCTGAGAAGTGGCATTATTACACAGTAACATACATCCTGGAGTACCTTATTGCTATTACACAATGTCTCGTTTCTAAAATAAAATGAAAAAAAAAACATGAAAAATTGGTATAAAAATACTTTTTTAGTCATTGCTAGACAAGCACACCCATCTAAGGCTCTTCAAACCCAAAAACAGACCACCCAGCTGGTTCTCCCTTTTACTGACGAAAGCTCTGAAGGACCGAGACCACCTTTGGAAAAAAGCCAGGAAATCTCATTCAGAAGCCGACTGGCTCGCATTTCGTGCCACCAGAAACGCCTGCACCAAACTTAGCAGCATCAGAAGATAACAAGTACAATGCTGCAAAGTTTTGGAACATCCTCAAAGAGGTTGAAGGCCACACCACTATATCTTCACTCCCCACCAAAATAGTGTCTGGGGACAATGTCTTCACTGACAAAGCTGAGATCCTAAAACACCTTAATGATCATTTCGCTACTGCGGGACTAGCCTTCGACACCTCCCCAATCAGCAAACTGAGACCACACGGGATACCATTGTTGACACTAGACCCAATGCTAACTCTACTCAGCGTCACTCTGCTACCTTCAGTTTCCGACCTGTTACCTTCAAGCAAGTTGAGGACCTTCTATTGGCGCTGGATACAAAAAAAAGAGTGCTGGTGCAGACAACATTGAACCCTTCTTCCTAAAAATTGGGTACAGTCACCGGACCGCCCCCATTACCCATCCATTCAACTCCTACCTAATGCAAGGCACGCTACCCAACCCATGGAGAACTGCACACATCATCCCCTTGTTTAAATCCGGGGACCTGAGCAACATGAATAACTACCGGCCAATCTCCCTGCTACCCACTCTCTCTAAATTATTTGAAAAAATTGTTAACATCCAAATCAGGGAGCACCTGGACTCACAGAATCTGCTAAACGCCTCTCAATCGGGTTTTAGAGCTAACCACAGCACGGTTTCTGCCCTTACCAAAGTTACCACAGATTGGCAGACAGCCGTAGACTCCAAGAAACATGTGTTTGCTCTCTTTCCCGACCTCAGCAAGGCATTCGACACAGTGGACCACAACATTATGCTTAATGCTCCGAGTGACACTGGTCTTGACAATGCCGCCGTTAAATGGTTCACCTGCTACCTTACTAGCGGATATCAGCAAGTCAAAGCCTCAGGTGACCTGTCTCCTCTAAAACCATTGCTACGAGGTGTACCTCAAGGCTCCATTCTGGGCCCAATCCTTTTTACAATCTACATCAACAATCTTAACTCAAATCTACGCACAGCTAATGTTCACCTGTTTGCTGACGACGCTGTCCTCTACACCATCAACCCCATTCTGGACTTGGCATTTGAGGACCTACAGCAGGATTTTATTTCACTACAGCATAATCTAATTAAACATAAGCTCCTACTCAACGCTAAAAAAAATATTTTGTTAGATTATATTGTAGGCTAACAAAATATATAAAACCTGCTACATATTCCTTTATTTTTTGTCTTTGTTTCTATTGATGATGTTACCACTACTGCCTGAAGCAATGCCGTCATCCACGGGAAGATCAGGTTAGTGTGCTAAACGAGATCTCTGGGTTCAGATATCAGAGCCCTGAGATCAGATGATACAGTAACCTTACAAACACTGATTTGTAGAACTTTTGAAAAATAAAGAGCATTTAAGCAAGCTACTGTTATTTGCTCCCGGTGGCCATTTTGGGTCGGATCCAGTAATAGATGGTTCCGACTCCAAATGGCGTCTATGGGAACAAAGGAGTTAAAACATGGAACAGTTTGCCAGACCAGTCATATAATATACAGAATGGTCACACTTTTAAAACTACATTAAAGGGATTGCTAAGAAATGAGACAGTGTAATTACAGAGGACTTGCCTGTAATTGGGATTTCTGTATTTTTACTTAAAGTAACTAATTTTAATTTTCAAGTTAGTTGATATTATGCATGAGTTATTGTGTGAATTGTATTGCTATAAAAGTTTGTTTACTGTATTTACTGTTAAGCAATGTATGTATGTTTATGCAATGTATGTCCTGTTACACAACCAGGTCAAGACAGTATGAAGGCCAAGTGACCCAGTGCTTTTTACCCAGCCAACAGAATTAAAAAAAAAAAAAGTAAATCATTAAATCAGGTACCATCACTACAACTCATAACAGCAGCTACCCAAACAAAAACAACTTACAACATATCAAAGATATGCTCATAGACCTTACGTTAAGACTCTGTGGATTTAAAAAGCTCCACAGGGAACGTTCGAAGACAGGCGGATGAGGCTGGGGAAGAGTCACAAATATTGAAACCCAGATGGAAACCCTTAAGCCCTGTCCACCCTAGCACTTTTTCCATGTTTTAAACTATGTTAACTCCATTAACATGGTTTAAAAGTATTCAGTCCAAACTGTAGCACAGTAAAACCGAGCAAGAATCCAAGTTCAAACACCATGTTAAAACCCTGCTTGGAGCAGGGTTTTAGCATTTAGCAGTTTCTGACCAACACAGTTAACTCAAACTCAGTTGACAGCAGCATGGATGTGATCTGTGCTGTAACACTGTTTAAGGAAAGCACCACCACACCACAATCTCTGTTTTTTTGGGGCAGCAGGAAGGGGAACAAAACTCACACACATTGCCGAGCTTGCAGTGAGCTCCTGAACAAAGCAATGTAATTTTCCGCCGGATCCACTGCTGCTCCTGATCGAGAGTGTCTTGGCATGCACTGTGGTGCCCGCAATGCTTTACAGTACTGCTGCAATCATGCCTGAGAACTTGAGCAGGCAAGCACGGTGTTGGAACACAGTGTGGATGCGCTGACAACTGTGTTTAAGCACGAAAATGAAAACATTTTTGAAAACATTTTGTAAAATTGATGTCAGGATGAGTGGGGCCTTAGAGATACAGTGGCATACTTAGAAGAAAAAACAGTGTTTCACAGTAAACAAGCAAACTACTTAATGTACAAAACTGATGACCTGGAAAACAGGGGGAGGAGCAACACTTTCAGAATTTTTAGTATACCTGAAGGGGCAAAAGGAAATAACACTATTCAATTTTCACAGCACTTTTTTTATGTATTTATTTGCTTTTGTTTACCAGGTAAGCACACTAGACAGCCAAGTGCCTATTTTCAGGAGCGACCTGGGAGGTTACAAGGTACAGACGAGAACAGTTTGGCAGTAGACATCACATCACATGTGAAACAGTTTGGTACAGGTGTTTGACAGCAGTCAGTATACAGAACATCACAAATACATACTAGTGGGCTGGAGCCCAAAAGCTCAGAGACAGTACAGAATATTCGCTTAATACGTACAGGAAGGCATGAAAGGAACACATTTCTAGACAATACAGCAGATAGCCACAATACTGGGCCACCAGTGGCACTGGCCCCTCAAAACAGAAAGGGCGACATTGATCTCTTGGTCCTCGCCCACATCCTTGGGTAAGACCTAGACCTATCACTGCAAATTTCTTGAGGTACACAATCAAGGACGAAATACTACAGGGAAGAGAAACGACCTTAGTGGAGAGGGGACAGAATTCTGCTTTTTCAAGACTTTTCTAGTGAAGTAGTACAAGAAAAACTTTTAATGAAGTCAAACAGAGACTATATACAGTAACTTGGTGCTGTCATATGTCTTCAGATAGTCTGATGTACTTGTTGTGTCACAACTGAGTGGCAAAACATACAGTTTTAACACCTCTGAGGCTGTTAATAACTTTTTAAATGGATTTTCTGAGAAAACCCCATTCAAAAGTCAACTTGATATCACAGGATAGAACGCTCGAGACTCAGCAAGCTCATGCTCCTACTGACTCAAGAATATTCTGCCAGAACCTCGGACACAGGCACATGAAGGCCAGCTCTAATAATTCCTTGAACAACAGGCAAAGCCCTATCCCAAATGAAACTGCTGGCATAAAACCAATCCTTTCCACTCCCCATTTGTACTCGTTAGCAGCTAAAACAAAACCTAAGTACAAAACTATATGGACATCCAATACCACCAGAGAATCCAAACCTTCAGCCAGATCCAGTCTCCTTCCCAAGCCAAGTAACAAGTAACAGAGGTCCAAACCTTCAAAAAAGAAACACATCCTGTAGCAGAGAGCGCCAGCGAACACCCTCCAACTACTCCTCACAGTCCTCTCCTGAACCAGACTCACTAATGCAGCCTAGCCCTAAAGGAGTGGATGCCAACTAACTTTCTTCACAACCAGTCAGAACTGACTTCACTGAACCGATAACCGGAAATACTTCCAGTTGCTCCTCAAACTCTCTGTAGTGCTACTCACCTCGGACTACGATTTGGCCAACATGAAGTAGAAATCCTAACATGAAAGAAAAGATTACATCAAGTAAAAAGCACACTTTCCTCCTAAATCTCCCATTGGTAAGCAACAAATACTGTCACAACCTACCTTTACAATGTGGTTTATCAAAGTGACTTTTTACGATCAAGCCGCTTTTTTAGCTGGTATCAAATCCGATCACCAATCAACTATCTTAAACTGAGGGGGTCAATCTAAAGCTTCTACAAGACTATAACTTGAAGTGTTTGTCTTGCGCCATTTTTCATGGTTGGATACATCCGTCTCTTTCCTCCTCATCTGCGTTTATGTGACAGGCTCACAGGACATGGAGAGTTTTATACAACGCAGCAACACAGTGGTAAAATGATCTGCATTAATAACTCCTTGGCACTGTTTATGTTTGGGCTCCCAGTCAACTGGAACAAAACACAGACATTACATAATTGATCTACGATCTTTAAAATGATTTACAAAAAAACTATGAGGACTGGATAAAAGATAAAAATAACATTAGGTCTAAATACTACAAATAACTCGGAGAACCGTTTAGATGTAAACATCACTCGACTCCTAAATGACACAGAAATAGATCCAATTAGATGAAGGAACAATAGGTTCCAGAGAGTATAGGGAGTATATGAACATACGAATCTTCCAACAGAAACAAGCCTCATGGTCTATTAAGTCTATTAATGTGCAGCTAGCCCCTACATTGCAGCTGCCCCCCGCATTTACTCCCCCACCCTGTCCCACCCCTTTAAAACTGCCCACTTTCCTACAGGATACCACCTCTCGGCAGAACGCTCCACTTAGCCACCACCTTCTCTGTGAAAAAATGTCTCCTCATCTCTTTCCTATATCTTCCCTCCTCCAGTCTGAGACCATGCCCTCTCGTGTCCCTCCCCTCCCCTGCCCCCTTCCCGACTTAAATACCCATTCTGTATCTGTCTTGTTTATCTCCGTCATGTATTTAAAGGTCTCAATTATATCCCCCCCGATCCCTTCTCTCCTCCCGTAAGTACATATTCAGCTCCCTCAGACTTTCCCCATAGGATCTGTCCTCCAAACCCTGGATCATCTTTGTTGCCCCGTGCTGCACCCCCTTCCAGTAATCTGACATCCTTCTTCAGAAACAAGTGCCAGAACTGCGTGCAGTACTCCAGGTGTGGTCTGACCAGTAACCTGTACAGAGGCAGGATCACCTCCCTCCTTCTGGAGGAGATTCCTCTCGCAATACACCCCAGCATTCTGTTGGCTTTAGCTGCCGCCTTCCTGCACTGAGCTGAGTTGTTCATATTCCCCGTTATAACCACCCCTAGATCCTTTTCTTCCTTGGTGGTACCTAACTGAACCCCTCACAACTGGTATTTCCTCCCAGGGTTCCTTGTTTCGAAGTGCAGTACCTTGCACTTCTTAACACTGACCCCCAACTGCCACATTTCAGACACTTCTCCAGTTTAGTTAGGTCATCCTGTAGCCCTTGCAACCCTACTATGTCGTCCACCATCACCCTCATCTTGGTATAATCAGTGAACAGACTGATCTTACTCCTGATGCCATGTGAGATATCTGATACAAAATCCCAAACAGCACTGTGCCCAGTACTGAGCCCTGAGGAACCCCACTCATCACAGCCCTTGGGGATGAGAGTTCCCACCACCACCCTTTGCTGCCTCCCCTTCAGCCAGTTCACAATCCAGTTCACCATCTTTGTCCCCGCCCCCACATACTCTAACTTTACCACCAACCACCCATGAGGCACCGAATCAAAGACCTTGCTGAAGTCCAAATATGGGACATCCACTGCATGACCCTTGTCCAGTTCCCTCGTCCCCCTGTTGTAATACTCAACTAGGTTGGTCTGGCAGGATCTCCCTAATATGAACCCATGTTGCTGACTGTCCTGGAGTCCATTGTCTTCCAAAAAGGTCACCAGCCTCTCTTTCAGGATTGTGTCCATTAGTTTCCCTACAATGGATGTGAGGCTTACTGGTCTGTAATTGCTTGGTTCATCCGTTGGGCCACTTTTGTGGAGGGGCACCACGTGAGCCATCCTCCAGTTCTGTGGCACACATCCTGTGTCCAGGAAGGTATTGAACAGGTCTGCCAGTGGCCCCACCAGGACCTCCGACAGTTCTTTCAGCACCCTAGGGTGAATGCCATCCAGTCCAGGTGCATTATCTTACCATCAGAGCCTTCAGACCCTCCAGCATCCTGCTCTTTGTAATTACCTCATCTGTCACCCCATCCCTCCCTTTGCCCACCTTCCCCATCCCCTGAGGTTGCTGCCGCCCTTCTCTTTTATGAATACAGAACAGAAGTACTCATTCAGTGCTTCTGCTTGCTCCAACCCTTTCTCCACCCACCCGCCCCCGTCCTTCCTAACCCTCACTATCTGGTCCTTGCATCTCCTTCTCTCCCCCTTATGTACCTGAAGAAGTCCTTTTCCCCATCCTTGGTGCCCTTTGCCAGCCTCAGCTCTCTGGAGGCCTTGGCTGCCCTGACTAGTCTGGTTACCTCATTGGACTTCTTCACATACACTTCCCTGTCCTCCTCCTCCCGTGCCTCTCCAAAATGTCCCCCATCTTAACAAAATAAGCCTTTCTGAAATCACCCACCCTGGTTCTCATACCTACAGCATCCTTGCCCATGTTGAGCATGAACCACACCGAGTTATGGTCACTCCCAGCCAGCGGGCCTTCCAACCCCCAGCTCCCTTACAGCCTCCCCATTAGACAGTACTAGGTCTAGAGTTTTTCTCAACCAAGTCGGCTCGTTAACCATCTATGCCAGGAAGCTGTCCTGGAATGCATCCAGTAGGACCCATTTCCTTGCACTCAAGGTGGCTGGGGTGCTCCAATCCACTCCTGGTAGACTGAAGTCCCCCATAATCACTGTGTTCCCCTTCCCAAAGACCCTCCTGATCTGCTCCTCTAATTCCCTGTCCAAATCCTCAGCCTGAGCTGGTGGCCTGTACATCACTCCCATCCTAAGTGTCCTACTTTTTGAATCCTGGAACTGCATCCATAATGCCTCAGTTCTACCCTCTTCCCTTACACACCCCTCCCTTACGTAAATCGCCACACCACCCCTTTCCCGTTGCCCCTATCCCTTCTGTACATCCTATATCCTGGGATCATCAGATCCCAATCCTGGCATTGGGTGGCGTAAGTCTCTATGATGGCCGCAATGTCCACCACCCCCACTGCCAAGACAGCCTGCAACGCAGCTCCTTTGTTCCTCAGGCTTCTTGCATTCGGAGAGATGACCCTCCAACTTTTTCCCTTCCCTTCCTTAATCCATTTCTCTCCATTCCTAACCCCCCAAGATCCTTCCCTGGTACCATTCTTATTAGCTCGGTGGGTAAGCTCATTCGTCTCCCCTCTCTGGCATCTCTGCATTCCTTCTGCACACTTTCCTCCCCCCACACCTAGTTTAAATCCACCTTGGTTGCTATGTATTCCCCAGTCTCTGCTTTAATACCTCCTGCCCCACCTTACTAAAATGTAACCTGTCCTCTGCAAACAGGTCACTGTTGTCCCAGATGTTACCCCAGCCTCCCACTAGCCCATACCCTTTGGTTCGACACCACTCTCTCAGCCAAGTGTTGAACTCTTCTATCCTTACTTTCCTCTCTGTGCTTGCCCTGGGTACTGGGAGCACTTCTGAGAAGGCCACTGATCTCACTGCCTCCTCACACAACTTCCCCAGTTCCTCAAACCTCTCCCTTACCAACCTGACCGTGCTACCCGCCAAGTCATTTGTAACAAGTGCACCACTACATGCAATTTCTCTCTTCCTTATCTTGCACACTTGAGAGTAGACTG
Organism: Neoceratodus forsteri; assembly: GCA_016271365.2. Taxonomy (NCBI): domain Eukaryota; kingdom Metazoa; phylum Chordata; order Ceratodontiformes; family Ceratodontidae; genus Neoceratodus; species Neoceratodus forsteri. The sequence continues at coordinate 1,544,669,925 of CM028131.1, read as the reverse complement.
TCCCACCCTATCTGCTGTCAGTCCAGGTACTGATTCCACCCACATTCGACTATGCCACTCCCCTTTGCTTCTCCATCTGACTCCTTTCAGGATTGAGTCACCCAGCACTAAGACCCCGCCCCCCTCACCTTTGTGCCCTCGCACCCTCCTACCTTCCTTGCACCTGCTTCCAGAACCCACCCTGTCCTGCATATTCGCGGCTTAATCTTCCCCCTCTGCTATGCCCCCCAACCCTACTAGCTGATCTGTCCCACATGCTTTGCCTCCTGCCTCTACCCTAGTCCTGCCCCCTTCCCTATTGCTCCCCTCATCTGACCTCCCCCCCGGCCCCCAATGCCCTCCCCACATCCTCCTCCTTCCCTACCTCGCCGGGGCCCCATTTCACCTTCTCCCTCCTCAGCCTTCGCCCCCTTGCCTTCTCTTTTGCCCATATCCCTTTCCCCCTGCTCTTCCTACTCCTATCCCCATTTTCTGTCCGAGTGTTGCCCCCTAGGCTTACATTCCCCCCTCTTCCTCCTGCTCCCGCTTGGACAGCCCCATCCTCATCATCCACCACTGAGGCCAGCAAAGCGAACCTATAGCTGGACTCAGTGCTTCTACTGTTCGCTTCTCCCCTTGTGCTACCCCTAGATTCCCCTTTGCTGCTTCTGTAATTGTTTACCCTGTTCCCTAGCCTCTGTTTCCACTGGTTCTGTGCTCCTGATTCCCCAAGGGGGTGGCCATCCTATACTAGTTGCCAGTCTCCTTTTCCCAGTCCTTGCTAACTCCCTTCCTAGCAACTGTACTTATGCTTCCAGACTCCTCAGCCAGTGACAAATCGAGCCCCCCCAGCTTCCACAATGTGTCCATCCAGATAGCCACCCCACATCCATTGCAACCCACTATTCTTCCCATCCTGGATTGTCTGTGGTCCTCCTGCCCCCAGCACCAGTCCCCCTTTCCCTGCTGCCAACCCCTCTCCTGCAGCCGTAATCCCCCCCCATTGTAACCTTTCCTAGTATGCCACATTGTTATTCTTCTAGTCCCTACCGGTCCTCCTAATTTCTGTGTTGGATCCCCTTACACTAGGAGGCAGTATAGCACAGTGGTTTAAGGCTCTGAGCTGCGGATCTGAAGACAACCTCCCTGCTGACTGTTTGGATCATATTGATGAGCATCACCATGACGATCTCCTCTTTCTCTTAATATACAAAGATATTGACTTCCGGTGACGTCATGCTCCCTGGCACATCTTAATTAGGAGCTCCCACTGTGATCAACATTAAAACCTCCAAATTTCAGCCTCTTAAATAGAAATGAATCTACCCAAAACATACGGAGGACACAAAATGCCACGAGCAAGGGACAGAACGAAAATCAAAGCGATTGCAACGCCGGATGAAGAAGGATTGTCAGAGGGAGACTCAGAAAACAAGGCCTCCTGGGACTCATCGGCCTCACACCGTAGCGCGACTACATGTAGCCACGTCCAAGTAGACACTCTCCAGCGACAAATGGTACAGATGCTCGTTGAGCTCCGGGATTTTCGTAAAGAAATGCGATCTACTATTTCGGGCCTTCGCACCGACATTACTAAATTGGAGAAGCGGCAAGAGACCACCGAGACTCAAGTCACCGAAATGGATGGCAGGGTGGATTGCACTGAGAGAGCTATCGTGCAGCTACATCACAGTAGAAAACAGCTCCAGGACAGGGCCGATGATGCGGAGAGCAGGAATCGCTGCAACATCCGGACTGCTGGCATACCTGAGGGAGCCGAGGGCTCGGATATCATCCAATTCCTGCAGAACACCCTCTGTGAAGTGCTTGCTCTCCTGCCTCACTACACCCTTGAGTTTGAGCGTGTTCATCACACCCTAGGCCCAAGACCAGCTCCTGGGGCACGACCGAGAGTGATATTAGCTAAGTTCCTACATTTTTAGGAGAAGGAGAGTGTGCTATATGTGGCGTGGAAGAAGGGGGGGGTACTCCTCAACAATCAGCAGTTATATTTTGAAAATGATTTTGCCCCGGAGGTTATGTTAAGACGGAGGGCCTACATCCCCATCATGAAAGCACTCAAAAATGCAGGCATTCGATTCAGGACGCCATATCCAGCGAAGATGAGAATTTACTTCAAGGATGGTACCCTCACCTTCAATTCAGCGACTGCAGCAATGGTGGCTTTGAAATCTAGGAAGATAGATGTCCCCCAGCAAAGAATCAGAGCAGACACAGCTGGCCCCTCGATTGCAGCGAGACTTGCCCAGAAAATGTGGAGTGGTGAGCAGCGCGAGGCACAGCGGCGTCAGGGAGCAGAAGCAATACTGGACATTGTAAGCGCCCCGAAGGCACGACAAACTGCCCCCATCCCTGCCCGTTTGGAGTCCTCGGACCCCCCCCCCCATGAAGCTAAAGCCAACTGTCCAGAACAACAAGTATCTTCTCTGAAACAGACACTATTGGCATAAACATACCATTGTTTGATTAATCAATTAAGGTTAAACTCTGGGATTCCTGAGGGCGCAATCAGGCACTGGTATAACCATTTAAATTTCAGTTCTGGGAGTCTGTGGGGCCTTGTGTAGTAGATGCTCCCTGCCGGCCATGTGTGGCTGGTGCCCAGTCCTTGCCTCCCCCTTGCTCCCCTGAAGCTGCCTTGGGAGCGATCGGTGCACTTCGCCAAGTGCTTTTTCTCCCCCGCCCCTTGTGTTCCCCGCTCTCCCTCCCTTCCACCTAGGTCCCTGACCTCGCAGTGATGTTCTAGATTGGGAAACTGTTGGTGGGTGCTTGCTCCCCCCCATGTGGGGGTGCAAGGCACAGTGTCGATGCTGTCTGATGGCTTGGCTTGTCTCTCAGGGCTACGTGCACCCTCGCCCAACCTAGGAGAGACGAACGGAGAGAGCGACATCGATCTGAGTTATGGCTCTGGCCATACAATATTAGGTGAGCTCCCCACGGCTGAACATATTCCCGTATTTCGGAAGGGGAGTGTGCAAGGCCTGCTATGGCCTAAACCCTGCAGCTTCAAATTTCTAACTCTACATGGGAAGTGGGGGGTGGGCCTTCCGATCCCGTATGAGAATGCTGCAGACTGAGAGACACCTCTATTACCCGTAAGTTTTTTTTGTTTTTTTTTGGGTTTCCCTGGGTCACCTTGGAGCCAGTCCAGGGTGGGGGGGATGAATTCAGACCCAGGCTCGCTGCAGCGCACAGGGTTCCTGCCCTTTACCAGGTAAGCTGCATATTTGCATCCCAGTTTTAATGTGAATAAACAATGCTGATTACTTCTTATAGTTAAGTATGTTATTACAGTCATCTGCGGGGATGCGGGTTGAGTGATTGATTGGGATGGGGGGGACTGAGCGGTTGGCGCACTGCCCTTCAATAATTAACCTGATCTCTCAGTTGGGGCATCACTGTGTACTGTATAAGCCCTGACGATAAGAGATAATGACATGTTGTGGAGGTGGGTGCCAGTTAATGTGTGCTGTCTGCTCATCACAGGTGCCCCGAAATTGGATGGGCCATGGGGGTCCGCATGGTTGGGAAGGGGTTGGTTGGGGGGCTGATTTTCTGACTCCTCTTCCTCCCCCCCTTCCCCCCATGGGAGCCGCCACACCCGTGATTTTGGGGTGCCATTTAACTCCATAATTTAATTCCTCTTCACTCCCTGTTAGAGTGGCATGATTAGGCCTACCTACGTAAGATGACAACAGAGGAGGGACCATGCTCTCTCTTTACTTGCTAAGCGGGACTGGGGGATACAGGTGGTTCCTGCCCTCTCCCTTCCTTGCTGGTAGCCCGAGCACGAATCCCTTGCTTAAGGCTACCCTTTTACCTATTACACCCTCCCAAAGGTCGATCACTGCCTTTCCATATGGCGTCTTGTATTTTTCCCTTTTTTCATTTGTTTTTTTCCCTGTATCCTATTTAGACACTATAGACGTCTGGAGGACCCCCACCAAAGGGAAGACTCCTCCTCGGATGGAGATTTCTCGCTTCAGGGTCTAGAAATGACCCTGCTCCATGGAAGCACTAGTTTTTGTTGTGCCGACGTAGTAGCCCAGTTGGCTGCATGTTGGAACTTGTTACAAGTTAGGTTTTTAGTACTAGTAAATATTGACTCCCTGTTGCAAGTTAACTTCTTACATGAAGTATATGCTGTGAAAGGATTGTATGTGTATCAGATTTGTTGTTGTTCTAATAATCTAGTCGACTATCACTATGTAAAGGGATCTAGAAAACCTCTGACAGAGGACCCCCAAGAAGATCTGCTTGTCCGCGGGCAGGAGGGGAAACCCCTCGACAGCGTCTCACCCCATGTTCAGCTCATGACCTCTCCGCACCTGAAACTCCTATCCCATTACATAAATGGCTTAACCTCTCCAGTCAAGAGATCCAGAGTCCTAGCATACTTGAGGATGAGTAAATCTGATTTGATCTACCTACAAGAAACCCATCTAAATTCTACAGAACATGCCAAGTTGGCATGGCTGAGTCGTGGTGAGGTCTTTTACTCCTCTAGCGGTAGAGGCAGACGTAGAGGAGTAGCAATTATAATACCCCCACACACCCCCTTTAATCCAGGACTGCGTTGGGCTGACCCTGAAGGTAGACTTATTATCGTACAGGGCACAATTGGTGCCAGGCAAGTTACCCTGGCGAAAGCATATTTTCCTCCGGGTCTCCCTGTCTCTCAACTGAAAACACTCCTGGATAAAATAATTCAAATGACCAGAGGGATCCTTCTGTTGGCAGGAGATTTTAATCTCCTTCCAGACACTATTTTGGACTCCTCCAATCCACATCCCCCAAGGAAAACAGCTAACCAAAAACTCTTCAAGAGATTTACACAGGAGGTGGGCTGGTGCGATGTTTGGCGCCATGCACATCCTCAAGCGTAAAACTATTCCCATTATTCCTCAGTACACCGTACTTAGTCATGCATAGACCAAACCTATAACCAAATTGAAAACCTAAGCATATTACAGGATGCACGGATGGGTGACATAACCCTTTCCGATCATGCCCCCTTAGTTACCACCTGGGACATGGGTTTACTACCCAAAAATACCCAATGGAAACTCAACCCTTATTACCGCGGGTCCAAGCAATTCCAAGAATACCTTCTAGACAAAATTAAGGAAATTGTAGGAAATAACCCCCCAGAAGAATCAACTCCTGCAATACACTGGGACACAGTGAAATCTGTCCTTCATGGGCATATAATTCAGCACACAGCGGAACTAAACAAACAAAGAAAGGAGCAGAAGACCAAATTACAGGATACATTACACTTTTTGCAAATGGCTCACAAACGGGGATACTTCGGTTTTCCCTCAGCTACAACAAACCAGGTCAGACCTTGATCGCTTAGCCTTACAACAAACAGAGATCACCTTAACCTTTTTAAGACAAAGATATTATGAAGTAGGGCCTAGAGCAGCAAGGTTATTAGCCTACCAGATCCGAAAACAAAAGAAGTCCTCAGTTATAACTACTATCAGACACCCTTCACATGGCCAACTATTAACTAAGTTGCATGACATAACAGAGGCATTCACTTCCTACTACTCCACTTTACACACCCCAGAACAAACCCCTAATGCCCAGCAAATAGGTCACTATCTCCACCCTATTACCATACCTAAACTCTCAGACACCCAGAGGGAAACCCTAACCACTCTGATAACAGAAATTGAGCTGACCACTGCCTTAGCCAGAGCGAAAACCCTTAAGGCCCCTGGACCAGATGGGTATGGAATTGAATTTTACAAGGTAACTAGATCCCAGGTTCACCATAAACTTTTGAGGCTTTTCAATTCTATTCTGGAGGGAGACTTGCCCCCACCCTCATGGTCGTATGCGACCATCTCAGTTATCCCTAAACCAGGAAAACACCCCCAACTCTGCGGTTCCCACAGACCAATCTCGGTTCTAAATACTGACTACAAACTACTTATGTCCATCCTAGCCCACTGCCTAGATGCTTTTCTCCCCCAGCTTATAGATAGGGATCAAACTGGCTTTGTGAGAACTCGATCCACCACTGATAATATTAAGCACACCCTCCATTTGTCCCATAAGATGTATTCTACTAACACCCCCTCAGTCTTAATCAGTCTTGACGCCGAAAAGGCGTTCGATAGGGTGGCTTGGCCATTCCTATACCAGGTACACCACAAAATTGGGTTCCCACAGACCCTAACTAGGGTCATTCAAAATATATATGCGACCCCCCAGGCTTGCGTAAAGATAGATGGACACCATTCTAGGTATTTCCAGCTGGGCAGAGGGACCAGGCAAGGCTGTCCCCTCTCCCCACTCTTATTCGCTTTATTTATCGAACGCCTCGCACAGTGTATTCGGGAGTCACAGAGCCTCACTGGAGTTACTCTGGGAGGCACGGAGCACCGAGTTGCGTTATATGCAGATGATGTGCTACTTTACCTCAAGAACCCAGAAAAATCACTCCCAACAATAAGGCGGCTCTTGGACGAGTTTGGACAGGTATCTGGATACAAGTTTAACCTTTCCAAGACTGAGATTCTCACATTCCACTACTCCCCGTATCCCAATGTACAAAACCTTTTTCCCTGCAACTGGTCCCTGACTAAATTGAAATACGTAGGTATCCAATTATCCCAATCCCCAGCAGACTACTATAAAAATAATTCTGCCCCTTTCACCTCTCAACTTAAAACTGAACTGGCCACATGGAACACACTACCACGAAGCCTCTTCAGAAGAATAGAGCTAGTCAGAATGGTAGTCCTCCCCAGGGCCCTTTATCTATTCCAGAATGTCCCCATTCCCCTTATGGACAAAACATTCCAGATATGGAATCGCTCCATCTCAAGATTAATTTGGGCAGGGCAGAGACCTAGAGTTTGTCTTAAGGTGCTCACTCTCCAAAGATCGGAAGGGGGGCTTTCAGTTCCCGACCTACAGCTATACCATAATTCAGCTCTGCTTACACATTTGATGGCAAGGCAGAACGGTAAAACTAGCCCACACTGGGCAGAAACTGAAATGTCTCTTATTAATAACAGGGACTATTTCAGGAAAATATATGGGCAACACAACGAACCTCTCCCTTCCAACCTCATGAACCCATGGATAATTCACTATCTAAATGCTTGAAGAAATATAAGGAGCTCACAACATCTAGAACATTTTATACCCCTTATATGCCCCATAGCAAGCCTAGACCAGTTCATCCCTATCAGAATGGATCATGGGTTCTTAGTGCGGGAAAGACTAGGCTTACTATATCTCTCACAGGTCACAACTCAGGGGAAAGTACAGTCATTTATTGAAATTCAAACCCAATACAATTTACCCCGTAGGGACTTCTATAGATATTTACAGCTACGTCATTATTATGATTCCCTGCCTCTCCCAATTCGAATGCCCACACAGGTACCCCCCCAACGATCAGCCTTCAAATCTGACTGAATAACTCCCATGAGCAAAGACACACATACTCTCAGCATATTACCACTCCCCGAAAACTCAACCGCTAACCATTACTGATAATATAAGACTCCAATGGCAAGAGGAGCTAGAACATCCCATTACTCCTGAGGAATGGCAGAAAGCATGCCAATATGTCTCTAAGGTAACCAGCTCCCATCAGTGGTGTGAATACACATGGAAAAACCTTCAGAACTCCTATAATTACCAGTCACTATACCCATTCCAGCTCAGCAGCATGCTGGCATCAGTGCGGAGAGGTGAGAGCCATCCATACATATATTATGTGGACCTGCCCTAAACTTCAACCCTTTATAACAGCTCTCCAGGCTAACCTGTGAGAACTCTTTGGTCCACAAATTCAATTAACTGGAAAAATGCATCTTTTACTATTAATTCCTAGGGAACTTAGAAAACCCTCCATTAGATACCTTCTCCACCTCCTTCTTATGGCAGCCAAAAAGGCCATTACAAAAGTATGGTTAACCACAAAAACCCCAACTATTCAAGATCGGAGGCAGATAACTGAACAGATATACTTCATGGAGCGGATAACTCATAACCTAAATGATCAAGGAGATCAATTCAACTCCTGGTGGTCCCGATGGCAGTTATATTACATGCTGCAAGATGACTCCTTTGTCCCGTAAGTCCCACTACTGGGGAAGAGAGACTCTTAAGACAGCTATAGTCACACATTGTCCTTTCTAGATCCTCACATCTGATTGCCCACCCACTACCTCCTCCCTAACCCTGCTTCACCATCATAAATAACCCCTCTCCCCACTTTCTCCTTTTGCAAAAACTGGGTTGAGGCGCTGCAGGGACCCCCACAAAATACCTTCCCACCGTACCCCCCCCGCCATTCCCTCTCCCTTAAGTGGAATGATTGATGGGAAACAGAATAATTCTTCACATGTAAGAATGCAGAATGTGATACTAATTAATATGAAACCTCATTTTAAGCTGCAGATCAAACGATCTTTTTTATTCAGTATATTAACTGTTGTAGATAGATCTTTCATAATGAGCATGGAGTATTTCGACCCCTTTTTTATCTAAATTATTAAAACTAATATAATAGAGGCCTCTGTCATGAAGCTATAAACCTACTGTATAAATGCTTTCTGGAATTGATTCCATTACTATGTGTAAAATCTGGATACTGTAAACAGTCTGATGTGTCAACGATGTATGCTGAAAACTCAATAAAAGTGAAATTATAAAAAAAAGAAAAAATATTTTTACACACTAACAAAAAAGATTCTTTAAAATTATTTTTTTATTATAAAACAACAAGCCATTGTATAATAGGAATAATGCCCTCCAGGGTGGGTGTTATGCTGGGATAACATCCCTTCTCGGGTGTTGGACGCCCTTGGCCGGTGGCCTCGGGCCCAACCACCAGAGGTGGGATGTTATCCCAGCATAACACCCACCCTGTCAGGCATTATTCCTTTAATAACTGCCCTTTAAACAGCATGCCTCTATGGTCCAAACCACTAATAACTTTTAAAGGCTCTCTCCTCATTTATTATGAGTGACAAAAATTGGGTATTAGAAGAGGTACTCAACAACAAATCCCAAACCCTCCTCTCCTTTGAGGACTTAAAAGAAAAATTCCACGTAAACAAATTTCAATTCTTATCCTACTTGCAACTAAGGGATGCTCTTCTAAAAACAATCCTAACTTTAAAAGTCACTGGCTCACCTTGTTTTCATTTTTTGGTAGAGAAGGAAATCCAAAATGTTCTTGATATCCTGGCTCTCTTATTTTAATTGGTGGATCGGTTTGCAGGTAAGCTATGGGTTATTGATGAGACTGGTCCCAAGAATGGACGCCTGCCCCGAGTCTAGTCCCATACCTATCTTTGGGTCATGTTGCTTTGTGGTTTCATATTCCCCATTAGATCATTTTCAACTCTTGCAGATGATGTTATGTGATGGACTCTAGGTCTAGTTTGGTTTGTCGCTCCCCACACACACAAGTTGGTTGTACTGTGACTTAAAGTTACTGTAGTTTGTTTATATGTCTTTTTCTTCTTAGACTACTGGATGTTTGGACTGACACTGTTTGAGTTAGCATATCTACTTTATTGGTAGTCTCCTTGTGTTTTTCTGCTGTGTTTTGTAAAATAGTTAATAAACTTTAATTTAAAAAAATCCTAACCTCTAATTATTCCTTGCAAAAATGTCCATGGGATCAATTCATTAAGATAGAGAAACTCAAGGAAGACAAGCTAAAGAAAAATGGGAACTAGAATTCCAGACTAGAATTTCCCAAGATAACTAGGCATCCACACTGTTCCTGGCCTACCTCAGAGGTAGGGAACTGCAAGGTAAGCTGATTCAATAGAAAATTCTCCGTCATTATTCTCTATCTCCCCAAAAATGGGAAAGTGTGGGCTACTCAGAAACAATAAATGCTGGAGATACGGATAAGGAAATGCGGGACTGAGTCACATGCTGTGGTCCTATTTCATAATAACACCACTATGCTCCAATCTTCATAAGATCCCAATTTCAACCTTAATATTTATTTTAGGAATTTTCAGTCCCCAAATTTTTCTTAAAATATTCCAGGAACTTTGGTTTACTACTGCAGCCCTGTTCCTTAAATGCATCATTCATCATGCTGAGAAACTGGGGCAGCGTGTGGGGGGATAACGAAAGAATTACTTTCAGGCTACACAGAGATCTTCTTGGGTTATGACAGTTTCTGCAGAAATAAAAAAAAGTAATACATTCCATAGAACTGGTAAAAAATCCTTTATACATGGGTGTGATAGTTCTGCTGATAAGAAAGCAAAGAACTGCACATACACACACACACACACACACACACACACACAGTCTTTTTTTAGGGAGGCGCAGAGAACATAAGCATTTAGCAACCGATAGGCCTTCTGCAATCCGGTTCTATTCATGGAGAGGAGCCAACATCTCAGACCTGAATTATAATCACCCAGTATTTCAAAGACGGTCTTTTTTTTAATCTCTGCACCTATCCAATTATCTACTTCCTTATCAACAGAACTGTCACACCCATGAGTTAAAGATTAATCAGTTCTACCAAAAGTATTACGTTTGTTTTTCTGTAGAAACTGCCATAACCTGCAGAAAGGCGCTGAGTAGCCTGAAAGCTTGTGATTTGTAAATTTCCTTACTGGCCCAATAATAGTTCAGTGGTCTAGTCTATTTCTTATCAAGCTTAATAATATAAACAGTATTCCATAGCCAGGGAAAGTGCAATTTATGTGCTGTATACTTTATGCTACTGTATCTATGTAATACTGGTTATTGTTATTCTTTACTATATAAAAAATTCAATTAAAACTATTATGGAAAAACAAAAAAAGCTAATGGAGAACCAGATTAGGAACCTAAAGTTCCCGGAATGGTCCAAGAACTAGGTCCCCTTTCAAAACACGCAGGTGTGCGGATAAAGTCCCACACTATCAACAGTGTTATTTGTCGCATTTCTGCCACATGGACGATGAATTCCCATATTTGCGCACGCTGCCATGAACTGTGCAAAAGGTGGCAAAAAGGCAACTTTGTAGAAAACTGCACACACGTGGCAGAAATTACAGTTGTGCTCAGTACGTGTGCTCGCTCCCTGTCATTCAAATGGCAGCTGCCAGATATGGTATGTGGGAGGTCTCTGCCAGTTGCTGTCTGCAGATCTGCCGGAGGACAGGGAAGGGATCTTGAAGGGTGAGTCAGGGTGAATGGGGGTGTTGGTTACTGAGTAGGGTGGGAGGTGGGGTACAATTATAATGATAAATGGGTGAGAGGTACCACTAGATTAACACCAGAGTTTTTTATATTAAATGGGGTGGATCAGATGGGGGAGGGGTGAGGGAATCATTCACCACTGTACGTGTTGGCAAGGGTAGGGCTTTGGAAGTGGTAAGCAGCCCTATCATTACGGCTATTTACCACTTCCAAAATCTGCTGAATATACCACTGCACCCTGTATGCAAGAGGGTTCCCTCATCTGCATGGGCACGGTGGTGTATGCAGTGAGATTACACTATCCATATAACACTACGCACCAGTATGCTTTGTATATGGTCCCACCCCATTCAGACATGCTATGCCCAATTAATGTGGATCTATTCATGTTGGCACTGTGCTAAGCTTTGGAATATTGAAGCCCTGGGGACTTAACAGGAAGTTAAAGTGAACCTTTCCTGCATTTTCTTTCTACTGAAAAGCAGAAACACAGAGATCCCTTACCTCAATGGGAGCTCCACTGTGATGTTTACAAAACTCTTCTATTAGCCCCCAAAGGAAGGGAACGGATCATAATTTGCCACCAAGGGGCTGGCAGCATGATCTCTTTCCACTTCCCGACTCTGTAATCTGCCCCCGTGCTCAGACATTATGTGTAGTCTCTGTAGGGAGAGCGTGGGGGTGCACTCCATTCACTTGAATGGAGAGCCTTTGCCATAGCCGATTTCCCCCTGGCATCAATCGGTAGAAAAACTCGATATGAAATCAGCTTTGAAAAAGATGCTCCCATTAAGTGAATTTTACAAATCTCCCTTCACCGACTTTACATAACAGAGCTCCGGGGCAGATCACAGAGTCAGGAAGTGGACAGGAATCGTGTTGCCAGCTCCTTGGTGGCAAATTACCATCCGTTCCCCTCCTTTGGGGGCCAACAGAAAATTTGTTTTAAACATCATGGCGAAGCTCCCACTGAGGTAAGGGATCTGCATGTTTCTGCTTTTCAGCACCAAGAAAGGTGCGGATTTGATGACTAAACAAATTTGGTGCTCATTAAAGGACAAATAAACAAGTAATTAGGGGTCAGTCAAATCAGAAACACTCCCGAGTAGGCGGAGCAGAGTCGCTCCGATTATGTCATCACGTATGTACCATGCACAAGCTACATATCGCTACATATGCCGATATTCACATACATAGCCAATATACAACAGTTAAAAATAGTGTCCATAGGTTTCAGTGGACGAATTGGAGCGGAGTTGCTCCGATGACGTCCTCACGTATGCCTGTCCTCGCCATTTTGTGAACCAAGCTGCGGCTCGGAATCGGAGAGAATCAGCTGCATTGTTTACATTTCAGGCATATGGTTTTTACTGATGAAACTGGGATAAATCAGAAAATTGCAGGTAACAGTAGCATGAGGAAAATCAGCATCCTTTATTGTGCACATACCCGGGAGCGTTTCTGATTTGATTGATCTCCTAATTACCTGTTTATTTGTCCTTTAAATAAAAAGCCACTAGTTACCAGCAGGAAACCATCACTGTTCATCTCCCACGTCCTGCTGGTTTGAGATGCTGCTTATTATGCCTCATCTCGCTGACGCTGGCCTGGCCTCCCATAAGCTCTACAATGCAACCTTAGTTAATCACTGAACAAAGCTTGTGCTCCCAGGTCGCTCCTGTAAAAAAGCTTTCAGCTTAGTGTGCTATACCTGGTTAAACAACTAAATAAAAAAAAAAAAAGCAGGTGCTACATGGAGATAAAAGGAGCATTAATGCATACACATCCCCGATTATAGGGTTAGACCAGCCTAGTCTACATAAAACATTTTATAAAGTGAGGAGAAATTAGCAGATCGGAGCATGCACACGCTTGAGGCGAGAGGAGAGACAGGCAATATGATGAGAACATGCAAAGAGCTCCACGGGGTGACTAAAATGAAAGGCAGAGAACTGTGCAGACTGACTGGGAACACAAGCACCAGGGGTAACTCCACAATGCTGGCAGGGGGAACATTTAAGAGAGATACTGGGAAGCATTTTTTCACTGAGAGGGTGATGCAAGGGTGGAACTGGCTGACAGAGGAGGTGGTCTGTCCAAAATCAATATGGGGATTCAAAAGAGGGTGAGATCAATACAAGGGCTTGTTAAAGACCATTATAAAATGGCAAGAAAAAAATCTAGAAATTTCATTGGTTGAGAAACATCACCTGACCATGCATTAAACCTCTATAAATGCAAGGTCAGGTGCTGAATCACATTTTCCTCCCCCCAAAATTCTACTTAGAGCCATTTATAAGTGTAATAAGCCCCCCCAGTGTGTGCATTATGTAAGCAATAAGACACGCGGGGGTGTGCATTAGACATTTCTAACACACGGCCAGGGGCGTAGTGAGGCACAAGGCCGCAGGCTAAGTGCCTTCAGTCCCTGGCTGTGCATTAAAATGTCCAATGCACACCCCAGGAGTGTCTTATTGCACTTACAAATGAGGCAGTGTATTTTACATTCTGGTGGAAATTCTAATTGTTATGTTTTTACTGAATAAAATTACATCTTTAATGTATTTTGTTGTACAATAGTTCCTCTGCCTCCACAAGATATATATATATATATATATTTTTTTTTAGCCATTAAGACTTTTGTTCTACTGTGGCCACCATTCCTGAGGTTGATCGTCATGGTTATTATGCGACCCCCCCCCCAGACATTTATTTTTCTTTAATATTTTTAACATAATGTTTATGTATTTCTTTTTTTTTTTTTTTTTTTTGGGTCCTGTTATAGCAGGTGCAAGCAGAGCAGGCTAACTGGCAGAGTGGGCAGTCGGGAGGAACGAAAGAGGGGAGTACCAGGCGGAGTAGCTACGGCCTACAGATTCCAGTGTGGACATTGCAAAGCTGTTGTATTTCTTTACCATTAATTTATTTTTTTAATTTTATTGCTGTTACTTCTGCCTTGAGATTGGGCAGGTGACACTCTGAACAGGTATACGACGTGAAGGCTGCAATGCACAAAGCGGAACCACTGTAAATGTCCTAAATGTGAGTAAAAATAAATATGAAGAAAAAAAAATAGATGAGCAGTATCTCTCGTCATTACCTGGGTCTTTTAAGGGAGCAAGGACAGGCTGGAGGGCTTGTGGCTTTTAAGAGTACTGTTGCTATTGCTAAGCGGGAAAGAGAAATGGCGGCTGAAAACTTTCACACGTTCTTGCCCAAGGATTTGTTTACTTTCCTGCATCCTGGATGAAAGCACCTGTTTTCAGTCATGCATTAAACGCTTCTAATTCATGGCTAATAACCAATCAGGATGCAGGATTTTCTCTCCCCATTTTATAAAGGATTATAATAACTGATTTCAGCTTTTTCCCATATGGAAACCGTGCCATAAGTTGATGTAATAACAGAATGTTTATTACAGCAAACACGTGCATGGTTTCCCTCACTCTGTGCATGCCCGTGCTGCAGTTCCTCACTTCCTGACCACTCGCCTTCTGCCTGAAAATCTACCCGCCACTGCAACTTGGCAGTAAGATTTTATTTTTTTTTTTTTTTTTTTTTTAATCGGCCAATTTCCAACACAAGGAGGAGGCCAAAAAAAAAAAACACAAAAGCTTTCAAAACATTTTAAAAATGCGGGACAAATGTGTGGGCAGACCGACCAAAAACGAAACCGGAGCATGGCCGTACCCGGAATCTGTGATATTTTATATAATTGCTATGGCAAAAAAGGGAAACCCAGCAATTATATATAATAAAATATGGGGTGATGTGCTAAACTCGAAGTTTACAGACCCATTCAATGTTAGATGCTTTAACAAACCCCTCAAGCTTTGCTCCTCAGGGTTTATGCAGCATCTAACACCTTGGAGGTGTGTAAACGTCTCATTACACACACCAACCCATATTTAATGCAATCCCGGGGTGAAAAGGACACTTGGCCTTCAGCCTTGTGACTTACTATACCCCTGGGGCATTCATTAAATATAGAATAATGGCTGGGTAGGTGGTTATAACAAGAATTTTACACACACCCGAGGTGTGGCAGGGGTCGAAATTAAGTTCTGTAGTCACTAGCCAGTATGGCTAGTAACTGGGAAAATCCACCAGCCTAAAAATCTTTTCCACTGGCCCAGATAATGTATTTAATGAAATGTTACCTCTCCAATACAAGCCTGCAGGGCTAGTTAAAGGAAAATCTTACTAGTCCAATACAAAATCTGCCAGCATTTGGCTAGTGGGCAGGTGCCAATTTCAACCCCTGTCTGGGATGCCACATAAACCCTGAGATCAAAGCTCGAGTGGTTTATGAAGGCATCCCACGCCGGGGGAGGGGGGGGTGTAACATCTGGAATTTTACACAGCTATCCAGCCTTTACTTTATATCATTGCTGGACAGCATTTTTTTTGCCACAGTAATTATGCAAACGACAGATAAATTGGTGTTCAGCTGCATCCTGTCAGGATGAATCATGGTCCATGGTCTAGCAGCTGCACAGACCTTTCCGTTTTCTTTTTTATTAAAATTTTAATGTAACAGTTGAAATTCAAAAAGTCCATTGTACAGACTGGGAGAAAAGTTTTTTTTCTTATTTTTTTTTTTCTTCAAATTAACTTACCATCTATTAACCCTTAGGCTAACAAAAGAATTAGAATGTATAGGAATTTTGTACTGATATATTAGTCCACAGCACAGCAAGGGTTAATAGTGGCGGTGGAGCGTTTGCAATGAAGAAGGGACCAGCAGCAGCTTGCACATGCGGAAAAGAAGGGAAACCCGGTGAGTGTTTGTTATTATAACCTGCTTGTTATAACAGCAAATAATAACCGGGTTTCCCTTAGGAAAAAAATGCTGGCCAGTAATTATTTACTTATAACCACTATAAATTACTCACATGATCTCAGCGAATGACTGCAAAGAGCCACTGTATCTCTTATCTTCAGTACAGTGTTCCCTCATGCAGGAACTTTAGAAGTGAAACACTCCATTTTTGAGCTGAGGGAGGACAGCTAAAGAAATGTTCCAAATTAAAAAAAATACTTAGAACTTAGTCAATCTGGCTAACTAGAGTGATTTATAATACGATAACAGGCCCTCTGAGGGGTGTCTCTTATGGTATAAGACACTCCTCTTGTGAGGTTTGGGCAGACAGAAACTCCTCTTGCCCAAATCTGATGCACAGTGTCTGTTATACCACAGAATTTCCCTTGAGGAAGGATGTGAGGTCTGAAGCGCCAGGGATCGGACACCAGCGGCTGGCTTCCAGTATGTGGGTTGGTCATTTTTGCAGTGTTTGCACAAATGTTTTTCTGGAGCACTTCAAACTGAAAGTTTGTTTATGCACTTTAAAACCACCAGTTTACCAGCATAGCCTTGCAGAGTTTTTTTGCACAGTTTGTACGGCTTTATGTGGATGAATTTTTACAAGTAGCATAGTTACTGCTGCAAATTAATTTTTTAAACTGCTGCAACATGTCTGAGGAATTTCTATGAATACATTATTGCTGGTATTAGCAAACAAATTATCGGATGTAGCCCACTTCAGCACTTCATACTTTAGCGCTGGGTACCATAGCGCCGTCACTCTAGCGCCACTAGATTGAGCGCTGTCTTAGTACAGCACTGTCTGATTTCAGCGTCAGCAGTTCAGTTCACTCAGAACAGTGTCAAATCAATGAAAGTTGCCAATTCGATAAACAAATATTTTATTCGAAATAAAAGAGGTGTTATACGGTTTTACATTCAGTGATACAGCACATTAACTATTAAATAGTATAAGTCCCTGACATTCCTAGTGATCCTATCTAATAGCTCATCAGCTGTTCGGTTGCCAGAATTACAATCCTTCATTATAGCTGCTATGAGACTGTTCAGGGACACATACTTTTACCCCCAGCAATAACCCCGTTGAGTCGGTAGATATTATCATTATATATTATCTGCTCCTTCCCTCGAGCACTGAGAACTGTGCAGTTCATGGTAAATGGGCAATGTGTGGAACATGAGCTATAGCACATCGTTAAATAACAAGACCACTTAATAAATAAATTGGGTAAATAACAGAACCAGTTAGTGCATTAACTAGTGAATGAAAAAACTGAATTGGCAAGCACTGAAATGATCAGCACTGAACTGAAACACCTGCCAATTGTGGAAGCGCTGAAACAAACGGTGAGTGCTGAAGAGTATGGCGCTGAAATGAAATGCACTTAACTGAGTCGCATACGAATTATCTGGTGGTATGCAGTTACTCCCAAATACAAGCTATAGGAGAGAATATGAATACTGAGGTCAAGCACTCTGTGTGCGGGGAACAGCGTTGTGTGGGACTTTCTGACGTTTGATCTTAGGGCTTTAGCCAGCTCATTCCCCTGCACCACCCCAGTCATACATTTCTGGCAACTCAGAACAATAACACCTTTCTGGACAGACATGTCTCTTACAAGCGACACCTCACGGAGGCCCCAGTTACTTATCAGAAAGGGAGTGGAGAAGTGAGGAGTGAGGAGCCTTTAGGGCTCTCTCGTTCAGCACTAGCTACGTGGGAATGGGCAGACGTGATAGGCTAGAGAGACTTTTTCTGCCAACAGATTCTGTACTTCTGTAATTCACTGTGTTTAAGCGCTGTCACCTGAAATGTTTTAATCAAATGACGAGCCTCTTAGCAAACCTTACACAAACACTGAATTGTTTATCTTCAGCCTGTGTGTAAGGTATATATGCCGATTTTGTAAGGTACTCTATGTGTCCACATTTGTAGCATGGATATACCTAGGATATCTACGGGTTCGGGGAAGGATGAGGCTACTTGGCACAGGAGGCCTAGGTTTGGCTACTCTGCAAAAAGGCAGGGGCACCCAAGTAAATCCAACTACAGGAAGCAATAACTGTAATGTCCAGAACCAGAATTGGGATTTTTCAGTGTGGCTTTATTTATTAACTCACTGAACATAAACAACGCTCTGTACGGTCCCTCACAGGGCTACGTAACTGTAATGCAGATTAGAGGTTAAACACAGCGGTCCATTTGAGGAATGAACACTACAACAGTTGTCTGGCTTTGGACCCACCAGGCACTCAGCCTGGACTTTGCATGCGCATTGGATACACAGCCCGACTGGCCCAGCTCCCATGCCCGGCCACTCGACTGACAGTCCACATGGCGAGTGAACCCAAACTCTACTTGAAAGACATCCTATCAAACAAGGAGGCTCCCAAACTGTGGCTCCCCACACCATGAAGTCATCGACTCTTAGAGATTTGGTTTCGTGCTTCAATTGAAACTCCCATCAAACAGAGAGACTCCCATCAAACAAGGTATGTTCCCATCCTGTGGCTCCCCACACCACTTGAAGTCTCGACTCCTAAAGAGATTTTCAAGATTCTGACCCGTCTGGGTACCCACCCCATCACTGGCCAAGCGCATGAGGCAAGTAGCAAAAACACAGAAGAAATCCGTAGAGGTGGACCTGGTTACTAAAGATGGGGATCTATCCACCTCCAGCTCCCACAGCCCATACCCGGCCATTTCTCTGGACACACAGAACTTTAGACTTTAAAACTGTAGATTGATGGTGGATGAACTGATGCACCCCCTCTACAATGAACTTTAACACTTTAAACAGATGACTGCTCTATTTGTTTGTCCTAGTTGACATAGTTCTCCCAAATAGCAGTCCCCAATACTTGAAATCCAACTGAAGAAAAGAAGTAGTTTGCCCCTTCCAACGAGGCCAAACACTCACCCATTCGTTGCAGGTGCCCCACAGGCGAAGAAATGTAACCTTTGCTGTTATACATGAACAGAATGAACTTAAATTAAAACAGGCAGCTTTCTTCCCAAGGTGGGAGAAGGGTTGCCCTGGAACCCTAAAGAACTTCTCCCCCAAGGGAGGGTATAAACAGACTACTAGGTGTCCTTCTTGTTTGCTCAAGGACAAACTGAAGACTTTTTCTCTGAGAGAGAAATCACACTGCACAATAATGCTTCCTTCTTGCTTAAGGACAAACGGAAGACTACTTTGAATTCCCAAGATTCTAGAACTACTCTGAGCTGAAGATTCAAACTGTGGCTCATGTAGCTGTGACAATTCTATAATGATGTCATCCCTCTAGTCTCAGCTGTGACTGAGGACAGAGTGAGACAGTGTGAAACCCATTTAACTGGAGTTTCACAAGCTGCCTTCCCTGCCTACCACTAGATCTTACTGGGATTCTAGTAACCCCGGGTAACAAAGGGGTTACATGTGGAAACCACAGTAGCAGTTCAGCCACTTGAACAACGCTATGTGTAACTATATACAGAAATGCTTACCAACACTTTTTGGCTAATGGGAGCAAGTACACTGCTTTAGTTTTTACCAACTCCACTGTCAGAATACGGCCCCCATTTTCAAAAGGTTAGCATGGAACAAACCAGGTTTGTGCCATGCTAACTAGGAATAGCACCGGCCATCGGGGTTGCTGCCATATACAAAGGCCACCTATGCGCGATGCACACCTAACAGTGCCATGGTGCACAATATCGTGCTACACATATGCAAATGACAGAGCCCCCCATGCATATGCAGCGCAATACTAGAAAGTTTTCAGAAGCACTAAATATCTGCAAGTGCAGCGCAGTTTAACGTTTCTGAAGCCCAGCCCTTAACAGTGTGCAGGAGGGTGGATGCCCCACACACCCTCCAGGCACTGTCATGAGCTGGGTACCCTAGTGGTCCAGCGGTTCCCTCCCCAGCCCCAATCCCCGACCATGTTAGAAACAAATAACCCTGGTGGTCTAGCGGTTCCCTCCCCGCCCGATCCCCAACCATGTTAAAAACAAATAACCCTGGTGGTCCAGTGGTTCCCTCCCCAGCCCTGATCCCCATTCATGTTATAAAAAAAAAAAAAGTAACCCTGATTAGTGATCAGTGGTTCCCCCTCCCTAACCCCGATCAGCCTGTATCTGATAAAGCCCATCCCTGGTGGTCTAGTAGGCCCCTCCACCCTGGCAAGTAGTGCCCTACCACCCTGCCCACCCCAACCCAACATCAAGAGCCGGTGACTGACACAGCCCTCTGCTTACCTCTACACCTGGAAGCAGACTGAGCTCTCCTGGCGTGCGTACTGTATAACTGTATACAGTACACGTGCCAGGACAGCTCAGTCTGTGGCCTAGCATGGATGTGAGCGGAGGGCTGTGTCAGTTACCAGTTCTCAGTGTTGGGTTTGGGGTGGTAGAACACTATCTGCCGGGTGGGGTCCATCAGATCACCAGGACGAGCTTTGTCAGATATGGGCTGGTCGGGGTTAGGGAGGGGGAACCACTGGACCACCAGGGTTACTTTTTTTTTTTTTGTTAACATGGACGGGGGATTGGGGCTGGGGAGGGAACTGCTGGACTCCCAAGGTTTTTTTTTTTTTTTTACCATGGACGGGGAGCAGGCTTGGAAGGGGGACCTGGCCCAGCACACATGGCTGCTGTGGTAGCATGCAGATCAGCCCATCTGCATGTTTGAGCTGAATATCGCCCGTAGGGGTCGCAGACGTCACAGTGCTAACCAGTGTGTGCCATGCTTTACCTCTATGGACAGTCTTTGGCCCAGCGTCCTGGTAGCACAGTACAAAGCATGGCGACTGCTGGCTCTGCGCCACGTTACCATGGACCAACATTCAGATGGAGAGCACAATCAGTTTGGATTGTACTGTCCATTTGAACTTGGTGCCAGAGCCGGCTGGCCCTAATTTTTCACACAGCACCCCTGTTTGAGCAAGCAGCTGGCCGGCTCTGAATATGGGTCCCGCGAACTCAGAAATAGGTTACAGGGTGTGCACTGTGGTTATTCTACAAACAATCTCGGCAGTTACAAAACAGCAAATGGGGTGGGGGGAGTTAATCAATCGCTAACACTACATGCTAACATCCCCCCTGTTGTCTCTTACCGTGTGGGTGCTTAAGCCCTGACCTTTCAGTTCCCCTTCAAGTCCATTATCTCTCGGTTCCACGGCATATACAACTGATGTTTTAACAACAGGCAGTCAACCCATTTAGCTTATCAACTGACAAGAGAGGATGATGGTTGGTCGGGGGAGGGGGGGTTAGTATTTACAAAAAGAGATCACATCATCTGCCTATTCCTGAAAAATTTGCTAGTTTAATCTGTTATGTCTGCCCAGTTTGGAAGGCAGATTTACCAAGAGTCTGGCAGGAATCAAACCATTGACCATTGGTCCTAAAGGCTCCGGCTCTAACTATGTTTTCAGCTAAAGTAAAATTCTCATTACAAAAAAACGTTTGTAAAATGGGAAGTTTTGATTGGCTAATGACATCCATTAGCCCTGTGCTAATCTTTAATTAATATATCGGAGAACCTCCTCACACAAGTAGTGATTTTAAATAAAACGTCCCAGTCTTATAAGAACTCTTTAAAACTCTTGGTCACCATTAGTATTACTTCTAACACTGACAACTTCTGCAAAACAACAGCAATAAACAGATAATAAATACATTCTTAAATCAATAAACCATGTCTTTTTATTTCTTCGAATCCTCACAAATTGCGTGATTAACAGAACATTAACATAGCCCCAGTTGTATTTTTTTAATCAGCTGGGAGACACTGCCTGTACCTGACTGTAGCTCTTCGCCTATACCTGTCTGTACTGTGCCTGACAGCTGTTACCCTGTCTCTGTACTTGGTTTCTGTCAGTCTTACTTGCTTGTATCTGACTGTACTTTGTTTAAATTGCTGTTATCCTGCCTCTGTACTATTATTGCCTGTATCTTTGTAACTCTCCCGGGTCACACCTGAAAATAAGAACTTGACTGTCTAGTTTGCATACCTGGTAAACAAAAGCTAAATAAATAAATTAGATTGCGTGATTTCCTTTCCATTTTTATCAGTACCACACAAACTAGAGGGCGCTGCTGTTATCATTCATCACTGGACTCCGTTACTTCACCTTCTCACAACTAGATGGCACTGTTCACAATTACTTTTCGCATATACAACAGAATCAATGAATCACATCTACTCCCACCTATTCCACTGTAGTCTGTACTCTGTACTTCACCCAGACCCCCATGTTGGAAAGTGCTATTAAAGCAGTATTAAGGGGGCACTACTGCTGAGCAGATGTGGTTGGTTTGGGCTCTTGCAGAGGATGACTTCAAACTATTTACACTGATGTTTGTTCCCTGAACCAAGATAATTTTACATAATTTGATAGAGTTTAATACAAAGTACCTGTGGATTGAGTTTGACGTCATGGTGAAACCTAAAGGTGTAACAGAGAAGGAACCAGATCACAGCCTAGAGCTCTGAGACAGGCTGATGGCCTCACATCTCCAATACAGCAGGACCTTCCTGAACCTGCATGGCAACTGGTCTTGCTGACTGTCAATTAATGCCAAGGTACCTTGGCTCTCAAGATTTATGGGTATGACGTACCTCAGGTGTGTAAAAAACAACAAAAAAAAAACTCTTTATACACCAATTCCCATACATTATTCTCTATTTAAAATCCCTGGTGGAAAGGGTGTGTCCAGCAGCCATCGTGAAAGGACATGTCTCCTCTCAGCTCCTCAGCTGAAGGAACAAATCCACTGTATAAATTCACTTAAAGCCAGTAAAACGTTACACGTTACCACTTTGTCTTCCTCCTTACTGAGTCTGGAGAAGTTAGAGGTGAGGACAACCCACAGAAGGAGAAACATGGAGGCAGCAAGAAAGAGCAGGTAGTGGGGCCAAGAGGAGGCCATACAGCAGTGAGGTCTACTGAGGCGGGTCCTGCTGAACCGTCAATGACGGACCTGCTAAAAATCATACAGGGATTTCACTCCCACCTGTATTTCCCACGTTGGATAGCACTTCTTTGGAGATGGTACCTGCCTTCAAGTACCTTGGTGTGTGGTTTAACTGTAAGCTTGACTTCCCTGCCCATATTGATGCCATTCATTCCAAGCTTCACCCCAAGCTCAGTGCCCTGTACCACAATAAAGACTGCCTTATCCTCCAAGTCTGCCAGGAGCTGCTCACCAAAATGGTTCTCCTGGTCTTTGACTACAATGGATGTGGTATACGGCACCGTCCCTTCCTCCTCCTCCTCCTCCCTTACCAGACTGAATACCCTCTGCAATGCCTTCTGTCACTTCACTACCGACTCGCCCCTCCACACTCATCACTGTCCCCTCTACTCTTCCCTCTCTATCCTCCCACTACCCTCACATCGCCAGTCCCACTGCGCTTCCTTCATTGCTAAATACTGGGTTGGTTCCCTTCCTTCTTACTTCTCCTCACTCCTCTCTCCAGTCCCCTCCTGTTCCTTCTCTGTTCGCTCCAGGGATTTCTGCATTTTCTGCATTCCCCACACTTACTCCACTGCTGGGCAAGCTGCCTTCTCGTACCTCCTCCACCTCTCTCTGGAATCTGCTCCCCTCTCCTTTCTGCCTCTCCCTCCTTCACTCCCAGCCTTCAGATTCATGCTAAGGCACCTTCCTGCTCTCCCGTCTTTCTCACCCCCCCTTAACTTTTCTTCCCGTCTATCCAGGCCCTCCTCCTGCCTGAATCCACCTATAGTTTCCTTAGGCTATTTAAGTCTATTCCTGTACCCTATTTTGCACTTCTATCCTCCCCAACTCAGGCATATATATATATATATATATATATATATATATATATATATATACACACACACACACACACACACACACATTGTTGTCTCCTTGTATGCTCATCCACACGTCAGTTACTTAGAACCATACTGCTGTTTATCTACCTAGCCGCTACATGGCTACTGCAACTCCTATGATTGTCTAAATAACCACACACTGATACTTTGTGAATTTTACTTTCTCTGTACCCCCTTTCCCCTCTCTCCCGGGTTGTACCTGGAAACGTGTCATGGCTCAGTTTGCCTTTTCTAGATAACAATATTTAAATAAATAAATAAAATACAGACCCTTGATAAATGAAGAGTAGCCACAGATCAGCAGATGCAGAACTTTAATGCATGGCTTTGGTTATGTGAGTCACAATCTTCAATGGTGGCAACTGAGGTGAAACAAACAGCCGAGTCAGCCCTGAAAGCCACCACCGGCACATGAAGGCTCATCAAAGAAAATGAAACACTATGCTACAGAATGGAGGCCCTCAAAAATCAGACGAGGGCCTCAAACTTATTCCTCTTGGGACTACCAGAATCATCTGAGAGGGATGACCCTTCATAGATCGCAAGGTCTTGGCTGGGGGCAAACTTGCTCCTAGAGTCAGCACCTTGCACACTGAGCTTTTCACATTACACCCAGGAAAATACTTTAATAATAATGTGACTAGGACTGTATTCATCCAGTTAGCGGGGCCACATATGAGAGAGATCGAATACTGGATGCAGCAAGGGAGACCAGATTGCTGGCGACCCTGAACGATGATAAATGATCCCTCTTCCCTGACCTCAGCTCCTGGCCTCAGCTCCACTACCTACCAGTGACTGCAGAACATCCCCTAAGGCAATTCGGATGACATTGCAGTCCCTGGGGTCTCAAATGACATGCACAATCCAGCTAAACTGAAAATGATCTACTCTGGAAAACAATATATTGAGTAAGTAAAATTGTATTCGTTAGGCGTCCTTTCCCTGGGGCTCAGGGTGCTGTACAGGATACAGACAAAAGAATGAAAAATTAATTTCAATTAAATGTCGGTATTGAAACACATAATAATAAAACATTCTGACATAAAAACAGCATAACAGCAGCTAGGATAACTAATAAAGGGAGAATTTAACAGGTCCCAAAAGCCTCCCTAAAAAAAGATGTGCCTTCAGACCCTGCTTAAAGGCCTCCAGCGAGTGGGGCCTCCCCCAAAGACCTTGGAAGCAAGTTCCACAGGGCTGGTCCTGCTACCTCAAATGAACAACCTCATGAGGTTTTAGGCCAAGCTCTGGGAACCACTAGGAGGCCCTCGGAGGAGGAGCGGAGAGAGCGCTGAGAGTGGCCAGGAGTCAAGAGATTACTCAGGTAGCCAGGACCCAATCTGTATAGGGCTTTCTAGGTGAGAAGACCCTCCTGGAAGGTGGTTCTCCACCTCACCAGCAGCCAATGCATATTGTACAGAGCCAGAGTTACATGAAGGTCCATCAGCAACCTGGCTACTGTGTTCTACACTAGCTGCGGGCAATGCAGGACCCCTCCACTAACCCCAAGGTAAAGAGCATTACAATAGTCGAGTCTGGATGTCACAGAAGCATGCACCAGTGAGGGCAAGTCTAAAGCAATATTCCTGAAATGGCAGAAACCACTCCAGACAACAAATGACACCTGAGCCTCAAATGTCAATCTGTCATCTAGGATGACTCCCAGATTTTTCAACTTGGGAAAGGCTGTAAGAGGGATGGGTTCCACCATTAAGCCTGTTCCTGCCCCAACAGCATCCATATCCCGCAAACGACCAGGCTCAATCACCAGAACCTCAGTCTTGTCCAGGTTGAGCTTCAACCAGTCAGAGGACATCTAGTCATGAATCCCAGCCAGACATTTGTTTAGCACCTCCACTGCATCAATTGTTCCAGGTGTAAATTACATATATGGCTGGGTGTCATCTGCACAGCAGTGAAACCCTACACTGCAACATCTAATGATCTTACCCAAGGGAAGCAGGTACACTGCAAACAGCATGGACGAGAGGATCAAGCACTGGGGAATTCCACAAGGCAGGCATTTTGGGCATGAGAAGACGCTCCCCATCACTGCCCTCTGCAACTTGCCTGTGCGAAAGGACTCAAACCAACTGATAAGGGAGTTCTGTGGACCCACCAGCTCTGTTAAGTGATCCAACAGCACCACGTGGTCTACAGTGTCAAATGCTGAAGGGAGATTTAGAAGAATGAGAACTGACTGTTCCCTTCTATCTCTAGCCTTGAGGAGATCATTGTGCACCCTGACTAATGCAGTTTCAGTACGATGTCTGGACCTAAATCCCGACTGGAGAGACTCATAAATGTCAAATGCTGTGAAGTGTGCCTCAAGCTACAGAGCCACAATTTTTTTCAATAACCTTACCCAAAAAGTGAAGGCTAGAGATTGGTCTGCAATTAACTAAGATGTCAGGGTCGAGAGATGGTATCTTCAGAAGGAGCTTTACCAGCACCTCTTTAAAAGCACTAGAGAATAACACATCTGAAAGCAAACACCAGACTATCTTGGTGAACACCAAGCCTACAGACCCCATGCATCTCACAAGAAGATAGGTTGAGCCTGGGTCTAGCTGACAATATGTGGGCCGCAGCTACAAGATCACCTCACAGACCTCTTCCACCCTCATTGGTCTAAACTCACTCCAGGCAAATGGAGTGTTTTCCGGAGATGACCATCCCACTACTGCAGGGCTGTGACTGCCCTTTTTTGTTTCGGTTACAGACAGGTAGGATGGAGTAGCATGTCTGAATTCCAAAAGAGCAAAGCCAGTCTGTTCCTCCCTGGAGCAATCTCCTTGGACAGGAATGCTGCCTTATTTATTTTATTTAACAGTCTGATAACTGGCCAGCCTGTCAGCGCAGCAGTTGGATTTCCGATTGCGACGATGGCGACCCGGGTTCGGGAGCGGACTCGGGTCACTGGAGGGCCGGCCAGGGGAGAAGGCTCAAGCGTCCCATTACAGCTCGCCTTCTACGAGGGGAGTGAGGGGGCCAAAGCCCGCAACTTGCGCAACCCCGAATGGAGGCTCGAGGTATGGCAAGCCCTGCTTGCAGGGGAAGGCTGGCCATGACGTGTGGTGGACGTCAGCGTGTTGCGCCCAGAGGTCAGGGCACACACACCACGCGTAGGGGAGAAAATCAGGAGGATAACAACCCTCCGTCTCTGGGAAAATGGAGCACCAGGAGCGTGCCCTCGATCTGCCATCACCCATCCCAACCATCCTGCCCGACGAGACAAAGTTAGCATATGGGGTGCACGGGCCCCACCTTGTTACCCGCCCGGGGGGTATAGCCATGGCTCCATGGGGTGCAGGGTGGCTCGAGGGTAGGGTGAGTGGCAGAGGGATGATTCCCAGGTGCCCCTGAAGAGTTGGAGACTGGGGGCGTAAGGAAGGAAAAATAGAAAGTAAAAAAAAAAAAAAAAGTTTGATAACTGGGAAAGGCACACTAAGCCAAGACTTTTTCCAGGTGTAACCTGGAGGAAGGGGGAGAGGGGATTAGGCATACAGGCAAGCACAAACATCAAAAAAGTAATAATGGTAAAAACAAGTGCAGAATTTAATTGACAAGAAGACAAAACAGCAGATATACAAGGGATACAGAAGAACTGAGAGGCACACACTAAAACTTGTAGGTACAAACTCATATAGATAAGGCTGGGTGAAATTTAGCACACTTGAGGAGAAGGACTGAGGGCAGAAGTCAGGGGACTCCATAAGTAGGAGACTAAGGACAGAGGGGGTGAGGAGGCAGCAGTAAGAAAGGGAATTGAGGAATCAGGATGGGAGGACTTATGGGAGATTGCTCTTTGACACTCACCATAGTGAGCTCTCAAAACCAACCTGTCCTCCTCAGATCTCTGCCAACAACATTCCAACCTCCAGCCTCTGGTCTTCATCTTGTTGAGTGCCCCATCAAACCATAGGGATCTCAAATGAAAGATCTTGGTCATATACGGACCAGTACGACAGAGTCCAATGCCGAGGTAAGAGCCCTATTATAGGCTGCTACCACCTCGTCCATACTTGTCTCACAAGCAACAATCACTTCCAAGAGGTCCATTACCACCATCAGTCCCTCTGGGGACAACCTCTTTTAAGGGCATAATGGACCAACTTCACAGGGGAAGGACTACTGGGGCGGGGGGGCCATGAATGAGAACCCTACTGTGCAACAATGTGATGAAATGACCAGATCAATTTTGAGATTAGTTATTTCAAGTCCCAGTGAAAATACAAAGTCCAAGTTGTGACCATGTCTGTGGGCTGCAGTAGCAACAGCTTGTGCGAGGCCCAGCAAATTAATCACCTGGAGGAAGTCCTGCCTAAACTGCAACAGTTCGTCGTCAATCCAAGCACCAAAATCACCCAGGACCAACCACCTGGATGACTGCAACACTCGGCGACAAAGTCCACAACCTTCTGCAAAAATGTCCCCTTGTGCCCCTGAGGCTGGTACATGAGAAAGACTCTGCAACTTGCTCCTGGATCCCCACATGCGGCCATGGATTCAAACGATGAAGTACAACTCACTATGTGTACACAGAAATTAAGGTCAGATCTAAAGCAGATGGCCACACCCCTACTCCTGCATTCCCTCCTCAGGCAGTGCACCATGGAGAATCTGGCAGGGGATACACGCCTCCAAAACTGGGCTAGCATCATCTCCCAGCCAGGTCTCTGTGATGCAAGCCAGAATGACTGAGGCGATCAAGTCCGCTATAACTGCAATCTTGTTCCTAATTCATCTTGATTGCACAGCACTACCTGAACGGGACTGGCAGAGGTTGCTGGCCCAACGTCTGCCTGCCTACTCGGTCCAGTGGTAACCCTGGGGATGGGCAACAAATACATCTGGCCTCTCCTTAGGCCCCATTTCACCCCAGCGTGCCACCCGGTCCTAACCACCCCAATATGGCTCTCCCTAACTGTGACCCTAGCACCCTGTTGTCTACCATCCTGCTTCCTCTCAATACTGACCTCCCTACAGTGCCTAAGCACCATAGATGACTGTGGAAGGCCAGTAAAGGGACGGAGGTCCAACAACAGGGATGTCGAATAGTTGATTCTATGGGGTCCAAAGCCTAAACACATTTTTCTCCAGCCACTGTCTACCCACTTTAAATAATTATTTATTTTTTTTTTTGTTTTTTTTTACACTCAAATCTTTATTCAACATAATTGATTCATCAGTACAAACATGACAAGGTGCTTGATTATTTACTTGGGAACAGAAGAGGAGATGTGTTCAGGAAAGTGGCTCCGTTTTATCTTCGGGTTTTAATTGTGATATTTGAACAGTTTATATTTTAAAGAGACACTGTCAACTCCTTAAGGTCTCAAATTGTCCCTAGTTAGAAAAACACATTTTGTGATTGCAAACATTCTGTAAAGACTACTGATGTAGCTGGTAGGTTGATTCCGATTCTTTTTTTCTTTAAAAAAGTCAAAAACAGACTGCCCAGCATGCTGGTGTTACCACGCTAAAACAGGTTTGTTCACATTCCTTGATCAGCTCCCACTGCATGTTTCCTGAACTTGGGAACACCCACAACACAGTCTAGTCACTCATAATGCAGTGGAAGTTTAGGAGGCTATTGCCTTATGAGTGACTGCACCGTTTGGGGGCATTTCTAATGCTCAGGAAGTATGCAGTAAAAACAGATCCAGGATTGTAAACAAAACAAGGTTGTGTATAAATATATAGTACCATGCATTTCAGTTCTACTGAACAAGGAGACAGACAAAACAGCAATATCAATGGATTTTAGAGAACGTAAGCAATCATAAAATGTAAGTTTTTAACTAGAAATAATATGATGAAAAACAGGTTGACAGTGTCTCTTTAAATTAGTGCTGTGAGTTACAACTGTTACATGGGCTGTGATATTGTAACTGTTGGTGGCTTGTGTGCTGGTTGTGGGACTGTGGGGGATGATCTCTGAGGCACTCCACAAAACCTGACATCATGGGTTGTGTACACCTGATAGGTTGTCTGGATGCACATGTAACTGAAATAAATCCGTCCCCTTCTGTGGTCACTGTTCTCTTGTGGTCAGTTATAATTGTGCATCTGAATAAGGCTGTCGCACACCTCCAGAGCTCCAACATTTTGTCCTTACAAAGAAGACTTATACAAGGTGAGAACCAGATATAAACTATTATTCATAACAGCACACGGAATAAGTCATAAATATTGATGCATACAGAGATTTAGGCATGGCATGCATGCATTTTTAAGAGCAGAATTATTTTGTCTATAATGCTGTCGGGATACTGAGAAAGGACAGACTCTCAGACTGGGAAACTGAGAGCCTGAGTAGTCCTGTATGAAAATTCAAAGAAACACTACCTAGGGAGATATTGCTGATGGGTGATCTGAATATGCCAGATGTTAGCTGGAGTGCAGTTGCAGCAGCCACTTCTAAGAGTGGGGTTATTCTAGATGCCCTACAGGGGGCATGCCTTAGACAACTAGTATTGGAGCCCACTCGAGAGGGAGCAATCTTCGATCTAGTTCTCTCAAATGGAGATGAAGAGAGGATCACAGATGTAGAAGTGGGTAGCCATCTGGGAACTAGCGACCATTGAACAGTATGGTTCACAATAAACACAGCAATAGAGTCAAGCCATACAAAGACAAAAGTTACTGGATTTTAGGAGGGCTGACTTTGCCAAAATGGGTGCGTGCTTAAGGAATGCACTAGCAAATAGGCAGGAAGGAGGGGTGGAAGAACAATGGGGAATAATAAAAATTGTCATCACAGAGGTAACAAGCCTTTGTGTAAAGCAAATAAACGAAACGAGGTAAGAAACCACTATGGTTCTCAAAGGAAGTGGCAGTGAAGGTTCAAGAGAAAAAGAAAGCATTCAGGAAGTACAAGGAATCACAGAAGGAACAGGACAGAGAACTGTATCAGTTAAAGCAAAAGGAAGCTGGGAAGGCAGTCAAAACAGCAAAGGCCCAAACCGAGGAAAAGATAGCCAACTCAGTTAAGAGTGGGATAAACCTTTATAGGTACATCAGGGAGCGAAGGAAGACCAAGGAGGGATAGTGAGGCTTAATAAAGAGGAGGGAGGGAGGAGGGTGGGCAGAGGTGACTGTGAAAAGGCAGAGATACTAAACAAATATTTTTGCTCAGTATTTACAAAGGAAGAGGGGGAGGTACCTAAAACAAACAGTAGAAACACTCTGGATACAGAAGTTGATACCAGCCCATTTACAGAAGAAAGAGTTCTGAAAGAACTCTTAAAACTGAAGGTGGACAAAGCAATGGGGCCTGATGGGATTCATCCCAGAATTCTAAAAGAACTAAGGGTAGAACTAGTGCCACCACTGACTACCCTCTTTAACAAATCATGGGAGGATGGGGTGGTACCTGAGGACTGGAGGAGGGCAGATGTGATTCCCCTTCACAAAAGTGGGAGCAAGGCAGAAGCAGGAAACTACAGACCTGTTAGTTTAACCTCAGTGGTAGGGAAAATGATGGAATCACTTCTAAAGGAAAGAACTGTTGAGTATGTAGAGGCCAGAGGGGCACAGGACCCAAGGCAGCATGGATTCACAGCGGGAAGATCATGCCAGACAAATCTGATAGATTTCTTTGACTGGGTGACCAAAGTAGTTGATCAGGGAGGGGCTGTGGACATGGCCTACCTAAACTTTAGTAAGGCATTTGACACAGTCCCACACGAAAGATTAATATACAAGTTAGCCAGGCTGGAAGTGGGTCCCAAGATGACAGCCTGGGTAAAGAATTGGCTGGAGAATAGGACACAGAGAGTAACAGTAAATGGAGTCCACTCTGAAAAAAGGAGGGTTAGTAGTGGGGTACCGCAGGGTTCAGTATTAGGACCAGTCCTCTTCAATGTCTTTATAAGCGACACTGCAGAGGGACTGGAAGGAAAGATATGTCTCTTTGCAGATGACACAAACATCTGCAACAGAGTTGATGCACAAGGTGGGGTGGAAAGGATGAGAAGGGACTTGGCAAGGTTAGAGGAATGGTCAAATGTATGGCAGCTTAGATTCAATGCTAAGAAGTGCAAGGTAATACACCTGGAAACAAAACCCAGGGAAGAGTACACAATGGGGGTGAGATACTAACAACAACAAAAATGGAAAGGGACCTGGGGTAGTCATATCAGATGACCTAAAGGTGGGCAAGCAATGTGAGAGGGCAGCAAGGAGGGCTGGGGGATACTGGGATGCACAGGAGAGGCATCACCAGTAGAAAACAAGAAGTTATTATCCCTCTGTACAGACAGCTGGTGAGACCCCATATGGAGTACTCCTGGCAGTTCTGGAGACCCAATCTCCGCAAAGACAGACAGGATGGAGGCTGTCTAGAGGAGGGCAACTAAAATGGTGCAGGGTCTGCACAGGAAGACATATGAAGAGAGACTTAAGGAGGTTAATATGTATAGCCTCGAGGAAAGGAGGGAGAGGGGGCACATGACAGAAACTTTCAGGTACCTCAAGGGAATCAACAAAGTCCAAGAGGGTAGCATCTTTCAAAAAAAGAGGTGTGCAAGAACAAGGGGGCACAATTTGAAGATAGAAGGGGGGCTCAGAGGTAATTTAAGGAAGTATTTTTTTCACAGAGAGGGTTGTGGATGCATGGAACGGCCTTCCAGAGGAGGTTGTAGAGTCAAAAACAGTGGTGGAATTCAAGCATGCATGGGACAGTCATAAGGCAATTCTAGGGGGTTGGGGTAGGAAGAAGTAGGCTGCAGGTTAACTAGGATCTGCAGCTTATCAATCAGGTAGGGAAATGGGCAGACTAGGTGGGCCAAGCAGTCCTTATCTGCCATCAAATTCTATGTTTCTATGTTTCTAGGCAGATTAAAGGGTCATGATTGGGAAGGGTGCCTCATATTAGCAAGCATTAACCACCCTGAAGTACACTCACAAACTCTCTGGGCAACCAACGCTGTGGATTCCCTTGCAGGAATTCCACCATAACCCCTATGCTCTCTGGTACCACACCTGCTGCTATCTAGAGCAATTATCGAGAAAACAAATCAGGGGTTTATTTCCATGCTGCAATTCTACCTGAAATTGTGGAGTGCTCTGGCAACCCCTTTCAGTGGTCCCAGACTCTCTGCAGACTGCCTAGCAACAATACAAATGCACTGCCAGTTTCCCCAAGAGCTCGACAGCACAATCTCGCTGAAGGAGCACTACGAACCAAAATGGTGCTGGCACAATGTTTATGACCCTTGCTTTGCGCACTGCGTCCTGTTGCTCCTTTTTCTCTACCTCTCTAAACCTCCCACTACAGCTTCAGCGCACACTCTGATTGGATCCCTAGTCCCGCGAGACTTTCTCTCGCCTGTAAACAGCGCTAATGATGTCTGCCACAATGGGCGAGCTCATATCTGCATCGCAATCCCTTTCCCCATTCACAATAAATGTTCCTTCCTGGTTACTTCATCCAATGCCTTCCAAAAATCACGGATAATTCCACCCGTTTTAACAGTGCACAACTTCACTACCGTGCTCGCTTATTTAACATTGTACACAAGCAGGTCTTTATCCCTCATTACCCTTATTATCAACTCTCTTAAAGAGACAGAGCGTCCTCTCATACACAGTCCCTATTCAATGCCCTATCCAATGGCCAAGAGATTTTCATTCTACAGCATTTATTGCTCTGTACAGCAATGATATTTCACTATTACAACTGAATTTGCCACTATACAGTACTATGTCACTTAGCACATTTATACAGAACCTCAGACTATACTTTTTGTCACCCCACAGGTCACAACGTCCAAATCAAAAAGCTGTAGGCAGTGCAATGTGCCCATCCCAAACCAGCTACTAGGATGGCTTTGTGCATCCAGCACTGAAGACTCCACCTCTGACATCGAAATACAGGACACAGAAGATGTTTTAACCACTACTCACTCACAAAACACTGACACACAATTGGACACCACTAAAGCCCTACTGCAAAATAATCAACTTATGCAGGCTCAACAGGAAGTACTAGCAGCAATGCTGCATCAACTCACGGAATTATCTAGACAACAGGCGGTCAATCTCCCTCCAGCTAAGAAAAGGGCCACATCCTCCCTCTCCAAACCCTTACAGCATCCCACGTCAGATGCTCTACCTTTACCTCCCGACTCAGGAGATAACTCAGAGGAAAAAGAGGGAGAGCTCGACACCAAGCCATAGACCCTCACAGCAAAATGGTGTTTCCCAGACCAAATCCTTTCATTAGTATGACACATCATGGATACAGTGGGTTTCGAGACAGTCTCTCCTACACCCACTTCGAAATAACTTCCCTCTTTACAACCGCTGGCCAAGCAAGCAGACGCATTTCCCGTCTGTGAAGCTATAGACAAACGGCTGCAAAAAGAATGGTCATCTTCCAAACCAGTCAGAATCCCGGAACGAAAATCCTGGGACAAAATGTACCCTCTTCAAGTTTACAAGCTGGTCCTATGGTGCACACCCCCACAGTGGACCCACAAATAGCCACCCTAAACAAGAAGACGGTGCTTTCCACCGATTCCACCTCTGGCCTAAGGGACCCCATAGATAAAAAACTGGAAGACAGCCCAAAGAAGAAGAACGCAGAGCTAGCAGGCCTGGCAAGCAGAGCTGCTGCCACTGCTATTTACGCCACTAGAGCACAGTTAACCTGGCTACAGTAACTTCAGAAAAATATCCCTCCAGAATCTACGGAATCCACTCTCATGGATAATGCCATATTATCCACTAAATACCTAGCAGACATGGCAGTTGATTCCCTCAAAATAAATGCCAGGTCCACAGCCATTACCAACAGAGCCCGGAGATTACTATGGATGAAACTCTGGGATGCAGACAAAGAGTCAAAAGCTACTCTTCAAAGATTACCCTTTAAGGGCAACATGATATTTGGCGACAGTTTAGAAAAGTATCTTAAGGGCAAGGAAGAGGGTAAGGCTCTACACAGAGACCAGTCCAGATCTTCCTACTTACCCAACAGACCAAGGAGTAGATTTCACTCCTTTCGAGACAAGAGAAGAGGGATTCCTATGTTCCGGGGAAATACTTACAAACAAAACTATACCACCCCATACCAATACAACCGCTACAGAGGCAGAGGTACATCACACAGAGGCAGAGGTAACTACAGCCGTCGCAACAACTCACGACCCTGACTATGCAAACCCAGATCCCCGCCAACTGACGGCAGTGGGGGCAAGACTCACATGATTCCTACATCAGTGGCAAAAATCCACTACCAATAAGTGGGTATTAGAAATAATACAACTAGGCTACGCAATAGAATTCACACACACACACCAAAAGTCAACAGGGTGATCCAATCACCTATCTCCAATCACAAGACCACGGCAAGTCAAGTAACAACAGT
This sequence comes from Neoceratodus forsteri, assembly GCA_016271365.2. NCBI lineage: Eukaryota > Metazoa > Chordata > Ceratodontiformes > Ceratodontidae > Neoceratodus > Neoceratodus forsteri. The sequence goes on along the minus strand of CM028131.1, from coordinate 1,544,634,676 downwards.
ATTACATGACCTTCATGTAAACAATGCAATAGCACCAGTACCAAAGCACGAAGAAGGACAAGGAGTATACTCCATCTTCTTCATGGTCCCAAAAAAGACAGGAGGCAACAGACCAGTGTTGGACCTCAAATACATCAACAAGTCAGTGCAATACAATCCATTCAAAATGGAGACCATCAGGTCCACACTACGAGTGATCAGACAGGGAGACTTCCTCACCTCAATAGACCTGAAGGATGCTTACCTGCATATACCCCTGAGACCAAGCCACTACAGATACTTACGATTCTGCATTCTAGGCCAACACTACCAGTACCAAGTACTACCATTCGGTCTAGCCTCAGCACCGAGAGTATTTACAAAAGTCTCCATAGTAATAGCTGCCAAACTACATGAGAAGGGAATACATGTAATCCCATACTTAAGATGACTGGCTCTTCAGAATGAGGTCACAACAGCAATCCGTCAGGGAGACAAAAATGGTAGTAGACTGCTTACAACAACAGGGCTAGGTGATCAATCACAAGAAAAGCAGTCTAACACCCAGTTACTCCATAGAGCACCTAGGCACATTCATAGACACACACAAAGGCCTAGTATTCCCTTCAAACTCCAGAATCCAGTCCATCCTGTCGACTGCCCAGCGACTACAGAACTCTCAGCGTCCATCACTACTCCTCATCTCTCAAACATTAGGGCTTTTGTCCTCTGCCACTGACACCGTGTCGTGGGCACGATGGCACTCCAGACCACTCATGGCCTTCCTGCTAACCCAGGGACCTAAACACGATATCGACCTAGCAAAGAAGGTCATTCTACCAACAAGGGTAAACTCAAGCCTCACATGGTGGACAAACAGACTCAGTCTGTCACAGGGCATGCCCCAGGATACGTCTCCAGACATAACTATAGAGACGGATGCCAGTCTCTCCGGCTGGGGAGCCGCATCAGGAAGGCACACAGCACAAAGGAGATGGTCAATTACCGAAACAAAACTACAGATAGATGTTCTAGAGATGAAGGCGGTCTTCAGGGCCCTGCTGCACCTCTCACACCTCATACAGCAAAAACATGTACACAAAAGATCAGACAATCAAGTGACAGTATCGTACATAAACTAGCAAGGAGGCACAAAAAGCAAAGCAATGATGGCACAAACAGCAAAGCTCATGACATGGGCACGACGACACGAGAAATCCATAACAGCCATTCACCTAGCTGGAAAGCTCAACATAATGGCAGACTGGCTGAGTCGCCAAATGATTCACCCCAGGGAGTGGAAACTCCACCCATAAGTATTCCTCCAGCCACACCACAGATGGGGACCTACAGAAATAGACCTCATGGCCTCACACAAAAACCACCAATGCAGCAAATATTGGTCACAGTTCAGGGACCACAGAGCCATGGGAGTGGATCCCCTATCTGCCCCTTGGCCATTCCAAGTGGCTTACATATTCCCTCCACTCCCTCGACTACCTCTAGTACTCAAGAAAATACACATTTCAAGAGCAAGAGTTATTCTGGTGGCACCACACTGGCCAAGACGAGCTTGGTTCACCACAATAGCATCAATGGCACTAGCAGACCCGTGGAAACTGCCACCTCAACAGGATCTACTCTCACAGGGTCCTATGCTGCATCCAAACCCACATCGCCTACAACTGATGGCATGACTCCCGAAAGGCAGAGACTGCTGATGGCAGGATATCATCCATCAGTTATAAAAATTATGGCCTCATCACGCCAGCAGTCCACAATCAACATCTATCAATGACAATGGGACATATTCCACAAGTGATGCAAACAACACAAGATTAACACTCTTACATGCACCATTCCTCAGATCCTACTGTTCCTTCAGGAAAGCCTCCAACTGGGCCTAATCACCTGCAGCCCTAAAAGTACAAGTCGCAGCAACAGGGGCAGCCAGGGGTCAAATACAAGGCACTACTCCCGGCTCACATCACGACGTTGTACATTTCCTGAAGGCCGCAACAAACTTACACCCAGTCAATAAACCAATCTTGCCACCATGGGACTTGACCTATGTACTGACGGCTATGACTAAGCCACCATTTGAACCCCTAGAATCAATTCACATGAAGTGGTTGCAGCTAAAGGCTATTTTCCTAACAGCCATCGCATCTGCCAGACGGGTAGGCGAATTACAGGCCCTTTCACACAAAGAACCATTCCTACAGTTTTACACGGACAGAATATCCATGCGTCCAGTCGCATCTTTCAGACCTAAAATAGCTTCACAACTCCACACATCTCAGACTAGCAAGATTCCAGCGGAACTACCACAAGCGGACACACAGGCAGATTGGCAGCTAAAGATGCTGGGGATGAAAAGGGTTCTCACTACTTACATCACAAGGACACAACACTTGCGGAAAACAGACAGACTGTTCATCATAGTACAAGGCAGCAGGAAGGGACTGCCCACCTCCAAATCATCCATTGCAGCATACCTAAAGACAGCCATATTAGAGGCCAACAAAGCAACAAACAAACTGGTACCACCAGACCTAAAGGCCCATTCCACCAGGGCAATCGCAACATCATGGGCGGAAAGAAATACGGCCACTGCTAAGGAAATATGCGTCACAGCCACTTGGTCCACTATTCACACTTTCACCAGACACTACAGAATGGATGTGTCCCAAGACACCAAAACAAACTTTGCAAGGGCAGTGCTCCTAGCAGCACGCACAGAACACAATAACTCTGACACGTCTAACCCTCCCTAGATCTAACCACTGCTTTTTAGTAACCCATGATGTCAGGTTTTGTGGAGTGCCTCAATGATCGTCCCCCACAATGGTAGTTTACTCACCTGGTAAAGGTGATTGTGGGGGAGTGCATCTCTGAGGCACTCCACACCACACCCTACTTAGACGTGCATCTTACAGTACGAACTATATACCCTCAGACTGAAGTTTTGACTCTGTGCACATCAGGATATGCTTCACAGACCCACAAGTTGTACAGATATACCAATTACACTAAGTTTACACCATCTACCACACTAGTCAGTAACACTGTTATTTCTGGGTACAGATGGGGGTTTCCATAACAGTTTTCATTTCAGATACAGCTTTGGAATACATCGAACTGACCACAAGAGAACAGTGATCACAGAAGGGGATGGATTTACTTCAGTCACATGTGCATCCAGACAACCTATCAGGTGTACACAACCCATGATGTCAGGACTGGGGAGTGCCTCAGAGATGCATTCCCCCACAATCACCTTTACCAGGTGAGTAAACTACCAATAGTTGCTGGCTGTGATATTTAGAGTGAAATTTAAATCTGTGCTGTTTGCCTGGTTGGGGGGGGGGGGTAATTACGGGAACCATCTTGTCTTTCATTATTCATTTGGGAACAGAAGAGGGAGGTGTGTTCAGGAAAGTGGCTCTGTTTTATTTTCTGTTTTAATTGTGATATTTGAATAGTCTGTACTTTAAATTAGTGCTGTGAGTTACAACTGTTACTTGGCCTGTGATAGTGTAACTGTTGGTGGCTTGTGTGCTGGTTGTGGGAACAGTTGTTCTTAATATAAATAATGAAAAGCCACTGGGGGTTGGGCTTGAAGGCTGTGAGGGAGGAGCCTGTAGAGATACAAACTGCCCATATGAACTAACTCTTAAAGCTAATAGTTAGGTGGTAAAAGTTCAGACACTGTATGTAGGTGGGTGAAGACACTTAAGCCAAATGCAAATAATGAGGAGTAGGTGCGAAGGGCTGCATGGGGGGGGGGATGCGAGGGCTGGCGAAAGTGGACACGTATGGATAAGGGTGGGTGGAGGCTGCAGAATAGAGGGTGGAATGATGGGCGCCATGGAGGAAGTGCGGCGGGCACAGGGAGGATAGTGAGTTGCAATGGATGTGGGGCAGCTGTTTGGATGAATTTATTATGGAAACTGGGAGGCTGTCCAATTTGCTGTAGGCTAAGGAAATTGGAGGATGAAGTAACGGGGTTATGGAGGGAACTAAGGAGAGTGAGGGAGGGGGGAGCTGAGGCAGGAGTGACCGCACTAAGGAGGGGCGGGTAGATGCATCAAGGTGAGAGGGAACTGCAGAGCTAAAGATGGAAATATAAGGAGGATGGGAAGAAGGTGAGCAGAGGTGCAGTAGAAAGAGGAGATAGGCACCACTGCGGGGTTATCAAGCAACATGTTTGCAGTGTTGGCAGAAGAAGGGGAACTATCAGAGCTGTGAAAGAGGGGGGAAGAGGGGTAGGGAAGGTCCAAGAGGCAGGATTTACAATGGGAAACAGAGATGGGAGAGGAAGGGTAGGGTAGAGGAGGAGAGAGAGGCGGTAACAGGAGAGGAGGCAGTAGGGGGGGAATGATGCAAGAAGCACAAAAGGTGCTAAGGAGGGAGGCAGCGGGGTTTCAGGGGGAGTGGACAGGGATCACGGTGGAAAGGGGGGTCAGGATCAGAATGATGGGGGTGTTGGTGCTGGGGGACTCCATATTGAAGGGGATCAGATAGTGGGGAAGGCACAGTTGTATCTGGGTCAAGGCAATTCCAGGGTTGACCGCAGATAGGGCTGGCACTTCTCAAGTGTGAAAGCAGAGGGAGTATTTTGTTGGGGAAACAGTGAAAGTGGTAAAGGGGAGGTTCGAGGAATTGGATAGGCAGTCTGAGGAGGTGGGAGTATCAGTGGCATTCTCTGAGGTGCTACCGGTACCATGTGCAAGTACAGTGAGAGAAAAAAAAAGGATAGAGGAGTTCAATGGGTGGCTGAGCGACTGGTGCCAAACCAGAAAATATAGACTGGTGCCAAACTGGGGCAGGACCTGGGACAACAGCAACCTACACGCAGGGGACAGGTTACAACTGAGCAAAGAGGGGAACAGTGTACTCAAACAGGGAATGGAGGGGTATATTTCAACAAGGATGGATTTAAACTAGGAAGGGGGGTGGCAAGGGGATCGCTGTTAGAAACAATGTTCAGAAAGGGGAGCATATGGTGCTCACCCCCCCAGTTAGCGGTGAAGGCAGTGAAGAGGGGGCACAGAGAGGACCAAGGGGGGGGGGGAATGGTAATGTTGGGGAGGCAACAGGCTGGAAGGTGGTTTCACTGAACGCAAGAAGCCTAAGGTACAGAACTGCGGAGTTGCAGGCTCTCTTGGCAGTGGAATTGGTGGACATAGCGGCCATCACGGAAACATGGGCCACCCAGTTCCAGGACTGGGATATGATGATCCCCGGGTACAGGCTATTTAGAAAGGATAGGGCCAAGGGGAATGGGTGACGATCTATGTGAGGGAAAGGATTAAGTGCATAAGGGATGAAGGGGAAGACAGAAGCTCTGTGGATGCAGTTCCAGGATGCGAGGAATAGGGCACTGCGGATGGTGGTAGTGTACAGGCCACCATCATAGGGTTGTGACCTGGACCGGGAGCTGGCAAATCAAATTTGAAGGGTAAGCAGGAAGGGAAGCACAGTGGTGGTGGGGGATTTCAACCTACCGGGGGTGGATTGGAGCACACCTGCTACCATAACGGCAAGAGACGGGGTCCTGTTGGAAGCTTTTCAGGACAGCTTCTTGACACAGATGGCACAGGGGCTGACACGGCTGGAAAGGACTCTGGACCTTGTACTGGATAATGGGGAAGCTGTAAGGAACCTAGAAATGGGGGAACCGCTTGCTGAGAGTGACCACTACTTGGTGTGGTTCACGCTAAACATGGGGAGGGACAAGAGGCATGGGTACAGAGGTGGTCGAGTTTAGGGGGCAGACTTTAGGATGATGGGGAAATTCTGAGCAAGCACCTGGCAGACATCCAACAACACATGGATGCAGATCAGAAGTGGAATATAATAAGGGGAGGGGTGGTGGAGGCAACAGAGACCTGTACTAGAAAAAAAAAAACACGAAGGGCAGGGCAAAGAAACCCAGTTGGCTGTCACCGGAGGTAAGGGAAGGGGTGCGAGCCAAGAGGGTGGTAATTCTGAAGTACCGAAAAAGGGGAGGGGAGAAGATAAAGATGTATACTAGGAAAAATCTAGGGAGGTCACCAGACTGGTCAGGGGGGCCAAAGCGTATAGAGAGTGGAGACTGACGTAGGGGATCAAAAGAGGAGAAAAGAACTTCTTCCGTTACATAGGCGAGAAAAGGAGAAGCGAAGACCAGCTTGTGAGGATCAAGAAAGATGGGGGTGGGTGGAGAAGGAGGCAGAGCAGGCAGAGGCACTAACCAAGTACTTCTGCTGTGTTCACGCAGGAGAAGGGAGCCAAATACCTCAGGCAAGTAGGGGGTGGGTAAGGGGGGAGAGAGGACAACAGATGTAGGGATTACAGAAAGCAGGATGCTGGAGGGGTTGAGGGCATTAAGAGTAGACAAAGCACCTGGACTGGATGCCATTTACCCTAGACTACTGAGGAAGCTGGCAGAGGTCCTTGCAGGGCCGCTGGCAGACCTATTCAATACCTCCCTGTACACAGAATGTGTCCCACAGGACTGGAGGATAGCCCATGTGGTGCCCATCCATAAACGTGTGCCAAAGGGTGAACCAGGGAACTAGAGACCAGTGAGCCTCACCTCAATCGTGGGCAAACTCATGAAGACCTTCCTAAAGGAAAGGCTCATGAGCTTCTTGGAGGCAAACGGTTTCCAGAACGACCAGCAGCACAGGTCTGTCGCAGGCAGATCATGCCAGTCAAACCTGGTACAGTTCTATGACTGGGTGACACAGGAACTGGACAAAGGGCCATGCTGTGGATGTCCTGTACTTGGACTTCAGTAAGGCCTTTGATTCAGTGCCGCATGGGAGATTGGGGGGGAAGCTGGAGTATGTGGGGGCAGGACCAAAAATGTTGACCTGGATTAGGAACTGGCTGAGGGGGAGGCAGCAAAGGGTGATGGTAGAGGGAGAACGCTCATCACTGAGAGCGGCGACGAGTGACGTACCACAGGGATCTGTGATGGGACCAGTACTGTTCGTGATTTTCATTGCAGATATCTCGAATGGGATCCGGAGCAAAATCAGTCTGTTCGCAGACGATACCAAGATGGGAGCAGTGGTAGATGACACGGGAGGAGGGACGGAGGGGTTGCAGGAGGACCTGAATAAGCTGCAGGAGTGGGCAGATAAATGGCAGTTGGGGTTCAACACCAAGAAGTGCAAGGTTCTGCACTTCGGAGCCCGGAACTAGGGGAGAGATTATCACTTAAATGGGGTTCAGTTGGGTTGCTACACAGAAGAGAAGAACCTAGGGGTGATCATAACAGAGAGCATGAACAACTCTGTTCAATGCAGAAGGGCAGTGGCAAAAGCCAACAAAATGCTGGTGTGTATAGCTAGAGGGATCTCCTCCAGAAGTAGGGAGGTTATCCTGACCCTGTATAGGTTGCTGGTCAAGCCACACCTGCAGTACTGTGTGCAATACTGGTGCCCATTCCAGAAGAAGGACATCAATGTGTTGGAGGGGGTAAAGCGTAGAGCTACAAAGATGATCCAGGTATTGGAGGGCAAGCCATATGAGGAAAGGCTGGGAGAGTTGAATATGTACTCTCTGGAAGAGAGGAGGGACAGGGGAGATATGATTGAGACCTTTAAGTACCTGAAGGAAAGAAACAAGACTAATACAGAGAGGATTTTCCAGAGGAGAAAGGGAAGGGACACGAGAGGACACTAACTGAGATTGGAGGAGGGTAGATTCGGGAGAGAGATGAGTAGACATTTTTTCACAGAAAGAGTGGTGGACAAGTGGAACTCCTTGCCGGGTGAGGTGGTGGCCTACAAGACAGCAGACAACTTCAAGAGGGGTTGGGAAAGGGGAAGGGGTAATAGGAAGGGAGGGGCGGCAGCATTATAAGGTGCTAGCTGCGCACTCAAGCAGACTCGACAGACTGTGAGGCCTGTTTCTGCTGGCGTTTTCATATGTCCGTATGATGTTACATGTCAGCTGGTAAACATGAAGGGGTAAATCAACAAATCCATTGGGTCATCTTTACAGAATTAAAAGAGCAAGTATTTAAACAGTAGAAAATCCTTTGGCACAGAAAACCTTGTAATTAATTTGTTTAGTTACAACAGCAGCAATCTTATATCAAGACTTAATTCAGATGTTTCTTTACTACGGTAGCTTCGGCACCCGAGTTAAATAAAGACACCATAGAGGGGAGGCAGAACCAGTACCATTTTCATTTACAGGTCAAAACCCTCATAAAGTTCCCATTAAGTTCATCTGTTCTGGAATTGTGGAGTTCTTTGCTGAAGCTTGAATGTGAATTCTTTCGAATCTACATATTAAGTTGATAATCTCCACCCAATCTTTTAGCACTGGGGGATAGGGAACAAGACATCTTTTGGTTATCGCTCCACATGCAGCTACTGTCAGGATAGCCCAGAGACATCTAGATTCATTTTAACGTTACCGGCGGAAGGCCTAACAGCAAATGTTCAGGGCCCAGAGGGAAAGTAAGGCCTAGAAGCTGTCTGGAGTGATCCTGGACTACCAAAACAGAACTGTTGTAGCTTGTTGCATGACCAAAAAACATGGGCCTGAAAGGCCAAGTCTTCCCGCATTCCCTCCAACAAGTGGTGGGGAACATTAGGGTGCCATTTGAAGACTACAGACGTGGCTCAGAAATACCTTATTCTGAGTTGCCAGAGGAATTCACTCCAAATCAGGGAGTATGATGCCGTCCATGTACTGTATAGCTCCACATCCGGAACCACTGCTTTTCATCTAACAGTATTTGTAATTTCTCCTCCCATTTTTGCTTTATTTTGATTGTGGATTGGGCCTGATCCCTAATGAAACTGGCATATAACAGAGTGATGGCCTTTTCTCCTATTTTGGAATTCCAGATCAGTTGGGGTGGGGGCAGAGTGGCGTTCTTCAGTTACTAACATGGTTGCACTGAGTCAGGTGTTGATGTAATCCCTGATCTGATAATATTTAAATCAATCAGAGGGGAGTCAGCCAAATTGATTCTGTGCCATTTCAAAAGAAATGACTGTGTTCCCTTGCATAAGTTGCCATGGGACATATACCCCCCAAAAAAAAAACTTGACACTTGAACCAGAGGTCAGAGCGGGCTGGGACAAATTCAGGGATGGCACACCAAATATTGACATTTTCAGAGATTTTTTCGGGTGTTGCCACAGATTACCCCTCGTCTCTAACCTTCTAATACCTTACGGTATCCATAAAAGGAGTTTGTGTCTTGGGGGGAAGGTTATATTTGTAAGCCCCCTATTCAGGCTTACCTGGTAGGGCTACGGCCCTACGACCCTCTGCCAGGCATCGCCCGAGCACCTGTGGTGTTAACAGGCTAAATTAAATAATCTGGGGCCCCACTTGAGGGAGCCTGACAGGAAGACAAAAAGTAGCTCCCTAAAGAACTACAAACTGGTTGCTACTGGGAAAATATCCAGAGGCAGCCTGGAGATCACCTGGGGACTTGTAGGCAATCATAGGGAGGCTGCTCAGGGGAAATATAAGGCTGGTTTATGGCGCCGAAAAGAGGCTGGAGGTCAAGAGGGACTGCAGGGTGGATGTGAGAGGAGAGACTTCCCTGAGGAACAGAGTCTAACTGGCTATGCAAACCCTGCCTACCTCCATCTGCCCAGCTGAGTGCAGGCGGAAAAGTAGCAGCTTGTGAGACTGAAACAGAGTAGAGAAAAGCAGAGTTTTATAGCAGCCCAGCTAGTCTGAACTTCAGTTTGAATTGAGAAAATAAGAGATGGGCTGTGGACTTTGAAAATAGCCTCTTTTCCCACAGTGCAGAAATCATTAAGTGAAATGGACATTTCAGCCAGGGGAGAGTCTGCAAGTGTTGATCCAGGCTGCTGTGGCAAGACCCAGCCTGCTGTGAAAGTATCCTTCAGGTGAGAGGCTGTAGGTTTTGAGACTGTGGAAGCACTGCTGCCCTGCGTTGGTCCCGAGGGTGATCCTGCATGCATTGGAAAGGGTTTGGGGATGGGAAACATAAGCAATCTTGGTTCCCGGGACTGAAGACATTGACACACCGGGTTGAGGGATGGAATAGGCCTGCCTGTGTGAAGTCTATATACAAAGGCCCGTAGGCGAAGCTGGCAAGGCCAGGCAGGTGAAGATCATCATCCCTGAAGCCATCAAGTTTTATTTTCTCCACCAGTGGTGCATCACGTACGTCAAAACCTCCATGGTACCATGCCACGCAACTGGTTGTGAACCCCCAGAGTGGGCTGCAAACCGTGAGTACCCCGAGTTGTGGCTCTGGGGAGTCTTTTAGTTAGCTAGTCAGTTAGGAGTCTGGGGGTAAATCACCCCACCTCTATTACGAGACTCTCAAGTCTGCCAGTATAAGATAATCAATCCAGTGTGTGCTGTGTTCAGCTGGGCCACGACGAAAGACCCGAGGCTTGCAAAACTGCACAGGGACAAACTGGGTGCACCCAGGGGGTGGTGAAAAGGGTTGATACTGGGGAAGGTATTGTGCCTAGAGTTAACTGTGTTTGATATTCTCCTCCTCATTGTTCCCCCTCCCCATTAAATAAGGTTACCTTTTGCATTTTATTCACGGTCCCTGTGTTATTGAACGAGTGCAGCTGGGGAGTGTGGGGCAATGGTGTATAAACTGTAATCTGTGGGGGGGAACATATTGTTGGGGCAGGGTACTGTTTCCTGTGGGGTGGAAACCTGTTCTTTATCCATAGGATTCCCTTGCCATTACCTCAGGTGGAGGCACTGCGCCACACGGGCTGTCACTGCAGAACCCAGCCCGGCCCCCTCAAAGGTGTATTCGGAACTACCCTGAGGGGCCCCAGAGCAGCCAAGGTGAGTCAAAGGGCTGTTACATGTAAATTAAATATCTCACGCGTGTGTGTGTGTGTGTGTGTGTGTGTGTGTGTTGGGGGAATGCCCCGATTTAAACTGATAATTTTCCAATGAGTTCTATAAGTGGGGTGTCCCCATAATAGAGCTATCTGCATCTGTGCCGCTACCCAATATCCTGGAAGGTATGGAACTGCCAATCCCCCTTGCTGTTTTGGGAGAAACTATATTTGCCTCCTAATTCTAGGCCTTTTGTTGTTCCATACAAATGCCATAAAAGAAGCCTGTCATGTCTGCAAGTCCCTAGGTAAACAACTATTCTAATGTAATTTATTTTTTTGTAATTCTTCTTTTTATTTACATTTTTAACTTATATACACACACATAAGTCACCAATACTCACATTTCCTAAATACATTCATAAGTCTCTAATTGCATGGCAATTTGCTGAATTAATACAATACACATACAAAAATCAGATTCCGACATTCATTAGTACAGACCTTAACAGTGCATATATCATTTTCTAAGTCAATGTCCTTAGCCTGCCGGCCCAGGAAACCAGCTTTGCCGAAATCCTCCTGAATTAAAGGGGGGTAAGGGTTTCCAAGCCAGTTACCCTATTCACTAACATACTTAATATGCAAGACTTCATTCAGAGTCACGATAGTTCCAGTTGATGCATGTGTAATTGATTTCAACAATACCTTATAGTCCCCGCTATTCTCTTCCCTGCTTTTTTTTTTTTCTTTCTTTCCTTTTCCCCCTCCCCTTCCTCCCAGTAAGGTGGTGCTCGGGCAACATCCATTTTTAAGCTCTATTTATCCTCTCATTTCGAGGTACATTCTAGTGACCTTTAGGATTTAGTCTGATTGACTTCCCTTTACCGAGCACTTATGCCTCATCCCAAGTCCTGGTCTGTCCTCCCCCATATTTACAACACCTAGTTGGTGCATATTTATAGTACTACACCTCCCGCGGGAGACCAGGGAGGCCAGGCCAGGGGCAACAGTCTTATTCTTATCTCGGTTTCCATTAGCCCTCCAATTTTTTTTAGGGTGTGCTATGGTATGAAGGTGCTATCCTTCGAGATGTAGTATAATTGCCAACGTGCCCATCTATCCAGAAATTTTCCCCCTTTTTCATTCAGGTTATGTGTTATTTTCTCCATGCTGTAGATCTGTTTCGTTACATCCCACCAGTCTTGAATTGAAGGGGTTTTTGTAGTTAACCAGTGTCTAGTAATTGCCTTCTTTGCTGCGGTCAGGAGTAGGGAGAGTAGGTACCTAGTGTTAGGTCGCCTGTATGCTCTGGGGAAGTTGAGAAACAGGAATAAGTCTAGTGTTAATTTAAAGTGCGGATCTATTAGCTCTGTGAGTTGAGTCTCAGCTGCAAGAAGAACACCCACTGAGTACTGGACAGGTCCAAATAGTATGGGTCAGGTTGGTGACTGTTCCCCATCCTCTCCAACAATCTGCTGTATTGTTGGAGAGTAATGACTAGTGACCACGGGATCTAAAATAGCGCACCAGAAATTTCCAGGCGAATTCTCGCCACTGATGCGAGCTAGTCACCCATGCCGAGAGGCTGCACGCCTGCCTCCATTCTTCAAGGGGAAAGTTGGTACCTGTTCCTGGGACCACTGTGCAATGGAGATTATCCGTGAGTGAGTCCCTTTGTATTAAGGGCCCCATAATATAGCGAGATCAGGTGATCCTGCCTCCCCGAGGCATTTAAGTGTAGTTGACATTGAATCAATGCTGGGAGTTCCTGCGTATCCCAGAGCATTCTCGGGAGTCTTTCGACATAATGCCGCAGTTGGAGGTAGCAGAAAAAATCTTTGTGTGAGAGGTGGAATTTCCTTTGTATTTCTGCGTAGGACCAAATGTTGCCCTGCATAACCACCTGCTCAAGGTATCTTAGCCCGCACCCCTCCCATTTAAGGAAGCCATTATCAATATTATTAGGCGGAAAATCAGTAAGATTCGAGATCGGGCATAGGAGGGCCTGAAAAGTTGTCAGCCCCTGCATTTTTTTAATTAGATACCAATTTTTAAGTAGTGCCCTCAACCAAGGGTTAGTGGTCGGCAGGGTTTTCTCCCCTGGTTCTTGTCGATAAATTGCCCTCAGAAAGGCCCGATCACCCATCCAAGTCCTTTCAACTTCAAGCCAGTGCGGAATGGACGAGTTGGTTTGTCTAGCCATGACCTGTGTGAGGGTAATCGCCTGCTGGTATAGCTTTAAATCAGGAAGTGCTATGCCCCATCCTGGCGTCAGAGGAAAGTACTTTAAAGCGGACCCGAGGTTTCCGTCCGCCCATATATATTTCCTTATCAGGCGGTTTATTCCATTAAAGATTTTAACGGTATATATAAGGGATGTTTGGAACAAATACAAGGCTCTCGATAATGTAATCATTCTGATTAGGTCAGCCCTTCTGGTGAGTTTAACGGCACAGCTGTCCAGCTTTGCAGATCTTGTTTTAGTTGCGTGATAAGCGGCTCGTAATTATGCTCAAAATATTTTTGGCATCTTGTGTATATAGATACCTAAATATTTCAACTTCTGTAAATCCCACCTACCGGTAAGATATCTCTGATATTTTGTGTAGGGGCGTAGTGAAAAGTAAAATTTCCGTCTTAGAAATTCAACTTAACCTGATACTGAGCCATAGGAGTCTAACACCCGCCGTACAGCGGAATAGTCTGATCGGGGTTCGGGGGTATAGGAGAATGTCATCTGCATACAAAGTAGTGCGGTGCTCTGTATTTCCTATATTAACCCCTGAATTTCCTTGGAGTCTCGAAGTTGCTGTGCTAGGGCTCTATGACTATAGCAAATAACAGTGGCGAAGGGCATCCTGCCTAGTACCCTATAAAGACGGAAATACTGGAGTGGTGTCCGCTACCTTAGCAAGCTTGTGGGGCGGAATATATGTTTTGAATGACCCAAACTAGGGAGTGGGAATCAACTTGATTAAAGTATGGTACAGAATGGCCAGGTGACCCTATCAAGGCCTTCTCTGCGCCAAGACTCACCAGGGCTGTTGGATCCCATCCTCCTGCATCTGGAGTACTACATATAGGGATCTTTTAATGCTGTCCTTGGTGGTTCGAGCTCTAACAAATCCTGTTTGATCCCTATGTATTATAGAGGGGAGCATCTGGTCAATGCGTCCCGCCAGTATGCTCATAAAAATTTTGTAGTCCTGGTTAAGTACCGATATTGGCCTATAGGAGGCACAATTTTGGGGGTGTTTACCCGGTTTGGGTATTACAGAGATGGTTGCATAGGACCAAGACTGAGGCGGCGCCTCTCCCTCCAGCACAGAATTAAACAACCTTATGAGGGAAGGAGTGATTTGGGTTTTTGTGGCCTTGTAAAATTCCGCGCTATAGCCGTCTGGCCCCGACGCTTTCATTGATTTAGATCTGGCTAACGCTGCATTATTTCAAGCTCGGTGATGGGACCAGTCAGGATTTCCTATTCTCCTCCGTGGCGATGGAAGTTTGATTGCATCTAAATATTCCCCAATCCGGGCTTCAGATGGTCATTCTCCGGGTGTAAAGGATTTGTAAAAGGTTGCAAAGCATCCACAATATCATGTAATTTAAAAGGGTTGGCCACCACGGATGTCTGATAGATGTAATTGTTGCACTCTTCCTCTGCCTGCTATTTGATATGCTAGTAGCCGGGTCGCCCGTGGCCCAACTTCATAAAATCTTTGCCTCAAGTACATCAAGGCGATTTCAGTTTGTTGTTGGACAAGTAGATCTAGCTCCCGTTTAGTGTGCTGCAGTTGGGGTAGGACAGATTCATCTCCCTGCTGATGAGCCATCTGAAGGAAATGAAGGGTGTCCTCCAGTTTGGCCTTTTGTTCCTGACGTCGCCTCCTTAACTCGGCTGTATGCTTGATTATGTGTCCTCTAAGGACTGTTTTGATTGTGTCCCAGTGTATTGATGGAGTAGAGTCATGCGGAGGGTTATCTATGAGAATTTCTGTGATTTTATCTGAAATGAATTCTCTAAATTTTTTCTGATCGGAGGTGGAATGGATTTAACCGCCACTGGGTATTCTCGGCAAGGCCCAGATCCCAATAAACCAACAAGGGGCATGGTCTGATATCGAGATGTCTCCGCATTGGGAGTCCTGAACGAACCCAGGTTTTCAACCTGGGTGTAGGCATAATCAATTCGAGAGTATACCCGATGTACTGGGAAGTAAAATGAGTAATTTTAATATTTGGATGTAAGCTTCTCCAAATGTCACACCACCCATTTCCGCTATAAACTTCAAAAACCTTTGGGTAGCTGTTTGCTTCTGGGTTTCCTGCTAGTGGAATCTACACGGGTCTACTGTTGTTGAAGTCTCCCGCCAACAGGAGGACACCCTAGTTTTCTGGATAATCTTATCTAATAGTGGTTTTAGATTTAGAACTGAAATACCTGGTGGCAGATAGATATTTGCAAGTGTAACCTCCGAATCATTTATTTTCCCCTGTGTGATAATCAGTCGACCCTCTGGGTCAGACCAGGTTGTGTCTGCTCGGAATGGGGTGTGGGGAGGCACAATAATTGCCACCCCTCTTCTTCTGCCCTCTTTGCACGAGGAGTGGAATACTTGCCCCTTACTCAGTCTAGCCAGTTTAGTATGTTCAGCTGGGCTCATATGTGTTTCTTGAAGGTAGATTAAGTCCGCCTTCGATTTTTTAATATATGCTAAAGTTCTTGCCCTTTTAATAGGCGAGGCAAGACCTTTAATGTTCAGGGACATTAATTTCAGCCCTGGGGTATACATTATTCAAAGGTATTATTGCGCTTAATGCCTGGCCTCCCTGCTCCCCCGCGACGAGGTTCCCTAGGCCCATATCCTTCTTGTAGCCATACTTTGGAATTCTTGAGTTTGGTGACTTTATGACTTACCAACAAACATCTACATAGTAACATGTATAAGACAACATATAACTGAGGCGAAATATACCACCAGGAGGCCAACGTGGCCCTCTCAACAAAATCTGGAACCTCCATCGATCCGGGACTGGCCCAGACCTAGTGGCAGGGGAATAGCCCTACCTTTGCGGCCCTTCTATATTAGGGCCTTAGGTAACAACGCATCTATAGGAAAGGTAAGCGGATAGGCAACCGTCACGACTGTGTCGCGAACTCCCTCAGCTTTAGATGTCTGAAAGGGAGCCTGGCTTGATAAAATAGGCAGCGATTACACTCCTACCACTGCTTCACTGCCCTTGTTTCGCCCGCAACTCCCTCTGATTTTAACTGAAGGTTCGTCCACCCAGGAGCATTCCCTTCCTCTCAGCGTTAACCAGAGCACCACTTTAAAGTAAGGTGCAACAGGTTCACCCCTGGCCCCTCGACAAAAGGTAGCCGCGACAGGATCCTAGAGGTGATCCCCCTATTGCAGCACTTACAGCTGGTCGAGGGTAACGCCATACTGTCTCAGTGTGTAGCAATTTGCCCCATAACAGTGAGGGTGGAAAAACCTCCCACGTCCCTAGTAAACTGGGGGACTTCTCCTCCAGAGGTGTGGTGTCAGGTCTCCCTGCATCACCTCCCCTAAGACTCGAAAAATACAAGCAGCTTAGTTGATTCAACCTCTTGACTGCTTATGTCCTACCCCACCCATACTTCCCTCTTCGAACTCTTCCGATACCCTGAACATGTCATATTTTTGACGCTCTCACATGAAACCTTCCTTGAGGTTAGAGGACTTTGGCCTTGCATTGTGTCCTGTAGTTTTACTGCCTATCATTTATTCTACCCCCTAATTCCCTTACTCTCCCTCCATCCATGTCCCACGTGAGCCCATTTCTTCACCCCTCCTCACCGCATCCCCCCCCCCTACCTTATCCCCTAGTCATAATATGATTCCATAGTAAGGCGTTCAGGACTCTTCATCTTTCTTTTGTACCTCGGTGTTTCCCCGTTGGTCTGTGGGGAGTGGTTCAGCACTTTGGGCAACGGGGTCTGCAGCAATTCCTCACCTCCACTCCTCTCTTCTTAATCACCGGGGAGTCCAAGAAAAGTGCGACCCCTCTCTCTTGCTCAAAATGTACCCAATGGCCCTACCTTGTCTGCCTAATTCAGCCCTCTTAAATTGTAATCACTATCTAAACTGCGGTGAGGCCCCCCTACTTCCCTGCACACGAATACACACACAGCCCATAGCTCTCTTGCATGCCCATACGACCCACCCAATCCCCCGCCACCTTCCAACTGCCCGGGCTTCTCATCGCATCTCTTAACCGATCGAGTGATTAGTATCCTAAGCTAATCTCCCCAGCGTCACCACTAATCCGCTGACAAACTACCCCTCCAACGCCATCCCACGTTACCGCCAGCTCACCACCTGCATGGATCCCCCCTCCTGACCCCCCGCGCCAGCCCACCCATCCTACCCACCAGTCAACTCGCCCAGCATCACACTCCTTCCTCCCCCCCCCACCAATCAGGACCTTTCATGTGCCTGTAATGTTATCAATTCCTTTGGATATTTACTACTTTTATTTTAATTTTATCGAGTCAGTTGGCAAAAGTCCCGCTTAATACTTGCGTTCCCTTCAGGTCTCAAGGCTCGGTGTAGCAGTCTCACTTCCGGACACATCTCTGGACTTGGACTTCAGCGAATTGATGATCGATTGAATGGCCTCAGCACCCTGGCAATGACGGCGAAGTCACGCTGGCCCACACTCCCACTCTTTCTGGGCAAGTTTAGAGGCAACTGTCATCTCTGCGTCAGGGCGGTGCTGAGGCACCTCCAACTTCCTAGATTTCAGCTCCGCGATTACTGCTGGTGCACTCTCAAAAGTACAGGGTCCTTCTTTAAAACGAATCAGCATTTTAGATGGGTATAAGATCCTGAATTGTATGCCTGCCCCTTTAAGGATCCTCATGATTGGTATGTAGGCCCTCCTGCGAGCCATTACTTCCGGCGCAAAATCGTTCTCCAAGTAAAGCCTATGAGATCCATACTGAACCGATCCCAGCTTCCAGGCCGTATGTAACACTTTTTCTTTCTCCTGATGTCTGAGAAATTTTATTAGGAGTGTACGCGGGCGAGCCCCCGCCGCTGGCCTAGGTCCAAGTGTGCGATGTGCTCTCTCCATCTCCAGTGTAGTATCTTGCGGTAGTTTTAAAACGTCTCGTAATAATTTCTGCATAAATGGTATTATGTCTGTGCCCTCTAATCCCTCTGGTAGACCTGACAGCCGAATGTTGTTTCGTCTGCTTCTGCTCTCTGCGTCTTCCGCACGTTCTTGCAGGGCCTTTAGCTGTGTATGGATTTGTACTACGGCCCGTTCGGCCTCCTCGATTCTTTTATCGCTAGCTGTCAGTTGTTCCTCACAGTCACTCTGCCTTTTTTCTAGCTTGTTGAGGTCAGTGAGGAGGGCTGTAACATTGGACCGCATCTCTTTTCGAAAGTCGCGAATCTCTGCCAGCATTTGAGACATCTGTCTCTGCAATATTGAATTCGGGACTCTGTCTGTTTGCCTGCTACTGTGGCGCGATGCAGAGGAGGCCCTCGAGTCCCCACTCTCTGAATCCTCCTCCCGAAATCCCTCACCATCCTGGCGTTTCGGAGAGCTATAGACGCTGTCTCCCCTTTTCTTAGGCATAGTGCTACCTCCTGTTAACAATATTTTAATTTTTGCGCTATTAAACGCTGCTATTTTGAGGTAAATTGGCACTTCTCCGAGGGAGCTCCGCGACCTTGCGTCTCTTCAGTGCATGACGTCACCGGAAGTTCCCATTCTAATGTAATTTAAAAGCCAACCCACTTAAATTACCCAGCCCACCCCAACAAACAACATAGACTAAAATACCATCACTCACCCTAAACTATATACACAACCAGACAGTTACACAATCCTAGTGCCATAAAATAACTATTCACATACAATTCCCATACAACCACAAGCCTGATAACACTCCAACCTACCCCCTCCTCTCCCTCCCAAACCACCTGAAAAAAAATCACAATAACAATAACGGAAACGATAAATAATATGAGCAGGTAGGTGGGAGAATCCAAGTAGCGGGCTTCCAGAAACAAGAATATAACAAAATAATAGTTCAGTAGTAGTTTTTTTTTTTTTTTGTGTTATTTATTTATCCCCTTCCACTTGTTCCCATTCGGGCCAATTACTCCATCCCTGCACCCGCCCTCTCGTCTCCGCTCCGACCGCATATTGCAGCCATCCCCCTCCCCCCCCCCAGTACCCCGGCGTTACCCTTCACTGGGTGGGTCCTCCTCTTCCGAGGAGAAGGGGCCTGACGGCCTAGGCATTGGGTCGGGGTGCTGCTGCGGTGGGAGACAGCGGAGTTCGAGGTGGCGCCCGGCCCAGAGCGGCCGTCACCCTAGCAGGTGGAAATGCCATTTTCTGTGTTTTTCCTCCTGTACTTTCCCTGCTTTGCGTTGCCTCTGTGTTTCCCGTGGTCTCCACCGGGGGTCGCCAGAGAGCGACACCTGTCCCTAGCCCACCCCAAGAGAGGAGAGCCGTCCTCCGAACGCTCGATCCAACTCCTGCCCCTGTCAACCCACTAGCGCCCAAGTCCGCTCTCGAACCTGGGTTGCCGGTGTGGCGAGAGGTAAGGCGCCAGCGCCCTCAACCCTCTGCACCACTGGGCCGGCTCAGTTGTAGTTTGTAGTAATAAATTAGGTCTGCTGCCACCACAGTGAGTCCCAGACAAAAGTCGTACCTTCCCCAGCACAGCTCTCACCAATGCCTGGATGATAAAACGGGAAACAGTTTGTGACAAAGGAAGAATGGTGCTCTCCCTACTGCCTTCTCACATTGCTTGCCAACCTTAAGGTCATCTGATAGGAGTACTCCCAGGTCCCTTTCCATTTTTGTTGTTGTTACTACCTCTCCCCCCACTGTGTTATCTTCCCCTGGGTTTTTCTTTCCTAGGTGCATTATTTTGCACTTCTTTGCATTGAATCCAAGCTGCCATACTTCAGATCATTCCTACAACCTTGCCAAGTCCCTTCTCATCCTTTCCATACCTCCTTGTATATCAACCCTGTTGCAGATCTTTGTGTCATCTGCAAAGAGGCATACTTTTCCTTCTAGTCCCTCTGCAATGTCACTTATAAAGACATTAAAAAGGACTGGACCCAGTACTGAATCCTGCGGTACCCCGCTAGTAACCCCTCTTTCTTCAGAGTGGACTCCATTTACAATTACCTTCTGTGTCCTGTTGTCCAGCCGTTTTACGCAGGCTACCACCCTGGGAACCACTCCCAGGCTGGTTAATTTGACTATTAATCTTTTATGTGGGACTGTGTCAAATGCCGTGCTAATGTCTAAGTTGGCCATGTCCACAGCCCCTCCCTGGTCTACTACTTTGGTCACCCAGTCAAAGAAATCAATTAAATTCGTCTGACATGACCTTCCCACTGTGAACCCATGCTGCCTTCGGTCCTGTGCCCCACTGGCCTCTAGGTACTCAACAATTCTTTCCTTCAGAAGTGATTCCATCACTTTTCCTACCACAGAGGTCAAACTGACAGGTCTGTAGTTTCCTGCCTCTATCTTGGTCCCACTTTTGTGAAATGGAATCGCATCTGCCTTCCTCCAGTCCTCGGGTACCACACCATCCTCCTATGATTTGTTAAAAAGGGTAGTCAGTGGTTTCACTAGTTCTCCCCTTAATTCTTTTAGAATTCTGGGGTGAATTCCATCAGGCCCCATTGCTTTGTCCACCTTCAGTTTTAGGAGTTCTTTCAGAACCCTTTCTTCTGTGAAAGGACTGGGATCGACCCTCTATCAAAAGTGCTTCTGTTAATTGGATTAGGCACCTCCCCCTCCTCCTCCTCTTTTGTGAATATTGAGCAGAACTATTTGTTCGGTATCCCTGCTTTTTCACTGTCCCTCTCTGCCCACCCACCGTCCATTCTATTCAGCCTCACTATCCCTCCCTTTGTCTTTCTACGCTCCCTGATGTACATGTAAAAGGTTTTATCCCCCTTCTTAACCGAGTTGGCTATCTTTTCCTCAGTTTGGGCCTTTGCTATTCTGACTTCCCTCCCTGCTTCCTTCTGCCTTAACTGGTACAGCTCTCTGTCCTGCTCCTTCTGTGTTTCCTTATACTTCCTGAATGCTATCTTTTTCTCCCTGACTTTCCCCGCCACCTCTTTTGAGAATCGTAGTGACTTTTTCTTTCATTTTGATTTGTTTATTTGCTTCACACAAAGGCTTGTTGCCTCTGTGATGGCAGTTTTGATGTTTCCTCATTGTTGCTCCACCCCTCCTTCTAGCCTGTTTGCTAGTGCTTTTCTAAGGCACTCTCCCATCTTGCCACAGTCAGCCCTCCTGAAGTCCAGTACCCTCACTTTTGTATGGCTTGACTCTGTAGCTGAGTTTATCGTGAACCACACTGTTTGATGCTCACTTGTTCCCAGATGGCAACCCACTTCTAGATCTGAGATCCTCTCACTGTCCCCATTTGAGAGCACGAGGTCTAAGAGTGCTCCCTCACGAGTGGGTTCCGAAACTAGCTGTCTAAGGCCTGCCACCTGTAGGGCATCAAGAATGGCCCTGCTCTTGGATGTGGCTGCAGCAGATGTGCTCCAGTTAACATCTGGCATATTCAGGTCTCCCATCAACAGCATCTCCCCTTTCTCTGCCATCCTAAGAATGCCTTCTATCATATCCTTGTCCATTCCCTTCCCCTGACATGGGGGTCTGTATACAACCTCTGTGTGGACTGTGGTGCCATTTCCAGTCTCCAAGGTGACCCACAGTGCCTCCTCTCCTCCCTGTTTACTCTTTTGTTCAGTTGCTTTTATCCCTTCCTTTACATAGAGAGCTACTCCTCCCCTCTTCTCCCTCCCTGTCTCTCCTGTAGGTTATGTACCCTGGTATGTTAACATCCCAGTCATGGTTCTCTGTGTACCATGTTTCTGTGACTGCTACGATATCCAGGCATCCCTCTTCCATCAAGGCCACCAGTTCAGGGAGCTTGTTGCTCAGACTACGGGCACTGGTACTCATTACCCTCCATTTCCTGATGGCCTTACTCCTTCTTGCCCCATCCCTGTCCTTATTGCATTTGTCACTTTCTCCATTTACCCCTGACCTTCTCCCTATCGACATCTCTGTCTTGGTGTTTACCTCACTTACTACCCTGACTTTTTTTTTGGGAGGGGCTAGGATGTCCCTGTTCCTTTCCAGTGCCTCCCCCCTTGGCTAGTTTAAATGCTTGCCAATGAAGCATTTAAACCTATCACCTAGGATCCTGGTTTCCCTCCTGGACAGATGCAGCCCATCATGCCAGTATAGGCCTGCATCACTCCAGGTGGACCGTCAGTCCCCAGTGAAGCCAAATCCCTGAGCTCTGCATCAGTTTTTCAAGCACTGATTGAATCCCATGGTGTGGAGCACCCTAGCCTCACCTACGCCACAGACAGGCAGCACCTCCGAGAAGGTTACCATTCGTGCTATTTGTCTAAGGCCCCTTCCCAACTCCACAAACTCTTCCTGCACTCCTCTGATCCCTTTCTTAGCCAGGACATTTGTCTCTAGGTGGACAATGACATCCAGCCTATGTGGTTTACAGCCTAATGTTTTATGGGATCAAAAAGGCTGAATAAACAGCCTTCTAAAACTATGTGTTATTATACTATAACTACTCAGGAGCACTTTTCCCACAGAAAAACCTGGTTATAATTTGCCATTTAAAAAAAAACAAAAAAAAACAGGTTACTCACCTGTAATAGTAGTTCTAGCAGTGGAATATGGTGTACATCCACACTTCTGGCAGTGTCCTTTCCCATTAAGGCTTGCTGGAAGCTGGCTTTTCCCACCCACCCGGTTGATAACTCCCTTGGCACGGCCAGTGACGTCAGATCTTGCCGTTGGTAGCAAGACTGGTGTGCCACTTGCCAGGAGAGGTTAGGTGGATCAGTGTGGATGTAGACCATATACCACTCCTAGAAATACTGTTCTAGGTGAGTAACCTATTTTTTTCGGGACATGGATATGGTGTAGTTATCCACACTTCTGTCAGACTCCTAACAGTTCTCCAGGAGAAGGGGGCAAGGAGCACATCCTGTTTAGGAAAGAGAGACTGGAGAACTGAGGCCCCAAAACCAGAATCCCGGCATGACTCAAGGTTGATGTGGTAGTGGGAAATGAAGGTGTGTGCTGACTTCCAGGCAGCAGTCCTGCAGATATCCTGGATGGGGATGTCCCTGGAAGCAGCCACCGAGGCAGTGGTATGACGGGTGGAATGAGCCCTTAGCCCAATGGGAGGCTCCCCACCCGCTAACCTATAGCAGAGGTCGATGCAGGATACAATCCACCTGCCAATCGTCTGCTTAGCTGCTGGTCTGCCAGGTGTGGCTTCAGCAGAGGTGACAAATAGCTGGCGAACCTCTCTCCAACCTCCAGTCGTGTGCTCCTTGTTGTAGGCTAGCGCTTGCCACAGGTCCAACGTATATGGAGCCTGTGCTCGGCATCCAAGGTGTAGTTGGTGAAGTACACTGGGAGATTGATCACCTGGTTAAGGTGGAACTACGACACAACCTTTGGGAGGAACTTCAGGTTGGGGCAAAGGACAACCCTGTCCCTTTGGAAGACCAGGTTAGGATCTCCACCGAGAGCGCCTGGAGCTCACTGATCCCTCTGGCTAATGTGATAGTCACTAGGAAGGTGGTCTTCCAAGACATGTCACACCTGTGCATTTGTTCGAATGGGTTGCCCATGATCTTTGCCAATACCAGCAACAAGTCCCAAGGTGGTGGTGGTGGTGGTGGTGGTGGTGGTGGTTGTGGTTCACGCACCGGAGGGGAAATGTGGTCAAGGCCTTTTAAAAAGCATCAGACCAGCATTTCCTGTGCCACCGACAGCATATCAGCACGCGCCCAGTATGCAGAGATGGCTGCCAGGAGCACCTTAAGGGTCGTCAACCGAAGGCCGACTGAGAGGGGACCAAAAGTAATCGAGAATTCTAGCAACTAGGAAAGACAAAGGGTCAAGCCCTGTGCCCTGGCACCAACTGGAGAACCTGTTCCATTTGAAGGCACAGCATTTTCAGGTCGATTCCTTCAGAGAAGCCTCAACTGTAGTGATGAAATCTTTGGAGAGACCCAAAGCCTGGAACTCTAGCAGCACTGGAACCAGGCTGTCAGGTGTAGTGATTGAAGATCTGGTTGGAATACCTTCCCCTGATTGCAAGACAGCAGGTCCGGTGGAGTGGAAGATACTACAGGAGCCTGCAGCTGAGGCTGAGGAGATCAGGGTACCAGAACTGGCAGGGCCAGTCCGGAGCCACCAGCATAATCTGTGCCTTGTCCCTCCTGGCCTTGATCAGCACTTTGTGGATCAGAGAAAACAGGGGGAGGGAGCACAGAGGAGGCCCAGGGTCCAGGGCCTTGAGAAGGAATCCCCCTGCAAAGTTCCCTGCTGAGGTGGGTGGGCACAAAACAGCCTCAGCTCTGTGTTCTCCCTGGAGGTAAATAAATCCACCGGGGTAGTATCCCAGTTGGAGAACAGGCTGTGTACTACCTCTGAATGGAGAGACCACTTGTGAGATGCCTCTCGCACACAGCTGAGGGCATCTGCCAGCTGGCTGGAGGTGCTGGCCACATGGATAGTCAGGAGATTGGCACCCAGGCTGAGCACAAGGGTCCAAATGTGAGGAGCTTTACTGCACAGAGGAAGGGAGTGCATCTCACCCTGTTTGTTGAGGTAGTACATAGTCATGGTGTTGTCCATCTGGACCTGAACAACCTGACCCCGAACGTGCAGCACAAAGGCTGTCAGCACCAGCCAAACCATCCAGAGCTCCAGCAGGTTGATATGGCAACAGAACTCCTTGAGGGTCCAAACCCTGTGGACTCTGTGGTCCCCCAGGTGAGCACCCCAGCCCATCAGAGAGGCAATGGTTGTCAGGATGACCATCTATTCTAGGCAGACAACCGGGATCCCTTCCAGCAGATGTTCCAGGACTAACCACTACTGGAGGATGTCCCACATCAGCTGGGTCACAGTGCCCGCCTTGCCGAAGTGGCCCTTGCGCTGAGATCTTTGGTGGGCAAGCTCCCACTGCAGAGAGCATATTCTCCACCAGGCCCAATGGACCACGCTGGTGCATGACACCATGTATCCCAGGAGGTGTAGGAAGTCACAAGCAGGGTGCAACTGCCCAACCTAAAATGATGAGGCAAAGGAGGAGAGAGCCTCCACCTGGTCCGCTGGAAGCCAAGCCCTGGCTCTGCAAGAGTTGAGCTTCACCCTGATGAAATGAATCACCTGTGAGGGTACGAGTTCTGACTTGGCCTCGTTGACCGGGAGGCCAAGGGACATGCACGTCTGGAGGGCCAGATCCCTGGACTGCTCCACCTCCTCCCTGGAGGGGCCCGCTATTAGCCAGCCAGTTGTCCAGGTAGGGGTATACCCGGACCACTCGGCACCTCAAGTAAGCTGCCACCACTGCAGTGCATTTGGTGAAGACCCTGGGAGCTGTTGAGACGCCGAAGAGCATGGCCTGGAACTCATAGAAGATCCACTCCACAAGAACCAGAGGAAGTGGTGGTGGGATGGATGGATTGGGACATGGAAGAACACATCCTTAAGATCTAGACAGCAAAACCACATGTTCTGCTCCTGAAATTGTATGATCTGAGACAGTGTGACCATCCTGAAAATGTGCAGCCAAATAAATTTGTTCAAGTCATGCAGATCTAAGATAGGGTGCCAGCCCCCATCCGTTTTGGCACCAGGAAGTACCTGGAGACAAATCCTGGATTTACTGGAGGGTCTGAGACAGGAGCCACAACCTCCTTGAGGAGGAGCTGGGCAATGTCATCCCGAAGGGCTGACAGAATGTCGGCAGACACCATGTCCTCCCATGGGTCATAGGCTCGGCAAGACAGGTAAGCTTCGAATTCCAGAGGCAGACCCTGACCGACTAGTTAAAGGGCCCACCTGTCTGTGGCAACAGCTGACCAGGCAGAAAGGAAGTGGTGAAGCAGGCCCCCCATAGGAGGACCCAGGGGAGTCACGAAGGGCATGGGGAGGCGCCCTCCAGCCCGTCACTGGGCAGGCTTGGAAGCGGAGGATGGACCAGCTGAGGAACCAGCAGGACCATGACCTCCTAGTTTCTGGATGACCAAAGCAACAAACTTCGGCCCAGGATGCCAAGCCTGGGTCTGCTTGGCTACAGGAGCAGAGAGGGGCAGAAAGAGCTTTTTCTTTTGAGCCTTAGAACTCTTGGGATCCCTCTGGGAGGAGGTCACCGAGTCTAAGGTGGCATTAGACTTTTCAATGCAAGTAAGGTGCCCATTGACCCCTGACTCGAACAAGTAGGTAGCCAAGGAGGGAATGTCTGCCAACTTATGCTGGATATTGGCCATGAAGGTCGAGATCCTCAGCCAAGCCCTGTGGTGCATGACCACTGCAGTGGCCAACAACCTGGCGCAGGAGTCGCCAATGTTCATGGGTGTCTGGAGCTGTTGCTTAACCACCGCGCGGCCATGGTCTCAGACCTGCCTAACCTTGGTCTGCAAGTCTGCAGGGAGATGAGGAAGCACTTCATCAACGGTGCCCAGGAGGGCATGAGCAAAATGGGCCATGAAAAGGGCCAAATTCACTTGCCAAAGGCCAAGGAAGGAGGCCACATAGAGTTTCTTGGCCATATGATGCAATTTCTTGCATTGCTTGTCGGAAAGGCTATCCACGTCCTCAACACTGCCTGTCCGCCAAAAAACTGAGTCAGTCACCAGACCCTCGGCATAGGGATGTTCGGTGAAACCAGACAGGGAGCCAGTAGGGACCACATATTTGCAGGTCATCTGGGTGAATGGCACAAAGCAAGAAGCAGGGTGTTACCAGAGCTCCAGTGCAGAGCCAAGAATGGCCTCAGTGACTAGGCAGGCCTTCCCAGGGGAGTCACCCCGGTTGAGAATCTCGGTAAGGGGGGGGACTTATCTCTCTTCTGGATGGGCTCCATCTGAAGACCCGTAGATTCTGAGATTAACTGAAGCAGGTCCATGAAAGAAGTGGGACCATGCTCCATCAAAAAATCCTCGCCTGGCTCAACATCCACTGGGCGGAAGTGCAGGGAGAAGCCTCAGACTCCGAGGATTCATCAAATAAAGGTAGACTGTCAGAGTACCAGCTGACCTTACGGGGTCTATTGGGAGTAATGGTGACCAACAGCCAATGAGGAAGTCCTGGAGCATATGGGGATCCTTAAGAGGGGCTCCCCTCCTTTGGCTGTTTAGGTGGCGGCTCCATCAGCATAGGTGGAGAGGCCAGGATATGCCGAGCCGACTCTGGCCATGCCGGGATTGGCTGGGGCCTCGGTGCCGGGAGCCATGTGATAGCTGGGGTGGTGGCTAGAACCAGCTTAACCCCAGTGAATATGAGCTGATGTCACACAAACTCCTCATAGCACCGATGCACCTGGCGGTGGAGCCTGTCCTCATCCAAGGAGGAAGAAGAGGAGGAATGGCGGCGACCCTGTTTTCCCAAATGTCAAGGTTGGAACGCCGATGTTGTCAAGAGTTGGAACTGCTCGACTCAGGACTTTGGGATCGGCACCACAACCTCGACCGTCAGGGCCGCCGATGGTGGGTCTCAGAGGGAGCCAGTGAAAGTCAAGGATCCTCTGGGTTCACCGGATCCTGAGAAGGAAGAAGCGGATCAGCATGCTGGTCCGACCCTCCCTGGGAGGTAATAGGCAGGACTGGAGTCCTAGAAAGGGAGGTATCAGCCTCATCTGGCGACAACGGGTCATTCGGCTCGAGAAAAATCTTGACAGATTGGTCAACAGGTATCTTCACAAATTGGCCCCACGGAGAGACCGTGGAGCCAGCGGCCTGGGCTGAAGGATCGACCATAGTCGAAACCTCCGTAGAAGCGTGGGAATCCAAGGCCCAATAGGGGGTTACTATTGGGGTACCGCAGGGTTCAGTACTGGGTCCAGTCTTTTTTAATGTCTTTATAAGTGACACTGCAGAGGGACTGGAAGAAAAAGTATGCCTCTTTGCAAATGGCACAAAGATCTGCAACAGGGTTGATACACAAGGAGGCGTGGAAAGGATGAGAAGGCACTTGGCAAGGTTGGAGGAATGGTCAGAAGTATGGCAGCTTGGATTCAATGCAAAGAAGTGCAAAATAATGCACATGGGAAACAAAAACCCAGGGGAAGATTACACAATGGGGGGGAGGTAGTAACAACAACAAAAATGGAAAGGGACCTGGGGGTAATCATATCAGATGACCTTAAGGTTGGCAAGCAATGTGAAAAGGCGGTAGGGAGGGCTGGGGGGATACTGGGATGTATAGGTAGAGGCATCATCAGCAGAAAACAGGAAGTTGTTATCCCCTTGTACAGACAGTTGGTGAGACCTCATCTGGAGTACTGCGTCCTGTTCTGGAGACCCCATCTCCGCAAAGACATAGACAGGATGGAGGCAGGTCAGAGGAGGGCAACTAAAATGGTGCAGGGTCTGCAAGAGAAGCCATACGAGGAGAGACTAAAGGAGCTTAATATGTATACCCTTGAGGAAAGGAGGGAGAGGGGGGACATGATAGAAACGTTTAAGTACCTCAGTGGAATCTACAAAGTCCAAGAGGATAGCATATTTCAGAAAAAGATGTTCAAGAACAAAGGGACACAATTTGAAGATGGGGGTGGCTCAGGGGCAATGTGAGGAAGTATTTTTTCACAGAGGGTGATGGATGCATGGAACAGCCTTCCTGAGGAGGTTGTGGGGTCTAAAACTGTGGGAGAATTCAAGAATGCATGGGACAGACATGAGGCAATTTTTGTTGGGGGTAGAAAGAAATAGGCTGTTGGTTAAATAGGATCTGCAGCTTATCCTCTAGGTAGGGAACTGGGCAGACTAGGTGGGACAAGCGGTCCTTATCTGCCGTCAAAGTCTATGTTTCTATAATAATATTCGTGATCCCCACAATTGACAGCAAGACTTTTTTTAGTCTCTTTTTTTAGATTTAGATTTTGGGCACAAAGAAGGAATCTGCCCAAGGGTGGGAAGAGATTGGCACAAATCTCTAAACGCCCCTGAAAAGGTGGCACCTAAAGGAAGTGACAAAAAAAGCCAAAGCTGAAGAGGCATGCTCCATGGCCAGAGCTGCAGCCTCTTTAAACACACACTGTTCAGCAGACCCCAGAGCCGTGGAGACCACCTGATGGGCATCTTTTGATTTAACACGCACTCTCAGTGTTGGTTGCTTATAGAAATCCCTCGAAATTCGCTCCTGGGGTATATGAAGCATCCAGCATGGAGGGTGTGTATAAAATTCTCGTTATACACACTACCCCATGTATTATTCTTTATTTCCTTACATGATTCCATCACTGGTGCAACATTTGCTAATATGGGGGCCTATTCACAAAGGTGCGGAGTGGAATATGCACCGCGCATCTCTGGCACATAGCCCACACTGCACCTGCTAGCCCCCTGCGTGCATTCACAATTTAGGTACGAGCCCCCTATACACCTGATCCCCCAGCCAAATGCGCAGCCCAACGCACCGGGCAGGTCGCAGGGCCGGGCTGTGCCAGCACCGCTGCACTTGCCGCGAGTGCTGCGATGGCAGAAGTGTGTTCTGGGACAGCTATAACCTTGAGCAGTCGATTACACGCCCCAGAGAAGCAGCTGCCATCCAGGGATGTCACGGTGCAGGCATCGCCCCAACAGGGATGCCCCTGCGTCAGGGCACACCAGGAGTTCAGGGGTGGTCAGCTGGGAACTCCCCCAACGTCATGGTCAGCGCACTGCGTGTAGACTAGCATCGTGGCACCCCAAGGCAAAGGGATCCACTGCGGGACCCTGCCCAGGCAGCCAACTGGCTGCCCTCCCGGATCCGGCTGTCTGCACCCACCTGCTTCCTGTGGACCTGCGTGTTGGGCGGCCATGTAGAGGTATTAAATAGCTGGTATAGCATAGCAACACGCTAAGCAAAACAAGGGGTAATGCTAACCATTTTCCGAAATGCTTAGCAGTAGACTACTAACCATTTTTGAGTGAGTCCATGACACAGAACCCAGCATTAATAAAACTATGCAATTTTTAACAATTCTGCTAAGCAATCTGTGCTAAGTGCTATGCATTTTCACAGCAGATTAGCACTTACACGCTTCAAACTGCCAATCAGTTTTTTCAGCTTATTTAAAACCCTGGTGTATGGAAGCCAGTGTTTGTGAATGCGGCCCTGTGCAGATCTCCCCAGGTTGCGAAGCTGCGCACCTGGATACGCGCCTTCAGGGCGCACATTGGTGAATAGATCCCAAGATTATTATGTTTTAGTTATATTCTGGTGCGTGTAACCAGTAAGTTGGATATACCCCCCATGAATGTTGCTCTTTTTTTCGTGTTTTAGTTGGTACATAGATGTTCTTGCTGTGGATAATAAACTTGGTACTGTTTCTGAAGCCAGCAAACAGTGCCTCTTTCTTTGTTACTTCAAAGTACAATTTATGAAATACATGAATAAAAAACTACAATGATTTGTAAACCTGCATAAACTACAAATAAAAGAGAACAAAGTAGGGAGTGAAGGCTAAACACTTTCAATAAAGGCAAAAGGCCTAATGTTTTGCCAGAGTGCTGCTGCTCCCACAGGTCTTTCACCACTCATTTGTTTTGGGTGTGTGCGGGGAGAGGGAGGGTTGTTCGGACATGCTAACAAAAACACACTCCCTTTCCTTCAGCTCTCTGATCTTTTTTGTGAAGAGGAGATTCCAGTGAAGATGTACTGCATTCCTTGGTTTTCCACTTGCTGCTCTTTGACCCCTCCTGCCCACACTTTCCATACCAGAAAATTCCAATGTCTTAGAAGACATCTGACAGACCCTCTACTTACAAGGAGGTTTCTGAAACCAGCTTTGTTTTCCCAGTCAAGGTGAAAAAAACCTTTTCAAGTTGTGTTATGGCTTTAAAGCAGCAAACCACCCACTACAGCTCTGTTTTTCAGGGTTTCTACTTTCTCAGATGAAACCATATGAGAAATATTAGGGCTAGCACTGTTGCAGAATGGTGCCATACCTCGGGTGGAATGGCACAAGGAGGTTTCTGACATCGGCTTTTTTTTTCTTTTTTTTTTTCCAGTCAAGGTGGAAACCCCCTTTTCAAGTTGTACTATGGCTTACAGCAGTAAGCTACCCGCTACAGTTCCTTTTTTAAGTTTTCTACCTTATCATTCAAATCTTTACTGTTTTCAATATCAAAAAGTGAATGACATATAATGAGTTATAATTCAGCTGCATAAGAAAAAATAAACACATAATGAAATGCATCAAATTTTTTGAACTACATTTCTAAAATATATAATAAAGATAAAGACTAAAAAGTGATGAAAAATGTTGGGGTATGTGCCATTGTGAGAGGCTGCCACCCCTCAGGTAGAATGGCACAAGGTAGCAGTAAGTGCCTCTGATGTACCTTACTGGGATTAGAGAACGCTCTGAAGTACCTTACTGGGATTAGAGAACGTGCTTAAGTACCTTAATGGGATTAGAGAACTGAGCAGTTTTACAAATATTAAAAAGAAGAAAAATATCCTTCTATTTAATTAAAATAAAAAACACACACGCACAATCAGAATATAAAAACAACTAAGAGGCCAAGCTGTGGTCTGTGCTGGGTATTCATGGTTTTAAATCCTAGCTGGCCAATCGGACTACAGCATGCAAACGGGCCACTGTGTAATTATGCAGTAAGACATGAGAAGGTGTGCGTTAATTAAGCAATAAGACTTGAGCGAATGTGCATTGTGCTAGCACAATATGCACCCAAGGGCAAAGTAAGGCATAATGCCACAGGTGGAGTGCCTTGATCCTTGGAAGTGCCTACTTTTTTTTTTTTTTTTTATTAAACCCAGCTATTTTCTACTGTTAAAAGTAACTAGTAAAAAGTAGTCCCTCCCCAGATGTCAAGCATTTCTCTATCCACACATGCAATAAATTGAACTTTTTTTTTTTTTTAAATCTTGTAATGCAGGAATTCAAACTTCTGCAGAATTCTTCTGGCTGAATATTTACCTCTCCCCACACAAACATATACAACAGAAAGCTTCAGAAACCCTCAGTAAAGCCAGGGATTCAACCGTATCTAGAGAAGGGCAAGCAGCAAACATTTTCCTGGTAGGATAGGTAAGAAGGACAGATTTGGGAGGGGCTCAATGATCAGAAAAGAAGCTCCAAAAATGAAAATTGTGTGTTGTACTTTATTTTAATTTTTCTATATGTGTAAGGAGATGAATTAAAGGAAAAGAACATTTAATCAGTTTGTTCATTTTATTTTGAGTGAGTTTTAGTTTTAGGGTCTATGTGATTTTTTTTTAGCAAATAAAGTGGTATCTACAGTATGTTTGTAGTGGCAGTCAGGAATTTTGAAAAAAGCATTGATATTATTAATGTACTGTGTCCTGATTGCCAGCACTTTTTTACCCATGTGTTGCGCTCTCTCAATGCACACACGGGTCCTAGCCAATCAGGATGCAGTATTTTTCCTACCCATTTAATAAGCTGGGATAATGGACAACCTTGGGAAGTGAGGCTCAGGGCAATGCTGAATGCCATACACACCAGAGAAGTTCCTTTTTCCCACAAGTATGTATGCCCCGGGGTGCTTTACTGCAATTATAAAAAACGGAGTAATACGTTTCAGAAAGTTAAGTATTTCTGACCTGTGTGGTTGTGCTGGAAAAACACACAGTCATGTGACCACATATGGCCAATCATAGGCCTTGGTGTTTTCCTCCCCTTTTATAATGGTCCTTATAAGTGGGACACATCTAACATGGAGGAGATACAAGATCAGAACACTGTGAAAACTACTGGCTTTATTTGTGCAATATTTGATTTTGTTTTGGCATCATAGATTATTCTGAGTTTCGGTTTTACAATTTGTGGCAATTCGGTGTTTAGGCAGACACTTGCCAAACTGCATTTTGCTATTCATTTTTGGATTTGGCTGTTTTTTCTGGGTTCCAATTTGCCAAATTGTGATTCTAATGGTGGGCTTTGTGTGTGCATCCAGCTAAATGAAATGTTGGGGTTTGGCTGCTGATTTTGGGATTTCACTATAACATTTTCAGCAGCAATTCACCTAAAAACTACAAGTTTTAAATTTCCAGCTTATACCCTGCAGTCGGTTTTCTGTGTGAGCAGTACCTTTTCCATGTAGGACAGCGTGATTCACAATGTGAGAGGAAGCTTGTGATGTGAGAGAGTTGAGAGATATGAGCAAGGCGCCTCACCTGATGCCAGATCCTACTTCATAGAACTACCACTTCTGGCTGTCTCTTTTCCATGCGTACCCTTTTCAGAAAAGCCCCGACTGTACTGCTGTAGAAATGCAGAACCGACTCCTCTCAGAGCTAGGAGGAGAGGGTCACAAGATGATAAGCCCCCACCCCTACCTACCAGGCCACTCAGTACCACTGCTCCTCACTTGTTAATCAAATGTGGAAATTATTGCTAGGAACACTGACAGCCAGTACAAATTGTAGCCACTGCCTTCACTCTGAGAGCTTTCTCAACTTAAACAAAAGAAGCAGCACAGAAACATGGATACTGCTGGCAGGTAAACAAATGGTCTGTCTAGTCTGCCCATTTGGGCTATTTCTACCTGTCATTGTAAGCTATTGTCATTTCTTTGGTTTAAACAGCCATTTCCACCCGTTGAATAGTTTATATCCTTTACGCACCCCCCAATCAGTTCTCTCACTCTGTCCCAGCTGTGCTTGGACTCATTAACTGCCCTGGCTCCTACCCCCTCTGCTGGCAGGCGGTTCCATGGCTCAACCACCCTCTCTATGAAGTAATATTTCCTCACATCTTTCCTAAACTTTCCTACTACCAGTTTCCATTCAAGCCCCCCTCATTACTGAACCCTTATTTATTCTGAGTAGGTTTTCATATTCTGTTCTAATGCTGATCATTATAGTGGCCCTTCTCTGGACTGATCACAATCTGTCCCTCTCCTTCCTAAGATGTGACCTCCAGGACTGGACACAGTACTTCAAATGGTGTCTTACTAGAAAATTACAGCAGAAGCAGCTCACATGGCCCGATTTTAAAAAAGGGATCTGAAACCTGAACTTACCAAGTATTTAAAGGAAGATACGGACTCAAGGGTATCACCATTGAGAGGGGTTATGCAAAAAGGAGGGAAAAGTGGCCTTGGGGGTGGGGGTCGGAGGGTAAACAGCATACTTTTCATTTTTTTCGTATTAAGAACAAGGTGGTTTTGGCTGAACCAGCCCTCTAGGGAGGCAAAGTCAGAGGCCAGTTTGCTGTTGATCAGATTAATATCTGGAGAGGAGCAACAGATGATAGCATCTTCTGCACAGAAGTGTAAAGAAGCCCCACCGCAAAAGCTGGGTAAGACATTAATGAAAAGAGAGAACAATATAGGACCCAAAATGGAGCTCTGCAGAACCCCATATGTTATAGGCCTTAGATCCGAGACAGAACCAGCCCACTTAACTCTTTGGGAACGACTGGAGAGATAACTTTTGACCCAATTAGAGCACTTGTGTCCAGCTCTAGAACTTAAAGCTCATTGAGCAGAAGACCATGATTCACCAGGTCAAACACCTTAGTGAGGTCTACAAAGATGACACCGGTGGCACAACCTTGGTACATAGCCTGAAATATGTCAGTAGTCACATTTATGAGGGCAGTAAGGGTACTGTGATTACTTCTGAAGCCATGTTGATACAGAGAAAGTAAATTATGAAGTTTTTATTATTATTCATTAATTATGAATTACCGCCACCCCTGGCACTGGGGGATGGCGATGGGAGCAAAGGAGAATTTAAGTATGCGAAAATCAACTCCACTGGGGCCGAGGCAGGGTCTTGGATTGTTTTTCCTTATATAAGTGGATACTTTGCTTGAGGTAAAGAGGCAGAAGTAGAATTTTGGGATGGCTGGGGAAGGGTAGAGAGGAGAAAGGGGATGAAGGGGTATGGTTTGGGAGGTTCCTGGGTTGTGGGGAGACCGCAGGCTTGTACTGGTCGAGGTTGCCAAAGTGGGCATTGAAAAGATTGGCGATTTCCCAGTGCTTGCAGACAAGTCTGCCATCCTTGGGCAGGAAGACAGTGTTATCTTTCCTGTTCCTGCCTAACAGGTTATTTACAGTCTGCCAGGTGAGTTTAGGGTCATGGATGCTGCAGAGTTGCCTTTCCCTAATGAAGTTTGTTTTTGCAGCACGGACAGCTGATTTGCACCTACTGCGAAGAGTTTTAAAGTTCTGAAGGAGGTTGGGTAGTCTAAATTTTCTATACTTGGCCCATGCCTTGTCCCTAGACCTCATGAGCTTCAAGAGGTCAGGGGTGATACGTTCATTTCTCTGACCCCTAACCCTAGGCTTCTTAAGGGGGACAAACGAGTCACAGATACCAAGGAAAGACTTACAGAAAGTGTAGAAGGCGTCATCTACGTTGGTGACGTGTTTAGTGAACGACCAGTTCACATCACGGAGAACCTTTGAGAACTCTTCAAGGTTAAGTTTGTTCAGGTGCCTGGTGGTAAAGTACCTCTAAATGCTTTTATAATGAGTGAAGCAGCGAACCGCAACTTCCGGCACCATTTCACGAGCAGCTGTGCACTTCCCTAGCTCACTTTATGCTAACATTTCCTGCCGACCAATGGCTGAGCTTGGCAGGACATATTAGAATAAAGTGAGCTAAGGAAGTGCGAAGCTGCTGGTGAGATGCTGGTTGCTAGCAGTAGAAACTGTAAGTTGTCTCCACATTTCACTCATTAAAAAAGAATTTAGAGGTACTTTAAAAAAATTCCCTTACTTTCCAAAAGCACTGCTCAGGCGTTTTTGCAGCAGCTGGGGGAAAACTGGTCCTTTTCCTTTGTTTTCTTTTAACCGGAGATTAGCATAAGGCTGCTACAATGCTTACAGCCAATCAGGAAGCTTTATTTCTCAGACCCTTTTTATAGCCAGTCTTTATTGGAGGCAGTGCTTTCCAGTAGTTGGAGAACAGATACAGTATATAAACCAGAAGGTCCAGAGTTCTAATCCCACCACAGCCACTAACTCACAGTGGGACTTTGAGCAAGGTCACTTGACCTCCACGTGGTTCAGTCTTTACAGCTGTAGTACTGGGTAGAAACAAAACACCCTACCCCCACCACTGAAAACCAGATGTTATAACCCAGCTGGGCTATCCTGAGTATGCAACTTGTGTACATGCTGTGTTTCCAGGTCCAGGAGTGTACCTGCCTATCTTCCCAAACCCCAGTCTGTAGTTCCCAGTTATATTTTTTTTTTGGGGCCTGTTCCATCCCATAGTTACAGGTGTGTGTCACCATGATCCAGTGGGATCTGCATCCTGCCAGCAGCATGCTTTAATAGGCAGATGCAAAGCCACTGCTCTATTACTGCAGTACTGCAGACAGGTGCAAAGAGATGGTCTTTGAGCAAATGCGCAGAGTTGCAGAAAGACCCTGCTCCCCTCCCTCCCAGCCACACACCAGTGCTGGTTTCAGTAAGGAAGATTTATCTTGATGGGCATTTCTTTACAACATCCACTATAATACCACAATTGTCTCCCACATAAGGAGAGACATCCCGTATTCTGTCACTGAGAACCCTTGTCCATACCTCTCAACTGCCCACATAGGCGTTCCTCACGTTATCCCTCAGAACTCCTCTGTCCACACCTCTCCACTGCCCCACACAGGTGTTCCTCATGGTATCCTTCAGAACCCATCTGGAGTCCTGGGAGGTAAAATTAGGGCACATCCCTCCAAACGTGGGACAGCGAAAAGGTACAGAGAGAGGAGTCCTGGGAGGTAAAATGAGGGGACATTCCTACTTGTGTGAGACATTTGAGAGGTATGTTTCCAGGTCAACAATTTTAATTAACGAAAAAAAAAATTATGATGGTAAACCAAAGTTAGAATTTGCACAGGTAAAAATATTTGTCTTTGTATAGTATTCTGAGCTTGTATCTCCAATAATCGTCAGTTTTTATTTATTTATTGAAATGTTTCACCAGGAAAGGCACACTGAACCACAAGTTGCTCATCTCCTGGTGCATCCTGGGGGAGAGGGTAATAAGGAGAATACAGAGTCAGTCAGCATTAATACAAGTTACACATTGAAACAATATTGTGAACAGTGCGGGAGATATACAGTAAAGAACAAAAACTAAGTGCTGTTATGGAATGATAAGAATGATAAAAGTTTAAAGGAAGAGAACAGATGTGATTTCCGAGAGAACAAGCATTAACCAAGCTGAAAACGATAAACAGAACCAGCTAGAAAGGTGAGAAGAGAAGAGACAGGGACCCGCATTTTAAGTGTCAATGCTCCACAATAACTCCACCCACTTTTTGTTGAAAAGTGCATCACAACTGCAGATAACCCTTGCACTCTTAACAGATGTAGACTGGCACTATCAGTCATCCTACTGGAGTCTGACCGAAATGTGTCACAAGGACCAAGGAGACCGTCAGCCTGGGCCCAGATATTCAGACTGCGCCAGGCAGTGGTACAAGCCTGGGGGCAGAGCAACTGGGATGCGCCGGGGCCAGGACCAGGTGATATTCAATGGTGATGCGCCATGGCGCAGCATCATTGAATATGGCAAGGTCGGCACACATACTGCGCATGGCACAATGGCACTACGCCGGTGCAAGCCACAGATAGGGAGCACGGGGATGCGCCAGCGCAAGTGCAGCTGCGCTAGGCACATCACCTGCGATATTCAGCCAGGACACACAAATGAGGCCATAATATATGCAAGGCGCACCTGGGGCCATTTGCATGTCATTATAGCCCCATTTGCATGCCTTGCGCAGGGCAGCTCTGTGACTTGCATCTGGTGCCCTGCACTGCATGATGTGAGCAGTGGGGAACCCGGGGCATCCCCACCCCGTATCCCTGGTAGTCCAGTGTGCCCCCGAGTCCCCTATAAATGAAAGGCATGACCATCCCTGGTGGTCTAGTGGTCCCCCCTCCCACCCGAGTCCCCGATCATCATTATGACCATCCCTGGTGGTCTGGTGGACCCCTTCCCACCCATTGCTGAGATCACGGTAAAACCCCATAATGAAATGCACTGGTGATCCAGTGGCACCTCCCACCCCTCCACAGAACCCTTTGCCCACCCCACTCCCCATCACCGGTGGACAGCAGCATCCCACCCAGGCGTCGCCAAATGACAGGTACAGTATGTGCTGTAAGCCATTGGTCCCCAGTGTGGAACAATGGGTTTTGGGACTTATACTGTACTAAAATAGTCTCAAATATGTGAATGAAGTCATTCACAAATTTGGGACTGTCTAGTGAGTATGCCCTGCAAGTCCATTGGTCCACACTGGGGACCAATGGGCTTACAGCCTCATACTATACCTGTCCTTCGGCGGGTGGCCGGGTGGTATGTGGCGGGATGCTGCCACCCGCCAATGACCGGGGGTGGGGAGAGCGGGGGGGGGTCAAGGGGTTCTGTGTGGGTGGGGGGTGCCACTGGATCACCAGGGCATTTCATTATGGGGTTTTACCGCGATTACAGCAACGGGTGGGGGGGGGGTCCACTAGACCACCAGCAACGGTCATAATGACACTGATTGGGGAAATGGGGACTCGGGTGGGAGTGGGGACCACTAGACTACCAGGGATGGTCATGTCTTTCATTTATCGGGGACTCGGGTGGAGGGGGCCACTGGACTACCAGGGATCTTTCTTTCAACATATAACGCGCAATCGTGGCTACAGGCGGGGGGGGGGGTAGTTTCACTTGACCGCTAGGGATCAGTGTGTGCTTGCAGACGGTGTTCTGGGCGGGCGGGTGGCCACCAATGGCTGGGCTGCTGTGTTGCACCCTGCAATACTGCAGCCCGCCTGTGGGTGGCCGGGAGTTGTTCCTACTCTGCATGGGCTCAACTTTGAGCCCCACTATGTGGCGCAGTGCAGGGCTGTGCCAGCATATGCGCCGCACATCCCAG
This sequence comes from Neoceratodus forsteri, assembly GCA_016271365.2. Classification (NCBI taxonomy): domain Eukaryota; kingdom Metazoa; phylum Chordata; order Ceratodontiformes; family Ceratodontidae; genus Neoceratodus; species Neoceratodus forsteri. The sequence continues at coordinate 1,544,595,919 of CM028131.1, read as the reverse complement.
GCTGAATATCAGGATGTGCCGCATATGCATGGGCATACCCGTTGCATCTGCGCCGCATAGGATTACATTGTGCCCCAGCGCATCGGGATTTGCGCTGCGCCAGGCAGCCCTTTCAATATCTCACCAGGGCGCAATGTGGGGTAGCGCTGGTGCAACTCTGTTGTGCCAGGTGCAAACCCTTTGAATATCTGGGCCCTTGAGTACAACAGCAGTGGGAGAAACTGGCGTGGTAGCACAGCGGAAGTGCTACTGCTCGCTGTGATGGCATGTGACTTTTGGAACAAGCTTGAGTCAGCAGCGGCTTGCCTGGGAACGGAGGCGTTAGCACCCCAAGGTCTGCTCTCCTCTTTCAGGGAAGGTAGGTTGTGTGCCCGCCATGTGACTGCCACCTACTGGAGGGTAGGCTGTGTGCCTGCCATGCAACTGCCATCTGCTGAAGGGTAGCTTGTGGGCCGCCATGCGACTGCCACCTATTGGAGGGTAGGTTGTGTGCATGCCATGCGATTGACACCTACTGGAGGGTAGCTTGTGTGCCCGCCATGTGACTACCACCTACTGGAGGGTAGGTTGTGTGCCCGCCATGCGACTGCCACCTACTGAATGCTGGGGGCATGGCAGATGAGGATACTGCTGAGCAGAGGTGGGATGTGGCTGGTGCAGATGCGTGCATGCATGTCATCCATGGTAGCATCCGTGGAGGAGGGATTAAAGGGGAAAAATAGTCAGCTGGTTGGGCAAATGAAGCCCCCCCCCCCAATATCCAAGTGTGGGTTTGCTCCCCTCAGTTCCTGGAATGGCTCCTTGGGTTCACCTACATCGTTGGTGGCTAAATTAGTGGGAGAGGCTGCCAAGAAGCTGAAGGCAGACCCCACCTTATGGGGAAAACAGAGGGGGCAACACATCTCTCTGTCATGGGTACCCCAGGATATCTAGGTAGGGAGAACCTCAACAGGACTGGAAGGTAGTCTTGGTAGTGGTTGAAGGGGGTCCCAGCTGTTACATAACCAGCGGGAAAAACAGAGGTTAAAAACTGCAGTGGGAGCCTCTCTGGACACACTCATCCACTTACTCTGTTTAGCACATCCCACAACTTACTTTCAGAGACGACACTACTGGGGCGGTCGAACCCAGACAGTAAAGAGAAGCCACAGACATCTGAATGCATAGCCAACTCTTGTAGCATTATGTGTTAGTTAATACCTCCGACGGAGCCACTTGTTTTGTTATCAAGTGTGGTTTCATGATGATGTCAGGGTGAGAGAACAGCAAACTGAAGTTCAGCTGTTCTGATATTCCATGGAGACAAGTGAAGACCCTCTTATAGAACATGTGCTTCCTTGGGACATACAATATTAATACAGAAGAAATTCTTTGCAAGTTGATCTTATAATTTTTTTAACCATGATGCAGAGTTGACGGTGAATAGTAGACTTGTGATCAACCGAATGAGAGATGGGTTCCAGTGGGTCTGCATGGCAACAGTATGTACTGACAACTCACGACTCTTAGGGTTGTAAGTGTGGTATCACATGCACTCCCTTGAGTGCGGAAACCATGAACTGAAGGTGGAAGGTCACCATAAGAATGTAAGTGAGATCACTCTTAGAGCTGTAAGAGTGGTTTCACTGACTGTATTACTATATTGTTTTATTGATGCAAATCCACCAATAATATAAAAAACCTCCCCCGAACATGCTCATTTCTAGAGCACCTGTGCTTGAAACGCTGTTTACAAAATAAGAGTGATCTACACTCCGACTGGCCAAGAGCACTCTCTCGATCTATAATGAGTTAAAAGAGACTCCCCCCCTCCCCCCGGCACTAAAAACAGGGTTTCTTGCAAGTTCTAGAACCCTTGCAGGCTTGCAGCTGATTCTGTTCCACTCCTTTACAAATGAGAGGAGTCCTCGTTTCTTTGTAGTCCCTATTTTACTGTACAAAACACTGCCTCATTCTTTCTATTGTTTGGTCTGTCCCTTCTCTGCTGCTGCTGCTTGCAGATGCCTTGAGTATTTGCCTATGCTTGCCAGCAATTTCCGTTTTGTACACAATCTCCAACAGTTACACCCCCCCCAATTAAAAAAATGTACACATCCTCTCCAAATGGTACCCCCTTCCAAACAAGTCAGATTGTTGTCAGATGACTCCTCTAATCTCTAAAGAGATTATACATGTATCTGTCTACCATAGAAACATAGAATTTGACGGCAGATAAGGACCGCTTGGCCCACCCAGTCTGCCCATTTCCCTACCTGATGGATAAGCTGCAGATCCTAGTTAACCAGCAGCCTACTTCTTCCTACCCCCACCCCCTAGAATTGCCTTATGACTGTCCCATGCATGCTTGAATTCCACCACTGTTTGTGACTCCACAACCTCCTCTGGAAGGCTGTTCCATACATCCACCACCCTCTCTGTGAAAAAATACTTCCTCAAATTACCTCTGAGCTGCCCCTCCTCTATCTTCAAATTGTCCCCCCTTGTTCTTGCACACCACTTTTTTTGAAAGATGCTACCCTCTTGGACTTTGTTGATTCCCTTGAGGTACTTGAAAGTTTCTATCATGTCCCCCCTCTCCCTCCTTTCCTCGAGGCTATACATATTAAGCTCCTTAAGTCTCTCTTAATATGTCTTCCGGTGCAGACCCTGCACCATTTTAGTTGCCCTCCTCTGGACAGCTTCCATCCTGTCTATGTCTTTGCGGAGATTGGGTCTCCAGAACTGCACGCAGTACTCCAGATGGGGTCTCACTAGCTGTCTGTACAGAGGGATAATAACTTCCTGTTTTCTACTGGTGATGCCTCTCCCTATGCATCCCAGTATCCCCCAACCCTCCTTGCTGCCCTCTCACATTGCTTGCCCACCTTTAGGTCATCTGATATGACTACCCCCAGGTCCCTTTCCATTTTTGTTGTTGTTAGTATCTCACCCCCATTGTGTACTCTTCCCTGGGTTTTGTTTCCCAGGTGCATTACCTTCACTTCTTAGCATTGAATCTAAGCTGCCATACATTTGACCATTCCTCTAACCTTGCCAAGTCCCTTCTCATCCTTTCCACCCCACCCTGTGCATCAACTCTGTTGCAGATCTTTGTGTTATCTGCAAAGAGACATACTTTTCCTTCAGTCCCTCTGCAATGTCCTTATAAAGACATTGAAGAGGACTGGTCTAATCTGAACCCTGCGGTGCCCACTACTAACCCGCTTTTTTCAGAGTGGACTCCATTTACTATTACTCTATGTCCTATTCTCTAGCCAATTCTTTACCCAGGCTGTCATCTTGGGACCCACTCCCAGGCTGGCTAACTTGCATATTAATCTTTTGTGTGGGACTGTGTCAAATGCCTTGCTAAAGTCTAGGTAGGCCATGTCCACAGCCCCTCCTGATCAACTACTTTGGTCACCCAGTCAAAGAAATCTATCAGATTTGTCTGGCATGACCTTCCCGCTGTGAATCCATGCTGCCTTGGGTCCTGTGCCCCTCTGGCCTCTAGATATTTAACAGTTCTTTCCTACAGAAGTGATTCCATCATTTTCCCTACCACTGAGGTTAAACTAACAGGTCTGTAGTTTCCTGCTTCTGCCTTGCTCCCACTTTTGTGAAGGGAAATCACATCTGCCCTCCTCCAGTCCTTGGGTACCATCCCATCCTCCATGATTTGTTAAAGAGGGTAGTCAGTGGTGTCACTAGTTCTACCCTTAGTTCTTTTAGAATTCTGGGATGAATCCCATCAGGCCCCATTGCTTTGTCCACCTTCAGTTTTAAGAGTTCTTTCAGAACCCTTTCTTCTGTAAATGGGCTGGTATCAACTTCTGTATCCAGAGTGTTTCTACTGTTTGTTTTAGGTACCTCCCCCTCTTCCTTTGTAAATACTGAGCAAAAATATTTGTTTAGTATCTCTGCCTTTTCACAGTCACCCTCTGCCCACCCTCCCTCCCTTTATTAAGCCTCACTATCCCTCCCTTGGTCTTCCTTCGCTCCCTCATGTACCTATAAAAGGTTTTATTCCCCTTCTTAACTGAGTTGGCTATCTTTTCCTCAGTTTGGGCCTTTGCTGATCTGACTGCCTTTCCAGCTTCCTTTTGCTTTAACTGATATAGTTCTCTGTCCTGTTCCTTCTGTGATTCCTTGTACTTCCTGAATGCTTTCATTTTCTCCTGAACCTTCACTGCCACTTCCTTTGAGAACCATAGTGGTTTCTTACCTCGTTTCGTTTTGTTTATTTGCTTTACACAAAGGATTGATACCTCTGTGATGGCAGTTTTTATTATTCCCCATTGTTCTTCCACCCCTCCTTCCTGCCCATTTGCTAGTGCATTCCTTAGGCACTCACCCATTTTGACAAAGTCAGCCGTCCTAAAATCCAGTACCTTTGTCTTTGTATGGCTTGACTCTATTGCTGTGTTTATTGTGAACCATACTGTTTGATGGTCGCTAGTTCCCAGATGGCTACCCACTTCTACATCTGTGATCCTCTCTTCATCTCCATTTGAGAGAACCAGGTCTAAGATTGCTCCCTCTCGAGTGGGCTCCAATACTAGTTGTCTAAGGCATGCCCCCTGTAGGGCATCTAGAATAACCCCACTCTTAGAAGTGTCTGCTGCAACTGCACTCCAGTTAACATCTGGCATATTCAGATCACCCATCAGCAATATCTCCCCTTTTTCTGCCATTCTAAGTATACTTTCTATCATTTCCTTGTCCATTTCCTCCCCCTGAGAAGGGGATCTGTATACAACCCCTGTGCGTATTGTGGTGCCATTGCCCGTCTCCAAATTTACCCACAGTGCTTCTTCTCCTCCTCCCTGTTTACCCTTTTGTTCTGTTGCTTTGATTCCTTCCCTTATGTAAAGAGCTACTCCTCCTCCTCTTTTACCCTCCCTGTCCCTCCTGTAGATAGTGTATCCTGGTATGTTTACATCCCAGTCATGGTTTTAATGTGTACCATGTTTCTGTGACTGCCACGATATCCAGATGTTCCTCCTCCATCAAGGCCACTAATTCAGGAAGCTTGTTGCTCAGACTACGGGCATTGGTACTCATTGCTCTCCATTTTTGATGGCTTTACCTTCTGTTGCAGCATCCCCACTGACCTTTCTACCTTGGTCTTTTCTCATTTAGTACCCTGTTTTGTAGGGAGGCTGGGATTTTCCTGCTGCTTATCAGTGCCTCCCCTTGACTAGTTTAAAGCTTGCCAATGAAGCATTTAAACCGACTGCTCAAAGACTTGTTCCTTCCTGGACAGATGCAGACAATCCTGCCAGTATAGGCTGGTGTCCCTCCAGGTGGAACCCCAGTCCCCAATGAAGCCAAACCCTGTGCTCCACACCATTTTTCAACCATTCATTAAACTGCATGGTGCAAGTACCTCGCCTCCTCATGCCACTGACAGGCAGCACCTCTGAGAAGGATACTGTGTGTGCTACTTGTCTTAGGCCCCTCCCAATTCTACAAAGTCCTTCTGCACTGCTCTAATCTCATGATGAGCCAAGTCATTTGTCCCTAGGTGGACAATGGCGTCCAACTCAGACTCCCATGCAGCTGTTCCCGTGATCCTGAGGATCGCTTCCTGTCCCTCCAAGCCATGGCACCCGGCAGGCACTTTACTTCAGTTTTCCCTGCTCCCCCAGTTCTATCCCCCTAATAATTGAGTCCCCCACCAGGAGCTGTTTCCTTTCCTTGTGGTGTCCTCTGTCTCCTTCCTGTGGGCCTCCCTTGTGACAGCTGTCCTCAGCCTCCTTAGTCTCCTCTGTGGGTGCACCCATAGGGGAGCTATGCTCCCCCAGAATGGTGTATGGATTGTGGAGTGGAACAACTGACTGGGTGTGCCTCTGTTCCACCATCCTCACCCTTCCTGAGCCCACTGTGGTCCAACTGCTGTGTTTTCTTCGCAACCTCTGAGGTAGTGGTGGTGGCTCTGGTGCTCCCTGGATGAGGGAGGTTCCCTTCCTACCATCCAGTGTGGCCTGGGGGAAGGTTCCCTTACTACTGTCCAGCATGGCCTGAAGATGGGCAACTTCCTCCCTCAGGGCAGAGAGTTGTCTGCAAATAGGGCAGCATCTCAGCCTCCAGAAAGACTCCCGGAAGACTGCTGCCCCACAGCCATTACATTGTACTACTTCCCACATGTTTATCTACTTGTGTGTGTGTGTGTGTGTGTGTGTGTGTGTGTGTATGTGTGAGATTGGTTTGTTATATAGAAATATATATATTATACAATGTACCAAACAACGGAAATTTAAACCGAGACACTCCTCAGTGGCCTACACTAACCCAAATACTACAGATTAGAATGAAAATGTTAACAGAAAGGTATGGTTTGCGACAGGCACTCAACAAAACTGTACACAAATGTGTACAGTGAGTATGCCTGCCTACACCCTTGCTTGCAGACAAGTGTGGTTCTGCCCAGTTTCATAGGTTCCCACGGAGACAAGCGAGGAATCCCAGGCTGACTCAGTCTCTCCTTTCCTTGTTTCTCCGCAGGGGGTCCTGGCACTACCAAGCATGAAGAGGGTGGGTCATGGGTGGGAACATTAGTGCTGCAGCTGTATCTGTGAACTGGGGCTCCAAGCAGATCTATTGTTAGCTTTCACTGCATTTACATAATTTAGGTGTTTGCGTGCTTTTACTGCGTGCTGCCAGTGTTACAGACAGACACTCACAGACAGGACCTATCTATAAAAGGTTTGGTCTAATCATTGTTTAAGAAAGCAATCCTTACAAATTAAAACAAATGGGGTGTACAAGGGATCCATGAATTTTGTCCTGTCTCTTAACCATTGTTTAACCCCCCCCCCCATCCACTGCCACACACACACCAACATCTTTCCATCCCTGTGGTGACAGTGGGGAGCTGACATAATTGTTGGCATCCTGGGGAGTCCAATAACCCTGTTTTAAAAAGTGCATCTTACTTTTTGTGTGTTTGTGTGGGGGGGCAGATGTGTTACCCCCCCCATTTTGTAAAAAAAAAAAAAAAAAAAAAGGAATGCTACAAATTAAACAAAACTGGTATAAATGAAAAATCAACACTTCAATTACATAAAGCAAAAATCAGTGCTTTGACCATATAAACTTAAAAATCAAAGTTTCAACTATAAGTCTTTTCTTCAGAAATTATCCATGAAGAGAAAAGTAAAAGTAAACCCTTTAGTGGACTATGCATACTTTTTTCTTTATAGATAATGCCAGAAAAAGGTCAACAGTGGAACCATTGACTCGGACACTACTTTAAGCATTAAATTGACCCCCCCCATCATTGCCTCTCTTCCTTCTTTGTTAAAGTGTGGGGTGGGAGGAAGGAGGCTCATTCAAGAGACATGTGGGTAGCGAGCGGATGGGAAATGTATGTAGTTGGAGGTGGAGGTGCAGTAAGGTTGGGAGTATGACACGGTTTACCTGAGAGCATCCAGCAGGTAAACTACCCCCTGACCTCACATAGCTCTTGACCCAACAGCGTATATTGCTCATAATTGTTCCAAAACTGAGTTTCTCTGTCTTTGACTATAGTGACACACTGTGTGCAGCACAGCTGTGCAGTCCTCTCTGTTAGCCGCTCCCAGATAATCTAGCAAGCTGGGGACGCCAAGCAGAGCAAGAAGCTTACAGCGGCTTAAAGTGCAGTGTGAACTGTATGTGCCACATCAACCCATCCAACCATGGCTCCAGCATGTGCACGGCCAAAGTGACGTAGACTTGTGCATGAATGAGTCTCAGTTTTCGGCAAGTGCTGTGAGCCAAACAGTTTTCCCACAAAAAGACAGTCTCCTAAGTGTAGCAAAGCAGCTGCTATTAAAAACCAAGGGCTGTAACATTTTCAGTTCTCCTACTTCAATGTACAGCCTTGATTTCCAGCATGCACATTCATTTCACCGCTTACGTCGGTGAGCAGCTGTCCCGCCTCCTGATGCATGGCCCCTCACCAGCACCAACTGTAGCAGTGAAGAGAGGGGTCATGTAGACCACATGCAGCAGGTGGTTGGGACCACACTGTTGCGGTCGGATATTTGATGCACTACTGCTGTGTAATCACGGCTCAAGATTTACACTTTTCCTACTCTCATATGCTCCCCAACAACTAAACAAGCCACATTCTCCACCTTCCCTCTAGTGCTCCCTCCCTTCTCCCCTCTCCCTTCCTAGCCATCAGTAAACTAGCTCCGATCCATGATTTGACTAGGTGTGGATGCAGGCAGGTACTGGGCAGACCCAACTGATCATTGCGCCTTCTTCTGCTGTCGACCTTTATGTTTCTTTCCTCCAGTCAGACCCATAATGGCTGTCCCTCAAAAGGCACGTCCAGGAACTATACAGCCCTGCCTGTGTCCCACTGACAAATGACCCCAGACCTGGGCTAGAAACACCGCATGTCATCAGCTCAACAACAACACTGTGGTCTATGGTGTCAATAGTTACCAGTCCACTTACTCTAAAAAGCAGGTTATCAGCCTGGCAGCTATTTTTAAGTATATTTTAAAGGTGTTTTTTTATTTTATTTTGTTTTATTTATTTTACCAGGAATGTGGACTTGATCAAGTGACTCATTTTCAGCCATGCCTGGGGAAAACGGGGTTACAACAGGAAAACACCACAACATTACAACAGACAATCATGTAGAACAAAATCAAATACAAAAATGTAATTAAAATATTTACATATGTACAATATAAGTACAAATCCACTCATCAAACACTTTCCATACAATGACAAATTCATGCAGCTTGTAGATGGTCCTTTAGGCATTTCATAGAAACAAATAAACAAAGGAAAATCTGACAGCAGAAGGAGACAAGGGGTCCATCAAGTCTGCCCAAGCCACATTTTCAGGTGGCTACCTTCCCTCAGTTGCTCCCTCTCTCCCTTCTCTTCCTATTTCTTAAATATATGTAAGCATTAAGCCACTCCGAAGGAGGCATCTAATGGGGAATTAATGCATGGTTTGGAGGGGTTGTGGCTCGAGGCCGAAGGCCAGTGCCTACAACCACCCAACCATCATTAATTCCCCATTAGATGCCTCCTTCAGAGTGGCTTAATGCTCTTGTAACATGGCAAGTGCAAAGTATGTTATGTTAGAGGTGGCTGCCACGTGGGATATAAATGAACAGTAACTTACAATATTCTTTTCTACAATATTAACTGCTCTTCTACAGTGTACTTTTGAATACATCACGATGTCGAACGGGTGCGTGCACGCTCACAATTCACTACCTATTTATACTGTGCCGCCTACTTTATGTACATTTCCTACTGATGCTTAAAAACACCTTTGCGAGACATCTGACGGAACAACGTCACTTTTCTTGATACGTAGACAGCTGTTTTCCCTCGTTTCATTTTTTTCTGTTTCTGCTTTACTACTACATTGTGGGCACATAACGAATATTTACATATCAGGCATTTTACTTCATTGTCCATGCCAAGGTATGCAATTCTTCATTATATCCCCACAATGCACTGTTCAGTAGGAAGTCATAACTGCTAGCTATAATCGTCGTTCACAGACACAAACAACACTCACGGCATGCTTCTTCAGCTCCCTCTACACCAAGGAGTCTATCGCGTAAGTGAGGTGCCTCGGTATTCCTCGCACACCAAGGAATGCTGCTCATCACCGCAACACCTCCCTCTGCAGTGTGGATCCCATGGGTTTCTTTGGGTCGGCCACCGAGCGTGCTCAGAATTTGTCCGGCGCATCCACAGAGCGAACAGTGATTCAATTTTTCCTCTTGCTTGCTCCTGTTATGGCTGCAAACACTGCTACATTCTGAGGTGGGCATTACTAGGGAGTTAATCCCCGCTTCAGAATGTACCATGTGTTGTGTTTGTGCCAGTGTAGTTGCTGAAATCATGTCTAACTTTTTTTGCCATGTTACAGCTGTCTTTAGATTAATGTCCAACCCAATTTCTGACATACAGATTTAGTCTTTGCTGTATTGGTCCTTGTAAGAATAGATCCAGAAGCAAATGATTTGATACCTTTTATTGGACAGACATAGATGTAACAAAAAGAACAAAGTGCTTTAGCTTTTGGACCAACCCAATCCCTCCTCGGAAGCTTAATGACAATTATTTAGAAAATCCCATACTTTTAACACCCAGATCATGCAGAAAAAAAACTGAAAAAAAAAATCCCATTGGTTTAAAATACTCATTTAAAAAATAACACAAGACGCATCAGAGGAGGTGAAAATACCAGTTCAGCTTCAGCAGCAAGGGCCCAAAGATCAGATGTGCTCAAAGTGTAAAAACATGCAGGGAGTACACTGCACATAAATTAAAATGATTTGGAGATACCTTCAGAGTAAAATAACATCTCAAGCATAGCGCTGTATAGCCCAATTATGAGTCAAAACCCACTCAGATTGAAGACATGCTAAAATGTGACATAATTGTCAACTGAAACTGTATACCCCACCCAGACAGCGACACCAATACAGCGACATACATCGCTGCTGACAAAATCGACAGTTCATCGACAGGTCGCTGTATTGGTGCACCCGAGACAGGGGCACACTGTCTCCCGGTCCTGCACCCCCTCCCTTCTGAATCAACTCCAACTCAGAGTTGATTATAATTAGAATGTAGGGTGCGGGTTGCAGAGTTCCCCACATGGAGAATTTGGGGGCAAAGTCCATCGGGATTTATGTGATTGGTGTATGTGTGCGTGTGTTATCTCCCCCCCGGGGGGTGAATTTAATTCCTATGATTTCTTATTCAGATTCATTTGATCTCCCCTTCCACCCTCTCCTTGTCTTCCTCCTGCTGCTCTTCCGTTGTTTTCAGTTCTGAACCCTTGATAACAATTGTTTTGTGAACTCCTGCATGGGCCCTCCGGGGGGGGTGGGGTTTGGATCCGCTCATATCTGTACTAAGATTAAAAGAAACTCTCTGTTTATCTGAGAATACCTCTTTGATGTCTTGATTTTTTCTTCCTGTTGTAAACTTGGTTAAATTCATAATTAGGGTCACCACCTTTGGATGAGGTAAAAACCGGATGCTAAACCACACTGCAAACTCTGCCTCTGGCTCCGCCCCTTTTTATGACTGACGAGTTTATCGCTCCTCATCCAAAGCCATTTGTAATATCAGAATAAACATTAATAGTGATTGGAAATCATTTTTATAATGTTATTTATTTTTATTCTTTGGCAACTAGGTTAACTCCCATAGGTCACATGGCACATTTTACAGGAGTGACCCAGGAGCACAGGAAGGTTAAGTGACTTGCTTAGGGTCACACAGTATGCAAGTGGAAGGTGGTAATTAAACTCAGGTCTGCTGAATGTGCCAAGCTCATTCACAGCTTATTGCTCAAACCTTTGTTAAACACTCTCCCATTTTCCTTTCCATGTCAGTTAGTATTGATATCCTTCAACCAATTTTCGATAACTTAATTATTGATGCTTGTGGTACCCTCAATACTGCATTGTGTTCCCTTTACCGCAGCAGCTACTGCTGTTTCTTTTCACATTTCTAAGACATTCCACAATTTCAGACGCACCATTCATTCTATGCTGTTTATCTGAATGACCTGAAAAAGTGTAGCTAATATCATAGAATGTTCAGGTAGTACAAAATGAGTAACTGTTGAGGCCTCATGAGAGAAGTAATCAATGTAGTGATAAAGGCAATAAAAATTAGATGATTAATTTACCAGAAATTGGTCTAAAACATATCAGAATATAGGACAAACAAAAAGAAACACCTGACAGCATATAAAGGTGTAAAAGCTATTTCCTGTCATAGCAGTAAAAGACCATACTTAAAATACAGAGTAGAAAAGATTAGGTTAATTTACTGCTAATGATCTTAATAGCCATACTTTACACCTCCCAGACAAACTGGTTTTACAAACAAAGGCAGGTTTGAATGATATCAGAACTTTGTAACCTGGACATGCAATGCAGCCAAAACAGTGATTGATTTGAGCACTCACAATGGCCCCAAAACCGGACTACATTTAATAAAAACTGGATGACCGGATAAGGACCCTTAAAAATTGATTATCCAGTCTAAAACCGGATAGGTGGCAACCCTATTCATAATCATTGCGGTCCCTTATACATTTTTTCTGTTTTGCTGCTTTTAACTCCAGCCTTTGTTTGGTATTGCACTTACCGGTTTTATTTCTGACGTTCTACTGTTATATGTATTTGATTATTTCACTTAACATTTACATGAATTTCTCGGATTCTCTTCCAGATAATTAACTACTGTATATGGGAATTTCGCCTACAAGTGAAGTTGACCAGCAAAGTTTACTATTTCCCTTATATATAAATGATATCAGAAGAATTTGTTATATCTGCCTTTTTACTGTATTTATACTATACTATATAATTTCCCCTGCCAAGTTCTTACTTATCTTTCTGATGAGCACTTTGCATTTTGTAATATGTCTATTTTTTAAATCTTGCCGACATGGATTATGATGTCACCTTGCGATGTATATATAAGGCGACTGATTCAATATCTTACATGCCTTTTGAGAAAGGTGTTGTAATATCCGAAACGCATCAAGACATGTTGTTTGGCACTTCGTTTATCTGGAAAGCAGCATCTTTTTACATTGATGGTGAGTGCTGTATTTCTTTTGGTGCTTATACTGCCTGTTATCCTTAGCACCCCAGCCCTGTGCGTTTTTCTTGTTTTATCTGTACTACTGGGAATTAGTTTACTAATGGTGTGCTTTCTCTTTCTCTTATAGATGCACACTGCCCCTTAGATATACAGAGGATACAGTCACAACCAAACCACCAACAGCCTGTTAGTCCCCGGCGTTTCGTCCCACAAGAGCTTCATAAGGGGCCTGTTTATCCTTTTTTTGGTCACAACCAAATGGGTATGTCTTTTTTTGTTTTCATTTATTTTGCATCATTGTTACCCTAACAGCAAGAAGCTGAAATCCTTTTCCCTTCCATTAGCTATCGAGCTGAGTCTTGGACTTCTGAACACTAACTGCATTTCTCCTCTCCTCTGATTATCAATTCTACAACCCTGTGACTCTGTGTGAAAAAACTTCTGTGGACATCCCTCCTGGCTGTCTCCCTCCTCAACTCCAACTCTTGACCCCCTGGTTCTGCTATCCTTAATTCTGCTGAACAGTCTTTGCTGCAGCAGTACTGTATTCCCAGTCATGGTTGTGAATAAGTCATCTCATTTCAACTAGTCGTTGTGACTGCCTCGCCTAATCAGGGGCCCACCGCTCACTGCCCTCCACTTCAGTCTTGACAGCTACCTCTCCCCGCCTTGCCCCCTTCTACCTGCCTACCCCCTTGCCCCCTCTCCCTTTCCTCACCCCCGGGCATTTCCTGACTTTTATCCTCCCTCCCTCCCTTTAGAGCTCTTACCCTCACCCTCTACCCTCCGACAATGGTCTTCCTGCCTGCATACCCCCTTCTCTCTCACCTGCAGCGCTTATTGGCTCCCCGGTGACTGTATGTGCATTGCATGTAATGATTTGCCATAGTCCCCATGTTAAGCCTTTTATTTTGCATAGCCACGTAATGTATGTCACTACACCAGTACGTACTGATTTCCCTGAAATATTTGTACTGTGTAATGTGACCTCATACCCTGTGTTTTTGGCAGTCCTGTTTTTGTTCTAATTGCATCTCTGTACTGTACTGATGTTTGTTGCGTTTGCCACCCTGCTGGCCCGGGTTGCAACTGAAAATGGTCCTATGGATCAGTCTGCTCACCTAGTTATCAAATAAATAAAGTGCTCCAGCTCTTCCTCATATGGCAGGTTTACCAGCCCCCCTAATATGTTTAGCTCTGTGCTGCACTTTGTACAGCTCTTCAATATCCTTTCTGTAATGTAAGATCCAGAACTGCACACGGTGCTTCAAATGGGGCCTAACCAGTGCCATGTGTAGTAGCATCATGGGAGAGCTTTGGCCATGGTTCGGTGGGGGAGCTGGCAACACTGGTCCCCTGCCCCCACAGCAGTACCTAAACTGTGTATGCCTACACATCCTCTGGACACTCATTTCCTTGCTGCTGCTGCGTGCATTTACTCCTCCTCCTGTGGAGGTCATTTTCTTGTCTTAGGGTTGGGCTTTCTTCCCGAAGGTACCTTTGGTGACTTTGTCCCTGCAACACCTCCAGGGGTGGATTTCTCCACAAAAGGGTTCCTGTGCCTTTATGATGCCCTGCAATAGTGGCAGTCCCTGGGACAGGGGCAGACAGAGTGTAAGCCAAAGCTACAATCATACTGCTCAAGCATTCTGCATGCTATCTACCTTTCTGACTACCTCACTGCCTCCTTTCCTTCCAATCACTGCCTTCCTCCATTATTCCATTCCTACTGAAACTCTCTAATCCTTCCCCGTGTCGCCTAAGCATTTTTTCTTTAGGGGCCCACCGCTGCCCCATTAAACCACCATTTATAGAAACACAGAAGTTGATGGCAGATAAGGACTGCAAAGCCCATCCAGTCTGCCCATTTATTTTTCTACCTTATAAATGTGCCAATCGGCCTTTGCTCTGTCAGTGGCCTATCTATTCATACTCATTTGTATTGCTCCCTTATGCCTATCCCATGCCTGTTTGAAGCCCTGCACTGTATTCATAGCCACCACTTCTTGAGGTAGGCCATTCCATGCATCCACCACCCTTTCTGTGAAAAAGAATTTCCTCACATTCCCCCTTAATCGGCCCCCCTCTAATCTCATGCAATGGGGCCTGATGGGATTCATCCCAGAATTCTAAAGAACTAAGGGTAGAACAAGTGACACCACTGACTACCCTTTTTAACAAATCATGGGAGGATGGGGTGGTACCCGAGGACTGGAGGAGGGCAGATGTGATTCCCCTTCACAAAAGTGGGAGCAAGGCAGAAGCAGGAAACTATAGACCTGTTAGTTTAACCTCAGTGATAGGAAAATGATGGAATCACTTCTAAGGAAGAACTGTCAGTATCTAGAGGCCAGAGGGGCACAGGACCCTAGGCAGCATGGATTCACAGCGGGAAGGTCATGCCAGACAAATCTGATAGATTTCTTTGACTGGGTGACCAAAGTAGTAGATCAGGGAGGGGCTGTGGACATGGCCTACCTAGACTTTAGCAAGGCATCTGACACAGTCCCACACAAAAGATTAATATACAAGTTAGCCAGCCTGGGAGTGGGTCCCAAGATGACAGCCTGGGTAAAGAATTGGCTGGAGAATAGGACACAGAGAGTAATAGTAAATGGAGTCCACTCTGAAGAAAGGGGTTACTAGTGGGGTACCACAGGGTTCAGTATTAGGACGGTCCTCTTCAATGTCTTTATAAGCGACATTGCAGAAGGACTGGAAGGAAAAGTATGTCTTTTGCAGATGACACTAAGATCTGCAACAGAGTTGATGCACAGGGTGGGGTGGAAAGGATGAGAAGGGACTTGGCAAGGTTAGAGGAATGGTCAAATGTATGGCAGCTTAGATTCAATGCTAAGAAGTGCAAGGTAATGCACCTGGAAACAAAACCCAGGGAAGAGTACACAATGGGGAGAGATACTAACAACAACAAAAATGGAAAGGGACCTGGGGTAGTCATATCAGATGACCTAAAGATGGGCAAGCAATGTGAGAGGGCAGCAAGGAGGGCTGGGGGATACTGGGATGCATAGGAGAGGCATCACCAGTAGAAAACAGGAAGTTATTATCCCTCTGTACAGACAGCTGGTGAGACCCCATCTGGAGTACTGTGTGCAGTTCTGGAGACCCAATCTCCATAAAAGACATAGACAGGATGGAAGCTGTCCAGAGGAGGGCAACTAAAATGGTGCAGGGTCTGCACCGGAAGACATATGAAGAGAGACTTAAGGAGCTTAATATGTATAGCCTCGAGGAAAGGAGGGAGAGGGGGACATGACAGAAACTTTCAAGTACCTCAAGGAATCAACAAAGTCCAAGAGGGTAGCATCTTTCAAAAAGGGTGTGCAAGAACAAGAGGCACAATTTGAAGATGGGGGCGGCTCAGAGGTAATTTAAGTATTTTTTCACAGAGAGGGTTGTGGATGCATGGAACGGCCTTCTGGAGGGTTGTGGAGTCAAAATCAGTGGTGGAATTCAAGCATGCATGGGATAGTCATAAGGCAGTTCTGGGGGGTGGAGGTAGGAAGAAGTAGGCTGCTGGTTAACTAGGATCTGCAGCTTATCCAGTAGGTAGGGAAATGGGCAGACTGGGTGGGCCAAGCGGTCCTTATCTGCCGTCAAATTCTATGTTTCTATGTTTCATGCTGTGTCCTCTTGTCCTGCTATTTTTCTTACATTTAAACATGTTAGACTCTTTCACCTTGTTAATGCCCCTAAGGTGTTTGAATGCCTCGATCATATCACCTCTCTCCCTCCTTTGCTCAAGGGTATACATATTGAGCTCTGTTAATCTGTCCTCATATGTCTTCTGATGCAGTCCCTGCACCATTTGGTTGCCCTTCTCTGGACTGCCTCAATTTGGTTAATGTCCTTGTGAAGGTGTGGCCTCCAATACTGCACGCAGTACTCCAGATAGGGCCTAACCAGTGTCTTGTAAAGAGGGATTATTACCTCCGTCTTATGACTTGTGATACCCCTACTAATACACCCTAACACCCCCCCTAGCCTTACCTACTGCTTTAGAGGTCTGCTTGGATGATTTCAGGTCATCAGTGATGATGATGCCCAAGTCTCTTTCTTCCTTGGTGACTGCTAGCAACTCCCATCACAGCCTATAGGTGGCTTCAGGGTTTCTCTTCCCTTTGTGCATGATCTTGCACTTCTTTGCATTAAATCCCAGTTGCCACTCTTCTGACCATTTTGCTAGTTTATCCAGATCTCTTCTCATTCTGCCCACCCCATCTGGATCATCTACTCTGTTGCAGATCTTGGTGTCATCTGCAAACAGACAAGCCTTACCCTCTAGTCCATCTGCAAGGTCACTAATGAAGATGTTGAAGAGGACTGGCCCCAGGACTGATCCCTGAGGTACCCACTTGTGACTTGCATCTCTTCTGACTGTATACCATTTACCACCACTCTCTGTTTTCTGCCCGTCAACCAGTTTGCCACCCAGCTGACCAACTTCTGACCCACCGAGCCTACCCAGCTTATTTATCAATCTTCTATGTGGAACAGTGTCAAAAGCTTTGCTGAAGTCAAGGTAGCGACATCAACTGCTCCCCTTGGTCCACGCTCTGGTTACCCAGTCAAAGAAATCTATGAGATTAGTTTGACAGGACCTTCCTTTGTAAACCCATGCTGTCTTGGATCCTGTGCCCCTATGGATTCCAGGTGTTGCACTATCCTTTCCTTAAGGAGTGCCTCCATAATCTTGCCCACTACTGAGGTAAGAATGACTGGTCTGTAGTTCCCTGCCTCCTCCCTGCTACCACTCTTGTGGAGCGGGATCACATGAGCCCTTTTCCAGTCTTCTGGGACCTCTCCTGTGCTCAGAGACTCACTAAA
Source organism: Neoceratodus forsteri (assembly GCA_016271365.2). Lineage (NCBI taxonomy): Eukaryota > Metazoa > Chordata > Ceratodontiformes > Ceratodontidae > Neoceratodus > Neoceratodus forsteri. The sequence goes on along the minus strand of CM028131.1, from coordinate 1,544,578,489 downwards.
CAGTTCTGATAATGGCTCTGCTAGTTCCACCTTTAGCTCCTTAAGTACCCTGGGATGTATGCCATCAGGTCCATTGCCTTATCCACCGGCTGAGCAAGCTCTTGTAGGACCCTTTCTTTTGTGAAGGAGTAGTGCTCACCTCCCTCCCCCTGTGTCCATGGTGCTGAGCTGTAGGGCCCTGCCCTACCTTCTCTTCAGTAAATATTGAGCAAAAGTATCTATTTAGGATAGATGCTTACATGGTCCTCCTCCTCACATGCTCCCTTTTCTCCATTAAACATAGCAATACCCCTCTGGACTTTCTCCTTTCACTAATGTATCTATAGAAAGTCTTGTCACCTTCTTTACTGTTCGTGCTAGTGTTTCCTCAGTTTGGGACTTTGCCTGCCTTACTGCCTTCCCTGCTTCCCTTAGGGCAGTTTGGTATGCCTCCTATCTTCATCCCGCTGTGTCCCCTTATATTTCTGAAGGCCAGCCTTTGGCGCTGACCTTTTCTGCTACTGTATTGAGAACAAAGTGGTTTCTTCTTCTTTGCACTTCCTTTTCTGTCTAACACAATGGGATGTTGCTTCAAGTATTGCATCCTTAATGCTTGCCCACTTTGCCTGTACCCCCTCACCTGTGTTTCTTTTTGCCAGGGCTAGCTTAACTCTGTTGGCCATCTTATCAAAGTCAGCTCCTCTGAAGTCCCACATTTTTGCCTTGGAATGGGATGATTTAGATGTAGTAGCCAAATTGAACCATACCATGTGATGGTCACTGGCCCCCAGGTGACCTTCTACCTGGAGATCTGTGATCCCTTCCCTGTTAGTCAGTACTAGATCTAGGATAGCCCTGTCTCTTGTGGGTTGTTGTACCAGTTGTTTGAGGCCCTCCCCCTGCAGGGAATCCACTACGCGCCTAGTTCTGGCAGATGTTCCTGCTGGTATTGACCAATCTATATCCGGCATGTTGAAGTCTCCCATTATCAGAACCTCCCCTTTAGCTGTCATGTTTTGTATATCTTCTAACAGTAATGTGTCTATGTCCTCCCCCTGGTCTGGGGGCCTGTAGACAACCCCAGTTCTTATGGCTGTCCCATTTCCTGTTTCCAGGGTGACCCACAGTTCTTCTGGCTCCTTATGTGTATTCTGAATTTCTGTAGATTTGATATTTTCATTGACATACAGGGCCCCTCCTCCCCCTATTTTTGCACCTCGGTCTCTTCTGAACAATACATAGCCAGGTACTGAAGTCTCCCAAGTGTGGTTACTGGTAAACCACGTCTCACTAATTGCTACTATATCCAGTTTAGCCTCTGGCATTATTGCCTGCAGGTCTGGGATCTTATTTCCCAGGCTGTGAGCATTTGTGTACATGATTTTCCATTGGCCAGATTTCGGTTTCCTTTTTTAATGAAACCTGGTTAATCACATGTGAGCAGAACTAAATTGTTAAATATGAAAAGTATACTTGCAAACCAGAGACCCCTCCCGTGCCCAGTGTGTACGTTATTCTAATTATAGTAAACAAAACAGTCCCCGCTTGCATCTCATTTTCATGCATCTCCTGGTACTTTTTTTGGGAATTCTGCTCATGGTTGTCAAAGTTGCCACAGTAACTCCTATCAGTTAGTTCAGTAAGCAGCTGCAGGCACCGCAGTGGAATTCAGGTAACTTTAATGAAAGGGTCCTGGGAGGGTGCTGAAAGCCGGCAGCGGAGGATAAGCTGCGGATTATGTTTTTTAAACAGTACAGAATTCCATGTTTAGTCTGGTTCACACAGCACCCTTTGTACCCTTTCTTACTGAGGCTTATTTCAAGGATTCTTTACAACTTTGCTGTCTCACTTTCTGAAGATGGAATCTGTCCCAGAATAGTGTTACGCTGTTTAGGATTTATTCACCCCAGGCAGTCCAGCAGAGACTGAGATGTCGCGTCTCATTTTGAGGTGTGTGTGTGTGTGTGTGTGTGTGTGTGTGTGTGTGTGTGTCTGTCCTACGGCTGCATACTTTTGCAGCCAGTAGGGTCTAAAGGATCAGGAGGTCAAGTGGCTTGCTCAAGGACATTCAATGAGCAAGTGGCTGTGATGGGATTCAAACCTGGGAATCTTCTGGTTCTCGGTTAGGTGCTCTAACCAGTAGATCGCACTACCTTGTACACTGCTCAACTAGCAATTACAGCCAGGCAGTATTCTACTGTATCCTTTAGCAGACTTTATTAATAAGTGCAAATGTTCTCTAGTGTTGCTTCCCAAATAAATGAAGGAAAGGAATTTAGTTTTAAAGGGTCCTGTTATACAGACTGCAACCAACAGCACTTTACAGTCCAAAAGACGGAGAATGTTGCCACCATTTTCAGTGTGCAGAGAGACTGAAAGAGCACACAGACAGATTAGAGAGAGAGAGAGAAATTAGAGATAGGGGTTAAACACAGGGAATTATGCGACTTCCTCAGGGGCACAAAGTTAAGTAGATGGCTGTGAGTCTCTAGGTTCACAGCTCTGTACTCTAACCACTGGGCCAAACTGCATCCCTGCTTAGGACATGATCTCGTAGCTAACTGACTCTCTCCTGCGTTACATAGAAACAAAGATGATGCTGGCAGAAGGAGATCCAAGGTCCATCTGGTCTGCCCATATAAAGGCCCGTGACCTTCTGTCAGTCCGGGTTCTGTCCCCGTGCCATTATACTGTGCCCATACTCGATGCCACTGGTGTCTGAAGCTTGTCACTGTTCTGACTTTCATCACTTCCAGCGTCAGTCTGTTCCATGGCTCCGACACCGTTTCAGAAAAGAAATATCTACAGACGTCTCTCCTGAAATCTACCCCTCACCCTTTAATTTCCATTCATGCCCACACGTAGTAGAGTTGGTGTTCCTCATGAAAATCTCTGAGTGAGGCACTGTATTGATACCCTTAAGGAACTGAAAGGTTTCGATCATGTCCCTCCTGGTCTCCAGTGAGTACATGCCCAGTGCTTTAAGTCTATCCTCGTAGGATAACCCTCACCTCAGAGTGCCCTGATGTATGAATTTCCTCTGTGGTTGACCTGGTAAGTGACTAAGATAGTGACTGCAGTGCACTGAGGAGTCCCAACAGGAAAAAATGCATGTCTGGAGTTGGCCATCCTCTGTCCAAACTGGAACGAATGTGAAACACTGGTTTTCAGACAACATGTTGTGCTTATGATACCGTCAGCCTGCCTGATACAAGGCTTTGCAGGCGGAGTGAGGCTTGGGAATGCATGTGAGTGCTTTGGAAGGAAACACATAAACCAAACCGGAGTACTGACAGACTCATGTATGCAACAAAACAACATGCCCTCAGGAACTGGGTCATACTAAGGTCAGTAAGGAGCTAGGAGGCTTGCGGCCCACTGTTGTTCCTGTAGTATTAAGTATAGTAACAAATGTTGAAGCCAGTAAGAATAAGGTTGTCAAGATGACATTTTAACTCAGATTTAGTTTTACTCACAATAGCCTCAATAGACTGGTAGCATATCATAGAAAAAAAACACCAGTCACAGTCAGCACAATGGAAATCCACTGCATAAACATTCCTTTATGTTAAAACAGTTCATCTTTGGACCGGTAATCAGTTGCAGCAATGGAAAAAAAAATGCCGTCAAACATTCATCAGCAGTGTTAGTAAGTGCATATTAGTGCATAAAAGTGCAAAAAAGGCATCTAATACAGCAATACCAAAGTGCCCAATGGACGGCTGCCAACAGACTCTCGGTGCTTCGCTACTCACAAGCTTTTTAAAAAAAGCTGTTTTTGCACTTTTATGCACTGACATGAAGTCACTAGTACTTCTGATGAATACCTGAAAAGATATTTTTTCCCACTGCTACAAGTGATTACCGGTCTAAACATGAACTGTTTCAAATACATGGAGTGTTTATTCAACAGGGATTTCTGCTGTGCTGACTAGTTCTTTTTACTAATATATGCCACCTTTCCCTGAGGGCACAATGTTTTGTTGCATTGAGTTGTTGTTTTCCAGTGTTCAGCCAACCGTGGCAATGTGCACTGCCCACGTTATTTTTTTAGTGCTCACACTCAGACATTGGGAAGTTCTCCGTGAGTCATGGCTGAGTAGAGAGTAAGTGATGGTGCCACTGCTGTGAGGGAATCCACGACCCATTAACGTGACATGATGTGGGGTGCTGCACTGTATTTATAACTGGGCCAGAACCGAGCCTGCTGCATCTTTACCCAGGCCATAAATGTAGAGTTAGAGTGCATTCCTTCTCACGCATGCGTTTTTTTTCCAACTCTGTTTCATATATACTTGGCCAGGTATTCTGCCATCCTTCTACTTTTTATTGATTTATTTATTTAGAATTTTTGCCCTCCTGAAAACCCAACTAAGATGAGATGCCCTGTTTTCAGTGCACTTCTACTATACGTTTATTGGTACAGCCGGAAGCCCTCTTATGGATGTCTTATGAGTGTTGTCTCACATGTTCTTGGGGTGTGAGAACTGCAAAACCGAAGGTGAACAGCTTTGATGTCCTTAGAACGCAAGATGCGGCACTCTTCTATCCATAAGAGGGCCCCCAACTATACCAATAAACTTATTATAGAGCATAGAGTTGTTTTTGTTGCAGATCTGGACTTAGAAGTATGTTCAAATGGTGATTTCACTTTTTTTTTTTTTTTGGCTGTTCATATGGCCAGAACGCACTGCCATCGCTACAGCAACCATAGACCTTTTAAAAAAAAGCCATTCGGCATGCAAGTGAAAGCTGGCATCTAGTATGCGCACAAAGTACTCTTTGGATATCAGAGTGCGTCACGCGATCCTATTTGCATGTAGATGAAACTGCCTCTAAGTCTCCTTGTGGGCAGAGGTCTATTGTATAACGCACCTCATGGTATATTATTTTACTGTGTTTTAATTTGTATACTTGACTTATCCTAGTTGCACCTCAACCTGTATGATATTGTCTGTACTATGTTGTTTTTTACTTGTGAATTTGTACAATTGTGCATATCTGTATTCTGTCTTGTACTCTCCGGGGTCGTGCCTGAAAATAGGCAGGATTGTTGCCTAGCACACTTACCCGGTTACCAAAAGCCAATAAATACATAAATAAATAAATTGTTTGATTGACCGTTACAGTCCATGCGATGTAAAATTCTATCCAATTTTACCACCAGGAGGGCTGAAGCAGAGATGGCTTAACTGGCTTGGTCAGAGTCACAGAATGAGATCATGTGACCCAGTGTGTGGCTGCACAAATGAAGCAATCAATGAAAAGAGGGCATCTTTTTCACACTGTATGGTGCATGCGCCTGTGGTCTCCTATGTGTGCAATGTGTTTTGGTGTTATATATTTTATTTAGTTGAAATGAGTTTACTTAAGCCGTGTTTACACAGCTGATACAGCTCAGAATTGAGCCGGTGCATTGGTGCCGGTACCTTAGCCACATCTTGCCGTAGCGTCTTTCTTCAGTCCACACTGTTGGCTGTTCGACAATGTAAGTTGCACCTGCATGACTCTGGGGGTTCCGGTGTGGGGGATTATGGGAGTGTAAGGCAGCTTGGGAGCATGGATGGAGCATCATGGGAGCGTATGCCTTGCGTTGCAACATGCTTCAGTCTCAGTCCACACAGCGGGTTAAACGGCGTAATACGCTGCACGATCCGAACATGGAAGAGGCTGTGGGAGCGCATCACTGATCGCATTACAATGATAGGTGTAACCCCCCTGCAAATGGGGGTTCCCAAAAGACTTCCAGGAGCTTGCTTGAATGCTCCAAGCCTGAATGGTGTTTGGCGTTTAAGCCATTTATCAGTGAGTGTTTTTAGAACCTCTGGTACTGTCTCTTTAAGAGCTGTCTGCTTGCAGCCATAATTAGTTTGTATGGGGGACTGTGTGTTTCTTTGAGTACCACTCGAGCTGCTGCCAATTCACTCCATTTTGCAGTCACTAGAGTGCAAAGGGAACCTATCTGAAAGATGTAACTGTTTGCCAGAAACCATTTAGAGTAATAATGAAATTACAGTTTGTCTAACCTGCTTTCTTTGCAGTCAGAACTGTGTCTGCCTAGTTCCCCATTCTGGTTTTGAACTGCTGAACTGGACCAATCAGTGTGGGGTAAGCTAAGCTCTAAAATGGTGCCTTGGACGAATCAGAACTTGGACTCATAATCTGAGCCAGCCACAAGAGGATTGTATGGGCAGTGACTCTGGGAGATGTAGTTTAGACTTGGCCTTTTTGGACCAACAGGAGCAGTCTATTGTAAGTGACAGCCAATCCAGTCAAGAACTGGGAGGAACTCAAAGGAAGTGCCGGTTTTGTCTGTTGGAGTTTCAGTTGAGCTCTGGCAGTGAAGAAGGAAGGAGCCCTGTGCTTTTTCAGTGTGCAGTTTTAGTCGGAAGCGTGTGTAAGGCCCAGAGTTCGGTCTGCAGCTTGTGCTGCTGCTTGTTAGGACTGAATCCGTCCTGTGAAGAGAATCAAAGGATATCTGAAGAGTGAAACCAGGCTCACCCTGTAGAAGACTGGAGAAATTGCTGAATTGCACTTCGGTCTGTCAGGAACTGAATCTGCTGTGTGTTCTCCGGTATTGTGCAGTAGTTGCGATCGGGATAGAGAAGCAGCCTGCCTGAGGTATTTGTCTATGTTAAAGTATTGTACTGTGATTGTTGCACTGTATCTTATTTTACAGGAGGTCCCAGTGCCTGAACCAGCCCTGGGGGTAAGTGTATACTGTGAAGGTAATTCTGATATATTGTGTGGGCCACTAGTGGGAAGAAAGGGGGGTTGCAGTGTCCCAGAGGGCTGTGACCAAGTAAGTTTAACTATTGCAAACCCTGACCTCTGGGTGGAGGCACCCGCCATTGGATCCAGGCCCCTCAACCTGTTAGGGGCAAATCAGGCAGGGGTAGTAGCCCCTGGGATAGCGCCATCTAGGGGTTACATCTTGGAGGCTCACCGCTGGGACTGTGTGTCCTCTAGTGGCCATATTTACAAACCACTGTTAAGAAAAAAAAAATAAATGGGTACCCCGACAGAAGTGGCTGTGCACCGGCTGGTGGAGTGGTGTACTGGGGAGAAGATTGACCCCCAAATGCTATGCTTATCCTGGACATCCCCTGGGTATCAATACGGACACTGTACAGAGTACTTTCCAAGGTGGAAGGTTTACAAAACCCTGTGGTGGTGGGTCGGCATGCTAATCTGCTCACCCACACTTTCCTGGCCCTAGTAGTTAAGGATCCCATAGATAGCTCCAAAGTGCCACAGACCATTACCCCCAGAGGGAGCCCTCACTGCTTGGAGAGTGATAACTAAGGACAGTAAAGACCCGGGGGAATGAGCCCCACCACTATCTGAAACTTTTGAGGAGAAATTTACTAAATGGTTGCTGGGAAGGAAAACTGTGGAGGACTTGAAGAAACTATTCTTGCCACTCTGGGGTGTTCCTCCCCAACACCCTCTCCCGCCCAGTACCCGTAATGGTGGCTGAACCAATGCAGACTCTATTTCTGCACCTGCCATTAGTCACCGACTCTTACCCGAAGGTTGAGGATCTTCTCTGGCACCCTCCCCACCCCCAAGGGAGGATGACTGGGAGACCTGGATGAGACTATGTTGCCCCAAGTGCTAGAATGGCAATGCTCGGAAGCCGGAGTGCGAAAGAGGTTAGTGAGAGCCTCCAGGGTCCTGCCCTGGCTACCATCCGTGCGCAAACAGGCCAGTAACCCTGAAGTGACTGCACAGGCCTATCTTTGAGGCCCTGGAGAATGTGGAGGGAGCCCAGATTCTGATGAAGACCTATGGTGGAGAGTAAGAGATGCACAGCAGTACCAAGGGAGTTGTTGTCTGTGTATGTATCTCGGCTGGAAAAATTGTTGCAAGAATGCCTCAGAAAGGGTAGTTTGCCAGCGATTGAACTGGACCGAACCAGGCTGGACAGGATCCTTAAGTCTGCCCCTTCTCAGAACTGCTGTTGCTTCAGTTCGCCTGGCAAATCGACTGGAATCCCCACCTCCTATGATGAGTTAATGAGAGAAATTGAGAGTTGAGAAAAAGGCGACCTGGAGGACCTGCACCAACAGCTGCGAGCACACCGAGGGACTGAGGGTGACCCATCAAGTGAAGTTCAGGGCAGAGGTTGGCAGTAATGAGTGCTCTGACAAGGAAAAGATATGCCACAATGAGGCGAACTGTTGAGAGATCCGGGGTTAAAAAGCAGTCCCTTTATGACCACGCCTGAAATGCAGGCTGACCTGTCGACTACTGCATCTGCACTATGGGGGTGGGGTACCCACCCATGTATCTCCTGCTGATAACAGCTCAACTCGATTCCTTGACCATGAAGTGGAGAAACTGACGAGATGTCTCCAAATGCTTATCACGCATGCAGACAGAGATGGCACCAAGGTTTCCAGTTAGTAATACCCCGCCCTGGCTCCCAGTGTGGCGCCTCAGCCAGCTCAAACTCCAGAAAGTATGTTTTATATAATTGTGGGAAAGATGGGCGCATGAAAAGGGAATGCGGTCCCAAAGACACTGACAAAGTTGCATAGGCTACAAGGGAGAGCTTCGGAGAACAAATCAGTGGTTAAGAGGTGCACGAATGATCCCAGTGAGGGCACCAAAATGCTAACTCACGTCCTTTTGTGGCAAGGTCAGTTGCCCAGGCCCCACTACCGCCTCTCAGACTGGTCCAGAATAGTGGGTCCCTCCATGGAGATCACTGCAAAGGTGAATGGAGTGTCTACAAGAGCAGTATTAGACAGTGGCTCCCAAGTGACAATTATGTTCCAGGATTGGTATCAGAAGCATTTGTCAGACGTACCCTTACAACCATTAGAAGGACTGCATGTATGGGGTTAAGTGAGAAGGCCTACCCTATTCGGTATATCGAATTTGGCTGTCTTTCCCCACCTCCGTGGCTGGAGTGGCGAACAAGTAGAGACCCTAGCCTTAGTGTGTCCCCCACTGGACTGTATGATGGTGTCCCTTTGTTGATTGGAACAAATGCTCATATGTTCGAAGGCTGGCACAGTTGTGTTATGAAAAACAGGGTCAAAGACTAGTAGAGCTTTAAGAGTTCGGCTTAATTAAGAAGGCCTATGAGGCACAGAGAGATGCTGAAAAAATAGAACCAGAGGAACCGGTCGAATTGTATGGAAGAAGGATCCTGAGTCTCTGATCCTGGCGCCAAATGCCCAGTGTACCTTACAGGGAGAGGTCCGTATCAGAAAGGATGTTAGAATAAAATATTAATGTTGGATGCACCAGGCGATGGAAAATTGCCAGAGGGACTGCTGGTCAAGCCTAGCATTTTGCCCGCTAGAGCCCATGCTTATGCCAGAAGGGTAATGGTCCAAGTTCATAATGTGTCTGAAAGACATTCGAGTAAATAGAGGCTGCATCCTGGCTAATGTGCATTGTGCAGACACTGCAGTGCTACCCAGCAGCAAGAGTTCAAGGAAGAATGACAGGAGTAACGCCTGACTTGTTTGATTTGAACGACTCCGCTGCCAGCTGAATGGAAAGTGAGGATCAGTGAGAAGCTTGCCCAGAGAGACCAGGTGTTTTCTTTAAAGGAATGGGATGTAGGATGCGTGCAAGGAGCTGAGCACAATATCCGGCTGCATGACGAAAGACCATTTCGTGAGAGGTCTCGACATCGGCACCTGCTGACATAGATGATGTGAGGCGGCATCTGCAAGAGATGTTAGCTGCTGGTGTAATACAAGAATCCAGAAGCCCTTATGCTTCCCCATTGTGGTAGTGAGAAAAAGAATGGAACAGTAGGATGTGTGTGGATTATTGCACCTTAAACCGGCGGACTATCCTGATCAGTACACAATGCCCAGCGCTCAGGATGCTTTGGACTGCCTAAGCGGGAGCAAGTGGTTCTCTGTGCTGGATCTCCGCAGTGGGTACTACCAGATCCCGATGGCCCCAGAGGACCGTGAGAAGACAGCCTTTATCTGTCCGGCTTGCTTATGAATTCATGAGGATGCCTCAAAGGATTTCAGGTGCGCAGCCACTTTTCAACGATTGATGGAGCGTGCAGTGGGGACATGAACTTACTAGGGTGCCTGGTATACCTAGATGATGTTATTGTGTTTGGCAGCTCACTGGAGGAACATGAGAGCAGATTATTTAAGGTATTGGACCGACTGGAGGACTTTGGCCTTAAACTGTCCATTGATAAGTGTCAATTCTTTCAAACATCAGTAAAGTATGTGGGACACATAGTATCCACCGAGGAATAAGAGACCACCCAAGTAAAGTTGAGGCCTTGACCACCTGGCACAGCCCAAAAATCTAAAAGAACTGCAAGATTCCTGGATTCTGTGGTTATTATCGGCGTTTCATCAAGGACTATTCAAGAGTGATCCGCCTTTACTTAACCTACTCAAGGGTATCCCCAACCCACAAAAAATACCAAAGTCAGCGTCCCTCAAGACTGAAAGAGTGTATTTTCATCCGCCGAAGTATTTGAGGCCAGCTGGACTCCTGATTGGGAGACTGCTTTTCATGAGATCATATATCAACTTACCCATGCTCCAGTGCTGGCCTATGCCGATCCAAGAAAACCTTCGTCCTGCACACTGATGCTAGCTTGCAAGGGTTGGGGCTGTGTTGTACCAAGAGCATGAGAATGGCCTGAGACCAGTGGCCTTTGCCAGTAGAAGCCTGACCCCATCCGAAAAGAACTATCCTGTACATAAGTTAGAGTTCCTAGCTTTGAAGTGGGCTATTGTTGACCAGTTCCATGAGTACTTGTATGGGGCTAAAATACTAGTAAAAACAGCAATAATCCTTTGACCTATATTGCAGACCTCAGCTAAGTTGGATGCCACTGGCCATAGGTGGCTTTCTGCATTATCTACATATGACTATGCTCTCGAGTACCGAGCAGGTCTGAACCACATAGTTGCTGATGCTCTCTCCCGGAGGCCTGTTCCCCAGAATGGTTGGGTCAGATTGGCAGAACCTGACATTCGGGCACTCTGCTGGAAGTTTGACAGGGAGGAACAAATGTCCACGGACGAAGTGGACTGCATGGTGGATTGCTTGGGACCCTCTGAGAATTGCATACCTGCTGCTTATTGCCACTTTTCTGCAATAGACATTGGTGCACTGCCTCAGCTGGACAATGACAGTATTGGCGGGCCTCAATCCCGCATCCCATGATCAAAGCAGCTTTGAAGCCCTCTATGCAGGAAAAGATGTGTCCAAATTACGCCCACGGATTTGAGAACTGCACTATTATACAAAGAAGGTCCTAAGTTGAAACTGATCAATAAACTGTTATACAGAGAAACAGTAGACAGAGGGGACAAGTAGACAAACAACAACTAGTGCTGCCCACTGCCTTTCGAGACTCAGTACTGATGTCCTTGCACAACCACATGGGGCACCTTGGTATAGACAGAACACTTGACTTGGTGAGATCCAGATTCTATTGGCCTAAGATGGGGCTGATGTGGAGCAACACATTCAACTTGTAGTCGCCTGCTTACAGAGGAAAGCTTTTGCCCCAGAGGGTGCCCTTGTTAACATCACCACCAGTGCACCCATGGAGCTGGTCTGTATTGATTTTCTGAGTTTGGAGTCAGATCAAAGAAATATCAGTAATGTGCTGGTGGTCACTGACCATTTCACGAGATATGCCCAAGCTTTCCCACCAAAGACCAGAAAGCATCCACTGTGGCCAAAGTACTTGTAGAAAACTTTTTGTTCACTATGGGGCCCCACAAGAATCCATTCTGATCAAGGGAGAGACTTTGAGAGTCGCCTGATCAAAGATGCTTTCTCTGTGGGAAGTCGAAAAGTCCAGAACCACTCCTTACCACCCCCCAGGGGACCCTCAGCCTGAACGCTTCAACCGCACTTTGCTAGATATGCTAGGCACCCTGCACCCAAAGGACAAGCCTAGATGGAGCCAACAAATTAGCACCCTGGTACATGCTTATAACTGCACCAAAAGTGATGCCACTGGGTTCTCCCCTACCACCTGATGTTTGGAAGAAGAAGCTCGACCACGGTAGATGTGTGTTTTGGGGTCTCTCTGATGGGGTTCAAGCTGACAACTATTTACAGTATGTGCAAAAGTTAAAGGCCCAGCTAACTCATGCGTACTAACTGGCTCAAACCATGGCTGCCAAAAGAAATCTGGCCAACAAAGAAAGGTATGATAAAAAGGTGAAAGCACAGGAACTCCAGGAGGGAGATCGGGTATTGCTAAGAAATCTGGGACTGCATGCAAGCACAAGATTGCTGACAGATGGCACCATCTCCCTCACATTGTAGTGGGCAAACTAGATGATCTGCCAGTGTACAAAGTAAGGCCTGAGAATAATTCAAAAGATGTAAAAACAATGCATAGAAATCATTTACTGCCCATTGGACAAATCTTAATTGAGTCTGAGCCCCTAGAAGATGCCCCCTCTGGACCAGTGACTAGAGCTGCTGCTAAGAAAAGATCAAGAAAGTCTGCACCTGCAGAAGCAAAGTTAAAGTGTTCCCCTCCACAAGTCCCAGTTGAGCATGACTGTCAGTCCATATCGGAAGAAAGTGAGAGTGACTTTGAATACTATCCTTCTTACGAACTGAGTCAATTGTTTCGGGGCAATCTCCTAGTCAATACTGGAGATGAAGCTGGGCCTTCTGGACTGTCAAGCCCCAACCTGGCCCCTGAGCCAATGCTCCCACAAAGTGAAGTGCAAAGCATCAGATCAGATGAAATGGAATCATTGTGCATGGTTGAACTGTTTGAGCTTTCAGGGAGGAAAATGATGGATTGGGTCAGACTGGTGATACACCAGAACAAGAAGAGTATTTTGAGTGCCCTGACGGTCACTGCCAGTGTCCGAAAGCTCCATCATGCAGCCAAATGTTGTGGACTCAAACTGTAACTCCTGGAGCTGAAAGTGCCCCAAGTTCTAGCCTCTCTACCCCCATGGAGACTCCCCTGACAAGTGAGGACAATGCTGAAAATGAGGCTCAGAGTGCAGAGACTGTAACAGTTCCCCCTAGAAAGACTGGTCGAGCTGTAAAGCCTGTGGTGCACCTCAGTTATGATTCCCTGGGCCGGCCAGTGGATCTGCCTCTCAATGTTGTCCATAAAGGAGTGTATGTGTCCCCGAGCTCATTGCCCAAACTGAGCGTCAGTGCTAACTCCAAGTTACTTGTGTTGCCCTCTAAGTATGGTGCCCTTGCCCCATCCAGCCCCAAGGTAACTGATAGGGAAGGGCCCCCTCTCTTCAGGTTTCATGTACAAGAGGTAATAGCAGAGTTATGATACAATGTATGTAATACTGTGTAAAGTGACGTACTGCAATGTTTCAGAAATGTGTTCTTGGTAAAATGATATATTGACTGATGATTACATGCGAGCTAATGCAAATGTATATGGTTGCAGTTGAAACTTATGGGGGTACTTGCTTGACGCGGACGTCAAGCTTTCCCAGGCCAGGAAGGGTGTAACCCCCCTGCAAATGGGGGTTCCCAAAAGACTTCCAGGAGCTTGCTTGAATGCTCCAAGCCTGAATGGTGTTTGGCGTTTAAGCCATTTATCAATGAGTGTTTTTAGAACCTCTGGTACTGTCTCTTTAAGAGCTGTCTGCTTGCAGACATAATTAGTTTGTATGGGGGACTGTGTGTTTCTTTGAGTACCACTCGAGCTGCTGCCAATTCACTCCATTTTTGCAGTCACTAGGAGTGCAAAGGGAACCTATCTGAAAGATGTAACTGTTTGCCAGAAACCATTCAGAGTAATAATGAAATTACAGTTTGTCTAACCTGCTTTCTTTGCAGTCAGAACTGTGTCTGCCTAGTTCCCATTCTGGTTTTGAACTGCTGAACTGGACCAATCAGTGTGGGGTAAGCTAGCTCTAAAATGGTGCCTTGGACGAATCAGAACTTGGACTCATAATCTGAGCCAGCCACAAGAGGATTGTATGGGCAGTGACTCTGGGAGATGTAGTTTAGACTTGGCCTTTTTTGGACCAACAGGAGCAGTCTATTGTGAGTACACAATCCAGTCAAGAACTGGGAGGAACTCAAAGGAAGTGCTCGGTTTTGTCTGTTGGAGTTTCAGTTGAGCTCTGGCAGTGAAGAAGGAAGGAGCCCTGTGCTTTTTCAGTGTGCAGTTTTAGTCGGGAAGCGTGTGAAGGCCCAGAGTTCCAGTCTGCAGCTTGTGTAACTGCTTGTTAGGACTGAATCCGTCCTGTGAAGAGAATCAAAGGATATCTGAAGAGTAGAAACCAGGCTCACCCTGTAGAAGACTGGAGAAATTGCTGAATTGCACTCGGTCTGTCAGGAACTGAATCTGCTGTGTGTTCTCCCGGGTATTGTGCAGTAATTGCGATCAGGATAGAGAAGCAGCCTACCTGAGGTATTTGTCTATGTTAAAGTATTGTACTGTGATTGTTGCACTGTATCTTATTTTACAGGAGGTCCCAGTGCCTGAATTTGCCCTGGGGGTAAGTGTATACTGTGAAGGTAATTCTGATATATTGTGTGGGCCACTAGTGGGAAGAAAGGGGGGTTGCAGTGTCCCAGAGGGCTATGACCAAGTAAGTTTAACTATTGCAAACCCTGACCTCTGGGTGGAGGCACCCGCCATTGGATCCAGGCCCCTCAACCTGTTAGTGGCAAATCAGGCAGGGGTAGTAGCCCCTGGGATAGCGCCATCTAGGGGTTACATAGGTAAGTGTCCACACAGGGGGTCATGAGACGACGCAACACGACTGCACAACGTACACCAGTGCAAACTCTGCCATGTAAACACAGCTTTAGTTTACTTAGTTTGAAAGGACAAAGGGAGGCCATTTGACCCGTCATCATTATTATTGTCCCCCACACCTGTGGGCAATTAGTCAGGGATTTAGGAAGTTTGTTGCAGAAGACATATAAATAGAAAATGTGCCTTTCCCAAATGAAAGATTTAGCCAGATTGCTGCCTTCTTCATCACTATCTGAGTTCTGGGTGTTTCCTTATTGGGTTATAGCTGAGGTACATTTATCCTGGTCTGTACTCAGTCAAGTTATGGATTCTGATGTAGGTGTAGAATTAACCTAAAATTCTGGTATGAAAGATAGAATACAAAAATCCTGGGCCGGCCCACTGGCACAGCAGCAAGGCATCAGTCTGCAGCACTGACATCCTGGGTTCGCGATGGACTGGGAGTCAGAGAGATGGCGGGGTGGGGGGGGTGGAAGGACTGAGCATCCCAGAGACTGCTCTCCTTCTCCGGGGGGGGGGGAGAGTGTCCAGTGCAATTCAGACCTCTGGTGCAGGCTGGGGGTACCACCGTGGCCGGCACCACATGTCAGGGGAGCGGGGCGGATGCTGGCGTCATTGCACATCCCCACTCCCAGGGAAAATTGCAGCAAAAAATGTCAGCCGCTAATGATGACCCCCGCTTCTGCTGCCGCTTCCACTCAGATGATGGTCCGCCGGGTGGGAGGCCGTTCCCACAACACCCTGCCCTGGGGGGCAAGCTAGGCTAAGCAGACCCATGTTTCCTGGGAGCTCAGCCCAGTGGGGTAAGCCTGGAGATGGGGGTGCGGTGAGCAGTGCAGGAGGGGAGGGGAGAAAGCTGGAACAAAAAGAGAAAAATACAAAAAACCCAGATATGGTACTCTTCCCTCCTGAATAGGTACACTGCTGTCTGAAAACTAGCCGTGATATGTGCACATAAACGGAAAGGGAAGTGTGCTGGTGGGACAGAATAGTATTCAAGTTGGAATACCAGAGCAAATAAAATGGTATACAACAAACATGTTAAACATATTGTACTTATTGAACCTGCTTCTCTAGGTGCTTCCTATGTATTTGTTTACTGAAATTGTTTAACTAGGTAAGCATACCGACAGAAAGGAAATCTTATTTACAGATGTGACATGGGGTAGGGGGAGGAAAATACTGCAAATAGTATACAAGGATTTATAATAAACACATTTTTTTACTTCCTACAATATGCACTATAGTTTTTTCTGGCTCCAGTTCCTTTTCATGTCCATGATACTGTTTATAAAGCCAAAAGATATCACCGTACATTTTTCTTGAGGGGAAAAAACACAAAACAAATTTAAAACATTTAAAAATGCTCAAGTTCTAGTAGAGATGGAAAAGGTTACCAGCAAATGAAAGTGGAAGATAACGGAGTCTTCTGCTGTTAAAAAAGGTAGGGTCAGACTTTTTGCCCAGCTTTGCTGCTGTGCTGCTTTAAGATACAGAGTGGGAAAGATTAGTTTGATTAAAAACTCATTCTGTCCTGGGTGACCACTTTGTGTCAGGTTAAGCAATGGATGGCTTGAACTTCATATGAAGTTATTGGAAGTAATTAAATAACTGCTAACAGTCTTAATGGCTGTACTTCACACTTTCCAGGTTAAATACGAACATAGACAATGATGGCAGAAAAAGACCAATGGTCCAGCCACTGTGTCCACGGCTCCCTGTCTAACCCTGCGACCTAATATCCATCCAGGGTCCTAGCCCTCCCCATCCACCCCCCTATTCCCCTCCCACTTTCGGTTGCCCTGACACACCACAAAATCCTTCCTTCCATCCCAACTGTGCTTGCAACCATTAATGCATTTAGCACCCACCACCTCGGCTGGTAGACTGTTTCATGGTTCCACCACCTTTTCTGTAAAATAATACGTTTTCATACCCCTCTTGAATCTCCCTCCTGTCAGTTTCCACTCTTGCCTTTGTGACTTCCAGTTGTTACTCATGCTAAATATTTCCCCGCAGTTCACCTTGTTAATTCCTTTCAGGAACTTTAAGGTTTCTATGGTATCTTCCCTCTGTCTTCTGGTCTCCAGCGAGTACATGCTCAGTGCCTTGAGGCGTGCCTCGTAAGACCTGCCCTGCTGGCCCTGAATCCTCTTTGTCACACTTTGTTGCACAGTTTCCAGCCTGTCCGTAACTTTCGTGAAGTGAAAACTCTAGAACTGGGCAAAGTACTGCAGGCGTGGCCTCACTAAAGATCTGTAACTGGGTAGTAGGGGTATATTAAAGTTGTCTGCTTTTAAAAAGAAAGGGTTATTATATTGACACCAAAACTTGTTTGCAACCTGGACATGCAGCTGAAACAATGAACGTTATGACAAAATCTGCTGCAAAAGTATGTGAGCACTCAAAAGGACTCGGAAACTACACTATCTCTGAGCAAAACCTGATAACTGGATATGCAGACCCTGAAAAACCAGATTATCAGGTAAAACACCTGACAGGTGGCAACCCTAACCATATGATCTGAAGAAGAAAGAAACCTGCGCTCAGTATATTGCTACACCTACAGTGGTCCAAGCTAGGACACACGTGAATATAAACAAACTACCCTTTGTGCTTACACAACTAGAAGGTGAGCAACTGGTGCAGGTCGGAATCAAAAAGATAGACTTAATGTCCCATGTAAAGTAGCTTTATTGTGCATAGAAACAGTCAATATGCTGGCCCAGTGGCGCTGAGAGTTGAGGCGCTGGATGCCACACCTCGCCTGCACTTGGCGATCCGGGTTTGGGGTCGGCTGGGGAGACCAGGCTGGAGCATCCGGCGACAGCTACCGCCTTCTCTGGGGAGGGGAGGGTTCCCACACCCGCAAGCGCTTACCCCTGGCGAAGGCTGGGGCGCTGAAGAGCAAAGCTGGCATCTCAGGGCATGATTGGTCGAGGGCGAGGGTCACCGACCAATCAGTCCCAGGGGCTACCCTCGGAAGGAGGTGAGGATGCTGTTACCGCCGGCGCTTGTGCCTTGATGTACGGTCCGGCAACGTCACACAGAAAACATGGAAACACCTCCACTGGAGCTGGGAAGACAGAGCGCCAAGCTGGGTCTCGATATGCCGGTGCCTGCCTGCAGTCTCAGGACCCTGACAGCAGCGAGATTCGGGGGTCCAGCCCAACCCTGACCCCGCCCGGTGGGGGTATCTGAGGCATGATGGAGGGACTGGGGACTGTCGGGTAAGGCACTGGTAGAGACAGGCTTGATGGGCGACTCCCAATGGTGCGGCTCCAGAGGGACGCTAGAGGGGATAAAGAAAAATATCAAAAAAAAAGAAATAGTCAATATAAATATCCATGTATAAAACAACATACAGACCTACCCTAGTCCAACAGCCAGCCACTATTAACTCCAGCGCTTTGTCCACAAGGCTTCCTCCCTGATGATGCGTTAGTGAAACTGGTCGGAGGTCTGGTGAAGCCAGACTGGAAAGGAGCAAAGAAGAAGGAGGCGTCAAGGATGGAGGAAAGCGCTGAGAAAAAAAAATGTTCCTGTAGCTTAGCCAGAGTAGGGAGGAGAGAGATAAAGTGGTAGTTACTAGGGGAGGAAAGATCACCCCCTTTAGGAAGGGGATGACAGTACACCATTTCAAGATATCAGGGATTGTGGCAGAGGAGAAAGAGAAGTTCAGGAGGAGGGTAACGGGGTGGCAATGGCAGAAGCAGAGAGATGAAGCTTGGTGTCTGGACCATCAGTGCTTACACCCTTATTGGGGTTAAGAGCTAGGAGGGATTTCTGGGATGCAGAGGGAGGGGTGGGAGAGAGAGAGAGAGTGTGGAAGAAGAAAGAGGGGGACATGGAGGAGATGAGGGAAGAGACACAGGTGGTGAAGTAGGTGTTAAATGAAGAGATAATGGCAACTGAGTCAGAGATGAGGGAGTTGGCAACCTTGAGAATGGGAGGGGTGTACAATATTCTAGAACTTGGAGAGAGGAGTACGGTTGTTCTGGAAGGTGGTTGCAAACTATTCTGACTTCGCAAACCTGGAGACTTTGATACAGACACTGGAAAGGTACCGACAGTTGGCAAGGGTGGCAAAGGAACCAGTGATCTTGTAAGATCTCCTGGTTAGATCTCTGGCACAAAGGCAAGCCAACAACTCTGTTCAGAACCAAGAGAGCAGGAAACCCCAGACTCTGGTCTTCCTATGGAAGGGGGAATGGAGATCTCAGCCAGCCAGGAATTTGGACAGGATGGATTGGAGGGCAGAATTAATATTAGTGGCTGCAGAGACAGTGGACCAGTCAGTGGCCAACAGTTCATCATGAAGGGAGGACAGGTTCAGCAACCTGACAGACCAGAGAAAGATAAATTTAAGGGAGGAGATTTAAGGTGGAAGATCTTATGCAGACAGTAGACCATACAATGATCACCGAGGGTGTCTGAGAGGATACCTGCAGCCACCATACGGTGGGGTGAGTTGAAAGAACCCAGTCCAACAAGGAGCAATTTAAGGAATGATGATTGAGGTGGGTGGTGTCTAAAATCAACTGGAATAACTGAAGGAAACTTAAATTTTGGATAAACGGATGTGAAGAAGGAGACAGACAACTAATAATGAAGTCACCAAGGATGAGCAACTCCCCTTTGAAGAGTGAGAACAGAGAGAGGAAATGAGCTCAGTGACCAGTGAAGCAAATATTCCAGGGCAGCAGTGCACTCCAGAGTGGGTGGGCCAGGAGGGGGTCTGTTGCTCATTCGGGGTCCACTAGACTACCAGTGAAACTGAATATCCGCAAGTGATGGGCAATCAGACAACTAGAGACCTCCAATGCCACTAAGAGACGGGTGACTGGGGGCCAACTAGACGGCCAGGGAACTTGAATATTAGTGAGGCACGGGTGACTGGGGGTGGTAGTCCACTAGACTACCAGGGAACCTGAATGGCAGCAAGGGATGGGTTATTGGGGGTGAGGGGTCAGCTAGGCTACGGTGGTGCATGACAGGACAGTCTGGCACCTCTGAGTGGAGATAAGGGAAGGGTTTTGAGAGCAATTAACAGTACTGCAATAGAGGCTGTTTGGCACTGCAGAAACTACTTGATATCCCGATTCGCCCAGTATGCATGGGGGAATCACTCACTTGCATAGGTGTAGCAGTATATTCTATGTGGTCACACTGTTGGGTCAGTGCACCACAGCAGGATGGCCTTTCAATATGGCCCCCTGCATCATCAGCTGGCACTTTCACAGACAACCTGGCACTAACCTGGTTAGTGTTATGCTAACCTTTTCAATATGGGGGTTGAAACCTGTGTGTATGCAAAACAGGCCTGCTGCATGTTCTCGGTAAAAACAAGTTGCATTCCTTTTGTGTGTACCCATTTTTTTTTTTGTTTTGACTGACTGAAAAACAGGGTACTGGTGTAACCTGGTCTAGTTTCTGTGCAACTGGTTATGTCCTAGCAAAAAAATACACAATATTTCTCAACAGCTATGTAGCATTCTTCAAAACCAACAATTACACACGTTTTAGAATACAGCTTTCACTGCTAAGGTGCCAAGGCGTCACAAGCAGACTGCAAAGGTTGAAACAGCAAACTACCAGTCTACCAACTACCAGACTCATCAGGTGGTACAGATAATTTCTTAGCCCAGAAACTGAGGTCAGCAAATCAACCTCAAGAACTGTTTGGGTGATGGTGAGACAATTATTTTGCAATAAAGAACTCCATGCATGGGACAGCGGTCATAAAACAGTGTACTGGCAATAAATTCAGAAAGTGAGAAATGACATATGTTCCTAATGCAGGGTTCCCCACTGCTTGGAAAGAAATAGCGGTGGTAAATGGGAGTGGGGCCACGGCTAGGACAGAGTCACCCATGGGAGGCATGGAATGCATATAAAAGAAAAAAAAATTGGACAACATTTAAAAAAAGACCATAATGTGACAATGGAAATGTGTGACATACTTGAACACCTTAGTAGTCTCTTTGAAGTTCGTCAGGCAGCAGCTGCCAGAAAAAAATTATATATTTCTTTTTTCCAGTTAATATATATATATATATATATATATATATTTTTTCTTTTTGATTGATCACGAGCAGTTTGAGTGAACTAGTGCCCCTACCATGCAAGGTAAGTCCCTAAGCAAAAACGACACAGCTGGACTGTTCAGCAGCAGACCCTGGAGTGTCTGCTGCACAAAGAAATACCACTTACCAGTGAACTCGCTACTCCACTCGATAGGGCTGCTGGGCTGATCTTAATCCACTGCCATCATTGATTTTCCCAGTTCGCGCTGCCGCTTCTACCTGCCTCACGCTTCCTTGGCTCGGAATACACTCACTTGATGCCCTCTTAGACTCAGCAAACTGTAGGTGTGCAAATGGCTAGCAGACAATTCTGCAGCACTTTACAATCAATCACATGACTTCCTCCACCCAGAGCGGCCCTCATATCTGCTCTCACACTGGCACTCCAACCTTTACCTCCTCTCCCGAGTGTGGTCGCCCTCATATCGCTGTCTCACTGGCTCCAAGTTTTGTTTTTGTTTTTTTTCTTAAAGGCTCAGGAGTATCCCATTAAAAACGGCTGCTGTGATTTAAAGTGACAGGTACTATTAAAGTGTGGTGGCCTAACTGACAGGGTGGCAGCAAAGAAAACTGAGAGGTAGCATTTACAAATTGTGTGGTGGCCTATACGTATATATGTATGTCTGTATTAATTTATTTATTTGTTAACTGGGCTGAATCTGAGTGCACATCTGTGTGAACCTGTTCAAGGTTTTCTGGTATACAAATAGTGTGCTGGCACTACTGCACCCCCTGGCATCGCTGTCATGCCAGGTGGTTGTTTAATACTACTTAACAGGGTAATGTGCACTGATATTGGTACCAATATGGTGCTGACAGGCTGGCTAAATGTGCTTTTGAGGGTCTCCCGGGGGCCGTGCTGTGTGGGCATCTTTCTCTCAGTTACAGTGTCATGGTGGCATGTCTAAACCAGAAAAGGCAGTGCACAGCCATGGAATCCTCCAAACAGCACTGTTCCTCCTAATAGGATAAACAGGATATTTCAGAAAAAGTGCTGCTCTCAGTGTCAAAAAGGTTTGTTCACATGCTACAATCATAACCTCCTCCACACACATCAGCTGTGGAATCTGCAGGCATTTTGGAACGAGATGGACTGATGCAGGTGGCAGCACATATTATATGTACTGCTGTAATGTCAGGACCACTGGGTTAGCGGCTCTCAAAGTGCGGCCAAACATGTAACAACCAATCACATGCAAGAAATGACGCATAATTAGGTCAACATAAATAACACTCAAGAGACACTGAGAAATTTATAATACTGAACTGGATGTCACGGGCAAGTTATAACCCAATTAGTCATTATTAATATATAGCCAAAAATGTAGCAACCAATTATATGTCAGAATTTCTGCCTAATTAGCTCAGCAATCTAAACCTGTAGCAACAACTCACCATGAAGAACTCTCAAATAATCAGGTCGTTATGGCCAAAATTCTGAAAATACCAGGGCCTGGTAAAAACAAATGAGCAGACTATGTTTGATGGCAGTTTACAGAAATGGTTCTGAAGATACTGCGAGAACGGAAGAGTCCATAAGAAGCCAGAACTTACGTAGAACTACTATGGGTTTCCCAGTGCTGACACTGTAATATAATACAGTTGATAGTACATTACCAAGATCATAAGACACTTGCATCAAACAAGTACTTATTTGAAATTTGCATTCAACAGATGATAGGATGGCCCCAATGAGATATAATATCTCGTTTTCATGGGGGACCCTTAGTACAGCAGCATACACAGTGCAGTACAGCAGAATACAGAAGTTCTAGTCCCAACTCCCAAAAAAGATACAGAAATGCAGGTTATTTACACAGTACAATATAGTTCATGGCAACAGTGAAGGACAAGTACTCACACAGTAGGGAATAGGACGACCGTCCTAGTCACTGAGGGCTGTCCATTTGCGCGTTTCAGATGTGATCTGCTTGATCCCAGCCAGAGCTGTCCATTTCTGAGCATGGGAAAGCTACTTCTGCAACAACCCCAACTACCAGTCCCGGAATATGGAAGTGAAATGTACAGAGCGGCAAATTCCATATTGCTACACAAAATCATAGCACAGTGCACTGCAAGCCAAGCTGCATACTTGTAGTGTGTTGGCTTTGTTTCGGTGGGGGGTTTCTGCTGTGAGGGAAGGTGACTGCATCGGCAGCTGGAGGAGGGGAAGTGACCACATCAGCAGTTGGTACTGGGAGGGGGGGAAAGCGGCACGCCTGAAGCCGCTCCGGCGGTAGGAGGGAAGAGATAGTGTCGGGGCTCCCACCAGAGCTGTAGAGGGCCGCATCAGCGGCAAGGAGAGGCTGCTTTGGAGTTCAGGTGGCTCCCGCAGGAGCCGCCAATCAGGGAAGGTCGCGCTAAGGGCGCAAGATTTAAATCGCAGCTGGGCTATTTAAGTGCAAGCCCAGCTGCTTACTAGTAGTGTGTTGGCTCTGTTTCGGTGGGGTTTTCTCCTGCCCACCCACCCCACACCTCCTCCTCTGTTAAACAGTCCTGGGATCACTTCCAGTAGTGGTTTGGAATGAATCAGGAGGAGCTAGAGGCGGAGAGTGAAGAGGAGTTGGACACTTGAGGAGCTGTGCGTCAGAGGAGTCTTCGGCTGGGGGAAGAAAACCAGAAAGGGGCAGGAGGAGGAGCTTGTCAGAAGGAGTGGCCACGAGGCAAACTGGAGGGCAGGCATACATCCAGAGGTAAGGGAACTGTTACTGGTCTAAGGTACTGTCTCTTCACTTTAGGGGGGCTTTATTACCGGGTCGGGGGCACTATGGCTGTGTCAGGATCAGGGAACTGTGCCATTTCTGGAGGATATGCTACAGAGCGGGTGCACTGTGACTGTTAATTGACTGGGGAGTGCTGAAACTGTTTGGGCTCTGTAGTATAAGGAGAACTTGAAGTGAGTGGTATATGGCATTTGGTGGAATTTGAAACTGTTGGTCTAGGAGGAATACTGCCTGCAGTACTGGCGCCCATTCCTAAAGAAGGACATCAAGCTGTTGGAGAGTGTACAGTGGAGGGTGACAAAGATGATCCAGGGTTTAGAGGCATACTCCTGAGGAGAGTCTAGGCGAGCTGAACTTGTATTCCCTGGAGGAGAGGAGGGACAGGGGGGACATGATCGAAACCTTTAAATACTTAAGGGGATTAACAAGACTAGTACAGAAGTGATTTTCCAGATGAGAAGGGGGAGGGTCACGAGGGGGCATCAGATGAGACTGGAGGGGGGAAGATTCAGAAGGGAAGTCAGGAGACATTATTTCACTGAGAGGGTGGTGGATAAGTGGAATAAGCTGCCGGAGGAAGTAGTACCCTATAGTAGGATAGACGGTTTTAAGAGGGATGGGACAGGGTGGGGGGGTAATTATGAGGAGGACGGGTGGGGCAGCTGCAAGTTGAGGGCTAGCTACACAATCGAGCAGACTCGAGAGACCGCGGAAGCCAATTTCTGCTGGCGTTTTCATATGTTCGTATCAGCATGTGTGGATTTGCATGAGGCTGTGACAAGAGTTCCCAAGACTGCCTTTTATACAATAGTTTAGGATAGGTCTTCTCTCTACAGGTAAGAGGAGATCACTCAAACAGGTATCATTGATATGCAAATGTATAACCACGCTTTACCCTGCGAAACCAACCAACCAATTACTTAAATCTTCTAAGCCTAACGACTAAGATCCCAGTCTAGAAATCTCCTCCATAAACCCAGAGCATACAGAACATTTGGTGAGAAAGCCTTTGCCATTACCAACCATGCCACCTGGAATTTGCTTTCTAACAGCATCATGGAAACCTGCAACTTAAATGCAATCAAATGCACCCCGCTCAACTACCACCTCTGTCCATGCGGCTGACTATATGTAAATGAGGCCATCTCGCGCGCACAAAACTAGAAAATAAATAAAGCAATCAGGGAGGCACACGTGCACCGACTTTGATGACAATCAGAGAAGTAACTGTCCAGATAAGATCCCAAAAATGTAACCGCAAATCTCAAGCCAGAACACATGCATGATTAGGTCACCATGGCTACAATTCTGAAAACCTCATGAACTCATAATTATAACTCTGAATATACAGGATATGTCAAGTTTGTTGACATCAGGTAGAAGGTTCTTAAAAGTAAATTGCTCAGATATTTCATAGCAACTTTTTGGCTTCATAGCTTCTTACCTTGACACAGCGATAGTCCTTTATGAAATAATAATTTTTATATCGTCCTTCTAGTGAAGGGATCGTAATCTCGGCCAGCTGACGCCCAGCTGATCCCTTCCACTTCCCAGTCTGCCAACCATGCTCAGATGCTTTGTGATGCCTTACCAGCGAGAGCGCAGGGGTACACCCCATTGAATCCTATGGGGAGATTTTCAAAACGTTATCGTGCATGTGTAAGCTACCTTTGATACAAATGAAAACCATCACTCAACTAATTGTATTAATGGTAGCTTACACATGCACAATAGTGTTTTGATAATCTCCCCCATAGGCTTTGATGGGGCATGCCCCCGAACTCTCCCTAATAACAGGTCACAAAACGTCTGAGTGTTGGCGCATGGTAAGCAGACTGGGAAGTGGAAGCTCATCGGCAGTTCAGCCAGAGTTACGATCCCTTCCCTCCCATACAGGACAGTATTAAAAAGTATTATTTGGCTACAAAGTGACTATCGCTGCATCAGAGAAAGCAGCTGAGAAGCCCAGTATACAATCTGACAAATTTCCTTTAAAAATTAGAAAATACTGAACAGAGACATCAGTATAACATCCACTTGTAAACCACAAATCATGCAAGTCTGACTCATCTTCTGAAATCCTTGAGAACCGGTAGTATAAAAAGTCTCCAGTGTATAATGAGGGTTTGTTCTGCATGAATTTCCATGCATGCTGAAATGTTGTACCACAGTTCAAAGTTTATGGAATGTGGTTGTACCCTTCTGTGGTACAACAATGTCCCAGCTGATTAAATATCCTTGTGGCAGCTGGTGTTTTACGCAGCGCTGCCACATGCACAGCAATCAGTTCAAGTTCTGAAATGGAACCACTGTCACGTTCGCTGCTGCTGTGGAGCATTGTGAAAACACAGCAACAACAACAAAAGCTATACAGTATAAAACATACTGACTGGCAACCACTTGACCACCAGCCAATGCTTCTGCCTCAGGCTTCTGATTACATCGGACCTGTCAAGCTTCCGGGGCGGCGGGAGAGAAAGATTGAGCACCTGATGGCTGCGCTCCTTCTCTTGGGGGGGGGGGGGGACATCTGCACGCTCCCGCCGCTATACCGCCACCTCAGGGAACCCGGGTGGAAGGTGCAGTAGATGGGGGGGAAGCAGCGAGGGAACAGGGAAGATGTCGGCAGAGGGGCGGAGCAGGAGGTGCATCTCAGCGCGGCTCCTTGCTCCTTGGCCCTCACTGCACGCCAACGTCTGGGATCGAATACAAGGGGAAAAACACCTCCTCTAGCCTAAGTGATGACTTCTCAGTGTGTGCGTCTCCTCAAGATTGTCGGGGCACACTCCGCTGCACTGGATCAGACCATGTCAGAATGACTGAGTTGGGGAGTAGGGGTCTCTCCTCACCCTACACCAGGGGGTTAACCGGGCATCAGAGTCAGTGGTACCTGGTACTCTGGGGCAGATCTCGATGATGAAGGTGGGACACACGCAACTTAGAGGAAGTCTGAAGGAGTGGAGAGAGGAGGCAGTAAGGAACATGGAAAAAGATGTAGAGTAAAAAAAAAAAAGAAAAAGACCTGTCAAGCTTCGCTCTCAAGGCCTGATGTAACCAGAAACCCTCTGGGGCAGCACAGGCTGGCTGTGCATGGCTGCCCAGCCAGTGTTTTCTATACAGTACATGGATACCACTTGTCGTGTGTGAATTTCCATCCTAGCTAAAAGCTGTTGCACCACAGAAGAACTGGGTACAACAGCTTTTAAATAGAATGGAAACTTGTGCCACCCGACCTATTTATTTCATAACCCCCTTTGTTTTTTTTCTTTTTCGTGAGGGGTGGATTTTCTGTGTTTATTTAAAGCAGCAGTGGAACGAAATTGGGCAAAAAAATCGGACCCTACCCTTTTTTCACTATAAAAGATTCCAGGCATCTCCCAGTTTTATTTGGAGGTGCAATTTTCTAATTTCATCAAAATTTGACGTTCTTATAAATGTTTTAATTTATTTTTTTCTCAGGAAAAAAGATGGCCACCACATTT
Organism: Neoceratodus forsteri; assembly: GCA_016271365.2. Lineage (NCBI taxonomy): Eukaryota > Metazoa > Chordata > Ceratodontiformes > Ceratodontidae > Neoceratodus > Neoceratodus forsteri. The sequence goes on along the minus strand of CM028131.1, from coordinate 1,544,551,491 downwards.
GGCTTGCAAATAGCATTGTAGACCTGGCAAGGATTAGGATCAAGAAAATAAAAAAGAGTCACGGTGTGCAGCATAGAAGGTACCTGGACAAATACATTTGACAGGTGTGCTAATATTTTTTTATTAACCAGCTGAAACTAGCATGTTTGAAAAAATGTTCTTCAATGCACTGCAGCTTTAAATAATAAGAAATTAAACCAATGATTTCTTGGGGAAAAAAATAAATAGCATGTTTTTATTTAATGTTTCAAACTTTACACTATAAAAAAATAAGACACGGACAACCATGCTCAAATTGGCTCCTTCAGACTACATTTTGGGAACCTAGCCAACTGTCAACACATTCAGTATACAGATGATAATGCATGGCCAGCCGTGCACAAAAAAATGAGCATGGGGCAGCATAACTCTAATGGTCCACATGGTGCAAACTTCACTCCGCCACACAAAGTAACAGTAAATTTGAATTAGACTGTGACAAAAGTATCTACTATCGACTTTTATGCAGTAGCCTAGGTTTTCTAACTTCAGACAAGAAGACAGAACTCTAGTTTTCAGGGGAAAAGCCAACACTTGTAGGTGTGATATACACACATATATAGAGCCCTTCGCTAGTGCTGCCTGCTTGAGGACAAGGCCCCAAAGCAATAAAAAATTAATTCCTCTACCATCCAAAATGACGACAGCAAATGGCCGCAGTGCTACAGTACCTGTTATCTGTTTTTTAATCTCCGTGTCCTTTGTTTGCTTTAGCAGTCTGAGCAGCATGGAAACTCCGTCATGCTCATGTACTTCTAGCTTGTTGTCATTGTCTTCATAGACGATGTTCCGCAGGGCACCACATGCCACTCTCTGAATCTCAATATCATCCGATTCCAGAAGATTTAACAGCCTAGGAATTGCACCAAGGTTAAGAACCTGGTGACAAGAAGGAAGAGGGGAGAGACACAAGATGTAAACCATATGAACACTGAACCTATGAATTTACTAGTAATTTAAAATAATGGACTAGTACATTTTATTTATTTATTTTACTTTATTTGCATCTTGGATTAACACCTTTGATCTACAAGCTCATTTACAAAGGTTCTACGCGTCACTGAGTATAAAGTACCACATAGAGAGTTCTACAGTATTTCAAGATTGTTCCAACAACAGATCAAACAATGTAAAGCAAACCAGATTATCAATGCTGTAATAAGCTGTTCCACTAGAAGCAGAAGTAGGGAGCTGGCCCGGTGACGCTGAGAGTTGAGGCACTGGACGCCACATCTCGCGCCATGCCGCCAACCCAGGTTCGGTGACGGACTCGGGTTGGCCGGGGGGGGGGAGAGGGATTAAGCGCTTGATGGTGGTTCTCCTTCTCCGAGGAGGGTTGCAAGCTGACCCTGCCACATTATTGCTATCTCCTGGGTGAACCTGGGTATTGGCAGTGCTGTCAGGGAAGCAGAAAGAAAGGGAGGAGCTGATGTCAGCCAAGAGCCCTGAGCGGAGATGCGTCTCGGCACATCCCTGTCTCATTGGCTCTCCTCCAGTGCTGACATCGGCAGGGGAGGGCACAGAACAAGGAAAGACACCCCGCTGCTGATCCGAGTGATGAGCCACTGTACCACACTTCCGCGAAATAGGAGCCGAGGGCAGACTCCACTGTACACCCACTCTCCTAAGGATCGGAGGAGGTAAGAGGGGGTATTCTCCTTCACTCCACCTGGGGGGGGGGTTAACTGGGTCTCTAGAACTGAATGGAGTGGTGTCCTCTAGGAGCAGACACCTTGGCCCAATAATAGCGGAGTGGGAGTGCTTGGGGCTCAGAGAGTGGACCAGTTGGGGGAGAGATAGGAGTAAAAATGGAAAGTGAAAAAAAAAAAAAAAGGAATAGGAGGTAAGGGGGTAGGGTGAACAGGAGGGGAGGAAGGCAGAGGCAGAAGAGGCAGGAACTGGGTTGAAGGTAGAGGCGAGTAGGAGCATGAGAAGTAAGCAGTTAGCAGTGGATTGGTAATTAAGGAGCTGCCCAGCGGGCATTGTCAGAGTAGGAGAGAAAGTTGGGGAGGAGGTACAGGGGTGGCAGGGGGGTGAGAGGTGAGGTATGGGGTAAGGAGGGGGTGAAGGATATATGGGGAAGGGGTGAGGTTGGTGATGGGGACAGGGTAGACGTAAGAGGTAAGCAAGGGGGGATAGTTTGAGGGTGGGAAAAGGCGGGGATTTAAGGAAGGTGAGGGAGAAAGTGCTGGTGCAGGAATGTAGTCTCTGGAAGGGTGGGGATTGGTCACTTTATGGGGGAGTATTACTGCACAAGGTACCTAAAACAGGTGAAAGAAGGAGGGACGGGAGGGAGGTGGCAGAAAATGGGAAGGAGGGATGTGGTGTGAGGTTAGGAGAGAGCCTGGAGACTAAGTGCTGGTGTTGGAGATATCCGAGGGGTAGTTGCCATGGTGGGGGGGGGGGTATGTAGCCTGTGGCGCGGGGAATGGGGGGCTAGGTGTTACAGTCGCACATACTGAAGGCAATCAGATGATCCCAGTGGAAGGGAAGTAAATGCAAATCTAGGAGCTTTCATTATTACTTCTTTGCATTGATATTGCATTGGGGAAAGGAGGAGTAGGAGTTTGAAGAAGATTGTGCAATGGCTACTTAAAGTCCGTTTTTGAGTGTGGATAGGAAGGATAGGAATACAAAAAGCAGTTGCTCAATATATCTAAACGTGTGCAACAAGGAGGTAAGGGAAATAAAGGAAATGTTTTGCACTGATAGAGGAGGGAGAGGGGAGACTTGGGGGAGTGTTTGGTATCCTGCATCTGGAAGGGTGGGGGGTCGCTGGTGGGCAACGACAGCAATGGGTAGGGTGGTAGGCTGCAACAACTGCGGTGCACCAATCTTTCTAAAAATTGCCTGGAGTGTGGGAGGATGTTTAGTGTGCAACCACATAGAGAAACTTAGAAAGGAGATTGAGGGTCTGCAGGAGGAACTAAGACAGGCAAGGCAGAATGGGGGTTTAGCCCAATACTGGCGGGAGGAAGAAGGGGAGATGAGGGAAGGCGATTTAAGCCAACAGTGGTGAGGAGAGGGTCAGAAGAAGGGAAGCAGAGACAAAGGGGCCCAGGCCAAGAAGAACTATTGCCGGGGAAACCAGGTCAGGAGACAAAAGACAAATGGAAGGAGGAGATAGGGACTTGTGAGGGGGGGTGAAGAAGTGGCAAAAGTCATGGAGTGGAAAGGAGAGAACAGGTTACTATGAAGAGAGGGGGAGCGGGCATTTGTGAAGGGCCTTCAGAAAACAGCTGTGCACTGCTAGAGAGGAAGAAGGTGGAGGAGGGAAATGATGAAATTAGAGGAGTAATTGATAAATGCCTGGACCAAACTGGAGCGGGGGGAAGTTCTGCTGGGAGAATTGCAACAGGGTAAAAGGGGAAATAATGTGCAGGAGGAAGAAGAGGACCTGGAAATGAGAGAGGAGATGAATGGAAGCAAGCAGGGTAAAGAGGGAGGAATCTTAGTGCTGGGGACCCAATACTAAGAGGAGTCAGGTGGGGTAGCAGGGGGAGAGGCATAGTCGATTTGGGTGGAGGCCATGCCAGGAATGACAGCAGAAAGGGTGGGACAGTCTGTTCTGAAATATAGCTAGAAGGGGTAGGGACAAGCCTCATTTAATTATGCATCTTGGGACAAACGACCTGGCTGACAAGACAGTAGATACAGTCCAGAGGAGGTTTGAGGAACTAGCACAATTATGTGAGGGGGCAGGAAGATCAGTAACTTTTTCAGAGATACTTCCCGTGCCAAAGGCAAGCACAACAAGAAAGCTGAGAATAGAGGAATTTAACGGATGGCTAAGAAATACAGGTTACTCACCTGTAACAGGAGTTCTAGGAATGGTATATGTTGTTCATCCATACTGTCTGGCACGTATCCTTGCTGCTTTAAATCTTGACGGAAGGTCTTCAAGCTGGCTCCTCCCACCAACCGGGTGGTAAAACTCTCGGGTCCGCTCCATGACGCCAGATCTGGTCCGCTGGAAGCTCAGGTTGTGCGTCAGCCGGGAGGTCGAGGGATCGTGGATGAACAACATATACCATTCCTAGAACTCCTGTTACAGGTGAGTAACCTGTATTTCTAGGGACATGGATATGTTGTTCATCCACACTGTCTGGCAGACTCCTAGCAGTTCTCCGGGAGGAGGGAGGCAGGCCACACCCCGATACTCTTGGGAAAGAGAGACTGGAGAACCGAGGCCCCAAAACCAGCATCCCGGCATGACTCAAGGTCGATGTGGTAATGGGTGATGAAGGTGTGTGCTGACTTCAGGTAGCAGCCCTGCAGATTTCCTGGATAGGACGTCCTGGAAGCAGCCACCGATGCAGCAGTATGGCGGGTAGAATGAGCTCTTATCCTCTGGGAGGCTCCATGCCCACCAACTTATAGCAGAGATCTATGGAGAGGTGACCCACCTGCTTATCGTCCGCTGGCTGCAGGTCTGCCAGGTGCGGCTTCAGTGTAGTGGTGACAAACAGCTGGCGCAACCTCTCCCCGAATTTCAGCCGTGTGCTCCTTATAATAAGCGAGCGCCCTTCTAGGGTCCAAAGTATGGAGCCTGTATTCGGCCTCCATGGTGTGATTGGGGTAAAACACCGGCAGAGTCAACACCTGGTTAAGGTGAAACTCCGACACCACCTTCGGAAGGAATTTCGGGTGGGGGCGCAGGACAATCTTGTCCCTGTGAAAGACCAGGTAAGGAGACTCGAGGCAGAGTGCCTGGAGTTCTCCCATCCTTCTGGCTGACGTGATAGCCACCAAGAAGGCGGTCTTCCACGACAGGTGAGAGAGTTCACACCTGTGCATTGGTTCGAATGGCTTGCCCATGAGCTTTGCCAGTACCAGCAGTAAATCCCACGGAGGTGGAGGTTCTCGCACCGGAGGGGAAATGTGATCAAGGCCTTTGAAAAAGCGCCAGACCACCTTCTCCTGCGCCACCGACTGCTCCCCGGCCCGCGCCCGGTAAGCAGAGATGGCTGCCAGGTGCACCCTTAGGGTCGTCGACCTAAGCCCTTGACGAGAAAGGGACCATAAATAGTCCAAGATGCTTGCCAAGGACAGGAGGAAGGGTCCAAGCCCTTGCCCTGACACCAAATGGAAAATCTCTTCCATTTGAAGGCATAGCATTTCCTGGTCGACTCCTTACGGGACGCCTCAACTACATTGAGGACCTCGTCGGAAAGACCCAAGGCCTGGAACTCTAGCCGCTCAGGAACCAGGCCGTCAGGTGCAGGGATTGAAGGTCCGGATGGAACACCTTCCCTGATTGACTGAGAACAGGTCGGGCGAGCTGGAAGCTGCCTCGGGAGCCTGGAGCTGAGGCTGAGGGAGATCTGGGTACCAGAACTGGCAGGGGCCAGTCTGGGGCTATCAGAATCACCGCGCCTTGTCCCTCCTTGCTTTGAGAAGCACCTGTGTATCAAGGAAAATGGGGAAAGCGAGAAGAGGCCCAGGGTCCACGGCTCGAGAAGGCATCCCCTGCAGCGAGCCCTGCTGAGGGGGGCGGGCATGGAACAGCCTCAGCTTCGCCTCTCCTGAGGCAAACAGGTCCACCTGAGGTGTGCCCCAATGGGAGAACAGATCTTGTACTACCTCCGGCAGGAGAGACCACTCGTGGGATGCAGCCCCTATCCGGCTCAGGGCATCGGCCAGGGTGTTGGAGGCTCCTGCAACATGAATGGCTAGGAGATCCGCCTCCAAGCTGCGCACAAGTGACCAAATGCGGAGAGCTTCCTTGCATAGAAGCATGGAGCGCGTCCCGCCCTGGCGGTTTAGGTAGTACATGGTCTTGGTATTGTCCGTCTGGACTCAGACCACTTGACCCCAGAGAAACGGAGCAAAGGCGGTGAGAGCTAGGCGGACCACTCGGAGCTCCAGCAGGTTGATGTGGCATCGGGACTCCCATGGGGACCAGAGGCCGTGCGCCCGGTGTTCCCCCAGATGGGCACCCCAACCCATCAGAGAGGCATCGGTCGCTAGAGAGACCGTCGGCTCAGGGCGGAAAAACGGGATGCCCTCCTGCAGATGAGCTGGAACGATCCACCACTGGAGAGCGTTCCACATCCCTGGGTCACCGTCACTAGCTGGTCCAATGGATCGCAGCGTTGTGACCACTGGCTGGCCAGTCCCACTGAAGGGGGCGCATGTGCCAGCGTGCCCAACGGACCACGCTGGTACAGGTCGCCATGAGACCCAGGAGGCGCAGGAAGTCCCGGGCAGGGCGCAATTGCCCAACCAGAAATGATTGGGCAAAGGAGGTAAGAACCTCGGCCCTGTCCGCCGGGAGCCGTGCTCTGGCTCGAAGAGAGTCGAGCTCTGCCCCGATGAACAGAATCACCTGCTTCGGCTCGAGTTCCGACTTGGCCTCGTTGATGAGAAGGCCGATTTGAGAGCAAACCTGGAGGGCCAGATCTCTGGACCGCTCCACCTCCTGTCTGGAGGGGGCTGCTATCAGCCAATCGTCCAGGTAAGGGTACACCCGGACCCCTCGGCGCCGCAGGAAGCTGTCACCACTGCTATGCATTTGGTGAAGACCCTGGGAGCTGGAGACAGGCTGAAGGGCATGGCTGGAACTCGAAAGGATCCCCGCCGAAAGCGAAGGAATCTCCGATGTGACGGACGGATAGGGACGTGAAAGAACACGCCCTGCAGGTCCAGAGAGCAGAACCACGCGCCGAGTTCCAAGGATGGTATTATCTGAGCCAGAGTGACCATCCTGAAGGTTCGAGACCTTAGGAACTTGTTCAGGTCGTGGAGTGAGAATGGGCGCCAGCCCCGTCCGTTTTGGAACCAGGAAGTACCTGGACACAAACCCCAGGTCTGAGGGAGGGTCCGCCACCTCCCTGATCACCTCCTTCTGGAGGAGGAGAGCGATGTCGGCTCGGCGAGCCGACAGTGAGGCTGCAGACCCTGATGCCCCCCGAGGCACGACGGCTCTGAAGGGCGGGGCCTGCTCGAATTCCAAGGGCAGGCCTTTTCCCACCACCTCCAACACCCACCTGTCCGTGGTAATAACGGACCAGGCGGAAAGGAAGTGACGGGCCGTCCCCCCACGGGGGGAACCTGGGGTGAGGTGACGGGGATGGGGGCAACACCCCTCAACCTGTCACTGGGCAGGCTTGGAGGAGGACCAGCCGAGGGACCTCCTGGGCCTTACCTCCCTGCTTCCTGTTGGAGAAGTCGGGTTTGGGTTTGGGATGCCAAGCTCGAGCCTGCTGGCCTGACGTTGCTGGGCCAGGCAGCTGCCGGCGCAGAAGGACGAAGGAGCTTAGGCTGTGGTTTGCGGCCTTTGTCCTTCTGGCGGAAAGGACCGAGTCAAGGTAGCATTGGACTTCTCGATCCTCTGCAGGTGACCTTCCACCCCAGGGCCGAAGAGTCGAGTCCCAAAGGGACATCCGCCAACTGTGCTGGGTATCCGAGTGAAGGTGGATATCCTCAGCCAAGCAGCGATGCATAGCCACTGCGCCGCCACAGACCTGGCACATGAGTCCCCAATGTCTAAAGCAGTCTGGAGCTGCTGTTTGGCCACTGCTCTGCCCTGGTCCCGCACCTGCCTGACCGTGGTCTGCAGATCCGCGGGAAGATGAGGGACGACCTCATCCAGGGAGCCCAACAGGGCATGAGAGAAATGTGCCATGAGGACGGCCGAACTGGCCAGGCGAAGGCCAAGGGAGGACGCAGCGTAGACTTTTCGCCCGGCGCAGTCCAATTTCTTGGACTCCTTGTCGGGAGGTTTGTCCACATCCTAGCGTTCCGGCAGCGGAAAGACGCTGTCGGTAACTAACCCCTCGGCAGAGGGTGTTCAAAACGGACAAGGAACCGGTAGGGACGCATACTTCCTGGTCATCCTGGCCGAAGGCGCAGGGCAGGAAGCAGGGCGCTGCCAGAGCTCCAAGGCCGGGCCCACTATGGCCTCGGCCACCGGAAAGGCCTCCGTAGGGGAATCCCCTCGGTCCAGAATCTCCGTGAGGGGATACCTGGCCCGCTTAAAAACAGGTTCGAGCTTCATCCCGGTGGACTCCGAGATGAGCCGAAGCAATCCTAGGAAGGAGAAGGGCTATCGCCCACCGACTGTCCTCCTGAGGACTCCAAGTCCATTGCTTGGAGAAAAGGAGAATCGTCTTCGGACTCGGAAGAGTCCTCAAAGAGCTGCCTCGGGCCTGAGCCACCCTCCACCTGCCGAGGTCGATCGGGAGTGAGGGTGACAGACAGCCTATGGGGCAGTCCCTGAGCCGACCGAGAATTTTTGGTCGGAGCCCCAACTAACGGCTGTGGAGGCGGAGGTTCCACCGGAATCGGTGGGGCAGCTGGTTTTGGCCGAACAACCGGCCTGGGAACAGGCTCCTCGGATAAAACGAGGGGTTGTTTCGGCCGCTCCGGTGACAGCCACTTAATGGCCGGGGAAGACGACGGCGTCGGCTTATTCCCGGTCAGAAGGAGCTGTTGCCACATGAGTTCCTCATATCTTCGACGCAACTTGCGCCGAAGCCTCCCCTCGTCCGAGGAGGAGGAAGAGGGAGCCAGCGGCGCCGCCTGAGGTGCTGAGACCGAGACCGCCTATGACGGCAGGATCGGCTGGACCGCGAAGAAGTCTGAGACGAGACCTCGGCTTTCCCGAGAGACGGTGCAGGGAGGTGTGGGGAACGGCACTCCCCTCGGTTCGGAGATTCAACGGGCTCCGGAACCGGAGGCACAGACGAGCCAGCGGGTCCTCAACTCCCACTGGGGAACCGGGAGAGGGATTCTCGGCTTCTCCAGCCGACAACCCGTCAACGGTTAGAAAATCTCGCCCAGCGTCGACGGAGTCTCGGTCAACTGGCCTGACGGGGACACCGTGGAGACCAGTGGCGTGAAGCCAACAGTCGACCGAAGTCGACAACGACAGCTCGGAGAGAGGGATCTTTCCGCTCCCAAGAGCGTCGACGGTGAGACTTACCCTTGTCTCTCTTTTTGGACCGAGAAAACGGTCCAGAAGAAGTTGGTCCCTCACCTTTAGTAGAGAGGGTCAGACAAAGCTCCTTAAAAGAAGCTGAATAAGAGGCACCGAGAGAGAGCGGGACAAATGCCGCAGCCGAGGTAGAAGCGGCCCGCGCTACCTCCTCTTCGAGGGCGATCATCTGTTCGAGCTGATCCACCGAGCCCGCCACCGAGGACACCGCCGACCGGGCCTCTTTTGACTTCACCGGAGGAAATCGCTTCTCGGGACGCCCCAGTTGTAAACGGGCAGCACGGTCTTCGAGGACGTAGGCCGAAAAGGAAGAGCACAGGTCGCAGGCCTGCGGGTCGTGCTCAAGGCCCAAACAGTAGATGCACGTGGAGTGCGGATCCGTCCGAGACATCTTCTGCCCGCAAGGGCATCTCCGGAAACCGGGAGTCGATTTGTCCATCGCAGCCGCGAGGGAGAGAAGACCGAAGTCTTTTTAGCAAAAACTTTTAATTTCGAAAATTCGAAGAATTAGGAACCAGTCTTATACGCAGAGCGTTAAGGAGGGAACCTGAGCTTCCAAGCGGTAAGGAAGATCTGGCGTCATGGGGCGGAGCCGAGAGTTTTACCACCCGGGTGGGTGGGAGGAGCCAGCTGAAGACCTTCGGCAAGATTTAAAGCGCAAGGATACCTGCCAGACAGTGGTGGATGAACAACATATCCATGTCCTAGAACCTGGTGTTGTGCTAAAGGGTATGGGCTGTTGGGGTGGGGGGACCTGGGAGGACAGTAGTCTCCATAGGACAGACTACACTTGAGTGAGGAGGGAAAGAAAGTGTTGAAACAGAGGATGGAGGAGTACATAGAGGAAGTTGGGAATTTAAACTAGGAGTGGGGGGTGGCAGTTGGGGAAGAGATATGCAGAGACCACAGGTTGGGAAACCATATGAGCTTACCCCCCATAACAGTGACAAAGGACAAATGGCAAGTACTGTTGGTGATGCTAGGAAAGGAGGGCAGGATGGGAGGGGGAAAGGGTGGAAGGTGGTTAACCTTAATGCTAGGAGCCTTGGGAGGAAAACTGCAGAGTTACAGGTTCTCATGGCAGAGGGAGAGGTGGACATTGCAACCATCACGGAAACATGGGCCACCCAATACAATGACTGGGACCAGGGTACAGGTTATTTCGTAGGGACAGGGTGATTGGGAAAGGTGGGGGGGGGTGGCACTATATATGAAGGAAGGACTGAAATGTGTAAGGGAGGAAGGGGAGGAGGGTAATGCAGTCATTTTGGATGCAAATCCAGGATTCCAAGAATAGGATTCTTAGAATGGGAGTGGTGTACAGGCCACCATCTCAGACAGAGGAGTTAGACAGGGAACTAGCGGGACAGATAAGGAGAACCAAGAAGGGTAGTGTGGTGATTGTGGGGGACTTCAACATGCCAGAAGTGGACTGGAGCACCCCAACAACCAGGAACAGAAGGGAGCAGGTACTGCTGGATGCCTTCAGGACAAGCTTCCTGCTGCAAATGGTCAGTGAACCAACCAGGTTAGGAAATACCCTTGACCTTGTGCTGGCAAATGGGGACTTTGTGAGAGAACTTACAGTGGAGGAACCGCTGTCAGGGAGTGACCATCACTCAGTATGGCTCACATTGGATATGGGCAAGGAAGGAGTGGAATCTGGCACAAAGTGCTGGACTTCAGGAGGCCGACTTTGGGAGGATGGGGAAGTGGTAAAGGGTACCTGGCCAGAATTCAATCTAGTATGGACACTAACCAGAGGTGGGAGCTCATAAAGCTGGGGATAGTGGAGGCAACCAAACCTGCTGCAAAGCCCAGAGCAAGAAGGCAAGGGCTAAGAAACCGATCTGGTTGAGCAAAGAGGTCATGGAAAAGGTAAGGAGGAAAAGAGCTGCCTTTAGGAAGTACAAGAAAACAGGGAGGGGGGAGGACAGGGAGGAGTACTTGACAGAATCGAAGGAGGTGACAAGGGCAGTTAAGGGGAGCCAAAGCATCTACGGAACTCAGGCTGGCACAAGGCATTAAGAAGGGGGAGAAGGACTTCTTTAAGTACATCAGGGAGAAAAGGAGCTGTAAGGATTAGGAAGGAGGGGGGTTGGGTGGAAGCAGGGTGCGATAAGGCAGAAGCACTAAATGAGTACTTCTGCTCAGTATTTACTAAAGAGAAGAGGGGGGTGACACCCAAGGTGGGAGAAATGGCAGAAGCGGGGGGAGTGGTGACAGATGGGGAAATCATGGAGAGCAGAGTTCGAGAGGGTTTGAAGGCACTGAGGGTGGACAAGGCGCCAGGCCCAGATGGCATCCACCCCAGGGTACTGAAGGAGCTGGCAGAGGTCCTTGCAGGACCTTTGGCAGACCTATTTAATGCCTCACTACATTCGGGGTGTGTACCTCAGGACTGGAGGATGGCTCATGTGGTGCCCCTCCACAAGAGTGGCCCCAAGGATGAACCAGGAAACTACAGACCAGTGAGCCTCACATCCATCGTGGGTAAGCTAATGGAGACTATCCTGAAGGAGAGGCTGGTGGCCCTCCTAGAGGCCAAAGGACTACAGGACAGCAGACAGCATGGCTTCATACGTGGCAGATCCTGCCAAACCAACCTGGTCGAGTTCTATGACTGGGTAACTAGGCAACTGGACAGGGACCATGCAGTGGATGTCCTGTATCTGGACTTCAGTAAGGCATTCGACTCAGTGCCACATGGAAGGCTGGGAAGGAAGTTAGTAGGCACAGGGGCGGGTGCAAAGCTGGTGAGATGGGTAGGAAACTGGCTGCAGGGAAGGCAACAGAGGGTGGTGGTGGGTGGGGAGCTCTCACACCCAAGGGCAGTGACGAGCGGTGTTCCACAGGGCTCAGTGTTGGGACCAGTGCTGTTTGGGATATTCATTGCAGACATATCATGGGACATCAAGAGCAAGATCAGTCTGTTTGCTGATGATACCAAGGTAGCAGCGGTGGTGGATGACCTAGGGGGATGGCAGGGGTTGCAGGATGATCTGGCAAAGCTTGAAACCTGGTCAGACACCTGGCAACTGGACTTTAATGCCAAAAAGTGCAAGGTGCTGCATTTTGGGATGAAGAACCCAAGGAGGAGTTACCAGCTAGGGGAGTGCAGCTTGCCCAGACAGAGGAGGAGGAGAGGATCTGGGTGTGCTCATTACAGGGTCAATGAACAACTCGGCACAATGTGGGAAGGCAGCTGCAAAGGCCAACAAAATGCTGGGTTGTATTGCAGGGGTATATCCTCGAGGAGGAGGAGGTGATTCTGCCACTGTATGGGTCATTAGTTAGACCACACCTGGGTACTGCGTGCAGTACTGGCGTCTGTATCTGAAGGGACATTAAGTTACTGGAGGGTGCAGCGAGGTGACAAAGATGATCAAGGGGCTGGGGGACTTATCATACGAGAGGAGGTTGAAGGAGCTGAACATGTACTCACTGGAGGAGAGGAGGAGAGGGTGACATGATTGAAACCTTTAAATACATGAAAGGAATAAACAAGACGGGTACAGAGGGCTGTTCAAAGTAAGGGAGGGGAGGGCCACCAGGGGCCATGATATGAGACTGGAGCAAGGAAGGTTCAGGAGGGAGATGAGGAGACACTTTTTTACAGAGAGGGTGGTGGCTGGGTGGAATGCGTTACCTGCTGAAGTGGTATGTAGTAGAACAGTGGACTGCTTCAAACGAGGATGGGACAGGACAAGGGGGAGGGTTAATGAAGGGGAAGGGTGGAAGGGAGGGGCAGCTGCAGAATAAGGGGTGCTAGCTGCACATTCGAGCAGACTTGATAGACCTCTAGGCCTTTATCTGCTGGCAAATTTCATATGTTTGTATGTTCGTATCCCGAAGTTGAGATTTGAATTGACCGATTCTTTACACAGCTTGCAGGTCAGCACTGAGAGGGTTGATCCATTTAGGGGCTCTGTAGGCAAACGACCATTGCCCTTGGGATGTTCTGTGGAAAGGGACTAGCAGCATACTTTCGCATGTGCTCCCGGCATTCCTGGAGCGGGAGGATTGGCAGAGGAGGTTCTGAACCCCCAGGGGAGTAAGGCCCTGGGTGGCTTTCTTGCCGAGCAGGCATACTTGGTATTGGATTTTGTTTTGTAGATTAAGCCACCCCGAATGAGTGTAGAGCTCACAGATATGGGTAAGCCAGTGTGCACCAAGTACTAGTCTGCAAGCTTTGTTAAGTGCAGTTTTTATCCTCTTTAGTATGGAGTTACTGGCGGCCCCATAGATAACCAGCCCATAGTTAATGACTGACAGAATATAGCTGGTTACCGCAAGCTTGATAGCCCCATCACTTAGGCAGTATCTATGTCTGTATAATTGGCCAATCCTTGCATTAGCAGCCTTGGCAACCTGATTAATGTGCAGGGTAAAAGACAGGGCACTATCAAGCGTGACACCTAGATATTTACAGCTGTTCACCATCTCTAGCTCCATATTCTGGATGCTTTGGATTTTAAGACAGTATGACCTGTGCCTGTTCTGTGTCAAGGCGAAAAGCATTGTCTTTGTCTTTTTATGGTTAAGTAGAAACTTGGAGTTAATGAGCCAAGCTTCGATATCGGAAAAGTCGCCTTGCATTAGTTTTTAAAGGGCAGCAAGGGCAAATAGCAGGGGGAGCCACACAACATCAGTATGCAGGGCACAGAATCACATTTTTATCACTGGGCTATGACAATCTTGTCAGGCCAAGTTCCAGTTTGACTTCCCATAGCTTTCCATGGGATAGTCTTACAATGACCAAGAAAGACTTGGACAATGTGGAAATAAGAGACAGACTCAGTGCTCAGACACCTTCAAGCACCCCAGTTTGCCATGTTATACACTTGAAATGCACTTAGGAGCTCCAGATACATAAATAGTGACCATTTCTGCACCTCGCTGGGCAAACGGGGGGCAGTCTGATAATAGTGTGAAAACGAGCCTCCTCTTTTCGTTAAGATGCATATTAAATTATAAGGCATACTGAACACATATAGAGTGCCCCTGTGACTCAGCCTGCTGTGTATGTCATCTGACACTCAGTCGCAGGATACCCTGGGTATTTTAATGGCTGGTGGCAGATAGCACGATCAGCCAAACAAAACAACGATTATCTATCAAAGTGATGACAAAAAAAAAAAAAAAACATATCATGTGTAAACCTTAGCAGGGTCTCTAGGTTCCCATAATTTACCCCATAGCTCATGACTGTTCTCCTGAAGAGATTTTACCAATAATCAAGTAAAATCTCACGTGGTCAAAATATCTGGGGTCTGTTTGGTGCAGCAGTCCAAGTGTTAGAAGTCTAAAAATATTTTCTGCAGTTCTGGGGATTTACAAACTAGAACGGGAATTGCCCCTCCCCCGCCAATCCATGGCAAACTGACAATATCACCACTGGCCAAAATAAAGTCCATGGTTATGTGTTGATCATTTTGGTCAGAGTGTACAGCTCGGAAGGACTGCCTTTGCAGTTGAGATTAACACTACTGTATTAACACCCTGCAGAGGTGCCAGCTGTTGAATGACCCGCTATCTCCTCCCCAGGAAATGGGATCCTGCTATATTACTGTACTGCTGGACACAAATAACAGCTACTGTATCTGGCATTCTGGCTGGCTATGGGGCTCCTCACAGACATAGCATTTTTATGAATTTATTGTTACATTTTCTTTGGTTATTCATTTTAAATCACAATGGAGTTCAGTCATTTATTTTATAGTATATGGTTAGGGCTTATTCTAGATGGAAATCAGTGGCTTCTCAAATGTTGTTGTGACAGTTCAAAGGTCAGAAAAGTTGTTGTACTATTGATCTGACGTCACATCGATAGTACAACAACATTCTTGTCAATCAAACACAAACGCACTCCCACATCGACGCTCCGTCAAGAAAACCGGCAAAAACATGGCGGCAACGCTTAGCGAGAACCTCCAACCCCAAGACAGTTGACGGAAAGAGCCTCATAGCGCTCCATGCCCCAAAAGTTATTTTTTTTATTTAGTTTTTAAAACCTCACCACCAAAACCCAAAAAAGAAATGAAGGACAGAGTGACTCAGCGAATGGGAGCACCGAGAAGTGGGATCAGGGAGAAGTTGACGTTAGCGCGAGCAGCGAGCCGGTGAGTGGACGAGTGAGCCGGTAAGGAGAAAAAACAGAAAGCCTCTTGTCTCCTGCACTTTGGAACCAAATACTATATAAAATAGTGTATGGACAATCCTACACAGACAAGGCTGTGTTTCCATCTTGGGGTTGAGATGACATCGGGACCTCTCAAGCTTCGCTCTCGAGGTCCCTGTGATGTCATCTCAACCCCTCGATGGAAACACAGCCTTGTTGTGTATGATTGTCCATACACTATTCTATATATTCATTTATTTGAATTTTGCTAACCGGGTAGGTCCACTGAGACAGAATGTCCCTTTTTCAGGGGAGGGTAAAAGGGGAGATACAGAGTAACAACACATATCATCAGCAGATAAGTACACGGTAGCACTTTTATAATGGTCTGTAGAATAAGACAAATATTCAAGAAAAAAGGTGCAAGTACAGCATTTACAAGATTATACAGACTAGGTAAGAACACAGATATTGATTTGCCATAACTGAACAAGGTGCAAGAACAGAGGTCTTTAAGCATACAGTCATATAAAGTCATAGGTAATACATAACATTGAGCTTGGTCCAGTAGAAATAGAGGGTGGAGTTAGGGGTGGGGGAGAGATAGAGGGATAAGGTTGCAAGAGGAGTTTTTTTTTTAATGGCAGTTGCCGTTGCAGATAGATGGGAAGAAGTGAGATTCCTTATACCGTTGTTTGAATATGGAGAGAGACTTGCAAGCAAGTAGCGATTGTGGGAGGTTGTTCCATTTTTGTGATGCCGCAAAGGGGAAGGATCTTCTACCAATGGCTAAACGAGTTTTAGGTAGACTTAAGATAGGTAAATGGCAGGGATCTAAGGGTCCTATTTATGGTTTTTAGTGTGAGAAGATTAGATAGGTTGGGTGGTGATGGCAGGTGGACAAGTTTGAAGGTGGCACAGACCACCGGGAAGTCCATCTTAGCTTCGAAGGATGGCCAACCCAGGGTGTTTAGAACAACACAGTGGTGGTCGTGAGCAAGGGCCTTAGACACAAAATGTCAATTCTATGATAGGCCACTCTTAGTCTGTCAAGGAGTGTTGACTTGGCAGAGTGGATTATTGGCGCCCCATAGAAGAAGCCTGGGATGACGGTTGCTGAGGCAATGGTCCTCCTTGTACGGTTGCCAATTTTTTGATTAGTTGACTTTACTACGTCAGTTACATGCTTATCAAAGGATAAGTGCTCATCCAGGGTTTGTCCCAGGTATTTGAAAGAGGCAGTCCCTTCAAGCGGAATGCCTGAGGAGGATTTGATCGTCAGAGGAGACAGGGAAGCATCAAAAGAGGTACGATGGAACAACATGGGTTTTTTTTTTTTTTGGTGTTCAGGACCAATATGTTATTCTTAAACCAGTCTTCAAGAGTGTGGAAGTCATTTTCCAGGTCGGAGTTTATACAATTAACATCTCTGGAGGATCTGTATAATATGGCATCGTCGGCATACAGCTGAACCGATGCCCCTCCACAGTTTTGTGGCATATCATTAATGAATATTTAGAATCAAAGTGAACCAAGGATTGATCTCTGAGGGACCCAGTCAGTGATAGAGAATAGGGAAGATATTGTTCCTGCCCATTTGATGCACTGGGACCGATTCGTTAAATAGCATGAGACCCAGGAAAGGGAACTGTCGTTGAGGCCAAGATGGTGGCGCTTGGAGACAAGGATAGGGTGGTTGACGAGGTCAAAAGCCTTTGTGACGTCCACGAAGACCGCTCCTGTGGCTTTACTCTGGTCCATGGCTTGCCACATGTCCGTGGTGACTCTTAAGAGAGCAGATTCAGTACCGTGTAGTTTCTTAAAACCATGTTGGTGAATGGTGATGGCATCGGTCAGTTCAAGATAAGAGTGTAGCTGGTTATATAGCATTCTTTCTTGAATTTTAACGATTGGGCATAGGATAAACATGGGTCTATAGTTTTTGACTAGGCTGGTCAGACCATTTTTGTGTACCGGGACAACGATTGCTGTCTTCCATTTATTAGGGATAGATGCAGTGAGGAAAGATCTATTAATTAGTAGGGCAATAGGATAAGCTAGCACTGATGCTCCTATCTTGAGAAACTTGGGTGGAAGTGAGTCAAACCTGGTAGAACTGTCAGGATCGAGACAATTCAGGAGTTTGAATACCTCTTTCTGAAAGGTCATTTTGTAAATGGAAGTGGGGATGGGTAGATTCAGGGCGAGTTTCAGTCTGTTTCGGGTGGATATCAGGAAGGCCAGTCTTGTAAGCATCAAGGTCAGTAAAGAAATGGTTGATACATGTGGTTATCTCCATCAGTGTGGTCACAGTAGTGCCCTTCGTGGTCATGCTTTGAGGGATAATCCTCTCTTTACCCTTAATGAGTGTGTTAATTTGTTTCCAAAAGCATTTAGGGGTTAGCAAGGTGGTTTTCCTGCAGGGATTGGAAGTGCTCCCTTTTGGACTTGTTGATTTTTGCCTTGCAGGTGTTTCATAGCTGGCGGTAGATTAGCCAAAACAACAATAGTCCAGATCTTTTATAGGCCTTCCAGGATTTATCCTGGGAACACATGACGTGCTTCAGTTCTTGGGTGAGCAAAGGGAGTGGAAACCTTTGGATCTTCTGAGTTTGTATGGGACAAGTGAGTCAAGGATAGAGGTCAAAGTACAATTAGCCCTGAGGGCACTCAATCCTTCCAAAGGTAAATGCCTCTCCAGCCTTGACTCCAAGATGTTATACCTATCTGCTCCAGCCATCGCCACCCCACTGGCCACTCTCTTCAATCTCTCGTTCTCTCTCGCCAAAATCCCGGCTGAATGGAAGCATGCCACAGTCATCCCTCTCCCTAAAGGAGGTGACCCCTTCTCGCCAGGCAGTTACCGCCCTATCTCCCTGCTCCCTATTCTAGCCAAAGTTCAGGAAGAAAAAATTACTCACCTTAGTAATGTTGTTTCTTCTAATGGAGTCTTGCTATATTATGACTAATGCAGTTTGTCCCACCATTAGAACTGCTCCGGAGGTGAAAGAGTTAACTTCCATGCAGTGCATGGAACTTAGAGCGCGAGCTCGGTTAGCAAAGCTCTGTCAGGGATATTTCAAACCGAAACCGTCAGATCTTTACGAGCAAAACTCACTAAGGCTCTGTGTGGAAGCTGTAACCTACACTAGCCAACTGGCTACTAAAATATTAACACATTTTTCTGGTCCCGACACCAAGACTCCAGTCAGGGGACCAGAAAAAAATAAGATAAAATAAAACACAACACCCAAACACCCCAACAAGAAGGGGTGGAAAAACATAAAATGGGCATCAATAAGTGCCAACACTGGACTGCCCACCCCATACCCAAACTAGAAGTTCTGAGAGGGGCAGGCTGGGGGAGGTCATAATATAGCAAGACTCCATTAGAAGAAACAACATTACTAAGGTGAGTAATTTTTCCTTCAAACAACATGAAGTCTTGCTATAGTATAACTAATGCAGACTACACAGCAGTACCTCCATGGAGGAGGGACAGAACCTACTTAGGGAATAGGCTCTGAAGCATGGCTGTGCCAAACCGAGCATCCCTCCTGGCCTGGATATCCAGGGAGTAATGCTTGGTGAAAGTGTGTACTGTTTTCCAAGTAGCTGCTTGACATATCTCTAAGATAGGGATGTCTCTGGCAGCAGCTAGAGACGCAGCTGTACCTCTGGTAGAGTGAGCCCTCAGGCCTGAAGGGGGAACCTTACCCAGTTTTTGATAGCAAAATTGGATACAAGAGACAATCCACCTGGCAATGGATCTCTTAGTGGCAGGTCTCCCTTTCCCAACCTCACCATAAGTGAGAAAGTTGGAGGGAGTCAAACCTGTGACCCTTGGTACGCTCTATGTAGTAACTTAGGGCCCTCTTAACATCTAAGCTGTGCAGCCTCCTCTCACCAGAGGAGTAATGGTCAGTGAAGAACACTGGAAGTGAAATAGATTGGTTAAGGTGGAAATCTGAAACCACCTTAGGCAAAAACTTCCTGTTAGTCCTGAGGACTACCTTATCCCTGTGAAAGGAAATAAAGTCAGTCTCCACTGATAAAGCCTGTAACTCACTTATGCGCCTGGCAGAAGTGATGGCTACTAGAAATACAGTTTTCCAAGTCAAATACTTAAACTCTGCCGAAGACAGAGGTTCAAAGGGGGGTTGCATCAGCTGAGCAATGCAAACATTAAGATCCCAGGCAGGGGCAGGGTCCCTGAATGGAGGATTGGTATGAAGCAATCCCTTAAAAAACTTGGAAAATACAGGGTGAGCAGAAAGAGAAGAGGGCTTCCCTGCTGAAATAAAAGCAGAGACAGCTGCCAAAAGCACTTTCAGGGTAGCTGGTCTCAGTCTCAAAGAATTAAGATGGACCATATTGTCCAAAACAGTGGGCAAATCAGCAGATTCCGGGGAAATATGCTTCCCAGAACACCATATGGAAAACCTTTTCCACTTGGAGTTATAGGTAGCCCTGGTGGAAGGCTTCCTAGAAGCTTTCAAGATTTCGAGAACACCCTGAGAAAGTTGTAGATCAGCAAACTCTAACTCCTCAAGAGCCAGGCCTTGAGGTTGAGGGATTTGAGATTCGGATACCAGACTCTCCCCTGGGCACAGGTTAACAGATTGTGGTTCCTGGGGAGACACAGGGGAAGATGGACTGCTAAGGACAGAAGGAGTGGGTACCAGGGCTGCCTGGCCCAGTCTGGAGCAATCAGGATCATCTTGCAGGGCTGAGACCTGATTTTGACTAGCACCTTGAACAGGAGAGGGAAGGGGAAGGCATAGAGAAACTTCCCTTCCCAATCGAGGAGAAAGGCATCCAGGGGGACTGAGCCCAACACTGGGGGCCTGCAACAAAAAAGTGGAAGTTGATTGTCTGGGGCTGCAAAAAGATCTATCTGAGGGGTGCCCCATCTGGCAAAAACTATCCCCAGTACTAAAGGATCCAGTGACCATTCGTGATGGCCCTGGGAAATCCTGCTGAGAGCATCTGCCAGGACATTGTCCTTGCCTGAGAGGTGAACTGCTACGAGGGAAGTGTTCAGGGAATAAGCCGGAGACCACAACTTCATCGCCTCGGTGCACAAGGCCGAAGACCGAGTGCCCCCTTGTTTGTTGATGTACCACATTGTAGTGGTGTTGTCTGTTCTGACCTGTACCACCTTGTTCTGAACAGATGCAGAAAAAACCTGAAGTGCTAGAAAAACAGCTCTGAGTTCCAACAGACTGATGTGGAGCACAGATTCATGAGGGGACCACAACCCCTGGGTGGAGAGGTCGCCCATGTGAGCTCCCCATCCCAAGAGGGACGCATCTGTAGTAAGGGTCAAGGAGTGAGATAGAGGGATGAAGGGCACCCCTTGTCTCAGATTGCTCTGATCCTGCCACCACTGAAGGGCCTGGATCAGGGTTCGAGTCACTGGGATTAACTTGGATAGGGAATCTCTTCTTTGAGACCAGAAGGCTCTCAAATGGAACTGAATGTCCCTCATCTGAAATCTTGCTCCTTGCACTACAGCTGTGGAAGCAGCCATGTGTCCTAGGAGCTGCAGGAAATGCCTTGCTGGTCGAGAGACCTGCAGAGTGAAGGACAGGCCAGGGCCACCAGGTCCTTACCTTTCTAGGGAAGGAAGGCACTGGCCTGCTTTGTGTCCAGTTCTGCTCCTATAAAGGTGAGTACCTGGACAGGTTCCAGAACTGACTTTGGAAGATTGAGAAGAAAGCCCAGAGAGGTAAGCAGCTGCTGGGTAACTTTCAGGTGTGATTTGACCTGGTCTGGAGACTGACCCACAATGAGCCAGTCGTCCAGGTAGGGAAAGATGGCAATCTTTTGCCTTCTTAAATGAGCAACTGCTACTGCCAGACATTTTGTGAATACCCTTGGGGCAGAGGTAAGGCCGAAGGGCATTGCTCTGAACTGATAATGGCCTGAGGGCAGTTCGATTCTGAGGTACTTTCGGTGGGAGCTTCTGATAAGAACATGGAAGTAGGCATCCTTGAGGTCCAGGAAGCTAGCCAGTCCCTGGCCTTAGGGAGGTAAAATCATTCCCAGAGTCACCATTTTGAATTTTGGTTTTAAAAGGTGCTTGTTCAGATATCTTAGGTCCAGGATGGGCCGCCACTCTCCTGTCTTTTTTGGGGTAAGGAAGTACCTGGAGTACAGACCCTTGCCCTGGTGTAGGGGAGAAACCCTTTCTACAGCTCTGAGAGCCAGGAGGGTTGAGACTTCTGTTTCCAAGGCAAGAGTCTCTAAAGGGTTTGCAGGTGGAAAAGATCTGATTCTCATCTTTGGAAATTTTTTGAAGCTGAGAACCAGACCCTGGCTCACTACTTCCAGGACCCACTTGTCTGATGTTAAAGACTCCCAGTCCTGGATGAAGTAAGCCAGCCTGCCCCCTACAGGTAATGGAGAGCCGGCCCTGGGCATCCCATCAGGGTGCCTGTTTGGCAGGGGCTTTAGGCTAAGGGGTGGGAGCAGGCCTGCTTGTACCCCGTCTGCCTCTCCCTCTGAAGAACCCCCTCTGAACATAAGCTGAAGAGGAGGCTGGTAAAAAGGCCTGTGAAAAGGCCTGCCTCTACCCCTGGGGGGCTGCCTCTGAGGAGTGGCTTGCCGTTCCTTGGCTTGTGCACTCCTATAAGTGGTTCTATATTCATCCATTTCTTCATATAATTCTCTGTCTGCTCCCCAAACAGAAATTTCCCTACAGGAAAATCTATAGCCTTAGACTGGGTATCCTGTGACAAAGTAGTACACCTGAGCCAAGCCAATCTACGAAAAGCCACAGATGTAGCCATGACTCGAGAGGATACATCATTAGAATCCACTGCAGCATGAAATTGCACCTTAGATACCTCAATACCATCAGCAGCCACCTGCTCCAGCTCCTTGGCAAGCTGGCCAGGGGCCTGTTTGGCTAAAGCCATGACAGTATCCCATCTAGATTTTTGGTATCTCGCAACATAAGCCATATAATTTGCTTGACTGAGTCCCAAAGACGCTGCCATGTATTGTTTCTTGGCCATGGCATCAATCTTCCTGGAGTCCTTGTCAGGAGGATGTGAAGCCAGGGGAATATTAACTTTATCACAGGCTGCAGCCTGAACTACCCCAACATGGCTGCATTGCTGTGAAAGAAATTCTGTATCAGGACCTGACAAAGTGTACCTCCTGTCCATCTTTTTATCCACAGGAGGCACAGAATTAGGAGCTTTTAAAATTTGTATTGTTTGTTTCCTAAAAGATTTATGTAAAGGAATAGACAATCTCCTGGACTCTGGGATATCCATCATCTCTACAAAGTCAGGCACCTCTTGCTCATCCACAGCCTCCTCTAAAGGAAGCTGGAGGGTTTCAGCAACTTTTTTATAAAACAGAAAATAAGAAGGGGACTCGGCAAGCCTAGGGGGAGATTCTCCTAAAGGTCTGTCTGGGGAGATGTCCGGTTCAATGGGCACATCCAGACTTTCAAAGTCACATTCACACTAATCAATCATCCTCCCCCTCCTCTGGTTCATAAAACTCCTCTATATCATATTCTTGAACCGGTGGAACCGACCGAACTGACCTTTTGCCAGATAGTGGCGGTCAGGACGGAACCGGGGAAAGTGACTGGACAATCTGTATTGCCCTGGCTATCTCTGCAGCAGTCGGAGAAGGGATTTTTGACTCCACACCTGCTGATTTTCTAGTTCACTTTGCTGGAACTGGCTCCTCAGAGTCAGCTTTACGTTTGCCCGAGGAAGTCTGGCCCTGGTCAGAGGGCACTCCCTCCGGTTCAGTTGGCACCGAACCGGGCTGGCCATCCGGGTCAGCGGACTTTTTGGCCTCTCGTTCCCTGAGCCTACCAACTCTCTTATCTATGGTAGCTGCAGGGAAATTCTTGCAAATCTGGCAGTCTGCATTGAGGTGGTCAAACCCCAGACAATAAACACATGTGGTGTGTGGGTCAGCCTTGGCAAAGGCTTCCCCACAGACACTACAGTGTTGAAACCCAGTGGGCCCGGTTTTTCTTTTGGGTTTCTCAGACATAATGCCAGCCTAACCAAAAACTTGCCCTTTTCGGCAGTGCCAGGCAAGACACCCTTATCGGTTCCCAACAGTGTCACGGGTCGTGGAAAAAAACGTAATGAAATCCGTTTTTTAGAACCGATAAGAACCGGAACCACCTAACAAGCCTAAACGCTTCAGAATGAAGTTTAAATACAATCTGATCGGTTCAAACCGAACCGATAAACATTTACAAGTTCCACACAGAAAACCTATCTATTACTTACAATACCATAGACAGAGCTTGAACCGATCGGTTTGCGGTTAAAATAATGATAATCGCAGTTGAATTTAACCGAGAAAAAACTCTTTAAACCGAGAAAATGAACCGAGCAGCAGGAGGAATCTCCAGACCGACTGTTCAGTGAGGCGGAGTAAAGAATCTGACGGTTTCGGTTTGAAATATCCCTGACAGAGCTTTGCTAACCGAGCTCGCGCTCTACGTTCCATGCACTGCATGGAAGTTAACTCTTTCGCCTCTGAAGCAGTTCTAATGGTGGGACAAACTGCATTAGTCATAATATAGCAAGACTTCATGTTGTTTGAACAACTTGTTCTCTGCCAATTATCCGCCTTCCTCGACTATTCCTCTTTTCTCTCACACTACCAATCTAGCTTCAGGAAATCGCACTCCACCATCACCTCCCTATTAAGGCTAACAAACGACATCCTCACTGGCGTGGATAATGGGCACATCACCTCAGCTATTTTCGTCGAACTAGCAAAGGCCTTCGACATGGCCTCCCACTCACTCCTGTTATCAAAACTCACCCTCGGCGGCCTCTCAGGGGCGGCCACCAGCTGGTTCCACTCATACCTGGTAGGGAGGTCACAAGCAGTAAGAACTGGATCACACACCCCTGTCTCCCTTCCTGTTACTATCAGGGTTCCCCAAGGCTCAGTCCTTGGCCCGCTACTCTTCTCTAGCTTTCTGAATGACCTGCCCTCAGTGTGCCCTCTCACGTCCATACACATGTATGCTGATGACACTGTACTGTATGCCACAGGTCCCTCCCCCGCAGAAGTGTCATCTAGACTCCAGCAGGACTTTAATGCAATCCAGCTCTGGTTCCGCTCAAACCAGCTTTTTCTCAATCCAAAGAAAACTGTCTCACTCACCTTCGGCTCAAGGCAAAGGCTCTCCCGGCTCCTCACCACCCCTACCTTCCACACCATAGATGGGACCTTTTTGGAGGCCTGCACCTCGTTCAGATACCTCGGGGTCTGGCTTGATCAGCACCTTGACTTCTCAGTCCATATTGATGTGATCCACAAAAAAACTTCACCTTAAACTGGGCGCCCTATATCGGAACAGAGGTTGTATTCCCCTGCCAACCCGCAAAGCAATTGTTCAGAAAATCATACTCCCGCTTTTTGACTATGGTGACATAGTTTATAGCACGGCTCCCACGTCCTCCCTAGCCAGGCTTGACCCTCTCTTCCATTCTTTCTGCCATTTTGACCTGGACTGCCCGCCCTCAATCCACCACTGTGACCTCTACAGGTCCTTAGATCTACCCTCACTACAGGATCAGAGAATGGCGAGTTGCACTAGGATAACAGCTAAATTCTGGACCCAGTCCCTCCCCCCTTACCTTGCAGCTACCCTAATAGCCCAAACTCCTACAACTTACTCCCTCCGCAACACTGACTCCCGGCTTCTCTCCCTCCCATATATGTCCTCCGCCTAACGACAGCATACCTTCAAGTACCGTATGCCTAACGTATGGAACTCCCTCCCAGCGGAGATTAGACACTCCACCTCCACTCAGCAGCTCAACCTTCTCCTCAAGCAACATTTCGTCACCACCTGCCTCATGCACCTAGACCCACATGGCAGCCAAATGCTTTTGCTACCAACCATCGATTAATGTTTGAATGCATGTTTGTTTATACAGTAAACAATCCTCTATGCTGCTGCACTTAGCCACAGTGTTATCTCTAACTTTTCCGCTGTACTTAATTCGCTTCCCCTGCCAAGAGGCAGGTGTATCTTGTACACTGTGCATCTCTCGACAATGTGTTTCTCATCTTACACCATGTATTGTATTTGTATTTTTGTTCTCCAATCCCTCACCCCCAGGACGCATCTGGAATCTAGCGTTGCACCACTCAGTATGCCTTCCTGGTAAAACTTTCAATTAAAATAAATAAAGAAATAAAGTATTTATGAGATAGTCTAAAGTCTGGTCAATGTCTGGAAGGGTGGATATTGGTGACCAGTCAACTGATGCAAGACTTTGCAGGAAAACTTCGGCAACAAAGTTATTTGGATCCCTGGTTTTAAGAGTTACAGGGGGGTGCGGAGCACTGTTTTTCCAGACGCAAAAAGTAGGTGAATGGTCACTTAGTACATCGGGGAGGATGCCTATGGCTTTAATAGAGGCAGGTTTGTTGGTTATGATCCAGTCTAAAATACTATGGCTAC
Organism: Neoceratodus forsteri; assembly: GCA_016271365.2. Classification (NCBI taxonomy): domain Eukaryota; kingdom Metazoa; phylum Chordata; order Ceratodontiformes; family Ceratodontidae; genus Neoceratodus; species Neoceratodus forsteri. The sequence continues at coordinate 1,544,525,919 of CM028131.1, read as the reverse complement.
CAGACCTCATGTTAAGTCTAGTGGGTTGACCAAGTAGTTGCTCCAGATTTGCGTCTAGTAGTGCAACTTGATATTGTGTTCTTTTAGATCCGGCCCAATCAAGGTTAAAATCGCCACATAAAATGATGTCATTATGTGGCAGGTTATTAAGGCTAGAGAATAATTCTGCGTAGGTGGTAGCTGCTTGATTAGGGGGTATATAAATACAACCTATTGTTATGTTTTTCACATTGCCTAGGGTAACTTTGACAAATAGGTGTTCAACAGTTGGGTTAATTATTGGGTCAGTTATTTTGCTGACCATCAACCCAGCCCTGGTATAAATCATACCCCCCCCCTCCTTTTTTGTGTGACTCGTCACGCTGGAAGGCGTGGGGAGAGCACTCACATGTGACAGGATAGAGGGTTTCAACCAGGACTCCATTATACTAAGGACATCTGGCTTGTAGTGCAGAGTCCAGAGTTCTAATTCAGCCATTTTTCCTCTGATGCTTTGTACGTTCATATGGGCTACTTTGGCCCTTGTGTTGGACCATGCGGGACAAGAGGTTAGGGAGTTCGGCTTGGTCAATTCAGTGCCATTAGTGTTTTGTGTTCTACAGGGCCCTGGGTTGATTTCTATGTCACCTAATAGTAGTAGGAGGCACATACAGGAATGAGAGGAAGGTGGGCGGAGAAAAGGTGATTTATGTATATGTCTGCAGGGTTACCCAATTATGACTGTTTTATTTCGTTGTGCTACAGCTAATACACCAAGGTGGGGTGGGGATTCGTATGAGCAGAGTTTCCAATAAATCGGGGGGGGGGGGGTATCATGGAGCCAGTTTCTTGAGGTAGGGAGTTTGCAGGGGTAGTGTAAGAGGCATCTAGCTGGAGATGTGTCAGGAGGGACCAACATACGAGCAGTCCTCTGGTGTGGAAGATGAGCAGCATTGTAGGGAGGGGATAGCCTAGTGAGATAACAGGAAGTGTGGCAGAAGTGGGTAGGATCAGCAGCACCAAGAAGTGGTTGGGGTAAGCTGACTTAGGTCCTTCTCAATTCGTTAAGCTGTATGATAGATGAGAAAAGTACAGATATTGGCAGGATTTCTAGGTATGGAGGAGGCAGGGCTATCCCTATTATTGGGAAGGAATTATTTTAGGAGGATAAGTATTAAAGTTAATAGGACTTTTTTTTTTTTATCTTAAAACACCCACTTGCTTTTTCTGTTCAATGGTATTCACCCTTTAGGAGTGCTTCGGTTGACTGTTTTTTTTTTTTTTTAAGATAATTTTTTTATGACTTCGCTGTCACCCCTTCAGGCAATTCCATTATCTGTTATCATGGGTAATCGTGGGCCCAACTCTTGTTTCTTCTTTTCCCTGGAGGCAGTATAGCCTAGTGGTAAGAGAACCTGGAGACCCAAGTAGAGTTGGGTTTGTATCCCACTACTGCAACTTGCATACTGTGTGACCTTGTGCAAGTCATTTCACCTCCCTGTGCCTAGTTCTCTCTCGGGTCACACCTGGAAATGAGCTTTGGCTTACTGCGTCATTCCTGGCCAATACTTATAAAAAAAAGTTAATTTTAGTTTTATTGCCACTGGACTTGTACTCTTTCTCCTCACTGTCTGCTGCGGTTTCCAAATTTCCTCAGCATTTGGTACCTTCAGTTCCACTGCTCTGTAGGATTCACCTAGCCATGCAGGACAGCGGCACTGACATCCCAGGATCCCCAAGAAGCAAAGAAACAGCAAGCAGCAGACAGTACAGAGGTGGACCACAAGGGAGAGACAGAGGCAGTAAAAAAGGACTTGTGACTTTTTCAGATTCTGTACTAAATTTGGTATGTTCCAATTTTTAGCATACAACCCCATTTTTGTGTTATTTCTCTCAAACAACCTCCCCTACTTACACAACACACAGGGGACCATACTCTAGGAGGCGAGCACTGTAGCAATGGTGAAACTAGCAAAATACCAAACACCAGAGACCAGCCAGGTGAAAATTTATTGTAATATATGACACACAAGAGCACACCAGCTGGCTTCCTGTGCTGTGTTTCTCTAGTTTGCCCGACTGGCACCCGCCACTGTCCTGCAACATGTTACCCTGTGTGTTGCTCCCTTACGTACAGTAGCGCCAATATTTTCATAAAAAAATCTTGCCACCTCAAATTGCCCCTGCCACTGTAATTTTGCATGGGGGAAAATTTTGTGCCAGCTGTTTGTGCAAAGCATGCCAATTTACATTTTATTTGAGGAAAAACAGAAAGTGCATTTCTGGATTTATCCAAATGAAATTGGCCAAGTTTACAAAAGAAAAACAAAACAAAACAGTGGCCCTAAGAGATGGCATTTAGGTTTATGATTTTCTTTCACCTCATCCCCCCTTCCCCCTTGAATCCCTAGTCTCTCATCCTGACAATCCAGGTCATGCCCTTTCCTTCAGCCAGGAGTGTTGGCCTGCAGTGCCGTCACAACCCATGCCAATGCTGCTTATTGGTCAGATGGCAAGGGTGCACAAATGCAGGGCAACCTGCACCCTCCACGGTAACTAAGCATCTCACCTCTGCACCTTGAGTCACCGTCAATCAATCCCACTGTGGACGTGGAACTCTGGGGCTCATACGTGAACCCCCCCCATCTCCCAGGTTGCAGAAAAGTGGCACTAGGTCAGCCCAACAAGAGTGTGTTTTAAGGCACACACATTTCAAAATATTTCTTTTGCAGAAAGGCTTTCAGCACTATTCTACGTAGGGGAATTATAAGGAAACTGAGCAGCCTAAGGGTGGGTCCTAGGGTTGTAAACTGGGTAAGAAACTGGTAAAGGGATAGGTGACAGAGAGTGGTGGTACACAGAGTTTACTCCAGAGAAGGGAGGGTGACCAGTGGGGTGCACCAGCACTCAGTACTGGGACCAATCCTCTTTAATGTCTTCATACGTTACACTGCAGATGAGCTGGAAGGGAAAGTTGGTCTTTCTGTAGATGACACCAATATCTACAACAGGGTGAACACTATGGGGTGGTGGTGGAAAGAACATCAAGAAACCTTAGAAAACTCAGAGTGGTCAAGGGCAAAATCATGCACTCAGGGCACAGAAACCCAGAGGCAGAGTGCAAAATGGGAGAAGAGGTACTGATGGTCAAGAAACAGGAAAGAGACCTGGGGGATAATCACACCTGATGACCTAAAAGTGGCCAGGCAGTGTGACAAGACAGCTGGAAAGGCCAGTGGGATGCTGGGGTGCACAGGAAGGGGTATCAACAGCAGAAGGAGGGAGGTGGTGCTGCCACTGTATACATCGCTGGTGAGACCCCATCTGGAATACTGTGTCCAGTTCTGGAGACCGCATCTCCGGAAGGACATAGACAAACTGGAGGCTGTCCAGAGGAGGGTCCATCTTGGGTGCCTTCTGCCTTGGGGAAGGAGGGCACCTCCTTCTGCAAGCCTGACCAGGGGAGGGCATGTCATGTGGGAAGGTACAAGTGGTCCCTCTGGAGCACCCCTACAGCAGCACACACTGGCTTTCCTGGTGACTGATGTGAAGGTGTCACCCCGACTGGGGCTGGCAGGGGGTTCCAAAGGTAGGGTGGGGCTGATACACCCTTCCCACAGCCCAAACAGGCACTCTACTAGGTTGCTCCTCAGGACCACAGACCCTGGGAGGGAACAGGAAAGGCTTAGTAGGGGAAAAAAAAATACTCCAGCAGCCCCAGGCAGATGAAGCCACTCCCCCCATGCCACAGCAGGCTCCTATTGACTCCTGCAGCACCTCGCCGGCTCCTCCTCCTGAACCTCAACCATCTTGTATTCTCCCTGTGCCTTGGGTTATGGTCAGAATTTTGGAGAGGATGTTAAACAGAGGCTGGTGGTGTGCTGGACCTCCAGAGAACTCATATGGTGGGCAGAAGGGCTTGAGCAGATTGGAGGAAGACCTGGCAGGTGGTAAAAAGAACATGGAACAAAAATATAAAAAGGAGATGAGGTTCTTAAATGAATTTCATTTTTTTCCTTTAGAGCTTCTTCACAGCCATGCTTGTCTCTAAGGGATATTTATATATTTATGTTTTCCGTCTTTCGGATGAGACGTTAAACCGAGGTCCCATCTGCCTGGATTGGTGGTAGTTCAGGTGGATGTTAAAGATCCCATGGCACTTATCGAAAAGAGTAGGGGATTTCCCCAGTGTCCTGGCCAAATTTCCCTCATTCAGTAAAAATACCACCAACAGCTTAATCTGGTTCAAGGTCAGTTGGCATTCATCTGTATCTCCCTCCCCCGGGTCGTGCCTGAAAATAGGCAGGATTTGTCTAGTGCACTTACCCGGTCAACAAAAGCTAAATAAATAAATAAATAAATAAATGTTTTTAGTAACCGGGTAAGTGCACTGATCCAGAGGACCATTTTTAGTCACGACCTGGGCCACAATGTGGCGACACAGTAACATAGTAGTAGACACAATATACACATTTGTTATACTGTAAGTAACAGTAGATGATGAAAAACAGACATTGTTTACATATGGTATACAAGCATGTCAAAATAAGGTACCTTGAGAAATACAGGCGGTAGTGCAAAAGGAGAGATAGTTATGCATTTGTACAATTTGACAAGGAGCAGTTTAAGCCTAACAGACTGATTAACATCTAGTCTAGGTACCACGTCTGATGACCTGAGAGAGTTTGTGGCAAGCAGAGCATGGCTCCCAGACAGTGCACTGTGCTCAGAGAGAGGGGTAGCATAGGCTGAGTATGTGGAGGGCAGGATATACCCTCTTCTGGCCTGTTGACGCTCATTGCCCCTGGATCCAGAGCTCCACTCCCCAATATCCTCCACGACTTTCCCTCCTTGGCAAATGATCCATGGGAAGGGCTGTCCCGCCACCAAGACAGTCCAGTATGTGGAAAAGGACCAAGGTGCTGTGGGCCCTAGGACCCAGGAGAGACCAGGAACCTAAGTAGTCATATAGACAGTACATGGCCGGGGTTTTCTTCCTAGTTTGTGAGCTTCCTCCATCCTTCTCCTGGTATGGGCAGAGCTCCCCAGTGCCTCACCTACACCCAGTAATGTCCCCATGAGGTTGCATGCTGCCTTGTCCGACTGCAGGGGGCACTACAGCACCAGCTGCCTAGCCTCCCAACAAAGTCTTCCGAGCTTGCTCCGAAACTCGGTCGCCTGCACAGAAGAGTGACTCACTGCCATTGGGCCATCGGAAAAGCCCTCAGAGGATTTCTTTAAAATGTTTCAGCATTATAAGGCCATCCCCATAGCCCATGTTCTGGAGTGAGCTCAGAATGTCACATTGCCAGGCAGGCCACATTGCAGCAGCTGCAGCTTGGGGAGGGATGGCACTGGCTGAGGTGCTGCAACTTGCTCCCACCCCAGGATGTCACCCAACAGGCTAAGCCCAGGCCACTCCCACCCCAGGATGTCACCCGACAGACTAAGCTCAGGTTGCTGCCACCTCACGATGTCACCCAGAAGGCTTAGCCCAGGCTGCTCCCACCACAGGATGTCACCCAACAGACTAAGCAAAGGCCGCTCCCACCTCAGAATGTCACCTGATAGGCAAAGCCTGGGCTGTTCCCACTTCAGGATGTTACCAACGGGCTAAGCCCAAAATGCTCCCACCCCAGGATGTCACTCGATAGGCTACACCCAGGCTGCTCACACCTCAGGATGTCATCTCACAGACTAACTGTAGGCTGCTTCCACCCCAGGATGTCACCTAGTAGGCTAAGCCCAGGCCGCTCCCAACCCAGGATGTCACCCAACAGGCTAAGCCCAGGCCACTCCCACCCCAGGATGTCACCTGATAGACTAAGCTCAGGTTGCTGCCACCGCAGGATGTCACCCAAAAGGCTTAGCCCAGGCTGCTCCCACCACAGGATGTCACCCAACAGACTAAGCAAAGGCCGCTCCCACCTCAGAATGTCACCTGATAGGCAAAGTCTAGGCTGTTCCCACTTCAGGATGTTACCCGACAGGCTAAGCCCAAAATGCTCCCACCCCAGGATGTCACTCGATAGGCTACGCCCAGGCTGCTCACACCTCAGAATGTCATCTCACAGACTAACCGTAGGCCGCTCCCACCCCAGGATGTCACCCAACAGGCTAAGCCCAGGCTGCTCCCACCGCAGTATGTCACCCAACAGACTAAGCCCAGGCCACTCCCACTGCAGGATGTCACCCGACAGGCTAAGCCCAGGCCACTCCCAATAGACTAAAGCCAGGTTGCTCCCACCGAAGGATGTCACCTGACAGGTTTAGCCTAGGCTGCTCCCACCTGAGGAAGTCACCTGATAGGTGAAACCCAGGCTGCTCCCACTGCAGGATGTCACCCAGTAGGCTTAGCCCAGGCTTCTCCCACTGCAGGATGCCACCCGACAGGCTATACCCAGGCTGCTCCCACCACAGGACGTCACTTGACAGGCTAAGCCCAGGCCGCACCCACCCCAGGATGCCACCCGCTAAGCTAAACCCAAGCTGCTCCCGCCCCAGGATGTCAACCGACAGGCTAAGTCCAGGCTACTCCCACCCCAGGATGTCACCTAATAGGCTAAGCCCGGTCCACTCCCACCGCAAGATGTCATCCGATAGGCTAGCCCAGGCCGCTTCCACCCCAGGACGTTACCTGACAGGCGAAGTCCAAGCTGCTCCCACCGCAGGATGTCACCCGACAGGCAAAGTCCAGGCCACTCCTGCTACAGGATATCACCTGACAGGCTAAACCCGGGTAGCTCCCACCACAGGATGTCACCCAATAGGCTTAGCCCAAGCTGCTCCCACACCAGGATGTCACTTGACAGGCTAAGCCCAGGCCGCTCCCACCCCAGGATGCCACGCGATAAGCTAAGCCCAAGCTGCTTCCACCACAGGGTGTCACCTGATAGGCCAGGCCCAGGCCACTTCCACCACAGGATGTCACCCGCTACGCTTAGCCCAGGCCAGAGGAGGAGGGAGGAACCAGGGAATAAAACTGGAGAGAAAATTCCTTGACAGTCTATATGACAATCTGGACTTCAAGGCCTCCCTGCATCCTAGAGTCAGCCATTCAATGGGCAACCTTGTTGGGGCAGGGGGATGGCATTTCCCCTGGAACCCTTGCCACAGAGGGGGAAACCATGGGGAGTACAGATTTCTAGCCATTAGTCCACAACCATTGCATGGGGTAGCATAGGCCGAGTATGTGGAGGGCAGGATATACCCTCTTCTGGCCTGTTGATGCTCATTGCCCCTGGATCCAGAGCTCCGCTCCCCAATATCCTCCATGACTTTCCCTCCTTGGCAGGTGCTCCATGGGAAGGGCTGTCCTGCCACCGAGACAGTCCAGTATGTGGAAAAGGACCGAGGTGCTGTGTGCCCTAGGACCCAGGAGAGACCAGGAACCTAGGCAGTCATATAGACAGTACATGGCCGGGGTTTTCTTCCTAGTTTGTGCGCTCCCTCCATCCTTCCCCTGGTATGGGCAGAGCTCCCCAGTGCCTCACCTACACCCAGTAATGTCCCCATGAGGTTGCATGCTGCCTTGTCCCACTGCAGGGGGCACTGCAACACCAGCTGCCTAGCCTCCCAACAAAGTCTCCCGAGCTCACTCCAAAACTCGGTCGCCTGCACAGAAGAGTGACTCACTGCCACTGGGCCATCGGAAAAGCCCTCAGAGGATTTCTTTAAAATGTTTCAGCATTATAAGGCCATCCCCATAGCCCATGTTCTGGAGTGAGCTCAGAATGTCACATTGCCAGGCAGGCCACATCGCAGCAGCTGCAGCTTGGGGAGGGATGGCACTGGCTGAGGTGCTGCAACTTGCTCCCACCCCAGGATGTCACCCAACAGGCTAAGCCCAGGCCACTCCCACCCCAGGATGTCACCTGATAGACTAAGCTCAGGTTGCTGCCACAGCAGGATGTCACCCAGAAGGCTTAGCCCAGGCTGCTCCCACCACAGGATGTCACCCAATAGGCTTAGCCCAAGCTGCTCCCACACCAGGATGTCACTTGACAGGCTAAGCCCAGGCTGCTCCCACCCCAGGATGCCACCCGATAAGCTAAGCCCAAGCTGCTCCCACCACAAGGTGTCACCTGATAGGCCAGGCCCAGGCCACTTCCACTACAGGATGTCACCCGCTAGGCTTAGCCCAGGCCAGAGGAGGAGGGAGGAACCAGGGAATAAAACTGGAGCGAAAATTCCTTGACAGTCTATATGACAATCTGGACTTCAAGGCCTCCCTGCATCCTAGAGTCAGCCATTCAATGGGCAACCTCATTGGGGCAGGGGGATGGCCTTTCCCCTTGAACCCTTGCCACAGAGGGGGAAATCATGCGGAGTATAGATTTCTAGCCAGTAGTCCACAACCATTGCATGGGAAAAAGTAACTCAAAAGAAAAAACAAATCACCCATGGATGATTTGGCGTGAAGTTCCTTACCTTCATCTTGGCTTCCGATTTCTGGAAACATTCATGCTGAATGAAGGTAGCACCAGTGATCACGAAACTGGGGTTTTCACTCATCAGCATGTTTGCAGCTCTCTGCAGTGTCAGCTGGATGCTCTCCGTCTGGGACGTTTGCATTCCATCCACCTGCGAAATCCTAAAAATAAAAACAACACAATGCAGAAGCACTGGCAATGCACAGTGTAAGCATTTCAAGCTTGCGATCCTGGTTTTCTATGAATATTTTTATCCCCGAGAATGTTATCCTCCTCACATGCACCCACAACCTCCCAGTCCCAACAGCAGTTGGTGCAGTTCCTTCATGCAGTGTAGAAACCAAGCGTATCGGTGACCTTCATTTAGGGGGCCCAGGTTGGGAGTTCCATCCCCCATTTGTTCCTCTCATGTCTCCTCTCCATGCCCTCCCACCTGTTGTAAATTATCTTTTTTTTTTTTTTAAATGGAGACATTCCCCCGACTGCCAGCGATGCCCTCCCAGCTCAGTACCTTCCAACCATTTCTGTCTTTTCACTTACCATGTCCTCCCTCCTCCTCCTCCTAAACTCACAAATGCCCGCCACCTCCATACACTCCCACCTCCACTGCGATCCCACCTGCCATGCCCTCAGCTTCCTGACTGCCGCTAAAAATTATAACACGAACCAGGAAGTAATTCCATCTGTAAATGCTCACAATTCTCCTACGGACATTCTGGTGAGTGCATCCGATTTTGAATGGGGATGTTTGCAGAAGTGTATTTAACTGATGTTATAAATCTGAACACTACCTTTTCAGACTTGATCAGTTCAGACTTGGATACTATGGAGAAAAGGATGTTTAAAAGCAGTGCTACAAACTCTGCTTGGATATTACGTGATGAACATTTAGTAAAAAAATACAGACCTTTATTCAAAGGTCCACGTATGTTCAGGTCCAGCAATCTGTACCTATCAGACTATGGTAAGAAGTGATATTGAAAAACTGATTAATGAGGAATGGAATTTAGGCAGACGCAACATAACTGAAACTAAGTGAAGCAGTTGAACAATTAAAGTCAATGAAACATGTAGTCATATGTAACCCCCCTGTTACCCAGGGTTACTAGAACCCTAGTTAGATCTAGTGGCAGGCAGGGATAGGCAGCTAGTGAAACTCCAGTTAAATGGATTTCACTATGTCTTGCTCTGTTTTCAGTCTCTGCTGAGCTGGGGCTATGACACCATTTAGAATTCTGCAGCAGCATAAGCCACAACGGAATGTTACAGTTGGGAGTTAGATAGAACGTTGGGGGAATTTCAAAGTCAGTCTAAAGTAGGCTCAAGAGAGAGAGAAGGATGTAGATCCTGTAGTACTGCTCTCAGCTCTCACTCACAGCTACCTTGGGGTGTGTACTTCCACCATAAGAGAGGCACAAGGAACCAACTCCCAAGGGCAACCCCCTGGCCTGGGAAAAGGAAGAAGCTGCCTGATGAAGAGTGCTGGGGCACTACAGTTTTTGTGGAATGAGATTCATTCAGAGTTTTGGATGCTTGCAACGTGGAGGGTGATGAAGCTTTGACAAAAGGCCAGTGTCATTCACCAAAACAGTGAGTAAATAAGTCTCTGGGGCTGTGGGTCAGTCAGGATGCCAAGTCCAGGGTTTATGGAACAGTGAGATGTAATGACTGTTGTATGAGGGGGGTCTTCAGTGAAAGACAGGTTCTGCATTACAAAGCCATGCACAGTTTGCACTATAGTAGCCAAGGAAGAGGATTATGGAATAGTGAGATGTAATGACTGTTGTATGTGGGGGGTCTTCAGAGAAAGACAGTTACTGCATTACAAAGCCATGTACAGTCTGCACTACAGTAGCCAAGGATGTGTGTGTGTGTAAACAAAGAAATGGCCGGGTATGAGTCTATGGAACAAAAGAGGGGAGACCCTCCATCTGGCGTAACAGGGCTCACCTCTACGGATTCGCTTTGAAACACCAACCACCTTTCTGTCAGGTATTGGCCAGTGCCTGAAGAGGGTGCCCAGACGTTGGAGTAGAGGGTGGTAGTGTGCCACTAGTTAAAGAGTCCATGACATATGGAAGCTTAGGATCCAAGAATGGATTGTGTCTGTGTCATCACCTTATCTGCATTACAAGGACTGTAGCCCCTTGGGAGTCCATCTATGCTTTTCATTCTGTGTTGTTGAATAAAGCCACACTTTAGAATCCCATCTCCTGGTATTGGACATTATGTTATTGCTTCTAGTCTCTGGATTACTTTGGATGCCCCTGTGCAGAGTAGTCAAACCTAGTCACCAAGCCGAGTGACACCTTTCTCCTCAAATTTTCAACGTATAAAAATGGAGGGACCGCGTCATAGGACCCAGGCCCCTCAACCTGTTCACTAGCCATACAGGCAGGGGTAGTAGCCCACTCAGTTTAGCGCCGACTGGGGGTTACACATACATAATGCTGTTCAGGGTGCAATATTATCCCTCTGTACAGACAGCTGGTGAGACCCCATCTGGAGTACTGTGTGCAGTTCTGGAGACCCAATCTCCGCAAAGACATAGACAGGATGGAAGCTGTCCAGAGGAGGACAACTAAAATGGTGCAGGGTCTGCACCGGAAGACATATGAAGAGAGACTTAAGAAGCTTAATATGTATAGCCTCGAGGAAAGGAGGGAGAGGGGGGACATGATGAAACTTTCAAGTACCTCAAGGAATCAACAAAGTCCAAGAGGGTAGCATCTTTCAAAAAGAGGTGTGCAAGAACAAGAGGGCACAATTTGAAGATAGGGGCGGCCCAGAGGTAATTTAAGGAAGTATTTTTCACAGAGAGGTTGTGGATGCATGGAGCGCCTTCCGGAGGAAGGTTGTGGAGTCAAAATCAGTGGTGGAATTCAAGCATGCATGGGATAGTCATAAGGCAGTTCTGGGGGGTTGGGGTAGGAAGAAGTAGGCTGCTGGTTAACTAGGATCTGCAGCTCATCCAGCAGGTAGGGAAATGGGCAGACTGGGTGGGCCAAGCGGTCCTTATCTGCCGTCAAATTCTATGTTTCTATGTTTCTATGTTTAATGTAATTAAATTAAATTGATTATGCACATGAAGCATACAGGCTTCCAAATGATGCAAACATATATTCATTGTGTTACAGGTAAACCCAGCTAAAGAGTTCAGTGATACGCAGTTTCAGTTTTTGGACTTCACTGTGCTAAAAGGTGACATTACAGCTTCAGAGAAAGTTTATTTTAAGCTGGCCCGGTGGCACAGAGGGCTGATGCGCTGGACACCACACCTCGTGCCACACTGGCGACCCAGGTTTGGGAATGACCTCAGGTCACCGGGGGCCAGCTTGGGGGGGGGGATTGGAGCGGGATTTCCCCTCCAGGGGTGAACGTTCGCTCCTCCGTAGTCCCGCATCCATTGGGTGGAGGTTCGATGGGTGCACAGGCAGTAGGAGTGGCGACGCAAGTCAGGGGTGGGGTGGAAGGGGTCGCAGATTCTGGCATGCGTGTGCGCCTCCATGTCGTGTGCCACACGTACTATGACCCCAGGAAGGGAGGGGAGAAAAATACAAAATAATAAAAATATAAAAGAAAAAAGTTTCTTTTGCATGTAAAGCACCCCATTGTGGCGACCTTTTATTACCTGCTGAAAGGCCTTAAGAACAAAGAGAAACCCCCCTAGGTGACCCATAGTCTCGGGCATAGCCGCGCTGACTGAACATTTATGCAAATTTGTTGATTTTTTTTTCTGCAGTCTATAATGACGTCATTGTGCTGCTATGTCTGAGATGTCATGGACCTTCTATGAAGGTTAAGGGAAGTTACCTGGAAAGATTCCTGCCTGTGGATAGGAACAGACGTTAACTCATTGTACACTTGTATACTTCACGATGCTGGCTTGGATGCTTAATCATTTTACATTGCTAACAGTACTTGTACCAGTGCGCCATCACCCTGGTTTCAGTTGCACTCCGTAGAATATATTTTGATACATATTTTTTTTCACATTTGATCAAAAAATGTATTTACAGAAACAGGGAACAGAGAGTTGGGGGCCACCATAGCCCCTCGTATGCAAATTTATTTCTACTGTATTGGGAGTACCGTTTTAAATTTGACAATAAGTTGTTTTCAACAACACAGTGCACTGGTACAGGTACGTTGGCAATGTACTTATTATTTGGGATGTCACAACTGAAAGAGTGGATGATTTTTTACAGTATTTAGGTAACAATAACCTAAATTTGTCAATACAATTCAAGTTTTGGATGTAGAGCTTCACGTTCAAGATGTTGCGTCTGTGGGTCCTCGTGGGTTCATGAAACTGCATTCTGCATGCCACAAGTGCCCATCCTCCATCACTAATACACAGCATCCCCTACGGGCACTGTTTAAGGCTGCATAGAAACTGTACTTCAGATACTGACTTTAACAAACAATCAGAGGAGTTAACACAAAGACTATTACACAGGAGATGCAACAGAGACATTTTGTCAGATTTTTTCCAAAGGGCTGCCATTAAGCAGACAGATAAATTACTGCAAAAAATCATGACAACCAAAATGTCCCGCTTACATATGTACTCCAGTACAAATTGGCCCCTAAGGTCAAATCAATATTGCTTAAGCAATGTGGGGTGTTGGAATACTGCAGAAGCCAGAGCCCCATTTTCCAAGACAGGCCCTGGGTTACTTAATACACAACAAAGCTGAATGAACTCCAATCCAATGGTACTTCTGACGGCTTCTTTATTTATAATCACGTATCATTTAAGGGGTGACAGTTTCGTGGTGTCACCACTTCCTCAGGCCCAGCTGTGTTATTTCTTTTTGTAATGTCACTCCTTCCAGAACATAGGAGTGGTATGCTGTGTCTCAGGAAGTAACTTGTATTGTGGATATAACACAGGAAACAACTTAGGAATGGATTGAAGAAGATATAAAGTGATGAACAGACAGACATACAAAGGGAAGAAGAGGAAGAGAAAAGTCACAAGGCGTAATGTTACAGAAAGAAAAAGAAAGACCAACACAGCTGGGCCTGAGGAAGTGGCGATGCCACGAAACCGTCACCCCTTAAATGATGGGTGTATACAAATAAAGAAGTTGTCAAAAGTACCATTGGATTGGAGTTCATTCAGCTTTATTGTTTATTAGTTGATTTTGGTGGATTGTGAATGACCCAAAGATTTAATTATAAAGAATTTGGGGCAGCCTGAGCCAACCTCATTACTAGAAGGCCCTGGGTTATTCCCATGACCCTTACTTCCCCCTTAAGTATATCCCAGCCTCTCTTGAAACTGCCCACCGTCTTCAACGAGACCACCTCTTCTGGTAGTGCATTCCAACTGTCCACCACCCTCTCTGTAAAGAAATGCTTCCTAGCCATCTTCCTGTAGCTTCCCCCTCAAACTTAAGACTGTGTTCTATGGTGTTGTATGTTATATACATCTTCTACATTTTTTGTTCGATTTATCGCTTCATTGGTGGACCTCATAACTACTATAATGTAAGATAATATCAAAGTATATGTAGTTATACTACACTACGTTTCTATCTGGACTGTTTACATTAATGTGGTGTGCTTCCTGAAGTGAAATTATTTTTACTTTGTTTCATGTTTTTTTTTCTCTCCTCCCCCTTTTTATACACTTCTATTTTGGTATCTGTGTCTTTGTGCTCCCCCTTTGTTTTAATCTGTCACTTTTTATTTTATGCTTGTTATACATCAGTCTGTTATTGTTTGTTTTTCTATGTAGTTTTTGTTTATTGTGTATCTTGAACAATTGTGGTTATCCACTATTGGAGTGTACTTATATGTTGAACATCAGGGTTTTATTTAACTCTAAAAATTGATTAGCGTTTTGCTCATAAAAGTTCTAAAACATTGTGAAAATGCATAGCACTTGCCTCACTATGTTTAACAAACATAGCACTTCTAGAAAGCCTATATAAATGCTTTCTGTACAGTTAGTATTGCCCCAAGAAAAAAAACTGCTGATCAATTATTTAAAACCCTGAACATGATCTTTTACGGTAATAAATACTTGAAATGCACTTTAAATTTGAGTCACTCATTTGGAAATATGCTACACCTGTGTACCACGTGACTATCTGATGTACTGCAGCTTACACGTTTTCTATGCACTTTGCACTTAGCTCCGTGATGAAGGGGTAGCATATCCCAAAGCGCTGGAGCTTCTGTACCTTTTGTTTCAATAAATGTGCATGTGCACACGCTTGACATTTTGCACTGTGTTCTTTGTTTTTTTTTGTGGCATCTCCTGTGTCCTCCCTTAAACACTTAAATCTCAGGTGTCAGCCGTCGTCAAGACCTCATTTTACCATCTGAGGAACATCGCCCGGATAAAGTACCTTGTTCTGCCCGAGGACCTTCCAACGTTGGTCCATACCTTTGTGACCACCCACCTTGACTATTGCAATGCTCTGTACCTAGGGTTTCTGGGGGTGGACGTCCGTCACCTGCAGCTGGTGCAGAACATGGCAGCCAGGTTGTTGACTGGCTTGTCAAGATCTAGCCATATCACACTTGTGTTCCGCAAACTGCACTGGCTGCTGGTGCGGTGGAAGAGCACCTTCAACGTCGCCTTGCTGACCTACAAGGCCCTCCACGAACAAGGACCATGTTATTTGCAAGACCTCCTTTGTCCCTACTGCCCCTCCCGCCCACTCCGCTCCACCGACGAGGGATTGCTGCAGGTTCCCAGGGTCTGTTTGAAGAGCTCAGGGGCCAGAACCTTTGCTTTTGTGGTCCCGACCCTGTGAAAGTCTCTACCTTGTCAGGTGGGGGGCAGTGCCTGTCCACCGAGTCATTTAAGTTGGATTTGAAGACACATTTATTTGAACTGGCATTCCCTGATGCTACTTAAATTGTTTTAATTGTTATGGTTCTGGAATTTTAACTGTCTGAAACTGTTTTATGATTGTTGGATGTACAGGCGCTTTGACATTCAAAAAGCACCTTTTTACAAATAAAGAATGACTTGACTTGACTCCCTTCTCCTGTGCCGTCCCTCCTCCCATGCCCTCTAAACTCTCACGCAATCCCACCTCCTGCGCCCTCCCTCCTCCTGTGCTCTCCAAACTCTCCTGCACTCCCACCTCTTGTGCACTCCTGCCTCCCACACCTTCCCTCCTCCTGTGCCCTCCCATGCCTTTCAACTTTTCATGCCCACACAGCTTCCAAACCAACCAATACCCTCCCACCTTCAGTATCCTCCCATTTCTCATGCCCTTTTACCTACAGCACACTTCCACCTCCCATGTCCTCCCCCTCTAGTGCATTGCCACCACCCATGCCCTTCAACCTCCCCAGCACCACACGGTGCCAATGCCTGGCCTCAAGAGACTGCTATTTTCCCCTGTAAAGGAGATGAACCAGTCTGACCCAGCACAGTGGGTCACTGTGACTAGAGAACACAGTGCTTCCCAATCTTACTCAGGAAAGCAGTGTTGCTGACAACACTCCCTGACCACGGCTGCCATTACTTGAAACGTCTGGGGCTCCCTCTGAGCCTCAGCCAGCCACATGTTAGCAAGCTGTACCATCACTGGTCACTGGGCACCCTACTATCCTGTGTTAAGCAGTTACCATGAGACCTGGGAGGAGATAAAGGGAACATTCCACCTTGGGACTTTCATATGGCAGATCAAATGCAACACTGGGAGGGACATCTTCAAAGTACAAGTTTCAGGATAAGAATAAAAAATAAAATGTAATGATGGCAACTTACAGAGCAAGCTTGTGGCATCAACTGGTTTGCCACTTCATATCATGGATATGACCACTGCTGCCATCACATCAGTCCATTATCCCAAACAATAGCCAATCAATTATCCCTACTGTTTGGATAAAGATGCAGTGGCGTGATCTGATCCACTTTGTTGGTCGCTGCCATGCGGTAGGAAGGTGAATACTACATGTCAGCAATGCACTAATTATAAACAAAAATAAAATCACCCCCTTGTACAAAGGGATCTGGATTCTCCCCAAACAGGACTATTTCTATAGGTCTCAGTGCTGGTTCCTTACTCTATAAAAACAGATTGCTAAAGGACACATTTCTGGAGGTTGCGGTGCTGGTTCCTTACTCTAGAGCAAGGCCCCTGGAATTCTGCGGTTCTGCGGTTGTGGAATTTGCCGCAGAATATATATAGTGCCGCAGAATTCATTGTTTTTGGTTCATTTTCTTATAAATATACTGTTTTTCCATAGTGTTAGGCTTTCTTTCCCATCTCGTTTATCCTGAAGCCCCTCCTCTATGCTCAGCTTATGATGTCATAGACGACATCACATCATAGTTAGCCAATCACAGGACTGTATTCTGCCAGAGAAGTGAATAAATTATGCCGTAGAAATCAGAAAATGCTGCTGCAGAAGCCAAGGAGCCCTGCAGCAGAAATCAGAAAATTCTGCCGCAGAACACCAGGGTCCCTGCTCTAGAGAAACAGATTATCAAAGAACCCATTTCTATAGGTCAGTGCTAGGTCCTTACTCTATAGAAACATTACCAAATAACCTATTTTTGTAGGTCTCAGTACTGGTTTCCTACCTTGTATAAACAGAGCACCAAAGAACCTATTTCCATAGGTCTCAGTGCTGGCTCCTTACTCTATTAAAACAGACTACCAAAGAACACATTTCCATGGGTCTCAGTGCTGGTTCATTACTGTATAAAAACAAATGACCAAATAACCTATTTCTACAGGTCTCAGTACTGGTTTCTTGCTCTACAGAAACAGATTATCAAAGAATCTCTTTCTATAGGTCTTAATGCTGGTTCCTTATACTACAAAAACAGATGACCAAAGAACCGATTTTTATAGGTCTCAGCACTGGTTCCTTACTGTATAGAAACAGATTACCAGTGAACCCATTTCTATAGGTATGTGCACTGGTTCCTTACTGTATAGAAACATATTACCAAAGAACCCATTTATATAGGTCTCAGCACTGATTCCTTACACTATAAAAACAGATTACCAAATAACCCATTTCTATAGGTCTCGGTGCTGTTTCCTTACTCTCTAAAAACAGATTACGCCAGTGACACTGAGGGTTGAGGCACTGGACACCACATCTCGCGACACACCGGCAACCCAGGTTCAGAAGCGGACTCAGGTCGCTGGTGGGTCAGCCAGGGGGAGATAGGCTTGAGCGTCCCACGACAGCTCGCCTTCTCCGGGGAGAGAAGAGGCCTATGCCTGCGCACTTGCCTGACTCTGAGCGGAGGCTCGGAGTACTGCAAGCCCCAACTGTAGGGGATGGGCAGCCGCAGTACAGTGTGGACATCGGCGCCTTGCACCATGACATCAGGGTGTTATACGCTGTAGGGGAGGGAAGAAAATAGAGAAACTGCCTGCCGACTCCAGGAAGATGGGCCTCCAGGAGCATGCCTCTAGTGTGCCCCTGCTCGCTAGACCACAGCCGGACTGACGAAATGAAGGATTACGGGGTGTCTGGTCCCCCACTTTGTCACCACTCAGGGGGCAAGCCGCAGCTCCATGGGGCCTGGAGCCGAGTATGAGAGGAGCGGGAGGCAGGAGGATGACTCCTTGTGGGGCCTTGAAGGGTCAGAGTTGGCAGGATGTGGGGAGGTTAAAGTGTAATTTCAAAAAAAAAAAAAAAAAGATTACCAATGAACCCTTTTCTATAGGTCTCAGTGCTGGTTCCTTACTCTATAGAAACAGATTACCAAAGACCCTATATCTATATGTCTCAGCACTGTCTCCTTATTCTATAAAAACAGATTTCCAAAGAACCCATTTCTATAGGTCCTATAGGTCTCAGCGCTGGTTTCTTCCCGTATAAAAACACATTATGAAAGAAACCATTTCTATTGGTCTCAGTGCTGTTTCCTTACTCTATAAAAACAGATTACCAATGGACACATTTTTATAGGCCAGTGCTGGTTCCTTACTCTATAAAAACAGATTATCAAAGAACCCATTCCTATAGGTCTCAGTGCTGGTTCCTTATACTATACAAACAGATTACCCAAGAACCTATTTCTATAGGTCTCCGTACCATTTCCATATACTATAAAAACAGAGTACCAAAGAACCCATTTCTGTAGATCTCAGTGCTGGTTCCTTATGCTATAGAACTAGATTACCAAAGAACCAATTTCTATAGGTCAGTGTTGGTTTCTTGCTCTGTTAAAACAGATTACCAAAGGACACATTTCTATAGGTCAGTGATGGTTGCTTACTCTATAAAAACAAATTACCAAAGAACCCACTTCTATTTTATTTGTTTGTTTATTTGATTCTAGGATTACAAAATACCTTTGAGCCGAGGCTCTTTTATAAAGGTTCCACATCAGTAAGTACAGGCATAAAGGTCATACAGGTTTCACACATTATAAAACAATCAGCAACACAGTTGTCATAACATGTTATTACAAGGACTATACGTAAAACACTGAGAGCTGTAGGCAACAAAGGAAATGGGGGTGCGAGGAGGAGGAGAGGGCAAGGAGGTGTGTGGGACTGAGAAAGGCAGCCAAAGAGGCTTTGTCATGACAGAACAGGGGTAAGAGCAATTGTTGGGCATAGGAAATATGAAGTGCTAGGTGAGAGGAGAACAGCAGACAGCAGGGACTATGGGCAGTAGCGAGGAGAATATTGCATTAAGCAGGGCAGTCACAGGTACTTGAGCCTACCAGGGAGAGGCAGAGCTTAGCCTTGAAAGTGCCCAGTGATGGTGAGTTAGAGATGTCAATAGCGAGACTCTTTAGCCAGCTAGGGGCCCTATATGCAAAGGACTTTTGGCTTTGGGTTGTGCGACAGTGGGGGATTTGCAGGGTTTGGGGTTTTGAGCTCCTGGTGTTGCAGTTGTTGATTCTGAGATTGAGGAGGGAGCAGACTCCTTGGGGAGCAATGCCCATCATTATTTTCTTTGCTGTGATGCAGGTTTGATACTTTATTCGGCTGTTTAATTGAAGCCACCCAGTTTGGGAGTAGAGGTCACAAGTATGGGTGAGACAGTGGGCTCCAGTGACGAGTTGACAGGCTTTATTCAGGGAGGTAGAAACACGTTTCAGAGAGGAAGCAGTGGCAGAGCCATAGATAATGAGTCCATAGTTTATAACGCTAACAATGGAGCTCTGGATGGCGACAGACAAGGCTTCAGGGGTTAGATGCTTCCTATGGCGGAACAGAAGGCCCAGTCTGGTGTTTGCCACTTTCGCAACATTATTATCTATAGGTTTCAGTGCTGGTTCTTTCCTCTATAAAACAGATTACCAAAGAACCGATTTCTATACGTCTCTGCACTGGTTCCTTCCTCTATAAAAACAGATTATGGTCTCATTGCCAGTTCCTTACTCTATAGAAACAGATTACCAAAGAACCCATTTCTATAGGTCTGAGTGCTGGTTCCTTACTCTATAGAAACAAATTACTAATGAACCCACTGCTGTAGGTCAGTGCTGGTTCTAAGTATATAGAAACAGACTGTTCAAGAACCCATTTCTGTAGGTCTCAGTGCTGGTTCCTCACTGTACAGAAACAGATTCCCAAAGAACCCATTTCTATAGCTCTCAGTGCTGGTTCCTTACTCTATAGAAACAGATCACCAAAGAACCCATTTCTATATATCTCAGTGCTGTTTTCTTATGCTACGGAAACATATTACCAAAGAACACATTTCCAAAACTCTCGGTGCTAGTTCCTTACTCTATAGAAACAGATTACTAAACAACTGATTCCTACAGGTCAGTGCTGGCTCCTTACTCTACAGAAACAGATTACCAAAGAACCCATTACATTAGGTCCTAGTACTGGTTCCTTCCTCTATAGAAACAAATGACCAAGGAACCCATTTCTATAGTTCTCAGTGGTGGTTCCTTATGCCATAGAAACAGATTATCACTGCTGGTTCCTTACTCTATAGAAACAGATTACCAAACAACCCATTTCTAGAGGTCTCAGTGCCGGTTCCTTATGCTATGGAAACAGATTACCAAAGAACCCATTTCTCTAGGTCTTAAAGCCAGTTCCTTAACCTATAAAAACAAACTACCAAATAACCCATTTCTAAAGGTCTCGACTCTGGTTCCTTATGCTATAAAACAGATTACCAAAGAACCCATTTCTATAGATCTCAGTGCTGGTTCCTTATCAAACATAGAAACGTAGAAGGAGGAAGGAGGAGTTAGGACAGGGACAGAAAGGGAGGATGGGAGGGGTGACAGGGGAGAAAGGGGTGGGATCTTAGTGTTGGGGGACTCAGTACTGAGAGGGGTCAGGTGTGGTAGCAAGGGAGAGAGGCATAGTCTGGTCTCTGTGGAAGCCATGCCAGGAATGACAGTGGAAATGGTTGGGTAATCAGTACTAAAATATGCTGGAAAGGGCAAGGAAAAAAAAACACATCTAATTCTGCACCTGGGGACGAATGACCTGGCTGATGGGATGGTAGATGAGGTAAAAAGGAGGTTTGAGGATTTAGGTTCAGTTTGCGAGGGGGCAGGAAGATCACTTACCTTCTCAGAGGTACTTCCAGTCCCAAGGGCAAGCATGGCAAGAAAACTGAGGATTCAGGAGTTTAATGAATGGTTGATAACCTGGTGTCAGACAGCAGTCTATATGCTAAAGATATACTGCACTTAAACGAAGAGGGGAAGAAAGTACTGAAGCAAAAGTTTGGGGAGTATATTGAGGAGAATTTAAACTAGGAGACGGGGGTGGCAGAAGGGATCGAGGTGATTGGAGGCCTTAAGATGGGAAACCATATGGGCATACCCGCCCATAGCAGTGAGATAAGGCGAGGAGCAAACAATACAGAGAGGGCCATAAAGGGAGAGAAGGAAGGAGGAGGGGAGAAAGAAAGGGGATGGAGGGTGGTATCTTTAAATGCTACAAGCCTGGGGAATAAAAATGCTGAACTGCACACTCTCACGGCAGAGGGAGGGAGAGGTGGACAAGGCAGCCATCACCGAGACATGGGCCACCCACAACTGGGACCTGGTGGTTCCAGGTTACAGACTATTCTGCAAGGACAGAGTTAAGGGGAAAGGAGGGAGGATAGCGCTCTACATGAGGGAGGGGCTAAAGTGTGTTAGAGAAGCGGGGGAGGAGGGAGATACAGAGGCTGTATGGACGCAAATCCAAGATCTAAAAATAGGACACAATGGTTGGGGGTGATGTGCAGGCCACCCTCCCAACCGGAAAAGACAGATAGGGTATTGGCAGAACAGATCCGGAGGAACTATGAGAAGGGTGGGGTGGTGATAGTAGGCGACTTCAACGAGACAGGAGTGGACTGGGGGGCACCTGCCACCAAGTGTAGAAGGGAACAGATAATGCTAGATGCCTTCCAGAATAACCTCCTGATGCAGCTGGTCAGCGAACCAACTAGGAAGGGAATACTCTTGACCTCGTATTGTCTAACGGGGAGTGAGTGAGGGATCTGAGAGTGGAGGAACCACTGGTGGGGTATAATCTACCAGACAGTATGGTTCTAGTTGCAGCTGGGCAGGGGAGGGGCAGTGTCAGTGGCTCAGTAGGTAGCACACTCACCTGTGAGGCTAGGAGATCAGAGGGCTGTGGGTTCAGTTCCCACATCTGGCACTTGGGTTAATATCCCAATACTGACACTGTAGTGCAGCATGAGAGGGGTGCTGCACTTCTGAGGTGCCGTCTTTCGGATAAGACATTAAACCGAGGTCCCATCTGCCTGTATTGGTGGTAGTTCAGGTGGATGTTAAAGATCCCATGGCACTAGTCGAAAAGAGTAGGGAAATTTCCCCGGTGTCCTGGCCAAATTTCCCTCATTCACTAAAAATACCACCAACAGCTTAATCTGGTTCAAGGTCAGTTGCATTCATCTTTATCTCCCTCCCCCGGGTCGTGCCTGAAAATAGGCAGGATTTGTCTAGTGCACTTACCCGGTCAACAAAAACTAAATAAATAAAATAAATAATCTGGCATAAAGGTCCGAGACTTTAGAAAGGCCGACTTCAAAAAGATGGGTGAAGTTGTGCAAGGGTTCCTAGACAGATTTCAGCCTAATATGGACACAAATCGGAGGTGGGAACTCGTTAAGCTAGGGATAGTGGAGGTAACAAATTCCTGCAGCAAGGCCCAAAGTAAAAAGGCTAGGGTGAAGAAACCTAGCTGGATGAGCAAGGGTGTCATAGACAGGGTGAGGAGGAAAAGAGTCGCCTATAGGAAATACAGGAGAACAGGGAGGGGAGGACAGGGAGGAGTACCTGAAGGAAGCAAAGGAGGTGATCAGAGAAGTAAGTGCAGCAAAGGCGTCAAGGGAGCTCAGGCTGGCGAAGGGAATTAAAGAGGGGGAAAAAGACTTCTTCAGGTACATCAGGGAGAAAAGGGGTTGTAAGGACCAAATAGTAAGGATTAAGAAGGAGGGGGAATGGGTGGAAAAAGGGGACGAAAAGGCAGAAGCACTTAATGACTACTTCTGCTCAGTTTTTACCAAAGAGAAAGGGGGGATATACCCAAGGTTGGGGGGAAGCATAGAATCAGAGGTGGAGGGGGTGACGGATTGGGAATTCACAGAAGGTAGAGTGCTAGAGGGGTTAAGGGCACTGAGGGTGGACAAGGCACTGGGACTGGATGGCATACACCCCAGGGTACTGAAGGAGTTGGCAGAGGTCCTGGCAGGCCCACTGGCAGACCTATTTAATGCCTCTCTGGACTCAGGGTGTGTACCTCAGTACTGGAGGATAGCTCATGTGGTTCCACTCCATAAGAGTGGTCCCAAAGATGAACCAGGGAACTATAGACCAGTGAGTCTCACATCCAAAGTGGGGAAACTGATGGAAACAATCCTGAAGTAGAGGCTGGTGACCCTGCTGGAGGTCAGTGGGGTGCAGGACAGTCAGCAGCATGGCTTTGTCAAGGGCAGATCCTGCCAGACCAACCTAGTGGACTACTATGATTGGGTGACTAGGGAAATGGACAAAGGGCATGCGGTGGATGTCCTGTACCTGGACTTCAATAAGGGATTCGACTCGACGCCACATGGGAAACTAGCAGGTAAGCTAAGGGGCACGGGGCGGGGGCAAAATTGGTGGGATGGGTGGAGAACTGGCTGCAGGGGTGGTAGCAGAGGGTGGTGGTGGGAGTTGAATTATCATCCCCAAGGGCAGTGATGAGTAGGGTCCCATGGGGTCAGTGCTGGGGCCGGTGTTATTTGGGGTATTTATTGCAGACATCTCGATAGGTGTAAATAGCAAGATCAGTCTATTTGCGGATGACACCAAGATGGGAGCAGTGGTGAATGACCAAGGGGGGTGTGGCAGGGACTGCAGGAAGATCTAACAAGGCTGGAGACATGTTCTGACACCTGGCAACTTGGTTTCAATGCCAAAAAATGCAAGGTGCTGCATTTCGGGGCAAAGAATCCAAAGAGGAGCTACCATCTGGGGAGGTTGCAGCTAGCGGTGACTGAGGAGGAGAAAGATCTGGGGGTGCTCATTACAGGAGCAACGAACAACTCAGCACAGTGTAAGAAAGCAGCAGCAGTGGCCAACAAGAAGCTGGGTTGTACTGCAAGGGGTATAACCTCTAGGAGGAAGGAGGTGATTCTGCCATTATACAGATCGCTGGTCAGACCCCACCTGGTGTACTGTGTTCAGTTTTGGTGCCCTTACCTAAAGGGGGACATTAGATTGCTGGAAGGGGTACAATGCAGAGCAACAAAGATGATCATGGGTCTGGGGGAGTTACCATATGAGGTTAGACTGAGGGAGTTGAATATGTACTCTCTGGAGGAGAGGAGGGGCAGGGGGATATGACTGAGACCTTTAAGTACATAAGAGGAAAAAACAGGACATGCACGGAGGGACTGTTCAAGGGGAGTGTGGGGAGAGACACTCGGGGCCATTATATGAGACTGGAGGGCAGACGGTTTAGGAGGGAGATGAGGCATTTCTTTACCGAAAGGGTGGTAGCAGAGTGAAAGGCACTACCGGCAGAGGTGGTGGCCTGCAAAACAGTGGGATGCTTCAAGAGGGGCTGGGATAGGGCAAAAGGGTGGGTCATGGGAGAGGGGTAGGGTGGGAAGGGCAGCTGCAGAGTAGGGGTGCTAGCTGCAAAATTGAGCAGCCTCGATAGACCGAATGGCCTTTTTCTGCTGGCAGTTTCATATGTTCATAGAAGCTGATGGCAGAAGGAGACCGTAAGGTCTGTCTAGTCTGCCCATTTGTTTTAGACCTATCTGGACACTCTAGTTGCCCTTTGTAGTCTGGGCTCCCTTGGGTCTATCCCATGCATTCTTGAATCCTCACACAGTGTTGACCCCCACAACCTCTTGGGGCAGGCTGTTTCAGGTGCCCACCGCTCTTTCTGTGAAGAAAAACTTCCTGGTGTTGGTTGAGAACCTCCCTCCTTGCAGCCTGAGGTCATGTCCCCCAGTCCTGGAGCCTTTCTTGAAGTGAAAAAGTTCCTGTGGCTGCACCTTGTTAATGCCTTTGATGTACTTGATTGTTGCAATCATGTCCCTTCTCTCTCTTCTCTGCTCCAGGGAGTATGTATCCAGTTCCACAAGTCTTTCCTTGTAGGACATGTACTGCAGACCCTGAATCATTTTGGTCACCTTTCTTTGTACTGTTACTACCTGGTCAATGTCCTTTCTGAGGTGAGGCCTCCACAACTGGACTCTGTATTCCAGGTGAGGCCTGACCAGCAATCTATAAAGTGGTAGTACCACCTCTCTCCTCCTGCTCGTGATTTCCCTCCCAATGCAGCCCAGCATTCTGTTGGCCTTCAATGTTGCCTTCTCACACTGCTTGCTAACGTTCAAGTTGTCTGAGATGATGATTCCCAGATCTCATTCCTGGTTTGAGGCCACCAGTCTTTCGCCTCCTAGGTAATACTCCTTTCTTGGATTTTTTCTTTCCTATGTGCATGACCTTGCACTTTTTGTCATTAAATCTTAGCTGCCACACTCCAGACCATTCTTCTAGTTTCTTTTATTCATTTATTCACTATAAATCGGGTTTACAACCTTTGAGTCAGAGACTCATTTACAAAGGCACCTCGTCGGGGGGAGGCACACATCAAAACAGTTATTACAGTGCAGATTAAAACAGAAGATAACATTACACGTGGAGTAAAAACAACATTTAACATAGATACACTTAGGTTACATAATGTAGTAGTTTGTACGTTACTTAGGTTACATAATGTTACAAAATTGTGAGGTACACTCATGGATATAGTAGGTCCTCAGAGAAGACAGTGGGCTACGTCCCTGTTTGGACCTAGTAGGGAAGGGGTAGATCTGGGGGAAGGAGAGGCTGTCCCAGTGGACGTTGTCGAGCCAGGGGGCAAGGCGGGCGGGAACCACAGGTTACAACAGGGGGTTAGTTGCACCTACAACAGTGGGTATTAAAGATATGGTTCCAAAGGGCTGTCTTGAAGGAGCCAATTTTTGGCAAGTTGGAGATGCAGCTAGGGAAGGAGTTGAACCAGGTGGGGGCTCGGTAGAGGAAGGATCGCTGGGCAAGAGAGGTCTTGGTTCTGGGCACCTTGAAAAAGTCCTTAACAGATCTACGGGTGGTGACGGATGAAGATGGCTGCTGTAGGGAGGTGGAGACCCCGGGGAAGGGTCCTAGCAGAGATTTCTTAGCAAGAAGGCAGGTCTGGTAGACCAGTCGTTCCTCAAAGTTGAGAAGATTGGTGGTAGTATAGAGAAGGCAGGTGTGAGTTTAGCTGAGGGCACCGGTCAGGAGCCTGCAGGCCTTACTGATGGAGAGTTGGATTTTGGAGAGGGCAGTGTTGTCAGCTGCAGCATAGATGGGCAAGCCATAGTCCACGAGGGACAAGATGGAGGAGGTGATGGCCAGCCTGAGGCAGGCAGTCCCTGTGCCGATATAGCAAGCCAATCCAAGAGTTAATGGTGGCTGATGGGGCATTAATGTGGGTGTGGAAGGAGAGGGCAGTATCGAACATGATGCCTAAGTACTTGTATGTGGTCACTTGTTCTAGCGGGTGCAGAGTGCTGGGGATAATCAAGAGGAGGCTATTTTTAGCTTTATTTTGGTGGTGGGAGAAGAGCACGGATTTGGTTTTCTTTAGGTTAATGACTAGTCTGCAGTCTCCGAACCACCTTTTGGCTTGGTTGTAAGCTTGCTGGAGGGATAACTGGAGGGAGGTGGGATTGGGATGCGAGGCAACGAGGACTGCATCGTCGGCGTAGAGGAGCATTTTACCAGTACATGAGCTGGGGAGAATGTTGAGGTAGAGACTGAAAAGTATTGGACCCAGGATGGAGCCCTGAGGGACCCCGGAGCGAATAGGAAGAGTGCTGGACAGGGAGCCGCTGATCTTGACACGCTGGGATCTAGCAGAGAGGTAGCTAGAGAACCAGAAAATGGGACCACCAGAGAAGCCAAGCTGGTGGAGAGAGTTGAGTAGAAGGGGATGACAGACAGTGTCAAAGGCCTTGGAGAGGTCAATGAACACTGCTCCTGCAAGGCTGCCAGCGTCGAGAGCAGCATGCAGGTGTTGGGAGAATTCCAGGATAGCCGTGGTTGTACTGTGTCCTGGGTGGAAACCGTGCTGCTCTGGGCACATAATGTCATACTTGGTTAGGAATTCAGAGAGCTGGATCAACACCACTTTTTCAAGGGCTTTAGAGAGTTGGGGGAGGATGGAGATGGGCCAGTAATTGTTGGGGGTGGATCGGTCCCCACTCTTATGTATGGGTGTGATTTCAGCAGTTTTCCAAGCACCTGGGAACTGACCCAGGCATAGAGACTGGTTTAGAAGGTCGGTCAGGGGGGACTAGGACTTCGTCCAAGACCATACGGAGGATCCTGGAGTTAAGGGGGTCACTGCTGGGGTTATTGTTGCCTAAGGCTTTTAGCAGGTGCAGCTTGGTTTCTTAGGGGGATAGGGTGCGCAGGTAGAATGGTGGGCGATGCAGGACTGGAGGGAGAGAGGTGGGGAACTGGGTCAAAGAAGCTGCTGGGGAGGACTGAGCTAAGGTCAGAGGAGGCAGTGTTAAGGTAATCCGCTATGAGGAGTGGATCTGTGGTGGGGGTGCCATTGATGGAGAGCTGAGATGGTGGGGGGGGGGAGCAGGACTTCCCATTTAGCACTTTCATATTATCCCAGAAGGTCCGGGCTGAACCCCAAGTGGAAGTGAGGGTGGTCTGGTAGTGCTCTACCTTGGCCCACCTCATGGCCTAAGTGCACTTATTGCGTTCTGCGTTGTAGGCCTGTCTGTCAGACGCCGTTCCAGTTTTTACAGCAATGTGCCAGAGATTCTCTCTATTTTTGAGTCTCTGGAGGAGGGGTGGGGTGATCCATGGGGCATTGCATTTTTTGGAGTGGATCCTGGTGATGGGGGCGAAAAGGTCACAAGCCTTACAGAAGGCATTTGTGAAGTGGTCAAGAACTGAGTCAATGACGGGGGTGCGCTGGATAAGGCACCAGTCTAGCTGGGTTAGGTATTGTTTTAATTTTCTGAGGCTGCCGGGGCGTAAATGGCAGTGTAGAGTGGCCTGGGACACTGGCTTCAGAGTGGAGGATGACCAGAGACAGAGGACTGGGGAGTGATCACTAGGAGAGTTGGGGAGAACAGTGACATCCCGTATTTTGTAGGGGCGGTGAGATATAACATCTAGGAGAGTGCTGGTGCCAGTAAAGTGGTTGAATCTGGTAGGCTGGGTGACTAACTGGGACATATCCAGGGCAGCAAAGGAGTCCCTTATATGGGAGGCAGTGGAGGCAAGCCAGTTAACATGGAGATCACCTAGGATGACTTGCTCCACTTTGTGAGGGAGAGATGTGAGATAGTCAATGAGGACTGGACCGCTTGGTTTTTGATTCCTCGAGAGAGTGGGTAGAGACCGTGAGGAAGAGAGGGCCTCGGGAGGGTCAGGTGTGATTTTTAAGGTGAGGGCTTGGGCTCCATAATCAAGTTTAGGAGCTGGGAGTGCCTAACCTATAAGGGAGTCCCGTACGAGTAGTGCGCAACCACCACCGTGTTTGCCTACTTGGTCTTCCCTGTAGATGATATATCTAGGGAGAGTGATAGCGGAGTCAGGAGGGCAGCAGATTTCTTTTTAGGAGACTGCAAATGTTTAAGGATGTAAAGCGGAGGCCAGCTGCAGTACAGGGCCGTTCCATGCATCCACCACCCTTTCTGTGAAAAATAACTTCTTCACGTTTCCCCTTAATCGGCCTCCCTCTAATCTCATGCTGTGTCCTCTTGTCCTGCTGTTTTTCTTATATTGAAACATGTTAGACTCTTTTACCTTGTTAATGCCCTTAAGGTGTTTGAATGTTTCAATCATATCACCTCTCTCCCTCCTTTGCTCTAGGGTATACATATTGCGCTCCGTTAATCTGTCCTCATATGTTTTCTGATGCAGTCCCTGCACCATTTTGGTTGCTCTTCTCTGGACTGCCTCAATTTAGTTAATGTCCTTGTGAAGGTGTGGCTTCCAGTACTGCACACAGTACTCCAGATGGGGCCTAATCAGTGTCTTGTAAAAAGGGATTATTACCTCCCTCTTCCGACTTGTGATACCCCTACTAATAGACCCCAACATCCCCCTAGTCTTACCTACTACTTAGGTGGTCTGCTTGGATTATTTCAGGTCATCAGTGATGATGATGCCCATGTCTCTTTCTTCCCTTGTGACTGCCAGCAACTCCCCTCCCAGCCTACAGGTGGCTTCAGGGTTTCTCTTCCCTATGTGCGTGATCTTGCACTTCTTTGCATTAAACACCAGCCGCCACTCTTCTGACCATTTTGCTAGTTTATCCAGATCTCTTCTCATTCTGCCCACCCCATCTGGATCATCTACTCTATTGCAGATCTTGGTGCCATCTGCAAACAGACAAACCTTACCCTCCAATCCATCTGCAATGTCACTGATGAAGATATTGAAGAGGACTGGCCCCAGGACTGATCCCGGAGGTACCCCACTTGTGATTTGCATCTCTTCAGACTGTATGCCGTTTACCACCACTCTCTGTTTTCTGCCCGTTAACCAGTTTGCCACCCAGTTGACCAACTTCTGACCCACCCCTACCCAGCTTATTTTGGTTATTCTTTTCTCCCCCCGGAGTCCTCTGCTATACCTCCGACGTCCCCCCCACATCGGCACCGGGTATCAGACCCCCTCCCCTTAAGCCCACGACCTACCCTTCATGGCAGGGGGTGGGAAGCAACTCGACCCACCAGACCAGATATAGTATCAGGGAGATGCCTTCCCGAGCCGACGCAGGAGAGGGACAGTCGCCATTCGCAGAGGACTCTCCCCTTTTTCACTGTTCTTCCGTTCTTTCCCTGATTGGCTGTGGCGTGCAATGACTAGCGGTGTGAGGCGCGACGCTCATACGCACTGCCAAGTGCCTGCCCCTCAGTCCCTGCCCACGCTCTTAAGTGCTGACATGCCACCTCCCAGCCTCCGCTAGGGGGCAGGCAATCGCCAGGCACTACTGACCCCCTCCCCGGAGAAAGAGAGTAGTCCTGGGGACACTCAATCCTTCTCCTCCCTGCCAACCTCCAGCGACCCATGTCCATTCCCGAACACGGGTTGCCGGCGCAACGTGAGGTAAGGTGTCCGGCGCCTCAGTCCTCAGCGCCACCGGGCTGGCTATGCCCAGCTTATTAATGTATCTTCTATGTGGAACAGTATTGAAAGCTTTACTGAAGTCAAGGTAGGCGACATCAACTGCTCCCCCTTGATCCACCACTCTGGTTACCCAGTCAAAGAAATCTAGGAGATTAGTTTGACAGGACCTTCCTTTTGTAAACCCATGCTGTCTTGGATCCTGTGCTCCTATGGATTCCAGGTGTTGCATTATCCTTTCCTTAAGGAGTGCTTCCATAATCTTGCCCAATACTGAGGTAAGACTGGCTGGTCTGTAGTTCCCTGCCTCCTCCCAGCTACCACTCTTATGGAGTGGGATCACATGAGCCCTTCTCCAGTCTTCTGGGACCTCTCCTGTGCTCAGAGACTCACTAAACAGTTCTGCTAATGGCTCTGCTAGTTCCACCCTTAGCTCCTTTAGTACCCTGGGATGTATGCCATCAGGTCCCATTGCCTTGTCCATCCTGAGCTTATCGAGTTCTTGTAGGACTCTTTCTTTTGTGAAGGGACAAGTGCTCACCTCCTTCCCCTGTGTCCATGAGATGTGGGCCCTGCCCTACCTTCTCTTCAGTAAATACTGCAGCAGAAGTATCTATTTTAAAAAAGGCTTAAAATCCTTCTTCTGGAAAAAGGCATTTGGAGGTGATATGGATATTGATTAATGCTGTGTATTTTAACCTGGATTTTAATTTGTTTTATGATGTTTTTATGACTGTAATTTTATTGTAATGTGCCTTGATTTTAGAAAGGTGCAAAAGAAATTACGATTATTATTATTATTATTATATATTTAGAAAAGATGCTTTTACATGGTCCTCCTCCTCCTCACATGTCCCCTTATCTCCTCTGATCTTAGCAATACCCCCTCTGGACTTTCTCCTTTCACTAATGTATCTATAGAAAGTCTTGTCACCTTCTTTTACTGTCTGTGCTAGTGTTTCCTCGGTTTGGGCCTTTGCCTGCCTTACTGCCTTCCCTTAGGGAAGCTTGGTATGCCTCCCTATCTTCATCCCGCTGTGTTCCCTTATATTTCCTGAAGGCCAGCCTTTTGGCTCTGACCTTTTCTGCTACTGTTTTTGAGAACCAAAGTAGTTTCCTTCTTCTTTTGCACTTCATTTTCTCTCTAACACAATGGGATGTTGCTTAATGCTTGCCCACTTTGCCTGTACCCCCCTCATCTGTATTTCTTGTTGTCAGGGCTAGCTTAACTCTGTTGACCATCTTATCAAAGTCAGCTCCTCTGAAGTCCCATATTTTTGCCTTGGAATGGGATGATTTAGTTGTAGTGTCCAAATTGAACAATACCATGTGACGGTCACTGGCCCCCAGGTGACCTTCTACCTGGAGATCTGTGATCCTTTCCGTTAGTCAGTACTAGATCTAGGATAGCCCTGTCTCTTGTGGGTTGCTGTACCAGTTGTTTGAGGCCTTCCCCCTGCAGGGAATCCACCATGTGTCTAGTTCTGGCACAGGTTCCTGCTGGTATTGACCAATATGTATCTAGCATGTTGAAGTTCCCAATTATCAGAACCTCCCCTTTAGCTGTCATGTTTTGTATATCTTCTAACAGTAATGTGTCTGTGTCCTGCCCCGGTCTGGGGGCCCGTATACAACCCCAGTTCTTATGGCTGTCCCATTTACTGTTTCCAAGGGGACCCACAGTTCTTCTGGCTCCTTATGTGTATTCTGAATTTCTGTAGCTTTGATATTTTCATTGACATACAAGGCCACTCCTCCCCTTCTTTTTGCACCTCAGTCTCTTCTGAACAGGATCAGGTGGATAAACAAATTAACATAAAAAAAAAATCTTTGTCTCCTTTATCTCCTTGATTTGGGGGCCTGTACACGATGCCGATTCTGAAGGGTTTTCTTGTCTGCTGTTACCCACACTGACTTGAAGCCTCCAGGTTGCCCTTTTACTTCTGTGGCTTTTACTTCCTCCCAAATATAAATGGCTACACCTCCAGAACAGATTGTAACAGGGAATGGTCGTATCCCACCCGTGGTTTTCTGTGAACCACGTTTCTGCTACAGCCACCTAGTCCAAACTTTCTATTTCCAAGATGGCTGTGATTATGCTATAGAAATAGATTTCCAAAGAACCAATTTCTATAGGTCAGTGCTGGTCTCTTGCTCTATTAAAACAGATTACCAAAGGACTCATTTCTATAAGTCAGTGTTGGTTACTTACTCTATAAAATCAGAGTACCAGTGAACCACTTCCTACAAGTAACTACTAGTTCCTTACTCTATAAAAACAGATTACCAAAGAAACCATTTCTGTAGGTCTCAGCACTGGTTCTTTCCTCTATAAAACAGACTATGGTCTCATTGCCGGTGCCTTACTCTACGGAAACAAATTACTAATGAACCCATTGCTGTAGGTCAGTGCTGGTTCTATGTCTCTAGAAACAGATTATCCAAGAACCCATTTCTATAGGTCTCAGTGCTGGTTCCTTACTGTACAGAATCACATTGTTTTGTTTTGTTGAATTTTGTTGACCCGGTAAGCCCACTGGGCCTAGAAGTCCCTTTTCAGGGGCGACTGGGGGGGGGGGGATACAGATGGTAAGCAATTGAAATTGAACCAGATTAAGCTGTTGGTGGTATTTTTAGTGAATGAGGGAAATTAGGACAGGACACCGGGGAAATTCCCCATCTCTTTTCGATAAGTGCCATGGGATCATTAACATCCACCTGAACTACCACCAATCCAGGCAGATGGGACCTCGGTTTAACGTCTCATCCGAATGATGGCACCTCAGAAGTACAGCACCCATCTCATGCTGCACTACAGTGTCAGTATTGGGATATTAACCCAAGTGCCAGATGTGGGAACTGAACCCACAGCCCTCTGATCTCCTAGCCTCAGAGGCGAGAGTGCTACCTACTGAGCCAGAGAACCCATTTCAATAGCTCTCTGTGCTGGTTTCTTATGCTATAGAAACAGATTATAAATGAATTAATTTCTGTACGTCTCAGTGCTGGTTCCTCATGCTACAGAAACTGGTCACCAAAGAACCCATTTCTACAGGTTAGTGCTGGTTTCTTACTCTATAGAAGCAGATTACAAAACAAACAATTTATACAGGTCAGTGCTGGCTCCTTACTCTACAGAAACAGATTACCAAACAACCCATTGCTATAGGTCCTGGTGCCAGTTCCTTCCTCTATAGAAACAAATGATCAAATAACCCATTTCTATAGTTCTCAGTGGTGGTTCCTTATGCTATTAAAATAGATCATCACTGCTGGTTCCTTACTCTATAGAAACAGATTACCAAACAACCCATTTCTATAGGTCTCAGTGCCGGTTCCTTGTGCTATGGAAACAGATTACCAAAGAACCAATTTCTATAGGGCAGTACTGGTTCCTTACCCTATAGAAACAGATTACCAAATAACACATTTCTATAGGTCAGTGCTGGTTCCTTACTCTATAGAAAGAGATTACCAAATAACTCCTTCTTATAGGTCTTAGTGCTGGTTCCTTACTCTACAGAAACAGATTACCAAAGAACCCATTTCAGTAGGTTAGTGCTGGTACCTTATTCTATACAAACAGATTATCCAAGAACCCATTTCTGTAGGTTCCAGTGCTGGTTCCTTACCCTATAGAAACAGATTACCAATGAACCAATTTCTATATGTCAGTGTTGGTTCCTTACTCTATAGAAACAGATTATCCAAGAACCCATTTATATGGGTCAGTTCTGACTCCTTACTCTATAGAAACAAATTACCAAATACTCTATTTCTATAGGTCTCACTGCTGGTTCCTTATTCTATAAAAACAGATTACCAAATAACTCATTTCTATAGGTCTTTGTGCTGGATCTTGCAATATAGAAAGATTACCAAAAAACATTTCTATAGGTCTCAGTGCTGGTCCCTTACTCTATAGAAACAAATTACCAAAGAACCCATTTCTATAGGTCTCAGTGCCAGTGTCTTATGCTACAGAATTAGATTATCAAATAACCTATTTCTGTTGGTCAGCGCTGGCTTCTTGCTATACAGAAACAGATTACCAAAGAATCCATTTCTATAGGTCCCAGTGTCGTTCCTTACTCTAGAGAAACAAATTACCAAAGAACCCATTTCTATAGTTCTCAGTGGTGGTACCTTATGCTGTAGAAACATATTATCACTACTGGTTCCTTACTCTATAGAAACAGATTATTCAAGAACCCATTTCTGTATGTCTCAGTGCTGGTTACTTACCCTATAGAAATAGATTACCAATTAACCCATTTCTAGGTCAGTACAGATTCCTTACTTTACAGAAGCAGATTACCAAATAATCCATTTATATAGGTCTCAATGCTGGTTCCTTATTCTATAAAAAAGATTACCAATTAACCCATTTCTATAGGTCAGTGTTGGTTCCTTACTTTAACAGGTTACCCAAGAACTCGTTTCTATAGATCAGTGCAGATTCCTTACTCTATAGAAACAGGTTACCAAATAACCCATTTCTATAGGTCTCAGGGCTACCCCTTATGCCATAGAAACAGATTACAAAAGAACCCGTTTCTATAGGTCTCAGTGCCGGTTCCTTATGCTATAGAAGCAAATTGCCAAACAACCCATTTCTGTTGGTTAGTGCTGGCTTCTTGCTGTACAGAAACAGATTACCAAATAACTCATTTCTATACGTCATAG
This sequence comes from Neoceratodus forsteri, assembly GCA_016271365.2. Lineage (NCBI taxonomy): Eukaryota > Metazoa > Chordata > Ceratodontiformes > Ceratodontidae > Neoceratodus > Neoceratodus forsteri. The sequence goes on along the minus strand of CM028131.1, from coordinate 1,544,491,254 downwards.
TGCCGGTTCCTTACTCTAGAGAAACAAGTTACCAAAGAACCCGTCTCTTTAGTTCTCATCGGTGGTTCCTTATGCTATAAAAACAGATTATCACTACTGGTTCCTTACTCTACAGAAACAGATTATCCAAGTACCCATTTCTATAGGGCATTGCCGATTCCTTACTCTATAGAAACAGATTACCAAAGAATCCATTTCTATAGGTCTCAGTGCTGGTTCCTTATTCTATAAAAACAGATTACCAAATAACCCATTTCTATAGATCTTTGTGCTGGATCCTTACTCTACAGAAAGATTATCAAAAAAACAATTTCTATAGGTCTCAGTGCTGCTTCCTTACTCTATAGAAACAGATTACCAAAGAACCCTTTTCTACAAGTTAGTGCTGGTACCTTAACACACTAACATACTGAAAGCCAGCAGAATAGGCCTGTCGGTCTTTCCAGTCTGTTCGGTATGCAGCCCTTAACGGGCGCCCCTTTGTCCCCGTGAGGGTCAATCTTGGCTTCAGTACCCCCATGCATCTGTCCCACTCCCTCTTGAAGCCCTCCACAGTGTCTTGCTCGACTAGGCTCCCGGGCAATGTAATCCATGGCTCTACCACCCTCTCTGTAAAGTAATGCCTTCTACGTTCTCCCCTATAGGTTCCTTCCTCCAGTTTCCACTTATGCCCTCTGGTTTTGTCCCTTTGCTTTAGCCTGAACATTTCTTTGGCTCCACCCCTGTTAATCCCTTTCACATATTTGAAAACCTCAATCATGTCCCCCCTATCTTTCCTCTCCTCCAGTGAGTACAGCCCAAGGGCTTGCAGCCTGTCCTCACAGGTCCTAACCCCCATGCCCCGGATCATCCTGGTAGCCCTCCTCTAGACCCTCTCCAACAGTACTATGTCCTTCTTAAGGTGCGGCCTCCAGAACTGCATGCAATACTCAAGGTGCGGCCTGACCAAGACATTGTACAGAGGTAGGATCACCTCACTCCTCCTGGACGTTATTCCCCGGGCTATGCAGCCCAGTAACCTGTTTGCCTTTGCCGCCGTTCTTCTGCAGTTCTCACTGTTGTTCATTTTGGTGTCTGCCACCACCCTGAGATCCCTTTCACTCGAAGTGGCTTGCAGTGGAACCCCTCCCAAGGTATAAACATGCCCTGGGTTTCTGACCCCCAAATGCAACACCCTACAATTCTCCGGGTTAAACCTCAGCCCCACTTCTTTGTCCAGCCCTCCAGGGTGTCCAGATCCCTCTGGACTGCCACCCTTGCTTCCTCCCCATCGGCCAATGCTCCGAGCTTAGAGTCATCTGCAAAGAGGCTCATCCTACTCCTAACTCCTGTCCCTGTATCGGAGACATAGGCATTGAACAGGAGTGGCCCCAGTACTGACCTCTGAGGCACCCCACTGATGACCTTCCTAGGGGAGGAGTCAGCCCCTCTCACCACTACCCTCTGTGTTCTATCTGTAAGCCAGTTTCTCGCCCATCTAAGCAACTATCTTCCCACCCCTATCTCCCCCAATTTTGCCAACAACCCGAAGTGGGGTACCAAGTTGAACACCTTACTAAAATCCAGATATAAGACAGCCACTGGACTCTGTCTGTCCAGGTTCCCTGTCACACAGTCATAGAAATCTATGAGGCTGGTCTGGCACGATCTCCCTGGGCCAAAACCATACTGCTCGTCATCCATGTGTCCCGGCCTACCCAGTTGCCTCCCGGGCATCCCTTTGATGAAGCCCTACATTAGTTTGCCTACCACTAACGTTAAGCCGACAGGCCTGTAATTTCCCATCTCCTCCCTAGTACCCCCCTTTGTGGATGGGCTACGTGAGCCAGCCTCCAATCCTGGGGCACCCTTCCTGTCTGGAGAGAAGCGTTGAACAGCCTAGCTAGTGAAGCTGCCAGTTCGTTCGCCAGCTCCTTCACTACCCTTGAATGTAGCCCGTCCGTTCCTGGTGCCTTGTTAGTTTTCAGCGCCCGTAGGGCCTCCCTCTTGCTGCCCTCTGTGATTTCCCCCTCCCTAGCCCTCTCCTCAATAAAAGCCCCAGCCTCTTCTGGGTCTGGCCCGTCTGGTGCCCTGGCCTCTTTCGATCCTCTCATCTCCCTATGCCCTATCCCCTATCCTCTCAGCTGCCACCCCCCGTTATCTGATTTAATGCAGTTCATGTCTCCCTTCAACCTTACTTACTAAAAGCAGATTATGAAAGAACCCATTTCTATAGATCTCAGTGCCGGTTCCTTACTGTATAGAAATGGATTACCAAATAACCCATTTCTATAGGTCAGTCCTGGCTCCTTACTCTACAGAAACAGATTACCAAAGAACTAATTTCTATTGGTCAGTGCTGGCTCCTTACCTTATAGAAACAGGATTACCAAAGAATCCATTTCTACAGGCCCAAGTGACTGTTCCTTATGCTATAGAAACAGATACCAAAGAACCCATTTCTGTTTGTCAGTGCTGGCTCCTTCCTCTATAGAAACAGATTATCAAGGAACCAATTTCTATAGGTCTCAGTGCTGGTTCCTTACACTACAGAAACAGATTGTCGAACAACCATTTTTATTGATCAGTGCTGTGATCACACACCGCAGCCCATCAGAGCTGTTCACAAAGCCGGCCTCTTTTACAAGGTGCAAGAATACACCCATCATCACTGTTTGTATGTGAGGCATCTGGCTGCATGTTGCACCATGCAGATGTGGGTGGGTCAAAGGGCAAGAGGAAAGAAAAATGAGAAAAACACACCACAGCCTCTTGGATGATGTGCTGGTACTCTTGGGCCTTGCCGACATGGATCCCCAGCCCACTAGATGAGTATCCTGGGCTGGGTCTGACCTCTTTCAACCCTGACATGGGGCGGGGGGGGTTGTGGGCGAAGCTGGTCCTTGGTTACTGTTGGCCAGGGCTGAGAGCTTGCTGATCAGATGGTTTGGCTGTGGCAAGGGGGGGGAGGCGAAGCTAGGGAAAAAACAAACAAAAAACACCATAATAAATTATCATAAGCACGATAAAGTGTGGCATCTCCAATTTAAGAGGGGAAAAAAGTGAAAATATGATAGGGTGTGTGGGGTCTCAAGAATCGCTAGAATGTCCTTTGACTTCGTACACTCTGAATTACTGTGAATGGCATAATCAGTCGGTGCAAAACTTGCAGCTACAAATGTGGCTCCCACAGACACAAATAACTGTTTTTCTGGTTCTGAGTGGCCTTGGGGTCTGGCTAGAGTTTCCTCGGAGTGCTTGTAGGTTAATATAGGACTGTCCTTCTCTGAGCTACAGGTGATAATGTTTGTTTTGCTTCTGTTGAGTGGCTTTGAAAATGGTGTGGTTTATTCAAACTGGATAGGAGAACAAGATGCAGCAGGGCAGAAAGGAAGCTCACTACACAATAGAAGTAGATACCATCATTTGGGGTTACTGTAACCTAGTCACAGTCAATAAATAGAAACTTCAGCATGCATTCCCCCGCTTGATCCCTGTTGATTACTTCTGGTTTTCAAACCTGTTGACAAGTTGACTTTTCATTTTATGGTTACCATTTAGGGCCTGATACTCATAGCGATGTGCTACCATGGAGGGGTACTTGTGATAGCAATGCGTATTCGTGAGAGGGCACTTTGTGATAGTAATGCGACTCGAGAGGGGTACTTTGAGATAATGCACTCCGTGAGAGGGGCATTTTGAGATAGCAATGCACTGTGAGAGGGGTACTTGAGATAGCAATGCTGCATCAGAGGGCATTTGAGACAGCAAGCTGCACTGTAGAGGGTACTTGAGACAGCAATGCTGCACTCAGAGAGGGTACTTGAGATAGCAATGCACTGCAGAGGGTACTTGTGATAATGATGCAAATCCATGGAGGAGTACTTGTGAAGCATGCGAGGTGCGGCACCAGCCAACATCCTCCCATCCAATGGCCGTCCCCGAATGCACCGTCACCTGTGGTCACCCAGGTGGCAGTATAGCAGTGGAACTGGCTGCCCACCTTCCGCACTGAAGAGCGCTGTCTGGGATGCTCAATCCTCCTCCTCCCCCAAACAGCCCAATGACCCGAGCTCGCTACTGAACTCAGGTCATCAATGTTACCAGTGGTAGCGCTACTGCTGTACCGACGGGCCGCATGGGTATCCCTTATATAAGTGTGAATATATATGTATATGTATCTATAGAATAAAATGATGGCAAAGTGCAGTATGCAAGGAAATAATAGCATCGAGAGGTTGAACAAGTCATAGAGCCACGTGCCCAAAGGGAAATGGTCTTTATGAGCTTGTTCGACCCCGAGATGGTATTTCATTAGTATGCCAGAGTTTACCATCTTTTACTTCTATAAAATGCATTACATTGGACACAGTTTGCTGTGTCCTAGGTTTTTCCCATTGTGTAGGTATTTTCCGTACTGCAGTGGTATGTAGATAGTCTTTTCCCATAGTGTACAGCTTTTCCATAGTGCAGTGTTGTTTCCTAGGGACTATCTGTTTTGTTCCTTTGGTGTTTCCATAGTGCAGAGGCCTGCTATAAAGAGGTGTAGCATCCGCGGTCTTCCCCTTAGTGTCATGATGCTGAGCAGTGTGGTGCGCAGCCAGGAACAGCATCTGGTATGGCGTCTGAAGTTACAGTTTTGACAGGGGCAGTGTGTGCTGTGGCATCCAGGGTGGTGGTTCAGGGAAGCAGTGGCAGCAAGAGTGGCACATCTGTGGTTGGCAGTGTCGTGTGTGGGGAAACTGCTTGGAGAAAGGACCAGAAGCAGCAGCAGCATGGGGGACCTGCATGAGAGACCTACAGTTTCGGGGGACATGGTTGCTTGGTGAGTGAGGTTGGAGGGAGGGTGTCAGGTGGGTTTTTACTGTAGGTTAGGGTATCTTTCTGCAGGTAGAGTTTGTAGAGGTTTTAGGGTGGCTGTTATAGAAGTTAATAAGGCGGCTGTCACTTGTATTATTAGGGGGCTTCTTACATGTGTTATAAAGCAGCTATTAACATGTGCTATTTGGATTGTAATCTGTTGGCAATGGACAGTGCCGTAGACCAAAGAGGGTCTGCAGCGAAAGCAATTACAATGAAAATGGGTAGAATGGGTGGGCCAAGTGGCCCCTACCTGCCATGAGTTTCTATGTAACACACCACTCCTTCCAGATGACACAAATGCAGTAGCACTGATGAGCTACTTCATGGATTTGTATCTGCGGCATGCACACTACAAGACATACACACTCACTTCTGGCTACAGACAAAAATCCACGTTACCAAAATCACAACACTACTTCTGTCTGCTGACACACAGGCCCCTGTTTGGCCAGCACTTCTGCAGTCACAGGTACTCCTGTACACTGAAAGACATACACACACTTCTGCAGCTACAGATATAAGACATACACACTGACTTCTGTCTGCAGAAGTGCAGGCCCCTACGAAATCCACAATACCAAACTTCAATACTACTTCTGTCTGGAGAAGTGCAGGGCTTTGTGGGGCCTAAGCTTCTTCAGCTACAGATACAAGTCCACAAAGGTCTTGTCCTTTTGCTGCTTGGGGTGAGTGGGGAGTTAGAGTTAGAAACTATAACACCACATTTCCCTAATTTTGTGAAGTTAAGCTGAACCTTAACTGATGTATTAACACAGTTTTTTTGCAATGAATTTCCTTTCCTGTTGTGATAGTGGAATCATATCCTTAAAGGGACCTATGTTATCATATGCAGATGCACAGAGCCCTCTGGGCCTTGCACCAAGGGAAGAGTCCCTTTGCCTGCAGAAGTGCACTTCTATGTGGCTGCAGATGCAAAGAATTTGTGGGGCTGTCTGGGGAGCTTTGGAGAGGGCCATGTGCTTCCATGTGGCTACAGATGCAGATGCACAGGGCCAAAATTCCATCTGACTGCAGAAGTGTAGGGCCCTCTGAGTGCTGCGCTTCCATGCAGCTACCGATGCAGAGGTGCAGGGCCCTCTGGGTCACATGCCAAGAGATGACTTCTCTTCACTATATGGTTACTTGTTGGCCAGGGGTCACACTTAAATGTGTGACCAAAGAATTAATTTGGCAGAGAAACAAGCATTTCTGGGTCACACAAAAAAATCCTTGGTTGCACTTAAATGTGTGTGTCCCAAGAATTCCATTTTTGGTGCACACGAAAAATTCTTGGGTCATACTTATATGTGTGACCCAAGAATTCAATTTTTTTGGTGCGAATTTGGCTTAGGAGGGCACAGTGGAGGGCTTCAAGAAGGGGAGGGATAGGTACAAGGGGAAACTGAACCTAGAGAAGACCCTCTTGGGGACTAGGGGGTGGTGAGGCGAGCAGCCACTAGGTTGCTGGCTTTCGAGCAGACAAGACAGACCATTTGGCCTATTCTGCTGGCTTTTTAGTATGTTAGTATGAAAAGTTCAGATACACAGAAGGCGACGGTAGATAAGGACCGTATGGCTCACCTAGTCTGCCCCACTTGCCTAGCTAATGCATTACCGCAGACCCTAGTTGATCTGCAGCTTACCCTCTCTTCCCTATTGCTAGAGTGCCCTTATGTCTATCCCATGCATTCCTGAATTCCTCTACAGTTTTTACTCCCACTACCTCTGCAGGGAGGCTGTTCCAAGCATCCACTACTCTTTCTGTGAAAAAGTACTTCCTCTCGATGCCCCTGAGCCTACCCCCCTCTAGCCTCATATCATGCCCCCTTGTTGCTGTACACCTTCTTTTTTGAAAGATGCTTCCCTCCTGTACCTTGTTTATACCCCTGATATACTTGAATGTCTCTATCATATCCACCCTCTCTCCTCCAGTGAATACATATTGAGGTCCTCTAGTCTTTCTTCATATGACTTTTGTTGCAGTCGTTGCACCATTTTTGTTGCCCTTCTCTGGACTGCCTCTATTTTGTCTGTGTCCTTCCGGAAATGCGGTCTCCAGAACTGGACACAGTACTCTAGATGAGGTCTCACTAGTGATCTGTACAGTGGCATAACCACCTCTTTTCTGCTGATGATACCTCTCCCTATGCACCCTAGCACCCCACTGGCTCTCCCCACAGCCTTCTCACATTGTTTGATTACCTTTAGGTCATCAGATATGATTACCCCCAGGTCCTTTCTTGACTGGTGGCTGCCAGTACTACCACATCTTGTACTCCTCCCTTGGATTTCTGTGCCCCAAGTGCATGATTTTACACTTCTTTGCACTGAATCTTAGCTGCCACACTCTCGATCACTCCTCAAGCATGTTTAGGTCCTCTCTCATTTTTTCCACCCCCAAGTGCCGACCCTGTTGCAGATCTTAGTGTCATCTGCAAAAAGGCATACCTTCCCCTCTAGCCCCTCTGCAATGCAATGTCGCTTATGAAGACATTAAAGAGGACTGTCCTCAGTACAGATCCCTGTGGCACCGCACTAGTTACCCCTCCTCAGATTGAACGCCATTTACCACCGCCCTCTGTGACCTCTCACTCAACCAGTTTCTGACCCATGTTACCACCTCAGGGCCCACTCCCAGGCTGCCCAATTTATTTATCAACCTCCTATGTAGGACAGTGTCGAAAGCCTTGCTGAAATCTAAGTAAGCCACATCCACCACCCCTCCTCTATCTACCTTTGTGGTCATCCAGTCAAAGAAATGTATCAGATTTGTTTGACAAGACTTTCTCTTTGTGAATCCATGCTGTCTTGGATCCTGTGCTCTGCTGGATTCAAGACATATCAAAATTCTTTCCTTTAGCAGTGACTCCATTAATTTCCCACCACTGAGGTCAGGCTGACTGGCTGTAGTTGTCAGCCTCCTCCCTGTTCCCACTTTTATTTATTTATTTATTTAGATTTATGGTAAGCCCACTGAGACCAGAGGGCGACCTGGAGTTAGTTACAGTAAACACATACATAGATATCAATATACAATAATTACAGCTGGTACATATTGGGAAAATGGTATCAAACGTTTAGAACAGAGACAGCAGGCATCACAAGGCTCACAAGTATTAAAACAGGTACATTTAACAATTGTAATGCCTGCTGTCTCTGCAGGATAAACCCCCAGTACAACGCAAGATGATGGCCCAGCACAACAATGGAGGAAGCCCCAACAAACTGCAGGAGGAAGCCCTAGTGCAATTCAGGATGAAGCCCCAGAGCACCACAGGACGAAGCCCCAGCAAAACACAAGATGAAGCTCCAGTGCTATGCAGGAAAAAGTCCCAGTGCAACTCAGGATGGAACCACAGTGCAACTCAAGATGGAATCCCAATTTAACGCAGAATGAAGTGCCACTTTAATGCAGGATGAAGCAACAGTGCAATTCAGGATGAAGTCCCACAGCAACGCAGGATGAAGCGCCAATTTAATGCAGGATGAAGCCCTTTCACAATGCTGAATGAAGCTCCAGAACAATGCAGGAAGAAATCCCAGAGCAATGAAGGATGAAGCACCAGAACAACACAGGGTGAAACCCAAGCACAATGCACAGTGAAGCTCCAGCACAATGCAGAGTGAAGTCCCAATACAACATAGGGTGAAAATCCCCAGTACAACGCTGTAGAAAGCACCAGCGCCACACATAGGGTGAAGCCTCAACGTAACGCTTGAAGAAGACCCAGCATAACGTTGGATGAAGCTCCAGCATAATGCAGGATGAAGAACCGGAGCACATCAGGATGATCCCCAGGGAAATATAGGATGAAGCCCCAGCAGCACGCACGATAAAGCCCCAGCACAATGTAGAATGAAACCCAAGAACAGCTCAGGATGAAGCCAAAGCAGAAGGCAGGATGAAGCCCCAGAGCGATTGAGGATGAAGCCCCAGCACAATGTGAGAAGAAGCCCTAGTGCAACACTGGATGAAGCCCATGCACAATGCAGGATGACTCTCCAGCACCATGCAGGATGAAGCCACTTCACAATGCCAAATAAAGTCCCAGCGCAATGCAGGATGATGACATAGAGCAACGTAGAATGTGGCCCCAATGTAGCGCAAGATGAAACCCTTCTGTAATGCTGAATGAAGCCCGAGCACAATGCAGGAAGAAGCTCTAGCGCAACACAGGGTGAAGCTCCAATGCAAGACAGAATGAAGCCCTAGCACAATGTAGAGTGAAGCCCCAGCGCAATGCCAGGTGAACCTCAGAACAACATAGGGTGAAGCCCCACTGTAATGCAGGATGAAGATCCAGCACAACACAGGATGAAACCCCAGCGAAATGCAGGCTGAAGCCCAAGAGCAATGCAGGATGAAGCGCCAGTACAGTGCAGGATGAGGCCCCAATGCAATGCAGGATGAAGCGCCAGTACAGTACAGGATGAAGCCCCAGGGCAATGCAGGATGAAGCACCAGTACAGTACAGTGCAGGATGAAGCCCCAGGGCAATGCAGGATGAAGCCCCAGTGCAATGCAGGATGAAGTGCCAGTACAGTACAGGATGAAGCCCCAGGGAAATGCAGGATGAAGCCCCAGAGCAATGCAGGATGAAGCGCTAGTACAGTGCAGGATGAAGCCCCGGGGAAATGCAGGCTGAAGCCCCAGGGCAATGCAGGATAAAGCGCGAGTACAGTGCAGGATGAAGCCCAGTAAAACGCAGGATGAAACACCAACATCACTCTGGATAAAGCCCCAGTGCAACGTGCAACGCAGGAGGACACCACAGCACAACGCAGGATCAAGCCACAGCACAACATGAGATGAAATGCTAGTACAGTGCAGGATGAAGCCCCAATAAAAATGCAGGGTGAAGAAATAGCATCTGCTATATTATGGGACACAATAAAGGCAGTATTGCATGGGGAAATAGTTACACAGCGGCTACAAAGAAACAACGAGAACATTGCCAGCAAGAATTACAGGCTGAGTCATCATTCTTACAATAGTCCACGTACAGGGAGATCACTCGGTACTACCTCAGATAATTAAAATCAAAAATTGACATATAAAATGGAACAAGCCCTTCTTTATTTGAAATAGAGCTATTATGAAGGGGGATCAAGGGCCTCTAAGGTCCTGGTGTACCGATTTAGACAACAAAAGACAGTAACTGTAACTAAGATAGCTCATCCACATAGAAAGCTATACTAAATCGAACACAGAAATCCTAAAAGGCTTTTGGGAGTATTATGTAGCTCTATACACCCAAGACCCGGAGCCAGATGACACCCGATATCAAATTTAAAAAAAATATATGACCCTACCATCCCTAACACAATCCCAACAGGAGGCACTACTTCATCCTGTTGCCTCCTCGGAAGCCTTGAGTGCTATCAAAAATGCTAAATTTCGGCAAAAGACCTGGACCAGATGGGTTCACATAAAAGTTTTACAAGGCTTTTCATGTAGAACTGCTTCCCCCAGTTAGTCAACTCTTCAGAGCAATACAAGGAGATAATGACCAACCCCCTCCTAGTTGGCAATATGCTAACATTTCTGCTATACTAAAACACAATAAAATTTCCTTCTATGTGATTCATATCGACCTATCTCGGTCCTAAATTAGGACTACAAGTTACATACCAGCATTAATGCTAAACACCTTGAAAATCTTTTATTGATCCTTATCCACAAAGATCAGGCAGGATCTGTCTCCAAACGACAGACCTCGGATGACATAAAACATACTTTGTGCTTGCTGGAAAGTTCCCGGACTGTCACTCCTCCTTCACTTTTAAATATGGATGCACAAAAAGCATTTGGCAGAGTGTTGGGAAGATTTCTTCAACATACTCTGAGGCATTTTCAATTCCCGGAATCCTTCTGTCAAATGCTATTGGCACTGTGTACCAACCCCCAAACAACGGTACATACTTGGACTGCTTCCCCCTATCTAGTGGAACTCGTCAGGGGTGCCCATTGTCCCATGTGCAGAAACATTGGCACAAACTATCAGGGAGACTTCTAATATTAAGGGGCTAACTAGTGGGGGAGTGGAGCATAAAGTCGCTTTTTATGCTGATGATCTGTTAATTTATATGACTCATCCAGACACCTCCCTACCTGCTCTATTTGATATCTTGAAGGAAATGGAGGCTCTAGCAGGATATAAAATAACGATAAAATGAAAGTTCTTCAAAAAAGTATAACCCTACCCAAGTTATCAAAACTACTTTCCCCTTCCACTGGGACTGTGTGGTAATCAGATACTTAGGGATTATGTTGCCCTTGGACCTTACCACCTTGCATAAGGTTATTTATGGTCCGCAATGTAGTGGAATACAAGCAGACTTACAATGACAGTGGCACCTGCCTATTCCTTTAATACAAAAGGTAGACATAATTTGAATGAACATTCTCCCTAGATTCCTACACATATTTCAGAATATTCTGGTGTTGCCTCCAAAAGCCAAGTTTGATAATTGGGGCAAAATTATAGCCAGATTTGTACGGGCAGGAGGGAAACCCAGAGTTGCCTATAAAACACTGCAATTAGAAAAACAGAGAAGTGACTTTGCCTTGCCCAGTTTAAGACAGCATTGTCAGACGGCTCTGTTCTCCCATGCTCTTCGTTGGTTAGACTACATCTCGTTTACACTGGAAGGAACTCGAGCTGGCAGACCAGGCTGACCAAATTTATAAACAGTGGTTTCGGCCCCTTTCCCGCCACAGAGAACTGATACGGGATACAGACTTTGACTCCATTTCCCATATTTGACTACCTGGCAGGACTTGCTTCGATCTCTGAGTCTTAAACTATCCGCCTGCTACTTAGAAACATTAGCCTGTGACCCACACTTTTGCCCCGCTAGATTAGATTTAACTTTTAAAAGATGGCAACGCTTAGGACGTATCCATAACTACCAATATTACAATAAAGGTATATGTCAGACTTTTCAAGCACTGCAGCAACAATTTCATCTCAAATCCTCCGATTACTTCAGGTACTTCCATGTCGCACTACCTGGGAGGTCAGTTTGGCCTGCAATGGGTGGAGGCGGATACACACCCACTATACAGCTAATGCTAGAAGTTCAGAAACAAGGGATCCCTGAGCATATTATTTCCTCTATTTATAGAAGCATACATCCCACGGAGGGTACTGCCATAGAAAAAAAATCAAAAGACTGGTGGCATACAGAATTAGGAATAGCACTTACTAATACTGAGTGGGTTAAAGGAAAGCTGTCTTTTTCAGTAGTACCCCACCCCCAAAAGCTTTACCCTCTAGTTAGGCTTTTCTGCTATAAAAAAATTTCTTTCACGTTGTAACTTACTTAATTTAACTTCGGAAAAGTCTGCAATCCCCAAAAATGGCAGACAGTGTGTGGCTCCACTTAGTGAGAAAGTGTGGCGCCGCACCGCTTGACTCAATACATTTAAGACTCAATACATTTTTACCATGTGAAAAAATGTTTTCATAGCAGAAAAGCCTAACCAGAGGGTAAAGCTTTGGGGGTACTACTGAAAAAAGAGACAGCTTTCCTTTAACATATATACTAAACAACATAAACTCACCTCTTCTGTGTGGCGGGAGTATGGTTGGACATGTGTTCTATGCTTTTTCCGGACCCTACAAATAACTGGAAAATATGATGTGATAAGGAGCACGGAGTGTTGGAGGGCATGTGGCGAGATCTTTGCTCCTCACACACATTATCTTCTGGAACTGCCCTGTGTTGCTCCTCTACTGGCAGGAACTAGAGAGAGGTACCCAGTAGCTATTCCCACAGCTGGGTCCCCTTGTATCCTCTACTGCCATCTTGCTCCACTTCCTGTTCAACTTGAACATAAACACACTCAGTCCTTACTGGTCATTAATTTTAGCCATGGCAAAGAAAGTTATAGCCCGCAAGTGGCTGCAACAAACTTCCCCTACTACAAGAGAATGGGAAGACACCATGCAACAAATTTATCACTTACAAATATTGACAGTGGGGATTAATCTCTGAACAGCCAAGTTTGCCGATTTCTGGAATAAATGGTTGTTATGGGTAATGGGACACCGCTCAGATATTGTACCATAGATGTACATCGCTGCCTGGTATCGTCTCTAGAATACAGGACTACAGTACCTGAGACAACAAGAAAATAGATACAGGAGTATTAAGTGTACCTATATTTCTGCACCACTTTTATGAATATTAACTAGTATATTTATTTTTATTATACAGTAAATTGTCTCTTGCCTATATGCTGTAACTTTTATTTATGATTGTATCGCTCCAAGAAAACTTAATAAACTTCAAATAAAAAAAATTCAGGATGATTTATTTATTTATTTAGTTTTTGTTGACCGGGTAATTGTATTAGACAAATTCTGCCTATTTTCAGGCATGACCCCAGGGAAGGGGGATACAGATGAATACCAGCTGACCTTGAACCAGATTAAGCTGTTGGTGGTATTTTTAGTGAATGGGGGGTTGGGGATTTGGCCAGGGTACCGGGGAAATTCCTCTACTCTTTTCAAGAAGTAACACGGGATCTTTAACATCCACCTGAACTACCACCAGAACACGCAGATGGGACCTTAGTTTAATGTCTCATCCGAAAGACGGCACCTCAGGAGTGCAGAACCCCCCTCATGCTGCACTACAGTGTTAGTATTGGGATTTAACCCAAGTGCCTGGTGTGGGGATGCCACAGCAAAACACAGGGTGAAGCCACAGCACAACTCAGGATAAAGCCCTAGCACACTGCAGGATGAAGCCCCACTGCAACACTGTATGAAGTTCCAGAGCAATGTAGGATAAAGCCCCACAGCAACACAGGATGAAGCCCCAGCACAACGCAGGGGGAAGCTCCAGTGCAGTGCAGGGTGAAACCCCAGCACAATACAGGGTGAAGCCTCAATGCAACACAGGGTGAAGCCCCAGTGCAACATAGGTTGAAGCGTCAGTGCAACGCAGGATAGCTCCAGCGTAATGTAGGATGAATCCCCAGCACAATGCGGGATGAAACCGCAGCACAACACAGGGTGAAGCTCCAGAACAATGCAGAGTGAAGTCTCAGCACAACGCATGGTGAAGCCCCAGTGAGAGTGCAGGGTGAAGCCACAGCGCTACACAGGGTGAAGCATCAGCACAACACAGGGTGAAACCCCAGTGCAACATCAGGTGAAGTCTCAGTTCAACACCGGATGAAGCCCCAGCGCAACATAGGATGTAGCATCATCACAATGCAGGACGAAGCCCCAGTACAACACAGGATGCAGCCTCAGCACAACATAAGGTGGATGGAGCCCTAATAAACATAGGATGAAGCCACAGCACAACATAGGGTGAAGAACCAGTGTAATGTGAGATGAAGCCCTAGTGCAATGCAGTGCAAAGCCCTAGCATACTGCAATGCAAAGCCCCAGCAAAATGCAGGTGGAACACCAACACAACACAGGATGAAGCTCTAGAGCAACTCAGGATGAAGACCAATTGCAATGCAGGATGTACACCAGCACTATGTAGGATGAAGCTCCAGTGCAACACAGGATGAAGCTGCAGTGCAATGTAAGATGAAGCCCCAGCGCAACGTAGGATGAAGCCCCAGTGCAACGTAAAGATGAAGCCCCAGCGCAACACAGGATGAAGCTCTAGTGCAACTCAGGATGAAGTCCAATCGCAACGCAGGATGTACACCAGCACTATGTAGGATGAAGCTCCAGTGCAACGCAGGATGAAGCTGCAGTGTAATGTAAGATGAAGCCCCAGCGCAACGTAGGATGAAGCCCCAGCACAACGCAGGATGAAGCCCCAGCGCAACACAGGATGAAGCCAAAGTGCAAAGCAGGATGACGCTCCAGTGCAATGCCGGATGACGCCCCATTGCAATGCAGGATGAAGCCAAGGCACTTATGAATCCCTCATCCATCGATGGAACTCACAGTGGGACCCCACCCCCCTACTTGATTCTACAGATCTCAGCACCTTGGTGCAAGTCTTAATCTTGTCTTGACTTGACTATTATAGTACATTCTATAAGGGCCTACCTCGTGGTCAGCTGTGCCATTTGTAGCTGGTCCAGAGCTCGGCAGTGAGGATTCTGACCTCCCCTATGTCAGAACATATTAAACCGTCACTACGTGTCCTGGGCTGGCTGTCTTTCAGACGGTGCATTGACTACAAGACAGTATTAATAACATACAAATCCCTGAACGAACTGGGCCCCTGACATCTCTGTGAGCTCCTGATTTCCTAAGCACCTACCAGGGAAAAGAAGTCTGTGGGGCTTCTGGTGAAACTATCTCCCTGGGGAGATTTGGTGGGCTGGTTCTCTTGCGGGCTTTAAAGCAACAGTCTTGTCTAGATACTTCCTATGCTGTGCAACCCAAGTTTTTTTTTATTCTTCAATCCTAACCCTTGCCAGGTCTACAAAGCTTTTTTGTTTTTCAAGCCAAATGTGATTTTTTTTTTCTTGAGAAAAAACTAAATTAAAACATTTATAAAATACTGAAATTTCGGCAACCTGTAAAATTTTACCACCAGTGAAAACTGGATAATGCCTGGAATCTTTCATAGTAAAAAAACAGACACGATCAAATTTTTTAGCAAATTCCATTGCACTGCTGCTTCAAATATCTACTGAGATGTCATCTTACGTTGTAGATTTTTAACCAGGCAGACTAAGAACTTTGTCTCAGGATGTTGCAGAAGCCTTTTTGTATACTGCATCTGTATAGCTTTGCTGCTACTTAACCACTTGTTCTGTGTAATGTACAATTCATTAGGGGCCATGCACTGAAGCTGAAATGATGAACATTTTGGAGGGATGTGAGGAAGTGCTTCCTCACTGAGGGAGTGGAGGATGCCCGTAACAGTTTTCCAGTGGACGTAATGGGGGGGGGGCAATGGTGGGCTTCAAGCATGCATGCAGTGGGCGCAAGGGAATCTTACTTGGGAAAAGGAGGTGTAGCCAGAGATCAGGTAGGGTCTGGGGTGAAAGTATAGGCAGGGGAAAAAATGGGCAGACTGAGCTGGCCAAGTGGTTCTTAGCTGTTGACAAATTCTGTGTTCTTTTCTATGTTGTATACATGTTATTTTCCATACAGCTTTCTTTCTCGCAGTCATATGTACCCTGGTTGGACCGCCTCTGTCTCTCCAGGTCTAGATCCCCACAGATAATATCAATGACTCCCCCTCAATGACAGCATCTCCAGGGAAGGGTCATCCTGCCCCCTGAGGCGGCAGGCAATAGGACCCAGGGTACTCCAAGGGCTCAGATCATCAGCCAGACTTGGGACTTTCTTCCATTTTTTTGGGTCCCCCCTCTCACCTCCCCTGATGCGAGTGCTGCCTTCATAGTGGTCTTGCGCCCCAACAGCCTGTCCTTGCAGCAGAAGCAAGCTCCTTGGCTCAGCTGCAGGGGTCCCTGTGGTGCCAGAGCTTGCTGTCGGCCCTCTCCAACTGTGGCACACTGCCATGCGGCTGCTGTCCCAGTTTCACCTGCCTCCCGATGCAATGACTTGAGTTCGCTCCCAGAGTCGGGTCGCCTGTACAGCAGCACAGTGTGCTGCCGAAGGGGAAATCAGGGCGGCTGTAATACAGGTTGTTAACTATAGAAGTGCTCCTCATATTGAAGCACACGCTAATATAAAATAAAAAATGATGATTTATAAGCACGCTGACACGAGGTCTGCCACGAGGGCAAGCTGTGGGAAAAATGGGTAAGAGGCACAGAAGGACGTTTAGGGCAGGAGGTTGCTCTGGGGGTGGGGGGACAACCTAGCAGTATGATCCCGATAGGGAGGAGCACAGATGGTCGGTAACACGCCACCATGCCCTGCTGGCAGTGGATAACAAAAATAAAAAAATTAAAATAAAAGGGAAAAATAGTTCTGTATCAGTAACTTGCAGACAATATGCTATTTTCTGCAGTCTGTCCATGGGGGGGGGGAGCTCCTCCACTACAGTCATGCTATACGTGGTCAACACCTGGTCATGCCAGGTGCAGCATGGGGTACAGGCAAATGGCTATAGGCTGCAATGCATTAGTTGGGGAGGCAGACTGGGGCAGCTGGCGGTGGTGGTAAGGGGTGGCAGAGGGCTAGCCACCATCATCGGGAAGATTAAGGTAGTCTCGTTGGTTGGGGGGGCACAGGAATACCAAGGTTGGCTGAATATCAGAGACAGGTGATTGAGGGGGTGTTTCTTTTTGCAATTCATAATAATATTGGTGATTGGGGGGTGGCGGGTTCTCTAGATCACCAGGGAATTTCTAGCACAATACAAACAGGTGATCAGGAGTGGGGTCCTCAAAACTACAAGGGAATTTATAACATAAAAATATTTATAAGCGGCCATGCTTTTGACTGTACATCTAGGACCAGTCATATAATGCCTGTCCTCCGCGGACTGCACCGGCTGCCAGCACAGTGGAGGATCACCTTCAAGGTCGGTTTGCTGACCTATAAGGCCCTACACGACCAGTGACCTAGTTACCTGCAAGATCTTCTTCATCCCTACTGTCCCCTCCGATCCACCGATGAGAGATTGCTAGAGATTCCCAGGGTCTGCTTGAAGACATCAGAGGCCAGGTCATTTAGTTTTATGGCCCCGACCCTGTGGAATTCTCTAACTCATCGGGTGTGAGATTGCCCGACTGTCCAAAGTTTTAAATCGTACCAATTTAGCCTGAAGTACTCTGACTTTTAAGTACAATTTTGTGCGATTGATTTTAGGATATCGTTTTCATTATATGTATTTGATTTATTTATTGTAAAAGCGCTTTGATCTTGGAAAGGTGCTTTTTAAAAATAAAGAGTTGATTGATGGATTGATTGATGATACCAATAGGTCATTCGTGGGTCCACTAGACTACAAGGGAATATATAATATGATACCCCCCCATGATGCATCTGGAAATTAGCTGCTACCAGCTCAGTATGTCTTTCCTCGTAAAACTTTTGAAATTAACAATTAACTACCAACAGGAGATTGGGGGGCCACTAGACATCCAGGGGCAGGGTTTACAAATATAGACAGGCATTTGGGGGCAAGGCGCAGCACAGTGGCCCTAAGACCAGGTTTTGGGAGGCATTAAATAGCACAATGCCAATGGCTATTTAACACCTCTCTAAACCTTTGGATAGGTCATTGCCAGTGCACCTATATGCAAGAGCAGTCAGCTGATCTTCATAAGCTCATGGGCATCAGTTAGTGCCACTTATAAGCAGGCAAGTGCCATCCAATATGGCACAGTTAGTGAGTCCCTGCATTTGGGGTGCAAATCACTGTTAGCGAGGTGCTAATGCGTTTTATGTGCATTAAGTGGCTTCCAATATCTGACCTGTGGCATATTATTACCAGGAACTGTTGGCCATAGAAAATGGTGGTGCGCTTATAACGTGAGCCGGGGATGGAATCAGGCCTGACTGCGGCAGGTGCTGCTGTTGGGAGGGTTGGCACTGTACACCAGTGCCGCAGTGACCCCTGCAGTGGTAAAAGGGAGCTTGCTCCCTCTGCAGGGATGTGGCTGCAAGCAGTTGAGGCACACATGGTTAAGTGCACACCACAAGAGGAGGAAGGCTGGGGAGAAAACCCATAGCACTGCCTGTCACAAACCCACTCAGCAGGTCAGCCCTCTACTCCCAAAGTGCCAACCTCCAAGCACAGTCTTGTAAACAGTTAACAGAAACAGGGTAACCCTCCTGTCTGTTTTGTGGGTTCGGATCAACCTCTGGTCTCAGTTCTGAACGGATTCAAACTGTGAACCTCTTGCTAGCGTACTCAATGCACAGGCTCAGATAAATCTGTCTTTGGGGGCCAGACATCTTTGCCTACGAGCACCTAACCAGGTGTACAGAAATGAACCCTTAAAAACTTTAATAAAGACCTCAGATTAAAACGCTTACCTTTTTGCAGTTTGGTATCACCATTCAAGATTATGTACAGTGTCTGCTTTAACCATATATACTTCACTTGTAAAGGAAAGAAAGTCAAAGACAAACCAAGTAGGCTCTAAAAATAGAGTTTTACTAAAATAGATAAAAAATATGTAAAACATAAAACACAGAACTATTATATCACAAGAACCATACACTCTTAAAAGAACAAGGTTTTAACAGTGCAATTCCTACTACAGTACTTAGATTGTGTCTCTCTCTAAATACCTGCTTAAAGTACTCAAAAATGTTTTCTTTGTCAGAGTGTAGATAAAAGTCTCTGAAGGAAAACAGAATTCTGTTTAA
The DNA here is from genome assembly GCA_016271365.2 of Neoceratodus forsteri. Taxonomy (NCBI): domain Eukaryota; kingdom Metazoa; phylum Chordata; order Ceratodontiformes; family Ceratodontidae; genus Neoceratodus; species Neoceratodus forsteri. The sequence goes on along the minus strand of CM028131.1, from coordinate 1,544,472,184 downwards.
AAGCTGGCTTTGCCCACCTCTTTGCATGAGGTCACCTAGCTCCTCCTCTGTTTATGAAAAATCATACACCCAAGATACTGTATTTTTATCATATTAGAAGGTAAGGTAATTAAGGTTATATCAGCAGAAACTCCTTTAATCTATAAGCAGTATCCTCTCTCACACAGACATCACCGCACTTATGTCTTTCTGCCAGATCTCACGGAGGTGCAACATGCTTTGTATCACTATGTGAAAATTTAACTGTTTCCTCTGAATGTCATAAACGTTTATGATTTCCCTCTTAGCAACTACAGCTATAATTAACTCAGACAAACAGGAGATCCTTGATTAAGGCCTGGTCTGCAATTAGCTTCTGGCCTTCCAGGTAACACCTTGTATCTAAAACCTGTGTGTGTGTGTGTGTGTGTGTGTGTGTGTGTGTGTGTGTGTGTGATCTCACATGCTGTTTCAGCATTTCTCATGAGAGACAGTCCATAACCCATTTTTATATTACAAAAAATGATACAGTGATCAGAACCAGCTGTCCAAGTGTCACAATTCCTCCCCACCTAGACTGAATTTGGGGGCTCTATCCCCTGCATGGGATGAGCTTCCCAAATTAGTTCACTCCTCATAGACCCTAGACAGCCCATCTGAGTTCTGATTGGTGGATCCAGCCCTTTGTAATATTGTCATATCATACTCTTGCAAAACAAGACTCCAGCTTAGCAATCTACCATTGTTCTTTCCCATCTGCGTCAGCCAAACTAGGGGGTTGTGGTCAGTCTGCACCACAAAATGCTGCCCATATAAGTATGGCTCCAACTTCTTTAGGGCCCACACTATGGCAAGATATTCCTTTTCCACTGTGGCGTATGCCAGCTCCCTGGGAAGTAACTTCCTACTCAGGTACACTACTGGGTGATCTGTCCCTTGGCTGGATGTCTGACTCAGTACTGCCGCAATACCCACGTCTGAGGCGTCAGTCTGAACTATAAAGGTTTTGCTATAGTCAGGACTTGTCAAAACAGGAGCACTGCACAGTGCCTCCTTTAGTTTGGAAAAGGCTTTCTCACAGGCTGGGCCCCAGGTAATTTTCTTTTTTTGTACTTCATATTTGTTTATTTTATAGACAAACTTACAGTTTGAATATCAGGCAGAGAGATTACAAATATGTCATCAGCTGAGGGTGCCATTCCTCTTAATATACATGAAAGAACTATCTCTGCTAAAAGATACGTCCTAGGAGGGAAAATAACTTATTTTTAAACAAGTTTATACAACATTAAAGCTGTGTTTTCAGCCCAAGAGCTGCATGGTATCCAGTCCTTCAATTTTAAGAAAAAATAAATCTTCCCCAAGTCCTGGTCCTCATATGAGGAATAGACAATTATCATGCATACACAGCTTATCTTGCACTAAATGTGTTATCAATAAAACTGATGGATTTAAGGTCTATACACTACATTTTAAACTAAATAGTTCACTGTAGACTATTGGCACTTAAACTGATTTCTATTCTATCACAAAAGCAGATCCCCAAAAACTTGCAGTCTTAATTATAAAGCATATTTAACTGGGATAACAGGATCCTCTCACATTTAAGTCCCAATGTATTTAAACGATTCAAACCACAATAATTAAACAGACTTGTAGGAGAGTCTCTCATATTGTCCCAAATAGTAATCCTCTGGCCTCTGCATCTTACAGTGACTTTTTAGAGTAGTTGCCCAAGGAACTTTTACCCTCATGTGTCTTCCTCTTCCGATAGGCTTTCTTCTGATGCGACTGGATCGGTTTGAATAACCGCATGTTTTTGGGCCCTTTGCAGTGCATCTTTGGGGTCGTTGAAAAGGAACACCTTCCCCTTATGCGCTATGCACAAACAAGCAGCGAAGATAATGCCATGAGACACATGTGCTTCTCGGAGCAAGGCCCACACCCCATCAAAGCGTTTCTGCTTCTGGCATGTTGCACAGCTGATGTCCGGGAAAAGCTGAACTCGTTGGCCATCTTGCAGCAACGGGCCCCGACGATGTGCCAAAGCCAAGAGAGTGTCCCTCGTACCACTTCCATCGATCACAAGGACAATCGCTCGAGGAGCCTCTGGGTTATCTGGCCTGCCTATCTGCGTTACCCGGTAAGCTTTTTGAAAATGTAGGGTTTTCTCACTGATCTCCTCTCAGAGTTGTTGTTTAAACCAGTCCTGCAGGAAAAGCACCAAATGATCCCCTTCACAGTCCTCCAGCATCCCTACAAGACGAATATTTGAAGACCGAATCTGGTTCTCTAGGGTCTCTAAGCGAGCCTTCCAATGCAGGGTTTTAAATAATTGATTAGCAGTTTTTTTCTTGGGACAATGCTAACTGTACAGAAAGTATTCATATAGGTTTTCTAGAAGTGTTATGTTTGTTAAATACAGGGAGGCAAGTGTTATGCATTTTCACAATGCTTTAGCACTTTTATGTGCAAAACGCTAATCAATTTTTGGAGTTAAATAAATCCCTGCAATGGGTACTTTACTTTATAACAGTGGAGATCGCTCCCATAGTGGAATCCCCCCGTTTTACTGCATCTGAGGAAGCTACCTGTACTGCTTCCATGGTGGTCTCCAACACCACCACTCTATTAGTAAGTCCATCGAACTTATTGGACAATGTAGCCACAGAGGTTATAAGACAATTCAGCTTATGGTCTGTTGTTTGCAATGTCTCTTCAGCTGGCATGTCGACAGGTTCTTCTGATCGGGCCTGGCCAGACCGCGAGGCGGAGACTGCAGCTTGATTTCTGGACCTTGCCCCTGATCCGTACATTTGATCTTTACGAGGATTTCCCATCTTGCAGTAGATATGTTCTGGCACAGCTGTTTCATTTAGTGCCAATAGATTAGTAGAAAAAAACCCGCTTTTAAACGAAATATAAGTTGTTCATTTACAGAGCTCCATCAGTTAGGTTCCATCATGCTCGGGCTCCACAGCGCCCCCTTCCCCAGGTAATTTTCTTGGGCATCCTTTTCTTTGTCAGGTCAGATAGGGGAGCAGCCAGGGCACTGTAACTGGGTACAAATTTTCTGTAGTACCCTGCAGTCCCTAGAAAACTCCTGACCTGCTTCTGTGTTTCTGGTCTGGGCCACATCTGGATTACCTCTATTTTTATTTGGTTAGGATGGAGCTGTCCCCGGCTTACCACATGCCCGAGGTATGCCACCTCTCCCATGGCCACCTGGCACTTCTCGGCTTTGACAGTGAGCCCGGCCCTCTGTATCCTGTCCAGCACTTCCCTAAGGTGGGATAGGTGTTCCTCCCAGCTAGTACTAAAAATGGCAGTGTCATCCAGGTACGACATGGCGTATTCCTCAGCACCATTTAACACCTGGTTCACCAACCTTTGGAAATTGGCTGGGGAGTTCTTTATTCCGAAAGGCATTACTTTAAACTAAAATAAGCCTATCGGAGTGATGACGGCCGACCTCTCCCTTGCTCTGTCAGCTCTACCTGCCAATACCACTTGGTCAGGTCAAAAGTCATAAGATAGGTCGCCCCTCCCAACCTGTCCAGGAGTTCGTCCGTCCGGGGCATCGGGTGGGCGTCTGACTTTGTGACTGCGTTCAGTCCATGACAGTCCACACAGAAACGAGTAGAGCCATCTGGCTTATGCACATGGACTCCGGGTGAGGCCCAGGGGCTGCGAGATCTCTAGATTACCCCTAAATCCAGCATCTCCTCCACTTCCCTCCTAATGTCCTTTTGGACAGCCTCTGACAACAGATATGCTGTCCGCCGTATGGGTGTCTGTGTCCCTGTCTCCACACTGTGAGTCGCTAAGGGTGTTAGTCCAGGCTTGGCGCTAAACAATGGGGCAAAGTCGACTAAAACCCTCCCTTACTTTTTGGATCTTGTCCAGGGTCAGCTGGGGAGACAATTTAACTGCCTCCACAGAGGACTCCTGCTTACTTTCTTCCAGCAAGTCCAGAAGGGGGTCTCCTTTGTCCGTCCCCTCCCCAGGACTACACACTGCAAACACCACGTCAGCCCTATTTGCATATGGCTTCATCATGTTGACATGGTACATCCTTTCTGTCCGTCTTTGGTCAGGTAACTCCACAATGTAGTTCACGTCATTTACCTTCCTAACCACTTTGTACGGTCCTGCCCACTCAGCCTGCAGCTTGTCTTTCCAGACTGAAATAAGGACCATGACATCCTGAGCCACCATGTATGAGCGAGCTCTGGCTCTGTGGTCGTACCACACTTTTTGTTTCTGTTGGGCAGCTGCTAGGTTGCTCTGGGCTGTCCCCATAAGCGCCTTCAGCCTTTCCCTAAACCTAAAGACATAATCCACAACGGGAGTTCCCTGGGTGGCGTGCTTGCCTTTCCAGTCCTCCCAGATCAAGTCTAGGGGCCCATGTACCTGGCGTCCATATAAGTGTTTGAAGGGGGAAAATCCTGTCGACTCTTGGGGCACCTCCCTGTATGCAAACAACAGGTGGGGAAGGTATTTCTCCCAGTCCCTCCCATGCTGTTCAGCAAACGACCAGAGCACTAACTTTAGGGTACCATTGAATCGTTACACAAGTCCATTGGCTTGTGGGTGATATGGTGTCGTGCATCTCTGCACCACCCCACACTTCTCCCATAAACATTTCATCAGGTACAACATGAAGGAACCCCCTTGATCAGTGATAACCTTCTGCAGAAACCCAACACGGGAGAAAATCCCAAGTAAGGCATCTGCCACTCTGTCTGTCCTCAGTGAGGATAGGGTGACTGCTTCTGGGTAATGGGCAGCATAATCCACCACAGTCAGTATGAATCTCTTCCCTGAGGAGCTGGGGGTATTTAAAGGCCCCACAATATCCATTCCCACCCTCTGGAATGGCTCCTCCACTATGGGCAATGGAATCAGGGCAGCTTGGGTTTTCTTGCCTGCTTTTGTCTATTTCTTGGCACCGGTGACAAGACCTGCAAAACTCCTTCACCTGCTGGGTGAAGTAGGCCAGTAGAAATTCTGGGCCAACCGCTGCATCGTGCATGCAATTCCCAGATGACCAAATAAGGGAATATCATGTGCAATCTTGAGCAATTGCTCACGATTCCCCTGGGGAACGACAAGCTGCCTGCCTAGCACCGCTCCCTCTGTCTGTACTGCCTGAGTATACATAAGTCCATTTTCCCAATAAATCTTATGTCTGCCCTCCCCTTCCTGTGCGCCGTCCGAGTCTGCCCAAGCCCTCAGATTCTCTAAACTAGAGTCACTTCTCTGAGCAGCTGCAAAACCCCTCACACATTCCCAAGGCATGGGACAGGTCCCCTTTAGTCGCTAAACTAGGGTCCCTAGCACTAAGCGTCAGGGCACTCAGGATCACTGTCAGTCTCAACCCTCTGACAAGGGGTCACCCCTCCCTCTTCGGAGTAACCCTCTGTAGCTGTGTGTTTACTTGCTACTGAGGAAATCTCTACCCCCTCTTCATTAATCTCCATATCAGGGGAGACAGGCTGGGGAACCAGCCTCTCAGTGGTTTCCACAATGGCTTCTGTGGGGTTCAGGGAACTACAATTTTCCCTTGCCGCTTGGCTATGGGTAACTGCACATACCATCCCCTGTTGAAGACTGTTGACAAGGATCACATCCACTGCTAATGTTTTGGCTATAGCCACCTGTTGCACAGTTCCCCCTGTTTCACCCCAGTCTAAGAGAACACTAGCGAGGGGCAATGTTTTCTCCCAACCCGCAAAGTCCTGTACAGTGACGTATTTATTGGGTATATGCTGACCAGGCTGTACCAGATCCCCGTTTACCAAGGTCAGGGATGCCCCTGTGTCCCTTAACCCCTGCGTCTGTACACCATTCACCATGACTGGGTGCATGTGTTCCCTCATGTTCACTGGCATGCTTCCAGGGACACACAAACAACCCACTTCTTTTCTAGCACCCGGTTGTGTACTATTGCTCGCCTTTTTGGGACACTGTCTGGCAATATGCCCAGTTTCTTTACACAACCAACATTCACTTCTCTCAGAGAAATCTTTTCTCTGAAACCTGGGGCTAGCTGGTTTCGGTGGAGGCAGTGAGGGTTTTATCTGCCCTAAAGGAGCGCTTTTACCTTTCTGCGCTGCCACACCTGCCCCATTCGCTTTCAGAGCAGGTTTGCTCTTGGTATAGCGGTCGGAGAGTTCAGCAGCCTCTTGCACTGTTTTGGGATCTCGGTCCTCCAGCCAGGTTTTCAGCTCTGCTGGGCACACCCAGGAAAACTGTTCTAACAGAATTACATTTTCAATGTTATCAACAGAGTTTGCCTCAATTCCTTCCCAACAACGTTTTAAAAGCGGACGGTTTTTCATGGCTAGCTCCTCGTAGCTCGTGTCAGGGCTTCCCCTGAGCTTACCGAATGTAGCTCTGTATGATTCAGCAGTTAATTCAAATTTCTTTAACAGTGCAGCTCTAAGTTTGCTGTAATCATCACTGTCCTCATTGTCCATTTGACCAAATGCATCCTGAGCTTTCCCAGTAAGTAGCAGGGATAGCTGGAAGCTCCAGGACTCTAGGAATTTTAGCCTGAATGCAAACTTTTTCAAAAGAATTTAAAAAGGCATCTAAATCCTCCCCCTCTTTAAATTCGGTTATTAATTTGGAATTCAATTGGTAACCCAGTCCTGTAGTCCTAGTTAAACCCAAGCCATTTCCTGCTGCAGTGCAGCTGGTCGGAGTCGTAGCTTCTCCAGTTCATGTTGCCTCTGGCACTCCTGCTCCTCATGGTCTGCGTCTCGGCAACCTCGCTCTCTCTTCTCCTCTGCAGCTCGCTGGTGCTCACACTCCTCATGGTCTGTGTCTCTCTGTTCTCGCTCTGCCTCATGGCGTTCTCACTCTGCTTTCTCTTCTGCAGCTCGCTGGCACTCACGCTCCTCATGGTCTGCCTCCCGCTGTTCCCACTCTGCCTCTTGTCTCTCTCGTTCTCTCTTCTCCTGGAACTCCAGCTCCATCCTGCGCAACTCAATTTGCAACCTGAGTACCTCTGGATCCAGGATACTGGTGACCTTCCCCTGCTGCTGTGGCCCTTCACTGACACTGGCCTTGTTGCCCTCCTCATTGGATCTGGACACTGCACTGGCCGCTAGTCCTGCCACACTCAAGGTTTGGTCCTTTTCAGTCACGGTCTGTGACTCACTGCTCTGGGTATCTGCTATCATCAGGGCATCTATGAGGTTCTGCTTGCTGGCTTTCACCTTGAATGGGACTCCTCTGTCCCCGCACAACTGCCTTAAGTAGTCTACAGTGTGCCTGCTGTAGTTGGAAGCAATCTTCCCTCACTACTGCTACTCTAACTTGCACTTTAGAAAAAAATAATAAATCGGGTAGGAACTTGACTGTACGCCAAGTGATATAGTTCAGTTTCCTTTTTAAAATAAAACTCTGCCTTTTTCTTTCTTTGCAAGTGAGCTGACCATTTCAAGCTGACACGCTGAACAATAAAAGCTTGTGATACCAAAATTATGCTACCGCTGCCAACCAATCTGTCACAAACCCACTCAGCAGGTCAGCCCTCTACTCCCAAAGTGCCAATCTCCAAGCGTAGTCTTGTGAACAGTTAACAGAAACAGGGTAACCCTCCTGTCTGTTTTGTGGGTTCGGATCAACCTTTGGACTCAGTTCTGGAGGGATTCAAACTGTGAAACTCTTGCTAGCGTACCCAATGCACAGGCTCAGATAAATCTGTCTTCGGGGGGCCAGATATCTTTGCCTATGGACACCTAACCAGGTGTACAGAAATGAACCCTTAAAAACTTTAATAAAGACTTCAGATTAAAACGCTTACCTTTTTTCAGTTTGGTATAACCATTCAAGCTTATGTACAGTATCTGCTTTAACCATATATACTTCACTTGTAAAGGAAAGAAATTCAAAGACAGACCACGTAGGCTCTAAAAATAGAGTTTTACTAAAATAGATAAAAAAAATATGTAAAACATAAAATACAGAACTATTGTATCACAAGAACCATACACTCTTTTAAAAGAACAAGGGTTTTAACAGTGCAATTCCTACTACAGTACTTAGATTGTGTCTCTCTCTCTAAATACCTGCTTAAAGTGCTCAAAATTTTTTCTTTGTCAGAGTGTAGATAAAAGTCTCTGAAGGAAAACAGAATTCTGTTTAAAAGCTGGCTTTGCCCACCTCTTTGCATGAGGTCACCTAGCTCCTCCTCTGTTTATGAAAAATCATACACCCAGGATATTTTTATCATATTAGAAGGTAAGGTAATTAAGCTTACATCAGCAGAAACTCCTTTCATCTATAAGCAGTATCCTCTCTCACACAGACATCAAAGTACTTATGTCTTTCTGCCAGATCTCACGGAGGTGCAACATGCTTTGTATCACCATGTGAAAATTTAACTGTGTTTCCTCTGAACATCACAAATGCTTATGATTTCCCTCTTAGCAACTACAGCTATAATTAACTCAGACAAACAGGAGAGCCTTGATTAAGGCCTGGTCTGTAATTAGCTTCTGGCCTTCCAGGTAACACATTGTATCTAAAACCTGTGTGTGTATGATCTCACATGCTGTTTCAGCATTTCTCATGAGAGACAGTCCATAACCCATTTTTATATTACAAAAAATGATACAGTGGTCAGAACCAGCTGTCCAAGTATCACACTGCCTATATAATGGCCTAAGTGCCTCAAACTGGCAACTGGCTCATAACGTTAACTGCATCGCTGGGGGGGGGTGACAGCCCTGCCACCCAGAGTCCATGCCATTGAGGGACAAGCCATGGGGATGTCGGCACAGTGTGGGACACGGGGAGGGGCTGGGGGCTAATAAGGCCAGAAACAGGTATACCTGTGGGACCTGGGTATATATCTGGTGGAGTTTGGCCAGAAAGAAACAATAAACAACAACACAAAAAACTGAATTCAGCAGTAGTTGCTCCCTCACAACCCCCCCCCACACACACACACTATGACCTACACAGAACTTCATCTTATACCAATATCAGCAAAAACAAACGTAACGTGGGGCTTTGCAAGATCCACCCAGGGTACAGCTATGAGCAAAAACAAAGGTAGTGTGGGGCTCTGCGAGTGTCCCGTGCTCCGCCCAAGGTATAGTGCTACTCAGTACAAAAAGCTGAATTTAATTCATTGTTGTTTCCATACACATATCTTTATTATACGACGCTTCATATCAAAAGGCAGCTAAAATGTCCCTGACTTCATAAACAGCACAGCTGCTGCAAGGAACGTCAGTGAGTGTGACAGCGAATATGAAGGTTTTGGCTGATTCACTTTTAACTCAAAGGGTGGCCACTTAGGTGACCAGTTTTAGTTTTGTGTCCCCCACATTGCTTTTTCTCCTGTAGGGTCCCATGCAGGAGGGTTAGCAGTGTTAATGAGCACATGATCATGCTTACTCTGCCTGTACAGATCACACTACTGCCAGAACAATCAGTACCAGTAGAATAAGCGTGATCATGCGCGCTCATTCCTACCAATACACTGCTAGCTCAGTTAAATCCCCGGACAAAGGTCTTCAGCACTTATGCTTGACCTGCACTGTAAAAAAAAGTTGTGTTTTCTCTTCACAATGACATATACACTGCCAGTGTCCTACTGTAGACTAGGAGCTGCTGCTCTGCTCTCCAGTAAATAGCTTTGTCTTGTATTGAAAATCCATTGTATGCCTGCTAGTTTTTCGAATTTCCGCTTGTACGATGTTATCCATCGATTTAGTCTTTGTTACGTCTGTCTGTTATCCCTGTACTCCTCTCCTCTCCTCTGACGTGGAGCCTTTGTAAAGGAGTCTTTGACTCAAAGGTTTTAATGCCAATATGTTCAATAAATAAATAGCTGATTTGCCAGCAAATAGAGGTCCCCGCGGTGTAGTTCGTCAGTCAAGTTAGAGGGCTGGCCACAGGGTACAGTGGGACACATATTGAGCAAGCATGGTGGGCAGAGGGTCGCAGAATCAACCAGATGGAAAAATACACTGAAGACTAGTAAGTACATAGAAAAATGTACTTTCAGTGCATTTCTCTTAATCGGGACATAGAGGTCCTAAAGTCCTCCACCTCCCACACCCTAAGCCCCACCCACACCCTAAGCCCTCTACCCCTTTCTCCCCCTTCCATCATAGCTCCTTTCCCTCCCTACTTCTCCCTCCAACCCCCCTCCTCCCTAGCCCACCCCATGCCTTCTGCCTCCCTGATATAGCTCTCCTGGCTGCATCGCCCCCGGACCATCTCCCCCGACTTAGCTCACTCTGGCTGCACCCCACCCATCTCTTCTCTCACCTCTGACTGTTTATTCCTATTTCGTCAGCTCCTCCTCTAGGACTCCAGAATGCTCTATTTTCCTGCCCCCTTTTACCTGCCTCCCTGCTGAACCCTAGACAAAGCCTCCCTTGGCAACTAATACTTGCACCAATGCTACCTAGAAATTTGCTTGCCTCTAGTTGTGTCATGAAACTATTTAAACACTATACCGCATCTCTGAGTGCTGATGTCATCTTCACCACAGCATTTACTGGACCAAAATTTCCTGTGTATCTTTGTCTATTTCAGTTGCTTAACATCCTTGTATCCATCGGTAGCCTACATAACCCCACCCTCTGTGTAACCTGACTTGTATATGCTGCCACATATGAAACTACCTGTATCAAAAGTTTTGTTCTGTGCATTCTGACTTGAAACCTTTGTAAACGAGCCTACTTGTCTCAAAGGTATTAATCTGAATCGGAAACAAATTAAAATAAATAAAAGTCCCACAGCATTCTTGCAGGGGAGGTGAGGAGTCCCCCTTAATGAACAAATCATGTAGATTTGCCCTCCAAGCCCATGGGGGAAAATAATTGCTTATTAATGAGAAAATGAGGTGGCAGCCACTTGAATCAGCACCGATACTAATTGTATGGAAATAGTCATGGAAGATTTTAAATAATAATGCACTGAAGCAGATGCTTAAACTGTTGAGGAAGTTTGCAAAAATACGGATAACTCATTTAACAGGTTACAAGAGAAGGACACCATAACAATTCACCTCACAAACTCAAATATGCGACAGTCGTCCTCTGATTTTAGGGCTGCCAAACCTTGGAATTCATTTCCACAAACTACAACAAATTATTCAACCTCTGGTAAATTTAAGAACGTTTTGAAAAATAACCTACAGGACAACAGCTCTTGCCTTTGTTTAAAAAAAAAAAAAAAAAAAAAAGGAACATATTGTCCGGTCTTATAAACATGTGTTTAGTTAATTGTAGTTGACAACGTACATTTAGAACTGTTACTGTATGTATTGTTCTACCCTGTCTGAGGGCATCAATGAAAAGGAACACATGTGCTCATGGGTTTTCCTGTTTCAATAACCTTGAGCTTGACAGCATCACAAATTGGAATCTGGTCAATCAAACTGTAGCATGCAAATGGGTCACTGTGTAATCAAAGAGCAGTACCCTCCTCCACACAGTGACATACCCTCTCCCCCTTTAGATTCAGAATCACTTTATGGTATGCAAAGCTGTACGTACCCCTGTTGACCCTCACTGAAGGTCATTTTCCTCTGGCTCTGCAACTCGTTGCCTGTTGCTCTCATGGTCATCCTTTGCTGCGATCCTTCAACTCCACAACTGGATGCTGAGGGGGCCTGGCTGGTTTCCTTGGACCTGTTCATCACAAAGCCTTGCTGCTCATTTAACTTCTGGAACTGCATTTGGGTCATGTACTGGCGGTTGACCATACCCCTGACCGATCCCACTGCGCCACGCGGGCTCACGCAGTTATCTTTTTCGAAGGTGTTATTCATGCCACGGCTGCTGGTAGCTCCTAGGAAGCCAGAATAGTTTGGGCTGTTGGGAAAATTGTCTAAAAATCCACCTCCCCTACCCACTTGGTAGCTAGAGTTTGGCCTTTGGTAAATGCTATAGTTTCCTCTTTTTGACGTTTCATATCTGTTGACATTCATGGTGTCAGAACGGGCATATCTTGGGACACTTGTAGTGGGCCGTACACTTTGCTGGTACCAGGCCTGATTCAGATTCATCCCAAAGCTGCCTACTTTTGTTACGGGAGAATAGATGAACCCTTGTTGGGAGAACTGTGCCATCCTTGGGCTATCTTCTGAAGAAATCTCCAGTCTACGCAATGGCTGTCGTTGAGAGGCCATCTCTGCTGTCCCACGAGTACCGTAGCCTACTGCATGCCCATTCTCGTAACCAAGTGATGAGAAGCCCTAGCAGGATAAAAGCAAACAGATTATTTTTGCATAAAAACCAGACACAAAATACTACATTTCTTGTATGTACAAAATATGAATTTTAAAGTATACCCAACTGACCCTTTATGGTAGATTTAAAATATATGATGCGGTGGGAAAATACATAGCATATATAATGGGATATGGAATGGGGATCTGTGGGATAAATGATTAATCTTTACAGAGCAGCATGACCTTGGGTAATCTCATGAGTGGTATAAGTCACTAAGTCGTTAAGAAAGGACTAATTGAAGCCACGGACACATGCGCGAAAGGCTTGTAAAAAGAACTCCAGGACCAAGACACCTAGCTGGTTTAGCAGGAAGGTGGCAGGTAAAGTGAAGGAAAAGAGGGCTGCCTTTCTGAGGTACAAGCGTACCTCGAGGGAGGAGGACAGAGAGGTTTACACTGAGAAAGCTACGAACATACAAAATTTGCCAGCAGATAAAGGCTTAGAGGTCTATCAAGTCTGCTCGAATGTGCAGCTAGCACCCCTTATTCTGCAGCTGCCCCTCCCTTCCACTACATTAACCCTCCCCCCTTGTCCTGTCCCATCCTCGTTTGAAGCAGTCCACTGTTCTACTGCATACCACTTCAGAAGGTAACTCATTCCACCCAGCCACCACCCTCTCTGTAAAAAAGTGTCCCCTCATCTCTCTCCTGAACCTTCCTCCCTCAAGTCTCATACTATGGCCCCTGGTGTTCCTCCCCTCCCTTGCTTTGAACAGCCCCTCTGTACCTGTCTTGTTTATTCCTTTCATGTACTTAAAGGTTTCAATCATGTTCCCCCTGTCCCTCCTCCCTCCAGCGAGTACATGTTCAACTCCGTCAGCCTCCTCTTGTATAATAAGTCACCAGCCCCTTGATCATCTTTGTCGCCCTGCGCTGCACCCCCTCCAGTAACTTAATGTCCCTCTTCAGATACGGGCGCCAGTACTGCATGCAGTACTCCAGGTGTGGTCTAACTAGTGACCTATACAGTGGCAGAATCACCTCCTCCCTCCTCGAGGATATACCCCTTGCAATGCAACCCAGCATTTTGTTGGCCTTTGCAGTTGCCTTCCTGCATTGTGCCGAGTTGTTCACTGACCCTGTAATGAGCACCCCCAGATCCTTCTCCTCTGTCTGGGCTAGCTGCACTCCCCCCAGCTGGTAACTCCTCCTTGGGTTCTTCATCCCAAAATGCAGCACCTTGTACTTTTTGGCATTAAACCCCAGTTGCCAGGTGTCTGCCCAGGTTTCAAGCTTTGCCAGATCATCCTGCAACCCCTACTATCCCCCTAGGTCATCCACCACTGCTCCTACCTTGGTATCATCAGCAAACAGACTGATCTTGCTCTTGATGTCCAATGATATGTCTGCAATGAATATTCCAAACAACACTGGTCCCAGCACTGAGCTCTGTGGAACACAGCTTGTCACTACCCTTGGGTGTGAGAGCTCACCATCCTCTGTTGCCTTACCTGAAGCCAGTTCCCTACCCATCTCACCAGCTTTGCACCCGCTCCTGTGCCTTCTAACTTACTTTCCAGCCTTCCATGTGGCACCAAGTTGAGTGCCTTACTGAAGTCCAGGTACAGGATATCCACTACATGGCCCCTGTCCAGCTGCCTAGTTACCCAGTCATAGAACTCCACCAGGTTGGTTTGGCAGGATCTGCCATGTATGAAGCCATGCTGTCTGCTGTCCTGTAGTCCTCTGTCCTCTAGGAGGGCCACCAGCCTCTCCTTCAGGATAGTCTCCATTAGCTTACCCACGATGGATGTGAGGCTCACTGGTCTGTAGTTCCCCAGTTCATCCTTAGGACCACTCTTGAGGAGGGGCACCACATGAGCCATCCTCCAGTCCTGAGGTACACATCCCGAGTGTAGTGAGGCATTAAATAGGTCTGCCAAAGGTCCTGCAAGGACCTCTGCCAGTTCCTCCAGTTCCCTGGGGTGGATGCCATCTGGGCATGGCGCCTTTTCCACCCTTCATGCCTTCAAACCCTCCTGAACTCTGCCCTCCATGATTTCTCCATCTGTCACCTCCTCCCCCTGTTTCTGCCATTCCTCCCCTTGAGTGTCAACCCCCTTCTCCTTAGTAAATACCGAGCAGAAGTAATTGTTTAGTGCTTCTGCCTTATTGCGCCCTGCTTCCACCCAACCCCCCTCCTTCCTAATCCTTACTATGTGGTCCTTACAGCTCCTTTTCTCCCTGATGTACCTAAAGAAGTCCTTCTCCCCCTTCTTAATGCCTTGTGCCAGCCTGAGCTCTGTAGATGCCTTGGCTCCCCTTACTGTCATTGTCACCTCCTTCGATTCCGTCAAGTACTCCTCCCTGTCCTCCCCCTCGTTTTCTTGTACATCCTATAGGCAGCTCTTTTCCTCCTTACCTTTTCCATGACCTCCTTGCTCAACCAGCTTGGTTTCTTAGCTCTAGCCTTCTTGCTAGAGCTAGAGAGGCAGGGAAAGAGGTGCAGGCAGCCAAGGCTGTGAAAGAACTGAGACTAGCACAGGGAATTAAGGAAGGGGAAAAAGACCTCTTCCATTACATTAAGAAGAAAAGATCCAGAAGGGACAGGATTGTGAGGATAAAGAGGGATGGGCAGAAACTGGTGAAGATCATGCAGAGGCATTAAATGAATACTGTTGCTTGATCTTTACTAGTGAACAAGATGGACCTATGTCACAGGGGATGACTGGGAGTTGCCTTGGGGGTGGGGAGGAATATAATGGGGAAACTAGGGTTGATAGGGTCTTAAGGCAACTGAACAAACTGTGGGTGGACAAGGCACCTGGCCCAGATGAAGCACATCTGAGGGCCCCGAGAGAACTGGCTGAGGTACTAGCAGTCCCCCTGAAGGACCTGTTTAACACATCGCTGGAGATGGGGAGTGTGCTGCAGGACTGGAGGATAACTCATGTGGTACCACTCCACAGGAGTGGCCCCAGGGATGAGCGGGGTAACTACAGGTCGGTCGGCCTGACGTCCATAGTGGGCAGGTTGATGTAGACCATTCTTAAGGAAAGGCTAGTGTCCTTCCTTGAGGTAAATGGTCTCCAGGATGACAGGCAGCATGACTGTCAGGGGGAGATCCTGTCAAATAAACATGATAGACGTTTTTGACTGGGTTACACGGTCACTGGATGGGGGCAGGTGGTGGGCATCCTGTACCTGGACTTCAGCAAGACATTCGATTCAGTGCCACATGGCAAGCTTACCAGCAAGCTGAGGGACCTGGGAATAGGGAACAAACTGCTAGTGTGGGTCGAGAGCTGGCTGTGGGACAGGAACCAGAGAGTGGTGGGGGGGGGGGACTATGCAAACCTAAGCCTGTAACCAGTGGGGTACCACAGGGCTCAGTACTTGGACCTGTAGTGTTCAACATCTTTATTGGTGACATAGCAGAGGGCATCAAAATTAAGATATGCCTTTTTGCAGATGATACCAAGCTCTGTGGGAAGGCGGAAACAGTGGAGGGGAGACAAGAATTAATGGAAGATCTGGCTAGGCTTAAGAAATGGTCAGACATTTGGCATTTATGAATCAATGCCAAGAAATGCAGGGTCATATTCCTGGGAGCCAGGAGCCCTGGGGCCAGCTACTGGCTGAGGGGGAGTACAGGTGACCATCTCAGAGGAGGAAAAGGACCTTGGAGTGTTGGTCAGGGGTGACATGAAGCAAAATGCTGGGCTGCATCGCCTGAGGAATCATCTCTAGCAGGGAGGAAGTTATTTGATCTGGTGCCCTTATCTGAAGAAAGATATCAGCCTATTGGAGCGGGTCCAGCACAAGGCAGCCAAGATGATCCAGGGTATGGAGGACAAAAAAAACATATGAGGAGAGGCTGAGGGAGCTCAACATGTATTCCCTGGAGGACAGAAAAGAAAGGGGGGGACATGAAGGAAACTTTCAAATACCTTAAAGACATAAATAGGGTTGGATCAGAGGGCATATTCAATGTAAGAAAGGAGGCTACTACAAGGGGGCATAGCCTGAAGCTGGTAGGAGATAGATTTAAGAAGGAAATGAAGAGAAACTTTTCACTGAAAGGGTGGTGACAAGGTGGAACGAGTTATCAGAGGAGGTAGTTGTGGCAAATACAGTACAGTTTCAAGGGGGGTGGGACAGGGTGAAAATGAAAATCAGAACAGGAGGAATCGGTACTGGGAAGGGAGTGTAAGGTGGGGGAAGGAGGAAGATGACTCCAAGTGGAGTACGGGAGGAGGGGCAGCTCCAGGGATCTAAACTGAGCTGCACACTCGAGCAGACTTGATAGACCATTATGGCCTGTTTCTGCTGGCAACTTCCTACGTTCGTATATTTGTATGTACGTTCCTATGTAAGCCACGAGTGAGGTGTCAGAGGTAAAACTGCCAGAGTGCAGATAAATCATTTATTCCACAAGATCCCCATTGCATATTTCTTTAATGCAATAGGTAGGTAGTTTTTTGGTGCAGTTTCTGTTTATTTTTTGTTCAGTTTGACTTTTTTTTTTTTAATGAAATGGGATCTTTTTGCGATCTGCTCATTGTTAATGTGCATTTCTGGGCAGGTTGCTAGGAACGCTACTCATAGCACTATTGATAAGGATGAGGTGTTCTTACATTCACAACATGCACTGGGATTTGGTGTTATTTGTGTATGGGAGAACTGCAGAGTTTTAAAAACATGGCAGCTCCGTTTCTCACTTAGCGAAAGTAAGGGGGTGCTGCTACAGTTTCAGTGTTTTTTTCTTATATTAAATTTAGTTTCATTCAGTTTGTTGATCCTGCCCTTTGTATTGGGAGAAGATGTGTGAGTGTGAGTAATATGGGTAGCGGGAGAGATGGGATGCATGGGTTAGAGCTCTAAGTGTCGGTGTAAACTCTGTGTGTTGAGGAGCCGGCATCAGGAATTTTCAGCAGTTCATGTTTTCATTTATCTAAGCTGCAGTTCTATCTAACCAACTGATGCTGGCAAGCAGTGGAAGTATGGGGGAGATGCAAACAGCTTGAAGGCAAGTGCTGTGGGTGGTGGGAGAGATAAGACACAGAGAGGAGGAAAAGCACACCAGGAGAGAAAGTTCAAAGACGTGAAAATAAAGGTACAGCCTTTGTGAAAGTGGTTGCGATTTATGAGTCAGTATGTGAGAGGACTGAGCATAATACAGAGGTGAAGTCGTGGGGTGGGGGTGGTTACAGTGCTGTTGGGGGTGGGATTAACACTGCTGTTGGGGAGGGATGAAAGAAAAGATTCACCCTGCGTTTGGAGTTTGAAAAACAAATCAAACAGTTTTCGTGTGTCTTTATGTTGTGGTGGACACTGCTGTACAGAGAAGGACCTGGCACAGGGTGGGAGTTTCTATGGTTAGTGGGTTTTTTTATGGATTGGAAATGATCATGTGATGTGCTGAAAATGAAGAACATGGTAGTGTGTAAGCAGTGCCAGTAGCAGGGGGGATGACTGACAGAGGAGGTTGGGGGCATGACATGGCAGCCACTAAGATCAATGCAACTGTTCAGATAAATGAATTTATCTCACTGCTCACCAGTCTGCAGTGAGATAAACGATTTATCTAAACTGATTAGTGTCCATGCCTCTTGCATACATAAGGGCTATGCAATGGGGACCAGTAGAACAAATAATGCATCTATACAAGTGCTGTCTGACCATGAGTGACATTAGCCATGCGTGAGATGGCCGAGGTCAAACAGAGAAAGTATTTATCCCACTGGTTCCCTATTACATATTTCATTTCTGAAATAGACCTGGACACTGTGTGATAACTTATATAGCGGCTTGTAACAGATGCACTTGGGCCATAAAACAGCCCAAATCGGGCTACTACAAAACGACCCTTGCCTCCTCCTGGGGGAATGCTCGGTTGTTCTGGGACAATAGCAAGAAACTCAGTGGCAAATCCCGTCCCCCCCCCCCAACTAACTATCAACAATATCCCTACCACTGACCCGCTGGCCATTGCCAACTGCCTCAACTCATCATTCTCTGACCTTAGTACAGTACTCCCAAATAACTTCTTCGACCCCAATCTTGCAATTCCGCCCCCTATCACCTAGCATCCCCCCTTCCATCTCAGAGTGACCTCTATGAATGAGGCAAGGCCTTATCTCATTAAAGCACTCAGTGGCTCTTGCTATTGCAAAGATTCTTTTGATATGAGAATCCTACATCTAGTACTAGATACAGTCCTCTCCCCACAGACTGACCTCATTAGCCACTCCCTAATTCTGGAGCAGTTCCCAGCAGCCTGGAAGACTGCCACAGTCACCTCAATACTGAAGAGTGGTGACAGCACCTCCCCCAATAACTACCGTCCCATATCCACTCTCCCACCACTCTCGAAAGCCCTCGAAAAAATTATAACCACCCAACTCACTGAGTACCTGCTTGCTCATAACCTACTTTGCAGGGAGCAGCATGGCTTCAGATATGGGCACAGTACAACTACGGCTCTCACAGAGTTCTGTAATTTTATTCCCTCTGCCCTAGATAGAAAACACCTAGCTGGAGCCGTCTTCATCGACCTGTCAAAGGCCTTTGATACAGTCTCCAGCCCCTTACTCTTAAGCACACTCCGCCACATAGGTCTGTCCCAAGGACCCGTCTCCTGGTTTACCAGTTACCTCACAGCTAGATCACAATGTGTCAAATAAACACCCTCTCAACCACCCTGCTAGTCTCCTCTGGGGTTCCCCAGGGATCCATCCTCAGCCCTCTATTATTCAGCATCTACCTAAACACCTTGCCCAATTCTTGCTCTGGCAACCTACTAATCTATGCGGACAACGTGGTTCTTTTTGCCTCGCACCCAGATCCCACAGTATTGCAGTCCTCCCTCCAACACGCATTTAACCAGATTGGAAACTGGTTCACAGGCCAAAGACTTGTGGTCAATGTAAAAAAGACAAAGACCATGCTCTTTGCCCACCAACAGAATAAGGCCAGGAATGTGCAGCTAACAATCTTCTCCCACTCTCTCCTTCCTCTATAACAGGTCCACATATATAAATACCTGGGTCTTACATTTGATTCCAGCCTCTCCCTTCATTTACACAGTGACACTATCATCACTCATAAATGTCCGTATAAGCCTATTGTATCGGCACAAGGATTGCCTGCCTGTGGAAGCCCTTAATCTGGCTGTCACCTCCTCAGTCCTCTCCCTAGTCGATTATGGGCTCATTATCTACTTGGCCTCTGACCAAACAGCCCTTAACAAAATACACCTGGCCATAAACAAACTGTGCAGACTCCTCTCCGGGATAGACATTAATACCCATACCTGTACCCTATATGCCCTGACAAATCTCCTCACCCTGGATGAAAGGCTATTTTATCAAACATATCTCCTTACAAAGAAAATACACCTGGGGCTTACCCCCTTGGGCGTTTCTGCCTCTTTCCTATCCTCCCACACCTCAGTGAACCCCCACACTGCCAACTGACAGGTGTGGTCCATCCAGAGGGTTAGAACCTCCTTAGCCTAATAGTCATTCCCACACAGGGCCTCAGTCTACTACAACAAACTCCCCTCCGACATCTCCTCCATCTCCAAATTAGGACCTTTCTAGTCAGCCCTCAAAGAGCACATTCTCACTTCCTGGGGCTACCAATGTAGCAGCTAGTGCTAGGTCATCTATCTGTCATCTTACGGGACCACCCTGCCACTGAGCTCCTACCAATAGGGCTACCAGACATTACCTATTAACAATGCCTCCTTTGGCTGCACTCACAAGGTATCTGTCTAATTCTCTACATCACTGTAAATATCAAACTTGATACTCCCTCACTCTATCAGCAAACTTATTGTTCTCTTGAGAACTGTAAAATACAGCTCTCGGTAACACGTTCAATGCAATGTATAGCTGATCTTGATTCTGCAATATTGTACAACTGAAAAAACTGTAACCTTTAGCTGCCATTCTATGTCTATATGTATTAAGTGTTTGTCTGTTTTTCCTGACGCGGAGCCTTTGTAAACGAGTCCCTGACTCAAAGGTTGTAATATACACATGTTATATATTATATAGATATACACACACACACACACACACACACACACACATATCTATATAGTACCCATTTGCGATGCTGAAATGCATCACCCTGACGCTCACTCTCCTGACCCTGGGCACCCGAAACATGGTTGCCAGATATCAGGATATTTCCCGCAGCGGAGTAGGAATCCTAAAGTACTGGGGTGTGGGGGGTGCAAAGCCCTCTGAAACATTCACGGGAGGAAAACTCACGATGTCGGGCAACCATGTCTTGGACGCCTGGGGTCTGGAGAGTGAGTGTTGGAGCGAAGAATTTCGGCATTGCATAGTATATCCATATATGTGTGTGTATATATACACACCTCCCCCCATGGGTTAGAGCAAGAGATTAGTGTACTAGGTCATACACAATTAAGCATTTGTTGGGGCTTTCGCAGCCCAGGCCCTCATGGGTTAAACCTGTCACTTCCAGGAAACTGCTTGTGATTTGGGGGTACCCTGGAGGGGCAGGCCTTTTCAGTTGGTGTGGGAGCATGCAGGTGGAAAGGTGGGAGGTGGGGTTAGAGGAGTGGGGCCGATTGCTCGCTCAAGGTGATCATGTTTTGGTTCTTGGGAGAACAGAAAACAGCAGATCCATTTCCAGATGTGGCAGCAGCCACATACAGAGCTCCCCCAGCTGGGGGAGAAAATGACATGTGCCTTATTCATGGCAATGAATAAATGACTGTATAGGGAGAATCGAACCCAAGTCTGAGGTAAGATGTTAGAGCAGAGAGAGGGAATGGATTTCACATCTGTGTTAGGAACTGCCACGCTCTAATAGTCCCAGGAGTACAGGTGATGTTAATCAGGTGCAGCAGTGCATTAGTCAGATCGGACCCTCGGCCTGAAGGGAATATGTAGGGCCACAGGTATAAGGATCGATCAGTGGGAGAGACTGTGAGGTGAGTCACCCATGGGGAAATACTGCCCACAGTTCAAGGGGATGGTCACCCAGGAGTGTGCCACGGGAGTTGATGATAATTTTAGTGAAGACCCGCTGCCCCAAACTGTGTGGTCAGCGAGCCCTGTGGGAAGAAAAGTGTTTGAGATCTTGGTCCGGCAATAGGATACAGGAGCAGTGTAGACAGCACGGGAATTATGCCCCATGCTGCCAAGAATGCGTATGCTGACTTAGTGTTAGGAGTCATCTGTTTAACACCCCTCTGTATGCACACTGAAACAACTGATTAAGGACATTTTGGACTTTGAGTCAATGTGACCCTGTGACAGGGAGCTCCTGCCACTTTTAAGGACTGACTTTTTCTTAAATCTATTGCCAACAGTTCTTCTATTTCTTAGCCTAATCTATTCTTTACAATTTCTAGTCCATAAGGTTGGCCACCTATGGGCACCCCTTCCCTTCCTTGACTACGCTATAGTGTCCTCATTAATTTTCCTTTTCCCTCTCAGGTCTTCATACAGGGAGGTTATTGTGGTGACCTCGGAACTGATGTAAAACAGGCTGTATTCCTCGCTGTTGAGTTTAGTATGCAATGACACCATGTCATAAAATACTTTAATGTATATACCTTATGTGTATGAAACCTGTAAATGTTGAAAATTCCATGGCACTAGGTGTTTTTGATAAAGGTAAAAAGTTACTAGGGGACTGTATTATAAAAAAAATAAGCTAGTTGTGCTATTTAAAGTGCATGTAATAAACTGAGCCAGTCTGAAATTTCATGGTGATTTGCATACATCCCATGATGTTTTGCATTATGGGAGTGTGTGTGATGTTGTGTTTCTTTGAAACTTGACTTATTGCCAATGCCCTTTGGAGTAACCCTTGCTTCAGTGCTTCTGCACTTAAGTTCTTCGTCTTTAGTCTTTTTTTTTTTTTTTTCATTTGAGCCCCCACCACTCAAGTAAACAAGGCCTTCATAGGGGAGGCTGAATCTCAACTGCTAAGTTAGCTCAGTAAGTCAGTAGGTGCTAATAAGTGTGGAGGAAAGACATGCATAGTCTGGTGCTGTAAACTGATGTACTGAAGAAGGGATATGCCATTGCTCCTGTATTTTGAGCAAACATCATACCCTGATTGTGTGTTGAACCTAAAGTTCAGTGTCTGGTCTGTCTGTTATCCCACAACCTTTCCACAGACCCCCTCGGTCTGTACTATTATGTACCACAGCTGAAATGGTTATGAAACAGCTAGTGTACTGCCTAAAGCTAATATATTACCTTTTATATCGGATGTACTTTTTCTTTCCCCTTTAAATTAGATTATATACGTGATGTTAGTAGGTGTGATATGTGGGACAGTACTCTACCTGACTGCTGACATATCTGTTTCTGTTGCCCCCCCACTACATCATCAGCATTGTCTCTTCACCGACTAGAACATTACTGTTGCTTAGGACCAGCCACTCAGTGCCTGCCAGGTCAGTCAGCTGTGAAGTTACAGTCAGTGAGGTCACAATACTGATGATGTAGTGTGGGGCAGTAAAGTTAGATATGTCAGCTGCCAGGCTAACAGCCGATCCACACATACAGCACAACATTATCACATAGAAGGCTTTCTGATGAGCAAAAGGAAAAAGGAAAATACTTCGGAAATAAAAAGTTACAACTGACTACTACTACTTAGAATTTGTATTATTTTCCTGTCTGCCTGTTTTGAATCCACTAGCTCTTTACTTCACCGGTTCCACGGAGTTGTTCTTTTATTAAAAGGATCCTGCTGTTTATCTGAATGACATTTTGTCTCCAGTTTTTAAAATGCACGTAATTTGTGTCTAACTTCAGTTTCCTTCTAGCCCAGCACCCCTGTGAGAGCCGAGGGACACCCCACTCTAGAACAAATGGTAAACATAGGTAGTCGTTAGTGTTTCTGCTGTAGTTCCCCCTCCCATGGACACTGAACATCTGTATACCCTTAGGCACCAGGAAGGGGGTGGGCTATATAATTTTTAAAATAAAACTTGAAAAAAAATCCTGGTCTGTGATTGGTCCAGAGCTAGTCACATGACATAGAAAGCTGTTAAAACTATTGACCGGGTTGGCACCAACAATTGGTCAATAGTTCACAAAACTGCCAGCCCAGTGGTGAAGAGGGCTGAGGCACCTGGCGTGCCTCACCTTTTCCAGTGCTGGCGAAGCTTGAGTTGCCAAAGGTCACCCTGGGTGGGGGTGGGAGGATTGAGCATCCAATGGACAGCTCTCCTCTCCCGGGGAGGGGAAGCACGCCATCTCTCTCCTTGGCTGCCACCTGGTGGAGGCTGGGTGGCAGCCACCGATGCAGTGATGTGAAGGGAAGGGCTATGGTTCCATTGTGTGTGCCTCCATACGCGCATGTACCTACATGCCACAGCAGCTGGGAACAAGGAAGAAAACGGAAAAAGGGTTGGCACCGACTTAATGAAGCTGCCTGCCCCTATTCCCACATTGCCACCTGACCACCAACCCCCAGTTCTGGATGAGAGTCACCAGGTAGGGGGAGCATGGCCATCCCCTTTCTGCCCCACCACAGGGGGCAATCCATACGTGAAACTATGGGGCAAGCGGTGAGTTAGGGATGGGGGTGCCGGCCGGGGGAGGCAGAGACAGGGCTGATTACCCTACTGGTTTTCAGCCCATGGCAGAAAAAGCTGTTTGGAAAAAATAGTTCACAAAATTGGTTGACAGTACTTGAAACTTGTCAACAGTAATCAAACCTGGTCAATAATTATGGTCAACAGTGCACAAGACCGATCAATAGTACTCTAAAATGGTCAACAGTTCACAAAACTGGTCAACAGGTCACAAAACTGGTCAACAGTACTCAAAACTGGTCAACAGTACTCAAAACAGTCTCTCCACAGTCCACAACCTAGCAGAAGGACGCCGGAGATCATGAGGGACTACTGTAAGAGTAGCCCTTCCCTGCTCCCAGAGTATCGTTCAAAAGTCCTACTGAACAGTCCACAACCTAGCAGGTCACCGGAGGTCATGCAGGACTACTGGAAGAGTAGCCCTCCCCCACCCACCAAGTGTTGCTCAAAGTCCGACTGAACAGTCCACAACCTAGCAGGAGGTCGCCAGAGGTCATGAGGGACTACTGGAAGAGTAGCCCCCCCCCCAGAGTGTCACTCAAAAGTCCGACTGAACAGGTAGCTGCTGTTTTGAAATGCCCGGCCCCGTTCGGAGGATCTCTTTTTTTTGGTGCCTTTTTCCTTCTGCTTTAAATTAAGTTTTGCACTGACTTTTAGTCCCCACACATGTGGAGACAGTTTATTTATACTGTGTGGCAATGCTAAAACACTTTATTTTATTCGATTTTTTTGAACTGTGTGGCAATGCCAGAACGCGTTATTTCCAAAGTGCAGAGATGGTTACTTTAAACCGAACTGCTATATAATAGCGCTGTATTTTGTAAAGCGCTCAGGTGTTCCCTTTAATTTCTGAACTGGCCAAATTAGGTCTCCTTAATTTCAACTTGTTTGTTTAAAACTCCCCCATTGTAAAGTGCAACTTGGTCTGTAAATGCAACTCAGTAATAGGGGTGTAGCCAGGGATTTTAGATCTGCACACCAAGTGGACTCACTGCTACCTCCCCCCCCTTTTAGCCAAACAATATACAAATGTACACCAGGACTGTGTTTGTTGTCTCATTTGGCACAACAAATACAACTTTTGTATTCCATGACAGTGGTTGGTGCCATGCATGGGTAAATACAAATGCCATGCATTGCTCCCTAAGATACCCACATACCAGCCCAGAGCCTATAAAGTTGTATTGTCCTTGGGATGCAAAGTCAGTATTAGTGACCAGTCCTTCTAGTTTCAACTCCTATGAATAAAATTACAGAAAGGTTCAGCATTTTCTTTGTTAGTTTTCATGGGAAAAGGAAGCAGTTCAGAGCCTATTTGCTACCCCCCTTAAATAAAATTGCACACCATGGAGTACTTGGGAGTATGCCTGGCTACACCCATGCTCAGTAAAACCTTAAGATTAAAGGGCAGCCCTGCTTCTCACTTGCCCTTGACCCTTCCCCCAGGTGCTAAATCTTTTAAAGAGACTCACCAACCCTTTCTCTCTTGTCTCTCCACAGTCCACAACCTAGCAGGAGGTCACTGGAGGTTGTGAGGGACTACTGGAAGAATAGCCCTCCCGCCCCCAAGTGTCACTCAGAAGTCTGACTGAACAGATATCTGCCGTTTTGAAATGCCCGGCCCAGCTCGGAGGATTTCTGTGTTTACCCCGCTGACGTAGAGCATTGGCTCCCCACCGCCCCCACCACCCCCCTTGGTGGACTCACAGATATGTAGTGTAGGAGGCCACGCCCTGCAAGTTATTTAGCCAATCAGCCAGTTTTCCCTATCTGCAGCTTACACCTGCCCACCACTAGGAGTCCTTTCCCCCACTTTGCTCTGGACCCAAGTTGCTATAGCACAAAGAGTTCTCTCCAGCTCCACCATGCTCCTGAGCACTCTTATTACACTCTCTCTACTGCTCCCCCCTCCACCCACAATGTCCCACCCTCTCTCTCCCAATCAGGGTAAATGGAGCACACCTACAACGCTCCTTTCTCAGGCAGATTGGAACTCCTCACCTTGCTCCTCCAACCCAAACCTGCACATGTGCAGCACGCGCTCACAAGCCCAGGCTAGCACCCAGTTGCCTGCACACCCTCACAGCTCAAAAAATATAAATATTTACCTCTTCATCTTCTCCCTTTCCCACAGATACCATCTCCGTAGCAAAATGACTCTATGGAGCCCCCTTTCTCCTGGCAACCTCCAACAGTTTCCCCACCACCGAGCCTTCCCCCCTTTCCCCACTTTCCCCTCCTGTCAGCCCCCCCATAGCCTGAAACTCCCGATACCCACCATAGGGTACCCGCAGCGAATATCCCATCAGCTAAACACTCAAACAGACAACAATCGACTCAGGTCACTCATCCTCCTTCTCCTGATGGGCGTCTACCCCAACCTGGGCGCGCAGAATGCACCCTTGTCCCACCCCTCATTAACCAATGGGCTGCGCATTGCCTCTATCAACATCTGCAGCTTACAAAAAAATGGGACTCTTTCCAGGGATGGGTACTCCAACACCGCCCAGACATCATAGCACTGGAGGAAACCTGGCTCTCACCTACTGTCCCAGACTCGGTGGTTAACCTCCCTGGATATCTCCTCTTTCGATCAGTTAGGGCAGGAAAGCGAGGGGGCGGCTATGCTGTCTACCTTAGGGACTCACTTTCAGGCCTCTGCCACACCTAGCATCGAGAGCCCAGGCTCTTACCCTAAAATTAACTCTAGGCAAATCTACTCTTCTCCTCACTACTGCCTACATCCCTCCCCAGGAACAGAAGCTAGCCTTCCAAGATATCCTGTCCCATCTCTCCACTTTTCCCCCTCATCATGAAAAAATAATTATGGGAGATTTCAACATAAATTGGCTGGCCAAGTGTTTATTGATGAGGCAGCAGCGCTCGATCTCATGCAGGTAGTCACTGCCCCCACCCAGGTTAACCCTCGTATAGGAACATCCTCCCTTCTAGATTTAGTCTTCACTAACCACCCCCACAGAATAACCAACACCTTGGTTCTCCCTAATGCTCTAAGTGACCACTCCCCGGTACTCTTCACCTGGTCCTGCACTAACCCCCCTTTAATAATTATGCATAAACTTGGGCCTGGTAAACTAACCCAACTCAAGGTCCACCTCAGAGACTAGGACTGGAAACCCCTAGCAAACATCCTCCATCCAGATCATGTGCTTGAGCTATTTATCACCACCTTCAATACTGCCTGTGATAAATTCACCCCTTAACCAAGAGCATCTCCAAAGCAACCATCTCCCCTGGTTCTCAGACTGCCTCTTGGGCCTGCTGAGTCACCGTGATGCCCTCTGGCATCTAGCTAATGAGACCAAATGGCCTAAGGACAGGCAGTGGTACAGGGAGTCCCACAACAAGTGCACATGGGCCATTCTTACTGCCAAAGCAGAGTATCACAAAGCCTCCTTAACTTCCACCTGGGGCTCCGGGCCAAATTTTGGAATAACATTAAAGAACTCTGTGACAAAACTACAAATCTGCTCCCAGACAAAACGTTAATCGATGGAAACCTCTCCTCGGATCCCCTCAGTATGGCTTCATACATAAACTACGCCTTCACTGATCTCAATCATGTCCTTCCCCCAAATTTCTTCGACCCACCGCCTGCCAGGACACCCCCCCACCACATGCTCCACCCTTCTATCTATGCATCCCTACACCAGAGACAGCCAAATCCTACCTTGCCAAAGCCCTGAGCCACTCTCTCTTTAGTAGCGATTCCCTCGACCTGAGACTTCTCCGCCTCACCTTCCTAGAAGTCCTTACACCGCTCACCCATATTCTCAACTGCTCCCTCTGCACGGCAAAATGTCCCTCACGCTGGAAATCGGCCTCCATCACCCCCATACATAACAGTGGAGGCAGCACCTCCACAAACAACTACCGCCCCATCTCCACTCTACCCCCCATCTAAAGCATTAGAGCGCATAGTCGACGATCAACTCACTGACCACCTTACTAAATATAACCTTCTATGCAGTCAGCAACATGACTTCCGTAAGTGACATAGTACCACCACCACCGCCCTACCGGAACTTACCTCTCATGTCCACTCTGCCTTGGATCGAGGCCATATCTCAGGAGCTATCTTTGTGGACCTCTCTAAGGCATTTGTTACTGTCAACCATGCTCTCCTGCTGAACACACTCGTTTACACTGGCCTCTCTAATGATGCATTAAACTGGTTCACCAGCTATCTCTCTGATAGAACACAGCTGGTCAAATTATGCTCTGTCCTGTCTCCTAGCCTACCAATCCACTCCGGTGTCCCACAGGGCTCCATTCTTGGCCCTCTGCTACTCTGTCTTTACCTAAACTCTCTCCCGTCGGCCTGCCCCTGCAGCCTGCTCCTATATGCAGATGATGCTGTTCTGTTTGCCTCTGATCCAGACCCCCTTAAACTCCACCAAACCCTCCAACACTCTCTCCATGAAACCGAGCATTGGCTCACCACCTGTCTAATAATTAACTACAATAAGACAAAAGTCATGATATTCTCCCATCATCAGAACCCACTCAAAAGCCTCTGCCTCCAATTTCTAACTGTAGATCAAACCCCCCTCGAACAAGTGGACTCCTTTAAACACTTAGGGATCACTCTTGACCCGACCCTTAGTTTTAATCATCATATCCGGCTCCTATCCACTGCCCTTAACACTAGACTAGGTGTACTTTATCAGTACAAACACTGCCTGAGGCGCTACAACTCACCATAAACTACTCTGTCCTCTCTCTCTGCTGGACTACGGCATACTCATCTACAGTGCTGCTCCCACCACTGCCCTCAACAGACTCTGGCTTGTTCTCAACAAGGCCTACCATCTCATCATCGGATGTGCTCGCTTCACACACACACACACACACACACACACACACACACACACACACCTGTTCCCTCTACAGAACCGTAAACTGGCTAAACCTAGACAACATAATCAAGTACCACACCTGCTTAATGACCAAAAAGATAACTTTAGGCTTCACCCCCCCCGCCCTAAACAACATTATTCGCCCAACATCTCCTGTCAGAACCACCCATAACTCAAACAAACCGTTACTATTATCAGTGTCAGTGGCTCAGTAGGTAGCATTCTCGCCTCTGAGGCTAGGAGATCAGAAGGCTGTGGGTTCAGTTCCCACATCTGGCGCTTGGGTTAATATCCCAGTACTGACACTGTAGTGCAGCATGAGAGGGGTGCTGCACTTCTGAGGTGCTGTCTTTCGGATGAGACATTAAAAACAGAGGTCCCATCTGCCTGGATTGGTGGTAGTTCAGGTGGATGTTAAAGATCCCATGGCACTTATCGAAAAGAGTAGGGGAATTTCCCCGGTGTCCTGGTCAAATTTCCCTCATTCACTAAGAATACCATCAACAGCTTAATCTGGTTCTGGTTCAAGGTCAGTTGGCATTCATCTGTATCCCCCTCCCCCGGGTCGTGCCTGAAAATAGGCAGGATTTGTCTAATGCACTTACCTGGTCAACAAAAAATAAATAAACAAACTATGGGAACCCCGATGCCGGACTTCTCAGTTCCAAAGAACCTTCAGTCACAATGCCCCCTCCTGGACAAACACGCTCCCAAGTCTTATAACCAACGAATTGAGATTAGGCTCTTTTAAATCCATGCTAAGGGAACACCTACATACCTCCAACCTATGTGACTGCCTGCCCCTGCCCCTTCCCCCATGACGTCCTAGATCAGCTCTTGCCAGTTATAGACCTAACTCCAATGAACTTACTATCTGACAAGCAGCCTCCCTTCTAAGCTTTGCTTGTGCTAAAACACTGTAATCCATGTTATTCTGTAATTTCAGTCACTTAATGTAACAAGTGTGTATCCTATATAGTGATGTAAAGTAATGCACTGCGATATGTACATAATGTTATTTCTGTATCACTCTATGTATGACGTGGAACCTTGTAAATGAGTCTCTGACTTAAAGGTCTTTCTGAATATCCCAATAAATAAAATAAAAAAGTCAACAGTTCACAACACTGGTCAGCAGTACTCAAAACTGGTCAATATTACTGCAAACCGGTCAACAGTTCTCAAAACTGGTCAACATTGCTATGAACTATTGACCACCTCTAGCTGCCAGTCAAACTTTTTATTCTATCATTCTTTCATTTCCTTATTATAATGTTTTATTACCAATCAAGTTGCAAGGTTTTATCAAATAGATATTGACCACAATTTTGAGGGCTGCAGTGTATAAACCTTGACCTCTCGGGATGAACTGTTCCCTTCCAGTGGTCACACTGCCCTCAGCCTTCAGCTTCAGGTAATATAAAAAATTGTGAGACAACAGTTCATTCCTCGGGCTCAAGAGTTTCACACTACAGCCCTTAAATCCAGTCAATATTTGTATTATGTATGCAGTAAGGCATGACAGGGTGTGTGTGTGTGATTATGGGTCAATGATTACACACTTCTCAAGAGTGCTGTCAGGCACGAGGCACATGCGCCGAAAGCTACTGAACACTTGAGAGAGAGAGAGAGAGAGAGAGAGAGAGAGAGGTATGCGATTACTGACCATAATCACACATCCTGAAGTGCTTTATCGCACTTATAAACTGTGTCCTACACAACACATTGAAAAACATAAAGCTCAAACTTTAACAAATATTACTTTTCCCCATCTTCTTTCCAAACTGGTTTCCTTGTTGCTACTGTATGTATGGACCCCCCCCCAATCCAACACATGCTATCATGCATGCTATGGAGCACATGCCACCCACTGGCAATGCATCTTGTGCTGTCATGGCGCCGTGGTCTGAATATGAGTGGCATACGAAGCATCAATAATCAATGTACAAACAGCAGTGAGTCATAAATTTGACAGAAAATGTTATTCTTGCCTCAAACATCTGCAGCAATTCAGATTAAAGGGGATGTATGAATAGTGTAGGGAGACCCTCATGTGAGACAGCTGCTTTCCTGGCTGGCTGGTACTACAGTTCGTGCCATTATGGGCTAATAATTACACATGCTGGAGTGTTTCTCAGCCAATCAGCATGCAGGAAGTTTCCTACACGTTTTATAAATATATATATGTATTAATTGCAAAAAACTTTGTTAATGCTCTAATTAGGGTTACAGCAACACAAGTAGGGAAATGTGGCATTAGGGTTCCTAACACCCAACCCCCACCCTGCAGGCAGCAATAGGAAAAACCATTACGGTTTGACCTCTGCTGCATCGTTGCAAATCAGGTATGGGTTGTGCCTTGGGGTTGTCAGCTCTAACGCTCACCCCATTCCATCACTAAATAAGCTGAGCTGCGTACAGGATAGGAGAATTGGGTGAACGTTAGGGTTGACAACCCCTAAACACACTCCACGCCTGATCTGCGAAGACACAGGACAGGTCAAACCGTTATCGTTTTTCCTGTTGCTGCCTGCAGGGTGGGGGTGAAGTGTTAGGGTTGGGAACCATAACACCACATTTCCCTACTTTTGTCACTTTAACTAGTGCATTAATGAAGTTTTTTGCAATGAATTTCCTTACTTTTTAAGATAGTATAATAATATCCTCATTTGCCTGTGGGAGTGCAGGACCGTCTCGGCCCTACGCTTCCATTCCCCCCCTAGATGCATACATCCATGTTGCTGTGGAAGCACAGGGCCCATTTCAGTCAAGACAACAATTTATTTCCTTTATTGTATGGCATGTTGAAGTTTTTTTTATTTTTTTTTTTATTTTAGTCTTTGGTAACCGGGTAAGGCCCACTAGGCACAAGTGCCTGTTTTCAGGGGCAGCCTGGGATCACTGGGTAGTTAAGTGACTTAGAGTAACAGTATGCAAGTGGAGATTGTGAGAATCAAACACAGGTCTGTTCTGGTCTGCTGTATGTACCAAGTTCATTCACAGCTTGTTACTCTAACCTCTAGGCTATACTGCCAGCCCAAGTTCCAGTGTTATACTACAGAAATTTCAATTTTTTATATTGCCCATAAATGTTTTTTTTTTTTGTGGGGTATGTGTTATTCTTGTAGAAGTCATTAAGACCTTTGTTTTGATATACAGATTGTCCCTTAAATCTATAATATTGAGGGTGTCGTCACTTGTTGAAGTTCCAATGTTATCCTATGGAAATTTGCATTTTTTATTTTGTTAGCCTGCCCCTAAATATTTAGGAGGGAAATATGTGTTACTCCTGTAGTAGTCATTAAGACCTTTGGTTTGATATATACATTGCCCCTTAAGTCCAAATATTGAGGAAGTTATGGCTTACTGAAGTTTAAATGAGGGGAACAAACGAAGTCAAAATTATTTTTTTCATAGAAAGGCATTCTTTTTTGTATGAATGAAAAAAGCATAGGAAAAAAAATTACTATATTTCATATGGAAAAAGAATGAGGAAAAACTAATACCAAAATATTTTTTTGTAGGACAGCATCCTTTTTCTTTTTTTTCTATCCATGTAGCTTTTTGCTTCTCTGTGGCAATATATGCCATCTGTCAGGCCCCCTTCAGCTCCCAACCCCGTCAGCCTCCCCCATCATCTTCCCCAATCATCTTACCAGTGGTGTGACAGGGTAGAATAGGACCATGTCCCATTTGTTATAGAAAATGTGTTTAAATGCAAGGATCTGTCCTTTTCTGTCTGGTTACACACCCATATTTTCCTATGAGACATCGGACTTTATCAACCCGAACAGTCTCGCAATTCTTTGCCTCTCACTGTCTCAGTTTTCTCTTGCTATCTGTTTCACCTCCCTTGCACATCTATATCAGCCAATATAAAAATATGTGTAAATCAATGTATGGAAACGTAACTGATATTGGGATCACTATTGTTTACAAAATATATAGTGTTACTGCTGAAATGTAAATATTTATATTTTGAGATGATTGCAAAAACTCAAGAAGTTACATGAGTGCAGTTTTTAAGCCTTTTGCAGAAGAGCTGTGGAGATGGAGCCTCAGTTTTGGGACACTGTATTCCTGCCAGCACCTGCCTGAAATATACTAGAAAATATCAGGAAAAACAGGATGCTTGTTAAAAAAGGGAGATTACAAGAAAAAGGGACACACAGAAACTGAAGAAAGATTTTATTTCTCCGTACATAGTTATCCTGAACAAGTTTATTTTTTTTTATGTTACTGCAACTGCAAATAGTTTTGTTGAATTCTACAACTGTTCCTGGTTTTCCCTATGCTTCTTGACCTGTGCCTCGATGACAGTGGGGATCCACAAGAAGCAGGGTCCAAAAGCGTTGGAAGCTGTCGCACACTGCCATGGAGAGACATAGGCTTTTTTCTGTGTTTTCTCCCATCCTGACCCAGAGCTGTGGCTTACATGGTGGGCACATGTGGGTGGAGGCGCGCATGCGCTCCCAGAACCATATTCTCCTTCCAACCCCCTGACATAACATCAGTCCTCCAGACCTCTGCTCTGACACCCAGCCTCCACCAGATGTCATCCAACAGCGAGGAAACTTACCACCCTAATCAAGTAGACGAAAGCAGTCCAGCGGCCACTACTGTCATCACCCAGCCAACCCCCGCCACCCCCTGCAACCTGAGCTCGCCCCAAACCTGAGACGCTTGGCATGGCATGAAGTGTGGCATCCAGCGCGTCAACCCTCAGTGCCACCGGGCCAGCCAAAGGCATCCTTTTCACATGAATGAAAAAAGCATATACAAAAAGAATGCCTTCATACGATAAAAGACTCAGAGAGAAAGAGAAAAAAAAAAAAAAAGCCCAAATTCTTTTTTTTGTATGAAGCCATCCTTTTTCATATGGACCAATTCTTCTTCCATATGCCTATGCCTATACGAAGAAAGAAAACTGGCTCATGGAAAAGGATTTCTAAATGTTAAAAAAATAAATTTCAGGGGCATTTGTCCAGAAACTAAGTGCAGAATCCACCTAAAGGGGTCCCGATTAGCAAGATACATGTGTTGGTGTGTAAGCAGGAAGTCCTTTTTGTGGGTTTTGAAATTTATTTTTTAAAAACTAAAAACAGAGACAAGATGGCAGCCATACAAAAAAATACTTTTTTCTGCGCCCCATGTGAAAAAGGATCTTTTTCCATTCCAAGCAGCTATCCAAAAGACTGTACTGAGCATACTCAGAACTGAAATTTTAAAATGTAATAACGTTGGAATAGATTAATATTTCTTCACCAAATGGGTGAAAAGCCCATCTGTGGGCCAAGCCCTTTCTACCCTGAAAACTTCAGATCCAAATTCCAAACCAGTTCGGTGCTAGAAAGTAACAAATAAACAGCAAAAATAGCAATTTTTGTTTTAACTTTTTTCATTATCCAAATCTCAGAATCCGCATATCCAACCGGAAAGAAACTTGGCATGTCAAGAGATGCCCCCCCCACCACCACCAGAGACCGCACATGCAAAATTGTTTGCAAATCCACCTAATGATTGTTAAGATATTAAAGTGCAAAGTCTGAGGTTTAATATAGACACCCTGCTCAACTCTAACTATAGGAGTGCGGTTGCACCCCTGCAGTTAGGGTTCTTTCTTCACTTCTATATTAAACTCAAAATTTTGGACTTTAATAACTTTGCAACCGTTCCGCCGATTTCAATGTGATTTTTGCATGCACCATCAGGGACCAAGATCACTTGATGTGCCAAGTTTCGACGCAGTTGGATGTGTGGGTGTAGAGCTATGGAGTGTCATAAAATGTGGAAATTACTGTTTTGGTCAAATTTTTTGACATGCTGCTTTGCAAAAATGGCTTGGGAGTTTGGTCTGAAATTTTTAGGGTAGAGAGGGCTTGGTCCACAGATGTGCCTTTTACTGGTTTGGTGAAAGCAAATTACTTTGCTCTTGAGTTGTGGGGGTTTAAAGTTTCCTTCATTTCCCATAGGATAACATTGCATTGTGAAGTGTACACAGTTGTTTCTTTGTCACTCCGCTGTGAAGACATGGCTTGCAATTTTTATCTCAAATTTTCAGGGTACAAAGGGCTTGGTTTGGTGAAAGATATTCATTTGGTTTTTAGTTATACAAATTTCAAATTTTACTGTGGTTCCCATGGGATAACACTGCAATGTGAGGAGTTCCTTTGATGCTGCACACCACAGGATTGGAGATGAGTACAGTATCTTTAAAATTATGGATGGATGGCAGCACCGGACCCAGAGAGCCCTGCGCTCCCACACACAAATATGAATACTGTTATGGGCTGATTGGAGTGCAGGGCCTGCGCTCCCATAGGGAAATAATGATATGATTACAATATCTCAAAAATTATGGATGGATGCTAGTGCAGGGCCCATGGGCAAATAAGGATATAAATATACTATCTCAAAAAGTAAGGAAATCATTTGAAAAAAAAAATTTGTTAATGCACTATTTAGGGTTTCAGTGACAACAGTTGGCAAATATGCTGTTAGGGTTTCCACTCCTAACACCCCACCCTGTCCCTAACCCCAACACCCTACCCTCAACCTGCAGGCAGGAACCGGTGTGGGGTGTGCTGTGGGGCTGTCAACCCTAACACTCACCCCATTCTCATCTACTGTACTCATTTCAGCTTACTTACACATGGAATGGTGTGAGCGTTAGGGCTAACAACCCCATGGCACACCCTATGCCTGTTCCTGCCTGCAGGGTGGGGATGGGGTGTTAGGGTGGGGGCGGGGTGTTATAGCTGGAAACCCTAACAGCACATTTCACAACTTTTGTCACTGCAACCCTAACTGGCACATTAACAAATTTGTTTTTGCAAAAAATGTATTTCATATACACACACACACACACACACACACACACACACACACACACATATGCTATGTAATGGGCTGAACTGGGATATTCATACTTGGCTCCATAACTAAGGATCAGACCTGTACTCGTCAGTAGCAAAGCCATGGGTCTGTTATGAGGTCTAATCTTTACTAGAGGGGATAAATGTGGTTATCCCACAGCAGTACATTACAGAGGCTGTTCATACAACAACATTTAAAACTGGTATAATTTTAAATGAACTCTTTAAGTAAGCAATAAGACACGACAGGGTGTGCATGGAACAGATTTTACTGCACGGCTAGGGGCGTAATGAGGCACGAGGCCTTGGCCCAGTGCCTTTAGCCCCTGGCGTGCAGTAAAATCTGTTCCATGCACTCACCTGGAGTTTCTTATTGCACTTATAAAATGGGCTCCTGTTTTAAAAACTTTTTACATTTGGGAAAAGCATGTTTATATGTAGAAACAATAGATTTACTTGTGTGCATTTATGATCAAATAGTCCTTCCACTCACAACAAATGATGTCACTGATGATGTCATTGTATTGTTGCCTACCTTCTTCTTCCTGTTTTTTTCTGTTTTTCCCACATTCAAGATATGGAATGTTTATCATAGAATGTTTACCATGGAATACATGGATTCAAAATTCTGCTCAGTTCCATTGGCAGAATGTTTTCTGCTAACACTCTGTATGCATAGACAACAAAGGGCTTTTGTTACAGCCAGAGCCTCAGTTATCTCTCTGTCAGGACAAGAAGAAGAGTTACCTGATGAGCAGGTAAAGATAGAAGGGGATTTTCACTGTAAGCAAAGAAACAGTTGTAGTGAAAACTATAAACAATACTTATGGTTTCTAATTTGTTCATGTGTGTAAGGAGAGTGTGATAATCAAGGAAACTACCGTTAAATTAATTTGTTTTATATTTTATTTAAGGTAGTTTTATTTTTAGGGCCCAGATGAAGTTTTTTTTTTTACAGTGTAAAGGTAGCAGCCATGTTTGTGGTGGAAGATCAGTTCTGGCTGTAGGGGGCTAACTGAAATGCCTGTGTTCCAAATGCCCATTGATCTGGTTTCCAGACTCTTCACAGTCCTTTTTTTTAGCCATGTGTAAACCATATTTTACACATAAATAACAGCCAATCAGATTCCATGATTTTACCCTGCCATTTTATAATGAAGATTTAACTGTTTTTGCCACAGTTCAGCTGCTGAAAGATTTGAAAGCAGAAGAGCCTTATGATGTCATCAAGCATTATTGAAGCTGTTCTCTCATTGGTTAAGAATGTTTTTATGACATGCATACATAAGAAATTTATTTTATGTATGTATGTGACTGATGACATTTGTACATAAAAATAACCGTAATTTCTCGTGTATATGTGGCATAAGGTCTAGCGAACAGGATATAGTAGTGCTGCCCTATTCTCACTCCAGTTGTACAAATAAGGGACATTTCATAGGAAATGCAAGAATAAGCATTTTACTCACTTGGAAATGTTGCCAACAATGCTGCCTAGCAATCAGAGGCAGAACGAAACAGAGCCCTAAGTACTCTAATAACCCTAAGCGATTATTTAACTACACATTTAAATATATCTTGTAACATGGCAATAATAGTTAAGTGAGAAAAGGAATGAGTAATTGGTTAAAACCGATCATGTGATCGTATCTGAACCGTGCATTAATTACAGCCTCTCCTTATCCTGGGTCGCGCTCACTGATAATGTCATGCTCCTGTATACTTGTACTACCTGTGTATCTAACTGTTATTTGTAAATTATTCTGTAATACTTTCAGGCAATTGTTATCTCTGTAACCCCTATTCTGCTTCTTTGTTGGAACTTACCCGCTCCAGATTGTAACTGTTCTCCAATGCTCCTGATTGTACTTGTTGTCCGTGTATCCTCTCCCTTGTAATTACCCTGTTATTCTCCCGGGTCGCACCTGAAAATAGGCACTGGTTGTCTAGTGTGCTTACCCGATTACCAAAAGCAAATAAATAATAAATAAATATGCCCTGCTGTGTAATACCAGGATTCGCCACATGCCTTAGCTGAAATTTGAATTTCCCCCACCCACCCAGTGGACACAGTAGATACCCTAGTGAGTCGTGGACCTGAAATTAAACAGTACAGTGCCAAAGAACAAAAAGTGTTCTACTGTCAGCATGGCACAGGAAGCTAAAAATAATTTGTTAGAGAACTGTGCACCCGCAAAGAAACTTACCACCTCATTGCAGTCTCAGAATGAGAACAGTTCCAAATACACCAGAAACAGTGACAAAACAAGTGAGGAAGTGTATCCCATAATGTCTCCAAGTAATATCCCGCTGCAATTCCGTGGCAATAATCCATTCAATGTTTCGAGATGTAGCGGTAACGGGCCTGTGAATTTAAATTGTAGATCGCTGGACAAGTAACAGAAACATAGAATTTGATGGCAGATAAGGACCGCTTGGCCCAGCTAGTCTGCCCATTTCCCTACCTAATGGCTAAGCTACAGATCTTCATTAACTAACAGCCTATTTCTTCCAACCCCCCCCCCACTAGAACTGCCTTATGTCTGTCCCATGCATTCTTGAATTCCTGCACTGTTTTTGACTCCACTACTTCCTCAGGAAGGCTGTTCCATGTATCCACAACCTTCTCCATGAAAAAATACTTCCTCACAGTACCTCTGAGCCATCCCCCCTCTATCTTCAAATTGTGTCCCCTTGTTCTTGCACATCTCTTTTTCTGAAAGATGCTATCCTCTTGGACTTTGTTGAGTCCCTTGACATACTTGAAAGTTTCTATCATGTCCCCCCTCTCCTCAAGGGTATACATATGAAGCTCCTTTAATCTCTCTTCATAGGTCTTCTGGTGTAGACCTTGCACCATTTTAGTCGCCCTCCTCTGGACAGCCTCCATCCTGTCTATGTCCTCACGGAGATGGAGACTCCAGAACTGCACACAGTACTCCAGATGGGGTCTCACCAACTGTCTGTACAGAGGGATAACAACTTCCTGTTTTCTACTGGTGATGCCTCTCCCTATGCATCCCAGTATCCCGCCAGCCCTCCTTACTGCCTTCTCGCATTCCTTGCCCACCTTAAGGTCATCTGATAGGATTACCCCCAGGTCCCTTTCCATTTTTGTCATTGTTAGTATCTCACCCCCCCATTGTGTACTCTTCCCCTGTGTTTATGTTTCCCAGGTGCATTACTTTGCACTTTTTTGCGTTGAATCTAAGCTGCCATACATTTAACCATTCCTCCAACCTTGCCAAGTCCCTTCGCATCTTTTCCACCCCACCTTCTGTATTGACCCTGTAGCAGATCTTTGTGTCATTTGCAAAGAGACATACTTTTCCTTCCAGTCCATCTGCAATGTCACTTATAAAGACATTAAAGAGGACTGGTCCCAGTATTGAACCCTGCAGTACCCCACTAATAACCCCCCCTTTCTTCAGAGTGGACTCTGTTTACTGTTGCCCTCTGCATCCTGTTTTCCAGCCAATTTTTTCCTAGGCTACCACCTTGGGGCCCACTCCAAGGCTCGCTAACTTGTATACTAATCTTTTGTGTGGGACTGTGTCAAATGCCTTGCTAAAGTCTAGGTAGGCCGTGTCCACGGCCCCTCCCTGGTCTACTACTTTGGTCACCCAGTCAAAGAAATCTATTAGATTTGTCTGACACGACCTTCCTGCTGTGAATCCATGCTACCTTGGGTCCTTTGCCCCATTGGCCTCTAGGTACTCAACCACTGAGGTCGAACTAACAGGTCTGTAGTTTCCTGCTTCTGTTTTGCTCCCACTTTTGTAAAGGGGAATCACATCTGCCCTCCTCTAGTCTTCGGGTACCATACCATCCTCCCATTTGTTAAAATGGGTAGTCAGTGGCGTCATGAGTTCTACCCTTAGTTCTTTTAGAATTCTGGGATGAATCCCATCAGGTCCCATTGCTTTGTCCACCTTCAATTTTAAGAGTTCTTTCAGAACCCTTTCTTCTGTGAATGGACTGGTATTGATCTCCCTATCCAGAGTGCTTCTATTCTTTGATTTAGGTACCCCCCCCCACTTCTTTTTGGGAATACTGAGCAGAAGAATTTGTCCAGTATCCCTGTTTTTTACTGTCACTTCTGCCTCCCTTCCCTTTATTAAGCCTCACTATCCCTCCTTTGGTCTTTCTTTGCTCCCTAATATACCTATAAAAGGTGTTATCCCCTTCTTAACTGAGTTGGCTATCTTTTCCTCAGTTTGGTCCTTTGCTATTCTGAGAGCCTTCCCTGCTTCCTTCTGCTTTAACTGGTACAGTTCTCTGTCCTGCTCCTTCAGTGTTTCCTTATACTTCCTGAATGCTACCTTTTTCTCCTTAACCTTCCCCGCCACCTCTTTTGAGAACCTTAGTGTTTTTTTTCCCTTTGTTTCGTTTTGTCGATTTGCTTCACACAAAGGCTTGTTGCCTCTGTGATGGCTGTTTTGATTTCTCCCCCCATTGTTCCTCTGCCCCTCGTTCTTGCCCATTTGCTAGTGCTTTTTTGAGACACTCTCCCATTTTCCCCAAAGTCAGCCCTCCTAAAGTCCAATACTCTTGCTTTTATATGGCTTGACTCTATGACTGTATTTGTCATGAACCACACTGTTTGGCGGTCACTTGTTTCCAGATGGCTACCCACTTCTAAATCCAAAATCATTTCTCTGTCCCCATTTGACAGTACCAGGTCTAAGATTGCTCCCTCCCGAGTGGGTTCCAATACTAGCTGTCTGATGCATGCCCCCTGTAGGGCATCAAGAATAACACTGCTCTTAGATGTGGCTGCAGCAAGGTGCTCCAGTTAACATGTGGCATATTTTGGTCCCCCATCAACTAATATCTCCCCTTTTTCTGTCATTCTAAGGATGCCTTCTATTACTTCCTTGTCTATTGCCTCTCCCCAAGATGGGGATCTGTATAAACCCCTGTGCAGACTGTGGTGCCATTTCTTGTCTCCAGGGTGACCCACAGTGCCTCCTCTACTCCGTTTATCCTTTAGTTTGGTTGCTTTGATTCCTTCCCTTCCCTTATATAGAGAGCTCCTCCTCCTCCTCTTTTACCCTCCCGGTCCCTCCTGTAGCTTGTGTACCCTGGTATGTTGACATCCCAGTCATGGTTCTCTGTGTACCATGTTTCCGTGACTGCCACAATATCCAGATGTCCCCCTTCCATCAAGGCCACTAGTTCAGGGAGCTTGTTACACAGACTATGGGCATTGGTGCTCATCACCCTCCATTTTTTGATGGCTTTATCCCTTTTAGCCCCATCCCTGTCCTTACTGCCTTTTTCTGCATTTACCCCTGTCCTGCTCCCTACTGACTTCTCTACCTTGGTGTTTGCTTCTCTAACTACTATTTTTTGTTGGGGGCTGGGTTTCCCTGCTCCTTTTCAGTGCCCCCCTTGAGCTAGTTTAAATGCTTGCCAATGAAGCATTTAAACTCATCACCTAGGATCCTGGTTCCCCTCCCAGACAGATGCAGACCATCACGCCAGTATAGGCCTGCATCCCTCCAGGTGGACCCCCTGTCACCAATGAAGCCAAAACCCTGAGCTCCACACCAGTTTATCAACCATTCATTGAATCCTATGGTGTGGAGTACCCTAGTATCACCCTTACCATAGACAGGCACCACCTCAGAGTAGTTTACTGTATGTGCTACTTGTCTTAAGTGTGTCTCCTCAGCTCTTCAAACTCTTCTTGCACTGCTCTGATCCCATTCTCAGCCAGGTTATTTGTCCCTAGGTGGACAACGACATCCGGCTCCCTCCCTCATGCAGCTGCTCCCGCTATCCTGAGGATTTGTTCCCCATCCCTCCAAGCCGTGGCACCAGGCAGGCACCTTACCTCCCTCTCCCCTTCCTCCCCAGTTCTAACCCCTTAACGATCGAGTTCCCCACCAGAAGTGGTTTCCTTCCCCTGTGGAGTCCCATGCCACCCTCCTGTGGGTCTCCTTTGTGGAGGTTCCCAGCATCCTCCTTGGTCTCCACTGCAGGTGCCTCCATAGAGGAATCACTCTCCACCAGAACAGCTTATGAATTGTGGAGAAGTACAACTGGAGGAATGCACCTCTGTTCCACCACCCTCTTCCTCCCTGAGCCCACCTTGGTCCAACCACTCCTCTTTCTTGGCAATCTCTGAGGTAGGGGCAGTGGCCCTGGTGGTCCCTGGGAGGGAGAGGAGGTCCCCCGAATCCTAGCCAACTCAGCCTGGAGATGAGCAACCTCTTCTCCTCTCAGCCCAGATAGGTGCCTGCAGATGGGACAACACCGCACCCTCCAGAACATCTCCCGGAAGACTGCTGCTCCACAGCTACTGCACTGCACCACTCCTATCATATCTTATTTGTGGTCCCTTAACTGTTCGTTTATATACTTCCTCTTTCCTCTCTCTGTTTATTTTTTTTGTTTCTGTTTAAATTTTTATATACATTTTTTTTTCCTCCCTACTTTCCAACTGCCTCTGTGCCCTTAAAAGGGGCACTGTCAGCTTTATTCCTCCGTTTTCGTTAATCTCTGTGCAGTATACCTTTTGGCACACACTTAAGTAATTATCACTGCAGAATTACCCCATGGACTTAAACAAATACCTTATACATGAATATTTAGTGAAGTTCCTATTTCCCTCAGGTCCTCCAGTACTCCACTGAGACCGGAAGCATAACCCCATTAAGGACACGCGCCAGGACTGAGCGCGGTCACAAAGTGGCATTTTATGCTAAGCCAGCTTAAGAACATGCTGCCGATATAAGCGTCTACATCGCGAACCGCTCCTAGTAATTTAAAATTAAAACCGAGCCCTGTGTGGCTTGCAATTTACTTTTTAAAACCGATGCACTTAAATTTTAAGTAGTACAGCAGTTACGTAAAAGTATAGCACTTAAAAAAAGTCTCTTTTTAATAAAGGATTATTATAGTAATAGTAATATAAACAAGCATTTGTCAATGTTGAATGTTTGCTTGCTGGTATTAGCACTGGAACTGCAGGAGTTAGACAGATGCAGAATAGGAATGGCAGTGAAGTACTGAACTTCACACCAACCTCACCTCCACCCTGCAAAGACGGACAGGCATTGGGGTATGCATTTGGGTCGTCGCCCATAATGTTCATGGCATTTTACCTCACCCTATCCTGCAGACATCGACAAGTGTTTGAAGTGTGCCTTGCAGTGTTCGGATTTACGGTCACCCCATTCCATAAGGACATACACTGAAATGGGTGCAGTATAGGAGAATGGGGTGAACTCTGGGGCCGAAGAGTCCAAGGCACACCTTGATGCCTGTCACTGGTTGCAGGGTGGGGGTGGAATGGCATGAGCATTACAGTCAGCAATCAAAGGCACACCCCTGATGCCTGTCAGTCTGTACATGGTGGGACATTATGGTTAGAAACCCTAATGCTCTGGGTGTTTGTTGGTATTTGCACTACAAATTTTCAACATGGCCTTTTTGTGACCCACACCTCATGAAAGCCTTTGGAACCTCTTCTCATGAACAGTGGCACTGTGATTTTGTTACTCTGTCCTGAAGTTTGAGTTCTCACAGCAACCGTGCCACTGTGTGCCAGATGTACAAAAACACAGATCGGACAGGATGTGAAGAATGACAGCCGTTGCATTCATAGGGAGGTGTAAAGAGATGGCTATGTTGAAAATCTGTAGGGAAAATACTAGAAATGCTCAAACTTCCCAGCGTATGTGGAAACTGCACAACACATGCGCATAACAGTCATTCAGTGGAATTATTTCGCCAGATTTTCAACATACGCATTTTGTGACCTCTGCTCATGAACACTGTCACTGTGATTTTCTTCATCTGTCCCGAACATTGATTTCCCCTCAGCGACCACGCTATTCTGCGCCAGATGTGTAAATGCATATTTTGGTCAGGATATGAAGAATGACAGCTGTACTGTTTATAAGGAGGTATGAAAAAACACCAATGTTGAAAATCTGGAGTGAAAATGTTATAAATGTGTGAAATTACAAGGGTGCGTGGAAACTGCGCAACATATGCTTGTAACACAGTCATTTCATGGACCTTTGTCACTAAATTTTCAACATAGGCATTTTAGCACCCCTGCTCATTAACAGTGTCACTATGATTTTCTTAATCTGTCCCGAACACCGACTTCGAACAGTGACTGTGCGTGCGAAAACACATTTCGGACAGGATGTGAAAAATGACAGCTGTACTGTTCATAAGAAGATCTGAAAAAATACCAATGTTGAAAATCTGGAGTGAAAATACTACAAATTTGCGAAGTTTGATGGAAATTGCACAATGCACACTTGTAAGACAATCATTTTATGGACGTTTGTCATCAAATTTTCAACATAGGCATTTTAAGACCTCTGCTCATGAACAGAGTCATTGCGATTTTCTTAATCGGTCCCAAACACTGATTTCTCAGAGAGATTGTGTTATTCTGAGCCACAAGTGCGAAAACATATTTCAGACAGGATGTGAAAAATGACAGCTGTACTGTTCGTAGGTGTGAAAAAATGCCAATGTTGAAAATCTGGAGTGAAAATATTACAAATTTACAAAGTCATTTTTTTGGATTTTTTTCACCAAATTTGCAACAAGGCTTTTTGAGAGCCCACCTCATAAACAGTAGCACTATCGCTTTGTTAAATTGGTCCCGGAAGGTGATTCCACGCAGTGACCGCGAAATCACCTTTCGGGACAGAATATGCCATGACAGTGACTGAATTCATGAGGAGGGGCCCTAATAAACCCTATGTAAAAATTTGGTGCCAAAAGTAAAAATAAAATGGTCAAATAGCTATGATAAGCAGAAAACCCCTATTTATGCCATTATACAGCTTACCAGCATTTCTTCAGTTAAGTGGTCAGCTTTAAAGAGTGCAGACATGTTCCTAATCCACCAAAGATTATGCGCACTGGGCTCGAGGTAAGTATAGGGTGAGGGTGCAGCGGGGAGGTGGGGTGTGCAGAGGGCGGGCAAAGGTTGGGGGGCACGAGTGACTGCAAGGGACTG
This sequence comes from Neoceratodus forsteri, assembly GCA_016271365.2. Lineage (NCBI taxonomy): Eukaryota > Metazoa > Chordata > Ceratodontiformes > Ceratodontidae > Neoceratodus > Neoceratodus forsteri. Next base: position 1,544,427,645 of record CM028131.1, on the reverse strand, counting down.
TTTGCTTTGTTTTAGGGACACAAATTAAACTAAGGACGACGGGGAAGGCCAAATTTTTTTTTTTTGTCAGGTTTTTTTTACACACTGGCGTGGGCTCCCAGTATGTCACCTGCATTTTGAGGGAGGGGGGACTGAACCGAGGGGACTGGGCCTCCCCATCGGCAAAGAAAGACTATTTGGAGGAGGGCATGATGTTGAGGGGGAGTGGGCTCCCCCGTTGGCAAATGAACTGTGTCAGGGACATGCAACAGGTGGATTGGGCACCCCCTTTGGCTTTTACAGAGCTCTGAAGCAGCGGCTATGCCACTACCATGCTGACATGAATGTTACACCAGGCAAGGTACCACCCTGCAATGACAGGTCGCTCCCTCACTGCAGTGGAATGGCTGATGCTGCAATGACGAGACGGCCCGTGATTGCAGAGGTGAAATCATTTTAAGTTGGTGGCACTTCTGCAGAACCAGTGTCATTGGGTGAACACTGCCAAGCCCACAAATGCAGTGCCGGCACTGGCCACCGCAGTGCTGCACCTCCAAAACCCACTTCTCTCCTAAGCTGCCACATAATGTTTCTTGCGCACATGCACAAGCAAACATAAAAAGGATAGTTCCAAAATCAATACTACTGTTTTATTAATATAAGCACAGTCCTATAAAGAAAATAAAGACGAAATTCTTGAATGCTGTGTGTGTTTCATAGCATCATAAATATTAGAATATTAGCCATGTTACAAGTGCATTAAGCCACTCGACAGGAGGCATTTACAAGGAATTAATGCGTGGTTGTAGCACTCGGTCTGTGGCCCCGTGCAGCCCCCCCCAACCAAACCATGCATTAATTCCCTGTAAATGCCTTCTTTTGAGTGGATTAATGCTTACATAAATCATGTTCAAGATTTCTGTTTTACAAAAAAAAAAAAAAAGGCACAGAGTTGTAACATAAAATCAAAATGTTTTACTTTGTAGAAAATTAGAGATACCTGTGTAGGAAATACATTGTGCTAACTGAATTTAGAACCTAAGACTCTGGAACTGTTTGCATGATACATCTTTTTATGATTGTAACAGTACCTGGACTGTTTAAAAATAAACAGTCCTGACTGGCTAAAACAATAGTGTATCATGATTTATAATAGACGCAAAAAGACCAGGGGCCCGATTCACCAATGCTCCGGGAATGCTGCAAGCCACGGGTGACCTGAATATATGGCACATGGGCTTGCAGTATTCCCTGTTGGCGATCAGGATTCTGGATCCCATGCACTGACTGCCACATGTCAGACCAACTTTGTTGGGGTCTAGCTTGTGGCAGTCTTAGGTATATATTTATGGGGTCTGTGCCAAACATTTGCCACAAGTTGCCGTAAATCAGGAAAACTGTTGCAAATGCACCCGATCTTCGTGAATTGGGTGCAGTTTGCGGCAAAGTGTTTGTTGCGGCTGCACCAAAAAACAGGTTTGACGCAGAGCTTGGCATGACCCATGCGTCCCTGTTCTGAATTGGGCCCCTAGAGTCTATTGTGTTAGCCTCCTGCCATCCAGACAGCTGCAGCATTCAATACTGCATGAAACAGATGCAGCCGGTTGGCCCGGTGGTGCTGAGGGCTGAGGCACTGGATGCCTTACCTCGTGCCACGCCGGCAACCTGGGTTTGGGAATGGACTCGGGTCATCAGGGAGCTGGAATGGGGGTGGGGGTGGGTGGGAACAGGACTGGGCAGCCAACAAGCAGCTCTCCTCTCCCAGGGTTGCTGCCACTTCCCTGTAGTCCCACCGCCACAGGGTGGAGGTCTGGTGGTCAGTGTAAGCGAAGGGGTGACACGTACTGGGAGGGCGCCTTCACACGAGCATGCGCGGCTGAGGTACAGGGATGAGTTACAAGGAGAAAATGGGACAAAAAACACTAAAATACATATGTATATATAAAAATAGATGCAGCCATTCTTAAAGTAGTATTTGTTAGTAGGCAAAAAAATGTCATCATATAGTGTTTTAGCATTAATATATTTCTAATATAGATTCCTCACCAGTATATTTTTATTTTTCTTACGTGTTTTTAACACAGTTTTTATGACTGTTATCATTAATGACTCGCAGTCTGGCAGTATAGCCTAGAGGTTACAGGAGCGAGGTGAGAACAAGTATGATACATCCAGCAGACCAGACCTGAGTTTGATTCTCACAACCTCCACTTGCATACTGTGTGACTCTGAGCAAGTCCCTTAACCATCCAGTGCTCCCAGGTCGCCCCTGAAAACAGGCACTTGTGCCTACTGGGCCTTACCTGGTTACCAAAGACTAAAATAAAATAAACATTTTTAAAGATGTCCACCACTATCAATTTTTACAAATCCCCTCCCTCTAGGTTATTTTCTGACTTTACATAGAAACACAGAAATATGGAAACGGACGGCAGATAAGACCCAGTAGGCCCACCCAGTCTGCCCATTTTCCCTACCTGCTGTAAAAACCACAAACCCTACTTGATCTTCGGATTTATTCTTTCCTATTGCTAGGGTTCCCCTATGCCTATCCCATGCATTTTTGAATTCCCCTACCGAGTTAGCCCCCACATGGTTACACTTTATGCAGTCATCTCGGCCACGAGTGAAGCCCCCAAGACTGAATCTACGCAAATTGAAGAATTTGGAATGTAGGTTAGAACTCTTTACATGCTGGACTCATGCTGTGGATGTATTAGGTGAGTGCTAGCACCCATGTTTGATAGTAAACTACACAGCACCACACCAAAATAATTTATTCACAATGGGTGTAGCCAGAGAGCAGGAAATTTCAAAAACCTGAAAACCCCCCCATATCTTATTTCAGGAGTAAGATGCAATGAAGAAAATGGATCTGTTGATGTTTCTGCCAGAAATGTCATTATTGCTAAAAAAAAAAAAAAAGGTATGGTGACCCCCTGCTAACAACTACTGCGGCTTTAAATGGAGATTGCTGCCAGTGAATGCTGTACACACTGGCACTGTGGAGAGGAAACCTAATAGAGGCGGAAACCTCTGGGCACCGGAGGTCATGTTATCCACCTGTTCCACCCAGGTATACTGATATACTAAATTCTGCGACTCAGGTGCACTCCTTGTGACCCTCCCCTTCCCTCTCCCAATGAATTAAATGCTGTACTATTCTCCACGAGAAATTCATCTAACTTGAGTCTGACCGATTTTAAACTCCTCACTCGCACTGGTTCCTTTTGGAGCTTGTTCTACAGTTTTAACACTCTGGGGATAGAATGCCCCCTCACATTAACCTAACCCCCCATGCTTAGGGTATATTTTTACTGCCCTGAGCAAGATGAAAATGTCCCTCCCAATCTGTCCCAATCCGTTAAAATATTAAAAACAGAAATCATATCTCTTCATAGCCTTGTCTTATCAGTCTGCCTTGGTCTTGGACCGCACGTACCCCCACCTCCCTCCTGAGTGTATTAAACATGTGACTGAATACAAAACATGCCGAGGGCCAGAAAGGGGAGACTGGCTGGCTAGCCTGAATTTTTATTTATTTGTTTTTGTTAACCGGTTGAGGTGCACTACCCAAAATAAATGACTATTTTCAGGCACGACCCTGGCGGTTACAAAGTAGCGGCACACAACACATGACAAAAGCCATAAAAACAATACAGGGACAGAATGTTCAGCAACCGGAGTATGTCACAATACAACACGCAGAGTAAATAAAAATACACAATAGTAAAACTTAGCAGCACACACAAGATAAATGTTTCACAAGAATACAATAGTGAAAGTAAACCGAATACAGAATGGAAACAGCTTAGCAGCATATCTAAGATAGATATTGTACAAGATAAGTGCCATCACAAAGAGAGGCAGAGGCAAGTTTTGGCATACATATCAAACAGTACAGTGCAAGTAATACAGTGAATACAAAGTAAGTAAGGCAGTTACAAGACGAGTGCAAGCAGTGCAGCTGTTACAGGGTGGGTAAGGCTGTTGCAACCAGGAGATTTACATGGTCCCCAGGCAGGGTTTGGAGAGGGAAAACCGCGAGAAGGAGGAGCTTAGTAAGAAAGGCGAGATGCAGATAGGAAGGGCAAGGGAGTGCGATGGGCAGGGGGTGGATAAGAGTTTGAAAGGCGGAAAGGAGGTGAAGCAAGAGTAGGTAGTTGAGGATGCAGGGTTAATTAGGAGGATAATACCTTTGCATGGCAGGCAATTTGAGTACTACTGGCCCCCAAAATTATGGCTCAGGAGAATGGGCCCACTTGAAATAAATGGCCCTTTCAAGTCGTGTGTGTGCGTGTGTGTGTGTGTGTGTGTGTTTGGGGGGGGGGTTGGGCTAGGGAGGGTGGATTAGTGTATAAAAAAAGACAGTGTCTACTCCTGTCATCACACAGGAGCCTGATTAAAAAAAAAATTAAAATTAAAAAAAATCTACGTGCATGTGTGTGTGTTGGAGGGGTTGCGGAGTGGACAGCTGGAGCTGGCTGATTTGGGGAAGGGGGGTAGTCCAAGGGCACTGCCTGGGGAGGGCTAAATTTTCTTAGTTTTTGTGTGTGTTTTTTTAGGGTGGGGATCCCAAGGCCAAATAAGAGGAATAATGAAAGGTACTCTGTACTCTGACTTGAGCACAAATTACCCCCATTATTTGTGGCAATCAGAAATTAACATCTGTTACTCCCACAGACACTACTGGGGAAGAAAAAAAATAAAGTGCATTTTTCTAGTTTCCCGCCCAGACGTTACAGTTCACATCAACAGAATTCAAATCTCATGACATTTAAAACAAAAAGTAATAATATGAATTTCAGTCCATTACATTCTCTGTTACAAAAGCCCTTTGCGTGAAAACAGGCCCTTTGCCCTTCCAACTTCATCTGTTCCGGAGAATGTTCCTGTTCTAAAAGCAAAATCCGATAGCATTAGCCGAAACAGCCGACGTGGTCAGATGAAACATGCTGGGGGATCCTTCATCCTCCTCAACCCTAAGGATACTGTCAACCTCCTAATTAGTGAATGAATGAACCATAGACAGTATAGCTTAGAGGTCAGAGTAGAGTAATGAGCTGCGAATGACCTTGGTACATCCAGCAGATCTGAGTTCGATTCCCACAGCCTCCACTTGCATACTGTGTGACTCTAAGCCAGTCACTTAACCACACAGTGCTCCCAGGTCAGCCCTGAAAACAGGCACTTGTGCCTAGTGGGCCTTAACCGGTTACCAAAGACTAAAATAAGTAAGTTCAGCTGAGGGGTTGGGGAGGCTATTGCTAAACATACCTGCTTCCCACAGCAGGGGATTCCTCACTGTCTAACTATGAGAGGAAAGCTGACAGGGTGGGTGGAGTGATAAACAGAATGTACATAAACCACCAAGACAACATTTCAACTCGAGTGGTCCCCAATGCTGTTACTTACCATAACGTTCTCCTTGTAATGATAATAGTTCTGTCCTGCTGTGTTGCTGACAAAACCGTAGTCACTATGATCCAGTTGACAGAACTGCTCTGGTACACTGTTTGCCCGTTGCATATTTCCTGCAGAAAATGAACACACAATTTCAGACTAACGAAGACATCTGGGATAAAAATATTATGTTTGCAGCTTTTAAATGGCACTGGCTGTTTAGACTGGCAGCTGACATTTTGCTTCATAGGAACAGAATAGCACTCCAAGCAGACATCGGCGGTATAAAAATTGTTTATAAAATAATGTTTTTACAAAGTTTCCCCAAGGGCATCGTTAAATAAGCAATGCTTAAACCACAGCTCACTCTTGGCGGAATTGACACTCTTTTGTAAATTTCATCTCCTCTGCGAGTTCAAGCTTGCTTGCTAATAAAGTTGAAACTAATCCTGAATGACTGTATCAGCAGTAGTACAAAAATCTAAATGTTATCAGTTTCACTTCTGTGTAATACATTCTAAAAATTGACAACATTATTTTTCAGTGTTTATTTTGTGTTTAGGTTAGATATTTACATAGCAACAAAATAGATGCTGTGAAATAGTGTTAGATTTATCTGTAAACAAAATGAGGGTGTGCTGATCTCAATTTGTTTCAGTGCTTCTTCCCTGTTGTATTTCGCTTCCTTGACAGTTTTGAATTATTTTGCCCCCAAAAGTTGATTTTTGATCAATTCTGCAAAATCCTGCACCAGTAAAAAATTGTTTTCTGCGCTACAAGTAAGGATTAACCCATGGCAGAGTGGGTCTACTTGGAAATTAGTCCACGGCTTGTGGAGGGCTGGACCATGAGGCTGCAGGCCAAGTAGTTCCAGCCAACCAGCCGTGGAATAATTCCCAAGTAGACCCATGCTCTGTAGTGGGTTAATTCACATGTAACATGGGGAAGAGAAAGAGTTCAGTGCTCTTTTTATGTTTCTCTTCCTCATGTTACATTTGCGTAAACGTTATTTTAAAGTGCAAATTTACAAAGGTTCTGGGAGGATATTAAGGTTCCTACTATGGGGAAGAGAAAGGGGATTGCACCTGACTAGTGAAATGTTATACTGAAACAGCCTGATTTATTTATTTATTTTTTTTTAATAGTGTGAGTGCAATGGTGGAATTACTGATTAAATGCAGATGTGATCGACATTTCAGAATATGTGCTCATTTTGGCCGACTTACTTTTGTGTACCATGGAATCATCTCCATTTTTCTCCTATGTCTGCTGTTTGGGATGTGGATGCTGTGCATTATGGGAAATGCATATATTTAAGTGAAACTTCTGGACATTGTTCCTGCAATACCAGACCGGCCAAGAGATGGATGGATGGCAAACAATGCTAGCAGCACAACACTGTTTTACACCCAATTTTTGATCAATTTCCAAATGTACTGAATTGAGCCAGTCTGCAAAAAAAAACTTTCAAACCCCCCAAAAAAAGCACATTACATTTGCATAAAAATAATTTTAAAGTGCAAAATTATAAAGGTTCTGAGAGGATATTAAGGTTCCTACCATGTGCAAGAGAAAGAAGGTTGCACCTGACTGGAGAAACTACAGGCTGTTTTTTTTTTCTAATATTGTGAGGGCAACGATGATCAATCATTGACTTGATGACATGCAGATGTGATCAACATTTCAGAATATGTGCTCATTTTGGTTATGTGACAGTTTTGTAACCCCCCTCCCCCCCACTGGACACTCCCCTTCAACCACTCCTTGCCTCTAAAATTCTACTGCAGTAGTTTCTTTGAGTCTCCCTTGACTCTTTCACTTTTCTACCACGATGCTTTGGCTTCCTGTTGTGGTATTCTCCTTCCTTACTGCCCCGCTAATTTCTACTTTGGTCCATGGTGGTGACTGTGTCGAGGCTTGTTAGCTGTCTGAGAACTTGTTCTAAATGAGTTAAGACATGAGCATTTCTTTTGTAATACCACAAGTTAAGCTTGTGAATAAAAGCTGCCATAGAAACATAGATTTTGACGGCAGATAAGGACCGCTTGGCCCACCTAGTCTGCCGATTTCCCTGCCTAACGGATAAGCTGCAGATCCTAGCTAACCAAACAACCTACTTCCTCCTACCCCCTACTAGAATTGCCTTATGTCTGTCCCATGCATTCTTGAATTCCCCCACTGTTTTTGACTCTACAATGTCCTCATGAAGGCCATTCCATGCATCTACAACCCTCTCTGTGAAGAAATACTTCCTCATATTGCCTCTGAGCCATCCCTGGACCCCCTCCATCTTTAAATTGTACATCCTTGTTCCGTGTTCTTGCACATCTCTTTTCCTGAAAGATGCTACCCTCTTGGACTTTGTTGATTCCCTTGAGGTATCTGAAAGTTTCTATCATGTCCCCCTCTCCCTCCTTTCCTCAAGGCTATACATCTTAAGCTCCTTTAGTCTTTCTTCATATGTCTTCTGGTGCAGACCCTGCACAATTTTGGTTGCCCTCCTCTGGACAGCCTCCATCCTGTCTATGTCTTTACAGAGATGAGGTCTCCAGAACTGTACACAGTACTCCAGATGTGGTCTTACCAACTGTCTGTACAGAGGGCCAACAACTTCTTGTTTTCTACTGGTGAAGCCTCTCCCTATGCATCCCAGTATCCCCCCAGCCCTCCTTAGTGCCTTCTCACATCGCTGGCCCACCTTTAGGTCATCTGATATGACTACCCACAGGTCCCTTTCCATTTTTGTTGTTGTCAGTATCTCACCCCCATTGCGTACTGTCAGTAGGGAAATATAAAAAAATATGCTGAATGGAAGAGGTACCTGTTTAAAAAGCCAGAAAGTCACAGTGAACTCTGCCTTGAATAAAATAAGTATGCAGAGACATCAAACTCCTTTATTGTTACTCATGTACATTCTCCCCACTGTTACTTTGTGCACATATTCACCAGAGCTTCATATTCCCCCAGTGTTACGAGCCTGTGCTCGAGAAGGATTTTGCCGCCAGGCTGTTCACTCGCTGAAAGCTTATTCTCGCATGTTGCAACTTGCACCAGCCTCCATGGTGACATGCCCCGTTTGCCGTCCCCTATGCTAACTTTAGTGCAATCCCTTAAAAGCGCGCCTTGCATCTGCGACTTGCATGCGAATAACAAAATGCAGCACTAAAGTATACAAGTTAAAAAGAAATACGAGTCTGGTGGGCGTGTTAATGAAAGTTATGGGCACCCTATAATACTAAGGGTAGCCCATAATTTCACGAATGCCGGGATGCTCCGTCGGCTTGCCGACTGAATGATTATATTGGGCTCTTTTGTATCTTATGAAAAACGTTACAGTCTGTAGAAGTCACTTAAAATCTACCCTTGTTTATGACTTCTGTTCCCTGGCTAAACCTTTACTGAAAGTCTGCCTGGTACATATGAATGGGCGGCTTTGGTTAGACATACCTGGTTGCCTTAGGTTACTACTTGATTCTGACTCATTCTCCTAAGGGTGAGTGGCCCCCTTGTGGCTTGGTCTTATAGTAAAAACACCCTGTGAGATCATGACAAGAGGGAGGAGCCTAAGAATAATAAGTGACCCTTAAGTATTTTAACCTGTTTTCTCTTGATATCTTTTCTATATACAACCATAAGCTGGTAACCTAAATAAATGAAATAAAGGTATCCTTAATGGTTCATGCTGGTGCCCCAACTATTTTATTACAATAGGACATTTTTATGTATTAGGGGGTGATCAGCTGACCAGTGATGTCATTTTCTTCACCTATAAAGAGTTCAATGTTCAACATGTAGGCAGATAGTTTTGGAGCACAGAAGATGGTGGTTGTGCTGATGCCAGAGCCAGTACCATTCTGTGGCAGTACTTAGAGTCTTTAGAAGTGCTGAAGCGGTTTATTTTCTTATTTTCCTGAAGTTTACTTTTCTTTTTATTTGATGCATGAGAGGGGCGCTGCACTTCTGAGGTGCCGTCTTTCAGGTGAGACATTAAACCGAGGTCCCATCTGCCTGGATTGGTGGTAGTTCAGGTGGATGTTAAAGATCCCATGGCACTTATCGAAAAGAGTGTGTGTGGGGGGGTTATTCAAAAGAAACATAGTTCACAACTCAAATATACAGAAGCAATACACACAAAAAAATCAATACAAATCAATCCATGGCAAACACTTCGTCAATCTTAGAGAAACCTAGAAAAAATGACAATCCTATTTGTATTTGATAATGTGAGAAAATCCTTTCCACCACTTCATAACTTTGGAAGCATTAAATAATTGAGTATCCAAATAATACACTTTCTGCAATTCATTAACTACTAGTATACAATAACCCTCATTCGACACTTATTTCTGGCAAATAACTCATTGGCATCTAACCTGCCATAAATAAAGACGTAAACATCCAAAAAAACTGAGAAAGTACTTTTGTGAAATACTCCTAACTTAGGAGGAAATTTACAAAGTACCAATGTATTATAATTTAGACTCATTAACCAAGGAAACTCCCATGCTTTCGCAGCATGTTCCCACAACTGCTTAACAAAATTACAATGCAGAAAAAATGGTCCATTGTTTCCTCCTGGTTAACACTATCTGGATAAGGACAGTTTCTTTCATTAAGAGCTTTGTATTTCACATTACCCTTCACATTCAATCTACCGTACATAATCAACCACTGAATTTCCCACGTGTAAGATGGAATTCTATAGTTATTTAATTGCTCTAATATATAGTTATTTTGAGCTTCCGGGCAATTCTTAAAACTGGGAACTAAAGGGATGAACCTGGCTCATGATAACTTTGTATAAAGATTTAACTGAATTCGAAACAATAAGTTGTTCTCTCTCTCTCCTAAGCTTGTCTCCGGGCTTCCTTACTCCTGGGCTGCACCTCCTGACACTGACACACAGGCAGGAATCAGACCTCTGCAGCAGGGGACATCCAGTCCTCCACTTCCTGTCTCCTTCGGTTTACCTTCCGCCTTCAATGAAGCAGGTACTCTGCAGCACAGCCCTATCACACGTGGCAGGGCTGAAGAGACTCTAAGTTAGACACTTTATTCTACATGTACAGCAAGTGTATTTATGGGATTGCTAGGAGTGATCTGGAAATGCTCCATGAAGGGACCCAGTCTCAGCCGTGCAAGCTGCACAGACTGGCCCCACCTATCAGCGGCTCGCTAGTGTTTTCTCGCGATTTGGGGCTCCCCCACAGCGGACATTTGTAAGCCTCAGTGCTAGGTGGAACCTTAATTTAAGCACTAGTGTTCCTCGTTTATTAACCCTCTGGGCTAGGGGAACCCCTAATTTAAGTAATGGAGGGTTTTCTGGGGTCGAGTGCCTGTTTAGCGACAAGCGGCTCAGGGAAATTATCAGCTGCTCATCGATGTGCAGCTCTGATTCAGGCAGCGAGGTGCAAGGCTAGGGGGACCCCAAAGTGCAGCATGGAAGTGCTTCCTGAGGACGAGAAAATACCAGCCACTCACTGATGTGATCCACGTGGATTCTGGCAGGGGCGGTTAGCGCTCTCATCGAGCATGGAGGAGAGCACATGGCCTCCAAAAATACCAGTTGCTCACTGATGTGCTCCACGCGGATTCAGGCAGGGGTGGTTAGCTCTCTCATTGAGCATGGAGGACAGTGCATGGCCTCTCATCGACAAGCGTGGAGGAGACCGCCAGGCTGTAGCACAACAAAGGGTGCTTAGGGGAGCGCCAGACCGCTTATCGACATTCAGCAGTGGTCCCAGTCGTTGACTGGGCTGGAAGGATTCCCTCATCGAGGAGCGCTTAGGCTAATCAGTAGCACCCAAGGGGCATTCCTGCAAATCGCAGAGCACAGTGCTTAGGGCTACAAAATGGGCAGGTATCCCTAGTGAATGAAGGGCACAGCACTTGAGGACCCCCCCTCCTTAAAGGGACCAACGGTTCAGGTGCCCACCCCCCCCCACACAAACACATCAGGCTCAGGCCCCAGAGACAAGATGGATCTTTTCAGTAAAAGTACTGGTTAGCAACACATGCAGCTCAGAGTTTGCCCTTAAAGGGCCAACACCATTTCATCCCACTTCAACATCCAGGGGGAAGGGGCACGCTGTTTAAAAGAAGAAAAAACAACTGCCAGCAAGGCTTCATCCCCACTTCTAATCCTTTTGCTGGGTCGACTTGCCTAAGAAGTAAGAAGGCAGCATCGGCGAATGCCAAGGGCTCATAGGCGGTGTCCCCTTCCTCAACTCAGACTGATCTTCTCTGGCACTAGGGCTACTTGACAGGCAAATCAGGGCTCTTGCCCTGGACTCAGCATTCCTCATGGGCAATCTCCAGGGTCACCAGATGGGAAACCGCACAAGAAGGCAAAAGGAAGCCCCATCCTCATTCGAAGAGGAGCAGTAGTCCTCTCGTTAGTGTCGCAGGGAATGTCCACCACACAAGGGGATTCGAATTCCTCAGTTCATGGTGCTTATTTTCAGAATATCGAGGAGAAAGAGTTCCCTAATGCTAACTACTCAGAATCTTTGGCCTGCAAGACTTCAGTCCTTTTCGTAAGGTGTTTTTATTGAAAAAAAAGTTGTGGTCGGGATTCTCATTGGAGGCTCCCATCCAGCCAAAACAGGCTTTCACCTTACAGCTGCAACAAACCGGCCTCAACCTTCTATATTCCCCAGCCACTGGGGACTTACAGTGGAAGAATGGCACCTATCCAGTAGCCTGGCAGATCTCTAAGCTTCTCAAGTCTGACAAGAAGCAATTTAAAAAGTAGTTAGACTGCCCCAGCATTCAAACTTGACCAAGAGGTCTGTCATCCCAGCCGAAGGAGGGGCTTATCTCAGAGACCCAGTGCATAAGAATGTGAATGCCTCTCTCAACTGGGTCCTCCAAGCATCAACGACGTCTTAGGCTGACAACCAGAGAAAACTCGGCTAGGACCCCAGTTTTAGCTTCTTCTTTGCCGATAAGCGATCCAGGGAGGAATAGACCTATTCTTCATCAGCTACGGTTCTTGGGGAGGTGGTCAGGTGCGGACCATGTATCCAACTTCAACTCCTTGCAGCCTCTGGCTTTGGGTCTGATAAGCAACCGCCTCTACAAGAGCCGAACGGTTAACTCGCCCAGTATAGGTAATCTCCTGTTTGGCTCAGCCCTGAGGAGATGCCATGGTGCGCATCCCACATCAAGAGGCAGGTGCCAGTCTTCATCCTCAAGCCCCAGATGCTTTTTGCATTTCCTAGGTTACAATAAGGATCAAAATACTAATTTCTCCTGGAAAATGAACATGCTATCCGGGCACAATCCTCAGTAGGGGGCATGTTTCTACAAATTCTTGAGGAAGGGGCCCAAAATAAGTCAGACAGAGGGGTCATAGACATCAGCACCTAATACAAGCCCCCACTACCTCATCTGGGGCCCTCCACCATCACTGGCAATCCATCTGAAAGGCTGGAAACTCTACAGACCATTATGGGATTACTGCAAATGGGATAGTTTCCATTTTTCATCGTGACAAAACACACGGGGGACTGAAGCCAGTTCTAGTTTTCAAATTCTTGAATAGGTTTGTCTGCAGCAAACCTTGTCATCAATCAGGGAATCACAAAAAGGGTTTTTTTTCTGGCATCCATAGCTCTGCAAGATGCCTACTTACCTTTCCCACTCAGTAACATCACACGCACAATCTCAGGTAAAGAGTGATTGAGCAGTACTTCAATGCAGACTCCGCCACTGCGGCCTTCCTCAGACCCTCGGACAGCACTGAAGGTGCTAGTACTGGTCACATAGTCCACAAAAAGGTCCCACAGCTCAAACAAACATTACAAGCAGTGGCAGAGGTGGTCTGGTACCTGCCGGTGCACGGTTTTCTCATCAACTGCAGAAAGAGTTTCCTATTACCAAAACAGTACTTGACCCTTCTGAGGGCACACACAAATGACCCAAGGATTTTTCTCCCCGAAAACTAAATTTCGGATCCAGCTAAAACTCATCAAGGAGTTTACCTACTCAGCTGCCTGCTTATGTTTTTCATGCAGCTCATTGAGACAGAGCAAACCCTCTCTCCAGTGATGGTCTTGAAGGACAAAGGTCATGAAGGGTCGCAAGTTAGGCCATCCCCACTAAATCCGAATCACGACCAATGCAAGCCTCAGGAGCTGGGGACGGCTCACCTGCATCAACTGTTGGTACCAGGCAGGTGGTCGTTGTTAGGGACACAAGGTACAGCACAAATGTTCCCGACATGTGAACAGTAGTCCAGCCTACAATCTGTCAATGTTGGCATACACCAAAACAGTAATCCAGCAGACAATCTGTCAATGTTGGCATACACCAACCATCAAGGCGGAACAAGAAGCTCAAAATGCTAAGGGAGTCCCTTCTCTTTCAGTAGGCCGAGCACCACTGAGTGATGTATATACCAGGATGGGTAAACGACATGGCAGATACTCCAAGGTAAAGCAGTTCTGCTCCTTAGCCAAGGATGAACCAGTGGTGGCTCAGGATACCTTTTCCCCCAAACTGGGATGAGTTCGGTCTCCTGCTGGCGGTACTCCAAGGTACAGCAATTCCGCTCCCTGGCCAAGGATGAACCAGCAGTGGCTCTGGACACCTTTTCCCCAAATTGGGATGAGTTCGGTCTCCTGTATGCCTTTCCTCTAATACCACATCTATCAAGAGTCCTTCACAAAGTGGTTCGGGACAGGACAGTCATGATTCGAGTCTGCTCCTTATGACTTTTCTGCACACAGTTCCCGATTATAATTCGACTGTCAAGGTGACCACGTCTAACATTTATAATTCGTCTGTCAAGGTGACCATGTCTAACATTCAAGTTCAGCCTGGGCATTCTCCATCAACTCTGTCTTGGTATACCATATAAACGACTCATCTCTATGCCTGGAGATAGAGAGGCAAAAACTTTCAAGGAGCTCTACTACACAGCTCCTGTTACTGACATGATGGGGAACTTGTCTTCTTCCTCCCAAGGTGTATTATTAAATCTGGAGAACATTTTGGTCCTGGCTTCATCCAAAACACATAAAGAACTATTCAATATAATTGCCTGATCTACTGCATTTCTTTTCAGATGGATGGACAAAGGACTGCAACCAGCCACCTTACAAGTTCAGGTCTTTACACTGGGGGCACTCTTGTTGATGGATTCAGGGGAATCGTTGGATTCATATATCTGCGCCTGTAAGTCTCTAAAGACAGCAACATTAAGATGCCTTCCAACCTACCAAAGCCACTGGTTCTCAAGGCTGTGTTCAAAGCCCACCTTAGGGCCTATCAAAGAGATATCCATCAAGCGTTTCAAAATAAGGGTCATCTTTTTTCTCATAGCTATTGCTTCAGCCAGGAGGATCAGCAAACTAAAGGCATTGCTTACCCAAGGGCCATACTCTGTTTTTCATCAGGCTCAAACAGTTCCAGGTTTTTTGCCAAAGTTAGGCTTCCCTTCCATTACAATCAAGGGTTCCTTCTTCCTTCTGCCCACTCTCAAAAAGCAATAAGGAAAGGGAATTGCATGCTCTAGTCCTGGGAGGTATGACAGAAACATAGAGACATGGGGGTTAAGGATGGGGTCCTCGAGGCCCATCCAGTCTGCCCCTGACGGAAATCTATACTAAGAGAGAGGAAGCTATTCGCAAAACCTCAAGTTTGTTCATGTCACATATGGGCCCACATTATGGGTAACAAGGATTCAAAAGGCTCTATAGACAGATGGATTCTATCAGCCACTTCCATGGCTTATGATCAGGCCGGGGTAACTTGCCTGGCCCAGGGAGAGCCCATTCCATCAGAGCTATGGCCCCTTCGTGGGTGTACTTCAGAGAAGCATCAACAGCACACTTGTGCAGAGCGGCCTCTTGATAATTCATTCACACATTTTCAACATTTTGTTTGCTAGAAGCGATGCCACCGGATAAGGCATCTTTTGGTCACAGAGTGCTGCAAGTGGTGGTGGATCCTTAACGGGCTCCTGACATTCTTCCCACCCAGGACATCTGGGGACATACTGCTTTTGTATATCCCAGGAGTAAGGAAGGCCGGAGACCAGCTTAGGAGAGAGAAATCGAAATTAAAATACATGTAAATTTTCTTTCTCCGACGGCTGGTCTCCGGGCTTCGGATTCCCTCCCAGAATGTATATAGTTGGTTGCCCCTCGGCCATATATGCCTTAAAATGCTTGTTTTCTGTTTCCAAGTTCCTGTAGTATTGCCACACTGAACTGCTTTAGGAAGAACTGAGGGAGACAGGAAGTGGAGGGCTGGATGTCCCCTGCTGCAGAGGTCCAATTCCTGCCTGTGCGTCAGTGTCAGGAGGTGCAGCCCAGGAGTAAGGAAGCCTGGAGACCAGCCGTCGGAGAAAGAAAATTTACAGGTATTTAAATTTCGATTTTTGACATCTGCCATTTAAATAACTTCTGAACTGCCAGTCTAAAATCTTCAGGTACATGAATATGAGGGTTTAGTTTGGGGGCGAGGCCACTCCAAGCTTTGAAATAACACCCTAACACAGTTTCTATCCAGATACCTTCTCTACTATTTGGGAATAAAAGCCTTGTTTTTAAGGCTTGGGGAAAAAAACAATCGGGTCAATCATACCCAAACCTCCATTCTTAGGATCTAAATATGTAAAGCACCTCTTTACTGGATTTAGCCTATTTCCCCATAACATTTGAATAAAAACAGCTCTAAAGTCTAGTCTCAAACTGGGGAGGAAGGGGAAAGAGCACAACAATATATTGTAGGCCAGGAATTAGAAATTGTTTGATAATTTGGATAAGTTTTAATTTTGAAAATTTGAACTGTTTCCACCAAGTCACTTTAAATTCTGCTTTTTTCAATACAATATCCCAATTTGCAGCCGGAATGTTTTGAGGGCCAAAAAGAACACATAGGATGATTAAAGGTTCAGATGATATATAAATGTTTTTGTAGTGGAAGGCTGAGTGACATCCTGCCCCTATGATCAATCCCTTTGTTTTACCCATATTCAGTTTTGCATTTGATACCCTGGAACAATAATCAAATTCATCAAGAAATTCTTGTAAGTTATCATAATTATCTAAAAAAAGAAAGACATCATCTGCATAGGCCTGAAGATACAGTGTCAGTGGCTCAGTAGGTAGCACACTCGCCTCTGAGGCCGGGAGATCAGAAGGCTGTGGGTTCAGTTCCCACATCTGGCACTTGGGTTAATATCCCAGTACTGACACTGTAGTGCGGCATGAGAGGGGTGCTGCACTTCTGAGGTGCCGTTTCGGATGAGACGTTAAACCGAGGTCCCATCTGCCTGGATTAGTGGTAGTTCAGGTGGATGTTAAAGATCCCATGGCACTTATCGAAAAGAGTAGGGGAATTTCCCCGGTGTCCTAGCCAAATTTCCCTCATTCACTATAAATACCACCAACAGCTTAATCTGGTTTCAAAGTCAGTTGGCATTCATCTGTATCCCCCTCCCCCGGGTCGTGCCTGAAAATAGGCAGGAGTTGTCTAGTGCACTTACCCAGTCAACAAAAGCTAAATAAATAAAAATAAAAATATGCACTTTAGACTGCTGAAGGGCACTTCCAATCCCTGTCCATTTAGGAGAAAATGATAAAGTATGGATTAAGGGTTCCAATGAAAAAATATATAAAAGTGGACTTAATGGACATGCTTGATGAATGCCAGTTTTCAGACAAAAACCTTTAGTTTGTATACCTTTAATAAAAGGGCAAATTTTGGCATTTTTATAGAGGGATTTAATGACGTTACCAAATAAAGGTGGAACTCTGAAAAATTGAAGGGTCATAAACAAATAAGAATGGTCAGCTCTGTCAAATGCTTTTTCCAGGTCTGCAGAAATCAAGTATCCCGTTTTACCTTCTAATGACAAATATTCTATAACGTCTCTTATGATCATTACAGCAGATTGTATATGTCTATTTCGTAGTCCACAATATTCATATGGCAATATTATTTTTTCGCCCTAAGTTTTTAACAGATTATTCAGTAGCATAGTAAAAATGTTGTAGTCCGAATTCAGAACTGTAATTGGCCTCCAACTGTTGATATCTCCTTTATCCCCAGATTTATAAATATGAATAATTAGCCCTTCCATAAAGGAAGGCGGCATCATCTGACCCTTCATTAGAAACTGAAAAACTAAGACTAAAGAAGCCATAATATAAGTGCAAAAGGATTTGTAAAAGAAATTAGGGAGCCCATCCATTCCTGGAGACACTCCATCCTTTAAGTTCTTTATAATTACCTCCATTTCTGAAACAGAGATTGGGTCTAATAATAATTCAGAATCATTTAACTGTGGTAGCGAAGGGACTGAATCTAAATAAGAACCAACCTTGCCCTCCAAAACTGGAGAAGGGTAAAGCGATTCATAATGAGCCTCTATAATAGAGCACATTTCCCACTCCTGTTGGACCTGTCAATCATCTAAGACGAAGTACTCCATTGTTGTGGACTCCTTCAATGTTTTACAAAGTTCAAAGGGATCCCCTATTTTAGTTTTTCGTGTTTGATTTGAAAATGCAGCTTGTAACGTTTTGGCTCTATCATATTGTACTAGTTTCATTTTAGTTTTAACGAGTTCAGTTTGCTCTGAATAATCTCTGTCAGAGGTATTTGCCAATGTAATCTCTAGTTGTAATTGTCTTCTAAGTGTTAGGTAAGAAAGAGAATTTGAGTTCCGTTGTCTAGTCCCATAAACTTTAAACCATTTGCTCAAGTCAGATTTAGTCTCCATCCACCACTCCCCAATGTTTGAATATAACAAGGCGACCGATAAACGGGCTTTTAAGATGGAGAGTACTATTGTTTAACAAAAGACTGGTGAAGGGTAGAGATATTCAATTTCCATTGTAAATGTCTTTGAGGAAAAAAAGACAATTCCCCGAAGGATTATAGTAACAACATATGATCTGTAAATTCCATATGAATAATCTGAAAGGCCCCTGTGGGAACATATGCAGAAATAAATAAATAAATAAACAAACAAACAAATAAATAAATCTATAGTAGAGGACAATCTACCCTTTGTAAAGGTACATCTGGGCCCAGTCTTCTGGAATTGAAAACAATTAATAAGGTCTGCAACTTTAGCAATAGAGGCTAATGCATGAGAATCACAATAAACTTTCTTCTGTGAAATTCCTTTAGCAATTAGGCTACAATTAAAATCCCCTCCCCAAAAAATGTTATATGCAGTAACTAAATACGGCTGAACAGCCCTCATACATTTAATACGATCTGTTTTTGATTGAGGGTTATAGATATTAATAGATCTACATTCCTTTAGATTTCCATGTACCATCCAGAATTAAAACTCTACCTGGAATTAAATCAATCATCCCGTATAGTGGAAATGAAAAATCATAGAATAGGATACCTACACCATCAGCACTGTCTCTTCCAAAAGACCAATAAGAGGGACCCCATGGCCAGTCCCTCTTAAAGGAAGAGATCTGTTCAAGAGAGAACATCCAGGTTTCTTATAAAAAAAACACACAGAAATGTTAACATCGTGCAGAGTCTGAAATGGGGCCTGCCTTTTAACACTATTTAATAAGCTGTGTGTGTTGAGTGAACCCCATTTATATACCATCATTCTACCTTATAAAACCAACCGACTTTATTTCTTCCTTTTTTTCTTTTTCTTCCCTTTATAATCCTCAAAAGGGGAACCTCTCAAATCCTGAACAGATTTCTGGGAGTCCGAGCCACCAACTTCCATTTCGGAGTCCTCCCAGTTTGTGAATAATGCTGCATAAGAATTCGGAGTTTCAACAGTGGATGTGGAAGGGGATGGTTTAGCTCTACTATTCCTAGTAGACCTTCTAGGGGGTAAAGGGGAAAAGGCAGTGTCCTCACCAGTAGTTTTCTCAGCAGGATCTGGATCCCTACAGCACACTGGTTCAAAGGCCTCGGGATTTACCTGTCTTCAAAGACCACTTTTGTCTCCTGGTACCATCTCATCAGACTTAGGGAGAGAGGTCTTAGGATTTGACTCCACGGGGGCAGATTCTTGTACAGGCTGTGCCATTCGCAATCTAGAGGGGGCAGCCTCTTCAGGGAGGGTCCCTGACTTCTCTAAAGAAGAATTCTGAGCTCTCTGAATTAGCAAATCATGGCTAATGCAGGAAGCTTTGTTTTTGGCAGCCCAGGGACATTCTCGAAACACGTGCCCTACTCCCTCACATAGATCGCACTTAGAGTGATTTGCACACTGCATTGTTACGTGCCCAATTTTCCCCACAATTGTCGCACCTTGGTTGATCGCAGACGCTGGATAAATGTGTTCTAGACCCACATTTGTAGCAAGCTCGAGGCTGGCCCCCGTAAAAACAAACACCCCTATCTCTCCCCAACAGAAAGGAGTTCGGTATATATTCTACTCCTGAGTCAGATTGTTGAAGTTTCACTTTATATTTCCATCCCCCGGTCCAGAACTGCTCCGAGTCCAGGATGGGATCAGGGTCACTCAAAACCTCACATTTCTGAGAAAGCCAGTAAGTTATATCCTCCACATGGACCCCCTCATTCCTAAACATCACCGTAACATACTTAATTAAAGGTTTTGTTAGTGGTATTACTAAAAAGGGGGACCATGTGGGGGAAAACGTAACCTGACCATAATGCTCCCAAAATAGGTCTAAAGCATAAGATGTTCTAAAACTGATATCATAATTGTCCTCCCCTGAAATATTTATAAAAGCAAAAACATCACGAGGGGAAAAATGGAGAGAGTCTTTAATTAAATGCTTGCCCACACAGTATCTGTCAGGACGTTCTGCTAAACCCCCTTTGTAGCGAATGCGTACTGCATTTCGCCGTGGAGAAGCTTCTCTTTTAGCATGTGAGAATAATTCTGACATTAAGGGCTTTTTCTGTCCAGATAAGGACTCGCAAGTCCTCTCCTCTGAGGTTTCCGGATTATCAGTAGTTACAGCAGTCACATATGAGTCCCTCTTCCCAGAATCTTCAGAGACAACTTTAGAAATCAAAGAACCTGTTCCCAAATTGACTGCGGGTATTCGGACTGCCGACTCAGTCTCAGGAGGCAGTGCCGTATTAAGTTTTGGTTTCCAAGCTGGGGAAGACGACTGAAAGTTGAAGGAGGTATCCCATACAGTATCTGGTGACCAAATACCTGCAGCCTTCTTCTCCCATCCGGCCTCTAGGAGCGCTTTCTTTGGCGACCAATTTTGATCATGCAAGACCTGTCCCTGCAAGCTCTTCCTTCTAGGCAAGCTCTCAGAGTCAGAATTAGTGACTGATGGAGGATTTTTACCCATTGAAACAGAACGAGCACCCGCTGGAAGAGTAACTGCTTTGTCAGAAAAGCTAAATTCTATCACTCCCAATTGCTGCGTATCATCTTTCTGAAATATTACTGAGCTCAGTATTCCTGCCAGTTTTTCGCAGGAAACGGGCATTTTGAATACAAAACCTGCATCTTTATCTAGGCGAAGATCAAAGGTAGGATTTTTTCCCACTACAGGGAGCGATATGTCAAATAAGTCTGCATTGTATTTTTAACTTGTGATTTGTCCGAAACATATGGCTCTGGGCACCCGCTTTCACTTGCAGTTTTCCTGCCTGCCAAAACAGTGTGAAAGTCTGACTCACCCTCCACTTTTTCGCCTGTATGCAGTACTGCGCCATTCTCCTTGCTGTCAGGCCTCTCTACTGGCCTGTCAGTTTCAACAGCTGGAAAGACTCTGGGTAGAGGGTTTGAATCCTGCTGTTGTCCGTTTGACTGCTGGTGTTGTAAATCCATTTGAGGTTCCATGACAATTACATCCGAAGATGTGCTGACTAATTTTAAATCAAAAAGCTGATGCTCACTGTGTAAATTCAACTCCTCCGAGGAGGCAAAGGTTTCAAGATAGATTTCCTCCCAATCTGTTTCCATTCCCAAGTTCTCTACCTGTTTATCCCCTGTTAGAAGTGTAATGGAAGTCGAGGCCTGTCCTCCCACCTGACACACGTCCTCCTCCTCTGGCTTCTCTCCCAAAGTGGCCATCATACAGCCCGTCCACCTACAGGAGAGTAGGGGAATTTCCCCGGTGTCCTGACCAAATTTCCCTCATTCACTATAAATACCACTAACAGCTTAATCTGGTTCAAAGTCAGTTGGCATTCATCTGTATCTCTCTCCTCCGGGTCGTGCCTGAAAATAGGCAGGATTTGTCTAGTGCACTTACCCGGTCAACAAAAACTAAATAAATAAATTTTATTTAATAAAATTCACACACAAATACCAGTGTGTGTGTTTTCCTGAAGAAACTGTGCAAAGTGTTGTCACAACCACACATAATCTGGTGTTAGAAGTGGGATCTGGTCGTCCAAAGTACAGTGAAGGAGACCAGATAAGGTACCAGACCTGGTACAGTGACAGACACCACGGCTTCAGGGATGGAGGAGACGAAGAAGCAGTTGGGAGCAGTGACCAGGTAACAAACAGAGAAGACGGGTGAGCTCCTGCACACAGGATTGGGACCAGATGTGTGCCAGAGGACCCCGAAGTACCCCACGGATAACGGAAAGGAGGATGAGGTACGGCAGGAGAGATGCTCGGAGGCCGGTGAGATACCCACTGAAGGACTCTCAGACCTACTACACTGGCTGGCAGTACGCCAAATGGAAATTGAGAGACAGAGGGACACTGATGCCCAAGAAAGGGAGCGTGGCTGCAGACGACAGGACATGAAGTGGGCAGAAACTATGCAATTATTACAGTCTTTGGGGACAGGACACAGAACTGGGGGAGGTCAGAATACCAATAATCCTAAAGACATTAAGTTCACCAGAATAACTGCTAATGATGATACAGAAGCCTACTTGACCACCTTTGAAAGGGTGGCCAAGGTATGTGATTGGCCAAAGACACAATGGGTGGTGCGCCTTGCACCATACCTATCTGGGAAGGCACAGTTAGTCTATGGTAATATGGATCCCCACCTAGTCGAAGATTATGACCTGGTTAAACAGGAAATCTTAAAGTGGTATGACATCGATACAGAGACATACAGACAAAGGTTCCGTGTCCTGAAACACCAGGCCCATGACCCCCTAGAGAGACTTACATCAGATTGAGGGAACTGTGTCTAAAATGGATTCAACCAGAGGGAAAGTCTAGAACAGACATCATTGAGTCTTTTGTCCTAGAACAATTCCTACAAATATTGCAGACAGATGCTTAGATCTGAATTAAGGAGCATAATCCAGTATCTGAGGAAATGGCTGTGACTTTGGCAGAGGATTTCTTGTCTGCACATCTGCCCTTCCAGAGAGGAGGTCACAAGCCATTCAACTCTGCGGTGAGACCTCAACCCTCAACGGTAAGAAATACCCAACCTGTTCTTCCTAAGACTTATGAAGGGAAGAATAACCAAGGGAGGAGAACTTTCCAAGCTGATATAATTTGACATAACTGTAAAGGGTAGGCCATATTGCTCGATTCTGCCCATCTAAAAAATCTGATGTTGCCCACCTAGCAGTGCTAAACCCTGGGTATTTAATGACTAATGTACAGATCAAGGAACAAAGGGTGGTGGGATTCATAGATTCGGGAAGTTAAAACACCCTCATTAGATCTGATATAGTAGGGGGAGTGATTAAAGGGTCCCCTATCCAGGTAATTTGTATACACAGGGATAACCACCAACATCCCACCACCAGCATTCCTTCTGAAGTAAAAGGGAAGGTTCCTGTAGTAACTGCAGGACTTGTGCCCCAGTTACCTGTACCAGTGGTCATAGGGTATGATTTTCCAGAGTTTGCTGCCCTTCTGTTAGAACAGGAAAATGTTATGGCAATGACTACCAGAGCACAGAGAAAAAGAGAACTGTTGCTGAGAGAGGTGTTTCCCTTTGAAGGGGGAAGTGATTCTGGACCCAGAAAAAAAAAAAAACAGAATGTCTCATAATGCAAAAAGAGGCTAGAAGATAAAGTGACATAAAGAAAAGCAAGGGCTGCCAGATGATAACAAAAATATGTATATAAAAGCTGACATGAGTATGCAACAAAAGAATGATGTCACCGTAACCCCTTCTTTCAACAGGTGGGACAAAGGGATAAACAAGGTGCCCCTGAGTATCAGGTTGTAAATGGTTTACTATATCAGGTTTGTACCAATCCTGCTACTCAATAAAAAGTTGAGCAGCTCATGGTTCCTCGATGTCACCGTCCAGATATCCTGGCCTTAGGCCATGATGTACCCTGGGCAGGACATACAGGGAGGGATAAGACAGCTAATAGAATTTCGGAGAGATTTTTCTGGCCTGGGTTACATGGGGACATAGCACGCTATTGTCAGGAATGCCCAGACTGCCAACTAATGGCCCAAAGGAATAAAAAGGACATCATACCCTTGATGCCTTTGCCCTTAAATCACCACACCCTTTGAGAGGATTGGCATGGACATTGTGGGTCCCCTGGATAAAAGTGCAAAAGGCAACCAGTTCATCTTGGTGGCATGTGATTACACCAGCAAGTATCCAGAAGCTATTCCTATGAGGTCTGTCACCACCCCCGTATTGCTGAGGAACAGGTGAAATTGTTTGGTAGGGTTGGGATCCCCAAAGAAATACTAATGGATAGAGGGGCCAACTTCAGTGCCAAATTATTAAAAGAATTCTACTGCTTTCTGGGGATTGTAGTCTTATGAACATCACCCTATCATCCCCAGATAGACGGTCTAGTGGAAAGGTTCAACCAGACCCTAAAACGTATGATCCAAAAGTATGTACATGATGAAGGATGAGAGTGGGACAAATACCTGCCTTTTCTTTTATTCGCGTACAGGGAAGTACCCCAAGCTTCTACCAGTTATTCCCCTTTTTCTCTCCTTTTTGGTAGAACACCTAGAGGCCTGCTGGATATAG
The DNA here is from genome assembly GCA_016271365.2 of Neoceratodus forsteri. NCBI lineage: Eukaryota > Metazoa > Chordata > Ceratodontiformes > Ceratodontidae > Neoceratodus > Neoceratodus forsteri. The sequence goes on along the minus strand of CM028131.1, from coordinate 1,544,403,385 downwards.
TTTAAGAATACTGGGAAGAAGATAAGAACTTAAGATCCCCCAGTGTAGCACAATATATGAGACAACTCAGGCAGAGATTGGTCTCATATACAAAAAGGGCTCATGAAGTGGGAATAGAGACCCAGTTATGCCAAAAGGAAAGACATAATAAAGGCACCACCAGTGATAAGTCATTTACCCCAGGTAAGCAGGTATTACTGTTGTTACCCACTTCCACTCATAAGCTGTTAATGAAGTGGCAGGATCCCTACAAAGTCTTACGTCAGACAGGACCTATATGAAATCAAAACGCCTGACAGGAGGTTGGGCAGGAAGATCTACCATGCCAACCTGTTGAAACGTTGGCATAAAAGACCTAACCCTGGGATAGGTATAATGGTAATACCTGAGCCTAAGGAAACTGAATTAGACATGGCCTATGGAAGATTAGACGATGAGAAAGGCACAGAGGCCATAACTGTGAATCCTGACTTGACAGAAGGACAAGTAGAACTGAGGTCCCTAATGCAGGAATTTAGAACCTCCTTTACTAGTAGACTGGGTTTGGCTAAAGGGGTAGAACACCAGATTTTCACTAACTCAAGTCCCATCAGAAAGAAACCCTACAGACTCCCTGAAAGGAGTAGGGCGGAGGTTCAGAAGGAAATACAAAAGCTAAGGAACTTGGAAATAATAGAACTCTCAAAACATCCATGGGGTTCACAGATGGTAATTGTGCCAAAAAAGGAGGGAGGGAGGTATAAGACTGTGTCTAGACTTTCGAGGTCTGAACCAGGTGGCACAGTTTGATGCCTACCCTATGCCACGGGTGGACGATATCTTAGATCGCACTGGCAATGCTAAATTCATCTTCACCCTTGACTTGACAAAGGGATATTGGCAGATCCCTTTAGCAGAGTCTGCCAAGGAGAAGACAGATTTTAGCACTTCCATGGGGTTATTTCAGTTTAGAACTAAGCCTTTTGGACTGCATGGGGCCCCAGCTACATTTCAACAATTTATGGACCAGGTGCTGGCACACCACAGTAATTTTTGTGCGGCCTAACTGGATGACATTGTTGTCTTTAGCCCAGATTGGGAAGCCCACTTAGTACACCTAAGAGCAGTACTGACATCCATTCAACAGGCAGGGATGACCATTAACCCCATGAAGCGTACTCTTGCAATGCAGGAGACCCAGTACTTGGAGTTCATACTGGGTAATGGCCTTATAAAACCCGAGGTTTCAAAGATAGAGGCAGTGGCTCAGTGTCCAAGTCCCCAGTACTAAAAAGCATGTTTGGTCATTTTTAGGGTTAGCAGGATATTATAAGAGATTCATCCCCAACTTTGCTACCCTGGCAATCCCATTAACAGATTTGACAAAAAAGAAGTATAGTAATCAGGTCAGATGGACACCGGAATGTGAGAAAGCATTTATCCAGATCAAGGCAGCTTTATGCTCTTCACCGGTGTTGCACAGTCCAGAATTCACGCACCCTTTGGTGCATTCTGATGCCTCTGGCACTGGTATAGGGGCAGTGTTGAGTCAAATGATTGATGGGGAGGAGCATCCTGTTGTTTATATCTCCAGAAAGTTACATGATAGGGAGGAGAAATACTCCATTATAGAGCAGGAATGTCTAGCCGCCAAGTGGGCTATTGAGACTATCTATGGGGTGCCCCCTTTATGCTCATAACTGACCACAACCCACTATGTTTCATATCATAAATGAAGGAGCGAAATAATCGTATCATGAGATGGTACCTAACTCTCCAACCATATAAATTCACAGTGAAGCACAGGGCTGGGTCTGAGCATGTAAATGCAGATTTTTTATCCCGGCATGGAGCTGGGAATGAAGCACGAAATGTATAATGTTAAGCTGACAACATAAAATGTCGCTATCTAAAGCTTACTGAAATAACTTGAGCATTCTTTGGACACCCCAAGGCCATTCGTTACTATATGTTTTGTGTGTAACATAATGTACTGTAGCAATGCTTTTTGTTTTTTGCTATGAATATGTTTTGAATATAGGGAGCCCTGGGGTGGAGCTTCCAAGAGAAGGAGGGTGGAAACTCCATCCTACCCACAATATTGGGGTAGGTTGTCTTGAAAACCAGCCTACACAGATGTTATTCAACTGCTGGTTTTCACCTAACCTTGGGGTATGTGACAGTTTTGTAACCCCCCCACCCCCACCCCACTGGACACTCTCCTCTAACTACTCCTGGTTTCTAAAATTCTACTGCAGTAGTATCTTTCTCCTTCTTTGAGTCTCCCTGGACTCTTTCACTTTTCTACCACGATGCTGTGACCCCCTGTCGTGGTATTCTCCTTCCTTACTGCCCCGCTAATTTCTACTATGGTCTGTGGTGGTGACTGTGTTGAGGCTTTAAGCCGTCTGAGAACTCATTCTAAACGAGTTAAGATATCAGCATTTCTTTTGTAATACCACAAGTTAAGCTTGTGAATAAAAGCTGTCAGTAGGAAAATATAAAAAATATGCTGAATGGAAGAGGTACCTGTTTAAAAAGCCAGAAGGTCACAGTGAACTCTGCCTTGAATAAAATAAGTATGCAGAGACATCAAACTCCTTTATTGTTACTCACGTACATTCTCCCCACCGTTACTCTGTGCACATATTCACCAGAGCTTCATATTCCCCCAGTGTTACGAGCCTGTGCTCGAGAAGGATTTTGCCGCTGGGCTGTTCACTTGTTAAAGGCTTATTCTCAAGATGTTATGCATTTATGCCCAGCCTTCTACGCGTGACATGCCCTGTATGCGGTTCCCTATGCTAAGTTTAGTACAAACCCTTAGAAGTGCACCTCGCATTTGCAACTTGCGTGCAAATGAGAAAACAAAATGCAGCGCTAAAGTATATAAGTTAAAAAGAAATACGAGTCCGGCAGGCGTGTGCGTGAAAGTTATGGGCGCCCCATAATGCTAAAGGTAACCCATAATTTCACGGATGCCCAGATGTACCGTCGACTTGCTGACTGAACGATTACATTGGGCTCTTCTGTATCTTATGAAAAACATTACAGTTTATAGAAGCAAGCAGTAGAAGTCACTTAAAAACTTACCCTGTTTATGATTTCTGTTCCTTGGCTAAACCTTTACTGAAAGTCTGCCTCGTACATACAAATGGGCGGCTTTGGTTAGATATACCTGGTTGCCTTGGGTGCCTGCTTGTTTCTTACTCATTCTCCTAAGGGTGAGTGGCCCCCTTGAGGCTTGGTCTTATAGTAAAAACACCCTGTGAGGTCATGACAAGAGGGAGGAGCCTAAGAATAATAAGTGACCCGTAAGTATTTTAACTTGTTTTCTCTTGATATTTTTCTATATACAACCATAAGTTGGTAACCTAAATAAATGAAATAAAGGTATCCTTAATGGTTCATGCTGGTGTCCCAACTATTGTATTAGAATAGGACATTTTTATTTATAAAATGGCAAGAATAAATCTAGACATCTCATTGGCCAAGAGAGATCAGTTGACCGTACATTAAGTCTCTATATACACACAGTCATCCTGGTCCTAAACCACATCACACACTAAGCAAATCAGTCCTCCTACAACTAGAACCATCTTCTATCAAGCTCCCTACAACCCAGAACTGATCTTCCACCACAAATATGGCTGCAACCTTTACGCTGCGGAAACCTTCAACTGGGCCCTAAAAAATAAAACTACCTTAAATATAAAATAAAACAAATTCATTAAATGTTGTTTACCAGATCATCACATTCTCCATATACACGTAAACAAATTAGAAACATTACGTATTGTTTATATGTAACCCCCTTGTTACCCGGGGTTACTAGAATCCCAGTAAGACCTAGTGGTAGGCAGGGAAGGCAGCTTGTGAAACTCCAGTTAAATGGATTTCACACTGTCTCACTCTGTTCTCAGTCTCAACTGAGACTGAGGGATGACATCACCAATAGAACTTTCGCAGCTGCATGAGCCACATTGGAATCTGTAGCAAAGGGAGTTAGAAAGAACGTTGGGAATTTTCAAGTCAGTCTGCAGTTTGTCTTCAGTGAGTGAAGTTGGAAGTTGGGAGCTTGCTTGTAAAGCAGCTCAGTGAAGGCTCTAGGAGCCTCAGCTCTGACAGAGGGCTACTTTTCAGTAATAGGGTGTGTGTCTCCACCTTAAAGAGAGACACAGAAGAGTACTGAAGTGGTGGAGACCGCTGTTTTCGAGTCTCAATGCCCCCTCCCTCGGGGGGATGAGGAGGATTCCCTGCAGATTCCTGGGGCAACCCCCTAGTTTCTGCTTGTGGAGGAAAAGCTGCCTGTTTGTTTCCAGTATTTATTTGGGAGAAAGGAAGATTTGTGAGTCGCCTGTGGGGCACCTGCAACATAAGGGTGAGTGTCTGCTCTGGCTAAAAGGGCATATGTTTTTTCACCCTGGGACTTGTGTGACAATGTAGGGATTGAACTACTAAATATTGGGAAGCCTAGAGAAATGGGCCAAACAAGTAAAAGTAGTTTCAAGTTCCAGAGTTTGTTGGGATGCAAATAATATGTAGAGGTGATGTGACAGACGTCTACCCTTAATCTACATTTAAGAGTTCAGTAAAGGAATTGTTCAGTTTTCCAGAGAAATGGCCGGGTATGGGCTGTGGGAGCTGGAGGTGGGTGGCCCCCCATCTTTAATGACCAGGTCCACCTCTACGGATTTCTTCTGTGGTTTTCTACTTTGCCTCAGGCACTTGGCCAGTGATGGGGGAAGTACCAAGACGTGGGGTTGTAAGGAAAATTCTCTCTAGGAGTCGCAGACTCTAGTGTGGTTTGGGGAGCCACGACAGGATAATTGGTTCATTCGTCCAATGGACCGCAAATGGGATAATTGGTTCATTCCTCAAATGGACCCTAAACAGGATAATTGGTTCATTAGTCCAATGGACCGCAGATCAAGTGGCTGGCGGGGGAGCCGGGCCAATGGGGAAAACCCAAGTGTGTACAAGTCGGCTGTGTACCCAAAGCTGTGTGCAAGTGCGGGCTGTGTGCCTGGTGGGTTTAGAGCCTGAGGGCTGGAAATAGTGATGAAGTGTTCCGTTTTCTCTAATCTGCATTACCAGGAAATGTAGCCCCATGGGGGTCCGTCTATGCTTTGTTTGTTCGGCTAGGATGTGAATAAAAGCCACACTGAAGAATCCCATTCCTGGTTCTGGACATTACAGTTATTGCTTCCTGTGTTTGGATTTACTTGGGTGCCCCTGTTCAGACTAGCCAAACCTAGGTCCCCTTGTGCCGAGTAACCTCATCCTCCCCGAACCCAGTCCCCACCAGCTACTGCTGTCAGCTTCAACAGCATGCCACCTGTCGTTTTGCTAAAAAGGCAAGGGTGAGGGGTTACATATAGTTTTCATTACAACTGTTTCTTTGCTAACAGTGAAAACTCCCCCTTCTATCTTTACCTGCTCATCGGAGAACTCTCTTCTGCGTTCCCTGACAGTGAGATAACTGAGTCTTTGGCCCTATAACAGGCCTTTGTTGCCTGTGTGTACAGTATGTTAGCAGAAGAACATTCTGCTAGTAGAACTGAGCAGAATTTTGAATCCCTGTATTCCATGGTAAACATTCCGGGGGGATATTGAGAGTGGACGCGCCATGCGCAACAGGGATGTGCCAGCGCAGGTACGGAAATGCGCCACTGTGCGATATTCAGCGGGAGGCGGCTGCGCAGTACAACAAGCAATGCGCCATAGCGCAACAGTAATGAATGCATGTGCAACCATAGGGGCGGAACCATGAATAACATGCGCAGTACGATATCCAACAGCATGCGACATGCGCAATAGCAGAGCAAGCGGAAGTTGCGAGACAGCGGTAATGATCCAAAATAAAAGGGAGCAAGAGAGGGGAGGAAGAACGTGCCACAGGTTGGAGCGTGGAGACAGAGAGCCAGGGAGGAAAAATAGGAAGCAGGGCACAGGACTGGGCAGGATCAGGACAGGGCCCACCAGAACTGTGCCAGAGTGAGTGTAGGAGTGTGTGTGCCTGTGTCAGTGTGCAGAAAAGGGCGTGAGAGTGCCACAGTGGACTGAGGGCAGTGGCAAGAGGCAGGACAGCCACAGGCAAACAGCCAGAGGTGAACCCGATGCAGGGGAAGCATCAGGAACAGACAGTGGGGGGGGCAGGACAACAGTCGCCCCGGGGGGGGGGGGAACACCAGCCAGGGACATGGCCAGCACCACCTTCCACATGGAAGTGGTAATGAAGGGTGTGAGAAGGCAGGCAGCAGGGAGGCACAGCCGTGGAAGGGCCCGTCGGCCGTACGCCCAGAACAGGCAGTACCGAGCCTGCACCAGCTTCGAGCAGTACTCCGACACAGTGATTGTGGGCCGGTACCACCTAAACCGGGCGATACTGAGGCAGCTCTGTGAGCTGTGCAGTGATGAGATGCAGGCACCCACACGATGGAGCCATGCTATGTCAGTGGAGATGAAGGTGACAGCCATCATGTGACTGCTCGCCATGGGCACCTTCCAGAGACCAACAGGGGACACGACAGGCATAACTCAGTCAGCCGCGTCACGCCTACTCACACAATTCCTCAGCGTACTGCTGCCATATGCTGCGGAGTACATCTGTTTCCCCAGCACAGAGGCAGAGTGCACAACACACATACAGGAGTTCCACAGGGTAGCACGGTTGCCTGGCATGCTCGGCGTCATTGACTGCAGCCAGGTAGGCATCGTCATGCCACCTGGCCCGGACGGTGCGGCATACATAAACCGCAAGGGATACCTGAGCATAAACTGCCAGGTGGTGTGCGATGCCAGGGGGCACATAACCAATGTCTGTGCCACGCACCCTGGGGGAGCACACGATGCCTTCATCTGGCACCAGTCTGCACTGTGCCACAGGTTTGAGAGTGGGGACATCCCCACCGGCCATCTAGTAGGTGAGTATGCATATCATACAGGATGACATGAGCAGACGTGGGGGGGTGCATAGTCAGAGGTGCCATGGGTACCAGCCATGTTGCTCCATGGCATAGCGACGCAGACCACCATTCTAATGTCCCCCCCTCTACACACAGGTGACAGTGGTTACCTGCTACGGCCCTGGCTGCCCACGACTCCACTGCAGCTACGGTACAATGAGGCACATGCCACAACATGGAATGTCATTGAGCGGGTGTTTGGGCTGCTGAAGGCACGGTTCCAGTGCCTGGACACATCAGGTGGTGCCCTACGGTACAGCCCCTCGAAGGCCTGCGGGCTATTCCTGGCCTGCTGTATCCTGCACAACATGGCCACCGATTGTGGGATAGCTGTAGAGGTCATAGAGGGGGACAACGGTGGGGACGATGAGGACGCCGGTCCAGCTGGTGAAGGGCAGCCACCCCCTGGGCGATGAGAACCCCGGCTGATCCGGATGGCACAGCAACACCGGGACACCGTTACAGAGGAGCACTTCGGATAATACAGGTAGGTCATGGGGCCATGCGCAACCGCCAAGGGCAAGGGCACAGCCCACAGACAGGCAGGGCAGGACACCAGGGGCAGACGGCGGTAAAGGAATGGGTCTGAGCACGGCACCGCACATGGCGGCAGGGATGGGCAGGGCTGAACACGACACGTGCACACACACGCACACACACCACAACACATGCACAAAGGGAAAACGGCACGCCAACCCCAACAGCCACCCCCAACCCCACACAGGACCACACACGACCATGCCCAGTGGCAGTCACTGTGTGTGCCTCAGACGCTGGGCACCATTAACTCCTGTGCGGTTGCCTGCTGTGGGACCATCCTGTGTCCCACATGTATCACTGTCCGGGACGTGCGGTCCACCATAATCGGTGCTGAATCCGGCCCCAATCTGTGTTCCAGCATGCTGGAGACCGTGGGCGATGTCATGCTGGGACACAGGCAGGGCCTTGTCCGCACCCGCACCACCCACATCAGTCCAGACATGCAGGTATGCACTTGGCTGGTCCCTCGGACACCTGTGTAAGTGGATAGGTGATCCTCTGTGTCCAGGGCCTCCCCCTCGGTGGACACACCCACCACTGCTGCCCCATGTAAACGCTCAGGAGCTATAAGGGGACACATTAGCGTTAGAGGCTCCACCTTGCCCTGTGACATGCCCTCCACCACCCACACACTGACAGCACAGGACCAACCATGCAGTGATGGGCTGCCATCTGTCTGGAAGCCACCACCAGGAACACCCTCAATGGCATTACGCTGCATGCTGCTGGCCACCCGCTCCTCCTGTGGCATCAGGTGGGATACATCCGGCTGGCCCCCACCGGTGGCAGCATGTGCAGCCCTGATGGCAGCCACCTTGTCCTTGATCCACCTCCTGTCTGTGCCTACCTTCTTCCTGCACTCCTGCACGGACCGCTGGTGGCTGCCATGCTGGTTCACGGCACACGCCACCTCACCCCCCACGCTGCAGCACGGGCCTGTGGCATTCCCCGCTGTCTGCTAAGCAGCGGTTCCTTGTCCAGATATGCCTCGAACAGGGCATCAGATTCAGCCCTAGTGAAGTTGGGCCTCCTCCTTCTCCCCCTTCCCTGTTCCTCCTCTTCCTCACGCTCGGTCATGCTCGCGCCTGTGGGAATGACAGGGTTACCTTGGACTGTGCAGTCCCATACAGCCCTCCAAACCACAGTCCCCACATCCCAACAGCATGCAACCCACCATAATGGACTGCAATACTTCACCATGGCCTCTGCAGCTCCATGTCGCATTTATATAGCGCAACCGCAACTGTAAGTGGATGCTAATGCAGTGGATGCGCTGTGGAATGGCTAATAAGCTGATCTGCATAAGCTGGCTGAATATCGCGCTGTTGCACCTTGTAAACAATGTAGGTGAGCGTGCTCAGGTATGGCGCAGTACTGTGATGTGCACAATCAGCACTACACGACGCATGCCCGGGGTGCCAATGCTAATGCGTGCGATGCTGCTGACTTGCTGTGTGCGGGAGGCAGTGCAGGGCACAGCCACCACTGTGCCTGTGGCACTAGTGCGCCGTTTGCCCGTGTGGTGCTTGTGCCTTGGTGCACCGTGGGCGGTAGGCCACTGCAGGGCTTCACACTCAAGCACCCTACCGCACCACACACACGGCATCCCAACAGCGCTGTGGCGCACCGTGCGCAGACAGACCCTTGACCCTGCTGTCGACCTTTGTCCCCTAGGCACCATGCGTCCGCATGGTTGCACCCCTACCACGCAGTCCGGTGATAGCGTGATAGGGACTGGCAGCGCAGTACCACACATGGGGCACGTGCACTACAGAGCGCCATTTTGTTTGCGGTTTGAACAGCAAAATGCCAAGAACCAGAGCACAGGTCTGGAGTGCCACTGAATTGGCAAACTTGGCCCTGGTGGAGCCACATGCTGGTGCCCTCTTTGGGCAGGAACCCCTCCACAGTCCATGGACTGCTGTGTGGCAGGAGGTCTCACAGGGCCTGGAGGAGGCGACTGGGATCAGCCAGTCAGTGGAGCAGTGTTGCCACCACTATGGCGACCTCCAGCGGTGGGACCCTGACCGCCTGGGGCATCTGCAGTCATGCGCCTGGCAAGGCGCCGTGCCACGGCCAGGTAGGTGCTCCATCCCATCACTGGTAGTGTCCGTCTGTCCGGGTATCGCGGTGTGCATAAGGCCATGCCGCAGGGGGGTGGGGGCCATCTAGTGAGGGGGGTTTTGGTGGTGGTAGTGGGCTGCGTCATGGCTGGGCTGTGTGGGCACACATACACCGGGGGCTGTTGCCACCTGTACTGATGTTTCCCTCTCCATGTTTGCACCCTAGGCCCGGAGGAGCGCCGTAAGGCATGTTTGGCCCGGGAACAGGGAGAGCAGGCCGGAGTGGGTGCAGTGCACATGCAGCTGGGCCATGTTGGTGGGGCCATGGGCCAGCAGCGCCCTGCTGGCCAGGATGCAGGTGAGTGCCGTGTTTCCCCTTACATCTGTGCATGCTGGGTTGCAGGGGTGGTGGCGGGGCGGGGCCACCCGCACTTGGCCCCACTGCCGGGCATGCCACACAGTGCACTCCGCACTGTCCTGTGGCACTGCATGTGTGGGTGGGTGTCGCAGGTGGGCTGTGCGTGCACTGGGTCCATGACTGTGCCACTGCCTTCGCACCGCATAGCCATGTCACTGTGCGGCCACGTTGGTGCTGTGCGGAACATGGGCGGTGGGTGTGTGCAGCATTCCACATGGCTATGGGTGCCTGGGTAGGCGGGTCTTGTGGGCGCGGACACTGTGGGTGGTCGCATGCCATTACAGGGGCGTGGCCCAAGACTGTATGCCGTGCACATTGGGTGGGCTGCAGGGGTCTGGCCAGTCATGCGTACTGACTCTGCTCCCTTGTCCTAGGTGGACAATGCTGGACTTCCCTTGAGCGGAATGTACAGGAGCTTCTGCAGCTGTCCCGGGCTACTCTGGAGCTGCTCCAGAGAATTGATCGAGGAGACCGAAGGAGGCGACACAGGGACCGTAGTGGGGAGAGGGGTCGCCATTAGGCCCTACATCGCACGTGTTATGCATTCTCCCCCGGACTTACCCTCGCACCCAGTCATCCCACTCCCTGATGTACACCCTTGCCCCATGCCCACCCCTACCTGGTTTGTGGTCCTTCCCCCCACTCTGTACATAGATTTATTTGTTGTGATGTTTGTACAGTTCACCCCTTTAATACACACTTGTTTGTTATGACAACTATGGTGGTCTCTGATTTGCAGCAGGTATATGGTGCTTGGCTGCAGTGATGTGCATGGCGTTGGGGGTGGTGCAGGCCTGGGCATGTGTGTGTCCGGCAGGAACCCACTTATGGTGTGGGTGGGGGACTCAGTCCCTGTCTGTGGTATGTGTGTTGTTCCCTGTGCACTGCATGCCTGTGTGCAGTGGTCCCTGGTGCATGCACTCTGTCCCTGGTGCCCCTGTCAGTATGTCCATGGCCCATGCGGCTGGCCACCTTGCATGTCTATGGTATGCACAGTCTGCTGGAATGTCATTGGTGGCTGTCCATGCTGGCCACCCTCTGGGCACAGCGCAATGGCAGCTTGCCTCCTGTCACCGGTTGTTGCACGTCTGCCTCGGGTAACACTGTGGGCTATGGTGTTGTCCCCCCTCCATGCTGTCGCTGGTGTCTGTTGCAGTGTCTGTGTTCTGATGTCTGTCACTTGTGCTCTGGCCGCATGCTGGCGGCAGATGGCTTCATGGTGCATGCGCAGGATGGCTGGTTCACCTGTGCCATGGTGGGGTGCAGGCCGTGGGTACACAGCATCAGTGGACGCACGCCAGTGGCATTTGTTGCCCCGCTATTGTAGCCCTGTGTCGGGGTGCCCTTGAGTCGGGGTGGGTGTTTGTCCGTGCCCTATGTCGCAGCCTGTGTGGCACATGCCTCCAAGCACCACAGTGGGCGGCTGTGCTGTCTGCTGGGGCCAGTGCTGGGACAGGGTGTGTGCATGGGTGGGTGTGCGGGGTGCTGTCCTGCTGGTGGTGGGGTCTAGGGCAGGCCTTGTCACATGCGGGGTCCCTCAGGTACTGATACAGGGTCGACCTCTCTGCTGTGCCATGGGGGGGGCCATGCAGGGCGGCATTGTGTCTGCAGTTGTTGCATCAGTGGCTGGTGCCGCCCACTGCAGGGTGGTCACAGTGGGGCTGCTATGCATGTCTCCATGGTGCACAGGGTTGCACTGTCACGGTGGCGGTGGTGGCATGCATTCAGTGCCATGCACTGTTGGGTGCTGCTCCTGGGCCGGGTGTCTGGGGATCGCTGTACAGGGTGTGCTCTGCATTGGTGGGAAGAGGTGGCACTGGGTGGCTGGCTCCTTGTGTTGCGGTCACTGCCTGCCAGGGGGTTGTGCTGGGGCAACGTGCCCCGGCTGTGGATTCGGTGCTGATGTTCATGGGCTGGTGCTCCATCCAGCTCACCACTGGTTGTGCAGTTCATGGGTGCGGGGCGGCTGTCTGGTCTTCTGCGTGCTCCTTCACCCATGGCTTCCATAGGTGGTGCACCCCTGCATCCTGTCCCTGCGCATCCCTGGTTGTGCTACTGCGCATCGGCCGTACGCCACTGTGCATCCCTGGTTGCGCCATGGTGCAGTTGGTGAGATATTCAGCTGTGTTGCGCAAGTGCACCTTGGCTTGCGCTGTGTTTCAATATCGCACGTGTTGCGCAGGGGTGCATTGCACTTGCGCCTGCTCCTGCTATTGCGCTTCTTTGTGGCACAGTCTGAATATCCCGTCCTCCATGTCTCGTATGTCGGGAAACAAAACAAAACAAAACAAACACAACAGAATGAAGAAAGTAAGCAATAATACTATATAATGTATGGTAAGTGCCTATTAACCACCATAATCAGCAATCACACAGCTTTGTTATGCACTGTTTAGAAAAGATGATGGCTGGGGATCAGGTGACAACCACGCTGAAATCACCTCTCGTGGTTGCTAGGGCTACAGTAAACCTGGGAGGGGCTGTGGATATGGCCTACCTAGACTTTAGCAAGGCATTTGACACAGTCCCGCACAAAAGATTAATAATCAAGTTAGCCAGCCTGGGAGTGGGTCCCAGGGTGGTAGCCTAGGTAGCAAACTGGCTGCACAACAGGGCACGGAAGGTCATAGTGAAAGGAAAACATTCTGAAGAAAGGGGGTTACTAGTGGAGTACCTCAGGGCTCAGTACTGGGTCCAGTCCTCTTCAACGTCTTTATAGGTGACATTGCAGAGGGTCTGGAAGGAAAGGTATGCCTCTTTGCAGATGACACAAAGATCTGTAACAGAGTTGATACACAAGGGGGTAGAAAGGATGAGAAGGGACTTGGCAAGGTTGGAGGAATGGTCAGACATATGGCAACTTAGATTCAATGCAAAGAAGTGCAAAGTAATGCACCTGGGAAATAAAAATCCAGGAGAACAGTACACAATAGCAGGGGAGGTACTGACAACAACAATAATGGAAAGGGATCTGGGTGTAGTCATATCAGATGACCTAAAGGTGGGTAAGCAATGTGAGAAGTCAGTAAGGAGAGCCAGGGGATACTGGGATGCATAGGGAGGGGCATCACAAGTAGAAAAAGGGAAGTGGTTATCCCTCTGTGCAGACAGTTGGTGAGACCCCATCTGGAGTACTGCGTGCAGTTTTGGAGACCTCGTCTATGCAAGGACATAGACAGGATGGAAGCAGTCCAGAGAAGGGCAACTAAAATGGTGCAAGGTCTACACCAGAAACCATATGAAGAGAGACTGAGAGAGCTTAATATGTATACCCTTGATGAAAGGAGGGACGGGGGGACATGATATAAACTTTTAAGTACCTCAAGGGAATCAACAAAGTCCAGGAGGGTAGCATCTTTCAGAAAAAGAGATGTGTAAGAACAAGGGGCACAATTTAAAGTTAGAGGGGGCGGCTCAGGGGTAATGTGAGAAATTCTTTTCACGGAGAGAGTGGTGGATGGATGGAACGCCTTCCTGGAGAGGTTGTGGGGTCGAAAACAGTGGGGGAATTCAAACATGCATGGGACAGACATAAGGCAATTATAGTGGGGGTTGCAGGAAGTAGTCTGTTGGTTAACTAGAATCTGCAGCTTATCCAATAGGTAGGGAAATGGGCAGACTGGGTGGGCCAAGTGGTCCTTATCTGCCGTCAAAGTCTATGTTTCTATGTTTAAACCTCTCGAGCTTTACCATGTTGTCCTAGCAACCACTCAAGGTGATTAAAGCGTGGTTATCACGCAATCCCCAGCCATTATCCTCTATATAAACAAAGAGAAAAGGCAGTAAATGACTCACACTGCTGTTTATCTTTCAGGACAGAGTGAGCAGTTCATGATGCTGTCAGTGAGTGTGGCAGTTTTGAAACACGCTCACAGCACCAGAGAATTGAGAAGCCTCTGTTATGGCTTCTTTTTAGTTTTGTCTACAGAGTGAGAAAAAAGAAATAAAGTAAGGGGGCTATGTGTCATACTTATGATGAGGAAAACAGTTTTTGTGAATTGTCGTGGCTGGCAGGGGAATATGAAGCTTAAGTGGGCAGGGAGGCACACACTGTATAACACTACTTTAATCTAGCACCAATAGGCGGAAGGACTATTTTATGTTAAAAGCACAGATTCACTTCCATTTTTACTTATTTAAAATTGTTTCAAAATAAAAAAACTGCTTCTAAAAATAAAGGGCCATTTTTAAGTGCAGTAAGACACTCTGGGGTTTATAGCATTATGATGTGATAACCACACTCCTACCAGATGACCTGCCTTCGGCCTCGTGCTAACTATGCCCTAGGAGTGTGGTTATCACAGTCAGAGTGCACACCCTGTCGTGTCTTATTGCTTACGTATTAGTGTTAGGGGAAGATCAGCTGACCAGTGATGTCATTTTCTTTACATATAAAGAGTTGAATGTCCAACATGTAGGCAGATAGTTTTGGAGCACAGAAGATGGTGGTCGTGCTGATGCCAGAGCCAGTACCACTCTGTGGCAGCACTTAGAGTCTTTAGAAGTGCTGAAGTTCAGCTAGAACTGTTAATTTAAATTTTCTTATTTTCCTGACGTTTACTTTTCTTTTTATTTAATAAAATTCACACACAAATATCAGTGTGTGTTTTCCTGAAGAAACTGTGTAAGTGTTCTCACTACCCACAGTCGCTCACAGGCTGACTTACGACTTTGTTCCTGCAATTCCCGGCTGGCTAACAGATGGCTGTCAGACAGTGCTAGCAGCACAGCACTGTTTTACACCCATTTTTTCAATCCATTTCCAAATGTACTGAATTAAGCCAATCTGAAAAAACTTTCATGAGCCCAAGTAAAAAAAAGAGCCCACATTACATAGCAATATAGATGTTTTCAAGCTACTGCAGATAAAGACTATGACAGGGGGAACACATATGGTGGGCACTCTATTGTAAAATGGGGAAGACATATGGTGAGATTAATTCAGAAGGAACCATGCATACCTCTCAACTGTCCCTGATTTTGCCTCAAAATTTTACTCTGTCTCTCCTAAAATTTGTGTTTCCATAGCTAAGCAGTGGGGATTGTGAGCAAAAAATAATGTCAAACGTGTTCTCCTTTGGAAAATGTATTTTACACTAAGCATCTTATTCTAACCTGCTTCCTGAGTGGATATCATCTATTTTGAAGATGTGTCCCTGATTTTGGTCCTTTATCCCTGATTTATTTTTATGCCTTGTCCCTGGTTTATGAGGCAGGAGGCTGAGAGTTTTGGAACCATGTGGGTGACAGAAACGGACAACGTCACTGATACTGTGTGGCACAGAATCAAAGGGTGAAAATACAGTGAGTCATGTAGTCAGCTTGAAAAAAATATGCTGCCCACTCTGCTAAGTCACAGAAATAAGACACTTCTGTGATGTGTGTAACTGTTGTGATACTTTGTGGAAAACAAAACGTGCCCACTACTGGTACTGCAGCTATGCACCATAGCAGGGACAGGAAACAGACATGGGGAAGACAAAGAATGTGCACTATACCATTAATTAATTCTCCAGCCACTGTGGATTACTTGAATTAATCAACGGTCACCTGATGCTGTTGGACCAATCCTGTACAACCCTTTATCTTCCTGATGTTACAAGAAAAAACAGAAAATTATTGTGACATGATCAGATGGTTGGCTGCAGTTCCTGGTTATAAATAGCTGGACTGAGTCATGGGGGCATCGTTATAGGGAATGTCTACCACTGTAGCAACATGACCACGTGTGTTATAGACCTATACCTGCAGTAGATTATGTGGCATGACATATTTCATGTACCTGCTAACTGTATACAATGTATCAACTGCGTACACTGTGCTAATGCTGTTCTCCTTGGAACTTCTCTGGAAACAGGACATCTGTGCTAGAGGGTACTTTCCATACCATCTAGATAGATAAATTAATTTAGGGAAAAAAGTACACCTACATGTACATAATAAGGCTGTAATGGTACTGAGGGGTTCTGGGGACATTTATAAACCCCAAGTGTGGAGCACGTATATTTAAGGAATGACGTACACCCAAGTGTACAGAACAAGGCTATAATGGTAACAATGGGTTCTGGGGACATTTATAAACCACAAGTGTGAAGCACATGTATTTAGGGAATAATGTACACCTAAGTGTACAGAATAAGGCTATAATGGTATTGATGGGTTCTGGGGACATTTATAAACCCCAAGTGTGAAGCACGTGTGCTACAACAGTGAACACGTGCCGGGTTCTCCTTGCTCCATGCATGCACCTGCCACCACTCTTCCCTTATGCACGCACCGGATACTTAGCCACAACTCTCACTTGGTGGGTAAATGAATTAAAAAAACAAAGTCCAAGTCTGAAGCCACCAGCCCCTCACAGAAACGCAGGTATGGACTTTCCCTCAGGGTCTGATTACCTCCAAGAAGGGAGCCCTAGCTGCCAATTTCCACCCCCCCCCCCTCCGGTCCTGATTAAATACACATAAACCCCGCCCCAGCCTTCTAGCTCACTCCTACTGGCTATTGCCAGCCACGCCTCATTAGTTATCTAGGCCTTAATTTTTCATTGGTACCCCATCCTCCCACAAAATCCACTCATTTCCTTGGCCCTCTCAAGAAACTGTTGCAAATCCTGTGTTTATTACTGGTAAAAGGAAATATCTCCATGTTAAGAATGCATCTGCGCCTATCCTTCTCTATAGTTGCCTTATATTACTTTGTTATACTCTATCCAAAATTTTGGCTTGCAACTCGGACAAAGGCCAGTTTCCCCTCCTCTATCATCTACCAAGATATAGCCTCCCACATTAGACCATGGCATCCTACATCAGGAACGTCTCCTCTATGGTCATCCCCCTCCTCCCACCAGGCCATAACTACAGAACACGTGCAGTTCCCAAAGATGATGTCGGCTCTGTCAGTTCTCTAAGTTTTATCCTTAGCAAATAGCAATCCTGCCCTTAACACAGCCACCGCTAAACCAATGTACACTAGAAGGAGTAACAAAAGAATATTTAGCAGGCTAAGACATCACCTTAAAAAACTACTACTGCTTCTCCTACTCTGTTCGGGAAATGTTGAATTAAACCCAGGTCCACCTATTTCTCTGGACGCCCCTGCAGACCTCCCTCAATATAAAGGGATTACCTTTCTCCATATCAATGTCTGTAGTTTGCTAAAGAAGATTGACTCTACACAGACCTGGGCTCTACATGCATCTCCTGATTTCTTCATGATAACTGAATCCTGGCTCACACCCTCGACCCCAGACAAATCTATCAACGTACCCGGATATATCATCTACCGCTGTGATAGACCGACTAGAGGGGGAGGGGTTGCAATATATGTCAAAAGCAAATTCACAGTCACAGTCTTTGACTGTACCTCAAAGGCTAAGGAATTTGAATGCCTTGCTCTAAAATTATCACTTTCCAGCGAGAAATCACTCCTTATGGCAGCATGCTACCGACCACCGTCTGGTGGCTGGGCACTTCTGCCACACCTTCAAAACCTTCTTGACTCTGCTAATACTGAGTGTATTCTAATGGGGGATTTAAATCTAAATTGGAATGATGACAGCTCTAAGAAATTGAAGGATCTATGCGATGTTAATGGTCTGTTACAGATGGCGACTGCTATAACCAGACCTAACAGAAAAAACCCTGAGCGCAGCACCCTCCTGGACCTTATGCTAGTAAACAAACCTCACACTATCTCGCATACTTGAGTATTCTTCAACGATATAAGCGACCATTGCGCTACTGCCTGCATCAGACATCCTTCCCAAATAAAAACGGCCTCCAAATTCAAACTGAAAAGATGCCTGAAAAAAGTTCTGCCAGTACACTTTCCTGAAAGATCTAAGCAACACTCGTTGGCAGGATTTCTATCTAGCCCCCACCTTTAACATCTTTCACAGCCTCTTACTGGGACTAATAGACAAACACACCCCACTAAGACTGATCAAATCAAAAAATAAAACTCCTGGCTGGTTCTCTCCCATCCTGAAGAATGCACTTAGGGATAGGGACTACTGGTGGAAAAAAGCGAGGAAATCCCACCTGGAGGCTGACTGGTTAGCATTCCGTACCATTAGGAATGCTTGTACCACGTTAATTAGGTCAGAAAAAGCTAGGTACTTCCAAAAGAACTAGAAGACAATAAAACAACTCTGCCAAATTTTGAACATCCTCAAAGTCGTAAGGTCAGTCCACTGCAACACCTTCCAAACAAAATTGTGTCTGATGGTACCACCTATACGGACAAAGCTGATATACTAGAGAAGCTTAATGATCACTTTGCCACTGCAGGGCTTGCCTTTGACACCTCACCTATCGGCAAACTTAGCCCGGCAAGAGACTACACTGTTGGCTTCACTGATAATCACAACCATAACCAACCGCATCCCACCCCCTTCAGCTTCCTCACAATTACATTCAAGCAAGTGGAGGACCTCCTCCTTTCTCTGGATACAAAAAAAAAAAAAAAAAAAAGAGTGCAGGTGCAGATAATATTGAACCTTACTTCCTAAAACTTGGCCATACCTATCTGACCACTCCCATTACTCACTTCTTCAGCACCTCTCTGATTCAAGGTGAGCTACCTGTCTTGTGGAAAACTGCCCACATCCTACCATTATTCAAGACTGGGGGATCCGAGTGATCTGAACAATTACCGGCCTATTTCTATACTATCCGTCTTCTCTAAATTACTTGAAAAAATTGTCAACATCTGGATTTACAAAAGTTGCTAAACCCGGCTCAGTCCGGCTTCAGAGCCAAACACAGTACAGTATCGGCTCTTGCCAAAGTAACTACAGACTGGCAAATGGCCTTGGACTCCAAGAAGCATGTATTTGCCCTCTTCCTTGATCTAAGTAAGGCCTTTCGATACTGTGGATCATACCATCATGCTTACTGCACTGAGTAACATCGGACTTGATAGTTCTGCCATTAAATGGTTCACCAGCAACCTAACCAATAGGTTACAACAAGTCAAAGCCATAGGAGATCTGTCCCCACAAAAATCCTTGTTATGAGGAGTCCAACAAGGCTCCATCCTGGGCCCTATCCTCTTTGCAATATACATCAATAATCTGGACTCACAGCTGGGCACAGCAAATGTGCACTTATTCGCAGATGATACTGTACTCTATACCACAAATTCATCCTTGGATCTGGCCCATGAGTACTTACAGAAAGACTTTGTCACCCTCCCAATACAACCTTCTCACTCAAACTCCTCCTCAACGTCAAAAAGACTAAAGCAATGATTCTCTCACCAACGTCTACTTCTGGATGTCCACATATCACACTGATCCGAACACTCTTAGATGAAACCCTTGAAGTAGTTGATACCTTTAAATACCTAGGGTTCTGGCTGGATAACAAGCGCAACTTTCTGTGCCACTTAAATGAAACCTCGAAGAAACAGCGATTAGGTTTATTCTATCGCATTAAACACCTACTCACGTTAGAAGCCAGAATGAGACTAGTACAAACTACATTCCTACCTATACTGGACTATGCTGACTTCCTTTACAGTCATTGCCCATCAACGATGGTACACAAACTGGACACCCTTTACCACCGGGCTTTAAGATTTATCTTAAATCTACCCCGTAGTACACATCACTGTCGTCTATACCAGGTTTTAGGATGGACCTCACTCTCGACTAGAAGAAAAAGGAATGCTCTCCTCTGGTTTTTTAGAGCATTATCTAATAACCGCCCTACATACATCTCGAACATCTTCAAACAGGCTAAAGGTTCCCATGGCCAGAGACGCTTCTCCTTAATCTGCTTCCAGATTTCTAGAGTGAAAACTACCCTTGGCTCAGCAGCAATCAACTTCTCACTTCCATCACTTTGGAACACTGTGCAAGACTCATTAAAATTATCCTCACTTCCAAGCATTTTCACATTCAAAGCTCTATTAATGGTTATCTGAAAGAATCATGCAACTGTTTCAGACGCCGATGACCCCTAAGCCCCGGGTGCCACTCTCAAATCCTATGCCTAAGTACCTCATCCACCCCACATTCCTAACAGAAACCTAGGACCTACAAGCCTAGTTCCCTTAATCCAAAATGGCCCTGCCTATTCTCTACCTTTTACCTATTCTGGCCTCCCTTTTGGCTGCCTAACCTTTCACCCCAATTTCTACCCTATTCCTAATACCTCCTTATTTTTTATCATTTAGGTATGAGCTCTTACTTAGCAAAGACTATATGGGATTGTCGTCTCTTCTCTTTTCAGTAAAGCTTATCATTATGTACCTTTGCATGTTAATTATGTTGACCGGTATGTATAGGCCCATATTGACCGGCACCTTCACAATGTTTTTTTGTTTTTTTTTTGCACCGTTGTCCACCGTAATTGTAATGTTATGAAGTGTACTGTATTGTAATAATGCCCAGGACCACCTTGAAAATGAGCTTGCTCAATGGTGTTTATGCCTGGTTAAATGAAGTGATTGATTGATTGGTTGACTGATTGAAAATCAAACTTGCCTCTGCTCTCAGCAGTTGAAAACTTAAGTAAACGTGTAATCCTCAGATAAATGTTTTAAAAAGAAAAGGTCTCAGCAGCCATAGACCACGGACAGCACTTCACATCCCGACCAGACCACGGCTGTTTTATTTTATATAACTGCTGTGGCGAGAAAACACTCCCCAGCAATTATATAAAATAAAACATGGGGTGGTGTATTTAACTCAAGACTTTACATGCATCTCCAGGGTACCCTTATGTCTATCCCATGCACTCTTGAATCCCTGTATTGTTTTCACACCCAACACCTGCTGGAAGGTGGTTCCACAGCTCCACCACCCTTTCAGTGAGAAAGTACTTCCTAACATTATCCCTGAGCCTTCCACCCTTCAGCCTCATATCATGCCCCCATGTTCTTGTGCAGAGTTTTCTCTGAAATATGCTTTCCACCTGTACCCTGTTTATTCCCCTAAGGCACTTGAAAGTCTCTATCCCATCTCTACTCTCCCTTCTTTCCTCCAGTGAATAGTTATTAAGGTCCTTAAGTCTTTCCTCATAGGGCTTCTGATGCAGTCCATGTACCATCTTCATTGCCCTTCTTTGGACTGACTATTTTGCCAGTGTCTTTTTGGAGATGTCTCCAGAACTGGACACCATACTCCAGCTGAGGCATCACCAGTGATATGTACAGTGGCATCACCACCTCTTTCCTCCCACTTGTTATGCCCCTGCCTATGCACCCCAACATTCTGTTTGCTCGCCCCACCTCATTTTCACACTGTTTGGTCACCTTCAGGTCATTAGATATGAGAATCCCCAGTCTCTCTCTTCCGACTTGTGGTGGCCAGAATTTCCCCACCCATCCTGTACTCCTCCCTTGGATTCTTGTGACACAGATGTATGATCTTGCACTTTTTAGCATTGAAACTCAACTGCCAGACACCCAACCACTCCTCTAATAGGTTTAGGTACTTTCTAATTTTTTCCACCCCCTCCGGTGTGTCCACTCTCTTGCAGGTGCATAATACTTCAATCAACATTTGGATGCTAAAAAATGACACCTGTCAAACACATCAGTGAAAAAGTACTTCCTAACATTCCAGTGTACCCCAGAGCGCCATCCTGGGCCCACTCTTATTCTCCCTGTTTATAAACTCTCTCCCCCTCAGACTGTCTCACTTGCGATGCCCCATTTTATGCAGATGACCTTGTCCTCTTCAGTACTGACAAGGCTCTTGAGAATATATCCAGGGCTTTATCCGATAACTACTCTGTGGCGCACACCTGGTTCCACTCACATCGCCCAATTGTTAATGCTAAAAAAAAGAAAAACTAAATCCATGCTATTTGGATCTAAACCCCTCTATCTCAGGTTGTCAAGGCCGGGTCCACCCTCTCAGTTGTTTCACCGGACAACACTGTACTTGATAATGTACTAACCTTCAAATATCTGGGAGTTATCCTGGGCCCGTCCCTCTCCTTTTCTGATCATATCTCCTCCGTTATCCACCGTATTAACCAGAAACTTGGTGCGGCTAATCGGATAAAGTCACTCCTGACCAGGGAAGGCCATTTAGCCACTGTCCAAGGCAACCTGCTACCCTTGATTGACTACTTTTCCCCCCCATTTACTCACACACATCCTCAGCCTTGCGTGCGCGTCTTAGCTCGACGTACAACAACATATGTCGTTTCACTCTCCTGGCACCATATTCCACTCACCACTGCCACCTCTACCAGACTCATGGGCTGGCTCCCACTACACTACAGATTTGATTATGGGCTTGGCTACCTTCGTGGACAGTGCCATCAGGCATGGCAAAGCCTCCCCTTATACATCTCTCCTCAAGACCAGAACTCCCTCAAAGTGTCTGCGTGCATCCTCATCCCCCCCCCTCCCAGATATCCCGAAAGTCTCCTTTGCTATGGGTAGCAGAGCGTTATCTGTACCTGCTCCCACTCTGTGGAACAGAATCCCCAGTGCCCATCTGCTCTCTGGACTCCCATGGCACTCTGAAGACACATCTCAAATCCTGGCTGCTTGATGAGGGCCACATGCTGTTGCTAGCCTGAATAACCCCACCCCACCCACACACACACACTTTTCTGACTTTTCCTCTTGGGCTGCTTTGGCCTCCCTGCCTCTTATTTCTTTGGACTCCTGTCTTACATCCCTCACTACCTGCTTCTCGGGCTCTCCCACTTGGCTATTGTCTTGTATGGCTTTTGTTTTTTACATCATGCATTAATTTGCTCTGGCAACTTATCCTTTGTAAATAATTGTATAATAATTGTTGCTTATCATGATATACTGATTGTTTTTCTTCAGCCTCTCGTTAATTTTACTATCCTATGTCACTTTCTTTGTTCACCAGTGATGTCTGTATAGCCACGTTGTTCACCAATGATGTCCGTATATCCACATAAACTTGTACTCACTGTATAACTTGTTACTACCACTGTAACTGCCATCTGTGTGGCCCGGGTCATGCCTAAAAAAACAGTCCCCTAGATCAGGGAACCTACCCGGTTACCAAAGACTTCAATAAATAAACATCCAATATTTAGGAATACACTGCAATTAGAAAAGACAATGAATCTCTCTCTCTTTTCATCTGTCTTATGCTTGTCTACCGGTCCTTTTCTTTTTTTTTTTTGTAACTTGTTTTTTTATTTAAAAATAATCATGATACAAAGTATATTCATTACAGGTAAGTACATCTTCAGTTCTTAAGACATTAAGAAAGTACGGTCTACAATCATCCTTGTGATCATCACAGTTTTCTTATGTCAATTTCAAATCATGTTAATTTATTTTTCTTCTTCATGTCTAAATCATTCCTGACTCCATCTTATAGTACCCTAAGAGTCCAAGGTTTTAACTTTTCCAACTTTGACCCATTATCCACTCTTTCTCTATTGTGTCCCCCAATCAACCTCTGGATCTCCAGGAATCTTCCTTTTCTTTGTACCATGTCCTCATATCTTATTTTACAAACTTTAAGATTTATTAATAACTAACATTTTATCTAATACAGTAAAATCAACTTTATAACCTTCTGCAGGATGTGTCCACGAGTTAATTCCCTCTTCCCCAACCAGCCTTCGGAATACCCCCAACATTTCAACAATTTCTATTCATGTCATACTCTCCTTCCTTCTGTTTTATTGTCTTGTTTCTTCCTATCTCTATCTCTCATCCTCTTCAACACTTTCCTACGTTAAATACTGGTCCAATACCGGAGTCCGGGTTTTTTCTTGGACGTATTCGTAATAGGGTAGCCATCTGGCATCAAACCTGTCTTTAACTTACCGGTCCTTTTCTACCAACACATTCTATTTCAGAATTTTTTTTCTCTAAGGTGCTCCGAGGTTAAAGTGCAATAATCAAGGAGCTCAATATATCATTACCAATATGTCAATAAATTCCCCGAGAAACCATGCAGAGCTGAAAGGGGGCTGAAGAATTCCCCCTACATGTCCCAAAACTGATAACTACAGTTAAAATCTCCTTGTGTGCCTTACAGCAGCAACATTCCTTCCCCTCTGCCTCATGGACTGTAAAATGTTTTGAGTTACAGTTTCAGGGGTCATGCTTAGCTTTTTTTTTGGGGGGGGGGATTGCTGGCTGGCAAGACAAATATAGACCAAAGTGTTTCTGTTATGCTGATAACTGCACTTGCCCATGGGTCATCTATGGTACCAACCCTTTTTGGGTGGGGCAGCAGCACCAAACGGCTCGCAGCCCACGCTGTTGTCCTTGATCTTGACAAACAGAATGAGCTGGCTTTAGGCAATGTGAGGATGAGTCACACTAGCCGCAGACAGTCTGGAATATGCAAATGGAAAGCAAAGCAGTATTAAAACCAGCCCAAGCAGTTCATACACTGCCATGTAAAACCACATTTCTTTCTGTCGCTTATAACACAGTATATCAACTGTGGACTTTACCAATATCCCAAGCTGTAAAAACATGTAAATCAGCCAGCTAGCCAATGGCTGCTTAACAGTCATCAGTGGCCACTATAAATGATGCTTTAGCATCCATATGGCCCCTTGGCTTTGGGCACCTACTCTAGGGTAATGGCTACCATCACAGTTTTGCCCACTAATCAGGGGTTCAGTTAAATGTTTTTTTCAGTGAAAGTCTAAACCTTCCACAGATTCAGCTTTGGAAGTAATTCTCAATTTCTGGAAGTCAAAATACTTCCGGGGCACACATTCTGGAAGTCACAGTTGTCAAGAAATAATGTTTTGGAAGTTTATTTAAAATATTTGTGGGTAAAAAAAACAAACAAAAAGATTTTGTTCTGGACAAAAAAAAAAAAAAAATTCAACCACTTTTGACTACCATGTCTTAAACAAACATCAAATATTGTCTCCCCATTTGGAAGTCAAAAAATACAGGTTACTCACCTGTAACAGGAGTTCTAGGAATGGTATATGTTGTTCATCCACACTTATTGGCAGGTCCCTTGCCGCTTTAAATCTTGCCGGAAGGTCTTCAAGCTGGCTCCTCCCACCCACCCGGGTGGTAAAACTCTCGGCTCCGCCCCATGACGCCAGATCTAGCCCACTGGAAGCCAGGTTGTGCGCCGAGCCGGGAGGTTAGAATGTAGGATGAACAACATATACCATTCCTAGAACTCCTAGTTACAGGTGAGTAACCTGTTTCTAGGGACATGGATATGTTGTTCATCCACACTTATTGGCAGACTCCTAGCAGTTCTCCGGGAGGAGGGAGGCAAGGCGCACACCCCTACTTAGGTAGAAAGACTGGAGAACCGAGGCCCCGACCAGCACCCCGGCGCGACCCAAGGTCGATGTGGAAGGGGAACGAAAGCTCATTTCCGGGCAGAAGCCCTGCGGAAATCCTGGACCAGAGAGTCCTTGGAAGCAGCCACTGATGCAGCGGAAGGACGGGTTAAAAAGAGCGCTTATCCCTCTGGGAGGCTCCATGCCCGCCCGCCTAAAGTGGAGACCTTGCAGGGGTGACCCGCCCGCTTGTCTTCCACTGGGCTGCAGTCTGCCAGATGCGGCTTCAGTGAAGGTGATGAACAGCTGGCGAACCTCTCCCGAACTTTAGCTCTACACTCTCACGAGGTGAGAGTTAAAACGGTTCCCACGGAACCTAAATACGGCCTCCGAGGTGTGAATGGGGACAAACCCGGCAGAGGACACACCCCGGCGAGGACTCCGCCACCGCCCGAGGAACTTTGGGTGGGGCTGGACAACCTAGTCCCTGTGGAAGACTGGATAGGGAGGTTAAAGGAGCCTGGAACTCTCCCTGCCTTCTGGATGGCGGAGTGGCCCCAAGAAGGTGTTCTTCCACAACAGGTGGGGAAAACGCACCTGTGCAAAGTTCGGATGGCTTGCTCATGAGCTAAGCCCATACCAGCAAGGATCCCACAGAAACGGGGATACTCTCAAAGGGGAGGCGTGATCGAGGCCTAGAAGTGCCAGACCACCTTCTCCGTACCACCAGCTACCCTCCGGCCCGTGCCCGGAAGACAGTGGTGACCCGCAGAAGCACCTAGAGGGTCGTCGACCGAAGCCCTGGTCTAAGGATGGACCGCAAATGGTCCGGAATGCTTTGCCCAGGGACGGGGAAGGGCACGGCCCTATCCCATCATCGGAAGAAGGAGAACTTCTCCCAAAGGACAAGCATCTCGGCCGACTTCTTAGCAGGATGCCTCGAAGGTCGAGGACCTTGCCGAAGACCCTAGGCCTGGCCCCAGCACAGGGACTGCCTACAGGTGCAGGGATTGAAGGTCCAGATGGATAACCTTCCCCTGAAAAGGAAAGACAGGACCGGCGGACTAGAGGCCGCCTCGGGAGCCTGGGGCTGAGACTGAGGAGAGCTGGATACCAGAACTGGCAATCCAGTCTGGGGCTACCAGCATCACCTGCGCCAAGTCCCTCCTCGCCTTGCCCGTAGGTCAAGGGAAATGGGGGAGAGGCACGGAGGGCCGGGGTCCGTGGGATGGCATCCCCTACAGCAAGCCTTGCTGAGGGGCAGGCAAAAAAACAGTCTTGGCCTGGTATTCTCCCCGGAGGGAAAAGGGAGAAGATCCTGTGCTACCCCCGGCAGGGGACACACTCATGAGGCGCAGCCTATGCCCGGCTCAGGGCCGCAGCCAGGGAATTGGGCTCCTGCCATGAAATGGCTAGGAAGCCTCGACTGCACAACTGCCCAATGCGGAGAACCTCCTTGCACCGAGACAAGGGATGGACCGAACTCTGGAGTAGGTAGCACATGGTCTTGGAATAGTCCAACTTGACTTAGACCGTAGACCCTCACAAGCGGAGGCCCGGCGGTGCCGGCTAATCGGACCGTCTGTCTCCAGCGAGCAGGAAGGACATTGGGACTCGCTAGAGGACCAGAGGCGACGCACTCTGTATTCCCCAAGATGGGCACCCCACCCATCCGAGAAGCATCGGTCGGAGAAGACCGGCAGCTCAGGGCGAACAAGCAGGATAGTCTCCTGCCAAAGTTAGAACGGTCCAAGGGAGCGTTCTCCTAACTCCTGGGCTGTAAGTCATGAACTGGTCCACGGGATGCAGCGTTGTGACCTCTGGCTGGCCCCTCCCACTAAAGGAAGGCCGCCCTGAAGCCCAGGAGGTCCTGGCAGGACGTAATTTCCCGGCCAACCCGACCGGCAAAGGAGGAAGAACCTCGCCCTGTTCGCCTGGAGCTGAGCTCGGACTGAAAGTCGAGCTTAGTCCTGAAGAAGCTTCACCGCTAAGATACGAGTTCTCACTTGGTTCCCGAAAATGGGAGACCAGTCTGCCTTCCGGGCGGGGTGACATCCAGACCCTTCCATGCCACAGAGACTGCTGAGCAAGGAAGTGTTAGGAACTCTTAAGCAGCTCCCCCGAAAGAAGGGGTGGAGCCTCCCCCAAAAACGGACGGAACGAGGAGAAGGTACATCCCGGAGACCAGGAAACAGCTACACGCCACGTTCTGAGGCTGGGATGTCTGCAGAAGAGAGACCATCCAGGCGTGCGGGAGGATGGGCGCAAGCCCCCGTCCATAAGAGACCAGGAATACCTGGACGCAAACCCAGGGTTGAATGAGGGAGGAGTCCACGGCCTTCCTGATCATCTCTAACTAGAGAGCCAGGCATGTCAGATGACCGATACAGGGGCAGTGAACTCAAAATCCCCGTGGGGCAACGGCTCAAAGGGAATCCGCTAGCAACCTGCGACACCAGGAAAACCGGCTGAGGAGGCGAGCCGGGCAATGCCCTTGGCCCGCTACTGTGCAGGCTTTAGAGGGGAAGGAGCCGAGGAGCCAGCTGTTTTCCTGCCTCTCTGCTTCCTTTTGGAGGAAGATGCTGGTTTGGCAACAGGCCGCCCAGTGCATGCCTGCTGGCCCTCATGCTGGGCCAGGGGGGCCCCAGGGCTCAGGGGGCAAACGGGCTTACGTGAAGGCTGACGGCTGCCCTTGACCCCGTGGGCGACAGTGACCGAGTCTGGAGTGGCATCGGACTTCTCGGGCCCATGGATGAATCCCTCCACTCCAGGGCCGAAAAGGTCAGTCCCCAAGAAGGGGATGTCCGCCAACTCGTGCTGGGTTTCCAAGAAGAAGGATGTTAACCTCAGCCACGCCCTGCGGCGCATGGCCACTGCTACCGCCACTGATCTGGCACAGGAGTTGCCTAGATCCAGAGCCGTCTGGAGCTGCTGCTTCGCCACCGCCCTACCCTGGTCCCGCACCTGTCGAACCGTGGTCCGCAGGTCACCTGGGAGATGAGGGAGAACCTCGTCCAGGGAGCCCAAAAGGTTGTGGGAGAAATGTGCCATCAGTGCAACCGAGCTGGCCTGACGGAGGCCTAGGGAGGACGAGCGTAAACTCACGCCCGCATATAGTCCATCCTTCTGGACTCCTTGTCGGGGTCTGTCCACATCCCCAGCGTCCAAGACATTGGAAACGTCGAGTGATTACCCTTCAGCCGAGGGTGCTCCGAGAAACCAGGCAGAGAACCGACCGGGATAGGATACCTCCGAGCTACCCTGGTCGAAGGTGCAGGGCAAGAAGTAGGCCGCCGCCATAGCTCCAAGGCTGGGCCCACGATAGCCTCAGCCACTGGGAAGGCCTCCGTGGAAGAACCCCTTCGAATCTCCAGAAAGGGGCAAGGAGCCCGATCGGAGACGGGCTTAAGCTGCATTCCAGTAAACTCTGAGATGAGCTGAAGCAGACCCTTTGAAGACGATGGGCTGTCATCTACTGGATGTTCCTGGGAAGACCCGGGGTCCTCCCTGTCAGGAAACAAGGCAGAGCCTGCTCCAGGCTCCGAAGGGTCTGCAAAAAGCTGCCGCAGGCCCGAGGCACTCCTCGTCCGCCGGGGGCAGGCAGGAGTGAGGGGAACGAGTGACCTGAAGGACAGGCCACGGTCCGGCCTGAACTCCTCGGCGGAGGGGCAGCGAGGGTCGAACGAGCAACCGGTCCTGGAGAAGGCTCCTCGACTGATTTGAACGGCTGCCGACCAAGCGGCAGCTGCTTGCTATCCGGAGAATGAATCGGGGTCGACTGAAACTCAGACAACTGCTGTCGCCACATAAGTTCCTCGTAACACCGACGCCAACGGCATCGAAACCGCTCCTCATCAGAGGAGGGGGATGAGGAAGAACGGCAAAGCCATTTAACCTGGTGCCCCGACCGAGAACGCTGAGATCGGTGTGAGCGGCTAGACCGCGAGGTAGACCGAGACCGAGACCCAAAGCCTCGGGGTAACCAAGGGCGGGCCTGGGAAGAAGCGGGGAGCACCCGCTCCTCCCTCGGCTCGGAAGGACGGACCGAGGGCTGTCGACCCGAAGTGGAGGACGGAGCCTCGACTTCCGCTGAAGGCGGCGGGAAGACGGCCTCAGCAGACCCCCCCGGAAGACAGGTCGAGAGACTAGACAACGTCGATGGGGATTTTGGCCGGCTGACCTGACGGGGATACCGTGAGGCCAGAGGTCAAGCCTCGACCAAAGTCGAGCGTCGCCGATGAGGGAGGGGAAAATCCCTCTCAAGAGACTTCCGCCATGCCCTTTAGTCATGGGCAGAGACAGGGCTCCAGGTTGACCTCTCCTTGGAGGAGAGGGAATGACGAGGCTCCCTGAACGGCTGAATGAAAGGAATCCAAGGAGAGCGGATAAGCTCCGCAACCGAAGGAGAGGGAAGGGGAAACCCTGTCCCTCCCCCGGCAGGATCAGACTGCAGAGAAACAGTCGAAGCGGGCACCCGCCGGTCCGATGGAATCTCTGAAGCGGAAAAAACTACCGGATGTCCGAGCCCCGATGGCTGCGTCCTCCGGAGAGCTGACCGAAAGGGCAGAACAAAAGTTGCAAGCCCGAGGATCGTGATCCAAGTCCAGGCAAAAACAGCACGTGGAGTGCGAGTCCCTCCTGGAGGAACTAACCTTACATCTCTCGGGGCCAGAAAAAGCCATCGCCGCAGCGAAGAAGAAAAGATCGAAGATTCAAGGACACTTCAATAAATTTGAAGACCGAACTTTTCAGGAACCAGTCTAAAACGCAGAGCGCTAAGGAGGGAACCTGAGCTTCCAAGCGGTAAGGAAGATCTGGCGTCATGGGGCGGAGCCGAGAGTTTTACCACCTGGGTGGGTGGTAGGAGCCAGCTTGAAGACCTTCCGGCAAGATTTAAAGCGGCAAGGGACCTGCCAATAAGTGTGGATGAACAAAATATCCATGTCCCTAGAACTTCCTTTCTCTTAGTTTTGGAAGTTTGTACCTTATATTCATAAGTCATATACTTCCCAAATGGAGCGAGCTGAAGCACTGCTACTTATACATTTGAACTAGTGGCAACATGACCACCAAACATGACAATGATTCTTTTACATTTTGGTCCAGTAGGTATACTGTTGCTACGGCGACAGCTTTACCGCGCCTGACACTACAGTGACAACAGCGCCAGGTCGCTGTAGTGTTGGTGCTGGACCCCGGTACTGCTTTCTGGGGGTATTGCATCCCCTCCCCAAAGCAACTCCGACTCTGAGTTGATTAATTAAATAACAGGTGGTGTGGGGGGGGGCGGGGACAAAGATCCCCAAAGAAAACACAGTCAGATGCAACTGTCTTTATGCCAACCGCAAAGGCGGTCGACATAAGGGAGTTGCTGTAATGTCGGTCGACAACGAAATTGTCAACCGACTGCCATAGATCCAGTACAGTATATCTGGATCTTGGGGGCAGTCTTGTCAAGTTGAGTATAACAAGAGACTAACAAATACTAGACTAGTCAGCCTTGAAGAAAGGAGAAAAAGGGGTGATTTACTGGAACTTTATAAATTACTACAAAATCATGAGCTAAAAACAGATTGCAAATGCAAATTTATGACTTGTTTAACTATTCTTAGAAGGACGACTAACAACTTATGGTTCCCAAGGCGAATACTACCAAACATGACAACTACTACACTGTGAGAATGGTAAAGGTTAGAAATAGCTTGCCCCAACATGTTGTTGATTCAACTACATTTGCTATGTTTAAATCTAGGCTAGACTCATTCCTAGGATGGAAATGTAGAGAAAAATGATACACCCACGATGCCATGGGAGACGTCCTAGATGGGCGTAAGCCAATCTATGTCTTACCAAACTGATTGATTTCTTTCCAAAAGAAGTTTCCCACATTATGTCGGAGGTCCCTCATTTTACCTCTAGGGTACAGTAAAACTGGGTGGACTGGATGGAGCAGCAATCTTTTTCTGCCAACATTATCCATTGCTTGGTTCACAAAACCTACCTCGTTTGCAGTTGCGTTGTGGTGCAGGTTGCTCTATTCAAGCTGCAGCGATACAGCTACTGTTCACACAGCAACCCAAAAAAATCAGTGTGTGACCACCCGGCCCTCTCTCTCTGGGCTGGAACAGCTTTTAGAGAGGTGTCTGTCCTCCAGTATTCGCTGCCACCAGCTGGGTTTGCCCAGCGCCAACCTCCCAAGTTTAAAAAACTGGGAAGTCAAACATGTAGTTGCACAGATAGTGTGTCTCTCTTGGATGGCAGATGCTAAACAGAGTTTACCTCAGCCAGTGGAAACCATGCATTACCTTAGAAAAAATGACATCACAATCACAACTGTTGAGTAAATAAATAGCTTTTTACTTAACAGAAAGTGAAAAGGAGCATTACAGGGATATCTACATTCAACACAAGAGAATAAACACTGTTACAAGAAAGGTAAACAAATGTTTTTAAATAACAGATGACAAAACAGAAAAGGCTATTACTGAAATATGCTAGAATCAATCTTGCCCTTTCCTGTTCTTCCAGAGACACAGACCCTATGCTATCTGCCAGCTCCCACAGACATAGCTAGAAGGGTAGGCCCAAGCTTAGTCTCTTGGACAGTTTCTTTCTTCAACTCCAAGAGCAACTCCCACTCACTGTCTTTCAGCATCTTATATTCTCTCTTGAGATTTAAGGCACTAAATGGGGCAGGTCAGGTTGATGTTGCCGTACTAGATGAAAAGATTTTGGAAAAGATCTTGAAAAAGGCTCCCTTACTGGATCCAGCAGGTGTCCACATGGTTAGTAGTAAAATGTTTAACTCAGTATCCCATGACACTACAGTAAATCAACAGCATTATAGGAATGCTCCTGATCGTACTGAACTGTATCTCTGCGGCCTATGCCATCTAGAAAATGAAAGTAATAAGAAGCTTGGTCTGGTTGTTAGGGATTTATTAGAACAAATTCTAAATATAGATGTTGCAAATCAAAATGTCCTAGCAGCTCAGAGACAGGGTAATATTTCTGCAACAGATCAAGTTTTAATACAGGTTAGAAGTCAGAGTTTGGTGGCTAACATAATGCAAAATGCCCCGCCGTTAGATGGGAGGGGGCTGCATTTTGTTGTCTGTGATCAAGATGTGGGTGCAAACGTGTCCGTCTTAGCTGAAATGGAACAGAATCTCGAACACATTATAGTAACTGAGCATACATACATACTAAGAGCCCTCAGGATACGGCTGATGAAAGGATCATTTTTAATGTAACAGTCTCAAATCGATTTGATCTACTGCGGGTCTCAAATGACTGACTACAGACTCTTCTCCCTGCTAGAAAGGATGAAGAAACTGAGGGAATTAAGAAGGTAATGTTAACATCCCGGAACATTGCTGGTCTTTTAACAAAATATGTGGACAGTGAATGTGTTAATGTCTTAAAACAAGCTCATATAATATGTTTGCAAAAAACATGTCATCAGAAAACAAATTATATTGTACTGAATGGTTATTCGACCTATCACGTCCCTGGCCTTAAGTATTTTAGATCCAGTCGACCTTCTGGTGGTCTAGTTACCTGGTTTAGAATTATGGATCTTCTGACCTGCTAACGCGCAGCATGTAGGATTACCATTCATGCGCCAGCGACAGGTTCGAGGAACAGACTCGGGAACTGGAGGGCTGGCCGGGGGGAGGAGGATCGAGCGCCCACAGGCTGCTCTCCTCCTCGGGGTGAGGTGGGATGTGGGTCCCGCTGTGATACCGCCACCTGGTTGACCACTGGTGGTGGTGCAGCAAGGACTGCATGTAGCAGGGAGGGAGGCGTCCACTGGGAGCCGAGGCGTCCAGCGCGGCTGTGGCGGCATCACTCCTAGGCTCTCCTAAGCGCAGGACGCCTCCTACAGAGATGGGGAAAAAAGAAAATGCCACACGGTGCTCCGTACAGCGGAGCTTCAGGCCCCGATCCCAGGGCCCCTGCCGGCACGGATGACGGATCCCCGACGAAATTCAGTCGCTCGGGCGGTGGAAAGAGGAGCCCCGCCTTGTACCCGCCTGGGGATTAAACCAAGGCAGCGTGGGGGGATGACTGTATCCGATGCCGACAGACAAGCAGGGACGCACAAGGCCGTAGAAGACTCCCGAAAGTGAGGAAGCACAGGGGCGAGAAGGGGGCGTTAAAAGAAAGTATAAAAAAAAAAAAAAAAGAATTATGGATCTTATAACAGCTGAGCTCATATCCACCAATTCTTTCTCATAGGCCTTTTTTGTAAAGATAGGCTCTTTGACATTTTGTCTAATTAATGTTTACATACCACCCAGTAATTCTAAGTTTTTTAGAAACAGCATATGGGAGGAGTTAGATGATGTTATTCACAGAGCCTGGGCAATAACATCATGCGAGAAAATCTTGCTCTGCAGGGATTTTAATGCCAGGACAGGCACCCATGATGGTTTTGCAAATGATGAAATACAAAACTGGCATTTTTGAAATGCCCATAAATATCCTAGAAGCTCTTTAGATCGAAGGACTAATGCTAGAGGGCTTGAACTTCTGGAGATCATAGCACCTTATAATTTAACACCTCTTAATGGGAGGCTCAAAGGGGATACCTTAGGTAACTTTACATATTAGAACAAGCAGGGTCCTTCCATAATTGCCTATGCTTTTTGGAATGATAGTATGGATATATGGGAATTATGTTGTATCCCTACCAGGTCAGATAGTGATCATTTCCCTTTAGTACTATGTTTCAGGCAACCAACCCAAGAACCCGTGTTGTCTGGGTATAACAACATAAAAATCAGAAACAATGTTAAAATTAGATGGAATCAACATAGCTCGTATGAGTTAAGCCCCCTGTTACAGAGTTTTTTTCTTTTAAAGAATATGTTAATTGGAATTGATCTAAATGGTCTGAACAGTTGATACAATGTTTTAAGGAAATAAGGGAACTGCTTTCGACTGTTAAACAATGGCCAGAGGGGGAACACAGCTGGTTTGACAGGGAATGTTATCTGGTTAAAAAAACATTTAAACCAACAAATTAGAAGGGTTAGAACCTCACGAAATAATAAACAGTTCAGATCTTTAAAACAAGAGCAACACATAAAAAGTTACTAAAGGAAAAGCAAAGGAAATTCCAACATGCTCAGTGGAATAAGACGCTGAATGTTATAGACCGCAACGACCAGCGTGCATATTGGCAGTTAGTGGCCCAAGGAACAAAGAACTACAAACTTGGTATAGATACATATGTTCCCCTGGACATTTTGCAAAAGTATTATTCAGACATCTTTTTGATTTAAATCAGGCCGATGATTTTCCAGAGATTGGAACCATTGTACCATATGCAACTTTTTGTAACCAGCAGGATGTCTATGTAGCAGTTATTTCTATGAAGAAGCATAAAGCACCAGGACCAGATCAGATTCCATCAGTTTTTTTGGACTCCCCTCTTTTTTTTGGCTGCTATATTTAATGTTATTTTTTTCCTGTTTTTTGAAAAGCAGCCATCATAATTTCCATACACAGAAAAGGTGATAGATTTGACCCTAAAATGCATCATCCAATTTCATTACTAGATAACTGTTGTAAGATTTCTTCTAAAATAGTTTTAGCCAAATTAGTGGAGGAAATTAATGCATTGAGGGGACTGTCGGAATTCCAAGCTGGTTTTCGAGCAAACTCTAGTACAGTAGATAACCGTTTTGTTCTGTCACATCTTTATGAAAAATGTTAGTCTGTGCAAGCAGAAAGTGTATCTAACATTTAGTGACTTTAGTTCTGCTTTTGATTTTGTGACTCGCAATATATTATGGAAAATAATGAGGGAGTGGGGTATTTCTAAAGAAATAATTGCAATTGTAAGTGAACTCTAACATAATACTTGGGCTCAGGATAAAACAGGAACAACTGGACAACTCTCTGCAACTTCCCCACTAACCGCGGGGTCAGGCAAGGATGGGTCCTAGCCCCCACTTTGTTTTGCATTTATATTAATGATTTATCAAAAGAGTTGGACGATTCATTGACAGATTCCCCTAAAATTTTGCACAAAACATGCCCAGTACTGGCATATGCTGATGACCTCGTTTTACTATCCCTTACTCAGAAGGGGTTATACAGAGTGAATTAGACATTCTAGAGGATTATGCAGGTAGATATAATTTAAGCATTAATATGAATAAAAATCAAATTATGATACTAGGTTCCAACAAAATTACAAAAACATGGAAAATAGGTAATAAAAGACTTAGTACGGTAAAATCCTATCTCTATTTAGGTTTGCTTTACACGCATGATGGTAAATGGACCAAGCACATGGATTCTCGTATCATCAAGCTAAAACAAACAGCTAACTCTCTCAAGTCATTTAATCATAAGTATGGTAGCAATACTATCAAACCATTGGTCACAGCACTAAAAGCTAAATATTATGCACATGCACTATACCAATCTGGGGATTTGCTAATTTTGACAAGATAGAAATTTCTCTTAATAAACTTATGAGGCATTCCTTAGGTTTGAATAACTCCATCCCTGCAGCGTTAGGGTGGAGGTAGGATTGGTCAGACCATCCGCCTTTGCCCAGACAAGAATGATAAATTATTGGCTAAAACTGTTCGCATCAGAGCCAAACAGACTGCAAGTCCTGGCATTAAAAGACAAGCGTTTGTCAATGCCGAATGTCGATTGCATTGGTCTGTTGAGCTTGCTCACTGCCCCTCTGTCACTCACTCAGTCTGTTTGTCCCGGTGCTGCAGGCTGGTGTTTTGTACTGGGCTCCTGCCTCTGTAGGTGGCTTTTTCTGCCCACAAAGAAATCTGCAGCAGTCCTGGACACAGGTCTGTTGAGCCTACTCACTCCGCCTGTCTCACTCACTCATTCTGTTTCTGCCGGCGCGGCAGGCTGACCTTTTGTAGTGGGCTCCTGCCTGCGTTGCCACCTTTTTCTGCCAAGAAAGAAATCCGTACCAGTCACAATAGATCTCCGTTGAACTTGCTCACTCCCCCTGTCTCACTCGCTCATTGTGTTTCTCCCGGCGCTGCAGGCTGCCCTTTTGTACTGGGCTCCTGCTTGCATTGGCACCTTTTGCTTCCCACAAAGAAATCTGCAGCTGTCCTGACAGAGCTCTGCTGAGGCCG
Source organism: Neoceratodus forsteri (assembly GCA_016271365.2). Classification (NCBI taxonomy): domain Eukaryota; kingdom Metazoa; phylum Chordata; order Ceratodontiformes; family Ceratodontidae; genus Neoceratodus; species Neoceratodus forsteri. The sequence goes on along the minus strand of CM028131.1, from coordinate 1,544,367,061 downwards.
CTCACTTCCCCTGTCTCACTCACTCACTCATTCTGTTTCTCCTGGCGCTGCAGGCTGCCCTTTTGTATGGGGCTCCTGCCTTTGTTGGCGCTTTTTTCTGCCCACAAAGAAATCTGCAGCAGTCCTGACGAAGTACCGTTGAGCTCGCTCACTCCTCTTCTCTCACTCACTCATTCCGTTTCTGCCGGGGCTGCAGGCTGCCATTTTCTACTGGACTCCTGCCTGCGTTGCCATGTTCTTCTGCCCACAAAGAAATCTGCAGCACTTGGAATAGAGCTCCGTTGAGCTCACTCACTCCCCCTCTCTCACTCACTCATTCTGGTTTCCCCGCCACTGCAGGCTGCCCTTTTGTACTGGGGCCCTGCATGCATTGCTGCCCTTTCCTGCCCACAAACAAATCTGCAGCAGTCCCAACAGAGCTCCGTTGAGCTCACACAGTCTCCCTCCCTCACTCGCACATTCTGTGTCTCCCGCCACTGCAGGCTGCCCTTTTGTACTGGGCTCCTGCCTGCGGTGGTGGCTTTTTCTGGCCACAAAGAAATCTGAAGCAGTCCTGACGCAGCTCCATTGAGCTCGCTCACTCCCCCTCTCTCACTCACTCATTCCGTTTCTGCTGGCGTTGAAAACTGGCCTTTTGTACTGGGCTCCTGCCTGCATTGCTGCCTTTTCCTGCCCACAAAGAAATCCGCAGTAGTCACAATAGAGCTTGGTTGAGCTCGCTCGCTACCGCTCTGTCACTCGCTCGTTCTGTTTCTCTTGGCGCTGCAGGCTGCACTTTTGTACGGGGCTCCTGGCTACATTGGCACCTTTGTCTGTTCACAAAGAAATCCGCAGCTGTCCTGACAGAGCTCCGTTGAGGTCGCTCAGTATCTCTCTGTTACATGCTTATTCTGTTTGTCCTGGTGCTGCAAGCTGCCCTTTTGAACGGGGCTCCTGCCTGCATTGGTGCCTTTTTCTGCCCACAAAGAATCCGCAGCAGTACTGATAGAGCTCTGCTGAGCTCACTCGGTCCCCGTCTCACTCGCTTGTACTGTTTCTCCTACCACTGCAGGATGCCCTTTTGTACTAGGCCCCTGCTTGCATTGACGGGTTTTTCTACCCATAAAGAAATCTGCAGCAGTCCTGACAGCGCTCTGGTGAGTTTGTTCACTCCCCCTCCCTCACTCGCTCTCTCTTGTTCTGTTTCGCCTAGTACTGCAGGCTGCCCTTTTGTACTGGGCTCTTGCGTTGGAGCCTTTTTCTGCCCACAAACAAATCCGCAGCAGTCCCGACAGAGCTCAGCTGAGCTCTGTCACCCCCCCTCACCTGCTCAATATTAATTTGTCCCAAACACTGATTTCCCACACCAACCGTGCTATTCTCCGGCAGGAGTGCAAAAACATATTTTAGCCAGGATGTGGAAAATGACAGCTGTACTGTTCATAAGGAGGTGTGAAAAAACTACCACTGTTGAAAATGTGGCGTGAAAATATTACAAATTTGCGAAGTTCCAAGGGTGTGTGGAAACAGTTCAATGCACACATGTAACACAGTCATGTTATGGAGTTTCGTCACCAAATTTTCAACATAGGGATTTTAGGACCTCTGCTCATGAACAGTGCCACTGTCACTGTCTTAATGTGTACCGAACACTGATTTCCCACAGCGACCGCATTATTCTGCACCGGAACTGTGAAAACATGTTTCTGTCAGGATGTGAAAAATGACAGCTGTACTACTCATAAGGAGGTGTGAAAAAATGCCACTGTTGAAAATCTGGCGTAACACTATTACAAATCTGCGAAGTTACAAGGGTGCGTGGAAAGTGCGCAACGCACACCTTGTAACACAGTCTTTTGATGTGCTATCATCATCAAATTTTCAACATAGGCATCTTAGGACCTCTGCTCATGAACAGTATCACTGTCATTTTCTTAATCTGTCCCGAACATTGATTTTCCATGGCGACCGCCCTATTCTGCGCTGGAAGTGCGAAAACACATTTCGGCCAGGATGGGAAAAATGACAGCTGTACTGCTCATAATTAGGTGTGGGAAAATGGCAATATTGAAAATCTGGAGTGAAAATATTACAAATTCGCAAAGTTATGAGCGTGCGTACAAATGCACAACGCACGCTCATAACACAGTCATTTTATGGAGCATCGTCACCAAATTTTCCATACAGGCATTTTAGGACCTCTACTCATGAAAAGTGTCACTGTCATTTTCTTAATCTGCCCCAAACACTAATTTCCCACAGCGACCGTGCTATTCTGCACCGGAACTGCGAAAACACATTTCAGCCAGGAAGTAAACAATGACAGCTGCACTGTTCACAAGGAGGTGTGAACTAATGCCAATGTTGAAAATCTGGCATGAAAATATTACAAATTCGCGAAGTTATGAGCGTGCGTAGCTACTGCGCAACAGACGCTTGTAAAACAGTCATTTTTTGGATTTTTTTCCACCAAATTCGCAACATAGGCTTTTTGAGAGCCCACCTCATGAACACTGGCACTGTGATTTTGTTAATCGGCCCCGGAAGGTGATTCCGCGCAGTGACTGCAAAATTACCTTTCGGTGCCGATTAACACCATGACAGTTCCAGAATTCATGAAGAAGGGTCCCAAAAACCCCATGTTGAAAATCTGGTGCCAAAATTCCAAAAAATGGCTGAGATATGCATTAAAGTTGGGAAAAAAAAAAACATTTATTCCATTATACAGCTTACCGGCATTTCCTCAGTTCGCGGTCAGCTTTGAAGAGTGCAGACGTGTTCCCAGTCCACCGAAGATTGTCGTGCCGAGCTCCGGAGGTAAGTATGGGGTGATGGGGGGTCTGTGGGGAGGCAGGGTGCGCAGTGGGTGGGTGCGGGTTGGGGGTGCCAGGGAGACCGCCGAGGACTGTTTCTCTTTACAGGGTAAAAAAAAAAAAAAAAGAAGACACTGCTGGACTGTTTTCTCCTTTCACAGGGGCATGTGGCATGCTGGGTGGCCGCATGCCATGATCTAGGCTTTTTTGGGGGGCTGCTGTAGCCAGCGGGGGACTGGGCACCCCACTGGCAAACAAGAAAGGAGGCTTGTTACATTATGCCGACGGGATTGGGCACCCTGTCAGCAGAAAATATCGTGGGGATGGGGTTTTACATAATGCCGAAAGGGAGGGCTCCCCCATCAGCAATAGAAACATGCCGGTAGTGGCTTCAACGGGATTGGGGCCTCACGGGCAAGTAAACATGGGCGCTTGCAATGACGAGGCAGCCCCTGATTGCAGCAGCACAATCATCACAGTTGGTGGCACGCTGGCTGAGCTAGTGTCAGCAGCAGCGTGCCACGGCATTGGGGGAAGCAGGACAAGCCTTTGCAGGCTGTGGGGACATTGGCCACAACAGTGCCGCGCCTCCACAACCTGCTTCTGGAGAAAGCTGCCGCAATATGTTTCTTGAGCATGTGCACAATCAACACAAAAAAGGAACATGGACTGAAATGGGATGTAAAACATCAAAATGGTTGACTGGTCTATACTCAACCTTGGAGGAATCTGGACTATTCTTTTTAAGAAGATATGTGGAGAAAAAAATTACAATAAGTCTCATATACAAAACCTACGTAACAAAAAAATGCATGATTCAAGCTAAGAAGTTAGATTTGGACATTATAACAAATGTTAAGATTGCTCCTTGGTTAAGACAGTATGATGTTAATACATCTAAATAATCCCTATAACAAAAATTAACTAATACAAAACAAAGACAGTTACTAAGTTTTGAATGGAACAGTTCCCCAGTAGTGTACTGGCTGCTAGATATAATAAGGATACAGAATATGGTTCTTTCTGTCTTTTGTGGTTGTACTAAAGTAACAGTGGAGAATATTTTCCATGTTATTTTTGTGGTATAATGGGCTAGAGAGAATTGGCTGAAACCTCTGTTACATGGTATTGCAACCTTGAATCAAACTCTCCTATTAAACATCTTTTTTACTACAAGTGATGAGCATATAATATATCACATGGTAAAGTACTTGGAAGCAATCACAAAAATCAGAATGAAGTATGTGAAATCCAGTTAACTTTTAAACTAGTGGAATGAGAAGCTGCTTTTATACTTGAAATGACGATGCAAACAAGAATATCTTTTAAAGCAAAGGCATAAGTTTTCTTTATTAAGACTTTGGGCTTCACATAGATACATAGAGACAGTGTCAGCAGATAAGGGCCTATGGCCCACCCAGTCTGCCCATTTGAGCTTATAAGTTCAGTTTATGTTTTCCAAGAAGTCTGTTGCCCCTTACCCCTGACCTCTAAAATTCCTTTATGTCTATCCCATGCATTCTTAAATCCCGTGATTGTTTCAGCCCACACCACTTCCTCTGGCAGGGTGTTCCACTTGTCCACCACCCGTTCTGTGAAGAAATTCTTCCTCACGTTTCCTCTGAATCGTCCTCCCTCCAACTTCATCCCATGCCCTCTAGTCCTGGAACATCTTTTTCGCTTAAAAATAGCGTATCCCTGCACCCTGTTCCTCCCTGTAAGATACTTGTATGTCTCTATCATATCCCCTCCTCTCCTGCAGGGAGTACATATTCAGTTCCTTCAACCTGTCCTCATAGGACTTGTGATGCAATCCATGTACCATCTTTGTTGCCCTCCTCTGAACCTTCTCTACCCTGTCTATGTCCTTACGTAGGTAAGGTCTCCAGAACTGTACACTGTACTCCAGGAGGGGCCTCACTAGTGTCTTGTATAGTGGAATTATGACCTCCCTTTTCCTGCTGGTGATGCCCTGCCTATGCATCCCAGCATCCTATTTGCTTTACCTGCTGCCTTGTCACACTGCTTCCACCTTGAGGTCATCAGAGGATAACCCCAAGATCCCTTTCCTGCTTGGTGCATGCTACATCCTCACCCCCCCACCAACTGATATATTGTGCCAGGGTTTTTGTGCCCCATATGCATTATCTTGCACTTCTTTGCACTGAATTTCAACTGCCAAACCCCTGACCATTCTTCAAGTTTCTGCAGGTCCCTTCTCATTCTGTCTACACCCTCTGGTGTGTCTACTTTGTTTCAGAGCTTTGTGTCATCAGCAAACAGTGAAATTCTGCCTTCTAGGTCCTGTGCAATGTCACTGATGAAGACGTTGAATAGGAACGGTCCCAGCACTGATCCCTGTGGTACCCCACTGGTCACCCTTCCCTCTGTGGAGTGACAGCCATTTACCACCACCCTCTGTGTCCTGCCACCTAGCCAGTTACCTACCCACCACACTACTGCCCTGCCCACATCCATATTCCCCAGTTTGTGTAATAGTCTTCTATGTGGCACAGTGTCAAAGGCCTTGCTGAAGTGCAGATAGGCCATGTTCACTGCCCTCCCCTGATCCACCTCCCCAGTCACCCAGTCAAAAAATTCAGCAAGGTTGGTCTGACATGACTTCCCCCTGGTGAAACCATGCTGCCTTGGGTCCTGTAGTCCATTGACAACCAGATTAAATTGGTTAGATTAAATTAAAGATTGTTCCACCAATCTCTCCTTCAGTAGTGCTTCCATGATCTTCCCCACTACCGAGGTGAGGCTGACTGGTCTGTAGTTCCCCGCTTCCTCTTTGTTCCCACTTTTGTATAAGAGGACTACATCTGCTGTCCTCCAATCTTTGGGTACCTCCCGTTTCCAGTGATCGGCTAAACAGGATAGCCAAAGGTTCAGCCACCACCTCTCTTAGTTCTTTAAGGACCCTGGGGTGCACCCCATCTGGCCCCATTGCTTTATCAACTCTTATTACTTCCAGTTCCTTCAGGGCCCTTTCTCGTGTAAGGGGACTTATGTCCATTTCTGCACCATTCTCACCCCTTGTACTCCCTTCAGACCCATTACCCTCCTCTTCCTCAGTAAAAACTAAGCAGAAATACCTGTTCAGTGTGTCAGCTTTACTGTTGTCATCCTCCACGCGGCCCCCATCCTCCCCCTTCAGTCTCACTATCCCTCCCTTTGCCTTTCTTTTTTCACTTATGTACCTGTAAAAGGTTTTGTCCCATCTACCCACTGATTTTGCAATGTGTTCTTCTGTCTGAGCTTTGGCTTTCCTTACTGACCTCCCTGCCTCCCTTTGCTTCTCCTGGTACTTCTCCCTATCGCCTTCTACCTGTGTGTTTTTGTACTGCCTGAATGCAATCTTTTTGGCTTTCACTTTCTTTTCTACCTCTTTGGAAAACCATAATGGTCTCGTCTTCCTTTTCTTCTTGCTAACCTGCTTAATGCATAATTCTGTTGCTCTTGTAATCCCCATTTTAAATACTGCCCACTGTTCCTCAACCCCTGATTCCTGTCCCATTCCCCTTAATGCCTCTTTCAGGTATCTCCCCATTTTCCCAAAGTCTGCCCCCCTAAAATCCAGGATACGTGTTTTTGTGTGGTTTGGTTATGCTATTTCTGTGATTTCAAACCACAATGACTGGTGGCTATCGCTACCCTGGGGCAGCGATAGCCCCTCTGTGCCAACAGTAAAAATTTTAAAATGCTCTGTAAGGTTTGGGAAGAGATCATAACTCTGGCTGAGCTGCCAGCCAGCCGATCCCTTCCCACTTCCTAGTCTGCCCGCTCCGCCCCCGTGCTCCTCCGTATCGTGGCGTTAAGCCATGGAGCATGGGGGTACCAACAGTATATGGGGCTTGTGCAAAACGTTTTACACTTTAGACTGCCTGTTAACGAAGGCCACCACTTGACTAATAAGGTTCCTATAAGTCGAGCGGTGGCTTTCACTTTTCAATAGGTGCTCCAGTAAAATCGTTTCAGAAAATTAGCCCCATATACTTGAATGGGGTACGCCCCTGCGTTTCCATGGCTCAACATCACGATACGGAGGAGCGCGGGGGCGAACTGGGAAAGGATTGGCTGGCTGGCAGCTCAGCCAGAGTTATGAGCCCTTCCCAAACCTTACAGAGCATTTTACATTTTTACTGTTGGCACAGAGGAGCTATCGCTGCCCCACGGTACCGGGCTGTGAAGCCCACAATGTAATCTTACAATTTTAAGTAAGCATTATATTAATGTATTTTTGTATTATGGATGAAAATCCAAGAAACAATGTGCTGTTTCATATCTGTATTTATTATTTAATGTATGTTTGGTGTCATAATGGTACATGATTTTTATTTTATTGTAATGGTCTTTTGATCAAACAAATACATTTGTTTTGTCTCTGTCTCTTGAGATTAGGTAATTCCTATTCCCCCTTTGAATGCACCAACCATGTACCATGTACTGTATGCATTTAATTGTCCCAATCAGATTGAACACCTATCAGTAACCAATTATATTCCCTTTTACCCGTAAGTTGATATTTGAGTGAACCAATCCCTTTAAACTGCGAATCTGTGTGGATGTGTCCCTGTCTCTGATATTTATGGCTCAGCTCTTATCTAGATGCTAGTGGACAGTGGAATTCCAGCCTGTGTGGTTTTTTTTTTTGTTTTTTTCAGACTGCTAAAAAATGCCAACTAGAGAATCCAAACCATTAACTCCTTCCTTCCCATTTCTGTCACACAATGCAACTGACATTCTGCCATTTTGGCCAAACTTACGTGGGGTGGGGGCAACATTTGTGTTCAATGTAGTTTGCTGGTCTTGCTAAAGTCATTTTTGTAATCAATTCTTCTGAGACAACAAATGGTGGTGGTGTTTGGGTGGGACTATGCCCTTATGGCACTCAGGGCGTCGGCATTATGATGCCGGACAATCAGGGCGCCAAATGCAGGATGTGCCACCCTCCCTGAGGTCTGCCCACCCCTGGAGTAGGAATCCATCAGTGGAAGCGGAGACACAGCAGGTGGAGAAGCTCCCTCAAGAAACATGATCAGTGACACTGCCGATCACTGGCGCCCTAATTGCCAGCGCCAGATTGCAGGCACATTCCAAGGATGGAACCAGGACTTTGAAATTGTTCACTTTTAAAGTGCCAACATCTTATTTTGTGTTTCAATTTCTAGGTGCTGACAATGCTTTACATTAGTTTAAATAGCTACAATATCATTCAGTACTTCCTAAAACCAGTGATGGCACCATTGTGAAAGGCACCAGCTGTTCACACAGCCCTGCGAAACACCTACACCTCTATGCATCCCCACGAAAAGAGGGACTGCGGCGAAACGCAAGGGATGCGCACACTACGATGTAGACTGCGTTCACATGACAAAAGCAGCAACGCTGTAACAGCTCTGCATCACTCACAATGGTGCAGAAAATGCCATGTGAACACAACTAATGTTTCTCTCAGAATTTCTCTGTCCCATGTGGCTAAGGTGATGCTCACACAGATAAGATGCTATAAACTCAGACTGGAAAGCAGAAACTCAGAATACAGTAAGGTGCTAAAGCAGAATCAAACTTGGCACAAGTGAAAGCTCTAGATTCCAGTGTCCGAAGCTCATTGCTTCAAGCTTGACCACGGGTTCCACATTACGATGGACAATGTCGCAAAATGTTAAGTGTCAGGGTTCCACATTTTAAATGCCAGTGTTGCACATTATGATTGCCAGGGTTACATATTTTAAGTATCAGTGTACCACATTATGATTGCCAGGATCACCCATTTTACATGTCAGTGTCACACACTGTGACTGCCAGGATCACCCACTTTAAGTGTCAGTGTCCCACAATGTCCCACATTTTAAGTGTAAGTGTCCCACATTATGATTGCCAGGGTCCCACATTTTAAGTGTCAGTGTCTCACGTTATGATTGCCAGGGTCCCACATTTTAAGTGTCAGTGTCTCACGTTATGATTGCCAGGGTCCCACATTTTAAGTGTCAGTGTCCCGCATTATGATTGCCAGGGTCCCTCATTTTAAGTGTCAGGGTCCCACATTTTAAGTGTCAGGGTCCCACATTATGATTGCCAGGATCCCACATTTTAAGTGTCAGTGTCCTGCATTATGATTGCTAGGGTCCCACATTTTAAGTGTCAGTGTCCCGCATTATGATTGCCGGGGTCCCACATTTTAAGTGTCAGGGTCCCACATTATGATTGCCGGGGTCCCACATTTAAAGTGTCAGTGTCCCACATTATGATTGCCGGGGTCCCACATTTAAAGTGTTAGTGTCCCACATTATGATTGCTAGGGTCCCACATTTTTAGTGTCAGTGTTCTGCATTATGATTGCCGGGGTCCCACATTATGATTGCCAGGACCCCACATTTTAAGTGTCAGTGTCCCACATTATGATGGCCGGGATCCCACATTTTAAGTGTCAGTGTCCTGCATTATGATTGCCGGGGTCCCACATTATGATTGCCAGGATCCCATATTTCATGTGTTGGTGTCACACATTAGGATTGCCAGGGAGGGTCCCCCAGTTTGAGTGTCAGTGAGACACATTTTGGTTTCCACTTTTTTCAGTTAGTTTTCTTTTTGTTTTTGTTTCTGTTAGTCAGGAAAGGAGGTCCAGTTAATTCTGCCTATTTTCAGCCTCATCCCAGGAAGAAGGAGCTTCAGATGCAAACTGACACACTGAATCAGGTCTTAATAGGCTGTTGGTGGTATTGTATGTCAGGGAGGGAATTTTGGCCAGGACACCAGGGAAATTCCAGTACTCTTTTCAAGTACCGTGGGATCTTTAAAGTACACCTGAACAACCACCAGACTAGGCGGCAGACAGGCATGCTAGGGAGTCTGCCATAATTACTGTTCTACTGCTCATCCAGTTCACCCGAGGGTTACGAGTCTGTTCTAGCGTAACTGCTGCTCACTAAACCAAGCCAAGTGGAATGAGTTAAGCAACGTGAGACCTTGACCAAACAAATTCGCTGGCCAGTGGCCAACGAAATGAGCCCATTCACTGCACTGAGCTGAGAAGGTGTGTATTATAATGTAAGCAAATCCTGCTGCGGCTCCTTTTCTGAATACAGTTACAATATTGATGTCTCAGTTTACACTTGGCAAGAATAAAACGGAGCATAATCACAAATTGAAAGAAAGGCTTGCACTTGAGAAGAAAGGAAGGACCTCACACAGGGAGAGAAGGAAGGAGGAAAGAAAAAAAAAAAAAAAAGGGAAAAAGAAAGAGTGGGTCAGTAAGTTTGATAGTTAGTTGGATATACGAGTGACGCACCTTGTCCGGCGGATCCCTTCCTGCTTTTGCGGTGCATAGTGAGACGGATCTGTTGCTGGATCCGGGAGCTCTTCTCGTCTCGGTGCCGCTGTCCGGAGCCGCCGAGCTTGTCCTCGGAGGGCACAGCCAGGGTAGAGCTGTCCAGGTCCCGGAATAAGTCACTGGTCATCACTGTTCGGAAGTAGCCGGTCTCGGGCGGCGGCGACGACATCGGCCCAGCGGTTGCGGTGAGTAGGCTCGCCATGTCCGGCCGTGCGGTGCAGCCTCAGCCCACCCTGACGCCGGTGCGTCCGCCGCAGTCCCTCTCCAGATACGGGTACCGCCGGTGCTGCAGGCAGATCTGCGCGACTGCAGCTGTAGCCGATCGCTCAGAGTCAGAGCCGCACACTACCGTCCCTCCCTGCAGCAGCCGCCTTTCGTGCGTGGAGTTCCACGGGGGAGTTGAGCAGTGGGGTCCGGCCGCACGCTTCCCCGTGCGTCGCTGGGCTTGCCGATGCTTGTTCCCTGGAGGTGCAGCTGATGTCGGGAGCCTACAGCCTGCAAGAGCTGTATTGCTTTACTTTCCCCCAACTGATCTGTTCACGGAGGTGTCCCTGCTGCAAACTGATCAGGGTGGAGCCTGTCAGGGCTGGGCCTCACCTACTGTACCTCCCCGAGCAAAGAGTAACTTCAGGAAGTTGTCAGTTCCCGTGTTACGATAAATGTCATTTATCCCTCGATTGGCTTTATTCCCTCGTTTAAAGCACGGCGGAAAGGACCAGCCCCCCACATCATCTTTGCATCCTGCAAATGTAGAACACTAACCCTTAAAACAGGTGGAACTAAAAGAGCACAATGTGGAACACCTCAATAAATCTCTGTAACTGAAGCTCAAAGCACCGTGGGAATGTGTGATGTCACGTTCACTGTAGAGTTTGTTCATCGAGCAATACATTGTTCACATCCCCCGTTGTCTAGGGGTATATGGTGGCATCTTCGATTCAGATGAGCACCCGCTGCCGGCATAGCTGTAGACCTCCTGCTTCAAAAATAGGGACAACCGTTGAAAACCAGGGGCAAATGATCAGAATCAGGGACATAGGTAAAAAAGAAGTTATACCAGCTCAAGAAGGTTAGAACAATATACTTCTTAGTTTTAATAACGAGAAACAGCCTGTAACACTAAAGGCAGATATTATTTCACACTTAAAACTCTTACTCTTTATTAAGGGGCATGCCAAATTTAGGAGGAAGGGGGGACATTTCTGAGGCGAAAATAAGGGACAGCTGGGAGGTATGCCCACCAGATGCCATTAAACCTGTACCTGTCACCTACTGTATGTTGCCATTATTGATTGAGGGAACACTCTTATTGTATGACAGATTCAAAAATTTGAGCACCTACCAAGCCCTTCTACCCGCAGTAACTCGGAGGAATATCTCACAACAGCAGGGGGGTGCGGCTAACAATGGGCAGCTTTTCTATTTCAGAACCGCAGACTCATCAGAAGTCAGCCGTCTGCTGCATGCGTTGCCCAACTCGGGCAGTGCAGGAAGTGATGGGCTATCCCCTAAATTCCTAAAATGAGCTGCCTCCACCCTGGCCAAGCCACGTTCTTGCATTATTAATTTATCTCTCTCTCCACAGCCTCCGTACCAACCCTGTGGAAAGAGGCTAGGATTGTACCCATCTTCAAATCAGGTGACGCTTGCCAGCCTGAAAACTACAGGTCTGTATCTGTCTTATCTCATATGAGCAAGGTTATGAAGAAGGTAGTCTTTAGACAGGTATCCAACACCTCGAGAAGCACGACCTTCAGTTCTATCTAAGGATCAGCATGGCTTTAGAAAAGGGTGCAGTACGACCACAGCACTAGCCGTTTTTACCAACCATGTACTAAGACAGGCAGAGTCAGGTCATCTCACAGCTGCAATATTTGTAGATCTATCATAAGCGTTTGATATAGTGGATCAATCTCTACTCCTTCAAGAACTGCATGCCTGCAGTTTCTCTCCCAACACAACCAGCTGGTTTCAACACTATCTGCCAGAACAAACGCAAATGGTTAGAATTGGGGATGCCTTATCCCAAGCACTGCAAGTTCTTACAGTTCTCTAAGGGTTCATCCTGGTACCCCTGCTTTACTCTCTATTTGTAAATCCTTTACTTGCCATACCCTTGACTAGTCAGAGGATAATGTATGCAGATGATCTAGAGATGCTTCACAGTAACAGCAACATATCCAACGTTTCCAAAATCCTGAACAGTGACTTCTCTACAGTGGCACAATGGTTTGTGAGCCACAGACTAGCTGTGAATGCAAAAAACAAAACAAAATCTGTGATGCTTGGCTCAAGGCAGAGACTCTCCAGAGCAGCATCTGACCACCCGGCCCCCCTCAACATTCAGTTCCCTGATGGTTCTACCCTGGAGCAGGTGAATACCTTCAAGTACCTTGGGGTAGCACTAGACACCTCACTGACTTTTCCGAACACATCAGTCTGGTCATCAAGAAGGTTAACCAGAAACTTTGTATCTGCTACAGGCTCAAACACCTTTTCATTCCCCAGGCGAGGTCAGAAATTGGGAGGGGTGCCCTTCTACCCATTCTTGAATACTGCTCCCCCATCATCTCCATGGCCACCCCTGCTTCTTAATCCTCTGAACACAGCTTTCAATACTATCTGCTGGTTTATCATACAGGTTCTGCTCAGTACACTCCATTGTTTGCTATACCAGACATTGGGCTGGCTCCCTCCACAGGCTCCCAGAAACCTTATGCTAGGGTCCTTTATTTGTAAAGCACTCCATGAGGGGGCAAAAACACCCCTAACGGGCCTATTAGTAATTTAACAAAACTCTCGGACCTTGAGGTCCTCATCAACTAGGCACTTGGAATGCGGCGAAAAATCTACTGGCATGAGAAAAAGAGCCTTCTCATGGACAGCACCTAACTTCTGGAATGCCCTGCCAGATGAGATCCAAAACCTTCATTCCCCAAACATCTTCAAAAACACTTAAATGAATCTTTAATAGGTACATCAGTCTGCAAATGTTAACAAGAATGCTTGTTGATGTAGTCTGGAATCACTTTCTCATGGTATCACTTATGCACTTATTTAAGAATGTTAGGTATTGAATGTTCTTTGTGTGCGAAATGTACTATGACAATCTGTGAAGCTTTTGTAACTGTACTAGCTGTTTCCTCCCAGGTCTGAACCCAGTGTATACCATGTATCCCTGCCTGTACTTTAATTGTTCTGCTCATCTCTGTTGAAATACATACCTCTGTAATTTAGCAATAAGGCATGACAAGGTGTGTGTGTTATCGTGTAATAATGTCACTCCTGGGGTGGGTTGAAGCATGAGGTGAAGCCAAGTGCTTCCACTACCCCAGGAGTGATGTTATTACATAATAACACACACCGTGGAGTGCCTTATTGCAATTATACAATGGCTCGATGTTATACAAAATAAAAAAATATATATTTAAGAAGGGTTTTAGTAGATTTTTAGTGTGTCAATATATCTTGTAACATGGCAATAATCAGACTGGTGGAATGGGCAGCAGCGATTGGTGAAAGGGCATCACGGGGTCCAACTTGGAGCGGGTGTTAATCCATGATAGATGCCATCCCCGAAGTGGTAGTACCAAAGTGAGCCAGACCCCTAGCTTAGCAGCACTGGGCACAGGTGGGGAGTGAGTGTAACAGGCGCAAGACTGGCACAGCGACAGGGAGATCAGCTATGCGCTGACGGAGATGGGGAGGGGGAACAAGAACCAGCGGCACACAACACTGAGAAATAGCACAGTGCGAGAGAAAGGCATAGCATGCAGGCAAGTGGCATGTGGTTCTTGGTAACAGGAGGCATTGCGATGGAACAGTGGGTTGATGAGCACTTTGCAGGGGCAGGAGCCTCGGGCACCCAGGGAGAAGGAGGGGCGAGCAGGGCAGCCACGGAGGCAACACACAGCACCAGCAGTCAGCGGCAGCAGGAGCGAGAGGGGCAGCAGCTTGGTATAGTGAGCACAGCATGGAGGTGGCATATGGGGTCCATCGCAGGGTGGAAGGGGAGCGCACAGATGTCGCCAGTATGCAGGCAGAGTGGGCTGGGGGCATGGGAAGCGACAGAGGAGGAGGAGACAAAGAAGTAGCGGGCACCCAGTGTCAGAGAACCGTGAGCAGCAAGAGAAGTAGTGGAGAGATGGACACAGACACACAGACCAGAAGGCACCACTGTCTGTCACCAGCCGATCTGGATGCGCTGGAACGCAGCAAGGTAGAGTGCAACACAGACAGAACAACCTCCTGGGCATGTAATGTCTTTTCAGACTGGCTGGAGGAAAACAGCATGAGCGTGGACATCGCAACTGTCACTGTTCCAGAGCTCACAGACATACTCAGGGAGTTCTATGGGAGTGTGAGAGCAGAGGGGGGAGAGGAGTACAGCATCAGCAACCTGGTGGGCATAAAAGCCGGACTCAACCGCTACATTAACAGCGTCGAGGTTAGAAGGCAGATAAACATCATGACTGACTCTGAATTCAGAACCGCAAACAACGTCTTCCTGGCAGTACTGAAGAGGTACCACCGAGCTGGAAAGGACGTCGCAGCCCACTTCCCAATGATAACCCTGGAAGACCTGCGCAGAATTAGAGACAGTGACATCCTGAACCCACGCACAGCCTATGGACTGGTCAGGCGTGTATGGTTTGAGATCCAGCTCGGGTTAGCAAGGAGAGGGCGAGAGGGACTCAGACAGCTCACCCAGTCGTTGTTTGTCCTTGACAGAGATGCAGCAGGCAATGATTTCCTAGCACTGGGGTTCAATGAGGTGACCAAGAATCACAGCTCTGTCACTGAGACGAACAGGCAGAGCCTCCACGGAGTCCTATATTCTCAGCCTGGCAGCGATTTCTGTCCCGTGGCACTGTACAAACACTATGTAAGCAGATGCCCAGAGGGAGCCCCAGCTTTCTACCTGCACCTGATCCGGCTGCCACAAGAGGAGCTGGACAAGCGAGATGTCTGGTTCTCGAGACAACCCATGGGCAGAAACTATCTCGGAGACATGATGTCTCAGATCTCGGAGGACGCCCACCTCTCCAGGAGGTACATGAATCACAGCGTACGCAGCACCGCGGTGCAGATGCTCACACAGGCTGGTCTCGCATCGAGAGAAATAATGTCGGTGACAGGGCACAGATGCGAGACCAGCCTCCGCAACTACTGGTCTCCGAGTGTGAGCGACAGAATGAAGTGGTCACACATCCTGTCTGCGACCGAGAACGACAGCTCCAGCAGCACAGAGACCCGAGGCAGGGACTGGGAAGCCACACCAAGCCCATCTGTCTGTCGGAGAGGAGTAGGGATGTGGGACACGGAGAGATGTCTTCCAGGGGACAGTGCCATGTCTGGGAGTGCAGCAGGAGATCTGGATCTGAGCCAGGCATGAACCACCGCCGACGGACAGCAGGTGCCTCAGGTGCCCACGGAGGATGCAGGAGAGGAGCTTCACGCCGAGGAGGCAGGAGACCTTCTGAGAGTACCCAATGTCTGGCGTGCCTATCAGCCGGCGGGCTTTCACTGCCACAACTTCACCGTGCATAGCACGGTCAATTTCAACTATGGTGGAGGGGCACCAGATCTGCAGGGAAGAAATATCTGGACACAGGAAGGGAGCACACCAGAGAGACAGCACCAGCACACACAGCAGAGGACGCAGACGACGACGTCAGACGAGTCAGCGAGAGGCAAGGGGAAGTGACTGGGGGGCTCCATGTAAATTTGGATGTGATCACACACCATGGTGAGTGAGCAGTGCACCGGAGACCTCCAACACTGGGTATGAAGCTAATACCCACGCAGAACGGCAGAATTTCGGGACTGTGATCTGAGCCGCATTATCTTGTTTGCTTACACCTACTCATTATGTTGACCACATCAGTATGTAAATGTTGGTTTGTACGAAGATTTGAAACTGCAGTAAAACTCTTTCCTCACAGCCCTGACTCCATGTATTATGTTGTTCAACGCACACTAGGCAGGCTCCTGGCGATGCCACCGTCGTGTGGCCCATGTTACAAGTGCATTAAGCCACTCCGGTGGCATCTATCGTGAGTTGATGACAGCCATGCTCACTGCCTTCAAGCCCGGCCACAACCTCCCAACCATGGCATCAATCGAGCATTAGATGCCACCTTCGTCATGGCTTAATGCTTACTTTGTTTCTGAAAAAAATAAGTTGATGTCAGCCAACAAATCGTCACAGTGATGTTATTGTGTAATATCATCACTGTCTCAGGCACACACTGACCATTCAGAGCCCTGGACGTTTTCTTGCCATTGTGTAATACATTGTAACGTATATGTATGTGCCATCTACATGGCTCGGGTCATGCCTTAAAAAGGTCCCTGGGACCACTGCATTTACCCGGTTAGCAAATACATAAATAAATTATTTTTTTAAATCTAATCTCAAGTACAGCTGCCCTGGAAATGTTTTGTTTAGGGTAGATTTTTTTAAAAGTTTTAAAACATTATTGATTGATCCTGATCTAATGCTGCTGACGAGACCTTTCTTACAGTTTTAAGAGTGGTCTCACATCCTTAGGGTATCACCTTTGGTTTGCAGTTCTCATACCTTAAGAATGCACTTGAGACTACTCTCACAATCTTTAGAGTGGCAGTATTAATATACACCATGGGTCAGGGCAGAGAGGGTACAGGGGCACCTTTACCCTACTCTGGGGCACCACTAACATGAGACCACACACAGACACTGTCCACACGGGGAGCTGGGATCAAGCACGGTGCATGTTTTATTAGCTACACTGATGGTACACAGTATGTAAGGGTATTATCCTCACCAATCAGTTATGTAAGCAATAAGACATGACAGGGTGTGCATTGGACACTTTTAATGTATGGCAAGGGGCATAGTAAGGCACAAGGCCGCAGTCTGAGTGCCTTCAGCCCCTGGTCGTGCATTACAAGTGTCTAACACACATCCTAGGAGTGTCGCATTGCACTTATAAAATGGGCCTTTGTATATTACGTGCATGTAAAATCAAAGTTTTTATCTTTAAATAGAAAACAGTAAAAATCTTTAATGTCTTGTGATGTAGAATAGTTTCTCTGCCTGCAATAGATTGTTGTATTTTTTTTTTTTTTTTTTTTGCTGCTTGGACTTTTGTCCCACTGTGACCATTGTAGTTGAGGATGATTGCTATGGCTACCAGGTGCCTCCCCACAACAGTATGTCTGTGTATTGTTTTAATTTTCTTTTATTTATATATTTTTTGATATTGATCTAGTTGGACAGTAAGATCCAATGAGGATGGAGCCAGTAAGGAGTGAGCGAGAGCACGTGCCAGTCTATCGGGTGAAGCAGAAGACGTGAGCGCGGCATTTGGAGTGTTAGTAAATTCTTTTAAAAGAAAAAAAAAACTTAGACCTGCTCATTAAAAAAGAAGTGTGCCAGAGAGCAACCGAGCAGCGGTTGGTATTAAGTCAACAAGTGAAGTGAAAGCGATTGAATGGGAGGAAGGAGTGACCAAGTGTGTGAATGGGTGGCAGTGGAGAGCGAGCGGTGGGGCAGGGGGTTGTTCAGGTGCTGAAAGCTGGAGCCCGATATCAGTGGCAGAGCCAGGTTTGGGAGCATTTGAGAGCCACGAGGGGCCATTCAGTCAATCATGGGCTCCACAATGGGCACTGCACAGTGAATAAAGATGGTGGTGGGGCATCATTACTCAAACTGGGGCAGCCAGGAGGGGTGGCCAGCCCCCCTCTAGCTCTGCCACTGCCCGATATTCAAAAGTTTGCCCAGGCACTAAACCAAGTTTGCCCATGCAAACCGTGTTTAGCATGAATGGGCAATACCGAAATGCCCAGTTAGCACAGGCAAACGATTTGCGTCCGGGCAATAGTCAGAGGTGGACACAATGTAAATGAAGGAGCGGGCACCTGAGTATTGATGCAGTCCAATATTCAGTGTATGTGCACCATGCAAGGCTGTTTTGCTTGGTCCCCTTGTGCGGCACACATACCGCCGATTGAAACCTCGTCTTACTCCTGACAACCCTAGTGGTTGGCAGAGGAAGCGCGGTGGCCTTCCAATCCCCAACACAGTAGTCCCTGGCATCTAGTGGCACCCACACCGCTGATTGCTGTCCCGAAGGTAGAACAGAAAGTTTTCCTGGTGTCCAGTGGTCTTCCTCTTCCGATCGCCATCCCTGAAGTTTACCAGTAATGTTTCCCTGGTGTCTAGTGGTCCCCCTTGCCGATCGCTGTCCCAGAGCTAAAAAATTAACGTTTTCCTGGTGTCTAGTGGTGCCCCCGTCAATCGCTGGCTCAATGCAGAAACTAGACTTTCCCTGATGTCCAGTGGTTCTTCCTCCCACCCGATCATCTGCTTAACACACAGATAATGTTTTCCTGGTGTACAGTGTATCCCCACTCCCATCCCGATCCTCTGTTTATGAAAAAAAATACATTCCCTGGTTGTCTAGAGGTCCCCCTCTCTATAACCAATCTTCTCTTGCAATACAATGAATGCTTCCCTGGTGGTCCAGCAGACCCCCTTCCTATCCCCAATCTGCCTGTAGAATAAAATCTAGATCTGTCCCTGGTGGCTAGTGGACTCCCCACACCGGCAGGTAGTGCCTCACCACCCTGCTCCCCCGTCCCATCCCAGAGCCGGTGACCAGCACAGCCCTCTACTCTCCGCCACGGCTGGCTGCTGACTGAGCTGTCAATGGTTCTTTCTCTTACAGCACGAAACTGACTTTTACAGTCTCTAGAGGTTTCAGAATGCTGTTGTACCACAGAAGGGAACAATCACATTCAATGACCTTTGAACTGTACAAAGGCATTTTGAAAGGGCTGGAACCTTATACAGAACAGTGCTCTACTATGCACTATATAGGACATTTAGCGTGGGCGCAAGCCATTATGATGCCCTATTTCGGGAGCAATGTCTGCCAAGTGGTAAGTGGCTTAACGCTGGAACACAATGTCCTTATATTCAGTGGAATAGCGCCGGTGCACAATCGACTGAATATAGCATTTTGGGCACTCAGGCAAAGGCAAAGCAGCACAAATATTTGTACTTCATTTTGCCCATTTTTGAATATCAGGCCTCTGATGTCTAAAGTGATTTAAATTAAAACAAAACCATCAACCATAACTATTTTCTGCAGGGATACAGAATACTGTAGAGGTATTTGTGAACTATTTAGTGGTGAATTTGCTCAGGTTAAAAAACAAAATGGTGGTCCTTAACATTCTTAATATTTCTCAACATTCTAAATGTGCATTTTTTTTTCGTGCTGCGTCCAGATTGTCTGCACTTGTTTTTATCTGTGCAATAGGCAGCTCTAATGCACAGGTAGCAGCCAGTCAGGGCACAAAATTCCCCCTCCCATTTTATGATTTCTTTAACTTCATTTCCTTGGGCATGTTTGACACCACTGATCACAACTTCTGTACACACTGTACTACACTGTACATCATAGAAACACAGAATTTGTAAGCAGAAAAGGGCCTCTTGACCCATCCAGTCTGCCATGATTGTCCCTGCCTGGTCTGTCTTCACAGACCCTAACTGGTCTCCAGTGACCCTCCCTCCTCCCTGCTGATTTCCTAAAATTCTCCTATGTCTGTCCCATTTATGCTGGAAGCCCCCCACTGTTTTAGCCTCCATCACTTCTGCTGGCAGTCTGTTTCAGGTGTCTGCCATGCTTTCAGTGAAGTAGTACTACCTCACATCTCGCCTACCCCCCCCCAAGTTACATTGCCTCTGGTTCTGATACTCTCCCTCATATGAAAGAGGCTGGAAGCCCCCCACTGTTTTAGCCTCCATCACTTCTGCTGGCAGTCTGTTTCAGGTGTCCGCCATGCTTTCAGTGAAGTAGTACTACCTCACATCTCGCCTACCCCCCCCCCAAGTTACATTGCCTCTGGTTCTGATACTCTCCCTCATATGAAAGAGGCTTTCTGGCGAGTACATAGACAGGGTGGAGGAAGTCAGAGGAGGGCAACTAAAATGGGGCAAGGGTTGCACCAAATGTCCTGCAAGGAGAGACTAAGGGATCTCAACATGTACTCCCTGGAAAACAGGATAGCGAAACGGGACACGATAGAGACCTACAGGTACCTCACAGGGGTGAGCGGGATGCAGGAAAGGACTCTTTCAAATGAGGAAGAGCACCAGAACCAGGGGACATGCGATGAAGCTGGAGGGAAGGGAGTGTAGGAGGGATGTGAAGAAGTATTACTTCACTGAAAGAGTGGTGGATGCCTGGAATAGACTGCTAGTGGAAGTGGTGGAGGCAAAAACAGTGGGGGGCTTCAGTCATGTGTGGAATAGACATAGAGGTATATTAGTGAATAGGCAGGAAGGAGGGAGGGTGTCACCAGACACCAGTTAGGATCTGCTAAGACAGACTAGACAGAAAAAATGTGGTCAGACTGGGTGGGCCAAGCAGTTCTTTTCTGCTGACAAGTATAGACAAAAAAGGTGAAATAGTGGATAGCCAGGGAGGAGGGAGTGTACTTCAGGAAGATTTAGAAAGATTTGAACACTGGTCAAATGCATGGCAGCTGGGTTTCAATGCTAGGAAATGCAATGCCTTGCACTTGAGAGCCAGAAACCCGGAGTACAGTTACCATTTGGGTAGGGAGAGGTTATCCATCTCTGTGGAAGAAAATGGGGGGGGGGGGTGTGACAGGGAATATGAATCACTCAGCACAGTGTAGCAAAGCGGCTGCCATGGCCAGTAAAATGCTGGAGTGCATTGCTAGGGGGATCACCTCTAGGAGGGAGGAAATAATCCTTCCGATGTGCAAATCATGAGTGAGGCATCACTTGGAGTACTGTGTACAATGCTGGCACCCCCATTTAAAGAAGGACATCAAGCTTTTGGAGGGGGTCCTGAGGCGGGCAACTAAGATGATCACAGGAGAGACATCCTATGAGGACAGGCTGAGGGACCTCATCATGTGCTCCCTGGAGGATAGAAGGGACAGAGGTGATATGACTGAGACCTTTAAGTACGTGAAAGGCATAAATAGAGTTCGTACTGAGGGTATGTTTAGGTTGAAGAGGGAGAGGATCACAAGATGGCATAGTCTGAAACTAGAGGGGGATAGGTTCAAGAGGGAGATGCAGAGGCACTACTTCACAAAGAGGGTGGTAGCAGCATGGAATGCACTGCCAGAGGAGGTGATCTCTCTGAAATCAGTGGGGAGTTTTTTTTAATTCAGATTTTTGCCTCTGTGGCCGGCCCAGGCTCGGCGGTGATCGTACTTCCAATCCATAGCACCCATTCCCCCATGAGGGATCTCATGCTGCACAGCCATGGGAGGGTTGGGGTTTTGCATTGCTACACTGTAGCTAGGCGAATCCCTCTACCCCTCCCCTGAGGATGTCAGTGCATAGGACTGAAGTCCAGGCAGAGAGTCATGAGGAGACACGGCTTCTGCCAAGTGCCTAACGGCATCTTCTCCTCCCGCCACCACCTGCTAGCTGGGACAGTGCCTAGCCCTCCCAAGGAGAGGAGAGCTGCCCAATGGCAGCTTGATCCCACTCCTCCCCCCCCACACCTGCCAACCCCTGATGACCCGGGCTCATTCCTGAACCCAGGTCGCTGGCATAGCGCGAAGTGTGGTATCCAGCACCTCAACCCTCAGCGCCACCAGGCCAAACCAGTGGGGAGTTTTAAAGAGGGTGGGATAGGATCCAAGGCAGAATAAAAGTCAGGAAGAGTTGACCAGAGTGGGGAACTCAGTTTGAGGTAACAGTGGGGGTGGAGGGGCAAGGGGGTGCCGCAGCTGTTATTGAACTGTGAACTGCGCAACTGAGCAGACCTGTATTCCGTAAGGCCTGTATTTGCTGGCATTTTTGTATGTTCATATGTTTGTAAGTACTATATTTCTATGACTCCCCTCTTGCACCCTGTTCACCTCCATGAGGTACCTGTCGGTCTGTATCATGTCTTCTCTTGTTGTCCTGTCTTCCAGGATGTACATGTTGAGATCCCTCAGTCTCTCCTCATAGGGCTTTTGCTGCAACCACTGCACCATTTTAGTTGCCCTCCTCTGGACTGCCTCCATCCTGTCTATGTCCTTTCTGAGATGTGGCCTCCAGAACTGGACACAAGACTCTAGGTGAGGTCTCACCAGTGAGTGATACAGTGGCAACACCACCTCCCTCCTCCTGCTAGAGATACCTCTACCTATGCATCCCAGCATCTCACTGGCTGTACCTACTGGTTTGTCACATTGCCCTGCCCCTTTAAATGTATAGATATGATTACCTGATGCTCTCTTACCTGCTTAGTGCCTGACAGTACCTCCCTCACATCCTATACTCAGTTCTTGGGTTCCTATGCCCTAGGTGCGTGATTTTGCACTTTTTGGCATCGAACCCTGACTGCCATGCTGTTGACCACTCCTTCGGTTTCTCACGATCCCTATGCAATCTTTCCGCCTCTTCCTTTTTGTTTACCCTATTACAGAATTTGGTATCTTCTGCAAAAAGGCATACCTTCTCTTCCAGTTCATTTGAAATGCCACTTACAAAGACATTGATGAGGACCGGTCCCAGTACTGAGCCCTGCAGCGCCCTGCTGGTCACTCTTCTATCATCAGAGTGATTGCCGTTAGCCATCTCCCTCTTTTGCCTGTCCATTAACCAGATTCTATCCCAGTTTACCAGTTTGGAGCCCACCCCTAGGCTGTTCAATTTCTTAATCGGTCTGTGCGGCACAGTGTCGAAGGCCTTGCTAAAGTCCAGATAGGCCACATTGACTGCCCTCCCCTGATCTATCCAGTCAAAGAACTGAATCAGATTTGTCTAGCATACCCCCCCCCCATGAATCCATGCTGTCTTTGGTCTTGTATCCCACTGGATTCAAGATACTCTGACAGTCTTTCCTTTAACAGGGCCTCATTTAATTTCCCCACCACTGAGGTGTGGCTCACCGGCCTATAGTTGCCAGCCTCCTCCCTGCTGCTGCTCTTAGGTAGAGGGAAATGTCTGCTCTCATCCAATCCTCCAGACCCATGTCAGATAACAGTGAGCTGTTGAATAATGCTTTCAGTGGGGCAGCCAGCACCTCCCTGAGTTCTTTTAGTACCCTTGGGTGCATCCTGTCCAGTTCCATGGACTTGTCCAGTTTCAGAGCTGCAAGTCCTTTCCATACTCTTTCCTCTGAAAATGGACTCTAGTCACCACCCCCCCTTCTTTGTTTCTGCTGCTTCCTGGTGGTCTGTCTGTGAAGGCTGAGCAGAAGTAACCATTCAGGTATCCCGTGATTTGGGCGACTCAATAAGAGCGAGCCCTAAACCAGTGACGGCCTTTCAGTGAAGACACAAATGGCAAGGGTACATATCAGCAATTGCTGAAATGGCAACACATACTCTTCCCCCACTCCCCCAGTTGCTACAATCTCAGGTTGGATATTTAAGTAGAGGCACAGGGGAACAAACCCCCACAAGCATTGTCGCGGTTAAGCAATTGCTGTTATGTACCCTTGCCGTTTGAGACCTCACTGAAATGCCATCGCTGTTATTGGGCTCAGTTCTATGGAGTCGTCCATATTACATAGAACCTCTGTTCATGATGTATGGTTTATCATGGTCCTCTTCTGTGCAGTCTCCATGTGCCACCCTCCTTATCCTTACTATCCCTTCCCTTACTCTTATTACTTCTGTACCAGAAGAAAGTCTTATTCTCCTTTGCTACCCCTTTGGCTGTCCTTTACGCTGTCTGCAACTTTACTCCCCTCACTGCCTCTTCCCTCTGTTTTACTTGGTACACCTCTCTGTCTTCCTTCCTCTGCATTTCCTTCTACCTCACAAATGCCACCCTTTTTTCCTTCACCACTTCCCTAGAGTACCATAATGGTCTCTTTTTCCTTTTGCTTTTAGTCACTTCTTTCATGCAGAGGCTGGTGCCTTAATTACGCCCTCCTGTATTTTTCCCCACTGTTCCTCTGCCCCTCTCTGGCATGGTCCCCTACTAGGGAGTTCCTGAGGCAGTCTCCCATTTCCTTAAAATCCACCCTTCTAAAATCCAGAAACCTCATTCTTAGGTGGTTTGCCTCTGCTGCCGTCTTTTTTTTTTTTTTTTATTCTGTGTTTATGCCCCCTTCTCGTCTCCGGTCCTAGACCAGGGTTTTATTTAACTCTAAAAATTGATTAGCGTTTTGCTCATAAAAGTTCTAATACATTGTGAAAATGCATGGCACTTGTCTCACTGTGTTTAACAAACATAACACTTCTAGAAAACCTATATAAATGCTTTCTGTACAGTTAGTATTGTCCCAAGAAAAAAACTGCTAATCAATTATTTAAAACCCTGTAGACTCATTCAAGATCCCCATGGTACATCCATGGGGGCACTCCTACCTTACCATTGCACTGTCCTCCTCAATGCTGCCACAGAATACCCCCCCAAGCAAGGTTTTGGTGGGGGATTTATCCCTGAACTCACTTTGCTCAACAGGAGGTGTGGAACCAGTAGGTGGAGTGGAGCCCAATGTGTCGGGATCTTTCATCTATGGGGATGGGCCATTTTCACTTTTTCTGGTCCTTTCACCAGCAACTTTGATGTGCAGTGATGACAAAGGACAGTCACTTGCTCTGAGCTCAGTAATGTCCATTGCCCGTGGAGTCCAGACCACCCTCTGTCCTCCAGCCGCACTGGCACCTGTGGTCACCCAGGTGACAGTATTGCAGTGGAGGATGGGAACCCACCTACACTGGAAAGGGAGAGAGTCCTGTGGGAGACTCAGTCCCTCTTCCTCCCCCCAGCCTGCCCCCGATGATCCTGACTCGTCCTCGAATCCAGGTCACTGGCGTCACAGGCAGTAGTGTTACCAGTGTGCCAATGGGCTGACACCTCTGCTCCCATCTTAATGTTAAACCAGACTGTACGGTGATCACTGGTAGTTAGAGGACTGCCAACTGTGATGTTTGCAATGCTGTCCCTGTTTGTCAGCACCAGGTCCAGCACTGCCCGGTCCCTAGTGGGTTTGTTTCATTTCATTAGACTCTGATGCCTCTATCATCATAACCTATCTCTGTTTTGGGGTCTTCTGGACTCTTGTAACACCCACAAGACCAGACATGCTGCGGCACTCTTCCAGATAGGCTGAGTACTACCCTGGGGGCATCTGTATCAACATTTGGCTTCTGTGGTAGCAGTGGTCATCAAGACAGATTACCAAATTAGCATCATGATCATCTCTTAAGTTTTGCTGTAGTTGGTCCAGCCATGCCTACCTGTGTTCCAGCAGTACACTGATAGCCCTTGTGGTCCAAATAATGCAGGCTCCCTATGCCTCACCCCCATCCTGAGGACTTACTAACCCCAACTTGTATCAGGCCCCCTTTCTAAATCTTAACGACTATTATTATTTACCATTTCACATTTCTCAAGGGGTTTCTATTCTTAGGTTAGATACTGTTCCTGTTCTACCGAACAGCTCAATAAAGATTCCCTTACTTATTTTCTCTCAGCCTTGTGTACTGTGGATGGGAGTGGCCAGAACCCTTTCTATATGGGACAGTACCCTCTCAATTTGGAACAGTGCCCACTCAATATAGGACAGCACCCTCATAATGTGGGACAGTGTCCTCTATTTGTGGGACAGCACCCTCTCAGTGTGGGACAGCACCCTCACAATGTGGGACAGTACCCTCTCAATGTGGGAAGTACCCTTTCAGTATGGGATAGCCCCCTCCCAGTGTGGAACAGTACCTTTGCCATGTGGGGCAGACACCTCCCAGTGTGGGACAACACCCTCACAATGTGGGACATTATCCTCTCAGTGTGGATCAGTGCCCTCCCAAAGTGGACAGTACCCTCTAAAAGTGGGACAGCACCCTCCCAGTGTGGTCACCACCATCTCAGTGTGGGACAGCACTCTCTTTATGTAAAAAAGCACCCTATCAAAGTTAGACAGCCCACTCTTAATGTGAGTGTGCCCCTCCCATTGTGGCATGTTGCTTCTCAATGTGCAACAGCTGCCTCTCACTGTGGGGCAGTATCCTCTCAGTGTGGGACAATGTCCTCTCTATATGGGACAGTACCCTCTCAGTGTGGGACAGCCCTCTTTCAGTGTGGGATACTGCCCTCTTGGTGTGGGGCAGTGCCCTCTCAATGTGTGATGGTACCTTCTCAATGTGGGACAGCCCCCTCTCAGTGTGGGATAGTGCTTTCTCAGTGTGGGACAGTGACCTCTCAATGTGGGATAGTACCCTCTCAACAGGGGAGAACCGCCTTTCAGTGTGGGACAGTCCCCTCTCAGTGTGGGATAGTGCCCTCTCAATGTGGGACAGCCCCCTCTCAGTGTGGGATAGTGCCCTCTCAATATGGGACAGTGCCCTCTCAATGTGGGATGGTACCGTCTCAATGTGGGACAGCCCCTCTCAGTGTGGGACAGCCCCCTCTCAGTGTGGAATAGTGCTCTTTCAGAGTGGAACAGACCCCATTCAGTGTGGGACAGCCCCCTCTCAGTGTGGGATAGTGCCCTCTCAATGTGGGGCAGCCCCCTCTCAGTGTGGGATAGTGCCCTCTCAGTATGGGATTGTGCCCTCTCAATGTGGGGCAGCCCCCTCTCAGTGTGGGATAGTGCCCTCTCAGTATGGGACAGCGCCCTCTCAATGTGGGATGGTATCTCTCAATGTGGGACAGCCCCTGTCACTGTGGGACATCCCCCTCAGTGTGGGATAGTGCCCTCTCAATGTGGGATGGCCCCCTCTCAGTGTGGAACAGCCCCCTTTCAGTGTGAGATAGTGCCCTCTCAGTGTGGGGCAGTGTCCACTCAGTGTGAGGCAGCACTTTCTCAATGAGGGACAGTCCACTGTCAGTGTGGGACTGCCACCTCTCTATGTGGGACAGCACCCTCTTAGTGTGGAATAATACAGTCTTGATGTGGGATAGCCACCTCTCCATGTGGGACAGCACCCTCTCAGTGTGGGACATCATCCTCTCAGTGTGGGGCAGTATCCTATCAATGTGGAACAGCACCTTCTCTATGTGGGACACCACCCCCACTATATGGAACAGTATCCTCTCAATGTGGAACAGCACCTTCTCAATGTGAGACAGCACCCACTTATTGAGGGACAGCCCCCTCTCTGTGTGGGTGAGCACCTTCCCAATGTGGTACAGTACCTCTCAGTGTGGGATAGTGCCATCTCATTGTGGGATAGCACCCTTCCAATGTGGGACAGCACACTTTCAGTGTGGGACAGCACGTTCTCAATTAGAAACAGTCTTCTTTCAATGTGGGACAGCACCCTCACAATAATAATAGTAATAATATATTTATATAGTGCCTTCAAATATCAAGGCGGCGAACATTCAAATAAATAACATAGTAAAAATCACAGTTCAGACAGATATACAGCTAAAATCAGTTTGGGTAGGCTTGGCGCCACAGGTGGGTCTTTAGGGCCTTCTTAAAGCCCTCCACAGTCCTGCACTCCCATAACTGACTGGGTAGAGAAGTCCACAGGGCTGGGGCCACATATATAAATGCATGGGCCCCCGATGTCTTCAGAGGTACCCTGGAAATCTCCAGCAACCCCTGGTCAGCTGAACAGAGCAGTCACCCGGGGCAGTAGGGGGACAGGAGTTCTTTCAGATAGACTGGGCC
This sequence comes from Neoceratodus forsteri, assembly GCA_016271365.2. Lineage (NCBI taxonomy): Eukaryota > Metazoa > Chordata > Ceratodontiformes > Ceratodontidae > Neoceratodus > Neoceratodus forsteri. The sequence goes on along the minus strand of CM028131.1, from coordinate 1,544,339,324 downwards.
CCGTCCATGTAGGGCTTTATAGGTCAGAAGCTCAACCTTGAAAGTGATCCGCCACTGAATAGGCAGCCAGTGCAGTTTGCGCAGCACTGGTGTGATGTGACACACCCGTAGGGTCCCCGTCAACAATCGGGCTGCAGCATTCTTCACTAACTGCAAGCGGCGTATATCAACCCCCGGTAGGCCTAGGTACAGGGAGTTGCAGTAATCAAGGCGCAAGATCACAAAGGTGTGGATCAATGCAGGAAGGTCGCCAGACCAAATTAGGTGCTTGACCCTGGCAATGTTCCTCAGATGGCAAAAAGAGGACTTGACGACTGCCGACACCTGAGATCGCAGTGTCAACCCATCGTCAAGAATCACCCTCAGGTCCCGTACCCGTTAAGAGGAGAAAAGTTAGGAACCTCCCAGAAAATTCCGGAAGGTTGACCAGCCCCTAACCCCGCTATCTGGCAGCCTGGATCCATAACCATCACCTCCGTCTTTCCCTGAGTTCAACTTCAACCAGCTAGAATTCATCCAGTCCTGGGTTTCAGTAAGGCAGTTGTTAAATACCAAGTGCGCACTATCCTGGTCAGGTGCAAAAGACAGGTAGAGCTGGGTATCATCAACATAGCAGTAAAACCTCAGCCCATACCATCTTACAGAGTCTCCGAGGGGTAGCATATACACTGCGTACCACATGGGGGACAACACCGAGCCCTGAGGGACCCCACATGACAGAGAGAATGGGTCTGAGGAAAAAATCCCCAACACCACCTTCTGAGTTCTGCCAGTGAGGAAGGACTTAAACCACCTGAGAACTGTACCTGACAGGCCACAGATGAACCTCAGGCGTTCGAGGAGCACCCCATGGTCTACAGTGTCAAAAGCTGAAGAGAGATCAAGAAGTACCAAGATAGAACGGCGCTTCTGATCTCTCGTCATCAAGAGATCATTGAGCACCCGAACCAGAGCGGTTTTGGTACTATGCCTCTTATGAAAACCGTATTGGAGAGGTTCGTAGATGTCGTGGATGGTCAAATGGTTCTCCAGCTGTAGTGCCACAACCTTCTCAATCACCTTCTCAACAAAGGGAAGGTTAGAGATTGGTCTGTAGTTCGTAAGGCAGCCTGGGTCCAGAGTAGCTTTCTTCAGGAGAGGTGTCACCACCGCCTCCTTCAGGGAGCTGGGAAACTCACCAGACTCTAGAGAGCACCAAACTATCCTTGCAAGGATCGGCCAACGGTATCACAACAACCCATAATCAGGGAAGTTGGGTCTGGATCCAAACTACAACACAATGGGTGCATACTCTGGACAATCTGCACAACATCTTTGGACTCCAGCCAGTCGAAGGAGCTCCAGACAAAGCATGGAGTGGTGACCATACACCAACCACTGGAAACTCCCATAGAGTGTGCATGTTGGATCTCCGCCCTGATGCTGGCCACGTTATCCACAAAGAACCGAGTGAGCTCATTACACTTAGTCTGTGGAAAAGCTCTTCGAGACTGAAAATAGGTTGGGTTGCACGGCCTGTCCACAATTCGAAAGAGCTGAGCCGGTCAGTTATGAGCAGCATCAATCTCCCCGGACAGGAACTCTACCTTCTTATGGGTGATTGCTGGTTGCTAGATTTGGTAATGTTCCATCAATCTAAGGTGGTCAGCTTTCAAGGCGGATTTCCGGCAGCATTGCTCTAACCTTCATCCAAGTCACCGCAACTCCCTCAAGGTCCCATCAAACAATGGGGACCAAGGGCGAAGGATGAGAGGACGAACTTGGACAGGAACGACAGAGTCCAGGGCCATAGTAACGGCCTTATTATAGGCCTGCACCAGGCTCTCTGGACTCCCACTTGCCTTTGGAATTAACGATAGGTCCAGTACCGTCGCTAGGCCGTCGGGGCCCACATCCCATAAAGGGTGGTATCTGACCATCTCCACAGGGGCCGGCCTATGGGGGAGGGAGTGCAAAAACTGAATCTCACAGTGTGATGATCTGACCATGCAACTGATTCCACCACCAGGTTGGAGGTTTCAATCCCCAGGAGGAAAATCAAGTCAAGGGAGTGACCGTGCTTATGGGTAGCAGAGGTAACCACCTGTGTAAAGCCCAGTGATGTCATCAACTGGTGGAAGTCTTGTCCAGATCGTGAGAGTTCATCATTGGCCCAGGCATTAAAGTCACCCAGGACCATCAGCCTGGACGACTCAAATGCCATGTCGACCATAAAGTCTGCTACTTCTGGAAGGAAAGGCTTCTCATCCCTGGGTGGACAATAGATGAGGGCGATCCTAAAGCCTACACCTGCTACCACGGTACACTCGAATGAGTTGGTCTCAACTGGCACATTTGTGAGGTCCAGTTCGGTCTTAAAACAGATTGCTACCCCCCCCACGGTTCAATCTCGAGCGGTGTATCACCGAGTACCCAGCCAGAACCGCAGCCTCCAGTATGGGGCCAGCATTCTCGTCTAGCCAGGTCTCAGTGATGTAAGCCAGATCAGTTGTCCCGACAAGATCTGCAATAATTGCAGTCTTGTTATTAATTGATCTGGCATTGCATAACACCGCTCGAGTCGGAAGGGATTCCAGAGCTGCCCGAGCTACCTGCCCACCGATGATGGAGCCCTTGGGTATGGAAACCAGACATGGAGGACCACGTTCCAGATTCCATTTCACTTCAGGGCATATCCTGGGCCTAACTACCCTGATGTGAAAACTCCGCTCATTCATCCTCCGCTGTTCACAGCCCCCTGCCCCTCCCCCCAAAGCGCGATTCCCAGTGCCCTACAGTGCTGATAGACTGAGAACTGCAGGGGGGACAACAAACGGGTGGAGATCACGAAGTTCGGAGGTGAATAGTGCATAACTGGGGCACCACCAACACATCTTAATACCCCCGAAATCACAGATCATACACCCAACCACAGGGACCAGCAAATAATACTACCACAAGCTGCATAAAGTCTGACCTGAATCTCCCTCTTCCCTCCAGCTCCCTAGGTGGTCATGAGGGCAGTTCAAGGTAGCCCTCCCCTGTGCTGCAGTTTCGGAGCTAATCTGAAGCAGGTACAAGCAAAACTCCCTCTTTCAAGCTGTGTGGTGAGCCACGGCCACGTACTATGGGCACCGCAAGTCGCATAGGACAGCTGGAGTCTTTGTTTTGCCCCCACCGCCCCCACCACCACCCTTGCTGAACATTTCTTTATATTAGCACACACCGCCCCCCCACCCCTTGCTGAACATTTCCTTATATTAGCACAGTCACGTGATGGTGAAACCAGTCACCCAGCTTTCATTAGCAGCTTATATTCGGTCACCACTAGAGGCTGCGAGAAGCGGTTTCTTGTTGTACTCCCCTCCTCTGTGCGCTTCCAATTTCAGCTGCTGCAGTTTTAACCCTTTGTGCAGACTTCTGAAATGACTGCACCTTTCTACCTCCTCCTTATTGGTCTCTTGCCCACTGCATCCTCCCCCCTCCTTCACAGTCGCCCCTCCTCCTCTACCCCACCCCCTCTCTCTTTTCTCACATTTACACAGTTCTCTTGTACTTGTCCTTCCCAGTACTGACACTACAACAACCTAACCCATAATATCATATACCACCACTCTCTCTGCCCTCCCCCTCCTTGTGGCACCAATCATCCTCTCACTTCCTGTACCAGTACATAGCCCCATTAGGAAAGCATCTGCTGTTGCCAGGGAACACAAACGCATTAAAGTTTGCCATAACCCGCCACATCCTCCTCCTCCTTCTTTTATCTGGGAATGTTCACCCTAACCCAGGGCCAGTTCCCCAGACCAGTCCCCTTGGTGATAAAAGGAAAGGCCTTATTGCTGCTTCCCTAAATATCTGTATCCTACTGAAAAAACTTGACTCTCTTCAAGGACGGATTATGCAGCACAAGCCAGACATCCTGGCTTTAACTGAGACCTGGCTCTCCAAAACCACTAGGGACTCACATGTGGCCCTTAATGGCTACTCCATCTTTCGATCAGATTGCCAAGGCAAACGGGGTGGTGGCTGCGCACTCTATATTCGAAACTCCCTTCAAGCAATGGTTGTCCCTCCCCCCTCTCATGGATGGGGCCCAAGTACTCACTGTAAAGCTTACTCTGAGCAACCCAGGTAAAACCCTCTATGTTTTGGTGGTTTATATCCCACCGCGTAACCAGAAGGCAGCTTTCGCAGCAGTTGCAAACTGCATCTCATCTCTCCCTTATTCTAGTGAGATTATTGTTTTGGGTGACTTTAACACAAATTGGCTAGCACCATCAGCTGCCCACTATAAAGATGCCTCATTGGCCATGGGCCTGACTCAAGTTGTCCAGTCCCCCACAAGACACAACCACAGGACAGGGACCGCTACTTTGCTGGACCTAATTTTCACTAACCGCCCAAACAGAATCTCAAAGGTCTTAGTGCTCCCGGATGCCATCAGTGAGCACTCGCCTATACTTTGCTGGTGGTCATGTAAGGCCCCTAACCCTCCCCCCAAAACCATGTACTGTAGGTGTTTAAAACGATGTTCATTAGCAGGTTAAAAAACCACCTCTCAAGCTGCGACTGGTCACCCATAGATACAGCAAGTAGCATAGATGATGCACTTAACTATTTCATAACTTCCTTCAGCTCTGCGTTTGACGTCTTTGTCCCAATTACAAAGCAGGTAGTAAAAAACTGTGATACCCCCTGGCTGTCTCAAACACTGCTTGACTTCATGCACCATCAGGATAATCTCTGGCATAGAGCCCTTGCTTCAAGTCTTCCTCAGGACAAACAATGGTACAGGGAAGCAAGGAACAAATGTACCTGTGCCTTGCGCCAGGCCAAAGCCATTTATTATCAGAATGTCCTCACCTCCTCTAGGGGCTCAGGGCATAAATTCTGGGATACTATCAAAGAACTAAATGGAAAAACCCTATCCCCCCCCCCCAACTCTCAGTCAATGGGATCATATCTCAGGACCCCATACAAATTGCCAATGCCTTAAACTCTTCCTTCTCTGACCTTAGCAGTGTGCTCCTCTCCAACTTTTTTGCCCCCCAATCCTACAGCTTCTTCATCTTCTTATGTTCCCCCCACATCCACCCCACCTTTCAGGTTTCGAGTAATGACTTTAAAAGAGGCTAAGTCTTACATCTCTAATGTCCTGGGCAAGAGCCGCCACAGTGGAGACTCCCTGGTCTTAAAACTCCTCAAACTATCTCTTGAAGCTGTCCTCGTCCCCTCACTAAAATCCTTAACCGCTCCCTCTGTCTGGGGGAGTTCCCCACCCCCTGAAAAGGGCTGTCATTACTTCTGAAGGTGGTGGCGTGCACGCCTCTACTAACTACCGGCCGATCTCTAATCGGCCCCCCCAAGGCCCTTGAAAAAATAGTAGCCGATCAGCTCTCTGAATACCTATCAAAATTGAACCTCTTGTGCCCTGAGCAGCATGGTTTCCGCAGGGGTCACAACACCACCACAGCTGTCCTTGAATATACCTCCTACATCCACAAGGCCATGGATCTGGGGCACTTAGTTGGGTCGGTTTACCTCGACCTAAGGCATTTGATACTGTCCATCATGCCCTTCTCCTTAGATCCCTGACTGATGTGGGACTGACACCCAATACTACGGCCTGGTTTGAAAACTATCTATCCAACAGGTCACAGCAGGCCAAGCATGGCACTACCCTCTCCTCCTGCCTTCCAGTTTGCTCTAAGGTCCCTCAAGGCTCCATTCTAGGCACCCTTCTATTTAGCCTTTTCTTAAACTCACTACCCAGAACCTGTTCTGGTCGGTTGTTTCTTTATGCCGAAGATGCAGTCATTTTCTGAAGAAACCCTCAGCCTCAACCATTGCAGGATGCCCTACAGAAGTCTTTCATGGAAGCCGAGACCTGGTTCACAGAGCACAGGCTAGTAATAAACTATAAGAAAACTAAGACCATGATCGTCGCACACCATCAGAACCCCTTCCATGACTCCACTCTACTTGTCAACACCTCCCAAAGCTCCCCACTTGAGCAGGTAAATGCATTCAAATACTTGGGCATCACCCTTGACTCCTCCCTTACCTATCATGCACATATCCATATCCTCTGTAACACCATCAACTCCAGAATTGGCTTCCTTTATCAGATCAAACACTGTCTGCCTAATGAGGGGCTGCGCCTTGCTGTTTCATCCTCGGTCCTTTTCTGTGCAGGACTATGGAATTGTGTTCTATGGCACAGCTGATAACACTGCTCTCTGTTACATTAAGACAGTGCTAAACAAGGCCTGTTGCCTGGTGACAGGCTGCGGTAGAACTACCCACACGTGTGCCCTCTACAGTCGCTCTAACTGGCTAAACTTCAAATGTCACCTTAAGTACCACACGTGCCAGCCTCCTGGCAAAAAAAATCCACTGGAAACTGACCCCACCTAGTCTACAGGACCTCATACAATCCTCCTTCCCACAAAGATTCACCAGAAGTACCTCCAAGGTCCCCTTGTTGGTCCTCCGCTGCAGGACATCCATAGGTCAGAGAGCCTTTTATCACAGGGCTCCAAGCTGGCTAAATGACCTACCTGTTGCTCTGACTGCTGGTACAAAAATAATCCCTTTTAAAACCTCACTCAAGGAATTTCTTGCTTGCAACTTTACTTGTGACTGCTCCTAGTAGTACTTTACTCACTCGGCCCCTGCCACCTCCTTCACACTGGCTAAAAATTTTTTTTTTCTCTTAGAGTATTTATGTCTTGTTATTTGGAATCAGTTAACATTTAGCGCACTTCCTCTCTTCCTCTCAACTGTATTATCTCCTTGCATCATTATCAGTTATTATGATTGAAGCCCTGCCTTACAATCTGTATCTTTGTTTTCTGTAATTTTGCTGCTGTTTTGCACATGACTTTGGGCTGTCTCTGCCCTCTGCTATGGAATGTTACTCAGTTCTTTACCTTACCTGCTAATGTAAGATATGGACTGATCGATGTCTTGCACCTGTACTTGTGATGTTGTACTATGTCTACCGACGAGGAGCCTTTGCAAAAGAGTCTGTTGACTCAAAGGGTGTAATTCTGATTTCTCAGTAAATAAATAAAAACAAATTCCCCAAAACACTTAAAACAAAACAGCCCCTACTTTCTCTCGCAGAGAAGAGACAACTTAAAAAGAATAATAATATAATATATAATAACCCAAAATAAAATACCACCCCCTAGGACAGCCAGCAATGAAACCTAATGTATCATTCAATTCAGTTCACCACCCTCTCTCACTAGGTGGAGAATCAAATCAAACCAAAGAAAAAACAGAAAATAAAACTCTCCCCTTCTAATAACTTAAACATTTCTCCTCCTCTCTCTCTCTCTCACTGAGAGGACAGAGTTTAAACAAAAATAAATAATAAACATAAACACTAATATTACAATAACATAAACCCTTCACTCCCGCCACCAACCCCTTATAATGCCCTTTGGTATACAAAAGGCTATAATACAACTACAGGCAAACTGAGAAACTGAGGAGCCAGGCATTAAAGGTAATTTATGTATGCGATTCAGTTCAGGGATCTTGCAACTCTACCAAAAAAGAAATCCATGTAAAGTTCCAATGCACCATCGCTCACAAGTGTGAATTAAATCCAGACAGGTTATTGAACTAAATGTTAGACGAGAACATGCGATCGGCCCCCGGGCACTCTCACTGCCTGGGGATTACAGGAATTCTCCAGGCACTCTCACTGCCTGAGTAATTTATTTTATTTTATTTCATTTTTGTTTACTGGGTAGGTGCACTAGCCATAATCATGACTATTTTCAGGCACAACCCGGGAGGATACAAAACAATAAATATAGAGATGACATTCCAAATACAAGTACAACAAACAAAATCATTTCACAAGGTTACAAGTAGGTTGCAAGGAATTAGCTAGAAATAAGGATGTTTTTGGTAACAGTGCAGAAAAATATGGAGCAATACAAAAACAAAATTCAAACATAGTTTGCTTGGAGAGAGAATCATGATATAATAACATTATCAGCACTAATAAGGGATAGAAAGTTAACATTAGGGGGAATTTAGTAGGTGATAGAAGTAGGTGATTAGGAAAGGGGAGGTAAAGGAGAAGTGCATAGGAGGGGTAAAGGAGAAGTGCTTAGTGTGTAGGGGACAGATCAGAAGAAGAGGTAAGACTGGGGTAATGAGGTCTAGGGAGCATGAAACAGGAGCATTTGTGAGAAATTTCAAGATAAGTACGTAGACCTTTTTTAAAAGACGCATGGGATGTTGATTGTCGCAAGGTTAGTGGAAGGGAGTTCCAAAATTTGGGGGCATGGCAGATGAAAGCAGTAGCACCTTTAGTGATGCAGTGTCTGGGGATGAAAACAGTGGCCTGGTCCATGGAACGCAATCCATAGCTCAGAGTCAGAATTTGGAAAAGGCCTGCTAGGGATTTAGGGATTTGTAGACAGACCATGTTGTCAGTGACAGAGCCGTAAGCACGTAGCTTTAGTTCAGCAGGAGGAAGCCATCCCAGGTCAATATAGAGGAGGCAGTGGTGTTTCAGCTGATGTGAGGAGGAGGCATAGCGACAGATGTTGTTATATGCAACATCCCGTTTCCTAAGGATTGATTTGCATGCGGAAACATATGTTGGAGTCCCATAGGTACGTGATGGTAGGAGTATGCCATGGGCAATGGCAAGCCTAGCAGAGGGAGTAAGCATATAGCTGGTTTGGTAGGCTATTCCTAGTTTGGCATGTACCTGTTTGCAGGTTAGATTGATGTGTAAGTCAAAATTTAATGCTGGATCAAGGGTAATACCCAGATATTTAAATGAGGATACTACCCAAACTGCTGACCCATTTAAGGAGGTGATTTTGAATTGAGAAGGGGCATGCTTTAGTTTCGCAGTTGATCCAAAGAGCATAGCTTGGGTTTTAGACTCGTTTAATACAAGTTTGTGAGTAAATAGCCACTTTTGTATTAGCTGGAAGTCAAGAGAGAGTCGTTTGTTAATGTTATCAATGCTTTTAGCACTAGCATACAGCACAATGTCATCAGCATATAGTAGGGAGGTTGACCTGTGGAGGTCAGTGGAGATGTTATTTATAAAAAGAGAGAAAAGTAAGGGCCCAAGGATGGAGCCTTGCGGCACTCCGATATTTATGATGGTTTTGTCTGAGAGGGCAGAATTGTATTTCACAGTTTGAGACCTATTAGCTAGGTAGTTTCCAAACCATCTAACAACGTTAGTTGAGAAACCCAGGGATTCCAGGGTGGTTAGAAGGATGGAGTGATCAACTAGGTCGAACACCTTAGTCATGTCAATAAAAACTGCACCGGTGAGGAGGCCGGACTCCATAGCCACTTGAGTATCTGATGTGAATTTGAGGAGGGCAGTAGTGGTGCTATGACCTTTGCGAAAACCATGCTGGGAAGTGGTGAGTAGATTATGCTTCTATAAAAAGTCGATTGTCTGGGCAGCTACCAGCTTCTCAATAATTTTATTCAGGACAGATAGGATGGCGATGGACCTATAGTTGGATGGGTCTTTACGATCTCCTTTTTTAAAGACTGGAGTAATTCTAGCTGTTTTCCATATGTCAGGGATGTGGCCCTGGCTCAGGGAGCGCATGAAAATCCTGGCTAGGGGAGCAGCAATAAAAGGGGCTGCAATCTTAAGAAGCCTGGGTTCTGGATTGTCCGAGCCAGCTGCTATGCAGTCCAAGATATAGTTTAGAAGTCTGAGCACTTCACATTTTGTGATTGCCTTGAAACAAATTGAGGACCATTCGCAATAGGTCGGGTGGATACACTTAGTTGGGCAGGGAAAGAGGAGGTGTAGTTGGTTAAGTCCGAGAATTTATAGTTAAAGAAGTTTGCAATGGTTCTAGGATTGTTACAGTGTACTCCATCAAGAGTGATGTTGTTAGGGGTGGATGTTAGATTAGAACCAAGAAAGAATTTAATGTGTGACCAAAATTTTTTGGGGTCACCGTAGGAGTTGGTCAGTAGGTCTTTGCAGCATGCACTCTTGGCATTTTTGATGTCCTTTTTGCAGGCATTTTGCAGAGCCCTGTAGTTGTTGAGGTCAGAGGCTAGCCTTGAGTTTTTATAATGGAGTCAGCTTTTGTTCTTTAGCTTGAGTTTAGCTAGTAGGTCAGCTTTCAACCATCGGGTTTGCCTATTTTTTACCCTGCGGGTTATGAGTTTGCAGTGCTTATCCTGGAGTTCTAGGAAGTGTTTCAAGAGCAGGTCCAGGACAGCCTGAGCCTCACTGGATAGGAGAATGAGGGACCAATCAGTAGAAGCAATGTCGTTCAGGAAAGACTGAGGGTCAAAGTTTGCATGGTTGTGGAAGGTAATGAAGCGAGGTCCCGTCTGGGTAGGCCTGTCTTTTCCCCAGATACAATACATTGGGCAGTGATCAGTGATGGCATCTGGCAGTACTCCAGAGGCAATAACATTTTCAGGGTGACTGGTCATTATCCAGTCTAGTAGCGTGTTGGATCGACGGGTATTTCTGGTAGGTTCACCAATAATCTGGTGTAGGTTATAACTCTGCAGCTTGGTCATTAATGTTGTTTGGTTACTGCCCAACCAATTGATGTTTAATTCCACAAGTATAAGGACCTCGTTCCTACCAACAAGGCATGTGGCTTGTTCCAATAAGTCATCTAGCTCTACTAGTCCATTTGTAGGGGGGATTGTAGACACACACGATGTGAAATTTTTTAGTACCAAGAGCGAGCAGTACGTGAAGTGCCTCACAGAGGCATAGGGCAGATGCCTTAACAACAGAGACATCTAGGTGATCTCTAAAGTAGACAGCTGTTCCACCCCCTCTTTTGGGTGCAGTTCTGTCAAGTCTCAGAATGTTATAGTGGGGAAGGGGGGCATAGAGAATCAGGTATGGCAGGTTTTAGCCACATCTCGGTTAGGCATATAATATCAGACTTGTATAGGGTGGTCCAAGATTCAAGCTCAGTAAGATTGTGAACAAGGCTCCTGATGTTTGATGTGCTATGATAAGACGTTTGGCATTGGTGATAGCATCAGGTAGGACAATAGCTGGTCCTGGATTTAGCTGAACATCACCTGCGAGCAGGATAGCAAGCAGGAGAAAGTACCATAGTTTGCGGCGCATGAAAGAACCACGGGAATGTAGGTGCAGGTGGCATTTTTATGTACATGGGCAGCTAAGTGATACCAGATCTTAGTTAGTAGCACTGGGGAAGGGTCAAACCAGGGGCAGGAAGTATTAGGAGATTAGAGTAGTAGTAATCCTGTGATACAAAGTAGGGAGGGGTAGCTTTATTTTGGAGAGCCATAGGCATGGACAAGAATAGTAGTGGTAGTGTGATCATAAAAGTCAGTAACATCAAAGGGGTCATTTTAGATAGGGTTACTTTGGGGCTGTGATTAACAGCAGAATGCCCTACAAGGCGGCAGTCACACTAGGCTAGCAGGAGTAAAGACAGAGAGAAAAACTTGTTAAGGAAGCAGGCATTGCAAGCAGTTTAGGTATTACTGGGATTTTTGCCAGTAAGTAATTTAATCCTGCCAGAAAGGGTGGTATAATAGTAGGAGCTTGGGGGAAATTTTCCACCTCTAAGATTAGATTCAGATCAGGCCAGATTATTAAAGAAGCAAATGAGAAGAGGGGGAGGACCGAGAGGGAGGGGTTACGGTGTATTTAATGGAGGCCTGGGAGGGGGTTGGGGGATGGAAGAAGAGCCCCAGAGTAAAATGCAAGATCAGCTAAGGGCTCAGCCTTGCACAACGGCCAAGAAAAGGCGCTGAAAACGCAGTCTATGGTCCAGAGAGTCTAAGGAAAAGGTGCACCAATCGGCAAGGCAGCCGGCAGACCAATCAGCGATCAGCGCAGAGGAGCCATGCCAATCAGACGAGCCCCAGTGGAGAATGAAGCGAAGTGAGTGGAAGCGGTATGTACCTGAACTTGCGGTCCAGGCAGGTGGCCAGAAGTAGATCGAAGTCCCGGTGAAGGTGGGCGGCAGCCGGCGAGACGGCCGTTCTGCTCCGCCTCAGGATGTGTGGTGCTGCTCCAGTGGAGACTGCCTGAAGAAGGAAGGAGACAGAGAATATATCATTAGAGGAGCTGTATCCACAGAGAGTACGGAAATCGGGGGGCCGGGGGTCGGCGGCAGACCATCAGCAGGAGGTAGAGGTGATCAAGCTTAGAACAAAAGGACAAAGGACAGAGGTTTAAGATGGCTGGGGGTGGGGTCCTAGGTGCAAGTGAGAGGAGGTGGGTAGTTTTAAACAGTGGGCCAGAGGCTGGGGGGGGGGAAGCAGTTGCACTATGCAGATAGGAAGAGGTCTTGTGAAACAGAAAAGCGGGTGAATTAGGGAGAGATTTAGGAGCAGGCAGGGTAGGAAAAGTTGTAGACAGGCAGAGAGACTCAGGAGCAGGTAGGATTTGGGAAAGTTGAAGGCAGGTAGAGATAGGCAACAAGGAGATAGAGCAAGGAAGGGTAACAGTTATAAGCAATCACAGCACCTTTAGTAATTTAAAATCGGCAGAAAAAAAATCAGTCTAGTAATGGAACAGAAGCAAACTTATACACTTCAGCAAATAATCAGTGCATAAAACCCCAGCGTAAAATGCAAGATCAGCTAAGAGCTCAGCCTTGCACAATGGCCAAGAAAAGGCGCTGAAAACGATGTCTATGGTCCAGAGAGTCTAAGGAAAAGGCGCACAAATCGGCAAGGCAGCCCACGGCCGGCGGACCAATCAGCGATCAGCGCGGAGGAGCCGCACCAATCAGAAGAGCCCCAGTGCTGAACGAAGCAAAGTGAGAGGAAGCAGTATGTACCTGAACTTGCAGTCTGGGCAGGGGGACCAGGCAGGTGGCCAGAAGTTGATCGAAATTCCGGTGAAGGCAGGTGGCGGCCGGCGAGATGGCCGTTCTGCTCTGCCTCAGGATATGTGGTGCTGTTCCAGCGGAGACTGCCTGAACTTGTGGTCCGGGCAGGGGGACCAGGCAGGCAGCCAGAAGTAGATCGAAGTCCCAGTGAAGGTGGGCGGCCATTCTGCTCCGCCTCAGGATGTGGAGCGGCGCCACAGAAGACCATCAAATAATATAACGTAAAAAGAGGTCTGACCATATCTGGAGACTGGGGTCCTGGAATCAGTTCTTGTTCTTTAGGAATCCAGAGTCTTGGCCATCAAGGAGCTGGTGGGGCCTGAAAAACTCTGCCAACAGAGACCACCACCAGAAATGCTCCACCGCTGCAACTTCGGCCTGTGGGTAGTGTCAGCCCACAAGCTGACCCTTACGGAGGCCTAGGAGGACCAAGAGCTTGTCAGCCAGTTCTCTGGCTGACTCAAAGCCGGAACTCCTGTACAGCGGTAAATCTGGCAGCCAACCACCAAGGCGAAGTCGGGTCTTCACACCAGACCAACAACAGACCCCACAGACTGCACAAGCACTCAGTCACAGAGCGACAGCAACTTCTAGGTCCACACAAAAAGAGATGGACCAAATTCCAGTAGCAGTCCCAGCTGTAATAGACCCAATCTTCAACCCAATCTTCAAGCGACCGCTCAGAAACGAGCACAGCAGACATGGTAGTCAATGACTTCCTCCCACATAACGACACTCCAGCTACAGCTTCTCAGTAGTGGGTCCTCCGAATTCATCCCCACACTCGCACTCCCTGCCACTCTCAGACCATTCACAGGAGCGGACAGCAAGAAACGGTGAGTCAGTTTGTAAGGTGTAGCACCAAAAATATTACACGGAATGGCCCAGTAACAAAGGCCTTTCTCCTGGGCAGTATCAGGACAGTTAAACATCCCTAGTGCACACTACAGGATGTTGTGAAACCCGATAATGCTCAGTTTAGCTCACTACCTCACTTAGGTGACCCTAACTAGCTATCTATCTAAGCTAGAAAAAGTTACATTAAACAAAAAAATAAACCTATAAAATCTATAACCGAACCAAACAGAAATAAAGTGCTAGTTGTAGAAAATGCATGAAGCTCAATTATGGCTTACAAAACGCCCTCCCTATGTTGGATAGCACCCTCTCTGTGGGACATCACCCTCTCAATGTGGAACAGCACCTCTTCAGTGTGAGACAGTACCCTCTCAATGTGAGACAACAGTTTCTCAATAAGGTACAGTCCCCTCTCAGTGTGGGACAGTACCCTTCCAGTGTGACTGCCCCCTCTTAAATGTGTGACAGCACCCTCTCATTGTGGGACAGTACTGTCTTAATGTGGAACAGCACCCACCCACTGTGGTATAGCACCCTCTCGATGTGGGAAAGCACCCTCTCAATGTGGGACATCACTCTCTGCATAGGACAGTACACCCTCAGTGTGGGACTCCATCATCTCAATGTAAGACATCACACTCAATGTGGGACAGCACCCTCTCAATGTGGGACATCACATTCTGACTGTGGGGCATCACACTCTCAATGTGGGGCATCACACTCTCAATGTGGGGCATCACACTCTCAATGTGGGACAGCACCTTCTCAATGTGGGACATCACTCTCTCAATGTGGGACAGCATCCTGTCTGTGTGGAACAGCACCCTGTCAGTCTGGGGCATCGCACTCTCAATGTGGGATATCACCCTCTCAGTGTGAGACATCAGCCTCTCAATGTGGGACAGCACACTCTCGGTGTGAGACAGCACCGCCTCAGTGTGAAACATCACACTCTCAGTGTGGGACATCACCCTCTCAGTGTGAGACATCAGACTCTTAGTGTGGTACAGCACCCTCTCAGTGTGAGACATCACACTCTCAATGTGGGACAACACCGTCTCGGTGTGGAACATCACATTCTCTGTGTGGGACACCACACTCTCAATGTGGGACAGCACCCTCTCAATGTGGGCTAATACCCTCTTAATATAGGACAGCACCCTCTTAATTTGGGACAGTACCCTCACATTGTGGACAGTGCCCTCTCACTGCGGGTTAGCACCCTTCCAGAGTGGGACACCCCCCTCTCAACGTGGGACAGTACCCTCTCAATGTAGGATGGTACCCTCTCAATGTGAGACAGCACTTTCTCAATGAGTGACAGTCCCCTCTCAATGTGGGGCAGTACCCTCTCAATTTTTTATTTAATTTTTTTATTTATCACTTTGTGAACCAGATAAGCACTCTGAGCCAAGGCCCACTTTCAGGAATGACCCGGAGCCACTTGATATGCAGCTTCAATGATACAGTAGTACAATAAATACACACAATAGGTAACAGATAGTACATACATAACATACAATTTAGCACAACTTAATAGCATTTGTAAATGGTTTGTAGCTGCAAATAAAATGTTAACTCAGTTTTAAAATGTACCTGATTATTAGCATCTTAACAATGCTGAGGCATGGTATTCCACAACTTGGGTGTCTGTATTGAAAAAGCCTGCTCACCCATACAGGTAGAGAACTTAGTAAGATTAATTGGGTAGTTGATGAAGACCTTAATGTTCTACCTTCTTTTTTAAATTTGATGAATTTAAATAACGGAAACTGATGTCCAAGTTTCATTATGTTGTTTAGTAAACAACCCAGATTATATAAAAAGTTCAACCTTGGTGGTAACCGTCCAAGTTCATTGTATAGTATACAGTGATGGGTATTGTATTGTTTTACTGTGACAAAACGACTAACAGCATTAAAAGTTTTTTTTAACTAAATTAAATTATTAACTATTAACATTGTGAATAAGAATGAGTTATATTATGAAATGGGTAGTAAGAATACTGAATGGTGATTGGTTGAGAGCCACTTTCAGCCGGGCTGTTATCCCAGCACAACGGCCTGGCTGAAAGTACTGTCGGATCAACTGATGGACCACTCACGGTTGAAGCTCTCTGCCTGTCAAACTGACCATTGCCTGCTGCCTGCCACACAAAGAGCAGATCCTGCTTTTTTTTTTTAATTATATCACACGCCTGCTCTTTTGGGCTTACCATGGGGTGGGGGAAGGAAGGCAGATGGAGACCTTTTTTTTTTGGTTTTTGTAGTCTTTTGGTAACCAGGTAAGGCCCACTAGGCACAAGTGCCTGTTTTCAGGGGTGACCTGGGACCACTGGGCGGTTAAGTGACTTGCTCAGAGTCACACAGTATGCAAGTGGAGGTTGTGAGAATCAAACTCGGGTCTGGTCTGCTGGATGTACCAAGCTCGTTCACACCTTGTTCCTCTAACCTCTAGGCTATACTGCCAGACCATACAGTACTCTAAAGGCAGAATTGTCTATTCCTCCTTTCCCGGTGAACAGAAACAAAATACATAAATACACACACATCACCTGACAGCTTAAAGCAATTCAGTCGTCTGTAGCTGCCGCTCAACTCTCTGTTTCCCTGCATCGCTGCTCAGTTAGCCTCTATTTCCCTGTGCCATGGACAATCCATTTTCTTTTTTTATTTTCTTTAAATTCAACAGGACAAGCTCACTGTGCCCCAATGAGACACTGTCCACACTGACCCGGTGGTACAACGCGAAGCCACTGCTCAGTGCTTGCAGTACTTACAGGGAGAAAAAAAACAATGCTGTCACCTGCTGGTAAAGAAGTCACAACACAAGGTCCAAATGGGATTTGTTTTCATTTTTAATGATTTATTTAACATTTTGTGTCTTTTTTTTGCAATTAAAATATTGATTGTAGTAATTTATTTATATAGTGCTGATAGGGACCCATTTCATAATCGTGGTAAGGCACTCGGGGGGGGGGGACGTTATGGTGGGCTAATGGCCCTTCTCGGTGATGGAAGCACTTGGCATTGCCTTGTGCTTTAGCCCACCCGAGGCGGGCCGTTATCCCACCCCCACCATAATGCCCCCCCCCGCCATGCTTTGTTGCTTAAGTATAACATTGGCAGAAGAATACTTTTTGAAACAGTTTTCCTAGCTTCTCTTGTTAGACATTTCTTAATTCTGTATAGAGCACCTAGCTTCTGATTAACTGTTTTGACTGTTTTAATATTTATTTATTTATGTTTTTGATAACTGGGTAAGTGAACTTATCCAGTGGACCATTTTCAGCTACGACCCAGACCACAGAGTGGTAACACGAGTCAACAAACAAAATATATAACATGGGTAAGGTACACTATAGTTCTAATAGGACCGCTTTAGAAGCACTTGAGAATACATGAAAGAGCAACACTACACCATGTGGTCAGGAACTCGAGACAATATGTTCCATGATCAAATACAGATAAAGCAGTCGGTGATTGTTATAGGAGTCCAAGATACCCAACATGCAATAATTTGTGTAACACAAGGTTGGCTAACTAATATAAATTGGTAAAATATAGTACAGATAAAAAACATAAACTTCCATTAATCGTGGGAACTAGGGTGGTTGTAGTGCTCAAGAGTTGTCAGAGGAGCAGTTATACATAGTTTCAGTGAGAAGCCAGTCCTTCAGGTTTGTTTTGAAAGACAGGTGGGAGGGTGATTATATGAGCTGTAAAGGTCAAGTTAGAGATTGGCCTTTGCTCAGAGAAGGCCATAGCCAAGTTGTTGTATAGTGTGGTCCTTGCTGCCTTGCTGAGTCCTCCCCACACCCAAGGCATTGGTTCAAAATGGGGGACCCAACATTCAGGCCCCCCTCCTCCTCTTATGTCCAGGGGACCCTGGGTGTCTGAGTTCCCTACTTGCCAACGGGGTTTTGTCACGGTGTCCAGTTGAGCAGTATATGAGGCATACCAGCCCTCTTGGGAACTCAGAGAGAGGCTTTATCTACCTGCCAATGAGCTAGGCAGCAGCAGGGTGCAGCTCCCCCCCCATGCACAGTCTGGTCTTTTTCTGGCAGTGGGCCCCAGTGTGAAAGTATTAGATGGGTTGGCCCCTTCATCAGTCCACTCAGATCGAGTGGGACTATTGTGCAGTATGTCTCCTTGCCATCCCTGGACTCCACCACCCAGGGTCGCTCCCCACCGAGACCAGTGCAACCACACCGGCCATACTCTTCTCCATGTCTTATGTGGCTCAACATAAAATCAGTATCGTTAGGTACATAAAGAACTGTAGCAGAGAAACAGCACCTGTAATTTACCCATAGCAGAGTCCAAAAATGACAGAAACCAATGGAGTTACCCATTCATTTCCCACTGCTTTAACCTCCACAATGCATAGGCAAGCCTTTTACATTACCACCCATCTTTAGGAAGGGCAAGGCCCGCCTGCATTCACAAATGTCCACCCCAGTTTACCACCTGTGTGTCCCAGTAAGTTCAAAATGAATTGTAAGTCCTGCTGAGAAAGCTGACCAGCAAAATGGATTGCTTTTGGTTCAAGCACAGTCAATGTGGGTCTGGAGTCGAGGTAAAAGTACAAGGTGGTGAACCCAATTGTAGTTTTGGAGTGGGGGTCTCCAGCATTGCTGCTGCTTTGCATTGCTGCCTGTTCCTCTTCCTAGTCTTGGAAACTTGCTTCCATGGACCATCCTCAGGCATGTTATGCAGGGTGGTATCGGGGGCACAGATCTGGTCCATTAGAACCCCCAGTTGTTGAAGCAGCAGCAGCTTGGCTCTCACCAGAGTGTGGAAAAAAAAATGCACCCACTCTTGCAAGTGGATTTTAAACTGTGCGTATGCTATAATTTGGAGCTTTATGTTCTGCGCCAGAGGCTTCCTAATTCGCAACAGGTTATGCCTTTTGAGGAGAGTTAAGGGATAGTATCATGTTCCAAGAAAAGTCAGTGTCCCCAGATAGAAGCTTTATTTTGTTCCATGCCAGTTGAAGCACCTTGGTTTTGGTAATCCAAAAACTTTGAGATGATCGATCTTGGCCATGCCTTGAGGTCTGAGGGTCAAGGGCCAAGAGTACAGTGCATCAGACAATGTTGAGAGGCTTGTCCAGTGGCCAGGATAGTAGTTCCCATAGAAATGACTCAAAAAAGAGGCCCATCTCCACATTCTCTGTCTCTTCTGGGAAGCCGTGTATTTGAATATTGTCATGCCAAGAGCGGAACTCTAAATCATCGAGCTTCTTAGCTTCTGCTCCTGGCAGCACAGGAATTGCATAGTTGTGGTATGGTGGTCTGGCATAGCAGTCATGGCCATTAGGCCCTCCTAGAGGTCAAACATTCATTTTGTGACTTCCTTGAGCCCTTTAACTATTTCTCTGACAGTTTTTTTTTCCAGTTTGTTTATAGTGCTTCCCATTTTTTTCAGCTCATAGAAGAACCTTTTTGAAATGATTGTAAATTGCTTCTCCAATTCTATATTGCTGGGCAGGCTGGCCTACTCTGACGTAGAAATCAAGTGACTCTGGGGGCAGGAGTCCTGAACATCCGCGGCCAAAGGGGTGGCTTGTTAGATTTTAGATTTGTTTTTTTGGTGGCATCCTGTTGTTGGCACTTTGTGTTACTTAGGAAGGTCATTCTGGTCTCATTGCCCAAGCCTAAAAGCTAACTTTGTCTCATCGAGAAGAGGGAACCGATCAAGCCAAGGTGTGCATTGGAAGAAAGCAGAACCGGAAGTCCCAGAAACAATAATTCTACAGAAACAAAAAGAAAATGGTTTTGGACAATTGGTTACATAGAAACATAGACATTGATGGCAGTTAAGGACCGCTAGGCCCATCCAGTCTGCCCCTATACCCTACCAGTATCAGCGGCCACTGACCCTACTTGTCTGGCTTGCAACTAGCCATTTTATGTGCCAGCTCCATGTAGCCAGTTCAGACACTATGATGGCACACACAGAAAAAACTCTCTTTCTCTCTCTGTAGCAATAGTAGGGTAGCTTAGCACACAAGTCACTTTGATGAGTCAGGGTAGACTCGAACCTTAATACCTTTCAAACTCAGCTGCACTCTCAACAAAGAAATAAGGAGCCGGCACACTTTACATATGCTGCCAGTCTTTCATTGCAAGTTGGCTGTTCTAAATAAATTCAGCAAAGGCAGCATACACATATTAAATGCTGGAAACAGTGCTACATTCATCCTAAAGAGCAGTAACCCCAGCACTTCACCGTAGAGACTTCGTCAAGAGGCGGAGAAAAAGCAGACAGACAGGTGCTTTATACTCCCTCCTTACTATGGTGAACCCATTGGCATTTTTTCATGCCATTTTCTGTCATGACACCATGAAAGCTGTTTCTTTACACATTCTCATCCTTGGCATAATTGGTTATAGAGTGTTTTTCATCCTCTTTAGCACACTTGGTTTGATACCGCTTCAAAATTTGCAAACCAATTCCTGAACTTTTTTCTGAACTATGTTATACCTCATTTGAAATTAATTTGGCAATGGAAACTCACCAAGATACAAATTTTGTCTTTATCCAGGTCTCAATTATGCCAGGAAATTTTATCTCGGAGACAACTTCAAGAACCGATTTTTATATTCTGTTCCCCTGGAAAAACTAAGCTGGTTTTAGCACAACTGCTAGACCCAAAGGTTCCCAGGAGAATGTGGGACATTCTGTGTTGTCCTGCCATGTAGATTGGAGGTTAAGGGCAACAATAAACATGAAAATATCACAGAACTGTTTTGCTCCAGACAGCAATATGTAGATCAAATCGAAACACTAGAGCATTTTTTACTTGAATGTGAGTATACAAAATCCTTCTGGCCCTTTTTAACTTATAAATGGGTTCTCAAATGGATGGAAAGATGCACTCATGCAAATGTAGTCTTGGGTGAGTATCCTCCACACTATTAGTGATGTCATGTATCCCCCACATCGTTAGCGATATCATGTATCCTCCCCACCATTAGCAACATCATGTATTCCCCATATCATTAGCGATAGCATGTATCCTCCACACCATTAGCAATATCATGTGTCCCCCACATTGTTAGCAATATCATGTATCTTCCACACTGTTAGTGATGTCATTCTAGCACAATGACTGTTATTTCTGCTTGTATTGAGTTCTACCTGTGGCAAGCAAGATGTCAGTTGGTGCTACAACAAATTCAATGACACCAATTTTTAGTTATTTATTTATTGGGAATGTTGGAGACTTACCTTTGAGCACAAGTGCTCATTTGTCAGTGGCTCAGCAGGTTGCACTTTCACCTCTGAGGCCAGAAGATCAGAAGGCTGTGGGTTCTATCTCTACACCAGGCACTTGGGTTAAATCCCAATACTGACACTATAATGCAGCATGAGGGGGTGCTGCACTCCTGAGGTGCCATCTTTCAGATGAGATGTTAAACTGAAGTCCCATCTGCCTGTTCTGATGGTAGTTCAGGTGGATGTTAAAGATGCTGTGGCACTTCTCGAAAAGAGTAGGGGAATTTTTATTGAGAAAAACATCAAAAACAAATCATATATCACAATATTTACATGACATGTGATCGAATGTCCAAAATTAAATTAAACTCTTTTAATCTATCTTCATGGTTGTATAAAATTCAGGCAATAATACAGAGAAATGGATTATAGTAATCCTTCAGCAAACAGAAGTAGTCAAGCCTCATTTGTATTTGATAAACATACTGAAACCCTTCCACCATGTAAATTCTTTTTGAGATGTATGGAAGGACACATCCTTCAAATAAACTTTCACCATGGCTTGGTGAATTAATAACATCAGAGTGTCATATGACATTTTCTTTTGTGACAGTACCCACTGGCATTTAGCTTGCCATAAAAAATATTTCAAGCAACATAAAAAAATAATTAACGTATCATGATGATAATGAGACCCCATTTGGGATAATTGTCCCAGACCCAATATTTCATACGTCAGCCTTTTTAGTCATCCTGTCCCCCATCGGTTTTCTAAAAAAATCCACAAAGGTTTGACATAAGAGCAGGAAAAAAGATAATGTTTTGTGATTTCTTCCTGATTTATATAGTCAAGGTAAGGACAGTTTCGTTCCTCTTTAGCTTTATATTTGGCATTTCCTCTGATATTTAATCTGCCATAAACAGAAAGCCAGAGGTGTTTCCACATATAAAGGGGGATTATTTTATTCGTTAGTTGAGAGATAACCAACCTATTACTGGTTTGTGGACAGTTTTTAAAACAAGGTTCAACTGGGAATACTGTAGACATTACAGACTGAGCTAACTTCTTACTAGAATATTGCATTATTTGAAGCTTCGTTATCCCACATTTGAGAATTTTGGAAGCTACTGGCTTAAAATATTCTGGAACGTGCAAATATTTAGTAATTTTAGGTGGAACTGTATGTCATGCGTGGAAATATCTGTCTAAATTCAACAAGTTCAATTTGTGATAGAGTGTATCAGTATGTACCAAACCACATGTCTGGGACATGAACAAAGTGTGAAAAAATACCCCAGGATCAACCATTCTCAGTCCCCCATTCTCTGTCAGCAGACACGTATGATACCTCTTCACAGGGTTTAACCTATTTCCCCCACAACATCTGGAAGAACAAGCTATAAAGTTTAGTTTCCAATGGGGCTAGCAGGGGATAAAGCACGGTGATGTATAATGTGGAAGGATGATGAATTTTTTTAATGATGTATATTTGTTTCAGCTTTGACATCTTCCAATGTCTCCATCTGCTTACTTTCAATTCTATGGTTTGAAGCACGGTTTCCCAGTTCAAAAGGGGAATGTTTTGGGATCCAAAAATTATACCCAGGATCTTCAAAGGTTCAGAGGAGATCATGATTCACCCTAGTTCTGCAGCATCGGTGAGGCCTGAGCCCACAAAAAGACCTTTGCACTTGTGCGAGTTCAGTTTTGAGGTGGACAGGGTGGAATATATCATCATTTGAGTGAAAAAAGACAGAAGCTGGGTGTGGTCTGGAAAAAAAAAAAAGGTAGATGTCATCCGCATAAGCCTGGGCATGTAACCTGTCCTCTATTCCTGATCCTGAAATCCCTGCCCATTTGAGGTGTTCAGAAAGTCTTCTAAGGAAGGGGTCTAGTGAGAAGATATACAAAAGAGGGCTTAGTGGGCAGCCCTGCCTAACACCTGTGTGGGTCTGAAACCCCTTTGTGGTTTGTCCTCTAATTACTGGATGTACTATTGTAGAGGAATATAATAATTGCAAAAATGAAATTGTTCCCGGAGGAATAGCATAAGCTTCGAGAGTATGAAATAGAAAGGGGCGGTAAACAGGATCAATGGCTTTTTCTTGATCCACAGAAACAATACACCCAGACATACCGGAAGGGGAGAGATGTTCTAGCATATCTCTAATAGTCATGAGTGCATGTTGAATTTTCCTAAATGGGAGCCCACAAAATTGTTGAGGGGAGATAACAAGATTTGCATATTTCTTTAATCTGTTATTTAAGATGTGAGCCAAAATGTTATAGTCTGCATTCAGAATTGTGATGGGTATCCAATTTTGAAATAGGGCTTTATCTCCAGATTTAAATAAAAAAATCAGTAAACCTTCTGTAAGGGAAGGATGCATAACACCTGATGTGAAAAATGAAGAAAAAACAGTTTCCAAACGGATAAATAATTCATGTGCAAAAGATTTATAGAATTCATGGGAGAGTCCATCAATCCATGGGGAAATCCCATTAGGTAAGGATTTAATTGCTACTTCTATTTCTTCCCTCCCTATTGGCTCCTGTGGTTCTAGTACCTGGTCTAGAAATTCAGGAATATTAAGATCTGCGAAATATGATTTAATATCTTCTTCCGAAGGTTGAATATTTGGAGCTTGTGACTCTATGAAGTGTTGAATTATGGTATTGATTCCCTCAACAGTAATATCTTTAACCCCATCTTGATCAGTCAAGTCTTCCATTGAAATAGTGGTTTTAAATGACTTGCAAGCCTCAAAAGGGTCTCCTATGGGGGTTTTCTGTGTTCCATTTTGCAACATTGCCTTTAGTGTATGGGCTCTATCATATTGATACAACTTCATCTCATCCTTTAATTTGGTGATCTGGGTGGAGTAATTGTACCTAGTAGTGTTTGATAGAGAAAACAGGGTTTGCAATTGGTACCTTAAGGAAAGGTATTTCAAAAAAAAACTATTGTTTACATTTGTTTTCCCATAACCCTGAAACCATGTTTGAAAATCAGCTTTTGAATCCTTCCACCAGTCCCCTAAGTCTGAGTACAGGATGCAGACAGAACTTCTAAACCGAATTAGGTCTAAAATTCCTGTTTTAACACTGGGGTCTGTGAGAAGGGATGCATTCAATTTCCATCTATTTGACCATTTCAGATCTGCAGGTATATCACTGAGTTGGAGTATTAATGCTAAATGGTCAAAAAATTCAACTGGGGTTATTTGGAGTGATGCCTTTGGCAGGTTTTTAAAAAAAAAAAAAAGAGATCTATGGTTGTGGTAAGTTTACTCCTTCTGTAAGTGACCCGGGGGCCCTTGGTGTGGAACTGCTTACAGTCCAGTACGTCGGCCGTGTCAACCATTTTACATAAGGCATTGGAGTCACAATAAATCTTTTTGGGTCCTCGAGAGTTTTTTCCCTTTTTCTTTATTGCACAGTTAAAATCCCCACCTAGAAAAAGTTTTTTAGTGGTAACTAAAAAGGGTTGCAATGAGGCCATGAGCGTGACCTGTTCAGCCTTCGTTTATGGACCATAAACAGTAATGAGGCAACAATCCATGGCTGTCCAGAGACCATCAAAAACCAGAACTCGACCTGGAACAAGGTCAATGAGTTTATGTAAAGTGAATGCATAAGAGTTGGACAAGATTCCCACTCCATCAGCACTGTCCTGTCCAAAGGACCAGTAGGAAGATCCCCAGAGCCATTCCTCCTTAATAAACCTAGCCTGATCTCCTGAGAACATCTAAGTTTCCTGGATAAAACAGATATGAAGTTTAGATTCATGGATAAAGTTAAACACGAGCTGGCGTCTCACAGCATTCAGTATACTGTGGATGATTATGGTACCAATTTTTAGAGAAGCTGAAATTTAAGCTGTTTTTTTCCACTTCCTTTTTATTTACTTTTCCCCCTATAGCCTACGAGTTCCTAGTTTGGGGTAGATTGGTCTATCCTGAACAGGTGCTTGGGAATCAGAGTCCCTGTGGTCCATCTCTTCCTCACCCCAGGTTGTGGCCAAAGCAGCATAAGAGTTTGTAGATTCAAAGTCTACAGGAGGGGGAGGAGATATAGGTTTGACATTTTGAGTGGACCGTCTTCTTGCCAGGGGGTTTGAGGGAAGAAGGGGGTTAATGTCCGCTGCTGGTTTTACAGAGTCAGAGAAGAACACAGGTCCTAGGGTTCCTAGGTCTGAGGGAGTTATTCTGTAGTCTCCAGTTTTGTTGGGGGGTCCTGATTATTTCTAGAATTCCAGGACTATGTTGTCTGCTGCAGGGGTAGAGGATGGGGGACTCTGAGAAGGGGGGTTGGGCTGTCCCAAAGCCATGTCCTGAGCATGTTGAATAAGCAATTCAGGATTCAAAAAGTGGCCTTATTCTCTGCAGCCCAGGGGCATTCTGTAAATATGTGCCCTATCTCATCACATAAGTCACATTTCGTATGTGAAGCACATTGAAAAGAGATGTGGACAACCTCGCCACAGTTATCACAACGTGGTTTGTCACATGAACTAGATAAATGCGTCCTGGAACCACATTTGTAGCAGGCCCTGGGCTGGTCTGCATAAAAACAACCCCCCGGTCCCTGTCAAGCATAAAGGAATTTGGATTGTGGTTAATCCCAGCATCAATGTGCCAAAGTTTTACTTTACATTTCCAACCCCCTGTCCAGAATAACTCAGTATCCAGGATGGCCTGTGGATCACTCAACACATCACACTTTTGTGAGAGCCAGTAAGTAATATCCTCCACATGGACCCCTCATTGCGAAACATGATGGTAACAAATTTTACCAGCAGTTTAGTCAGTGGGATGACCAAGAAGGGGGCCACGTGGGGGAGAACTTAACTTGGTTGTACCACTCCCAGAAAAGATCCAGAGTGTAAGCAGTATGAAAACTGACATCATAATTATCCTCCCTTGATACGTTTATAAAAGCAAAAACCTCTCTAGGGGAGAAATGAAGGTAGTCTTTCAATAAACATTTCCCCACATAATGTCTATCAGGCCTGTCTTCCAAATCCCCTTTATATCGAATCTGTACAACACTCCTTCTGGCAGCAGCTTCCTTCTTTATCTTTGAAAAAAGCTCTGATAGCAAAGGTCTCTGTGGTTCAGATTGTTCATGCGCCTGTTTCCCTGGCTTTGGGGGGGGGGGCCTTCATGGACCGTAGCTGAGACAGGCCCACCCTTGGTCTTGTTATGCTCAATGCCCACCTTTGGTAACTCAGTGGCTGTATACTAGGCACAGCTGTAGGTGGAGCAACATCAGAGGGGTACTAGTGTACAACCATAGGAGATATCTGGGTTTGCAGGAGTATAGCTGGGTGCCATTCAGGGACGGAGTGAGGAAAATTCAGTTTGGGGTCCCAGTCAGGGTCAGGTAACCAAGTTCCATTTGGAGATTGCCTCCATCCTGCTTCGCAAAGAGCTTTTTGTGGTGACCATGGGTCACAAGGAGTAGCTGGGATTGTTTTGAGAGAAAAAGCCTCAGTAATTGCTGCAGTGGTTGTCTGATGTGAGTTGCCCATAGCTACTGGGATAATGTCTTCGCTGAGATTAGTAGGGAGTTCAGCATCCAGCCAGATGTTTTGGTTAGCTAAAGTTAAAGCTGTGCGTTTTTCTTTAGGATCATCCTTTATTACAGGTTTAGAGGTAGACCTTTTTGCAGCAAATGAAAAAACAGTTGTGCCATCCTGAGAGTTAGTGTGGCACTGGTAATCAACAGGTTTTTTTGTCCGATAAAGTTTTAGTGCTGTCTAAGAGTGGCAGAGGGTTTTGTTTAAACACAAACCCAGTAGTTTTTGAGAGAGTTCTGTCCGGAGTGGGTGCAACATCAGAGCCAGTGGCACCTCTGGGCCTTCCGAATACAGTGTCATTCGCCTGCGGTAAAGAATCACAACTCTTTGTAACTTTAACATTTCTATCCCCAGCTATTTCCAGGTTGTCCTTGCTCCCTGATGGCTTTCAGCACACGCCAACACTAGCGTCAGTACTGCCAGCTGGAATCTCATTATGCAAAGGAGCAGATGCAAGACATGAAAGAGGTATAGAGTTTGGTAACTCACCTGGCCCCGCCTGGGCCTTTGATGCTACTGCATCATTGTGTAGGCTGTCAGAATGATCGGGCGTTTGACAGGTGGGTTGCTGGCTTTCAATTTCTCAAGCTGCACAGTGATGCGATCTCATTCTTGGAGGTACCTTGCTCGTTCTTTGTTGTAGCTGGGACAATAAAGCAGATTCAGTTTCCATTTCTGGATTCTTATGTGCCATATCAGGGTGTGGAAAGTCTGGAATCACAGTCGGGTGACTGAGATCTTCCACTGAAACAAAAATTTCTGGGGTTTCCCCCACGTCCTCTGTATTGTACATTAAGATTTCTAACTCATCAGGAGCCTCTGGGAATACGAAGGCAGGGGACGAGGCCTGCTCCCCCCCCCCCGGAGATATCCATCTCCTCCTGAGACAGACTCCAAGTGGCTATTCTCAGGGCCAGAGGTTCCCCCTACAGGTCAGTAGGGGAATTTCCCCGGTGTCCTGGCCAAATTTCCCCCATTCACTAAAAATACCACCAACAGCTTAAAATCTGGTTCAGTTTCAGTTGGCATCCATCTGTAGCCCCCTTCCCCAGGACAAGGCTAAAAATAGGCAAAACATTTTCTAGTCCTCTTTCCAGGTCAACAAAAACGAAATAAAAATAAATAAATTTACATTTATTCCATGTCAAATACATAGTCACAAAAAACATTACAAGTACAATAAGTATATCCAGAGGAAATTCAGTCAAGTCAAGCTCAAAGCACTTGAGGCAGAACAACTGCGTACAGTTTTGAGGAAAAAAATCCGTATAGATCGTATCAAAAGCCACAGATAATGTACAGAAAGAAACCAACTAGAGAGAAATATACAGTGTGACCAACTAGAGTCAGTGGTGATGGAACAGGCAGGGACATGGGGCAAGCTGGACAGGCCTAAAGGTCCTTTTCTGCTGACAAAATCGGTGTTTCTATCAGTGTACTTATACGTCTATACTGTTGCACAGGGAGACAGTGCTTAGTATTTTGCAGCACACAGAATGAACAGCTTATTTCTTAAATAAATTCAGTACCCTTTGGAAGGGTTTTCTGGGTGGATTCATTAATATTTCTTTCTGCCACTGTTGCCTTCTGCTGATATATCAAGACCCTTTCCCTTCATTCATATACCTTGGTTTGTGATTTTCCCTTATGTCTTACCCTGGGATTGAGAAGTGTCATATGAGTAGGGTATGAGGCAAGAACAATAACGTGCCTCTATTTTGTTGTAGGTGACTGTCGATTTGCTTTTTGATGTTTAACTTTTTGATCTTTTTGTTATTTCCTTTAGTTACTCTTTGTGATTTATAACACTGGTATGTATCTCTTTTTTCTCTCTTTTGGATGTTGAATTCTCCTTATATATTTTGGCTCCTTTATGTTTTTTTTTTTTTGAGTTATCTATTTTCTCCCCTACCGTGCTCCAGATCCGCCTCTCCTTCAGGCATCCAAGGTCACCAGCACTCCTCCACTAACTCCCTTGAGCCCTTGTCTCATATTGCAGCCGACCCCGAGGTAGCTCGGTGTTACCCTTTTTGCCGAATGGGTCTCTCTTTTCTGAGGGGGGGAAGGCACCGGTGAGGGCAGCCCAGCACACTATATTTTTCCTTCAGCCTCGGGGCGCTGCTGAGGCAGACTGGCCCGCAGGAAGCCTTGAGGGTACCAGTGGACAGGATGCCATCATCCAGCCAATCCGGAGCGGTTTTTCCATTTTTATGGTACTTTCCACATTGTGACACTTTCTGCAGTGCTTCTGGTCTCCAACGGGGGCTGCTGTAGAGTGAAGCGGCCCTGTAACCCACCCCAGGAGAGGACAGCAGTCCTATGGATGCTCAATCCTCCCCTTCCCCTGCCAACCCCCAACGACCGGAGTCTGTTCCCGAACCCAGGTCGCAGGCATGGTGTGAGGTAAGGCGCCAGCACCTCAACCCTTTGTGCCACTGGGACGTCATTTCTGTTTTAATTAAATTCACCGACTCTGTTTCAAGAAGTGCCATGGGATCTTTAATGTGCACCTGAACAACTGCCACAACAGGCAGACGGGATCTCAGTTTAATGTCTCATCCGCAATAAACACAATGAAGAAAATAAGTGTGTGTGCATGCATGTGTGTGTGTGTGTGTGTGTGTGTGTGTGTGTGTGTGTGTGTGTGTGCACCTGCCCATGCACTGAAGCTTAGTACTTAAGCAGTGGAAATGATGACTCACCCAGTTAATGACACAACCATATTACAAGAGGCTGCCGGTTACAATATTGTAAACTCAGTTGAGTCCTCACAATCACTTAGAAGTTGAACAAAGAACCTTCACAATTCTCTAAGCTACCTAGAGGTTGGTCTGCTACCTACAGTATGTGCCAAAGGTTCAGCAAACAACGTAATAAGGAAAAGCTTGCTGAGTCACAACTTGTGACATACCTGTAATTCTAAAGGTTTCTCCTTTCTTGGATCCTCTGACTATGCAGTGGAGATTAAAGGACCTTACTTAAAGGGACACAGATTTAAGGGGATCACGTTCAAGCAGTGAACTGTTGCAAGCCTGAAAAGCGTATAACAGTGATGCGTTACCACAATGCTATTTCATATTTTCTTTGGGGGGACAGAGTAACACAACTTGAATAATTTTCTCGCTTTCTCCTTTTCTGTGAATATGAAGAGCAAGGTCAGAGGATGACTCTTTCATTTCTCCCCCCCCCCCATATAGCATTTTATCTCTTTGGAGACCCTGCACCTCTCCGGATCTCCCACTGGCTGGCACCCACCTCCCCTGAACCTACCTGGAGTTAGTCCCCATGGATTCTCCCAGTGGCAGGTTTGGAGTGGTAGGGCTGTCCCCCCACCCCAGCTCCTTGAACCAGAGTTGCTTCAGGCATCCAGGTGGTGGCACAGGCCCGGGGAAGTGTGCAGAGCAGCGGCCCACCTTTGGGTCCTGTTTTCCTTTTTCTCTCCAGGTGCCCCTGCCATTGTGGCATGTCAGGACACGTGCATGCAGCTTCTGCCTTCGTGTCGCTCATTTTTCTGCATTATCACCTGGCCTCCAGCCGGTGGCAGTCAAAGTCTGAGTCGACTGGCCACCCCTCCCCAATAGAGGCAAGCAGTCACTGGGATGTTCAATCCTCTCCCACCCCACCGACTCCCGATAAGCCATGCTTGTTCCTGAACACAGGTCGTTGGTGTGGCAGGAACAACAGGCACTCAATACCTTAGCTGTCCCCGCTGCCAGGCCAGCATGACTCTGTTTTGTGATTCTGCTGGCCCCTTGCCAGAGCTGTATCTAGACATAGCAAGAGATTTTTTTGCTTATTATTTCTTGGAAGCATACCTTTGAGCTGGAAGCTCTTTTACAATGGTTCCACGTCAATACAAGCAAAACAATACAACTAGCAACAGAACAAAATTAAGTGCCGAGTTACAGAGTACAATTAACATACAGGTATATACATAATTTAACAACCACACAATGAAGCAGTTAGATGTTGAACTTTGTCAGTAGTGGTAGAAGGGGGTAGGGATGAGAGGGGTGAGGGTGGATAGGTGGGAGGAAGGGGGTAGAGGGTCAGGATAGGCGAGAGAGATCAGCAAAGGATTTATTGCCTAGCTGTTTTTACCAAACAGAAGTTGCTTTAAAACTTGATTCCACTAAATACAACTAACTAGATAACGGTGGCAGCCCGTTCCTGTCAACTATCGCTGTCAGTTTATCTGACATGCGTTAGAACTCTGCAGTATTTATGATAGTACTGTTACGCTGATGAAAGATACGAAGATTTTCTTTGAAGCAGAGATACTTCAAGCATGAAACAGGGTTTATAAATCCCAGACACTTCCATGTCAAATAGTCTACCAGCTATAGAAACAGTGGCTTGGTAGTCTTGCAAGTCCATTAGATTCTAGCCAGAAGGGCTAACCTGCCTGAAATGAGATTTTAAAAGCTAATCACTGTCTTTTTTAATGTAAGCACTTTTTCTTTACAGCTTTTGCTGTTTACAAGATTCTTTTATTGTGCCTGTTTTGTAAACTCTTTTTATTCTATTGGGAGGGTATAGGGTGTGAAATGAGTCTCTTTGCTGGTAACTCCAGGATGGGAGCAGTACTTGAGGGGGAAGAGGGGAGGTTGGCCCTGCAAGGGGACCTGGACACCCTGGAAAGCTGGGCTCACACATGGAAATTAAATTTCAATATCACCAAGTGTAAGGTGTTACATCTTGGGGGGGGGGAGAACCCTAAACACAGGTACACCCTGGGAGGGGAGGCGCTGGAGGCCTCAACAGGGGAAAAAGACCTAGGGGTCATGGTGGATGCATGTGTGAATAACTCTGAGCAGTGCAAGAGAGTGGCTAGCAAGGCAAACAGGATGTTGGGATGCATCATAAGGGGGCTCACCTCTAGGAGCAGGGAAGTGATTCTGCCGCTGTACAATGGACTGGTTAGACCACACCTAGAGTACTATGTACAGTACTGGAGACCACACTTGAAGAGGGACATACAGCTCCTGGAGAGGGTACAGATGAGGGCAACTAAGATGATATGAGGACTAGGAGATTTGCCGTATGAGGACAGACTTGAGCTCTGCCTGTTTCCATTGGAGGAGAGATGGGGGGACATGATTGAGGTCTTCAAGCACCTCAAGGGAATAAATAGGGTAAACATGGAGGGGATCTTTAGACTAAAGCAGGGAGATATCACCAGAGGGCATGGTTTGAAGGTGGAAGGGTGAGGGGGAAAAGAGGAGGAGGTTTTTCACTGAGAGGATGGTGGACCCTTGGAATGCGCTCCCT
This sequence comes from Neoceratodus forsteri, assembly GCA_016271365.2. Lineage (NCBI taxonomy): Eukaryota > Metazoa > Chordata > Ceratodontiformes > Ceratodontidae > Neoceratodus > Neoceratodus forsteri. Next base: position 1,544,307,542 of record CM028131.1, on the reverse strand, counting down.
GGTGAGCTGGTTCAAAGATCCACAGTGGAGAGCTTCAAGAGAGGGTGGGACAGACATAGAAAGCAGATGTATCAGATGATGGCCTGGCCCGTGGGGCAGGGATGGATGATAGGGGTTTCTGGAACACAAGGGGGGGGGAGGGCCTCGGCACCCAACTAGAGATCTGAGGTTCAAGCAGATTCGATAGAACATAAGGCCTAATCTGCTGGCAATTAGTATGTTAGTATTGTGTCTGCAGGGGATTTACCCCATATTTGCCCTTATGGATCTCCTTCCATCCCTCCCAGCCCCTTCCCTCAGGACCTACCCCCACAGTCCATTTGACCATGGCTTGCCCACCGTGGCAGGGTGCACCCCCAGTGGCAAGGGGGAAGAGACTGTGATCACCAGGTGGTCCAGCTGGTCATTCCTGTCTCCGAGGCTGAGTAGGCAGAGGGGAACCCAGTGTCATGCCGCATGGCCACTGGGGTTTTTCACTTAGGGTTGCAGATCTTGGAGGTTGGATGTGCAGTGACATCCAAGAAAAGTCATGCATCCTCCTGTGCATGAAATTCCAGCATCCACTGCATCCTCCAGACCGTGCTCTGCAGTAACACCTAGATGCATTGACTCCTGCCCACCATCAAGAGTCAGACTGTTGCCAGGTGCCTTCATCCACCCATTGTGGAGGAGGTGAAACGTCTGTTGGATGCTCCAACCCCCGGCTAACTGTCTGGTGCTCTGGGCTTATTTTTGAACCCGGGTCATCATGATTGTGAGCAGTAGCACTACTGTTGTACCCACAGCTTGAACTTTTTATAAATCTTATTAAACATTTAAAATGTATCTGTGACTTTGTGGGATTTACCCCTCAGTTGTACTTTCTGTTAAAAATAATTTTTTGTGTGTTCTGTGCTTTGTGAAAATTAGTTCACACCTGACTGGTCCTGCAGTAGCCCTGCCTTGACATTTCATATGCACGTCCGCTGCAGCAGCATCTCTGAACCCAGTGTGACTCACATCAGTGTAGGACTGCTGCCACAGGAACGTCAGTTGCCTTGGACATCATTTAAAGCTTTCTAAAACTCCATTTATTTGGCTGCAAGTCCCATGGTCCTTCTGAGGCTAAGTACAGATAGTGCTACCAGTATTTAGTCTTGGGAGGCGGGGGGGACTGGTGACTGACTGACAGTTCCAAATCACATCTGGGGCAATTGAATCTCCTATGAATGTAGTTCAATGGTAAGGTCAGTTGCAGGGGTTTCAGGGATGCCATCAGAGTGGACATATAAAATGTTGGGGGAAGGGGATGGCAGGATAAACCAGATGCAAGCTGATTATCACAATGTTCAGTAAGTACAAGAATTTTATGGTGTATAATTGGCCCATGTTCAGTGTGGATTTCCATCCTCACTGAAATGTTGTTGTACCACAGTTCAAAGGTCATGGAATATCGTTGTAACCTTCCGTGGTACACCAACATTCCAGCTGATAGTAAATACTCATGGGACCTGGTGTTTCATACCACTGCTGACTCGTACACAGCAGTCTGTTAAAATTCTGAGCTGCAGTTGCTGGCAGGTTCACTGCTGCCACCGAGCACTGTGAGACCTCTTTTATTTTAAAAATAAATGAAAAACTAAAACAACAGAAAAAACTATACACTATAAAAATACTGCTTGGGCAACAACGTGTCCAACCAGCCTGTGCTGCCACCTTAGGCTTCTGGCTACATCCGACCTCCTGAACTTCGCTCTTGAGGTCGCATGTAATCAGAACCCCCTCTGTGGCAGCCCAAGCTTGTTGGGCATGGCTGTCAAATCCATATTCTCTATATGGTATATGACTAGCGCATGTTATGTCTGAAAATCAGCCCCTTCAGAAATGAGGTTGTGCACATTCTAAGTTTTTGTGCATATTCTAAAATAGTTGTACAGTTTCCAAATCAAATTCAGGTGTGCCCCTGTTCTTGCTGTCTCCCACTGCACTATTAACACACTTGCACGTCACTCAAAATGAAAGTAGAAGTCGTGACACTTTCGCTCTTTTCAAACTCCGTAAAAAATGTTAAACATTCATTCATTCAAAACCTTTTACTACCTTCAAAAGACCAGGACAGAGATTTTACTATCTCACTCTTTTTTTTTTTTTTTCAACTTTATGTTTATTGCTTTTCATAGTACTGACATACAAGAAAGTCATACCTTGGATTTGAGAACAATCGGCTGGAGATGAGGCATAGAATAACTAGGATAATAAACTCAGCACCCATCTTTACAACTTCAGTGGGCGGAAATGTGACTTATTTAAGGTGAAAGCAAGGTAAAGTATCTAAATCGCCATTGCAGCAAGAACATAGACGTGTATGACATATAAGTAAGTTCAAATTGTGTCCATGTGCTGACGTAGCACTTAATAAAGCCGCCAAAGGCAGCATTTCGTCTTTGTAAAACTGTATTTATTTTATTTTCACCATTCCAGCAGATGCCCCCGAGAGGTCCCCTTCCCTCCGCTCCTCCTCCGATCAGTCTAAACAATAACTCATATTCAGTATATTTTCACTCTAAGTAAACAATCCCTGCAGCATCAGCTTTTGGCAAGCCCTGAGTTACACGCTAGATGTACGGTTAACCTTCATACATCGAAAACAAAATTAGGCACATGTCCATGATGCATCTAAATGAAAGGCTGCCACAAAGGGATCAACTTACTGGGATTTAGTCCCAAAAAGGAAGAAAATCAAAGATAAATGTTCAGTCCCCTTCATCAGATTATCTTCCCAGGTCTTGCTGAGCAAAGTCCTTTTGGATCGCAGACAAACATTTCCCCGCTTCAGTAGGGTCCGTGTAAAGATAAGTTTTGCCCGCACACTGGATTCAGAGACAGCCTGGGACTTGTAGAGCATGTGAGACTCCCAGTGCTCGAAGCCCAGATCTTACAGCGTTGAATGCCTTGCGGCATTGTCTGGTAGAGTAGGCCAGGTCTGGAAAACAGTGGACCTTTTCCCCTGAAGTTAGAGATATGGTACCTTTCTTTTTAGCTGCATCCAATACTTTGTCCCAAATGTGCTGGCCAGTAGTCACCACAAAAATAGTGCGGGGCAAATCCTCCGAGAGCTGACGACGTCTGGGGGTGATACGGTATACTTTTACAATCTCGCCTGCAATTTCAGTGTTCCATAATCTGGAAACAAGGGTTTCGACATACCCCATTTGATCCTGTCCTTCCAGTTGTTCTGGGACACCTAGAATATGGAGATTCACAGAGCGGACATCATTCTCGAGTTGTTCCATTCGGAGCCTCAGGAGCTTGTTCACTGATAGTACTCCTGAAACAGCCATTGCGGTATTGTTTGCTGTTTCTGCAGCTCCATCGGCTGTTGCTGAAGCCCTCACTATTTTAGTGTCCATCGTGGCCAAACGATGTGTTAGGGCAAAGGCCTGCAACGGGAGGCTCGGGAGCCGCATGCATCTCTTTGCCTGTGTTCATGCGGCTCTGCATCTCCTTAACTCTCAAAAGTCCAACTTTATACTTTTCAGTATTTCTGCTACTTTGCTCCACAATAAAATATTTTGGAATTGTCTGTGGAGGTCACGCACTGAATATGCAATATCACATACACACTGATATCCTTGATAGAAACATAGAAATGTGTAGGCAGAAAAGGACCGCCAGGCCCACCCAGTCTGCCCAGTGTGCCTAATAAGCTGCTGGAACTTTGCAATTGCCTACCATCTCCCCCCCAGATGCAAGAGACCCTCGTGACTATCCCATGCTCCCTTGAATCCTCCCACAGTCCCTGCTCCCACCGCCTCCTCTAGGAGTTTGTTCCAGTTATCCACCACCCTCTTCGTGAAGTAGAATTTTCTTGATGCTGGGACAATATGAGGAAGTCGAGCATAATTACTTATGAGAGGCTATTGGCACTGCAGTGTCCGCTATATTACAGGCCAGTATTGATACTATCATTTGCATTACTGACATCAGCCATTGGGATGTGAGGGAGAAAGCTTTCAAGGGTTAATGGAAGGGCTGCCTGATGACATCATAGGAAGTGCTACTGCTTACTAAGGTGCTTAACAAGGTTGGTGCCAAAGCCCAGAGTATTGCACATCAAGTGGCAAACCCAGTAATGATCAGCTCTGGATGCCTCACGACTGCACAAATGCTCTCTGGTAACCAAAGGGGAGGGATCATGTTGGCAGAGATTTGAAGATCAGGAAATGTTGCCAGATGTTAGCAGGGCTTGCAGTACTTGACACTGAATGCAAAGGCAGCAGACATGCCATTTGCTTTTACGTACAGCAGGCTGGGCTTGGTAGATGTCCATGCCTGGCCACCCATGCCTGACTAAGACATCAGTGCCACAAGTGGGAGGGACAGATGGACTCCTACCCTCAGATACACAGGATGGTCCAGACAGTTATTTTGTCATCCTTCTCCATCTCTTAACTGGTGCTGAGCACTTTATGTACTGTATTGTGATATCCTCACATAAATTGAGCTCTAGGTGGGGTGAGAGGTACGACCACAGTTACATCAGATCATTAGAAAGGCAGTTGTTCCTCAGGCAGGATACAAGGCTGTGGAGATGGAAGGAGGACTGAGTCAAGTCATGCAAGGTCATACAACTGCAAGAAATATTAAAGGGACATTGTCAACCTTTTTTGTATTATTTTAGGTAAATACACATTTTATGATTGCATACTTTCTCTAAAATTCATTTATGTTGCTGGTTGTTTTATCTACCTCATTGCTTGTTAGAACTGAAATGCATAGTAATGTATAGCTATGCCCAGCTTTGTTTTGCTTCATATCACTGAGTTACTCTTAGTGCACATTTCCTGAACATTAGAAACACCCTCAAACAGCGCAGTCACTCATGATACAATAGTCTCCTCTACTCACACTGCATATTCAGTGGCTAGATTGTCTTGGGGGTGTTCCAGAGTCCAGGAAAGATGCAGTGTGATGTGGTCAAGAAATGTAAACAAACATGTTTTGGTGTGGTAACACCAGTATGGTGGGCTGTTAGTTTTTCACTTTTTAATAGAAAAAAGGGATGTGAATCAAACTACCAGCTGCATAAACAGTCTGAATATAACGTGAACAATCATAAATTGTGCATTTTAAACTTGGGACACTTTGAGGCTTGAGTAAGTTGGCAGTGTTCCTTTAAGCATGTTAAACAAAGCGTTGCCAATATTAAGGTGGCACTGATGCTGTGGATCAGCCACACATTTTATGATGAGCTGGCACACCCAACAAAGGAAAAAATCATAGATGAGAACATAGCCTTCCTAGAAGACTGGGGTGCTTTTGGTTTCATCCGCAGGGGTGGATGAATGTTTCAAGTGATTTGCAGCAAAAGTTTCCAAAAAATATTAATTCCAGGGCATGTCCCAACCAAACATTCTATATATGCCAATAATATGTGTGGTGGGGTGACCAGGCTCACCCTTACCTACGCCGAGACACAGGAAGGTTGCACCAGAGAACAGAGGCCCACAGAGTGGGACTCTTTCTGTGGTTCCAAGAGATCTACCTGAAGCTCGTATTAGGAATTCATTTTCAGTTACTATTTGCTTTTTCAACTACAAAATCATGGCTAAAACTCCTTTGATTCTCTTAGGGAGGATCTGGAGAGGAAACTACCCATTGTGGCTTTTTTGTGCAGTGTTCCAATTGCTTAACATATGCTTTATTCAAATAGCATTGTGGGATGAATTTAAGCTAAATTGTGCACTACAAAGGACCTCTGCTATGCATACACTCATATGGCTCTCTGGTGATCAGACTGGTCATGCCAGGAGGACATGCGGCTCCCAGTCCTGAAAAGGTTGCAGACCCCTGTGTTAGGGTATAAACCTTTTTGTCTAGAAGCTGAATTGCTTGCAAGAGCGCACCATTCATCAGTTCAGCAATGCCCACCTCGTGGCTAGAGGCCCCTGCTGCTGTCTGATCACTAGGCCTATGAGGGTGTGCTCCACCGCTGTCTTTAGAGGATTTTTTTCTTCGGGCCCACCATATTTAGAACTGGCAAATTGTATATCAAACTGCACCGTTTGAAGAGCTACTCAAGCTGATGTGGGTTCAGAAGCTGTTTAGTAACTTTCAAAAAATATTTTAGATGAGAATCATCGCCGAGCTAGAGGAGCTCTCTCAGAAGCATCTGTTCCCTTTGGCTGCTGGCTCCGTCCCCTACTATCTCACTCCTAAAGAGCATGTAACACCCGAAGCACTAAACTAAAAAGTGCTAATTTTCAAAAGTAGGCAGCTGTTTCAGTAGTAAAACATGATGGGGTGCAGGGAGAGATAACACCACATACAGCAGACAGGCATGAGGCAAAGCTGAGTACCACACCCACCCTAAGTGCTGTGGCGTCTAATGGTTACACCCTATCCAACATGTCTTATTGTGATTATAAAATATTTCTTTGCTTGAAGGTTGCTTTTAAACAGTTTAACTTGTTTTGACTTAAAAGTTAAACACAGCATTGCTACTGCAGTAGGCAACTGTGTAAGGCACAGTAGTGTTGCAAGTGTTCTATTGTTGTGTGTTGTCACCACAAATTTATTTATTTTATTTTATTTATTCAATTTTGACAACTGGGTAAGCCCACTGAGCCCTGAAGGTCCCTTTTTCAGGGGCAACCCGGAGTTAGTTACACAGTAGAGCATTTCATATACAGAGAAAGTACATAGCAAGTAGGAGCATTTGACCATTACAGGTTGCAATCTGGTCATCACAGTGCGGAGGACAGATCTTTAGTACATGGTATGGTTTAAGCATTCATACATTAGGAATAGAATAATTAGTATGGGGAGTGGACTTAGCAGACAATCAGAACAATGTAGATTCCCTTTTGACCAATCCGGTTGCAGCATGCAAGTGAGTCATTTTAGGATATTTCAGAACACTTTGATTTTTCTTATACCAGTTAGACAAGGAGCTGCCTGACAGTTCAAGGCAAGATACTGTACTTTAAATTACACTTTTTCAGGAGGCTGCCATATTGAATGTTACCCCCTGCATATATAAGAACATTTGAATATACATACAAAGAAGCCAGCAGAAAAAGGCCATTTGGTCTATCTAGTCTGCTCATATTGCAGGATCCACAGCTTGAGCTACTGACCCTGCCCTCCCGTCCCTTCCCAACTCCTCCCATCCTTTCCATCCTCCCTACCCATGATCCTTATATTCCCTCATGTCTATCCCAGCCTCTCTTGAAGCTGCCCACCGTTTTTAGCAAGAGCACCTCTCAGCAGTGCTTGACGAGTGTCCACCACCCTCTCCATGAAGAAGTGCTTCTTTACCTTCTTCCTTAACCTCCCACCCTCCAGCTTAAGACTGTGCCCCATCATGTACTGGTTGCCCACTCAGCTTAAAGAGATTCTCCTTATCCACCTTATTTATCCCTTTCAAGTACTTGAAGGTCTGAATCATGTCCCCCTATCTCTCCTGTCTTTAATCATACACATTATATATATATATATATATCTCATAAAAATCATAGACAGCAGCAGAAAAAGACTGATGATCCATCCAATCTGCCCATATTACCCTATCATATCCCAGGATCTAGTCACTAGATATTAACTACTCAGCAGGAAGTAGGGGAGTGGAAAAACAGATAACAAAAGGGAGAATAGTGTAAGCAAAGACTCCCACAGAGACGCTAGATTCCAATGTCTCTGTGGGGATCTTTGCTTACACTGTTCTCCCTTTTTACGACTGTGGGCGGAGCCGACAGGAGTACTGCATGTACAAAAGGAGTGATGTCATGTTTTCTGTCCGTGGAACTGACTGAAGGTGTAAATAGTCTCCTCCACCTTACCCTCCTCCAAGAAATGTTTTCTGCCCAAACGTAAATACGCTTTCATGTTAGTCAATGGTTGCAGGGTACTATTTTCTTTCTTAAATGGGCAGTACAAGAACTGGAACCTGAGTAGTGGGAGGCAGCATTGTTTTTTAAGGGGAAGTAAGGTCCACCCTACCTCTACCCAAAAAGCTCCAAACGGTCCATCCCACCTTTTTTTTTATTCATGTGGGAGGGGCATGAGGTGGATCTATCATGCTGAAAGAAGACTCACCAGTTTTTGGGTGTGGACCAAGGAACAAGTCTGTGGAGACCCTGCATTTTGTTAAGGACTAGGAGAACAGAAAATACTTAAAATGCTTTCAAACTGACTTAAAAACCCTTGGAACAAATGATTATCAGAGTCACCTGGTGTCTCAAAAGGAAAGACTAAGAAGTGTCTAAAAACTAAGGAAAATAGACAGCTTTCAGGTATTTCTTAAACATTTATATACTAAAAACAAAGTTCAGCTTTTGGGATTAACAGTATTTGTCTACCATATTCTATCTATCTGTATATTTATATATATGTAGTTTGTTTTTTTAGTAGTTTCAAAATCTTGAAAGCATTGATGTTAGTAATGCATTTAGAAATACATTTTTAAATTGTCTTTACAGATAAATCCTGCATGTTCATGTGAGGGCACATTTTTTTGGGGGGATGGGGTTCAAATTATTTTAATCTTGGGCACAGTACTTGGTAAACACAGTCTGTTATGGAGTGTATTTTTCTTTTTAAGTTTGAGAAGTGGAGTTGACTTGCACAAATGGGTAGTACAGACATCATAGAAAGCTATCAGAAGTAGAATGGGTTAAACACTTCCTGAAACTTTCTGCATAACAAGTTCCCTTAGGCACCTCACAGCATTTGACACCACCATCCAAAGAGCAGTCAGTGTGTTACTTTGCAGGACATTGCATAGCAAGAGAGTCAGCCTTGCCTTTTTCCAAATAATATACCAACTTCATTCTCAGGCAGGCAGTTCTGGGCTACTGTTTATATTCTACTGAATCTTCTTAAAGGAAAACTGCATGTTAAAATCAGGAATACATGTATTACTACCAGTTTTGAGTTCTCACTTCAATCCAGTGTTTTGTTTCTGCCTAGGCTGTGAGAGGATTTTTTTTTCTAATTTTCCCTGGGTGCTTTATGATATCTGGGGGCTGTCTTTCAAGTTTGTTTTATTGCATCTTCTCCAAGTTAGTCTTCACAGAATACAATTTGGTTTGATGTCTAATAGTCCCTACAGCAGGCCAGTGTCTTGCTTAGCCACATCAGAGAAAGAACACTGCAGCCAGGATTCACAGTGCTATACAATATACTATAGAAAGTTACATGTTTAAACACACACACACACACACACACACACACACACACCAAGCAGAACATAGCTGGATAAGGTACCAGTATTTAGGGAACTTGTCATACTTACCCAGAGTCTAGCAATGTGAATCCTGGCTATGACTATAGGTGTTTACAACTGAATGATAACCACATTTGCTTCACTTGCAGATAGGTAGGTATTTGTGTCTAATTTCTGTTTGACTTACTGTAGGTTACACATAGAATCTGAAAAATTCATAACATGCTGTATTGTGATTCAATGAACTGATAAATGGGAATGTTGGTTTATTTTACAAATTCATTTTTCCTGACCATGGATATACTAAAACAAAAATTTCTCAACAAAATGTTTTTAAATAAAGAGTTTAACTCACAGCAGCAGAAGAAGCGTGTTGGCATTAAAAGCTTAGCAGCGTGGATGTAGAGGCACCAGTATTTCAGCATGACTTTGGTAGAGGATTAATTGTGACTGGGGGGTGAGGGAGAGAGTGAGTCTTGGTATTTGTAGCATAATGGTTTTCTGAAACTTCAACCTTCAATGGGTTAGACTCTGCAGCCATCTGTACAATATATCACTAAGCCATATGCAGTGTGGTATGGGTAAAATCCAGATCACCAGACCAGGACCAGTGCTGTAAAATCTGCACTGGGCACAGCTTGTGCAAATATTGCTGATCCAGTGGATCAAATAAATACATGCAAATAAATAAATAAATACTCGGCTTTGCCTCATGCTTCAACCCACCCCAGGAGTGACGTTATTACATGATGACACACACCCTGTCGTGCCTTATTGCTTAAATATGCCCTTTCTCAATGTACTATACTTTGATTCAGTTAGTGTATGCAACAGCTTTCATGTGAACACTCTGGGCTTCTATTTGCTTTAACTATTGTATTTTGTTTGAACTGCTTTGATCTTCTTGATGTGGTGCCTGTGTGCCTAAACTATGTAATCTGTTTATCTACTGCTACCCATGTATCTCCAGTGAATGATTGTTATAACTGTCTGCTCTCCGAGCCATTGCTTTTGGACTTGTTAATTCTGCTGTCTTTGGATTAGTTTCAACGAGGTGCCTTTGTAAATGAGTCTCTGACTCAAAGGTTTGTAAATCTGATATTTTTTAAATAAATAAATAAATGTTTATGTTTAAGCCCTTGAAACACCCTTATCTAGTTAATGCATTCACAATCATGGTGGATCTGCCAGAGCTTGTTCTTCTCTGTTTTTCTACTCCCCTACTTCCTGCTGAGTAGTTAATATCCCCTTGCCTCTCATCACAGCTGTGTTTTAAGCCTTTATGGTTTTGGCACCCGCCACCTTGGCTGGCAGACCATTCCATGGCTCAACCACTGTTTCTGCAAAATAATGCTTCCTTACATCCTTTCTAAACCCCCCCCATTAACCTCCACTCATGATCCCTTGTCTTATTGTCTCTGCTCCTGGTAAATAGCATCTCATAGTCCACCTTTATAGTTCCTTCCAAGAACTTGAAGATCTCTATCATATCCGCCCTTTCTCTTCTAGTTTTGAGTGAATACATGCTCAGTGCCTTTAGCTGGTCCTCATAGGATCTGCCCTCCTGGCCCTGAATCATCTTGGTCATCCTGTGTTGTACCATCTCTAGCCTGTCCCTGCCCATTTTCAGATGGGGACTCCAGAACTGGGCACAGCACTCCAGGTGTGGCCTCACCAGCAACCTATACAGTGGCAACAGTACCTTCTGCCTTCTACTGTCAAACCCTCTTCTGATGCACGCTAGTCACTAATGATCAAATCAAATCAAATTTTATTTCTAAAGCATGTTTCTGAAATCAAAGTGCATATACAATATTAAAACAACCATTAAACAGTTAAAACATACAGAATTAAAAGGCCGCAGAAATAAAACGAAGCATCCTATCCAGATAACTCCTGGGTCCCTTTTCTCTGACGTTGTGTCCAGCTTAACTCCCCCATCCAATACTCTGTTCTTGGGATTTTGTTTCCTAAGCGTGTAACTTTGCACTTTTTGGCATTGAATTTCAGCTGCCAGACTTTGGACCAATTTTTCGGCCTTTGCAGGTCCCTCTGCAACTCCATTATCCCTCTTTGTTGTCAACACTATCACAGAGTTAAGTGTCATCTGCAGATAGACACAGCCTGTTCTGGATTCCCACTACCATGTCTCTGATGAACATACTGATGAGGACTGGGCCCAGAACAGATCCCTTTGGTACTTCACTAGTAACCTCTCGTTCCACTGATCTGACCCCATTCATCACAACTCTCTGCTGCCTCACCTCCAACCATCTCCCTACCCACTGTACTATTTCCTTAGCTAGTCCCAGATCCCCATCTTCTTCAGCAGCCTTTGATGTGGCACCAAGTCGAATGCTTTGTTTAAATCATAGTAGAGAACATCTACACAGCATGGACCTAATAAACTACCATGGTTACCCAGTCAAAGAATACTATCAGAGTGGTCTGAAAAGACTTCCCTGTCACAAATCCATGCTGGTTACTATCCTGAAGTCTGTTTTTCTGCAGCATTCTACTAGATCTTCCCTGACTAGTGTCTCTGTCAGTTTCCCCACCACAGAGGTAAGACTGAGGGGTCTGTACTTTCCTGGCTGCTGTTTATCCCCTCCTGAGTGCAGCAGAACCACGTCCGCAATCCTCCAGTCCTTGGGAATCACTTCTTGCAGCATAAAACTATTGAATAGCCCACCAGGGGTTTGGCTAACACCAATGTCAGTCCCCTTAACACCCTCAGATACATCCCATCCGGACCCAGGGCCTTGTTTACCCTCAAGGCTGCTAGCCCGTACTCGACCCTTTCATTAGTAAATTTCTGCAGTTTCATTTTTGGGACCCCTCTATCAGCTGCCTTTATGCCACTCTCTGGCAAGGGCCCACTATTCTCCCTAGTGAATACTGAACAGAGGTAATCATTTAGCACAGATGCTTTCTGGCCATCCTCCTATATTACCCTGCCCCTCCATTAGCCTGAGAATGCCCCCTCCCATCTTTTTTCCCCTTTATATCTAAAGAACTGTGTTTTCCTTCCCTTGACCCTCTCTGCAATGCACAGCTCTGTGTCTGCCTTTGCAGTTGTGACTGCCCTCTTGGCTTCTCTAGTTTTCTCCTGGTGCTCGTACCATTCTTCATTCCCCCACTTTTCTTTGTACCTTTTATGGAGGCCCTCTCGTTAGCCCTCACCGCCTCCCTGGCCCTTTCACAGAACCACATCAGTTTCTTATACTCCCTTCTCTTGATAGGTGCTCTCGTGCATGTTTTTATTGTCTCCAGAATGGCCCCTTTCTTAACCCCCTTCTTTCCTCCTGTCCCCTGATGCAGAGCGTCTACCCCAGATAACCTGCCCAGCACACGTTCCCGTATATGGTTGAAATCTGCCCTCCTGAAGTACAGCACATTAGCCTTAGGCAAGGGCTTACAGGTGCCCAGGGCCACCTGTAACCATATAGCACTATGGTCACAGGACCCCAGTGGTTCCCCAGCCTGTACTCTGCATACTCCTTCTGAGTTGGTGAGTGCCATGTCTAGAATGGCTGACTGACTCATGGGATCCCTGATCGGTTGTATCAACATGCAGCCCTGCAAGACATCAAGCAGGGCCTGACTTCTGCCACTTATGGCCACTGGGATGTCCCAGTCACTGTCTGGGAGGTTGAGATCTCTCACTATTCCAACCTCCCCCTTTGCCATTCCCCTTCCAACTTTAGTACCCGGTTCCTTATTTCTCTTTTCCTTGTCCTGGTGGCCTGTAAACCACCACTTTGTGAAGAGTCTTCCTGCCAGATGACTCTGTTGGCTGAACCCACAATGATCCTACTTCACCTTTTCCCCCAATGGTAACATCCTCTACTGCCTCAGTCCATTCTCTGGTGTAGATGGCCACTCCTCCACCTCAATCTATCCCTCTGTCATGCCTGTATAAGGTGTATATATGTCATCAGTACAATGACATCGCCGACTGTGAAATCACAACTGACCTTCTACTCAGCAGAGCAAGTGACAATAAATGAAAAGCCCCATGATTTGCTGTGCACAATTTTGATGTCATAGTAGGGTGCGAATAACAAGCTGCCGGTCTGTTCTGTTTGAGGTGTCTTGGGACTTTGATGGACATTGTTCTAAAGAGCTGGGCATGCCATAGTGCTGCAGTAGGCCTTCTTGTGAGACCCACTGGTTATTATGGATTCAGCAGTCCTTACGGCAGCCAGGTTTATGGTATAGGTAGCACAATGCTGATGTGATAGAAAGTTTTGTGCCTCTTTCATGATTCTATCTCCAGTATCTAGAGGCTAACACTATATGAAAGTGTGAAACAGCTTGTGAATATTTATTGTTCACACTAGGGTGGCTTATCCTTTATTTTTTTTTATATTTAGTATGCTTTATCAGAGCCACCACCAAAGCTCAGCCCCTGCCCCTCCTGGACCCCATCACTCCCCGGGACTTACCTTGGAACTGAAGATACCCCCTAGATTACCCCCCAGAACAGGGCCAATGCCTCCAGAATGAACCTGCATGAGACAGAGAAAGGATTCCAGCAGGGAAGCCTACTGGTATTGCCTCCCTGGCTTACCCTCCAGGATGGGGCATGGAGTCAGATGGCACACTGCGAGCAGTAACAGGTCGACAGTCCAGAGTGCCACAGCAGAGCGAATGGAGCAGGGAGAGTGGAGCCTCATAGAGGCGGCAGCTATTTTTAATGTTATTGTGGATGGGGGCTTGGTGTGCAGTGACACAGGTGACGCAAAGAGTTGGAGGTATGTGACCCAGAAGAGTCTAGGCACTGGGCACCACGGAACCCCCGGTCTCCACCAGGGATCATAGGCGCCAGTTGCACACCCCCAAGCCTCCCCAGGAGAGGAGAGCTGCCAAATGGCAGCTTAGTCCAGCTCCTGCCACCCACCGGCTGACCCCCAACAATCCTGGTCCGTTCCCAAACCCGGGTCGCCAGCATAGCATGAGGTGTGATGTCCGGTGCCTCAACCCTCAGCACCAGGGGGCAGCTTATCTTTAAGCCAATTAATTGCCCTACACAAGGGTAAACTCTTATTTAGAAAACTTTTTAGCATTATATATTATAATTTCTTAGCCTGTTCTAGCTTGGGATTTGAAATCACAGTTATTTTCAAATGTGTGCACTAACACACACCGGCAAGATCTTAATTGAATTAGGTGTGTTCTGGGGTTTCTCTCAGATAAAGAGTTATTCATTCTGCAACTTTGACCTTGAAATGCTTTCCTTTTAGATGGGATTCTGCCTGTTTTATGAGTTCTTTCAAGAAGGGAGTTATCTAGTCAGTAACATTTGACCTTGAAATGCCTTTCCTTGATAGTAGTCAGCCTGCGTTCTCTACATGGTTTTAAGTTGACTTTTAAATGTAAGTTTTTGGCCAATGGGATTCTTTACAACCTTTTTGTCTGTTTTTTTATGTATAATCTGGTCTTTAATACAGTGTATTCTTCCAAAACAACTGGCATTAGCTTCTGATGAAGGACTATGTGTAGTCCGAAAGTTCAAGCACCTGTTTTATTTTGTAACATCTGTGTTGGTCCAATAAAAGGTATCAAATCATCTTTTTTTTCTGGATCAGTATTGTAACCTCCCCTACAAATGAGGGTTCCCAAAAAGTCCTCCTTGAGCTTGCCTAAATGCTCACTGCCAGGCTGGTGTCCTGCGTTTTAGCAGTTTAAATGTGATTACCACAGCCTGTATAGCCTCTGTGAATTGACTCTTTAAGAGCCGCCTAATTGCAACTTAAGTAATCTGAGAGGGAACTCTGTTGAAAGATGTAACTATTTACTGAAAATCATTTAGAGTGATAATGATAATGTAGTTTGTCTAACCTGCTTTCTTTGTAGCAAGGACTGTTTTGTTTTTGTCTCCACTATCTTGGTCCTGGACTGCAAATTGGACCAAACAGTAGTTGGTGGGACCTAAAATGTAGCCGGACTACAAGAGCCGTCTGAATTCAAAATCTGTAGGAACTTTAGTTTGGAGCTTTTTACACCTTTTTTGCAACTCTTGTTTTGACTGACAGCCAAATCAGCCAACCAAATCTTTTGGATCTTGGGGAAGTCCCAGGCTGCTTGCAGTTTTCTTTTCTTTTTTTTTTTTTTTGTGTGATCTATTTTTCCGCTTCGTGCTCGCTGGTTCTCCACTCCTTCGGGCTCTTACCAAGTTCCCCCCTACCTCTTCTGTCCTTGCCAGGCCCTCCTCTGATTTCCCCAAATCGCAGCCGACCCCCGGGATGTCCCGGTGTATCCCTTTAACTGGGCGGGTTCCTCTCCTCCGAGGGGGAAGGCACGGGGGGAGGATAGCCCCAGCGCTCACTTCTAGGGCCCAGGGATGCTGCTGGGGAACAGTAGGTGCTGGGAAGGCACTGGAGGTCCTTAGGAACCAAGAGCTGTCATCCGGAGACCAGCGAGTGATTTTCCTGGCTTTCTTGAGGTGCGTGATATCCGGACATCAAGGTGAGAGCTGACGTCTGTCATGCACCACCCCTAATGATCCCAACGTGCTGCTCTACCACTGGCCTCCACTAGTGGTCACTTCAGCACCGGGTCGCGACCCCTACCCTCCCTGGAGACAGCGAGCAGTCATGGGATGCTCAAGCTGCCCCCCCCCGGCCAGCCCTCTAGCGCCCCAAGCTCGTTCCTGAACCTGGGTCGCTGGCATCGCAAGCGGAAATCCAAATGCTGCACCGACGGGCCGGCTGCTTGCAGTTTTCAGTTAGATCTAAGCTGGCAGCTGAACAAAAAGGAGCTGAAGTGATTCTGAGCAGCAATCCTGAGTGGATTTGCATGGGAGAACTCTGAAAAGGCTAAGGTTTTGGCCTGCATGTCAGTGTGCTGCTCCTGAGAAGGAGAGAAGAAAATTATTTTGGACTAAATCCAAGTTTGTGCAACTAAAGTAAGCTACTGAAGTGGATCAGGCTCAACCTGAAGAAGACTGAAGATTTTGCTGAATGCGATCAGGCCAGCCAGGAGTTCCAGCTACCCCTAAGCTCCCGGTGTGTGCAGAGACTTTACGATTCTGACCGGGGAGCACTTTGCCTGGTACAGTAGAATTCCCGTACATGTAAATGTGCTATGAGCTGCTAGTGGGTTGTGAGTTAGTTCCCCACTGCGTGAACTGTGTTCTGCTTGCTGGAAGCTGTATCCAGCCCAAAACAGACTGCATCTGAATTTGTCTCTATGCTGTCTGGGCCTTGCCAGACTAGCCCAACCAGACTACCCACTGCACAGAGAAGCCATCGACGAGTGACCTGCCTAGGGATTATTCCCCTGCTCCACACTTCAACAGGAATGACGCCTCTGTGACTCATGTGGGCCTTGCTTCTTCTGGCATTCCAGATCAACCACCTGCAGTCTTGAGTTTTGTCCAGCCTGTGTCCAGTCTTGGGTATCGTGAGTAAATACCAGGGTAGCTCCCTGCAACAACAGCTTATTCTGAGTGTGTCATCTGATTGTCTTGTTTCGTTTCCTTTACAAACTGAGCCCTCTGGCTCTGGATTACAAATATTGTGTACTGTGCATGTTGTGTTTTCCATCACAGGACCCCAACCAGCTGTGACACCGGCCAACCCCGGGCAACAGTCCTGGCTAGCCTATCTCTTCTCCACCTGGGTACCAGAGGTGTGACTGTGTTGGGGGGGGACTCAAAGCGCATGCATAACTGCTTGATTGATGTAACCTTTAAGCTAATTAACCTGATTTTGCCCCTCCCTTGTTCAAGTCCTCTGAATATATCAGATTTAACTTTTTCTGCATGTAATCTGACTGTGGTTCCAGTTTGTGCTCAAAGTACTGTACTGTTACTATTTGCTGTGCATAACCTTGGTTTACAGGGGGTTCCCAGGGTCAAGCCAGAGGAACCAGCCCTGGTGGTAGAGTACAAACAGTGTGGGTGCTTGTGTGGTGTACCAGGGGTATTGTGAAAGTGATTAGTGTACAGTGTTCAGGTCACGAGGGGAAAGGGGGGGGGTTCAAGTGTCCCGGAGGGCTGTGCCCAGGTTAGCTTGACCACTACCAACCCTGACCTCCGGGTGGAGGCACCCGTTTCAGAACTCAGGCCCCTTAACCTGCTACTAGCCAAGCAGGCAGGGGTAGTAGCCCTTGGGATAGTGCCACTTAGGGGTTACAGTATCTAGAGAGCAAAGTACTCATCTGGAAAGTTTAGTTCATTGCATGAATCTCTGAATCTGTACTTCTCAAGGCAAGGACAGTTATGACCATCATCAGGACTGACATTGCTGTGACAGGTATTTATTAAGACAAAGTGCAAGATGGGTAAATACTTAAACATGCTTGTAGTTAGACTGTGACCCTTGGTGCTTTGTTTCAGATCTGATGTACTGAGTGCCCCTGTTCATGTTTCTATCCAGACACATGGTTCTAGCAGTAGATCAGATTTAGCTGCAGACTTGTAACAAGTTTTTGGAAACAAGGCTAATGGGCTAGGGTAATGTTCACTCTCAGTTATACACAGATGCTATACATACCCATGAATAACACTGTGAGCTGATTTACAGTGATGTAATTCCCAGAGATAATTCATAACACAACATTTAAAACCAGGAGTACTGTCACTGTTTATTACTTCAAGGGGCACAGCAGTCAGTGACCTAGGGGCTTAGTACAAAAATGACCACTGGAACTCTTACCAAATGATGTGCATATACAGCCTTCTATATCAAGTTTAATATGGTAATCATGTCCCAAAAATCAGAGGTACGTTAGGGAGCAGGTCATCATGTACAGTGCACCAAGCAGCTGGAATTGGCTACCAGGTGACATAAAGAGCACAAAAACCTTAACTGCCTCAAAAGCAGACAGCTGAGCCACCTTTGCGAAACGTGTTTTATATTTTCCTCAATGTCATTTGCGAGTTTCTGCAGAAAGGAAGGGGTCAAAATGCTTGTGACCTTGGGTCACTGGGTGCTGTGCTCACCTTGAGTAAACTATACGCAGACAGTCTATCCAGGAGAGTGCCCATGATGGTTCAAGTCATGGCAAGGGATGCCAAAGGATGTGAGGCTGAAGTAGATGATGGGGGTGTGGTGGGGGCACTGGACACCAGGAAGTTTATTAACAGAGATGTGTAAGGGAGGGGAGCGCTACTGAACACCAAGGAAGACATGGATGGGGGGGCTGAATTGTTACCTGGGGAGGGGACTAAATCATTAACCATGAGGAATCAGAATTGATACAAATGAGGTGGCATTAGGAGACCAAAGGATGGCATCAGCCATAACAGGAACGCTGGGAAACCAGGGAATTTACATAACTGGTGAGGGAGTGGGGTGCCACAGGACACTATGGATGAGGGAGGGTTAAATTACAACCCGGACTGGGAAGAGACTGGATCAGGATTTGGGAAAGGAGATTGGCATCTGTATGGAGGCAATGTTATTGGGAGATTGGGGACACCATTGGACAGTAAGGAGGGGGATCGTGGGACAGCAGGAATTACTTTGAGCATGTGGGGGAAGGGTATACCGCTGGATAACAAGTGACTGTTTGGAATGGGATGGGGAGGGACCACAGATGTAGTGCTATGGTGTAGCACTGGGACTTGTGCCGGGCACATTGGGAATGCCATGGTACACAGTGTTGTGCTAGGGATGTTAGCAGACACTGTTTCTGCTAATATCTGTAACACTAGGACTGGGGATTTGCAGTGCACTGCACTCTCAGGGTGGGAGACCCCCCCCCCCATGTAAATCACAATTTTAGGTAGGGGTGCAACATAACTTGCACCACCCAGAATCAGGCCTTATGCAGTGTCAGCCCTGGACATCAGGTAGTCGTTTGTCTGCTGCTTGTGTCACAATATAGATAGAGACTTTCTGCTGAACTCAGCAGAATGCCAGCAGAGGAAGTAGCTGTATACAGATGCTAGACTGATCAACATCTGCATGCAGGGTTATGTTTTTTTATTATATTTTTTAAACACCTGTTGGGGCGACTTGTAAGCAAGGTAAGTGGCTAATTATATGGTATGTGATCAATGACCACTTTAGCAGTCCTCCCAACCAACCAAAAACATAAGAAATGCACTTAAAGATAAAAAACTACAAATCTCAGTTCCACTGCTGCTTAGCCCTGGTGTCACAGCGCCACCTGCTGTCAACTTTCTGAACATTTTCTCTTTATCTTTTTGTGTTGTTCTGGGAACTTCATCATCTGCGCCATCATCATTATTTATTTAGGGTTGAGACACCTGGCTGAGATAAATTCAGAACCTGACAGACCCTGTGCCCTTTCCCCAAAAAAGAACCTTATCAGAACCTTTTTTTCAAGTTTTGATAAGGTTCAGATAATAATAATAAAAAAAAAAAAAAATTGGTTTAGGAAACCTGGTGGCAGAGAGAAAGCGAATTATGCTTCCCATGCCGACAGCCTGAATTCGGAAGCAAGCTTGGGTCCTCACAGCCAGGCAGTCAGACTAGGAGACACACTGTGATGTGGCAACACTTCCCAGTTGGATGGGGTGGTGCTGTCACCTGCCAAGGAAGTGACCCCTTGTGGCAGGGCAGGGAGCACTCTCCCTCACGAGAGATGTGTGGTGCTATGCTGCCATGTGTGAGGCCAGAACAGAGGCTGCATAATGTGGTGGTGGGAAGGACAAGGAGCAGAGGTACCATAACTCACCCACGTGCCTCTAGCGGATGCAACCTTGTAGTGAAACAGCATAACACAAACAGACCTGCGCTCACGGAACGATTTTCCTCTGTTTTGTCCCTCGCCCTGACCACCTCCCTGACATCTGGCCGTGCCCCGACGCAACCTCGCACGGTACTAATGTACCTCTGTGGGAGAGTCAAGCTCCCTGGTCCACTGCAGGGGTTGCTAAAGTGGCAGAACCAGATACCCACCCTCCCTCCCTCCCTGGGAGCACTGCTGTGTGGCACCACCTCCCTAGCCCTTGGCACTGCCCGAACGGCTTAGTGGGCTTGCCTCCATATCTGGGTCACCAGCATAGGAGCAAGCAGCACTATCTATTGTGCCATTGGGTGGCCCAAACAGTAACTATTGTAACTTAACCTGAGCTTTAAAAGGGAACATGTTACACTTTTAAGGAAAGTGCTACTTTCTTGATAAAATTCCTACCCCCTTGAAACATTCTAGCTCCACTCCTGCACACTGCTATGCTTCCTAAAAGGGGGAAAATCCTTTAGCGGTTTGAATGATGGTTGTGACTGGCATGCACAGGCCTTTGCTGGCCGGTCTTCCTCCTCACCAGATACTGGGATTTGTTGGGGTGGGGCAGGCAAATCCTAAACCAGATGTCCCTGATGGGGTGGGGGTAGACCCATGGAGGACCAGCTGTGATGGTACTGGGCTGTCACCAGTAGAGCGTTTGATGGCCTAGGGTCAAAAATACGTAGTGAAAAAAATGGTTTCTAAGCTCAGTTTACTCCCCCCCAGCAGGTCTTAACCCACGGAGAAGACTGGGGAGAGGAGCTTTATCACCTTTGAGCCAGATCCTGTGAGATCTCTGAAGCATGCCTCTCAAGTGCCTGATTATGAGGGATGTCCCTCATTTTACCTCTCAAAGGTGCACTGTCCCTCATCTGTCCCCCATAGGAAAGATGCTGCCCACACAGAGGGTGCCATGTAAATGCAGACTTTATGGCAGAGATTCATAATATTCAGGGCTCTGTGTTTACTGCGAGCCTGCGGTTGCAGCAGTGGCCGCAGAAATCAAGTTTTTTTTTGTCTATTTCCCTCCTGATTGTGGTCCAAGCAGCCTCTCTCGGGCATACAGATGGATCCTGCCCTGCCCGAAGTCCACCTGTCTGAGCCTCCTCTCTCATCCCCCTCGTCTCGCAGCTGGCACCCCCGGCTTGACCCCTCTGGGGTGGGGCCACCCCTCCCCTCTGGGCACACTTGCATACATAGACTCCAGCTGTGGGTGGGGGTTCCTGGTGGAGGAACCTAAAAGGCCAGTCAGGACGGACCTGGCAGTGGGCATGGGGGCTGATGCTATCGCCTACCCCCAGGACTGGGTTTTTCCTTGTTCTGCGGTCTCTCCCCCCTTGCATGGTGCACACCCCAGTGCATGGCTCTTGGCAACCCTGCCTGCATTGGCCACGCTAATACATGCTGCCTGGCTCGCTGCAGTGCCCCCTGGCCTCCACCGAGGACCGCTGGCTCACCAGGCTGACCCACCCCTTACTTCCCAGGGAGGAGAGCTCCACAAGGGCACTTGATCCTCAACTCTCCCCCTGCCGACCTGCGGTGCCCAAGTTCGCTCCCGAACCCAGGTCACCAGCGTAGCACGAGTTATGGCGTCCAGCGCCTCAACCCTCAGTGCCACCGGGCTGGCCACAGAAATCAGGGTTGACTGCAGAAATCAGTGCTGGCCACCGAAATCGGGAAACCCAGCCACACAGCTGCAGAAATGCTAGCTAGGTTATACGATCACACAAGGCAAGGGCATAGCTACTGATATGTTAAGTATGCCATGATATACATGCTCATTAGAAGGGGCAACAAACTGATGCCACCCATCATAAAGCTGAAAAGCTAGGCCGCATGGCATCTTGACTCATGCTGGCTACTGTTACGTAACTCCATCCAGCCAGTTTTGGGGGTGGGGGGAGGAGGAGACTGCAGCAAGAGTAGCAGAGCTTGAATAGGTCCACAGCAGTTCTGATTTGCTGCTGTGTAGGTGTGGGTGTGGCTAGCTCAGCCATGTTAATTTTTTCATTGTGAGGCTGCTCACAGTGCATGCTGAATCCCTGAAAGTTGAATTTGGCAGGAAGAACTGGAAGGCGAGCTGTAGCCAAGAAGTAGGAAAATTCAGTGGTGCCTGTGGAGGTGGCATCGATCTCGCTGTGGAGACAGGGATCAGAGGAGGAGCAGCTGATTGCAGAAACATGCGGCTGGCAGCAGACTTGGCAGAAGACTCAGTCCGCAATGGTGGACATCGATCACAGTTTTTATTTGTGGGCCTCAGATCTGTACCTGCAAGTGCGACGGTAATTTCTTGGCAGATCTGAACCTGCAGTCTAAGTGGTGGCATCAAGCTCAATTCTTAAGGAGGGTCAAGTCGCCCAGCTGCAACAGAGTTGGGGACCAGGGTATACTAGAACTGGAGCAAGCAGGTAAGGAAAAAATCAGAATGGAGAGTTGTACTGATTGCTGCTGCATATAAGTGAAATGAGGGTCACTGACTGAAGAACACCACCACCACCACCTCGAGTTGCTGGAAGAAGAGAACTTGCTAACCAAGGTTACTCCGGCTTAATAAGAAGGACTTGCTTGCAGTTTTCCCCCAAAAGAGAAATCTGGAGTCAACAAATCCTACAAACACTACAAGTTACACCATCCTTCACTGTTACAGGAAGACAACCCCCCAACACACAGATTTGCAAACTGCACACAACATGTTTGCTGCAAGGCAGTTGGGGTATTCCTAGTTTTAAAAAAATAATAATCTAAAAGAATTGAAAATCAGAAAAAAAAAAAAATTAAAATGGCTTTCAAGTTGGAGTCTCTCTTTATATCTGCTAACTGTAAATATAAACCAGAAGAAATCCAAGCAGGTTTTGCCTTATGTATAATTTTAGCTGATTGTGCATGTCCTCCTCTGGTTATAACCGAGGAGAACAGCAAAGGCCACTGGTTTCCAGAAGAAGAACAGATGAGCCTTCAAATTCAGGGTGGGAGAGAAAAGTCATTAAAAGAGAACACTGATGCCCATGGCTGCGCCAGGTTTGGGTTATTTCAGTTTAATATTTGTGATAAGAAGACTACATACTGTTAAATGGCCTGCTGTTCCACTTTCAGTGTAGTGGAGTGATTGGATGACGGCAGTCAAAGGGTTAACTAAGGCTTAATCCCCTTGAACGTATGCTGTTTAACCATGATTTATCTGCCGCAGAATGGCCACAGAATCAGCAGTTGTTCTGCCGCAGAAAGTATGAGGTCCTGCCGCAGAATGTAGGTACACTTTGCCGCAGTAAACGCGGGGTCCTGATACTTATGCTATTTCACAAATAATATTTCTGCAAGCAGACTCAATGGGTTTCCACTGTGCTCTGAGCTTGTAGCTCCATGTTTGAGGACGTGTTCCTTATTATTAGGGTCAGTGTCCCTCATTGACCCTCATTTTGAGTGTCCGTGTCCCTCATTTCAGTGACAGAAGGTTGAGAGGTATGCTCTGAAGCTAAGCAGGGCCAGGATTAGTGTCTGTAATCAGAAAGAGAGACCTCCAGTGAACACCAGGTACTACATGAAGTGGTGCTGGTAGCCCTGACGGGAGCGCTGTCCCCTTAGTTGTAAGAAACTTTACCTTTATTTAAAATTTGTCTTAATTGTATTTTTCAGAAGAGAGAACCAAAAAAAAAGAACAGGATGTGTAGAGGACAACCTTTTCATATCAGGAGTAAATACATATAATACATCCATCATATCAAAAGACATATAGTACACTGTATAAAATCCATACAGGGCTTACATGGGCTCATATAGCCCACATGCATGCAAGAGACAGGGTGGACAGGAGGACTGGATTTAATTTGACTTGGGAGATGGATCAAGATGAGTTTTATTTAGCTGAAAAGCTAATTGTGAAAGGAACTCTTGATTGATTATGACTCATACTTACATAGCAACATAACACAATTACAAGACTTGTTAAGTTATGTGCTGAGGTCAGAAGGGACGTCAGCAATAGGTTGTCTGTCTGTCTGTCTGTCTAGCCATCTATTATTTTTGACCAGGATTTTCACGCAGAGCTGTGACACCTTGTTCCTAGGTGCACCATGGGGCTTTGCTTACATATAGAACCTGCTTTAATGACAGGGAGAATGTTGGCCAGGACATTGGGGAATATCCTCTGCTCTTACAATAGATGCCATAGGACCAGGATAGCCACAAGATGGGGAGTAGGAACCTTGATTCACAGTCTCCTCTGAAGGATGGCATCCCAGCATAGATACATAGATACATAGACAGTGTCGGCAGATAAGGGTCTACGGCCCACCCAGTCGCTCATTTGAGCTTGTAAGTTTACTTTATGTTTTCCTAGAAGTCTGTTGCCCTTTAATCCTGACATCCAGAATTCCTTTATGTCTATCCCATGCATTCTTAAATCCCATGATTGTTTCAGCCCCCACCACTTCCTCTGGCAGGGTGTTCCACTTGTCCACCACCCGTTCTGTGAAGAAATTCTTCCTCATGTTTCCTCTGACTCATCTTCCCTCCAACTTCATCCCATGCCCTCTAGTCCTGGAACATCTTTTTCACTTAAAAATAGTGTATTCCTGCACCCTGTTCCTCCCTGTAAGATACTTGTATGTCTCTATGTAACCCCCCTGCAAATGGGGGTTCCCAAAAGACTTCCAGGAGCTTGCTTGAATGCTCCAAGCCTGAATGGTGTTTGGCGTTTAAGCCATTTATCAGTGTGTTTTAGAGCCTCTGGTACTGTCTCTTAAGAGCTGTCTGCTTGCAGACATAATTAGTTTGTATGGGGACTGTGTGTTTTCTGTTTGAGTACCACTGAACTGCTGCCATTCACTCCATTTTGCAGTCACTAGGAGTGCAAAGGGATCCTATCTGAAAGATGTAACTGTTTGCCAGAAATAATTTAGAGTAATAATGAAAATACAGTTTGTCTAACCTGCTTTCTTTGCAGTCAGAACTGTGTTTGCCTAGTTCCCATTCTAGTTTTGAACTGCTGAACTGGACCAATCAGTGTGGGTAAGCTAGCTCTAAAATGGTGCCTTGGACGAATCAGAACTTGGACTCATAATCTGAGCCAGCCACAAGAGGATTGTATGGGCAGTGACTCTGGGAGATATAGTTTAGACTTCGGCGCCTTTTTGGACCAACAGCAGCAGTCTATTGTGAGTGACAGCCAATCAAGTCAAGAACTGGGAGGAACTCAAAGGAAGTGCCCGGTTTTGTCTGTTGGAGTTTCAGTTTAGATCTGGCAGTGAAGGGGAAAGAAACCCTGTGCTCCTTCAGTGCACAGTTTCAGTCAAAAAACGTGTGTAAGGCCCAGAGTTCCGGTCTGCAGCTTGTGTAACTGCTTGTTAGGACTGAATCTGGCCCTGTGAAAAGAATCAAAGGATCTCTGAAGAGTAGAAACCAGGCTCACCCTGTAGAAGACTGGAGAAATTGTTGAATTGCACTCGGTCTGTCAGGAACTGAATCTGCTGTGTGTTCTCCGGTATTGTGCAGTAATTGCGATCGGGATAGAGAAGCAGCCTGCCTGGTATAGTACTTTCTTTTTACCATATAAATGTGTGAAGAGTCTCATGGAGCTCAAAAGTAGCCCTGCTGGACGTTGAAGGACCCTATCTTGTTTGGAGGTCGGAGTACTCAATTCAGGGTCGCTTCCCGTTGAATTGCCACATTAAATCCAAATGGAATCACTGTACTGCTGACTGTTTAAACTAATTTTCTTTTCACTGTGGAAAGGGCCCCTACCAGCTGCCACAGTTTGGACTAGCCACTAGGGCTTGGGTACCCAGGGACAGTAACTGGTAGGGATAGGCCTGTGCACAGAGCCATAGGTAGATAGTAAAGTGATAAGCTAATTAACCTGATTTCCCCCTGTCCTTGTTATATCCCCCTAAATAAATCAGAGCTGCTTGTTTCAGCAAAGTTATACTTCCTGAGGTATTTGTCTATGTTAAAGTACTGAACTGTGATTGTTGCCCTGTATCTTATTTCACAGGAGGTCCCAGTGCCGGAACTAGTCCTGGGGGTAAGTGTATACTGTGAAGGTAATTCTGATATATTGTGTGGGCCACTAGTGGGAAGAAAGGGGGGTTGCAGTGTCCCAGAGGGCTGTGACCAAGTAAGTTTAAGTATTGCAAACCCTGACCTCTGGGTGGAGGCACCCGCCATTGGATCCAGGCCCCTCAACCTGTTAGTGGCAAATCAGGCAGGGGTAGTAGCCCCTGGGATAGCGCCATCTAGGGGTTACATCTATCATATCCCCTCTCTCCCTCCTCTCCTCCAGGGAGTACATATTCAATTCCTTCAACCTGTCCTCATAGGACTTGTGATGCAATCCATGTACCATCTTTGTTGCCCTCCTCTGAACCTTCTCTACCCTGTTTATGTCCTTGCGCACGTAAGGTCTCCAGAACTGTACACTGTACTCCAGGTGGGGCCTCACTAGTGTCTTGTATAGTGGAATTATGACCTCCCTTTTCCTGCTGGTGATGCCCCTGCCTATGCATCCCAGCATCCTATTTGCTTTACCTGCTGCCTTGTTATACTGTTTCCCTACCTTGAGGTCATCAAAGATGATAACCCCAAGATCCCTTTCCTGCTTGGTTCATGCTATATCCTCTCCCCCAACTGATATATTGTGCCAGCATTTTTGTGCCCCATATGCATTATCTTGCACTTCTTTGCATTGAACTTCAACTGCCAAACCCCTGACCATTCTTCAAGTTTCTGCAGGTCCCTTCTCATTCTGTCTACACCCTCTGGTGTGTCTACTCTGTTACAGAGTTTTGTGTCATCAGCAAACAGAGAAATTCTGCCATCTAGGTCCTGCGCAATGTCACTGATGAAGTTGTTGAATAGGACCGGTCCCAGCACTGATCCCTATGGTACCCCACTGGTCACTCTTCCCTCTGTGGAGTGACAGCCATTTACCACCACCCTCTGTGCCCTGCCACCCAGCCAGTTACCTACCCACTGCACTACTGTCCTGCCCACACCCATATTCCCCAGTTTGTGTAATAGTCTTCTATGGCATAGTGTCAAAGGCCTTGCTGAAGTCCAGATAGGCCATGTCCACTGCCCTACCCTGATCCACCTCCTAGAAACCCAGTCAAAAATTCAATGAGGTTGGTCTGACATGACCTTCCCCTGGTGAAACCATGCTGCCTTGGGTCCTGTAGTCCATTGATAACCAGATGTTCCACCAATCTCTCCTTCAGTAGTGCTTCCATGATCTTCCCCACTACCGAGGTGAGGCTGACTGGTCTGTAGTTCCCCGCTTCCTCTTTGTTCCCACTTTTGTATAAGGAGACTATATCTGTTGTCCTCCAGTCTTTGGGTACTTCCCCTGTTTCCAGTGATCGACTAAACAGGATTGCCAGAGGTTCAGCCACCACCTCTCTTAGTTCTTTAAGGACCCTGGGGTGCACCCCGTCTGGCCCCATTGCTTTATCAACTCTTATTACTTCCAGTTCCTTCAGGACCCTTTCTCGTATAAAGGGACTTTTGTCAATTTCTGCACCATTCCCACCCCATGTACTCCCTTCAGACTCTTTACCCTCCTCTTCCTCAGTAAAGACTGATCAGAAATACCTATTCAAGATGTCAGCTTTACAAAGCAGTTTTTGTGTCTGTGAGGGCGTACTTCTGTGTTTTATTTTTCCTGAACTGATTTTTACAGGACACACCACTATAATCAGAGTAGCCTCATCTGTCTTTTATTCGTAAGCCCTCCCCTCCCTGTCTAGGAGTATCCAGATGGTAAATTGGTGGGAGGCACTATACAACCCAAGCAATACAGTCCAAAGACAGTAGAAATGTGCTCATTACCTGGTTCTTCTGATGGCAGCGAGTGGACCTCGCTTATAGGGGAGCAGGAACACTTATTTCTGGTGATGGAGAGTTGCAGGGGCAAGGGTGATTAGCAGGCACAAAATGCTCAGTTCA
Organism: Neoceratodus forsteri; assembly: GCA_016271365.2. NCBI lineage: Eukaryota > Metazoa > Chordata > Ceratodontiformes > Ceratodontidae > Neoceratodus > Neoceratodus forsteri. Next base: position 1,544,279,695 of record CM028131.1, on the reverse strand, counting down.
GATTGGTTAAATCCACTGTCCACTCTGGAATCAACATGCAACAGACAGGTTTAGTGAACAAGAAAGTTAATGAACCACTCCGTGGAGCATGTGGGTAACACATTCGGTGGGGACGTCCACAGGCGGACACCTTCGTTTCCCTGCAAAAGTCTATTTTGCCAACAGACTGAATTATTTCATGCAGTAATCCCTTGAGCCACCAAGGCTACATTCCTGGCAGTAGCAATACAGCGGTCCGAAACAGGCCACACCAAGAGGTAGCTCGCACTCAGCAGCACTTCTATTTTAATTCCCTTCTTTCCTTCCAAATCCTTACACAGGCCTCTCTGGCTCACTTTCCATTCCTTAATTCTCAAACACTAGACATTCACTAGGGACTATGACAGCATGAGATATTTCTACTGTCCCTATCCCTCTTTCAAACTTGGCCTTCCCATACATTTTCTCCCGGGGGGGGGTTACCTTACACTTTATGGAGCATTTCATTCACTTTAAGGTCTTAAATCAGTCAAAATGATGTTTTTTAGCAAGAACAGAACCGCCAAAGACCTTCTGGACACCCAGTCACTGAGACCATATGCTCAAACTGGCTTCCCAGGGAACTCTGCATCCTGATCTGGAAACCAGCGCACTCTTGCTACTGCAGTGATTCCAATTTCAGGACTGTCTTCACCCAGAGGGATTAACTGCCATGCCACATGGAGCACCTGGACAGTCTGCCACCCTGCTGGGGTCCCAACCAACCATTCCCCACATGGACCTTTCCCTGCCTCCATAGGCTGCCCAGCTTGGGATTCCCAACTCTGCAACAGCTACCGGCCAGGGGAAAAGGGATAGTGCTGCTACCACTGTGCCCACAACAGTCCAGGCTGCCACCTCTGGACTGCACCCCAGGCTCACCCACAGGACACACTCTGACTCCATGATCTGCACTTGCCCAATGGCAGGACTACTTTAATTCAAGCAGGCCCAATCAGTGCTTACCCTACCAAGGTGCCGAAATTCACTTGGCAGGCCTCCATACTTAATTTCCTTCCCCTGGGCTTCGGCTCCCAAAATGCACCGACAGGCCCCGAACCTTCAGCTCCAACTTCTCACCCTTCACTTTCAAGGCCCGAACTGCTGCACTTCTCATAAGCTGATCTTTGAAGGAGGTGGGCTGGGGTGGCAAGCGGCCCACCCCGGCTCTGCTGCTTCCCTCTGGCCGAACTACAGGTTGACCCCCCGACTCTTCTCTTCCCTGAGTGTGTCTCTCTCTCCCTCTCTCTCTCCCTCGCTCCCTCCCCACCCCCGGTGCCAAAATCCCTCTTGCTATATACCCCTGAGGATGGGGCCCCCTGCTGCTAGCAATCAGGCCCTACATCCCAGACCTAGTGGAACCAAGCTCTCTTTCTCTTCCTAGCTACACCAAGCAACCACAATTAACTAGTAGGCGCCCAGAGGGTGCTTACATATTAGTACTTTTTGCATATACTTGTTCCATAACTATATAACCACCCCTTTCCCTGACAGAAGGGCACAGAGTTGTTACTAGCCTTGTCTGTAGCAGGGATTTGGTCCCTTCACATTAAACTCTGTGGGATCGAGCAGATGAGAGGAGCATAACCTTACAAAAGCGGACTGCATGATGGGACAAATATTTTTTTTGTTTTTCCAGTTTTGCAGGAAGTAGGGCAAGTACTAGCCAGTCCAGGAGGTGGGGAGGAGGCATCACTTCCAAGCAGTTTCCATTGGTGGTTGCCTACGGGCGACAAGTGGAGGATCAGTTATGCGCCCTATGCCTGGGTGTTGGTTGGAGTGAATGCTTTGCAAACAAGCCAGTGTCAAGGCTGAATGTGCAAGAGGTACTGATATGCTTGCAGTAGGGATGGGTCCAGGATGTGGCTCAACAATGTGGCTGGCCTAGGACGTGGGCCAGGGAAATGCAGTTCGAGATGTGGGCTCCCACCTATGGCTGGAGTGCTTGCCACTGTCAAGCTGTGGATGGCACAAGGTCCTGACCCCCTACAGCTAGAAAAGTGGATCACCTGCTACATCTGGCACCTGCCACAGCCAGGACAGCAACCTCTGGAACTTAGAACTTCCTTTACCCGAGGTGTAGAGGTGAGAGTTGAACCCATGGTCTTAGCATGGAAAGTAAGAGAGATCCCAGGCAGGGAAGGGAATCCTCGGAGGTACACGCTCAAGGAGTGCCCCAGGGAGGGAACGGAATCCTGAGGGGTACACTGTCAAGGATTGCCCTGGGGAGGGAAGGGAATCCTAGGACATATATGTTTAAGGAGTGCTGGGGGTATTCCTGGGAGGTACATACTCAAGGAGTGCCTTGGGGGGAATGGAATCCTGGGAGGTGTGTACAAGGATGGTCCAGAGGAGGGAAAGCAATCCTGGGGGGGTATGCTCTCAAAGAGTGTCTGGGGGGAAGGGGGGGAATCCTGGGAGGTACGTGCTCAAGAAGTGCTGCCTAATGGTCTGTGGGCTTGAGGGGGATCCCCATGAAAAGGAACCAAGGAGTTATGACTGGAGGGGTGAATTTTGTGTATGTTAGGTAGCCATGCCAGTCAAGAGTGCAAGTGAATGGAAGACCGGAGCTTCACGCTGGGTCAGTAAGTAGAGAGTCTCTAGAGTACGGCAAGGAGATCATCTCTGAGAATGTCAGGAGGGTCCCTGAAAATCAGGTTCCTCTGGGCACTTATAGCCTTATGTGCAGGCAGTCTTGGGGGGTTGGGAGAGGGTTATGAGGTGACACAGTCTAAGCAAAGTTTGTCTGATATCAGTATTGCCATGTTTGAAGGGGGCAACGGAAGTTCCTGGTAGCTGGGGAGCACTTAAGGGATACTGGACTTGTGAGCTAAGTTACTCTGAACTACTTCTGGGATTCCAAGTACTGATAGCTAATGTGGGACCAGTGAAGTGCCCAACAGGATGGGGTATGCCAGGGATAATGGGAACTGAGAGAGTCTTGGACAAGGGTACAGGTTTGGGCTCAAGAAATACTCATCAGAGTACTGTAATTATTTGTATAGATGTTGAACTGATAGAATCTCTTTGACCAGAAGAATTAACTGTCTTGCTCCGACTACCAACTGCTTCAGTAAGGAGAGAGTCTAGGGCAAGATATGCCTGTGTCTGAGTGTTCCTTCCCACCAAGTATAGTTCCTGTTTCAGCAGATCCTAATTAAAGAAGAAAGGGTGAACCAGTCAATAAGTTGTGATAATTTCCAAGGGTCTCCTGTCAAACTAAAACCATCAAGATACCCTTAGACACGGGAGTATGTGGGGCTATTCGTCCCATCTGGGCACAGTAACGTCAGTTAACAAACCGAGTGAAAGGCGGGGTTGCATCTACTGTGTATATTTTTTAATTCTGATGTTCCACTGTGTGATTATTGGGTAAGTGGGTCTGTCCACTATAACAAAATACATCTCCTTGCAGTGCCTATCCACTTTCTGTACCGCTGGCATTTAGTGCAGTCTTTCATTTCTTAATAACTCTGTCCCCAAAAGACTGGATAACTTTATCTTTCCATAAAGCAATATGTTTTGGTTGGGAACGCTCCCTCATTACGTTTCTTATATTTTTAAATTCATTTCTTGCACATCATATCAAGCTTTGAAATGTGTAATTTGTTCAATATCTTAAATCTCATTCTCAAAGCTATACTTTAGTGAGGGGGAGAACTAGCTTGATGTCAGGTGAGGCCCCCCGACTGGCCAGCTTTGACTCGGCTCTGAGTTCACCCATTCCAGTCCATTCACCAGGTTCAGGTTGGCCAGTGACCCATTTCTGACCCAGTCCAGATAACATAAGTGACCTTTGAGCTTTAGTACTGATAAAAATGGGACGTTGGCAGAACATCCCATAAAATAACTAAGCATTTAATGACATAAGGAAAAGGCTTTTCAAGGGGTGGGGTGTCAGGGCAGTCTGATTCTGTAATTTGGCCCGATCTAACTCCATCTCTGAGTCAGTTTTGGTCCACTCTGGAAAATGTACCTATTCAGGCAAACCAGATCAAACCAGAGTAAATCAGAACTTTCTGGAAAAGGATCAGTAAGAACTGGAACAGGGCCACAGAGACCCTCCCATCTTTAACCACTCAGCCTGGCACTATGGTAAAAGTACTGTTAAATGTGTGTATCAAGTTATGAATTTCTGCGGTTTGTTTGGAGGTTAAGGAAACATTCACCTTTACAGCATCAGCAGTTACAGTTAGTTCCAGTCTATCATAAGCAACATCAATATCTTCGTCAGTTTCAGGTAAAACTAGCAAAATAGCGTTTGGTGTTTTTTCAACCTATCTCTTAGAAACATAGAATTTGACGGCAGATAAGGACCGCTTGGCCCACCAAGTCTGCCCATTTCCCTACCTACTGGATAAACTGCAGATCCTAGTTAACCAGCAGCCTACGTCTTCCTACCCCCACCCCCTAGAATGGCCTTATGACTGTCCCTTATTTGCCTCTGAATTCCACCACTGTTTTTGACTCCACAACAGTGGTGGAATTCAAGCATGCATGGGACAGTCATAAGGAGGTTAGCATGGTATATCTTAATAGAATTTTTCCTCTCAGGGGTCTCAATCTCATAGTTAACTGTGCCAGTATATCTAAGCACTTTATAAGGCCCTTGCCACTTCATTAACAGTTTATTTTCTGTAGTGGGTAACAGTAGCAAGGCCTTTTCACCTGACTCAAAAACTTGTTCTTTTACCCCATGGTCACAAAACTCCTTTTGCTGGTTTTGGGCCTCTACCTGATTACTATGGGTGATTTCAACATATTTTGCCAACCTCTTTCTCAGGGCACACATATAAGATGTAATAGATTGTTTCTGAATGGCGCTATCTTCCCATGCTTCTTTTATTACAGCTGGTGGCCCTCAAGTTGTCTACCACACAGCATTTCAAATGGTGGAAACCCTGTTGATGCCTGTGGCACTTTTCTGTAAGCAAAAAGCAGGTAAGGTAAGTACTGGTCCCAGTCTTTCCCTTCCCTTTTTACAAACCTTTTTAACATGCATTTTAGGGTTTGATTAAAATGCTCAACAAGACCGTCTGTCTAAGGGTGACAGAGGGAGGTTTTGTCCCTGCCTGTTCTTTTTCCACCTCTGGTGCCATTCTTCTGGTAATGACTCCTGGGCTTGCTGCAGCAGAATCCATACCTATCAGCTATACTTCCCTGGTACTGTGGTCTAGTACCCATGCACAAAACTCCTGGCTTTCAGTATGCACGGTGTAAATCCCACTTCCCATACCATCTGTTGTCGAGGCACAGGTCAGGAAGCATAGGATGAACTGAAGCAGTTTAAAAATTCACAGTGTTTAATTTTTCTCAATATCAGCAAAATAAAAAAATAAAAATTGTTCAGAATAACTATTTACAAAGGCAGTTCAAACTGAGAAAACAAAATCCTCCTTCTGAGTGTTTCTTTTCAATTTCAGATCTTAGTCTCTCACTCTCCTTGTCTCACTAGCAAAAGCATTGCTACTATTTTTATAAGTCTTTGCCTGGGAACCTTGTTAAGAGATGTTCTACTTCTCATAGAATGTTCTTGTCAGTTTAAAGAATGCTCTTGTCAGTTTCCTTGCAGGTGCAGAAAAACAGTACATAGTGATCCAGAACTGACCTCTTGTTCACATCACTGCAAAGGGCTTGAAAACTGCATCTCAGGTTAACCCCTTGAGTTCCAAATAGCTTTGCAATCATTTCAACAGTATAACTATATATAGTTTTAAACAAAGGGATCACAGTATCACATACAGATTCACATAAATTTTTTTATAACCACAGATATGCAAGGGGGTAGAAAAGACAGAACAGCAAGTGAAGGCAGAGAGATAGCGAGAGGCAAAGACTCGCGAGACCATCAGAGTGATCAGTTCCTAGGTCTCACAAGAAAATTTAGTTGAGCAAATAGACAGACAAGAGACAGAAAAGGAGAGGACAGAACAGATCCCTGCATTTAACTCCTTCTGCATAACAAATGGGACGGGGCCTTATTCAACCTTGTCACATACGACTGCACTTTTAGTAACCTGCTCTGTGTCACACAGTTACGATAGTACAGTCAGTGTGCACCAGGCATGAAGTCTGTCTCCTTCACTGTCCCATACATACAACCAAAAGCAATAAACTCAGCATTACTTGCCAGCGCGAACCACCGTGAACCACCACGAGCCAACATGGAAAATGGAGGTGGTCTTCAGCCATCAAACAACTGTGATCAAAAGGCTTGCTTCAAGTAGGGCAAGAAAAATGTCAATGCAGATTGCAGCAGTACTCAGCATTTTGCAGTCAATGCAGATAGCTGCAATACTACAATACTCAGCATTTTGCAGTCAATGCAGATAGCAGCAATACTACAATACTCAGCATTTTGCAGTCAATGCAGATAGCAGCAATACTACAGTACTCAGCATTTTGCAGTCAATGCAGACAGCATCAGTACTACAATACTCAGCATTTTGCAGTCAATGCAGACAGCAGCAATACCACAATATTCAGAATTTTGCAGTCAATGCAGATAGCAGCAATACTACAATACTCAGCATTCTGCATGTATAATGTGTTGTCAAGAGTCATGCGTACAACTGCATCATAAGTGAATGTTTTCTGGGTTAAAGTATGTGGCTGATAAAAATAGAAAAAAAGAGTATCATGCCATGATGACTTTGATGAGTCCTCCAAACAAGCCAAGCAAAACTGCTGATCAGGCAGCAACCAATGGGGGAAGGGGGGTGGAGTTGGAGGTGCTGGCTCCAGTGTAACAAAGAAGAAAATGAAAAGGGTATCAGTGTAAGAGGTGTTCGTGGTAATACTACTGTAGTACTAATATAAAACAGCTATTTTTAAAATGTAATATACTTTACGCCCCCACATCTTCCTGGTCAGTCCCCTTCTGCCAGCCCCCTCACCAAACCTCATCACCCGCTTTCTCTGGAACTTACTTCACCTCATGTTCCTTCGTGGTGTACCCAGCACAGTGAATCATTGGGATGGGCAGATCCCAATCAGATTTCCACTCTGGTGTGAAGGTGGGTGCTATGATCAATGGTGCTGGGCTTGCAGAGAGGGGGCCAGCTTCATCCAGTGGCCGCGGAGGGGGGGCCTTTTCTTTGTTTCTCCTCACACCCCATGGATGCTGCTGCCTGAAGATGTAGTGTTACATGCACACAGCACATGCTCTCACCAATGTCAGCCAGGGTCCTTTCCTCCCCAAGAGACTGTTACTTGCACCTCCACCTGTGGTCACGCTGGTGGAGGTAACAGGCGAACTCACTGTCCAGCCCATAAGAGGCGGAGCATCTGCTGGGACACTCAATCTTCCTCCCTTCCCCCGGCTGGACCCTTGTGACTCAGGCTCACTCCCAACGCAAGGTCACCAGCATCAAAAGCAGTAGTTCTACCCCTCCACTGAGGGGCTGGCTAGAAACAGACAGTTTGATTTTACTCACTGCTTCTCATTTCCTTTCCAGCATCAGTGTTGCAGATAAGGAAATGGAGCAATGCCATCTAATCCCACACAGTCAACAAAACACCAGTTAAACCACATGACAGCACCAGCGGATTTTAGACAATCGGTTTGTCTACACAGCAAACCAGCTGACTTTCTAATATTCGGCCTTATGCACCGAGGATATGCAGTGTGTAGGCAACCCTAAGTTGGAATGCCACACAGCGGGGGTCCAGCAAACCCCCGGTGACATTCACAGAAGGGATGTGAAGCCCCTGTGTACATTGTCCCCTGGTGAATCATGCAGCAACACACTATGGGTGGTCAGGTGATGTGTCTGTGGGTGTGCTTGCATTCCATGCCATTCAAGAGATGCAGAGTGCTGGGCAAGGGGGCACACAATATGTCAGCAGAGACCTTGCTGTATATGTTGCCTGCCCCTCACAGAGTACCCTGCAGGTTGTGGGATGAGGGGGCCCCACTTATCATGTCACCCCAACCCTCTGGCCCGACAGGGTGGGCTGTGGGTAGCCATTTGGCACATGCCTGTAAACATTTAGTATTGCTGTCCTGCACTGTCCCAGAATTCCCTGCTTGTGTGCAGCAGGGGATCCGCCAATGGACCTAGGACTGGCATCTGATTGGATGCTCACCTGTGTCTCTCAATTCACCCCCCATGACTGTGCATGCTGTGGGGGTGTGACCGCAGACAAGCACCCTGTGGGTGCATGTGGTTGTGCATATTGCGCACCCTGTGCCTGTCCACGGATGTATTGGTGCATAGGCCGCAGTGTACTGTCCTTTGAAGTTAGGAGGTTTTCTGTTGTATGTTGGAGCTGTTTTATCACATTCCTGTGGTATCTCCCTGCTTGCCAAGCCCCACTTAGCAAAAAAAGTTGGTGGCAGAGCTACTAAGGTCTACGGGGCAGTCAGTAGGAAGACTCACACCATGAACCCATTGATGGGAATCAAACCATGAATACCGAGTCCTGAAGGCTCTAAACAGTCAGCTAGGGGGACCTGTCTCCCACAGTTAGCCAATGCACAGTACATTTCTAACCTTCCTCCCACTTCAGCCTCTCACATACAGAGGGCACTCTCAACACCAGAGGACTCTTCAGTTGTAGCTTCTCACATCTAGAGCGCACGCCTCATGGATTGCTTATTTAAAAGCACAATCTCATGCACATAAGCACGTTTCACTCTCCTTACAAAACTACTCTAATTCATCTCATGTAAACCACTTTGTCAGGACTCGCAATTGCAGCAGCTGCCTCTGAGAGTACTTTAATTACAACACACACCTACTTATAGCACACCTGCTGCTTGGATTTCAAGACTGGGATTTTGAAGAGTAAGGCTGGTACAGCATATAATTACTGTCTTGCTATACTGGGCCACAGCAGTTGCAGAGTCCCAGGTGTTGACAGTCTGCTATTGTGATACAGAGCACCACGGGGCTCTTTTCCTGCTCTTATTCTGTGAAGCATGAAGAAGATAGGAGTACAGCTGACAGAATAACAAAGAAGAGTTTGCAACCTCTCAGTTTGTCATCTGACATTTAACCCTTGCATGGCCGCGGGCTGATGTATCAGTCCAAAATACCTATATGTTCTAATTCTGTCAGCAGCCTAAGGGTTAAAGATGATTTAAGAACTTTAAGTGTTTTGAATACTTTTCCAGGTAACATCAAGGGCTGAAAAAGGATAGTAGTGTAGCGATTTGGGGAAGTCTTTCTTTTTGTTCTTCCACTTGACTCTAGTTTCATTGGCCATTACTAAAGTGGCTTCCTGCTGGTACATGCATTTTGTAGAGGCAATACAGAACAGTTTTAAATAAATGTTCTGGCTGGCCCAGTGGTGCTCAGGGTTGAGGCCCTGGACATCACATCTTATGCCACACTGGAGGTCCAGGTTTGGATGAGGACTAGGATTGCTGGGGCAGAAGAGGATAGGGCATCTGGAGGACTGCTCTTCTGTCCTGGGAAGGAGGGTTACAGTGCTCAGTGTTAGCCTGGCCCCTAGCATTGTCTGGGGTAAGGCAGCCAGGGAACGGCAGCTATCAGTGTTCCACATACAGAAGTATGAGGGGAGACGTTGCTTGCACACTCCTTAGGGAAGAAAATGGGAAAATGGTTCCAGAGCGGCCGCTGACTCTCAGCCACCCGGTAGCCTTGCACGCCGATGAGCACCCAGGTCACACTGCCTCTGCACGAACAGAAGACCTGGTGAAAAATCAGGGAGATGGGGCTGTGGTGGGTGGCATCCTGGAGGGCTGCTCCGGGTTAGGAGAGAAACACCACTGACTACAAAACAAAAAAGAATGTTCTGTATCTTACAGACTCGTGCTCCCTCCATGTGATGGTATCCTCTCTTCTGAAGTGACACATGCAGGTTGGGCCCAAGATGAAAACAAGACCTTTTATTGCCACCCTCGAAATATGTTTTCCTCAATACATTTTTAAAAGATTTCCAGAATTCGGGGGGGTGGGGGGCTGGTACCCGAACCCTCCGCCGCATGCACCTACATGTTATGATATGCTTTGCCACTTTTTGCCACACCTTTTCTACAGAGATTAACCTCCCAGCCCAGTGTTGGCTTCCCTCCTCAGGTCTTGGGCAACTGCCCAGTCCCCCTCTACCACTACACTGCCACCAGTGCAGCTATGTTTGTGGCAGGATCCATTATGTGGGGCCAGAGTGTACCCAGACTCATTCTGATGGCACCGGCTGGGTTTCTCACCACTTTTGATCTTCCCTCCCACCATCCTCCGCCTGCACAATGGTACTGCTAGCCTTCAGAGTTGGCCTTGGACACCACAGCTAACTCAAGGGGGGGGCAAACTCCCTTGCCCTCCACAAGTGCCACTGCAGTGCCAGTTATTGCACCATCCCCCTCCCTGGGCTGGGACATGCTGTCATCATTGCACTGTTTCCTGGCCCAGCTGCCAGCCCCTAATCTGATCCAGAACCTGGATCCCCAGCATGAAAGCAGGATATGCCTCCATTGGGCAAATAGGCAATTCTGTTTTGCCATGTCATAGAATCCGTTTGCAGTTGGCCATAAAAAATGTCATTGCCACTTCTCAGACAGTAAGGAAGCACATAGGCTCCCTTACTAAATGAGACTACTTTATTAGGCCACCCTTACTGAATGGGACTACTTTATTAGGCTCCCATATGGAATGGGAATACTTTATTGGGCTCCCATATGGAATGGGACTACTTTATTAGGCTCCCATATGGAATGGGAATACTTTATCGGGCTCCCATATGGAATGGGAATACTTTATTAGACTCCCATATGGAATGGAAATACTTTATTAGATTCCCATATGGAATGGGAATACTTTATCGGGCTCCCATATGGAATGGGAATACTTTATTGGGCTCCCATATGGAATGGGACTACTTTATTATGCTCCCATATGGAATGGGAATACTTTATTAGGCTCTCATATGGAATGGGACTACTTTATTAGGCTCCCATATGGAATGGGAATACTTTATTAGACTCCCATATGGAATAGGAATGCTTTATTAGACTCCCATATGCAATGGGACTACTTTATTAGGCTTCCATTCTGAATCAGACTAGGCTTCCGCTACTTTATTTGGCTCCCTTAGGTATCAGCATTGACTCAGTTGGTAGCACAGCCTCCTCCTCTGGGCCAAATAGTCATGAGTTCTAGACCCACACTGGGATTGGTCTCATGCCATAAATGCTGGCACCCATGTGCAGAAGCAGGGGGTGCTGCACTGCTGGGGTGTGCCATCCTTTCAAAGAGACATAAAACCGAGGTCCCTTCTGCCCATCTCTGGTGCTGTCCTGGTGGGTAGCCAGGTGGGATTACAAGAACCCAAGGCACTTTTCATGAGAGCAGGGGTGTTTATTAGAAAAGAAAGTATTACAACAAATCAAAACAAAATCAAATCAAAAACAGTAATCTCAAAATTCTGAAATACATCATTAAGCTGTCTAAACAATCCTTTGAGTAATACATTTTGGGAAAAGGCTTGTCGTACAGAATTAATAGTTTTACATTCCTCCATATAATAGGTTGGTCTGTATCTGTTACCCAAGGTAAATATTCCCAAGTTACCCTTTTAGTAACATTGGTGTTTTTTGCATCTCTATTAGATAAACTTGTCAGATAGCTCCAGTTATTTTAGTTAAAAGTTCTACCTGTGTTTGTTTCTGTAGGAGTACAAAAAGCTACCTGTTGTTTCATATGTGCCATTTAATAATGGTAAAAACTACCCTTAGAGTGCTAGGTTCCCATTTTATCCATCTGGAGTCAAATTCACCATATATTAGGGTATTGTAATTTACATGCCTAAACTCGGGTTAATTCCATTCATCTGCTATCAGATCCCATAAGGGTGTTATAAAAGGGCAGGTAAAGAATAAATGCTCCATGGTTTCAATTTCATCTACATGTGTTGCCCTTGCACATATTCTTTCATCCTACTGCTTGTGTTTCTGACTGCCTTTGGCTTTAACGTTCAACTTTTCATGGCAGCATAGCCAGTGTATGTCCCACATATGAATAGAAATTCTCAGTTCTGTTAAAAGGAGATGAAGGGACGATAATAGTCTCGGGGAGCATTTTGAGAAGACATTAGGTTCTAAAAAATGGGAATCCATAATAGTAAAGTAATGATCTAGGTGCTGCTTATGTTCCAAGTTTTTAGTTTTAGGAAGCAATCTCTAACATACACTGGAGCTGTTCGGGCTTGTCTTATTAGTGTTAGTGTACCTAGTTCCCATTTATACCACCATGTGTGGCATGTCTCAGAAGAGAGGTTCCAATCCTTTGTTCCTATTACATAGCAAAGGTTTAAAATTGGATGTGAAAAATATTGAGTAAAAAAGGCGATTGGATCGATCATATCTAAGCCTCCCTGTTTAATTGGCAAGTAAGTCATTGCATATCTTTTTATAGGGTTGAGATGACTCCCCCATAAGGCTTGAAAGAAAATACTTAATAGTGTTGTCTCTAGGGTTTTGGGTGGGGGAAAGATGTGACTGACAAAAAGAAACAAGGGTAATAAAAAGGTTTTTTATCATAAATATTTTTTTTTTCTTCCCCACGGTCCAGCTTTTCCACTTAGCTACCAGAGCTCTACCTTGTTCAATTTTTGGTTCCCAGTTTAATTTGTCCATGGCTTGGTGTGGAATTGAATGTCCAGGACAGTAATAGGTTCTGTCAGGAGTGTAATACCAACTACCTAGGTAGAATGATTATTTAAGGTTCCTAGATACTTTCCTCTGCATTTCTCTAAGTTTAATGACGCTCCAGATAGTTTGCCGTAATCTGAGCATACATTTAAGGCTACTTGTACGGATGACTGATCTTTCAGCAATAAACAAATATCATCTGCAAATGCTAGAACTTTGTCCTGAAGTGGGTTATTCTAATTGGCAGTGGCTTAATATTTGCAGAGGTGTTGAACTTATATAGTAGAGGGTCAATGTAAAATGCATAAAGCAGGGCGCTGAGAGGCATCTCTGCCTAAACACCATTCATTATTGAAATAATGGGTCCGCACCACCCATTTGTAACTAGTCTATAGCTCCCTTATAAAAGCATTTTAACCACTGTATAAATTGTTTAGGTATACCATATTTTTCTGAAGTGTACCATAGGAAATTCTGATTCACAGAATCAAAGGCTTTACATTGGTCTAATGAGATCAGGAAGTCTTGAGTCACGTCCTCATTTCCCTGTTCAATAATTTCCCCAAGAAAAATTGGGTGGTCAGAGATTTGATGTTCAGGGATGGCATGAGCTTGTGCTGGACTAATGGTAGTTTACTCACCTGGTAAAGGTGATTGTGTTACTGTATATCCATATCACTCCCACTTCTTTACCTTAGGGTTATGTATGCCTGATAGGCTGCCTGATGCACATGTGACCTAAGATCATATTTCGATCCACCACCAAGCCCCCTCTTTATCCTTATTGTCCTCAGTTTCAATTCTTCCAGAACTGTGAAATAAATAAGTAATCTGCATGCACAGACAGTATATCATGCCTCCTGAGACAGATTGGTATTTTTACTTTAATGAATTTGTTTCAATTATTCTACACCTTAATCCACTCACTTGTCATAGTTAATGGCTCTATTCAACTTTCTGGTTGTTTTAATCACCTAGTATAGGCTCTTGGTCCATACATATTCTTAGGATAGTTACCCCAACCTTCTCCCCCGGGTGGGCTGGAGTGTCATGGATATACAGTAACACAATCACCTTTACCAGGTGAGTAAACTACCATTGTGTTGCCTGTATATTCATAGCACTCCCACTTCCTTACCTTAGGGTATGTAAGAAGCAGTGCCCTTCCGTTAGGGTGGGGTGGGGGAGCTAGCGGTTGTATTGTGTGAGAGAGTGGCTGTTAATAACACTTTTTGTCCAAATGAGGTTCTCTTAGGGATGACCGTGTCTAATCTGTAATATCTGATAAACATATGTATTGTCGACCAGGTTGCGGCTGAGCAGATTTCCTGGGCTGTTGCCGAGTTTCGCTCTGCCCATGATGTAGCCACCACTCTGGTGAAGTGCACTTTTATCCCCATGGGTGGAACCTTGCTACTTGTTCTGTATGATTCTGTAATTGTCTTCTTTAACCATGAAGCTATGGTTCCTTTTATGGCTGCTGATCCCTTCTTGTGTCCCATTGCCACCACGATGAGCCTCTCGGTGTTTCTGAGTGGTGCTGTTCATTCTATATATGTCTTTAGTGCCCTCTTTACATCCAGTGTGTGCAGGGCTTTTTTCTCTGTTATTAGTATGATCTTCATAGAATGTCGGTAGTTCTATCATTTGGTTGATGTGGAACTGAGAGTCTACTTTTGGTATAAAAGATGGGACTGTCCTGAGTGAGACTCCTTCAGGTGTAAATATTGTGAATAGTTCCTTACACGATAATGCTGTCAATTTGCAGATTCTACAGGTGGAGCAGATCACCACCAGGAATGCTGCTGTTAGGCCTAACCAGTAAATGTCAATGTCAGTTATTGGTTCGAATGGTGCTCTTGTGAGGGCATTACGTACCAATGTCAGGTCCCATGTTTGCACCCCCAATTTGCTGCGTGGTGTTATGTTTGTTGCCGCTTTTAAGAAAAATATGATGTCTGGATGAGAACCTGGGGTAACACCTTCTATGGTACTCACTGCTGCTGTGATGGCTGATAGCTGGACCCTTAGTGATGAGGGTGCTAATCCTTTTTCTAGGCCTTGTTGAAGATAAAGTAATATGTCAGATATTGATGTCGATTCTGAGGATATTTTCGTGGTGTCACACCATGTTGAAAAAAGGTTCCATTGCCTGGAGTAAGTCATCGTTGAGGTATTTTGTCAGGATTGTAACATCGTGTCTATGACAGTCTTATGGTTTCCTGTGTTTAGCAGTCTCTCCTTTTCAGGAACCAGGCCATGAGATTTAGGTTGTCTGGGCTGGGGTGTGTTATCGGTCCCTGTATGAATATGTCTGGTCGTACCGGCAGCTTTAGACTGTCCATTGCCATCGCCATGATTGTGGCAAACCATGGTCTCCTCAGCCAGCATGGTGCTATTAGGATTATTATCCTTCTTGATTGTTGTATTTTCAATAATACTTGTGTTATTAGCAGTAGTGGGGGGAAGACATATGAGTAGTCATGTGTCCATGGGATGGATACGGCATCCACTCCCATGGACTGGGGTTCCTTGAACCGTGAGAAGAACTTGTTTGACTGTTTGTTTCTGTAGGTGGCCATTAAGTCCATGGTTATTTTGCCCCACTTGTTCTGGACTCACTGGAAGGCTTCCATATGGAGTTGCCATTCTCCTGGGTGCATCTGTTCTCTACTCAACCAGTCTGCAGTTGTGTTCAGCTCTCTTGCTAGGTGTATGGCTGTTATGTGTCTTAAATTTCTTTGTGTCCATACCATAATTGTGTTCATCTCTCTTTGCAACCATTTGCTCTTGGTGCCTTCTTGTCTGGTTGCATATGCTACTGCTGCCCGGTTGTCCAAGCGTATCAGTACTGTTTTCCTGGTTATGTAAGTCTTGAATGCCCATAACGCGTTGTGCACTGCTCTCATTTCCAGTACACTGATTGGAAGTTTCTTCTCTTGGGGGGCCACTTGCCCTGTGCTGATTTGTACCCCATTGATGCTCCCCATCCCTACAGGCTGGCATCCATGTCTGTGGTGACGTGTGTTATTTTCAATGGCTTGCCCTTGGTCAAGTGATGTCTATTTGCCCACCATCGTAATGACTTTGTGATCTTGTCTGTCATTTTTATTTTCAGGTGCATGTTTTCCTTGGACAGGGAGCTGTACTGCAGTAGTAGTGTTTGTAGTAGGCACATGTACCATCTCGCCCAAGGTATCAGGTCTATGCAGGATGACATGCACCCTAGTACTCGCCATACCATTACCACTGTTGGTTCTGGGGTCTTTGCTAGTATTTGTGTCAAACTGATGAGATTGGATATTCTCCACTCTGTTGGTCTGACCAGGCCCTCCTTTGTGTCTATATTCACCCCAGGTGTTCTAGGTGTTGTGTTGGTATTAAACAGCTTTTGGCCAAGTTGATCATCCATCCGTGATCTGTAAGCACTTGTAGCGTCTGTCTGGTTGCCTTTTCTGATGCCCTTTGTGACCTTGTCCTTATTAGCCAGTCGTCTAGATGTGGTATGATGTGGACCCCTTGTTCTCTTAGCTTTGCTGCTATTACCACCGATATTTTTATGAATACCCAGGGTGCTGATGCCATTCCGAAGGGTAAAACTGTACTGGAATTGTTGGCCCAGGATCTGGAATCTTAGATATTTCATGTGTGAGAGTCACATTGATATGTGTAGGTATGCGTCTTTTAGATCTATTGACATGAGGTAGTCGCCTTGTCTGACTGAGTTCAGTGTGGACCTTATTGTCACCATTATTAATTTTTTTTGTCATTATAAATTTGTTGACCAATTTCAGATCCAGGACTGGTCTGAGGTCCCCTGTCTTTTTTGGTACCAAAAAGAATATCAAGTAGATGCCCTTTCTGGCTTCCTGTTGTACTGATTGGATTGCCCTTGATGTTAGTAGCGCATTTAAAATGTTTTGGACCTGTCTTACTGGGCATCTTCTCTTTGTTATGGGTGATACTACCAGTCTGTCTCTGGTTGGTATTTCCCTGAACTCGATGGAATGCCCTGTGTTACCACCTGGTTTACCCACTTGTCTGATGTTGTCCTTGCCCAGATTGAGCTGAACTGCTGAAGCCGCCCCTCTATTGGTGCGTCGTGAATGGTTTGAAGGAGTGCCGGATGATCCTGGTGTTGTGGGGTCATTAGATAGTCATTGGGTGAACCTTCTGGTGTTCCTCCCTCTTTGGTTAGTGGATTTTCCTCTTGATGGTCCTCCTTTGCTCCTGAAACTGGAGGCCCCTCTGTTCTGATAGTTGTACCTGCTTTGGTTGGTATTTTTCTTGTCTCGAAAGCTGTTACCTGGTCTTCTAGCAGGACGTGAACTGTATCTGTTGGATCAGCCCCTGTGTGATGGTAGGTATCTGAAGACCTTATCACTTTTGCTGTCCTTTCCTTGGCTTCTACGCCTCAGGAATTTGTGTAGACCCTCCCTGAAGATGCGTTCTCCCTTGAATGGGAGTTTTTGTAGTTGGGCCTTGTACTCGTCTGCATCCCAAAGTTTTAACCATAGGGAACGTCTAGCTCTATTCTCAACTGCTGATGACCTGGTGTTAATCTTTAGAGAGTTGATAGACATATCTCCTAGGTATTTTGCAGCTTGAAGTGAATATTCTAGTAGTTTGGCTTTGCGAGACTTAGGGGTTAGCTTCTTGCTAATCTCTTCGAGCCATCTAATTCACGCCCGGGTGGCATAGATGGCAGTTGTAGCTGCCCTGACTGCTTGTCCTGACATCTCATACATCTTTTTAAGCAGTTCCTCCATCCTTTTAGCCATTGAGTCCTTCAGTGCAGCTGTATCTCTTGCTGACAGAACAGTTCTTTTATTTAATTCTGTGATTTCTGGGTCTATTTTTGGTGCTGTGCACCATGTCTAGCCATATCCTCTTGTGATGGGTACATCCTATCCAGTGCACATTTTTCCAAAATTCTTGCTGGGTCAGTTGTTTCCCACTTCTTCATTATTATGTCTTTCAGGGCTGGACATACGGGGAAAACATTTCTTGTTTTGGTGGTTGCTGGAGCATAGAGTCCAGTTTACTTTCAGGTGGGGGTTGTGCTTGCTCGAATTCCAGAGTTGTACAGATCCACTTAACTAGGTCCATGATATTGTCAGTGGAAAATAGTTTTGATGTTATGAAGGAACCTCTGGTGTGGCAGGAGTGGGGGTCTCCTCCACCTCAGATTTGTGATTAGAATCGTGATCGCTTTCGTCCAGCATGTCTGATTCCCGCCTCCTCATCAGATGGTTTCGACTTGTGAGTCATTTAGATTGTCTGCCCTAGATTGAGAAACATAGAAACATAGAATTTGATGGCAGATAAGGACTGATTGGCCCACCTAGTCTGCCCATTTCCCTACCTGATGGATAAGCTGCAGATTCTAGTTAATCAACAGCTTACTTCCTCCTGCCCCCCACTAGGATTGCTTTATGTCTGTCCCATGCATTCTTGAATTCTCCCACTGTTCCTGACTCCACAACCCCCTCAGGAAGGCTGTTCCATGCATCCACAACCCTTTCTGTGAAAAAATACTTTCTAACATTACCTCTGAGCCGTCCCCTCTCTATCTTCAAATTGTGCCCCCTTGTTCTTGCACATCTCTTTTTCTGAAAGATGCTGCCCTCTTGTACTTTGTTAATTCCCTTGAGATACTTGAAAGTTTCTATCATGTCCCCCCTCTCCCTCCTTTCCTCAAGTGTATACATATTACGCTGCTTTAGTCTTTCATTGTATGTCTTCTGGTGCAGACCCTGCACCATTTTGGTTGCCCTCCTCTGAACAGCCTCAACTCTGTCTATGTCTTGTGGAGATGGGGTCTCCAGAATTGCACGCAATAGTCCAGATGGGGTCTCACCAACTGTCTGTACAGAGGGATAACAACTTTCTGTTTTCTACTGTTGATGCCTCTCCCTATGCAATCCAGTATCCCCCCGCTCTCCTTACTGCCTTTTCACATTGCTTGCCCACCTTTAGGTCATCTGATGTAATTACTCCTAGGTCTCTTTTGATTTTTGTTGTTGTTATTATCTCACCCCCCCACTGTGTACTCTTCCCCTGGGTTTTTGGTTCCCAGATGCATTACCTTGCACTTCTTTGCATTGAATCTGAGCTGCCATATATTTGACCATTCCTCCAATCAAGGGGTTGTGGCTTGAGTTATGATAGTATTATTGACCCTTCTGTCTTGATCTGTAGCCACTGTTCTGGGCTGTACCCCAGTTAGTTGCCTCGGGTTGCTCATGACTGCCATGTGCTCCAGACCTCAGAGCATGAAGCTTTGTTGGCTCTCCATCATGGTCGTAATATCTTTTTGGAGGGTTACTGTGGCTGGGTCAACTTGCCATTCCTGTCTTGGATGGCTTTATCCTGGCCTGACAAATTCTTGAGTATCCATCCCTTGCTCAGGGTTGTCCAGTTCACATGCTGGGCAAAATACCCCTCTTTGATGTGCCAATAATGGGGCCTCACAGAATTGACATTCCCTTGATTGAGACATCTGCAAGACATCAGGGAGTGTATTTTAACAATTAGGATTGTTTTTATTTCTTTTTTTTTTAAAACATTAACTTCTTATGATTTTATATTATGCTTGTACCCCCATAATTATAACGTTAAATGACTTGCTCAGGATCACACAGTATACAAGTGTGGGTTGATGAGATTCATACCCATGTCCTCAGGTCTGCTAGTTTGCAGTTTAGTGTCTTGAAACACTAAGCTATACTGCCTGCATTCCTTATGGCATGATCTTTGTGGGGGCATGGTTGTATATACAATGTGGTATATAATGGGGTAATTCCCTTTAAGAGGCAGTGCTCATGCCTTGTCCCCTTTATCTTATTCATTTGTAGCGATCACTTTAAAATGGTGGCCTGGAAACAGGAACAGGAGCCCTACCTAAGATGTTGCCCGTTCCTCGTGCATGCACGTATTGTAGTAGCGCCTCTACAAATATGGCGCTAGCCTTCCATCCACATAAGGGAATTGTCCGCTTATGCACGGACATGTCCTCCCTCGCCTAACATGGTGTCGGTTCTGTGAGTGCACATGCGCGGATGTAAGGACATCGGCGCGCATGCATTGAACGCTCAGGCCCATGAAATGGAAAAGAAGGCTACGGACTGGGCTCAATGGACCTGCTGCTATGGACTAATGGTGACTAGCTGTGTGGGCCACGTGGAATCCTGCCAGTAATTAAGGGAATCGCTAAGGCTAAATGACTTTCGGTGAGTGAGCAACTCTGAATCTGGACCAGTAATAAGATTTTTTTTTTCATACAGATTTTATGGTATTTTGGCTTTTTCTCCCCGATCCTGGCCCCCTACCTTGGACAAGCGTGCATGTGGAGGCATGCGCACACCACATCTCAAGGTGCCCTCCCTTCATGTCACCCCTGCTGCCTACGCTAACCACTGGATCTCCACCTGGTGGCAGCGGGACAATGGGGGGGGGGTGGGAAGCGGTGACCAGCCCAAGGAGAGGAGAGCTGCCTTCCAGCTTGATCAATCCTGCTCTGACCCTCCCTCCACTGTGCCGGCACCCCGACAACCTGAGTCCGTTAATGAACCCGGGTCGCCGGTGTAGCGTGAGGTAAGGCATCCAGCGTATCAGCTCTTAGCGCCACCGGGCTGGCTACTAATGAGATTTTTTGATCAGGAACAGTATGAGTGATTTTGGACTCAGAATAGTGTTACTACCCTTTTACTAGCGTCTTATCTCTGTGGATGTGTCCAGGCACAGTGCAGCTTCATGCCGCTATGTGAGGGGGAGTGAAGTGCTATTTTCCATAGCCATATTTTGAACCTGAGGGGACAGGTTCTGTCTTATACATTTTTTAACATCTTTCCTTGTGCCCTCAAATTATGTCGTCACTGAAGCAGGGACTACACATGTGATAAAGCTGGATATCCTCGCTTGGGAGGGAGGTATCTGGCTGTGAATGCTGGCACCAATTTGAAATATCAGTATTGGTCAGACCACAATTGCCTTCATTCTTGTAATTCTGCACTAGTTCCTAGAAATTCTGTCTGCTTTACATTGCCCGATGCTGAAAGCCGTTCAGATTTCTAGATAGGGCTCCTGTACTAGACAACAATTAATCAATTAATTAATTCCTTCTGTTATTATATCAATATGCATTGTATCTTTTACCAGTCTTAACTGTCTGAGTATAAGTAAATTATCTGATTACCTTAAAATTAAGATCTCTAGCACTGGAGCTTGGTGAGGTGCTGTAGCCTGATCATATGCACATAAAAAACTGAGGACAGTAGGGATACAGAGGGGTCTTGGTGGTGGATTGAAATACAATCTTAGGTCACATGTGCATCAGGCAGTCTATCAGACATACAAAACCCTAAGGTAAGAAGTGGGAGTGCCATGGATATACAGGCAACACAATTAGCTCTTGTGAGACTTGAAGCAGTCTATTGTTTAAGATTTTAGCCAATATCTTAAAATTGGTATTCAATATGCTAACGGGTCTCAAATTCTGCATATTTTTCCTATCTCATTTTTTATGTAAATAAATTAAGCTACCTTGTCTCGTAATCCAAAGAAGTTCTTGTGAGGTAAGAATAAAATTAAAGACTAAAGGGTGTTCTGTTTTCAACTGAGGTCCTAGAAATTTATAAATTTCACTCGTAAGGCCATCTTTTGCTGGGGATGTATTATTTTTTAGAGAGGAGATGGCATGCATTACTTCTGTTTCTGTGATGTCTGCAGTTAGGTTTTGGCCTTTGCTTCTGAAAGAGACGGTAACTGAATGTCTGAAAAAAACTGGTCTTGCTGGTTGCTTGGTTGAAAAGAGGTTTGAAACAAGTCTTTTGTATAGAGTATTGTGTGACGATTTCTTGTATGGCATTATTCCCAGTCTGATAGGTATTTTGGGCATCTAACAGTCCTTCCACCTTTTTCTTTTGAGTTCTGGAAGAGCAGATTTCATAGGGGTAAATGGATGAAAAGCTACCTTGTGTGTTAAATGATTGTTGGAGTTTTAGAGTTTCAGCCTATTTTTTATGGTATTGAAACATTTTGTGTCTTATTTTTTTAATTTTTTTAGTAATATAATTTTTATTTAAACAAAAATAATTTGGCAGTACATTTATGATGCAGTTCTTCCATACCACATTGGATCAAAAATTGAGAAAGTGAAAATAAATAAAATAATCAAAGTAATCTCCTCCCCCACCAAAAGACCTTAATACAAATTAGACATTGCTGAAATGGATTTCCTTAGGATAAGAATCATTTATATAATATTTTGCAGTGGTGGAATGTTTGCTTCTAATTCTCTCCACGTGGTACCAGAAAGATCATCATGATTGTCCTCTAATTCAATATTAATTTTTTGAATAGTAAGTTTTCATGAAAGTGAACCACCATCTATGATAGTTAATTTTATCTAGGTTCACATCTTTCCAGCTCGCTAATGTAAGTCTCTTTAAGGCCATGGAGGCCAAGGCTATAATTCTCTGATGGGATGGTAGTAAATTGAAGGATTGAAAAAAGTTGAATATATAGATCTCCATCGTACAAGGAATGTCTGTTTTAAGCCAATCAGAAATAGTTTTATTAATTTTTTGCCACCAGGGATAAATCTTGGGGCATGCCTGTAGACAATGGGCCAAATCCCCTTTCTGTTTGTAGTCATGCCAACATAGGTTAGGGTAATGGTTATTTATCTAATGGATTTGTGCTGGTGTATAATAGGCTCTGTCATTGATATTTCTTTGTATGGATTTATTTCTTGCAGATACATAGGTTCTGTTTCCAAATTGTCTTATTTGTTCCCATTGCCTATGATTCAATGAAAGTAGGGATTCCATATTCCATTTATTATTCATTTTATTGTTTATCACAGTGCTGGATTTTATTATTTTGTTATAAAAATAGGCAAGCATTTTCTTTGATTTTTGGTCTATAAGGATGAATTGCTCTTTCAACATAGCAGCCAAATTGGATTGGGGTTGGCCAAATAGTGTCCAGGTTTTTAGAAATGTTTTCTTTAATGTGTAATAGTATATTAGATTCCATCTAGGAATTTTAAGCAAGTCAAGTAGTTATTGGTAAGTGACAAATTCATCAGGCCTCTCCAACAAAGAATGTTTTTTTATGCAGGATGTTAAAATAAGATATCTTTTGTACATTCCCCACTATTATTCCCATAAGATATTTTAAAGAAACGCCAAGGCAAATCCATGGAGATGGGACTTTTAAAGTACTTTAGAGCTAATTGGAACCATGTGGACAGAAAAGAGGATTGGGACCTCATGATTTCAGGTTTAAACCACAATTCAGCAAAAGTGTTATTGGGGTGAGATTGGCCATTTTGGAAGAAAATGTCTTTATAGAGCGTTGGGTCCGGAGACCCTTCGAAGGACCATTGATAGTTTAAAACAAGAATGTGAGCCACTGCATAGATCCCCCCAGCTTTCTTGTAATAGTGATGGATTTCCAAGCTATATGTGGGTTCCCCCCTCCAAATAAACTTTTTAAAGATTATTTTAAGGTCTTGGACCCACTCAATAGAAGGAGGACCAATGATGTTCTGTAGAATAAAGATTAAGTGTGGCATTGCCACCATCTTAATCATGTCTGTACGTCACCAGATAGATAAGATTAAATATTTCCAATTATCTAATAATGTTGTAATTTTATCTCTGACCTTATTGTAATTTATTTTTATATTGTTTTCTTGGTTTGGTGATAGGTAAAGACCCAAATGTTTAATGTGGTCCTGAATCCTAAAGTCCTGGACGAATTGATCTAGTGCTTCGGTTTTATTTTTTGAAATTCTCATGATGACTGATTTATTTTTGTTTATTACATAACCAGAAATACTGGCATATTTATCAATTTCCTCCCAAAAAGTTCTTAAGGACGAGTTGATGTTTTTATTATTAAAAGAATATCATCTGCAAAAATGCTAAGTTTAAGTTGCTGACTTGGTAACTGCACTCCTTCTATTGTAGGGCACCTACAAATAGTATTTAATAGTGGTTCAAGTGTGAGGATGATGAGGGTAGGAGAAAGGGAGCAGCCTTGACGTACCCCATTCAGCATGGTAAATTCTCTGGATAAAAAATGATTTATCTGCAGCTTAACTTTGGTTTCAAAGCAAAGCTTTTTAATTATAGTAATAATTTCGTTAGGTATACCCCAATACTGTAAGGTTTTAAACATAAATTGTCTGTCTATTAAGTGAAAGTCTTCTGTGGTGTCTATAGCAACAGTATAGTAAATATCATTAGTATACTGGAATTTGGTATTAAGTAATTGTATTATAGCCTGAATTTTGTTATTTACTTATGATATTTTGTGACCTGAAATTAACCCATACTGATTAAAATGAATATAATTTTGAGTTTGGGACTGTATTCTGCTATTTATTATTTTTGCCAGCAGTTTATAATTAGCATTTAGAAGTGCAATCGGGCAGTAGCTATCTGGTGAATTGATGGTTTTTTCAGCCTTATGGATAAGGATGACTTTGGCCTGTTGCATGGATGGGGGAGTTATTATTCTCTGTGGCTAAAATTTCAAATAGCATTTTCTTGAGCCAAGGAGCTAAAATAGAATCAAAAGCAATGTAAAACTCATTGGCTAGGCCATCTAAGCCTAGAGTTTTGTTTTTGGGGAGTGTTTTTATAGTTTCTATAATTTCTGTAATGGAGAATTGATTGTTATGAGAGATTTTAATTGTGACTGGGGCACTGATCATAAATCGTTTAATATTAGGGATTCTCTTTTGGATTTAGGCCTTCATCAGATTATAAAGGAAGTTACAAGGCCTAGTTATAAATCAAGCACAGGCATGGTGTTGGACTGGATACTGGTCACTCACCCCGACAGGATTCTTTTTTCGGGGGCCCTGTCTGACAATATTAGTGACCACTGTCCCATCCTCTGTGGCTGGTCCTCAAAGTCTGTGAAGTCCCCCCTCAGATTATTGAATTTAGGACTTTTAAATATCTTTCTTCTGCACAAGTAGATTCTGCCTTTTCTGAAGTTGACTGGTCCCCTTAAGAATCCCTTTCCGATCCTTCCTTAATGCTTACCTATTTCTCTGATGCTATACAGAGTGTAGTAAAAAAGATTGCCCCCATGAAGCGTATGAGGATTAAGTTAAATAAGCAACCTTGGGTCTCTCCTGAATTAATTAAATTAATGAGGTCTAGGTATAGGAGCTGGTGAGTCTATAGGAAGCATAGAGATGCATCTTTATTGTTGGTCTACAAAGTATTGCACAGTAAGTGTAAAGCTGCAACCAGGAAGGCCAGGTCTCAGTTTTTTCTCACTGCTCAGTAAAACTCTTGTGGGAATTCCAGGAAAACTTGGGGCGTGTGTAATCAATTGCTGGGCAGGCAAAAGAAACAATCTTCAATTTCTTTATTGAAAGATAATTCCCTTACTAGTAATCCAGTGGTCACAACTGAGGTCTTCAATAATTATTTTGGAGACCTTAACTCCTTTAGGTCCCTCTTTCCTCTTATTGTAACACATGATTGCACTTTAGTCAGCGATGATTGCACCCCTAAATTTTACTTCAGGAGTGTTTCTCCTGAATTGATTGTTGATTATGTTCCTTAAATGAATCCTCAGCCTCTACCTTGCTCTGATGGTATAGACTATAGGATTGTCAAACCTGGCATTAAGTCTTTGGCTCTTCCACTTTCTTTTATCTTTAATGTCTCCCTCTGTTCTGGGTAGTTCCCCATCCAATGGAAAAGTTCCATTATAAACCCCATTTTTAAGTCTGGGAATCCTAATCTACCATCAAGTTATCGTCCCATTTCTCTTCCCCCTTCCTTATCTAAAATCCTCGAAAAAATTGTTTTTGACCAGAGGTTTGATTTTCTTAAGAAATAAAATCTGTTGACGCCTTTTCAACAAGGCTTCAAACAATCTCTTGACACTGAAATGGCATTGGTGGAGTTCACTAGCCATATACAGAGTGCCCTCGATAAAGGGCACTCTGTTGCAGCAGCATTTGTGGACCTCATCAAGGCCTTTGACCTTGTGGAACACAGCTTGTTACTGGATATTCTTCTAAGTCTGCACTTCTCTTTAGATGTTGTTTTGTGGTTCTCTAATTATTTAAGTAACCGGGACCATGCTACTTCTCTGGACGGTTCTATCTCTCAACCTAACCCCATTGTCGTGGAGTCTCCCAAGGTTTAATTTTGGGACCTTTGATCTTTTCATTACACATGAATTCTGCCCCTAGTATTTGCTCACAGACCTCCATTACTATGTATGCTGATGATGCTGTACTATTTGGATCAGCTTCTAAGCATAATGAAGCCATAGCACGGGTTCAGACTGATTTTAATTTATTCCAAGCCTGGCTTCATGAGAATCACATGGTACTGAATGTTAATAAAACTAAATGTATGGTCTTCTCAAACAAACTAAGTGCTGAGGACCTCATTCCTCTTGAGGACCTAAAAGATACTCTTATTGAATTTGTTGATCATTTTAAATATTTAAGGGTTAACTCTTGATTCTAAACTATATTTTGAGAAACATATAACTAACATTAGGAAAACCATCCCTCAGCGACTAGGGGGCCTTTACTGTATCAAATCCTGTCTTACAAAATAATACAGATTTTTGTTAGCCCACAGTTTTTATTTAGTAAGCTAGATCATGGTTTACTTATTTATTCATCTGCTGGTAATAAATTATTGTAACATCTTAGGGTAACCTATTACTCAGTTCTTAGGTTTATGTTGCAGGCTCTGTATCGTACTCACCACTGTTTTCTTTTGCAGACGTCAAATTGTCTATCCCTCGACCATAGGATCCAGTTTAAATATTGTGGGCTAGATATTCAAAGGGGTTGCACCTGGTGCAACTGAGTTGTGCCAGTGCAACCCCAGAAATGCACCCCAGGGCAGTATTCAACAGAGGGACTTGCACAGCGCAATTCCCGATGTGCTGGGGTGAAAAGATAATGTATATGGTGCATCCCCAGGGGGCATGCCCAGGCATATGTGGTGCATCCTGATATTCAGCCTGGGATGTGCAGCACATATGCCTGCACAACCCTGAGATGTGCTGCATACCGATGCCCAAAGTTGAGCCTGAAAAATACGGCTGAAATGGTGGCCACCCACAGGTGAGCTGCTGTACTGCAAGGCGCAGCACAGCAGCCGCCAGCCGTGGGTGGCCACCCGCCCACTCAGTACGTCGTGCAAAAGCACCCATATCATCCCTGGTGGTCTAGTGGCACCCCCATCCCTCCCCGTAGCCTGATTGTTGTAGAATAAAATCACAAGTCTTCCCTGGTAGTCTAGTGGCACCCCCTTCCTCCCTGTGGCCTTGATCGCCATAGAATAATGTTTTAAATCTTCCCTGGTAGTCTAGTGCCACCCCTCTCCCTTCCCATAGCCCGATTGCCTAAACTAAAATAAATATATATCCCTGGTAGTCCAGTGGCACCCCCCACCCTCCTGATGCTCCAATCCCGTGCAAAGTGCAACTCTGTACTTCCCTGGTAGTTCAGTGACCCACCCTCCCTGTAACCCGACGCACATTGTTAACCCTCTGGTGGTCCAGTGACACCCCACCCACACAGGACCCCTCAGCCCACCCAGCTCCCCGTCATCGGGTTGGCAGCAGCATACCCACCTGACACCTCCACAGCTGCCCGCCAACTGACAGCTACAGTATGGGCTGCAATCCCATTTGTCCACACTGTGGATCAATGGGCCTGCAGTGCATATTGTAATAGTCATTCACAAATATGTGAATGAATGACTTCATGGGCATGCTGCTGCCCACCGATGATGGGGGTGGAGCTGGATGGGCCGGGGTGGGGTGCCACTGGACCACCAGGGAGGTTACCTAACATACGATCGGTGATCAGGGTTACGGGAGAGGTGGGGGGACCACTAGACTACCAGGGAAGTACAGAGTTGTACTTTTATGGGGATTGGAGCATCAGGAGGGGTTGGGGGACCACTTGACTACTAGGGAAGTACTGAGTTGTACTTTTATGGGGATCGGAGCATTGGGAGGGGTAGGCAGTACCACTGGACTACCAGGTGTATATTTTTATTTTATTTTAGGCAATCGGGCTACGGGGAGGGAGGGGGTGCCATTAGACTACCAGGGAAGATTTAAGAAGTTATTCTATGGCGATCAGGGCTACGAGGAGGGAGGTGGGGTGCCACTAGACTACCAGGGAAGATTTAAAAGGTTATTCTATGGTGATTGGGCTACAGGAGGGAAGGGGTGCCACTAGACCCCCTCTGGCAGCACCACATGCTGTACAGGGTGCCATGCGCATTTCACTGGCCTGCCCTGCACAACTCATGCAAATGGGGCCATAATGACATGCAAATGGACCCATTTGCATACTGCTGGACTGTTTTTTTTTTGTAAAGCTTTTATTTTGTCTGGGAACATTAGCATTTCATTTTGCATGTTAGATAAAGACTGCTTAATTTCGGAAAGCTCTTGCTTTAAGTTAACGTTTTTAGTGACCAGGGTCTGTGTTATAGCATAATAAGATTCAGGTTTTTCTCATATAGCTAACCTGCGATTCATATTTGAAGAAATCTGATTCACTTTAGCTAAAGGGGTTCTTGCCCATTGCAGGGGGTCTTTTGAATCAATATTTCCCCAGCATCAGAACTTGTGCTACTATCGGGGTCTTTTAAATTTTCAGTTATATTTTCTGCTCCTGAGGTCGATGCTAACAAAGGCTTATTCGAAGGAATTTCAATTAAGGTGGGGAAGGGGGGAAGATGAGCTTGATTCCAAAACTGCTGTCCCTGCATTGTTTTTTATTTCAGTTTGCTTGTTAATGACAAGTTCTGGCATTATGGCAGGTTTGGTTTAAAGATGAAGATAGAGTGCTTACTCTCTCCATCCCATCTGTTAATTTGTTGGCTTCTTGTCGAATCGTAAAAGAAGGTTCTACAATAGAAAACTGGGCAGTGTTATTTGGATCCTCCATAAAACAAGATGCAGAGTCAGTAAGCATCTCCTGGTTAATCGCAAAGTTTGTGTTGCAATCATTCCTATCCAGGGGTACACCAGCATGCTACTCCGGCATCTTCAGCTGGACCCCTTCAGTCACAATTAGTTGATTAATTGGAGCTTTCTCAATAACCCCCCTTAAGAGACCTTGGTTGAGGTATTTGAAAGACCGGGAACAGGCATACTTCCGTGGCTGTACCTTCTCCTTCTAAATTTAAGACATTTGGATTCAGTAGTTTAGCAGGTTTATTCTTTGCTACTCCAGCCAGGGCTTTCTTTGTTGCAGTTGCATTAAGTGTGTTTTGCACTGTTTACTTGTGCCAGTTTGGCTAATAAAGTCAGTTACAGCATCTGAATGATGTGCACAGCTTCTTTTTTCGCTTTTGGAGTGCAGTCGGGGTGTTTCTTTGTTTGCTGAGTTTGAGGGGTTAGCCACCCCTTTTGGCGGCTCCTGTCTATGACCTTCACTGAAGTGCAGCTGTGTTGGTTTGTCCGTGGTTGTGTACTGCACTTTGCCACTTTGTGCAGCACTAACACAGCCCCTACATTCCTACATATATTGCACTATGCATGTGGGCACAGTGCATGTACAAATATATCCCGCGTGCTAATTAGTGCATGCAGTATAATTTGAGCAACATAACTGGATATCTTTCAATATGAGGCCTGAAATGCCTTATGGTCTTATATGTGTATTAATTAGGAAATGTTGGAGAGAATCGTGCCATGCAGGAAAAAAAACGTTTCATAGTATATAAATAATAACTGTGAGTTACAAAAAATGTTTCTGTGAGTACTATTTGTTGCAGACTCACAGCATCTCTAAGAAATGGTAGGCGGCACTGAGCACACAGTGTTTGCAGTCAGATTATTATTTTGGAAAGGTTTTATAGTGCTTGGGTGGTTTTGGCTGTTTGGTCATATCTGCCTAATGACTGGGTTTTGCTTTACTTTCGTACAAATAAACGCTAGAACTGTAGTTATTTTATTACCTTTCGTTCCAAGTTGAACTTGTAATAGGCATGCTGCTGCCTGGATAATGTATCACAAGCAGTTCGATGAGATTTATTGTACAACATGGTGGTGAAGGTTTAGAAATAATGTGATGGGGTTTTAGTTTCAGCAAGAAGTAGATTTGTTTTACTCCTCACAATATCTTCAGTTGCATGTCTTACTGAGCCAGCCTAGCTCAGTCCTTTGTGCTAGTTTTTTTTTTTTTTTTTACATTTGAAGCCTCGTGTTCTCTAACTCATTGATCTCTCTCCCTTGTGTCTCATACAGAAGAGTCTACACCAGAGGGAAATGGCTTTCGGTACCACACATTGACCGGATTACTCTCCCTAACTTGCACTAAAACAAACAAACAAAAACATTTGGGCAGATTGATCATGAAATAATAAAGGAATAATGGTGAGTGATAGGTGTAGCTTGGGATAACATCCCACCTTGGGTGGTTGGGCCCGAGGCCACTGGCCGAGGGCATCCAACACCCGAGAAGGGATGTTATCCCAGCATAACACCCACCCTGGAGGGCATTATTCCTATTATACAATGGCTCGTTGTTTTATACAGAAAAAAATGAATTTTAAAGAATTTTATTTAGTGTTTAAAAATATTTTTCTAAGAAAAGATGCAGGTAATGCATGGTTGTCCTCCAGCATGCCATCAGCAGGGATGTTATGTCAGGATAACATCCCTGCTGTGATGTCCAACTGACCAATCAGGAGCCAGGATTCTTTCTTGCCATTGTATAATAAAGAATCAAAGTCCTAGGAATGTGACTGTGCCTGACATTGTCGGCAACCCTCAAGGCAATTCTGTCAGTGTGCAGCGCTCATGGTGTGCGTGGCAGACAAAACTGACAGGTGGCCCCTCCTTTACACACAGAGTGAGTACTTTCACTTGCTTTTAATTAATGTGCTGGTATCTTTGTTTTTAAAGTTATTTCCCCCTAATTTTCATTGGTCTCTGACTTTCTCCAGTCTTGGCTGAGTGCCGGCATGGAGTCCTCTCCTCTTAAGCCATGCTGATCCACCTGCATTGCTCACACTGAGCACGCCTATTTATAACTCCCTCATAGCGGCATCCAGCTGGAGGAGCAGGATTCACAGTGAGCAACTGCTGGCTACATCGATTGTGTGGTGTGACACCCAAGATCCCAGCGCTGGCAGCAAGCAGGAATCAAAGCAACATGACAACATTAGTGTAAGTGCCTGACCTGAATACACTGATCTTACTTTGAGAGGGTTCCTGCAGTAAGTCATAACATATAGGACTGCGCCCCTGGTGTCAGGACCGCATGGTAGACTTTTGCTAGCAATATCTGGCAGAGAACTGCCCACCCGATGTCACGTGACCGACATCAGCATAACCCTATATAGTAGGTGGTCCCTGTGCCTGTCTTCCTTTTCTTTCCTGCCGTTGACCTGCGCAAGGACCTCCGCGGTGAATGTTGCTCCAGTCGATCGCCATCTTGTCTAGTTTTAATAATTATTTTCTGAATTTCTAGTCCGTTTTTTCGCTTCTTTTATGTCTTCTCTACCTCCGACTTTGAAGGCCAAGAAGAAGTGCGAGATGTATGGCGCATGGATCCCTCACAAAGATGGCCACCGGCACTGCCTTTTTTGCCTAGGCTCAAGCCACGATACCGTGGCCTGCCCTGATTGCAAGCCCTTCAGTCAGACCATGTGCAAACGTAGACAGCAAGCCTTGGAGGCCCATCCTCTCAAGTCCAGAATGGCCACCCTGGAAAAAGAGATGCAGAAACTGAGGGATTCCACTTCTTCCCCTTCCTCAGAGTTGAAAAAGAAGAAAAAAGATAAAGAGAAGCATAGGGAATGGGAGCATTTGGAAGACCAGGACTGGGTCTCCTCCAGCAAGCCCTGTATGAGCAA
The DNA here is from genome assembly GCA_016271365.2 of Neoceratodus forsteri. Lineage (NCBI taxonomy): Eukaryota > Metazoa > Chordata > Ceratodontiformes > Ceratodontidae > Neoceratodus > Neoceratodus forsteri. Next base: position 1,544,248,171 of record CM028131.1, on the reverse strand, counting down.
CGCCATTCCCCTGCCACCTGCCCTTGTGGTTGTCCAGGTGGTGACCGGGACCTCTCCAGGTACCTCTGCTTCTTTCCAGCCCTTTAAAATGGACTTCAACCAGATGACTTCTACCGGTAAGTCGTCCGCCGTCTCCTCCAGTGAATTCCCGGTTCTTACAAGTAAGTCAGACTTTCGGTTCTTCTGGAGCACACCCAGTTGTCACTAAGATGGATTCCTGCCAGGCTGGAACCCGCGCAACGCCTGCCGATAAGTTGGTCGAGGGTTCCCCCCTCGTCCACCTGGCCCCTCCTCCGTCTGATAAGTCAATTACCAGGGCTTCTGATGACCTCCCAGATGTAGCTCACCCATCGGGGGCTGACACTGCTTCACCCATCACCCAGTTGAGCTTGCTGACCTCTCCCGGCCAGCCCTCATCCCGGACCCCCCCCCCCAGTCAGGAGCCGTTCTCTCCACCTCCCCCAGTGGAACCTCCAGACCCAGAAATTCTGACTGGGACAGATGAGGAAGAGGGTCTCCTGGAAGTGATCTTCTTCTCACCCACTCCAGTGGTTGTACCCCTGGTTACTCTCTCGGATACTCTCCCGGGGACATTGATGCCAGACCCGGCTCTCACACCAGCTCCGGGAACTATCCCTGGTACAGCAGGTATGATATTGACTCTGCCATCAGAGTTCCTTCCATTGGACATCCCCAATCCATCGCATGGGGCTCCGCCAGATAACTTACATCAGCCATCAGAACCCTTACGTTTGCCCCTGATGCAAGCTAATCTAATGCCGGGCCCAGCACCAGAGCTCTTGACATCTGCTATCCCGATGCCAGGCAGTTTTCTAGGTCCATCCAGACCTCCGGAGGATCACGGTCACCTGCCAGGCTGCTGCCCTTATCCGGGGTTTCAGATGCCGGCCTATCCTTCGTCAGGCCTGACGATGACTCCTTTTTCCCAGGCCTACTATCCTGGGTATCAGGCTCGTGGCTACTTTTATTATCAAGGGTTCCCTCCTCCTCAGTATCCTGGGTTGGGCACGCATTTCTACCAGCCTTCATCTACCCCTGTTCCGCCACTTCCTCCTCAACCAAAACAGGACTTTTAAACCTTGATTCAGTCCTGGTGGCAGGATGCCAGATCACAGCTGGTGTCTGATTTGGAGAGAAGACTGCTGGCCCCGGTGGTTTCACCCACCCCCCGCTTAATTTCACAGGTCAGCTCTGTTCAGTCCACAACAGTGCACATTTCTAGAGGAGCCTCTCAACAGGTCACCCTATCTGAAATAGGAACCCTCAAAGGGGAGGACTCTTCTGATTCTAGGGAAGATTCCTGTGATTCTTCATCTGGGGAGTAGTCTGGAGCTACTGCAGCCAAGGGCAAGGAGTTGCCCAAGTCACCCCATGAAGACCCTTCCTTTACCGAGCTACTCCACATTATACAACAGGCTGATGGTTGGAATGTGGAGGAACAAGACCCCAAATGAAAACGTCTAGCTGAACATCTAGATGTGGAAGACGTATCCCCTATTCCTGTTCCTCCTTGGACAGCCCCCCATGAGGACCTCACCACTACCATTTGGCAGCTGCCACATTCCGTCCCGGCTGTCCCTAAGAAGGCAGACCGAATCCACCACACGTCTGAGGGCATTCTCTTCTTGGATTCTCATCCTAAGGCAGATTCTATTGTCATAGCAGTGGCTCAAGATTGTTCGGTAAAACCGAAACACATGAGCACCTCTCCCCAGACAAAGAATCCAGGCAGCTTGACCAATCTGGAAAGAAGGTTTTCACTTCCTCCACTTGTGCACTCTGTTCACTTAACTACGTTGCACATGGTGAAACTTGAATCCCGCACCCAGTCTATCAAGGACTTGGAGCTCAAGGCAGAATTAGCCAAGGACTTGCACCTGTCTAAAATTTCTTGTCAACACCCACTCAGGGCCATGTATGATTCGTGGATGCAGTGGCTTGTTCTTCCACCACAGCAGTTAGCCTAAGAAGGCATGTGTGGCTGTGTATCTCTGAATTTTACGCAGATGTTTGGGCAGCCATCCAAGATGCCCCCTTTTGAGGGTCGGTCCTTTTTAAGGGGATACCAAAGATCTCATCACAGGCCTTCAGGACAGTGGCCAGACCCTGAAATCCATGAAATCAGTGTATAGATCGGGCTTCCAGAAAAAGCAGCCCTTTCATGTCCAGCAGAAGAGACAAAACAAACAATCCTTCTCCAGGCGTCAGAACAAAAGGAGGGCACAGGGGCCTACGATCTCCTCCCCTCCTGCCTCCAAAACACTGAGGGCAGCTGGGTGACCTCTCCCCCATCCCTCTTCTTCTTGATTCATATGATCCTCCCCTTTCTCCGCTCCTAAACTGCATGGATCCAGTGGGAGGAAGGTTCACCCTACACCTGCAAGACTGGAAGGGCATAACGTCAGATGCATGGGTCCTGCAACTCATCTCAAGAGGCCACATCATAGAGTTTCTGGAGAGTCCTCTGGACTCTCCTCCAGGTCATTCCCATTACTTCCCAAACCAGATGTTTCTGGTCGCGGAGGAGATTCTCAAAAATCAGCCATAGAGCCAGTACCCCGGTCTCAGAGAGGTAAAGGGTTTTACTCCCATTTCTTCCTGGTCCTGAAAAACACAGGAGACCTCAGGCCTATCCTGGACCTCAGTCAGCTGAATCTTTTTGTAGAATACAAAAAGTTCCACATGCTGACAGTGCAGGGTCTTCTGCCCTTACTGCAGAAAGACCATTGGCTCTGTGCACTGGACATGCAGGATGCCTACTTGCACATTCCAATATTCCCCTGCCACTGCCGGTTCCTGTTTTTTCTTTTCCAAGGGAAGCATTTTCAATTCAAAGTTCTCCCCTTTGGACTTTCTTCAGCACCCAGGGTTTTCACCAAGTACCTAGCAGTGGTGGCAGTAGCGCTTCACCATCGGGACATTGCAGTGTTCCCTTACTTGGATGATTGGCTCTTAGCGGCCCCATCCAGAGAGAGAGACAGCTTGGAGGAGTAACTGTCCTTCATGCTGGACTTTTTCTCCAGATTGGGGATCACAGTCAATCTCCCCAAGTCGTCCCTGACCCCCTTCTAGTGACTTTAATTCATTAGGGTGGCCTTGGACATGGTCCAGTGCAAAGCCTTCTTGCCCCCCGACAGAGCAGATACTCTGAGGGAGCAAGTCAGTCTTTTACTCTCCTCCAGGCACATTCCTGCCAGGGCATTCTTGCTCCTTCTTGGCCTCATGGCAATGACCATTTCTACAGTCCCCTTGGTCAGATTACACATGAGGGTCACCCAATGGATGTTACGAGTCCAATGGGACCAACGCTTGGACAACCTGAATTATCCAGTACTGGTGTTCAGCGCACTCAAGAAAGACCTCTTAGGCGGGCCTGGTGATGCAGGCGGTTAAGGTGCTGGCACCTTACCTCATGCCACGTTGGTGACCGAGGTTCAGCAATGACCTTGGGCTGCCGGGGTGCTAGCTTGGGAGGGGGAGGGTTGGAACAGGATTGAACCTTGGCTCTCCCTTCCATGGTGGATGCCTGCTCTGCCATAGTCTCGCTCCCACTGGGTGGAGGCCCGGTGGGTAGCATATGCGGTTAGGAGTGGTGACGAAAGTCCAGGGAGAAACATAGAATTTGTTTATTTTTTTTTAACTTTTTATTTATTATTTTAGATGAGACATATACATCTTTTCTCATACAGGGTAATAATAGAAGAGCAGATTACAAAAAATATGATATTCATATTTGCCCCCTGTAATCTTATGCAGTAGGAATGGGGGGATCCAAGAAGAGAAAAAAAAAAGACAATTTAAAGTCCATTATTAGATCCAGAACTGCTAGCCATCTCAGCGGCTATGGAACGTCCATATTTAGGTAGATCAAAAAGGAAAGGAAAAAGCATTCTCCAAGGAATGCTATTTATCCATACATACATAAAAAGAAATAACAGGAATGAAAATGCAATACATAACGTCTGCAATCTAAATCATTTGAAGTTACTGAGAAGATCCTTCAATAATCTTTTGTCAAAAATCCAGTGTTACCCTTATAACAATTTTAACAGACTGAATTACATGTGCTCATCGATCCCCGTGGGGGCTGCCCAGACTTCAATTTTCCCCTTCCCCAAGGTGCAGAGAAATAAAGTGAAACAAGCGAGAGATTTACACTAAGGTACCTCATCCCTGTAGTTATATACGAACTGCAAGCAGCTTGTTACCCCAGAAAATTTTTAAACCAAACTCTCTGCACGGCACGGAGAGAGAAACCTTTTTTTTGTATTATTAACACATTTTTCTAGTTGCCCCGCTAAACGGATTAACTCTGAGTGACTAGATGAACAAAATCGAAAAGCAAACCAGTCCTTCAGTCCCCTTCGGAGTCTTCTTCCTCCACTAGTACAGAGTCCTTAGCGGCAAACTCTTTTTCTGTCTTCTCAAGCCATCTTCCCGCATCGGCTGGATCAGTAAATTGCCACGATTTTCCCCCGTATATTATCCTGAGCCTCGCTGGTAACAGAAAGGAGTGAATCACACCCAATGCCCTCAGCCGATGTCTGACTCCATCTAATCTTTTCCGTCGGGACCGGGTCTGGAAGGACAAATCCGGGAAGAGCTTCACGTCAATTTCATTGATCTCTAATGGATACACTGCCCTCGCATTAGCTATCGGGGTATCTCAGATATCCACTCCCGTTGTTTGCAAGAGAACTGTATGGGGTAAGTTGGTATTAGAAGGCCGTACTCTGGGGTTGACTCTGTAAGCTTTCCTCAGGGAGCCCCAGTCGAAATCTTCTGGTACTGGAATTGAGGATCTCATCCATTCTTTGAGAAACATCAACAGATTGGTACCTTCCGCACCCTCTGGTACTCCAACCAAATGCACATTCTTTGCTCGGGCTTCATTTTCTAGGGCCTCAATCCTACTGCATAATTGCCCGTTCTCCTGAGTCAAAATAGCGACTGCAGCCTGGGTAGTGATCGACCTTTTCTCACTGTCAGCGACAGTTGTAGAAAGTTCAATGAGGGCTGCATCATGCTTTTCGAGCCGGGTTAATGTCTTCTCTATCTTAGTGTCCAATGACTGCATTGTAGCCAGTATTTGGTGCCATGGAGGAGTAGTAGTTGCCTCACCCACGTTGTCTCCCTCTGCGGTCTGGGGCTCAGCGGCCTTGTTAGTTTTCACTGCTGAAGTTTTGGAGGGAGTTGCCGCCGAAATCTTCTGTTTCCCCATCACGATTTCTATACCGTCTGATAGGTGGTGACTTCCCCTACAATAATTTCTGAGTATTTTTAGTTGAGGATCACTCCAAACTGTTATAATCAGCAATTTTATACAGCTGAAATGCAGAGTGATTATGTATTGCTTCCTGCCAGGAGATCGGCTCTCTAGCGCCCCCGAAACATAGAATATGACAGCAGATAAGGACCGCTTGGCCCACCCAGTCTGCCCATTTCCCTACCTAATGGATAAGCTGCAGATCCTAGTTAACCAGGAGCCTACTTCTTCCTACCCCCGGCCCCTAGAATTGCCTTATGACTGTCCCATGCATGCTTGAATTCCACCACTGTTTTTTACTCCACAACCTCCTCCGGAAGGCCGCTCCATGCATCCACAACCCTCTCTGTGAAAAATACTCCTTAAATTACCTCTGAGCTGCCCCTCTATCTTCTTCAAATTGTGCCCCCTTGTTCTTGCACACTTTTTGAAAGATGCTACCCTCTTGGACTTTGTTGATTCCCTTGAGGTACTTGAAAGTTTCTATCATGTCCCCTCTCCCTCCTTTCCTCGAGGCTATACATATTATGCTCCTTAAGTCTCTCTTCATATGTCTTCCAGTGCAGACCTGCACCATTTTAGTTGCCCTCCTCTGGACAGCTTCCATTCTGTCTATGTCTTTGCTGAGATTGGGTCTCCAGAACTGCACGCAGTACTCCAGATGGGGTCTCACCAGCTGTCTGTACAGAGGGATAATACCTTCCTGTTTTCTATTGGTGATGCCTCTCCCTATGCATCCCAGTATCCCTCCAGCCCTCCTTGCTGCCCTCTCACATTACTTGCCCACCTTTAAGTCATCTGATATGACTACCCCCAGGTCCCTTTCCATTTTTGTTGTTGTTAGTATCTCACCCCCCATTGTGTACTCTTCCCCTGGGTTTTTGTTTCCCATGTGCATTACCTTGCACTTCTTAGCATTGAATCTAAGCTGCCATACATTTGACCATTCCTCTAACTTTGCCAAGTCCCTTCTCATCCTTTCCACCCCACCTTGTGCATCAACTCTGTTGCAGATCTTTGTGTCATCTGCAAAGAGACATACTTTTCCTTCCAGTCCCTCTGCAATGTCGCTTATAAAGACACTGAAGAGGACCGGTCCTAATACTGAACCCCTGGGCACCCCACTAGTAACCCCCTTTCTTCAGAGTGACTTCATTTACTATTACTGTCTGTGTCCTATTCTCCAGCCAGTTCTTTACCCAGGCTGTCATCTTGGGATCCACCCCAGGCTGGCTAACTTGTATATTAATCTTTGTGTGGACTATGTCAAATGCCTTGCTAAAGTCTAGGTAGGCCATGTCCACAGCCCTCCCTGATCTACTACTTTGGTCACCCAGTCAAAGAAATCTATCAGATTCTGTCTGGCATGACCTTCCGCTGGAATCCATGCTACCTTGGGTCCTGTGCCCCTCTGGCCTCTAGATACTCGACAATTCTTTCCTTCAGAAGTGATTCCATCATTTTCCCTATCACTGAGGTTAAACTAACAGGTCTGTAGTTTCCTGCTTCTGCCTTGCTCCCACTTTGTGAAGGGGAATCACATCTGTCCTCCTCCAGTCCTCGGGTACCACCCCATCCTCCCATGATTTGTTAAAGAGGGTAGTCAGTGGTGTCACTAGTTCTACCCTTAGTTCTTTTAGAATTCTGGGATGAATCCCATCAGGCCCTCATTGCTTTGTCCACCTTCAGTTTTAAGACTTCTTTCAGAACCCTTTCTTCTGTAAATGGGCTGGTATCAACTTCTGTATCCAGAGTGTTTCTACTGTTTGTTTTAGGTACCTCTTCATTTGTAAATACTGAGCAAAATATTTGTTTAGTATTCTGCCTTTTCACAGTCACCCTCTGCCCACCCTCCTCCTCTTTATTAAGCCTCACTATCCCTCCCTTGGTCTTCCTTCGCCCCTGATGCACCTATAAAAGGTTTTATCCCTTCTTAACTGAGTTGGCTATCTTTTCTTCAGTTTGGGCCTTTGCTGTTCTGACTGCCTTCCCAGCTTCCTTTTGCTTTAACTGATACAGTTCTCTGTCCTGCTCCTTCTGTGATTCCTTGTACTTCCTGAATGCTTTCTTTTCTCTTGAACCTTCACTGCCACTTCCTTTGAGAACCATAGTGGTTTCTTACATCGCTTTGTTTTGTTTATTTGCTTCACACAAAGGCTTGTTACCTCTGTGATGGCAGTTTTATTATTCCTCATTGTTCTTCCACCCTCCTTCCTGCCCATTTGCTAGTGCATTCCTTAGGCGCCACCTATTTTGCAAAGTCAGCCCTCCTAAAGTCCAGTACTTTTGCCTTTGTATGGCTTGACTCTATTGCTGTGTTTATTGTGAACTCATACTGTTCGATGGTCGCTAGTTCCCAGATGGCTACCACTTCTACATCTGTGATCCTCTCTCCATCTCCATTTGAGAGAACCAGGTCTAAGATTGCTCCCTCTTGAGTGGGCTCCAATACTAATTGTCTAAGGCATGCCCCCTGTAGGGCATCTAGAATAACCCCACTCTGAAGTGGCTGCTGCAACTGCACTCCAGTTAACATCTGGCATATTCAGATCACCCATCAGCAATATCTCCCCTTTTTCTGCCATTCTAAGTATACTTTCTATCATTTCCTTGTCCATTTCCTCCCCCTGAGAAGGGGGTCTGTATACAACCCCTGTGTGGATTAGTTGTGCCATTGCCTGTCTCCAAATTTACCCACAGTGCTTCTTCTCCCTGTTTACCCTTTTGTTCTGTAGCTTTGATTCCTTCCCTTATGTAGAGAGCTACTCCTCCTCCTCTTTACCCTCCCTGTCTCTCCTGTAGATAGTGTATCCTGGTATGTTTATGTCCCAGTCATGGTTTTGTGTGTACCATGTTTCTGTGACTGCCACGATATCCAGATGTTCCTCCTCCATCAAGGTCACTAATTCAGGAAGCTTGTTACCCAGACTGCGGCATTAGTACTCATTGCTCTCCATTTTTGATGGCTTTACCTTCTGTTGCAGTATCCCCACTGACCTTTCTACCTCAGTCTTTTCTCATTTAGTACCCTGTTTTGTAGGAGAGGCTGGGATTTTCTGCTGCTTATCAGTGCCTCCTCCCTTGACTAGTTTAAAAGCTTGCCAATGAAGCATTTAAACCGATTGCTCAAAAGACTTGTTCCTTCCTGGACAGATGCAGGCCATCCTGCCAGTATAGGCTGGTGTCCCTCCAGGTGGAACCCCAGTCCCCAATGAAGCCAAACCCTGTGCTCCACACCATTTTTTCAACCATTCATTAAACTGCATGGTGCAAAGTACCCTCGCCTCACGCATGCCATTGACAGGCAGCACCTCTGAGAAGGATACTGTGTGTGCTACTTGTCTTAGGCCCCCTCCCCAACTCTACAAAGTCCTCCTGCACTGCTCTAATCTCATGATGAGCCAAGTCATTTGTCCCTAGGTGGACAATAACGTCCAGGAGGGGTGAGGGGCCACCATATCCTGGCGTACGCAAGCGCCTCCACACATGTACATGCATGTGTACGCCGTGGCCCTGGGGTAAAAGCAAAAAAAAAAAAAAAAGGAAACAAACTATGTATGGAAAAAAAAAGGAAAACCTCTTATGGTGGCAGGATCCTCTGAACTTGTCTCGGGAATTACCTTTCAGGGCACCCCCTCCCTCTTGGACTTTCACCACAGACACCTTTGTCCTGGGTTGGGGAGCCCACCTGGGGGATCATCAGACACAAGGGACATGGTCCCAGCTGGAAGCATCTCTCCATATAAACATCCTGGAGATGAGGGCGGTTCTTTACACCCTTCAGGCCTTTCAGCCCCTCCTATCTGTGGGAACACTGCTGGTACACACAGACAACATGTCAGTGGTCTGGTACATCAACAAGCAGGGAGGCACCTGATCATACCCCCTATGCAGGGAGGCAACGTGGCTGTGGTTCTGGGTAGTCCAACACGACCTGTTCCTGACGGCTGTGCACATCTCAGGTGTCCACAACGTCCTGATGGACAGCCTCAGTCGAACCTCGACACAAGCTCATGAATGGGAACTGCATCAGGACATGGCAGTGCTACTATTTCTTTGATGTGGACAACCAAACATAGACCTTTTTGCCTCCCCATCCAACGCAAAACTACCCAGTTTTTGCTCACTCGTTCCAGAGCCTGGTGCCATCTGGCAAGACACGTTGTCTCTCTGCTGGACAGGGAAGTACTTGTACGCCTTCCCTCCCTTTCCCATTCTACAGCGTGTCCTTCTGAAACTTCAGGCAGAGGGGGCTCGGATGCTCCTTATAGCCCCCTCTGGCCGAGGCAGATCTGGTTCCCACTCCTGCAGCAGCTGGCTGTGGAACCCCCAGTTCCCCTTCCTCTTCAACACGATCTGTTGACGCAGGATTAGGGCCAACTAGTGCATCCTGGTCTCAGGACCCTACATCTCCATGTGTGGCTCCTTGAGATGTAATTGTGTCATGCTTTGGAGCCTCCTAGAGGGTCACTCAAGTCCTGGTGGAAGCTCGGAAGCCCTCCACCAGGTCCACCTATGCAATGAAATGGAAAAGATTTTCCATTTGGGTGGCAGCTAAGGGTTGTGACCCCTTCACATGCTTGATACCACAGGTCATGGATTACCTGTTGCACCTATCTGACTCTGGTCTAAGCTATTTTTTTCTGCAAAAGGTTTCCTGCACACAACAACTCACAAAGGGACACCACAGCATGTGCGTGCAAAATTACACTTACTGTTTAAAAAGCAAACAGTGCAGACAGACAAATGCCTGACATGTTTCAAACCTACAGCGGTTCTTCCTCAAAGGCTAAAACATAGTTCACAAACCACTAATTAAATAGGTCTCAGTTAACACGTGACCTCGAAGGCACCCAAAACTATTCCCCACAATGATTGGTTAAAATCCTATACATAGAGAGTGTAGTTTATTTAAAAGAACACAGTTTTATAGAAATAAATCCAGTGCAGTGATTAACTATTTCATATACCCAAAAGGGCACCACATATAATACTTTACAAGAACAAACTGATACATATCATCATTACTGAAAACAAGAATGTTAAAACGGGAAGGGGGTGGGTATGTAACAAATACACAGGGGAAAGATAGGAAGGAAAGGGCGGTGGGGGGAGAGGTAAAAAAATCATAATAATAAAAGAAAGAAAACAATAATTAAAAATAACTAAAAAACTTTCTGTAAATCTACAGGATTTCTAAATATAGAGATACATATTCTATTGGTCTCACATCATGGGTATTCTAACTTTCAGTTGTCAAAATCATTCTTTATAGCCCATGATTCAGAGTCTATTCTGTGCACAAAATTTTCATATTATAATCCAATATGTTTACAAATATTTCAGAGAGAGACCAGGTTTTGCTAGCACAAGATATGACCGGGACGTTGTGGGGGTAGGGAAGGGAAAGGAAATCTGTCTGGTGAGTTTCGTAGCACCACATCCTGGTGCACACTCTTTGGGGATTTCTAAGCTATTCTTCCCTAAACGTTCACTTGTCGGCTATTTCGGCCTACCACATCCTAGTGGATGGGAAAACCGTGGCTCAATTGGAGGTCTCCAAAACCTTTCTGAAAGGAATCCTCCACTTGAAACCCCCTATCTGCAACCCCACCCCACCTTGGGATCTAAATTTTATTTTAGAAAAGCTTACACTCCCACCTTTTGAACTGGCTGTAAGCTGTGATATGCGCTACCTGTCATGGAAAGTGCTCTTTTTGGTTACTATTACTTCTGCTCGAAGAATTTCTGAGCTTCAGGCCCTTATGTGTAAAGAGCCTTATTTGATTTTTCACAGGGACCGGGCGGTCCTGAGTACAAATCCTAAATTTCTTCCCAAGGTGGTCTCTGAGTTCACCTTAAACCAAACTGTTGAACTCCCTGTATACTACCCCATTCACACGAATAGGGGTGAGGCTCTCCTTCATTCATTGGATGTACATAGGGATCTGCATTGTTATGTCCACATGACCAAGAACACACGCAAGTCAGATCAGCTTTTTGATTCCTTTGCCCCCAAATCCTTGGGGTTGTCAGTTTCTAAGCAGTGCCTTTCTAAATGGCTGGCTAATTGCATCCACTTCTGTTACCAGAAGTACAACAGACCTCTTCTGGGAGAGGTCAGAGTTCACTCTACCAGGGGTATGGCTGCTTCTGCAGCCTTCCTAAGAAATGTTTCTGTAGCAAAGATTTGTGTGGCAGCAACCTGGAGTTCTGTCCATACCTTCATGAAGCATTACAGTCTGGACATTGCTTCTAGGTGCAGGGCCAGTTTTGGCCTTGCCATTTTGCAGGGCCTACTGTCCTAGGCCTGTTCTGGTTGTTTTCAGACTTTCCTCCTTCCCCACTTCTGCTAGTCTCTCTAAGAGTGACTGCTTGGGATTCAGTCCTATATTGTTATGACCTACTGCAGGAACCCTCTCGAAGTAAGACAGTACAGCTACGTAAGAACATACCATAACAGTAGATCTTTGAGAGAAGTTCCTGCAGTAGGTCACACTTTCCCTCCCTCCTTCGCCCAGTCACTGCATTTCTTACAGATCATTCTGAACTGGGCTCCAGGATATTCATCCTTTCTCCTGTCTCATCCTTTTTGGCTCTCCAGTGGGAGAACTGGAAGGCAGGCACAGGGACTGCCCACTATATAGGGTCACACTGACGTTGGTTGCATGACATCAGGTGGGTGGTCCCCTGCCACACATTGATAGTAAAAGTTTGCCATGCGATCCTGACACCGGGGGGGGTGCAGTCCTATATGTTATAACCTACTGCAGGAACCTCTCTCGAAGATCTACTGTTATGGTAAGTTCTTATGTAACTGTACTTTATGATGCTAGGTAGGGTAGCATATTACCTGAACTACCCTACCTGGCTGAAAAAGGCAACTTCCTGACATATCCAATATGGGTATCTGTGAGGTAACCTGAAGCCTACTAAGAACAACAAATTGTGAAGGTAAATTGCCTGATGCAATTAGATCCCCAGTTGTCTGTCTTACAGGATATGACATAACCACTACATCATAGGAACTGCAAATCACTAACCAGCAGTTCAGTGGCATACTGAATGTCTGCTTAGTAGGAAAAGGATCAGTGGTTCAAATCCTGGTAGGAACTTTAACATTTCTTTTTAAGATGGAGACTCACTTGAGTGGTGATTCATGGTGGCACTGGTGTGGAGCTGGAATACTAAATCATATGAAAAGTAAATTTAGCTAAGAACAACAATTTGTGAAGGTAAATCACCTGCTGGGATTAGATCCCCAGTTACCTGTTTTGCAGCTTGTGATATAACCTCTACACCAAAAGAAATGTTACTCACTCTCTGGACTTGCTGCTCAGTGGCACCCTGAATGTGTGTTTGCTTATTAAGCAAGGGATCAGTTGTTTAAAGTCAGGCAGACATAGTGTAAATCTTGACAGGGACTTAAACTTTTTTCAGCTTTTTTTTTGTAAGATGGAAACTCAGTTGAATAGTGATTCATGGTGGTGTGGACTGGAATAGTAAATAACATGAGAAGTAAATGTAGCTAAAAATAACCATTTGTGAAGGTAAATCACCTGCTGGATTAGCCCCCAGTCATCTGTTTTGTAGGTGTGACATAATCTCTACATCATAGGAACTGCAGCTCTCTAACCTATAGCTCAGTGATACTGTACACTGAATGTGTGTTTGCATAGCCGGCAAAGAATCAGTGGTTCAAATCTTGACAGGGACTTAAGCATTTTTTCTATTTTTTTGTAAGATGAAAACTAACTTGAGTGGCATTGCATTGCATACATAGTGGTGTGGTGTTGGAAGTACAAATTATAAGAGAAGTAAATATAGCTAAGAACAATTTGTGAAGGTAAATTGCCTGTTGGGATTAGATCCCCAGTCCCCTGTTTTGTAGGATGTGACATAACCTCTACATCATATGACATAACCTCTACATCATAGGAACTGCAACTTGCTTACCTGTAGCTCAGTGGCACACTAAATGTGTGTTTGCTTAGCAGGCAATATATCAGTGGTTCAAATACAAGTAGACATATTTTAAACTCTGTCAGTCTTAAATGTTTTCTCAAATTTTCTTCGTAAGATGGAAACTCATTTGAGTAGCAATTCATGGCAGTGTGGAGTTGGAATAGTAAATTATATGAGAAGCAAATTTAGCTAAGAAGAATAATTTGTGAAGAGAGAAATTGCCTGCTGGGATTAGCTCCAAAGTTGCATGTTTTTTAGATTGTGACATAACCACCATAGCATAGGAACTAAAATTCACTCAGTTACATCTCAGTGGCACAATGAGTGTGTATCTGCTTAGCAGGCAAAGGATCAGCAGTTCAAATCTAGGTAATACCAGTTCAAATCCTGGCAGAGGCTTAAACCACTTTTTCAATTTTTATTTGTAAAATGGAAACTTACTTGAGTGGTGATTCATGGTGTTGTGGAGTTGGAATAGTACATTGTATGAAAGTAAATTGAGCTAAGAACAAGAATTGGTGAAGGTAAGTCACCTGCTGGGATTAGATCCCCAGTTGCCCGTTTTCCAGGTTGTGACTTAACCTCTACTCCACAAGAATTGCAATTCCCATACCTGCAGCTCACTGGCATATTGAATGTGTACTCATTGAGCAGGCAATGGATTAATGAGTTTGAATCCAGGTAAGCACACAGTTTATTGTATTTTAATACATAATTATTTTTGACTTTACAGGGCTTATTTGGCACCTTTAGTACCACTGGTACTTTGACTATACAGTGTTATATTAGACACTCCTTGGACCTCCCCGAGACTGAAAATTAGCGCCGGGTGCTGCTCACTCCTTTAAAATCCCTGGTGCTTAGGTATATGTAATTGGTATGTATGGTAACCTCAGTAAGCAGTCTCCTCAGATGGCTCCAGATCTACACATTATGATCATGGTTATAAGCATAATTTTCTGTGTCCTCATGTTTGTAACTTCCCTTGCACCCATGTGGGAGCTGTTCTGTATTTGTACTCACTTGCTCTTTGTACAATTTCTATCTCCTTGTAAAATGTATACTGTATTTCAGGTGAGATTGTATGTATTCGCTATTCATTTCTGTGCTCTCCTCCCTTCCCCAGGTTGCAACTGGAAATGAGTTTTCTGGATTCTGTTTGTCTACCTGGTGAAATATGTTATAAATAAATAAATATATATCTACATAAATATATAACTACATAAACAAATAAAGAAATAAATACAATCATTACTGTGCTATTCTATTTTACTCTTTTATAACATGTTGCTATATTACTCTGTTATATTTTATTCAATATTTTATTCAGTGTTGTGTTGTACTACATTACTGTGCTATACTATGTTGCTCTTTTATAGCTTGCTGCTATGTTACTATGTAATACTATGTTACCTTTTTACAGTGCTATACTGCATTAATTTGCTATAATACTCCTTTATAATATGCTGCTGTCTTGCTCTGTGTTAATGTTATACTAAGTGTTTTTTTTCTCTCTCATTACAATTTTTGTTTCAAGTGCTTAGCAGTGGCTACTACTGCAGCGGTAACTATTTACCCCAAAATACTGTATACTATGTGTGTGATATATGGGACGGTCACATAATCTGTTAGAAATTCAGTGGGGTCCAAACACTGCGTTCATGGTGATGATCTCACCAGAGCCCCTCAGTGGAATTATAGCCTTGTACTGATCATAGATGGGTCTAGGGACAGGGTATGTTATGTTCTAATTTGGTGTGTACTGGTCCATGCATCCTCAGATAATGAGCTCAAATATCACAATTAGGAAAAAAGTCCAAAATAAAACAAATAGTATCCAGTATTCATTTGTGAAATCTTTTTTTTTCTCTCTCTCTATTAGCAGGTGTAACCAGAATATACGGCATTATCTCCCACATGGTTTCACTTTACGAACATATGAAATTTGCCAGCAGATAAAGGCCTAGAGGTCTATCAAGTCTGCTCAAATGTGCAGCTAGCACCCCTTATCACTTCAGCACTTTAGTTGCACATCCAGGAAATCTTTAGTCAACAACCATAACTCAAGCATTATCAGTATCCTTCAGCTGTTACAGGACATGAACTGTGGATGGATAACAGATTGCTGTCGATGTACCAATTTCAGAGAAAGCAGCACTCATGCTGAGAAATCTTTCCTTCTTTTGTTGTCAGACTCAGATCAGGAAGCATAAAAAATGCTGTCAGACTGGCAATTTAATAAAGTCTCTTCTCTTTAACTGGAGCGGATCATTTTTGCTGCTGATTTGACAGTGCTGGAAAAATGATACTACCATGCCTCAGGCATCCACAGAATAGAACTTCTTTTTACATTTGGATCCATAACTGGGTGGTGGGGGGTCTAGGTCATGTTTCCCAGCTGATGAAGCCATCAGTGTGTGTTCCCAGGAGTGCTTCTGATAAAACAAAATGTGTTATAGGTTTGATTTGGACTCATGAGATGGCGTCTAGGGACTGGCGAGACCAGTTTATTTTTTATTACACAACAATCTCCCCTGAATTTAGAGATAAAGGGAGTGAGCAAGAAGGAAGGACACAAGAATTAGGTTGGTCTATTTCTGAGTCCATTCTATGCCCATATCTGCTGGCTATAGGTTATCCATTTGTGCTTCTTACCCTCTGTGTGAGCCATTGGTGTAGTATCACTCCCCCATTCTGACTCAGTAATTATAGATATCCCCAGCCTGTCCCATCTGATGACCACCTCAGTATGCAGCACAGCCTTAATTCTTCCTATCAGCTGACACCCACGCTTCTCCAGTATGTACGTCCTGCCCTCTCCATCTGCCACCAACCACCCTGCTCCAGTATGCAACCCCCTGCCCCTTCATCTGCTGCTACCCACTCAGCCCCATGAATACCCCTAGCCCTCTTCCCATTGGTTTACATCCACCGTGCCCCAAGAATGAATACTTTAGCACCCTGTCCTGCAGTGGATACAGCTGCCCCTTCCCTGTCCCAGTATCAAATACTGTGGCCCTTCCCTCTCCATCTGGTGAGACCCACCATGTACCAATATTATTACCACTGTCCCCATCTCCTATTTGTTGTACCTACACTGTTCCAGAATGAATACCCTCTACCCTCGCCTTCCATCTGTTGATGCCCATCTTCTCCCAGAATGAACACCTTATTCCCTCCTCCCATCTACTGATATCCACCCACCCAGAATAAAATGAATACCCCCTCCCACCTGCTGATTCCCACCCATCCTGTCCCAGAAGCAGTGAGATCCAGGCACCCACTGACGCACAAGCCATTGCTCGGACAGCACAAGCACAGAAATGCCTGAATTATATACTAACAGACTATTGCACACACGTCATCTGATAAGCTAAAGCTACAGAACTCATCCAGGGAAGATACAGAACAGAAGAACATGAGTGGGCCAGTAAGGAAGGATGATCCTGCTTAGAATAAATCAGCTGAGCTGAAATTCTGTACTGTGAAGCTTATTAAATGAAGCCGCACAAGCGCTTTGAGAAGATTAACCAAAGGTGTTCCATAGATGTTTTTGTATGTGTTTACACATTTTAAATGTAACCTACCTGTTTGCTTCCTTATTGCACAACCTAGGAAGCCTGCCTGTGAAATGCCCATTCCGGCCCTGGGGACTGTAACCTGTGGTAGGACCGGAGAAGCATGGAACTCTGAGCTTTTGCCTGCTAGAATGTGCAAGTTACCACCTTGCACACTGTTTTCCATGCTCAGTGCGCCTGCCCTGTCCGAGAACTGAATCTCACCTCTGCAACTTCGGCCCACACCAAGGACACCTCAAGTGTGCTCTGGCCCAAAACAATCTCCGTGCTTACTCTCTCATGCTACAAGCATGCACACTGGAATCTCTGCAAGAGAGAGTGTGCAGCTTTAAGCAGCAGGCGAGAAGAAAAAAAAATATTTTTTTTTTGTCACTGTGGGATCCAGAGTGGGTATTTGGCAGATGGGAGAGGGAACGGTGTTGTTTTTTCAATAAGTGAAAGAATGATTTTTGCAGGGAAAGCACTGTGAGGTGGATCTGGTACATCTCCAACTAGAGTTCGGATCTACCCGAGTCCGATGGACATTGGGAGATCTGGGGGGAGGGGTTCTGATCTTTGTCTGACCGGTCCATCCATCCCTACAATGTGCATACATTATTAATTACTAATTAACTGTGACCACTAAAAAAAATGTTGTATCCAAGATATTTAAAAGTCTAAGCAGTATGAATCTTTTCCAGCTCCCTGAGTCCCCTATGTCATGAAGACATCCATGACTGTTGCAGTTCCAGTAATCATAGCAATATTGCTTTTACTATCCAACAAACTAGGGGAGAGACTGATAAGAATTAGATAATTTATAAAATTTAGAGATAAAAGGAGTGAGCAAGAAGGAAGGACACAAGAATTAGGCTGGGGAGGAGGGAGACTACAATTAGCTACAATAAACAGGCACAAAATACACAGAAATACATCAGTAAATATAAGTTGAATCGTATAAATTGTGCAATATGCGTCTAAAATACAGAATTACAACAACTGCAAAAACTACCCTATAAACTGCTAAGTGCATTATTCAGGACTCAGGAGTCAGTCACACAGCTTAGTCCTGCCCCTATGTCAGGCAAGTTCATCAGTTTCTTAATTCATCATGGACTGGGCACAACCATAGACTGCCGACCAATGCAGTAAACAACCCTTGCACTGCAGATATACTAATTACAACATAGAATACCGTAGTCAAACCCCAAACAGAGAGCTGAAAAAACAGCACATCCAGACTCAGGGCCCACACCACCCACTTAATTTTTTTTCCTTTTACTTTCTTAATTCTTACAGGCAGGTGCTGCCCTCCAACCTACAGGGTTGTTATCAAAAGCAAGAACAAAAGATTACAAGATGTTTAAATATTCTGCAACTCCTGAGCCCTCTTGTTGTAACAAAGTAAACTGCACGTTTTAATTATCAATTATGTTACCCCAGTACTTCTCATAATGTGCAGTCAAAAATTACTGCACATAACCCACTCTCTACAGAGCTAGAATACATTCACAACCAATACATACAACTACTCAGGTGGGATTCTTTTAGAGGGCTAAAAACCTATTATTTACACATACTGAATTCTTGCAGGCACAGCAGACCTCACTAAACTGACAAGATTATAACCATTTCACAATCTGTATTCAAACTATACTGGGCTAGTGTAGTTAAGCGAATAATTCATTCAGTTTATTTTTTCAAGAGAGCCTTCAACCTGTTCTCTTTCTTTTCTTGATAGAGCACACAGTCTAAGGCTATGGAGAAAAATGCTGTAGTGTATGGTGGAATGCAATTGTGTATGGGAAGCCATAGACCGCAGAAAGTCATTCTGCTGCTGCAGCAGTGACGTCTTCACTAACGCAAAGCGACTTTTCGTTCTGCGTTAGTGAGGGCGTCATAATACAAAGGACTCCATCAGCAGCTGTGATTCATCCGCTGATGTGTGAAAGTCACGTGTGTGCTGGCCAGCAGCTGTTGTTGATTAAGTGTGGTCGGCAGAGCGGACCTAAAATGGGGTAAAGTGAGTGATTTTTTTATTTTACTTGACCGCTGAAGACATTGGGACCCACCATACACTGTATAGAACAGTGTATGGTAACCATACACTACTCGGCTATTCTTCCTCCTCATGGATACAATGCCAACTTAAGGACCCCTCGAGCTTCACTCTCGAGGTCATCAGTTGGCATTGTATCCACTTGGTGGAAGAATAGCCTTGTGGTGTTTGGTTACCCATACACTGTCCTATATGTGGTGATGCACCCGTGGCATTCTCTAAATTGATCTCCAACAACATTCTCACAGTCACCTTGACAAATAACCCTGATATGCTCTTGGATACTATCCTTCCTACACGTAATGGTTCTCCAAACATACACCTTGCCACAGGTACAGCACCCCACATAGAACACATATTTAGTGCGGCAGTTCATGTTGAATTTAGAGTCAAATTCCATACCTGTGCCTGGGTGCACAAACTTGGGCCCAGTTACTGCAGACTTACTTATACACACACCACAGTTGTGACAGGCATAGAACACTATTCTCCATCTTTTTTCTTTTTCCCTCCTTCACACAATGAGTACTGGTCAAATCATCCTTTAAATGTCTGCCTCTGTGGAAACAAATTCTGGGCATTTTCCCCAGCAATGGCCTCATGTCTCTATCGCTGGATAAAATTTGACAAAGTGACTTGATTGTTTTTGTTATCTCTGTTGCCCCTTGACTGAGATTCATGCCATAATCTATTCACTGGTTATCATTTGTCTGATTTTTCACTTTAGGCCCCAACAGATCTTCTCTCTATACCAACTCTACCATTGCCTGTGTCCTTTTGTTTTTATATTTCAAGTAACTCTTCTACTGGAACCTGGATGGCAGCATCCCTACTTCTCTCCTAAATGCATCTACCTGGGAACAATTCCATTTAATTCTAAGGAACTGGGGATGCTGTCAACCAGGCTTCTGGCATGAGCACTATCTGCTCCCAGGAGGCTATTTCCAGCCACTGGCTTCCTAAAAGGTTCACAGTCTACTTTCATGCCAGGATCTATGTTAAATTACAAGTCAAGAAATTCAATCTCTCTTTTATTTTTATTGTGAGTACAAGAGATGTTGAGAGAATTATTATTTAGCCATTAAATAAATTCTTCCACAATGTCAGTGCTCCCACCCCAAACACTGTAACTCACAAGTCCCTCAATCCAGCCAGACTAGCTACTACAGAGATCTCCTCGGGGTCGTGAGGGTGCTGGATGTGCTGAGCTGCCCCCACCCCCCCACACTGCACCACTGCAAAGAGGACCCTGGTTCCTGGAGCTGTGTTCCCTGGCCATCTATGCTGCACTTCCAGCTAACCACAGACTCTAATTAATGGAGCAAGTCTTGTCAAAGCTGCACCTGAATCCTCGGGTGCCACCACTCCTGAATTGCTACCAGCATCTATGGGCAGAACATCCCCCTCAACAGCACCTACCCACAAGTGGTCCTGTGAGCTGCGATACAGAGCACTAAGGACTGCAGTGCAAAGGACATCAGAGTTTGCAACTGGAGTCAGCAACAGGAGGCAGCCAGTGGCTGTCCATGCTGCCTGTCCTCTAGGAGACATGGAAACATAGATGCTGTCGGCAGAAAAAGACCTCTTGGTGCACCTAGTCTGCCCTAAAGTCCTTACCTACTGTGCTACCGTAGACCCTAATTGATCTCTGGCCTTACCCCCTGCCATCCCTGTTACTAAGGTCCCCCTGTGTCTGTCCCATGCATGTTTGAAACTGGTACCCACCACCTCTGCTGGGAGGCTGTTCCAGGCATCCACCACACTTTCCGTGAAGAAATATTTCCTTACATCCCCTCTAAGGTCCCCCTTTCCGGCTTAATATCATGCCCCCTCATCTTTGAGCATCTCTTTCTGTGCAATATGCCACCCTTCTATACCTTATTGATACCCTTGAGATATTTGAATGTTTCTATCATGTCCCCCCTTTTCTGTCCTTTTCTCCAGTGAGTACATATTTAATTCCCTGAGTCTTTCCTTGTAGGACTTCTGATGCAGGCCATGCACCATTTTGGTTGCCCTTCTCTGTACCACCTCCAACCGGTCTATGTCCTTCCTGAGATGGGGCCTCCAACACTGGACACAGTACTCCAGGTGTGGCCTCACCATTAATCTATATAGGGGTAACACTACCTCCCTTTTTCTGCTGATGATATCCCTCCCTGTGCACCCCAGCATCCTACGAGCCTTTCCTATTGCCTTATTACACTGCTTTGCTACCTTCAGGTCATTAGATATGATGACCCCCAGATCCCGTTCCTGTTTTGTTGTTGCTAACACCTCTCCCCCAAATGATATGTTGCCCTTGGGTTTCTGTGGTCTATGTGCATAATTTTATATTTTTTGGTGTTGACTCCCAGTTGCCAAACACTTGACCAATCTTCCATTTTTTTAGATCTTCCTTAGTTTTCTGTACCCCTGTGTGGCCATTCTGTTGCAAATTTTGTGTCATCTGCAGGCATGTCTTTCTTTCCAGCCCCTCTGTGATGTCGCTAATAAAGACATTGAAGAGGACCGGTCCAAGTACTGACTCATTTGGCACCCTGCTGGTTACCTTACCTTCCTCCGAGTGAACTCCATTTACCACCACCCTCTGAGCTCTGTTACTTAGCCAACTTTGTACCCATTTTACTATCTTTGGACCCACTTGCATGTTGCCTAGCTTGTTTACCAGTCTTCTGTGTGGAACGGTGTCGAAAGGATCCAAGCAGGTCACATCCACTGCTCCTCCCTGATCCACCTCCCTGGTAACCCAGTCAAAAAACACTTATCAGGTTTGTTTGGCAAGATCTAACCACTGCAAACCCATGCTACCTTGGATCCTACAATCCACTGGTGTTAAGGTATTCCCCAATCCTTTCTTTAAGCAGAGTTTTCATAACCTTGCCCACCACCGAAGTCAGGCTTACAAGTTGGTCGTTTGTTGCCTCCTCTCTATTCCCACTTTGGTGTAATGGGACCACATCCACCCTCCTCCAGTCCCCTGGAACTTCACCTGTATCCAGTGATAGATTTAACGGGGATGTCAGAGGCACAGACAGTTCCTTCTTTAGTTCCTTCAGTATTCTAGGGTGGACACCATCTGGCCTAGTCTTCTCCTAGGTTTGCTAGTTCCCCGATGACTCTCTCCTCCATTAAAGGGATTGTGTCCACCTCCCTTCCCTTAATGCCCTTCTCCACTACCTGTGACCTGTCACGTACCCCTTCCTTTGTGAATAGTGAACAAAAGTACTTGTTCAGTATGTCAGCTTTCTTCTGGTCCTCTTCCACAATCCCTCCCTCTCCTTTTAGTCTTACTATCCCTGCCTTGCTTTTCTTCTTTTCGCATATGTTTATGTACCTGAAGAAAGTTTTAGCCCCCTTTTTTGTTGATTTAGCAATGTTTTCCTCCATTTGTGCTTTAGTTCTCCTAACTGCCTCCCCTGTCTCCCTTTGTTTCTCCTGATAACTCTCCCTATCCTCTTCCTTCTGTGTCATCTTGTACCTTTTGAATGCCTGCTTCTTTTCCTTTACCTTCTCTGCTACTTCCTTGGAGAACCATAGCAGTCTCATTCTTCTCTTGCTCTTAGTAACCTGCTTGACACAGAGGTTTTTTTGCCTTCTCAATGACTTGCTTTAGTTTTGCCCACTTTTCCTCTACCCCACTCTTATTCCCTATTCCTGCTAGGGCTTCCCTGAGGCACTCTCCCATTTTCTTGAAATTGGCCTTCCTGAAGTCCAAGACCCTTGTTTTAGTGTGGCTCTGTTCTGGCCCTGACCTTGTGCTGAACCACACTGTACAATAATCATATCCCAAGTGGCTTCCCACTGTGACATCAGTGATACTGTCTTTGTTTGACAGTACCAGGTCTAGTAATGCCCCCTCACAAATGGGTTCTTTAACTAGTTGCCTGAGGAACGCCCCCTGCAGGGAGTCTAGGATTTCCTTACTTCTAACTGATGCTGCAGCAGGTAGGCTCCAATCCACATCTGGTAGATTGAAGTCCCCCACTAGCAGTACCACACCCTTGTTAGCCTTCCCTTGTATTTCATCTATCATATTCTTATCTCCTTCCTGTCCCTGTGTTGGAGGTCTGTAGATCACCCCTATCCTAATAGTGGCCCCCCTCCCTGTCTCCAGGGTGACCCACAGTACCTCCATTTTATTCTGTTCCCCTTGTAATTCTGTGGCCTTTATGTTCTCTCTTACATAAACAGCCACCCCTCCTCCCTTTTTCCTACCCTGTCTCTCCTCAATAGTGCATACCCTGGTATGGCTACCTCCCAGTCCTGGTTTTCATTGCACCAGGTCTCTGTAATTGCTACTGTGTCCAGGTCTCCTGCTGCCATGGTGGCCTCTAGGTCCGCCATCTTGTTGCCCAGATTTTGAACATTTGCACACATGGCTCTCCATTTTATACTGCCATCTCCCCTCTTCTTAACCTTTTGCCTTTCCTGTTTTCATCCACTGTTATCTTTCCTCTTTCCCTTTCCCTCTTCCTCCTGGTTTCCTATTTGTGTTTGTGCCCTGTGGGACTTCCCACCCTCGGGATTCCCATTGCTGACCCTGTAATCATGTTGTGGGGGGGCAGACTATATCTTCCTGCCTTATTCCACATCCCTCCTTGGCTAGTTTAAATGCTTACTAATGTAGCATTTAAACTGTTCATTAAGGATCTTGGTTCCCCTCCTGGAGGGATGTGGGCCACCTCTATCCCTCCAGGTGGAGCCCCAGTCCCCAATAAATGTGAATCCCTTTTCTCTGCATCACTTCCTCAACCATAAGTTGAAGTCCCTGGTGCGGAGCCTCCTTCCCCTTTGCCATGGACAGGTAGCACCTCCGAGAAAGTAACAGAATGTGCTATTTGCCTAAGACCCCTCCCCAGTTTTCTGAACTCTTCCTGAACTGCATCTGGCATAAGGGATATGACAGCTTTGCCAGTTTCCCTAAGTACCTCCACTGGAAGGCATTTTCCAGGAATCCACCACTCTTCCTGTGAAGAAGCGCTCCCTCACATCTCTACTGAATCTACCCCCTTCCAGTTTCATAGCATGTCCTCTTGTTCTAGAGCACCTTCTTTTCTGAAAAATACTTCCCACCTATACCTTATTTACCCCTGTGAGGCATTAACAGGTCTCTATCATATCCCTCCTCTCCTTCCTTTACCAGTTTCCATAAGTACCCTGCATTTGCTCTGCTGAGTACTCTGAACTCTTGTGTAATTTGGGCCTAACATTTATCTTCTGCCTAGTTGCTTGTGGGGTATTTCACCCTTATTCACTAGCTAGAACATAGTGCTGTTTTGATATTACCTGTAGCGTGTTTCTGCCTTGTTCTCTAGGTAGAACACATATTTTGTTTTTTGCCTATCCACTATTAGAACATAGTTGCTGTTTTGATACTGCCTGTGACTGTTAGACTTCTTTTACCTACTGTGGTTGCCTGTTTAGTTAGCTAATTGGGTATTTTAGCCGCATCCTATCTGGGTATACCTTATTTCTATTTCTAGTTACAGACATAGCTTTTTTAGCATTGATCACTTGTATTCTGATTTAAGTCAGTGTTTGCTTGTTGCTACTGCTAATAGTTAAATATCAAATATCCTAATCCTAGAAACATAGAATCTGATGGCAAGTAAGGGCCGCTTGGCCCACCCAGTCTGGTCTTTTTTCCCTGCCTACATTCCCACCGTAGACCCTACTTGATCTGAAGCTCTTTCTCCCTCCCCCCTTCCTTTCCACTATGATTCTCTTGTGCCTATCCCATGCATTCTTGATGTCCGCTACTGTTTTTGCCCCCCCACCTCCACTGGAAGGCTGTCCCAGGAATCCACCACTCTCTCTGTGAAGAAGTACTCCCTCACATCTCTCCTGAATCTACCCCCTTCCAGCTTCATAACATGTCCCCTTGTTCTAAAGCGCCTTCTTTTCTGAAAAATACTTCCCACCTATACCTTATTTACCCCTGTGAGGTATTTAGAGGTCGCTGTCATATCCCTCCTCTCCCTCCTCCCTTCCAGGGTGTACATATTGAGGTCCCTTAGTCTCTCCTCGTATGGTTTTTTTGATGCATACCTGCACAATATTGTTACCCTCCTCTGGACTGCCTCTCCTCTGTCTATGTCCTTCCAGAGATGTGGTGTCCAAAACAGGACACAGTACTCAAGGTGGGGCTTACCAGTGATCTATAGAAGGGCAATGCCACCTCCCTCTGTCTGCTGGTGGTACCACTTCCAATGCACTCCATCATATCACTAGCCCTCCCAACTTCCTTGTCGCACTGCCTGGCCACCTTTAGGTCATCCAATATGATTACTCCCAGGTCTCTTTGCTGCCTGGTAGTTGTCACTACCACTCCATCCATTTTGTACTCCGTCCCTGGGTTTCTGTGCCCCAACTGCATTATTTTGCACTTTTTTACATTGAAACCCAGCCACCATAACCTTGGCTACTCATCAAGTTTTCTCAGGTTTCTGCTTATCCTTCTCACCCCATCAGAGTGTCCACCGTGTTGCAGATCTTGGTGTCATCTGCAAAGAGACAGACCTTCCCTTCCAGCTCCTCTACAATGTCGCTTAAAAAAACATTAAAGAGGACTGGTCCCAGCACTGACCCCTGAGGTACCCTGCTGGTCACCCTCCCTAGCTAGGTATAACCTTATTCATAAATTCTGTATAGGGATGGGGTACAGAGTGGGGAGACAGTCAGTTGTGGCAGCCGTGGTGTACCGTCCTCTAGGGATATGATTTAGAGGAGGGGACACTGCTTCATCTGCAGGACCTTGGTGGAACTCCATGCTCAGCTGGTGGCAGCAAGGGAAGAAATATTTCAGCTGTGTCACCAGCTCAGCCAGAGTCCACCCTCACCCCTGCCACTCCCATCACTCCCATAGAGGCCTACTGGTTTGGGGGTGGTGGAGAGTGGTGGGGAAGGGGAAGGGAGGCAGGGTCAGCAGCAGGGAGGTTGTCCAGCCCAACACAATCCAGATGGCAAACCACTTTGCACCCCTAGAGGAGGCTCAAGTACCTGACTTCACTGGGAGGGACCCTCAGTCAGTTGGAAGAAAGGGGCAGTACAATGTGATGACACATGGGGGAGGGGTGAACAGGAGCAAGTCTACCAGGAGAGTCTTAGTGGTCAGGGACTCAATGATTAGGGGAGATGAAAGGGTGGCGTGAGGGACTGGATGGGAGGGGTATAATCGGGTGCATTTCTGGTGCATTGGCCATCTGGGATTTAGACAACATTGGGAGGATGGTGGGGGGCAGGGGCTGCTGGTACACCCGAGTACCAATGATGTGGCAAACCAGTCAGTGGAGATGGTGAAGTGGAACTTTTGCAGACTGGGCGACAGATTGATGGAACACTCAGCCTCCCTGGCCTTTTCTAATGTCCTCCCTGTGTGGAGGGCATGGAGGGAAGGAGGACAAAATAAGGAGGGATGAGATAAAGGAGTTTAATGGGTGGCTTAAGAGATGGTGTCAGGAGAAGGGGTACCACTTTGTGGGGGACTGAGGGGACTTCTGAGACAGGAGGTTCTTCAAGGGTGATAGACTCCACCTGAAAAGAGAAAAGGCCAGTGCACTGGGGAAGAAGATTGATGTCTGTACTGGACAGTTAAACTGACTGCGGGGGAGACTGAGACTAAGGGAACCATGGTGATAGGAGAAAGGAAGGGGAACCTAGCTAGTTCTCCCCCATATCCAGGGGCTTGTCGCAGCATAGCTAGTAAAAATAGGGTTAAGGTCTAAACTAGGTTAGGGAGAGGGAAATAGAGAGGGGGAACACAATGTGTGCAATCTCCACACAAAACAAGAAACTAAGAAGACTAGGGATGAATAAGGGAGAAAGACAGGTAAACAGCAAAATGGGTTCAGCAGTTAGATAAAAGGAGGTCTGCTTTAATGCCAGGAGCCTGGATAATAAAATCAGTAAACTCTTGGCAATGATGGGAAACACAGAGTGGACCTTGTGGCCAACACAGAACCTTGGGCCTCAGAATATAAAGACTGGAACCGACTGTCCCTGGGTACACAGTGTTCAGGAGGGAGGAAGGAAAAGGTAGCGGGAGAGGCATAGACCTTTATGTAAGGGATGGCACAGAGGTTGTGAAAGATGGGTGTATCAGCGAGGCAGATCATGGCAGCCTCAGACAAGAAACTATAATTGGGGGAGATCAGTAGACCACAGGGTAAGGGGACGAGAGGGACAGGGAGCTCAGGGAAGAACTAGACAAGGGAGTGGCAAGGAGGGATGTAGTGGCCAGGAGTACTAGAGATCAAGCCTTGTTGGATACATTCCGGGACTGTCTACTGGTACAGCGAGTTAAGGGACCCACAAGGCAGGCTGCCATTCTCAATATGATGCTCACTAAGTCAGAGGCGGTAGGAGCTGTGAGAGTAGGGGAGCCAGTTGGGAGCAATGATCACAACTCCATTTGGCTTGAAATGACCCCTGGGACTCGAAAACCTCAATCCAGAGCTGAGGTCCTTGATCTCAGAAAGGCGGACTTCAACAGGTTGGGGTTAGTTCCACCCCCCCAGGACTAACTCAAGGTACGGACACCGCAATCACGCACTTGCAGGAGCAGTGCCAGCCTGCTGCACAGGGCATCTTGTTTGCCCCGCCGTCGCTGCGCGCCAGCTCCCCACCATCCCCACCACCACCCTTGGCCGGCTCTCTGTTTTATAGGTGGTGTCATGTGAGGCTGCAGAACCAATCAGCCCACTTTACCACCTGCAGATTATACTTCTTGAACACTAGGGGGATCCTGCCTGCCTACACTTATCTCCCTCCCTTCATCCCGTACACCAACATGTCTCTAGTAGTGTTCTCAGTACTTGCTTTACTCCTCATGATCCTGTCCCCCTCCCCCACTATACCTGCACAGAATCTCTCCAGCACCACTGTAAGTGCACACATACCAGAATCCCAGCCACCTCAGGCTCATCCTCCACTGCTCCTAGCCCTCCCATCTGCTCTCCGCTCACCACTAGGGCACCTCACAGCTGGACCACCCCACCACCCCCCACACCCACCACCAACGTCCACCCCCCCAGTACACAGTGGACGGTGGTCCCTCTCTGTCCTAGCCATTCCTGCCCTTAACTCCCTACCCATCCCCTGCACTGCCCCCCCCAGATCCTTGCAACTGCCCAAGCTCCTATACCACAACCGCCGTAGCTTTAAGGTTGGTTTAAAAACATATTTATTTAGCTTAGCTTTTACTTAGTCATGGTTGATATGTTTTAACGTTTGCTAAAATTTTTATTACTGTGTATACGTTTTTATGTACAGCGCCTTGGATTTGAAAGGCGCTATATAAATAAAGTTGGTTTGGGTTTGGTTTGGTAGTCCTTTGCTCCGCCTCATCACCTTACTCCTCTTGCTATCTGGGAATGTCCACCCTAACCCGGGACCAGGACCCGCCACCCCACCGTCGCCCCCTACTGGACATGGCCTCCGCATTGCCTCTATGAATATCTGCAGTCTCCCAAGGAAGATGACTGCACTCCAGTGCTGGGTCTCCCAACACATGCCCGACATTCTTGCCATAGTGGAGACCTGGCTCTCCCAATCAACCCCAGACACTGCTGTCTCCCTCCCCGGCTTCACCCTTTTTAGAGAAGATCGTGTGGGTAAGCGTGGCGGCGGGTGTGCAGTCTACCTGCATAACTACCTCCTGGGTCACGTAATATCCACCCCCAAGCTCGACCACGGGGCCCAAGCCATCACCCTAAAAATCACCCCGGACCCGGGCCGAGGCCCTCTCTACCTCACAACCACCTACATACCCCCACAGGCACAAAATCTAGCTATCCGCTCTCTTATTGACTATCTCTCTACCCTGCCACACAAGGCTGAACAGCTCATCCTTGGAGACCTCAACATCAACTGGCTTGGCTCCACAACAACACACATTAAGGGCAACTTCACAGCCCTGGATCTATCCCAATTAGTCACCCAGCCTACCAAATTTAACCAATCTAGTGGGTCCAGCTCCCTTCTAGATATAGTACTCACAAACCGCCCACACAAAATCAAGTCTTTTAACATCTTAGCCAACTCCCTTAGCGACCACTCACCAATTCTCTGCTTCTGGTCCTCCCCCACGTTTAAGCCTGTGTACAAAGCCACCCCCCATTGCTGTTTCCTCCCCAGGGGCCTTAATGAGCTAAAGCAGTACCTTGCTCAGCTCGATTGGTCCCCGATCTCCCTCGCAACAGATATAGATACTGCCCTAGCCTTCCTCACCAGTGCCTTCTGCAAGGCCTGTGACATCTTTGCCCCTGTCACCAACATCCGCTCCAAGAGACACAGTGCTGCCTGGATTTCCCCCTCTCTGATCCAGCAACTGAAGCAGCGGGATAACCTGTGGCACATTGCTGTTGAGTCTGGCAGGACAGCTGACAGGCAAGCCTATTATGCCGCTCGCAACCAGTGCACCTGTGCCATAAGACAAGCCAAAGCCAGTTACTATCAAACCGCCTTGACCTCATGCTGGGGCTCTGCCCGAGCTTTCTGGGATAACATTAAGGAGCTTAATGGGAAGACCCACTCCCCCCCCCTTCTCAGATGGTTATTAATGGCACAATTAATACTGACCTACCACGTGTTGCTGACTGCCTCAACACAACTTTTTCTGACCTAAGTGCAGTCCTTCCTGCCCACTTCTTTGACCCTATCCATGCATCCAACCACCCAGCTAGTTCCCGTCCCCCATTTCTGTTCAGGACCATCTCTCCCCATGACATCTAGCCATGCCTCATAAAAGCCCTCTTCTCCCACAACCCGAGCTGTGACCCCTTTGACTCCAGAATACTCCGCCTAACACTTGATGTCATGTTAGCCCCCCTCACTGACCTTCTTAACAGATCCCTATGCCTCAGCCAATTCCCCAGTGCATGGAAATTGGCTGAAATTACCCCATCCATAAAAATGGAGACCGCACATCACCAAACAATTGCAGACCTATCTCCATCCTCCCCCCCCCAAAAGCCCTGGAGAAAATCGTATCCACCCAACTCGTGGATTATCTATCCAACTACAACATACTGTGCCCAGAGCAGCATGGCTTCCACCCGGGTCACAGCACCACTACAGCCCTGTTGGAGTTCTCCCACCAAATACACTCCACACTTGATGCTGGGGAGATCACCGGGGCAGTGTTCATTGACCTGTCCAAGGCCTTCGACACTGTTTGTCACCCACTAATGCTTGAATCCCTCTGTCAGCTGGGCTTCTCATCTGGCCCACTGGCCTGGTTCTCCAGCTACCTCAGGGATAGATCCCAATGGGTCAGATTAAATGGTATCCTATCAACGGCCCTACCTGTACACTCTGGGGTCCCTCAAGGAGCCATCCTGGGCCCCACATTGTTCAGTCTCTTTTTAAGCACCCTCCCCAGCTCCTGCACAGGCAAAATGCTTCTATACGCCGACGACGCAGTCCTCATCGCCTCACACCCTGACCCACCCACACTCCAGAGCTCCCTGCAACTCACCTTCAGCCAAGCTGAAAAATGGTTCCTCAACCATCGTCTGGTTCTGAACCTCAAGAAGACGAAATCTATGATTTTCCCACACCGCCAAAGTAAATCCAGAAATGCTCCCCTTCGCATCATTCCCAGTACCCTCCACCCCCTTGAACAGGTATCAACATACAAATACCTGGGCATCACCTTCGACTCGGCTTTCTCCTTCCATGCCCATATTAACTCTTTGTCCTCTGCCATGAATGCCCGGATTGGACTCCTCTACCACCACAAAGACTGCCTCCCTGAGTTTGCCCTACAGCTGGCAATCACTTCCTCCATCCTGTCTTTGGTTGATTATGGACTCCCTACATATGCAGCTGCCGACCCCACTGCCCTCACCAAAGTCCAGACCTCTATCAACAAAGCCTGCAGGCTCCTCACTGGTGCCCCCAGCAGAACTCACACATGCCAGCTCTACTCCACCTCAAACATACTCACTTTTGATGAATGTCTGCAATACCACACCTGTATACTTACAAAAAAGGCTCTACTTGAGCTTTGCCCCACAGGAGTCACCGCACCACTTCAATGGGCCTCCCACTCGGTCGTCACCTGCAATACCACCAAAGCCACCTTCCAGGTGCCCAGAGCTAGGACCTCACTCACGTAAAGGTCATTTCACTACAGAGCACCTTCCTGGTATAACTCCCTCCCATCGCACATTACAAATATCTCCAAAATCGGCCCCTTCAAAGTCGCCCTACGAAAACACCTCACTGACACTCAGTGCTGTAAATGCCCATTATAAGGCTTTCTGAGTGCACCATTTTGAACCAATCTGCCTCTTATAGCATGACGTATGTACTAGTCCACTTAAAATAGCCTGTTGTAGTCTGCACACCACGCACTGTTACCTGAGTGCTCCACTGGGACACTAAATAACTTAATTTTTTATGCTCGTATATATCCTGCCCATTTTTGCTCTCTGAAATGCCTTGCTCTGTATACTGTTCTGTATCACACCTGTATTGTTCTCCACTGCCTTGCTTCACAACATGTTGTTTCCCCTCCCTGTGACGAGGTGCCTTTGTAAATGAGTCTTTGACGCAAAGGTTTGTAAATCCGATTCTTTGAAATAAAAAACAAACAAATAAATAAAGTTGGTCCGGGACCAGTTAGTCAGGGTAGACTGCATAGCAGGCATGGAAGAGATGAGGGTGATAAAAGGGGCCTTTCTCAAGGCATCTGAGTTGTGTATTAGAATGGTAACCAAAAGTAATGAGTACAAGAGACCACTGTGATTGTCGGTAAGGGTCAGGGAAAAAGTGAGGGCCAACAAAATGGTCTTCACCGGGTACAAAGAAAAGTAGGTGGAGGAAAAACCGGGAGAGTACATACTGAGAAATAAGGAGGCAAAGAGGGCGGCTATGGAGGCAAAAGCAGACACTAGGCTGCATACTTTGGAGGGGGTTAAGACAGGAGAAAAACAGTTCTTCTTGTATATTAGGGGGAAGGAAGAAAGGAGGGGGAATTGTTAGGCTGTCTGAGGGGGATAGGGTGATAGAGGAAGATATGCAAAAGGCTGCCATCCTTAATGATTACGTTTGCTCTGTCCTCACTAGGGAGAACAGCAGGCCCTTGCCAGGGAGTAGAATTAAAGCAGCCACAAAGGGGATCCTGGAGATGAGGCAACCAGTATTTACATGCAGAAGCATGCCCTAAAGATAGATAAGTCCCCAGGACTGGATGTGATGCATCCGAGGGTGCTCAGGGAACTGGCATTAGTACTGGCTGAACCCCTGGTAGGACTATTCCATAATTCATTACAGATGGAGGCAGTTTTGAAGGACTGAAAGATGGTGGACGTAGTTATGCTTCATAAGTGGAGAGGGGGGCAGAGAACAAGTGGGGAACTACAGATTCATCAGTCTTGGCTCTGCAGTAGGGAAGCTGATGGAGTCACTGGTCAAAGAGGACTTTGTGAACTACTTGGACAGCAATGGTCTCCAGGATAGCAAACAGCATGGGTTTGTGGCAGGGAGGTTTGTCAGAATAACCTGATAGTTTTTTTTGACTGAGTGATGAGGGCATTGGATAGGGACACCTTGTGGATTGACTTCAACTTCAGCAAGGCTTTCGACTCATTGTCTTACAGACAATTGCTGAAGAAGATGGAGGATCTGGATGTGGCTAGGGATATAGTACTATGGGTAGGTAACTGGCTAAAGGGGAGGAAGCAGAGGGAATCAAGGAAATGCAGAGTGACCTATAAAGACTAGAGACGTGGTCTAAGGTTTAGCAGTTGAAATTCAGTGCCAAAAAGTGTAAGGTGATGCACTTAGGGGCAAGAACCCCAAGACAGAGTACTGGATGGGTGGGGTAAGACTTAGAACTATGGCTGAGGAATGGGACCTAGGAGTTATCATTAGTGACTCCCTCAAATGATCAAGCCAGTGCAACATGGCCTGTAGCAAGGCAAACAGGATGCTGGGATGTATTGGGAGAAGTATTGACAGCAGAAGAAAAGAGGCAATATTACCTCTTTATAGGTCTTTGGTAGGCCACATCTGGAGTACTGTGTCCAGTTTTGGAGTCTTCAACTCAGGAAAGATAAGGACAGGCTGGAGACAGTGCAGCAAAGGGTGACAGAGAGGATTCAGTGCCAACAGAGCAGGTCTAATGAGGATCGCTTCAAGGCACTGAACATGTACTTGCTGGAGACCAGATGTTAGGGGGGGGGGAGATATGACAGAGATCTTCCAGTTCCTAAACGGAATAAACAAGGTGAACTGCAGGGAATTATTTAGCATGAGTAACAGTTCCAAGTCATGAAAGCATGCATGGAAACTGACAGGAGAGAGGTTCAAGAGGGATATGAGAAAGTATTATTTTACAGAAAGGGTGATGGAACCGTGGAACAGTCTACCAGCTGAGGTGGTGGGCATCCAAACCATTAATGGTTTCAAGCACAGTCGGGACAGAGTGAAGGGTGTAGTGGTTACTCAGGGTAACAGAAGCAGAGAGGGAATGAGGGGTGGATAGGGAGGGCTAGTACACTGTACGGACATCATAGGTCCTAGGGTTATACTGGGAACCATTGTTAGACTGGTTGGATCATTAGTCTTTTTCTGCCATCATCATCTGTGTTTCTGTGTGTTTTATAAGTGTACACAGCCTTTAGGGAGACGTGGAAATTATGCATCTAGTGTTTCCTAGAGGGTTTCTTCTGGTGTGCTACAGTTTCATCTTTCCTACTTTGTTGTAAAATACATCATAGTAATGGCTGGCAGATGGCATTTTTTTATTGCTCTGTAGAATGCCTGCAGGTTAGCCCTAGCCTATATTTTTGGTGGTCTGGTACTGTATTCATCTGCCTCTCCCCAAAGGTTCCATGGATGAATGTTCCATGGAGCTCACTTTAAGATGGGCTGCTGTCTGCTCCTCCAAATAAATTAACTGATACCTGCAGCACGCACATAATTTTTTTTGTTTGTTTCTTACAATTTCTTTACAAAGGATGTAACAGGCAGCTTGGATGCAACCACCGTCAATAATCACAGTTGGCTCTGACCAGATCTGGTTTTAGTAGAGAGCTGTTTTTCAGAAACAGTCCATGTGTCCTCAAAAGGTAAATGAGTACTGTAATTTACATGCAATTAGTGTATAATTATTAATAATCAGATGTATGAAAATTAATGCATCTGGAAAGCAAGCCAGGAACAAGAACCTTTATTC
This sequence comes from Neoceratodus forsteri, assembly GCA_016271365.2. Lineage (NCBI taxonomy): Eukaryota > Metazoa > Chordata > Ceratodontiformes > Ceratodontidae > Neoceratodus > Neoceratodus forsteri. The sequence goes on along the minus strand of CM028131.1, from coordinate 1,544,214,116 downwards.
CTCATTTGTCCACATTGTTCTTCTGGCTCCTCGTCCTCTACCCTGATGTTGGGGGTCATCCTAGCTGCACCCGTCCTGCTACCCGGGGGGCACAACCAATGTTAGTGCTGCTCTGTGATTGGCAGGCAGGAGGCATGTGAATACTGGGTACTTTTCCTCCCTCCCATCCTCCCAGCATAGCGCCTCACCTCTGTCATGTGTCTGTCCCCCCAGTTTGCGTCCAGTGGAGAATTACTGGGCTCAGATGTGTCCTCTGGTGTCTGGGCTGTTTCCCTTGCAATGTTTTTCATTTGCTTGTTTAGTTCATGGCCACCATTAGCCACAGGCAGCCTGCTCACTTAATTAAACTGAATTTTGGAGTGATCACATTCCTTCTGCTAATACTTGCACTTAGCAGATCATTCACTGCCAGCTTAATTCTTCTAATGCACAGTCTTTGAAAATCTTTCCTTACCGCCTTGTCACTAATCAGTCTCACTGCAGGTATATATAATCATGACGTGACAGTCAGATTAGATGGTGTCTGAATATCAAGTGTATCCCCAAAATACAGATTCAGCCTAAGATGGGACAGGCAGTGACTCTGCCTCGGCCGAAAGGTGCCAGCTATGTCACGGAGCTCCACGAATGGTACAGGTAATTTTGTACTGCTACTTTACTTTGTTACTGGGTTTGTTTCCCCATAATATTTCATTGTTTTTCTTCTGACATTTTGATTGACCCAGCCACTGCATTTGACTTAAGTATCCCCCGACACCTTGGTGGGGGTGGGGGGTTGGGGATTCACAGTACATAATAGTTAGACAGAGTTCAGTATATATTTTATGCATTTTCTGAATGTAACTTCTTTCCGTGTAACTGTGCACACTGAAGCAGCAGTATTTGTAGTGAAAACACAAATCCATCATATAGTTTTATTTTAAGAAATAATATATTTTTGTCAAAAACATTACTATATAAATTTTTCTTTGTATTTAATTCCTGATCTGAGATATCATGTTTTGGAGTTTTTAAAAGTCCCTGCTCTCTGGTTACATCCACTATGAATAAATTAAATATTCTGGTGTGGTGCTATGCTTTTTACATCAGCAGTGGGGTTAGTACCCTTCTAATACAGCCACAGATCAATCTATTATGTAGTCTGAAAGTAACATTGATGGAAGGTATTTTTTTTTTAATTACTATTTTTTTTAATTACTGGTGGTTGCTATCTTTAATGACTTGAGTAATGTTTTTTACAATTATTACTTTTTATCAATTTTTTTCTATGCGCAAATCTTTTTTAGTGCTCATGAAAGATACTGGACTGACAGCACTGGAAACTGAAGTCCTTTGCTTAGCCACATGACAGGTACAGTATAGGCGATCACAGTGCAAGCTTTCCCACAATGCCCTGCCAATGTACCTCAGCTCAACCCTGCCATGAGAGGGTAGTTCAGACTCCATGCCCATTCAGTCCTTGACCTCTCAAGTGAGACTGCCAACAAGAGTGCCAATTAGTGCCAATTCTGTTGGTGGTTTTTGTGATGTAGACTCCTGGCTGCTTACTGGGAACTGGACTGAGACCATTATAACTCACTGGCCACTGAACTGCCCTCAGGTGATAATAGCTTTCAACCACTACTGACCTGTGCTGGATTTGAACTCATGACCTAGAGGTGAAAGGCTTCTTAACTCACTACCAATCCACTGAGCCATCCAGTCCCCCCTATTTTAGGGATTATTAACAAAAGGTCTTTTAAAAACATCTGCAAGAAATAAAAATAGGTAAAAAACTGTATGATGGAATGCTTTCCAGCTAACAAATCCTGCTGCTTTAATTATAAATCATGACCTCATGCAATCAGAAATATCTATTTCTAAACAGTCTAGGTACCCTTATAACCACAAGAGGGTGTCTCATCCACATAGTTCTAAAATTCTGAAGTTTTAAGTTCAATTGGCACCATCTCTTTCTCACAAAGGGGATTCTCTCATATACTGCAAAGTAAAATATTTTGATTTGAAGTCAAATAAAAAGTTTTTAAACGTAGGTATTTAACATGATTTGTGGTATGTTTTTTCCTTTTGCTGCTTGGGGGGTGGGGGTGGGGAGTTAGAGTTGGAAACCCTAACACCATATTTCCCTACTTTTGTAGTGTTATGTTACTCTTTTTATGAGGAATATAAACATATACAAGAGAACAAGATCCCGGTCTCCTAGCCTTCTCCTGCTCTGGCTGCTCGTTCTATGCTTGACATCTCTGTCCTCTACTTGTGACATCATAATGATTTCTCCAGCAACAGAGTGTGATGTCGCAAGCAGAGGTATGCGGTGGCAGATGCAGAACAACAGCCAGCACGGATGAAGTTGGAAGGATGGTGATCTGATTTTCGTGTTAAAGTGGTAAATTGGCCAGCGCATTGACACAGTGCCAGCATTACCACTTGTGATGCTGGTGGCCCAGATTCAAGAACAAGCGCGGGATTCTTAAGGCTGGCCGGGGGAAGGAAGATTTAACATAGTGGAACACTCAGGTATTTTACTTTCTTACTTAGAGAAAATGCCCCCCCTTCCCCACTAATTGGCAAACATTCTTTGCACACATTCAAATTGAAATGTTGCCTGTCTAGCAGTGGAGTGGTAGCCCTACTGCCTGTGATGCTGATGACCCGGGTTCAGGAATGAGCCTGGAGTGTCAGAGGGCCAGCCGGGGGAGGGGGGGGCATGATGAGCATCCATTGGACTGCACTCCTTCTGCTGGGGGTGGTGGAGCCCGACATAAGTGTGAACCCAGTGGAAGCTGGGAGTACAGCACCAGCACCAGACCATCTTAATAGGGTGAAGATGAGAGCAGACATCTGTAAGGTGCATGCAGGACCACTTGCCCCCACGCTGACCTCATTGTACATCGGTGTCTCCAGGGGCAACCACAAGAGAAAACCCCCTGTGGCAGCAGCACAATGACACCAGGGTACTCACAAGTGCTGCCTCAATGCCTGCTCTAGGGGATGCTGGGGGGGGGACTGGATTGAAATCTCAGTCCTCCCCATTGGGTCGGAGGGGTGCCTCACCATTGGGAGCAAGCCACGGTCTACAGGAACTCCTGGGAGGTCCCTGGAGCCAACAGGAACATGAGAGTGAACCTGAAAGAGGTGGGAATGGCAGATATGGGGTATATCCCCAGCCTCCTGCAGGAGAATAAAGAAAGTGAAAAAACCAAAAGATTGAAATATTGCAAGCAATCACATCAGACTGACACTGAAGATATAAGTGATTAGCGGAATCAGATTTTTCTGAGCTTGATTATTTTCGTTTACTTGATTTATAGTGTTCTAACTGTCAGGGACACTGCACCAATCTAAAGAGTTTATTCTGTCTAGGAAAGTGTGCTCTGCAAACATTTTGCCAGGCTCCAATGCTGCTAACCACTGCCATTTCTTATTTCCTTTAACATATTTACCTTTCTGTACATCTTCATTCCATCCAGAGAACATTGGAGGTTGCCCAAATAATTATCAACGCTTGCTTTCTATAATATAAATAGCTGCTGGGCTTCCCTGTGTATCATATATCAACATAGTAACGTAACATTAAAAGTTAGGGTCAGAAGGGACTCTAGGTCCATCATGCAACCCCCTTCCCGCACCTACCTGCTTCATAAACCGGGATGAATAAGAATCCTATGCTAATATACTAATTTAGTTTATTTGTTTGTTTGTTTATTTTTGACTGGGAAAGAAGGGACATGCAATTCTGTCTATTTTCAGACTTGTTTGGTGGGGGGGGCATACTGACAGAAACCAACTGAAACTGAACCAGATTAAGCTCTTGGTGGTATTTTTAGTAAACAGGGTAAATTTGGCAGGTCACTGGAGAAATTCCACTACTGCTTTTGAAAAGTCCCTTGGAATATTTAACTTCCACCTAAACAACCACTGGAACAGGCAGACAGAACCTTAGTTTAATGTTGACTTAGGGGTGTCTCTCATGGGCTAAGAAAGTTATCTTGTGCTGTTTTGGACGGGAGGACTGTGAAGTGAAGCTGAGCGGTTCTGTCAGCCCAAAACAGCATGAGATAACCGTCTTATCCCATAAGAGAAACTCGTAAATCTATGTATTAATATATACATTATGAAGCAGTCTAATTGCTTCGAATTGAAAGAAAGTCAGACGAGCATTTTTAAAATGAAGGCTTTTTTTTCCTTTGTTTTCTATCCCCCTCTGGTTACTGTGAGAAAATGTGTGTTCCATCCTACAGAATGGAGGACTTCATGATGTCGCTCATAAGACAGCAGATTATGCAGAGACGTGATTTGAACAATTTCTCTTTTCTGCTTTTCATTTGTAAACTGTCCAAAATGAAAAAGTGTAAGGAAAACAGCCCAGTGCTGGATTTCCATGACTGAACTGTAGCTGTGACAGTTTCTAACAGACCCGCTTCAGAAGCAATGAGGGGACAGTGTTACTGCACCGAGAAAACAGCTGATCGGGCAGCACAAGGTGGCATCTGTATGCCACATAAGAGGTAGGCTGATTCTAAGCACCGATTGGCTGTAGCAGTTAGACTTCGATATAATCTGAAAGATGGCATCTCAGGAGTGCAGAATCCTCCTCATTCTACACTATGATGCCTGTATTGGGATTTATCTCTACATTCTGGTAGAGATGCAACGAAGTTAAACTTCACTGGTGAAGTTGCTGCAAAGTTGTGAAACGTCGACTTAGCAAAGCTTCATGAAGTTCCTACTGGCATCAGCAACTTCAACTTTGCTGACTTCGCAATTTTTTTTAGATGAAGTGCCACTTTTTTCCATGAAGTAGTAACTTCGCAAGTGAAGTTTGGTCACTTTGAGGAAAGAAGTGCCACTTCACCTGGCAAAAAAGTGGTGAATTCGGCACTTCAAACTTCATGAAGTTGGCCAGCTTCACAAAGTTTTTTTTTTTTTTTGCTTCTCACTTTATCCCTCCTCTCTGGTGGCCCACAATTGAGAGAGAGAGAGAGACCCAGCCCTGTCCCCTTGATATCTACTGGCCAGTGCCGATCTTCTTCCCCCAGGGTTTGGCCCCTGCCGAAGACCAGATCCAGTTCAGTTTGGTGCTGTGGCTGGTCGAGGAGTGGGACTTGCAAGCTCCTCCATCATCCAGATCTTTTGTTATTGTTTTTCTTGCCTGGAGGTGGTGCATGCAATGATGCCAATGAGGGTGCCTTGCACGCGCCTGCATGTGTCCCATTGGGCATCTGCCCCGCGTCCGTTCATTTGAACAGTGTCAGTGTGCCAGCCCCAAGCCTCTGTTAGGGGCCATGCAAGCACCGGCCACTGATCACCTCCCTCCCTGGAGAAGGAGAGCTGTCCCTGGGACGCTCGATCCTTCTCATCTCCGGCCAACCCTCGGTGACCTGCTTGCTCCATGAACACAGGTCACCGGCATGGCAGGAGGAGAGGCAGGATGCCGCAGCCCTCCACACCACCAGGTTGGCCCACAAAGTTATGCTGAAGTGAAGTTTTCTGAAACTCACACATGTCTAGTTCCTGGAGTGGAGCTAGAACCCACAACATATAGGATAGTGTGTAGTAGCCCATATACAACAATGCTATTCTTACACTGAGTGGTTGATATGATGTCAAGGACCTCAAGAGCGAAGCTTGAGATGTCCCTTTGATGTCATAGTAACCACGAGGTGTCAGAAGAGCATGTTGTGTATGGGGGGCTGCCATACACTATTCTATGGGGAAAAAGTAGAAAGAAAGCAGATTGTGACTGTTGTGGTGTTCTTTTTGTTTTAAGCAGGCGACCAGCATTTTTTTTTTCTAGACCAGCGGAGGACAAGGAGGTAGGACAAGGTAGTTACTCTCCTTAAGGTTGGAATTGCCCTCCCATTCATGCACCCAGAGCCAGTTCCAATCTTACAGGCACCAGGATTGATCAACAACAGATACTTTCTGTTGGAACAGGAAGGGCCGGTTCACCAAAACAAGTCAGAGGTGGGGAAGTGGTAGCTCCAAGGGGGTGTAGATAAACAGGGCACCTGGGAGTTGTTAGCCAAAGGTTAGAGGATTTGAACACTGCATTGGGGGTTTAGAAATTGAGTTGGTGAGGCAAGGTTAGATAGTATACGCAGGTAGTAAAAAGGAAGAGGAGAAGAGAGAGGAGAGGGGCAGAAAAAAAGGAGGGAGAGTTGTTAACCTGTAGATTCATTATTGTATTGTGGGAACTGGCAGGGGGAGCAGGTGAGGTCTACATACAGGGTGTAACTATGATGGGAGTGGTGCAGTGCAGCGGCTGTGGGGTGGCAGTCTTTAAGGAGACCTTCTGAGGACTGTGGTGCTGCCCCATCTGCAGGCACCTCTCTGGGCTAAGGGAGGAGGTTACCAGACTTAAGGCCATGTTGGCTTTGGTTAGGAGGAACAACTCCCCCACTCAGTAACAACCAAGTCCACCTCCGCTTGCTCAGAGGATGCCAGGAAGGAGGAGCAGATGGACAATGGTGGGCTCAGGGAGGGTTAGGGTGGTGGAGCATAGAAACATCCCAAATCCCATGTCACTACGGAACTCCTATTCTGCACTGACAGGGTGGGACAGTCCCACAGAGGTACCTGAAGTAATGATTGAAATGGATGTGGAGGCTCTCTAGAGCAGAGACCTCAAAGGGGGTAGCAGGGGACCCCAGAGGAGGAGGAAGCAACTCCTGGTGGGGACTCCGTAGTCCAGGGAATGGAGTTGGGGACAGGTAGTGGGGTGAGAGGAAGGTTAAGTGCCTGCCGGGAGGCACAGCTCAGAGGGATGGACAGCGGATCCAGATGATCACTAGGGCAACAGCAAGGAGGAGGAACTGGATGTCATTGTCCATCTGGGGACAAAATGACCTGGCTAGGGACAAGGCAGGGATAGGAAGAGTTCAGGGAGCTGGGGAAGGGCCTTGGGCAGATAACAAGCTCCGTGACTTTCTCGGAGGTGCTGCTTGTCCACGGCAAGAGGGAGGCTAGGGATCTCCGTACCAGAGACTTCAACACATGGTCGAGGAACTGGTGTAGAGAGAAGGGTTTCAGTTTCATTAGGAACTGATAACCCTCCTGGAAGGATATGGGTCTATACAAGGGTGACAGCCTACATCCATCCAGGGAGGGAACTGTTGTCCTTAGTGAGCGATTTAAATGCTTCATTGGCAAGCATTTAAACTAGCTGGGGGGGTTGGCGGAAGGAAGCAGGGAGAATCAAACTCTCCACCCCCACTGGTTAATGTAGTCCACAGGGAGGATCCTAAGGTTGGGAAATTGCCAGTGGTAACTAAACTAGGAAATGGAAGAATGGTGGAGAAAATGAGAAAGGGGATTAAAGGCAGGGAGGGTAGCGAAGGAAGGCATGAGGATAAAAGGGGATGACAGGAGTGGAAGTAGTAAAATATGGAAGGCCATGTGTGCTAATGCTCGCAGCCTGGGAATTAAAATCCCAGATCTGGTGGCCTTGTTGGCAGAGGCTGACCTGGGCATTGTCGCTATTACCAAGACGTGGTATAATGGGAACCATGACTGGCATGTAGCTATACCAGGTTATACTCTATTTAGGAATGACAGGGAGGGTAAAAAGGGAGGAGGAGGAGGAGCAGTAGCCCTTTATGTCAGGGATGATATAAAAGCAACTGAGGTACAGTGATTGTGGGGGGGGGGAAGAGGCCCTGTGAATCACCCTGGAGATGGGCAGTAGCACCGCTGGTCACATGGGCATGATCTACAGACCTCCAACACAAGGGGAAGAGTTGGACATGGTTCTAGTGGAAACCATTCATAAGATGACAACTAAAGGGGAAGTGCTGCTGGTAGGTGACTTCAATCTGCCAGATGTTGACTGGAGCATCCCAGCCGCAGCTGAAGCCCTAGCTAGAAGCAGAGACATACTGGACTCCTTGCAGGGGGCATGCTTCGGGCAGCTAGTGCTAGAGCCCACCCATGAGGTTGCAGTTTTGGACCTGGTATTTACCAAAGGAACTAGAAGGAGGACAGGATCAGATCTACAGTACAGTAGCTTCTTCTTGTTGTTTTTTACATTGTTTCTTGTGGATTCTACTTGGTAGAAGGTTATTTCTTTCGTTTCTTACTACTAAGGGGCTAGCAGGGTATTGTTTGGGGCTGTTGGAATTTTGAAACCTGTTTTGGTAGCTATAAGTGGGCTCATGTGTTTGATGATTCACTGTGTGGCAGGCTGCATTTGTAGAGGCCTATTTCTTCTGTTTTAAAATATAATTGGTGTGATTTAACTGGATCTGTTCTTTGAATTGGAGACCTATATCTTCTAATTCCAAGCCTATTTTGATGTGTTGTTGGTGAAGCTGTTTGAATTGGAGTCCTGTTTCTTTGGGTAGCAAACCTATTTGGGGGGCTTTGAGTAGAATTGTGATTCATTGTTGCTGGCTTCACTAGCTGCAAAGTTTTAATGCAGAGTGGGGAAGGGTGCTAATGGTCTGACCAGAGGCCTCAGCTACCTGATTGTTTCTGGAAGACTTGGCTGTCCCACTCTCAAACCCCTCACCCCACCCACCCCTGGTCCATGATTTCCTTTATACCAGGCGTTCTGACATCACTTCTCAAACAGGCAAAGGACATGCACCTGTCATAGCAGAAGCAGACATCCAGGAAAGGGACAGCAGCAAGTGAAGAGGTGACTGCTATCTCAGTGGAAGGGAAGTAAATGCAAATCTAGGAGCTTTCATTATTACTTCTTTGCATTGATATTGCATTGGGGAAAGGAGGAGTAGGAGTTTGAAGAAGGTTGTGCAATGGCTACTCAAAGTCTCTTTTTGAGTGTGAATAGGAAGGATAGGAATATAAAAAGCAGTTGCTCAATATATCAACGTGTGCAACAAGGAGGTAAGGGAAATAAAGAAAATAATGTTTTGCACTGATAGAGGAGGGAGAGGGGAGACTTGGGGGAGTGTTTGGTATTCTGCATCTGAAGGGTGGGGGCTGGTGGGCAACTACAGCAATGGTAGGGTGGTAGGCTGCAACAACTGTGGTGCACCAATCTTTCTAAAATTGCCTGGAGGTGGAGGATGTTTAGTGCAACCACATAGAGAAACTTAGAAAGGAGATCGATGGTCTGCAGGAGGAACTAAGACAGGCAAGGCAGATTGGGGGTGGGTTTAGCCCAATACTTGGGGGTAAGAAGGGGAGATGAGGGAGGGTGATTTAAGCCAACAGTGGTGAGGAGAGGGCCAGAAGAAGGGAAGCAGAGACAAAGGGGCCCAGGCCAGGAAGAACGATTGCCGGGGAAACCTGCTCAGGAGACAAAAGACAAATGGAAGGAGGAGATAGGGACTTGTGAGGGGAGGCGAAGAAGTGGCAAAAGTCATGGAGTGGAAAGGAGAGAACAGGTTACTATGAAGAGAGAGGGAGCGGCATTTGTGAAGGGTCTTCAGAAAATAGTTGTGCACTGCTAGAGAGGAAGAAGGTGGAGGAGGAAATGATGAAATTAGAGGAGTAATTGATAAATGCCTGGACCAAACTGAGCGGGGAAATTCTGCTGGGAGAATTCAAACAGGGTAAAAGGGGAGAATGTGCAGGAGGAAGAAGAGGAGCTGGAAATGAGAGAGGGAGATGAATGGAAGCAAGCAGGGAGTAAGAGGGGTGGAATCTTAGTGCTGGGGGACTCAATACTAAGAGGAGTCAGGCGGGGTAGCAAGGGGGAGAGGCATAGTCGCATTTGGGTGGAGGCCGTACCAGGAATGACAGCGGAAAGGGTGGGACAATCTGCTTTGAAATATGCCAGAATGGGTAGGGCTCATTTAATTATACATCTTGGTACAAATGACCTGGCAGACATGACAGTAGATATAGTCCAGAGGAGGTTTGAGGAACTAGCACAATTATGTGAGAGGGCAGGAAGATCAGTAACTTTTTCAGAGATACTCCTGTGTGCTAAAGGCAAGCACAACAAGAAAGCTGAGAATAGAGGAATTTAACGGATGGCTAAGAACCTGGTGTTGTGCTAAAGGGTATGGGCTGTTGGGGGTGGGAGGACCCGGAGGACAGTAGTCTCTATGCCAAGGACAGACTACACTTTGAGTGAGGAGGGAAAGAAAGTGTTGAAACAGAGGATGGAGGAGTACATAGAGGAAGTTGGGAATTTAAACTAGGAGTGGGGTGGCAATTGGGAAGAGATATGCAGACCACAGGTTGGGAAACCATATGAGCTACCCCCATAACAGTGTCAAAGGACAAATGGCAAGTACTATTGGTGATGCTAGGAAAGGGGGGCAGGATGGGATGGGGGAAGGGTGGAAGGTGGTTACCCTTAATGCTAGAAGCCTTGGGAGGGAAAACTGCAGAGTTACAGGTTCTCATGGCAGAGGGAGAGGTGGACATTGCAGCCATCACAGAAACATGGGCCACCCAATACAATGACTGGGACCTGTCTGTACCAGGGTACAGGTTATTTCATAGGGACAGGGTGACTGGGAAAGGAGGGGGGGTGGCACTATATGTGAAGGAAGGACTGAAGTGTGTAAGGGAAGAAGGGGAGGAGGGTAGTACGGAGTCACTTTGGATGCAAATCCAGGATTCCAAGAATAGGATTCTTAGAATGGGAGTTGTGTACAGGCCACCATCTCAGACGGAGGAGTTAGACAGGGAACTAGGGACAGATCAGGAGGACCTCAGAGAAGGGTAGTGTGGTGATTGTGGGGACTTCAACATGCCAGGAGTGGACTGGAGTACCCCAACAACCAGGAACAGAAGGGAGTAGGTACTGTTGATGCCTTCCAGGACAGCTTCCTGCTGCAAATGGTCAGTGAACCAACCAGGTTAGGGAATACCCTTGACCTTGTGCTGGCAAATGGGGACTTTGTGAGAGAACTTACAGTGGAGGAACCGCTGCCAGGGAGTGACCACCACTCAGTATGGCTCACATTGGATATGGGCAAGGAAGGAGTGGAATCTGGCACAAGAGTGCTGGACTTCAGGAGGGCCGACTTTGGGAGGATGGGGGAAGTGGTAAAAGGGTACCTGGCCAGAATTCAATCTAGTATGGACACTAACCAGAGGTGGGAGCTCATAAAGCTGGGGATAGTGAAGGCAACCAAAACCTGCTGCAAAGCCCAGAGCAAGAAGGCTAGGGCTAAGAAACCGAGCTGGTTGAGCAAGGAGGTCATGGAAAAGGTAAGGAAGAAAAGAGCTGCCTTTAGGAAGTACAAGAAAACAGGGAGGGGGAGGACAGGGAGGAGTACTTGACAGAATCGAAGGAGGTGACAAGGGCAGTAAGGGGAGCCAAAGCATCTACGGAATTCAGGCTGGCACAAGGCATTAAGAAGGGGGAGAAGGACTTTTTAGTACATCAGGGAGAAAAGGAGCTGTAAGTACCACATAGTAAGGATTAGGAAGGAGGGGTTGGGTGGAAGCAGGAGAATGATAAGGCAGAAGCACTAAATGAGTACTTCTGCTCAGTATTTACTAAAGAGAAGAGGGGGTGACACCCAAGGTGGGAGAAATGGCAGAAACGGGGGAAGGGGTGACAGATGGGGAAATCATGGAGGGCAGAGTTCGAGAGGGTTTGAAGGCACTGAGGGTGGACAAGGCGCCAGGCCCAGATGGCATCCACCCCAGGGTACTGAAGGAGTTGGCAGAGGTCCTTGCAGGACCTTTGGCAGACCTATTTAATGCCTCACTACATTCGGGGTATGTACCTCAGGACTGGAGGATGGCTCATGTGGTGCCCCTCCACAAGAGTGGCCCCAAGGATGGACCAGGAAACTACAGACCAGTGAGCCTCACATCCATCGTGGGTAAACTAATGGAGACTATCCTGAAGGAGAGGCTGGTGGCCCTCCTAGAGGCCAGAAGACTACAGGACAGCAGACAGCATGGCTTCATACGTGGCAGATCCTGCCAAACCAACCTGGTGGAGTTCTATGACTGGGCAACTAGGCAACTGGACAGGGGCCATGCAGTGGATGTCCTGTATCTGGACTTCAGTAAGGCATTTGACCTCGTGCCGCATGGAAGGCTGGGAAGGAAGTTAGTAGGCACAGGGCGGTGCAAAGCTGGTGAGATGGGTAGGAAACTGGCTTCAGGGAAGGCAACAGAGGGTGGTGGGGTGGGAGCCTCACACCCAAGGGCAGTGACGAGCGGTGTTCCACAAGGCTCCGATGTTGGGACCAGTGGTGTTTGGGATATTCATTGCAGACATATCATGGGACATCAAGAGCAAGATCAGTCTGTTTGCTGATGATACCAAGGTAGGCGGGTGGTGGATGACCTAGGGGATGGCAGGGGTTGCAGGATGATCTGGCAAACCTTGAAACCTGGTCAGACACCTGGCAACTGGGTTTAATGCCAAAAAGTGCAAGGTGCTGCATTTTGGGATGAAGAACCCAAGGAGGAGTTACCAGCTGGGGGAGTGCAGCTAGCCCAGACAGAGGAGGAGAAGGATCTGGGTGTGCATTACAGGGTCAATGAACAACTTGGCACAATGTAGGAAGGCAGCTGCAAAGGCCAACAAAATGCTGGGTTGTATTGCAAGGGGTATATCCTCGAGGAGGGAGGAGGTGATTCTACCACTGTATAGGTCATTAGTTAGACAACACCTGGAGTACTGCGTGCAGTACTGGCGCCCATATCTGAAGAGAGACATTAAGTTACTGGAAGGGGTGCAGCGCAGGGCGACAAAGATGATCAAGGGGCTGGGGGACTTATCATGCGAGAGGAGGTTGAAGGAGTTGAACATGTTCTCACTGGAGGAGAGGAGGGACATGGGTGACATGATTGAAACCTTTAAATACATGAAAGGAATAAACAAGATGGGTACAGAGGGGCTGTTCAAAGTAAGGGAGGGGAGGGCCACCAGGGGTCATGATATGAGACTGGAGGGAGGAAGGTTCAGGAGGGAGATGAGGAGACACTTTTTTACAGAGAGGGTGGTGGCTGGGTGGAATGCGTTACCTGCAGAAGTGGTATCCAGTAGAACAGTGGACTGCTTCAAAAGGGGATGGGACAGGACAAGGGGGAGGGTTAATGAAGGGGAAGGGTGGAAGGGAAGGGCAGCTGCAGAATAAGGGGTACTAGCTGCACATTCGAGCAGACTTGATAGACCTCTAGGCCTTTATCTGCTGGCAAATTTCGTATGTTCATATGTAACGGGGACAGAACTGCAGATGTCATTGTCGGTGGACACCTAGGGTCCAGTGATCATCGCACAGTGTGGTTCAATATGAGTACAGTGGCAGAGTCAAGTCACATAAAAGTGAGGGTACTGGACTTCAGGAGGGCAGACTTTGCAAAGTTGGGGGCATGTCTCAGGAAAGCCCTAGCAGGGAGGGAGGACGGGTGGGGGGGAGAGTTGAGAAACAGTGGGCCCATGTAAGAGTAGCCATAATGGAAGCAACAAACCTTTGTGTGAGGCAAATAAACAAAGGCAAGAGAAAAAGAAAACCACTATGGTTCTCAAAGGAAGTGGCCAGGAAGGTAAGAGCAAAAATGTTGGCTTTCATGAAGTACAAGGAAACACAGAAGGAGGAGGACAGGGTAGAGTATATGGATAAGCAGAGGGAGGCAGGAAAGGCAGTCAGGAGCGCAAAGGTGTAAACGGTGGAAAAAACAGCCCAGGCAGTAAAGAAAGAGGACAAGACTTTTTATAGGTACGTTAGTGAAAGGAGAAAGACAAGTGGTGGGATTGTAAGGCTTAAGGGGGAAGAAGGGGAGTGTGCAGAAGGGGACTTGGAAAAAGCATCAATCCTGAACAAACATTTTTGTTCAGTATTCACAGAAGAGGGGGATGGTGAGGGACCGCAATTAACAGACAGGGGCAATAAGGGGAGGGAGGTGGACACCAGTCCATTTATGGAGGAGAGAGTTCTAAAGGAACTTGCAAAACTGAAAGTGGACAAGGCAAGGGACCAGATGGAATACATCCTAGAATATTAAAAGACCTTAGGGAAGTGCTGGCAGCACCATTGGCAGCCCTGTTCAATGAATCGCTGGAAATGGGAGTGGTTCCAGAGGGTTGGAGGAGAGCAGATTTATGTAGTCCCTCCATACAAAAGTGGGAGCAGGGAAGAGGCTGGAAACTATAGACCAGTCAGCCAGACCTCGGTGGTGGGGAAAAACTGGAATCACTGCTAAAAGAAAGAATTGTGGAACATCTTTTTTTTTTAAATTGAAGTTTATTGCATATTTAGGCACTGACACATATCTCAAACCACATTACAACTGATACATACAGTATTCATTACAGTGAAGGAGTCATATCCTACACAGTAAAACACTTTATATCTTATACACTAACATGATGTCTGGCACAACAATTAATTATCTGACACAATCCAGCCCCTTATTATCACTTGAAGCAATTTTGTTGGTACATTGTATGCTGAATATGTTCTACTCAACATCTGAGTTCCTTCCCTCTTATTACCTCCTATATCCCCTCTCAGCTCTATCCACTTCATCCCTCCTCTCCATTACTTCTGAGGCTGCATTTCCCTGTCACAGGATCCATGGTGTCCATCTGCTGACAAACCTCGATGTTCTGAAGTTTATTTTGTGTGTCAGCTCCTCCATTGCTTGAATATCTTGTACAATCTTCACCCACTGCTGGGTGGTAGGGGGATCTGGAGTGAGCCACTTCCTCGTAATTGCCTTGTGGGCAGATGTCAGCAATATGTTCCATAAGTATAACTTATCTCCTCCCCGTACTTCCCTAGGCAAAACCCCAAGAATTAATTGCTTTGGGCCTATGTGTTCTGCAATTGAGAACTGGGCAATCAATTTTCGTTTTACTTCTCCCCAGTATTGAGTCAATCTTGGACATGACCAAAACACATGTAGATGGTCTGCCCTCAAGTCTTGGCACCCTCTCCAACATGTTGGTGGGCAATTCCTGTCCCATTCACTCTTAACACTTGGAGTCATGAAAAACCTCTTTCGAATCTTCCATTCAAACTCCCTCCACATCGGGGAGTACATGGTTTTATAAATTTGAACATAGCTACTTTCCCACTCCTTATCTGTGATTGGCTCGCCTATCTCAAGTTGCCATTTATTTTGGGGTCCTATGGCCTGACTGCCCTTCCTATCCCTCAGTGCCCCATAAACAGCAGATATATGGCCCTTTTGTCTTCATGAGGACATTATCTCTTCTATCATCTCCCTCAGGTTGGCCAGAGCCTGGTTTTGGATCTGGCAACCCTGCAGTGTTTGTATGTATGTTCTGATCTGAAGATATCGAAAACGGTCAGCCTGCCTAAGTGTGTATCTTTTTTTAAGTTGAGAAAACTCTGCCACCAGAGTTCCATTAAGGAAATCCCCCAGAGTACGGAGACCCAGTCTTTCCCACCTTCTGAAGGTGAGGTCCTGTTGTGCGGGGAGGAACCCCCCCATCCCAAGCAAACCACCTCATGGTCCATAAAATTGTGGAACATCTTGAATCCAGTGGAGCACAGGATCTGAGGCAGTATGGATTTGCAGCAGGAAGGTCACGTCAAACAAATCTGATAGATTTCTTTGACTAGGTGACCAAGGAAGTGGATCAGGGGGAGCTGTGGATGTGGCCTACCTGGACTTCAGCAAGGCCTTCAACACTGTTCCACATAAGAGGCTTGTAAACAAGCTAGGTAGCCTGGGAATGGTTCCTAAAGTGGTAAACTGGGTTAGAAATTTGTTGAGGGATTGAACACAGAGGGTGGTGTTAAATGGAGCTCAATCCAAGGAAAGGAGGGTGACCAGTGGGGTGCCACAGGAATCAGTTCTGGGGCCAGTCCTATTTGTCTTCATAAGTGACATTGGGGAGGGTCTGGATGGAAAGGTATGCCTCTTTGCAGATGACACTAAGATCTGCAACAGGGTATACACTCCGGGAGGGGTGGAAAAAAAGAGGAGGGACCTAAATAAACTAGAGGAATGGTCAGGAGTGTGGCAGCTAAGATTCAATGTAAAGATGAGCAAAATCATGCATTTGGGGCACAGGTACCCAGGGGAGGCTTACATGATGGGGGGGAGATACTGACAGCCACCAAACAGGAAAAGGATCTAGGGGTAATCATATCAGATGAACTAGAGAAAGTATTTCTTCACAGAAAGGGTGGTGGATGCATGGAACAGCCTCCCAGCAGAGGTGGTGGGGGCTAATTGGGTAGAGGAATTAAAAACTGCATGAGATAGGCATAACCCCAGTGACAGGAAAGAGAATAAAAGCTGGAGATCAAGTAGGGTCTGTGGCTTTTGCAGCAGGTAGGGAAAATGGGCAGACTGGGTGGGCCTAGTGGGCCTTATTTGCCATCAATTTCTATGTTTCTAAGCCCAGAATTGCTTACTTTTTTTGTTTTTGGCACCTAGTCTCTCCGCTCTGCCACCTGCACTTCACTAACACCTGCCTGCCCCGCCACCCCACTCCCCCCTCGGTCAGCGGTGGGTGGCAGCTCTCCACCCGCAAGCCGCCCAGCCGCCCGCAGACTGACAGCGTATAGTACGGCTGTACTCCCATTGGTCCACAGCGTGGGTCAATGGGCATGCAGACCGTACCGTACTACACTCTTTACCCACCACTGACCAATGAAAAGCGCTGATGGGGTCGCTTGCATTGTGATGTCCATACTAACGCAGAATAAAAAGTCGTTCTGCATTAGTATGGGCGTCACTACTGCAGCAGAATGACTTTTTATGGTGTATGGCTCCCCATACAAAATCACGGTCCACCATACACGGTTATTCAGATCTTCCAGTCTCAGCGGCGAGTGTGCAACCTGCTGGGCTACTGACACTGATTTTTAGGGAATGTTCCACTTTTATTGGTAGAGCCTTCTTTCTAACTGTACTATCTAGAATTGTAATCCTATCTTCCTTTTGTCTAATCACCTCACCCTCACTTTTTAAATCTCAGTTAAACACTGGTTTTCCTCCTCTGCCTTCCATTCATAATTTCCTGTTTCTTCCTTTATATTTACTCATATCTATTAAAGAAGCAATTCAATGAAAAATGTTTTCCATAAAGCTAGTTTCAGTTACAAGTTATAAAAATATTAGCATATCTGTCAACACTATTTTTCTAGGTACCTCCTATGCTGTACACTGTGAGTTTTTTAATTTAATTTTCTTGATCCTAACCTTTGACAGGTCTACAGTGCCATTCCAAAAGCAAGTGTGGTGGCCATCTTTTTTTCTTGAGAAAGAACTAAATTAAAACACTTATAAAATCCTCAAATGTTGGTGGAACTAGAATATTTTACCACAAAATAGAATGGGAAGATGCCGGGAATCTTTTAGAGTGTACTGATTAATCTTGAACTGTAGTGAGAAAGACATAATGTGACCTACTGGGAACTGAAACCAGACCCCCAGAATACTCCAGGGTCCCAGGTTCAGTTCCCAGTTGGTCACATTATTCCTTTCTCACTGCAATTTGTGATTTAACATTGCTTAGCAGTGGCTAATACTGCACCAAAAAAAAAAAAAAAATTCCAGTTGTCATCCTGATTAATCTGGGGAGATTCGGCAGTGTAATTATATCTTCATAAATCAACTGCCCCATGCCTGTCAGACTGCCAGCATACTCCTCTATGCCAATTATGCTGTCATCTGTTCTAAAGATCCTGACCGTTATAGCCTCACCCCCACCCGCCAGTCTCCAAAGTAATGTAAGGACATTAAAAAGCTGGTTTTCAACAACAAACTGACCCTCAATTTAAAAAAAAAAGGAAAAAAAAACAAACAAAAAAAAAGACCATGCACTTCTCTAGCCTCCCACAGAAGAAGAAGATCCACTCTGTCATCCGAAACGGCTAGGGGCTAAACCCTAAAACAGAATTGTTTTATACAACAATCTGCATGGATGTTTTCAAAACTGTATATAATTATGCTGTCTTAAGTGTTTTGAATGTGACTCAGCTATGTTTCCTCTGGAACTGCTTATTGTACTTGTAATGTTTTTTGTGTGACTGTATTTGGTGTGGAACCTTTGTAAATGAGCAATTGTGCTCAAAGGTAATCTCCAAAGTTTCAATAATTATAAAAAGGGTCTGAGAAATGGAGCTTTCTGATTGGTTGCCAACATTCTAACAGCCTGATGTTAATCTTTCATTAACATACATGTAGAGCTTAGCCATATGCTGAACAAGGTTTAACACTGTTTAAAAACATTTTTTATTATAATAGCAATAAGGCACTCCCAGGGATTATGTTAATGGTCAGTTAATCACCCTCTAGGGGCATGTGGCACTCGGCTACACCTCGTGCCACAGTACACACCTAGAAGGTGATTAACAGACCATTAACATAACCCTTGGTCATGCCTTATTGCTTAAATAACCACATACTATAGTAAACAAACAAACAAATAAATGAATAATACACACATAAAGGGAAGGGTCACATTTTTTACCCAAATTTGTTTCACTATTGCTTTAAATTGACTTTTTAATGGATTCATGGTGTTAGAATCATCTTTTATTACTGTACCAAAAACATCGAATTGTCCTATCTTTTATTTAATACTGCATAGGAAATAACATTTTCCATGTACTACATACATAACCCCTTGGCAGATTCATAGTGCTTGAATGTTTTCAGTTGTAAAATGGGTCAAGATGGCCTCTTGCAAATACTGCTCTCTGATTGGAGGAACTAGGTCACCTGCCATGCCCACCATATATGTATTCTCAAATGCACAGTGCTGCATCATCTGAGCCAATCCTTTTAATACCAGGCCATTTCATTTATGCAATAGTACACTCCAGGGTGCAGCATTCTTTGGAATATAGAGGCAGTCCTTCGATGTGCGTTGAGAAGCACGTGGCACGTGGTCTCATCCCTCAGCACACATCGAAGGATATCTGTATTTTCCTATAAATGTATACCCCATTGTGTGCTATTGCCCACATGTCCAATGTGATGATGACCTCTGACAGAGTGAAACAGCAATCTGTCTAAAGCAATTTTGCTTGTTTGAACTGATTGCATTCAAGTGCTACATCTAGGACTGGCGAGATCTAGTCTCATAGGTGATTTTTCTTTTGCTAAATGCTGTAATTTTGTAAGAGTCCTGTTTCTTTCCATTAGCCAATAGGGTGAAAATTGCAATTTTCCCAGTGAAAATTCTAGTTTTGCAAAAAAAATGTCAGTAGTTGAAAACCAGGGATTTTTTACGTGATAAACAGAACTTTCACTCGGAAGGGGATGATTTTTATGTTATTCGTCCAATGCACCACAATGCCCCAATCGATTATTTGCAATATTATCTATCACTCAAAACTGGGATTTTGCATGACTTTCGGGCACATAAAAAACAGCTGTCATCAGAGGCTACTGAATACAAAGGCACACTCTAGACAGCAGCACCTTCTGTGCTCTTTACCATGTACTACACATTGTAGGGAAAAACGTACCCCCAAGTGTACATTTTTTAATTCTTTGGTAACCAGGTAAGACCCACTAAGCACAAGTCCCTGGTTTCAGGGGCAACCCAGGAGCACTGGGGAGGTTATGTGACTTGCTCTGAATCATACAGTGTGCAAATAGTGGTTGTGAGAATCAAACCCAGGTGCGCTGGATGTACCAAGTTCATTCACAGGTCATTACTCTAACCTCCAGGCTGTACTGCCAGCCCCCAAAATATGGCTGTAATAACATTGAGGGGTTCTGGGGACATTTATAAAGCACGAGTGTATAACGAATAACGTACACCCAAGTGTACATAATAAAGCTGTAATGGCATCGAGGGGTTCAGGATCTGGTCAGGATGAAGCGTGATCCGCTGCCAAGTGCCTGCTGAAAAGTTTCCATTTTTTTTAATTTTGTTACAAGGTTTAATCAAGGATTAAAGGTTGAATCAAGGATGCAAAACGTCCAATGATGACAGGCAAGTTTGTTTTGTTTTAGTTTACTTACTGCCGAGTGCTAGTGGTGGTAAAGTATCTGGTCCGGCACTGAGGAAGGGAAGAGCAGCGGCTGGTGCATGCATAGACCGAGGGAAACCCAGTGCGTGTTCGCTATTATAACCCGCAAGTTATAACGGTGCATTATAACCAGGTTTCCCTATGGGAAAAAACACTAACCAGTTATGTGTAATGCCCCCTTCCCATTTGGGGGCTTACCTTTTTAATGCCTTTGGGTGTTCTCTCGTTGCCTCTGGCATCCCCATTTCTCTCCGCGGCATCTCCTGTCACCTGGCCATTCCCTCAGGTGCCACAAGCTTTGTCTGGTTCCCCCAAACGCCGACCATAAGTTTGTTTAGCCCATTCTGGGCTTAAAACTCAAACTGCAAGCTGCTGGCATTCCCCTTGCCTAGTTGGCACTAGTGCATGCACACAGAAGCGCTTTCCTCCCGACCGTTCGGTTGGCGGTCAATCGGGAGAGGGTTTTCATGGTTCTGGTGTCGTGCTATGCTAAATGAGGACCGGCGACCTTGCAGGGGTAAGCGAAAAGCCTCAGGAGAGGAAAATAAAAAAGTTTTAAAACGGGCATAAGGCATGGCGCATGCATATTAATGAGCCCCACATACATATGGATGAGAGGCTGCCTGCCGCCTAGGGGGTATATGTATCAGCTGCAGCGACAGCGTAGGGGATGAGAATAAATGTAAAACAATAAATGTGTATAAGAAAGAACTATTAGGGCTACGTATATGTGGGGTTACAATTTAACAAAAGTAATGTTGTTGGCTGCACCAGGACTTAATGTGTGGGGGCTTAACATAGACTGCCACAGACTGTATCACCAGCCACCATCTTTGTGCCCATAAGCCAATCGGAAGCCAGGATTAAGCCAAGGGACTTCTGGGGCAGTGCCAGAGACTTGGGAATAAGCAGGGACAAAATCTAGGGATGGGATATTCAGAAATGCGCCAGGCAGGGACGCAAGCTGGGCGCAGCGCAACTGGGATGCACCAGGGAGTGTGGCTCAGCACTGTTGAATATGGCAATGTGGCCTCCCGCATTGCACACGGCACAGTGGCACTGCACCAGTGTAAGTGGCAAGAGAGGAGCAGGGGGATGTGCCAGCGTAAGTGCGGTTGCGCTAGGCGCAGGAACCACGATATTCAGCAGTGGATATGCAAATGAGGCCATAATGCATGCAAGGCACAACTGGGGCCATTAGCATGTTTATGGCTCCATTTGCTTGCAGGTGTGCAGATCACCGGCAACTTGCACCTGGCGCTCTGCCAGGCTGCAGACGTCGGGGACCAACACCCCCTGCACAGTGTGGCAAAGTGCCCCAATGCCCATTCGCGTGCATAAGTATAACATAAATCAAGTCCCATATCCCTGGTGGTTCAGTGGACCGCTTCCAGCCTGATCGCGGGCATAAGTAATAAAGAATTCAAGTCCAATATCCCTGGTGGTCCAGTGGACGCTACCAGCTCGATCGCTGGCATAAGTAATAACAATACAGTCAACATTCTGTGGTCCTGTGGCCGCCGACAGTGGCATAGTATATTGAAAACAGTTGAATTATTCCTGTGGTCCAGCAGTGCCTTTTCACCTGCCTGAAGCCACCACCTTGCCTTCGGTGCCGCAGACGGTAGTAAGCCCCCACCCGCAAGCCACTTGCTCGCTGATCAGCGTGACAGTGCACGGTTGCCAGCTCCCATTGGTCCGCCAGTGGGGCCAATGGGATGGTGCAGACTGCATGACGTAGTACGGTATGGTCTGCACGCCTACTGGCCCATGCTGTGGACCAATGGGTACAGCCGCATGTACACTGTCAGCGCGGGTGGTCGGGCACCTTGCAGTGGGGAGCTGCCACCACCGCTGACTGGGGGGACCAGGGGCAGGGCTCACTGGGCAGGTGGGGAGGGGTACCGCTGGACCACCAGGGTTAATTTTAACTGTTTTCAGTATACTTATGCCTGCGATCGGGCTGGAAGCGTGCCACTGGACCACCAGGGATATGGGACTTGAATTCTTTATTACTTATGCCCAAGATCGGGCTGGAAGCGGTCCACTGGGCCACCAGGGATAGCCTGTGATCGGGCGTGGGAAGGTGCGACGCTGACAGACCCTGGCTCCAGAGCTTGAGTGGCCACCCACAGATGGCAGCTGCCGTGTTGTGCCCTGCAATACGGCAGCTCACCTGTGGGTGGCCAGCTCTTGCTCCTATTTCTTTGTGGCTCAACCTTGAGCACCAGTGTGCGGTGCAAGTAAGGGTTGCAGCAGCATACGTGCCGCACATTCCAGGCTGAATATCGGGATGTGCAGAATATGCATGGACACGCCCCCAGCACTTGCGCGGCATACATTACTGGTGCATCCCAGCACATTGAGATCTGCGCGGTGCAACATCCCCTTTTGAATATCGCACAGGGGCACATCAGTGGGTTATGCATGGCGCAACACTGTTGCGCCTTGCGCAACCCCTATGAATATCCCACCCTAGGTGTCAAAATGCTGTTCAATTAAAGGATTGGGACTGTGATTAGCAGCCTAGACAGCCAATCAGATGACGGGAATTTTTCTCTTTATAAAAGGAGGGATAGTTTGTACTGAATTCAGTTCGGTGAGTTCGAACAGCAGTTTGAGGGTGTCTGTGTGGAGCTTCTGAAGGAACATGAGGAGAGGCCTGCTTTGCCTCTTCTCAGCCAAAACACCTGCTGATTAATTGGGTCAGCTAAGTCTGCAGAACCAGCTTCAATCCTCCAAAAAAGGGAGAATCTATCAAAGTGAATTTCTAGATTGAACGTGGGATCAGAATGCCGAAGGATCCTCACTTGCATTCTGGTGAGAAACTGTTTTTGCCTCAGGAACTGCACCTGAACTTAATGCCTGTGGTCACCGAAACTGTCCCCAGCTGATTTACCAGAGGGAGATCTGAATTGCTGTGTGCTGTCTTACATTTCCAGCACTGCAACTTGCAAGTGAGTAAGCTGTGCAGCCTATTACCGAACTGTATCCAAGCTGAACTGGTGATGCAAAGTCATGTGCCTGAAAGACTGTTGCTGCCTGTAAAAGCCAAGCTACTAGATGACCAGAGAAGGGAATCAGCTCCTGCAGAGAAGTTCATTGTGGGTTGCGGCCACCCTTGGGGGCTACGCCTTAACGAGGGGGTGAGTCGTGTTAGCTCCGGTCTCTGTATACTGGTCCTTGCCAAAAAGGACGAAGTCCTACAGCCTGCAGCCACATCCTGCTTTGAGGAGAGCAATCCTGGAAATCAGCCCAGATCCCAAGATCCAAGGTTCAGTGAGTACCTCAGGGTTTTACCCTGCAACACCAATTAACCTGTTTGTTCCAACTGATTTGCCTTTCAAGTCTGCACTTTGGTTTAGACTGTTTTTGCAGGCCTTCGGGCCTGTGGATTACAAATTTTTGGATTTCCACAAGTGATTTATGTTGTTACAGTGAAGTACAAAAGAAAGCTTAGCCTTTTCTTTATTTAAAGGCCCCAACCGGCTGCGATGCTGGCCAACCTGCGGCACTGCCTCAGGCCTGCAACGTAGCTTATCCTGGGTACCCAGTGAGGTTAACTGGACAGTCCGAAGGGGTTAATGCATTTGGTTGAATGCTTATACAAAGTCAAAATATTGCTAAAACCAAAAGTGCAATTGATTAAGCTTTAATTTGCAACCCCTACCCCTTATTTAAACCCCTAAATAAATCTGTTTGTTGTTTAAATGTTAATCTGGTCCATGAGCATATTATTACTGAGTACTGGTTTAATGCAAACAACCAAAAGGTTTTGTGTTATTGCTGGTAACTGCTCTTTACAGGTGCACAGGGTGAATGCAGAGTTCCAGACCCTGTTGGTAAGTGGTCACTGTGAGCATATTATTAGCACTCTATTAGCACTCTCCATTAATCGTGAATTGAATGCAAAGCAAGGTGGTTATTGTAATTTCAAGTGTGGGACCACTAGGTGGGCTGTGGGTAGGTATAGCTTCTCAGAGGGCTGTATCAGTTCAAGATCTAACCCACTAAATCATTACTCTGGGTGAAGGCACCATAATTGTAGTTTTACTGTTGGTAGTGACACCACAGTGACCCGAAGCAGGCAGGGGTAGTAGCCCTTGGTATAATGGCTCCAGGGTTACATATGTAAGCAATAACCCATGACAGGGTATGCGGTTAGTGGGGATTAATTAACACCTCAGGTGCATTGAGAGGCATGAGGCTACAGGCCAAGTGTCCTCACAGCACATGGGATGTTGATTAATCCCCAATAACTGCACACCCTGGAGTGGGTTATTGCGCTTATAACATAGGCCACATGTGGACCGAAATGGACAAAAACCAATGGAATACCAGGTACAAAATGTGGGAACTATTTAGTGTTCTTCTACTATTTATGGTTGCAGTACCACACTATTCTGTGTTCTGCCACAGGAAAAAAGCCTCACAGAATAAAATCAAGAAGCACACTGTCAGGCTGCTGATCATCATTAGCTGTGTCCCCTAGTATTCCCCTTGCACACAAGACATAAACGACAGAGAAAGAGAGAGAGAGGGAGGGGAGGGAGGGGAGGGAGGGAGAGAGAGAGAGAGAGAGAGAAAGACAGCTGCAAATCTATAGTGGCACTTCCCGCTCTCGTGCTGCACAGTCAGTTGGCTAGTCTGAGGATTACTGTTCTCTGTGTCTTGGCTCCTTTCAAGCACTCTCTCTCTCTCTCTCTCTGTCTCGGGGGGTGGGTTAGGGAGATTGCCAGCATTGCCTTCACGCTCGTGTTCACTGTGTCTGACACAGAGCGGCATGGAGAACTTTATTGAGCGGTTCTCGGAGGTCCACAGGGTGGGCAGGTGGGAGAAGCACAGTTCAACTGCTTAAGTGACACAGGACATTCAGTTCGTGATGTAAGTAATAAGACATGACAGGGTGTGCATGGAACATATTTTACTGCACGGCCAAGGGCGTAATAAGGCACGAGACCTTGGCCAAATGCCTTTAGCCCCTGGCATGCGGTAAAATATGTTCCATGCACACACCTGGAGTGTCTTATTGCGCTTATAAAATGGGCTACATTTTTAAAAATATTTTTCTCAGCCTAAAAAACTATATTTAAATATCTAAAAACAGAAATCTTTGTGATAATTTGAGATAACATAGTCCTTCCGCCTGCTACCTGATGATGCTATTGTATTTTGCCACTAGGCATTTCTGTACTTCTGTGGCATCCATACTTCTGGAAAAGTTCCCCCCCAACCCCACTTTATTTTTTTTTTACTAGTGGGTCTGTTATTTACTAAGGAATTTTATCTTTTTTTATTTTCTACCTTAATTCCTTTGCCTGATTCACTTGATCAAGCATCCTGTTGTTTTTACCCAGTTCCTCCGCCGTGACTACATGCCACTCTTCAATTAACTGCACTGTACAGGTAAAATGAGGAACAGATGCAACAGATGGGCAGCTCATGGAAAGTTTTTTTTTTTTTTTAACTCCTCAGCATTGCTCTGCTCACGTCTTTCCCTCCTGCTGCCCACCCAGCCCTCCGCTCCTTTACCAGCTCTGCTTGCATGTTTCCTCCTCGCCACCAGCCCAGCTGTACAATCGTACAGCCGTCTGCTCAGCTCTGTTAATTTACTCAGCTGCCTATCTGCACAACATAGAGTGAGAGAGAAGTATTTTCTTTTTATTTTATTTATTTATTATTTAATGCCCCACCGATTAGAAACACGTCTGCACGGCAGAGGCATGCTTTGAAAGTGGCGATGGGATCGTAACAAATAAGACCACAGGACAAGTCAGTATATTGTTTTTTAAACTGCCATCCGGGACTGCCAAATAGCCTGTGAAGTGGGAGAGCGAATTGCAACAGAGGTTACCTGATCGGTTGGCGAGACCATGGGACAAATCTAAAAGTCAGTAGATTTTTTTTAAACTGTTATCGGGGACGTTCATTTTAGCCTGTGAAGCATGAGTGAGAGGCACCAGAGTTTCCCCAATTGGTTGGCGAGCGCTTGATGAGCTGCGTTATGGAGTGTAAAAAAAAAAGGGAGCATTTGCATAAGGAACATTTAAATGGCTTATTGATTTTTTCTTTTTTTTCACACTACGTCTCGCTTTTTGTTACAATAATCTAAGCATGGTAGCTTTTTGTCCTGCTTGGCAAATGTAAAGATGGCAGACAGTAAAAATGCCAATGTTCCATGGCTTATGGATATTGGCCTTTTTACTGCCAGCCCTTTTTTTTACCCATGCATGGAACATATTTCATGCATGGGTAACTAGCCAGTCACATTGTTGGATTTAGCCTACCCATTTTATAACAGAGCACAAGGAGTGGGGATAGTTTCTCTCATTCTGTCTCTGGCAGTCACATGGCTGTGCTGTGGATGTAGCACTCCACGGCAAAGTGTGCCATGCTGCTTTTCACTCACCGCAACTGCAACGTCTCTCTCTCTCTCCACACGTGTGGCGACTTTCACTGCTACTCCACAGGGTATCATGTGGAAGATAGACATAACTGGGGAACATTTCAGGAGCATTTATGTGCTGGGACTGCACTGAGACCAGTGAGTTTGCATTCTGTGTGGCGAACCTGATGGGAGGGTGGGGGGCAGCGGAGGCGGGGGCTTACTTACGGATACTGGCAGCTCAGGAAGGGGTATCGAGCGCACACCGACAGGAGGAGATGATAGATCTCTATGAATCTATGCTATCACCTTGCTCACCAAATAGACACAGTGGCGTACATTCTCTCAGCTGCACTCAGTGTCTCTCGCTTCGGTGAACAAAAAATGGCTGCCTTCAAGAATCATTCACAGGGTGGAATAACAAATTCGGCGTGCTGCTGGATTTCACTCTGTCAGACCTGTTTACCACAGACTGTTCCGGTAACAGAGATTAATCAATGATCACCTGATCTTTCTCTGCCAATCACATAACAGACATGTACCTGCCCATGTTATAAAAGGCTGTAATGGCATCAAGGGGTTCTGGGGACATTTATAAACCCTGAGTGTGAAGCATGAGTATCTAGGGAATAAAGTACATCCAAGTGTACATAATAAAGCTGTAATGGTACTGAGGGGTTGTGGGGATATTTATAATGCTCAAGCGTGAAGCACGAGTATATAGGGAATAAAGTACACCTAAGTGTACTTAATAAGACTGTA
Source organism: Neoceratodus forsteri (assembly GCA_016271365.2). Lineage (NCBI taxonomy): Eukaryota > Metazoa > Chordata > Ceratodontiformes > Ceratodontidae > Neoceratodus > Neoceratodus forsteri. Next base: position 1,544,187,113 of record CM028131.1, on the reverse strand, counting down.
ATGGCATCAAGGGATTCTGGGGACATTTATAAACCATGAGTGTGAAGCATGAGTATTTAAGGAATAAAGTACCCTGAAGTGTACATAATAAGGCTATAATTAATGGTCTCCGTTTTTGCCCATTGCCAAAACCGTGTGTTAAATGCCGTAACACCTGAGTAGGTGTTACGGCATTCACGTGCTCCCTTTGAACAACAAAGTGCTCGAGACTAAACATAGCGCGTGTTCAAATTGTCCCTGTCACCTCAAGCGGCACTGACTAAAATACACACTTCTCGGGGGTTGCCTCTATACCAAATGGCTCCAGCAGCCTCGCATAGCCAAGAAGACAAAAAAAAGCCGATTTGAAACGAAAGACAAGCCACCAAAACCGCAACACAATTCAGAAAACAAAAAGCGACCTCGGACTTTTCAGACGGAGCCCTTCAATTATATAAAATAAAATAGGTGAAGTGTGTGTAAACTTAAGCTTGACTTACACCCTCGTTATTGGATAGCATTATCAACCGGTCAGCCTCGCTTATGTGCCATCCAACAACTCGGGTGTGTGTTAAATTCTCGTAACACACTTCTCCCCGTACTTTATCCTATATGTAATAACTGATCAGCAGTTTTTTCCATTGCCTGACCGAGTTATAATTTGCCGTTATAACCCGCGGGTTATAACGGCAAACACGCGCCACATCCATCAGCTGTAAGCCAATCCTGATTGGCTCCGCTCTTCTAATGGGCGGGCTAAACAATGCGACAAACATGGCGGCTCCTCATCCTGCTTACCGAGGAATCGTCACAGCAGGAGTCGTCATGTTTTGTTTTATTTAAAAAAAAAATCACTTTTTTGCTTGCTCCTGTTGTCTGGAACCCCAGGAATGGCTCCAAACTACAAATGACTCTAAAGCACGTCACAACCCAGGAACAGCTCTGCAGCGCTTCACAGAGGTAAGCGCCGTCCCAACAAATGCAAAAGCAAATTTAATGTGTGTGTCTGTAGCATCCCACAACTCAGGTGTGTGTGAAATCTCGTTATACTCACCACGCCATCCATTATTCTATATATAATGGTATTGGGGGGTTCTGGGAACCATTATAAACAATAAATGTGAAGTAATGTATAAGTGGCACACATTTGACATCCGGACCCTTTGATACTATTACAATCATGCATGTACTCTTTGGGGTGTATTTTATTTGTTTTTAATTTGCTGTATCTGTTCTGGTGCTGTCACCGCCCGTTTCCTTTTCCTTTCATTTGTTATTGATGCTTTTGTGCAGGGAAGTTGGGATGTAGGAAGTACTCACCATTAACATCCTTATAATCAGAAACAACATTATAAGAAATGGTGTGCAGTAGGAACATACTTATAACCCCCCCTTGGGCTACAGTACCTTTCAGATCCCCTTGCTACTGATGCATTAAAGGCATCAGCCACTGCTGCCAGTGTGAGACCTACAGTGTTAGTGACATGAATGGGAATTGCCCAATCTTTAGCTCAATTGAAATTGGACGCGAGTTTGCACCGGTGCAGGATTAGTTTGGGATGTGAATGCATGTTTAAACTCCAAGATTTGTGTAAATATGGATTCTGTGAAATATTGCTATTTGGACAACAAGTGGGCAGCCATTTTTGCCACCTCTGACCTGCCCTACCAAGATGCCAGGGTCAGAGGGTGGTTGGTCACACTACCAGGAACTTTTGCCCAACGCAGGAGCCATAGGGAATTATGGACTATGTATCTTATTAAAAGAGCCCGAGACCCACACCAGTTGTAAATGTTATGTTTATTTGTCACCACTGAGCTCCATTTCTGTAGCTGTTGGAGATTTGATAACTTCGAGTGGTTTGTTTTTACTGTCAGCAGTAGCCCCTGTCACTACCCTGTGTGTCTCTGTTTGCTGATAGCTGGAATCTCATTTGTTACTGAGAACTGCATTAGCATATGAGATAATTATGTTACCTTGCCTATTAGTCTGTACAGCATGCATGCTAATTTAGAATAACAAAGCAGGCAGAAGTAACGGTGTGCCAGGGATTGGTTAATTTCTCATAACTTCAAAAACCAGAGCAGGTTCTGTCATTGTTCACGTATTTGTTTTCACTGTGTTTCTCCCAAAATTGTGACAGCAGTGGCCGCACAAGCAGTTTAATGAGACACTCGGCTGCGGTATGTAACCAAGCATAAGAAACAATCCTATTCCAGACATCAGGAATCAGATAAAATTTTAGGGAATGGTCCGAAATCCATATACTATTAGTGGACATACTGATCATGCACAACAGTAGGTGAAAAATAAGAATAGAATTTACTACTTAGATTATTGCAGTGTTACACTGCACAGCTGTTTCCGCCAGGGCAACACTCTGTCACAGTCTTGCAAGATGTAGTGCATCCTGGGAAACAGGATCTGAGAAAATGGAGATTCCCTACTGAAAATGGAGGTATGCATTCTTGAAAAATGCCACTAAACAAAACGCTACTACTGGCACAGAGAGCACAGACAGCCTCAACTGGGCATACTGGAAATCATATGTCATTGGATTTTATGACTTTAGTACTCCTTTTATACAATTGCCTCTCCAATCACTTGTCAGATGACAGACTGCAGGACTGCCTGCTGTGACTGACAGCTCAGCTGACCAATTGGAACACCTGATTCCCCAGTGAACCACAAGGGCGGAGCTGAACCATATTTAGTCCGTGTGTGACCGCTGGCCACACTGGGAGCTGAGTGTTGCTGAAAACTTATGCTGCAGAGGCAGACTGTACATCTGTCTGAAGATGATTTGTGAAGTGAAAAGCAATCCATGCTTACAAAAGAGAAGCATTCGCATGCTGAGTGCCACATGAACGAGAAGATGAAGGCCACAGTGAGAGAAACAGTGAGACTGTGCCGAACTCCACCCAACACTGCTGCAGAATCCATCCAGCCCATGCCACAGCCTGGTAATGGTTACCATCATGCCTTGGAACTAGATACCAGTGTACTACAATGTGTAGGGTGGCACAGACTCGCAGTGGTCTGATTTGCTTTGGAGGGACAGCCCACTCCTGCAACACTGAGAGCTGCCATTCAATCTCGACACAATCTGCTGATACAGACAGGACTGAGAACAAAGTGTAGAGATTGAGCAACTGGATGCCTGCCAGAGCAGGATCCCTGCAACTAGAACACCTATCCTGTGCACAGCTGGAGAGATCCCCAGTCGAGAAACTGGGAGTTAATCCATGGTTGGGAAAGTATTTACTGGACTTGGCGGTCCGGCCAGGAATTACAGACAGCTCAGCTGGAGATTTTGTTTCATTTGAATGACATTTGGGTTTGGGTTTTGTACTTCATAAAGCACTGCTAACCTTTTACTTTAAAACAGCTATGCAACAAAATTTGGCAAGAAAATCGACCCCACCCTTGTTTCACTTTTAAAGATTCTAGGTAGCTTTCAGTTTTATTCAGTGATAAAAATCTCTAGTTCTTCCAAATGTTGAGCATTTTATAAATGTTCTACTTCAGTTGTTTTCTCAAGAAAAAAGTACTGTCACCACATTTGGCTTAGAAATGGCATTGTAGCGCTGACAAGGGTTAGAATCCAGAAACTAAAAATATGTGGTACTCAGCATAGGAATCAGCTGGAAAAGCACATTTGATATGTATGCTAATATTTTTTTAGCAGTAGTTGGAAACTAGCTTTTTGGAAAAATATTTTTTGCTGTACTGCTGCTTTAAATGACCCACCGGCAGCCAACCACGTGCAACATCATCGGACCTACGCCCTTTCCATGGCTGAGTACCCAGTGAAGCACTGGAAGCTCCCCAGTAAGACCTAAGGGTATAGCACTGCTACCAGTGGGGAGAGGGTAGTGCCCCCAGTACAGGAGGGCTGAAGAAAGCTACTGTATTGTGCATGTGTGGTGTGGGGGTAGGGTGGGCACTGTACTGATAATATACTAACAGTAAAATGACACTGGGTGCAGAGCTAATGTGCTGTAATATATATATATATATCTATCTACACACACACACACACACACACACACACACACACACACACACACACACACACATATCTATACTGTGGGAAGCATTCAATACAGATGTTGCTGAGTAGACTGCATGGTGTGCAGGACAGCTATCATTACATGGTACCAGGAGTTAGAATCCATTGCCATCCAAGGAAAATATGGATGCAATTTGGCAACCAAATGAGCTCACCTTAACAGGAATGTGTATGAACACTGGAAAACCTTCAAACAAACATTTGAGTTCTATATCACAGCGACTGGAGCAGAAGACAAAGGGGACCAGCAGATCAATTAATTAACTGTAGTAGGCCATGCAGCTCTGGATGTCTACAATACCTTTGAGTTCACAGAACGAGAAGAAGAACACTAGTGCGCTGTGATGAGAAGGTTTGAATTTTACTGCACACCTCAAAAACATTAAACATATGAACAGTATGTTTTCAGATCTCGGTTTCAAAAAGAAAGAGAATCTATTGAGCAGTATGTTACTGATTTGTGTCTGAAGAGCCAGTTGTGCAGGAGGCAGTATAGCGCAGTGGGTTAAGGCTCTGAGCTGCAGATCGGGAGACCTGGGTTGGAATCCCACAGCCACCTAGGTGCTTATTGTGATCTTGAACAAGTCACTTAACTTCCTTGTGCTCCCAGGTTGCATCTGGAAACAAGCTTCAGTTTAGTGCGCTACTCATAGGAATGTGACAGCAGAAAAGGGCCGCCAGGCCCATCCAGTTTGCCTAGAGTCCTCTAGTCTTTTGCTGTAACTCTTGGTTAAACAATGTTCCCTTTCCCTTCCCTTTCATGCAGCTTTGGGCCTTTAGGTGACTTGATGATAGGAGACCAAATTGTGTTTGGCATCAGTAGTAACAGGATTCTCGCTCATCTCCCAGGTTCGGACTGGTCTGGACGGATACCTGGAGATTTCTGGGTTGGCCCTTACCAGAAAAAAAAAATGAATGCTGAGCCGGGAGGAGGACAAGTGAAGTCAAGTAAACTGAATTGTGTTCTGTATTGAGCTGGGCCCCTCTCCGTTTGTTGTTCACCATGGGAAGCCAGAGCCGGAAGTCAGATAAGTGCTCCACAGTTCAAACAAAAAGAAATAAACAAAAGGTGTGGATTACACACAGACAGTCTGGCTCAGAATGGAAGAAATCAGACATGGCAATTATCATTTTTTTTTATTTATCAAGTCTAGGATTACAAATACCTTTGAACCATGGCTCTTTTACAAAGGTTCCATGTCAGAGAAATACAAATTATAGGGAACATCAAGACAGGCATTACAACAATGTGGACATTGCAAACAGAGTACAGATTAATACAGTTCAAAGGGTAGCATTGTAACAAGGCAGCCAGCATTTGTCAGAGAAAATAGACAAGAGAAGAAGTGCCAGAGTCATAGGGAGAGGGAAGAGGGTGGGGGGAGAAGGAATGTAGGAAGGGTGGCGAGAGGGTGAAAAGTGCAGCATTGGGTATACCAAGATGTGAGGGTAGAATCCAGTGGGGGGGGGACAACTAGAGCAGAAAGGGAAGTGGAGAAACAAGGTTAAGTTGGGCAGTCACAAGGAAGAATGAACCCTATCCTGTCATGCCCCTATCATGCCTTCTCTAAGTGACTTAACTGTGAAGAGACATGCAGCAAAGGCATGATAGGAGGGTCTGTACCAATTAGGTTAGGGTCAAAAGTCTTGACCCTAACCTAACTGGTCAGTGCCAGTGGTGTCTGTGTGCGTGTGCGTGTGTATATGTGTGTGTGTGGAATGATTTGGCAGTGGGCTCTCCAAAATGCTGTATCTTTATTTATCGCATCTTAATCTTTGCTGTGGTCTGTGGAGAGTGTGATGGTGCTGTGCCTGACTGCTCTGTTTAGCTTGCTTACTGAGACCTGACAGAGATCCTTCCTTCCTAGCCATGCTTCTTTTGGGTGGCTACAGCTCCCGTTTCGTAAGTTTGAATCTGGTCCGGACACCCTGAAAGTCGTAGATGGACAGATGGTGTGAGGGTGAGTGACTGCATCCATTCCTGGAGAGAGAGAGAGAGAGAGTCAAGAGGTGCCCGTGCCTGCATGCGTACTGTGCCACCGTGGTCCTGCCGACAGTTCTATCTGTGCGGTATGTGGTGGTGGACCTCTGCAGTGACGCTGACTGAGTCTGGGACCCCATCTGCCTGACTCCCTGGCCTGAGAGCAGCCTGCTGACCAAAGACAGGTGTAAAAAAGTCTTCAGTCCCTCCGGACCATTAGTCTGTGAGTCCAGTCATGACCAGACTGTCTGGCCTCCCCCCCCCCCATTCTTAATGTAACAGCACTGCCAGCAAAGTTATTTAATTAGGGCTTCTGCATTTGGACCTAGCCTAGAATGAGGTGACGTAGGCTAAGGTTTAAACAGAAAAGATGCACTTGACTTCATATTAATTCCCATCCCCCCTTGTTTCCTTTTAAAGCGTTTGCCAGTGAAGTGTGGGTTCTCCTACATGGCATGTGTCCCTTTCTTATTCTCTCGCATTACAGGTACCACATGACAGAATAGGACACCTTGCATAGCGTTCTCCGAGTTCACACATGACAACCAATTTCAGCTCGAGCAATGAAATGTCTAAAGGCAGAATATAAGCACTTCCAATTACTTATGCTACTCCTATATAATTCAAAATGTCTATGGGGTAGTAGTAGCAGGTGTCGAAGGGTCCCAGTATGCCAAGCTATAGGTAAGAAACTGGTTAAGGGATTAGGCGGCAGAGGGTGATGGTAAACGGAGTTAATTCCAAGGAGGGGAGGGTGACCGGAAGGGTGCATCAGTGATCAGTGGTGGGACAAGTCCTCTTCAATGTCTTTATAAGTGACACTGCAGAGGAGCTTGAAGGGAAGGTCTGCCTCTTTGTGGATGATGCCACAGTCTGCAATAGGGTGGAAATTCTGGGAGGGGGGTGAAAATGGTGAGCAGACCTCAGGAAACTTGAAGAGGGGTCAATGGTTCGGCAGCTGGATTTCAGTGCAAAAATGCGAAAAATAATGTACTTGGGGCACAGGAACCCAGGTGCAGAGTACAAAATAGGTGGGGAGGTACTGACAACCACCAAGCAGGAACGAGGCCTAGGGATAATCAGACTGGATGACCTATAGGTGGCCAGGCAGTGCAACAAGACAGTTGGGAGGGCTACTGGGATGCTGAGGTGCATAGGGATGGGTATCAATAGCAAGAAGAGGGAGGTGGCACTGTGTAAAAAAACCAAGTGCTGCATTAGCATGTGGTCTGAAAACGAAACAAAATGGTAATATTAAATACACACTGAAAATAGAAAAGAGAATAAAATTGACATTTTGACCTTAGGTCTTCTACAGGAATTATCTAAAAGACCCCTCTAACTTTGTTTTTTTCTCTTTTAGATAATTCCTGAAGAAGACCTAGGGTCAAAATGTCAATTTTAACTCTATTTTCTATTTTCAGTGTGCATTTAATATTACTATTTTGTTTTGCCAATGTATAGATCACAGGTAAGACCCCACCTGGAATACTGTGTTAAGTTCTGGAGACCACTTCTCCAAAAGGACACGGACAGGCTGGAGGTGGTCCACAGGAGGGCAATTGAAATGGTGCAGGGTCTGAATAAGAAACCCTATGAGGAGAGAATAAGGACCTAAACATGTACACCCTGGGAGAGAAGGGGGGGGGGAGACATGATAGAGACCTGTAAATACCTCACAAGGTAAATAAGGTGCAGGAGGGAAGTATTTTTCAGAAAAAAGGTATGAAACCGAAGGGGGAGTAGATTCAGGAGGGATGTAAGGAAGTACTTCTTCACAGAAAGAGTGGTAGATTCCTGGAACAGCCTTCCAGCAAAGGTGGAGGGAGAAAAAATGGTGGTGGGATTCAAGAATACATGGGATAGGCATAAGGAAGTCTTAGGGGAAAGGGAGGGGGCATGAGAATGCATGGGAGATCAAGTAGGATCTGCGGGGATACTGTAGGCAGGGAAAAACAGGCAGACTAGGTGAGCCAAGCGGTCCTTATCTGCTGGCAAATTCTCGTTTCTATGTTTCTTTGCTCTGACACTTCCCTGTGAATATGCCCTCCTGTAAGGATTCAGGAGAGTAAAAGTTGTGCACAGTGTTGAGACACTGCGTGAGCAGTATTGACATTTGATGGCCACATCCAGGCTATCATCCCAACAATCATGGCTGCTATGATCTTGTATTGGCCTTCGACTAGGAGGGTGTGCTAGTGGCTGCCAATGCTGCCCCATAGTCACTGGTGGGGGATCCATGCATACTAGGCAGCATATGTCCCCCTTCCTGAGATTGGATTGCCTCATATCAGACCCCTATCGGTCTCAGTGTGGGCAACCTGAGTCTACACATATGCCAAGGTCTCCCAGGGGGGCAGTATGAATCATTACTGTAGCCACACCATGGGGTTGTTGGTACTGGGGCTTTCAGCTACATAGGGTGGTCCACCAGGGTTTATTCTGTTAGATCTCATGAACAGCAAGACTTTCAGGGGCAGAGAGACAACACACAGAGTTTCCTTCTAAAGTAATTCATCAATAGATCCTTTGAAAGAGGGGACACGATGGTCATTGTGAGCAGTAGCTAGTTGTTTCATCGTGCTGGCTCATATTGTTATAATGATGTTCTGGAGAAGAAGAGTGTGACTTTTATATCTAAAAATAAAACTAAGGGTGCTATAAAAGCAGAAAACTGCATCAGTGGCTAATATGGGTGCACCAAATCTCCGTGCAACTCCTGTTTATCCTGCAGCATTAACCCCCGATAATATGATGACTGTAACCGTTGTACCACTACATGAGTTGGACAAAGCCTTCAAGAGTCTTAGGGAGATTTGGGTTAATTTAGCTCACAAACTGAGCCATTTGTCAAAATGACTCAATGCCTGGAAAGAGAGGATGAAAGTGCCAAACCCTTGATGAAAATGCTCTCAAACACTTTAACTAAAGTACAGGATAAAGTCACTTCAATGGGCGCCCTTTCACAAAGCAGCCGCATACATTGCATAGCAATGTGAAGAATGCTGTAAGCCCTGGAAACTGTTTTATATTTTGCAAATGTTTGTTTTGTGAGGCTCCTAGCACTTGATAAAAATAGGAAAATCCAAAGGAAATTCCAAAGGGCGTTTTGATAAATGCACTCTTTCTCTTTCTCTCTCTCTCTCTTCTAGCCAATAATTTGCCATATATCATTAAAGTTTATCATGCAATAGAAAAGCACCCAATGCAAGCTAACAATGTGCTATGTGTCAGTCATTTTGAACAGAAATGGGAGATCCCAGATTACAGTCCCACCACAGCTTCTGGTTCACTTACCTTTGGATAAAGCACCTGACCTACTTGTACATTGGTCCTTCCCAGATGTGACTCTGTCTGACCTCTTTCAGAATGCTTGAGCTCTGCACCTCTCATTAGGCAGTAAAGGGGCTAGGTATGTATCAGGGCAAGAAATCCTTTTTCTGGATACCACCCTAACTAGATGACATCACATGAGTACCCCATGTTACAGCACTATATGGGTGTCCCTTATACTTTTGCTTTCTAAAAATAACTATAAAACTACAATAACAAAAATTCCTCATAAATAATTCACCTGTTTAAGCACTTTTCTATTTTGTATTTAAGGAATATGACTTACCATATTCAACAGAAACAATTTTCAGATGTGCACGCCTTATTAAAAACCCGAGGAAATCCTACATGGTTCACTATTTTTAGAGTCTATTCACACTGTTCATTTCTATAAGCATATTAAGGCAATTTCCTAGGCAGATTTCAAGTTTAAAGATACCAGTCTTATCAGGTGAATTAGCTGGTTTGGGAATGGTAGCCGTTTCATAGCTTCAGAACGAGCAAACTTACTTAAGCTGTAAAGCAGCTACAGTCATCTCTACCAAACCTGTCAACTAACATACAGGGTAAGACACTGGTTATATGCACACATTAAATCAATGGGACTAAAGCCTCCAAAATAGTGAGATATTATAACTCATACCAGTATTGGAATACAGTGGCGTCACCAGGCTGTTTTTGGGGAGGCTGAAGCCCCCCCAGTGTAAGTTCAAGTCCCCCCAGTCATTTTCCCTGAAAAATTTAAAGACGTACAGCTTCACTGCTTGCTGAGCAAAAAAGAAGCCATGGTTTAGAGTCAGCACCTTATATCTCTACCACATGGAGGGCACTTTCCTTTTTCTTTGCCTGGCCCAGGACCTCCGGATCCCACTGCGATCGTTGGTGGTGCTAGTGGTGGAGGTCGGGGAGCTCTGCTCCCACCAATGCTTTGGTTGCCCCTGAACAGTAGCAGGGTGGAACTTTAGTGGTCCGGGTGCTGGTTTCTGCCAAGACACACTTTGCTGCTGCACCTCATGGTCTGTCTGCCCAAACTTGTCCCCTCTTGGTGAATGCCGTGTGGACCGCGATCAGGTGGGCACCCAGGTCTGCAACTGCAGTAGCACTAATTTACTATGGAAGGGAAGTGGGGAAGGGAGCTGAGCAGAGGAACTCCACCACCAATGACCACCAAAACGGAAGCCGTTGCTTCATTCAGAGGTGGGTGGGGGGCTACAGGAGTAGGACCACAGTCGTTGGTCATTTCAGGGGACTACAGCAAGAAAGGGGGTTGAAGAGTCCACAAAACAGATAAAAATAAAAACAAAAAAAATGGCAAAACTGAAGGCAGAAAATAAAGAGGCCCCCCCCAAAAAAAAGGCCACCACATCCCACAGCCAGCACAGAAGGCCAGGCAAAGTGATGGGAGGTAACCTGGAGCCTCCACAAAGGGGAAGAGAAAGAAATTTAACAAAATAAAGAAGAGAAAAAAATACCCACTCCAGCAAAGCTGGGCAGGGTAACAGCCTGCCGACCAGCATGTGGCACTAGAGGCAGAAAACAAAGGGGGAAGGACAGGGGACTGCAATGGCAGCCCCATGTGTGGTAACACCCAATGTCAGTGCCAGGAAGAAAACAAAAAACAGCCAGCATACTGGAGAGGGGAGACAGGGGACTGCAATGGCAGCCCCATGTGTGGCAACACCCAATGTCAATGCCAGAAAGAAAACAAAAAGCAGCCAGCATACTGGAGAGGGGAGATAGGGGACTGCAGTGGCAGCCCCATGTGTGGCAACACCCAACATCAATGCCAGAAAGAAAAACAAACAGCCAGCATACTGGAGAGGAGACAGGGGACTGCAATGGCAGCCCCATGTGTGGCAACACCCAACGTCAATGCCAGAAAGAAAACCAAAAACAGCCAGTATACTGGAGAGGGGAGACAGGGGAACTGCAATGGCAGGCCCATGTGTGGCAACACCCAATGTCAGTGCCAGAAAAATAACAGCCAGAATACTGGAGAGGGGAGACAGGGGAACTGCAATGGCAGCCCCAAAAATACACAAACCATGCTACACTTATTCTGCAAAATAACAGGAAGCAAACTAACAGACTTGCCAAGCCATATTTTTCTTCGAACAAAAGAGAACCTGGGTGAGCTTTAGCCTTGTCACTTTGCATCTGAAATGTGATGCTTGTGCCACATGCATTACTAGGCACTCAGCGTCAGGACACCCCAGGAAACCCCAATACAAAAACTGCAAACAAAGGGAGCAAACAACTAAAGGAGGTCACCCTATGGAACTGGCTGCCGCTGGCCATCAGGAGGACTGCTGGTCCTTTTCCGGAGCTAAGGTGTCACTGCTGCTGCTGCTGCTGCTGAAGACCCCCGAGGACTACTGGCTATAGAGGAGCAGCCACCCAGAAGCTATGAACCAGAGCTTCAGGTAAGCCTCCAGGCATCCATACTCCTGTGCTCTCTACTCTATCAGTTACTTAGCCCAGAACTGCCATTGGCTAGCAGGGAAGACCCTTTCTAGCCTAGAGGTGGACCTGGCTTTTGGACTGATGATTGGGTATCTGGGGCTAAGATCAGCCCATTTCGCTGATTTATGGCCCCTTTAAGCACTAACCGGAGACCTGGCCTGGCCAAGACAAAGGATCCAGCACCAGACGGCTCCAGGCGGGGAGGGAGATAGAGACAAGAAATGGTCAGCCAGCCAGTTTAGTCAATAAGCCAGCTGGCTGTGCATGGGGTGGGTGGGGAGTTCATCTTTTCCCTCCATGAGTCCTCTTTGGTCTGCTTGCCTGGCAAACTTTAGGGCATTTCACTTGTCCACTCACAAGTCTGAAGGAGAAAAAAGAAAGTAAGTCTCGTGAGCGGACTGAGTGCAGTGGTGGCTGGCTGCTGTACTGTGCTGCTAACAAAGAGAACATTGGGACAGGAGTCAGGATGTCAACATTGGAGAGCTTAGAGCTTGGGGCAGGGATTTGTCATCATCATTCCCAGGTTAGTTGGATCCCAATCTGACAGGGAGCGAGGGGGGGGTTACAACAAATGTGCTCTGCTTCTGCTAGTCCCTTGGACTTTGTTCAATGGGTTCAGATGCATGAGTGGTTTGGCATTCCTTGCCTTGTAGGAGGGAACACCTGGACAGGACTGGGAGTGACTGACATAAATTGGGATTGGGATTGGGGACCACCTTTTAGAAACTGCCATGCCAACACACTCAGCATTGCTTGCACAGCAGGTATATTTTTCAGACAGGCACAGATGTGGTATACGTCTAAAAGGCTGTGCAACATGAGTCTTTACACAGTTGTTTGGCAGTTTAGAGAAGGAAGATCTGTGCCTGTGGCTTGTGTGAAAAGAAATTTTGATTTATATAGCACCTTTCATACAGACTGTATTCCTGAGTGCTTTACAATCCAAAGAGAGAGGGAGAGAATTTTGCTGCCTTTTTATATAGCAACCTACATAGACACAATCATACAAGTCATCCTCAAACTCCTTAGAATCCAGGAAGAGGGGGAAGGGAGGGATACTTTGCAGCACACAGGGAGGGAAATGCAAAGACTACAGAAATTGATGAGACCAAGAGAGAGAAAGAGAGAGTATGGAGAGAGATTAAGGGCAGGAATTGTAAGTGACTTGCTCAGAATTATGCAGTGTGTAAGTGGTGGCTGTTTGCTCTGGGGTTCTGTAACCCTTCCCAGCAGATCTGCTGGGATAATAGTGTCTGGCTGGTCTCTTATTTGCCCTGGGGTCCTGTAACCTTCTCAACAGATCTGCTGGGGTAATGGTGTCTGCTGGCTGGTCTCTTACTTGCTCTGGGGTCCAGTAACCTTCCCAGCAGATCTGCTGGGATAATGGTGTCTGAATGGTCTCTTTTTTGCTGGGGGGTACTATAGCCTTCCCAACAGATCTGCTGGGATAATGGTGTCTCTCTTTCCGTTGTTCTCACTGGTCCAGTAACCAAATTTTTGCACATGTACCATTTAACAGATGTCATGATAACCAGGCTTCTCAAACATATATTTCACCATTAAAATGCAGGAAAAGCCATAATTTAAAGGTAAAAATCTCAAAATTTTCCCGGGGGGCATGCCTCCGGCCCCCGAGCTTTGTTAGGATTTTGACTGTGGGGCATTAGCCCTCCCATCTTCATACCTCTGGTGACGCCCCTGTTGGAATAGTTTTCTTAAAAATGGAATGCAACACGTGCTGTTACTTTATGGTTATATTTGGGCTACAGTTTGTGTGCCAGGGCATAACAGTATCGATAAAATCTGGGCTATAGTTTGTACACTAGTGCATACCGTGGTCAGTACCAGGCCCCTCAGGGCATATTTCCAGGTGGGCCCTTTGCTTCCCAGTCCAACCCTGTCATCTGCTCAGAGAAAATGATTCCACTTTAGCAAAAGCAGTCCAGATTTTCCAGGCTTCAGAAACAGCAAGATTGCGCATGGAAACCTTCAGCAAGGAGGGATTCAGTAGCAAATGGGTTGATACCTTTTGTTGGACCAACGTAGATGTTACAAAAAGAAAACAATGTCTAAGCTTTCAGACCAACAAAGTCCTGCCTTGGAGACTTATGACAATTGTTCAGAGAGTCACATTCTAGTAACACCCAGATCATACATAAAAAAAAAAAAAACCCAGAAAAAATTCTCATCGGTTAAAAGTACCTATTTCAAAAAATCACACATGTATATGGAATTAATAGCATCCCATTAGCTTGCTATTACTGAGACTCTTTTCAAGGTCAAATGACATCCATAAGATAAGCTGAACACTCAAGCAGGCAAAGCCTGTAACTGAAATTATTAATGAATGTGTGTGTTTTGAGAATACCTTCAAAATTAAAAGCAAGACCTTTAGATTTAATACCACAAATGTCCTAGTTAAAACCTGATAGTATTGTATGATAAAAAAACAGCCCAACAGACATATATGTATGGAAATAAGAGGGGGATAAAGAAAAATGTACCTTGTATGAACAACTATTTAAAACATTCATACAGAATTAAACTTATTTGGAGATAGTTTCTAAACTATACTCTCAACCAGTTAACACACTCCATAAACATTAAAACCTACAGTGCTGTAACAATATTTTTTACAAGATAATATCAATTGTCAGTAATATTGCCAAATAAAAAAAATAATAAAAAAAAATATCTCAAGGACCACCTAGAAAATGAGTTCATGCATCTTAAAATGTTCAAAGTTCAGTAATGAGCCAGTATTTAATCAATTAACTATATAAACAGAAACAGTCTCAAGAATCAGTATAAAACCCCCATGGAATTAAACTCCCCCCCCCGGGAAAAGATAACTAGAAAAGAAGTGTATATTCACTATGTACAGTATGTGAGCCAAGAGTCCTAACACCCTATAGCATAATTATGACATGCCCCAGAATTTAAGCCCACCTAAATGTGTAAGCACAACCCCAACCCCTCCCCCCACACACAGCACCCTCCTCACAAAACACACCATCCTCCATGCCCCAAGAAAAACACACACAAAATTACCCCCACACACACTAAACTCCACCCCCATACACACTCGCCCAAGACAACCCAACCTCCTCCAACCCCACACACACATATATATTTGGTGAGAAACCAACATATTGATAACCAGTTAAAAAGGACTCTATAAAAATAAAAATAAAACAACAATACACTGTCGTCCTGTTAAATGTCCATCCTGTGAAGTAAAAGTCTGTGTAAGTTTAAGTGGGATAATGTGTCATGAAACCCAAATCAATAGTCATGCCATCTGCTACCACACTGAGAAGTAAAATAAGCTTAATCTCAAATGTCTGTCTCCGTTGTGTATTTTTTAAAAATCATTTTAAGACCATTACTGACATATCAGATCGAGTGGTCATTCTATTGATAGAGGTTCTTTCCTAATACTGAAGTAGTTGCTCTCTAGGTACCTGTGTTGCACATTGTACTGCTCTGTCAATTTATCTTCCAGATACGGTGATACCGAAGTGATGGAATTGTAATCACCCGAGCCACACACAAAAAATCTGTCCTGTATAGTCAAGCACTTCAGTATCACCGTATCTGTTCAAATGAGGAAGACAGAGACACACAGTTGAAAAACACCTTTCTGGAGCAGGGACACTCTTCCAGAGAAATTGACAGAGCAATAGAACGTGCAACACAAGTACCGAGGCAACAATTACTTCAGTATAAGGAAAGGACAGCTACCAACAGAATACCCTTAATTGTCACTTATCATCCTGACCTTGAACTTCTACATAAAATTATTAAGGACCTCCACCCTATATTTAGTGAGGATGAGACCCTAAATTGTATTTTTCAAGAACTACCACTACTGTCGTTTAAACAACCACCTAATTTAACCAACCTGATTGTTAGGAGTAAACTTGTATCAGGACAGGGTACCATGACACTAGATGGTACACAACCCTGTAATCAACCCAGATGTAGGACTTGTGAGCTCATTTCCACTTCAGATTGTGTGGCTACATCACAAAACAGACTATTTAGGATACAGGGGAATTATACCTGTACACGTAATGTTGTTTATTTCATTCAATGCAAGAGATGTCCACAAACAGGGTGTGCTGGAGAGACAAGCCAAGCTATCTGCACTAGAATGAATGCACACAGACATACCATTAATATGAAGATGACTGACAAACCAGTGGGTCGACACTCCTCTCAGAGTGATCACTCAATCTCAGACCACTCAAGCTCCTCTGTCACCACCGTACACATGTATGACGACGATACGGTCCTGTATGCATCTGGCTCTTGCCCAGCTGAGGTGACATCCAACTTGCAGCAAGACTTCGACAAGGTTCAGCTCTGGTTTGCTAACCATAAACTTTTTCTCAATGCCAAGAAGACTGTCTCCATGACCTTTGGCACAAGGCGGAGACTCTCTAGTCTTCCCTTCCTGGCCTCTATACACACACTTGATGAGACTTTACTTGAAGACACATCCTCCTTCAGGTACCTAGGAGTTTGGCTGGATCAACACCTAAACTTCTCCAGACATATTGATGCCATCCCCAAAAAACTGTGCCCCAAGCTTGGTGCCCTGTTCAGGAACCATAGTTGTATCCCCTCTACAGTTAGGCGTGAACTTGTTCAGAAGATGGTTCTGCCCATCTTTGACTACTGTGATGTAGTCTACCGTGCTGCTCCCAAGTCCTGCCTGGCCAGATTGGATACCGTCTTCAATTCCTTCTGCTGTTTTGCCCTTGAAGCTCCCTCTCTTACCCACCACTGTGATCTCTATCGTGCCCTGTCCTTCCTCTCTCTTACAAACAGACGACTCTCCCACTGCACTAAATTCACCTCCAAGCACTGGCTGGGTGAACTCCCTTCCTATCTCTCCCCTTATTTATAACACTCCCCACTCCCTCTCACTCCCTTTGATCATCTGACTCCTGTACTCTGGCGGTCCCCCACCTAGCCACTAGTGATGGGCGAAGTGGCCCCAATTCGCTCCGTGAAGTGATTCGCGGAGTGAAGGCGAGTTCGCGGAGTGCTCTGCAATGCGAAGTGGAGTACTTCGCGTTATAATGGGTAACGTGAAGTCCATTGAAAACAATGACTTCACGTTACTCTGCCTTCCACTTCACCTCACTTCGCCTTGTTTTTAAGCTCCAAAGGCGAATTTTGCAGTGATTCATGGGATTTCAGGTCACATGGGCTGCACAGCCTCAGTTTGGGGTAGTGTGTGTAGGAAGCTGTAGGAGACAATCTGCTCTGAGAGCTCTCTGTGATTCAAACCTTCAAAAAGCTGTTAAAAAAGCCTTTCTGAGTCATGTTTTTTTGCTGAAACTTTAGTTAATCGATTATAGGAAACCCTCCTGTGCATATATCATCGAGCGTTTATTGTTTGTGTATGGATTTTGGATGTTAATGTACAACATTCAGTCTGTGTACTGAGAGACAGTGGAAGTGTGCTTTGGGGGGGTGTATCTGTGGTGTAGGTAGATTAACTTGGAGAAAAAGAGTGCTTTCTGTTTTGGTGATATTTTTCTTGTTTGTGTTAATGTACACACAGTAATATTTTCAATATTTCTTGCCATTTTTTTGCTGATTGTTGTGGTGCAGCAGTGCATAATTTTAGTTTGTTTAAAATATGTGGTTATGTTACTGAAGTTTTCAATTTGCTATGCATTACTTAGTGTGTGTGTGAGGATGTATGTGACGCGTGTCATCAAATCAGACACCTTTCATTGTGCCACATAATTTCAGCAATGTGAAGCTGCTATCTACTGCAGCTGTGTGATTTTTGTACTTCTTTGTGGTATCTTTACTGGTACTAGTACTAGTGACTGTTACTGCAGCAGTACAGTACACACTCCCATGTATGACCCGCCCCAGCATACGCTATTCTTTTCAGATTTGAATTTCTGATGGTGAGCACTGGTTAGGTGTTGTGCCTTTGTGTCTGCATCTCTTCAGTGCGAAGCGCAATCTTAATCTGTTTGTTCATTTGCATCTCTTTAGGGCCGAATCTCCATCTGTAACTTAAGTCACAGTTGTTTCTTTGGCTTCACTTCAGAGTACTGGACAGGTGTGGTGCTTAATTCTGCATGAACATTGTACTCATTAATATGCGTTTTTAAGTCAGGACCATCATCACGAGTCACTCGTGATACAAATCACATTCATCATCACGGTCACAAATGCAGTCACAAATCACGATTCACGATCATTCACGTTATGAATTACAACATTAATTTTTTTTCTAGTTACTTGGATGTATTGTAAGCCTGTTTTGTAGTATCTCTCCAGGATTCACCACCCCACCATTGTACTCACTGATACGTGTTTTTAAGTCTGGGAGTTTTAAGCTACAGCTCATCAGGGAAGTACAGCCGTAGGCGGTAGGCATTCACATTTCTTCATCATCACGGTCACAAATGCAGTCACAAATCATGATTCACGATCATTCACGTTACAAATCACAGCATACATTTTTTTTCTAGTTACTTGGATGTATTGTAAGCCTGTTTTGTAGTATCTTTCCAGGCTTCACCACCCCACCATTGTACTCATTAATATGTGTTTTTAAGTCGGGGAGTTTTTAGCTACAGCTCATCGGGGCCCGGGGAAGTACAGCCATAGGCATTCACGTTTCTTCATCATCACAGCCACAAATGCAGTCACAAATCACGATTTACAATCACGTCATGAATCACAGCATTCATTTTTTTTAATAGTAACTTGGATGTATTGTAAGCCTACTGGTCACGGTGCTGAACAGGGATGGGATCCACACCTGGGCCCGGGGAAACAGGCACATCCTGCTCCAGAGGACCTGGTGCTGGACTTGGTGGTGGTGGTGGTGGTTCAACTGCCTCAGAGTCAGGACAGGAGGCGGTGCTGGTCCTGCTTCGGGGGGGCATTCACAAGTTTTGAGTGGTCCAACAGGAATGGGCGCTCATGCCTTCCACACATGCACACGGTACGATGCTTACCACTACCATGCTCTCCCAGAGCTGCCCCGTCCCAGTCATTCCCTCACCGTGGTCCATCTCTCCTACTGAGCTCCCTCAGTCCGAGCAATCACTACTCACACTGTCACACAACACACACACACACACACACACACACACACACAGTCACACAGACACAGACAAACAACTAACT
This sequence comes from Neoceratodus forsteri, assembly GCA_016271365.2. NCBI lineage: Eukaryota > Metazoa > Chordata > Ceratodontiformes > Ceratodontidae > Neoceratodus > Neoceratodus forsteri. The sequence continues at coordinate 1,544,168,111 of CM028131.1, read as the reverse complement.
ACTTATAAAGGTAAGAAAAATAAAATTTACAGAAAGAACAAATTAAGTAAAAAAAGAGTACAGAAAAGACAAAAAAATGTAGCTTTTAAAAAAGTTGTTGGGTCTAAATCAAAGTTTAAATCTCCTCGTTCTGATTTAAAAGTATCAGTAGTCACAAAACACACTACTCTCTCGCTCTCCGTCTACACAGGAGAAAGTAAAAGTGTCTGCTTGTGTGATTCACTTCTTTCCTGCCTAGCTAAAGTGCATGTGACTTACAGTACTGTAAGCCATGTGATGTGTGTGTGTGTGTGAAGCGTTGCAAATCTGAAACACCAAGTGGATCACTTAGAATCATAATGAGGAACGCAAAGTCCATTAAAACAATGACTTCACCTTACTGCATTGCCATTCCGCCTTAACGTGAAGTGGTAATGACAAAGGCAAGTAGACGCACATTGCCCACTCCGCGTAGCAGTGGCAACATGTAAGTACTTATGGCGTTCACTTCACTGCTGAATTTAAATTCACTGCATCTCTACTAGCCACCCTCATTGATCAATCTGGTTACCCTCACCGCCTCCCAAAAATGTGGAATTCCCTCCCCCCTCAAATTTGTTACTCATCCTCCTACTACTCCATCAGCTCTACCCTCAAAAATGTTCCTGCTATGACCCTCCCTAACCTGTACAGGCAGGGTCCTCAGCATACTGGAGGGGTCAGGCCCCAGCAGACCTTTCTCATCATACCTGTTCCTTCACCTCCTCTTTCCATCCCCTTTAACTGCCCCCGCTTCTCTGCCTAGTGACATATCTACCTCTCACCTTCCCTTCTCCCCCTTACGTAGCCCTAGCTATGGCTGACCCCTAATCTCTAATGCACTTGTAGTTAACTTGCACTTCTGTTATACCTCAGCCAACCTGTTCTGCCTGTGTTTACTCCTCACTAACTTCCCTAGATCAAACTACAACAATTCTATTCAGCCATTTTCTAGCTACACAGTTGTGTGTCATTTAGTGTATGCCTAAATGTTAATTTTTTTTTTAACTTTAATAAAGCTTTTATTGACAGTTTAAAATACTCCATTTTACATATGGGTATACCAACCAATGAAGCAAATTAATACAGTTGTATCCAGAAAGAAAATAGTTTTTCAGAGATTGTCATATTCTCTTTCCTACTGATTTTAACCTCACATTTATGATGGTACAATAAAGAGTGAGTGATTACCATTAATTTTTAATACCAAGAAGGTAATCCATTTCTCCGATCCCCTCCCATCCCAAATAAATTAGAGGAGAATGGAAAAGAGAAAGGTCTAATTGCACTCTACCCTTCATTTACATCCTTTGTTTCATGCCATCTATTCCAAACTGACAAAATGACATCCAATAATCTTTCAGGTCTCATTCATGTTTTGATATAATTTATGCTATGTTGTCATTCTTGTTAAATAAACAAAGTTTAACACCTCAACCAAACCGAGAGATGTGATGTCATTTATCCAGCCATTTCATTTCATTTACTTTTTCTTTTCCCCCTTCCCCATTTCCAGTCCTCCTCCCCTTCCTCTTGATTCCCTTTTTTTTTCTTTTCTTTTTTTTCCCTTATAAACCAGTCAGGTTCTAGATATTCCAAAACCCCGCCTCCTTTTAACTTAGGCCAAAGCCTCCTTCAGGCTACTTCAGGTTAGAAGGTATTGCTCCAGCACTGGGGTGCCCTCCAGACTTTCAATATAACTGTAGTAAGGGAGCCGCTTTGTATTATACTGTTCTGTGGTCAGTCTTAAATGGGCAGTTATAGCTTCCATGCCTTTGATTTTTATAATATTAGCTCTCCACATGGAGAGAGTTAAAGGTTTTGACTGCAACCAGTATTGCGTAATCACTTTTAGGGTCTGCAGCCACTAATAAGTAGTACAAGTACTTTTGGCCACTGGATCCCAGTCCCTTTGGTACGAGACCTAATACCAAATGAGCTCCATTGACTACAAAATCCCCTTGAAAAATAGTCTGGAGGGCCTGTGCAATTGACCTCCAATAATTACTTATCTGCGGGCAGATCCAAAACAAATGAGTATGTGTGCCCAAACCCCTGCATCCCCTCCAACAATTCTTTGTTGTCAGTTGTGTATAATGGACCAAGATCACTTGTGTAATAAAATACCTTACCACTACCTTCCATCTAAATTCCTTCCAACTCGGACAGTTGGTTGTTTTCGAAATTCCCAACCAAATCTCCGACCACTCTTCCTGTGATAGCTGCAGCTTTAATTCCTCCTCCCACCTCTGTTCAATCTGTTGGGTTACTAATTTACCTATATCTTCCTGTAGTGTTTTATATACATATGATATAAACCCTTTAGGGTCCGTCATATGAATCCTTTGAAAAACAGTTCGAATGGGGGCAGATGGGTCTGAAAGAACCACCTTTTGCCCTGTTCTTGTATTGATGTAGTGACGGCACTGGAGGAACCGATAAAAGTCCTGTTTGGGAATGCCAAATTCTCTTTGCAGCTCTTGAAAGGATTTTAATATATTTTGTTGAAAAAATTGGGTTAGAAAGCGTAATCCTTTGCTCTGCCATTGTTTAAAGCAACTGTCTCCGAGCGCGGCTGGAAACCCTGGGAGGGAGTTAAGTGGAATATATCTCCAAACCAGAGTTAGAGACCCCCAATACTGTCGGATATCCAGCCACACTTTAAGAGTGTGCTTCGTCCACTTATTTGTAATTTGTCTGATGTCTGAGGGCATTGCTACCCAGGGTAACATTTTCAGGGGAATGACTTGATGTGCCTTAAGTTCCGTGGGACACCACCCTCCCACCTGTCTCGGATTTAACATATCAAGAATAGACAATATCTGGGCCGCCTTACAATAATTGTAAAAATCTGGTACTCCTCTGCCCCCCCATCCCTGTCCTCAGTAAGGAGCTCCCAACGCTTCCTGGGTCGTCTTCCCGCCCAAATGAATTGAGAAAGCTTCCGTCTCAGTTCCTTCCAATCTTTTTTTAGTAAGGGTAGTGGTAGACTAGTGAACAGGAACAAATACCGGGGGAGAATGTTCATTTTCACCGCCTCTATCCTGTTAGTGAAGGAGAAAGGCAGCATTCGCCATCTATTTATATCAGCAAAGACTGCTTTCTGCAACAGACCGTAAATAACTTGGTATAGACGGGATAGTTTAGTTGGAATTTGAATACCTAAGTATTTGACTCTATCTTTGGTCCAGTTAAATGGGATCAATTCTTGTAATTCCCCCGAAATTCTGCTGCTTATTGGAAAAATCTCTGACTTGTTCATATTAATTTTAAATCCTGATATTTTGCCAAATTGATTTAATAAGTCCATTAACGGAGGGATCGAATTAGCCGGGTCCTGCATATATATCAAAGTGTCGTCCGCATATAATGAGACCTTATTTGTCACCCCCTCTACCGAAATCCCCTGAATCTTATCCTCCGCTCTAATTGCCTGGACAAGGGGCTCCATTGCCAGGGCGAAAAGTAAAGGGGACAGGGGGCACCCTTGTCTGGTGCCTCTTTGTATAGCAAGAGTTGTGGAGACAATGCCGTTTACTGGCACTCTGACAACTGGCTGTTGGTAGGTCATCATGATACACTGCAGGAAGGGGCCCTCAAATCCCATTTTACCAAGCACTGAGTTGAGATAAGACCAATTAAGCCTATCAAAGGCCTTTTCTGCATCTAAAAAAATAGCTAGTTTGGGAACTCTGGAAGGATCTTTGTGACCCAGTATATTTAAGAGGTGTCTAATGTTGTCTGACAAATGCCTATGAGGTATAAACCCCGTTTGATCTGGATGCACTAATATCTCCACAAACATTTGTAAACGGTTAGCCAGAATTTTCGTAAATATCTTTGAATCCTGATTTAGTAAGGATATAGGCCTATACGACTCACAGGATGCTGCTGGTTTACCTGGTTTTGGAATTACGGTTATCAATGCCTACCTCCAAGAATTCGGGGTTTTTCCCTCCTCAAGCATGGCATTCAGGACTATTGCTAATTTAGGTACCAGTATTTTTTTAAACTTTTTATAAAGCTCTGCCTGGAGTCCGTCCGGGCCAGGTGATTTCCCCGAGGAAAGGTTATTTATCACTGTTAGAATTTCCTGGTCTCTTATGGGGGCTGATAGCTCTTGTTGCATTGTGGTGGATAATTTGGAAAGTTTTAATATTTTTCGAAAGCATTCTGTCTGAGTTGTCACAATCTGGGGGTCTCTCTTTTCTGCATATAACATCTGGTAATACTTTTTAAAGGCCTTAGCTATGTCTCATGGCTTCTCTATCTGGTCGTTGTTGTTGTCCCCTGTCTGGAGGAAAGGGATATGTCAACTTGCATGTTCTTTCCTCATTCTGAGGGCTAATAATTTCAATGCTCTCCCCCGTAGTATTTTTGGTTGGTAAACAGCAACAATCCCTCTGCCTTATCTGATTCCAAATCATTAAGTTCTTTCCTTTTTTTAACTAATTCTTTTAAGCCTTTTTCTTCTTTCCCCTTGGTTCACTTTTATGTTCCCTTTCCAGAGCTTTTATTATGGTTTGCAACTCCAATAGCTTTGCATTTCTCAATTTCTTTTTGGCCGACGCCAAACTAATTATATGGCCCCTTAGCACTGCTTTCATAGTGTCCCACCACACCCCAGGGGAACAATATGTCATAGGGGAGTCTACTGTTAGGTGCTGAAAATTTTGGGCAATTTGTTGTACCAGGTTCTTGTCATTAAGCAATGATACATTTAACCTCCAGTTAGTGACACTGGGCTCCCTACTCCAAGTATACTGTATGGATATTGGGGCATGATCTGATAAGGTTAACGAATGGATCTGGGATTTGGTAAAAAGGTGGAGATCTGTGGAGTAAGTCAAGAAAAAGTCTATTCTTGAATACGAACTTCGAGAAGCTGAATAAAATGTATAATCTTTCTCAGTTTTGTGTCGCTCTCTCCAAATGTCTACCATTCCTCCCTCCTCTACCAAAGTCTTCAGTCTCTTGCTAGCTATCCTAGATGTGTCTGTGTTCCCCGAGGACCGATCCATTGCAGGCCACAAAGTGGCATTAAAATCTCCCCCTAGTATCAAAAGTCTCCTGGGAAGCCCCCCTACTTTTTGAAAAACTTCCAGGTAAAATCTTTCCGCACCTGTGTTAGGGGCATATATATTTATTATATGTACTAATTTCTCCTGTATAGACCAGAGACCCTAATACATCTACCTGGGTGTATAATTTCTGTCTCTTGCACTATAAAAGGGATTCCTTCTTTATTAGAATTACACACCAGCTTTTTTCCTCTTTACCTGAAGTGGCTTCAACTCTCCCTACCCACTGATGTCGTAGTTTCAGATGTTCTGCTTCTGAGAGGTGCTGCTTGTAAAAGAGCAATATCTCCTCCATTCTTCTCAATTCAGTCAGAATCTTAGTTCTTTTAATGGGTGAGTTAATGCCATTAATATTGTAGGAAATTATTTTTAAGTGTGCCATTGGGCCCTGTTGTTTCTAAGCTTCTTGTTCGTCTTCGTATGTAGCCTACATCCATCTTCCCTCCCTCCACTTAGTTGTGTAATGATCCACCCGGCTGGTTTACTTTGTATGAAATCACATCGCAATGTTGTAAAAAACCAATAACTTGAGAACATTGTTTTAACCCTATAACTGTTAACTTGTAAGGTGGAACCCTTTGATTCCAACAATAAAAAACTGATTAATATAATCAAGATCCCAGTATTTTTGACCTCCTAGGAGAATCCGATGGCGGGTACTGTCACCACCGGAAGTCACACGTGTGACTAGTTTCAGATCCCCGTGATGTATAGGGGAGTTGCGGCTATACTCAAATCATTAGGCGTTCCCCTGCAACCTATAACTCCACCCAACACCTCAGGTGGGAGCTGAACCAGGTATCCAGTAATCTCCAGACCTCCTCCCTCTTCTCTTATGTGTCGTGACTTCCCCATTTTATAGTTACAAGAAAAGGATCCCCACTCTCATTTCCCCCTTCATGTCCCCCTCGTCACCTCCCCTTTTATCTGACACCTCCCCTCAGCCCCTCTTCTCCTCCCCCTACCTTCATGACCCCTTCAAATGTCTTTAACCTTCCCATCCCATTTCCTCTTGGTAGGTCCCCCGCCTTTTGTCCCCCCAGCAGACATCTATCTGTCCTTGCATAGTTATTACTAAGTTTCACATCACAGCACCTCAAACCCAATGAGTCCTCTTGTGAGCGGCCCCTGTAAAGACAAAAAGAGCTTATATAATTCTATATATCGTAAAACATAGGTTCCTCTCAAAGTCTCCATTAACACCTTCGGTCCCATTATATTAATTCGCATCACTCCTTCCCCATGGTGTTTCTTCAGTGTATCCCTCTCCAATGCTTCTGAGGGAACATTTACCAGTTCAAAACAGTACCTTTAATTTCATATTCAAAGTCGGTCCCCTTCAGACGTCTGTTTACTGTTACCTCCGCTCTGCGCTTTCACTCTCTTTTCCGCCCGCTTCATGAGCTTCACAATGTCCCCTAGTGCAGCTGGTGAGATTGCGCCTGGAAAGCCATGTTTCCTGTTATTAGTGTGAGTTACCACACTCCAAGCCCCCAACCTGAGCTTTCGTTCCAACATATCAGTCTCTAGGTCAGGCATCGAAATTTGAAGCTCCTTCAGGGTAGGGGCTGCCTCCACTAACGCAGGAAAGATCTTTGCCCCTGATTCTAAATAAATCTTAATCCTTGCAGGAAAAAGCAGTTGAGTCTTTACATCTTTTTTTTCCTTCAATTCTCTAATGATCCCTCGTACTCTCTGTCTCTCAGCTTGCAGAGCAGATGAAAAGTCCTGATCGAAATAAATCCTCTTCTCCTGGTACATTATTTCCCGTAGCCTCCATGCTTCATGAAGAATCCATTCCTTGCTCTGATAGTGAAGCATGCGAATTATTAGAGAGCGAGGTCTGGCAGTCTCCTCGGTTGGTTTTGTGCCCAGGGACCTATGCTCTCTGTCTATCTCCAAATTTATATTGGGTGGAGGAGAGAGCGTGGATCTAAGCACTTGCTGTACAAAATCAGCTGTTGTAGCAAAGCCCTCCTCCGAACCTTTGGGGATTCCGTGAATCCTAAAGTTATTGCGCTGGGAGCGGTTTTCAAGATCTTCCAGCTTGGCCTGCATCTCCCAATCTATCTGAAGTAAGTGTAAAAGCAGACGATCTGTACAGTGCTGTGCTTCTGAAATCTCCGTTATTTTAGTATCTGAAGCTGAAACCTTTTTGTCTAAGGTGCGAACGTCCTGCCTCAGGTCTGCAAGTGCAGTGTCTATTTTATGTACTGTAGCTAGTATTTGTTTAAGCGTCTGGTTTGTACTTTCAGGTAGATCGGCTTCCTCCTGTTCCCAGTCTGCTGAGGATTCTGATGGCTGCTGTCTGCGCGTGGGGAGAACAGTTAGGCCTTCTTGCAGTCTGCTCAGGGTCATTTGTTTCATCTTGCTTGGAGCGGAGGAGAATCTCGAACCTCTGATTTTCTGGGGCTTCCCTGCCATCTAAGGGACCTCGGGCTATATCGTTTTTATAATTAGGAGCCGCTCTATAGAGGATTTAGCTCAATAAAGGCGAGGGGGTTGTGGAGCTTTCGGGTTCAGCTGCCCACCATTGCGGTGACGTCACCGGAAGTCCGCCTAAATGTTATTTTGTGTTGTTGTATCTCTCTAGTCCAAAAGTGTTGGCATAGTAGCTATCTAGTTCAAAACTGTTAGCATCCCGCTATTTCATTACTCCTGTATGGTCTGCTCAAATTATTTGAATGTAATCTACTGTAAATTTATATTGTGTACCAAATCTCTGTAAACTATCCTCATGTTCCCCTACCCCACAGGTCGCACTGGGAGACGAGCAGCTTGTTGCTCAGCGTGCCTTCCTGGTGAAACATTTCAATAAATAAATAAAATAAGATATGCCAGTAATGGTCTTAAAAGGATTAAAAAAAAATTCATAACTGAGATGGACTTTTGAGATTAAACTTATTTTACTTCTCAATATGGTAGCAGATGGCATGACTATTGATTTGGGTTTCATGACACATTATCCCACTTAAACTTACGCAGACTTTTGCTTCATTGGATGGACATTTAACAGGACGTCAGTGTATTGTTGTTTTGTTTTTATTTTCATAGAGTCTTTTTAACTGGTTATCAATATGTTGGTTTCTCACCAGATATTCATGTGTATGTGTATGTGTGTGTGGGGAGGGGCTGTGGGAAGTTGGGTTGCCTTGGGTGAGTGTGTATGGGGGGATTTTAGTGTGTGTGTGTAATTTTGTGTGTGTTTTTTGGGGGTTGGAGGATGGTGTTTTTTTGGAGGGAGGGTGCTGTGTGTGTAGAGGGAGAGGTTGGAGATGTACTTACACATTTAGGTAGGCTTATATTTGGGTACATGTCATAATTATGCTACAGGGTGTTAGGTCTCTTGGCTCACATACATAGTGAATATACATTTCTTTTCTAGTTATCTTTTCTGGTGGGGGAGATTAATTACTACAGGCAGCTCATAGAAAAGTCAAGAATGTTCCAGAAGTCAATTTCACTACATGCTTATAATAATGATCCTGTCCACACCAAAGGTATGTGCAGAGCCTAAGTATCTTGGAAGGGACAGTCCACTGATAAACTGTACTTCTTTTTTTCTTAATATGGTAATACATTCATATACAGTATTTAGGGTACGAGGACATTCACATTTTTCTTTCACATCCATAATCAGATATACAATACAACAGAGTTCTTTAACACCGGACTGTAGAGTAAAAGTAAATATCAGTGTCGTATAGAGATATTCTGTTGCTATAAGTCTTGACGCTGACATACTTTTTGATGTTGTGGTAGGGGCGAGAAAGCCTATCTTAGGTCTACAAATATGTGAAAAAAGGGTTTGGTTAAATGCATCCAAGTAATAAATACTGACGTAATTAAGCCGGCTGTATGCCCAGCCATTGCAGAGACATGGCTTGACGCTGATAAACTAGAAAATGTGGTAAAACAGTTTGCAGATGTTTTCAATGGAACTGGGTGTCTACCAGAACAGTACAAAATGCAGCTTAAAGATAATGCACAGCCGGTGATTCAAACTGCGAGGAAAGTTCCAGTAGCACTAAAGAAAAGACTGCACAAGGAACTAGACAGGCTAATCACCTTGGAGATAGTGAAAAAGACAGAAGAGCTTACAGACTGGGTTAATTCCTTAGTCATAGTGGAAGACATAAATGGTGCTCTGAGACTTTGTGTTGATCCAAAAGATTTGAACATGTGGATAAAAGAGAGCATTACAGTTTGCACACTAGGTCAGATACTACAAGTGCCATGGTGGGTGAGTCGTTACTTTCTAAACAGGATGCCTTATTGGCAAGGCCAGTGATTTATGGTGATTGAAATAATGACATTCTGTTTTCAAGACTTTAAATTATGGGACTTGCACAGTGGTTATTAGTCTAGTTTCTGGATTTTTCCTGGGATTCTGCTGTCATTCTTTTAGCATGTCTGTAAAGCATTAGACTTTATTTATTTATTTATTTAGTTTTTGTTGACTGGGTAAGTGCACTAGACAAATCCTGCCTATTTTCAGGCACGACCTGGGGAGAGGGATACAGATGAATGCCAACGGACATTGAACCAGATTAAGCTGTTGGTGGTATTTTTAGTGAATGAGGGAAATTTGGCCAGCAAACCGGGGAAATTCCCCTACTCTTTTCGATAAGTGCCATGGGATCTTTAACATCCACCTGAACTACCACCAATCCAGGCAGATAGGACCTCAGTTTAACATCTCATCCAAAAGATGTCACCTCAGAAGTGCAGCACCCCTCATGCTGCACTACAGTGTCAGTACTGGGATATTAACCCAAATGCCAGATGTGGGAACTGAACCCACAGCCCTCTGATCTCCCGGTCTCAGAGGCGAGTGTGCTACCTACTGTACCTACTGAGCCACTGACACTGTAGTATTATGGGAACCCCCAAAAAGAATTTGTAACATGGCATAAAACAGAAAAACGATTAGATTTAAGCATGATATAGAATAAATACTTTAGGATTTGTGTTATACGAATATACCTATAAATTATGTGATTGTGTTTAAACATATGGTTTAGTTAAAATTATTGTGTGACTTACCAAATGTCAAAATAAAACCAAACAGTGTTATCTGTATATTGATTTGTATAAATTGCTTTAGGTTTTGTACATTTTTTGATTGTATGTTCTTTTCCAACTTTAATAAAAATTCCCCTACTCTTTTCGATAAGCACCATGGGATCTTTAACATCCACCTGAACTACCACCAATCCTGGCAGATGGGACCTCGGTTTAATGTCTCATCCAAAAGACGGGTATAAAAGAATAAAAGAAGGTTAATATACAGAGCATTAAATGAAGCAACCAATAATAACATAGGAAGCAATTAATTTAGTTTAATTAATTAAACATTTCACCAGGAAAGACATACTGAGCAGAAATTGCTTGTTTCCAGATGTGTCCGGGGCGGGGAGGAGAGAGTGGAGATGAGAAACAGACGAAAATACAGAAAAATTTTAAATTACAACAGTCATATACAAGCGTGATAAAGAGCATAGGATTGCAGAGTTAAGTGCTAACTTGCTGAAGACACAGATAACAAGTTACAAACTGGGATTTGCCTATTTACATATGGGGGACTTGGGATCCGCTTTGTGAGGGATGAATGGTTTGTGACTACTTAAGAGCTTGAAGTTAGGTATATGTGGGAAAGAGGGGTAATAAGAATGGGAGAAGGAGGTTAGGAGCCACAGCAGGAGGGAGAGAAGAAGTCTTGTAGGAGAGAGGAGAAGACCCGGGGAGAAGTGGCATGACATATGGGAGGGAGAAGGGTGTTCCATAGTTTGTGGAATCAGTGGGAAAAGGTTACCTGTTCAACAGAGGTGGACCTGGTGGGGGAGAGAGCTGAACTAGAATGTATCCAGGAAACTGGTGCAGTGAGCATGACGCCTGTCCTCAAGAGAGGGGGGAGAGAGAGAGAGAGAGAGATTGATAGAAGGCACAGTGCTGGGTGCGAGGAGGGCAGATGAGGGCAAAGTGGCAGAAGGAGTGGAAAAGAGTGTCCAGTCTAATTAGGGAAGTTTAGGGACTGGCACAGTAGACTACATCATCATAGTCGAAAACAGGGAGGATCATTTAAAATACAAATTCTGCAGATTTACTGATCTGGGATACAGTGCTAAGTTCCATGAAATTCTTTGGTTTTACCAGTGTGCAAACAGTCCAAATTCTGGAATTTTACTATTTTTTTCCAGTAAAGAAAAAACATCAGTGGCCTAGCTCATTGGGTTTCTATCAAATCTTTCTGGACGAGGAAAGTACAAGGCTGTGCACATTTAACACACCGTTTGGCAGACATTGCTTCCTCTGCATTCCCTTTGGCATATGTTCGGCCCCAGACGTATTCCACCGTACAGTGCAACACTTAAAGGTATGGAAGAATAGGTGTACTCCTGGATGATATCATAGTGCGGTGAAGAACACAACTACAGCATGATCAGGAACTGACCCATGTTCTGCAGCAGGCACGAAAAACAGGGTTAAAACAGAGTCATGAAATAATGCCAAATGGGGGTAGGAGAACTAACATACCTAGGAGATAAATGCTCACCAGATGGGATCCAACCTGATCCAGAAAAGGTAACAGCAGCAAAAGAAATACCCAATCCAAACAATAAAATGCAGCTGCAGAGATGTGTGGGTCTAATATACGATCTGGGTAAGTTTGTTCCAAATTTGACAGCCAAAACTGCAGCTTTGAGAGATAAGAAGCCTCTTAGAAGCAAAAACTGAACAGCAGTGGGAATAAAAACAGAGTAGAGTGGAACAACTTAAAAGACATTATGACTAAGGAATCTGTACCGTGTTTTTATAATCCAACTAAGAAAATTAAAGTCTCCATGGATGTCCCTAAAGATGGGCTAGGTGTAGTTTTACTGCAGGAGCACCACAGGAAATAGAAGCCTATAGCACATGCATCACGCTCCATGACAGCAGCAGAAATGCGCTATATTCCGAGACCTTTGGAGCAGTATTCAAATGTGAGAAATTTCATGAACACATCTATGGATTGTCAGTATTGCCAGAGATGGATCACAAACCTCTTATTGCTATTTCATAAAAGAGTTTGGGTGATGCACCCCCACGAATTCAGAGGCTTCTGTTAAAACTTCAGAAATATGACTTAGTTTTCATGAATACAGCTGGAAAGCATTTAATGGTTGCAGATGCTCCTCCTAGATCATTTATGTAATGTCCAGCTAGCAGTACCATAGAACGTGACGTGGACATTCACATAGACTTTATTGTAACAAACCGCTCAGTTTCTGCAGAAAAATGGAAATGTATTGCCACGGAAACAGGAAAAGATAAGGCCTTGCAACAAGTAATGAGCAGCATTCAAGAGGGGAACCTAGCACTGTTTGTTGACCTTATTCATATTTTCTTGGAGAACTCACTCTAGTTAAGGGATTATTGCTTAAAGGACAGATAATTGTAATGTCTCTCGCTGTGGTCACAGATGACTCAGCTGGTTCATGAGGGACATTTGGGTATACAGAAACATAAAAAAGCATGCAAGGGATGTGATGTATTGGCCTCACATGAGCAGGGATATAGAGGAGTTGGTAAAGAATTGTGAGACATGCCAAAAGCACAGCCACACCCAGCCAGAAGAACCCTTTCTTCTTCATAACAAGCCAACAGAGTCATGGCAGAAGGTACAGTAGGAGCATATTTGTTTCAGTGGCAAGGGAAAGATTACCTCCAGCTTACTATTATTCTAGTTACCCAGAGACAGCTTAACTGCTCAGAAACTTCTGCAAAACAAATGATAATGCATGCCAAGTCAATGTTTGCAAGACATGGTATGCCAGTTATCCAGATTTCAGATAATGGTCCAAAGTTCAGTAGCCACAACTTTGAACAGTTTGCAAAGCAGTATGGATTCACACACAAGACCTGCAGTTCTTACTGTTCTCAGTTCAATGAACAGGATGAAAAGGGGCATAAATTGCCAGAAGGCTTTGCAGGAAGGCCATGGACAGTAAGGAAGATCCTTATTTTCTGCACCACTAGAAAGTGGTTCTTCACCAGAAGAGCTTTTAATGAACTGCAGACTGAGAATGAGAATGCCTGATGCACATTCCCTGTCAGACATGCCATGGGACATCACATGGGCGAGAAAGATGCCAGACAGAAAAGCTACTATGACAGGGCAGCTAAAACTCTATACCCACTGACTGAGCATGATGTAATGAAGGGGTATGGGAACCAGGGGCAACGTGATTGGAGAGACAACTGCGCAGTCATACGAGGTTTTTACAGACTATGGACAAGTACTGAGACTTAACTGTAGCCATTTGCTTAAAGTTCTAGGGACATTCCATCAGGTACCTGATGCAGAAACTTTGATGGGCGACAAACCCAATGTAGAACAAACAATGCCAGGAAATGACACGTCACAAATAGCTCAGGAAATAAAGGCAGAGGACAATGAGGATGTACTCCTACCTGTCAGCACGAGGGATGGAGAAGAGTTCCAGTGCTCCAGCAGTGGAAGAGTCATTAAAACACCTAAAAGACTGATTGAAGAATACTGAATATCATAGCAACATATTCTTTAAAGTTATATTGTGTGTTAAGACAGTTACATTTACTGGACCACAATAGCATGCATAGAGAAAGATTATAATTTTGTACAGCACCAATGTATAACTAAATTTAGTTCGATGTCCTGCACAGCCAGTGTAGTGTAATGCTTGTGCAACTGTGTTAGTTTGGTTTTGGCTGTTTGCACTCTCTATTCCAGAGGAATTACCACCCTGTAGGGGTACAAAAGGCAAGGAACCCTCAGAGAGGGTTCCACCCCTAGAGGTGCCATGGGACGATTCCCATGGTAAAGGTACCTTAGGAATCCCCCTAATGAGAAAAGTGCTGCCACTGGAGGAGGAGGGGAGGATGGTGGGGCAAAGAAAAAGTGCTTCACAATGAGGCTGAGAGGAACTGCTTATATAGCTCAGGAAGTGGGAGTGGCTGGCTGCTTGGCCACTGAACTCCAGGCAAAGCCTTTCCAATTCTATGTCCTATACAGCCAGTATAGTGTTATACTTGTGCAACTGTGTTAGTTTGGTTTTGGCCGTTCGCACTCTCTATCCCAGAGGAATTACCATTCTGTAGGGGTACGAAAGGCAAGGAACCCTCTGAGAGGGTTCCACCCCTAGAGTTGCCACAGGACAATTCCCATGGCTAAAGGTACCTTAGGAATCCCCAAAAGAAATGTAGTACAATCATATCCCAAAGAGTGAGGTGACACAAAGCATATAAGCAAGCAGTAACTGTGACGTAGGGGCAGTAACTGTAATGTAGTAGTAGAGAAGTATAGACAGTTTGATAACATAATGAGATAGTCTGATAATGTAATGAAATGCCCAGGTTTGTGTAGCATGATACTAATGGTTTGCATTGAGAATGAGGGAATCCTCTAAGGAGAGAGGGAATGGCAGAACATCCTCCACCTCCATCTAACAGTGGAATCTACCTAAAGAAACTAGGGGACACTACTATGCTAACTAACAGTTATGACCTGAGGCAACAGAGGAGAGGAAAAAAAACCCTATGGGGAGGAAATCTCTGGGGATCCAAGGCCTAGGTCGCCTTCCCTCCAGGCTTGGGGTATTTTGTTTAGTGACGGCTCTGTAGCTGCAGTTTGGAAAACCCAATGAAAGTGAGGTGGAAATATTCCAATTTGGAGGAAGGCTCTCACTCAAACCCTCTAACGGGAACACTATGGAAGGTTGCGAGAAAACTCTGCAACAATACATGCAACCAAGGCGGAGGAGGAGGAGAGCGACTGCTGAGGCACTCACCTGGCCTACCCGCCTTAAACTCAAACCAGGTGAACCAGAGGCAGTCGTAAGGAGAATGCGGTGACGGTACCTTGCTAGGGAAACCACTAAAGCCAATGGACAACTGTTATAGTGGAACACTAGAGCCAAAGAAGATCTATGTAATCACCCTTCACCGCTAGTCTTAATTTCTACACCAGGACCTGCTGTCGTGTAGTAGGCAGCTAAAGCCAAGCCCGGGGCGAGAACATTCCCAGCTATGGGCCAGGTGAGAAGGATCCCGCCCCAAGCTGGACATGCTCAAGATGCAGACTAAATGCAGAGCGAGACTGTCTGCTGCAGGAACTCTGTGCCAAGAATAGAATGGTTGGCATGCCCCAGAATTAGATTGAACTGAGAAGCTGGCGAGCTGATTGAGCACTGGTGTGCTGATCATAATGAGCAGTGAATGCTGAGACCTTGCAAGGTCAAAAGCAGATTGAGTGCAGCAGACATCCCAGAGGCTGAAGTCGAGACGATGCAGTAGGCATGAGCAATCGATTGTGTAAGCAAGTGTGGACCTGTACATAGGTCAGTAAACAGACCAATAGTAAGTGGACCTGCACGTAGGTCTGCATAATGTAGTAGCAATGAAACAGCACTGAATAGTGGGGCAAGCCAGCGAGACATTTAAAATCCAAATCAAGTTGACAAATTCTCTGAGGATTTTCAGCTGCGAGGGCAGAATTTAGAACTGAAAAAATTAGCCACATGGGGCCACGACTCCCCAAACACTTCCCAGTCCCCACCGTAGGACAAACAAGAAAGTGATGGAAGGGCCAAGAACCACATGCAGATACTAAAGCTAGTTTAACAGCCTCAGCAGCAGCTTTTAGCTGACCTCAGAGTAGAACAGGGTGAATAAACATAAAAGCAACATCTGTATGGAGTACACTGAGTTGTAACTACAATAAACATAACTAAGGAGACACAATGCTCTGAAAGCAGGTGCAGCCAGGCAGTGCAATGAAGCTGCTGCAATGAGATAAGTAGCATGAGACAGCATGGTTGAGCTGCATAGATAGGTTCAGTGTAAGCCTGAGTCAGGTGAAAACAATTGAGTATGCAACATGTAGCAGCTATGGTTGAGCTGAAACACACAGATAATGATTGCAGTTGCATTGCAGTAGTTTGAGAGTTGTGGGTAACAGAGCAAATAGTAGGAGCTTCTGGAGCAATATGCTAGGGGATTAGAAACAAAAGCCCCCCAAAAAGAGACAAACCAAAGACACACAAACAAAGAAAATAGGGAACAAGCCAGAAAGAAGCACACATAGCCGAAGGCAAAATACAAACCATAAGCAGGAAAGAAACACAGAAATCCAGCAGACAAGCAGGAGCAGGGTGGGTGGGGTGGGTAGGGGTAGGCCCCAACCAGCTCAGAGGACAAACCTACAGAGCCTTTTGCTGCAAAGAAAAAGTGCTTCA
This sequence comes from Neoceratodus forsteri, assembly GCA_016271365.2. NCBI lineage: Eukaryota > Metazoa > Chordata > Ceratodontiformes > Ceratodontidae > Neoceratodus > Neoceratodus forsteri. The sequence goes on along the minus strand of CM028131.1, from coordinate 1,544,151,754 downwards.
CAATGAGGCTGAGAGGAACTGCTTATATAGCTCAGGAAGTGGGAGTGGCAGGCTGCTTGGCCATTGAACTCCAGGCAAAGTCTTTCCAATTAGTTACTTAAGATATACAATTTACCTTAAAAAAGAGATGTACTGATAATTTACTAACAGTAAAATGACAGTGGGTGCAGTTGTGCCAATATGCCACTAGATGGTGCGCTGTACTATAAATGCTGTGGAAGACATTTAATAAAAGTTGTTGCTGACTAGACCACGTGGTATGCAGGACAGCTATCATTACAGACACAGTAGTTATGGCAGCACCTGGAAAGGCACTTACAGTGGAGCCGGCCAAGGTGCAACACAGTGTCTCAAGTTACTGCATGACAAAAGGGATTACGGAGCCAGGATGCCATACAGTGTCTCAAGTTACTACATGACAAAAGGGATTACGGGGCCAGTCAGGATGTGATACAGTGTCTCAAGTTACTGCATGACAAAAGGGATTACGAAGCTGGTCAGACCGTGATGCCGTGTCTCAAGTTACATGACAAAAAGGATTAACTCTGTTGAAACTTGCTTTGTTTACTGCAGTAACTCTATTGCAGTACTGCATTGCATCTTGGCTAGCTTCACTGTAGGTACAGCCCAGAGAAAAGTATTAATTTGGCTGTGCCTTCAAGGGTACTGGAGAGCTACTGGAACTGAAGTGGACTGGGCCTAACAGGCATAGCCAACATTAGGCACCCACAGTCCCCAGGACCATGGAGGGGGGGCCCTGGTAAAAGAGGGCCACACACTTCTGCTGCAACTTTACACAGAAGAATATGTTCCTATTTTATTGCTCTGGCTGGCAATCAAAACACAGATCTCCTGTTGCTTTACTTCCCAGCTGTGTGCTAAGCCTGCAGTCTATCACCTCTGCATCCATTTGTCACTTAACTCACTTGTCATAAATTAACTGTATCCCCTCCCCCCACCCTTGCTCTCTCACTCACATCTGTCTCACTTTCAGGCATGGTTGCCCACGACTCCCGCCCAGTCTTCTCATGAGCTCTCAGATCAATGGTTGTCCAGTTCTCACCTATTCCCCCCTTCTGATCTTTCCTTGGAGACAATAAACACACCAATTTGGGATTTGAATGGCCACAACCATATGTTTATTAAATCCAATTCGGTTCCTAAACAGACTAGACGTGTGCTGAAGGGAGTCTCTCCAAGTTTAATGTCCCAACCCCTGCTCCCTTCCACTCAGTGAAGGAGGGGATCAATCCCGCCCACTGCCTGCCCCCCTCGGCGAGGCTACAGGCTGCTGGACACTTAAAGGGGGTCAGACCATCAGGGCTGGAGGTCTAGTGCCCTCCATGCTGGGCGTGTCCCTCTGCCTTCTTTCCTTTATCTGACCCCAGAGATTGCGAACTTCCACTATGGGAAACCTGCCCTCAGGGGCCCGAGGCGGCGGGACCCCCCCCCGCAGGCCCAGCATGACCTATGGGGCATTATCCGGTGACCTCTGCCTGTCCATGCAGGGTGCAGGCTGGGTTCCCCCTGAGATCACCCAAAAGAGAAGCCCCCATTACATGCTGTGTGCTGGAGGTCCCCTTTTCCCCCACTTCTGAGCCAGGCTTACCCGACTCGCCCTTAGGCAACCTTGGAGACACTCCCTATCTGCTTACAAAGGCTGTGACAGTATTGCAACCCCCCACCAGGTGGCCAAATCTAAGAACCTGCCTGGCAGGGCCGAAAACCCAGGAAAAAAACTGTTTAGCAGAAAAACTGGGAAAATCCTCTGCAACCCCTTTCGGCAGTTCCCCAGTAGAGGGCAGAGTTCTCATGCTATGCTTTTGGGTGGGTGGGTGGGTTACTGCATCGGGGGTGGAAGGAAAAGAGACTGCAGCTTATCTGTGGCTCCTTATGCCCCTTGCCACCACTCCGCCTGGTGGCCTCTGGTGCTTGCGTAACCTCACAGCGGCCACTGAGACCGCCTCTGATCGGGTCCCTCCTCATCCACGGGTCTCTGATCCCTGACCCTCTGTTAACCAGGATGTCAAGAGGGGCTGAACAGGACACGGCGATTCTGTTCTTGTTGCCGTGGGATTTCTTCGGTCGGGGGGGAAGGACCGGACACCAATCCCTCACTCCCCATCAAGGCCTGGGAAGGATCATTGGTTTTCAGTTCTCACCTATTCCCCCGATCTTCCCTTGGAACAATAAACACACCAGTTTGGGATCTGAATGGCCACAGCCATATGTTTATTAAATCCAGTTCAATTCCTAAACAGACTAGATGTGCGCTGAAGGGAGTCTCTCCAAGGTTAATGTCTCAACCCCCACTCCTTCCCATCAGTGAAGGGAGGGGATCAAGCCCAACCACTGCCTGCCCCCCTTGGCAAGGCTGCAGGCTGCTGGGATTTTAAAGGGGGTCAGACCATCCGGGCTAGAGGCCTAGTGCCCTCCATGCTGGGTGTGGCCCTCTGCCTTCTTCCCTTTGTCTGACCTCAGAGATCGCGGACCTCCACCATGGGAAAACCGCCCTCAGGGGAAAATGAGGTGGGACGCCCCCCAGCAGGCCTGGCATGACCCAAGGGCATTATCCGGTGACTTCGGCCTGTCCATGCTGGGCGCAGGCCAGGTTCCCCCTGAGATAGCCTGAAAGAGAAGCCCCCATTCCATGCTAGGTGCTGGAGGCCCCCCTTTCCCCCACTTCTGAGCCAGGCTAACCCGGCTCACCCTTAGTCTACCTTGGAGACACTCCCTATCTGCCACCAACCTGATCCTCATCTGGTCCCCCACAGCACATCATCTCCCCTTACCTTATCTCCCCGACTCCCCTTCAGGTTCTCCCCCAGGTATCCCCTTGCCCATTCCTCTAAGTATTGGGGTCAAAACCAATTCAATGTCCCCGCAAAACAAGTCAATGCCTTTGTCAGACAGGTGTATTCCATCTTTCTGATACAGTTCCTGAGATCTCACTGTAATGTGGTTGAGCTTAATGATGCCTCCTGGCAGTCGGACCATAAATGTCCCATCTCTCCATTAACCTTCATCCGAGTTCTATCCAAACCCTTGCTCTTCAGCTCTCCTCACCAGTGTTGTCTTTGAATGATGTGTGACCATATTATTCTAGTCTCTGGCATGCTATGCTGGATGGTGGCTATGTCTTCCTTCATGGTGTGCAGCAGTGCTATGGACTTAATTGCACCCAAGTCATTACCTCCCAGGTGGATGACTAGGATATCAGGCTGTGTTTCCTTCTGACACTCCTCCCACAACCTGGGAACCAGCTGATCCCAGTGTATACCCCTGTGTCCCATCCATCGCACCTCAACAGGGATATCACTGAAGGTCAGAACTGGTCCCCCAGATCGGGATTGCTCCCAGACAGCTGCCCAATGTATGAACGAGTGCCCACATATCCACACCTGTCTCCTAGCTCCCCTCCAATCTGTTTAGTAAATGAAAAAACAAGTTAGAGCATGTGCGGCCGTATATATATCTTTTGAAAGCCTGTGATTTCCACCTCCCCAATCCCTTAATCTCTGGCTGTGTCATGCCCTTGCTTGCTGCCCAAGTTGCTGTCCCTAGCTGCAGTGAATGGGTCCCATACTCCCCTGATTCTTCTCCCACTGCCTGCAAAGCTCTCATAAACATCCTTGTAAACTGAAACTGCGTCAGTGGTGTCCCATCTCTATGCCTGAAGTACACCCACCCCTTGTTCTGTGTCCCTGCCTCATACCTTGCTAATTCCCTCCTAATCTTCCACCTCCTTCACCCCCAGTCCCACAGTGTCCCTCAGTGTTGCCCAGGTACCCCATGCCCATTGATCAGTTTTTGACCTCCAGATCTGTACCAGTACCCCGTTCCCTGACAACACCATGTCCCTTATCTCCAGGCCCCTCTTGGAGGGATCCTGTCTACGGGCCGCTGTGACCTCTGAGACTCTGAATACCACACTGCAGGTCAGCAAAAAGACTGCCCTGAATAGCCGTGCCTCCTGTTGGCCTGAGCAGATTGTTGACAAGACCCCCGCTAAGTGTTTTAACAACTGGGGGCCCACTGGTCTTCTTTTATCCGGCACTTCCAACTGTGACCTGCCCCACCCCTCCAGCAGCTTTCTGACCATGAATGACCGAGTGTAGTCCTCGATCCCCAATGCCCTGCTAAACCACCCTAATCCTGCCAGGTGATGGCTCACTGCCTCTGCTGAACTACCCTGCTTTCTGAGCGCCTCCACGAACCAGCGCAGCTGCCTCTCTGGTATAGGCCAGGACTCTTCCCAGCAATAGGAATCACGAATCCTCATGAACTCCTCAACTCCTCTCATGTATGCTTTTCAGGTGCTGGGTGCCAATGACCTGCACATCAAAGCCCAGTCTTTGAGATCCCCAGGTTCCACAAAAACTGCGGGGTCTCTTCCGGACTGTCATCTGCTCCAGGTGCCAGGGTCCTGAACTGATCCCACTGCAAACGAGATAAAGCATCAGCTACACCATTGCATTTCCCCAGGCACATGTTGGGCCCTAAATTGTATATTGTTCAATAAACACCTTAGCACAAACACCCGGAGCAGGTTCCCTGTCGGCCTGACTGCCCCCTGCTGTTGATTCATTATATGTACCACTCCTGTGTTGTCTGATCTAAATAGCACCTTCGTATCCTGCAGTTTCCTTCCCCACACTACCAAGGACACCACTATTGGAAAGAATTCCAAGTACGTGATATTCTTGGTTCATCCTTGTTTTTCCCATGATGCCAGCCACATCCCAGCTAGCCATGCCCCATGCAAATATGCTCCAAACCCCAGACCCCCGGAAGCATTTGTGTAAAGTTCCAGGTCTGTGTTGGACACCTCCTCCTCTAGCCATGCTGTCACCCTGTTAAAGTCCTCCAGGAAAGTGGCCCAGACCACCAAACTCTTTTTCACCGATAGAGGAATCCTGATCCTGTGGTGGGGCCGCCGGACTCCCTTGGCCACATTAGACAGCCTTCGCACAAAGGCTCGGCCCATAGGTATGGTCCTACATGCAAAATTCAAATGACCCAACAACTGTTGCACCTGCCACAGGGTCATCTTCCTTGCATGCCTAGTGTTCCCCACCCTCCTTCACAGTGCTTCTACCTTGTCCCTGAGCAGCCTGCACTCCATTCTTTCTGAGTCAGTTTCGATCCCCAAAAAAGACAGTACCAAAGCTGGGCCTACGGTCTTTTCTTCAGCCAGGGGGACCCCAAAGATCTGGCAAACCTCCTGCAATCCTCGCAGCATCCTCTCACAGATATCACTGCCCCAGAAGCCAATAACCAAAAAATCATCCAAACAGTGGACAATCCCCCTACCTGGGGTCATCTGTTCCACTACCCAATGTAAAAATGTACTGAACTTCTCAAAATATGCGAACGTGATACCACACCCCATCGACATGCATTTGACTACATAATATTCCCCATCCATTTTTAACCCCAGCAGACTGTAGTCTGTTGGGTGGACTGGGAGCAACCAGAAGGCGGATTCGATATCCGCCTTTGCCATGAGTGCTCCCTGACCAAACCTCACCACGTCACTCACCACCCTATCGAATGATGCATAGTGCACCGAGGTCAGTGCCGGATCCATGAAATCATTCACCAACCCTCCCTCTGGAAATAACAAGTGAGTGATCATTTGAAATTCCCCTGGAGTGCTTTTTGATACCACCCCCACTGGCGAAACCCTAAAGTCGTCATACGGTGGTTCCCTAAATGGACCGGCAATCCGACCCAGGAGTCTCTCCTTCCTAATCTTTCCCTTACCACCCCTATGTTCTCCTTTGCTGATTTCAAATTGGGGGCTTCAGAGCTGTGGTGAGGCCCTGTGTAAGGAATCCTAAACCCCTTCGTAAAACCCTCTAATAACTCAAGTGCATCCACCCTGCTGGGGTACCTCTCTAACCACCTCTTCAACTCATTTACCCTTATGGGTGTTACACCCACTCCAGGGTACCCTTTTTTATTAAATCCCCCGTTTTGTCCCATATAACGCCCTTCCTGCTTTCCCCTGTGGCACTGCGTGAATGGAAGAGGCCTCCTGCAGGCCAGGTACTCATGGGTAAACTTGCACTTTGCTTGCAAGCATGTTCCCCTGTTAAAGTGGTAACACTGATTACCCACCTTGTTTGGCCTCCCTGGTTCCTCATTCCTCCCCTTCCTGAGTCCCCTTTTACAGGGAGGCCACAATCTGTTCATTGAACATATGCCTTGTCAGTAGTGACGTCCACCCACAGAGGTATATCCACTTGATCCCATTCCCATCCCGGGTTCTTATGTAATCAAAGCCAGAAGGCCTCATCATAATGGAGCTAAGCCAACACCACCCCCGGGCTGCATGCACTCTCATGATCCTGGCCTAATGACTAAGAAGGCGCAGCTGATCCTCCGCTTCTCCCGACACAAGACGTACATGTATAGCAAGTACCCTGCTGACAAGTTCTCAAAGTTCTTTTCCACCTGTGGTTTCTTTTCTTTGTTCTTCTCTTTCTTTTCCCCCTCTTTTTTGTCCCCCTCCTGTCCCCTGTGCAATAGGGTGAAAATACCCGCAAATTCTCTCCTGTGGATTGCTGCTCTAGTCTTGTCCGATAAGTTTGCCCCATCTCCTCCTTCACACTGGAGTACGGATGTTTTGGCACCGCCCCTTTTTCCCCTCCCTCTCTTGTGCTGCCCCCTTTTCCTGAACCTGCCAATATAGTAGCCAGATTCTTCAATGCCCCCAATACCTCCTCCATCCTAATTCCTCCCTGACCTGTCTCCCCTGTACTCTCCTCTTCCTCCAAATCAGAAATCACTACTGGCCTCGCCCTTCAATGGGCTCCTTCTCCGATTCGCTACTCAAACCTGGCAGCGGCCGGAGTCTTTCAAACCTTTAGGGGGCCAGGCAATGACCCTTGCCTCTGGCCTTCTTCCCCCTCCCCGGCACCCATGGCACATCCTGTTCTTCATCTGAAGATGACTCATACTCCCTTTTGAGCCTGTTCAGCAAAAGGGCCCTGTCTGTGGCCAGTCCCTGCGAGGCTTAGACGGACCCAACAGGGGTCAGTAGGGTGCTGACCGGTCTCTTGGCCTTTTCCCTTTGTCTCACCGATGGGGCTCCCCATATTCCTCTTCTGAGGATGTGTCATACCATCTCCTAGGTTTCTTAGGAAATGGATGCCTAGGGCACTGTAGCCTATCAGGTCCCACAGGCAGTGGGGAGACATCCATCTTGCTGTCTGTTCTTATAGGAGGCTGACCCCCACAAGGTCTCCCCTTCTTGCCTGCTCTGCCCCATTCGGCTTCTTCCCTGGCCGAGTCTCCTTGGGTTACCCCTTGGGACTCTATGGTGTCTACCCACCTCAGAGCTACTGCCCCCCCCCACTGGGGATCAGGGGATGCCCTACTAATACCCGCAACTGGGCCCAAATCTCTTGATGTGATGTATTGCTGTTACCTTTTGGCTGTGCCCTCGGACGTGGTCTCCTATCTGCCCAACCTCTCCGATGGTCTGCTGGTGTATCCAAGCATACTTTGAGCCATGCTGTTCCACTTCTTTCCGCCATCCTTTCCAGCTGGGCCAGTAATGCTGTGCGGCTTCGGCTCGGCCCTCTTCCCCTCCCTGCCATTGTCTTTCCTGGCTGTTTTTTTTTTTTTTCTTTTCCGTTTACGTACATGACCTCACTGGCACTATCCTTCAATTCCTCTGCCTTCCCAAACCAACTGGACTAATTCTGTCCCTAGGCCTACTTAACCACCCAACTTTGTTTTGTTTTTTTTGTCCCCCTCCCCAGCAATTGGTCATCCCAATCAGCTTCTGCAAATCCCCCAGGCCTTGCCCCATTGACCTGCTCTGGGTATTTGTTATTCACTTCCTTATTTGCTTATTTATTTATTATTTATCTATCTATTTCTTTCTTTATTTTTTTATGTTTTCCTGGTGCTCTATGGGCCACCACCTTCTGTAGCACCAGGCACTTTCTTTTCTGGACGCCACCCCTGGGGCCTTTCTCTCCCTCGAGACCCCCCTGCACCTGGCCCAACTAAATCTGTAATACTCCTGATGTGGGGTCTGCCCTGCAAGCACCACCCCCTCGCTCCCCACTCTTTTAATAACTTTTCTTGTACTCATTATTTATTTTTTAATTATCCCCATCCCTGTGCTCCCGAAACACAATACCCCCGGAGGAGCCTCCTCCACAGCCCACTACCACATCTGTTTGGGTTCCACCCGACACCTCCCCAGTAAGGATTTACTTATTTATTTATTTATTTATTTATGTATCCTTTACTCCCCTGTTCTGTCTTTCACTCTTGAGCTCCTTTCTGCTCTGCCTGGTCCCCCGCTTGCTCGCCCGACTGCTGCGCTGGTAGGCCTGACTCCTGCACGCTGTGTGGCTCCGTCCGTTTGCAACACTGCCCACTCATGTGGTGTCCCTGGCTCGGAGGGTGGAAGGGAAAAGAGACCGCAGCTTGTCTGCGGCCCCTTATGCCCCTTGCCACCACTCCGCCCATGGCCCTGGCCATCCAGTCCCTGCCAGAGACCACTGAGACTGCCCCCCTGATAGGCCCCCCTTGCCCACAGGGTCTCTGACCTCTGTCCCCTTTGTTAACCAGGGCATCAGGAGGGGCCGGATGGGACACGGCGATCCTGTTCTTGTTGCCGTGGGATTTCTTCAGTTGGGAGGGCTGGACACCAATCCCCCACTCTCTATCGAGGCATCAGGGAAGGATCATTATCATGAACAGAAAAAGTCTTGATGCAATCAGAGGGCACCCTTTACATATGAAATCACACAGTGTTGAGGCAGATTGCAGAATTCCCAACGTGAACCTGCTGCTACCTTTGCAGAAAGAACTGCAAAAATGTCATCCTGACCTCAACCTATCCTGCCTAGGTTTGTAGTGGCTTGAAGAAAGTGCTAACTGGTGTGGTGCTTGGATTAATGAAGTCTGATAAGGGAGAGAGAGAGAGAGAAACCTACTGCTTAAAAATATATTATTTGAGTTTTCTGTGAGTCGAAAAGAAAATTATTGCCACACACCCCATTATCCACACTTACAGGACAGGACACAATATATTGTCTGTTGTAGTAGTAGTATTTTATTCATGAAACATGAACAGGTATACAATCCCGTTGAGCCAACACTCATTTACAAGGAACATGTTTGTGTAAAGACCTGGTTACAAGGGTAAGAAAAAAATTAAGCAATACAGTGTATACTATACAGTCAGAAAGTTGTTTACATGCATACAATATAATACAGTATAATACAATATAATACAGTGCTTATTATACAGCCATAAAGCACAAAAGAACAATTAGGGTTGGTTACAAACATACAGACACATTCCAATAAATATCTAATGAGTATTCATGGGGTCGCCATTAGGGATCCTGACAGTTGTTGGTGGAGTGTTTCGATGTTTAGTTATTTTTGTATTTTTGGAAGGGGGCTCTTGTATATTATTGAGTGGATTTAAAGAAAAACTCCAAAAATCTCTTAGCCCTTCCCTTCCAACAGCTAATCCCCTGATTAGCTTTGTTAGCTCATACATTTGTTTTGTACCTTAAAATACATTTTTTTTCTATCTTTGTAGCTTCCTTTTCCAAAAGCTGTCCCTCGCCATCTCATGGGCTACTGATTGGCTTTTCTGGCTCACTCTAGGCTAACCAATAGTCACTGGCCAGAAGTGCTGAATAGCAGAGTGTGTGTATGAAGCATGTGGCTGCTTGTGAGATCTTGGTGTTGGTGGGCAGTCTTTGTAATACTGAGGAAAATAAAAAAAAAAAACATGTATTTTAAAGTACGACACAAAATTAGTTTCTGGGTTAAAAATGCTAAGCGGGGAACAGGAGTTGGCCGGGGATGGCTATTATCACACTTCTGTAGCTTTCCTTTAAGCCCAGGGGAACAATCATGGGTATACAGCGCTAAAGCTGAAATGAAAATTCCATCGCAGGCAGCATCAGTTGGCACAGAGATTGTGAAATGGGGCCTGATTTTCAAACCGGGATGGTGGGCTTGTGACCCAGCCCTGTGTCCAAGGGTTTGACGCATCTTGCACCCGATTTTAGAACCCTGGATGCAGATTGTGACAGTGCCCTCAATTTCCAGTAGCTTGCACCACATCTGTGGCACAAGCCTCGTAAACCGTCTCCCCCAAAGATGCAAAGTTACGCCAGGGGGGAGCTGGTGGAACTGTGCTGTGTCGCTGCATGAGACTTGCGGCAGAGGGGTTGCAGCATGTTTTTATGAAAATTGCACTGTGGCACAGGTTTGCTGCAAGTCACCACTTACGACATACTCTTGGCTGCAAGTCCCTGCAGCAGCCGCAACCCCTCTGAAAATTGGGCCCACAGTCTATTCGTCAGTAACAGCATGCAGTTTGTCACTTGTTTTCTGCATGGACATGTTTGTGGGATTTTTATACCACAAGACACCATAGTTTGGGCACTCACCACCACATATTGCGCTGAACACCAAAAGTTAAATAAAAAAAGGGATTTATTCCATAAATAACATGCCTGACGCTTTTCTGGTCTATAACTCGACCCTTTCTCAAAGACATACATTATGTAAGTCTTTGAGAAAGGGTCGAGTTATAGACCAGAAAAGGCCAGGCATGATTATTTATGGAATAATCTTTTTTACTTTAAACTTTATGCTCATAGCATATATATAGTGGTGAGTGCCCAAACTATGGTGTCTTGTATTGATTGAATTGTTTGAGAGCACCACCTTACCTTGTGCACACCCTCTTGCTTTTGTTCTTGGGATTTTTATATCAAAAAATGTATTTATAAAAAGCGTTATGGGGTAACTGTAGTTTCAGAGTTTTGTGATCTTTGTACGAGGACTGAGGCCCAACTAGTAGTCATTATGCTTAGTTGTTTATTTCGTGTGGAATTTGTTATGTCCTAAAAGAACAGAGCACAGTCTTATAGAAAAACATTAATACAGAAACTGTATTTTGGGGGCACGTGCAGTAACATGGGATTGAAAAATATAATCCCTTCCATTTTTAAAAAGCTTGCTCTTCCTAATGCCCTACTTGACATGTCTGGATGGGGGGGGGGGGGCTGGAGTTTTGGGAGTAGTTTTAAGGGGCTGTGAAAACGTATCACAGCCTTACTCCAGTTTGAACAAAGAAAAGAATGTTAGCGATTCAGTTGGCATGCTTGCTTCTGGGGCTAGAAGATAAGAAGGTCATGGGTTCTAGTCCCACACCAGGAACTTAGGCGACTACCAATACTGACACTGTCATGCACTATTATGGAGCACTACACTGTTGAGAAACAAACCTTGGCTCGGTGTGCCTTTCTTGCCACCTGTATGTAAATTAATAATGTGCAATAATCTGTTCTTAGTAATGTGCGATAATTTATATAAACTAAATATTTTAAAATGCCTTTCCTTGCTCCGACAGCCAGTACTGATAATTGTGTGTGTATCAGGACATACCATAGTCCTCCATAAATTTAAGGCCCCGGAACCATCAGTTCGCCCCAAAACTGAAACATAGAAGTTGACGGCAGATAAGGACCGCAAGGCCCATCCAGTCTGCCCATTTCTTTTTCTACCTTATAAATGTGCCATCGACCTTTGCTCTGTCAGTGGCCTATCTATTCATACTGATCTGTATTGCTTCCTTATGCCTATCCCATGCCTGTCTGAAGCCCTGCACTGTATTCATATCCACCACTTCCTGAGGTAGGCCGTTCCATGCATCCACCACCCTTTCTGTGAAAAAGAACTTCCTTACATTACCCTTCAATCGACCTCCCTCTAATCGCATGCTGTGTCCTCTTGTCCTGCTATTTTTCTTATATTGAAACATGCTAGACTCTTTCACCTTGTTAATGCCCATAAGGTGTTTGAATGTTTCGATCATATCACCTCTCTCCCTCCTTTGCTCTAGGGTATACATATTGAGCTCCATTAGTCTGCCTCATATGTTTTCTGATGCAGTCCCTGCACAATTTTGGTTGCCCTTCTCTGGACTGCCTCAATTTGGTTAATGTCCTTGTGAAGGTGTGGCCTCCAGTACTGCGTGCAGTACTCCAGATGGGGCCTAACCAGTGTCTTGTAAAGAGGGATTATTACCTCCCTCTTATGACTTGTGATACTCCTACTAATACACCCCAACATCCCCCTAGCTTTACCTACTGCTTTAGTGGTCTGCTTGGATGATTTCAGGTAATCTGATGATGATGATGATGCCCAAGTCTCTTTCTACTCTTGTGACTGCCAGCAACTCCCCTCCCAGCCTATAGATGGCTTCAGGGTTTCTCTTCCCTATATGCATGATCTTGCACTTCTTTGAGTTGAACCCCAGTTGCCACTCTTCCGACCATTTTGCCAGTTTATCCAGATCTCTTCTCATTCTGACCACCTCATCTACTCTGTTGCAGATCTTGGTGTCACCTGCAAACAGACAAACCTTACCTACCAGTCCCTCTGCAATGTTACTGATGAAGATATTGAAGAGGACTGGCCCCAGGACTGATCCCTGAGGTACCCCACTTGTGACTTGCTTCTCTTCTGACTGTATACCGTTTACCACCACTCTCTGTTTTCTGCCCATCAACCAACTTGCCACCCAGCTGACCAACTTCAGACCCATCCCGAGCCTACCCAGCTTATTAATCGATCTTCTATGTGGAACGGTATCGAAAGCTTTGCTGAAGTCAAGGTAGGCGACATCAACTGCTCCCCCTTGGTCCACAACTTTAGTTACCCAGTCAAAGAAATCTATGAGATTAGTTTGACAGGACCTTCCTGTTGTAAACCCATTCTGTCTTGGATCCTGTGCTCCTATGGATTCCAGGTGTTGCACTATCCTTTCCTTAAGGAGTGCTTCCATAATCTTGCCCACTACTGAGGTAAGACTGTCTGGTCTGTAGTTCTCTGCCTCCTCCCTGCTACCGCTCTTGTGGAGCGGGATCACACGAGCCCTTCTCCAGTCTTCTGGGACCTCTCCTGTGCTCAGAGACTCACTAAACATTCTGAAAATGGCTCTGCTAGTTCCACCGTTAGCTCCTTTAGTACCCTGGGATGTATGCCATCAGGTCTGATTACCTTGTCCACCCTGAGCTTATTGAGCTCTTGTAGGACCCTTTCTTTTGTGAAGGGACTAGTGTACACCTCCCTCCCTTCCCCCTGTGTCCATGGTTCTGTGCTGTGGGCCCTACCCTACCTTCTCTTCAGTAAATACTGAGCAGAAGTATCTATTTAGGATGGATGCTTTTACATGGTCCTCCTTCTCCTCACACGCCCCCTTATCCCCTTTGATCTTAGCAATACCCCCTCTGGACTATCTCCTTTCACTAATTTATCTATAGAAAGTCTTGTCACCTTCTTTTACTGTTTGTGCTAGTGTTTCCTCGGTTTGGGCCTTTGCCTGCCTTACTGCCTTCCCATCTTCCCTTAGGGAAGTTTGGTATGCCTCCCTATCTTCATCCCGCTGCGTTCCCTTATATTTCCTGAAGGCCAGCCTTTTGGCTCTGAACTTTTCTGCTACTGTTTTTGAGAACCAAAGTGGTTTCCTTCTTCTTTTGCACTTTCTTTTCTCTCTAACACAATAGGATGTTGCTTCAAATATTGCATCCTTAATGCTTGTCCACTTTGCCTGTACCCTCTTGTCTGTATCTCTTTTTGCCAGGGCTAGCTTAACTCTGTTGGCCATATTATCAAAGTCAGCTCCTCTGAAGTCCCATATTTTTGCTTTGGAATGGGATGATTTAGTTCTAGTGGCCAAATTGAACCGTACATGTGATGGTCACTGGCCCCCAGGTGACCTTCTACCTGAAGATCTGTGATCCCTTCCCTGTTAGTCAGTATTAGATCTAGGATAGCCCTGTCTCTTGTGGGTTGCTGTACCTGTTGTTTGAGGCCCTCCTCTTGCAGGGAATCCACTGCGTGTCTAGTTCTGGCAGATGTTCCTGGCATTGATCATGTTGAAGTCTCCCGTTATCAGAACCTCCCCTTTAGCTGTCATGTTTTGTATATCTTCTAACAGCAATATGTCTGTGTCCTCTGCCTGGTCTGGAGGCCTGTAGACAACCGCAGTTCATATGGCTGTCCCATTTCCTGTTTCCAGGGTGACCCACAGTTCTTCTGGCTCCTTATGTGTATTCTGAATTTCTGTAGCTTTGATACTTTCATTGACATAAAGGGCCACTCCACCCCTCCTTTTTGCACCTTGGTCTCTTCTGAACAGTACATAGCCAGGTACTGAAGTCTCCCAAGTGTGGTTACTGGTAAACCATGTCTCGCTAAGGCTACTATGTGCAGTTTAGCCTCTGTCATTATTGCCTGCAGGTCTGCTACCTGAGCATGGAAGGCCAGACACAGTTACAATACCATTCTACCTCATTGCTGCTAGCCCACTTTGCCTCCTTTTAGGGCCCGATTGCTGACCTAATTAAAATCCTTTGTGCTGTGTTGAAATCCTTGTCTACGTGTAACCTCCTACAAATGGGGGTTCCCGAAAAGCCTTCCTTGAGCTTGCCTAAATGCTCACTGCCAGGCTGGTGTCCTGCATTTTAGCAGTTTAAATATGATTGCCAGAGAGTGCCTATATAGCCTCTGTGTACTGTCTCTTTAAGAGCTGCCTGGATTGCAGTCATAAGTAATCTGAGAGAGAGCTCTGTTAGAAGATGTACTTGTTTACTAATAATTTGTTAGAGTAGTAATAATATTGCAGTTTGTTCTAACCTGCCTTCTTTGCAGCATGGACTGTTCTGTTTGTTTCCATCATCTTGGTCCTGGACTACAGAATGGGCCAATCAGTACATTTGGGACTCTAAAATGGAGCCTGCCTACAGGGACTTGGTGGGGCCAAAACTTGTAGGAATTGTAGTTTTGGGCTTTTGGCGCCTAAAATAACCTGGAGGGGGAGTCCTTGTTGTGACTGACAGACAGATCAGCCAACTAAACGTTTTGGATCTTGGGAAAAGTCCCACACTGCTTGCAGTTTCAGTTAGATCTGAGTTGCGAAGTGAAGAAGTAACAGCTCGAGATAGTTCAAGCAGCAATCCATAGTGGATTCATGCGGAAGAACTGTAGAAAGGCCTGAGTTTGGCCTGCATGTCTGCCTGCTGTTCCTGAGAGGGAACATGTGCTTTATTCGGACTGAATCCGTATTTGGAGAGCGAATTAAGCCACTGAATTGTGACCAGACTTTAACCTGAAGAAGACCGAAGATTTGCTGAATGCGATTGGCCTGTCAGGACTTCCAGCTACCTCTGAACTCCCGCATTGTGCAGAGACTCTGTAATTGCGACAGTAGAGCCATTTGCCTGGTACAGTGGAATTTCCATACATGTGAATGTGCTGTGTGCTTATAGTGGGTCGTGATTTGGTTCCCTACTGTGTCTGAACTGTGTTTTGCTTGTTGGAGGCTGTATCCAGCTCCATGGACTGAATCCATATCCATTTCCATTTGCCTGGGCCCTGCTACACTGGCTCAGCCAGAATACCTGCTACGCAGAGAAAGTCATCGACGAGAGATCGGCCTGGGGATCATCCCCCTGCTCAACGCCTTGAATGGGAATGACGCCTTGGTGATTCGTGTGGGCCCTGCTTCTCTGGGCACTCCAGCTCAACAGCCTGCAGTCTCGATTTTGTCCTGCCTGTGTCCAGTATTGGGTATCATGAGTAAACATCAGGGTAGCTCCCTGCAACAACAGCTAAATCTAAAAGTGTTGTCATCTGATTGTCTTGTTGCTTTTCTTTCACAAACTGAGCCATCTGGCGCCAGATTACAAATAGTGTGTGTTGTGCATTTTGCTTTCTTCCATCACAGGGCCCCGACCAGCTGCAACATTCCTGGCTAGCCCACCATTCTCCTACCTGGGTACCCAGAGTGTGTGACTGTTTATGGACCCTGAAGTGCATGCATAACTGTTTGATTGATATAGCTTTTAAGCAAATCAACCTGATTATGCCCCTCCCTTGTTCAAGTCCCCTGAATAAATCAGATTTAACTTTTGTTTGCATTTAATCTGACTGTGGTTCCAGTTTGTGCCAAGAGTATTGTACTGTTGTTATTTGCTGTGCTTAACCTTGTTTTACAGGAGGTCCCCAGGGTCAAGCTAGAGGAACCAGCCCTGGTGGTAAGTGCAAACAGTGTGGGTAATTGCCTGGTGAATAAGAGTCATTGTGAAAGTAATTATTGTATATTGTTCAGGCCACTAGAAGGGAAAGAGGGAGGTTACAGTGTCCCGGAGGGCTGTGCCCAGGTTAGCTTGACCACTAACAACCCTGACTTCCTGGTGGAGGCACCTGTTTCATTACCCAGGCCCCTTAACCTACTACTAGCCAAGCAGGCAGAGGTAGTAGCCCTTGGGATAGCGCCACCTAGGGGTTACATACGCACTGTTTAAGTTACAGTACTGAGAGAGTGTTTTGTAAGGACTGTCACTGCAGTGTCTTTGTTCACAAGTGGAATGTACCAATAGGGAGGTGGAGTGGTACTGCATCCCCAGGAGTTGTATCTTACTTCCTCTGACTGGGGGAACCACGTTATTTTCTAATTTAACTTGGATATGATACCACCCCCACACACACAAAAAGAGATACAAAGGACCCAAGCCTCTTAACCTTGTTGAGTTCACAAAGCAGGGGTAGTCACCAGAAAATCTACAGTGACCTGGTGGCATTTTAAATCCGAAATGTCCCAGAACATTAAGTCATCTTGGGAGGATGCTCTGGGGAAGTCCCCTTACCCAGTTATAAGGGAGCAGGGTCTTGTAGTTTACAACAAAAATAATGTTGACAAAAATTTATACATGTGAGAATGGCTTTGTCAAGTGTGTGCAACACTTTGCTGGTGTGATTGCTTTGTGTTTTGCGTAGAGCTTGTGTTTCTGCATGATGCACCTTTTTAACCTTCTGCTCCATTCTTCCTTCCAGAAAGTTCATCATTGAATGTCCCAGTGGACTGATTACGCTCCATGAATTCCGGAGACACTTCTGTGATGGTACGGTGGGGACTGAGTCTGCTGAATACGCAGAACAGATATTTAGAACCCTAGATAATAATGAGGTAAGAAGCGTGAATCTGGTGCAGAACAACTCAGGAGCACATTCCAGACATGTCAAAATCAAATGTGCATGTAATGGGGTGGCCCTTCACCAGTCAAAACCAGTTCTAATTTGGACCTAAAAAGATTCTAAAAGGTTCTTGTTATTGGAGGCATTTTTAAACTTGCATATTAATTATATAGTACCTTTTGGCAAAGTCACTTAACACAGTTTCTAGTTTTTTTTTGTATTCAGAATTTTAGAACTGACCCAGTTTTTTCCGAGTTCCATTTTATTTAACAAAATTAATCCCTTCTATAATCCATCAGACAAAGGGCTAAGTGTGTGTATGTGTGTTTGCGTGTGTGTAGTAAATGATTTTTTTCTCTTCATGTGAATAGCTACAACATTTAGCAATGCATAAACTGTGTAGAAAAAAACTAGAGAAATGGAGCACTGTACTTTTAAAATGGATAGAAAAAATCCTGAAAAGCAGATTTATCTACAGGCAGTTCCAGTGGTTATTTTATATCAGTGCAACTTTATGGTCTGAGACTAACAAGGCCAGTTTCAGAGTTTTGGGGGCTGCCAGTGAGACAAGTCATTGGGCCCTATCCATCCAAACTTGACTACATCTTTTACTCTGTCTCAAAGATGCAACATTTTATTTTCATTACAGCCAATTACATATTTCTAATTTTTTCTGTAAAGGTTTTTCTGCCTGGGCTGCAGGCAGGCAGCTGTCAGTTGTGTCCTTGTTCCCTCCGACAGTCACTTCACTTCCCCCGGCCACCGGAGAGTTCCCGAGGATTAGCCAGGAGGGGGACGGCTGCCCCCCCTCCCGGTGCAACATATCCAAATGCTGGCAGTCAGGTAGCAGTGCAGGCTGGAGGAGAGTGGGCACAGCTTCATAAAGCCCACGCAACCCTCTTGTCATCTTCTGCCCAACCCCCTGGCCACGGCGGCACATAGGCACATCTGTGTGTAGAGGCACACAGACACTACAGAACCGCGGCCCCTGCCTTTGAGTCGCTCATTGCCTGTATGAACCCCAAGCCACCACCCAGTGGCAGTCAAAGGGTGAGATAGCTGGCCACCCCTCACTGAGAAAGGAGAGCTGTCCTGGGGGTGCTCATTCCTCTCCCCCTCGGCTGTCCCCCCATGACCTGAGTCCATCCCTGAACCCGGGTCCCTGACATGGGGGCAAAAGAGGTGCAAGTGCATCAGCCTTCCATGCCACTAGGCCGGCATATATTTGTATTTCTTATGGGGAGGTAGCAGTATTAGTCTTTGGGGCTTCTTGGCTCATCCAGCCCTTGTCTGTTCATCGGTCTCTGATTGGCTGAACTATACCTTGTTGAGTGATGTCATGATGTTATGACGCCAGATCAGAAGGCTCCACAGAGCCCAGACATGTCCTTAATTGCTTTTTACTTTAAACAGGACAATAATGAAAACATTGTTTTAAAGTAAATTGGTACTCTGGTTGGGCCCCCCATGAGCAGGGGATCCCCAACATCCACAGAGTTTGCTGATGCAAAAATTGGCTATGGGGACTAAACTAAAGAAAAAAATTAATGAAAATCCCTTTTATTTTTATTTTTTTTGCAGTTAGTGTTTTTTCTCCCCTGAGCACTGGGCAGCTCCCTTTGTGCAGAGCCCCCAACCCTGTCACCCCAACATCCCCAGGACTTACCCTGCTAGTGAGATCCCCCCCCCCGTGGCAGGGGCAGTAAGGTTCCCCCACCCCAGCTGCGATACCGATCCTGTTCTGTGGCAGTGGCTTGTCATTGGGTGTGGGGCCTGCAGGTGGTCGGAAGCTGTCCTGCCACCCGGGGATTTTTTCCTTGTTCTTTCCCTTCCCACTGCTGCAGCATGTAATAGCATCAATGACAGCAGCACATGCACTCTGGTGCATGGTGCATCAGACTCCTGCTGTTCCATGCCCTACTTTTTAGTGGTCCCTACACCCTACCCCCACAACCAAGGTCCAGGCTAATGCCAGGCTCCATGCCACCCACTCCCCAGAGGAGGACAGCAGTCCACCAGATGCTCGATTCCCCCCCCAGCTGACCCTCTGACAGCCAAAGTTCACTCCCGAACTCGGGTCATCTATGCCACAAGTGGCAGTGCCACCTCTGTGCCGGTAGGCCGGCATGAAAAGTCCTTTTAAAATTCTGTAGGCTCCATTTTCTAATCACAGTAAGGTACTCCAGGGCATGTGTTATGCTGCTACTTCTCAGATGGCTGAAGGTGCTCGACTACGCCCGGTTCCAAAGAGCGTGCCCGAGGCTTTATTTATTTATTTAGTTTTTGTTTACCAGCTAAGGTACACTAGACTGACATTTGCCTATTTTCAGGCATGACCCAGGAGAGTACAAACCAGTAAACAATACAGGGCAAGGCAATCACTAAAGCAGTACAGTTCATGACTCCCAGCATTACAGATGTCCTGTTGTGCCTTCTTGCCTAAGTAAACTTGGTATCAAACTGGTCTAAGTAAACTTGGTATCAAACTGGTAAAGAAGAGCAGGATTCGCTGTTCACAAGTGTGATCTAGTACTTTTATTAACTACCAAATTCTAGTAATGATGTTTCTAAATTTTCAAAACTATTTTATATTCTCTGCTTATTAGACATTTATTATTATTATGGTGAAAGGGGAAGGAGGGGGAGATGACAGTGAGACTACCAGACTGTTTTGAAGGACAAAGATAATCAAAGGCAAAAACCTGTTTGATTCCCATTGTTTTCCATGCTGACTCACATGCCCTCATTCACAGATGAAGAGTTCCAAAGACAGAAGTTTCTGCAGATGTCCATTCGTATCTGTTGCTGCACTAGCTGCTACTGCTGTTGTCCCCCACTAGGTGGCAGTACAAGCCCCTGTTGTCTGCAAGTTGCACAGTGCATTGCTGTTGGCTTTCTGCAGATGTCTGATGGTAATTAGAAGAATTCTTTAGGAACAGTTAAACAGTCACCAATTTTCAAGTCTGTGCTTCTCAGTCAGATGGCACAAATCTCACACAAGTGCTCCTTCTATTGTGCTGCAAGTTTTAGGTATACCAAATAAAACAGATTCAACTTTTTCCCCCTTACCTGAAGCAGTACTAGGCTTTCATTATGGGAGTGCCTCTCCAGCGGTGATGTCACCGATGTCCTGTCAGGGCACATGTTACAGCAAGCCTGCTCCAGTTGACTGCTGCCTTCCCCAGTTTTTAACAACTGGAAAACTTTTCTGTTTGAATTGCAACCCCCCCGCCCAACACACCTACTAGTCCCCACTTCCCTCCTCTCCCCATCCCTGCGTGAAAAAGTCTTCTAAGTTTTTTTCTTTTTCTGAACCGAAACCAGACACCCCTGCTTAAAAACTTGGGCTATGCTTTGTGGAGGAGCACTGATCCTTTGCTAAATCTTAAAGGCGGCTGGAACTTGGGACTGGGTTTTTCATAAAGCTGCAGACTAGAGGCATGCTGGACACATATCTTCACAGCCAATGTATCTTGTCTGTGAGGTTAAGTCTGACACTGAAGCAGCTGGTTTGATGTTTCCAAGCATGCTCACATATAGAGTCTGCATAACAGGCACCCAGAGCGTCTGTTTTTATGACACTTGGTTCAAAAGCAGCAGCCTGCATGTGTAGCTGCTGCGGACAGTTGCTACCTGCTGGACATGTAATCGGCATAGCCTGTTAAGTTGCCAGCTGATTTTGGCTGCAGCAATTACGACACCATGACAAGGGCCACAGTAAAAGAGGTGATTCTGATTTTAGATCGCCCCTCACTCATGAGCCCTTTTCACCCACACAGTTTCTATCCCCTCCGGGGCATGCCTGCACCAGAGGAGGTTATATTTAGTTTTGGGGGTGCAGTGGGGGGGGGCGGCGAGGCCCCCTGCATTGGGGGTATGGTGGCAACCCACCATAAAACCGACCGTTTCCTGGGAGGGCGCTTTGACGCTGTAACTCCCGGGAGACTAAATGCCTGGCACTGTAATGCCAAGTGGCATTTTGCCTGTTCCATAATTGGCGTCAGCAAAATGTATGTCCCTGTGGCACAGGTGAACCCATAATCTGCCACACAAGCTTCCAGAAGTAGGGTCAAAATAAAGGACATTTGAACAGTCACAAATCCTGCTGCAATTCTGCTGTACAGTAAAAAAAAAAAAAAGTAAAGCTAAGCTAATTTAGCTGGTGCCTTTCTACAATCCAAGGAGCCTTACAATCAAACAGATACATGCAAAGCATAGAAACGTACACTGTGATGGCAGATAAGGGCTGCTTTGCCCACCCAGTCTGTCCATATTATCATTTGACTTTTTTCTTTTTTTTCTCCTTCATTTTTTGCTGTAGTCCACACTTGATCTAGGATGCCATCTCTTTCTCTCCCTTCCTTGCGCCTACAATTCCCTTGTGCCTGTCTCAGGCATTTTTGAACCCTTCCACTGTTTACACCCTGACTACCTCGACTGGAAGGCTGTTCCTGGGATCCAGTACCCTTCTGGCCCCATTGCTTTGTCCACCTTCAGGTTAGTGGGTGCTTTCTGGACTTTCTCCTCAGAAAACAGACTGGTGTCCACTTCCCTCCCCTCAAAGCTCCTGGTGTCTTTTGGAAGTCCCTCCCCCTTCCCTTCTACTGTGAATACTGAGCAGAAGTAACTGTTCAAGATGTTTGCTTGTTTCTTGATCCCAATCTGTACAGTCTTCTCCCTTCCTCTTTAACCATAAAATCCTTACCTTGGTCTTCCTTTTCTTGGCATCTTTGTGCTCCTTACTGCTTTGCCTGCCTCCCGTTGTTTTACCAGATACACTTCCCTATCGTCCTCCCTACAGTTCCCCTTGTATCTTCTGAATGCTATTCTTTTATCCTTTACCTTTTCTTCTAAATCTTTTGAGAACCATAGTGGTCTCCTCCTTCTTTTACTTTTGCTTACCTGCTTGACACAGAGGTTTGTTGCCTTCACGATGCCCTCTTTTAGTTTGGCCCACTTTTCCTCCACCCTCCTCTAGTTCCTTGCCCCCTGCCAGGTCATTCTTGGGGCACTCACGGTGACTCACCCATCATTATAGAATCAGCCCTTCTGAAGTCCAAGACACTCACCACTGTGTGGTTTGATTCCACAGTAGTTCTATGTTGAATCACGTAGTATGATGTTCACTGGTCCTCAGATAGCTTCCCACCTTGACAAGCACGGCACTGTCTCTGTTTTGTAAGCACCAGGTCTAGTATTGCCCCATCACAAGTGGGCGCACTAACTAGTTGCCTGAGAAGCGCCCCCTGCAGGGAGTCCAGGATTTCCATGCTCCTTGCTGAAAATAAATATATGATCATAAAAATGAGGGTTCCATCCTCCTATGCGCGAGACACTTACTGTGCAAGAATCTCAGTCACAGTTGTTCTGGAAATGGGCAGGTTCAGTGGATCATTTTTCTTTTATTAGAATATTTTTGAATGGATACATGGATCCAGGCAGCATGCAGTTACTAGGCCGCTGGTGACCTAGTTCACGTCACGAACCTGGGATGTCAGGAGTGGACAGGCAGAGGAGAACCAAACATACGCTCAGACATTCCCCTCTGACCTCAGGCAAAGAAAGGAAGGCTAGTGATCCCACTGTTTGACCATCTCTTCATGGCTCAGGGGCTGAGGTTGTCAACGTGAGGTGGGGTGCAAGGAGGGGCATGCTATTAGGTGACTGCACATCAGGAGAGATGTGGTTGACTCAATAACCTCTTTGCACTGTGGGAGGGGAGCAAATAGGAGCCAAAACAGTTATGGAACTCCACAGCAGGTGAATGAAGTCCACCTTCCCCAACATCCCAACTGGCCAGTCCTTGGTCTCCTGTAGCCCAGGAGGACTGCTGGTTGGGCCCTATCATAGGGGAGATTAAGCTGCAGGACTTGTGGATAGGTACCAGTTGCATGGAGAACTGATGTGGCTAAGGAGTGGTTACTGGGATGGGCAGGGATTGATGCAGTGAAAAGAGGCCCCATCCTGGCCATCCATGAGGGTTTGGAGAATACAGTGTAAATCAAGAAAGTGTAAATAAAAGAAAGTTACTCCCTCTTGTGCTATACTTCTATGCCCACTGATGGCAGCTGTACAATTGTAAGTGCGGTTTCGTATTCATAGTTAGGGTGCCAGAACCACTTGTCTTTGGTTTGTGGTTCTCATACCCTAAGAATGCATGCATGTCCACTCCTACAACTGTAGCAGTAGTATAAAAGGGCCTATAAATACATACATGACACATTCATGCAGCAGTGCCTCTTCATACAGTATATACTTTTAGCACATTCATAATGCTTTTCAGTGGGGAGGGAAGGAGGCTATACACAAATTATATAGTTAAATCTTTTGCTCCGTCCCAAGCCCCCTCGGTGCCCCTTGCCTTTGGGCACCTCAAGTGCCCCTCTCTGCCAGTCACCCTTAACCACACTGTCCTTGCTCACCTCCAGGCTCCCTGGGATCTTCTGCCACCCCACTAGTTTCCAGTTGATCCCTGCCAGGGGGCCTCCTGCCTGCCACCAGGCAGAGCACTGTAGGATGTCAAGTTGACATACAGGGTGGGTGGGGAGGTGTGCTGAGAGGATGGGTGGTATGAGGGGGGGAGACACAGAGGGCCATCATCTGATGCAGTGGAGGCAGGACTTTTCCCAAGTTGTCTCATCCCTTTGCCCATCTCCAACAGCATGGCTACACACTGTGATATCCTGGGGGGTACACAGCAGCATGTGGTCATCTATGCTGTCAACTGTGCCTTCACTGTGCCACCCCCAGGAGCCACTCAAAGAGTGGAATGTGCTGTTCTCTCTCTCTCTCTCTGGGGGCATCTGCACAGATGCTCCTTACCCTCCCCACCAGTCTCCACTCAAGCCATCCCAGGTACTAGTGTAAATCTGGCTCACCAGTGTGCTGAGCCACTTTTCACAAGTCTCCACTCCAACCATCCAGGGTACTGGTGCAAATTCGGCTCACCAGTGTGCTGAGCCACTCCCCACCAGTCTGCACTCCAGCCTTCCTAGGTACTAGTGCAAATCCAGCTCATCAGTGTGCTGAGTCACTCCCCACCAGTCTCCACTCCGGCCGTCCCGGGTACTAGTGCAAATCTGGCTCACCAGTGTGCTAGGCCACTCCCCACCAGTCTCCACTCCAGCCATCCTGGGTACTGGTGCAAATTTGGCTCACCAGTGTGCTGAGCCACTCCCCACCAGTCTCCACTCTGGTCATCCTGGGTACTAGTGCAAATCTGGCTCACCAATGTGCTGAGCCACTCCCCACCAGTCTCCACTCTAGCCATCCTGGTACTGGCACAAATCTGGCTCACCAGTGTGCTGAGCCACTCCCCACTAGTTTCCACTCTGGACATCCTGGGTGCTAGTGCAAATCTGGCTCACCAGTGTGCTGAGCCACTCCCCACCAGTCTCCACTCCGGCCATCCTGGGTACTAGTGCAAATCTCGCTCACCAATGTGCTGAGCCACTCCCCACCAGTCTCTACTCCAGTCATCCCGGGTGCTAGTGCAAATCCGGCTCACCAGTGTGCTGAGCCACTCTCCACCAGTCTCCACTCCAGCGATCCTGTGTACTAGTGCAAACCTGGCTCACCAGTGTGCTAAGCCACTCCCCACCAGTCTCCACTCCAGCCATCCTGGGTACTGGTGCAAATCCGGATCACTGGTGTGTTGAGCCACTCCCCACCAGTCTCCACTTCGGCCATCCCGGGTACTAGTGCAAATCTGGCTCACTGGTGTGCTGAGCCACTCTCCACAAGTCTCCACTTCCGCCATCCTGGGTACTGATGCAAAGCTGGCTCACCAGTGTGACGAACTGGTGCATACAAATTATACTTTTATGCATCCCAGTGGACAAGGGCTGCTCATGAGAATGTTCCATCTCTGAACTGAGGACCCTGCAAAACGAGCAGACTCGACAGACCAGAAGGCCTAATTCTGCTGGCGAATTCTTATGTTTGTATGTTCATATGTCCATATCTCCTGCTGTTTTTCAGGTTAGACATTGGGACCACCAGGGCTTAAAGTGTGCTGGATCTGACAGGATCTGAGACCCAACCCAAAAAATTTTGAGTGATTTGAAGGAGGGGTCCAACAGGGTCTCAAGTCAGGGCCCTCACACCATGTTTGTTCCTGAGGCCCTCATACCATGTTTGTTCCCCTTACCATGACTTTAAGAGGGCTGTATGCAGAAGGATGGAGTACTGACAGTTTCATCAGTTTACTTTTGAAAGTTTCTTTTTCTCTTCTGTGTAGCCCTTTCCATGTGGCCCTTACTTTGTCCCGAAACGTCCTACAGTATCTTCATGCCTAGGTTTTGTGTGTTTAAAGAAAACTGGAATAAGGCTAAAACAGCAAAGTCTGCACTATGAAGCAAAAAAGAACATCCACGATACAAAGCAATCCATTTTTCTATAACTGTGACTCCTAAAGACCTGGTAGTTTTTTCTGCACACTGTTAACCCTGGGTACCAACGGAAGCCCTTCTACACTAGAATGTCAGGATCATGGTGGAACATAGGAATCCAGAAGGTCACACAGAGGCAAAGGGGATGCAGTCCTATCAGGGGTTTGCACTAAAATCAATACCTTAAAGGGGAACAGTCACACTAAGAGCCTGTGGGGCTGGTCCCAATTTGCACTTTGTTTGCAAAAAACCTTTTTTCTTACTGTTTACTGCTGTATAATAGATTGCATCAGACCAAGTCTGCTAACTTCCAAGCTGGCATTTTCTTTCACTACAAATCCCAGAATCCTCTGCAGCTGACATCATAGCAGGGCCGCCGCAGTGGGAGATTCAATAGCCTGCAGTGCACGTTAGAGACTTTATAACCTCTGATCAGTCCCGCTGTTCTCTGGTGCTAAGCACAGTCTTCTGTGACCACACTTAGCCCAGAGAGGACAGCGGGCCCAGCAAACAAAAGATCAGAGCTTACAAAAACTCTAACATGCACTGCAGGCTATTGAATCTTCCACTGCTGCAGCCAACCTCTGATGTCAGTTGCAAGGGATTTTGTAGTTACAAAAAATGTCAGCCTACAAGTCAACAGAATCAGTCTGATACAATCTAGTATGGTGCAGTAAACCGTCAGTAAAAAAAATGCTTTTGCACACAAAGTGCAAATTGGAACTGGCCCCACACTTGGGTGTGGGGCTCTTAGTGCTGACTGTTCTATAAAGTTGATTCTCCAGCACAATAGCAGTACTTAGTTTTGTAAAAATGACTTCGACGCTATCTGTATCATATAAGAAGTATATATTTCTGCAGCCAGCAAGGTGGCGCTGAGGGCTGAGGCACTGGATGTCTTACCTCGCACGGCTCCGGTGACCTGGGTTTGGGAATGGACTCGGGCGCCGGGGGTCAGCAAGGGGGAGGAGAGGATTGAGTGTCCGGAGGACTGCTCTCCTCTCCTGGGGTGGGGAGCAGGGAAGCATCATTCGGCAGTGGCCCCCAGTGGAGACTGGAGGCACTGCATGAGTGGCGCAATGTGGAACTCAGGAAAACTGGAAAAACAGCTCCAGGATCCGCCAGAAGACAGCTGCCGGTCTCCAATGCCACCGAAGCCCTCCAGGGAGCCAAGTCCACCTCAACAGCACTGCAGGACCTAATAGTGAGTGTGCTGGCAACTCCCCACTAGTGCCTTCCCCCTCGGAGGAGAGGGACCCACTCGGTGAAGGGTTATGCTGGGACATCTCGGGGCTGGCTGCACTGTGAGGACGGAGGGGCTCGAGTGAGGATAGTAAGGGTAAGTCGAGGGCCATGGTAGCCTGAAGGAGTAGGGAGCACTGGAGCACACGGGGATAAATAGATCAAGAAAAAAAAAAAAGAAGTATATATTTCTAAACAAGTTTTCTCTGACAGGATGGGATTGTGGATTTCAGAGAGTATGTCACCGCCATCAGCATGCTGGTACAAGGAACACCAGAAGAGAAGCTTGGATGGTCATTTAAACTCTACGACAAAGACAAGGATGGTCTAATCACTCGATCAGAAATGTTAGAGATTTTGAAGGTGTGTACCATCTCTACTTTTTTAACCCCATGATAGTGCCAGGGAGGTTGGGTGCTAGAGGGTGGAAGGGTGGGGGTTACTGCTAATTGTATGTCTTGGGGAAAGGCACGGGGTGGGGGAGGTGGGTGCTGTTGTGTAATGTATGCAAGCGGGTTGGAAGGCTATTCTATAAGTATTACAGAGTGTAACTGATAAACTTGGCTTGGATTGTGAGGGAGAATGGAGGTGGGTGCTAGAGGGTGGAGGATGGGAGTATGTTGTTCTCAAGGGTCTGTGTAGTGGAAGAGGGGTAGGCACAGTATGCCATGGTGGGTGGGTTCTTCATTTCCAAAGGCTTCAAAAAAAAACAACAACAAAAAAAAAACTTTGTCACTTGAAGTTTGGGTGAAGCCAGGAAACTTCTTGACTTTGTATCACCTTCGAGGGTGGAGTTCAAACCCTGCATCTCCAGGGAGTGTCATACTGCACATTGGGGCTTGGATGGTCAGGGACTGTCATGTTCCCCATTGTGTGTGAATTGTTGGGGAGTGCCATGCTGCCCACTGGAGTTCACTGGGGCATGGATGGTTGGGGAGTATCATGGGGTCCATAGGTGCATGGATGGTTGGGGAGTGTCATGGGGTCCATAGGTGCATGGATGGTTGGGGAGTGTCATGGGGTCCATAGGTGCATGGATGGATGGTTGGTTAACTAATGCTGTCCATTGGGGTATGAATGGTTGGGAAGTGTTATGCTGCCCATTGGAGCATGGATGGTTGGGGAGTGCTAAGCTGCCCATTAGTGTGTGGGTGGACTGGGGTGTGTCATGCTACATACTGGGGCATGGACAGTTGAGGAGTGTTATGCTGCCCAGTGGGGCCTTGATGACAGGGTATTGTCATGCTGCACAGCGGGGCATGAATAGTGGGTGAGTAACATGCTGCCCATTGGGCATGGCTAGTTGGGGATTGTCATGCTGTTCATTGGGGTGTGGATGATAGGGGGATGTCAAAGTGTCTATTGGGGCATGATCAGTTGGGGAATGTCATGCTGTTCAATGGGGCATGGATGGCTGGGGATTGCCATGCTGCCCATTGCTGTGTGGATGGCACAGGAGTGTCATGCTGCCTATTTGGTGTGTGGATAGTTGGGTTGTGTCATTCTGTCCATTGGGGCATAGATGGTTTAGGAGTGCCATGCTGTCTATTGGTGTATTGATGGTTGGGAGTGCCATGCTGCTCACTGGGGCGTGGATGGTTAGTGAGTGTCATGCTGCTCACTGGGGCGTGGATGGTTAGTGAGTGTCATGCTGCCCACTGGGGTGTGGATGGTTAGGGAGTGCCATGCTGCCCACTGGTGTATGGATGGTTGGAGAGTGCCATGCTTTCTATTGGTGTGTTGATGGTTGGGAGTGCCATACTGCCCACTGGGGCATGGATGGTTAGTGAGTGCCATGCTGCCCACTGGGGCATGGATAGTTAGGGAGTGCCATGCTGCCCACTGGTGTGTGGATGGCTGGGGAGTGCAATGCTTTCTATTGGTGTGTGAATGGTTGAGGAGTGCCATGTGGCCCATTCAGTTGTGGATGGTTGGGGAGTGTCATGCTGCCCATTGGGCATGAATGGTTAGGGAGTGTCATACTGCCTATTGGGGCATGGACAGTTGGGGAGTGCCATGTTGCCCACTGGGGCATGGATGATTGGGGAGTGTCACACTGCCCATTGGGTTGTGCATGGTTTTGGGGAGTGCCATGCTACCCATTGGGTTGTGCATGGTTTTGGGGAGTGCCATGCTGCCCATTGGGTTGAGCATGGTTTGGGGAGTGCCATGCTGCCCATTGGGTTGAGCATGGTTGGGGAGTGCCATGCTGCCTATGCGGGCATGGACAGTTGGGGAGTGTCATACTGTCTATTGGGGCATGGGTGATTGGGGAGTATCATGCTGCCCATAGGGTTGTGCATGGTTTTGGGGAGTGCCATGCTGCCCATTAGGTTGTGCATGGTTGCGGAGTGCCATGCTGCCTATGCAGGCATGGACAGTTGGGGAGTGTCATGCTGTCCTTTGGGGCATGGATGATTGGGGAGTGTCATGCTTCTCACTGGGGCATGGACAGTAGAGGACAGTCATGGTGCCTATTGTAGCATGAACGGTAGGGGAGTGTCATTGTGCCCATGGGTTGTGGATGGTTGGGGAGTGTCATGTTGTCCATTTGGCATGGGTTGTTGTGGAGTGTCTTGCTTCCCACTGAAACATAACAAAGAAACATAGACTTTGACGGCAGATAAGGACTGCTTCGCCGACCTAGTCTGCCCATTTTCCTACCTATTGGATAAGCTGCAGATCCTCCTACCCCTCTCTAGAATTGCCTTACAGTATGTCTGTCCCATGTATTCTTGAATTCCCCTACTGTTTTTGACCCTACGACCCCCTCTGGAAGGCCGTTCCATGCATGTACCACCCTATCCGTGGAAACATACTTCCTCATGTTGCCCTTGAACTGTCCCCCTTTTATCTTCAAATTGTGCCCCTTTGTTCTTGCACAGGGGCTGCCCACTGGGATGTGCATGGTTGGGGAAGCCATGCTGCCTCCTGGGGCATGGATGGCATTTGGGTGTGGAAAGTTAAGGGAGTGCAATGCTTTACATTGGGGACAGGACAGTTGGCAATGTCATGTGACTAGTGTGGAATGGATGGTTGGTGAATGTCATGCTGTCCACTGGGGCATGGATGATTACATATGAACATATGAAATTGCCAGAAGAAACAGGTCTCATGGTCTATTGAGTCTGCCGAGTGGGCAGCTAGCCCCTCATCTCGCAGCTGCCCCTCCTGCCCCCCCTTCCCAGTATCCCTTCCCTTGTCCCAGCCCCTCTTGAAACTGCTCACCGTCTTACAGGACACTATCTCATCTGGTAAGGTGTTCCATTTGTCCACCACTCTTTCCATGAAAAAACGTCTCCTCATCTCCCTCTTGAATCTCCCCCCCCCGCCTCCAATCTCAGTCCATGCCCTCTCATGTCCCTTCCCCTTCTCATCTGAAAAATCCCTTCTGTGTTGGTCTTGTTTATCCCCTTTAGATACTTAAAGGTCTCAATCATATCCCCCCATCCCTCCTCTCCTCCAGTGAATAGATATTCAGCTCTCACACCCTGTCCTCATAGGGCTTGCTCTCCAATCCCTGTGTAACCCCTAGGTGGTGCTACCCCAAGGGCTACTATCCCTGCCTGCGTGGCTAGCAGCAGGTTAAGGGGCCTAGGTTCGGTGATGGGTGCCTCCTCCCAAAGGTCAGGGTTGGTTGTGGTCAGCCTAACCAGGTCATAGCCCTCTGGGACACTGTGACCCCCCCCCTCGACTCCCGCTAGTGGCTCTCTCAATACACAAAAATAATCTTCCCAATACTCCAGATATGCAAAAGACATACACAGATATCTGGCACTTACCCCCAGGACTGGTTCCTTCAGCGTGGCTCTGGGGACCCCCTGTAAAACAAGGTTATGCAAGGCCGACAGCTACACTACAATACTTTCAACATATACTGACACCACGGTCAAGGTAGAGTTCAAAGAAGAGAAGATCTGATTTATTCAGGTGACTGTAACAAGGATGGGGGGAAATCAGGTTAATTGGCTTAATCACACTATGAATCACACTACTGTGCATGCAATCAGAGTCCCATTCAGTCACACTCTCTGGGTACCCAGGATGGAGGAAGGGCTAGCCAGAAACATTGCCCGAGGTAGGCCAGCGTCGCAGCTGGTTGGGGCAGATAATTAGGTGGCACACTTTTGATTTAAGAAAGGTTGCAGGGATCTACCCTGGTAATTATTCATGATACTCAAGACTGGACACAGGATGGATGGCAGTTGAGATGATGAATGGGTGTTCTGGATTGCTAGAGGAAGCAGGGCCCACTCGAGTTGCTTCGGCGTTGTTCCTCTTCAGGCATGGAGCAGAGGGCTGATCCCCTGGCAGGTCCCTCGTTGATAGATCTTCTCTGTGCAGCAGGGTAGGGAGACAAGACGCTCGTGGCAGGGCCTATCTGCATTAGGCAACAACGGATTTAGTCTGAATGTAGCTGGGAACAACTTCCAGCAACTAGCACACAGTTCACAGCAAAGGGAAATTAAATTGCGATCCCCATCCAGCACATAGCACATTCATATGTAAAGAAGAAGGTTACTGTACCAGGCAGGCTGCTCCTCGATCCTGATCGCAAAATCACTGCTGAACCCGGGAGCGCAGAGGTAGCTAGACATCCTGACAGGCTGATCGCATTTAGCAAAATCTTTGGTCTTCTACAGGTTGAGCCTGGTTTCACTTCGGTAGTTTCTTTCACTCACAAACTCGGATTCAGTCTGAAAGTACTTTTTCCTCTCCCTCTCAGGGCAGAATCAACCCAGCAGGCCAGAAGGCAGGCCTTCCACCATTCTCCCGTGCGAACTACTGCGCACAACGGCCACTCGAGTATCCAAGCTGTTGCTCTCTCAGCTTCCAACTTAGATCTGGCTTGCCATCAGACAGCCCAGGGGCTTTCACTCAGATCCAAAAGGTTTGGTTGGTCGGTTCAGGTGTCAGTCACAACAGGCTCCCTCTATAGGTGCAAAAAGGTGCCAACAGTCCAAAAACTACAATTCCCAGAGTCTCACTCCACACAGCCCCATTTCAGCAGGCTCCATTTGAGAGTCCCAAGTACTGATTGGTCCCATTCGGCAGTCCGGGACCAAAATGGTGGAGCTACACAGAACAGTCCTTGCTGCAAATACGGCAGGTTAGAACAAACAACAATATCTCTCTCACTCTAAATAATTATCAGCAAAGAGTTATATCTTTCCAGAGAGCTCCCTTTGCACAATTAGCGATGGCAGAAACGGAGCGATTATGCAGCAGCCCGGGCCGGAGTCGGGCATGGCAACACACAGACCCCCCATTTAAACTAATTATGACTGCAAGCAGGCAGCCTTTAAATAGACAGTACATGGAGGCTTTACTAGCACTCACTGGCAACAACATTAAAACGACTTTAGCGCCGAACACCAACCAGGCAGTGAGCAATTGGGCAAGCTCATGGAAGACTTTTCAGGAACCCCCATTTATAGGGGGGTTACACCTGGATCATCTTTGTGGCTCTTCGCTGCACCCCCTCCAACAATCTGATGTCCTTCTTTAGGAATGGGTGCCAGTACTGCACTCAGTACTCCAGTTGGGGCTTGACCAATGACCTATACAGGAGCAGGATAACCTCCTTCCTTTTGGAGGAGATCCCTCTCGCAGTACACCCCAGCATTTTGTTGGCTTTTGCTGCCACCTTCTTGCACTGAGCAGAGTTGTTCATGCTCCCCGTAATGATCACTCCTAGGTCCTTCTCCTCTGTAGAGCTTCCCAGCTGTACCCCCATTCAAGTGATAATCCCTCCCCTGGTTCCTGGCTCCAAAGTATAGAACCTGGCACTTCTTGGCGTTGAACCCCAACTGCCATGTTTCTGCCCACTCCTGCAGTTTAGTCAGGTCCTCCTGCAACCCCTTCCACCCCTCTGTGTCATCAACCACAGCTCCCATCTTGGTATTGTCTGTGAACAGACTGATCTTGCTCCAGATCCCGTGTGAGGTATCTGCAATAAAAATCCCAAACAGCAATGGTCCTAGTACTGATCCCTGTGGTACTCCACTCATCACCACTCTCGGTGATGAGCCGTCCCCCCCCCCCACCTCTTGCTGCCTTCCCTTTAGCCAGTTTGTGATCCATTTCACCATTTTTGGTCCCGTCCCCACATATTCCAGTTTCTCCCCCAACCTCCCATGTGCCACTGAATCAAAGGCCTTGCTAAAGTCCAGATACAGGACATCCACTGCATGGCCCTTATCCAGTTCCCACATCAACCAGTCATAATACTCTAAAAGGTTTGTCTAGCAGGATCTGCCAGCTATAAATCTGTGCTGTTGACCATCCTGGAAACTGTTTTCCTTCAAGAAGCTCACTAGCCTCTCTTTTAGTATGGTCTCCATGAGCTTTCCCACGATCGATGTGAGGCTCACTGGCCTATAGTTTCCTGGTTCATCACTTGGGCCACTTTTGTGGATAAGCACCACATGGGATATTCTCCTGTCCTGTGGTACACATCTTGTGTCCAGGGAGGTATTGAACGTGTTGGCCAGTGGTCCCACCAGGACCTCTGCCAACTCCCTTAGTACCTTAGGGTGAATGCCATCAGGTCTAGGTGCTTTGTCCACCCTTAATGCCCTCAACCCATCTAGTACCCTGCTCTCTGTAATCCCTACATCTGTCATTCCCTCCCCCAACCCCTCCTCCTTGGGTATCTGCCCCTCTTCTCCTGCGTGAATACAGAGCAGAAGGATTCGTTCATTGTTTCTGCCTGCTCCACCCCTTTCTCCACTCACCCCCATCCTTCTTAATCCTCACCAGCTGATCCTTGCTTTTTCTTCTCTCTCTCTCTGATGTAGTGGAAGAAGTCTTTTTCTCCCCTATTGATTCCATGCACCAATCTCAGCTCCCTGGATGCCTTGGCAGCCCTGACCAGTCTGGTAACCTCCCTGGACTTCCCCATGTATGTATCCTTATCTTCACCCCTCCCCAATTTCCTGTACTTTTGAAACGCTGCCCTCTTGGCCCTCACACCTTCTGTAACTTCTTTTGTCAGCCAGCTAGGTTTCTTTGCCCTTCTCTTCTTGCTTTTCTTCCTGGTTCAAGACTCTGTTGCCTCTGCTAGCCCTTTCTTTATGATGTCCCATTTCTGGTTTGCATCCATGTGTGGTTGCATTCCTGCCAGGTGCCTGCCCAAAATTTCCCCCATCTTCTTAAAGTCCACCCCCCTAAACTCAATCACCCTTGTACCTGTGCCCCCCCGGTTCCCTCCTCATGTTGAGCATGAACCACACTGAACAGTGGTCACTCCCTGCCAATGGTTCCTCCACTTCCAGATTCCTTACAGCTTCCCCGTTATCCAGTACAAGGTCCAGAGTTCTTTCTAATTGAGTCGGCCCCTAGACCAGCTATGTCAGAAAGCTGTCTTGAAATGCTTTTAGCAGGACCCACTCTCTTGCATTTGTGGTGGATGGGGTACCCCATTCCACCCCTGGTAGGTTGAAGTCCCCCACCACTACCCTCCTAATTTGTTCAGGTAATTCTCTGTCCAGGTCAGTCCCCTGATCCGGTGGCCTGTAGACCACACCCATCCTCAGTGTCCTATTCTTTGCATCTTGGAACTGCATCCATAGTCCTTCTATCCTACCCTCCTCCCCCTCCTCCCTGACGCAATTTATCCTTCCCTTACATAGATCGCTACCCCCCCATTCCCCTTAGCCCTATCTTTTCTGAATAACCTGAACCCTGGGATCACCATATCCCAGTTCTGGTTCCACTGCCAAGAGAGCCTGTAACTCTGTTATTCTATTCCTTAGGCATCTTGCACTCAGTGAGACCACCCTCCAGCCTGTCTCCTCCCATTCCCTATCCCTATTCTCCCCCCCTTATCCCTCCCTGTGCCACTTCGCCCACTGCCTTTACCCATAACTAGGGGTTGGGGTATGTGGCGTAGTTATTCTACACCCTCAGCTGTGACCGATAGTCCACTTTTCTATCTCTTTATTTCCTAGCTACCAAAACTTCTGTTGCACAACTGTTAACGCTTTTCTCTTTGCTTTTCTTCTCCCCCCCCCACCCTAGGTTGGCCACCTAGCGTAGCTCATTACTATCCCTTCTAAACTTCCTACTAGTTCTCTCTTTTCATTCTTCTTCCATTTCCATCCATCCAGTCCCTGGAATGATGCCAGACACTCAGAGAGGTGTTGTGTAAAGTACATACAGTAAGTGCATTTTGTGTACAAAAAGCATGAAGACTATTATAAATAGGAATAAATACAGTTAATAACGCCGTTTTAAATAAAAAGGATTCAGAAGCCATACAAAACAATAATAATTTAATGATTAGTACAGTTATCAGAAATCCTTAAAGTATTTCATAAATTCACATTATAAACCTGCTATTATATATACAAGTGCTTAGTCACTGTG
This sequence comes from Neoceratodus forsteri, assembly GCA_016271365.2. Taxonomy (NCBI): domain Eukaryota; kingdom Metazoa; phylum Chordata; order Ceratodontiformes; family Ceratodontidae; genus Neoceratodus; species Neoceratodus forsteri. Next base: position 1,544,116,712 of record CM028131.1, on the reverse strand, counting down.
GATCAGAGAGATATAAAGTCAATATCTGTGGATATATACACTGTACCTTTAACTGAACCAGGAAGTCCCCTGAAACAAACCCCTCCCTTGGTTTTGAAACAACATGTCCAGACATGTAAATACAGAAAGGGCTCAGTCAGGTGACCCCGCCAAAAGATATAAAACCTCTTCAGTAAGTTCACTTCAATGCAGTTCAGTGGGGCTCAGCCCTGAGAGAGAGGAGAGAGGTTCTACTGCTACTGTAGACAAGCTGTTGAATGCAAATTAAAAGGGTCTTAGGAGCTCTGAGATCCAGGACTGTAATATGTGAGAAACTACTGATATTAAGTAGTGATTTTCTTCGCAATTTTTTTGTTTTCATTTATTATTTTTTGAACTTTTGAAAAATAAATATCACACCATGGTGTATTTTAAACCTGTAAATTTGCCTCATCTGATGTTTATTCCCACATGCTGTGACAAACTTGGTGTCAGAAGTGAGATAGTACTGGTTGTCCAGAGAAACAAGGGGGAGACCAGTTCCCAGACACCAGCCCTTGTATCCAGACATGGGGGCAAAGAACAGGATGACGTACCTCCAGGATCTTGTGGATGCCAAGGATCTGTTGAAGGAGGAGGGGTTACTGGTGTGCATACCAGAGCCCAGGTGTGGAGAACTGGAGAGGAGCTATTTTCCTGGATTGGTGTTTGATGGAACATGGAGGCAGACCAGCACCGGAGAAGAGGCTGAGCACCACTGCCAGGTGCTGATGGAGGGTTCCCAGCCGGAGGATTTCATGGCAGAGGTAGAGGACCAGGATCCATGGGTTCTAGAGGAGGAGGAGGACCCTTGATGGAACTTTTGTTTCAGCCACTTTTGAGATCCCGCTGTTGTCCATTTTTCCAGGCTGCTGCTTCTTGGAGGATGATGAGATGAAAGCCACAGGTAAGACTGTTTCAGGACATATGCATACTGAGGTGAAGACTACAAGCAACAGGGAAAACACCATGGTGGCTGAAGGGACTTTCCCATGTTTTGAACCCCTTGTGATATGGGATGAAATGTATGAAACCTGTAATGTTTAAAATGAATATAGCTTTTAAGGCTGGTGCTGAGTACAGTCAGTTGAGGGTACCAGAATGGTGTAAGGGTCAAAAGGAAACCCCTGGCATGTTACAAATAAGGGTTGAAAGGAAACTCCAAAGGTTTTGGGAGTTAGGAACTGGCTGGTTGAAGTTCAGCATGAGAAGGTTCCTTGTCTATCAAAACATATATGAAAGGGAAATGGATAAATGAAATGTATGAAATGATTACAAGAAATGTATAACATAAAATAAATGTCTATACTGTATGATATAAAATGAGATACCTAAGGACATGGAGGATCTAGGTATGGGGTGAAACCTATGATTGACCCCTGAGTGGCAAAAATGTGTCAGAATGGGGTTAGAGCTGGGTACAACCCGCCCTGGAGAAAGTTGTGGTATAGGCCTGTATGGCCACCCTGATAGCTAGATGGAGGAAGCTAGAAGTCAGCATAAAACTACTGTGTATTACTTCCTCTTTTTTTAATGTACTGATGAAGGTACAACAGTGGGTGCACAAGGTTCTGAAACAATGCCAAGTGATGAGTGCTGAAATGATGCCTATTGATGGGTGTCTGATATTACATATGAAATGTCTGAGTTGTAGTAACCAGAGTGAAATAGGTAGGGGTAGACAGTCACTACAGTCTGAAGTCCTCTGAGAGCATAGATGGGTACTGTGCTGAACAGTATGAGAGCCCCAGGGTAATGTTGTGAAAGTATTGTCATATTGCAGTAACTTGGTATAGTGGATAATACTAAAAATAGCTGAATTAAGGGACCCTGGGGTGAAGGTCTCACAGTGGGTTAGAGAAAATTTCAACCCACCCTCATTCTACTGTTTTGGTAGAATATTTATGACTGAGAGGGGGTTCTTGAAAAACCAGTATAGTTTTAAGAACTGTTTTTTTCTTAAGGAGGGAGATATGTGGGGGACTAAAGCTACACCCTTAGCTGTGACTGATAAGACCACTTTTCTATCTCATTTGCTAGCTAGCAAAACTTCTGTTGTGCAACCATTAACACTTTTCTCTTTGCTTTTCTTATTTTTCCCCCCTACCCTATGTTGGCCACCTAGCATAGCTTGTTACTATCCCTACTCAACTTCCTCCTAGTTCTCTCTTTTCATTCTTTTTCCATTTCCATCCATCCAGTCCCTGGAATGATGTCAAACACCCGGAGAGGTGTGTAAAGTGCATAAATGCATTTTGTGTACAAAAAGCATGAAGACTATTTTAAATAGAAATAAATACTGTTAATAAAGCCCTTTTAAATAAAAAGGATTCAGAAGCCATGTAAAGCAATAATAATGTCATGATTAGTATAGTTATCAGAAATCCTTAAAGTATGTTAATAAATTCACATTATAAACCTGTTACTGTATATAAAAGTGCTTAGTCACTGTGGATCAGAGATATTTTCTCAGGCTACCACCCTGGGAGTAGGTCCCAGGGCGGTAGCCTGGATAAAACATTGGCTGGACAACAGGATGCAGAGGGTAATAGTAAACTGAGTCAACAGTGAAGAAAGGAGGGTTACTAGTGGGGTACCGCAGGGTTCAGTACTGGGTCCGGTCCTTTTTAATGTCTTTATAAGTGACATTGCAGAGGGACTGGAAGGAAAAGTATGTCTCTTTGCAGACGACACCAAGATCTGCAACAGGGTTGATACACAAGGTGGTGTGGAAAGGATGAGAAGGGACTTGGCAAGGTTGGAGGAATGGTCAAATGTGTGGCAGCTCAGATTCAACACAAATAAGTGCAAAGTAATGCACCTGGGAAACAAAAACCCAGGGGAAGAGTACACAATGGGGCGTGAGATACTGACAACAACAAAAATGGAAAGGGACCTGGGGGTAGTTATATCAGATGATCTAAAGGTGGGCAAGCAATGTGAGATGGCAGTAAGGAGGGCTGGGGGGATACTGGGATGTATAGGGAGAGGCATCACCAGTAGAAAACAGGAAGTTGTTTTCCCTCTTATAGACAGCTGGTGAGACCCCATCTGGAGTACTACGTGCAGTTCTGGAGACCCCATCTCTGCAAAGACATAGACAGGGTGGAGGCTGTCCAGAGGAGGGCAACAAAATGGTGCAGGGTCTGCACCAGAAGACATCGAAGAGAGACCAAGGAGCTTAATATGTATACCCTCGAGGAAAGGAGGGAGAGGGGAGACATGATAAAAACTTTCAAGTGCCTCAAGGGAATCAACAAAGTCCAAGAGAGTAGCATCTTTCGGAAAAGGAGATGTGCAAGAACAAGGAGGCACAATTTGAAGATAGAGGGGGGATGGTTTAGAGGTAATGTGAGGAAGTATTTTTTTCATGGAGAGGGTTGTGAATGCATGGAACAGCCTTACTGAGGAGGTCGTGGAGTCAAAAACAGTGGGGGAATTCAAGAATTCATGGGACAGACATAAGGCAATTCTAGCGGGGGGTAGGAGGAAGTAGGCTGTTGGTTAACTAGGATCTGCAGCTTATCCATTAGGTAGGGAAATGGGCAGACTAGGTGGGTCAAGCAGTCCTTATCTGTCATCGAATTCTATGTTTCTATATGGAGAGTCATTATCTGTGGATGTATACACTGTACCTTTAACTGAACCACAAATTCCCCTGAAACAACCTCCCCCCCCTTGGTTTTGAAACAACATGTTCAGACATGTAAATACAGAAAGGGCTCAGTCAGGTGACCCCACCAAAAGATATAAAACCTCTTCACTAAGTTCACTTCAGTGCAGTCCAGTGGTGCTCATCCCTGAGAGAGAGGAGAGAGATTCTACTACTACTGTAGACAAGCTGTTGAATGCAGATTAAAAGGGTCTTAGAGCTCTAAGATCCAGGACTGTAATATCTGAGAAACTACTGCTGTTAAGTAGTGATTTTCCTTGCAGTTTTTTTGTTTTCATTTATTATTTTTTGAACTTTTGGAAAATAAATATCACACCACAGTGTGTTTTAAACCTGTAAATTTTCCTTGTCTGATGTTTATTCCCACATGCTTTTACAGGGTGTATTATCCTAACAATAGGGCAGGGGCAACTGGGTAGTGTCCTATTGCCCAGTGCCATGTTGTACGATGGGGCATAAATGACTGGGAAGAATCATACCACTTGGGGCATGTATGGTTTGAGAGTGTCATGCTGGTCATTGAGCCATGGGTAGTTGGGCAGTGCCAAGTTGCTCATTGGGGAGTGCCAAGCTGCTCATTTGGGCGTGGATGGATGGAGGTGCCATGCTGCCCATTTGAGCATGGATGGTTGGGGAGTGAAAAGTTGCCCATTGAGGTGTGTATGGTAGGGGAGTGTCATGTTGCCCATTAGGGTGTGGATGATTGGGTAGTACCATGCTGGCTACTGGGGCATTGATGGTTGGGGAGTACCATGTTGCCCCTTGATGTGTGGGTGGTTGGGGAGTGTCACGCTGCCCACAGGGGTGTAGATGGTATGGGAGTACCATACTGCCCATTGGTGTGTTGATGAGCTGTGCATGTCATGCTTCATACTAGGGCATGGATGGTTCGGTACTGCTATGCTGTCCACTGGAGCATGACGGTAGAGGAGTATCAAGCTGTCCATTGGGGGCATGGATGATTGGGGAGTGTCATGCTGCCTACTGCTGTGTGGATGGTTGGGGGGTGCCATGCTGGCCCTTGGTGTGTAGATGGATGGGGAGTGTCTTTCTGTCTATTGGGGCATGGATGGTTAGGGTGTGCCATGCTGCCTTTTGATGTGTGGATGGTTGGGGAGTACCATGCTGCCCATTGGGGTGTGGACTGTTAGGGAGTGTCATGTTTCCCCTTGGTGTGTGGGTGGCTGGGGAGTGCCATTCTGTCCATTGGGGTGTGTATGGTTGGGGAGTACCATGCTGCCCATTGGGGTGTGGAGCGGTTAGGGAGTGCCATGTTTCCCCTTGGTGTGTGGGTGGCTGGGGAGTGCCATTCTGTCCATTGGGGTGTGGATGGTTGGGGAGTACCATGCTGCCCATTGGGGTGTGGACAGTTAGGGAGTGCCATGTTTCCCCTTGGTGTGTGGGTGGCTGGGGAGTGCCATTCTGTCCATTGGGGTGTGTATGGTTGGGGAGTACCATGCTGCCCATTGGGGTGTGGACGGTTAGGGAGTGCCATGTTTCCCCTTGGTGTGTGGGTGGCTGGGGAGTGCCATTCTGTCCATTGGGGTGTGTATGGTTGGGGAGTACCATGCTGCCCATTGGGGTGTGGACGGTTAGGGAGTGCCATGTTTCCCCTTGGTGTGTGGGTGGCTGGGGAGTGCCATTCTGTCCATTGGGGTGTGTATGGTTGGGGAGTACCATGCTGCCCATTGGGGCGTGGACTGTTAGGGAGTGCCATGCTTCCCCTTGGTGTGTGGGTGGCTGGGGAGTGCCATTCTGTCCACTGGGGTGTGGATGGTTGGGGAGTACCATGTTGCTCCTTGGTGTTTGGGTGGTTGGAGAGTGCCACGCTGCCCATTGAGGCATGGATGGTATTGGAGTGCCATACTGCCCATTAGTGTGTCTGATGCGCTGGGGTGTGTCATACTTCATACTGGGGCATGGATAGTTGGGCACTGTTATGCTGTCCATTGGGGTGTGATGGTATGGGAGTGTCAAGCTGTCCATTGGGGCATGTATGGTTGGGGAGTGCTATGCCACCCATTAGTGTGTGGATGGGCTGGGGTGTGTCATGCTGTACAGCTACAAAGATCCCTGCTTCTAATGCCACCATAAAGGTATTTTTGAAAATGAAACTGACATGGTGAGATAATTATTCACTTAGGGAGGGTTATGCTAAAGATAGGATGCAGCAGTCGTGGGGGGGGGTTATTATGAGCTACGGTTGCAGCGGCATTAGAAGCCGAGATCTTCATGGCTTTCTCTGTTTCTCCCACTAGACTCCTAGATATTTTTTAACAATGACACAGGTGCTGGAGGATTGGGAAAATGGGGCGTTAAGGAGAGTGAACCATGAACAGTGGCAAGGAGTCTGACACAGAAGGAGACTGTTAGGATGGTGTGCACTGTTAGAAAAAGTATGTTTTAGTGTGGTGTGTTCTGCAAACTTAAAAACATCGTCACTTAACATATGTTTCAGGATGAATAATACATGTGTTAAGTGATTATTTTTTACCCTATTAAACAAATAGCCTGTTAAATGAAGTGAGAACGTTTAATTCTGCATGACTGCTGCACCTGCTACAGTGCTTGCTACTGATTGGGCTCTCTCCTCACTGATGTGATCACATTACACGTCAGCAGCCATTTTAGAGAGGCTGAATGAGGGAAATTTGAATCAAGATAGGCTGTTGTTTACATTTTTTAAATGCTAAGAAACTGCATTCATCTTAAATAAATGCAGTTTCAGCATTCATGTAAACAGCAGCCTTCCCTTTAAAAGTCTACGAAACCAGATTTTAGAAGATCAATGTGCTGATTTTCTATTTAGCTGTCCTTTAATTATGGGGTTTGTTTTGCACTTTTTTATATTACTGAATGGCGCAATTAATTATTAATATTGTGTCTGTACTGTCACACATTGCACTACTGCCTTACAACTGATGCACTATACCTTTAACATATTACTACTTAACAAATAGCAGTACATTATAAAGCCACACTCCCTGATGAAACCTCATGCTACAGAGGTGAGGCGTCGGGGCTAGTGCCTTGCTTTCTGACTATTGCGCAATACATATTTAGTTTGGCTGCACTTGCAAATTTATGTGAGTATTCTTTGTTTTTTTTTCTATTTTTGTAGTGCCGCTGTGGTTTCCTTTGGTGAGTGTCATGCTGCCCCCTTGGGTGTGGTCAGTTGGGGCATGTGATGTTCCCCACTGAGGCGTGGACTGGTTGGTACTGTCTTTTTTCATGTTGCTTGGAACCGAGTTGCTTGCTGCAAATATCTAAGAAGATTGCTACAGGTGGGGCCATTGCTTATTAAATCCTGTTTCCTGTTTAAGAAAGCATTTGAGTTCTGATGGTGTTTAGTGCCCTCTTGATTAGAGTAGCCAGTTTCATACTTTTTAACTGAATTTGCAAATGGGTCCTGTTTCAGTCCGTTGATTGTGGATTTTTGCTGCATTTTTGAGCTCTGCTATATATGTAGCATTTGTGCTGATATTTACATTGCTGGTTTTGTAGTTCCTCTTACATAGTGTGGCCCACCACCTCCACCTACGTCTAGGGGCAAATGAACACAATGTTCCCGGGGAGGGGGCGCACAGCACAGCAAAGAAAATCTCACCAGAAGCATCCCACAGGTTCAAAGCTTTGGAATAAAACAGTTGGGCCTACCTGAAGTTGTCTTCGTTATGGCTGGGAAACTTCAAGAGGCAAAGGCCACGAATACACAGGGAACCCCAAACTCCCATGAGGATCCTTGGCAGTGGTTGTCTTTTCTTTTCTTTTCAGCTGCAGGGACCCCCACTGACCCAGGAACACAGATGTGCAAGATTTAGAATAAAAACCCACTGGAAAAAAAGAACTCATTAGAGGATTTAAAACCTTGGGAATATTAAATTCATGCATTTTCTATTTACAAATGAAATCAACTTCAATCTATTCTTTTATAAGCCAATCACTTTATTTCTCCTGTGTCCAAAACGATTCAAATGGACTACAGGGGTTCCTTTGTAACTGAAGTTCAAACTTCAGCTCCATGGGGCTAAACTTTATATAAACCAAAAGAAATATGGCAGTTCTTAAGGCAGAGCAAGATTTTTAAACAACTACTAATCAGCAGACCTGATAACTTTCAAAGGACACAGCAACCTCTTCCTGGACCGTGAAGCTCCAAACAGATCACTGGCACTGGTAAGTACCTAACAGAGCTTCCTTCTTGGTTTCTCTGGGGTGATCCATTTTTCCTCTAGTACGAGAGAGCGTACAGCTTCTCCCATACTGTTCTCTGACTTTCTATTCCTTGGCCTTCCAGGGACACGGATGGTGCAGTACCCGAAAAAACCCACTGCCCCATAACCCCCATTCTCTCCTGCCCGGCTGCTGTCCTGGTCTGCCCGGTCTCCCCAGACCACCACTAACTCCCTTTAGAAACTGGATCAAGGCATAAGACAAGGTGCATGGTGGAATCTCCTGCCAACTGTAGACTTTCTTCTACCATCCTGCTGCCCGATATGTGCAAACCAGCACTGGGGGACTATACCTCCAGGGCACTTTTGTGGCCCACTTGACTAAAGACCAGCAGCCCCCAGATCTGTCCCTCCAAACAGGCCCTAGTGGGGTTAGAGGCTCCCCAGGCCCTCTTCTCCAGTGAAACCCTGGGCCACCTTGCCACACCAGGATGCAGGGGCCCTGCCACAGCCTGCTGCAACCCCGATGACCCAGGCCTACTACCAGCTTACCAGGGCCTACACCAGACCCATGAGGGCCTACCTATCCTGCACCTCTGTTTCTTCCCCTTCCACCTCCCAGAGCCCGGGGCCCCAAAATAACATCCGCAGCTGCCTGTCTACACACCCATCCACAGATCACCGAGGAGACCCGACACATCGCCGCTGAAAGCCAGACTGCCTTCCGTGGGGGGGTCCTGTCTATTTATATCCCCAAAACCCTGCTCTCCACTGCCACCAAATGGCGAAAAGCAGAAATTGCACCTCAGAGCATTAAAAGTTCCCTAAGCTCTGGGGGCAATAAAAAAGGGAAGGGGTCCCTAAAGGGAGCATAATCCTCTCTCAAAATGAGAGGGGGCTTACAGTAGTACTGCATTGTTGTTTAATTTTTGGTGTGCCCTTTGCATTACTTGTTTCGGTGTTTGACTAGGGAGTGCCACTTTGACACGTTTAAGGTGGGGGTGGCAGGTCAGGGGCAAATTCTCAGTCCACGCCACTACCAAATTCCTTCACCATTCTGGTAGGATAGGACTGCTGAGAGAAGGCACTCGAAGCAGTGGCAAGGGAGGATGTGGGGGTCCTCCAAAGAGGAGGCCCCAAAATGGGAGGTAGAGGACCCAAGCAGAGTAGAAAGCAGTTCCTGATGTAGAATCAATTGTAAGGGGGTTAGATTTGGGAACTGGAAGGGGCAGAGAGAGGGAGGGAGGTTAGGTGACTACCCGGCACCACATCTTGGAAAGATGGACAGCAGATCCTAAGGATCGCTAAGGCAGCAGGGCATGGGGGCGAGCTGGATGTTATTGTCTACCTGGGGTCTAATGACCTAGAAAGGGATGAGGCTGGGATTGTGCAGGGAGAGTTTAGAGATCTGGGGAAGGGCCTAAGGCAAGTAGCATGTATGGTGAGATTTGCCAAGGTGCTACCTGTCTATGGCCAAGGGGAGGCTAGGGTACTTTGCAACATTAACTTCAACTTATGGTCGAAGAAATGGTGCAGAGAGGAGGGATTCTGCTTCACTGGTGACTGGGGACCAACCTGGACTGATATGGATCTATACAGAGGTGTTGGTCTGCATCCATCTGGAAAGGGAACTGCAGTCCTCAGTGTACGGTTTAAGTGTTACTTTGATGAACATCTACACTAGCTGAGAGGGGTGGCAGAACGTAAAAGGGAGGCATAAATCCCCCTTACAGACTGAAGCAGTAGGAAGGGAGCACGCAAGGGAAGGAAACTTCCTCAGGGAGCAGGTTAAAGGAAGCAGCAGAGGACAAGGGGGATGGGAACAGAAATTGTAAAAAGAGAGGGGAAAATGAGGCTGGGCATAAGGGAAGGAAGGGGGTTGCAGGTAGAGTGGAAGCAAGGTATGGAGGGCCTTGTGTGCAAATGCAAGGAATTTGGGAAACAAAATTCCTGACCTTGAGGCCATTATGGTGGAGGCAGTCTTGCATACTGTGGCCATTACTGAGCCATGGCGTATAGGGAGTCACAACTGGGACATGGACATACCTGGCCACATTCAGTTCAGGAAGGAGAGGGAGGGGAGGAAGGGTGGAGGGGTTGTGCTGTACATTAGGGAGGGTATCAAGGCGATGGAAATGGAAGGGAACTGGGGTGAAGGAGGTGTTGGAGGTGCTGCAGGTCACCCTGGAGACAGGAGCTGGAGCCTCTGTCTGCACTGGGGTGATATACAGACCTCCAGCACAGAGGGAAGACTGGATAAGGCACTGGGGCAAGCCATCTGCATGATAGCAGAAAGGGGGAGGTGCTGCTGGTGGGGGACTTCAGTCTGCTAGATGTAGATTGGAGCCTCCCAGCTGTGGCCTTGGCTAGAACCAGGGCCATCTTAGACTCCCTGTGTGACAGAATACACTTTTACTGAGGCGAGCAGTGCCGCGCCGCACTTTCAGAGCAAATGGAACCCTGCAGCGTCCGCCATGTTTGGGGACTGCAAACATTTCAAAAATAAAATAAAGTAAGTTACAATGGACAAAAAAAATGTTTTTCAATCCAAAAAGCCTAATCGGGGCGGGGTGCAGATAAGGACAGCTTTCCTTTAAAGTAATATACTTTTATTTATATAGCAGTCGTGACTGCATCTTAATTGTAAGTTACTTGATTTATTTTCTCTGGCTAAAGGAAAACTCTGTTGGCATCTGTCATCAGAAGAGCCTACTACCAAAGCTAACCTGTGGTGACCTTCCTAGCCTTGTGCAAGGAGAAGTGAAGTCATGGGAAACCAGGCTGGTGGCAGCTGAAAAACAATACTCTCTAAAAGCAGTTACAGCCAAAAGAGAGAGGTTGTGCAGTGGTCATTTCTCAGGCAACTAGTCAGACAGCCCACTTGAGATGGGGCAATACTAAACCTGGTACTCATAAATAGGGGCAGTATTGCAGACGTGAAGGTTGGATGCCACCTGGGGACCAGCGGCCACCATACATTGTGGTTGAACATATGGACCACGGCAGAGATAAATCACACAAGGACAAGGGTCTTGGACTTCAGGAGGGCAGATTTCTAAAAAAAATGGGTGAATGCTTCAGAGATGACCTAGTGGGGGTGGGGGTGGGGATGCCTGGGTGGGGTGGAGGAACCGTGGGCAAAAACAGGAGAAAAAGGAGACCACTATGGTTCTTGAGAGAAATGGCTGAGGAGATAAAGGCTAAGAGGGTGGTATTCAGGAGGTTCAAGGAGATGCAGAGGGAACAGGGTAGGGAGGTGTATCAGAAAAAAACAAAAGGAAGCAGGGAAGGTGGTGACTGGTGCAAAGGCACAAACAGTGGAAATGATAGCCAAAGGGGTAACTAAAGGGCACAAGGCCTTTTTAGATACAAAAGCAAAAATAGGAAGACAAGGAGAGGTATTTTGAGGTTAAGAAGGGCAGGGGAGGCTGTTCAGAAGAGGATCAGGAAAAAGCAGATATCCCAAATAGATACTTCTGCTCAGTCTTCCCAACGGAGGGTGACGGGGATGGACCACATAGAAACAACATGAACACTGGCGGAGGGGTGTACAAGCCTGTAGATACAAGTCCATACATGGGAGAAAGTCCTGAGAGGACTTGCAAATCTGAATGTGGATAAGGCTGTGGGGCTGGACAGGGGGTTCTATGTGATAATGGCGATCGCGGGAAGGCGATCGCCATTAGGGCAAATGTACATCGGCGAAAATCATTTTTGCCGATGTACACTAGCGGAGCAAGCCGAAAGTGCACCGAAAAGATAGTTTCTTTTGTTTTTGCTTTGCCCCCTGCACCCTCCCCCCACTAAAGGATTCTCAACTCCAGGTGGGGTGCATGTCGAGGGTGTGTGTGAAAACAACAAATAAATTATTTACACAGACTGGCCCCAAAGTCCCGATGTGCCCAGCACTGAACCCGGCACCCTCCCAACCCTAGCCTGCCATGATTCCACCATGCCACACGGCCAGCTCAGCAACCCACCTTCGCACTACACTTCACAAACCCTCCCTCCCCTTCCATCCGTCATACGGCGTGCTCGCTCCCTCCCCGTGCACACGTATACATATAGCGACAGGATGTCACTATACATGTATTCGCCCCCCTGTCTAGTAGCCCTGTGAACAAGCGCCGCTATTGAGTCGCCCTTTTTGTATGTGCTCAGTAGCTGATGCCCTTATCATGGGATACCCGGACAGGGTACACCCAAGGGTACTGAGGGAGTTCAGGGAGGTACTGGCTGCATCTGTGACAGCCCTATTCAGCAACTCACTGCAAACAGAAAGGTACAGAGGAGCCGTAGGCTGGCAACTACTGGCCAGTCCGTCTAACATCAGTAGTGGGGAAGTTAATTGAGACTCTTAAAAGAAGGGCTAGTGGAGTATTTTGAACCCAGTGAGTTACAACACCCGAGGCAGCACAGATTCACGGGGGGTTCATGTCAGATTAACCTGATCGATTTCTTTGACTGGGTGACAAGGGAAATAGATCATGGTGGGTGGGGTGGTGGATGTAACCTACTTAGACTTCAACAAGGACTTTGACACCGTACCTCATAGGTGGCTATTAAAGATACTGGGCAGTTCAGGGATGGGACCTAAGGTGGTAGACAGGGTACGAAAGTGATTGATGGATAGGCGACAGAGGGTGGTGGTAAATAGCAATCACTCTAATGAAGGGTAAAGTGACCAGCAGGATACCTCAGGGCTCAGTACTGGGACCAGTACTCTTCAATGTCTTTATAAACAACATTGTAGAAGAGCTGGAAGGGAAGGTATGGCTCTTTGCAGATGGCACCGAAATCAGCAATAGAACAGATACTCTGGAGGGAGTGGAGGAATGAGTAGAGAAACTCGAGGAGTGGTTGAGGGTATGACAGCTGGATTTCAAAATCATACACCTGGTACACAGAAACCCAGGTGTGATATATAAAATGGAGGGAGAGGTATTGACGGTCACCAAACAGGAAAGGGACCTCGGGATCATCATATCTGATGACCTCAAGGTGGCAAGACAGTGCAGCAAGGCAGTGGGCAAGGCCAGTGGGATGCTGGGGTGCATAGGGAGGGGAATCATCAGCAGAAGGAGAAAAGCAGAGTTACCACTGTATCGATTATTGGTGAGACCCCTCCTGGAGTACTGTGACCAGTTCTGAAGACCGCATCTCAGGAAGGTCATAGACAGGGTGGAGGTTCTCCTGAGGAGGGCAGCTAAAATGGTGCAGGGGCTGCATCATACGCCCTATAAAGAGAGTCTGAGGGATCGGCACGGGGTCATGTTGTAATATACAAAAACAGTGCGACAGTATACTGCACTGTCAAAAGTGACTAAAAATAAAAACACGAAAATACTTGTTTTCTGCAGGGGACTCTGACACCTGCACCCCCCATTATGGAAGGCTGTTCCTCCTGAACTCCCAACCTCCCCTATTAAAATAACCTCCTTTGGGGGGGGGCAACTCGGGAACAGGGTGAAACTCGGGCGAACCGCACAAAAGACAAGAAAAAAAATTAACAATCTAGAACCAGGAATAGAACCCTAGTCCACAGCTGCTCCATTGTCCACCAGCACCAATGGTGCTACTCCCTGAGCCACAGCAGCTGCTTGGTGGGCCTCCTTCCAGCAGAGCTCTTACCCTCTGCAGCAGAGCTGTCCAGGAAACAGTTACAGGGTCACCGCTGCCGCTTCACACTATTTGTGTCATGCGGCATTGTGTACCCTGTAGCTGTTTTTCCACGCACTGTTACTGTTGCACAGTTTTTCCCTGCGGCGTTCTCTCTATAACATATTGACCCGGTACCGAGAGATCTCAATATACATACCCTGGAACAGAGGTGGGAGAGGGGGCTCACGATAGAGATCTATAAGTACCTCATGGGGGTGGATAAGGTAAAGGAGGGGAGTATTTATCAGAAGAGAAGGGACATGAGAACAAGGGGCATGCTATGAAACTGAAAGGGGGGAATATAGGAGAGAAGTGAGGAAGTGCTTCTTCACTGTGAGAGCAGTGGGGGTCTGGAACAGTCTTTCAGAACAAGCAGTGGGGTCAAAAACAGTGGTGGGCTTCAAGCATGCATGGGATAGGAACAAAGGAATGCTGGTAAGAAAGCGGGTGGGGAAGTATCCAGAGATCAGATAGGGTCTGCAGTAACAGTATAAGCAGGGATAAAATGGCAGACTGGGTGGGCCAATAGGTTCTTATCTGCTGACAAATTCTGTGTTTCTCGATGTTTTGCCTTGTTTAGTTGGCTAATATTTTGAAGTCTTGGTGGATGGAGTTCAGGTAGCATTAGATACTGTTTTTATTTCAGTAGTATTTCTTGATGTTTGGGTTTGCAGTGTGTCATTTTGGACTAACCTTGATGTTGTGTGCGTATGTTTGTGTGTGTGTGTGGGTTGAGAGTGTGTATGTGTGTGTGTACGTGCATGCATGCATATGTGTATGTGTGTTGGGGGTTGTGTATATGTTAATTTGTGTCATATGGTTCTTTGTTTTACATAATGACTTCTGTAGGGGATGCTTGTAGGGTAATTTTTGTCATGTGACTTTCTTGGCACAATACATTTTTGTGGCTGCAGTGGGTGTAGCCTGCAGCTGTCTTGTGGTAGCTCTAAAAATGAGCCACTGGATGGACACCGAAGAACTGTTTTGGAGTTCCAGTACAGTCATTCCACAACTCCAAAGAAGTCCGCTCACTTCCCCCCCTTGCAGGTGTACTACTTCAGTTGCCAGTTGCCTGCTGTGCTCAAGATGGCCACCGATGTTTAGTGCGTATGTGCGAGTAGTTGCGCACGCGTGACTGCACCACGGCCATTTAGGGCACAGTGGACTGTTTCACTGTGAGCTCAGTGAGTGCGGCTATGACCGTGTCGGCTCTGGCCAGAGTTTGTTGATCTTGCCAGTGTTGGATGCAAGATTTTACAATGGGGGTTCGGTGATGGGAACTGATATGCACATCTTGAAATCCTTTATATAATTTGCTACTATCTTGTTTTACTACATTTTAAATAGAGAATACAAATGTAATATATAGTTTAGAATATATATTTTCTTCTTAGAATCAATAAATCATACTTCTTTAACAAAATGAAATGCAGCAGCAGCAGGCAAGTAGGTTACAATGGGGGGGTGCTACCCTCCGTTCATCCCCCCCGGATCTGCCACTGTGGTTATGTAGTTGTGTGAGTTGCATACCAACCTTCTGACACTAACTGGTTGTAATCCAATTAATGTACTCTTAGGCAGAAAATGTACTATGTTAATCAAGTCCTAT
This sequence comes from Neoceratodus forsteri, assembly GCA_016271365.2. Taxonomy (NCBI): domain Eukaryota; kingdom Metazoa; phylum Chordata; order Ceratodontiformes; family Ceratodontidae; genus Neoceratodus; species Neoceratodus forsteri. The sequence goes on along the minus strand of CM028131.1, from coordinate 1,544,101,579 downwards.
GCTATCAGGCTGTGACCAATGAGGGGGCAGAACTGGCATTTCTCCATTTTATAGTGCTTAATAATTTAACCGGGCTACGAACCCCTTAAGGTATACATCTCACTTGAGAGGGAGTCCAAAAGTGAAGCATCTTTTTAAATGTGAAAATCATGAATCTTCATTTTAATTAAAGAAATATGCCTTTGAGCCTTTCATTAGTTAAGCATAGAATAATTAAACTGCCCCTCTGTGGCTATTATTGTTTCATTACCAGTGCCCCGAGAATCTCCTCCCCCTTTATGGATGTGGGACCACACCGCTCAGCTCTGCAAACTACGGTGGTCTTTGGCTCAAACTGAGCTATGACTGAAACAAAGGGAAAAGTACTGCAAGACATGGAGCCACACAAGAAGAGTATGTTTGTCAAGAACTCAATCCATTATTACCCATCGCATGATGTTGCTAAGCAACCTCATGCTACCTTGTCCATTCTAACTTGTCTAACAATTCTACAAGATTTTCTGTGGCTAAAACAAACTGATGTCTAAATGGTTAAAGGGACTGAGAATTCCTCTGTTGTAGCTGAAGGCATTCAAATGGTAAAGTGCTCATAGCAGATGTAGTCTTTAGAGCTGAAACCAGCCAGGTGGGGCCATCGATAGCCAGAAGAGAAAGTCTGGGTACTGCCAGCAGAGGGAGCCAGAGTCAGCTTTGGAAGAGTCCCAGAGTTGCCAGAACAGAGAAAGAAGTAAAAGTCATCCAGAGAGTCGCTGGCTGCAAGTCAGAAAAGGGAGCCAACATCTGAAAGGGTCACATTGCTTAGTGACAACCAATGATATGGGAGCTAAAATAAGCCATCTCAAAATGTCACTGGCCGCAGTCATTTCTGGGAGTGAGAGTCATTGCAGCAGTCATATTCTCACGATCCGTGAAGGGGCCCAGAGGCAAAATGTGTCACAGTCTAACAGCATGGGAAGGAATCAAAGTCAGTGTACACCTATCACCACCTGATAGACAGCGGGCATGGCCCAAGGGCTGGAAATGTCACTTTCACATTGAGAACTGAATAGAAGCAATAAGGTGAATTGATGCACGTGGTATATTGTCAGTATATGAAGCCTGATACAGTCAATAATGGTGTTGTTCAGAGCTGGTGTCTGCTTGTTCATGCTGTCAGGCATGAGCCATTCTGGTACATATTTCCTGATGCTAAGTGCAGGGACCAGAGTCAGGCACTGTTCCTGTCTACCACCAGTGACGGAAACTAGAGTTAGTCATAGCGTGATGGTCAGAGTTAGCTAGGCCACCATACCAGTGAAGCATGGAGGGACAAGTGCCCCCCAGAATAAAATATAAATTTAATTGCAAACTTTATCCTGACCCTGCCTAGCCTGATACTGAGTAAACATACACCAGTTAAAAATATCTAGGACCGTCTCTACTTTGTTGCTCCAGACTTCTTGTTAGCATAAAGACCCTGGAGCTAATTGTAAAGATCAGATGCCTACTGAAACAGAATATTTGAATTAAAACTAAAAGGTTTATAGCCATTGCATTTAGTTTTTCATCTTTTCTAGGGTCCTGGCTTCATCTCAGTGTCAGTTTTCTAATAAAATGAGCCACGGAAATCTTCTAACCTCATTGGCTGAAACACATCACGGCTTTTGATTATTGTCTGACAGTTGCACACGTCAGCTGAACTGCATATTTTTTAAAGCCCATTTATTTATTTATTGAAATGTTTCACCAGGAAGACACACTGAGCAACAAGTCGCTCATCTCCCAGTGCGATCTGGGGGGAAGGGGTACAATAGAAATGAGACATTAAACATTCAAGTTACAAAATCAACATTAACATACAGTTGTAAGGCAGGTGTTACAACAGTGTTGTGCATAACATGTAGAAAGAGTGGACAATAATAAGTGCTGGGTTAATAAGTAAACAAGTGCTTATATGAAAGAAAAGGGGAAAGGGGAGGGAGGTGTGAGGTGGGGGGAGGGGGAAGAGTCATGTCCCTGGAGACCCCCTCAGAATGCCAGGAACCCTGCAAGGGGACTGGTGGGACCAGAGAGAAGGGAATAAGACAGTGTCCTAGTGAGACTCCTTTAGGACGGTGGGAGAAGGGAGTAGATCAGAGATACAAGCCCCTTGGGGTGGTAGGTGAAGATGAGGGTAGAGAGATAGGGTTTGTCCAGGGCTTAGAGGAGGGAATTAGTGAGGGACATGGCAGGAGCAGCTAGGTGCAAGGTAATTATTGAGGGCAGAGCTGATGGAGTAGGCAGAGGATGAGTGCCGGATTTGAGGTGGGAGGGAATTCCATGCTTTTTGGAGGTGGTGAAAGTAACTGGATTGGCCTATTTGGGTGGATCTGAGGGGGACAACCAGGGTACAGAACTTGGTCGCTCTAAGGGAATGGGAGGGTGGGGAGGGGTGTTATCGATGAGGAGGTGAGGTAGGAAAACAGCTCATCCAACCAGTGCTTGGAGGTGAATTTAGCACAGTGGGAGAGTTGCCTGTTTGTAAGAGAGGCGAAGGATAGGGCATGTGTAACGCCCCCGGGGCACTATCCTAAGGGTTACTACCCCTGCCTTCCCTAACTGTAACAGGGTGAGGGGCCCAGATCCGTTGACGGGTGCCTCCACCCAGAGGTCAGGGTTAGTACAATCAAGATTGACTTGGTCACAGCCCTCTGAGTTGCTGCAATCCCCCCTTCTTCCCACTAGTGGCCCACAAAGTTTAGTTGCAGTGTTCTCACATAGACTCTTACCCCCCTGGCTCCAACCACTCATCTCAGTCCGGGGAACCCCTGAAAAGTAAGGTACGGTTACACAACATTCACTGTGCAATAAGTCACTATTAATACACAAACTAGCCAGTGTACTTTTGCAAAACAAGCAATCTGATTTATTCAAGGGGAACTAACAAGGACCAGGGGGAATCAGGATGATTGGCTTACCACTACAATATATGAGTATCTACCTAGGGCTCTGTGCACAGGCCTAACCTATAAGTTGCTGTCTATGGGTACCCAAGCCCTAAAAGCTAGTTCCTCGATGCAGCTGGTTGGGGCCCTGACACAATGAGCGTTTAATTCCTATGAAGATTAGATGGAACCCAGCAGGCTCAGTCAGTGCAGTCAGAAAAGCAACCTGAAGATCTTGACTTTCCTAGAAACCTGTGACAGGGAACTACCCTGCTTTAGTACTCACAACTCCAGAAGAAAACCGCTGTCACACCACCCACAGGGCTGAGCCTGCACTCCAAAAACTTCTCCACACACTTATATGGAAAATGACAGAGGGGTACCATACCAGGCAGCTGCTCCTATGGCCAACCGAACGCATGTTTACTTGGGAGTCTCACGGCAGCTTCACTTTCCTGAAAGACCGAGCGCGATTCAGCAGATTCTCCAGTCCTCTACAGGGTGAGCCTGGTAGGTAGCTATGCTTTTACACAGCCTCCTCTGACCGCTGCCTCTCGGATTCAGCCTGCAGCTCTCTGGCTATTCAAAAACGGCCAAATTGGGCCTCTCACGCACTTCCCGCGTGAAAACTCAATGGCACAGGAGTCCAGAGCTCCTTCCTCGTTCACAGCCACAGCGTCTCTGCCCCTTGACAACATGGGGCCATCCTCTCTGCTTGGGCGCCACCCGATCCCATTGGCTGGCTACAGGTGCCAGTCACTTAGTCCTGCTTTTAGTGGTGCGAGAAAAGGCGCCATGGTCTAGCCTTCACTTCCCACAACTACCAGCTGTATCTCCATTGGTCCGTCGGCTCCCTAGAGAGCTCTCATTCTGGTTGGTCACCAGTTACTCCATTTGGGGCACCCCCTACCCCTATTGGTCCCTGCAGAATGTCCTGGTCCAAAATGGAGGGGCTCAGCACACACAAGTCCCAGCTGCAGAAGAAGCAGGTTAGACAAACTGTAACCCCCCCTTCAGTCTAACTAACTATGCCCAAACAGTTACACCCTTCAAAAGGGGCTCCCCCTGCGCATATAGCGACTGCCCAACGGGAGCGATTCCACCGCAGCTCAGGCGGGATTCGAACAGGGAAACACCAGTCCCCCCCATACTAACCCACTGGAGCCTGCGATCAGGCAGCTGTTAAAGAGACAGTACTGGAGGCTCCAGAAGCACTCACAACCCCTGCATTTTAGCGGCATTGCGCCGAACACCAGTTAGGCAGGGAGCATTCAGGCAAGCTCTGGGAAGGCTCTAATGAACCCCCATTTATGAGGGGTTTACACCCTTCCTGGCCTGGAAAGAACTTGTCATCTGCACCAAGTAGTTACCCTTAAACCACTTTAAGGCAATACAGTTTAAATTGACAGCACATTAAACCTTTTCTGACATACATTTGGCACTGTATTTACAGTTTACTATTGGTTAGGCAATATTACACATACAGACAACTTTTTGCTTTTTAAATCAGGTCATTATTTCCTGCCCATGACACCTGGAAAGAGGGGGCCCTTCTCTATCAGTTGCTTGCAGGCTAACTGGGGCAGGGGTACCATACTCAGAGGGCAATACTAACAGTCTGGAGTCATTTCCCAAAGCTAGTTTGGGCAAGGAGCTCGGGGACATATACACCCCTTTATGGACTACATTTAATGGTAGGTCCACTGGCTGACCCAGGGACTCGTAACTCAACCTTATCACAGGCCGTACCTCTCGGCCAGTGCGTCTAGGGGTCTCAGTAAAAGCTGCTACAGGTCCTGGCTCCACTGCCACCTCATCTAGATTAGTAGAGGGAACCTCTACAGGAGCAAGGGACCCCAGGCCCATAGTACTTTCGGGGACAGGACCCTCTATATCAGGACCCACACTACTTGGCTCAGCTGGGGACAGTTCGGGTACTGGCAAGGAACCATCAGGGCACTCAGAATATTCTTCAGGTTCTGGCATATCGCTGGCTTACTCCCCCACATCACTTCCTTCTTCAGAAAAGTCAGATAGTTCAGACAGGCTCAAGGACCCCACCCCCTCAGCTTGGGGGCCACTCACTTCATCCTCTGGGAGCATTGGCTCCAGAGACAAAGTTGGGGGCTCAGACAGTCCAAACAGCCCAACTTCGTCTCCCGAGTTAGTTAGGGGATTGCCCCGAAATAGCTGGCTCAGTTCATAAGAGGGGTAGTATTCAATATTATTCTCACTGTCTTCAGACACAGACTGACAATCATCTTTATCAGGGGGGGTTGGAAAAGACCCTCTTAGTTTGCTTGCTGAAGAACCAAGTGGTCTAGTTTTTTCTTGGCAGCAGCTCTAGTCATAGGCCTGGGGGCATTTGGAGGTTCGGCTTCTATCAAGATTTGCCCGATTGGCAGCAGCTGATTTCTGTGTATAGTTTTCACATCTTTTGAATTGTTTGCAGGCCACACTTTATATACAGGTAAATCTGCCAGTTTTCCCACAACAATATGAGGGAGGTGATGCCATCTGTCAGCAATCTTATGCTTGCCATGCAGTCCCAAATTCCTCAATAGCACTCTATCCTCTTCTCTCAGTTCCATTGCCTTCACTTTCTTATCATACCTCTCCTTGTTGGCCAGGTTTCGTTTAGCAGCCATGGTCTGGCCCAGTTGGTAGGCATGGTTTAATTGGGCCTTCAACTTCTGTACATACTGTAGATGATTTGCTGCTTGTACCCCATCAGGGGAAACCCCGAAACACACATCCACTGGCAGTCTAGCCTCTCTCCCAAACATCAGTCTGTACAGGGAAAATCCAGTGGCATCACTTTTGGTGCAGTTATAAGCCTGTACCAAGGTGCTAATCTGCTGGCTCTATCTAGGCTTGTCTTTGGGTTGCAGCGTACCCAACATATCAAGCAATGTGCGGGTAAACCTTTCAGGTTGGGGATCCCCCTGGGGATGATACGGGGTGGTTCTTGACTTTCGTACTCCCCACAAGGATAGCATTTCTTTAACCAGGTGGCTCTCAAAGTCCCTCCCCTGGTCAGAATTCTGGATTCTCTGAGGGGCCCCACAATGGACAAAGAAGTTCCCAACAAGCACTTTAGCCACCGTGGTTGCTTTCTGATCTTTAGTAGGAAAAGCCTGTGCATACCAGGTAAAATGATCAGTGACCACCAATATGTTACTGATGTTTTTCAGATCAGGTTCTAAGCTTAGGAAATCAATGCAGACCAACTCCATAGGGGTGCTGGTAGTGATATTGACCATAGGGGCAGCTCTCTGAGGTAGGGCTTTTCTTTGCAAACAGCGGCCACAGATCTTGACATACTGCTCTACGTCTGCACTCACTTTTGGCCAGTAGAATCGAGTCTGTACCAGGTCAAGAGTTCGGTCTATGCCAAGATGCCCCATGTGGTCATGCAGGGACCGCAACATCAGTTCTCTTAAAGTGGTGGGCAACACCAATTGTTGTTTGTCTATTCACCCCTCTTTGTCCACAGTCTCCCTATATAACAGTCTGTTGTTCAATTTCAATTTTGGGCCTTCTTTGTATAACAGGGCAGCTCTCAATTCAGCGGAACACAGCTGGGACACATCTCTCCTGACTTGCAGAGCCTCCAAAGCAGTTTTTATCATGGGGTCCTGGAATTGAGCCCGTTGGAGACTATCATTGTCGAATTGGGGCAGTGCACTAGTGTCTAATGCAGAAAAATGACAATAAGCAGCAGGTATGCACTTCTCGGATGGCCCCAAGCAATCCATCATGCAGTTCACAGTATCAGGAGACACCAGTTCTTCCTTGTCAAATTTTTGGCAAAGGGGTCTTATGTCAGGTTCTGACAACCTAACCCAATCGGTCCGGGGCACAGGCTTCCGAGAGAGAGAGCATCTGCATCTATATGGTTTAGGCCCGCTCTGTACTCAACAGCATAGTCGTAGGTGGCCAAAGCAGAGAGCCACCTATGGCCAGTGGCATCCAACTTGGCTGAGGTCTGCACATATGTCAGGGGATTGTTATCAGTCTTTACCAATATCTTGGCACCATACAAGTAGTCGTAGAATTGATCAACAATGGCCCACTTCAGGGCCAGGAACTCTAATTTATGCACTGGATAGTTTTTTTCTGAGGGAGTCAGACTTCTGCTGGCGAAAGCTACAGGTCTTAGCCCATTTGGGTGCTCCTGATATAAGACAGCCCCCAATCCCTGTAGGCTGGTGTCGGTGTGGAGGACATACGGCTTGGCTGGGTCAGCATAGGCCAGCACTGGGGCATGGGTAAGTTGATATATAATGTCATAGAAAGCTTTCTCACACTCAGTAGTCCAGTGGTTTCCAAACACATCATTCGGATGAAAATACTTTCTCTCCGTCTCAGCAAGCACAACTTTTTTATACTTTTTGTGGGTTGGAGGGTACCCCTGAGTAAGACTGAGGAGGGGCTGGATCACTCAAGAATAGTCTTTGATAAACCGCCTATAATATCCACAAAACCCCAGGAACCATTGCAGTTCTTTCAAATTCTTTGGCTGAGGCCAAGTAGTCAAAGCCTCTACCTTGCTGTGGTCAGTCTCTATGCCTTCAGTGGATACAATGTGGCCCACATACTTCACAGAAGTTTGAAAGAATTGGCACTTGTCTATAGATAACTTAAGACCGAAATCCTCCAATCAATCCAAGACCTTGAACAATCGACGTTCATGTTCTTTCAACGAGCTGCCAAACACTATGACGTCATCCAAGTAAACCAAACACTCGAGCAAGTTCATATCCCCCACAGCACGTTCCATCAGGCGCTGAAAAGTAGCCGGGGCACCTGAAATCCCTTGAGACATCGGGATAAACTCATAGAAACCAAGGGGGCAAATGAAAGCAGTCTTCTCTCGGTCCTCAGGAGCCATTGGGATCTGATAGTACCCACTGCGGAGATCTAACACAGAGAACCACTTACTGCCGTTCAGACAATCCAAGGCATCCTGTATGCGTGGCATGGTATACTGGTCAGGGATGGTCCACCGGTTCAGAGTACGGTAGTCCACACACATCCGAACAGCCCCATTCTTTTTCCTCACTATGACAATGGGGGAAGCATAAGGGCTCCTGGATTCTTGTATCACACCAGCAGCAAGCATCTCTTGCAGATGCTGTCTCACATCGTCTATATCGGCAGGGGCTAAGCGCCGTGACCTTTCCTGAAAAGGCCTTTCATCATGCAGTCGAATGTGGTGCTTGGCCCCCCGCACACAACCCACATCCCATTCCTTCAGGGAAAAAACCTGGTCTCTTTGGGCAAGCTTCTCACTGACTTTTACTTTCCATTCTGCAGGCAACAGGGAGTCACCAAAATCAAACAAGTCTGGCATGACTCTGTCATCCTTCCCCAAACTCTTGCTATGAGGGAGCACTGCAGTATCCACACAATGCACACTAGCCAAGATGCAGCCCCTATTTACTCGAATCTCTTTGTCAGACACATTATGAACTTGCACCATTACCTTCCTGGCATAAGCATGGGCTCTAGCAGGCAAAATACTGGGTTTAACCAGCAGTCCTCCAGGCAACTTTCCTTCCCCAGGCGCATCCAGCATCAATAGTTTATTTTTGACATCTTTTTTAAGCCGAACCTCCCCTTGCAAGACACACTGGGCATTTGGAGCTAATAGCAACGGCTCTGGATTCTTCCTCTAGACAGCACCCACCGGGCCCTCAGGCTCCTCCTGACTAGCTTTTCTCTGAGTCTCGTAGGCCTTTTGGATCAAAACGGGTATCCTAAGAGCTCGCCCAGTCCTGGACACCTACTTTTCAGAACACAACTGTGCTGATCGGCCAAACATGTGAGCATTGGTCCCAATCAACAAGGGTACCCCATCATATAGCCCAGTGGGGGGGCAGACTAATGCCAAAGTTTCCACCTGCTCGTCCACTCCAGCCACAGAAGTAGGAAATGACAACCAGATCTGGATATACCCCAAATACGGATAAGCCTTGACCCTCAACCCCCATACATGTAGACCATCCAAGGATTGTAGTGGCACCTCAGGTAGATGTGTCTGATACCAGTCCTGAAACATAATGGTCACCTGAGAGCCACTATCCAATACAGCTCGGGTGGGAATCCCATTTATCTGCAACAGGGCCTCCATCGAGGGCCCGACCACATTAGACCACTCTGGGGGCACAGCAGTAACAGTTGCTTGGGCATTGGCCCAGGTCACAAAACCGTTCCTGGGGGGGGCCGAATGTGGGCCCTACGATGCCAAGTGATCAGTCTGCTGTTGACCTTCCTTAAATTCTCTGGCAACTGGCACTCTGTCTGAAAGTGTCCATCCTCCCCACAATGGTAACAGAACTTGGGGTCCCGGGGGTCTCTATTTGGAGGGGGATACTTCATTTGCTGGGGGCCTTCTGGGGGACGAGGGGATTCCCCTGGGCCAGGGCATGGGTTTCTAGATAACTCAGGTTCCCCAGACCTAACAGGGTGGGTAGTGGATCGCTTCAAGTCCCTCACCAGTTCTCGTAAATTCCTGACCTCGGCCCTCAATTCACTTTCTACTTGGGGATCAGAGGAAATGGCACGCACCCGCCACCCCTCCCTGTAACTCTGGGGATACATCAGGCCCTCCTGAAGGGTGGGTCTCATCAGGTTCACTAGAGTCAGGGGTTTGGCTCAAATTCACAGCCCCCACATAGGGTTCCCACCCCTCTTCATCAGTCTCCACTTCTCTAATCTCCCTCATCAATTGACAGTATTCAGGCGGGGCAGCTCGCCGATCGTGCAACTTAAGTTTTAACAGTATCACACTGGAAAATCTGGCAGATTTTAGAACATGTTCCAGCCGGACTTGGTTCAAGGCTGGGGCAGCGATCCCCTCTTTTTGGTAGGTCTTCTGTAAAGCCCTTTCCACCTAGTGACAAAAGCAGAAAGTTTCTCATTCCTCCACTGCTTAGTAGACTTGAATTTCCATAATAAGTCTTCACCAGTTTCTGTGCTCCCAAACACTCCCTCTAGAGCAGAAAGATACTCTGCGGCAGTAGCCTCCGGGCTAGTGGCCCGCAAAAACTGAATGGCTTCTAAAGCTGGACCCCACAGGCTCTCCGTCAGTCTCTTTCGTTTCTCCCCTTCAGAGCATTGCCACTCCTGGACTAGGGGGGTGGCGTAGTCCATCCACGCCTCCAAATGATCCTCCCCTGAAGGCACGGGCATGGTGCCAGAGAAAAGTTTTAGCCTACGGTAAGAATCCAGCTGTATAGAGGGAACCACTATGGGTGGTGGAGCCAAGATAGAACTCTTGGGGGGCTCCGGAGAAGTAACAGGGGAAGCCCGAGGGGTGGGTTCACTGGAAAGGTCCAAAGCCTGCATTAACTCTTGGCTAGTCCTCTCTTCCACAGATAACAATTTAAGTAGCTTATCTTTGAAACTATTAGTCTGGGGAGACCCCCAAGGGTGATCGACCCACTTCGAACATGAATGACCCTCCACCCTGGTTGGGCACCTTCTGGGTAAATCACTGGGGGTACCCTCTCAAGGTTGATGGCTATGCTACACAAGAGTAACACCTGCAAAGTCTGATCGAGCAGGTCAGCCATACGCCCCTTCACCTCTACCTTGCCCAAACATTTGACACGCTCCGCGGCAGAAATAATGTCAGCGGTCGTTGTCCCCAGAGGTACATCTAATAGTCACACAATTCTCTGAGAGTCCAGCTCTTTGGCTTCACCCCACCCCATCAATTTATGTACCATCGTTTTAATAGGGTCCAGCTTAATCTTAGCCATGGCATCCCCTTCCAGTTTTTCCTTTAAATTATCCATAGTGATGCACTTCGCCCACTCGGCCACTAGGGGACGCTAATCCCATTGGTGCCTCCAATTTCTAACCCCCCGGGGCGCTATCCTAAGGGTTACTACCCCTGCCTGCCCTAACTGTAACAGGGTGAGGGGCCCAGATCTGTTGGCGGGTGCCTCCACCCAGAGGTCAGGGTTAGTACAGTCAAGATTGACTTGGTCACAGCCCTCTGGGTTGCTGCAACCCCTCCTTCTTCCCACTAGTGGCCCACAAAGTTTAGTTGCAGTGTTCTCACATAGACTCTTAACCCCCCCCGGCTCCAACCACTCAGCTCAGTCCGGGGACCCCCTGAAAAGTAAGATATGGTTACACAACATTCACTGTGCAGTAAGTCACTATTAATACACAAACTAGCCAGTGTACTTTTGCAAAACAAGCAATCTGATTTTTTCAAGGGGAACTAACAAGGACCAGGGGGAATCAGGATGATTGGCTTACCACTACAATATATGAGTATCTACCTAGGGATCTGTGCACAGGCCTAACCTACAAGTTGCTGTCTATGGGTACCCAAGCCCTAAAGGCTAGTTCCTCGATGCAGCTGGTTGGGGCCCTGACACAACGAGCGTTTAATTCCTATGAAGATTAGATGGAGCCCAGCAGGCTCAGTCAGTGCAGTCAGAAAAGCAACCTGAAGATCTTGACTTTCCTAGAAACCTGTGACAGGGAGCTACCCTGCTTTAGTACTCACAACTCCAGAAGAAAACCGCTGTCACACCACCCACAGGGCTGAGCCTGCACTCCAAATACTTCTCCACACACTTATATGGAAAACAACAGAGGGGTACCATACCAGGCAGCTGCTCCTATGGCTCAATCAATCCATTCCTTTACCTCGGGAGTCTCACGGGCAGCTTCACTTTCTGAAAGACCTATCTTCAGCAGATTCTCCAGTCCTCTACAGGGTGAGCCTGGTAGGTAGCCGTGCTTTTACACAGCCTCCTCTGACCGCTGCCTCTCGGATTCAGCCCACAGCTCTCTGGCTATTCAAAAATGGCCAAATTGGGCCTCTCATGCACTTCCCGCGTGAAAACTCAATGGCACAGGAGCCCAGAGCTCCTTCCTCGTTCCCAGCCACAGCGTCTCTGCCCCTTGACAGCATGGAGCCATCCTCTCTGCTCGAGCGCCACCCGATCCTATTGGCTGGCTACAGGTGCCAGTCACTTAGTCCTGCTTTTAGTGGTGCGAGAAAAGGCGCCATGGTCTAGCCTTCACTTCCCACAATTACCAGCTGTATCTCCATTGGTCCGTCGGCTCCCTAGAGAGCTCTCATTCTGGTTGGTCGACAGTTACTCCATTTGGGGCACCCCCTACCCCTATTGGTCCCTGCATAGCATCCTGGTCCAAAATGGAGGGGCTCAGCACACTTAAGTCCCAGCTGCAGAAGAAGCAGGTTAGACAAACTATAACCCCCTCTTCAGTCTAACTAACTATTCCCGAACAGTTACACCCTTCAAAAGGGGCTCCCCCTGTGCATATAGCGACTGCCCAACGGGAGCGATTCCACCACAGCTCAGGCGGGATTCGAACAGGGAAACACCAGTCCCCCCCATACTAACCTGCTGAAGCCTGCGATCAGGCAGCTGTTAAAGAGACAGTACTGGAGGCTCCAGAAGCACTCACAACCCCTGCATTTTAGCTGCATTGCGCTGAACACCAGTTAGGCAGGAAGCATTAAGGCAAGCTCCGGGAAGGCTCTAAGGAACCCCCATTTATGAGGGGGTTACATGATAAAGATCACAGTGATGAGTGCGAGGGGGGACATCCAGGGCAAAGCAGCAGAAGGAATTGAAGAGAGTGTCCAGTCTGGCCAGGGAGGACTTAGTGGCAGCACCATAGACAATGTCACAGTAGTCAAAAAAGGGCAGTATCATCTTCTGAACACTTAACATTTCCATTTAATAAGTGGGCTAGCACACTCCTGGCTGTGTGGTTATAAGGGAATATGCACTTCTCGGGTGATTGCGTGCAGCACCTGGCTATGTCTTGTGCCTAACAACTAACGGAGGCATACATTATTCCCTTATAACTGCACATCTTGTCATGTGTTATCCCTTGCATATTTATTGGTTTATTTCAAAAGTTTCATCAAGAAAAACATGCTGAGCTGCTAACAGCTTATTTCCAGATGCGTCCTGGGTGAAGGGTAATGGAGATATTTCAGGAGAAGGAGGAAAAAAAAAGTATTAACATTATTACATGAATAGGGGCCATATACAGCAATACAGTATATCGAAAGAGCATAATTATAAACATAGTAAGGCAGATCAGTGTAACAGGTAATGTAGCAGATACAAACTGAGTGCAGACAGGCAAGGAGAACTACCCGTATGGGCATAACTGGAGATGAGTGGAGCAAAATGGCCAGGGCAGCACTGGTGTGTGTGTGCAGGGGTGGGGGAGTCAAGAGGCAGAGGGTTAATATGTCATGTGACTTATTATTTATTCCGCTGTTCAAAAATATCTGACGGTCTCCAACAACATCACACTTGTGGAGTCTGGATATCACAGTCTGTTGTCATGATGACCACCGTGATGTCATATCAAGGGAACTATTTAGCCAGACAGTCTGGATGAAAGCTCTTCATATAGCCTTCATGGACAAGTTGAGAAAAAGTACTGCAAAACTTTTGAGAAGAGAAGTGAAGTTAAAAGGGCTTATTATTTAAGCAATAAGGCATGACAGAGTGTGCACAATTGTGGGATAACAGCATGCCTCAGGTAGTGAGGCACGAGGCAGTGCTGAGTACCTTACACACCCGAGAAGGGCTGTTATTCCACAATTACGCACACACTGCTGGACCTTATTATGATTATAAAACAATTCCTCCAATTTGTATTTTAAAAACCTGAGCAATGAGGTTCAGTAAGTTCAGTATATTTGACCTGTATAGTTGTGCTGGAATAACACATGGTCATGTGATCACATCTGACCAATCACAGGTCTTGGTTTCACTTGCCCATTTATAATAAATGTTATTAGCTGAGCAGAGTATGTTTATAAATCCTGTACTGAAGCAGGTACCTGGAGCCCCACTTCCAATTGCAAATGGTGGAGATCACAGAGCAAAGCTGGTGCTGCATTTGGATTGGCCAATACACCCGCATGCATGTTGGTATGAGAATGGATTTTGAGAGGTGTGGCAATGTTGGTCCAATGCAGGTCAATCTGCAAGGGACTCGACAGTGACACGCCAATCATCTATGACACTGTTTCGGGGCTTGCTGTGTGTAAACTGTATGAAGTTCAAAGAAAAGAGCCGCCTGAATCATAGAGCAGCTGTTCCCTTTGATCTGCATAATGCTGCCCAGTGAGCAGAGCTGATTAGCGTTATGATCAGCCTGCTGTGGTCCTCCCAACAAAATGTAAAAACAATGCCTCCCACCCTCTGCTAAGTATCCTTTCCTCCTCCCATTGCTTCCTACTTCCTTCTTAATTTTCCAACACTGGGGTGCCCAATCCCTGGTGCTGGCTAGTACCCCCCACCCTACCTGTTTGCATTGTGTGACACCAGGGAGCCCACCCCTGGTGCTGCCAAACATAACTCAAATGCTGGGGTTCCCAAATCATCAGTGTCAGTACCTGAAACAAAGAAAACTATTTCTCATAGTCTTTTTTTTAATATTTATATATATATACTGCAGAAAAGAAAAAGGTCCATCGATGATGACTGTTACTGCCACTGCCCCTGCTGCCGTTAATTTCTCCCATCCTTACTCCCCCACTTAGCACCTACCACCCCACACCCCTTACCTACCGGGGGTCCAGTGCCATCATTCTTTCTGGACAGAGACACATCTTCACTCTTCAACATCAGACCAGGAACTCGGAAAATCAGGTATGCGGTTCAGTATATTTCAATTTATTTTGAACTTGTGCTCATAACTTGGTGATTTTATAATATATTCCCCCAAAATTTTCAACATGACCCTTTGGGACCCCACCTCATGAACAAGGGCAGTGAAATCCTTCAAATCCAGCCTGAAAGGTTATTTCGTAGTCACTCCGTGAAATCACCTATCAGGTGGGATTTGAAAATTTTAACCTACTGGGTTCACGAGGTGGGATCTTAGTAAGACTATGTTGAAAATGTACGTTCAATATTTTTCAATGCTCATTCACAACTTTGGTAATTTTCAATATCTTGACCCCAAATTTTCAACATAGCCATTTTGTTTCACACCACCTCGTGAATGTGACAGGTGCCATTTTTCAAAACCTGGCCAAAATGTGTTTTTGCACTTGTGGCGTGCAATGATGTTTCGACCAGTATTTTATGCATACAAACATGTGACAAGAGCCAGCAGAAGAAGATGACCCGGCCTATTGTGTTCGCTCAGTAAGTGATGCAGGGTCTGGCCTTACAATTTACGCCAATGAACCTGACCCACAACCGTCCCTCCCTCCCTCTCCTCCTTCTCCCCTTCCTTGGTCCCAAGGGTTCCCTTTGTGCTTATCTCAGGTTCTCTTGAATGCTCCCACTGTCCTTGCTGATATTACCTCCTCTGGCAGCTCATTCCAGGTGGACACCACCCTCTCTGTATAGAAATGCTTCCTTACATCCCTTCTGAATCTCCCCCCGCCCATCAGTTTTAGGCTGTGCCTCCTAGTGGTGCTGTTGTCACTTGTTTTAAAGAGATCCTTCCTTTTCACTCTGTTAATTTCCTTCATGTACATGAAGGTCTCTATCATATCACCCCTCTGCCTTCTCTCTTCCAGGGAGTACATCCCCAAGGCTCCCAGCCTCTCCTCATAGGACCTATCCTGTAACCCCTCAATCATCTTGATTGGTTTCTTCTGGACCCCCTCCAACATGCTGATTTTCTTCTTAAGGTAAGGATGCCAGTACCTCACCCCATATTCTAAGTGTGGTCTTACCAATGACCTGTATAATGGTAAAATAATCTCACTCCACCTACTACTGAACCCCCTTGCAATACACCCTAGCATCCTGTTAGCCTTCGCCATCGCCTTTTTACAGAGAGGTGTGTTTCAGGTCACTCGTAGTCACTACCCCTAGATTCTTTTCCTCTTCGGAAGCAGTTACCTAAGTCCCTCCTATGTAGTACTCTGTCCTAGGGTTCTTGGCCCCTGTATGCATCACTTTGCACTGTTTGGTACTGAAACTAAGTTGCCAGATTCCTGACCATCTCTCTAGTCTGACAAGGTCCTCCCTTACGTCCTGTATCCCCTCCTTGGTGTCCACTTTCCCACAGAGTTGGTTGTCCACAAACAGGCACATTTTGCCTTTGATGCCTTCCCTGAAGTCACTTAGGAAGACATTGAACAACACAGGCCCCAGCACCGATCCCTGTGGGACCCCACTGGTGACCTCCTTGGTGCTGGAGAACTCACCTCCAACCACTACTCTTTGGGTTCTACCGCTCAACCAGTTTTCAACCCATCTTACCATATTCTCCCCCAACCCTAGATCCCTCAGTTTCATTATCAACCTTCTGTGTGGTACAAACTCGAAGGCCTTGTTAAAGTCCAGGTATTTGATGTCCACCACCTGGCCTTTGTCCACTGCCCTCGTGACCCAATTGAAGACCTCAGCCAGGTTCGTTTGACACAATCTGCCAGCCATAAACCCGTGCTGTCTTTCATCCTGTAGACCATTCTCCGCCATGTACCTCACCAGTCTTTCCTTTAGTATGGTCTCCATGAGTTTACATACTATCGAGGTCAGGCTGACTGGTCTATAGTTATCTGGGGCATCCTTGGGTCCACTCTTCTGGAGTGGTATCACATGTGCCATTCTCCACTCCAGCAGCACCACTCCCGACTCCAGAGATCTATTGAAGAGAACAGCCAGTGGGCCTGCCAGATCCTCCGCTAACTCTTTCAGCACCCTGGGGTGTATTTTATCTGGCTCTGGGGATTTGTCCACTCTCAGAGCCACCAGCCCCTCCCTCACTCTTTCAATCCCAATTACCCCTATAGCTTTCCCCCTGTTCCCTCCCTTCTTCTCCCTGTTTGTGGCACTGGTCCATCCTTTTCCTTTGTAATGGGACCTCTGCCAAAATGCTGCAACCTTCACCCCTTAGTCTTCAACCTCACCAGGTTGTCATTGAACCATGGTGACCTCCCTCAGTAAATCAAGGATCCTACACAGAGAGGGTTAGAGAGAGCTTGTCATGATCAGGAGGGGTCATACAAAAACTATGTTGAAAAGTTAGGGTCAAAATGTGAAAAAACAACTAAGTTATGAAGAAACATTGAATTGTTCCAATGTTTACTCATAACTTTATGTTTGCAGATTTTGGCCTCTAATGTTCACTGTATCCCTTATGTTACTCCACCTCCTGAACATGACAGGTGCTATTTTTCAGATCCCCTCCAAAACATGTTTTTGCAGTCGCACTGTGAAATAACTTATTGGATAGGATTTAAAAAATTCCACCTACCTTGATCATAACGTCAGGTCATTAAAAGACTGTTGGAAATTTGGGGTAAAAATGTGGGGCCCACTAAAAATTAGATATCGTCTCTCAGCTGGCCTATCCTGGGTAAATACAATCTAAAAATGTGTAACAGTAGGAACACCACTGACATTGAGATACTGCATCTCATCTGGTCTGTCCTGGGTAAATATTTAGTAAAAATGTGCAAAAGCAGGACCCCAGTACAACACAGCCCCCACTGAACTGTACATCTGTGCTGCTTTATCTTGAGAAAAATACAGCGTAAAAGTTTTCCCCACTTTCTGGTCAATGTTCTTTTACTCAGCGCTGTACATCTGTGAAAGGATATTGATGAACTGCTCCATTGCAAATATGTCGATCTGTGGGACTGTTTTGCCCTCTGGTTGGAGCCATTTAATGAGAAGTTTCTCTGAGTTGGGTGAAAGCTTCTCGAGAATTGTGGGCTGAGTTGTACTTCAGGGACTGGAATCTCTGCCTGTAGATCTCTCCCGAGATGTCATACTATTTAAGGATTTCTCTTTTGACAATGTAATAGTTTTCTGACTGCGTAGTGTCCATATTACTGTAGGAAAGTTGGGATTTACCTGTCTGATAAGGTACCAGCCTGATTGCCCATTGCTTTTCTGGCCATTGACAGGCTCCGGTGACCCTTTCAAAAGTTGTCAGGTATGCTTCGATATCATCCAAGGGATGCAACTTTGTAAGTTTAAAGTCTTTTTAAGTTGTTTGTGTTTTGTTGCTCTGCTGGACCTGTGCCAGATACTCCAGCTTTGATAGCTTGTAAGGCATCCAACCATCGCTGCATCTCTTCTTTCCTCTGCTGCTCCTGTCACAGCATCTCTTTTCTCTGCTTCTCCATCTCTCTTTGTTGTATAGCCCACCACTTGAAGAAGGCAGACAGGCTTTTAGGTTCTGTCCCTGCCTGTTCTTCCATCACTGATTCCGGCTGCACAGTCTCAGTTTGGACTTTTGTTTCTGCTTCTAGTTTGGCTGCCATTCTTCTGGTACTCACTCCTGGGCTTGCTATTTCGAGATCCATGCATTTGTTCTATGCTTCCCTGGTACCAGTTCTAGCACCCATGCACAAAACTCCTGGCTTTGAGTATGCACAGCATAAATCCCACTTTGTCTGATATCAGCTGCCGTTGAGGCACAGGTCAGGAAGCACAGGCAAACCAGGAGAAGTAACAAAATTCACAAATAACATTTTATTATTATCAACAACAATAAAATAAAAAATAAAATTGTGCAGGATAGCTCTTATACATGCAGTTTAAATAAAACAAAGTTCCTCGTCTGATGTTATCTCTAAATCATAATCACCCACGCTCTCTTTCACTCTAACAAAAGATTGCTCTTTTTATATATAATGTCTTTTCCTGGCAATTAACTTCTGCAATTTGAGCTCATTAAGATACATCACCTGTTTCTCACAAAATGTACCAGAACTTTGTCAATTTCTTTCCTGCAGGTGCAACAAAATAGAACACTGTGTCCCCTAACCGATCTCCTGTTAACAACTCCACAAAATGAGCTTGTGGCGGTTAAACTGCATCTCAAGGTTAACCCCTAAGTTCCAAATAGCTTTTAGCAATCATTAAAAAAAATAGCTGTACTGTATACATTTGCAAACCAGGTTATCCCAGTTTCACATAAATAGTTTCACACAACGATTCACATATACTTTTTAACCACAGAGAAGTAAGGGAGAAAGAAAGAACAGAAACAGCAAGAGAAGGCCGGGGGTGTGGGACCTTCGGAGTGGCCAGTTCCTTAGGTGCCAAGGGAAAATTTGGTTGAGCAATCAGGCAGGCAAGAAATAGACAAGCGGCACAATAGGAAAGGATGGAGCAGATTTCTACTTTTAAGTCTTTCTGCATAACAGATAGGACAAGGTCTTACCCAAATCTGTTACACACAGATACAGAAGGTTGAGAGAGGACATGATCACGGTGTTCTGAATACTAAGGGGGATAGATAGGATAGAGTATACGCAGATACAGAAGACTGAGAGGAGACACAATTACAGTGTTCTGAATTATAAAGGGATAGACAGGGTGGTGTATACACAGATGTCTGAGCTGGTGAGTGCAAGCAAAATTAGAGGGTATACACTCAAACTGGGGGGAGCAGGATACTGGTGTTAGTAAGGCACAGGTCAGGAAGCATAGGAAAACCAGGAACAGTTATAAAAGTAGCATTTTATTATTTTTAATTACAATAAAAAAATTGTATAGCATGATTTTTAAACATAGGCATTTCAGACAAAACAAAATTTTTTCTCTAAGGGTATCTCTAATTCTAAATTTCAGTCTCTCTCTCTCACTCTAACAAAAGATTGCTCTTTTTATAAGAAATCTTGGCCTGGCAATTAACTTCTTCATCCTGCTTGCTTTAAGAGATATCCTGTTTCTCACAAAATGTATTAGAACTTCGTCAGTTTCTTTCCTTGCAGGTGCAACAAAATAGAATATGGTATCCCAGAACTAATCTTCTATTGACAACTCTGCAAAAAGAGTTTGTGGAGGTCAAACTGCATCTCAGAGTTAACCCCTTAGTTCCAAATAGCTTTTTGCAATAATTTCAACAATATAACTGTATACATTTTCAAAACAAGGGATCCTAGTTTCAAACAAAGATTCACATATATTTTTGTAATGGCATGGGGTCATAATGTCATGGACTAAACTGCGCACATCAAAACTGCACACGACAACAGTGGTAGCACATAATGCTGACTGCAAAACAATTGCTGCACACCCGAAAGGTCTTTTTTTGTTTTGTGGGGGGCTTATCAGTACAGTGCCCATGGTTCTGAAACCATGAAGTGACATAGTCAAAACTCCAAATTCTTGGTTCCATGAAAGAAACTGCACAGAATGTTGTCCATACAAAGAAAACAATACAAAACACAACTGACAGCTTCAGCTTTTATTCAGGCACAGTTAAATAGGGATCCTTTAGAGGTATGAATATGATTTATGAAAATAGAGACATTTCAAACAGCTGCAGATAAGTAATCAGTTCCCGTCCCCTTTAAACCAACAGAGAGAATTATGATCAGTTTTAAGTACAATGTGTACTCCTAGCAAACAAAACTTAAAGGGCTCCATGGCCCACTTTCCTGCAAGGCATTCCTTTTCAGTGGTGGAGTACCTTTTCTCTCTGTCATGCAGTTTCCTACTGATATATAGAATGAGATGTTCCTACCCATCTATATTCTGACTCAGGACTGCACCTATGCCTACCTCTGATGCATCTGTTTGTAATAAAAAAATTGTTTCTCAAAATCTGGGCTTCTTAAAACAGGGGCTAAACATAATGCAGCCTTGATGGCCGAAAAGCTTCATCACACTCTGGGAACCATTTCACATTATTCTGGCACTTTTTCTTCGTGAGTTCAGTGGGGGGGGGGGTAGCTAATTGGACAAAGTTGGGAATGAATCTCTGATAGTAACCAGCCAGCCCTAAAAAATAACTGACTTATTTCTTTGTTCAGGGACAGGACTGTTATAGCTATAGCTTCTGTCTTAGAAATCTCTGGCTTTACTTCTCCATTTCCCAAAACATAGCCAAAATATCTGGTTTTCTGCATGCCCAATGCACATTTGGTAGGATTAATGGTCAGACCTGTCTTTTTGATAGACTGGATAACTGCTTGTAGGCATTCCAGGTGGCTTTTCCAGTCTGGACTGTATACTACAACATCATCCAGTTAAGCAGCACAATAATCAGTGTGAGTAGCTAAAATTACATCCATGTACCGCTGAAATGTAGTGGGTGTGCCATGTAAACCAAACAGCATGGTGGTGAACTCATAGAATCCAGTAGGAGTGGCAAATGAAGTTTTGTTTCTGGATTCTTTAGCTGGGGGAGTTTGCCAGTAACCCTTGGTGAGATCGAGGGTACTGATGTACTTGACACATCCCAGTCTGTCCACCAAATCAGTCAGTGTCAGTGGCTCAGCAGGTTGTACACTCACCTCTGAGACTGGAAGACCAGAAGGCTGTGGGTTCTATCCCCACACCAGGCACTTGGGTCAGTCCTAATACTGACACTGTAGTGCAGCATGAGGGGGGTGCTGCACTCCTGAGGTGCCGTCTTTCAGATGAGAAGTTAAACCGAGGTCCCATCTGCCTGTTCAGGTGGATGTTAAAGATCCCATGGCACTTCTCGAAAAGAGTAGGCGAATATTTTATTAAGAGAACAAAAACAAATAACATGCAGAGTATACATATCCACACTTCTAATCTGGAAGTAAATAAAAAGAAGGTAAAAAACATACTATCAAAAAAACACACAGTATTACTTCATACCAATAATAAACAAGCATTTGTCAATGCCGAATGTTGTCTTGCTAGCATTGGCATTGCTAGTGCCGGAGTTAGAGATGCATAATAGGAATGGCAGTAAAGTATTGAAGTGACACCAACCCCACCACCACCCTGTAGAGATTGACAGGCATTGGAGTGTGCCTTTGGGTTTTCAGCTATAATGCTCATGCCATTGTACCTCACCGTACCCTGTAGACACTGACAAGTGTTGTGGTGTGCTTTGGGGTCTTTGGGCGCTATACATACTCTATTACATAAGGAAATACGAAGAGGTGGGTGCAGTATAGGAGAATGGGGTGAACTTTGTGGCCGAACACTGCAAGGCACACCACGATGCCTGTCACTGGCTGCAGGGTGGGGGTGTGGGTGTAATGGCATGAGCATTACAGTCGATGATCCCAAGTCACACCCCTGACGCCAGTCCCGGTGCTGCAGTTGGAAACCCTAACACTGTAGTCGTGTGTTGGTATTTTCACTCCAAATTTTCAACATGGGCTTTTTGTGACCCCACCTCATGAAGAGCAGCACAATCAGTTTGTAAGCTGAAAGGTGGTTTTGCACAGCAGCTATGCCATTTGGCGACACAGGGATGAAAACACATTTTGGGCAGGAATGTGAAACATGACAACTGTATTGTTCATGAGGAGGCATACAAAAATGGCAATGTTGAAAATCTGGAGTGAAAAAAATGAAAAATTGGTGGAATTATTAGCATGCATAGAAACTGCGCAACACACATCCGTAACCCAATTATTTGTGGGAGTATTTTAGCCACATTTTCAACATAGCTATTTTGGGACCTCCCCCCTCATGAACAGTGGTGCTGTGATTTTGTTAATGTGTCCCAAAAGGTGATTTCTCACAGTGACCATGCCATTGTGCGCCACAGGTGCAGAAACGCATTTTGGGCAGGCTGTGAAAAATGACAGCTGTACTGTTGATAAGGAGGTGTGAAAAAATGGCAGTGTTGAAAATCTGGCATGAAAATATTGCAAATTTGCGAAGTTACAATGATGCGTGGAAACTGTGCAACACACACTTGCAACACAGTCATTTAACAGACTTTCGCCACCAGATTTTCAACATAGGCATTTTAAGACCTCTGCTCATGAACAGTGTCACTGTAATTTCCTCAAACTGTCCTGAAAACTGATTTTGCACAGCGACTGTGCTATTCTGTGCCCGGAACTGCGAAAACACATTTCGGCCAGGATGTGAAACATGATAGCTGTACTATTCATAAGGAGGTGCAGAACAATGGCAATGTTGAAAATCTGGAGTGAAAATATTATAAATTCGTGAACATACGAGCGTGCATGCAAACTGCGCAATGCACGCTCATAATACAGTCATTTTATGGAGTATCGTCACCAGATTTTCAACATAGGCATTTTAGGACCTCTACTCATAAACAGTGTCACTGTCATTTTTGTAATCTGTCCCAAACACTGATTTCCCACAGCGACCGTGCTATTCTGCGCCGGAAGTGCAAAAATACATTTCAGCCAGGATGTGAAAAATGACAGCTGTACTGTTCACAAGGAGGTGTGTAAAAATGCCAATGTTAAAAATCTGGCATGAAAATATTGCAAATTCACAAAGTTATGGGCATGCGTAGCAACTGCGCAATGCACGCTCATAAAACAGTCATTTTTTGGATTTTTTCCACCAAATTTGCAACATAGGCTTTTTGATAGCTCACCTCATGAACACTGGCACTGTCGTTTCGTTAATCAGTCCTGAAAGGTGATTCCGCATAGTGACCGCAAAATCACCTTTTGGGGTTGCATAATGCCATGACAGTGACAGAATTCATGAGGAGGGGTCCCAAAAACCCCATGTTGAAAATTTGGTGCCAAAATTCCCCAAAATGCCTGAGATATGCATCAATGTTGCAAAAACCCTATTCATTCCATTATACAGCTTATCAGCATTTCCTCAGTTCGCAGTTGGCTTTGAAGAGTGCAGACGTGTTCCCAGTCCACCGAAGATCGTCGCGCTGGACTCCAGAGGTAAGTATGGGGTGAGGGGGGTGTGGGGAGGCAGAGTGCGCAGAGGGTGGACTTGGGTAGTGGGGGGGGAAGGGAGACGGCGAGGGACCTTTTTTCCACTGGGTAAAAAAGAAAAACATTGAGGGACAGTTTTTTTGGTTTTACAGGGTATTTGGCACACTGGGGTGGGCTTCCAGCATGCCACCCAAGTGTTTCTTTGGGGGGGATGCAGTAGCCGACGGGGGATTGGGCACCCCCATCGGCATATATGGAAGGGGAGTGGAGGACACGAGCCGAGGGGATTAGGCACCTTTGGCACAGAAGAAGGGAGGACATCACACCAATGAGAAGTGAGGCTCCCCGTCGGCAGATCTAACTGGAAAGGGGAGAACTGAAGCCGGCCAGAGTTGGAGCCCGTCGGCAAGAAAAGCATTTTTGGCAGGCGCATGATGCCGAGGATTGGGCACCCTCGGCACACAGTAGAAATGGGAAGGGGACATTATAGCCGGACGGGGTAGGCTCCCCCGTCGGCATTGTGACAGGCGGCGGCAGTCACTGCTGCCATGTTGCCTGCATATTGGGAGTCTTGATGTGGCCACGCTGCATTAAAGCTTTGCTGTCATTGCAGCGGACCTTTTCTCAGATGTTGTGGCTGCATTAGATATGCAGGGTGTCGGCCCCTGCTGCTGGCTGATTACGGAATGAGGAACGCACCTACTGATGCGTGCCCTGCATTCGGCCAACAGTGACCGCGCCTCCAAATCTGCTACTACCACAATATGTTGGCTGCGCATGCACAAGCCAACATAAAAAAACATAAGACAGTAAACAGCAAACATATTCCTGTACTACTAACTGAAAAAATAGAGAGTGACCTAATGCATATAATCTTCAAAGTAAAATAAATAACAGGCCAAAGGTTCTCAACCACAAAAATTAGGAGTCCATTCATAGGCGAAACCTGAATGTATGCATGGCAGAAAGCCAATAAACTAACCTTTAACCTACCCAGTCAATGCCCTTCCAATACTGTTTGCAAAGGTTATCTCCAAACTGTGTATATTCATACTGACAGACTTTATCCACTTCATTCTGTAACATAAATACAATATCATTCAAGGGGGCCACTTCCCCTGTAAAAAAGTACAGCAGCGGGCCTGGCAAATGACCCATGTGGTGCAGGCCAGTATCACGTACACCATACTCCGGTTCCACGTGAGCCATGTTGCGGTAAGTTGACCATACACCAATATTTCGTATGTCGGCTGTCTAAAACATTTCATATTCCAAAAAGCATCTAACATTGCCCAAAGGGTTTAATGAACACACAATCAAAAAATAAAAGTTGCATGGTTTCTAACTGATTAACACACCCTGTGACCAGGCACATCCGTTCCCCCATTTCCTTATGTTTGTGGTTGGCTCGGACATTTTATTTCCCATGCCCGCATAATCACAGTGTCTTTCATTTTGGGAGGTATACGTTTCTCTAACATAGCAGCCATAATGTATTTATCCTGTACATGTGGACCAGTGACAAGCACAGGATCCTCAAAATAACATTTCTGAAAAACCTCAGAGTAAAACTGTTTCCGTGGTACATCCTGAAACCAAAGGGGGTCTATCTTCCACAGACATACATATTTCAAACAAGCCTGTACATGTTCTGGCAGGCGTTTTTAACCCACTCCCCATTTCCCTGCTCCCCATGCCATTACAAAACCTGTCTGCCATTGTTTTGCTGCTGAGGTCCATAACCTTGTGGCCCCACTAAAGAGGGACTTAATGTTACTATAAAAATAGATACTGAAGAAGAATACAATAGGCTGTATCATGTTAAGACTCCCTTCTTGCCATGTTCTATAAGTGTGACACTGTTTAACCGAATTCAGTCTGTTGCCGCTAACTGGAAAAATAAGCCTAACCGTTTTACATGCATATTGAAAGGTAATAGAAATATGTGCGCTACATGTGAGAAAAATAGGGACAATAAGAGTCCTTAGTAAAAAATCTGTTTTTGTCTCATCATATTCCAAGACTTCCATCTCTGCACTTTCGGGTGAGCTATAGCCAGCTTATGCTCCCAATTTTGTTGTGCAGCAAGACGCTCTCCAAAATACAACCCCAAGATTTTTGCACTCTGTTTTGTGACAGGAATAATATAATCTATGGGGATCTCTGCCTTTTCAAGTGCTAAGTCCTGGCACTTATTCTTATTTAGACCAATTCCAGATAATGCTGTATGTCGATCAAAAGTACTAAGGGCTCTTCCGCCGGAGGCTAAATCAGCTACTGTCACTACACTGTCATCTGCATAGGCAGACATTTTACTCAAACCAATACCAGACTAGTTAGTGATAGCAAGTATCTGAGTATCATCCACTATTTCACTTAATAGGGGGTCCAAACTAAAAACGTACAGTAAAGTACTCAAAGAGCACCCCTGTCAAACCCTTGTCTCACATGCAAGAAAGGACACAAATGTCCATTCACCAGTGGATGAACTTGTGCTTCATCATATAACAGATGTATTAAACCAATGAATGCATCTGGAATACTAAAATGTTATAAGGTTTGCCAAAGGTATTCATGATGTCCTGAATTGAAAGCAGCTTCCTGATCTATAATTCGTAAGTAGCCATCAAGGGTTAAATCCAAGCCCTGTTCCGCTACCTCCCTAACAAAAATCAGATTCTGTGTAATGCTGTGACCAGGGATCGCACAAGTCTGAGCCTCTAACAACAGGATCTTAGCAACACTTGCCAGGCGTACTGTAATCACGTTCGCTAAAATTTTGTAGTCAGAAGTCAATAAAGTTACAAGGTCTCCAATTTTTTAAATCCATGGGGTCCCCCTTCTTTAACTACCCGCTCCCGCATGCTGTGTCCCAATGTATCTGCATGTTGTGCGGCTCTAAAAGACTTCTTGCAACATAGGTACTAGATAGTCTGACAAGAGCATGTAAAATTCACTTGGAATGCCATCCAGTTCTGGTGCAGTATTCGTGGACAAGGACCTGATGGCATTCTCAATTTCAGTCCAATGAAAAGGTTCACAAAGCTGTTTTTGATCTACTGGTAACACTTGGAGAAGGACAACCTCTGTCAAGAGGTTGACATTGTCATTCCAATATCATGAAATTTATGAGCAATGTGGCATTGCACCGTGGTCCTGATAGAATCCATATTGGTAATACTATTGCCCGTCTCGTCCTTTAATGCTGTTATCACCCTACCTGTGTGACTGTCAAAAGGGTTAACATGAAATTTAGAACCCTGTGTACCAAATCTTTGTTCCATTATTAAAGAGTGCTCCCGATGATACTGAAACTGGAACATTTTCTCCTTAACTTCTGTCAGTTGTGTAGACAAATCTGTCCCCGTGTCCCTTATTTGCATCAGTAAACACAGGAATCGTGCTCGCCAGCCCAAGTACATGCTATATTGCGACCTAGCCAATTTCTGCAAAATATGCGTTAAAAGATGTTTAAGGTCCCTTTTTGTGTCCTCCCACCACTCCAAGGGGAAGCCATATAAAACCCGAACAGATCTAGCCTGCAATAATTCAACAACTTCTTGTTTAGCCTTATCATTGTTAAATACAGTCATATTCATTCACCAACATCCACGCCCCATCTGGGCATGTTTAGACAAAGCCACCGTGGCCCATATGGCAACATGGTCTGATTATTCCAAAGACAAAATCTGTACTGCCTTAATGGGTGTGCTATTGGGCACAAACCAGAAATCTATCCTGGATGTGAGCACACCTCTATAATAGGTATGTTCAGGTGTAGTGCCTAATATGTCATATACATCCTGAAAGCCAGATCTCTGAAGTATAGTGTTGAACAAATTTGTGTCACAGCTTATCTTCTTTGTTTTCCTCCCCCAATTCCTTTTGGCCAACCCACAGTTAAAATCACCCCCCCCCATAAAGTGAGTTTGGAACTATGGAGATATGGTTCCAGTAAATAGAGCAGTTTTGTTCTGTTCGCCTCTCCTTGAGGTGCATAAACATTAATAAGTAGCAGGGGATTTCTGCGCATACATGACATCCACAATCATGGCTCTACCAGGACAGATGTCTACCACTTTTACAACTGAAAATAAGTAACCCTTAAAAAGGAAGCCTAAATGAGAACACGTCTCCTCCCCAATTGACCACAAGCATGGCCCCTCTCTCCATTCTTTTTGTGCCCATGTCATGTCTGCAGTGGTATGCAATCGAGTATCCTGTAAAAAAAAAAATTCCCTTATATGCCATGCAATATCGAGAAAGTGACCTGTCTCCTAGCCCCAGCTTTTATACTGTTAATATTACAAGTAATGATATTAAGTTCAGCCATTGTCATAAAAAGAAGAAAGAGAAAGGAAAACATAAGCAGAAATATAAATCAATCAGGTCTTTTTAGTTTTCTTCCTTTTTTGGGATTTCTTTGTGTCTGGCACAGTACTATCCATTTGGGTTTCTGCTTGAGAGGAGGCCACCGAAGAGACCTCAGAATCTCCGTCAGATTTGACCCACTCCTCATCCTGTAGGACAGCATACTGGTTATGCATCTCGATTGTTTCCTCCCCCTCCCCCCCGAAGCACAGTGGGGCAAGGAGGCTGATGTGCAGATCTGGATATTGTAACCATTTTAAAAGTACCCCCCTTTAGAGTCACAGAGGCGTGGGGGGGGGCATTAAAGGTGCCACTGTTGACTCTCATTGAGATGACTGAGGAGTGGTACCAATGGTCTCCAGAAGTGTATCCTGTGAATCCAAGACCTTTGTGGGCACTATGTTGGCTGCAAGGTCAGGTTGTGCTTCGCACTCCCGTTCAGGAACTTCTAATGCAAGGGGGGTCTGAGGGGATGATGTAGCAGGGGTAGCAGTGTGCTTCCATACCAAAGTTCACCCAATTTCACTGGTTTCCTGTCCACCTAGTCTGGAAGGACCAGACACCACTGGGCCAGTAATCAGTTTTAAGCAGTCTTTTTGTGCCTTGGTCACATATAGATCTTGTTCAGCCCGTAAGGCTGTGTCCAGACTATTACAAGAGGCCCAAGCGCAAGTGCAGAAGGTATGTCCCTGTTCCTCACTGAGGTCACACCTCATGGGGCTAGGATATTGCACACTAGTGTGACCCACAATCCCACACAGACCACACTTCAACTTCTTGCAGGCGTTACTCAGGTGGCCAATATCACTGCATCTATAGCAGGCCCGGGGCTGTCCAGCATAAAATACCACTCCTCTGTCTCTCCCCAAGAAAAAACAGTTGGGCAGATGCTGTACTTCACCATTGAGCTGCTTCAGGGTAACCTTGTAATGCCTACCCCTGGTCCTAAAAATGCTCATCTTCCAAAATTGGCTCTGAATACCCATTAATATTGTACCTTTGTTTCAGGCAACAAGTAATATCTGCCACGTTGACCCCCTGATTGCGGAACAACACTGTGATCTGCTTGAAGGAAGGCTTTGTCGGGGGAATATCAACAAAAGGATGCCACAAAGGGGTATTTTTAAGGAGCAGATACTGTTTCCAGAAACGCTGCAAACCTGCAGGATGTTTAAAATTAATATCAAACAGAGCGTCACCAGGGATGTGAATCAATGCATATATCCTGTATGCGTAGAATTTCATACTGTCCTTAATTAAGGAATGGCCAACAAACAATCTGTCCTGGAGTTCTGCAAGACCACCCTGGTACTTTAAGCGAACTGCATTTCGTTGCTTAGCTGGCTCAGATGCCAGTCTGACATTTTCAGAAAATAATCATTCCCTGGCATTGTGCCATATGTTGACAGGGCGGGGCTGGCTAGGTTTAGCTGCCCCATCGTGTCCTACGTACCCCTCACACGGGGCAGATGTTGGAATACCTGGATCCATAGTAGACTTAGTTGTACTAACTGGGTTCTGTACGGTATCAGCTGTGTCTTGGGCCACAGGAGCACCCTCTTCCCCTTCCAGCTCCATAATCCCTTGCAAAAGGCCCTGCAATGCAGGTGTGTCTTGCTGTTCAGTCAGTTGTTCAGTACCACCACTGGACTGGCCTGGAGAAATTTGGGAAGGTGTTGTTGTTGTTTGTAAAGGCTGCAAATCTTCCCCCTCAGTGGCTGCCAAAGGACATTCTATGGAGGTTTCAGATGTACCAGGGTAATTAGCTTCCCAGTGTTGCCCACTTGAAGATTTCGACCAACCAGCATCCTCCAATGCTGTGGCTACCCAAGGCGTGGTCCCCTTATTCAGACCTTCAGGGGACAAGTTTCCCATGCCCCTCCTTGTATCCAGAAAAGCTGCATTAGCACCTCCCATTTTTGCTGCTGTTCCCCATATGGAAATTTCTTCAGCCCTTTTTTCCCCTCCTGTTGTGCCAATGGTAAGCTTCGCTTGCCTGAAAATATGACCAGTCCCAGACTCTATAGGGCTGGGTTCAGAGGGAACCCAAGAAGACCTGTGAGATGTCTGTGTCTTAATCCCATCCTCCTCATTGACAATAATGGAGGGGGCAAATCCCATAGTATGGTCAGTATCAAAAGAGGGCACAGTACCTGTTGTTTCAGGCTGCTAAAGTTCAGTAGCCGGTACATCTGTATTCTTTGATTCTGAACTGGGAGCCCGGTAATCCACTACCATCTCCTCAGGGGAGGGAGCGTCGGTCATCTGCTGTGTAGCTCCAATGGGTCCGCCGTCATTCATCCGCCATAGTGCTTCCTATAAGTTCCCTCTATGTTCCGCATAGTGCTGGTCTTCCTCCACAAGCAAAGCTTCCAATTTAGCTGCTGTACTGTGCTGTGTATCCTCAGGTGCCATGTCTCCATGCCACAATCGTTCGTTCAGAACAATCAAGCGATCCACTCCAGGTAGATAAACTTAAAATCTTCCTTCCTCTTCTATCTGTAGACTTGTTTTTTGGTTGGTCTCCATGGGCTCCACGGCCAGGGTGGAGACCCGTTCCCCAGCCTCCCCAACGTCCGCACAGCTCGGGGTGAAGAAAATAGAGGCCATCCAACTACAGCCACAGTGCCCTCTACTAGACAGTAGGGGAATTACCCCGGTGTCCTGGCCAAATTTTCCCCATTCACTAATAATACCACCAACAGCTTAATCTGGATCAATTTTAGGTGGTTACCATCTGTATCCCCCCCCAGTCGCCCCTGAAAAAGGGACTTCTAGTCTCAGTGGGCCTACCAGGTCAACAAAATTAATTAAATAAATAAATAATCTATCCTGGGCATAGGATAATGGTCAGATTCGAACACTTGATTAAGTTTCCTAAAATCAAGGCAGATTCTTACACCCCCTTCTTTTTTATTTACAGTTATCATTGGCGATGACCAAGCAATTCTCAACTCTTCTGTGATACCCAGCTCTTTCCTGTTCTGTATTTCCTTAACCATGTCTGCTCTTACCTGCTCTGGTAATCTGTATGTCTTTTGTCTGATAGGGCGAGCATTCCCTGTCACTACTACATGCTCGACCCCTTTTGCTCAGTCTGGCACTGTGGTAAAAAGTACTGTTAAATGTCTTTACCAAGTTATGAATTTCCGTGGTTTGTTCAAAGGTTCAGGAAACATTCAGCTTTACAGTATCAGCAGTTCCAGTTTGATCCAGTTTGTCATAAACTACATTATTATCTTTTGTAGAAGTTTCTGGTAAAACTAACAAAGCAGCCTTTGGTGATTTTTAACCCATTTCTAGAGGAGGTTAGTATGACATATCTTGGTAGGATTTTTCCTATCAGGGCTCTCAATTTCATAGTTAACTGTGCCAGTACGTCTAAGCAATTTATAAGGCCCTTGCCACTTCGTTAACAGTTTATTTTCTGTAGTGGGTAACAGTAGCAAGACCTTTTCCCCAGGCTCAAAATGTTTTCTTTCACCCCATGCTCATAATATGTCTTCTTGATTACTATGGGCAATTACAACATATTTTGCCAACTTCTTTTTCAGTGCACAAACGTAAGACGTAATAGATTTTTTCTGAGTAGGATGATCTACACATGTTTCTTTTATTACATCTAGTGGCCCTCTAGATTATCTACCATACAGCATTTCAAATGGTGAAAAACCTGTTGATGCTTGTGGCACTTCTCTATAAGCAAAAAGCAGGTAAGGTAAGTATTGGTCCCAATAGTTTCCTTCCCCTTTTACAAACTTTTTGACATGCATTATAGGGTTTGGTTAAAATGTTCAAGAAGACCATCAATCTGAGGGTGATAAGGGGAGGTTCTTATGGCAGTGATACCAAGTAGTCAGTACAGCTCCTTCAGCAATACAGGACCAAAATTACTACTGGGATCAGTAATGAATTAATTTCTTTAGGTATACCCACCTGGCTGAACATTTTGGCAAGCTCTACTGTCATTTGGGGCTGTGACAGTACACGTTGGAACTGCCTCTGGGTATCACGTAGCATAGTCACATACTATCAAAATGAATTGATTACCCTTATTACTTTTGTCTAAGGGGCCAACCACATCCATTGCAAGTCTCTCAAAAGGCATGTCTATCAAGGGTAGGGGCACCTTGTCTTTTTAAGTCACGGGGGCTACTTTCTGACATTCAGCACAAGACCTGCAATAGGTAACATCTTCGTGAATCCCAGGCCAGTAAAATCTGTACAGCAATCTGGCGAAGGTGCGGTCCCTCCCTAAGTGACCAGCCATAGAAATATCATGTGCTATCTGTAACGTCTCAGTTTTATACTGTTTGTGATATAACCAATTGTTCTATCTGTTTCTGTGTCTGATGTTTAACCCAAACTCTGCAGAGTAGCCCTTTTTAAACATACATTCACCCTGTTTTTGTTTCACCCCCAGCTGCTTAAAATAACATTGGAGAGAAACATCCTTAGTTTGTGCTGAAAAAATAATCACAATCAGTTATCAGTTTAGTTTCAGCATTTTCACATATTAACCCCTTATGTCCTTCAGTCTTTTGTTGCCACTGTTTCTTCTGGCATCTTCTTTCTTTCCTGGATTTCCAGATCTTGGAGCTGGGCTCAAACAAGTCCAAGTCAAAATCACTGAAAGGAAAAGTGTCCCCACCACCTGAGACTTTCTTTGCCTGTGCTCTTGTCATCACAGCTGCTGAAACTGCAGGTTTTGCTCCTTCTGTGATTAACTCTGTAAATCCTGGAAAGTAATTTCCAATAATCACAGGTACAAGTAACGTAGGTACTATCCTCCACTTTCATGTGGTGTGACATCCCATCAATGTTCAGAGTCACTTGGGTGGTGGGATAGTATCGAGTGTCCCCATGGATGCAACTGACACCAGTACCTGGTCCTTTTGCACAGTGTTTTCCCAGCACTTCAACAAGTGCAAGAGTCTTTTTGTTTCCTGAATCAGTCAGTCTCTTCACAGTATTATCTCTCACCTTAACTTCTGTTAAATACTTGCTCCAATTTGCTAAGGCCAAAATCTGTTTCATTGCTACCCTCCTTATTTTTATGGCGATTTCTTGCACTATGGCCTGGCTTGTTACAGTTTTAGCAAATAAGTTTTTGTCGCTGATCTGGAGTTAAATCAGGAAAAAGATGGTATTACCGGTCCTTCTTTATTTTATTTATTGAAATTTTGAATTAATACCTTTGAGCAACAGCTCTTTACATAGGTTCCAGGTCAAAAGAAAAACATCATCATGATAACAATTACAATAGCTGGTAGATTGCAAGTGCAAGGCATACATTAGTGTTGGAGACTTGATTAGTGGCCTTTGCTAATCAAAATGAAAAAATGATTAGCAACTGGTCGAAGCTAATTAGCAGTGGGAGGTTCAGAATGTAAGGGAGATAGCTGAAAATAATGAAAAATAGTGCCATTCGCATGTTTCAAGCCCTGCGGTCCTGGAAAAATTCAGTTAGCACCTTGATTCACAATTGCTGGTTTTTGATTCGCAAATTGCAATGCGAACCCGCTTATTTTATGCCTTGAAGTGTCACCAGACCTGAATACATCTAGGTAGAATACAACAAAAGCCATAGATCCACTGAAAAAATACAGATTCAAATTGAGGTGGGAATAGACACATTGGGATAGGTAAAGGATGGAGACAAGGGGTTTTAAACGAATATACTCCAAACAGACAGTACAATTCATTTAAACAATGGAGGCCGTGTACAAGGTATGCCTAAGTCAGGTAATAGCTAGCTCACTAAGGGTAGGAAGGTATAGCAGGTCAAAAGTGGAGGGGAGAGGTGGACGAGGGGAATGGAAGGAGGTGGGTGAGAGGGAAGGACGTGGGAGGAAGGGAATAGGTGGGGATAATGGGGGAGGGGTAGCAGAGAGTAAGTGCTGAAAGGGTGATAGTACAGTAGGGCAATGTGGGTAGAGTGTGAGACATAAGGTGCAGGTATGGAGCAGGGAGGCAGTCTTAGTGGGAGCAGTCACAGGTAGCCTCAGCGACTAGGCGCTGTTGTAGCAAATATTTGAAGGAACTCAGCGAGGTTGTATTTAAGATATCAGATTACAGTGAATTTGCTCCATTGTGGGGCTCTGTATGTGAAAGCATGCTGTCCTAGTACAATATGGCTCCTTGGGGTTCTGAACATCTGGCTGGAGGAATTTCTTGTAGCTCGCCAGTTTAACGGAGGAGTAAGAAGGGCTTGGACACTGGGTGGCATCATACCAAGGCTGACTTTAGTAGCAATCAGACAGGTTTGAAATCTGAGCCTGCTGTCAAATTGTAGCCAGTTTGCCTGGGAGTAAAGATCACACATGTGGGTCATTTGGTCAGCACTGGTGAGAAGATGGCAGACTTTATTTAAGGCTGTTTTGATGCCCCAGAGGGCTGTGTCCATAGCTGATCCGTATATGATGATGCCGTAGTCAGCAAGTGAGATAACAGAGCTATGAATGGCAGGGTGCAAAGTGTCTGGGGTCCGGTTCCATTTGTGTCTGTAAAGCATACCAATTCTTCTGTTTATTGCCTTCAAGATATTGTCAATAGGCTGGGTGTAGGACAAGGTAGAGTCAATAGTTATACCCAGGTATTTAAATTGTTGGACTAGCTCTAGGGGTGATCCCTTGACATTGGTGATGGTGAGCGGAAAGTTTCTGGGCTTGCTGTGGCTACTGGTGAACATCATGGTCTTAGTTTTTTTGTAGTTCTAGGTAAGCTTCTGGTCAGTAAACCATTTTTCATCATTTTTCAACCTTTCTGAAGCTGGTCCTGAAGTTGCTTTGGTTGTGAGTGACTAGTGAAAATAACGGCATCTTCCACGTAAAGAAGTATGTGGCCATTACAAGAGTTTGGGAGCTTATTAACTAAGATACTAAATAATGGTGAGCCCAGGATGGAACCTTGTGGGACCACGGAGTGTACTGGCCTGCATTCAGAGCGAGCATCTCCAATTTTCACTTGTTGTGACTGGTTGTTTAGGTAACTAGAGAACCAAACGGAGGTGTCTTGGGAAAGTCTGGTGCTGGTGAGTTGTTTGATAAGGAGTGTGTGTCAGTGGCTCAGTAGGTAGCACACTCGCCTCTGAGGCTGGGAGATCAGAGGGCTGTGGGTTCAGTTCCCACATCTGGCACTTGGGTTAATATCCCAGTACTGACACTGTAGTGCAGCATGAGATGGGTGCCACACTTCTGAGGTGCTGTCTTTCGGATGCGACGTTAAACCGAAGTCCCATCTGCCTGGACTGGTGGTAGTTCAGGTGGATGTTAAAGATCCCATGGCACTTATCGAAAAAAGAGTAGAGGAATTTCCCCAGTGTCCTGGCCAAATTTCCCTCATTCACTAAAAAAAAAATACCACCAACAGCTTAATCTGATTCAAGGTCAGTTGGCATTCATCTGTATGCCCCTCCCCCAGGTCATGCCTGAAAATAGACAGGATTTGTCTAGTGCACTTACCCGGTCAACAAAAACTAAATAAAATAAATAAAAAAATAATTAACAGTATCAAAGCCTTGGTTAGGTCTATAAAAGTTGCCCCAACCAAGAACCCTTGTTCCAGTGAGTTATGGATGTGACCCATAAATTCTAGTAAGGCTGTGACAGTACTATGTCCATGCCAAAACCCATGCTATTAGGGTGCATTGCAGTTGATATTGCTTCAAGTATTCCACGAGCTGATCAGCCACAATGTGCTCCAGGGCTTTAGAGAGTGGAGGGAGGATTGAAATTGGGCGGTAATTTCCAAGAAGTGCACAATCACCACTCTTATGCACTGGGGTGACCAAGGCAGATTTCCAGCATTTCGGGAATTATGAGAGGCTGAGAGATAGGTTGATTGTCTTAGTGAGGGGCACAAGAACTTCATCAAGTGCAAGATTTATGAATTGAAGATCTAAGGAATCCCCACTGTGCCTTGATTTCTCAAGTACTTTCTGGAGGTTTCGCCTTCAGAGACAGCGTTGAAATAGAATGGTGGGTGGTGATGTAGTGGGGCTTGGTTCACCTGGTTTCCACCTGTTCGGTCACTGTTGAAATAGGCTGGGGGCACAAAGTTGCTGAGGTCAGGGAACACCCTATTGAATGTGTCAGCGATTATTTCTGGCTCCATGGTTGGGGTTCCATCAAGATTCAGCATGTTGGGGGTAGTCTTAGGGTCTTTCCCTTTGATATCATGGATATTTTTCCAAAATGACCTGCTGTTATTCCAGCTATTTGAGAGGGCATCCTTGTAATAACAGCTTTTGGCCAACCGGATTCCACTGGTGCACTCTTTTCTAGCCTTTTTGTAGTTTTGAATTTTGAATTTGGTTCCTTGTACCACAGGTGATCCCTAGCTTTTAGGAGTTCGATAAGATCTGGAGTCCAGGTCCAAGGGTTGTAGGTCCCATTTACTTTCCTGGTTTTTAAAGGTGTGTGCCTATCACAGACTGCGTAGAACCGACTGATGAAGTGGTCAAGTGCTGTATCAACATTATTCGTGGTATATATTATTGTCTGGTCCTGATTCCGAAGTTCAATTTTTGACTGCTCAAGGTGACCATGAATCAGTACTCCATTGGTAATAGTCCTGGTAGGGGGGTTGCAGCTCTTGTTGGACCAGCAGCATATGACAGGGGACTGGTCACTAAGTCCATCCAGAAGAACAGTGATAGCAGACAAATGCTCTGGTCAGTTGGAAAGCACCCAGTCCAGTAGGGTGCCATTTCTGGATTGGTAGTTTAGTCTGGTGGGGGCCTCCACAAACTGAGCAAAATGAATGGCTGACAGTGTATCCTTGTGGGCTGATGCTGTAGGGGAGAGTCAGTTGATGTTGAAGTCTCCTAGTATTATTATTTCAGAGTGCAGGCACAGCTGTTACTTTGCTGCTGCATGGTCTGTCTGGCCATCTGACAGTCCTCAGCCAAAGAAATGACCTTTTCCCCACTTCCTGGTTGGTGTTCTTTCACCCAAAGCTGCATGTCTGTAGGAAGGATGTTGATGAACTGCTCCATTGCAAATATGTCGATGATCTGTGGGACTGTTTTGCCCTCTGGTTGGAACCATTCAATAAGGAGTTCTGTGAACCGGGTGAAGGTTTCTCATGGATTGTCGACTGAG
This sequence comes from Neoceratodus forsteri, assembly GCA_016271365.2. Lineage (NCBI taxonomy): Eukaryota > Metazoa > Chordata > Ceratodontiformes > Ceratodontidae > Neoceratodus > Neoceratodus forsteri. The sequence goes on along the minus strand of CM028131.1, from coordinate 1,544,064,596 downwards.
TGGTACTTTAGGGACTGGAATCTTTGCCTGTAGGTCTCTCCTGAGATATCTTATCTTTTCAGGAATTCTTTTCCTGTCAGGCAAGGTACCAGCCTGATTGCCCGATGCTGCTTTGGCCACTGGCAGGCTGCAGCAACCCTTTCAAAAGTTGTCAGGCATGCTTCGATATCATCTAAGGGACACAACTTCATAAGTTTAAAGTCTTTTAAGTTGTTAGTACTTTGTTGCTCTTCTGGACCTGTGCCAAAACCTCCATCTTTGACAATTTGCAAGGCATCCATCCATCATTGCTCCTGTTGCTGCATATCTTCTTTTTTCTGCTTCTCTATCTCTCTCTTTATTGTATAGCCCACCATTTGAAGAAGGCAGACAGGCTTTCAGGTTCTGTCCCTGCCTGTTCTTCTTCCATCACTGATTCTTGCTGTACAGTTTCAGTTTGGACTTTTGTTTCTACTTCTAGTTTGGCTTCCATTCTTCTGGTAATCACTCCTGGGCTTGCTGTTGCAGGATCCATACCTTTCTTCTATGCATTCCTAGTACCAGGTCTAGTACCTACGCACAAAACTCCTGGCTTAGAGTTTGCACAGTGTAAATCCCGCTTAGTCTGACACCATCTGTCAGCAAGGCACAGATCAGGAAGCATAGGAAAACCAGGAGCAGTTATAAAATGCTGTGAGGCAAGGGAGTTGGGGGCAGCTCCAGTAGAGTAGATTGGGCTGCGCACATGAGCAGACTTGATAGAGCAATATGGCCTGCTTCTGCTGGCAATTTTTATATGTTCATAAAATGCACAAGTAGCATTTTAATATTTCCAATAACAATAAAATTAAAATAGTACAGAATGGTTTTTAAACATAGGTAGTTCAAACAAAACGAAGTCCTTCCTCTGTGGGTATCTCTAATTCAAAATTTCAGTCTCTCACTCTCACTCTAACAAAAGATTGCGCTTTTTATAAGAAGTCTTGGCCTGGCAATTAACGTCTTTGTTCTGTGCTCGTTAAGAGATATCCTGTTTCCCACAAAATGTATTAGAACTCTGTCAATTTCTTTCCTTGCAGGTGCAACAAAATAGAATATGGTGTTCCAGAACTAATCTCCAGTTGACAAGTCTGCAAAACAGTTTGTGGAAGTCAAACTGCATCTCAGGGTTAATTCCTAAGTTGCAAATAGCTTTTTGCAATCATTTCAACAATACAACTCTATACATTTTCAAACCAAGGGATCCCAGTTTCACACAAAGATTCACATATAGTCCTATAACCACAGATGAGCAAGGGTGAAGAAAAGACATAAACAGCAAGAAACAGCAAGTGAAGGGAGAGAGATAGCGGGGGGTCACGAGACCATTGGAGTGATCAGATCATAGGTCTCACAAGAACATTTTGATTGCACAATCAGACAGACAAGAGACAGAAAGGAGAGGATAGAATAGATCCTTGCTTTTAACTCTTTCTGCATAATAAATGGGACAGGGTCTTATTCCACCCTGTCACAATGGGGAAATATCAGAAAGCATTACTTCCTACTGAGGGTAGTTAACCTGTGGAACTGCCTATATGGTGAGGTTGTGGAAGCCATAATTGTTTAGGCTTTCAAAGGAGGGCTAGATAGATTCCTGACAGAGAATGGCATAGATGGTTACATGGCATGAGTAGGGGTAACACAGGACTAGCCAGATTTCTGAGAGTGAATGGCATTACGGGTTATATAACATGAGTAGGGGTAACACAAGACTAGACAGATTCTTGAGGAAGAATGGCATTGAGGGTTACACAGCATGAGTAGGGGTAACACAGGACTAGACAGATTCCTGAGGGAGAACGGCATTCAGTATTACACAGCATTTGAAGGGGGTGACACAGGACTAGTCGGATTCCTGATGGAGAATGGCACTGCATGTTACATAGCATGAGTAGGGTCACACAGGAGTAGACAGACTCCTGGGGGAGCATGGTACTGAGGGTTATAAAGCATGTGTCAGGGAAACACAGGACTAGACAGATTCCTGAGGGAGAAAGGCGTTGAGAGTCACACAGCATGAGTAGGAGTAACACAGGACTAGAAAAGACAGATTCCCGAGAGAGAATGGCGTTGAGAGTTACACAGCATGAGTAGGGGTAACACAGGACAAGATAAGACAGACTCCTAGATGATATTGAGGATTACACAGCATGAGTGAGAGGCCCAGTGCTAGACAGATTCATGACAGAGAATGGCATTAAGGGTTACAGAGCATGAGTAGGGGTAACACAGGGCTAGACAGATTCCTGAGAGGGAATGGCATTGAGGGTTACACAGCATGAGTAGGGGCAATGCAGGACTAGATGGAATCCTGAGGAAGTATGGCATTGAGAGTTACACAGCATGAGTTGGGGGGGCACAGTACTAGACAGATTTGTGACAGAGAATGGCATTGAGGGTTACACAGCATGAGTAGGGTAACAGGACTTGACAGATTCCTGAGGAAGAATGACATTGAGGGTTACTCAGCATGAGTAGGGTAACAGGACTAGACAGAGTCCTGATGGAGAATGTCATTGAGGGTTACACAGTATAAGCAGGGGAAATACAGGACTACACAGATTCCTGAGAGAGAATGGCATTAAGGGTTACACAGCATAAGCAGGGGTAACACAGGACTAGACAGATATCTGAGAACAAATGGCATTGAGGGTTATACAACATGAGTAAGGATAACACTGGACTAGATTTATTCTGGAATGAGAGTGGCATTGAGGTTTACACAACATGAGTAGGGTAACAAGAAGACAGATTCCTGAGGGAGCATGGCATTGAGGGTTACATAGTACGAGTAGGGGCAACACTGGACTAGACAGAATCCTGAGGGAGTATGGCATTGAGGGTTACACAGCATGAGTTGGGGGGCACAGTACTAGACAGATTTGTGACAGAGAATGGCATTGAGGGTTACACAGCATGAGTAGGGATAACACTGGACTAGATTTATTCCAGAGTGAGAGTGGCATTGCGGTTTACACAACATGAGTAGGGTAACAAGATGACAGATTTCTCAGGGAGCATGGCATTGAGGGTTACACAGTATGAGTAGGGGTAACACAGGACTAAACAGATTTCTGAGGGTAGCATGGCAGTGAGGGTTACAGAGCATGAGCAGGGGGTAACATTTCAGCTTTTAAGGTTGCATGTGTGTCAACAGTGAAATTGAGTATTGCCACTTCAGTGTGGTTTGAGGAGCGAACAAGATAGACCTTCTTTCCCTTCCATTGTCACAATACTATGATACTTTGTTGCTTTGCCTTCTACTAAAGATTGGTAGTATGGTCCAGAGGTTAGAGAAATGAACCCTAACAGCAGAGCACACACCTACAGGGATTATCTGGGCTTTTCTAACAAGATCCACTGGGTCAATCTGTGGGACCTGTTCATTTAAAACTTGCCTGCTAATTACTGGTTTTCCAGTAACGTGTTTTTTTACCTTCACTGTTTGAGCAGTGGTTAATAGTTATGATTTTGTTAGCTGTAGTTGCAACAATGAAGTTTTGTTGGGGTTGCTGTGTGTGGGGGGGGCAGGTCTGCACGATAAAAGCTCTTGACTAGACAGTCTCATGAGGAAACAGAAAACTGGGGGGGGGGTGAGGGTGCTGCTCCATGGGGCCAGTTAGTGGGCTTCCTTTCACTCAGGGACTCGCAGCACAAAATGGTCATGGCCATAGCTTTACCACATATAGGTGGTAGGCGTGAAGGGTTTGACAGCAGTAATTACAGCACAGCCACCCAGAGGATGAAAGTTTGGGTTCCCAAGTACACATTTTCATACCATAGCAGTGGGATTCAGTGGCAAGAAGGGGGGGACAGGATTCCCTTGGTCCCCAGCCACACACGGCACCACTGCTTTCTATACTAGCCACAAAAAGCTCACCTGCCAGGAACTCAGGATTCCCATATCAACTGGGAGGAGACCTTGGTTGCACTCACTGTTGGCAGCTCTCGACTGGCAATCTCTCACACCAAGGCCTTGAAGGGATGAAAGCAGTTGGCCACATAATATATTATTATGATGCACTGCGGGGCCTGGGGGAGCACCATCTGGACCAACCCTGGGGGGACCTCATACTCCCAGAACTGAGGGAGAGTGCTCGTAGACCTTAACAGACAAATGTCATGGTTCTGCCCACACCTCATTACCATATTGACCATGGCTGGTCTATGACACATGACAAACCAGCAAGATGGCCATTGAAGGGATTGAGTGGTAACCATCGTTGCAGCCCACACTTGAGGGTGCACAGGGCATTACATCCATACAGGTTAAGTTGGAACATCAGGACACAGACCCTGTGCTCGCCACCTGAATATTACAGTAAATATTGTTGCACTGCACTATTTTAACCTTATCTCTAATATGCATCCCCAAACCAGGAGTCTAGCAAACCCAGGCCCCATAACTTTATATGAGCCCACAAGGCAGGGTTGGTAACGGCATGTTTACCCACTTCGGTGTGACAGCCACAAGGCGACCATCATTAGGGCAGCAGCACAATGCCAATGGCAATCACAGTGCCAGGCATTGTGCCACCAACAAGTGGGACGAAAATGCAGTGGGGCACGTCAGTGGTCTTGAGAGGCGCCTGTCCCCCCATACCCTCCAAAAGTTATAAGAATTACCTCCACAGTGGAGGTGTATCGGGGAAGGAGGTGCAACACCCATGCGATGCTCTCACTGCAGGGTGCACTGACAACCAGTTTACCACTGTGACAGGTGAACTGGTTGCGTAGCCCTCATTCAATCACCCTGATGCTGTTGCTCTGTCAATGGGATACCATAACCATGGTATTGATGGTGACCTGATTACACCTGCTTATAGAGCAGGGAGAAAAGACATTATGAGCCTAGCGTCCCTTCCTACCATAAATTACTATCTTACTATCCCCTTCTTCTACTTCTGTGATTGGTCTATCCCTCAGTCCCTCTGCAATGTACTGCAGATGATGGACCCAGTATCCTTCTACTGTTCTCCTTCAGCAATGGCTGCTACACCCTTCTTACAATCTCTGTTTAAAAAAATCCTCCCATGAGCTGTGGAATGCAGAATGCAAGCCATATAGAACTGATGGCATTCAGTTAGTTTGACTGGCAATCTAACATACAGTAAATAAGATAACGTGCTGTTGCCTAGCAACACCATGCAGCTGGTTAGTAGTGCCTTTCCCCAGCAACCCCCTTCCAATCCTCCACTTTGGAATGAATGCAAGAATTTTCTTTAGATTCATGGTTCAGAGGGACACAGTTAACCTTCGACATTTTTAAAATGTCAGCAGCACTCACTAGGTCCCGTTGTGAACTATGATATAGATTATCTTGAATAAAAATCAAACATAAAAATATACTTCCGTTTCGTACAAGTTATTTTTTTGGTTCAAATGAAGTTACTCTTTTATAAGATGTTGACCTACTGTAGCTGTTGTGACATGCCAGTAAAGAATTATAGTGGTACCAGACCAAAACAGCAGTCTGCCATCTCCTTCTGCAGGATTTGCTTTATTAATGATGACAGACACAGGTTTGACTCTGTGTGTAGGTATGTGTGTGTGTGTGCATCCATGAACGTGTGTCGCACATGCATGACTGTATGTGTATGTCTGTGTGTGTGGCCATGCTGCGGTGTGTATATGTTAGTGTGCCCGTGTGTGGTGAAGGTCACTGAACTGCGGTAGTAAGGGAAAAATCAAAGATTATATAACATGTGTAGTTGGACTACAACAATTATTTAGTTATTAATTTATTCATTAAAACTGTTTCACCAGGTAAACATACAGAGTTACAGCAACAGTCTTGTTTACAGATGCCTCCTGGGGGTGAGGGATTGGAAATACAACATTGGAGCAAGGAAAAAGGAACAACGAAGAAATTTATACAAGAAGAAGCCAGCAATACACAGTGATACAATATATACAGTCATATTTTTACAGCTGTGGAGTACTGAACTATTTAAAGGATGCTTTAAAGTTTCCAAAGGTAGAGGTTGAGGACCAAAGCATAAATGGTAGGGTGCAGACACAGAAATAGAGAGACTGGTCATGTCGGGCTTTGGCTATGCAGACTGGCAAAACAACTGGAACTGTGAACAGGTAGTTGCCATTATTGTAGGAGGCCCTGAGGAGAGCGTGCATGCACATCAAACAATGTTGGTGTTCTGTGGGCTTTTCTTAAAGCAGCAGTATTTATTAGTCGGCAAAAAATATCCTTATCTAGCTTTTTGGCCAAAATGTATTTCTGACATCCTTAGATTCGTGCTCAGTATATTTCCAGTTTTCTCAGATATTGTCAAAACAGCTTTTACAGTTAATTTTGTGATTAATGATTCATGTCATTAAAGATGGCTGCCAATTGAAAGTTTTAAAAAATCTCTTGTGTTGGGGTTACCTGTTGAATGTACATGCTAGATTCATACAGTAGATGTATTAGGATGCTACTACTGATGGTAAACAGTACAATCAATATATTTAATATTTTCATAGTGGGCATGACACGGCAGAGGGAACTTTAAAAAACATCAAAATCTTGTATCATGGTTCAGGAATGAAAGAAAATGATAAGCAAATGGCGTAGCTTGATGTTTTTGCCAGGTAAACATTATTATTGAAAAAAAAACCTGTATGGTCACTAACAAATACTTCTGCCTTAATGAGATTCCCATGCCAAATATTCACAGCTGGCATCAACAGAACTGGACTACACAATCCCCCACCCCCCCATTTGAATTTCGGGACCTTATAATTTGGATTGCTGAAGACATTTAGACATTTTGCATTGAAACAGGATTTTTTTCCCTGCAGACTTCATCTGTTCAAGTTGCTCATTCCTGCTGTTAAATCGCACTCCTCCACTGCTCATGGTGTCACAAGCTATTGCCTTGGAAATTATTCTGATGTCACTAGCAGACAATTATAACTTCAAAGTAGTGTTGCTCAGATAGTATCCTAGAACCTAGGATACCAACAGATACCTCCCATTTGGCCAGGTAGTTGCTGTGGTAGGACAGCAGTGTTATCTGACCATAGATCCTACCCTTTAGGATCCAGTGCATGGATCCAACAAATGTTGTAGATCTTGTGGATCCTAGCAACAAATGTGAATGCTGTGGATGCTAGCAACAGATCCACTCAGATCCTAACTATCTGACCTAGGATCCCTGGATCTGACCTAGGATCCATCACTATCTGACCAAGGATCCTAACTATTTGACCTAGGATCCCTGGATCCTAATTAGGATCCATCGCTATCTGACCCTGGATCCTACATCTGTCTTTGATAGGATTTCTGGTAGGATCCTAGCTAGGATACCAGCACTATCTGACAGATAGTGGTAGGATTCACAAAAGCACTATCTGAGCAACACTACTTCAAAGCAAGAAAAGCAGTGGGGACAGGGAATGCCTAAATGACAAGTAGCCTGTTTTAATGCAACTATTCAGTAATAAACAAAGGAATGTCCAGATATTCAGATTTGTTTGGAATCTTATGAGGTTTGAGTCCTCATGATGCCTACAGGAATTTTTTTCAGAAACTTAGAAAATGTCTTTAATGAGAATCTTTTGGTGCCTCATGGAATTTTTTTCTAGCACGCTCAGTACTGATGTGCATCTGTCTCTGTGCCGCAGTGACTTCCCTACTTGCATATTAAAATAACATGATAATTTGCAGTGAGTCATTGTTTATGAATGTGTTCCCTTTTTCTTCTACCCTCATTGTTTTGATCTTCATTGAGGTAATCTTAGTCTCTTTTACCCTCAGAGATCTTTGCAGGGTATACTTTCTAGCACACCAAGGACCAGGGCCGTGATCTCTCCCTTTCTGATGCTCTCTCTCTCTCACAATAACCCTTCAGCTGCAGACAGATTCCTTTGGCCCTTCAGGCTGCACTGACTGTCCACAGCCCCTGGAATGCCCAGATTTATGGGGGCCTAAGCTCAATATCTGACTTAGGACCTCAAAGAAATTGGGATAGAGGCTGATTGGCTGATTTTCGTGAGCTGTGATGACCTTTGATTCCACTCCCAGGATGCTGTCCTGGCCTCAGGCTACCTGTGTCTGATGAGGTGGGTGGTGGCAGCTGTGTTTGTTTACATTCTGTGAGGTGGCTAAGCGCAGCTCTCGGCAGCTTCTGCCTTCTCTTAATATTCCCCATTAGGGCTGTAGTTTTATGATCTCAGCTTTTCTGCCTGCCCTGGATCTGGGACAGTCTTTTTAGTACAGGCCCTCTGCCTACTGTACAACTGGAGTGTTCAGTTTAATTATCTTGTTCCTTGATGGGAGTTCTGCTCCCCTTTGTGTGGACATGCATGCATGGCTCTGAAGATTGGCATGTATGGTACCAAGGCTTTTTCCAATTACACTGCCTGCTCTGGAGTCAGAGAGCTTCATGTGCCCAGTGGCACCTCTCATTTTCTGGCTGTGGCCCTCCATATCCCATATGGTGGGCCAGGAACATAGGTGGTTTTGTTGCTGGCAACTGCCAGTTCACACATGCACAGAGACGTGATGGTGTGCTCTATACTAAAAAAAGCTTTGTTGCCTTGCTCACAAATCCACTTGCCAGTTCCTGGGGCTGGGAGGCAACTGTACTCTGCGCCCAATGGCACCGTTGTCTCTACTTCTCCTGGCTCAGACCCTCCTCCACCAGTCCATGGGGCAGAGAGCTTGGGAGATATGTGTAGCCATTGCCACAGAGAATCGAAAGCCAGGGCTCAACTGCAGTCCTGGGCTCCTGATGGGGTATGCAGCGCTGATGCCTTCTGGTCCCAGTGCAACTCCAGAGATAGGGAATAGGAGAGCACTGAAGATTGTCACAGGACATGGCTGCTGCCAGGGGAGCAGGATATCAGGAAAGCCCCCAAGAATTGGGGGAGGGGGGCCTACACAGTATTTACTGTTGACTTCAGAAACATGTCTCTTATGTATCTAGTTGGACCTGCTGGCTCCCCCTTTCTTCCTTCTCTGCTATGCACTTCTGTGTTAGTATGGCCCTGGGGAGTCATAAGGTGTGCCTGAGAAAAGAGTGTAGAGTAGGCCTCTGCAAGGATTCACTGTAGGGGTGGCTCGGGTGACTGTATGCACTGGCTTTGGGCCCAGTAGGGTTCAGAGTCTTCTGCATGTGTCAGTCCCTGGGTGCTCCCAACCAGAAAATATACCAAGAGAGCTGTGGCTGTGACCATATGGTCAAGGGGGTGCAGAGCCCCTTAGTGGATGTAGGCTTCAGAACAGTGTATATCATCAAAACAGCAACACCTGAATGGCACAGGGTAAAAACAGTGCCAGATTATGGCGACTGTCAAAATTGGCAAACAAACTGTACCCCCCTTCCTGAGGTCTGCCCCCCTTCCCTGGAGTTGGTATATTTAGTAAGGGTGTGTGTGTAGGGGGGGCACAGCCCCCCACAAACAGAGAGTTTGCTGATTTCAGCAGTCACCATAATCTGGCGCTGTTTTGACCCTTCACCGTTTGGGAGTCCCTGTTATGCCATGGAACTTCATAACAGCATACCCTGTATCCCTTGCTGGTACCTGTCTCTGTGGCATCTGAGGTGCATGGCAAGTTCCAGGGAGCATGTTTTGTTCTATCATTTGGAGATCCCCATCTGGGATTTTGTGAGGAGGAAAAAAGTAGAGATGTGTCAGTGAGAACTGGAGGCCAAAATATGGGTGCCTGCACCTGCCGCGTATATCTCCATGGCATCACAGTGCCACTACATCTGTTCCAGAGCTCCCGAGAGAGAGAGGCTATGCCACAGGGAGTGTGGATTCAAGTTCCATTTGGGTAGGAGAATGCTGTGAGTGTTGTTAGCTCCTGGGAGGAGAAACAGACCAATGAAATACATGACTGTGGGTTGGAACCCCATTGTGAAAATTATAGCAATATCCAGAGACTGCAGCACACAGAAGGGAAATTGAAAGTGGGACTTACAGTTTAAATCAGAGTTGCCAAAAGGGGGGAGTGTTCAAAGAAATCACCATTCTGCTTCCCCTGCAGAAAGTGTGATTGTGCATTAAACACAGTTACCATGCCCAGCTATGAGGAAGCCCAGAACCAAGCACTGATTATCAAATAAATATTGAACTGCTTGAATAGGTCTTCTGCATTAACTATGCATGTTTCTGATAAGGATGGGGCAGTGCATGTGGCCTACTTAGACTTCAGCAAGACCTTCAACACCGTACTACATAGGAGGCTTATAAGTAAACGGTACAATTTAGGACTGGGACCCAAGGTGGTAAGCTGAGTAAGGAAGTGGTCAATGCATAGGCTACAGAGGGTGGTGGTAAATGGCACTCGACAGAAGGTGGCGGCAAATGTCACTCACTCTAACAAGGGGGGAGTAACCAGTGAGGTATCTCAGGGCTCAGTGCTGTAAGGCTTTCAACATGTTCCACACAGTGGGCTCATAAGGAAACCTGGCAGCTTAGGACGAGGTCCACAGGTGGGAAACTGGGTAACAAACTGGTTAAGGGATAGGCGACAGAGGAAAGGAGGGTGACCAGTGGGGTGCCACAGGGCTCAGTGCTTGCACCATTCCTCTTTAATGTTTGTAAGTGACATTGCAGAAGAGTTGGAAGGGAAGGTCTGCCTCTTTGTAGATGACACCAAAATCTGCAAAAAGGTACATACTCTGGAGGGGGTGGAGAGAGGGGAGAATGAGTAGAGACCTGAGAAAACTCGAAGAGTGGTCGAGGGAGTGTCGTGCATCTAGGACACAGAAACCCAGGAGTGGTGTATAAAATGGGGGGAGGTACTGATGGTCACAAAGCAGGAAAGGGACCTTGGGGTTATCATATCTAATGATGTGGCCAGTGGGTTGCTGAGGTGCAAAGGGTGGGGAATCACCAGCAGACGGAGAGAGGTGGTGTTGCCGCTGTTTCGAACTTTGATAAGACCCTACCTTGAGGACTGTGTCCAGTTCTGGAGGCTGCATCTCAGGAAGGACAGAGACAGAGGTGTCCAGAAGAGGGCAAGTAAAATGGTGCAGGGATTGCATTAAAAGCCCTGTGAGGAGAGTCTGAGGGATTTCAATATGTACACCCTGGAAGAGAGGAGGGAGAGAGGGGACATGATAGAGACATATAAATACCTCACAGGGGTGAACAAGGTACAGATGGGGAGTATTTTTCAAAGAAAAGATGCACCACACAACAAGGGAACATGCAGTGACATTGGAAGAGGGGAAATTTAGGAGGGATGTGAGGAAGTACTTCTTTACAGAAAGAGTGGTGGATGCCTGGAACAGTCTACCTGCAGAGGTAGTGGGAGCAAAAACAGTGGTGGGCTTCAAGCATGCATGGGATAGGGACAAAGGAATCTTAGTAGGAAAGCAAGGTTGGGAGGCGTGCCGGGTCATAATGTCGCATGACATAATAGCATCTGACATTATAGCGAAGCAGACTTGTCTTGCAGTGGAACCCCAGAGTTGAGAATCTTTAGTAGGGAGTCCAGGGTGCAGCCTCCCACTAACGGGAGGGTTGGAGGCAGAGCCCCTCACAGAACAAATGATATGCCTCATGGCATCAATCGCATAGCGCGATTGTGCCATGTGGCATTATGTCATGTGACATAATGACTCCGTGCCGGTTGGGAGGACTAACCAGAGATCAGGTAGTGTCTGTGGTGATAGTATAGGTAAGGACAAACTGGGCAGACTGGGTGAAACAAGTGGTTCTCATATGCCAACAAATCCTGTGGGTGAGATTTTCAGCGCCCTACATCCATTTTCCTGATGCAAGTGTGAAAATCTGCCCAGGAAAAAAATTACAAAAATGACACTACAAAAATTTTTATCTAACTTTCTGGATGGAATTCTGCACTTGCATCAGAAAAACAGATGCAAGTCTCACAGTTACAGCAGAAATTGCTATAAACTGTGGGAAATATCGCAGATGTGTCCAGATGTCTGTGACTAGGATGCACATCTGTGTGGCTGCAGCATGCATACAGAATATGGACGAATGTGGTACATCTGGCCTTTTAAAAATCCCTGCCCAATGTTTCTGTGTTAAGAGAGAGCAGGAGGGATGTGATGAAGCAGAGCCCTGATTCATGGAGCAGAAGACAACACATGTAAGGAATAATGTATGGGCGCCCATACACAATGAACCTGTGTTTCCATTGAGGGGTTGTGATACCAGTGTATGGACCTCGAGAGTGAAGCTCGAGAGGTCCATGCTGGTATCTGAACCCCTCAATGGAAACACAGGCTCACTGTGTAGGGGCACCCATATTTATTTGTTATAGTGTGCGTTAAAAAAACCCACAGCTGATATGTCTTGTTTTTTAAACCATGGCCACCCTAATGCTAAGATATAGTGAGCAGAGAAGTGAAACCAGGCAGCAGGTAGGAGTCAGCGGGAGGGAACTGCAGCTGCAGTTAGTGATAGAATGTGCACAATAAGGTTTTTAGAATGTGCACAACAACTTTAGAATGTGCACAATAATTTTAGAATGTGCACAGCAACTTTAGAATGTGCACAACAAGGTTTTTGAGCTGACTAAATTCTGTGCACAGTAAGCCCTAACCATACATTATAACACATTTGTTCTACATTAACTTACTTAAATAAGTACAAAACTCTTGGTGCCAAGGCAGACAGTTTAAAAGCCAGCACCTGTACTGCAGTCATTAGTGTTTACAGTATCCCAGGCAAGATTCCCGTATCTTCACTGCTGACATCAGTATAGGAACTCTGGCTGGACTATCCTGGCTATACCAAGACCGTGTCAGGATCCCGTTAGTGCTGGAAATGGGGAGGAACATTGGGGATCACAGTTCCGGGAGTGAAATTAAAAGCTTGACTCAGATCCGGAAGCAAAATGTGGAAGGACTGCTTTTGTGTAAAATGTGTCCCCCCAACCCCAGAAACATGTAAACACCTAACACTGTCAGATGGAACTTTTCCTAATTAGTAAACTCGAAAAAATGCTTCAGATATATAAAGTAGCAACTGGCCACTTTTTAAAGTTAGTAGTATTTTAAGATTGTGTGGTGGCTTTTTAAAAGCTTTATTTAAAAATTTAAATAAAGTGAGAGGTGTGGGAGGTGAACCAAAATGGTACCATTGATTTCATCTTGCTGTTTCTTAACTTTTTTTCACATTTTGTGGTTACAGTTTAACTTTTTTAGTCCCTGATCTACTATTACAGATAGATGCAGCGGGACTCTTTGGGGCGATGCATTCATGGCCATCTGTATCAAAATTTGGCCCCTGAACATTATCATCAGTGGCCCTGCATGGGTTGGAGGGGCAGTTTTGAAACATGTACCCCTCCTCTAAATGATATAGTCTGTTAACAGATGTCCCAGATGCACTCAATTTGTTTTATCCTTTATGAATGCATTTTTTAAATTGAACTGTTTTCTATTTTGTGTGCAACAATCATTTTGATTTTTCTGCATGATTCTCAGAACATTGAACTTGAACTTAAATAGTACATCATCCCCTGCTCTATTAAAGAGCTATCAATACATAGGAAAAGCAAGAGAAAAAAGCAACCAGAAGTTTTTTTCAGAGGGAAATAAGGAGAGAAAGAGACAGAGAGAAAATGAGAGATAGAGAGAGAGAGAGAGAGAGAGAGAGAGATTGAAGACCGGTAAGTACGGAGGAAGTAAAGGAGGAAAGGGGAAAGAGTACGGAGTAAAAGAAAAATAGCTCCCCAAACTCCCGATCAAAAAGATTTGATTTAAAACCTTGTCACATTGTAATCTTTCCAGGATCATATTTCCAGCTTTATTCTCATTCAGAGTGCAGGATTTTGCAGTAAGAGATTAGTTCTTACACATAAAACATGAAAGCCACTTTTAGCATCCCAGCTCTGATTATACTGTAGTGCTAATATTTTTATGAGGCGTCATTCTTATACACCAAAGAAAATATAAATTTCCATCTAGAGTGGCCACCTATGTCCCATAGTTTACAGGACTTTGTCATGTTTCCATTTATATTCTTATTTTTTTTATTACAAGTTGTAGAGATCTTGAGGGGTGCTCACAGTGGTCTCCTGGCCAGTAAATCAGAAATAGAGAATGAATTACCCCTAATATGATTTGGTGATGGGTAAATAAAATCTAATTTACCCTCCACCCATTCTTTTAGAGGCATGGTAGTCTGATGGCTCCAGCATGGGTTTAGGGACCAAGAGGTCCTGGTTCCAGTCCCACTTGACTGTAGTCACTTACTGAGCGATCCTGAGTAAGTCACTTAAAGGGGAACTACAGCCAAAAATTTATTAAAAGTATATTGTGCAGAGCGTTTTGATATGTGTGTGTGTGTGGCCCTAGTATGTGTTTTCCTTTGTTTGATGTTAGTTTTTTTCTAAATTTGCCTACTTGCCTGTATGTTTTATTGCCATTCCTTTTCATACAATGCCACCTGTCCCATGTTATAGTGATGCATCAGAGACCATTAATTCAGTAAGGGGCAATTTACTGTTTTAAACCAAGTGCCTCTCTTTATCCAATGAGCACTAACAAAGGCTACATTCACAGTTTGGCAAACACCTGAGGGATATTTGAGGGGGGCTATTCTATAAGATAAAAGCTAGAGTCTTCACTAATTATAGCATTGATGACCTGGAGTGAAATGTGTACTTTTGTGGCTGTTTATGGTGTGATGAAAAGCTGGCTAGACCTGAGCATACACCTTGAAAACAAAAAGATCAAATTGGAAAAGGTTATTTATTTGAGGCCAGAATAAAGGGCAGATTGCTGCTACAGAGTGAACAGTAAGCATACCTTTACTGAATTCTCTGATGTATCACTGTCACACAGAAATCCCCAGGGGCTATAAAACAAGCAAGCAATTTTAACCACAGCTTATTTTCAATGGTTCTGAGTGCACAGTGTCAAGGTCCAAAAAATGTTACCATTACATTGCTGAAAAACAACAGAGTTTTGTATGATAGTACAAAAAAAATACAAGTAATATCTTCATAATGATGAAATACATAGTACAAATACAGTTTTCCTTAGGATTAAGGCAAATGAGGACCCACATTAAATAAATAGACTCTGACCAGCGTAACTAGGTCTAGACAAGGGACATTAAAATAAGATTCTATCTTTCAGTGGGAGGGCTGTGCCCGTGGTTCAATGTGGGGAATAGCTCCTCCCACAACCTCTACTTAAACCCTACGCTACAGCACCTCCCTTGCTTAGGGAGTGTTTTTTGTTCCCTGGGCTCCCTTCGTGGCTCGTGAGCTGTGCTCTCCTGCGTGGTGCTTTGGTTTGTTGTTTCTTACCTGCTTTCCTCCCCACTAGTTGTCTGTTTTTCTTTGTCCTCTCCATCTCCCTGTGTTTCCCTTGTCTTCATGCTGCCGTCTTTTGGCCTCAGTGGCCGCCTGCTTCCCCCTCCTTCCCGGTTCTCGTTCCTCGTGTGCCTGGGGTCTTCTGACCCTTTTTCATTTTTCTTTTTGGGCATTTTTTCCACCACTTGCTTCCCCCAGGCTCCGGCTCCAATGCCACTTCTCCTCCCTGCATGCCTTTGCCCATGTCTACTCAGCGCTCCAAGCATCCCTATCCTACCTGTCTCATTCCCCTTCCATTGTTCCCTTCCTTCCTGTTCCACTGTCCGGTTCCATTCCTGTTCCCACTCTGGTCCTCCTTCGTTCCTCCCTAGCCCCCGTTCAACCGCCATTATGCTTCCATATTTACACCTGAAATGGAGTAAGCAGGCTGATTCTGTTACAAACCTGGAAGAAACTTCATGCAGAACCTGTCCTGGAAAGACATTTAGGAACCCACCACATGTCCATGGCTGAGCACCATATCATCAGCAGACACGAAGGTTCATAGGGGCTAATGCACCCAGTGGGTTTCTACCATATGGGTGGAGTACTATTGATCGGTTTTGTACGCAGCTGCCTCCCTTCCTTGGGGTGCCCCACTGCATAGCGTTCCCCTGTCTGACAATCTCTAAGTTAGACTTGCCTCCCTTTGCAGGTATTTACCTTTTCCTTCCTGTATTTACGGCTCCCTAGGTATTCATTATATTACTCCTAATGTCTAGCAGGCAGGAAACCATGCTGCTCTTGTGGAGGTGCACTGGGTCATAATGTCATTATGCTTAATAGCGTCGGACAGTGTGTGAAAACAGACCTGTGCAGCACCCGAGTTGGACCTCCCGGGTTAGAATCTTTAGTGGGGGTCCAGGGGTGCAGCCCTCCATGACAGGGGGTGTGGGGGTGAAGCCCTCCACAGGACAAAAGAAACCCAGGAATCGCGAAACACGATTGTGCCACACGGCATTGTGCCATGCAACATATTGACCCCGTGCCTGTGGGGGTCACTGTGTTTGGGTATAAGTTTGAGTTGTTGTCTATCACGTGCAGTAAAGGCCTCAAATTGCATTCCCCTCCTAAGTAAAACAAATCACTCCCCTATTGCCAGTAGAGTTTGAGGACTAGAATCGTATCACTGGCTCTCATTGCACAATAGTTTACATGAAGTGGACCACTCGATTTTAAAGAAACAAAATGTGCACTCTACCGGTTATAATGCGGGAGCATTATTTCTCTTCACCTGTGTAAGTTCTTTCTGTATTGCTTTAAAATGCATCGGGTCATCGTTGGATAGATTCATTGTATTGTTGGTGTTTTATTTTAATGCATTATTTCTCTGCACCTCTATATTTCACTACCTGCGAATTGCTACTTCGTCTTGTATTGTTGCATTGATGCCTTGTGCACTGTTACTCCCTGGTTCCCTTTACCTCAGGATCCATCTACAAATGAACAGTTATCCTTTCCACATATCCCTTCTGGTAATCCTGTTTAACATAACTAAATAATTCACTTAATCACTGAATCCATTCCTATAGAAATACACAAACAAGCAACAAAATGGACATATAGCACTTGTTAATTTGAAATTTATGTAGACCCATCCTGTTTCCTGGCTTCCCTGCCTCCTTTGCTCCCCTTCACATCTTACCTCCTGCAACCATACTTCTCTGAGACATGCCTTTCATTTCATCCCTTATGTGTTCCCATTCCCTTTCCACCCCATTACCTCTATCTGGCATCCCTGCTTCTTCACCTTATCCTGTCCTCCCTATCCTAGCTCTCACCCTTTTTCTTCAGCAGCGTTATGCTCAGCCAGTGTATACCAGCAGTCTTCCGGACTTCATCCCTAACTCTTGCCTTCTGAGGTGTCGGGCGAAGGTAGGCTTCCCCTGTCTACCGAGGATGGGATTCCGTTACAGTCATTACCTCCTACTACTTACCAACTTGACATCCTCCCTCCCTAACTCTGCTTGGCAGCATCGCGTGATGGTTAGCTTTCCCCAACTACCAGGGATGGGAGCCATGTCTTCAATCCACAGACTGTACCATACCTTCTCTACCACATACCAGTTGCTGCTTGCCTTCAGGAACATCCTATTTACTAACTTGATATCCCCATCCCTAACTTTGCTTGGCAGCATCGTGTGCAGGTTATCTTGCGCTGACTACCAGGGATGGGAGCTATGTCTCCAATCTACCGATTTTACCATACCTTCTTTACCTCCTACCAGTTGCCGCTTCCCTTTAGGAATGGAACTCTCACACTCTTCATACCCTCCTCCTTCTACTTATGCAATGCAAGTCACCACTTCCCTTCGGGACTGGGGCCTTTCCACTCTGACTGTCTTCCACCTCTCAGTTCTGCCTGCAACTTCGACCAGTGGATCCAGGACTTCATCAACTTATGTGCCTCCATTCTGTCAATCTGCTACTTCTTGTCACTCACAGGGTCCTTCTGCTTTGAATGACTCCACTCACCATCCTGTTCTTCCATGGACTTTCGTTCTCTAGCCCCTTTGGCCCCCTTTCCCTCATCATATGGATCCTGCTGGCTTGTTCAATCCCTCTCTCACTCCAGGTCAACTACCTCATGGACTTCTTTGCTGCAGGTCCCCCATCCGGCCACTGTACAAACTTGTTTTCTTTGCAGATTTGGGACCTCGTCCTTCATCACTACAGCACCTTCCATCATTTTCTGTAGTCGTTTCCAGCCTTCATTAAATGTGGGACTCCTGTTGCTCATGGTGCTTAGCTTGGCTCCTTGGCCTTCCATGGATCTTTATCTTATGCCTTGCTTCAGCTTTCCTGCAATTTGCTGCTGTTCACCTTGGAACTGTCCTCGTCCTGCTCCTCCCTGCTCTGGATGTCATCTGGCTTCATCTGTTGCTTGGCTGCCTTCTCCTCTTTCATCTTCTGGCTCAGGGCTTTGTAATGTCTGCTGTGGCTCTTTTGGGCCTTGTATCATATCTCTGACCAGTACCCCTAACAAAGCATTTGATGTTCCATATGATCCATCCCCTACTTCTACTCCAGCCCTTCTAACAGTACCCTTCCACTACTACGATCAGATATTCATTTACTCTGGAGTAATACCACTGCCAGCACACATTCCTTGGCTCACTTGCCCCATAGACTCTGACATTATCATAGAGTCTCATACTGCCCTTTCACTGCTTCACAATCATGCATGGAATCCCATTCACCTGGATAATAGGAAGATCTCCATTTCTAGCAGACATACCCTCCAATCCCTGTCCATCCAATCACCATGACTTCCCTGTATGCCTTGTCTTATTGGCTATCCTCTTACATGGAATGGACTTAAATTCTTTTGTTATAGTCAAACTTTGTAATCAGTATTGCTTCTACAGATATCAGGAATCACAAGATAACCAATTCAACTATGGATATCATTAATTTACCTTCTGCAGCCTCTTATTTCAACACTGACTCTGATGACTAGGTTACTTGACTCTTACTTCCCAACAGACATTGCTAGTTTTAGGAATTGCACAGATATTGTCCAGAATATTCATCCTGAGATCTCTACAGCTAGCGGATTACTTACTTCACGCCATCCAAACCTCGATTTCACTCCCGGACATCGCTATTCCTTCTACTATCATCTGCAGCATCCTGCACTAATCGATTTCACTTCCAATGCAGTCTACAGGCTCTTCCTCTTTTCCGCCCCAAGCTTCTCTAATGTACTTCAGCATCAGGATTACCTGTAAACATAACCACCTATGCCACCTCAGTGTATCTTCTCCTAAATAATCACACCTCAGGATACTCATGCCTGCTTCAGGCATCGTACCAGCAGGATTTGAGCATAAAGTCATGAACATCATGACCAAAGAAGCCATCTATTCCTTATACCAAAATTTCAATCATTCCTCGTATCTATTAGGCTACCATCTGGATGGCTCTGCAAATCATCTTCTAGTGCTTGTCTAATCGCTTATGTCTTTACTTTCATCAGACACTCAAAATCTTCTCTAATCATTCTACTCTGGGATGCTTACCTAGTGACTTATCGCTCACTAATAGAGTCTTTACCTCTGGACTACTTTGAATATCAAACCTTATACCAATTGGAGCAGTCACGCATAACTTTACAAATCGTCACATCTTCCCCAGTGTAACGTCTGATCTTATGTTGATCAAATCTTGCTCTCCCAACCCATAACACCTGTACAATCCCTTGGACATGTATCCTTTGTCACTTGGGAAACATGGTCTACATCTGCCCTTCCTTAACTGGATTTGCTTTACACGTAGGATTTTACCATCCCTACGGAAAAAATGTACCCTTCACCTTAAGGATCATCATTCAAGCCATATCAGTCTTGGATCAGGAAAGAACCATCATCTCCAGGGCACTCAAAGACTCTCCTACGAATCCTATTTTATTGATGTTTCCTTAGTGACTCCTTGTTCAATACAGAGTTTTAACCTTCAGTCCCTACCCTTACATTCAAACCTCTTACAAGTTGATCATTCACCAATGACTTCTACCATTGCATTTCCACCATTCCCAGTTCAATACCTTATCGATTCAGTCATGGTCCCTTTGCCTATTACAACTCCGTTGGACAAGCATCATGGATCACTTTAGAAATTTGCACTTCCTTCATCCTCCTTTACTGGGATTTTCTCCATACTTAGGATTCCATCGCTCATTCAGGGCACATCTACTCTTCAACCAGGACCATCATGCGATCAGCATCATCCATGGATTGAAGATGGATTACCATCTCTCCAAGCAACTCGCCAACCTTAAATTGGCTATGGTTGCTAGGACCTACATCCTTCTCCATTTAGCATGCCCAGAAGGATTGGCAGACCTCTGGCCATGGGTCCTCAGAGGTTTCCTCCAACTGGGGCTTTTTGCTCTCCTGAGTGCCAGAGGATCATACTCTTCATGAGTTGGAGGAGGCATCTTTTTGGGCATTCTATTTCCTACAAATTACTACCTACATACCTACTACTCAAGGGTGGGAATAGAGTTAAGCCACAAAAAGTACTACAAGTTACACACGCACTATATACCCCATCTGTCCTCATTGCTATTCCCCAAACATTGAATGGGAGGGCTGTGCCCGAGGTTCAATGTGGGGAATAGCTCCTCCATAACCTCTACTTAAACCCTATGTTACAGCACCTTCCTTGCCCTTAGGTAGTGTTTTTCATCGATGGCCATCCCCTCTTCCTCCTCCTTCTCCGGCGCTCTTCTCACCCTTGCTCCTGGGTATTCTATTCCCTACAAATTACTACCTACATACCTACTACTCAAGGGTGGGAATAGAGTTAAGCCACAAAAAGTACTACAAGTTACACAAGCACTATATACCCCATCTCTCCTTATTGCTATTCCCCAGACATTGAACCTATGTTTATACAGCAAGGTTAGACGTATAGATCATTTAGAAAAGCAATTGTAGAGTGATTTAAAGAAAAATATTCAGGTACAGTGGCTGACATGGTTTGAATGCCTATGCAAAGCTCCTTCAAACTAGATATTAGGCTCACCTGTAGCTGGAAGCAGTCCACAGATACAGATGACTGTGTCTGTTTGGTATTAATACTACAGTGCAGTCATTTGTAGATCATTGTGACATAATTGAGGTGCAAGCTATACTTTACACTGAGTCAAGCACAGATTGTTCCTCGATGAAATCACAATGTGGCACAAATGGCTGCACTGTGGTATTAATATTGAACAGACTCCGTCATCTGCAGCTGTAGAATACTTCCAGCTACAGATGAGCCCAATACCTAAGTTATTGTTTTATTCGTTGGTAACTGGGTAAGGCCCATTAGGCACAGTGCCTGTTTTCAGGGGCCACTGGGGAGGTTATATGACTTGCTCAGTGTCAGAGAGTATGTAAGTGAAGGTTGTGGGAATTAAATTCAGGTCTGCTGTATGTGCCAAGCTCATTCATAGCATGCTACTCTAGCTTCTAGGCTATAATGTTAGTCCCCAGTTTGAAAGAACTTTTCATGGGCATTCAAATTATAATGGCCACTGGGCATGAATGTATCCCTTTAAGAGGGATTGTTTAACTAGGAAAGGCACACTAAGCCAGAGTTTGTTTCCAGGTGTGACCTGGGAGCATAAGGAAGTTAAGTAACTTGCTCAGGGTCATACAGTATGCAAGTGGGAGCTGGTGGGATTCAGACCCTGGTCTCCATTTTTGCAGCTCTGTGCCCTTAACCACTGCCTCTTTTAAAGGAAGGACAAGGTCCAGTGAGTGACCTGGAAGTAGCTGGTAACTTTTTTCTTGTCACAGGGTCTACTTGTGAAAAACAATGCTGGTCTACCAGGGTCTTCCTGTATTCAAGACCCACGGGGCTACAGTTTCATGTCATTGCCACTTCATCAGGTCAAAAACGGAGTTGTTCTAATCATATACATCAAACATGTATCACTTATCCTTTGCCCATTTTCAGTTTATTTGTTTTTTCCCTTAGCACCTAGCTTAGTTCACTCACATTTCTAGTTGTGAACTCTCATATGCTGTAGTGCATTTAAAGTTCTGACTCCACAAAGTGTTTTGTCTTAAACTACTTCTATACCATGCTGCTTCAGTTGGGTGGCTGCCAGTCAACTCCTGCTGGAAAACGGAGTACAAATGAAGACAGAGAACTGTACCAGTTAAGGCACAAGGAAGCAGGGAGGGAACTCAGAATAGTAAAGACCCAAACTGAGGAAAAGATAGCCAACTCCATTAAGAAGGGGGATAAAATATTTTATAGGTACATTGGGGAGTGTAGAAAGACAAAGGAAGGGATAGTGAGGCTGAATAGAATGGATGGTGGGTGGGCAGAGAGGGGCAGTGAAAAAGCAGGGATACTGAATGAGTACTTCTGCTCAGTATTCACAAAAGAGGAGGAAGGGGAGGTACCTAATCCAATTAGCAGAAGCACTCTGGGTTTGAATCCCACAGCCCCCACTTACATACTGTGAGACCCTGAGCAAGTCACTTAACTTCCTTGTGCTCCCAGGTTGCACCTGGAAACAAGCTTCTGCTTAGTGTGCCTTTCCTGGTTAAACAATTTCCCCTTCCCCCCCAAGGGGGTCGATCCCAGTCCTTTCACAGAAGAAAGGATTCTGAAAGAACTTCTAAAACTGAAGGTGGACAAAGCAATGGGGCCTGATGGGATTCACAACAGAATTCTAAAAGAATTAAGGGGAGAACTAGTAACACCACTGACTACCCTTTTTAAAAAATCACGGGAGGATGGTGTGGTACCTGAGGACTGGAGGAAGGCAGATGTGATTCCCCTTCACAAAAGTGGAAGCAAGACAGAGGCAGGAAACTGCAGACCTGTCGGTTTGACCTCTGTGGTAGGGAAAGTGATGGAATTGCTTCTAAAGGAAAGAACTGTTGCGTACCTAGAGGCCAGTGGTGCACAGGACCCAAGGCAGCATGGGTTCACAACGGGAAGGTCATGTCAGTTGAATCTAATTGATTTCTTTGACTGGGTGACCAAAGTAGTAGACCAGGGACGGGCTGTGGACATGGCCTACCTAGACTTTAGCAAGGCATTTGACACAGTTCCACACAAAAGATTAATAAACAAATTAACCAGCCTGGGAGTGGGTCCCAGGGTGGTAGCCTGGGTAAAACAATGGCTGGACAACAGGACACAGAAGGTAATTGTAAGCGGAGTCCACTCTGAAGAAAGGGGGTTACTAGTAGGGTACCACAGGGTTCAGTACTGAGTCCATTGCAGAGGGACTGGAAGGAAAAGTATGCTTCTTTGCAGATGACACAAAGATCTGCAACAAGGTTGATACACAAGGAGGTGTGGAAAGGATGAGAAGGGACTTGGCAAGGTTGGAGGAATGGTCAGAAGTATGGCAGCTTGGATTCAATGCAAAGAAGTGCAAAATAATGCACCTGGGAAACAAAAACCCAGGGGAAGATTACACAATGGGGGGAGGGTAGTAACAACAACAAAAATGGAAAGAGACCTGGGGGTAATTATATCAGATGACCTTAAGGTTGGCAAGCAATGTGATATGTGAGAAGGCAGTAGGGAGGGATGGGGTATACTGGGATGTATAGGGAGAGGCATCACCAACAGAAAACAGGAAGTTGTTATACCTCTGTGCAGACAGTTGGTGAGACCCCATCTGGAGTACTGAGTCTAGTTCTGGAGACCCCATCTCCACAAGGACATAGACAGGATAGAGGCAGTCTAGAGGAGGGCAACCAAAATGGTGCAGGGTCTGCAAGAGAAGCCATACAAGGAGAGACTAAAGGAACTTAATATGTATACCCTTGAGGAAAAGGGGGGGGGGGCATGATAGAAACTTTCAAGTACCTCAGTGGAATCAACAAAGTCCAAGAGGGTATCATCTTTCAGAAAAGAGACGACAAGAACAAGGGGACACAATTTGAAGATAGAGGGAGACGGCTCAGGGGCAATGTGAGGAAGTATTTTTTCACAGAGAGGGTGGTGGATGCATGGAACAGCCTTCCTGAGAAGGTTGTGGGGTCTAAAACTGTGGCAGAATTCAAGAATGCATGGGACAAACATAAGGCAATTCTTGTGGGGGGGGTAAGAAGAAATAGGCTGTTGGTTAACTTGGATCTGCAGCTTATCTTGTAGGTAGGGAAATGGGCAGACTAGGTGGGCCAAGCGGTCCTTATCTGCCGTCAAAATCTATGTTTCTATGAAAATATTATAAATAGTGGAGTACATCCTACTTTTTGACTGTTTCAGTTGGTTTATGTTGGGATGTTCCAAGACTTTGATAACTATTCCCAGGATCTAGGGAATGGACAACCTGAACCTATACTGAGACATAGACTTCCTGGGCTGGAGTGGGATAGACTGCCACAAGCCCCGCGTGCGCTGAACACACTGTGCATGGGGCTTGCAGCAGTCCGTGGATGGCTATCGGGATTCTCGATCCCGTGCACCACATGCCATGAGTTAGACCAGCTTTTCCTGGTCTAACTTCTGGCCCTTTTTACGGGGTTTGCATCAAATATTTGGCACAAGCTGATGTAAAGAGGTTAAAGTGCCACAAATGCACACAACCTATGAGAAGAGGGCGCACTGTGCGGCAGTGTGGTTGGGACAGCACAGGGCTTGATGCAGGGCTTGTGCAAGGCAAGCCCTGCATCACTCTTTGAGAATCGAGCCCCCTGTATTCAAAGCCAGCCACAAATCCAAGCCCCTTTCACAGAGAGGGTGGTAGATGCATGGAACAGCCTTCCTGAGGAGGTTGTGGAGTCAAAAACAGTGGTGGAATTCAAGCATGAATGGGACAGTCATAAGGCAATTCTAGGGGGTGGGGGTAGGAAGAAGTAGGCTGCTGGTTAACTAGGATCTGCAGCTTATCCATTAGGTAGGGAAATGGGCAGACTGGGTGGGCCAAGCGGTCCTTATCTGCCATCAAATTCTATGTTTCTATGTTTCTAGCAGTCCTTATTCCAGATGATTAGTAATATATTTGGGGACCTTCTGGATGGAACACATGCCCATAAAGTGGAATAAGTGAAACTGTCTAGGCAAGGCGAGGCAAGCTTTATGCATGAATTTAATTTAATTTAGTATGTTTTCTTCTCCTGCCAGCCGGCCCCCCAATTGGTCCTACCCCACTCACCCAGCCCCATCACCCACCTTCTCCGGGACTTATCTTCTCCCTGTTACCCCCCACCTCCCGAAGGAGACAGAGAGAGTACCGTGGTCAGTGGTGTGGGGCCTGTGGCCTTAGTGAGCCATGGATGTCCTTCTGCTGTGGCCGGTGCTCCATTTTTTTCTTTTTTTCTCCCCTTATGGATGCCGAGAAGGGCTTCCAGTGTGCATGCTCACATGCGTGTGTGTTACACGTCACAGCTTATTGGTGACCATCCCCAGTTCTGTGGTTCTGCTTGTGCTGCTACCTGTGGTTGCCAAGGTGGCAGTAGCACAGCAGAGACTGACTTCTCCCCATCCTTGAAGTGGAGTGCATCCTGTAGGATGCTAAGTTCTCCTCCCTTGGCTGGCCCGCCAGTGACATTGGGTCATTCCGAAACACAGGTCACCAGCATCACAATCAGTAGCACTACCAGTGGCCAGCAAGGCAAGCTTTCTTGAACGTTCAGCGTGTTGTACATACGACTTAAATCAGTTAACATGCAAAACAAGCAAAACATACAGCAGATACACTATAAAAACTAGTTAATGAAATACATAAAATGCAAAATGTGCTAACTAGCTAGCTGGGGAAAGCTTGTTCATATAAAAAAGTTTTGAGGGTGGTTTTAAAGGCCTCCACTGGTGGGCCATATGAATATTCACAGACAGTGAGTTCCACAGCATTGGAGCCAAAACTCCAAAAGTTCTGCCCCCTGATAATCTCAGGTGGAACAAGGGGCAATGAGCAAACCCACATCGGTGGAGAGGAAGGGTCAGACTGGGAGGTAAGGAACCAGCAGATCTTTCAAGTA
Organism: Neoceratodus forsteri; assembly: GCA_016271365.2. Lineage (NCBI taxonomy): Eukaryota > Metazoa > Chordata > Ceratodontiformes > Ceratodontidae > Neoceratodus > Neoceratodus forsteri. The sequence goes on along the minus strand of CM028131.1, from coordinate 1,544,038,838 downwards.
GTCAAGTCCCAAACCACATAGGGTCTTGTACGTTAGCAAGCATATCTTAATGGTGATGCACCACTGTATAGGCAGCCAGTGCAGTGCACAGCGTGACATGGTCACTCTGAAAAGATCACGCCACCAACCCTACGAGAGGAGCCCACAGTCAGCTGGGCAGCAGCATCCTGGACTAAGTAAAGGCATCGCATTGAATCTCCAGATAACCCTAGGTATCAGAGGGATACGCAGCAGCAGTGAACAAGGGGGGCCAAAAATTATGACAAAGCTAGGGGGGCATGGGGGCATGCTCCCCCAGGAAATTTTTGAAAAAACACTGTAAATGGTGCATTTTCCTGCATTTTAGAGTTAGGCAAGATACAGTACAGCCCACTATGATGAGGCACTATGCTGTAAGGATGTTACACTTTCTTGCATGACTAGTGCAGGTAGACAAGACAGTCTGATCTGAAAATTGCTGCAAAACAGCTTGTTTTGCAGTAATTTTCAGATCAGACTGCCTATACTACAGCAAAACCTTGCCTTCCATTTGGACTCTGGTTGGAACATCCAGATCACACGCTAATCCTCCTAATTGTTTATAGTAGCCCTCGGTTAAGCCCAGGCAGCCACACAGATCACCCAAACTGTGCTGCCCCCCCCTCGACCTACCTGAACCTAGTTCCCACACCAGACTGCAGTGCTGCGGCATGGGCCACCAGACATTGCATAATCAAGCACACCCCAAGTAAAACAGATATAATAAAATATGTTGGCCCAGTGGTGCTGAGGGTTGAGGCGCTGGATGCCACACCTTGTGCTAGGCCGGTGACCCGGGTTCGGGAACGGACTCGGGACGCCGGAGGTCAGCAGGGGAAGGAAAGGATTGAGTTCACAGAGGACTGCTCTCCTTTTCTGGGGTGGGTTGTAGGGGTTGCCTCGCTCTGTAGTGGCCCTCAGTGGGGGTCTGAAGCACTACAAGATCAGCACTGTAGACAGGGCAGAAAAATGTGAAAATGGCACCCACACCAGTCAGATGACGGCGGTCCCACCTCCCCACGTCGTGAAACTGGGAAGCTACCAAAGCTGTGTACTCTTGCCTGGCAAAGAAGCAAGGGAGTGCTGAGGTGCACTCCCATCTCTCTTCCTGATGGCACCTGGTGGGCGGGGGGCCCCCCCAGCTTAGGAATACGTCTGGGTCAGCAGGGTGAGGGAGCAGCAGGACAGAAGAATGGGAGAGAAATGGTAGAAGGTGAAGGCTGGCCACCCGAAGGACTGGGCAGCTGGATGTGGTAAGGAGGGATAAAAAGAAAATGCAAAATATATATTCTCTGAGGACTCTGAGGCCGGGAGATCAGAGGGCTGTGGGTTCAGTTCCCACATCTGGCACTTGGGTTACTATCCCAGTACTGACACTGTAGCGCAGCATGAGAGGGGTGCTGCACTTCTGAGGTGCCATCTTTCGGATGAGATGTTAAACCGAGGTCCCCTCTGCCTAGATTTGTGGTAGTTCAGGTGGATGTTAACGATCCCATGGCACTTATCGAAAAGAGTAGGGGAATTTCCCTGGTGTCCTGGCCAAATTTCCCTCATTCACTAAAAATACCACCAACAGTTTCATCTGGTTCAAGGTCAGTTGGAATTCATCTGTATCCCCCTGCCCCGGGTCGTGCCTGAAAATAGGCAGGATTTGTCTAGTGCACTTATCCGGTCAACAAAAACTAAATAAATAAATATATTATTTTGCTAGGTTGTCTAACCGAGGACTACACTGACAGTGTGTGTGGGGTTGTCTACTCTGTGCTGTGCTGTGCTTAGCTTCACTTCACAATGATAGCTTGGTGTAAGCAGAATATGGCTGTATTCATTTTGCAGTAACTGTCTAACTGTCATTTTGAAGCTGACAAAATTACTGGTGACACTGTTAGGCTGTAGAACTGTTTATTTTCTCTCTTTTTTTTGGTACTAATTCTGGTTTCTAAAAATACACCACGTTTATGATAACACTTTCTCTGAGTGCACTATTGAAAGGCGCTGGCTGCGATCTTGATATGTCACCCACATCGTACATTTACAAACAGGAATTAGTAGCTAAAAAGAGAGAGAAAATAGACAGTTCTAATAGTGTCCTCAATAATATTGATGGCTTCAAAGTGGCATTTATTTTAAACAGATACTGCAAAACGAATACGACTGCAATCTTCTTACAAGCTACAGACCCTTCCCCTTCCCCCATTAGTCAGACAATCCCTCCGTGTCCCTGGCAGGTCCAGAATCACCATTGCTGACCCGGCAAACCCATGGACTGAGACTGAGCCCCAAAAAGTGATCAAGAGAGACAGACAGACAGAGAGAGAGAGAGGGGGAGAGAGAGAGAGAGAGAGTCTGGGCCAGCCATTCAACCAAGTTACTTGGAGCGAAGAACACAATGGCTGGGACTCGGTGGGACAACAACATGCAGCACAGCACACAGGACTTGGAGGACTACTGGAAGGAAGCTGGGTCTGAAAGTGGACTGGGACAGGTCAGTGACAGTGTCATCAGGCTGGGCTGGCCCTGTGTGTGTAGTGGGGTGCAGGGTGGTAGGATGGCAACGGGGATGGGAAAATTGGCTCAGGACTGATGAATCAGGCAGGCTGAGCTGGCGGAGACAAGTGGCTGTGCAGAGGTACAACAGACCGATCACAGCACAGGCTGTGCTGTGAAGTTGATCCAGCCTTAATTTTCTGTAAATCTGAGAAGGATGTAACTCAACGGGAGTCCTAAGGCCAGGGTCGGCCCTCCCCCCTGTATGCACGCCTCTGCTAAGTATAGAGCGTTACAGTAGTCCAACCTAAAGGTAATGAAGGCATGGACTATTGTCACCAGATCAGCAGAAGTCAAATGCAATTTGATCCTGGAGATGTTTCAAAGAAAGTAAATGCCAGATCAGACCACTGCCACTACCTGCTTTTAGTGTCAGCCTGCAGTCCAAAATGACCCCAAGATTCTTAACTGAATCGATAGCTATGAGAGATTTGTGACCAAATGAAGTAAGAGCTGCTACACCTCCTGCCACTGCTCAGTCCCACCGACCCAGCTTGATCACCATGATTTCTGTCTTCCTGGGACTGTGACCTAGCCAGTTGTAGGTCATCCAGTTGTGTATCTCAGTGAGACATTATCCCAGCACTAAAACCACAGGGGAACAAGACATGTACAGCTGAGTATCATCTGTGTAACAGTAAAACTCAACAATGTATTGTCTGATGCTCTCCCCAAAGGCAACATGTACACAGAAAACAACACAGGGGCAAAGACTGAGCCTTGGGGAGCCCCAAAGAAGAGTGCAGAAGCCCCAGAGATGAAATTACCTAGGACAACCTGCTGCATTCTCCCAGTTATGAAGGACTCAAACTAGTGCAGAACCGTTCTGGTGAGACTCACATAACTCCTAAGGCAATCCAATAGCACCCCATGGTCCACTGTGACAAATGCTGCTGAGAGATCAAAGAGGACCAAGTTGGAACAAATTCCTCAGTCCCTTGCCAGAAGGAAAGCATGAGTCATCCTGATGACTACATTCTCAATGCTGTGGTGGGGCCGAAAGCCCGACAGGAGAGATTCATAGATATTATAATTCTACAGGTAGTCCACAAGGTGCTCCACCTTCTCAACAACCTTCTTCAAAAAGGCAAGGTTACAGACAGGTCTGTTATTCACCAGAACTTCAGGATAGAAGGATGGCTTTTTTTAGGAGGGGTCTAACCATGGCCTTTTTCAGGGCAAATGGAAAAAACACCCTCCCTCAAGGAAACCCTGACAATCTCATGAATCACCAGACCTAGGGACTTGCTGCACCCCATAAGCAAGCAGGTTGGTCCTGGGTCCAGTATACAGCAGATGGGGTGCAAACTAACAATTACCCAGAGCACCTGTACCTCAAACTGGTCAGAACTTGCACCATGTTGGCAGATCTACATCATCAAAGGGTCAGCCACTACCAGCCCATGACAGGCCGCTTGAAGAGATACCAGATCTAATGGCCGACACCTCGTCAGAGAAGCATTTACCAAACTCCTCACACTTTTCTGCTGAAAAAGCTGTAACTGCACAGACAGGGAGGATTTAGAGCTGGTCAATTTTTCTCTGCAGCAGTTGACCTTGTCAGGAACTCTGTCTTTTTCCCGTTGCTTGCCTGTTTGTTCATACTCATCATAATGAGTTTTCAGTGCCAATCTGTTGTCCTCAGAAAAATACACAGACTTCGTAGGTTGCTACACTTATGGGGTGCAGATACCTGGGAGTAGCAACAGTCACAGAGCACCAGGTAACTCCACTCAGTGGAGACTGGGTCAGCTCCTTTAAAGTGAATGATTTTGCACATATTACACCCCAGCACTAGGCTTAGAAACCCAAAAATAACCAACCCAATCCCACCAATAAATAAAACGCCCCTCAAAAATTGAAACCAAGAAAAAACAACCGCCTTAAATAATATAAACATACTCCGACTCATTTAATATATATACAGTTACACAACCTAACCAGTCATACTCCTGACTCATACCTAATATAAAACCATAATAAAATAAAAAGGTGGGGGGGGGGAAGTAAATAAAAAATGTTTGATGCCTGTGACTGGACATCCTCAGTCAGCCTAAAGTATTGTATAATAACCAGTTGGGATGGGTTCCCCTTAATGTTAGAAGAAATGCGCATGTTTTAAAATATATGCGCACCAGTCTTAAAGAGAAGATACCAAGCTACCTATCTGATGTGTTGCATGTGAGACCAGTTACATTAAGATTAAGATCTGTAAGGGGAGTTGAGTTTGTGGAGCCTCAAACCACAAGTAAAAATGGTAGAGGTAATTTCATGGTAAGCGCACCCTGCCTGTGGAATTTGTTGCCGCTGACCCTAAGGCCTTACTTGGGGGATCCCATTCCATTTAGCATACTTCTTTTTTATGTAACCCCTAGGTGGCACTATCCCATGGGATATGACCCCTGCCTATGTGGTGGGCTGCAGGTTGAGGGGCCTGGGCTCTCTGAATGGGTGCCTCCACCCGGAGGACAGGGCTGTTGGCCACGTGACTGCCTTGGGTACAGCCCTCCAGGACAATGATATCCCCCTCTTGCTCCCCTAGCGGTCTGACTATGCCTGCAGCTGCCCCTCACAAATACACTCTGCAATACACAGTGAATGCCCCCTGATAACCACTTACCACCAGGGCTGGATTTGCTGGAACGCCCTGGAGACCCCCTCTAAAACAAGGCCTGTAACAATAAGCATACAATATCACAGGGCTTTCAATACAAAGGCACTCCGCCACCAGTTGAGATGCAAAAAGATTGAGATCTGATTTATTAGAGGGTGTGAACTAGGGAAGGGACAGTAATCTAGAGGTTGATTTCAGATCTGATTTAGTCAGGTTATAAGGCATGCACTCAAAGGTCCCTATATGACAGTCACATACACTCTGGGTACCCAGTTGGAACTGCAGGCTAGCCTGAAGGGTTGCCTGGGGTTGGCCAGCATTGCAGCTGGTCGGGGCCCTTTGGAAGAAAGAAAACACAACATGCACTTTAACCCTTCATTTGTAATCTGGAGCCAGATGGCTCAGTCCCAAAAGATTATAACAACAATTATTAAATCGGTTGACACACTTTGAGTTGAGCTTTGTTGCAGGGGGCTACCCTGGTGGTTACTCAAGCTTCCCAGTACAGGATGTAGGATGGATGAAATGGAGACCTCTGGATGAAGAGCTGGATGGCCAGGAGAAGCAGGGCCCACACGAAGCACCGTGGTGTTGTTCCTGTCTTTTGTTGTTGAGCAGGGAGCCGAATCCCTGATGGGTCTCTCGTCGGTTGTTTCTCTGTGGCATGAGCGATTGTCTGGGCCAGATTGGCAAGGCCCAGACTGGGTGAACAATTTGGATACAGTCCGTTTACTGGCTGGATACAGCTTCCAGCAAGCATGACGCATTAGGCAAGGTGGGGAACCAAATTGCGATCCACCCTCCACAATCAGCACACTTATAGTAAAAGTAGGGAATTACCACAGATTCGGATGACAGTCCAGTTGCAATTTACAGTGTCTCTGCGCAAACTGTATGCTCTGTGGTCATTTTGGAAGTCCTGACAGGCCGATCACGTAGACGCAAGCCTTCGGTCCTCTTCAGACGAAATGTAGTCACAATTCAGCGATCCAGTACCAATGCTTCTTTGGATGCAGTCCGAAAGTATTGAAGGCAATACTCCCTCACTAGGGAAGATGGTGGCAGATAGGCCAGACACAGCCTTCCTGCCAATTTCCCCTGTGCACTATGCAGGAGCAGCTGCCTGACTCTCTTGAGCTGTTCACTCTTTTCTCTCTAACTCTACCCTGACCTCTGTGGTGGGCAGCATGGGACTTTCTCCCTGATCCAAAAGGTTCGATTCGAGGATGCACCTATCTATCACAGTTAACGATCCCTCTCCAGATCCATGTAGGTGCCAAACTGTAAAAACTACAATTCCTACAGAATTTTACTCCCACAAGATCCGTGGGGGGGGGGGGAGGCTCCATTTTAGGCCCCCCAAAGATGCTGATTGGTGCAGATAGGCAGTCCACAACCAAAATGGTGGTACATAACAAAATGTCCATGCTGCAGAGAAAGGCAGATTAGACAAACCACAACATAATTTTCCATTTGGCACAGATGATCAGCAAACAATCACAGAGTCCTATAGGGTTCCCTCCGCATGTTTAGTGACGGCAGAAAGAAGTGGATGTACTGCAGCCCGGGCAGGACTCGAGCCTAGAAACACTCTGTCCTCACCCAGATTAATTATAACCCACAAAATAGGCAGCTCTTAAAGAGACGGGCATGGAGGCCAACTGGGCACTCACATGCAAACACTTTTAAACCTGCTGAGACACAGAACCCTGGCAGTGGACATTTAGGCTCACCCAAGGAAGACTTCTGTGAACCCCCATTTGTAGGGGGGGGTTACATTTAAATGGCTGGTAGGTGAAGTCAGAAGTCTGTGGGTGCCAACTTTAATCATATACTCATTTCTGTAGGGGTGCCAAATTGTTATTGTTTAAGTGTATTTAAAGAGATATGCCAGCCTCAGCGTGCGCACCAGAGAAGGGCCTTGTTAGTTGGCCGGTGCCCATGTTTCACCACAAACTGATCATTACAATATAAAAAAATGATCTGAAAGATGCCCCCCCATAGACTATAATGGAGCGTGCCCCGTACTCTCCCTAGCATTAGGTCACAACTTTGCTGAGTGCAGGGGTGGAGCGTGGGTGACTCATAACAACGGGAAGTCCTCAGGACCCAGGAGAAGTTAAATTACGAGCATTTTTATGGTAAAACTGCAGCGCTATTGTGGGACATCTTATCAACTTACATCCTGGGAAGTAAGGCACCGATATCTCCGGTGCAAAAGCAGATGCCGTGAACTTGGTGAATCTCTTTAAATAATAACCTGGTGTGGTGAGTGTTTTATATGATGTCTAAATGTGATATAATGTATGATTGAATGTGATTGTGTAGGGAGATCCATACACTGTAAAAAGTCATTCTGCTGCAGTAGTGGCATTTATAGTACTGCAGAACGACTTTTCGCACTGTGTTAGCATGAATGTCACAATGTAAGCAACCCCATCAGTGCTGCTGATAGGGCTAGTGACAGTTGAAGCGTCATGTGCACGAGCTGGCAGGTGCGTGGATGGCCAAGAAGTGGGGTCACGGACAGCAGAGGCTGACTGCTTGAAAAAAAAAGAAAAGTAAGTGATTTTATGTTTTTGGGGTGGGGGGGGGTGTGTTCCATACACTATATAGAATAATGTATGATAGCCCAAATACACAGCATTGCTCTTCTCACACCTCGTGGTTACCATGACATCAAAGTCACTTCTTGAGCTTCGCTCCCGAGGTCCTTGACGTCATAGTAACCACTCCATGTAAGAATAGCCTTGTTGTGTATGGGCTACCATACGCTGTCCTACTGTATACGTGTATTTAATTTTATTTAAAGAATATACCAAAACTGAAATATTGTAACAAGGATGTCACTGGAAATTAGCGTAATAGCTCCTATGATTTACTGCCGTCTTGTTTAACTCTCCTGTCCTCCCAGGTCACACCTGGAAACAAGTATCAGCTTAGTGAGTCTTGACTCTTTCCTGGACAAAAATTGTAAAAAAAGAAAAAAAAAAACATAATGAACACAATAATGAAGAATTAAAAAGGATTGGAATGCAGAGACTCTTGAAAATACAAGTTGAATTGTGTCTAAATATTACATTTTTAAAAGTTTTCCCAGAGTGACAAACTCAACTCATTTCTTCCAGTAGCGCCATGTGGTGTCAGAACCATACATTGCTTAATCCGACCCAAAATAGCCACACAGGATGGAATGAGTTAAGCTTCATCTGCTAGTCCAGGAATGGGAGGATAGTCTACTTATTTATTTTTTTTGAAACTTACACGGTTTTGTTTCACATTTCAGGCATATTACAGACTATTATCAGGACATTTACAGTTTAGCATTGTGATGAAATACAATTGTAAATCCGGTTTACATTACGGGTGCAGTGGAAATAGTCCAGTCCTTGTTCTCTGGTTCAGGAACTACATTTTTTTTCCACTCACCAACAGGACTCTCAGTGGTCTGCTCCCGCTTCATCCTTGAGTGTTTCTTTTTTTTTGGTTGTTTTGAACGGATCTTGCACTGAGGTTAACATTAAATGTTATACAGTACGCATTAAACATCTTCCTCTCATCTTTTTGGAACTCTGTCTCTTTTGGCATTATCTCACTTTAATAATATAATTAGTTCTGTTCATACACCCCCCCCTTTCATGTTACCACTCAGCCCTTTTCAGTTTTCGTTATTTTCTGTAGAGGTATATCTTATTCGGTGGGGTCAGCTAAGGCACGCATTATCATTCTCTGGGCTTGCATGTAAAATAATATCAACCACTGGTTGGTGGGCAAATTTGTTCCAGGAAAGTGTACACCGTGTGACAGTGTAGAAATGGGTGAATGGTTAGAGGCAGTTCATCCCTGCTAGAAACTGCCACAACTCCAGAAACAACTACGCAAACACTCACACCAGGCTGAACTCGGAGCCAAACTGAATTATTACAGATAATTCAGTGTGGCTCCCAGTTCAGCTTGGTGTGAGTGGTTGCATGGTTGTTTACGGAGTTGTGGCACTTATTGGTGGGCACCAACCTGAGCTCTTCCCCTCCAACTTCAAGAATTTACACCTGTGGATTATGAATATGATATTGTTATATGTGTTTTAAACATAACTTTCAGACCTTAGTTTTGGTTTTGAGGGTACAGTATCTGGGCCAGCTAAGTTTATTTTCATTTTTGTCCACTCCATTTCCCTTTGTTAACTAGATAAGTACGCTAGAGAATTGAATACAGTACCTATTTTCAGGTATGATATGGCAGAGTACAAAAGAAGGCATGGTCACAAACACAGGCGGTAAGGAGAAGCAAGTTCACATATGGACATATGATGAAGCCAGTAAAATAAGGCCATTAGGTCTATCGAGTCTGCTTGTATTGCAGGGTCCTCAGCATCAGCTGATGGTCCTGCCCCTGCCCAATCAGCTCTTCCCCTCCATCAACCCCCTCTTGGACCTTATTTTCCCCTTAACTCTATCCCAGCATCTCTTGAAGCTGTCTACCCCTTTTCAGCTAAACCAAATCCTCAGGAAGCCCATTCGAACCTGCTGCCATCCTCTCTTTGAACAACTGCCTCCTAGTTTCTCTCCTAAACCTTCCCCCCACCCAGCTTGAGGCTGTGTCCCCTCATGTTTCGATTCCCACTGAGCTTAAAGAGACCCTCCATGTCCACCCTATTTATTCCTTTCAAATACTTGAAAGTGTCAATAATGCCCCCGTCTCTCACCTCTCCTCCAGGGATTACATGTTTAGGGTCTCCAAACTCTCCTCATACATCTTACCCTGCCAGACCATGATCATCCTAGTTGCCCTTCTCTGGACCATCTCCAGCATGGACCTATACAAGGGCAGTATGACCTCCTGTCTATTGCTAATCCCTCTGGCAATACAGCCCAACATTGTATTTGTTTTTTTCAATACTTTCCTACACTGCATAGAATGCTTTAGGTCACAAGTGGTCATCACCCCCAGATCCTTCTCTCCTTCGGTTGCAACTATCCAGACTCCTCCCAGGCTGTACTCAGACTGCAGGTTCTTAGCTTCTATGTCCATAACCTTGCATTTCTTTGCATTGAAGCCAAGTTAGTAAGGCCGCACTTAGAGTACTGTGTGCAGTTTTGGAGGCCATATCTAAAGCGTGATATCAGGCTACTGGAGAGGGTGCAGAGGAGGGGCAACAAAGATGATATGTGGAATGGAAGGGACAGACTATGACAGCAGGCTGAAAGACCTGAATATGTACGCCCTGGAGGATAGAAGGGACAGGGGTAACATGATACAGACATTCAAGTATCTGAGGGGAATCAATAAGGATGGGGCAGATGGGGTCTTTAAGTTAAGGAGGGGGAGGTTCACCAGGGGGCATGTGCTAAGTATAGAGGGGGGAAGATTTAGGAAGGAAATGAGGAGACACTATTTCACAGAGAGGGTGGCAGCAAAATGGAATGCCCTACCAGAATGGGTGGTATCATATAAATCTGTGAACAGTTTCAAAAGGGCATGGGACAGGGAACAGGGGAGAATGAGGGTTGGGGTGGCAGTGGGATGACAAATGGGAGGGGGGTGGGGCAGCTGCAAACTAGGTGTGCTAGCTGCACACTCGAGTAGACTTAGATAGACCAGGTGGTCTGTTTCTGCTGGCACATTCGTATGTTTGTATAAGTTGCTAAATCCTGGACAACCTCCATAGCTTTTCCAGATATTCCCTTATGTCCTATATCCTTTCTGCTGTGTCCATCCTCCCGTAGAGCTTGGTGTTGTCTGTGAATAAACAGATTTTGCCTTTAATGGCTTCCCCAGTATCATTAATGAACACACTAAAAAGCACCTGTCTGAGCACCGATCCCTGTGGGATCCCACTGCTGACCTTCCTGGTGGTTGCAGCTCATCCACCACCACACTCTGGGTCCTGCCCCTCAGTCAGTTATCCATCCATCTGGTCAACTTCTCACCAACCCCTAGATCCACCAACTTCCTAATCAACCTCTTATGTGGTACTGAGTCAAAGATCTAGCTGAAGTCCAGGTAAAGCATGATCACCGGTTGGCCCCTGTCTGATGTCAACCGGTCCACCGTTTTAATGATCCACTCAAAGAAGTCAATCAGATTTGTTTGACTGGCTCTCACTTCCATAAGCCCATGTCGCTGCTCCTTCTGGAGGCCATGGTCACCCATATACTCTACCAACCTTTCCTTAAGTATGGTCTCCATGAGCTTGCACATGATTGAGGTCAAACTGATCAGTTTGTAGTTCCCCCAGCCATCCTTGGAACTGCTCTTATGGAGGGATACTACATGTGCCATTCTCCAGTCCTACAGTACCACACCTGCTTCCAGTGAACTGTTGAACAGGTCAGCCAAGGGACTTACAAGCTCCTCCACCAGCTTCCTCAGCAACCTTACATGTATACCATCCAGGCCTGGAGATTTAGCCACCCTTACTGCTAGCAACCTTTTCCTCATCTTATCCACCTCTATGAAATCATCCGGGCACCCCCCCACCCCATCTCCTCTCCTTCCCCTTAGCAGCACCAATCTGTTTGTCTTCCTAGCGATGACTGAACAGAGGTACTCATTCAGTACTTCTGCTTTGCCCATTCTCCTCTACCCACCCTTCCCCTTTCACGAGCCTAACAACCCATCTTTCTTGTCTCTTTTCTCACTAATATACTGAAAAAAGACCTTTCCCCAATTTTAATTCCCTCAGCTAGCTGCAGTTTCTTCTGAGTTTTTGCCCACTGGACCACTCTACCTGCTACATCAGCCACTTTTTTCCTTCCTCCATGTTCTCTTGAACTTCTTTTAGGTTGTTCTCTTATCCCCTATTACCTGGGTGACCTCTGTGCTAAACTAGCTCGATGCTTTGGCCCTCTAGCTTTTCTCTTTGAGCCTAATGCACTCCCTTGTCGCTAATTTCCCTCCATGGTGGTGGACCACCTTCAGTCCACCCCCACATCCACTCAGATGCTTGCTGGGTGGCTCCTTAGCAACTCACCCATCCTTCTGAGGTCCATCTTTGTAAAATCCAGGATTTTATTCTTAGTAGGGGCCCTTTTATTGTCAGTGTCCAACCAGAACTACACTGTGTGATAATCACTCCCCCCAGGGACTAGTCAACCTTGATATCCTGGAGATGGTCCCTGTTCATCAGCACCAGATCAAAGCGTAACCCCTCCCTGGTGGGTTCTGTGACACCCTGTGTCAAGAATTCACTTTGTGGTGCATCTCGGACCACCTGACTCTTGGCGCAGGTTGTGACTAGTGTCCTCCAATCCACTTTCTTCAGATTAAAGTCTCCCACTATTACCACCTCTCCCTTCCCTGCAGCTGTCTCTTCCTCCTCTTGGTTGGGTGGTCTGTAAACCAACCTCAATCTCACCTTCCTCCCTCTATTTTACAGTAATTGAATCCACATTGCTTCCTCCCTCCCTCCCCTCTTCTGACTCCTACCTTGTACAAGTTATGCCCTCCTGAATGTAAACCAACCCCCCCTTTTCCTACACCCCTGTTCAGTCCCAGTCATAATTAGGTATGGCCCATGTCTCTGTGACTGCCATGATGTCGATGCCTCTCTCTGCCAACAATGCCTTCAGGTCATCCATCTTGTCTCCAAGACTTTGTGCATTCAGGGACACCACCCTCCACCTAGGGTCTAAGCCTCCTTCCCCTCCCACCCGTCTGCCTTCCTCTTTACTCCCCTTTGCCTGTACCTCCCACTGTTAGCCCCCCCAGTCTCCCTCCACCTCTATCCTCCACTTCCCTTCTACTGGTGGTGGGGGGAGGTCTGCTGACATCTACATGGGCAATAATTTCACCACCAGCGCCTTGCCATTCTAACCTCTGGTCCTACTTTATTTATTTATATGAGAAATATATAATCATGTCACTAATGCTGAGCCTCATTTTGTCTGTGTCTGATGAACTAACTAGACTAAGAGCAAACCCCCCCCCCTTTCTTTTTATTGTTCATTGCAGGCAGCCTACAAAATGAGTTTGGCAGCATCACACACAAAAATGGACCCACAGACTGCCGAAGAATGCACCAGCCGGATGTTTGTCAGACTGGACAAAGACAAAGATGGTATATGTTGTGAACTGTCGAACTTCTGTTTATGTTTCCTTGCATGTACGATAGTGAACTTCTTATGGTTATTCAGGAGAGTAGGGGCTGCAGAAACGTGTCACTGTTGCATCCAGTGCAGCTCAGGTTGCAGGAGGCTTGCCAGTGACAGCCCAGTGACGAGCATGCTGATAGTTATGGTGTTCAGCCTGGTTGATGGGCAGATATTTTGTGTAGTTGAAAGGAGGTAGCCACACCTGTTAAGAGTGCAGTCGGCTCCTTTCAACTACTATACCTCACCCAGCAGCCAGTTGAGCCATGTCACAATCAGTCTGCTGCTCATGCTCCCCTCTAACCGATCGCTTCCCGGTGTCCCAAAAACAATCCCAGCCTTTGCATTCAGCCTACCCCCTCCCAGTCGCTTCCCCGGTGCCCCATTTCCAGGAAAACAATTCCACCCTCTTACTTGAGCCTGCCCACCTCTTTATCACTTCCCCTGATGCCTTGTTTACTCAAAGTGAATCCCATCCTTTGCATTCAGCCCACCGACATCCTGATCACTTCCCCTGGTGTCTTGTTTTCTTGAAAACTACCCCACCCTCTGCATTGAGCTTACCCACCCCCTAATCACTCCCCTTCCCAATGAACCATTTCCTTGCAAACAATCCCATCCTCTGTATTCAGCCTGCCTACCACCTGATCGCTTCTCCTGGTGCCCCATTTCCTCAAAAACAATCTAACCCTCTGCACTGAGACCACCCACCTCCTGATTACTTCCCCTGGTGCCCTGTTTCTTCGAAAACAATCCCACCCTCTGCACTCAGCCTGCTCACTTCTTGATCGCTTCCTCTGGTGCTCTGTTTCCTTGAAAACAATCCCACCCTCTGCATTCAGTCCTCACACCAGTTATAAACCAATGGGTGCTTACTGTATACTGTATGTGCTCAGTGACAGTTCCGTCAGTGGCTGGCCTTAGCGGTGTGAGGAGGGGTTGTGCCGGTCGCCAGCTCTGGTTGGGTCGGGGAGGGTGAGCGGGGTGGTGGGTCACAACCTGCTGGCATGGGGGGCCACTAGACTACCAGGTAACTGCAGGTTTGTGAGTCAGGATGGCATTCGGAGAACAGGGGAAGGGTGCCAGACCACCAGGATATCCTGTATTTGTATTCTACTGGAGGGGATCAGAGCTGGGGATGGACCAATGGACCACCAGCGGTCTGGTTATTTAAAACACTGGGGGGGATTGGGGCTAGGGAGGGACTGCTAGACCACCAGGGTTTTATTTTACATTATTGTACAAGGGATCGGGATGTGGACGGGACCACTAGACCACCAGGATTTTATTTTACATTATTGTACACGGGATTGGGACATGGACGGGACCACTAGATCACCAGGGCTTGCTTTACTTTATCATCTTGGGAACTGGGGCATGGGGGGGGGGACCACTGGACCAGTGAGGTACCCAGCCTTTGACTGTGCATGGATGGGGTGCGGGGCACCCACCCCATCTGTGCACAGTTAAGGGATGGGTTTCAGAAGTCTTAAACTGCACCGCACTTGCGGCCGTTTAGCATGTCTGAAAAATATCAATATTGTGTGCACTGCATATGCATGAGGGGTCCCTCATTTACATAGGCGCAGCACAGTATTGTGCATGATGGCACTGTCGGGGGTGCACTGTGCATAAATGTTCTTTGAATATGGGTATGCCCCTACAGTCGGCGTTACTCCAAGTTAGCACAATGCAAACCCGCTTTGTGCCATGCTAACTTTTTGAAAATAGGGCCCCCTTTGTCCCCTCTCTGCTCTGCCGATGAGGGATTTTCTGGAGATTCCTAGGGTCTGTCTGACAACATCGGGAGCTAGGTCATTTTCTTTTAAGGTTCCAACCCTGTGGAATTCTCTACCTCATCAGATAAGGGATTGCCCGTCCATCGAGGCCTTTAAATCTGTCTTGAAAACTCATTTATTTGAGTTAGCATATGCTGAGATTTAGACTCCTGCTTTGGTTTAAAAAAATTCTGCTGTATGTTTTAAAACTTTTAAATGTAAAACTTTTAAATGTGTTGATTATATTTTGTTTTTAAACTTTTGTAAAACGATATGATCTATGGTGGAATAGCGCTGAAAAAATAAAGGTTGGTTGGTTTAATATTTTCTGTATCAACCAGTTTGCACATGCAAGTATTTTGAAAAGCCTGTATTTCCATAAGGAGTATATCAATATTTATACAAAGGGTGTACTGGTGGACAACAAAATATAATGCATGATTGTGACCCAACATAGAAGGCAAAAAACATTAAAACACCAACAGCAAAGAATAGGCTCAGATGGTAAAACTATATGTTTATTTTACCGTTTATTTCACCCAAGTGCAAACAAACTCAGCCATAGACATTCGCCTGCTGCTGGAATAAACGTCTCCTAAAGACGGAGTGGCATAACCTTTAGCGCATAGGATGACTAGGAGTGTGAGAGCAGCTTAACAATAGAAACACAGAAATTGACGGTAAATGAGGATTGCAAGGCCCATCCAGTCTGCTTATTTTTTCTACCTTATGATTGTGCCATAGGCCTGTACTCTGTCAACGGCCTATCTTTTCATACTCATCTGAATTGTTCCCTTATGCCTATCCCATGCCTGTCTGAAGTCCTGCACTGTATTCATATCCACCACTTCCTGAGTAGGCCATTCCATGCATCCAACACCCTTTCTGTGATAAAGAACATCCTCACATTACCCCTTAATTGGCCTCCCTCTAATCTCATACTAACATACTAAAAAAGCCAACAGAATAGGCCAAATGGTCTGTCTTGTCTGCTCAAAAGCCAGCAACCTAATAGCTGCTCACCTTACCACTCCCCCAGCCCCCAAGAGGGTCCTCTTTAGTTTCAGTTTCCCCTTGTACCTGTCCCACCCCCTCTTGAATCCCTCCACTGTGCCCTCCTCCGCCAGCCTGCCAGGCAGCGCATTTCATGGCTCCACCACCCTCTTCAGTGAAAAAATTTTTCCTACGCTCCCCCCTGTAGTTTCCACCCTCCAGCTTTCACTCATGGCCCCTGGTTGTTCCCCCCTTCTTTAGCCTAAAAAGCCCCTTGGTTCCACTCCTGGTTATTCCTTTTACATACTTGAAAACCTCTATCATATCTCCCCTGTCCCTCCTCTTCGCCAGTGAGTAAAGCCCAAGCTCTTCCAGTCTCTCCTCATCAGGCTTCCCCTCCATGCCTTGAATCATCCTGATCGCTCTTCTCTGGACCCTGTCCAGCAGTGCTATGTCCTTCTTCAGATGAAGTCTCCAGAGCTGTACACAGTACTCAAGCTGTGGCCTGACCAAGGCATTATATAGAGGGAGGATCACCTCCCTCTTTCTGGATGTAAATCCCTGGCTATGCAGCCCAGTATCCTGTTTGCTTTGGCTGCAGTTCTTCTACAATTTTCAGAGTTATTCATTTTGATGTCTATCACCACCCCTAAATCCCTTTCTCCCAATGTGACTTGCACGGGTGCCCCCGGTTGTATTCATAGCCCGGGGTTTTTATCCCCAAATGTAGTACCTTACATTTCCCAGCATTACATTTCAGTCCCCACCTCCTTAACCACCCCTCCAGGGTATCCAGATCCCCCTGAACCGCCTCCCTTGCTTCTTCACAATCCACCAGAGCTCCCAGTTTTGAATAATCCGCAAAGAGACTCAAACTATTCCTAACCCCCTCCCTATATCCAAGACATAGGTGTTGAGCAATAGCAGCCCCAATACCGAACCCTGAGGGACCCCACTGATTACCTTCCTTGAAGAGGAGAATATCCCACCCACCATTACCCTCTGTAAATGCCCCGAGAGCCAATTTTCAACCCAACTGAGCTCCTGCCCTCCCACCCCCATCTCCCCCAGCTTTTTTATCAGCCCATAATGTGGTACTGAATCAAACGCCATTCTGAAATCTAGGTATAGGATGTCCACTGGCCTATGTCTGTCCAAGGCCCCCGTCACCCAGTCATAAAACTCTACAAGATTGGACTGACACAATCTCCCCGGAATGAAGCCATACTGTTTATCATCCTGGTGTCCTAACCATTCCAGCTGCCTCCCAATCCTCTCCTTGATAAAGCCCTCCATTACTTTGCCGACAACAAATGTTAGACTTACAGGCCTATAATTCCCCATCTCTTCTCTAGACCCCCCTCATGCTGTGTCCTCTCGTCCTGCTATTTTTCTTATATTAAAACACGTTAGACTCTTTCACCTTGTTAATGCCCTTAAGATGTTTGAATGTTTTGATGATATCACCCCTCTCTCTCCCTCCTTTGCTCTAGGGTATACATATTGAGCTCCAGTAATCTGCCCTCATATGTTTTCTGATGCAGTCCCTGCACCATTTCGGTTGCCCCTCTCTGGACTGCCTCCATTTTGTTAATGTCCTTGTGCAGGTGCAGCCTCCAGTACTGCACGCAGTACTCCAGACGGGGCCTAACCAGTGTCTTGTAAAGAGGGATTATTACCTCCCTCTTATGACTTGTGATACCCCTACTAATACACCCCAACATCCCTCTAACCTTACCTAGTGCTTTAGTGGTCTTCTTGGATTATTTCAGGTCATCTGTGATGATGGTGCTCAAATCTCTTTCTTCCTTTGTGATTGCCAGCAACTCCCCTCTCAACCTATAGGTGGCTTCAGGGTTTCTCTTCCCTATGTGCATGATCTTGCACTTCTTTGTATTAAACTCCAGTTGCCACTCTTCCAACCATTTTGCCAGTTTATCCAGATCTCTTCTGATTCTGCCCACCCTATCTGGATCATCTACTCTGTTGCAGATCTTGGTGTCATCTGCAACAGACAAACCTTACCCTCCCGTCCATCTGCAATGTCACTGATGAAGATATTGAAGAGGGCTGGCCCCAGGACTGATCCCTGAGGTACCCCACTTGTGACTTGCATCTCTTCTGACTGTATACCATTTACCACCACTCTCTGTTTTCTGCCCGCCAACCAGTTTGCTACCCAGTTGACCAACGTCTGAGCCACCCCGAGCCTACCCAGCTAATCAATCAATCTTCTGTGTGGAATAGTATCAAAAGTTTTGCTGAAGTCAAGGTAGGCGACATCAACTGCACCCCCTTTATCCACCACTCTGGTTACCCAGTCAAAGAAATCTATGAGATTAGTTTGACAGGACCTTCCTGTCGTAAACCCATGCTATCTTGGATCCTGTGCTCCTATGGATTCCAGGTTTTGCACTATCCTTTCCTTAAGGAGTGCCTCCATAATCTTGCCCACTACTGAGGTAAGACTGAGTGGTCTGTAGTTCCCTGCTTCCTCCCTGCTACCACTCTTGTGGAGTGGGATCACATGAGCCCTTTTCCAGTCTTCTGGGACCTCTCCTGTGTGCAGAGACTCACTAAACAGTTCTGCTAATGGCTCTGCTAGTTCCACCCTTAGCTCCTTTAGTACCCTGGGATGTATGCCATCAGGTCCCATTGCCTTGTACACCCTGAGTTTAGCGAGCTCTTGTAGGACCCTTTCTTTTGTGAAGGAACTAGTACATACCTCCCTCCCCTGTGTCCATGGAGCTGAGCTGTGGGTCCTGCCCTACCTTCTCCTCAGTAAATACTGAGCAGAAGTATCTATTTAGGATAGATGCTTTTCATTGGTCCTCCTCCACACACTCCACTTTATCCCCTTTGATCTTAGCAATACCCCCTCTGGACTTTCTCCTTTCACTAGTGTAGCTATAGAAAGTCTTGTCCCCTTCTTTTACTGTTTGTGCTAGTGTTTCCTCAGTCTGGGCCTTTGCCTGCCTTACTGCCTTCCATACTTCCCTTAGGGAAGTTTGGTATGCCTCCCTATCTTCATCCTGCTGCATTCCTTTATATTTCCTGAAGGCCAGCCTTTTGGCTCTGACCTTTTCTGCTACTGTTTTTGGGAACCAATTACATTTTGTGTTTATTTTATTTTGCTTCTTTTAAGTATCGCACTTTCAAACTATTTTATTATAAAATACTCTCACTGAATTGTTTGAAGTTTGGAGTGCTGGTTTCTTTTCTACTATTGCTGCTGGAATAAACCTGCCGGCAGCGACTTGGTGACATAGCAGCTAAGGCAATGTTGAAAGTGACGTTTACTCAGACACCCCCAAGCTTCGTCAGAGTGAAACAGAACTACAATGGCACCCTTTATGTAGTGTGCACTAAACAAGTCACCTGATAAATCAGGTGAATGAAAATTAAAATATTAAAAACAACATGGTCATAACTACGACTAGGCACTAGACTTCATTTTCCTTTCATTACCATCATTCTCCCGTTATTATCTTCCAACAACACGAACGCTTGCACTGCTCTTCCTTGTTTCAATTATTTCTCCCTGTTCTTTTTTGTTGCTGATTTAGTGTTGTTCTTTTGTTCATTCCACAGTTTAATTCACAGTAATTTTCTGTTTGACAATTTTATTAAGTGTTTATATTTTGTATACTTTGATTTACAATTCCAATTTTATTGCACTGTTTAATGAATTGTACATGTATATGTTCTTTTCTCCTCTTCTCCCCCTCCTCCAGGACGTGTCTGGAAACAAGCTGTTACCAGCTCAGTATGTCTTTCCTGATGAAACTTTTGAAATGCATAAATAAATAATTTTTTTAGTAGTTCTGTTCAAGCAACTGCATATTAATAGACAAGTCCTTGTGTATTTATTTATTTATTAGCTTTTGGTAACTGGGTAAGTGCACTAGGCAAAAAATCCTGCCTGTTTTCAGGCACGACCTGGGAGAGTACAATATAACAATACCGTAAGAGTGCAATATCACAATACAACAGTGATACACAATCAGATACATAATGCAGAAGAACTGTCCAACAAACATCATGACAGAGGACAGCCTCCGAAGATAATTCACCCACTGGAGAACACCAACAGTAGTGAAGTTATTGCAGCATACACTGATAATATAGCAGTGATATACACAAAGGTAGTGGAAATGATTGCTACTGCTCGATCTAATATGTGAAGGTAGTTAAGTTACAGTGGTAATGAATGCCGAAACAGTCATGTCCTTTGTTTCAGCTGAGTCTTGCAAGCAACTGAATCAAACTCCTCGTGCCACATGAAAAGGCAGGTGAATCTCTCACCAAAAAAGACAGCTTATTAATTATGAATGCCGAAAGGGGAAATAAACAAACATGGGATTTTTGTTGTCATTTTTTTATATATAAAATAAAAAAAGAATACTCCAAGCAATACAAAACAAGATTGCAAAAATATGTACCCAAAGAGAGGGAAAGAGGCACACATTTAAAGCTCTCTCACAGTCACTAGTAGAAAAATTCAGTGATCCATAAAAAATAATATTTTATACGTAGTAGGCAAATACATATGTCTCCCCATGAACAAATATAGTCTAGTCCAATTTAAAGTATAAAAGCTCTACTCACAAAATAAATTTTTACCAGCCAAAAATGGTAAGGGGAAAATGAATGAAACATTGAACAAAGGCATAAGCCATCTGACACAGCAACGCATGGCTGTGTTTGGGATGTTGGAGAGATACAGTCAGTATAATAATAATACAGACTGTATTTTGTGATGGCTCCCAGGAATACTCTGAACATGTTTGACTATGGCATAAGTAGTGTCCCCACGTTGTAGTGCTCTAACATGCTCTCCCTCACGTGTTTTAAACTGGCGCACTGTATGGCCCACGTAAAAAGCACCACAACTACAAGAAAGTAACTATGCAACACCAAAGGTATTGCAACTGACAAAGTCTTTCAGGGCAACCTCCTTCCCATTATTAGGATTCCAAAAGTTTTTTCTTTCTCTGATATATGGACAGTATAAATACCTACCACATTTAAGTGTATATATTCCACCACAGATATTCACGATGGTGGGGAGATGTCATCTCCAAATGGGAGCAGTGGGAATGTTAAACCAAAAGCTCTGTAGTACTGTCCTGTATACAATGCAGCTGTTACAGTATTTGTGAAAAAATTTGAATTTGATCTACAACACAAGTGCTGGAGTACTATCAAAACTGTACAAAATCACAAAGACAAACCCTCAACAACTTGACAAAGGACCCACTAATCATGACCAAACCCACAGAAAAAAAGGGGGGGGGGCAGTCATGGATATGAACACCATTGATTATATGTCGGAAATTGAGCAACTGCTGGATATCAGATACCATGAAATGCTGCTGGGTGAATGCTTGTCTCAGTAGAAGTTTTATTAAGGGTTACCTCACAGATGACACATACTGGGCACTGATAGTGGCACAGCCTGCAATCCCTACCATATAGACATTACCAAAGATGCACAAAGATCTGAAGCATCCACCAGGGAGACCTATATTATCAGGAAATGGCTGGATCATGGAGCCACTGTCCAGTTTCCTAGATAAGCATTTACAACCATTTGTCAGAGGTCTCCCATCATATGTAAGGGATTCCATGGAGATTATCAACATCTTGGAAGAACTGGATATGCAAGAAACGTGGAGCCCAATATTCAGAACTGTGCCGGATGCAAACTGATTGCACCTCAATTGTACCACAGTTGCACCAGATTACTATATTCAAAAGGCCAAACAGTGCCGGTGCAATGTGTCAGCATCAACACTAAAAATTAATGTATGCACAGTGCAAAGTGAGGGGCAGGGACATGCATACAGGCGCAACTGTATATTCAAAACTATAGTGCCACACAACGTGCGTTTGTGCCACATGCAGCATGGTGCAAATTACCGCCTATGAAAAGGTAGTCTTAACTCAGGGCAAACCAAGGAAGGGGGCATGGATACAGCAGCAACAGGGAACAAAGCTATATGCAGCCAATAAGGAGACAGTGAGGGTGGACGGCCACCCTGGGCCCCTCCATATGCACAGGCACCCAAACTGTGGAATACAATGCCTCAACATTGCTTAGAAGCTAACAATCATGTAAATTATGAAACTGAGCTAAAACTCCACCTGCAGCAACAAACTATTTGTAATTGTTGTTAATGTGATACTAAGTTGATATTTGTGACTTGTGTGTTGTTGTTCAGTGTATGTATTTATTGTACACTGTATCATCTCAGTTGCACATGTAGTGGCTCCAGGTTGTTCTTGAAAATTGACCTTGGCCCAGTGGCTTACCCAGTCAACAAAGTAATAAATACAAATGGAAATAAAAAATAAATGGAAGAGACATGGCTGCTCACAGATGGCACTGCTTACATCGCCATCATCTGGCACCGGTTCTAACCCTACCAGGTAATAGTGGGTGCCCCAGTGCCCAGTGGGCACCATGGCAGTGCATCCATACAGCACACACCTCCAGTCCCCCCAATGGGTACACCAATGCAATCTAGCACACACAATCAGCACTGGGGGAATGGAGGGTGTTGAGGGGAAGGCACACAGGTGGGCAGGCTGCACCACATAGTAGATGCCGCCACAAAAGCTGTGGCCATTCACACAGTGCACATGTTCCAGTGTCGGGAATACCCCAACACCACCAGTGTGCCTGTCTGATGGTATGTGTCTCCCCCTGCACACACACAGGTAGCCATGTGTATGTTGCTGTGAGTATCCCATGCCAGTGGAGCAGCGTATGTGTGTCACAGGACAGCATGACAGTGGTTTCCACGGTCAGAACAAAGCTGCCAGCTGGGCCTGTCACTGGGTAGAGAGCAGCAGTCATTGATGCCTGACCATAGGCATTGCTGTGTCCCTCACAATACTGGCCACTATGTTACTGTAGCGCCTGTTACGCACTGTATCAGGGACTACAATATGTTCATGGCATGCAGCAGCACCACCCGTGCCTGTGGTGCTAGTCCCCTGGGGCACAATAGTCTCTGCTGCTGTGTACAAACGTTGCCTGCAGCTACCAACATGCTGACCCAATCTGACATACAGGTGGTGCTGTGAGCAGACCCAGCCTGCAGCTACCGACCTGTAGTTTCAGTCTGACCTACAGGTGGAGCTGTGTGCACCCTGCAATAGTGCCAGGTAATCCACATGGTAATGCAAGCAAATCAGGCCATAATGACATCCTAATGTGGCTGTTTGCCCACAGACTGCCTAAGTAGGCTCATTTGCATATCAGTTTTGAATATAGCAAAATTTTGCCCCAGGCAAATGTGTTAGCACCAGGCAAACGTGTTAGCGCAGGGCAAATGAGTTTGCCCCATGCAAACCTGTCAGAACCGTAGCACAGTGCTGCAGTATTTGGCCTGCATTGTTGTTTGCAGTTTTTGTGACTCCACTTCTTTGCTAGCAGACACATTGGCCATGTAGTTCACATTTGCCTTACTCATGTCTGTGTGCACTGGGCTGCTATTGTGGTTTGCACTGCTTGGTTGCTAAATTCAGAGCTGTCTTATTTGTCAGGCTATTTCTGCACTGTGCTCAGAGCACTGTTTGCATGCCATTGTTTGCATGCTATATTCAACTGATATAGATCTGTCGTTTGTATGCTATATTCAACTGATTTAGCCCCATCATTTGCATGCTACATTCAACTGATTTAGCCCCTGGGCTATTCCTTTGAATACGGCGTGCAAATGGTTCCGGGCTATTTTAGCATGCTAGGCAGTGCTAATTTTGCCTCGGGGCTAAGTTTTGAATATTGCACCCCTGGTATTTTGCCACTCTGGATGTGGACTCACTGTATACGTCATACCCCAAGATGAAGGTATAGCAGCCTTGGAATTTTTTCTAAACAAGCATGAGGAGTCATGACTTGTGGACTTGCCGATGTGGTATCTGCTGGAAATGGCATGCCTTGTTCTCGATAATAATATGTTTGCATTTCAAAATAAATATTTTTGACAGTTGTGAGGTACAGCTGTGAAGGACACTATGGCCCCCAGTTATGCCAGTCTGTTTGTTGGCAAGTGAGAGTCTGATGTACTCTATAGCAACATCACACAGCCATTCTTTTCTCATCGGGATTTGTGGCTTTGCTATATTGATGATATATTCATCATATGCAAAGGATTTGTAAATGAATTTAATGCATTTGTGAAGTGGTTTGAACGTACAAGCCCCTGTCTTAGATTTAAGTCGCATATTGATGTCAACAGCATTACATGTTTAGATCTGAAAATACCGTATATAGACAGGGAAATGGAAATGTTTGTACTATGCTGTTTCAGAAGCCCACAGTTTGTAACAGCCTTATGCTGTATGACAATTGGCATCTGCCCTGTGTGGTGCACAGTATTCCAAGGTGGCAGCTTATCAGAAGCTTAAGAAATTGTACAGAAGCAAGTGAATTTGAGATAAAAAAGGCAGAGCAAGTTGTATGATTCAAGCAGCGTGGTTACAGTAACTATTCTATAATCAAAGCAGTGAAGCATGTGGCCAGCATGCAGAGAGCATCCACCCTTGATTCCCAGGGCTTCAAGAGACAGAATACGCCCCCCACCTGCCCATTTATTACTGCACATTCTGCCTGTTCCCAAGAAGTCGGAAAGATTATTGAGCAAAACTGTAGTATTCTCAGCATAGAAGCCAAACTGAGAGAGATTGTTACTAATGGGCCTTGTGTTGCATTTCATAAACCCAATACTATCAGGGATTGAGTTGTCCCTAGTCTTTTGAGGGCACCAACCACAAAAAGGGACATATCATGGCTACCACCCCCACCTGGGACACTTAAATGTGGTAGGTGTTTATACTGCTCATATATTAGACAAACCAAAACATTTTTGAATCCTAATGATAGAAGCAAGGTTGTCCTGAAAGACTTTGTCAGTTGCAATACCTTTGGCGTTGCATATTTACTTTCTTGTAGTTGTGGTGCATTTTTCTGTGGGCCGTACAATGTGCAAGTTTAAAACGCATGTGGGAGAGCATGTTAAAACACTACAACATGTGGACACTTCTTATGTCATAGTCAGACATGTTCAGAGTAATCCTGGGAGCCATCATGCGATGCAATTTGTGGGCATAGAAAAAGTAACTTTGGCCCTAGAGGGGGAAACCAGGAACAGAAGGTAGGACAAAGGGAGAGCCACTTGATGTATGAATTGCAGACCTGTGAGAGTGTAGGTTTAAATGACAGCATTGATGTGGCCACTTTCCTGTGAGATTGTATCTATGAGAATAAAATTGGTATTGTATTTGCTATGGCACTAGGTCAGAAGAGCGCCTGCAATAACAGCGCGGTCCAGAAACTTGCAACGCAAACAGTACCCTCATGAACAGCGTCAGGAATGACTGCCGCAACACAGAATAGCACCAATGGTAGCGGTCTAAACACAAATGGAGGACCACTACCTTGGTGAGAAAGTAATGAAATAACCTTTGTTTTTGTGGGGGACTCTGCCCCCGCAACCCCTAATGCAAAGGGCTCACCCCCACATTTAAGATTCTCTGCTCCGAGGGGGTGTGGATCATGGGGCAAAGGAGAAAATTGTGTGGCCGTGGAATTACTGTGCCATGGCTCTTAGTAAAAAAAAGGACTTGCAAGTGACAGCAAAACTGTTGGGAGACCAGATATAGAACCCTGGTCTCCCGATTCATGCGGGCTGAGCTGCTGCTACACTAACCCTCTACGCCATGACAGCAGCTCGGCCAGCACATTGACTTTTCTTGTGTTTCTCCTCTCTGTGTAACTGACTGAATAGTGACAGGGGTAGCGGTAGCTGCTAAACGCTATTCTACCCCATCGCTATTACTGCTCACGCTGTCCTGACTGCACGGTTTATGCTACACGGTTCAGGAAGTGCTATTCTAACCGGATACCTTTGATATTAGTACCTCATGGTAAAGTATACACTACTAGAAGCTGTCATCTCTCCTTAGAGATCAAAATATTCTTTATGCTAATCTGGTTGTCTTTTCTTTTATGAATGTGCATTCACAGTAGGTTCATTTTGCAATTTGGTGGTGTAGCAGTATAAGTATATAACACTAGTCTTGTATTATAATTATTATTATTATTATTGTGACTACATCTCTGCAACATCCCAAACACAGCCGTGCATTGTTGTGGCAGCTGGCTTATACCTTTTTTTTTCAAAGTTTTATCCACCTCACCATTTGTGGCTGGTGAAAACTTTCGCTGTGAGAAGGTATCTTGCCCACTAAATTGGACTAGACTGTATTTGTTCATGGGGAGACATATACATTTGCCTCTTACGTATAAAACATACTTCTGCGGATCACTGAATTTTTCTACTAGTGAGCCTGAGAGAGCTTTATAGGTATATCATTAGTGCAGTGACTTAATTTTGTCGCTGCACTCAAGGTGCCACAACTAGGGCAAGAGTGATTGGGGCGATCTTTTTTTTTGAATCATCTCTCACTCTTGTCGGCCCTATGTAGCCACAGTACCCCCTCATCTGCATGCCTGCCTGGGAGAGATATATTCAGTTACTGGGGGGTGTGTGCAGGGGGCAGAGCTGCCAGTATTGGCGGGTGTAGTGGGCAAAGCCCCCCCCACAAGAAAAGACTGTTTCCTGGGATGGCACTTTGGTGCTATAGTCCTGGGAGCCGCAATGTCTGGTGCCGCAATGCCAGGCGGTGGAAAGTCTTCGCCTATATTAGTATCGACAAAAATGTTGTCGCACCGATATGGGTGAACTGCTTTATATGTTTGCCTCTTTCCCTCCCTTTGGGTACATAGTTTTGTGCTCTTGTTTTTCATTGCTCAGGGCATTCCTTTATTTTATATATATGAATATTATATATATATATATATATATATATATATGGCTGAGAGGGGAGTTGCTGGCAGTCATGAGGGAAGAAAGAGACTTGGGCATCATCATCACCGATGACCTGAAATCATCCAAGCAGACCTCTGAAGCAGTAGGTAAGGCTAGGGGAATGTTAGGGTGTATTAGTAGGGGTATCACAAGTTGTAAGAGGGAGATAATAATCCCTCTTTACAAGACACTGGTTAGGCCCCATCTGGAGTACTGCGTGCAGTACTGGAGGCCACACCTTCACAAGGACATTAACCAAATGGAGGCAGTCCAGAGAAGGGCAACCAAAATGGTGCAGGGACTGCATCAGAAAACATATGAGGACAGATTAACAGAGCTCAATATGTATACCCTAGAGCAAAGGAGGGAGAGAGGTGATATGATCGAAACATTCAAACACCTTAAGGGCATTAACAAGGTGAAAGAGTCTAACGTTTCAATATAAGAAAAGTAGCAGAACAAGAGGACTCAGCATGAGATTAAAGGGAGGCCGATTAAGGGGTAATGGGAGGAAGTTCTTTTTCACAGAAAGGGTGGTGGATGCATGGAATGGCCTACCTCAGGAAGTGGTGGATAAGAATACAATGCAGGGCTTCAAACAAGCATGGGATAGGCATAAGGGAGCAATACAGATGAGTATGAATAGATAGGCCACTGACAGAGCAAAGGCCAATGGCACATTTATAAGGTAGAAAAAGAAATGGGCAGACTGGATGGGCCTTGTGGTCCTTATCTGTCATCAACTTCTATGTTTTATATATATATATATATGATATATATATATATATATCTATATATATCTATCTATATATATATATATATAGATAGATATAGATCTTAGTTATTTATTTTAAAAGTTTCACCAGGAAGGCACACTGAGCAACACGGCTCATTTCCAGGTGCAACCTAGGTAGGGGGGATAGGGAACAAGCAAGAATACAGTAAAACAGCATGGCTAACAATCAAGTAAAAACACAGACTGAGTAGGTACTGGTAAAGTGCAGTGATTAAGTGCATGAAACAGTACTATGCAGTTACACATTAAGAGAAGAAGGTGGGTCAAGGGTAGCAATTTAGAGAGGTGGGGGATAAGGTGGTTGGGGGCATCATGATGGGGCAAGGAATCAAAGTGAGGGTAGGAGTTGGGGAGAAGGGGTAGCGAGGGATGAGAGAGTAAAGAAAGGGGGGATGGAAATTAGGAGCAGGTGCGGGTAGGGGAAGAGAAGCTATGTAGGAAGGAAGCGAGGGCATGTGGAGAGGGGGCATGGTGGATAGAAGGGGGAAAGGAGTTCCACAGTTTAGGGAAGCAGTAGGAGAATGCAGCCTGTCCAGCAGCAGTGGACCTTGGGGGGGGGGGACAGCCACCATATGAGACTTGTGGTTTCAAGGGAGTGGGAGGGAGGGGGTGGAAGTGATAGAGAGGTGGAGAGGTACATGAGGAGTGAGAGAGAGAGAGACGAGCCACAATTTAGCTAAGAAGTTGGCACAGTAGGAATGGCACCCATCTTCCACAGAGGGGAAGGAGAGAGAGATTGATAGAGAGAGCAATGGTGGGTCTGAGGAGGGCATTCGAGAAGCGAAATGACAGAATGAATGGAAGAGAGTGTTCAGACTGGATGGGGAAGTCTTGGGAGTGGCACCATAGACTACATCTGTGTAGTCAAAAACTGGGAGGATCATTTTCTGGACCAGAGTGCCATGGGCCTGCAGTGGAATACACCCACGGTTCCTGTATAGGGCACCTAAGCTGGGGTGCAGTTTTTTGCGGATGTCATCAATAATGTATGACCAGAAAAGTCGAGATGTTGGTCAAGCCACACCCCGAGATACCTAAAGGAGGTGGTATCCTCCAATGTAGCCCTCTCAAGGGTGTGGAAAGGTGGGAAGGTAGTCGAGAGGGTCTCTACTGCGTGCCAAAGGACATGGAGATGGTCTTTTTGGCATTTAGGACTAGCTGATTTGAGCATAACCGGAGCTGAACCTTGTCAACGTCATAATGAAGTCTGGATGTCTATATTTATATGTGTATAAAAATGATAACAAAAATTCCTTTTTTTGTCTATTTCCCTTTTTGGCATTAATAATTAATAGACTGTCTTTTTTTGTGAGAGGTGTGCAAGACTCAGCTCACACAAAGGAGGAGACTGTTGTCGGCATTCATCACCACTGCTACATAACTACCTTTACATATAAAATCAAGCATTATACAATGGCAAGAAAAAATGCTTCTTCCTGATTGGTCAGACTGGGACTGGAGCTGGGATGTTATCCCAACATAACATCCCGGCTCTAGTCCCAGCATACTGTCGACCGCATTAAACATTAAAACATGATCCCTCCACAACCATGCCTACCAGCAGTGTCAGCGGTCCCGCTCTGCTTGAAGGCAGCGGTTTCTGCCAAGTTGAAAATCTACATTTCCCCCACTTGAATTGGCGCTCACTGCCAATGTCAGAATCAGTGCCCCAGCACCCCGACACAAACCTCACTCGTACCTGTACCCACTTTGGTAAAAGGCAAAAAAAAACAACAGGTGAACTGAAAACAATGTTTGGCTCCATAACATTTTTTTGAATGGTAGTTCAGTGTCACAGCTGAGCGCGAGCATAACCACGTGTTAAACTTCCTGACTATTTTGCTGTTTTTCTGCTGTCAGTCCTTTCTCCTGGCAACAATAAAAGTTGTACCAGGAAAAGACAGCTTCCATGGTGAGACAGGGTTCAGGTTGCTGCATTCATACACGGACGGGGGATTACCTCTGCCGTCACCTCTAACTTCCACACAGCAGCAGGTGGCTGCATTCTGACACGAAGTGAGAGACGACCGCGAAAATAAAAAGAAGTAACACAGAGAGGGAAATAAATGCATTTAAATTGCAGGGTGAGGAGGGAGGATTTAGGAACAACAACAAATGTATGCGGGAGTGCAGAGCCACAGTAACAACAGCTTTAATACACCTACTTCTCCAAAGCAGCACTATTTTCTTACAAAGTAAACCTATGCATTAAATAAACACAGAAAATATACTTTTAAATGTATTTTTCTGTATCTTTTCAAATTTTTTTGCACTCATGAGCCATTGTATAATAGGAATAATGCCCTCCAGGGTGGGTGTTATGCTGGGATAACATCCCTTCTCGGGTGTTGGATGCCCTCGGCCAGTGGCCTCGGGCCCAACCACCCGAGGTGGGATGTTATCCCAGTATAACACCCACCCTGTCAGGCATTATTCCTTTAGTAATATTCATTTGAACTGTCTTTGTGTATATTACCGTAATATGGATTTGTCGATGTGCAGATGCTTGAACAGAACTGTTGAAAATGAAGTTTGGTGCCTGGTTGTACTTATGACTGTGTTGTTTTTAATATTTTAATTCTTTATCGCCTGATTTATCAGGTGACTTGTTTAGTGCACACTACATAAGGGGTGCCCTTATAGTTCTGTTTCTCTCTCTGATGAAGCTTGGGGATGCCCAGCGAAATGTCAGTTTCACTGTCACCATAGCTGTTACGTCACCAAGTCACTGCCGGCGGGTTTATTCTGTCAGCAGGCTGATGTGTATGGCTCAATTTGTTTGCACTCGGATGAAATAAACGGTAAGATAAACATATCTTTTTACTGTCTGAGCCTGTTCGTTGCTGTGAGGGCTTGGAGTTTTTTGGCCTTGTTACTCTGAGTTACTGTAGCGCCACAGCAGTCTCCTGGTGCTTGCTCGCTGGTTTATTTTTGTGTGACACAACACAGCAAGTTAATATTACCTTGTAAAGCTGGTTGCGTCACAATTCGTACCGAACCAATCAGAGAGGAGCTTTCACGGTGCTAATGACACCAAAGTAGCTATGGCAACACTGAAGCCAGCTGTTGAAATCAAAGAAAAGCAGTGAATGTTTTATATAACAGCAGAATACAATGATCTGACTCAAAAGATGCAGTTTATCATCGCCTGGGAATGGGCTGGACATTCATATTTCACCTGTGGCTCTGCCTACGGTGACTCTCTCTCTCTCACTCGGGGTTTATGTAGCATCACACACCTTGGGTGTATTAAATTCTTGTCTCACTTTGAGAATTAAGCAATAATGCATAACAAGGCATGTGTTGTTGCGGGATTTAAACACGCCTTGTGTGGTGTGTCACGAGGCGCAGCTGAGTGACTTTAACCGTACAAGAACTGCATAAATCTCACTACTACACATGCCCAGAAGTGCATTATTGCGATTATAAAATGAATCTGTTATTAAAAATAAAAATTAAAATGAATTAGTTTCAAAGAAACTAAACATTTGATTACTGGGATCTTTACTGGTTGTATGTTGTAGGATTTACACATGGTCATGTGAAATGTTTTAACCAGTGAGCTTACAGGATTTTCAAGACCCATTTTATAATGAGTGATAGCTTGATTTTTGCTACATACCCTTGGTGTATGATGCCTATTTATACTACACAAGCTTTGCACTTGCGGTTTAAGTGGCATTACAAATCATACACATTCCTACCCATGTATTATTCTATATTCTATATATTGGTATATTGTTTTATTGATGTAGGCTCATATTTAAATAAACCTTTTATATCGTTAATGTTTTATTTGAATATTCTTTAGTTATGTAGATATAAATCTTTTATATTGGTAAAATCTTTTTTTATTAGTTTTTATGTTGATTGTGCACAGCGCAAGAAACATATTGGGACAGCTTGCTGAGAAGCAGGCTGTGGAGGCAGGGCACTGTTGTAGCCAATGCCTCCACAGCCTGCAAAGGCTTGTACCACTTCCCCCAATGCCGAGGCAGGCTGCTGGTGACACAAGTTTGGAACGTTTGCACCAACTTGTGACAATTTAGCCGCTGCAATCAGGGGCCGCCTTATCATTGCAGCACAAGTCATCCACTGCAATGAGGGAGCGACCCGTCATTGCAGGGCGGGATGTAAAAACCCTGATATTGTTTGTGAACATGGCAGCGGGTTGCCGCTGTGTTCACAAACAATAACCCTCCACCATGTTTTTCTGCCGGCAAGGGCCACTCCCCGTCGGCATATATAACCCTCCCTTGTTTAACTGTCTGCCGGCGGGTGCCCAGTGCCCATCGGCACAAAACTCCCCTGTTTAACTGTCTGCCGGCGGGGTGCCCAATTCCGTCAACAAAAGAACCCCCTTTTGTTGTTTGCGATGAGGGTGCCCAATCCTGTCGGCTACAGCTAGCCCCACAAAAGAAAGCCGTTAGTGGCATGCTGGGAGCTCATCCCAGCATGCCACATGGCCCCAAAGGGAAAACGGTCCCACGAAGTCTTTAGTTTTTTTGCACCTGAAAAAGGAAACTGTCCTAAGTAGTCTCAGCCCCCACCCACAACCCACCCACCCACTGTGCACCTGCCTTCCCCCCCCTCACCCCATACTTACCTCCAGAGCTGGGTGCGGCGATCTTGGTGGACCAGGAACACGTCTGCACTCTTCAAAGCTGACCGCGAACTGAGGAAATGCTGATAAGCTGTATAATGTAATAAATAGGATTTTTCCAACTTTGCTGCATATCTCTGGCATTTTATGGAATTTTGACACCAAATTTTCAAAATGGTGTTTTTGGGACCCCTCCTCATGAATACTGTCACTGTCATGGCGTTAATTGGGCCTGAAGGGTGATTTCGTGGTCACTGCGTGGAATCACCTTTGGGGGCCTATTAACGAAATGACAGTGGCAGTGTTCATGAGGTGGGCTCTCAAAAAGCCTATGTTGCAAATTTGGTGGGGCATCAAAAAATGACTGTTCTGGCGTGCACTGTGTAGCTGGCTACATGCCTTCGTAACTCGTGAATTTGCAATATTTTCACATCAGATTTTCAACATTGGCATTTTGTCACACCTCGTTGTGAACAGTACAGCTGTCATTGTTCACATCCTGGCAGAAATGTGTTTTTGCACTTCTGGCACAGAATAGCGCAGTCGCTGTCCGAAATCAGTGTTTGGGACAGATTAAGGAAATGACAGTGACACTGTTCATGAGTAGAGGTCCTGAAATGGCTATGTTGATAATTTAGTAATGATACTCCATAAAATGACTGTGTTACAAGCGTGCATTGCGCAGTTTGCCCGCACGCTCGTAACTTCGCAAATTTATAATATTTTCACTCCAGATTTTCAACATTGCCATTTTCCCACACCTACTTATGAACAGTGCAGCTGTCATTTTTCCCATCCTGGCCGAAATGTGTTTTTGCAGTTCCGGCGCAGAATAGAGTGGTCGCTGTAGGAAATCACTGTCCGGGACTGATTAATAAAATGACAGTGATACTGTTCATGAGCAGAGGTCCTAAAATGCCTATGTAGAAAATTTAGTGATGATAGCCCATCAAATGAGTGTGTTACAAGTGTGCGTTGCACACTTTCCACACACCTTTGTAACTTTGCAGATTCGTAATATTGTCATGCCACATTTTCAGCGATGGCATTTTTCCACACCTCCTTATCAGCAGTACAGCTGTCATTTTTCACATCCTGACTGAAATGTGGTTTCACAGTTGCAGCACAGAATAATGCGTTGCTGTGGGAAATCAGTGTTCAGGACAGATTAAGAAAATGACCGTGGCACTGTTCATGAGCAGAGGTCCTAAAATCCCTATGTTGAAAATTTGGTGACAAAACTCCATAACATGACTGTGTTACAAGCGTGCGTTCAACTGTTTCCACGCACCCTTGTAACTCCGCAAATTTGTAATATTTTCACGCCACATTTTTAACAATGGCATTCTTTCACACCTCCTTATGTATAGTACAGCTGTCATTTTTCACATCCTGGCTAAAATATGTTTTTGCACTCCTGACGGAGAATAGCCCGGTCGCTGTGGGACATCAGTGTTTGGGGCAATTAAGATGGAGCAGTGAGAGGGGTGGCTGAGCTCAACTGAGCTCTGTCAGGACTGCTCCGGTTGTTTGTGGGCAGAAAAAGGCCCAAGCGCAGAGAGCCAGTACAAAGGGCAGCCTGCAGCACTGGGAGAAACAGAACAAGAGAGCAAGTGAGGGAGGGTGAGCGAACTCACCGGAGCGCTGTCAGAACTGCTGCGGATTTCTTTGTTGGTAGAAAAAGGTGCCAATGCAGGCAGGAACCCCGTACAAAAGGGCCGCTTGCAGCACCAGGACAAACAGAATGAGCGCGTGACAGAGGGAGACTGAGTGACCTCAATGGAGCTTTGTTGGTACAGCTGCAAATTTCTTTGTGGACAGACAAAGGTGCCAATGCAGCCAGGAGCCCCGTACACAAGCACTGCTTGCAGCGCCAAGAGAAACAGAATGAGTGAGTGATACAGCGGTAGTGAGCAAGCTCAATGGAGCTCTATTGTGACTGCTGTGAATTTCCTTGTGGGCAGAAAATGCAGCAACGCAGTCACGAGCCCAGTACAAAAGGCCAGCTTGCAGCGCAGGCAGAAACGGAATGAGTGAGTGAGAGATGGGGAGTAAGTGAGCTCAATGGAACTGTGTCGGGACTGCTTCAGTTTTCTTTCTGGGCAGAATAAGCCACCAATACAGGCAGGAGCCCAGTACAAAAGGGCAGCCTGCAGCGGCAGGAGACACAGAATAAGCGAGTGAGAGAGGGGGAGTGAGTGAGTTCAATGGAGCTCTGTTGGGACTGCTGCAGATTTGTTTGTGGGCAGAAAAAGGCAGCAATGCATGCAGGGGCCCAGTGCAAAATGGCAGCCTGCAGTGGTGGGAAAACCAGAATGAGCGAGTGAGAGGGGAGTGAGCAAGCTCAATGGAGCTGTGTGTAGCTGCTGCAAATGGTGCTAGCAGGCAGGACCCCAATACAAAAGGGCAGCCTGCACAGCGGGCAGAAATGGAATGAGCAAGTGAGAGAAGGGGAGTGAGTGAACTCAACGGAGCATTGTCGGGACTGCTGCAGATTTCTTTGTGGGCAGAAAAAGGTGCCAACAGAGGCAGGAGCCCAGTACAAAAGGGCAGGCTGCAGCGCCAGGAGAAACAGAATGAGTGAGTGACACAGGGGGAGTGAGTGACCACACGAGCTCTGTCGGGACAGCTGTGGATTTCTTTGTGGGCAGAAAAAGGTGCCAATGCAGGCAGGGGCCCAGTACAAAAGGGCAGCCTGCAGCTGGGAGAAACACAATGAGCAAGTAACAGAAGGGAGTGAGCAAGCTCAATGGAGTCTATCATGACTGCTGCAGTTTGTTTGTTGGCAGAAAAAAGTCAGCGCGGGCAGGGCCAGTACAAAGGCCAGCCTGCAACCCCAGCAGAAGCGGAGCGAGTGAGTGACAGACAGGGAGTCAGCAGGCTCAACAGACCTGAGTCGGGACTGCTGCAGATTTCTTTGTGGCCAGAAAAAGCCACCAACAGAGGCAGAAACCCAGTACAAAAGGGCAGCCTGCAGCGCCAGGAGAAATGGAATGAGCAGGTGAGAGAGGGGGAGTGAGCCACCTCAACGCAGCTCTGTCGGGACAGCTGCGGATTTCTTAGTGGGCAGAACAAGGTGCCAATGCAGGCAGGAGCCCAGTACAAAAGAGCAGCCTGCAGCACTGGGAGAAACAGACTGAGCGAGTGACAGAGGGGCAGTGAGCGAGCTCAACACACCAACGCAATCAACATCCAGCATTGACAAATGCTTGTTATTGATAGTTGCACTGATTTTTATCTTGATGTCAATTCTGATAATAAATCTACTCATTTTATATTGATATGCTTAAATTGCCAGGCATAGCCTATCAATAGATATATTTTGATAGTGACAGACATATTATTATATTATTATGATCTTAAAGAGGACCTTCCCCAGTCACTTTGGCTTTCATGCATTAATTACCCCTTCTTGCATTGATTCTGGAATTGTATTTCATTAATGTCTGTTGCAGTTAGCTTTTGCATTCTGAGCTGCTAAAAACTGCAGGGTGTACCAGAGCTTCTACAGCAAGCCTGGTGTTGCTGTGAGCCCAGGGTTGTACTGCTGACATCATTGTAGGGCAGAGTCAATTTCACAAAAAAAAAAAAAAAAAAACATACAGACAAGGCATTTAGATTTTGGCACAATGCACTGCTAACAGGGTGTCTTGGGGAAGGGGAAAACAGTATGTACACTGAGTACTGGTAGGTTTCCCTTGCAACATTGTTGCAATTGCATGGTACTGCACAGTGTGAATCACTCCTCTATCCTACAGTGATGTCATCAGAAAGTAGCAGCCCAGCAGCTGAACAGCAAAGGCAAGTGCAGCAGGGCTCAAAAACAAATCCAAATTATGGAAGGCAGAGTAAACCTTGGCCAGAAAGAACAAATGCATACACCTTTTCAGGTCTCATACTGCATATGACTACAAGCTGTAACTTTTTGGACCATCAGGGAAGGTCCACTTTAAGCAACAAGTGAAGTTACTTTGGTGATTTCAGGTTAGTTTCTAATTGATACTTATAAAAAAAGAAATAGTAACATAATAATCAAAGGCTGGAAGGAACACTAAGCCCATCTCGTCTGTCCCTGGGTTCGTAATTAGAAATGAATAAGTACTGTATGTTGCACGAACGTGTACTAATTCATAGAGATTCCCCACCCACCCTACTACCCAGGATACCCTGTGAGTCCCCACAAATCTACAACCAAGGATACCCTGTCATTCCCCACCTACCCTACTACCCAGGGTATCCTGTGATTCCCCACCACCCTACTACCCACGGTAACCAGTGATTCCTCACCCACCTACAACCAAGGGTACCCTGTGATTCCTTACCTACCCTACTATCCAAGGTATCCTGTGATTCCTCACCCATCCTACTATCCAGGGTACCCAGTGATTCCCCACCCACCTACAACCAAGGGTACCCTGTGATTCTCCACCTAACCTACTGTCCAGGGTACTCTATGATTCCCCACCCACCCTACTACACAGGGTACTCTGTGAATCCCCACCCACCTTACTACCCAGGGTGTCCTGTGATTCCCACCACCCACCCACCCTACTACCAGGGTGCCTGTGATTCCCAGATTCACCCACCCTACCACCTAGGGTACCCTGTGATTCCCCACCTACTCTACTACCCAGTGTACCCTGGCTTTCCCCACCCAGCCTACTATCCAGGGTACCCTGTGGTTCCCCACCCATCCTGATACCCTGGGTATCCTGTGATTCCCCACGAACCCTACTAGCCAGTGGACCCTGTGATTCCCCACCCATTCTACCACCTAGGGTACCCTGTGATTCCTCACCCACCCTACCACCCAGGGTACCTTGTAATTCCCCACTCACTCTACTACCCAGGATATCCTGTCATTTCCTACCCACCCACCCTACTATCCAGGGTACCCTGTGGTCCCCCAACCACCCTACCCAGGGTATCCTGTGATTCCCATGCCATATTACTACAGCGTATGCTGTGACTCCCCACCACCCTACCCAGGATACCCTGTGATTTCCCACCCACACACGATCCAGGGTACCTGTGATTCCCCACCATTCTACTCCCAGGGTACCCTGTAATTGCCCACCACCCTACTACCCAGGGGACCCTGTGGTCCTCCATGCCCACCACCCCTACTTCCCAAGGTACCCTGTGATTCCCCACCCACCTTCTTACCCAGGGTATCCTGTGATTCCCCCTGATCTACCACCCAGTGTATCCTGTGATTCTAGTCCACACCTATCCTACTACCTAGGGTGTCCCATGAATGCCTTAGTAAGCAGCAATTTGTTCAAACTTGCCCCAAAGGCTTGCACTGTTTTTATGTCCACTGTCCCTACTGGTAGGCTGTTCCATAGGTTCACCACCTTCGGGGAGAAGAAGGGCCTCCTAATGTTAGCCCCAAATGTACAACATCTGAACTTTAGGACATGTCCCCACATCCTGTGGGAGGAAACCTCACAAGATCACTAGTAACATCAAATTACCCTCAGTACTTTCTGCATTGCCCTCAGTACTTTCTGCATTGTTCTCAGTACTTTCCGCATTGCCCTCAGTACTTTCTGCATTGCCCTCAGGCATTGCTCTCAGTACTTTCTGCATTGCCTTCATTACTTTTT
Source organism: Neoceratodus forsteri (assembly GCA_016271365.2). Classification (NCBI taxonomy): domain Eukaryota; kingdom Metazoa; phylum Chordata; order Ceratodontiformes; family Ceratodontidae; genus Neoceratodus; species Neoceratodus forsteri. The sequence goes on along the minus strand of CM028131.1, from coordinate 1,544,000,910 downwards.
GCATTGCCCTCAGTACTTTCTGCATTGCCCTCAGGCATTGCTCTCAGTACTTTCTGCATTGCCCTCATTACTTTCTGCATTTCCCTCAGTACTTTGTGCACTGCCCTCAGTACTTTCTGCATTGCCCTCAGTATTTTCCACATTGCCCTAAGGCATTGCTCTCAGTACTTTCCACACTGCCCTCAGTACTTTTCACATTGCCCTCAGGCATTGCTGTCAGTAATTTCTGCATTGCCCTCAGTACTTTCCACATTGGCCTAAGTACTTTCTGCATTGCCCTCAGTACTTTCTGCATTGCCCTCAGTGCTTTCCACATTGGCCTCAGTACTTTCTGCATTGCCCTCAGTACTTTCTGCATTGCCCTCAGTATTTTGTGTATTGCCCTCAGTACTTTCCGCATTGCCCTGATTACTTTCTGCATTGCCATCAGTACTTTCCACATTGCCCTTATTACTTTTTGCATTGCACTCATTACTTTCTGCATTGCCCTCAGTACTTTCTGCATTGGCCTCAGTACTTTCCGCATTGCCCTCATTACTTTCTGCATTGCCCTCAGTACTTTCTGCATTGCCCTCAGTGCTTTCCACATTGGCCTCAGTACTTTATGCATTGCCCTCAGTACTTTCTGCATTGCCCTCAGTACTTTCCGCATTGGCCTCAGTACTTTCCGCATTGCCCTCATTACTTTCTGCATTGCCCTCAGTACTTTCTGCATTACCGTCAGTACTTTGTGCACTGTCCTCAGTACTTTCTGCATTGCCCTCGGTATTTTCTGCATTGCCCTCAATACTTTGTGCACTGCCCTCAGTACATTCCACATTGCCCTCATTACTTTCTGCATTGCCCTCAGTACTTTCTGCATTGCCCTCAGTACTTTCCGCATTGCCCTCAGTACTTTGTGCACTGCCCTCAGTACTTTGTGCATTGCCCTCAGTATTTTCCGCATTGCCCTAAGGCATTGCTCTCAATACTTTTCGCACTGCCCTCAGTACTTTTTGCATTGCCCTCAGGCATTGCTCTCAGTATTTTCCGCATTGTCCTCATTACTTTCTGCATTGCCCTCAGTACTTTGTGCACTGATCTCAGTACTTTTTGCATTGCTGTCAGTAATTTCTGCATTGCCCTCAGTACTTTCCACATTGGCCTCAATACTTTCTGCATTGCCCTCAGTACATTCTGCATTGCCCTCAGTACTTTCCACATTGGCCTCAGTACTTTCTGCATTGTCCTCAGTACTTTCTGCATTGCCCTCAGTACTTTCCGCATTGCCCTCAGTACTTTCTGCATTGCCCTCAGTACTTTCCGCATTACCCTCAGTACTTTGGGCACTTCCCTCAGTACTTTCCACATTGCCCTCATTACTTTCTGCATTGCCCTCAGTACTTTCTGCATTACCCTCAGTACTTTCTGCATTGCCCTCAGTACTTTCCGCATAAGCCTCATTGCTTTCTGCATTGCCCTCATTACTTTCTGCATTGCCCTCAGTACTTTCTGCATTGCCCTCAGTACTTTCTGCATTGCCCTCAGTACTTTCTGCATTGCTGTCAGTAATTTCTGCATTGCCCTCAGTACTTTCCACATTGGCCTCAGTACTTTCTGCATTGCCCTCAGTACTTTCTGCATTGCCCTCAGTACTTTCCACATTGGCCTCAGTACTTTCTGCATTGCCCTCACTACTTTCTGCATTGCCCTCAGAACTTTCCGCATTGCCCTCAGTACTTTCTGCATTGCCCTCAGTACTTTCTGCATTGGCCTCAGTACTTTCCGCATTGCCCTCATTACTTTCTGCATTGCCCTCAGTACTTTCCGCATTACCCTCAGTACTTTGGGCACTTCCCTCAGTACTTTCTGCATTGCCCTCATTACTTTCTGCATTGCCCTCAGTACTTTCTGCATTGCCCTCAGTACTTTCGCATTAGCCTCATTGCTTTCTGCATTGCTCTCAGTACTTTCTGCATTGCCCTCAGTACTTTGTGCATTGCCCTCAGTACTTTCCGCATTGCCCTCATTACTTTATGCATTGCCCTCATTACTTTCTGCATTGCCCTCAGTACTTTCTGCATTGCCGCCAGTACTTTCTGCATTGCCCTTATTACTTTTTGCATTGCACTCATTACTTTCTGCATTGCCCTCAGTACTTTCTGCATTGGCCTCAGTACTTTCCACATTGCCATCATTACTTTCTGCATTGCCCTCAGTACTTTGTGCATTGCCCTCAGTACTTTGTGCACTGCCCCCAGTATATTCTGAATTGCCCTCATTACTTTCTGCATTGCCCTCATTACTTTCTGCATTGCCCTCAGTACTTTCTGCATTGCCCTCAGTACTTTTCGCATTGGCCTCAGTACTTTTGCAATGCCCTCAGTACTTTCCGCATTGCCCTCAGTACTTTCTGCATTGCCCTCAGTACTTTCTCCATTGCCCTCAGTACTCTGTGCACTGCCCTCAGTACATTCTGCATTGCCCTCATTACTTTCAGCATTGCCCTCACTATTTTCTGCATTGCCCTCAGTACTTTCTGCATTGCCCTCAGTACTTTCCGCATTGGCCACAGTACTTTCTGCATTGCCCTCAGTACTTTCTGCATTGCCCTCAGTACTTTCCGCATTGGCCTCAGTACTTTCCGCATTGCCCTCATTACTTTCTGCATTGCCCTCATTACTTTCTGCATTGCCCTCAGTACATAGAAACATAGAACTTTCCGCATTGCCCTCAATACTTTGTGCATTGCCCTCATTACTTTCTGCATTGCCCTCATTACTTTCTGCATTGCCCTCAGTACTTTTCGCATTACCGTCAGTACTTTGTGCACTGTCCTCAGTACTTTCTGCATTGCCCTCAGTACTTTGTGCAATGCCTCAGTACTTTCTGCATTGCCCTCATTACTTTCTGCATTGCTCTCAGTACTTTCTGCATTGCCCTCGGTATTTTCCGCATTGGCCTCAGTGCTTTCTGCATTTTCCTTAGTACATTCCGCATTGCTCTCAGTACTTTCCGCATTGGCCACAGTACTTTCCGCATTGCCCTCAGTACTTTGTGCACTGCCCTCAGTACTTTCCTCATTGCCCTCATTACTTTCTTCTTTGGCCTCAGTACTTTCTGCTTTGCCCTCAGTACTTTCTGCATTGCCCTCAGTACTTTTGCACTGCCCTCAGTACATTCTGTATTTCCCTCATTACTTTACATTGCCCTCATTACTTTTTGCATTGCCCTCCTTACTCCGCATTGCCTCAGTAGTTTCCACATTGTCCTCAGTAGTTTCTGCATGCCTCAGTCCTTTCTGCTTTGCCCTCAGTACGTTCGGCATTGCCCTCATTACTTTCTGCACTGCGTCAGTAGTTTCTCATTGCCCTCAATACTTTGTGCACTGCCCTCAATACATTCGGCATTGCCCTCATTACTATCTGCATTGCCCTCATTACTTCTGCATTGCCCTCAGTACTTTCACTGCATTGAGTACTTTTCTGCATTGCCCTCAGTACTTTCTGCATTGCCCTCAGTACTTTCTGCATTGCCTCAGTACATTCCGCATTGCCTCATTAGTTTGCACCGGCACCTCAGTACTTCTGCATGCCCTCAGTGCTTCTAGTTGCCCTCATTACTTTCTGCATTGCCCTCATTACTTTCTGCAGTGCCCTCAGTACTTTCTGCATTGCCCTCAGTACTTTCTGCATTGCCCTCAGTATTTCTGCATTGCCCTCAGTACATTCCGCATTGCCCTCAGTACTCTCTGCATTGCCCTCAGTACTTTCTGCATTGCCCTCAGTACTTTCCGCATTGCCCTCAGTACTTTCTGCACTGCCCTCAGTTACTTTCTGCATTGCCCTCAGTACTTTCTGCATTGCCCTCAGTACTTTCTGCATTGCCCTCAGTACTTTCTGCATTGCCCTCAGTACTTTCTGCATTGCCCTCAGTACTTTCCGCATTGCCTCAGTACTTTCTGCATTGCCCTCAGTACTTTCTGCATTGCCTCAGTACTTTCTGCATTGCCTCAGTACTTTCTGCATTGCCCTCAGTACTTTCTGCATTGCCCTCAGTACTTTCTGCATTGCCCTCAGTACTTTCTGCATTGCCCTCAGTACTTTCTGCATTGCCTCAGTACTTTCGCATTGCCCTCAGTACTTTCTGCATTGCCCTCAGTACTTTCTGCATTGCCCTCAGTACTTTCTGCATTGCCCTCAGTACTTTCTGCATTGCCCTCAGTACTTTCTGCATTGCCCTCAGTACTTTCTGCATTGCCCTCAGTACTTTCTGCATTGCCCTCAGTACTTTCTGCATTGCCCTCAGTACTTTCCGCATTGCCCTCAGTACTTTCTGCATTGCCCTCAGTACTTTCTGCATTGCCCTCAGTACTTTCGCATTGCCCTCATTACTTTCTGCATTGGCCTCAGTACTTTCTGCATTGCTCTCAGTACTTTCTGCATTGCCCTCAGTACTTTCTGCATTGCCCTCAGTACTTTCTCATTGCCCTCAGTACTTTCCACATTGCCCTCAGTACTTTCTGCATTGCCCTCAGTACTTTTCCCATTGGCCTCAGTACTTTCTGCATTGCCCTCAGTACTTTCTGCATTGCCCTCAGTACTTTCACATTGCCCTCATTACTTTCTGCATTGCCCTCAGTAGTATCTGCATTGCCCTCAGTACTTTCTGCATTGCCCTCAGTACTTTCTGCATTGCCCTCAGTACTTCGCATTGCCCTCAGTACTTTCTGCATTGCCCTCAGTACTTTCTGCATTGCCCTCAGTACTTTCTGCATTGCCCTCAGTACTTTCTGCATTGCCCTCAGTACTTTCTGCATTGCCCTCAGTACTTTCTGCATTGCCCTCAGTACTTGCTTGCCCTCATACTTTCTGCATCGGCCTCAGTACTTTCTGCATTGCCCTCAGTACTTTCTGCATTGCCCTCAGTACTTTCTGCATTGCCCTAAGCATTGCTCTTCAGTGCTTGCAGCCTCAGTACTTCCTGCATTGCCTCAGTACTTTCTGCATTGCCCTCAGTACATTTCTGCATTGCCCTCAGTACATTCTGCATTGCCCTCAGTACTCTGCATTGCCCTCAGTACTTTCTGCATTGCCCTCAGTACTTTCCACATTGCCCTCAGTACTTTCTGCATTGCCCTCAGTACTTTCTGCATTGCCCTCAGTACTTTCTGCATTGCCCTCAGTACTTTCCGCATTGCCCTCAGTACTTTCTGCATTGCCCTCAGTACTTTCTGCATTGCCCTCAGTACTTTCTGCATTGCCTCAGTACTTTCTGCATTGCCCTCAGTACTTTCTGCATTGCCCTCAGTACTTTCTGCATTGCCCTCAGTACTTTCGCATTGCCCTCAGTATTGCTGCCTCAATGTTCTGCATTGCCCTCAGTACTTTCTGCATTGGCCTCAGTACTTCTGCATTGCCCTCAGTACTTCTGCATTGCCCTCAGTACTTCTGCATTGGCCTCAGTACTTTGCATTGCCCTCAGTACTTTCTGCATTGCCCTCAGTACTTTCTGCATTGCCCTCAGTACTTTGCACGATTGGCCTCAGTACTTCTGCATTGCCCTCAGTACTTTCTGCATTGCCATCAGTACTTTCCGCATTGCCCTCAGTACTTTTGCATTGCCCTCATTACTTTCTGCATTGCCCTCAGTACTTTCCGCATTGGCCTCAGTACTTTCCTGCATTGCCCTCATTACTTTCTGCATTGCCCTCAGTACTTTCCGCATTACCGTCAGTGCATGTGCATGTCCTCAGTACTTTCTACATTGACCTCAGTATTTTCTGCATTGCCCTCAATACTTTGTGCACTGCCCTCAGTACATTCCACATTGCCCTCATTACTTTCTGCATTGCCCTCAGTACTTTCTGCATTGCCCTCAGTACTTTCCGCATTACCCTCAGTACTTTGTGCACTGCCCTCAGTACTTTGTGCATTGCCCTCAGTATTTTCCACTTTGCCCTAAGGCATTGCTCTCAATACTTTCCACACTGCCCTCAGTACTTTTTGCATTGCTGTCAGTAATTTCTGTATTGCCCTCAGTACTTTCCACATTGGCCTCAATACTTTCTGCATTGCCCTCAGTACTTTCTGTATTGCCCTCAGTACTTTCCACATTAGCCTCAGTACTTTCTGCATTGCCGTCAGTACTTTCTGCATTGCCCTCAGAACTTTCTGCATTGCCCTCAGTACTTTCCGCATTGCCCTCAGTACTTTCCGCATTGCCCTCAGTACTTTCTGCATTGCCCTCAGTACTTTACGCAGTACCCTCAGTACTTTCCACATTGCCCACATTACTTTTTGCATTGCCCTCAGTACTTTCTGCATTGCCCTCAGTACTTTCCGCATTAGCCTCATTGCTTTCTGCATTGCCCTCAGTACTTTGTGCATTGCCCGAAGTATTTTCTGCATTGCCCTCAGTACTTTCTGCATTGCCCTCAGTACTTTGTGCACTGCCCTCAGTACTTTGTGCATTGGCCACAGTATTTTCCACATTGCCCTAAGGCATTGCTCTCAATACTTTCCACACTGCCCTCAGTACTTTTTGCATAGACCACAGGCATTGCTCTCAGCATTTTCCGCATCGTCCTCATTACTTTCTGCATTGCCCTCTAGCATTTTGCACTGCCCTCAGTACTTTCTGCATTGCTCTCAGTAATTTCTACATTGCCTCAGTACTTTCCACATTGGCCTCAGTACTTTCTGCATTGCCCTCATGCCTCTCGCATTGGCCTCAGTACTCTGCATTGCCCTCAGTACTTTCTGCATTGCCCTCAGAACGTTCTGCATGCCCTCAGTACTTTCTGCATTGCCCTCAGTACTCTGGCCTGACCTCACATTGCCCTCATTACTTCTGCATTGCCCTCAGTACTTTCCGCATTGCCCTCAGTACTTTGGCACTTGCCTCAGTACTCGCTTGCCCTCAGTACTTTCTGCATTGCCCTCAGTACTTTCTGCATTGCCCTCAGTACTTTCTGCATTGCCCTCAGTACTTTCTGCATTGCCCTCAGTACTTTCTGCATTGCCCTCAGTACTTTCTGCATTGCCCTCAGTACTTTCTGCATTGCCCTCAGTACTTTCTGCATTGCCTCATTACTTTCTGCATTGCCCTCAGTACTTTCTGCATGTGCCTCAGTACTTTCCGCATTGCCCTCAGTACTTTCTGCATTGCCCTCAGTACTTTCTGCATTGCCCTCAGTGCTTCTGCACTGCCCTCATGTACTTCTGCATTGCCCTCAGTACTTTCTGCATTGCCCTCAGTACTTTCTGCATTGCCCTCAGTACTTTCTGCATTGCCCTCAGTACTTTGCATTGGCCTCAGTACTTTCTGCATTGCCCTCAGTACTTTTCGCATTGCCCTCAGTACTTTCTGCATTGCCCTCAGTACTTGTGCACTGCCCTCAGTACATTCCAGCATTGCCCTCAGTACTTTCAGCATTGCCCTCACGTACTTTCTGCATTGCCCTCAGTACTTTCTGCATTGGCCTCAGTACTTTCTGCATTGCCCTCAGTGCATCCCATTGCTCATTACTTTCTGCATTGCCCTCATACTTCTGCATTGCCCTCAGTACTTTCCACATTGGCCTCAGTACTTTCCGCATTGCCCTCATTACTTTCTGCATTGCCCTCATTACTTTCTGCATTGCCCTCAGTACTTTCTGCATTGCCTTCAGCACTTTCTGCATTGCCCTCAATACTTTGTGCATTGCCCTCATTACTTTCTGCATTGCCCTCATTACTTTCTGCATTGCCCTCAGTACTTTCTGCATTGCCATCAGCACTTTCCGCATTGCCCTTATTACTTATTGCATTGCACTCATTACTTCTTGCATTGGCCTCAGTACTTTCCGCATTGGCCTCAGTACTTTCCACATTGCCCTCATTTCTTTCTGCATTGCCCTCAGTACTTTCCGCATTACCGTCAGTACTTTGTGCACTGTCCTCAGTACTTTCTGCATTGCCCTCAGTACTTTGTGCACTGCCCTCAGTACTTTCTGCATTGCCCTCATTACTTTCTGCATTGCCCTCAGTACTTTCTGCATTGCCCTCAGTATTGTCCGCATTGCCCTCAGTGCTCTCTGCATTTCCCTTAGTACATTCCGCATTGCTCTCAGTACTTTCCGCATTGGCCTCAGTACTTTCCGCATTGCCCTCAGTACTTTGTGCACTGCCTCAGTACTTTCCTCATTGCCCTCATTACTTTCTTCTTTGGCCTCAGTACTTTCTGCTTTGCCCTCGGTACTTTCTGCATTGCCCTCAGTACTTTGTGCACTGCCCTCAGTACATTCTGTATTTCCCTCATTACTTTCTGCATTGCCCTCATTACTTTTTTGCATTGCCCTCCTTACTTTCCGCATTGCCCTCAGTAGTTTCCACATTGTCCTCAGTAGTTTCTGCATTGCCCTCAGTCCTTTCTGCTTTGCCCTCAGTACGTTCGGCATTGCCCTCATTACTTTCTGCACTGCCGTCAGTAGTTTCTGCATTGCCCTGAATACTTTGTGCACTGCCCTCAATACATTCGGCATTGCCCTCATTACTATCTGCATTGCCCTCATTACTTTCCGCATTGCCCTCAGTACTTTCTGCATTGCCCTCAGTACTTTCTGCATTGCTCTTAGTACATTCCGTATTGCTCTCATTAGTTTCTGCATTGTCCTCAGTACTTTCCGCACTGCCCTCAGTACTTTTCGCGTTGCCCTCATTACTTTCTGCATTGCCCTCATTGCTTTCTGCAGTGCCCTCAGTACTTTCTGCATTGCCCTCATTACTTTCTGCAGTGCCGTTAGTAGTTTCTGCTTTGTCCTCAATACTTTGTGCACTGCCCTCAGTACATTCCGCATTGCCCTCATTACTTTCTGCATTGCCCTCATTACTTTCTGCATTGCCCTCAGTACTTTCTGCATTGCCCTCAGTATTGTCCGCATTGCCCTCAGTGCTCTCTGCATTTCCCTTAGTACATTCCGCATTGCTCTCAGTACTTTCCGCATTGGCCTCAGTACTTTCCGCATAGCCCTCAGTACTTTGTGCACTGCCTCAGTACTTTCCTCATTGCCCTCATTACTTTCTTCTTTGGCCTCAGTACTTTCTGCTTTGCCCTCGGTACTTTCTGCATTGCCCTCAGTACTTTGTGCACTGCCCTCAGTACATTCTGTATTTCCCTCATTACTTTCTGCATTGCCCTCATTACTTTTTGCATTGCCCTCCTTACTTTCCGCATTGCCCTCAGTAGTTTCCACATTGTCCTCAGTAGTTTCTGCATTGCCCTCAGTCCTTTCTGCTTTGCCCTCAGTACGTTCGGCATTGCCCTCATTACTTTCTGCACTGCCGTCAGTAGTTTCTGCATTGCCCTCAATACTTTGTGCACTGCCCTCAATACATTCGGCATTGCCCTCATTACTATCTGCATTGCCCTCATTACTTTCCGCATTGCCCTCAGTACTTTCTGCATTGCCCTCAGTACTTTCTGCATTGCTCTTAGTACATTCCGCATTGCTCTCATTAGTTTCTGCATTGTCCTCAGTACTTTCCGCACTGCCCCTCAGTACTTTTCGCGTTGCCCTCATTACTTTCTGCATTGCCCTCATTGCTTTCTGCAGTGCCCTCAGTACTTTCTGCATTGCCCTTATTACTTTCTGCAGTGCCGTTAGTAGTTTCTGCTTTGTCCTCAATACTTTGTGCACTGCCCTCAGTACATTCCGCATTGCCCTCATTACTTTCTGCATTGCCCTCATTACTTTCTGCATTGCCCTCAGTACTTTCTGCATTGCTCTCAATACATTCCGCATTGCTCTCATTACTGTCTGCATTGTCCTCAGTACTTTCTGCACTGCCCTCAGTACTTTCCGCATTGCCCTCAGTACTTTCTGCATTGCCCTCAGTCCGCATTCATCTTTCGCAGTGCCCTCAGTACTTTCTGCATTGCCCTCAGTACATTCCACATTGCCCTCATTACTTTCTGCATTGCCCTCAGTACTTTCTGCATTGCCCTCAGTACTTTCTGCATTGCCCTCAGTACTTTCTGCATTGCCCTCAGTACTTTCTACATTGCCCTCATTACTTTCTGCATTGCCCTCAGTACTTTCTGCATTGCCCTCAGTACTTTCCGCATTGCCTCAGTACTTTCCGCATTGCCCTCATTACTTTCTGCATTGCCCTCAGTACTTTCTGCATTGCCCTCAGTACTTTCCACATTGCCCTCAGTACTTTCTGCATTGCCCTCAGTACTTTCTGCATTGCCCTCATTACTTTCTGCATTGCCCTCAGTACTTTCTGCATTGCCCTCAGTACTTTGCATTGCCTCAGTACTTCTGCATTGCCCTCATTACTCTTCGCATTGCCCTCAGTACTCTCTGCATTGCCTCAGTATTTCTGCATTGCCCTCAGTACTCTCTGCATTGCCCTCAGTACTTTCTGCATTGCCCTCAGTACTTTCCGCATTGCCCTCAGTACTTTCTGCATTGCCCTCAGTACTTTGTCACTGCCTCAGTACTTTCCTCGCATTGCCTCATTACTTTCTGCTTTGGCCTCAGTACTTTCTGCATTGCCCCCAGTACTTTCTGCATTGCCTCAGTACTGTCTGTACTGCCATCAGTACATTCTGCATTGCCCTCAGTACTTCTGCATTGCCCTCAGTGCTTTTTGCACTGCCCTCATTACTTCCGCATTGCCTCAGTACTTTCCACATTGTCCTCAGTAGCTTCCTGCATTGCCCTCAGTACTTTCTGCATTGCCCTCAATACTTCCGCATTGCCTCAGTACTTTCATGCCCGTCAGTGGTTTCTGCATTGCCCTCAATACTTTGTGCACTGCCCTCAAGTACATTCGACATTGCCCTCAGTACTATCTACATTGCCCTCATTACTTTCGCATTCCCTCAGTACTTTCTGCATTGCCCTCAGTACTTTCTACCATTGCTCTTAGTACTCTAGCATTGCTCCTCATTAGTTTCTGCATTGTCCTCAGTACTTTCCGCATTGCCCTCAGTACTTTCAGCATTGCCTCATCACTTTCCACATTGCCCTCATTACTTTCTGCATTGCCCTCAGTACTTCTGCATTGCCCTCATTACTTTCTGCAGTGCACTCAGTAGTTTCTGCTTGTCCCTCAATACTTTCTGCACTGCCCTCGATACATTCGCATTGCCCTCATTACTTTCTGCATTGCCCTCATTACTTTCTGCATTGCCCTCAGTACTTTCTCATAGCTCAATACATTCCATTGCCCTCATTACTGTCTGCATTGTCCTCAGTACTACTGCATTGCCTCAGTACTTTCCGCATTGCCCTCAGTACTTTCTGCATTGCCCTCATTGCTTTCTGCAGTGCCCTCAGTACTTTCTGCATTGCCTCAGTACATTCCACCCATCCTCAGTACTTTCTGTATTGCCCTCAGTACTTTCTGCATTGCCCTCAGTACTTTCACGTTGCTCTCAGTGGTTTGACTGTACTGCCCTCAGTTCTTTCGGCATTGCAAATCATTGCTTCTGCATAAGCCCTCAGTACCCTACATTGCCCTCAGTGCAGTGCATTGCTCTCAGTACTTTCTGCATTGCCCTCAGTACTATAGCACACTCACCTCAGTACATTGGCATTGCCCTCATTACTTTCTGCACTGCGTCAGTAGTTTCTGCATTGCCCTCAATACTTTGTGCACTGCCCTCAATACACTGCATTGCCCTCAATACTATCTGCATTCCCTCATTACTCTGCATTGCCCTCAGTACTGCACGAGGCTTCAGTTTTCTGCATTGCCTCGTACTTTCTGCATTACCCTCGTACTTTCTGCGTGCTCTTGACATTCATTGCTCTCATTAGTTTCAACATCATCCTCAGTACTTTCCTTTGCCCTCAATACTTTTACATACCCTCATTAGTTGCATTGCCCTATTTGCTTTCTGCAGTGCCCTCAGTACTTTCTTTGCCCTCAATACTTTCTGCATTGCCCTCAATACAGGCCCATTGTCATTACTTTCTGTATTTGCTCATCTTTCATTGCCTCAATACTCGCATTACCTCAGTAGTTTGTACTGCCCTCAATTCTTTCGTACCTCATTACTTTCTGCGTCCTCAGTACTCTACATTGCCTCAGTACTTTGTGCATTGCTCTCAGTACTTTCGCGTGCCAATACTTTCTGCATTGCCCTCAGTACTTTCTACATTGCCCTCAGGACTCTGCATTGCTCTCGTACATTCCACATTCTCTGATTAGTTTCTGTTGTCCTCAGTACTTTCCGCTGCCCTCAGTACTCCTGCCCTCAGTACATTTAAGATTGCCCTCATTGCTTTCAGTACCCTCAGTACTTTTGCATTGCCCTACTTTCTACATTGCCCTCAATACATTCCATTGTCCTCATCCGCCTCTAATGCCAGCTACTTTCTGCATTACCCTCACTACTCATTGCCTCAGTAGTTTGTGCTACCCTAGTTCTTCCGGCATTGCCCTCATTACTTTCGCGTAAACCCTCAGTACTCTATGTGCCCCAGTACTTTATTGCTCTCAGTTCTTTCTCGTTGCCCTAGTACTTTGCATTGACCTCAGTACTCTGCATTGCCCTCAATACTTTCATTGCCTTCAGTACTTTCCATTGGCCTCAGTACTTTCTGCATTACCTCAGTATTTTCATTGGCCTCAGTACATACGCATGCTCTCAGTACATTCATTACCCTCAGTACATTCCATTGCCTGATGCTCTGCATTGCCTCAGTGCTTTCCATTCCCTCATTACTTTCTACATTGACCTCATTACACTCTGCATTGCCTCAGTACTGCATTGTCCTCAGTATTCCATATTCCCTATTCCTTTCATTGCCCTCAGTACTGCATTGCCCTCAGTACTCTGCATTGCTCATTACTTTCTACATGCCTCAGTACTCTGCGCCTCAGTACTCTGCATTACCTCAGTACTCACCTTGCCCTCAGTAGTTTGTGTACTGCCCTCAGTTCTTTCATTGCCCTCGTACTCTGCATCATCCTCAGTACTCATTGCCCTCAGTACTGTGCATTGCCCTCAGTACTGACATTGTCTCAATACTTTCTGCGTATCAATACTGCACCAGTACCTTCCGCATTGGCCTCAATACTCTGACCACCCTCAGTATTTTCCGCATTGGCCTCAGTACATTCATTGCTCAGTACATTCGCATTACCACAGTACATTCCGCATTGCCTGATTACTTTCTGCATTGCCCTCAGTACTTTCCACATTGCCCTCATTACTTTCTGCATTGCCCTCATTACTTTCTGCGTGCCTCAGTACTCTGCATTGTCCTCAGTATTCCATATTCCACTCATTACTTTCAGCATTGCCATCAGTACTTTCTACGTTGCCCTCAGTACTTTCGCGTACCCTCATTACTTTCTACATTGCCTCGGTACTTTCTGCTGCCTCAGTACTCCCGATTGCCTCAGTACTTTGCACCCTCAGTACTGCATTTCATTCTTTCTGCATTGCCTCAGTACTCGCATTGCCCTCTGTAGTTTCTGCATTGGCCTCAGTCATTTCTACATATCCTCAGTACTCATTGTCCTCAATACATTCCACTGCCTCAATTTCGGATTGCCTTCTTACTTTCTGCATTGACCTCAATACTCGCATTGCCCTCAATACATTCAGTATTGCCCTCATTACTTTCTGCATACCCTCATTGCTTTCTGCAGTGCCCTCAGTACTTTCCGCATTGGCCTCAGTACTTTCTGCATTGCCCTCAGTACTTTCTACATTGCCCTCAGTACCTTCTGCATTGCCCTCAATACTTTCACATTGCCCTCAGTACTCCACATTGCCCTCATTACTTTCTGTTGCCTCAGTACTTTTCCACATTGCCCTCAGTACTTTCCATTGCCCTCAGTACTTTCCGCATGCCCTCAATACTTTCCATTGCCCTCAGTCGCTCTGCATTGCCCTCAGTGATTACGCATTGCCCTCAGTACTTCCATTGCCCTCATTACTTTCTGCATTGCCCTCAGTGCGTTTCTGCAGTGCCCTCAGTACTTTCGCATTGACCTCAGTACATTCCGCATTGCCCTCATTACTTTGCAGTGCCCTCAGTACTTTCTGCATTACCTCAAGTACTTTCTGCATTGCCCTCAATCCTTTCACATTGGCCTCAGTACTCGCATTGCCTCAATACCTGCATTGCCCTCAGTACTCCCATTAGCCTCGGTACCATGTACTGCCTCATTACTTTCTGCACCCGCCCTCAGTACTTTGGCCGTGCCCTCAGTACTTTCCGCATTGCCCTCAGTACTTTCCGCATTGGCCTCAGTACTTTCTGCATTGCCCTCAGTACTTTCTGAATTGCCTTCAGTACTTTCTGCATTGGCCTCAGTACTTTCTGCATTGCCCTCAGTACATTCCGCATTGCTCTCAGTACTTTCCGCATTGGCCTCAGTACTTTCTGCATTGCCCTCAGTACTTTCTGCATTGCCCTCATTACTTTGTGCAGTGCCTCAGTATTTTCTGCATTGCCCTCAATTACTTTATGCATTGCCCTCATTACTTTCTGCATTGGCCTCAGTACTGCCTGCATTGCCCTCAGTACTTTCTACATGCGCTCAGTGCTGCACCGCCTCAATACTTTCTGCATTGCCCTCACTACTTTCTGCATTGCCCTCAGTACTTTCCGCATTGCCCTCTGTAGTTTCCGCATTGGCCTCAATCGTTTCTACACTGTCCTCAGTACTTTCTGCATTGCCCTCAGTACATTCCTTTTTGCCCTCATTACTTTCTGCATTGTCCTCAGTACTTTCTGCAGTGCCCTCAGTACTTTCTGCATTGCTGTTAGTACTTTCTGCATTGCCCTCATTACTTTCTGCAGTGCCCTCAGTACTTTCTGCATTGCCCTCAGTACTTTGTGCATTGCCCTCTTTACTCTCTGCATTGCCCTCAGTACTTTCTGCATTGCCCTCAGTACTTTCTGCATTGCCCTCATTACTTTCTGCATTGCCCTCAGTACTTTCTGCATTGGCCTCAGTACTTTCTGCATTGCCCTCAGTACTTTTCCCATTGGCCTCAGTACTTTCTGCATTGCCCTCAGTACCTTCTGCATCGCCATCAGTACTTTCCATTGCCCTCATTACTTTCTGCATTGCCCTCAATTGCCCCATTGGCCTCAGTACTTTCTGCATTGCCTCAGTACTCACTACATTGCCTCAGTAGTTTCTGATGCCCTCAGTACTCTCCATTGCCCTCACTACTCTCTGCATTCCCCTCGTACTCACGCATTGCCTCAATGCTGCATGCTGCCCTCAATTACTTTTGCATTGCCCTCAGTGCTTTCTACAGTACCTCAATTACTTGTGCACTGCCCTCAGTACTTTCTGCATTGCCCTCAGTACATTCTGTATCTCCCTCATTACTTTCTGCATTGCCCTCAGTACTTTCTGCAGTTGCCCTCAGTACTTTCCTGAGTTGCCCTCAGTGCTTTCGCATTAGCCCTCAGTACTCTGCATTGCCCTCATTACTCGCATTGCCTCGTAATTTCCGCATTATCCCTCAGTACTTTGGCTGCACCGCCCCAGTACTTTCTACGTTGCCTCAGATACTTTCTGCATTGCCCTCAGTACTTTCGCACTGCACCCTCATTACTTTCTACAGCCCTCAGTACTTTGTGCATTACCCTCAGTATTTTCCACATTGCCCTCAGTACTTTCGCATTGGCCTCGTACTTTCTGCAATTGCCTCAAGTACTTTCTGAATTGCCTTCAGTACTTTCTGCATTGGCCTCGAGTATTTTCATTGCCCTCAGTATTTTCTGCATTGCCCTCAGTTTACTCCTGCATTGCCCTCAGTACATTTCCGCATTGCTCCTCAGTACTCGCATTGTCATCAGTACTTTGCACTGCCCTCAGTACTTTCGCATGCCCTCAGTACTTTCGCATTGCCCTCAGTACTTTCTGCATTGGCCTCAGTACTTTCTGCATTGCCCTCAGTACTTTCTGCATTGCCCTCAGTACTTTCCGCATTCCCTCATTGCTACTCTGCATTCCCTCAGTACTCTGCATTGCCCTCAGTACTTTCTGCATTGCCCTCAGTACTTTTGCAGTGCCCTCAGTACTTTCTGCAGTGCCCTCAGTACTTCTGCAGTGCCCTCAGTACTTCTGCATTGCCCTCAGTACATTCTGCATTGCCCTCAGTACATTCTGCATGCCCTCAGTACTTTCTGCATTGCCCTCAGTACTTTCTGCATTGGCCTCAGTACTTTCTCCATTGGCCTCAGTACTTCCCACTTGCCCTCAGTACTTTCTCCACTGCCCTCAGTACATTCCGATTGCTCCTCAGTACTTTCTGCATTGCCTCAATACTTTCTGTACTGCCCTCAGTACTTTCTGCATCGCCCTCAGTACTTTGTGCATTGCCCTCAGTACTTTCCGCATTGCCCTCAGTACTTTCCGCATTGCCCTCAGTACTTTCTGCATTGCCCTCAGTACTTTCTGAATTGCCCTCAGTACTTTCTGCATTGGCCTCAGTACTTTCTGCATTGCCTCAGTATTTTCCGCATTGGCCTCAGTACTTTCTGCATTGCCCTCAGTACATTCCGCATTGCCTTCAGTACTTTCCGCATTTGTCTCAGTACTTTCTGCACTGCCCTCAGTACTTTCCGCATTGCCCTCATTACTTTCTGCATTGCTCTCATAGCATTCTCAGTACTTTCTGCTTTGCCCTCAGTACTTTCTGCATTGCCCTTAGTAGTTTGTGCACTGCCCTCAGTACATTCTGCATTTCCCTCATTACTTTCTACATTGCCCTCATTACTTTTTTCATTGCCTTCAGTACTTTCCGCATTGCCCTCAGTAGTTTCTGCATTGTCCTCAGTAGTTTCTGCATTGCCCTCAGTACTTTCTGCATTGCCCTCAGCAGATTCCACATTGCCCTCATTACTTTCTGCAGTGCCATTAGTAGTTTCTGCTTTGCCCTCAATACTTTATGCACTGCCCTCAGTACATTCCGCATTGCCCTCATTACTTTCTGCATTGCCCTCATTACTTTCTGCATTGGCCTCAGTACTTTCTGCATTGCTCTCAATACATTCCGCATTGCTCTCATTACTGTCTGCATTGTCCTCAGTACTTTCCGCACTGCCCTCAGTACTTTCCGCATTGCCCTCTTTACTTTCTGCATTGCCCTCATTGCTTTCTGCAGTGCCCTCAGTACTTTCTGCATTGCCCTCAGTACATTCCACATTGTGCTCATTACTTTCTATATTGCCCTCAGTACTTTCTGCTTTGCCCTCAGTACTTTCCGCATTGCCCTCAGTAGTTTGTGTACTGCCCTCAGTTCTTTCGGCATTGCCGTCATTACTTTCTGCATCGCCCTCAGTACTCTCTGCATTGCCCTCAGTACTTCGTGCATTGCTCTCAGTACTTTCTACATTGCCCTCAGTACTTTCTGCATTGCCTTCAGTACTTTCTGCATTGGCCTCAGTACTTTCAGCATTACCCTCAGTATTTTCTGCATTGGCCTCAGTACATTCTGCATTGCCCTCAGTACATTCCGCATCACTCTCAGTACTTTCCGCATTGGCCTCAGTACTTTCCGCCTTGCCCTCAGTACTTTGTGCACTGCCCTCAGTACTTTCCGCATTGCCCTCAGTAGGTTCCGCATTGGCCTCAGTGGTTTCTGCATTGCCCTCAGTACTTTCTGAATTGCCGTCAGTACTTTCTGCATTGCCCTCAATACTTTGTGCACTGCCCTCAGAACATTCCTCTTTGCCCTCATTACTTTCTGCATTGCCCTCATTACTTTTTGCATTGCCCTCAGTACTTTCCGCATTGGCCTCAGTACTTTCTGCATTGCCCTCAGTACTTTCTGCATTGCCCTCAGTACATTCCACATTGCCCTCATTACTTTCTGCATTGTCCTCAGTACTTTCTGCTTTGCTCTTAGTACTTTCTGCATTGCCCTCATTACTTTCTGCAGTGCCCTCAGTACTTTGTGCATTGCCCTCAGTACTTTCTGCAGTGCCCTCAGTACTTTGTGCACTGCCCTCAGTACATCCTGCATCGCCCTTATTACTTTCTGCATTGCCCTCATTACTTTCTGCATTGCCCTCAGTACTTTCTGCATTGCCCTCAGTAGTTTCCGCATTGGCCTAAGTCATTTCTGCGTTGCCCTCAGTACTTTCTGCATTGCCCTCAGTACTTTCTGCATTACCCTCCGTACTTTGTGCAGTGCCCTCAGAACATTCCGCATTGCCCTCATTACTTTCTGCATTGCCCTCATTACTTTCTGCATTGCCCTCAGTACTTTCCGCATTGGCCTCAGTACATTCCGCATTGCCCTCAGTACTTTCCGCATTGCCCTCATTATTTTCTGCATTGCCCTCAGTAATTTCCGCATTGGCCTCAGTACTTTCTGCATTGCCCTCAGTACTTTCTGCATTGCTCTCAGTACATTCCGCATTACCCTCATTACTTTCTGCATTTCCCTCTGTACTTTCTGCATTGGCCTCAATACTTTCTGCATTGCCCTCAGTACTTTCTTCATTGCCCTCAGTACTTTCTGCATTGCCCTCAGTACATTCCGCATTGCCCTCATTACTTTCTGCAGTGCCCTCAGTACTTTCTGCATTGCCCTCAGTACTTTCCGCATTGGCCTCAGTACTTTCTGCATTGCCTTCAGTATTTTCTGCATACCATCAGTGAAAAAAAGCCACTTTTTTACAAAACCCCACCACCAGAGTTTTGGGAAATTACAGATGAACTATTTACAGTGCACAGAATTAACATCAGACTATTTTTTGAATGCGAGGCTTATTTTTGTTTCACATGTAGTGCTAGTTCACTCAGTGCTAGTCAATCTCTTTTCTGTGTTTCAGCTGTTATCAGCCTCCAGGAGTTCATAGAAGGGGCCCTAGATGATGAGTGGATTCACCAAATGCTGGAATGTGACCCCAATACTGTCGAAGTCCATACAGAGAAAATCCATCAGTCTGATTGACTGTCAGATATCCCGGCTGCACTAACCCTGCAATAAGCTCAGCGAACCCTTCCTATCTGCTCAGCTCTAAGGCAGGACGCCACCTCCACAACCAATGATACAATCGAAACCTAGGCTACACCGCCATCAGCTACAGGCTCCTTAACACCTGGAACAATCTCTCAGTCAAATGTCACTGCCCCCCTTCCCTCACAGCAAGCAAGGCTGTTATCAAATCTGACTACAAATCCCCAATGTTACATCCCCAGTGCCAAGCCCCCCCCCCTCAGCCTAACTGCTAATGCAGATCATATTAACCCAGAGATGTACATTGTTGTGCTAACTGCTGTGATCCTCTGCAGGACAGCTGTGATTCTTCCCTTTATTTGTTTTTCTGTAGCTACCCTGTCATGCTGCTATAATTTACTGCACCAGGACATGCTGCTAGCCATCTGCTTGTTTCATTTGTTTTTGGATTGTGTAATGTATGTCATGTAGGAACGCTGTAAGATTCCTGACTGCCCCTTCTTTCCCTTCCCCAGGTCGCAACTGGCAATGATCCCTGGGCTCTGTGTGCTTACCCGGTAAAATATGTTTAAACAAATGGAATAAATAGCTTAATCTTCAGAGTGGCATTCTCATATCTGTCATTTTATGTGAAATACAAATAAATGTTATT
Source organism: Neoceratodus forsteri (assembly GCA_016271365.2). Lineage (NCBI taxonomy): Eukaryota > Metazoa > Chordata > Ceratodontiformes > Ceratodontidae > Neoceratodus > Neoceratodus forsteri. Next base: position 1,543,981,337 of record CM028131.1, on the reverse strand, counting down.
GTTAAACAAAGTACGCTTTTCTGTAGTGAATATTTAACCAGTGTTAATAATTTTTACAGAAAGTTGAACTTGTAGTGCCAGTGATTTTATTCAGTATAAAAGATCAACTGACAGATTATATTTTTGCTCTAGCTGGATGTCAAGACAATGAACTTCTAGTATGAAAAAAACACAGCTATTTAAACAGTTCTTTATAAATATTTTTTTCCCCAGATGCTGCCATTGGAGATAAAAAAACATTTTTATGATGGTGTTCAGATGTATGTTTGTGTAAAATTTATTTTTACACAGAATACAAATTGATTAGGGTGTAACCCCCATTTACCACAATGTCCTGTGTTATACAAAAACACATACAATAATTACATGACTTAACTAACACACAAAAAACTAGTACAAAACATGCATTAAACTCATAAGATTATACATAACGTGCAAATTGATGTCAAGTATTTATGCAGGGCATGTTTAATATGACAGAATGGAAATGTCATTTCTATTGATGTTGCTAAGATATTTGTCTGGATTTCATTGCTGCTTTTATTTGTGTCTGAGCATCAGTCTGAGCGGAAAATAGAAAAGAACAGCCTGTCTGAGCATTCATCAGCCATCTAGGATGGCTGAAAACTGCTAAGACTTAGAACGTGCCAACTAAGTTGTGAGACTAGAGGTTGTTAACCTTAAAATATGTATTATTGAAATCACTTGTTGGAGGATTTATCTTCATGCCAATGGTCTCCTGTTGTGCCCACCTAATAGACATAGAATTTGACAACAGAAAATGATCACTTAACCCTCCTAGTCTGCCCTGATGTTTCCTACTTAAATAGGCTCTGTCTGGTCTCCGTCAACTCTCCCACCTCCCTGCTTCCTATCTAATATACCCCATGTTTATCCCATGCATGATTGAAGCCCCCCACTGTCCTAGCTTTCACTACTTCTGCTGGCAGTCTCTTCCAGGCATCCACAACCCTTTCAGTGAAGAAATATTTCCACGCATTGCTCTTGAATCCCTCCCCCCCAGCTTCATTGCATGCCCCCTGGTCCTGGTGCTCCTTCTCATTTGAAAGAGACTCCCCACCTGCACCTTGTTCACGCCTTTGAGGTATTCGTTTTCTATCATATCCCCCTCTCGCTCCTTTCTTCCAGGGTGTACATGTTCTGATCCCACAATCTCTCTTTATAGGTCTGCTCGTGCAGTCCATGTACCATTTTAGTTGCCTTCTTTTGGACCATCTCTACTCTGTCTATGTCCTTTCTGAGGTGCAGTCTGCAAATTTGACCACAGTAGTTGAGGTGTGGCCTCACCAGCAAGCTAGAGTATGTGATAGCAACACCACCTCTGTCCCTGTTCCTGCTGGGGATACCCCTTCCTATGCAACCTAGCATTCCGCTGGCCTTACCCACTGCCTTTCCACACTTCTCTGCCATCTTGAGATCCTTAGATATGATAACTCTGTGGTCCCTTTCCTGCCTATTGACTGTTAGTACCCCCTCCCCCAACATATACTCAGTGCTGGGGTTTCTATGTCCTAGGTGTATTATTTTGCTGTTTTTGGCATTGAACCTTGAGTTTCCTAAGATTCTTGCACATTTTTTTCCACTCCTTCCTGACTGTCCACCTATTGCTGATTTTGGCATCATCTGCTAAAAGGCATACCTTCTCTTTTAGCTGTTCCGCGTTGTTCCCTGGACTAGTTCCAACACCAAGACCTGTAGTACCTTACTTGTCACACTTCCCTCTTTAGGATGAGTGCTGTTAACCACCACCCTCTCTCTTCCAATCTTTTACTAGTTTCTAACCCAGTTTACCACCATGGATACCACTCCTGGGTTGGTCAACTTCTTGATCAGCCTTCTATGTGGCATTGCATCAAAGGGCTTGTTAAAGACCAAATAGACCACATTCACTGCTCTCCTCTGATCGATTGCCTTAGTCACCCAATCAAAGACATCTATTACATTTGTTTGGCATCACCTCCCCCCATAAACCCATGTTATCTGTGGCCTCACAGCCCATTGGATTCAAGGTACTCTTGTCATCCTTGCTTTCAGTAATGTTTCCATCAATTTTCCCATCACTGAAATTCGATTGACTGGCCTGTAGTTGCTAGCCTGCTCCCTACTGCCACTCTTATGTAGATGGACAACATCAGCCCTTCTTCAGTCTTCTGGAACCACTTCTGTTTCTGGTGAGTTGTTGAGCAAGGCTGTCAGTGGGACAGCCAGAACCTCTCTAAGCTCTTTTAGTACCCTGAGGTGAATCCCATCTGGTCTAATAATCTTTCCACCTTCAGAGCTGCAACTCCTTTAAGCACTCTTTCCTCTGAAATTGGACCTGTGTCCACCCCCCACCCTATCTCTGCTTCTCTGTGGTGGTCCATCATCTCCACTGTCCACTGAGAAGACTGAGCAGAAGTATCTGTTTAAATTTACACAAAGGTTGGTCGCTTTAATTATGCCCTATCTTATTCTCCCCTACTGTGCCTCTACCCCTCTCTGATGCTCCTCCATCCCACTTCGGCAGTTCCTGAGGCAGTCACCCATATCTTTAAAATCCATCTTTAGTAAAGTCCAGGACCCTCATTCTCATGCATTTTGCCTGTGCTCTTGCCTTTATGTTGAACCACATTGTAAGGTGATCACTGGTACCAACTGGACTGCCCACTGTGATGCCTTCAGTACTGTCCCTGTTTGTAAGCACCATGTGCAGCACTGCCCTGTCCCAAGTGGGTCCTTTGATTAATTGCCTGAAAAAAGCCCCTTGCAGGGACTCAAGGACTGTCCTGCTCCTTGCTGAAGTCACAGTTGGAAGACTCCACTCCACATCTAGCAGACTGAAGTCCACAACTAGAAGCAGCTCCCCACTGCTTGCAACTCTGATTATGGCTTACCCAAGTGCCTTATCCATCTCCACTCCCTGTGTTGGAGGTCTGTATACAACTCCAGTATGGACTCAGAATCTGCCTCCAGGTTGACCCATAGTAATTCCAGCCCTGCATTTTCCTCTTTATCCCCCTGTACCTCCGTGACCTTGATAGCCTCTCTCGCATATATATAACCCCTCCTCTTTTCCTTCCCGCTCTGTCTCTTCTGAACAGAGTGAAACCTCATGTGTTCATTTCTCAGTTGTGGTGCTCAGTACACCTGGATTCCATTATAGCTATTAAATCTAGATCAGCCTCTGCCATGGTGACTTTCAGATCTGGAATTTTGTTACCAAGGCTCCTGGAGTTAGTGCATATCACTTTCCAAATATTTTTTCTCTCCTTGGCTACTAATGTTTCTGCCTCCCATTCCTGCCTGTTTTGTTCCCTGGCTTACCTCTTAACTCACCCCTTTCCTTTTCACTTTCCCTATATTTGGACCCCATTAGTCCCATGTCCTCCACTACCTGGGTTATATTCCCATTTTCTTCTTTCCCATCCCTGTCCCTGCCTTTTTGTGCATCTGCTCTTGGGGGGTGGGGTCTCCACTAAGGTCTTCCTTGTCTAACCCCCACTAAGGTCTTCCTTGTCTAACAGTTCCCTCCCTAACACATTAACACTAATGAACCTTAACATCTGTAATTGTAGTCTCTGCTTCAACGAGACATACATAACTCAAAATAAGTGCTTGTAGTTTGTTATTTTCAGTCTAAGCTGGATCAGACTTACAATCCTGTTTAGAAGGCAATACATATTTTGGTAAAGCCTTGGCAGCCTTAGTTATTCAAGGATTTGCATACCCATAATGCTTTGCTCTGGGAACGAGGCTTGCGAGTACTTATATGGTTTGGAGAGATACACGAAAAGCAGACAATCTGAATATGTCTTCTCTCTTAGCATCCTTTAATGGATCCAATCACTCTGCTTTGCTGCAAACTATCTCCCTTGTATTCTCACTCTAAGTGTTTTAAACGGACATAGCATATATAGTGCCCATTGCAGTTTTTTTTATCTGCAGATAGGAATAGCTGTGGCAGGGATCCTTGTCTATGTACAGAATGTAACTCTTTTTGCAGGAAATCACAGTATAGGGGGATGCGTGGAAATCAGCCACAGAAACTAATAGAAAAGAAGCAGCATGTTTCTACAGCACTGGCAGCAGAGGTATACCTGTGGTTGGTGCAGTATCCAGGTGCTTTACTATGGGTTAGCCAATCCGTAAATGAAAAGCCAAGAACTGGCAAGAAGCTCAGCACTCTGTAAGTGGGCATCCACTGTGACTTCACACAAATCAGTAGCCCAAATGCAGCTTATTTATACTCGTAGCACTGACGAATCAAACATGCACTGTGAATGAAAGACTGGCCACAGTCCAGGTGCCCCAGCTCTTCGCTGAATGGAGCTTTGTAGGGGTGGGTACCTGGATAAATTCCACCCAATTTGTACCCCTGTGTCAGCACCAATCTCCAGTCAATTTGAATGTGACTTTACAAAATGATGTTGCTATCACAGGGGCTGTGGTGAGATTTGAGCCCCAGGACACCAAGGTGAGTAAAAATGTAAACAAACAATACAAAACTGTACACAAATTCAAATGCCCTCAAATGCATTATTTCTATGAATTGATTTTATAGTGAACCTATGCAATGCAGAAACCATCAGAACACAAATTAGCAAAATGTAATGACAAGCTACAGACCTGCAGTTACAAAACTACAAACCAGCACTAGCTTGAAAATACAACATGGATAACAAAGATACTGAGTAAAACTGTCCACACTCTGATACCAAAGTGATATCAAGAAAATGAAGTGAAAAGGGATCCATAGTACAAGTAAAACAAAAAATTCAAATTATTCTCATTCAAGTATTTAACTTATAGATCAGCTTCAATAACAGTGCCCCTCCACACACAGACAACATCATCAGTGTATCTGCAGCATTTTATCATGTAGTTTATGTGTGGGTTGGAAACATCATTAAGTGCCACCAATTTGTTGCAGTGCTCAAGAAACACTTTGGCAAATAAAGGGGCCATGGCCACCCCCATTGCTGTGTCACAACATTGAAGATAAAAACTGTTGTTGAACTCAAAATAGTTGTGTGTCAGCGCAATGTGCAAAGCCTGCAGAATCAAATCCACTGGGATGGAAGTACTGTTGAGGATCATTATGCAGAAAGTAGTCACATACTTTAATACCATCTGCATGGGAAATGGATGCATATAGGGACTCACTGTCAATGCCAGACCACAAGTACTCAGGTTCCCATTTGAAATCCTCAGACTACTCTAGGACATGCATGGTGTCCCTAAGGTGGAAGCCTAAGTTGGTGACATACTTCTGAAGAAAAAAAATCTAAAACTTTACTGAGATTGTCTGAAGAGTTTCTACACCGGACGCTATAGAATGCCGTGGGAAACCTGGGAAATATATAGAATGTAGGGAGGACACTGGCATCAGACACGTGAAAATTTAAAGTCATTCTCAGTGATGACACATGCATCTCATGCTCAGGTTAAGAGGTGAAGCAATGTCTTTTTAAATATTAATGTAGGGTCTGACAACACCATGCATTAGTTCCTCTCATCTTTCAAAAATTCCAGGGCTTTGTTTTCATAAAACTCAGCTGTCATAGGAACAATGTTTTCCCTCTTATCAGCTGGTTTAATGTGACGCTTGAGTGTTAGTCAGTAACCGATGCTGGCCCCACCCCACCTCAGTTCTGTTCTTCCTGCTGTCGAGAGTGCACCTCATGGGAGCCAAAGACAACTGCATAGTACGTTAGTTTGACGCCACTGAAGTTCTGTCGTACTTTACACCGTAGACATCTTCTAATGAGGGATACCTTTATTTATTTTTATTGCATTATTTCTATGGGGCTGAGTCTGTTTCTTTGTTTTTATTCTTTTTGTGAGCAATCGATCATGTTCGATCCGGGGCCTAAATCAAAATCCAAGGCGGGATGTGCCCCTATTCGTCGGTGCCCCTGTGGAAAGTCTATATCCATTATGGACCATCATGGTTAATGTCTATCTTGCCTGGGTCTGCAACATGACATGGACAACTGCGATGTGTGCTTCTCCATGGACTGCCACGTTCTTGAAATGCGTGCGTTGAAGGTGGGTCAGAAACCTCCTACCTTAGGAGGGTGCTGTCGGTCCTGGGACACCAAGGCAAGATCACTTGACCCTTCCCCCAGGTCGCCCTCCGCTACTATACATACTGGAGGGCCACGAGTAATCAATGACACCGGCCTCGTTGGTGTCTCTGGTTTGCTAAAGGGGTTGGGAGGGCAATCAGCCTCTTCTGGGGGGTCAGTTGAACACCCTTCTCAGTCACTGGCCTCCTCAGACCCAGGACCACCCCTGGTGTCTCAGTCAGAGCTAGATGCTGGATTCATATCGATGGGGTCCTCGACTCCATCCTCCGGCTCTGCTCTTCCTCCTGGTTCCTTTTCTGGAGCCGATGAGCAGGGCAGTGCTGAAGGTGCAGCACAACCTTTGTTCAGTGCTGCAAGTGGCTCTATACTTAGTAGGGTGTGGGGGTGGCCTCTCTCCTGGTCTCCCTGCTTTCTTCCTCTTCAGAGGAGGAGGAGGAGGGGGGCTCTGACCTGGAGTGGTCAAACCCCTCTGAGCAGCCCTCTGGGTCTGAAGGGCATTGTCTCTCTACAAGGCCTAGCAGCATGGCTTTGAGGATTTTATCTCCTCTTCCTCTGTCTGGCACTGTCTCTTGGGCCACCATCTCCAAATCTGCTAGTGCCGTTTGCGGTTCTGGGGATTCTTGTGGCGCCGTCTCTGGTGCTTTGCTTTCTGGTGGCATCACCATCTCTGGTACCATGCGGAGGGCTGGCATCAGTGATGGAGCAGGAACGGAGGACAGTGTCGGATCTGGAAGTGGTGCCACTCCCGATGTCTAGTCAGAGGTTGGCACCTTTGTAGGGGCTTACTCTGGCATTGAAGTGGGGAGTGGCGTGGCTCCTATTCCCTTGTTAAGGGTTTACCTGGGGGTTGCTTGGGCAGGTTCGCAGACACCTGTGGCTCCTCTGGGTTTATCCCCCCCAATGAAGTGGGACGGATGTGTGGCAGGTCCTTTTCTGAAAGGGAGGGCTTGAGAGCACCTGGGATGGCCCGGGGATCTTCTATGAGAACTGCTGGTGGCTCTGGTAGGAGCCACAGTGCTGATCCCTTGTGTTTTTGCTCTCCTCAGCAGGGAAGGCCTGCAGCTGGTGGGGTTAGGGGCCACCAGCAAGGGCCAGACCAGCCCTGATCTCTTCACTTAGGAGCTTCTTCTTTAGGGCACCACTTGGGCTGCACCTACAAGGTTGTGCAACCTCCTGTGGGTTTGTTGTGCAGCCCCACCCTCCTGGAGGGGTTGTGCGAATGTTCCCGAAGCCTTAGCAGGGATCCTCCTCTGGTTTGCTAGTCTTCTTCTACTCCTCCTTTGGAGCCTCTTCCCAAACCATCTGCTCTTCCAGGCATTTTGGACCCTACGGGGCCCTTGTCATGGTATCAGTTCAGGGGTTCGGCTGCAACTTTTCCTCGCTACCTTAGAGCTCTGGACCGGGTCATTTTTAGACCACAACCCCTTGCTGCACCCTCTCCTGAACCGGGCTCCTCCGCCTCATCTTCCTCTCCTGAGTAAGAAGACGCCTCAGTCCACTTGTCCATAGAAGCTGATACAACTAGCTATCAACGGTTCTTGTCAAGGTTGATGGAGGAACTCCACATTTCCCTTCTCAGAGGCCATGATCCTGCCCATGCAATGCTTGCTCTCCTGGGAGAGTTTGCTTTGGAGAATACTGTCATCCCTGCATTGCCTATTCCTTTTCAGAAAGTATCCCATCAGGTCTGGCAGTCTCCAGCTACCCCCTCTACTGCTCCCAGGGACTGGCAACACAGGTATCATGCACCCCCTGGGGTCTCCAGGTTCCATGCCTCATCCCACTTCTGAGATAGAGTTGCTGGATACCCCTTCTGGGCATCTTAGCCTGAGACATGACTGCCCTCCCCCCGGAGTCTGACTCAGCCAAGTTCAGTTGCCGGGGGAGAAGGATTTTTGCCTCAATGTGTCTCCTTTTATGTATCTCAGCATATCAGACCTATATGGTTGTCCATTATAGTCACTTATGGATGGTGCTGGGACAGCTCCTAGCCTGTTTGCCTGACATGGAGGCAACCTGGCAGGCCATTTGTCTTTCTGCTTCTGGCCTAGAGCTAGCGAGGCATCTGTCTAGAGTGTATTACAACACTAACAAGATAGCATCTAGGTTGGCAGGATCTGCAGTCTGTGTGAGACAGACAATATGGCATCGCCTTTCCAGGTTGTCCCCTTGGCCCAGCATAGGGTGATTGCTTCTCCTTTCCAAGGAGCCCATTTTTTTCTCCTGCAGGATGAGACGTGAATTGATAGAGTGGCTTCCTTTTCCCAGGTCATGGGAGTCCCTGTCTCACTCTGACAAGTCTCGGGCCTCTACAGACCTGTAAGGAGCTTCTCCCCCTGTGGTCTCCCCCCACAGAGGGCTGAGAGAAGGTATACCCTCAGGGACATACTGGGTCCCCTTTGGGGGGGCTTGGTACTCACCCACCAGTGATGAATGGTGAAGATACATACTGGAAGATATGAAAATTACGCACCTACCATAATTCTTGATCTTCTTGTATATCTTCACCATTCATCACTTCTTCCCAACCACCTTCCCTTCTGGTGCCTCAGCCTCTGAGCAGTATCTCCTCCCTGCTTGCTCTTTCCTCTGTGTGGACCTTTTTGAGTAAGCCCTGCTTATCATCTCTGCTCCTTCAGAAGCTCTTCTCCTTGTAGGAGGGGAGGTCAAATGAGTTCTCCTTGCCTTATAGTGGGGGAGGGGGGGCTCCTTGGATCTTTTTCTTTTCTCTAATTCTCTCTTCTGTCTTGTTCCAAGACAAGAGTTGGTCCCACTGGGCATCTTGACCTAGTGGACATAAAAAAAAAAAAGTGGAAAAACCCAAGGAGCCCCACCTCCTTTTTTTCCATGAACCTTTTGATTGTCCTAAGGCAGTGCCTCTCCCTTCAGGATCCTTCTCCCTTACTCTGCTATGGATCAGTTCAAAATAAGATCTCCTGGATATAAAATTCTGTTAAGAGGTCCTTCATCCTGGGGTGGACCATGTCCCCGCTCCAGTGCTCTTGGACATTGCTGGGGACCCTAGTAACCTACCCTCTAGGGACTTGGTCAGCAGCCTCCTTTTTCTTTCTTGGGATCAGTTTTTTGGGCTAGCTTATCCCAATTCAGCCCAGTCTCTTTCTGTTAAAACAGGCAGATTTTACCCTTGAAGAGCTTCTGTGAAGGTAAGGGTGGAGGCAGCCCTGACTCTACCTTCCCTGAAGTGGATGGGGTGTTGAATGGGCTCTAACCACTTTACTATCACTTATTCTTCTTCCTAACCCTTCACACTTCTCTAATCCCTAGGACTGCCCAGTGGTTTCGCCCTCCTCCCCCTTGCCACACCCTCAGGTAGCCTCCCTCTCCTTCTGTGGCAGCTCTATTCTCATTTCTGTTTATATATTTTCCTTTTACTGCATCTCGGGCTCCCTTTTCCCACCATTCCTTCTTTTCTCTATTACTAATTTTACTCTCTCTGGTGGACAGAACTGAGGTGGGGGAGAAGCCGACATCGGTTACTGGCTAACGCTCTAGTGGCATCCTTGAGGGCAATGGCCAGCTCCTCCCCCAAACAAAAAAGTTCCGAGCTAATAGCTCCCACAGGGTCATAGTGCCTTCAGCGTATACCCACCAGTGATGAATGGTGAATATATTCAAGAAAATCAAGAATTATTGTTGGTACATACTTTTCATATTTTGTTTTAAACAGGGACTGATGTAAAGCATTAAACTCTGCCCCACTACAACATACAACATGGTTTAATCACTGTCTAAATTACTAAACTGTGCAGCATTTTTGAGAAATAAAGATTCTAAGATGTCCATGTTGTGTTGGTGTTGGGAAGTCCATCGTTTATGAAATGGCAGATAAGATTCAGTTGATTACTTGAGTCAGGTATCCTGTGGTGGGGGCTTGCCGCAAGTGGGTGCCTACCAAAATGGTGACCCACTTGCAGCACAGGAAAGACAGGGTGAGGGTGTGAGGAAGGCAACAGGATAGGGGAGGCTCACGCATATAATGACAGGACATCGCTATATGTATATGCATGTGGGGGGAGTGAGCATGATGGAAGGGAGAGAGGGTTGGCCTGATGTGATTGGCATGGGGCTGCCGAGCTGGCCCCATAGTGTGGTGGGTGTGTGGCAGCCTAAAGCTGTGAGGGTTCCAGATTCGGGTCTGGGCATGCCTACATTATTGTGAGCCCATTGCAAATTTTTTTCCCCCCAGAATTGGCAATTTGCACCCACCCAACATGCACCCCCCTGGAGTTAAGAATCCTTTGGTAGGGGGTGAAGCCCCCCATGGGGGGGTGCTGCGGGCATTAACATTGAAATTCTAAGTCCCCGGTGTTGTTTTCCTGTGCGCCGGCGATGTACCCTCATCATAATGATGGTCGCCTTTTGGCAATCGCCATTATGACATAGAACCCCTGAGTCATACAGTTCCTGAGTCAAGGTGCCCATATGCTCTTCAGTATGTCCCAGAGGAATCCCTGCTGTTATGTCTCTCACCATGATGGTATCTTGTGGCAGGTATTGTAAAAAATAAACCTTTAACTGAAGTTTTCAGAAGAATTTAAAGACGTCCACCTGAATCTGAAATTTACCTGGAGCAGTTGAGGAAACAAAACTAAGTCTTTCAGTTAAAAGGTCCACTTTGGCTAGTGTTAGTATGTGAGGTGTTAAATAATTGTTTAATTTTTTTTACTTTCTAATTTTGTCCCTAATTTTGCCTTGCCAGCTGTGTGGACCTCCTTCCACCTGCCCAAGATCTCCACCTACCATGTGATGATCCAGATCATCACCAGCCTTTGCTTGACACCTTCTAGGTACCCTGAGTGTAACCTATGGCTTAATCCCCATGGATGGGACCCTCCCAGCACCCCCAAACTGGGAGGAACATACTTCACTTGACAGTCAGAGCCCATGGGGTGGAGCCGGCGAGGTGTGGGAGGAGTCGTGGAGACCCTGCCATGGCATTGGGGGTGGGGCAGTTTCATCTGCCTGGAGATGCAGGGGATTTTATTCCCTTTTCCTCCTCTCACTCCAGGGCATGGTCCTGGGTGAGCCCTGCCCCACCTTTGGTGCTTCCCAGCTGGCTCCACTCTGGGCAAGTGACACCTCTGTGTGAACTGCCAGATGAGTGGGTACATGCCGACATAAGGCCACCCCAAAGGGACCACTTGTTCCTTCCTGCACAACAACCCCCTTCCCCTGGGTCACCAGGGGGCAGTCATGCAATGAAAGGAGATGCCCTCCCTCACCAAGGCAGGAGGCATCCAATGGATGCCTGACCCATGCCTTGACAACTGGCATCGGACGTTCGGGGCGTGAATGTGGGTCATGTGAATGGCAAGTGGTAGTTCTACTGCTGTGCTATCTGGCCAGCATGAGGTATTAAATTAATCACTGCTTATTTTATTCCTCCCTGTTCTGTGTGGGTCTAACTGTTCACTGACATCACCTGTGTCCTCTTCTCATTTTGCACTGTGTTGTCTTTTCTTTTTTTTGGTTTGCTGGTATTTGGTTTGTGTCCCTTGTTGGCTCCTTGCCCTAAAAATCTCACAGATTTGTTGTCATTTTTTTACATATTATTCTTCTGCATTGCTGTCAACAGAGGTACATTTAGTGTTGGAGTGACCCTCTGTTTGCTTGGTTGCAACAGTTAAAGGTGGAATGGGACATGCTATGACACTGGAGGGGGGTAGGGGCAGGATATATCACAGAAATTACTTCTTCACAGAAAGAGTGGGGGATTCCTGGAACAGTCTTCCAGCAGAGGTGGTGGGGGCCAAAACAGCGGTGAGGTTCAAGATTGCATGGGATAGGCACAAGGGAATCACAGTGAAAAGGAAGTGGGGAAGGGAGAAACAGCTGTAGATTGGGTACGGTCTGTGATAATAAAGTAGGTAGAGAAAAACTGGCAGACTGGGTGGGCCAAGTGGTCTTTATCTTCCATCAAATTCAATGTTTCTATGTGGCTGGGAACTACCCCTTGATTTGGACTGTCCTCTGCTTGCAGATCTGTCATGTCTACTTCACTTAAAAAGTAATAACTGTAGATAGTCTGTCTTGTCCCTCTTCAGTTTAGTTTGTTTCCTTTTGCTATATCAGCTTCATACTTTGCCAGTTTTTGTTTATTTATTTTATGTATTACAGTTTCGGAATGTGACATACCTTTGAGTCAGAGACTCATTTACAAAGGTTTCACCTCCCCAAAAAATCATAATAATTAGCTAAATACAACAATGTAGCAAAATATGACATAGATATAACAAAAAAAAAACAACAATCAGAGCCATCATTATATCAGACTTTGTCAAAGTTGGCAAATAAGAACCAAAAATAGATGCCAGGGTAAAAGCTAAGATAAAGTACAATAATGTATCAGTATGTGATAATGGGTGATCAAAAATAACTTTATCGAAGTCAATAGGTTAACACGGGCCAGCCTAGACAAATAAAAAGGAGCAGGGAAAGAGGGAGGAGGGGAAATAGGTGGACGTCAGGGTTCAGGGGCTACAGAGTGAGGTAAAGTAGAGAGGAAACATGTCAAGAGAGAGGTACCTATGGGGGGCTGTGGGGGGAGGGGGAGAGGTGGGGAGAGTGACAGCTGTTTAGCCAGGAAATGAGGGGATACATGAGGGTGAAGTAGCTTAAGTTGGGTAGTCACAGCAGTTGTGTGAAAGAAGGTACTGTCTGAGGTTGAGTTTAAACTGCCCTAACTCCGGAGGCAGTTTGTACATCAAGAAGGAAATCAGATAGCCAGGTGGAAGCTCTGTAGAGAAAGACCCGCTGCCTTGATAGTCCAACAGAATGGGGCCTGATAGGTAGGTCTAGTTGCGCTTCTCGTCCTTCGAGAATTGGTAAGGAGGTGTGTTGTTGGAGGGGTTAGACCCAGACAGATCTTCTTACCTAGTAGGTAGGTCTGGTACATGATCCTGCCACTAAGATTCAGTTTGCAGGTTTGGGTATACAGATCGCAGGTGTGGGTGTACCTGTGAGCCCCAAAAACTACTCGGCAGGCCTTATTGAGGGCAACCTTAATATGTTTAAGTGAAGTGTCAGTAGTAGCTCCATAAATGACTAGCCCGTAATCTATGAGAGAGAGAGAACAGTGCTGTTGACAGCAAGACGGAGTGCATCGGGGTAAGGCTGTGACGGTGTCTGTAGAGGAGCCCTATTTGAGTATTAGCTTTAAAAATGATGTTTATATGATGATTAAAGGACAAGGCGCTGTCAAGTGTAATGCCTAGGTACCTGAAGTTGTGTACTTGCTCCAGAGGATCACAACAGTTGTTAAGGGTGGTTAGTTGAACTGACTTATGCTTGCAAGAATTTGCAAATAACATCATCTTGGTCTTTTTATAGTTCAAGATTAACTTGTGTTCTGTAAGCCAGGACTTGACCAGGGCAAAACTGTGCTACAACTCTCTAGTAAGGAGGGTGGGGTCTGGCTGGCTTGTGAATAAGACGGCGTCATCCACGTAGAGGAGGATTTGACTGGGGCAGGCCTGGGGGAGGGAATTGAGGACGAGACTAAAAAGAAGGGGGACAAGAATGGAACCTTGTGGTACACCGGAGAGCCAGGAGGTAAGTGCAAGTGAAAGACCAAGGACAGGGAGAGACTCAATAAGTAGGGAATGGTTAACCATGTCAAATGCTTTAGTTAGGTCAAGTGTAGATGAACCCAACTAGGTGGCCACGGTCGAGTGTTCTGTGAATAAATGTAGTATATTCAAGAAGTGTGGTAGTGGTGCTATGATTTTTTTCTAAACCTGTGTTGCTGCGGACATTGAGTGTTGTATTTGGATAGGTAATTTGAGAGCTGATCGGAAACAATGTGTTCAAGCACTTTGGGGGGGGGAATATAGAGATGGGATGGTAGTTAGAGTGCAAGATCTTGTCTCCGCTCTTGTAGACAGGGGTAACTATGGCTGCCTTCCACAAGAGAGAGAGAGAGACTTGACCTAGGCAGAGGGATAGATAGAAAATCTTGGTGAGGGGTAGCAGTACAGCATTTAGGGCAAGGCGGAGAAGTTTTAGATCAAGGGAATCACTGCTGTAGTGTGATCTGTTAAGGACCCAAAGGAGGTACTATTTTGTCTCTTTGGCAGAGACTGTCCTACAGTGGGGGGGGGTGTTGGGGTCTGGGAGTGGTCATAACTTTAGGGGAGCTATTAGGGGTTCCAAGTATAGAGGGGGTGTTGGAGAATAAGTTGGGGGGAAGGATTCCACTCAGGTCTGAGAAGGCATTATTAAAGATATCAGCAGTTTGTTTTGGATCCTGGGTGGAAACCCTGTTGATGTTGATAATTGAGGGTGAAGTTTTGTTGGGCTTGCCACTCAGTTCCTTGATGTTCTCCCAAAAATTCCTACTGTTACCCCATGTGTCAGTAAACACAGTTTTGTAATAATCAGATTTAGCAAGGTGAATTGCACGAGTGCAGTTGTTCCTAGCCACCTTGTACTTCTCCCAGTCAGAGGAGTTCCCAGTGGTATGGACTTTATGCCAGAGATTATCTTGAGCAGCCATCTGATTAAGGAGAGAAGTGGAGATCCAGGGGTTGCAGGCACCTTTGGATTTCCTTTTTGTGAGAGGGACGAAGATATTATAGGCTGCATTGAAAGTGGTGATAAAGTATTCTAGTGCCAAGTCAACATTAACAACCGAAAAAATAGGCATCCAGTCACACTGCCGAAGGTAACATAAGAACTGCTGTGCTACCCTTTTTTCAGGACCCGCTGGTAAATTGCCTTGGGGGGAGTTTAGGAGCCTTGTTAGACCAGAAGCTGATAACCAGGGAGTGGTCACTGAGTGAGTCAGATGAGACCTCAGTGCCCATAAACCTTTCAGGATGGTTGGTAAGAAGTATGTCTAATTGAGCACTGTTGCCTGTTCTACAGTTGTACCTGGTGGGGAAATTAACCAATTGGGAGAGGTTAAGGGTGGGGGGGCGTCTTTGAAAGGGTCAGCTTCAGGGGCAAGCCAGTTTACATTAAAGTCACCAAGAGTTTGAGTCTCTTATCTAGTTCTGTGAATTTAGGGTAGGTCAGGTACATAGTTAGTTCTTTCTTTGTGTATGCAACCCTTACCCCGGCCAAGAGTGGCATCTTGAAACCAGGACCCCGCCCAACTTGTACCCAGACAAGGCAACAAACCAGAAGTTGGTGTACAATAGGCATCAACCCTGGCACTATGGCAAATGCCTGGCTCAGTGTCTAAGAGCGCAGGGGATTAGAGTGCAAAATAACATTTATATTTACTCCACGTTCTGGGAGAGAGGTGCTAGGACTATGCTAGGTCTCTCTTCTGAGGGGGGCCCATAAACAATTTCACACTGGGAAGCACAGATGGAATGTCCAATACTGGAGACGGGATTGTACAGTATGGCTTTATTCTGACACAAGATGGTAAAAAAGCAGTATGAGGTGGTCCTCCAGGTTTAAAAACTGTTTGTTACAGGATGGCACACACTTTTCTTTTCCAGAGCAACAAGAATGTCTTGGGCTTCACACATTCTTCTAGACACAAACTGCGATCAATCCATCCCTTTGTACTAGGGATCTACAAGAACATCCTTTTCCCAGAACTGTTAATTACATTGTGGGGGGGGGGGGTCCACACACTTGAAAACATTGCATTTCTTTTCTCTCTCTAAGTGTCTGTTACATGGAAGGTTTTCCATGTACTTTAAAACATTACATCCTCCTGATCTGATGGGCATAGTTAACATCCACAGGGTAAACTCATGTCCTTCCAGCGACCAATTAGCCCTGACTGGCATTTCAGGTGAGGGTCTGCCCACCCTAGACCCAGCCAGCCTCTGCCATCCCTTTGCAGTTACACAACTGAGCCTTCAATTTCCACAAATTGCTAAAGGACTCCAAACTTAAACTTCTAACATTCAGCACATGTTTGTGGTGATACAGGGGCCCTGAATTGTGCATTCTAGCCTTATCTCTGGGCACATACACCATCAGACAACTCCCTCAAGAAACAGTACCATATCACTGTACTCATGGTTTTGTTTGTCCCTTTGTTACAGACATGGATACTGGAAGAACACCTCTCTTCCCTTTTCTGGTAGCTTTTCATAACTTCACATAAAATACACTCTTTATCTCCTTACTGGGCAGCTGGAAAATCTTTTTGTTCCTCAGGGAATTGCCCCTTGGAAACACTGAATTTCTCAGTCCCATTCTCTCTGAAAGACTTGACCCACAGGAGTTCTGCTAGCAAGTGGTCTCCACCACTTCCTTTGGCACTGCTGTTATTTCACTCACTAGGGTGAGAAAATGACCAGGTCCTTCACCTAGCCTCAGGACAGGCTGGCAGGCACCTCTACCTCAGAGCACTACTGCCCAATCTTCACCTAACTCCAGCTATCTCTAACTTCTCCAACTGACTACTCCCGTCTGAACATTCTAAAGCTAACCCCAGGCAACTGATTTCCAAGTGGCTCAGGTTGCTGCAAGAGTTCCAAATGACATAATCCATTCTCTTTTCAGGCTAGCTGAGTAAACAATGATGTCATGTGTAAGAAGTTTTTAACAAGTCCCTACAGACTTCCCAGAGACCTTCCTAGTCTAACACTAATGGATTCTAGTAACCCCAGGGGACTGGGTGGTTACATACTTGTTATTTCTTCTGTTATAGCAAGATGTTTTCCAGTATGTTCTTTAATGAGAATTTCTATAAACTGCCTGGAGCAAACTGCTGCTGTCTCTTCTCAGGCATCCTGATTTCCAAATTCATCTAGCCCACCCGATGGAACATTATTGATCTTCAGACCTCTCAGTATTTGTTTGGCACTGCGCCAAATGATACTAATCAGGACTGACAGGAGAGGTCCATGCAGATGGTGCAGGATCCAGGCACTGCACTATGGGTGAGCCAACCTGTAAATGGAAAGTCAGGAACCGGCAAGAAAACTCAGCACTCTGTAAGTGGGCATCCACAGTGACCTTGAATTCCACAAACTGGAAGCACAGATATGTAGTCCAAATGCAGTTTATTTGAACATGGGGCACTGGGGGAATCAAACATGTAGTCTGAATGAAAGACTGGCCATGTTTAAGTCACTGAATATAGTTATAAGACGTGAAAGTGATCATGTATCATTAGCTTTAAAAATTAATATGGTAAAAGACCTTAGGTCCTCATACAACCTCCCATTATACATCTTGCTGAATGTTAGGGGTAATCATAGGTTACAGATGGAAGTGGTGGTCCTTGACAGACTTAATCAGGTACTGTATAGTCATACAATAAGCATAATGTTTGTTTGTACTGGTCAGACTTCAGATCCAGCTAACGTTTTTGATATGTCTGAAAAATTATTTGAAACTATTCACATTATTTTATATGTACAAGAACAAAGAAGCAACATGAATCTCTCACATTGTTTAATTAAAAGTGCAAAAATGCAAAAAAGGAAAGAGTAAAATGTATAAGATGGACAAACAATATCCCTCAAGAACCAACTTTAATGACTTAAATAAAATGAGGAGACAGTATGCCTCCTTGTAAAAAGAAACAGAATGATCATTTATCATTATGACAAGAAATGTTTATGGCATTTAATCTTAACAAATATAATTTCTGGACCTTGGTGGCCAAATGAACTAATGCATTTGAACCATACATATCAGTGTATACGCCCAAAGAAAAGTTGATCTCTTATTTCAAAGGTATCTTTAGGACAAATTTGTCACTAGAATATAAAGAAACCTAGGAACTAGAATTGGATTTCTCAGGGAATCCTTGTCTCTTACATAGTGTAAACTGAAGACACCATTCTTCCATTTGCTTCCAGTAAAACTCCAGGGCTAGAAGCAATGCCAATGGAGTTGTATGATAATAACTTAAATTTGTGGGTTCCTTTTCTAACATCTTTTTTTCAACATGTGTTTAAAATAAAGGTTCATACTATCAACTTGGAGGAAAAATATAACTGTTCCTGCAGTATATATGAAAAAGTCTGGTTTTGAGCTTCATAACATTAGACCAAGGAGTCATTTTGACTCCATGTCAAATATTTTTGCCAAGATTATTCTCCTTAAATTATCACAATGATTAGAAAACAATAAATCATTATCTCAGTTTCAGGCCGGTTTTTGTCCAGGCTTCTCAACTGTTGATGGCATGTTTTCTTGCACCTATTGGAAAAATACCTGAAAGTGAAAAAAAAAAGAAGTTATTTGCTTTGTTTATAGACTTTTTGGGCTGCATTTGATCCTCTCAGTAGAAAAATGTTATGACAAATAATGGACAAAATTGGATTGACCATGCTATTTCAACTCCAGTAATACAACTTTACATGGAAAATAAAACAGTTGTCAAATATGATAATTCTGGTAACTTGTCAGCTTCTTTTACTGTGGATAAGGGTATAAAACAGGGATGCTCGTTTGTATAATCCCTATTCAACATTTACATAAATAGTTTATTGAATGATTTAAAGTTTCAAGAATATGATGCCCCCAAATTAGA
Organism: Neoceratodus forsteri; assembly: GCA_016271365.2. Classification (NCBI taxonomy): domain Eukaryota; kingdom Metazoa; phylum Chordata; order Ceratodontiformes; family Ceratodontidae; genus Neoceratodus; species Neoceratodus forsteri. The sequence continues at coordinate 1,543,962,773 of CM028131.1, read as the reverse complement.
AATACATCTTGCCATACCTTGGTGTATGCTGATGATAGACTATAGTGACCCAGTACTCTGATTATATGGTTTCGTTTTCACTATCACCAAAGGGTCTTCTAATGAAGATATAAACAGACTTAAATTTGTATTCGATCATTTACAATTGAAAATAAAGCTAACAAAAACAAAACACTGAATCTTTGAATCTAATGAACAGATACCCTTCTTTCTAAGAAAGGATAAAATAAAAGTAATCAAAGAACATGTATACTTAGGAGTGGCAGTTTCAAATAATGGTAAATGGACATAATTGTGTTATAATAACTGTCCAGCAATTTTTTTCCATAGGCTTAGCCAGTTATAATTTGCCATTATAATGGCCAACACATGCCATGTCAGTTCCAGAGGAGCCATTCCTGATTGGCTCTCCACTGTTAATGGGCAGGCTAAACACTTTCGTCGTGCTTAGCGAGGAGCCACCACACCGGGAGTAGTCGTGTTATTTTTTTATTAAAAAAAAAGTATCTGGTTAATCCTGCTTTCCACAACCCACACTACGGAACAATAAACGGCTCAGATGTGCTTAAACACCCAGGAAACAGCTCTGAAGTGCTTCTCAAAGGTAAGCACGATCCCAACAGAGTTACCCCAAAGTCTTCAAAGTAAAAAGAAATGGCTAATAAAAAAAAAGACTCCTCATGTTGAAACTCTCTTTTCTCACTAAAAGAGAGAGAGTGTGAGTGAGTGAGTGTGTGTGTGTGTGTGTGTGTGTCTCTGTGTGTGAGTGTATGTGTCTGTGTAACAGCAGCACAATCTCCTTAGGCAAAAAATTGCTGACCAGCAATTATAATTAATAAAAAATGGGGAAGTGTGCTTTAATTTGAAATTAATGGTTGCCCTTGGTGTGGGATGCTTTAATTTATGTAGCATCCCACACCTCGGGCAACCTTTAATTTCTCATTAAGCACACTTCCCCATTCATTATTGTATATAAAATTCATACCAATAAAGTTAAGCTTATAGTAAAAGCCTTAGTGAAATTCTATTAGAAATATGGAGGGAGCTCATCAATGCCGGCACTTACTGCTGGTGACATGAACATTAATCCTATACTGCTTTAAGGGGCAGATGATTGGGAGATAAATGGATGTAAAGAACTTGAAACTCCAATTTTGCAATTATATAAAGCATTACTCCGTATGCCACAGTCTACGGCATCTGTTATGGTTAGATCGGAACTAGGTAATATATATATATATATATATATATATATATATATATATGTATATGCAAGTTAAATAAAGGGTAATTTCTTACTGGTTAAGATTAATGAATAATAGCCATAATACATTGACATGAGAGTGTTATTCTGAAAAGATCTTGTGGATGACTCTTGATGCTCATTCAGTCTGGCTAAAATATTTTGCTGACTAGCTGGATACTATTAATCTCATCCATATCTGGTCAGATTTTCTGAAGAAAAAAACATATAGAAACTTAATAAAATCAAAATTACATCAATTGCTCAAATGTCAGACATGGTGAAGATAAGACAGCTAAAGGTGGCTCTTTGGTTTAGAACAAATAAAATCTCACATACCTGGAGGAATATCTCCTTTTACCACTAAACCTTGAGACCACACGCCCAGTAACCCTAGCAAGATTTGAACTCCTTCCAACTTCATTGCTGGGTTATCAATATAGGAATAAGGATAACTCACCAGAATCAATCTAGAATGCCCATGTAAATTAGGCTTTGACAAAACACTGTATCCCATTACTATTCAATGTCCATTATATAATGATTGGAGAGAATGTTTTCTGGGTCCCAAACTTACAGTGTATTCCAGAAACTTGCAGTACATGATACTGTGTTTATCTTATTTTATCCTATGGTTGTATTTGAAGCTGAGTCTATTTTGAATTTCTTTCCTGCTTTTATTAAAAAAAGAAGAAAACTGGTTGAAAAATCATAGTTGCTGAAACCGAATGAATTGGTTATTGTTTTCTTGAAAAAACTTTATTCAGTGTAGGCAATATTAAATGGAATAAGATTCTTTGGGAAGTGACACACACTCCCATAGAACTCACATTTAATTTAAGTGCCTCATTTATAATAGGCATTACCTAACAATCCATCACTGAATTTCAACAACCATTCATGACTTAAACACTTTTCAGTATTCCACTGACATCTTACATTTTTACAATTATTTTTATTGTTTTCACTAAATGTTGTACATAGAAATAAAGCTGTATCACAAAAAAGGAAAGAAAAAAACATATGCAAGACACAATGAATAATAAGGCCATAAATATCAAAGTCAAATAGAGATAAATAGTATAAACATTACATAAAAGAGCAATCTTTAAAATTAAAAAAACTACCTCTGTACCATTAAAAAAATCTTATGAATACTATTAACTCTTCAACTTATATAATGTAGAGTGAGAGAGAAACATTTGCATTTTCCATCCCTTCCTCCTTTCAAAAGTTAAGAATTAGTAAATGTGTCCAAATAGCCTTAAAAAATATACCCTGAGTAGCAATCTGGTAGCAGATTCTTTCATTATGTGCCAATGTGGTCATGTAAGTGTACCATTCATCTAAGGCTGATGGGTTAGATTCCTTCCATTTAGAAAGTATTAGCCTTTTCAACCCCAATGAGGCAGCTAGAACCTAGTTAGTCTGTCATTTAGATACATTTTCCAGATGAGTGGAAAGGCACAGAATGTATGTCATTGGTGAGAATGGAATCTTTGCTCCAGTAACTCTTTCAGAAATTACATGAACTCTGTTCCACAAAGTAAGAACTTGAGGGCAGTTCGAAAGCATGTGTAGTAAACTGGCATGAGACTTGCCACATTTCCAACAAGTACCGCCAGGACAGAAACCCATTCCTTCAAATCTTAAAGAGGCATAATAATACTGATGCAATATTTTAAATTGAATAGTCCTACCCTGTACTTCCCTACAAGTTTGATAGGTATTCTACCAGGTGGACAGTCAATCCTCCTTGGATATTCCACATCACAATTCCTCTTCCCATTTAGCTTTGTGGGACTTTGTTAGTGCAGTGCTATCTGAATCATTAGTCAACAATTTATAATGCTTAGCGACTCCTCCCTTCAAACTGACTATTTAGATAGCCAGTGATCTGTCTGGATCAATGGATGGCAGTTTCAAATTAAGTTCTAGAACTGAGTCTGACAAGGCTTTACCAAGCTCAAGGTAGATCACAAAATGAAAACCATGCAGTCCAAATTTTCATTTGAGACTCTCAAAGGGCATGATAATGTCAGTGGCAAGATCAATCAAGTCACCAACACTAGTGATACCAGCTTAATTCAATCCAAGTTTTTAAATGGTTGTCCATGCTCCGCAATATTTGGATTAAGCCAGAGAATGTCCCAATGAGCTGGAAGATTAGGGCTCTTTAGCTTTACCTGCAGCATTTTTATATTTTTAAGTGAATTGATGATACAAGGATTAGGTGTTTTCAAAGCTGGGAGCATTGTGAACAGAAAGTCTGAAAGTTTATAGGACTGCACAGATGCTGTTCCACTTCAAACCAAAGAGAGGAATCTCCATCAAATGGAGGGGAAAGGTAAAGAACTGAATGTTTAAACAGAAAGCGACCTGATACAACTCCCGCCAAGGGAGTCCAAAACCTCCCAGGGCCCAAGCAGCTCTGAGTTTGGAGAGTGCTATGCTGGGGACTTAGTGCCCCATAAGAAGTTTTTAATCATAGTCCAGATTTTTGTAAATTTCTATTTCTCAAACACTAGTGGGATATTTTGGAACAGATAAGAAATTTCGGGAGCCACCATTATCTTTAGTGAACTGATCCACCCCCCCCCCGAGAGACATTGATGGATTCCTCCATCTTTCTAAGTCACAGTTAATGTCTTTTATCAGGGGGTACAAATTAAAATTAATCAAGGAATCACTATTGCTAGGTATCTTAAGGCCTACATATGTGATCCCTTCCTTTTTTTCCAGCACTCTTTTCCTATAAGAGCAACCCCGATTTGTACATTCCCACCATAATAAGTCTGCATAGCCTGAGTATTCTTCCAATTAACTGTTAAACCTGATATCTTGGCAAATTTTCATGGAACAGTCTGAAGTGCTGTGATGGAGTCATTAGGGTGGGGACAGAGTGAATAAAATAAAAGGTCATCTGTGTAAGAAAATGTTTTATTTATTACCTTACCTGTTCTGGGTCCTTTAATTCATGGGTGCAATTTGAATTTTCCTAATAAGCATCTCCAAAGCCAAAATAAACAAATGGGGAGACAACTGACATCCTTGTCTTGTCCCTCTAGAAATTCTAAATGGGGATGAAACCTCTCTATTTGTGATTACTTGTGCAGTTGATCTATTGTACAAAGTCTGAATCCATTTAATAAAATAATTGCTTATGTTATATTTCCTGAGTACTTCAAATAAGTAGCCCCATTCAATGATGTCAAAGGCATTGAAAAAATCTATTAAAAGAACAGTCAATGTTTTTTTGGACACTTGGGGTGCATGCATAACATCTAGGAGTCTCCTGATATTCTCCATTCCAGACCTATTGGGTATAAAACCTACCTGTTAGTTACCTGCTAACTTACACATTTCTTAATTCTGAGTGAAAGGATTTTAGCTAAGATTTTATAACCTTAACTAATCAATGAAATAGGTCTGTAACTCTCACAAAATTGTGGATCTTTTTCTTTTTTTTTAAATCAAGGTAATGTAAGCCATGTTAAAGGAATTAGGTAGTGCCCCCTCAAAGAAAGCTTTCTCAAACATTTTTTGGATGATAAGAGGACCCACAATTGTATATAGCTCACCAGGGATACCATCTGGACCAGGTGCCTTATTGTTCAGGAGATCCTTAATAACCTGAGTAATTTCGTCTATGGATGTAGGCCTATTTAGATGCATGTTGTCAATATCACCCTGAGTAGGTATGCCTGAAGACCTTAAGAATTCATGTACAGTGGTTCTCTGATTGGGTGTTGTACAACAATATAAGCCCTCACAGAATTTTGCAAAGACTGTATTAATATTTTTGTTGGAGACCTTAACATGACCATTGTTGTCCATAACACCTGCAATTAAATTCTGGGTTAATCTTTTGCTAAGTTTTAGGAGCAATAGCTTGCCTGACTTTTCTCCAGCATCCCAAACATTTTGTTTAGTATCGACTGGAGCAAATTCAGCTTTTGCAGAATAAAACCTATTAATGGCAATTGTGAGAGTCTTTATTTCAAGGAGCCTAGCATGGGTCTTATTGTGTCCTTGTTTAAATTCTGATTCAAGTTTTGTAAGTTTCTTTTCCTTTTCAGATAGCTCTTTAAGATAAGTTTTCTTCTTAGTTCCAAAAGCTATTATTTTTCCCCTGAGGAATGCTTTAAAAGCATCCCAAAGCATTGCATAGGATGCGTGTCCATTGTCGTTTATCTTCAAGTACTCCCTGACAGATTTCACAATAAATTCCGTGAAGTTTTTGCCCTGAAGTAATAAAGTGTTATCTTTATATCTTATATGTGCAAAATATATTGCCTATGTTAGATGAATTGTTCAATATTTATTGTCAATCTCAGTTTGTAATCTATTGTAATTGCCCTTTTCTAAACTGCTGCACAATACATTTTCTATTACTACTTCAAAAAAACTTAGGGACTAATTCTCTTTCACACACGAGAAGAGGTATCCCTTTACACTGACCCATGAAATTGCTATTACGAGATCATTAGATTTGCAATTGGTGGAAGGAGAGAGGAGACCCCTTGGTGCAAATCTTGTAATGCAAAGGGGAGTGAGAGCCTGAGGGGAGTAAGCTCCCCCAAGGAAAGGGCACAAGAAGAGAGGGGTGGGGACAAGGCAGAGGACAAGGGGGTATAAATCAGAGAAGCTAGAAGAAAGGAATAAGGGAGACAGGTAACAGGGTAGGTAACAAAGGAAGGGGGGGTCAGGGGGAGCTTCAGAGAACAGCACAAGCAGGAGGAGGGTGAAGCAGGCAGGGAGGGAATAAGGTTTAGAAAGCCCTGTGCCCCAGTGCAAGGAGTCTGGAAAATTAAATTCCAGACCTGGAGCTGGAAGCTGGAAGCTGGAAGCTGGCCTGGATCTGGTGCAGTGATGGAGCATGCAGAGGCTAGCCTGGATTTGGTGGCCATAACGGAGTGATAGTGCACTGACAGCCATGACTGGGACATGACTATACCAGGCCATTTTCTATTTAGGAGAGTGAAGGAAAGAAGGAGGGAAGGAGAGGAGAGGAGAGGAGAGGAGAGGAAAGGAAGGAGTTGTACAATATGTGAGGGAGGGAATCAAGACCACAAAAGTACAGGGGCACTCAGAGGAAAATGAAGAGCTGGAAGCACTATGGGTCATCCTGAAGACAGGTACTGGGGCTACTATCCCTACAGGGGTGGTATACAGACCTCCAGCACAGGGAAGAAGAGTTGGATAAGGCACTTGGGGAAGCCATCATCAGGATGGTAAGTAAGGAGGAGGTACTGCTAGTTGGGGGCTTCAATCTGCTAGATGTGGATTGGAGCCTTCTAATTGCAACTTTGGCAAGGAGCAAGCCATCCTTGGCTCCCTACAAGGGACTTTTCTCAGGCAACTAGTCAAGGAACCCACAAGGGATGGGGCAGTGCTGGACCTGTTGCTTACAAATTGGGGCAGCATTGCAGATGTCCCAGTGGGCAGGCCCCTAAGTATCAGTGATCACCATACAGTGTAGTTTAACATTAAGATGGGAACAGAGGCAAACCACATGAGGATGAGGGTCCTGGACTTCAGGAGGGCAGATTTTAAAGAAATGGGAGACTGCCTCAGAAACTACCTCACAAGAGGGGCTTGCCAGGGAGGGATAGAGGCACAGTGGGGGAAAATAAGAGGCGGCATAATGAAGACAGACAATCTCTGCGTGACATAAGTGAGTAAAAGTAGAAGGAAAAAGAGAGTGTTATGGCTCTCTAGGAAAGTGGACAAGGTGGTGAGGAAAAAGGTGGCATTCAGGAGGTATAAGGAAATGCAGAAGGAGGATGACAGGGAGATATACCAAGTAAAACAGAGGGAAACAGAAAAGGGCATGAGAGGAGCAAAAGTGCAGACAGAAGAAAGGATAGACAAAGGGGCAGCTATAGGGGATAATACTTTATTCAGAAACATAACATAGAAACATAGAATTTGATGGCAGATAAGGACCCTTGGCCCACCCAGTCTGCCCATTTCCCTACCTAATGGATAAGCTGCAGATCCTAGTTAACCAGCAGCCTACTTCTTTTTACCCCCACCCCTTAGAATTGCCTTATGACTGTCCCATGCATGCTTGAATTCAAGCCACTGTTTTTGACTCCACAACCTCCTCCGGAAGGTCGTTCCATGCATCCACAACCCTCTCTGTGAAAAAATACTTCCTTACATTACCTGTGAGCCGCCCCCATAAGTGAGAAGAGGAAAGCAAGGAACGAGACAGTGTGTATACGGAAGTTGGTAGAGGGGGACTGCGCAGAAGAGGATCAAGGAAAAACAGACATCCTGAACAGGTACTTCTGCTCAGTTTCACAGTGGAGGGAGGGGGATGGATCACCAGGGAGCAACAGGAACAATGTTGGGGGAGTGGACATCAGTCCATTTTTAGAGGAAACAGTCCTGAAGGGACATGAAGCTCTGAAAGTGGAGAAGGCTATGAGACCAGATGGGATTACCCAAGGGTACTAAAGGAACTCGGGGAGCTGCTAGCTACCCCAGTGGTGGCTTTATTCAAAGGATCACTGAAACCAGGTGTCATTCTAGAGGACTAGAGGAGAACAGGCATGGTCCCTCTCCATAAAAGCAGCAGCAGGGAGGAGGCTAGCAGCTATAGGCCAGTCAGTCTTATCTCAGTGGTGGGGAAATTTATTTAATGTCATTGGCAAGGTAAACTCACGCTTGAGTAGTACAGGCAGTGGGGTACTGCTGCGGGCTGGCCAGCTCCTATCAAACACAAAAATTCAAGACACTGTAGCATTCAATAATATAGCACTCGAACCACAGCTTATACTACATTGACATTTACTGAATCTAACATGCAGCTTTTACATAAGTTGTGGTGCTAACAAATTAGCCATATTAAAGTGTTCCAAGTGCAGAGTATCTTGAATCCAGTGGGCTAGAAGACCAAACGCAGCATGGATTCATGGGGGGGGTCATTCCAGATGAACCCGATTGAGTACTTCAACTGGGTGGCTAGGGAAACAGATCAAGGAGGACAATGAATGTGACCGATCTGGACTTTACAAGGCCTTCAACATTGTGCCACACTGGAGGCTGACTGATAAAGAAAGTGAGCAGCCTAGGGGTGGGATCCAAAATGGTGAATTGGGTAGGGAACTGATCAATGGATAGGCAACAGAGGGTGGTGATTAACGGCACTCACTCTAATGAGGGCAAAGTGACCAGTGGGGTGTCACAGGGTTCAGTACTGGGACAGGTGCTCTTTAATATCTTCATAAGTGACAGTACAGAAGAACTGGAAGGGAAGGTATGCCATTTTGCAGATGACACCAAAATCTGTAATGGGGTGTACACTCAGTAGGGGGTGGAAAGAATGCATAGGGGCATTGGGAAACGTAAGGAGATGTCAAGAGCATGGCAGTTGGGGTTTAGATCTAAAAGTGCAAAATCATGCACCTAGGGCATAGCAATCCAGAAGCTGAGTTTAGGATGGGGGAGGTACTGGCAGTCATTCAGCAAGAAAGGGACCTTGGGACTATCATATCTGATGACCTCAAACTTACAGAGCAGTGTGACAAAGCAGTGGGTAGGGTCAGTGAGATGCTGGGATGCATAGAAGAGCTATCTCTAGCAGGAGGAGGGAGGGAGGGAGGTAGTGTTGTCACTGTATCGCTCACTTGTGAGACCTCTCCTGGAGTATTTTGTCCAGCAGAGATACAATTTATGGAGGAACTTACTTACAAGGTTAACCTCAGAACCTCCACATTTACCAGGAGATGGGCACGCTGGACCTTTTACTGAGACTCTGTGCCGCCCTCTCCCCCTCGCTTCTAATAGATCCCCTTTGAAATCTTTGGTAAACATTTGATTTCTGCTAGGTTGTTTGATAATGAACATCTTCAGAATGAACTTTGCTCAATAGAGTATCATCCCTGTTCATAAGTATTTTGTGAATAAAAATGTTACTACTACTACTACTACATCTGGTGAATGACTAGTAAATTAACTTACTGCCTTTTTTAGTATGTACATTACTGATCTTATGATGATTCTAAAGTGATAAGCGCTATGTACCCATATTGTTTAATAAACGTGAATTAAAAAAAAAAAGAAAGGACATAGACAGGGTGAAGGCAGTCCAGAGGAGGGCAACTAAAATGGTGCAGGGTTGCATCAAACGGCAGTATGCTCACCCTGGAAAAGAAGAGAGCGAGATGATACAGACCTACAAGTACCTCATGTAGATAAACAGGGTGCAGGAGGGAGTCTCTTGCAAATGAAGAAGAGCACCAGGACCAGAGGGCATGTGGTGAATCTGGGGGAGGAGTTTAAGAGGGATATGGGGAAGTACAACTTCACTGAAAGAGTGGTGGACCACTGGAATAGACTGGCAGTGGATGTGGTGGAGGCAAAATCAGTAGAGGGATTCAAGCATACCTGGCATAGACATAGGGGAATATTAGTAAATAGGCAGGGAGGAGAAACGGTTGCTGGGGACCAGTTAGGGTCTACGGAGACAGGCTAGGCAGGGACCATCTGAACAGACTAGGTGGGCCTAGTGGTTCTTCTCTGCAAAATAATTCTATGTTTCTATGTTTCAGGAGACATTCCAGCAGTTACTGTATGCAAGCTGCATAGCAGTGCACTTTACAGGGTTAGACCATGGCACTACATCATATACAGATCTGTATGGTATTCTGTGATGATGGTGACTACGACTGAGTGCTTTCAAAAAGGGTGACTTAATCACGGCACCTGTGCACAGGGCTACCAGGCGGGGAGGGCGACCGGATGGGGGTGTAGGTGAATATAACGACAGGTTGTCACTATATGTACACACATGCGGGGGAGGAGGGAGGGATCATGCCGTGCGATGGGCAGAAGGGGAGGGAGGGTTTGTGGGGTGTAGTGTAGCATGGGCTGATGAGCTGGCTGTGTGGTGGGTTGGTGGCAGGCTAGGTTTGGGAGAGTGCTGGATTTGGTTCTGGGCACGTGCTCATTTTTGGCTCTGGTCCAAGAATATTTTTTTCTCCTTTGCACGCCCCCCGACATGCACCCCCCTGGAGTTAAGAATATTTTAGTAGGGGATTGCGGGGGGTGAAGCTCTGTCTGAAAAAGTCTTCAGTGCCCTTTTGCTGTGAGCTGGGAGTGTATATCACCAAAATTGATTTTCGGGGATGTACACTCACCCTAACGGCACTCGCCTTTCCGTGATCGCCATTATCACATGGAACCACATGTATAAGCAGTGGCAGCAGTGTAAACTATCCCCCCTTCACCCAACCTGTATCATTGGGCCACATGTGGGCCCATCACCAAAGTCCACTTTTCTATCCTCATAGTCCACAGGCCCAGCTCCCTAGCCCTGGACCTTATATGGTCACTGATAGGTTTAATGGAATCCCACTCCCCACACCTTAGGCCCTACGCAGTCTCTGGTAGTTTAGTGGAATCACTTCCCTAGCACTAGACCCTAACTCGATCCTAGTAGTTCAGTGTAATCCCCCTCCATTGCCTGATACTCCATGATTCCAGGTAGTTCAGTGGAATCCTCCTCGCTAGTCCTACACCCTATGTGGTCCCTGGAAGTTCAATGGAATCCCCCTCCCTAGCCCCTGCGTGGTCTCTGGCAGCCCTGTGGAATCCACCTCCCTCACCCCAAACCCTATCCCTACACCTTAGGGACAAATGAACTGCTATGGGATAGGGTAAGGATAGTGCAGGGTAATTTCAGGGAGCTGGGGAAGGGCCTAGAGCAGGTAGCAGGCACAGTGACATTTATTTATTCATTTGTTCAATTTGGATATACACCTTTGAGCACAGGTACTCATTTACAAAGGTTCCTCATCAGTGTCAAGTTACAGAACTTTTACAAAATACATAGAAGATTACATGTTAATAGACTCAAACGCAGGGCAGTACATATTATGCTTTGTCAAAAGTACTAGGCAAACAAAGTTGAAAGTGATACAAGGTGCAAGTCAATAACTTTCAATAGTGTTGACAGGTGCTGGAAGGGTACAGCGTGTAAGGTTTGTAGGAGATCAGTAGCTGTCACAGTTGGAGCAGGGGGTAAGGGCTTTTCTTAATTGCCTCTTAAAGGGGAGCAATTTTGGTGAGGCTTATTAGGGATTCAGGCAGCTCATTCAACCATTGCGGAGCTCTGATAGCAAAGGATCACATGGCAAGACTTGTCCTATGGAAAGGTACAGCAAGAGCATTCCTAGACATATTCCTAATGGAATATTGGTTATGGACAGGGTGCAGAAGGTTTTGCACTGCAGGAGGTGTGAGGCCCAGCAGAGCTTTTTTACTAAGCAGGCAAGTCTAGAATTTAATCCTATCCTGCAGGGGGAGCCAGATGGTCTGGGAGTAGAGGGAATACGTATACGTGAGTCTGTCGGCTCTTAAAACAAAGCGGCAGGCCTTGCAAATCCAGGGGAAGAGTACACAATGGAGGGTGAGATAATAACAACTACAGAAATGGAAAGGGACCTGGGGGTAGTCAGATCAGATGACCTTAAGGTGGGCAAGCAATGGGAGAAGGCAGTAAGAAGAGCTGGTGAGATACTGGGATGCATAGGGAGAGGCATCACCAGGAGAAAACAGGAAGTTGTTATCCCTTTGTACAGACAGTTGGTGAGACCCCATCTGGAGTTCTGCATCCAGTTCTGGAGACCCCATCTCCTCAAGGACATAGACAGGATGGAGGCTGTCCAGAGGAGGGCAACGAAAATGGTGCAGGGTCTATACCAGAAGACATACAAAGAGAGATTAAAGAAGCTTAATATGTATACACTCGAGGAGAGGAGGGAGAGGGGGGACACGATAGAAACTTTCAAGTACATCAAGGGAATCAACAGAGTCCAAGATGGTAGCATCTTTCGGAAAAAGAGATGTGCAAGAAAAATGGGGCACAATTTGAAGATAGAGGGGGGATGGCTCAAAGGTAATGTGAGGAAGTATTTTTTCACGGAGGGGGTTGTGGATACATGGAACAGCCTTCCTGAGGAGGTAGTGAACTCAAAAAGGGTGGAGGAATTCAAGAACGCATGGGACAGACATAAGGCAATTCTAGTGGGAGGTAGGAGGAAGTAGGCTGTTGGTTAACTAGGATCTGCAGCCTATGCATTAGGTAGGGAAATGGGCAAACTAGATGGGCTAAGCAGTCCTTATCTGCCATCAGATTCTATGTTTCTATGTTTCTATGTTCAGAACCAGCTTAACCCTAATGAGTACAGTATCAGTGGCTGCACAATGTACTGTGATACCATAGTCAATAATGCGGAGTACAACACTAACCACAGCAACTCGCTTGGCATGAGGGGTGAGGTTGTGCCTCTGTTTGAACAAGGTACCAAGTTTTATGTTGACTGAACTAACAATATTGTCCACATGGGGCCCAAATGAAGAGCATTCATCAATGGTGATTCCTAAGAATTTAAAGGTGTTGACCTGTTCCAAAGAGTCCCCATTTTTGCTAAAGATCAGGAAGGAACAGTCCTTTTTCCTCATCTGTCACCCTGCAAATAGCATTGTTTTTGTCTTCTTGTTGTTCAAGATAAGTTTATTATGTTTGAACCAGTCCTCAAGTGATGAGAGGCTTCACTGTAGGTCCATGGTGAGGGCCTCCTGGCAAGAGCCATTTGAATAGCTGACTGCATACAGCAACACCCTCAAGGTGGGGCAGGCTTCTGGGAGGTTGTTAATAAAAAGACCGAAGAGAAGGGGACCCAGTATAGAGCCTTGTGGTACCCCAATCGAGACACTTTTGGTGTCAGATAGCACCCCGTTGATATTCACTTGTGTTCAGCCTGAGAGATAGCTTCTGAACCAGGACACAGTGTCAGTAGAGAGGCCAAGCAAGTAGAGTTTGGCTAGCAGGAAGGGGTGGTTAACCAGATAGAAGACTTTAGTTAGATCAAGGTAAATGGAGCCAAATAAGTAGCCATTATCAAGTGTCTCCTGTAGGAAGTTTGTGTACTCTGTTAGGACAGTATTGGTACTATGGAGGTTTTGGAACTCATGCTGTTATTGGTATTGGATGCTATATTTACAAAGGTAGGAGACCGGTTGATCCCAGACAATTCTTTCCAGCGCCTTAGACAAAGGGGAGAGAATTGATATTGGCCTGAAGTTTGTAACAATGGAACAGTCACCACTTTTGTGTACTGGTGTGACCAGAGCTGTTTTCTGCCTGCTCAGAATTGAGAGTACCACAGGAAGAAGTTAAAGAGTTTGGTCAGACGGACAGCAAGCTCATCTAGGGACAGAGCAATTAATTTCACGTCCATAGTATCGCTTCCCATTCTGGTTTTTGCCCAGAACCCTTTTGACATATCTAATAGTGTCAGCCACAGATATGGATTTAAAATGGAACTTACGGTAGTGAATACTATTGGGGCAGTCAGGGGGCTGATCATGGTGTAGCTGGACAGTGGAATTAGGCGTCCCGTCGCGTAGGGGGAAGTACCACACTAAAGTCAGTGAAAGCATTATTAAACAAATTAGCAATCTTTTCTAGGTCAAGGATGACTGAGTCATTAGCATTGAGCATAGCAGGAGGTGCTATGTTCCCCCCTCCCTAGCAGCTCCTTTAAGGAATGCCAGAACTTTCTCCCACTGTCCCAATTACTAGTCTGCTGTCATTGGCTGAGATGTTACCTGTGTACAGCCAAGGAGAGGAAAGGGCACTCTGCACTAGGGTTTTTAACAATTAGATGACGGCATGGTGCATGGAGGAGAGCTTTGGCTACACCGGGGACAGAGGACCAGTCTCAGAGAATATGGGCCTCTATAGGGAAGAAGACCTGCATCCTTCCAGGAGCGGGACCACAGTCCTTAGTGAGAGGTTTAAACTTTGATGAGCATTTAAACTGGCCATGGGGGAGGTGTGATACCAAAGGAGGCAAAGATTGCCTCCCCCCGACGATGAAGAAGCAAATAGGGAGGGCCCAAATGGAGGAAGCTTCCCCAGGGCAGGGGAGCATGAAGACAGGGGTGGGGACAAGGCAGAGGACAAGGAGGTTTAAATCAGGCTAGTATGAAGAGAGGAGCGAAGGCAACAGGTAACAGAGGGTAACAAGGGAAGAGTGGGGTCGGGGAGCTTCAGGAGGGGGGAGTAAGGTATGGAGAGCTATGTGCACCAATGCAAGGAGTCTGGGAAATAAAATTCTGGACCTGGAGGCCATCATGGAGGAGGTTGGTCTGGATTTAGTGGCCATAACAATGTCATGGTGCGCTGACAGCAGTGATTGGGGTTTGGCCATACTAGGCTACTCTCTGTTCAGCAGGGACAGGAAAAGGAGGAGGGTAGGAGGGATTGTGCTGTATGTCAGGGAGTGAATCAAGGCTATGGAATGGCTTGGGCACCTGAGGAAAAGGAAGGATTGGAGGTGCTGCAGGCCATCTTGGAGACAGAAGCTGGGGCCTTTATTTGTAGAGGGGCAGTATACAGACCTCCAGCACAGGGAGAAGAGTTGGACAAGGCACTGGGGGATGACATCATCAGGATGGCAAATAAGGGGGATGTACTGCTAGTTGGTGACTTCAACCTGTCAGATGTAGGCTGAAGCCTTCCAGCTGCAGCTTCAGCAAGGAAGAGGGTCATTCTTCATTTCTTGCAAGGGACCTTTCTCAGGCAGCTAGTCAAGAAACCCACTAGGGATGAGGCTGTCCTAGACCTGCTTCCAAACAGGGATAGCACTGCAGACATCACAGTGGGCAGTCCCCTAGGTACCAATGATCACTGTACAGTGTAGTTGGGTGTGAAGATTTTAAGGGAAACAATATAGGTAGGTACAGAATGGGCAGACTGGGTTGGCCAAGCAGTCCTTATCTGCCAAAAGATTCTATGTTTCTATGTCTCTATGACATGAGAGACTGTCTCAGAAACCGCCTAGTTGGAGGGGATGCCATGGTGGGTAGAGGATCAGTGGGAAACAGTAAGGGAGGACATAATTAAGGCAACCAGGCTCTGCATGAAGGAAGTGAGTAAAGAAGGAGGAAAAAGAGACCATTATGGAAGTGGCCACGGTAGTGAGGGAAAAAAAAGGTGGCATTCAGGAAGTATAAGAAAATGCAGAGGGAGGAAGGCAGGAAGGTGTACCAGGTAAAACAGAAGGAAGCAGGTAAGGCAGTGAGGTGAGCAAAGGTGCAGAGAGAGGAAAGGTTAGACAAAGGGGTAGCAAATAGGGATAGGACTCTCTTCAGGTACACAAGTGAGAAGAGGCAAGGAAGGAGAGGGTTACTGAGGACAAGAAGGACAACAGACACTTATGTGCAGTCTTCAGAGTGGAGGGAAGGAGGAGATGGACCACCAGTAATCAGAAGTAACAAATGGTGAGAGGAGGTGAACTTGTCCATTTTCAGAGGAAAGAGTGCAGAAGGACTTGCAACTATGAAAGTGGACAAGGCTATGGAACTGGATGGGCTACATCCAAGGGTACTGAAAGAACTTAGGGAGGTGCTGGCTGCCCCGCTGACATCTGTATTCAACAGCTCACTGTAATTAGAGGTGGTTCCAGAGGACTGGAAGAGAGCAGACATAGTCCCTCCTCATAAAGGCAGCAGCACGAAAGAGGCTAGTAACTATAGGCCAGTGTGCCTCACCTCAGTGGTGGGGAAATTAATGGAAACACTGGAAAGATTGGTAGAGTATCTTGAATCCAATGGGTGGTAAAACCAAAGGCAGCATGGATTATTGATGGGAAGGTCATGCCAGATGAATCTGATTGAGTTCTTTGACTGGGTGACCATGGAAATAGATCGGGGAGGGCAGTGCACATGGCCTAACTGGACTGACATTCTGCCGCACAGAAGAGTGATAAGGAAACTGGGGGGGCAGTTTAGGAGGGATGTGAGAAAGTACAGCTTCACTGAAAGAGTGGTGGTCACCTACAATACACTTCCACTGGAAGTGGTGGAGGCAAAACAGTAGGGGCCTCAAGCATGCCTGGGATAGACAGAGGAGACTATTAGGAAATGGGCAGGGAGGATGTAGGGTCTTCAGAGACTACTTATGGTCTGCGGAGAGAGAGACTAGGTAGGGATTATCTGGGCAGACTGAGTGGGCCAAGTATCCCTTTTCTGCCCATAAATTCTATGGCCCAGATATTCAAACTGCGCCCAAAAAGTGCGTAATAGCAGGAGCAAGCACAAGTCTATTGCACCCATACGCAACAGATGCGATATTCAAAAAAGGAGCAGGCTAAATTGCGCCTACAGCCAACGTCTGAATATCACACAACCTGTGCCATAGCGCAACTAGGGAAGGGGAGCAGAGCAGATATGATGCGCTATAGCGCAACAAGGGATGTTCAGCTGAGCAGTCCAGAGGTGCCATAGCGTAAGCAGGGAGACACCCAGCTGCAGAGCAATGTAACTACACACAATCAGGGAGGGGCCCACCACCCATGCCACAGATGGGCACAGGAACACACAGCAGAACAGACATTGCCCCACACCCCAAGCACTGCACAACCAGGGAGGCTGGAATAACCACTGGTCCATGGAGACAAGCAACCAACCCACAGCCTGGCCATGGTGCCCCATCACACCTACCAGCAAGCTGTGACTGGCACACAAGGAGGACGGACCACCCTGTGCCACACCATCCCCCCCAGTGCACAGCACACCCTGCACTGTGACCCCCAGACACCCCCCCATGAACAGTGACCACCACTGCAGGAATCCCCATGCATGCCACCACCCCAACAGTGTCAATGCAACCCTGTGCACCACAGAACCATGCAAGCCAGCCCCACCATGAGCACCCATCAGCAGGTTGCAGCACATGGCAATGCAGCAATGGCAGACAAAGTGCCACCATGCACAGTCCCCCGAGGTATTGCTGAGAGACCGACCATGCGTTGGCACAAGAGTGACCCCATATGGGACGATCGTGTAGTTGACACCTCCACCAGTGGTACAGCGCTCCGCACAGTATTCCAGTGACACACCCCAGCCCACCACTGGCCACAACAGCCAGCACAGACACCCACAGTGGTGCGTGGAAGCATGCACCACACCAGATGCCACACAGGGTCTGGACAGACACCCACCCATACCCAAGGGCACAACAACACAGGGACGCAGTGGTGAGGCAACCAAGCCCCCATTGTGAGCCCATGTAAGCCGTGTACACACAACCTGCAGTCCACCATGGCACTGGAGTGCCAACCACCCTGCGCGGGCACCATGGACCAATACCCCACCATTAGTCACCCGGAGCACAAGCCACGGACAATGAGGCACATCCCTTGCAACACACACAAGCCACAGCATGGAGGTGGGACAATGACCGTGTTGCCCACAGTGCCACCTGAGCCAGGCATGCACCACACCAGTGACATGGGCAACCCAGCAAAGCGACGGGTACAGTGTCTGCCCTGCAGGGAATGCCACCACTGACATGCCAGCAGATCATGCAGGTCACAGACAGGCATGTGTGTCAGCTGCACAGGCCATTGACGGGCTGATGAGTGCACCATGGACACAGAGCACACGCCATGGACCACTGCACACAGTCATCCAGTGCACGGCGAACAACACACACAACACAGACACTGACTGATATCTATCCCCACACCATAGACACCTCCACACGGACACACACACACCCATGACTGCACCACCCCTGATGCCATGCACACCACTGCAGCTGAGCACCTATAGCCCACTGCAAATCAGAGACCACCATGGTATTCATATAAAAGTCATATGTATTATAAAAATAAAGAAATCAACTATCTACATAAACAATGACTATATACAGTTATTTGGGGGGACACAAAAAAGGTGGGGGTGGGCAGGGGGAAGGGGTGGACAAATGGGATGGGATGGGATAGGAGGGGTGTGAGGGTGGGTCCAGGGGGGATGGGAGGTCAGGGATCAAGGGAATATTGACTCCCATGCCGGTCCAGGTTCTGGCTCACCCTTGCTCTGTGCCTCCGAAGTACGCCTGACTCATCTATCCTTTGAAGGATTGTGACTGTCTCTCGTGCCAGGGTGAGGAGCTCCTGCAGGGTGTCCCTGATTTCCCTCAGATGTCTCGCACCTAGGACAAGGGAGCACAGTCAACAGATGTGAATGCACAATCCCATACAGCCTGCCCACTGTGCATGGCATACGGCCATGGGACATACCACTGTGATGGTGTGTGACCAGCCGCAGTGATCACGTCCACAGGACCTGCCCTCCCAGGCGCGTACAGCCATGTGGAACGCTGCCGCACCCACTGGCTAAGTCACGCACAGCACCACCATGGTTGTCTAGTGACATGGCTATGTGGTGCAAAGGCAGTGGCACAGACATGCACCTGTTGCACGCATGCACCACCAGTGACGCACACCCAGACATGCAGTGCCACTGGACAGTGTTGACTGTAACCAGTGGCGTGCATGGCAGTGATGTCAATGAATGGTGGCCATGCCCCACTGCCCACCTTGTCACACAGCATGCAGTATTAATCATGGATGTCTGGCACTCACCCACATCGGGCCAGTCGGGTGGCCATTGTTGGTCCTCGGCCCGCCTGGCTGTGGCTTCCACCACCCTCCGCTCCTCAAGCACTCGGTGCAGTTCATCCGGGCCTGTGAGGACAAAAAGGAGAGAAGAACATCAGTACATTCCTGAAGCAAAGTCCCCCTGCCCCAAGGAGTGTGCCCCCCACCCAGCCAGATCCACCCACCCCACACCCTGTGAACACCGCCACGGCCAACCCCATACGGTCCCTCCCCTATGTGCTGGACACATACAACAATGTGACTCATATGGACGATAACAGTGTGTTGACGGAACCCCTACCTGGATGTGGTACCATGCCCCTCCTGGTACGTGACCTCAATCTGGCCAGTAGCTTCGGCTCCCTCCT
This sequence comes from Neoceratodus forsteri, assembly GCA_016271365.2. Classification (NCBI taxonomy): domain Eukaryota; kingdom Metazoa; phylum Chordata; order Ceratodontiformes; family Ceratodontidae; genus Neoceratodus; species Neoceratodus forsteri. Next base: position 1,543,943,697 of record CM028131.1, on the reverse strand, counting down.
CTGCAGGTCACCATATCGGTACCTGCACTGCTCAGCTGTTCTGCCCCTGCCTGTCACCTCCTTGAGGGCTGTGGCCACCTCTTGCCACACCTGGGACCTTGCCCTATCCAGGGGGGCCTCCCCAAAGAGAGGCCCATGGTGTGGCTTGACTGTGGCCACCAGATTAGCCAGTTTGATGGTTGTCCAGGGAGCAGCCCTTCTCCGCACCACTGCATTAGCTATAGTAGGCAATAGGGTGCTCTGCAGCACGGTACCCCACGTGCAGATGCTGCGCGGTACAGTGCTGCCATTCCCTATCGCGCTGTTACCGAACAGCGCGATAGAGGTGCACCTATGCCTGATGCATGGCACCAAAGGGGTAAAGGTCAGGCACAGGGTCAAGGGTCCCTGGCACAAGGCCACGCACAGCGCCATGAGATGACAATGTGTGTAGCGCGATTGGCTGCCTGTGTGCCAGCACCACAGTGGACTATTGGGCAGTTGGGCCATTGCGCCTAAGAAGGCCCATTGCCACAGCGCCATGTAGTGACCTTCACTATAGCACCACTGGCACAATAGTGACCATGCCCTGCATTGCCTACCACACACAGCACATCATCAGCGTGGCAGACGCCTGCATCAGCAACCTGGGCATGTGCAGTGAGGTGTACTACGCATGCCACAGAACTACGCCATTGGCTCAGCACGTTCAACACAATTGCGTAAAGTGAAACAGCGTGATATTCAGCCGTCATATGCAAATCATCCGATCAACCATTCAATGGCACAGCACTGCAGTTTGCATCTAATTAAAGTTGCTCCTCACCTCATTTGCATGGATTGCGCTATAAAGGTGCAACAATGTGCTGCAGTGGCCATATTCAGTTACTGCAGTTTACTGGTGAGTTGCATGCTGCGTGGGAGTGTGGACTGTGGATTCAGGGACATGCATGGGACTGCACAGTCACAGGTAACAACTGCCATTCTTACAGGCTACATAATGACTGATCATGTTCTTGGAGAGGAGGACAACAGTGATGGGAGGAGGAGGAGGCAGAATTTCACTAAGGCCAAAACCGAGGCCCTTTTCGAGGCCTACCTGGCTCAGGAGCCACTGCTCAGTGGATGGCGTGGCACCATGCAGGCCCGTGCTGCTGCATGGGAGGAGGTGGCACATGCCGTGAACCTGCATGGCAGCCACCTGTGCTCTGTGCAGAAGTGTAAGAAGAAGATGGGTACAGACAGGAGAGGGTAAAGGAGAAGGTGGCTGCCATCAGGGTGGCACGTGCTGCAACAGGTGGGGGACAGCTGGAGGTGGTACAGCTCACCCCAGCAGAGGACAGGCTTGCTGCAAGCATGCACCGAAGTGCCATAGAGGGAGTTCCAGGCGGTGGCTTCCAGACGGGTGGTGGATCATCTCTGTATGGTAAATCATGGTCTGTCTGGCGGAGGCGGGGAGGTCACACGCAGTAATGCGACTTTGTTTTCCCTTACAGATCCTGAGCATCTGCATGGGTCAGCGGTGGTGGGCCTATCCACTGCGGACAGTTGGATGGAGTCGGAGGTGGGACCATCCACCTCCACAGGTATGTGTGGATCTGTACGACAGTGGGGCCACCTGGCTGTCAACACCGATGTCGTTGAGACAGGTGTGGAGGAAGCCCTGCCTGTGTCCCAGCATGCTGGTGTCCATGGATGCCAGCACACTGTGGCTGTGACTGGGGCAGAGTCCAGCACCAGTGATGATGACACAACTGTCATGGGCAGTGACATGTGTGTGCCACAGGATGGACACACAGCAGGACAAATTGCGCCCATGGCTGTGGCTGGTGCTGCCGTGGGGGCCTGCGTGTCAGCACAGTCCCAGGCTGTGGCTGTCAGCACCAGAGGGGCAGCACTGGTGTCTGCTCAGGACAGTGGGACTGTTGCGGCCACTGCGGCAGTACCACTGAGCCCTGGGGTGTGGCAGCCGGAGGGGCAGCATCAGCAGTCACCCACCGGGCCTGGGGGTACAGGGTTCAGCGGTGGCATCTGTGCACCACCTGTGGATATGCCCAGACCTGGTCCTGGTGTGCAGCACCCACCCTCAAGGGGTGCTGAACATCAGGCCCTTGCACACCCTGAGGGACAGGATGCCGAGGAGGATGATGACCTCTTGGATGAGCACACCCGCCTACTGCGAGCATCGGTCCAGCAGCAGATGCGGCTTGCGATGTCCATGGAAGCACTGTGTGTGGCTCTGGAGTGGGCAGAGGAGCATTGCAGCGGGGACACCAAACGGATCCTGGCACGGATGGACCATTTGCAGAAGGATGTGACTGCTGCCATTGACAGGCATGCACAGGCATTCATTGCTGTCATGGCCACAATGGGCACACAGTCAGGTGCCCATGCGTCGCCCACACCATGCAGTGCACTCTCCACCCCCTGTTCCCGGCATCGTGTGACTCCCACCCTGTCGACGCCGGGTTCAGCTGTGGGCATCCTGAGTACTCCTGGTACAGGCATGTTTGGTGTGCTGAAGACCCCTGCGCGGGCACAGTCGCGTTCATGCAGTGGAACCCCTGGGGGACCATTGGTGCCACCCCATAAGGCCAGTGGTCAGCCTGCCAGTGCTGGTGGGTCTCAGCAGGGCTGCCCATGCATCTGTGGTGGATGTGGCACTGTGTCGCGAGACTGACCTGTCTGCCAGTGCGGCTACTGTCTGGTGCTGCCCTGTGTGCATTGTGTGTTTCAGTGGGCAGTGCACAGGTGGGTACCCGGCCTGCACGCAGACACACAGTCCACCTGCACGCCCTCCTAGCTGCTGTCCACAGTTACGTGTGCATGATAAGGCCTGCATTGCACTGTACACCAAAGTGCAATGGTGCCCAGCAACTGACAGACGCACATGGACAGGCTGTGGGCATGGTGGCCTGTGGACATGTGTGTTGCTAGGGTGTGCGTTCTGGGTCGGTGTGCCTTCTGGCCTCTGTGCATGTTTGTTGCATTGTGTGTGTGCGTATGTGTGTGTGTCCTTCGGCGTGGCATGTTAATCCTCACCCATCCCTGGCTGTGTGTGTGTTCCTCGGTGCCCTGTCACTTCCCTCAATGGCATGCACCCCCAGTGTGAGTTCCTGCATGTATGTGGGTTGTGCCTTGGCCACTGGTGGTTGCGCATGGCCCCATGACTTACCTGGATTGGCTGAAGTGCTCCTCCATGATGGTGTTCCGGTGCAGCTGTGCCAGCCGGAGCAGTCGGGGGTCCCATCGGCCAAGGGGGGGGCTACCCATCACCATCATCACTGGCATCCCCATCGTCCCCATTGCTGTCCCCCTCTTTGACCTGTATGGCTATCTCACATTCGTTGGCCATGTTGTGCAGGATGCAACAGGCCAGGAATATCCCACAGACCTTTGAGGGGCTGTACTGTAGGGCACCACCAGAGGTGTCCAGGCAATGGAAATGTGCCTTCAGCATCCCAAACACCCACTCGATGACATTGCATGTGGTGGTGTGTGCCTCATTGTAGTGTTGCTGCGATAGGGTCATTGGCCGCCGGTAGGGTGTGAGCAGCCATGGACGGAGTGGGTATCCACTGTCACCTTTATGTAGAGGGTGGAAGTTAGTTTGGTGATCAGCATCGCCCTGCCCGAAGTCATGTTGGCCACTACCCATGGCACCTCTGGCCATGCCCCTCCAGGCCCTATATTTGTCCATTTGGTTTGCATACTCACCAACTAGGTGTCCAGTGGGGATGTCCCCACTCTCTAATCTGTGGCACAGTGCTGAATGGTGCCAGATGAATGAATCGTGTGCTCCCCCAGGGTGCGTGGCACAGACATTGATGATGCACCCCGGCATCGCACACCACCTAACAGTTGATGCTAGCATAGCTCTTGTGATTCATATATGCGGCCCCCTTGTGGCCAGGTGGTGTGCGTATGGCCACATGGGTGCAGTCTATTGCCCCTTGCATGCCAAGCATACGTGCTACCCTGTGGAACTCCTGTATGTTTGCTGTGTGCTCCGCCGCTGTGCTGGGGAAATGGATGTACTCCTCAGCATGTGGCAGCAGTGCGCTGAGGAATTGGGTAAGGTGGCGTGACGTGGCTGACTGGGTTATGCCTGTGGTGTCCCCAGTTGGTCTCTGGAAGGTACCCATGGTGAGTAAGCACATGCAGGCTGTTACCTTGGCCTCCACTGACAGGGCATGGCTCTGTCATGTGGGTGCCTGCATCACATCACTGCACAGCTCACAGAGCTGCCTCAGTATTACCCTGTTCAGGCGGTACCTGCCCACAATCTCAGTATCTGTGTACAGCTCAAAGCTGGTGTGGGCTCGGTACTGTCTGTTGGGGGCATACCGCTGATGGGCCCTTCCACGGCCACGTCCCCCTGCTGCCTGCCTTCTCACCCCCCTCATTACAGCCTCCATGTGGAAGGTGGCACTGGCCATGTCCCTGACTTGCGTTCACCCCCCTGACAGCTGTTACTTTATTCCCCCCCCGCTGTCCTGGCTGCTACCTCCCCTGCACTGGGTACACCTGCCTGTGCTGGCCTCTGAGCTGTTTGGCTCTCCACACCTTCCCTGTGCCTGTCTGTTGCTGTGGCCTTTCCCTGGTCTGCCCTGTTCCTTCCACGTGCCCTGTCTGTGTGCCTCTGCCTCTGACACATGTGGCTTCCCTGTAGTGTTCTTGCGCATCTTCCTTGCTCCTTTTTATTTTGGCTCATTTCTGCTATGGTGCAACTTCCGCTTGCTCCACTATTGCACATTGTGCAAGTCTTTGAATATCACACTGCACCATTTATGCATGGTTCCTCCCCCTTCAGTTGCGCATGCCTTCATTATCATTGCGCTGTTGCTCAGCATGATTTCGGGGGCGCAACTGCCTCCTGCTGAATATCGCAGTATGGTGCAAATTCGGACTTGCGCAGGCGCAACCCTATTGCACATGGCTCAACTCTTTTGAATATCTGGGCCTATGTTTCTAAGTGGTCCCTGGTAGTTTAGTGCAATCCCCCCCCCCAGCACTAGCCCCTACCTGGTGCCTGGCAGTTCTGTGGAATCCTCATTCCTAGCCCTAGACCTTATGCAGTCTCTGGTAGTTTAGCGGAATCCCCTCCCTAACCCTAGACCCTATGTGGTTTTTGGTAGGTCAGTGGAATCCTCCTCCCTAGCCTTAGAACCCCCAAACATGTCCATTTTTTTTTATCTAGGTGATCATGCTCTTTGGCCACAGTGGGGGGAGGGCTCCCTATCTGCTGGCTTCACTGCTCCCCTTCACCATCCTTAGTCTTCCCGGAGACTCACCTTGTGGCTCTGGCCCCCATTGACTGCCCCCTGTGATGGGGTCAGGAGGGCCATCCTCCCCCCGATGCCTGAATCTAGTCTGTCACTGCAGGTTGTCCTGGTGACCAGGTGGGTGGGGGTGCGGTGAGCGGGCGTCATGCATTCCCCTCTGTGCCATCCATTTTCCTCTTGTTTTTTCTCCTCTCTGCCCCAGCCGCTGCTTACTCAAGGAGCCCATGTGCATGGAGGCGTGCATATGTCCCGAGACCATGACTCCCTTCCCCTCCCTCTGACTTATGTCTGTTGCCAGATGCTCTTGAGGGCTTACCATCAGGCCTCCACCTGAAGGCAGCCAAGAGCCGGTATGGAGAACCTCCCTGATCTGGAAGAGGAGAGCTGCCTGGGGGCTGCTTGATTCTCTCCCTGCTCTTCCCCCAGCTGACTCCCAGCAGCCCACACTTGTTCTCGAGCTCGGGTTGCATGCATGGCAGGAGGTAAGGCACACAGTGCCTCAGCCCTCCACACTACCGGGTCAGCTCACACATGTCCATTTGAACATTCAGTCTTTTGATGATCTTGGTCTCCCTATGTCTCTGTGCAGCAGGTACAGCTACCCTATACCCTCTACTGCCAGCATTAGGAGTGCCTGGGTAGGGATCATTGCAGAATTGCCACACCTGCTGTGTTGGCAATAGTTCACACTGTGGAAACCACTACATGCCTTTGACATGCCAACATCACCCCTTTCCACTCACCAAACCACTTTGATATGTGCTGGTTTGGAAGGGCTGTCCGACCCCCTCTGAGCATAGCTTGAGGGGATCATAGACCAGGGACTAATGGCTAATCATACTGCAGAAATTTGCCCCAGTCCCTTGTGACTCAGAACTGGGCCAGTAATACTGTATTTACACACTATGGGCCCCATTTTCAAAAGTTTCCTGGGATGCACCACCCAAACCTGGAAATGTGCTAGCAGTTGGGTGTAAGTCCATATTTAAAGGGCACAGATGCATGGTGCACTCCTGACAGCACCGACATGCACAATATTGTGCTGCTGCTGTGCAAATGAGGGGTCCCATGCATATGCGGCGCAGCACAATATTGAAACTGTTCAGAAGCACAAACTGGTCCCCAGCAGCGGTGCAAATTTACACTTTAGAACCCTACCCTGACTATTGTGCAGACCCGGCTGCACACTAGTAAGGGCTGGGAACCCTGTTGGTACAGTGGTCTCTCCCCAGCCCCGAGCACTGTGTTAGTAGTAAAACTCCCTCCTGCTCCCTGTATCCCTGGTAATCTAGTGGTTCCCCCCTTCCCAGCCCTGATCACGGATATAATAAAAATAAAAACCCGCTTCCCGTTGTCCCTGATAGTCCAGTGGTTCCCCCAGCCCCGATCACAGACATAATAAAAATGAAAAACCTGCTCCCCATTGTCCCTGGTAGTCTAGTGGTTCCACCCTTCCTAACCCCCAGTTTGTATAATAATTGTAACAACCCCGGTCTCTGGTAGTCAAGTGGCCCCCCACCCCGTTAGGCAGTGACCCTCCACCCCATTCCCCCCTAAAACTGACTGGAGCCGGCTCCTGGCACAGCCCACCCACATCACCACTGCCAGCTGCTGAATGAACTATACACAAGTGCATACAGTATACAGTACTGCCCATTGACTGACTGGTCAACCAATGGGCATGTACTTTATACTGTACATGCTCCTGTACTGTTCAGTAGGTGGCTGGCCATGGTGGTGTAGGTGGGCTGTGCCAGTCACCAGCTCTGGTCAGTTTTGGGGGGGCAGGGTGGGCACTGCCTAATGGGGAGGGGTGCCACTTGACTACAAGGGACCGGGGTTGTTACAATTATTAAATGGACTGGGGATTGGGGAAGGGGAACCACTAGACTACCAGGGACAACGGGGAGCATGTTTTTATTTTTAGTATATTTGTGATCGGGGCTGGGGAGTGGGGAACCACTAGACTAACAGAGATACAGAAGCGGGGACTGTATTATTATAATAAGGATTGGGGTTGGGGGAGATTGCCCTGGCACACTTCACAGCAGTGCAGACATGCAGAGGAGCCCATAATGGGCATGCAAATGGCCCCCACTGCGCTGTGCATGCCCTATGACCTCATCTGCATATTTGGGCTGAATATCATCTATGGGGTCTATGATGCACACCAGTGTGCACCATGCAGTACCCCTATGGGCAGTTCTCAGCCCCACACCCTGGTTGTATTACTCAGAACATGACGACCCCCTGCTGTGCACTGTGCATCCATGGTCCAATTTTCAAACAGATTACAATGTCTGTTCGGGTCACACAATTTGTTTGAGTATGGCGCCAGAGCCAGCTGCCCATTTTTTTTGTGTGGTGCACCGTTTTGCAAGCGCAGTGGGCTGGCTCAGAATATAGGGGTCTACACTGTTTATATTTCATGGAATTTCTGCGTTTAACTTAGAAACATAGAAAATGTTGGCAGGAAAAGACTATTGGTCCATCCAGTCTGCCCTGTTTTATCCTAGCCTACCCAGGACCTGTCTAGTCAGGACTATGTCCCTTGCCTCTACTACTGCTTCCCCCTGTGTAACTATTAAGCCCTTTACTTGGTCTCAGCCGTGTTTGAAATCATTAATGTTTCGTGCACCCACCACCTCTGCTGGTAGGCTGTTGCACGGCTTAACCACTCTCTCTGTTTCAAGTTTCAAGTTTATTAATACAAAGATGTATAAAAAACACACATTTTATCACATCACATCGAAAATACCTATAAATATTTATCATTCAATTACAATAAAAATTATGAAAAATTTTTATAAAAGTTATATTTAAAAATCACTTTTTCATCTTATTGGCAATATTTGCCATCCCATACATTGTTTTAATATTTCTCAGATCAAGTAGACACATTGCAGCTGGCCCGGTGGTGCTGAGGGTTGAGGCGCTGGACGTCACACCTCGCGCCATGCCGGCAACCCGGGTTCGGGAGGGGAGGGAAGAGATTGAGCATCCTCAGGACTGCTCTCTCTTCCCAGTGTTGGTTCCAAGGGATGCGTCACACAGGGGGGACCTCTGGTGGAGTACCGTGGGATTGCTAAGTTGCGCCGCACACATTGCAAGGGGAGGTGCTGTGGTGGGCGTCGGCTTCATGCCCTGGATGCCATTGCATGTCCGAGAACCAAGGGGAAACAGGAAAATGGAAAAATCCCCCATCCGGAGGATAGGCGAAGGCACTGCCGCTGGCTCCACACTCCCACCGCTGGGCTCCACTCTCTCCCAGGCCCACACACCTCGATTCAAGCATGCTATACTATAAGATAGAGTGCCCTGGGTGGATAGGGCAGCCCTTCTCTTTGGGGGCTTAGATCCAGGGGTGTTGCTTGATCAAGGTATGGGAGCAGATGTGGATGCCACAGCAGGGAGGTAGAGAGTCAGGTAGGGTAGTTGCTGGAGAGAGTTCCTCTGTCGGGGTGCAGAAATAAAGTAGACAAAAAAAAAAAGTAGACACATTGCACAATTATCCCTATCTTCCAAATTATCCACTGTAAACAATGGTGTAATCCATTTATCTTTCTTTCTTCAATTCATCACAGTCCAATAATTTATGATGTAAACTTTCTATATTTCCATTATTACAGTTACAACTTTTTTATTTCCAAACTGGCCCATCCATTTATTATAATGGAGATTCACAATGCCTAAACTTTCAAGCCTCATGTTACAAAGATTATTTCTATGCATCTTATTTTCACAATTTATCAGATATACCTCTGTATTCTAATTAGTTTTTATCTTGGCATAAAACCCATATCTATCTAACTCGTGCACTCTTGCAAAATCGAACTGTATTGACATATCAGTAAATCTTTGGATAGCAATCTTAGTAAACAGGTTTGGGTTCAACAAAGACCCAACTGACCCAATATCCTCCAAGCAAGAATTCCTTATTAACTGGTTTAGACTATGAAACCACCCACTTGTGCAGTGACCATCCTGTAGTTTTGCTAGATAATCAACCCAGCATAGATTTGGAAGTCTCTCTCAGGGCATTGTTACCATCTTTTCCCAATATTTAATAATTCTAAATTTAATTGTAATGTTTAGAGGGAGCATACCTACTTCCAATCTCATAAAAGCTGCTGGACAATCCCTTGGGAGCTCAAGTATATTTCTTAAGAAGGTATTCCGGATAGGTTCTATCTTTGAATCCCCAGCTAGGAGGCCCCAAAGTTCACAACAATAATATATCTGGGAAATGGTCTTTGCTTCAAATGCCCTTCTGAGGGCCGTAAAAGAGTTACTCACAAACCTGTTTGCAAAGGCACCCACAGCAGACATTGAACTATACGATTTGCTTTTTATCTCACTCAAGTGTTTGTTCCACCTCAAATTCTTTTCAAATGTAATTCCCAAATACCTAAAGGATTTCACTTCTTCTATTTTTTTATGATTAATTTCCCAAGAGCCTTTCACAGCTTTTTTACCAAAAGATATAACCTTTGTTTTTTCTATATTCAATTCTAATTTCAGTTCAGATAATGAATCCATCAAGCTTAGAATCGCTCTTTTTAAACCAAGAGGTGTCTGTGAAATAATAATCGCATCATCTGCGTATAATAGTATTCGGAATTTTTCCTTATTTATTGAAGGTGCAAAAGTGTCAATTTTGGCCATATCCCTAATTACAGTTTCAATATACAAATTAAATAATAAGGGGGCTAATACACAGCCTTACTTAACCCCCTTCTCCACCTTTATTTCTCTTGTAAGTGCACCGTCTCTAGTATATCGGACCACAGCAGTAGTATTACAATGTAACCTCTGCAGTATCTGTAGTAGGAATTCATCTATATTTAACATTGCTAAAATTCCCCACAGTTTGTTCCTATCCACAGAATCAAAAGCAGCACCTATATCAACAAAACAAACATATAACGGACATTTCTTCCTATATACATAAAGTTCTAAGAGATAATTCAATGTAAAAATCAAATCTAAAATATTACAATTTTTCTTAAAACCACATTGGAACTTGGAAATCAATTTATTTTCTTCCACCCAGAGAGATAACCTTTGCAACAACAAACGTGTAAAAATCTTTTGAGAAATTGGCAATAGAGTTATTGGTCTGTAACACTTAGGGTCATGTTTAGAACCTTTCTTGAATAAGGAAATAATCACCCCCTTATTCCAGTCTAATGGCAAGACAAGAGACTGGAGAATTGCTGCAAACAAATAAGTCAAAACTTCTACCCAGTGATTAACATTATGTAAGAAGACTTCAGCTGGAATGCCGTCAATCCCAGGTGCCTTATTCCTTTTTTGTGCTTGTATTGCTTCCCTTACTTTACTCTCTGTAAAATAAAACTTTCTTAAGTCCCTTCTGCATCTCCCCCCTAACCATCTTCCACTCATGTCCCCTTGTTTTTGATTCACTGGTCCTGCTAAATATTTCCTCACAATCTACCTTGTTCTTTCCTTTCAGGAACTTGAAGATCTCTATCTTATCAACCCTCTCCCCTTCACTCTCTCTAGTGAATACATACTGGCCCAGATATTTCAAAAGGGTTGCACATGGCGCAACAGTGTTGTGCCATGCACAACCCACTGATGCATCCCGGTGCAATATTTAAAAGGGAAAAGTGCGCCTGCACAAATCCCGATGTGCCGGGGCGCATCAGTAATCTATGCAAGCACAGGTGGGGGGGGCATGCCCATGCATAAACTGCACAGCCCGATATTCAGCCTGGGCCATGCAGAGTTATACAGGCGCAACCCCTACCTGCGCCTGCACAAAGTTGAGCCCCAAAAAACAGGAACGAGTCAAGGGCCACCCACAGGTGAGCTGCCGCATTGCAGGGTGCAACACAGCAGCTGCCACCTGTGGGTGGCCCTCGACTTGTTCCCGCTGCACCTGGCGGCGCCCCCTCATGCCCTGATCGTGGGCAGAAGTCTAACCCCCCAACCCCCGAGTAGCCTGATCGTGGGCATCAGACCTCCCAAAGTCCAATATCCCTGGTGGTCCAGTGGACCGCTTGAGTAGAGCTGATGCAGGGCTGCATTCCTCACCCCCAAGTCCAAATCCCTGGTGATCTAGTGGCCCCCCCTCACCCACCCACGGACCCCACCCGCTCCCCTGTCAGCCCGGCTGGGCCCCCACCCGCCTGCCACCCGCTGCCCACCTGACGACAGCAGTAGGGCTGCACGCCCATTGGTTCAGAACATGAGCCAATGGGCATGCAGCCCATACCGTACAAGTCAGTCCAGATATGTGAATGTCCAACTTTACCCTTCCAATATTCCATCCTGGGGTTCTTGTTCCCTATGTGCAATACTTTGCACTTCTTGGCATTGAATTTCAACTGCCAGGCTTTGGACCACCTCTCTAACCTTTGCAAGGCCCTCTGCAACTCCTTAACTCCTTCCACACTGTCTACCCTGCCACAGAGCGTAGTGTTATCTGCGACGAGATACATCTTGCCCTGGATTCCTTCTCGGGATCGTCACCAGTACTGAACCCTGTGGAACCCCACTTGTGACCTCCCTCTCCCTCAGTTTGACCCTGTTTACCAAAACCCTCCAATGTCTCCCCACAGTCAACTTCCCACCTAACTAGATCCTTCGCTGCACCCAGATCCTCTAACTTCTTCAGCACCCTTCTGTGTGGCACAAAGTAGAATGCCGTGCTGAAGTCGAACTCGAGCAACTCCACTGCTTGTCCCTTATCCACTGCGCTGGTTACCCAGTCAAGGAACACCATCAGACTGGTCTGACAAGACCTCCCTGCCACGAACCCATGCTGCTTACTATCCTGGAGCCCATTTCTCTCCAGGTAGTCCACTAGGTCCTCTGTGACTAGTGATTCCATTAGTTTACCTGCTATGGCGGTATGACTTACGGGTCTGTAGTTTCCCAGTTGCTCCTTGCCTTCTTCCTTGTGAAGTGGAATTACATCCTCTACCCTCCAATCTTTCAGAGCCACCCCTGACTGTATCAAGCTACTGAAAAGCCCTACAGCCCCCCCCCCACAGAAAAAACCCTTTAGACTTTTGTTGCCGTTTCTACCTCCCCCTTTCTGGCCACACTGTTTTGCCGTCACTCATTTTGGGCTCACTGTTTTTGCTTCACTCAAATCACACAGAACCCTTGTAAGCAGGATCCTTCTCCCTCGGTCTATATCTGCTCCTTCTCAGTGTTGCACTAGTCCACTTGGATACCCAACTTGGTGGCCCCACCCCCGTTGGGTTTCTCCCCACATTCGAATCGCTAAAAATCTCCTACATTAACTATTTTCCAGATGTTTTATTTATCATTGCAAGTATATATAAGTTGTAAAAATGGAGTTAGTGTACAATATTGAAGTGTAATGCTGTCCCAGAATGCTTATATGTGTGTCACCCTAGGGTCCCCCTTATTCATTTTCCAGATGGGCCCTTGTACCAACTTTCTAGGAGGGCCCCCCATGCCTCAGTCCAACCTGGCTCCTGCTGCCAATCTGTACTTGATGTCATAATCCTCTGATTATTGCTGAGGGAATCGTTATGATGTCACAAGCAAGTGAATATGACATCATCACATGTAGACAAACAGCAGGAGCAGAGGAAGGCTTAAGGGCAGAGATCCTGTTTTGATTCTTCTGTCCTTTGTAGCTGAAGATAAGGGGAACAGAAAAACCAGGAAATATAGGAATTCCAGATGTTCTTCTCCACCCTGTCAATATTCGGGGTACTAGATCACTGAACAATTGATCATTTTAAGTACCATTCATGAATACTGTACTTGGCTAGAGGTCAATAGCTTCTAGGTCTACTAGTTGGTACAATTATTTACTGGTATCTATTACATCTTGTGAATCAGTGGCAAATTTAAAGGAACACTATCAATCTGTTTTTCATCATATTATATCTAGTTAAAAACTCACATTTTATGATTCTTACCTTCTCTAAAATGCATTGATGTTGCTGTTTGTTTTGTCTGTCTCCTTGTTTAGTAGAACTGAAATGTATGCTAATGTATATTTATAAACAACCTTGTTTTGTTTATAATCCTGGATCTGTTCTTACTGCATACTTCCTGAGCATTAGAAACACTCCCAAACAGTGCATTCACTCATGAGCAGGGGCGCTTGAAAATCGTGGTCATGATTTTTTTGTGGAGAGCGCAATTTCAAGCCAGCTCCGTGAAAAAACATGGTCCCTGCAAAAATAGCTCACTTTGGGCAAAGAAATCACATTTTGCCCTTTCTGTTTTGGTACCTGCATGATTGTGCTTATAATTTTCCCCTCTGTGGCATTGTTTGTTTCTTTGCTGGCTTCCTGTGTAGTGGGTGACGTGTTGGTGACGTCCAGGATGATGTGTCACACACTGACAGGAGCCAATGTAAATGCAGGCAGACAGAAGCCTTTGTTTAAAATTTGGCACCCTCTCCAAATGTTCAGTCCCCCCCAACCAGGTCTGCTTAAGCTAGATAACTCCCAAACTACAGAGAACAAAGTAGAGAACCAGCAATCAGATCACCAGCGAGGAGACCAGCTGAAAGCACTGCCAGTAACGAGGTGACCGGGAGACAAACTGCACTGCCACTAGCCCAGCACTACGGACTTGACCAGATCAAGCTACTTGACTGCAATGGGCCTCCAAACGTGCTGCATAGCAGAACACAACACAGCAAACCACTACTGAAAAGAACTGTAACCACAGGTTGTTGTGAGCAGTACTATATTTACACTGCTGTGTGTGCTGCCTGCTGTATCTGCCACTGCACCAGATCGTCTGGGGCCAGGACCTGCTGACCACATTCTGTATCATCATCTGGAGGACTGACCACTGCCCTGCAAGCCCAGTTGTGCCTTCCTTCTCCCCAGCAGGTATGTTGCTGTTTTGGATTTCTTGGGTTTCTAGGAAGGCAAGGAGTGTATGCTGTGTGCTCATTTAAACCAAAAAACAAATCTGATATAGAGGTTGGGAATATAACAAGGGAAATAAAATGATGGGGGGGGCAGCAAGGAAAGTAGTTTATGGTCTTACTAAGAGTTGGGGAGGAGGCTGGAGTCAGGGTCAAAATGTGGGATGAAGGTGGCAATAAGAAAGGGCATGCATGTCTGGGAAAGTGGGTGGAGGACTGGAATGTCTGCACAGAGTGGCAATGTTGTATTTAAGTCAAAAAAAAATGCTCATTAATGTCTGTTGAAAGTTGACGGAGGGTGGGAATGTCCAAGCTGACTGGCACATGCATGAGTCAGAGAATGGTGATGCGGTCCAAGCTGACTGGCCTGGTTAATGGTGGGCGGATGTTTGGGCGGATCATGGGCCGTGGGTGGTACAGACTGGCACAGAAAAATTTTCTTTTTTAACATGTATGCCAGTTGACTGGATCTGTTCCTTTTTCCTGTGGTTTGTTGTTGATGGTGGATGTAGTCAGGGCAGCTGAGCTGACTGGCGCACATGTTTAAAAAAAAATTGTTCTGACCTCTGGTTAATGGTGGGCAGATCGTGGGCCATGGGCAGAACTGAATGGCACAGAACAATTTTTGTTAACATGTATGTCAGCCGACGGAGTCCGTCCATCGCTGCTGTGGTTTGTTCATGCTTCTCCTGTGGTTTCTCTGAGATGGAGAGTGGAGGGATGTGCCTGGCCGACTGGCACACATGTCGGACAAAATTGTTCTGGCCTCTGCTGAGGGAGTAGGGTGGGGTGGTCGAGCAGACTGGCACAGAACAATTTTTTTCAACAAGTATGCCAGTCAACTGGGTCCATCCCTTGCTCATGTGGTGTGTCTGTGCTTCGCTGCTGTGGTTCCTCTGAGATAGAGAGTGGAACGATGTGCCTGTCTGACTGGCACACATGTTGTACAAAATTGTTCTGGCCTCTGCGGAGGGAGTAAGGTGGGGTGGTTGACCAGACTGGCACAGAACAATTTTTTCAATAAGTATTCCAGTCGACTGGGTCCATCCATCGCTCCTGTGGTTTGTTCATGTTTCAATCCTGTGGTTCCACACTGATGGAGGGTGGAGAGACGTACCTGGCTGACTGGCACACATGTTGTTCTGGCCTCTGTGGAGGGAGTAGAGTGGGGAGGTCAACTAGACTGGCACAGAATAATTTTTTTCAACAAGTATGCCAGTCGACTGGGTCCGTCCCTTGCTCCAGTGGTTTGTTCATGCCTTGTTCCTGTGCTTAGTTCATGCGTCATTCCTGTGGTTAGTCCATGCGTCGCTCCTGTACTTAGTCCATTCGCCACTCCTGGTTTGGAGAATGGATGGACGGACGGGCTGAGCTGACGTGCACACATGCAGCCTTGCTCCTGTGGTCTATATAGTGCCCAGATTAAAAAAAGAAATTGTGAGGTAGCAAGAAGAAACAGAATTTCTGGAGTCTTCAGTTCCATGGTTACTAGTTAAGTCCATGGGCAAGCTCAGCACCACAGCAAGGCAACTCCCGGAGCTAAGGTTTTGAAACAACAGCCCAGCTTAAAACATAGTGAGATACAAGCTAGTGGTGTGACATGGGAGGCTGAAGCATCCCAAGGAAATCTCTCCTCCCTCTATGCAGTGATGCTCTCTTTCAGTTCTTAATTTTTTTTTTTTTTTGGTATAACTTTTTGTTTTTTAGTTTAAATTACACCATGGCCACACCAGCACCACCAAAGCGCTTTTGACTTTCATGCGAAGAGGCCAAGGACTGTCATGTCTTGTGTCCTGCTCGCGCCCACAATTGGGTTAGGTTTTATCTAGAGGAGCTTTACGAGGATGGAGGATTGCTCTTCTGTTGTGCTTGCACCCACACCATCAATTTCATGGGGAAGCATGCAGCTGACATGCATATAAAGTCACAGAAACATCTGGAAGGAAAAGAAGCAGCAAAGAAAAACCTGCAAAGTAAGTACTACTCATGTAGATATTTGCAGTTTATTTTATTTTTTCCATATTCTGTATTTCCCCTCCTGGTGCACATTGTGCGGCTGATATCTGCCCTGTTCCTGCCTCCCAAGTCCATCTCACCTCTCCGGCATCATGGAACCCCATCCTACCCCCATTGTTTGCCTCAGTTTTCAACCCGCTGCTTACATAAGCCATTATGCATGGAGGTGTGCATGTGCCTTGTTCCCGTGTGTCCCCCTCCTTGCTGCTAGAGTTCAACACTACCACCTGGCCTCCAACTGGCGGCAGGAGCAAAGGAGCAAGACAGCAGTTTCCCACCTCCACTCGGGAGAGGAGAACAGTCAATCGGACACTCTGTCCTCTTCTTCCCCGCTGACCCCCAGTGACCTGAGCTTGTTTCTGAACAGAAGTTACCACCGTGGCAGGAGGTAAGGCACACAGCACCTCAGGTCTCCATGCCACTGGTCTGACCTATATTTTTCCCCCCGTAAGATATAATATTTTGATTGTTTTTTTTTTGTTCCCAGGTACACCTCTACATCAGCAGTCACTGACTTCTTGTTTCAGCCGAGCAACTGAATCATCCATTGAACGGAAGGAATTTATTCTGGACTTCATTCGCTGTTTGACCCTTGTAGACATCCCACTGGAGAAGGCTTCCAGATTTCAAGAATTCTTAAAGAAGCACACAAAACAAGGTGGTAGTCCTCCTGGACCAGCACAACCTCAGAGCATGTACCTCCAAGAACTTTGGCCTGATCATGAACAGTCCCTGAAAGAGGCAGTGGAGGATCAAGATCTCTTCATTTTCCTGGATGAGACAACAGATGCCTGTGGACATAGCATGTTGGCTATTTTGGCCTAGCCTTTGCTGAACATTGGGGAGCAGCCACTCTTAATTGGTTTTGAGTTTTTGGATCATGTGAACAACACCACAGTATCTCAAGCCCTGCTAAAAGTGCTAAATACCAACGGGGTAAACCTCAATAAAGTCTTTACCATAGTCATGGACAGTGCAAGTTATATGTACAAGGTTTTGCAACTGTGCTGTCCTGTGTCCTACCAAATGCAGTGCATGTCACTTGCATTGCCCACCTCCTCAGTTTGGTGTTGGAGGTCTGGGTGGACACACTGGAAGACTTAAACACTGCTGTTTCCCTTTTCAAGAAAATATTTTGCCAGAGCTCAATGCATAGGCATCAGTGCTTTGAATTCATGCAATCCAAGCAGGGCACTGTACCCAAGATGCCAGTATATGCAATGCAAACTCGATGGTGCTCCTGGGTGAATGCTGTCCAGTATTTGGCAGACTATTTGCCCATGTTAACAGAATTTGTCGAAACGCTGCCATCTGATGCAGCAACCTTGAAGCGCCCGAAGTGCTTGCTAAAAGGCAAAGCAACAGAGCTGGTGACACAAGCTACTTTTGTGTCAGAACACTCTTCTGAACTCATTAACCTTAGCCTACAATTACAGTCAAGCACCCAACCACAGGGACACTCCACATTTTGAAGGGTGCAAAATGTGCATATGTTTTTGGACTTCTGTGCCACCACAGGGGAAACAGAATACAGAACAAATACTGTTGAAATGTTGTCCAGATGTCAGTCACAGGAAAATCAAAACTGGGTCAACCTTTTTCAGAAGGTTATGTTGGACAGCAGTCAGAAACCAAACTAAATTTTAAAATCTCATCCGTCACTCAGCACATTCAAAGTTGCTAGAATCTTTGACCCCAAGCAGTTGCCAACACTGGACAAGGAAAAATCAAAATACATCCAGGAGCTACCGTTTCGTGCCGGTGTTTCAAACTTTGAGTGCCATGGGTACAGGACTTTTGCCCAGTCAGTACCCAGTGAAGATTTTAATATTGCTGAGTGGTGGGAAGCACAAAGTGATACACTGCCACATCTTGCTGCTGTGGCAAAAAGAGATATCTGGCTCCCCGTAAGCACAACAGATGTTGAACGGACTTTTTCGCTGCAAGCAGACCATTTAAAAGATAATCGGTGAAGTTTGAAAGATGACAACATTAGACTACTTCTTATGTTAAAGTATAATAAAAAAATTCTAAAGAAATAGTAAATCTTAGTTGGATAACAGTTGCTGCTTGTTCTATGATAAAATACTTTCTTGACGCTCTGGGGTGGTGGTGGTGGGGTAGCAGGCAATATGGACGAGTATTATTGAGTGGCTCCACTATGACCGACTCAATAATACCACATCCATGCAGAGCGAGAGGAGAAACAGAACTACGGTGTAGGAATAGCGAGTGCTGTGCTGTGGGATATGTGCTACACTCACTAGAGAGAGAATAAGAGCGAGAGTTTAGCCAAGCTTTGTCAAGCTGGCCATTTGGTGTAGTGTAATGAGCTATTGTCTCTGGAGCCTGTGGTGCTGGGATCTAATCCCGGTGCGGGTGGATCTTTTGTGTCCTGGGGGAGTTCCTATTTTTACTAAGTCCGCTCCTCCTGGAGTTGAGAATCATTATTCTGGGGGGTGCGGGGCGAAGCCCCCCACATAAACATAGATGGTTTCTGAGTAGTAGAAGACTGTCGCTGTTTGCGGTGGTGTCTGTAATGCATCGTTGCCCTTTTGACCAGGGCATTTTTTTCATCACTCTAATGAGCGGCGTGATAAGGGACTCGCCCTTATCATGTGAAACCAGTGGCGGTGGTGGTGGTACTATACTTAGAGTACTGTTTATTGCTTGTTTTTATTATACTTCTGGTTGTGGTACTATACTTCGAATACTGTTTGTTTTTATTATACTTCTGAATTGATGATCTGGTGTGGTGGTGGTGGTGGTACTGTACTTTTACTGTAGAATACTGTTTATTTGGTTTATTATACTTCTGATTTGACAATGTTGCTACTATTATTATGTGCACTGTTTTTTGATCAGCTCTTGTGTTTGTGTATGTTTTTATTTGTAATAAAAACTTATACCTTTTGATGGTTGTCTTTAATATGCATCACAAAGCACTTGAAATTGAAAACTCATATTTGGACCTCACAGAGGAAAATGCGTGCACGCTAGCCCACTATATCCATGTAAAATACATGCAAAGTCCTGCAAAATGCCCCCAAAATATGGGGGAAAAAAAGTCCCGCAGAATTTGCCAAAAAATTCTACAATTTCCCAGCGGCCCTGCTCATGAGGCAATAGCCTCCTAAACTCCCACTGTATCGTGAGTGGCTAGACTGTGTTGTGGGTGTTCCCAAGTTCAGGAAAGATGCAGTTGGAGCTGATCAAGGAATGTAAACAACCCTATTTTTGTGTGGTAACACCAGTATGGTGGCCAGTCTTTTTTTCACTTTTTCAAAGAAACAAAGAATGAGAATCAAACTACCAACTACATCAGCAGTCTTTACAGAATGTTGGCGATCACCAAATGTGTCTTTTTAAACTATGGACACTTTGAGACCTAAGGGGGTTGGCAGTGTCCCTTTAAGTATGTTATTCATAATGGTCCTCACATTCAGAGCCTTCCGCAAGTTCTGCTTCTCTCATGATAGCACACAGCCAGCTCTGAGCAATAGTCAGCCAGTTAGTGCGCACTGAAGGAGCATGCTAACTGACTGGATATTGGACCATATTGACACAGCACTAAATGGATATGCGCTGAGCTGACTTGGACCAAGGCTGCATATGGCCTACAGGAGATAGGGCTGCCTGAAATGGGATAGCGCTAGGGGTCCTGTGAGCCATAGTCAGCCCAGGCATGCAAATGAGCTGATTGGGCATGCAAGACACTAAGGGGCCATCTGCATGCCGTTATGGGTTCATTTGCATATGTCCAGCAGCCACATTGTGCTCCAATGTCTAGCAACATTTAAAGTGTCCCCGGTGGTATAACGTACCCCTCCCTCTATCACCCTTATAATAATAATACAGAACCGTCACTGGTGGTATAGTGTACCCCTCCCTCTAGCACCCTTGTAATAATAATATGGAACTGTCCCTGGTGATATAGTGTACCCCTCCCTCTAGCGCCCTTGTAATAATAATACAGAACTGTCCCTGTTGGTATAGTGTACCTCTCCCTCTATCGCCCTTGTAATAATAATACAGAACCGTCCCTGGTGGTATAGTGTACCCCTCCCTCTAGCGCCCTTGTAATAATAATAATAATACAGAACCGTCCCTGGTGGTATAGTGTACCCCTCCCTCTAGCGCCCTTGTAATAATAATACAGAACCATCCCTGGTGGTATAGTGTACCCCTCCCTCTAGCGCACTTGTAATAATAATACAGAACCGTCCCTGGTGGTATAGTGTACCCATCACTCTATTGCCCTTGTACTAATAATACGGAACTGTCCCTGGTGGTATAGTGTACCCCTCCCTTATCGCCCTTGTAATAATAATACAGAACCGTCCCTGGTAGTATAGTGTAACCCTCCCTCTATCGCCCTTGTAATAATAATACGGAACCGTCCCTGGTGGTATAGTGTACCCCTCCTTCTATCGCCCTTGTAATAATAATATGGAACTGTCCCTGGTGGTATAGCGTACCCCTCCCTCTATCGCCCTTGTAATAATAATACAGAACTGTCCCTGGTGGTATAGCGTACCCCTCCCTCTATCGCCCTTGTAATAATAATACGGAACCGTCCCTGGTGGTATAGTGTACCCCTCCCTCCCTCTATCGCCCTTGTAATAATAATACGGAACCGTCCCTGGTGGTATAGTGTACCCCTTCCTCTATCGCCCTTGAAATAATAATACGGAACCGTCCCTGGTGGTATAGTGTACCCCCCCTCCATCGCCCTTGTAATAATAATACAGAACCGTCCCTGGTGGTATAGTGTCCCCTCCTTGCCCCAATCACCCAAGTAGGAATAACACAGAACCTTCTCTGGCAGTATAGTTGCCCTATCAACCTCTGACCACCCCGTTGGAATAATACAGAACCTTCCCTGAAGGTATACTGCCCCCCCAATTGCCCCTGTATCAGTAATTTAAATCCTTTCCTGGTGGTATAGTGACGCCCCTTCCATTACCCCTGTATCAATAATATAAACCCTTCTCTGGTGGTATAGTGAACCCCCCCATTACCCTGTATCAATAATATAAACCCTTCTCTGGTGGTATAGTGAACTCAGCATCCTCCAGCTGCTTACCAGCACCCATCCGCCCTGCACCTCCCCGCACCTCGGTCACTGGTTCATCATAAAAGATGGTGGCTGGCACAGCCCACCGCTCACTTCCTTGGCTGGCCACCGTCTGAATGTCGATGAGCACAGTCGCGTGTACTGTATTAAAATACATGCAATCATGTTGATTGACATTCAGATGGCGTCCTTCCGAGGAGGTGAGTGGTGGGCTTTGCCAGCTGCCATTTGTTTTTATGAAATGCTGGTAGAAAAGCAGCATTCTGACTGGCTGCTACGAGTGTGCTAATATGTCTAACACCATGGCAAAAAGATTGGGCTGTGCCAAGCTATGGCAAGTGGGCATTGATATGGGTGATGCTGTCCACTCAGAACCTTGAGAAAAGAAAACGCAGCCATCTTGTTTCTGGCAGAAGTGGTGCCAGCCTAACTGTAAAAAAATAATATAAATACATCTGACCTCCTGTTCAGTTGGCCTTGGTCTTTGAAGGTTTCTGTTTTAAATCCATGCAGCATATAGCAAAGGGAAAAAAATGCAAAGTGCTGTGATCTGTCTCCCAGCCCGCTCGCTTGCTCTCCATCCTAATCAGAAGCCAATTGCTGATAATTACAGTCGATGAAACATTTAAACAAAGTACTACCATGATCTCTCTCCCAGTCCGTCTGCTCAGTGGCTGTTCAGATCAATTGCTAACTTGCAACCGGTCACAACTTCCTCCGCATAGTGTCTAATTTCCAATTTATGTAAAAATAATTTATTTACTGTATTAATTAAAGAATCCACTTCTTTGCTTGTGTGTGTGTGTGTGTGTGTGTTGGGGGGGGGGTGCATACTGCCAGGACAACCAGATGTAAATTACAGAAGCCTTTGTAGGACAAAATTCCTTATGTAAAAAAAAAAAAAAAAAAACAGTAGGCGGAGGAACTATTTTATTAAAAATGAAGACAAACATTAAACTTTTTCACTTTTAAATACTATACATTTTAGCTATTACATATATCTGTATTTTTATTAGCCATTTCATAAGTGCAATAAGCCACTCCAGGCTTTAACACATGGCTAGGAGGCTGGATGCACTCGCTGGTGGCCTTGTGCCTCATTATGCCTCCTAGCCATGTGTTAAAGCGTCTAACACGCACCCTGTCATGTCCTACTGCTTACATGATGAACTGGTGACAGCGGTTGGGGCAGGGGGGTCAGCAGCAGGTGGACGGGTGGGTGCTGGCATGTGGTCAGGGTGGGGGTCCAGTATACCACCAGAGAAGGGTTTATATTATTAATACAGGGGCGATCAGGGGGTCACTATACCACCAGGGAAGGCTCTGTCTTATTCCTAGAGTGATGATTAGAGGGAAGGGGGATCACTGTACTGCCAAGGACGGTTCTGTAATGTTACAGGGGCAATCGAGAGGAAGGGGGAACACTGGACTACCTGGGATGGGTGGCTGCAGTACAGCCGCCCTGCCTTCGGGGGGTTGGGGAGGTGGTATTAGCACTGTGATAAGATGGGGTTTTCAGCGGCGGTAAACAGCACCACTTCAGGGGCTGTTTAGCTCTATTGCAAACCTTTGAATATACTGCTCTGCCAGTATGCATGCAGGACTCCCTCATTTGCACAGGCGAGTGGTATGGGTAGCGCGATCGCACTGCCTGGTCTGTGTAGTGCTCCTGGGGCCTCTGACTATGGCCCTGCCCAGAGCGCAGGTGGAAACCCAGGTTAGTGTTGGTGCTAACATATTAGAGACCATGCTAAACTTTTGAATATGATGACACTAAGATCTGCAACAGAGTTGATGCAAGGGTGGGGTGGAAAGGATGAGAAGGGACTTGGCAAGGTTAGAGGAATGGTCAAATGTATGGCAGCTTAGATTCAATGCTAAGAAGTGCAAGGTAATGCACCTGGGAAACAAAAACCCAGGGGAAGAGTACACAATGGGGGGTGAGATACTAACAACAACAAAATGGAAAGGCCTGGGGTAGTCATATCAGATGACCTAAGGTGGGCAAGCAATGTGAGAGGGCAGCAAGGAGGTCTGGGGTTACTGGGATGCATAGGAGAGGCATCACCAGTAGAAAACAGGAAGTTATTATCCCTCTGTACAGACAGCTGGTGAGACCCCATCTGGAGTACTGTGTGCAGTTCTGGAGACCCAATCTCCATAAAGACATAGACAGGATGGAAGCTGTCAGAGGGGCAACTAAAATGGTGCAGGGTCTGCACCAGAAGACATATGAGAAGAGAGAGACTTAGGAGCTTAATATGTAGCCTCGGGAAAGGAGGGAGAGGGGGACATGATAGAAACTTTCAAGTACCTCAGAAATCAACAAAGTCCAAGAGGTAGCATCTTTCAAAAAAAGAGGTGTGCAAGAACAAGGGCACAATTTGAAGATAGAGGAGCGGCTCAGAGGTAATTTAAGGAAGTATTTTTCTACAGAGGGTTGTGGATGCATGGAGCGGCCTTCCGGAGGAGGTTGTGGAGTCAAAATCAGTGGTGGAATTCAAGCATGCATGGGACAGTCATAAGGCAATTCTGAGGGGTTGGGGTAAGAAGAAGTAGGCTGCTGGTTAACTAGGATCTGCAGCTTATCCAGTAGGTAGGGAAATGGGCAGATTGGGTGGGCCAGGCGGTCCTTATCTGCCGTCAAATTCTATGTTTCTATGAATATGTGGCCCAATATGTTATCACAATCCTGCTGCACTTGTTATTAGAATTGTCTTGTTTGATTCTGTTAATATTTTCTTTTTTTTAAACAGAGCTTGTTCTCTCAGCCATGGTCATCGCAAGAATATACCCTGTTCACAGGGATTAACCCAGAGCAGGATTATTATCCCCTTATCCTCCTTGGGACACAGCTCAGCTCGATGCCTTCCACAGGCTGTCCCCCCCCCCGCATGGCGGGGGCCCCTGGGAGAGGGTCATCCTCCCCCACAAGGCAGTCCACTATGTGGAATAGAAGCCAGTCCTGGTTCCAGAGATATGTGGTTGCATTTAACATCATTAGTTTTGCTTCTAATTCCAAAAACCAGGAACACCACTGTAATTTGTATCAAAATGTTGGAATAATGCCACCTAAACAGAGAATTCTGAATGCAACATTGATGTTTTTGTATAGAGTTGTGAACTTGGTGTTAAATGGCAGGTTTTTATGGATGGAAATAACAACATGTTTGTGCACTTCAACCATAAAACAATATTGAACTTATACTTACATTTTGTGTGAGAGGCCTTTCGGCACCATGTAATTCTGCTTAAAGTTGGACCAGCATAACATTCTGTGGTGATTTGCATATGCAGCCCATGATGCTTTGCATTGTGGGGGCATGTGTGATTTTGTATTCTCTTACATTTTATGGTCCCAAATTGTTGAATGATTTATCAAAATTGGGAATTGATGTTTATTCAAAGAAACACGCATTCAAAAACAGTGTGAAAAACTATTTAAATACATGATCTGTATGTTGTTGTTATGATAATACTTGATCAATTTATATCCCTTGTACAATGCCTATCCATGTATTACTGTATATATATATATGTTTGTACATTTATTTTCGAGGTTTAATTTATATACACATTGTACATTTTACTATGTATTTTAAATTGCTTGTTTTACAACTGGTTTTTATGTAATTGTAAACTTGTATTGTGTACCTATTGCTACCCGCCCCCCGTCCCCAGGCGTGGCTGAAAATGGATCTTTATCCAGTCCACTTTCCTGGTAAGTCAAATAAAGTAAAGAGGAGTCCTCAGAGACCATGTTGTCATACAGACGGCCTGGGAATTTTAACCTGGCTTTCTCCCTGGTTCCTTGCACCACCACACACGTTGTGTAGTCTCTGTTGACTTGGGCTGCATGCAGCAATGTCCTGGGGAGGGAGCAGACTCCCTTGGTCCACCTTAAGGGTCGCTGTGGCACCAGTGCCCAATGCCATCCCTCCCTGACTGCAATGCACAGCTGAGTGGCAGCTGCCGCTGTGGCTCATCCTGTCTTCCAATATGGTGACCTGAGCTCGCTGCTGACCTTGGGTCACCTGCAGGGTAGAACGACGCATTGCCAGTGGGTCATTGGGCAACCCTTATTCTGTTAATATTTTACCTTTTGTGTTGTTTGTATTGTTCAATACTGGACACATGTGAACGAGATCTGATCAGCTCCCTAATGTTTTATTTAGTATGTTAAATAAAATGAAAAATATAGATTTTTGTTATTTTTTGGTAACTGGGTGATGCCCACTGGGGACAAGTACCTGTTTTCAGGGGCAACCTGGGAGCACTGAGAAGGCTAAGTGACTTGCTCAGGGTCACACAGTATGCAAGCTGAGGCTGTTGGAATCACACTCAAGTCTGCTGGATGTATCAAACTCATTCACAGCTTGCCACTCTAACCTCTATGTCAGACCATGACCATAGGGCTAGAAGGATGTATATGGTTTTCAAAGGTTTCCCAGAGGTGTCACATATGCATTGACAGTAACGTATGGAGGCAAATGAGCTACAGACGCTGTACTCTGCCTAGGGATGGGCTCAGAAAGGAATGAATAAGACAGGCTGTATCACTGCAGGACAATTGGGGTGGACTTTGCTGTGTAGAAACAGGAAGTCTCTTGTGTCACCTGGGTGACAGATTTGTTTTGACTGCTGAATAAAGTTTGTTTGTTAATTTAGACACCTTTCTAAGCAACACAAGACAAGGAAAACTGGAAGGAGAGACCGAACAGGGATTCTTAAAGGTAAATAATCCATTGGAAACAGCAATCTACTAATCCACTTAATCAGCCCCAAAACATTATTTAAATATGAGATACTGCTGTCTTTACTTAACATCCTTAGCAAAGAAATGTAAATCTTAAAAGTTTTATTCCTGCTTTAAATTAATTTATCAATGGAAAGGCAGACCGTACCGATCAGAGAGGAAATGGTTTTAATTCTGATTTCATTACATGGTGGATAGTGTACCTTTAATGTAATACTAGGGTTTAAAGGGGTGTTGGGATTTACAACTGGCTCAACTCTCTTGGCAGCGACATAGTGACTGCTCCAACACTCGGCCTTTTCAAGTCCAAGCTGCGCCTCTCACTGCTTGTATCCTGCGATTGCCCATCTTAACATTTCCACCATTCCAGCTGCACATGCCCCAGCACCCAGCACTTACAATCAGTCTTTGCACCCCTAACACCTTACCTGGCATATTCCCTCGACAAGACCCCCTGGCTGCACTGTCTCCACCTCACCCACCTCCCCTGTATCCTCCCTCCTGCCCTGCCCCCACCAACCTCCCGTACTCCCCTTACCCCTGCCTCCTACCCCCTCAATCTCCTACCCTCACTTCTCCCCCATCACCCCCCCGTCTTGCTCATAGCTCAAGTCTTTGTACTGGTTATTAACATGTCTGTAAGTCAGTGACATTATGTTTGTAATTAAAAATGATGACTGTTGCATACGCTGACATGGAACCTTTTTAAAAGAGCCTTGGCTCAAAGGTATTGTAATCCTAGATTGAAATAAATAAATAAATAAAATACAAACAATCTATGGGATATACACTGCAGTATGATGTACTATGGTTGTAGTTGTGATGGCATTTGCATTGTGCCAACTTGGTCTTGGATCCCAAAATGCTGTACAGGGCAAGATATTGGATTCAGTGTCCCGAGTTTCAAAATATTAAAAAAGTTGCACAAGGAGGGGGTCTTGTAGTGCAGCTGTAATTTCTGCCACATGCGCACATGTTTTGAAAGGTTGCCTTTTGTGACTTTGTGATCTATCTGTAGCAGCTTGTGCTGCTGTGTTTGTGCAGATACTGTGCATGGTATTATGAGGCACAGCATCTACTCAAGAATGGGAGAATGCATAGCCAGTGTGGTGGCACAGAGGGCTGAGGAGCTGCGAAGCCCCCTTATCTCATGCCACACCGTCAACCTGAGATTGGGAATGAGCTTGGGTTGCCAAGAGGCTGGCGGGAGGGGGCTGGGAGACGACTGAGCAGCCAACAGGCAGCTCTCCTCTCCTGGAGAGGGGTGGTGCACCTTCCTGGCTCTTGGCTGCCACCAGTATAAATCTAATGGTAGCATCAACACTCGGGGTTGGGGGGGTTGAAGAACATCTGGGTGGGTGGAAGGAGGCTGCAGATCTGGATTGCACGTGCTTCCATGACATGCCATGGCTCTGGGTTGCTGGGAAAAAAAAGCTGGTGGAGAAGAGGGGACCAGAGCTATATGAAATTTGGCCGAGGTGCCACAGCCTGTCCCGTCACTCCAACAGAGGGAAGGACTTGTGGATGGGAGTCAGGGGCAGTCTGTGGGAGAACCTCAGGAGGAGAGAGGCAGAAGGATGACAGGTAGCACCTGGGAATGAGGCTGAAAAGCCTCCCGCTCAGGCCTGGAGAGATAAAAACCTTTATCAAAAAAAAAAAAAAAAAAGAATGGGAAAATGCTGCCTGTGCTCAGAACGTGCAGCAAATATAATTTGTTTCCATCCTGTATTTTTTATCCTTTGTTTGCCTCTGGTCCCCAGCCCACCCAGCTCCGTCACCCACCACCTCTGGGATTTACCTGGTTCAAGCCAGTATCCGATCAGTGGTGAGTAGCCTATGGCAGGCCAGCAGGCATCATCCTAGCTGGTGGGATTTTTTCCATCTGGGTTTTGCCCTGTTCCCTGAGGTTGGCATGCTTCCCATGGCATAGATATGTGGTGTGAAGATGCTGCACGCATTCCGTGCCCGCACCTGGCCCTCTGAGAGGTGGTCTACTGCTGTAACACCTAGCCTCCACTAGGTGGTAGCCAAGCAGCGGCACGCACTTCCCTCCTCCTCAAAGCAGGAGAGCTGTCTGTAGATGCTCAGTCCTCCTTCCCCAGCCAGTCCCCAAGTGACCCTGGTCCCTTCTCAAAACCTGGTTGCCGGTGTGATAGCTGGTGTGGCCCCAGAAGAAGCTCATGATGAGTGAAGCACCGGGGTAAGGGGGAGGGGTGTTTTGCACCAGGTATGGGTAACTGAGTTATGTTTTGTAGAATATTTGTCAACACACTGCACTTTATTGTATGTTTGTTTTTTTAATTTCTTTCTCTCCTCTGCAAGGGTGGGCTGCTCCTTCCACTAACCCCCCCAGCCCCATCACCCAATCTCCGCAAAGACCCAATCTCCGCAAAGACATAGACAGGATGGAAGCTGTCCAGAGGAGGGCAACTAAAATGGTGCAGGGTCTGCACTGGAGGACGTATGAAGAGAGACTTAAGGAGCTTAATATGTATAGCCTCGAGGAAAGGAGGGAGAGGGGACATGATAGAAACTTTCAAGTACCTCAAGGGAATCAACAAAGTCAAGAGGGTAGCATCTTTCAAAAAGAGTGTGCAAGAACAAGGGCACAATTTGAAGATAGAGGGCTCAGAGGTAATTTAAGAGTATTTTTTCACAGAGAGGTTGTGAATGCATGGAATGGCCTTCGGAGAAGGTTGTGGAGTCAAATCAGTGGTAGAATTCAAGCATGCATGGGATAGTCATAAGGCAATTCTGGAGGGTGGGGGTAGGAAGAAGTAGGCTGCTGGTTAACTAGGATCTGCAGCTTATCCAGTAGGTAGGGAAATGGGCAGACTGGGTGGGCCAAGCGGTCCTTATCTGCCGTCAAATTCTATGTTTCTATGTTTCTATGTCCTAGGGATTTACTTCGATCCTGGTCTTCCCCCACAGCTTGCCGCCTGTGGCGGGGGTTGGCAGCTCCCTCCTGCCGATGGACCAGATCCGGTTTTCAGGAGCGGGCCCTGTAGCCTGGGTGCAGAGCCTGCAAGGGGTCAGTATCATCCTGCCTTGCCGCTGGCCATTTTCCGCTTGCTTGGTGCTTCAGCCCTCCGTGACACCGGTCCGGCCAGCTGCACTGCAGTAGCTGCTGGCTTGTAAGAATACTGAGCAGTTAATTTGTATAGCCACTGCTAACTCAGTTCTGGTGTGGCAAATCTGCACATGTAGCGACTCATTTTGTGTGCAATATTTGCTAGATTTGCACTGTTTTGTGGATTTTTTGCACAGATCGAGTTGCACATGCATAAATAGTTAAAAAAGTGCATTATGATATGTTTTGTATGTGAATGCTGTGCTTTCCTTAGTGTCACACCATTTATTTTATAACGGTAGTGTTGTTCTAGTCACCCTAGTTGTATACCACAACCTCAACTTGCATACTGTGTGACCCTGAGAATCAACGTCTCTTTTTTTTTCCTTTTCTGAAAACTAGTGCCTGAACACTCCATGCCACTGGGCCGGCATTGAAAAATCACATTGTTGTTGAAGCAAGGACTTTTCCCCAGCCTGGGGAGATGCTCACAGGGATGTAGTCCCTGGGTCATTTCAAGCATTATGAAAATCAGGCCCCTGTGGTACTGACATTCTGTGCAGACAAGTAGAAACATAGAATCTGACTGCAGATAACGACTGCTTGGCCCATCTAGTCTGCCCATATCCTTACCTGTTTCATATACCGCCAATCCTAATAGATCTGTGGCTTATCCTTTCTTGCCTGTTGCTGAAGTTCCTTTATGTATATCCCATGCATTTTTGAATTCCTATACCATTTTTGCCCCCACTACCTCTGCCAGGAGGCTGTTCCATGAATCCACAACCCTGTTCGTGAAAAAATACTTCCTCGCATTACCCCTAAGTCTATCCCCTCTATTCTCATATCATGTCCCCTTGTTCTTGTACATCTTTTTTGAAAGAAGCTATCCTTTTGTACCTTTTTTATACCCTTGAGGCATTTGAAAGTCTCTATCATATCCCCCCTCTCCTCTCTTCCAGGGAATAGATATTGAGATCCTTCAGTCTTCCCTCATGTGACCTCTGGTGCAGTCCCTGCACCATTTTTGTTGCTCATCTGTGAACCAACTCCACTCTGTCAATGTCCTTCTGGAGATGTGGCCTCCAGAACTGTACACAGTACTCTAGATGTGGTCTCACCAATTTTCTGTACAGTGGCATCACCACCGCCTTCCTTCTGCTGGAGATACCTCTTTCAATACTCCCTAGCATTCTGCTGGTTCTCCTCACAGCCTCCTCAAATTGTTTGATAACCTTTAGATCATCAGATATGATTGCCCCGGTCCCTTTCCTATTTGGTGGCCATCACTATCTCCCCCCCCATCATGTACTCCTCCTCTACATTTCTATGTCCCAAGTGCATGATCTTGCACTTCTTTGCATTAAATCTTAGCTGCCACACCCTTGACCACTCCTCAAGCTTGCATAGGTCCCTTTTCATTTTCTCCACCCCTCCCGGAGTGTCAACCCTGTTGCAGATCTTCGTGCCATCTACAAAGAGACATACCTTCTCTTCCAGCCCTTCTGCAATGTCACTTATGATGACATCAAAGAGGACCTGACCCAGTACTGATCCCTGTGGGACCCCGCCGGTCACCCCCCCTCTCCTCGGATTGAATTCTGTTCACCACCGCCCTCTATGTCCTATCGCTCAGGCAACTTCTGACCCAGTTTATTACCCTAGGATCCACTCCCAGGCTGTCCAGCTTGTTTACAAGCCTCCTATGTAGGACAGTGTCAGAGGCCTTGCTGAAATCCAGGTAGATCATGTTCACCACCCCTCCCTGATCCACAGCCTGGTAATTTCAGGACTTGAGTACTGTGGTCCTTTGGCTGGCCTGTCTGCCATCATTCTTGTTCCAGTTCCAAGATTTTAGAATGTTTCTGGTCGTTAGATTATTGGTTCCGGCAATTCTGAACATGTGACATCATTATTCAAACTATTATATTGTCTTACATTTAATCTCAGGTTAACGTATAAAATATAAAAACAAAAATGGAGTCACTCAGAAAACCCGAATTAAGTGCCCTCTCACAGGAGATCAGTCAAAGAATTAGTCCAACAGGATAAAAATTGTGAGCACATTCACCTAAGGGTTGAGGAAGGATACTGACAAGGTCTGTGGAGTTAACAGCTCGCACATTCCTCACAGTAAACCACAGGGGGTGGAGTCAGATTCCTTATTCTGCTGTCACTGAAACATGGTGACACTCAAAATGTGACGAAATAAAGGACACTGAGCCTCATAATGTGGGATGCATTCACAAATGTGGATAAAACCCGTGCCGTTACTTCATGCAAGTCGAATTTTGTTTTAGTATTATGGAATGTTGTGAATTTCTGCTTTAAAGTCGGAGCTTATAGCAACTTCTCTGTGGGGGCAGCACCTTTTCCATGAAGGATGGATGAGGGACAGAGCAATTCTGAGGCGATAAAATGAGGGACGTCCCTCATAATAAGAGAAGTTGAGAGGTATGGGCACAGTGTCCTCAAAGCACTGGGGCTGCTGGCTCGCTAATCTCTGGACAGACAATAGTTGAGTTTATATGATACTGATTTAAGAACCAGTGTTGCCTGCTTAATTTCAGAACTGGTGTTGCTGACCTTTGTTGTGGTTCACTGTCACAAATAAATGAACAGTTAACTAGCCGGAGTGGGTCAGCATTCTTCCTTAACCCTTTGCCTAGTACATGTATAGTTTTTCCTGCTATTGGACTCCTTTTTTCCCCATATACATTTTCTCTGCCTTGGTTTTCTTCCCCCCTGGTCCTGGCCGTGTCCCTCCTACCCCGTCATTGGCTCCTCTCAGTGACTAACAGGTTAATCACCTAAGTTGCCTACCCTGTAGGGTAGTGTGGTGCCTACTGGGGACCTCGGGTAAGTGTTTTCCTATTGGTTGTCCCCAGGGCATCGTGAGTGCAATGGCGTGCATGCACACTTACATGCAAGGTGCGTGGATGTGCCACATCTGCTGATGCCAAGAAACAGTCCTAAAATACCTCTACCACCAAAATATGCATACTTCTAGGGATGATAGAATTCCATCTCCATTCTGGGCCAGGATAAAATACCCCTTTCCTGTGTACCTTGAACTAACTGTGCAAGAACCCCCCTCCAAAATACAAATACATAAAACTGAAATAAACAAAATAAAAAAATTTCCACAAAAATGGGTAACAGTGGGCTTTTGATATTATTTCCTATGCTATTTTCACATGTAGTGAACTAATCATGGTCTCTGCTGTGCCCACTGTAGAGTACAAATACATCAAGATATATAGGTTTACTTACTTAAACAGTTTATCTTATACTGTAATATCTGCAAATGCAGAGTGAAAGTTCTGTAAAAATGCAGTTAAAGCCCTGGAAGTCACAAAGTGTTGTTTGGCATCACATACATATCTATAAGTAATTTAAATAAATTCATAATTGGAATTTAGGAAATTCAGAATCTTCATTAACACCTTCGCCTAGGGCCGATATTCAAACTAAGCTATTGTGTGGCAAGCCTTGCTGCTACAAAATAGTGCGGGGTGTGGCTAGGCGATATTCAAGGGTTGCGCCCTCGAGCAACTCGTTTGAATATCACCCCAACCACAGCGGAACTTACGCCACCATAGTGGTCAGTGGTGCATTCAACTTGCGGTGGCGCCAAATACCATTCGCCATGCGCCAAATTTCCGATATTCAAAGGTGACATGCAAATGAGGCCATAATTCATGCAAAACGCAGGGGGGCATTTGCATCTGATTATGTCCCCATTTGCATGCCATTAGCATGCAAGTGCACCGATCCCCGAGAACTTGTGCCTGGCCCCTGCCAGGCAGCAGCCGTTGGGGACTGACGCTCCCTGCAGCCCGATTGCGGGCTGTGTTAGTTTAAAACAACCCCTCCTCCCGAATACATCCCTGGTGGTCCAGTGGACCGAAAAGCCCGATCGCGGGCTGTATTAGTTTAAAACAACCCCCCTTCCTCCCGAATACATCCATGGTGGTCCAGTAGCTAATCCCGATCGTGGGATATAAAATTGAACAAACCCCGAACATAGCCCTGGTGCTACAGTGGACCGAAAATCCGATCGTGGGATGTCGAAATAAACACACCCCAACATAGCCCTGGTGGTCAAGTGGATAAATAACCCCGAACATAGCCCTGGTGCTAGTGTCCCCACCCACCCACCCACGAAGCCCACCATCCGCTCCCCGGCGGCGGCGGGCGGCAGCATCCACCTGCCTGCCGCCGCCCGCCGACTGACTGCCAGTAGGGCTACCGCCCGTGGTGCAGATCAGAGCCAATGGGCGTGCAGGCTACGTCTAAGACAGTCAGTTATGTGAATGAATGCATTCATTCACACATCTGAACTGTCTTATGTATGAGCTACTGCCTTCGCTGTTGCTCTGCGCCAATGGCGGGCAGTCGAAGATAAGCCGAGCGGCGGCGTGGCGGCAGGCGGGTGGGATGCTGCCGCCCCGCCAGCTCTGAAAGTGGTAGTGGGAAGCCGTGGGTGGGTGGGGACCACTAGCCACAGGAGCTATGTGGGGGTGTGTGTTTATTTATCCACTGGACCACCGGGAGGCTGCTGTTAAAGGGGTTATTCTGACATCTGCAGTCGGATTTTGGTCCACTGGACCACCAGGGCTATGTTAGAGATGTTTATTTCTGACATCCAGCGATCAGATTTTGAGTACACGGACCACCAGGGCTGTGTTGGTGGGGGGGAGACACATTGCTGCCTGCGATCGGGCCAGTGGGGGTTGGTGGTGGGGAATTACAGTCTTCTGCCAGCGATCGGGCTGCAGGGGGGGCACAGGGAGTGGGTTGGGGGCCAGCCACAGGTGGCAGCTACTGTGTGCGCCCTGCAATGCAGCAGCTCACCTGTGGGTGGCCCTCGACAAACCTTTTTTTGGCTCAAAGTTGTGCAGGCGCAGGTTGGGGTTGCGCCTGCACAACCTCTGCACAGCCCGGCTGAATATCGGGCTGTGCAGTTTATGCATGGTTCCTCCCCCTCCAGTTCAGCATGCATTCATTTGCATTGCGCTGTTGCTCAGCATGTTTTCTGTGGCGCAACTGCCTCCTGTTGAATATCACAGAATGGAGCAAGTTTGGACTTGCACAGGCACAACCCTATTGCGCATGGCGCAACCCTTTTGAATATCTGGCCCCTAATGTTTAAGTGCTACAAAGGTAGTCTCCTCCAACTTGAATCCCAAGCTGCCCTTAACTGGGGAATAGGGCATCTGGGCTACATCTCCCAGACCACATTTGCAATCCTCACAAAACTGTATAGAAAAGTTCATAAACTGAATAAACCTATGGACACAATTAACCTCTAAGCTTTCCAGGTAGATGGCCTTTACTGACGGGTCTCTTGGGTCCCCCTGACCCATGGGTTCTCTGTCACCCTGTGGCAAGGAAGACATGGGGATGAGTAGCACTGAAATGCACTTGGCAGCTCCTCACTGTGAGCTGGGGAAGAATTTAGGTCCAAGCTGCTTATTATATGATGCCACACAGCCTGTGTGTGAAGTGAAAAAGAGGTAGACAAGGTGGACTTTTGATGACCAGAGTCTGCTGCAGTAGGTTTGTCTCTCATGTCAAAAAAGAAAGGACCTAGGCCAGCCCCTTGGCATGGAGGATTGAGGCATTTGGGCCTTGCCTCCTGCCACACCAGTGACCTGGGTTTGTGGTACGAGTGGGTTGCTGGGGGTTGGCTGGCGAGGGAGAGAATGGGAGGGCTTTAAGCCCGAGGTTCAGTGGGCAGAGCAACAATGTCACTCTCCCAACGGGCTTAAAAAGGTCACTCATCCTGGGCCCTTCAAGGATTTGTTTTTCATTGAGGCTGAAGGTGCCGCATCTCCCTTGCTCCTACTCTGGTCCTCCTTCCTCTGATCAATGTGTTTTCCGGTGCCTCCTGTTGCCTGCTCGCTACCTTTTGAGCTTCATCCCCTGCTTGTTTGTCTCATCCTGTCCATGTCTGGTTGGCTCCTGCAGCTTCTACCCGCCTTCCCTGTTCTTTCCCATTTTTCCCTTTCTGTGCCCTTCCCTCTCTCTGCTGCAGTTTCTGGCCTCTGCATCTCAGTTCTTCTGCCTTGTGGGTATGTCTGCCCTGCCCCGTCCAGCTTGCCCCCTTGTTTTGTTGCCACTCATGCTGTGGCTCTCTTTCTCCCTTGTACCTTCCCAGCATTTCTCTCATTATGCTTCCTCCGCTCCATTGCTTGGGCTTGGTCGAGCGTTGGCCAGCCCCCGTTGCTTTTCCCATGCTCCCCGTTTCATCCTCCACCCTGCTTGGGCTCTCCTTTGTTCCTTGCCTGCCGCACTTCCTCTTTTGTCCCACTTATCCGTAGTTTTCTACCCCATCCTCTGTCCGGTTTCTTTCTGTTGGGGCATTCATTTCCCACTCGCCACTCCATTCTGTGCTGGCGCTTCTGGGGTATGTCGTCACCCACCATGCTTGGCTCCAACCCGCACCTGAACCAGCCTGGCGTTTCCCCGCACTGTCCTCCCAGACCTCTCAATGTTCCTTGCTGCTTCCATTGTTTCCTCACATTTGCTCTCCTCCCACTACCTAGTGGCAATTGAGTCAGCATATTTCCTCGAACGGATGTTTTTTTCCATGAGTGGGGCAGTAATCTGTTGGTATTGGGCACACTAATTTCCTAACTTGTCTTTCTACACTCGGGCTGATCAATATTTTGCGCTGAGCCGTTCCATCGTGGTTCGTTGAGGTTTGTGTTGTACAGATGGCTTGTTCAGCCATTCTGACCTGTTCTGTTCATTGGTACTGTTAATTGAGCTGTACAGAACTTGTTGACTAGGTCAGTGGTGCAATGACTCGGCTGACCGGTCCAGTCCCGGGTGAACAGTGCGTCGTGCTGTGTATTATTGGCAAATGCTGCTTTTCGTTTTATTGCTTCAGTTCACCACCTTTGCTGTTGCATTTCTGTTGTTCTCCATTGCTATAGACAATTTCTGTTTATAGTTTTTCCTGTCTGTGACGACTGCTTAGCTGGATTTGACTAATGAGGCTCGGTGCACTGAATTCTGTCTACAGCTTGGCACCACCTCTCTCAGTTTAGCAAAAATGCACTGAACTGCACATACTATTGAAGACACAGTTTATGGTTCGAGAACTGTCCTGTGATGTGTATCCTGCTGCCATAAACTGGCACTATATGTCTCATTGTAAAGCCCTACCTGGATGTTCTCTCTCCCAGCCTGGTACAATGCAATCAGGCCTCAATCAGGTGGATTCTTACTCATCACAGGCAGGTTCTCCTACTGACCAGAAGGTGGCACAGTTTGACTATCAGTGGTCAGCTTCTGGCAATTCATGCCTTTTTTTCGGTCTGGTATCTTACCCCTTACCCATTACAGCCTTCTAGGCTTCCCTCTATCATCATACCTTGTCCGTTCCTATTTTACCTTACTCATGCCAGCCATCAGGGCTTCATTCCCCTGCTCCTATTGCCCGCTTGTTCTGCCGTCCACTTCCTTTGGCTGTCTCTAGCTGACTCCGTCTAGCTGCACTCAATATTTCTTTCAGGCATACCTATCATGACTCATATGCCACCTCGTCTGACTCACCCTCCTGCAGTTCTCATCCGTACTGGCCATCAAGGATTCACTCCAATCAAGGCCTGCATTCAATATTACTTTTGGACATGCCTATCATGGCTCCTATGCCACCTCATCAACCGCGGCCCTCCTGCCACGTGTATTCAGGCTCATGACTTCGTTCAGTATTCTCTCATCCACACCATCCCTGCTTGGCCATCAGGTTTCAATCCACTCATGGTGTCACTCCTCATTGTCCATCGTCCGTTTGCTCAGTGACCCACAGCCCTCCTGCTGCATGTCTCAGGTTCCTGACTCCAGTCATCATTCACTGTGCCTTATTTCCTGCCAGCTGCCTTTTCTTGTACTGGCCATTGGGATTCAATCCACTCATGATGTCACTCCTCTTCATTCATTGTCTACTGCTTCCTTGCTACCTCGATTTGATTCTATCTCCCCTCAAGGCCATGCCTTCCTGTCCATCACCCTTTGACGAGGGCTAGCTGGCTGCTCTCCACCATCGCCCAGAGTTTCTTTTCCAGTTCATCCATCATTCAAGTTCAAGTCAAGTTCATTTCCTGTCTCCTTTTCCTCAGTCTTCTCATATTGGACTGCTGCACTCCTGCTGCAGTCCTCATCATCAGTCTGCATCTTCCTCAGCCTTCTCGTGTGTGCATCTGGATACCCCTTGCTCCTCTGACCTTTCCTATAGTCTGGAGATGCTCCCGGTCCCATTTGTGCATTTCATGGGGTGTGTCGGTGAGCCTGTGTCCTGCTTCCAACTGACTGAGTCTTCAGTTATCTGTGCCTATAGCCTTCATTTGGCTGTCTGGCCACCTCCCTCTGGCTTGTGCTCGATATTTCTTTTGGGTATCTACCTCATCGCCCTGTCTCTAGCTGACTCATTCCAGTTCCTTTAGCCCTCTCAGCTCCGTACTGCCTCGCCCCAACTTGCTTATCTATTCAATCACTCGATCGGCCTGCCTCAGCTGACCACTCAGCATACCTCAGCAGACTCTGTCTGGCCTGCACTCAATATTCCTTTTGGGCATACCTATCCTTAATCATATGCTCTGGCTGACTCCATCCGGCCTCATCTGACTCTTCCTCCTGCAGTTCTCATCCCGTACCTGCTGGGTCCTACGCTACCCCATTGACCTCTCTATCATCATTCATCCTTTCATACCTCGCTTTCCCAAACCAGCCTCCATGGCTTCAATCCATCATTGTATCTCATCCGTTCCTATGTTACATTCCTTGGCCTAGCGCCTTTTCTCGTCTCAGCCGTCATGGATTCTCTCCACTCATGGCTTCACTCCTCATAGTACATCATCCATTTTGGCTCCTCTTGATTGCTCATCCTGAGCGTACCCTCTGGTTCTATTACCCTGTGGTTCCAGACATGCTTTCTTGGCCTCGGAGTCTACCTCCTTTTGAGGAGCCTCATTACTCGCATCGCTCTATCGAGCATGCTACCTTCGTTCAAGTTCATTTTCAAGTTCATTCCCGTCTCCTCTTATTCTCATTCTGTATCGGCCAAGGATTCCCTCCAATTGAGGCCTGCAATTGACATTTCCTTTGAGCGCACCCATCATGACTCAATGACCTGCGGCCATCCTGCCGCATGTATCACGTTCATAACTCCGGTTATCATTCACTCATCTTTACCTCAAGGTTTCTCTATTTACATCACTTCCTCGAGCATTCCTATCTTTGAATCTTATGCTACCTTATGAACTCCAACCTCAGGGTCTAATCGTTCACATCGCATATTCAGGCATGCCTTATCGGCCTCAGTGTCCACTCCTTGTATCACTCAATCAAGCCAGTCTGCATTATCCTCAGTCTCCTCAGGCATACGTCTGGATACCCCTTGCTCCTCTGACTTCTACATGGATCTACTCCTTCCCATCGACTATTTGAGCATACCCTTTCGGGTTCTTGCAGCTTCATGTTCCCTCTTCGATCTGTACTTTCTTTTGGGGTTTTTCCCTATCCTGTCATCATCCTCCCTTCTCACATCCCTCTTGTTCATTAACTGTTCTCGTTAATGACATACATCCTCAAATCAAACATCGTCAACCTGGAGGGAAGGTGACCTAGGCCTTGGATCCCCAGAGGTTTCCTCCTCAAAGGGGTTTTTCCTTTCCTCCATGCCAGTAGCCATAATATTAGTTAGAATTAGTGCTTTCTTCGGTTAATTAGTTAGGTTCCACTGTTGGATGGAGGTGGATGGTGGCCCCGGCTTTCCTCTCTCTCATTAGGAAGTCAGCCCTTATCATCTTCTCAGAATTCATTCATTCATCATCCTCGCCTCTTTGAGGCTTGACACCTTTGGGTATTCTTTTTGGGCTTCTTCCTAACCTACCTTTAGCTGATGCAATCATTCCCACAGCACCTGTAAGTGGGGGACCCTCCTCTAGTGTTCCTTGTATCATACCCCTACAGGGTGGTATATCCCACGGACAGAGAGGCGGAAAGCCACAAAGCAAATCAAGTTACACAAGCGTCATCTCATCTCATCTCATCTCATCCAGTTGCGTAAGCACATTGAATGGGAGGGCTTTAAGCCTGAGGTTCAATGGGAAGAGCAACAACGTCACTCCCCCAATGGGCTTAAAAAGGTCACTCATCCTGGGCCCTTCCAGGATTCATTTTTTGTTGCCCACCATCTACTCCTCCTCCAGATGCTCGTCTCTCTTACCTGCGGGCTTCTTCCTAACCTACCTTTAGCTGATGCAATCATTCCCACAGCACCTGTAAGGGGGGGACCCTCCCCTAGGGTTCCTTGCTTTGTACCCCTACAGGGTTGTATATCTCATGGATAGAGAGGTGGAAAGTCACAAAGCAAATCAAGTTACACAAGCATCATCTCATCTCATCTCATCCAGTTGTGTAAGTACATTGAACTGAATGTCTGGAGGACAGGTCTTCTCTCCCGGGGAG
The DNA here is from genome assembly GCA_016271365.2 of Neoceratodus forsteri. Taxonomy (NCBI): domain Eukaryota; kingdom Metazoa; phylum Chordata; order Ceratodontiformes; family Ceratodontidae; genus Neoceratodus; species Neoceratodus forsteri. The sequence continues at coordinate 1,543,904,136 of CM028131.1, read as the reverse complement.
GGTGGGTTGGTGGTCCCACCGAATGGTTACCCCCAGGTGGAGACCTGAGCCTAATGCAGGTCAGGGATGCCAATGAAGGGAGGGTGTTGTGAGACTCTGCAGCTTATGTACAACTCCACGTACGCCCGCTGATGTGTACACTTCCTGGCGAAGAGGAGGGACAAGAAAATGAAGAATGGGGGATGCTGCAGGCTCATGAAGCCTGAGCTGTGCTGTCGACCCGCAGCCCGGACCGCCAAACTGGATCTGTGTGTATCGGGGGGCAATCTGTGAGGATTTGCCCGTTTCATGGCTCGGGTTGGGAGAAGAGCAACATGGCAAGCAAAGGCGGATGTGAGGTCTCTCGCGGAAAGAGCCAAAGCCCACCTGACAGCAGAAGCCCTGGGGGAGAAAAGACAAGAAAAAAAAAAAGAAAGGAAAGGACCTCAGCCACCCTAGAAGTGAGCCCTGTAAGTCACATTGGTAAACAGGCCATGGCTGAGACAGCCACTGCTCAGCAGCGTATCTCGGTTGGGGTGGGTTGGTGGCAGACTCTGCCACCACAGCGACCCCTGCGACTGGGCCAGGGAGCTTGCTCCTGCCACACAAGGGATGCTGCAGCTGTGTGTGTGGCTGACATAGCCATTTGTTACTGCCAATGGAGGAGGGAGGAAAAAATGAGGGGAGAAAATCCTGGTAGCCATCTGAATGATGACTGGGTTCAGCCTGACTAGGGTGTATCCCTGTGAACAGAGTATATTACTGCAGTGACGAGTTACCAGCTGGGGAGAAAAATCTCTGTGGGGGAAAAAAAAAGAAAGAACCTAGCTGTTTTGTCAGCACCAGACTGATCCCCGGCCCCTAGAGAACTAAGTCAGAGCAAAGAAACCTGTGGAATTTGGAGTGGGAGGGGTTAGGAGCGTGAAGAAGTTCTAACATACAGTACTGGTCTGTCACTTAAGCAGTAATGCATGACAGGGTGTGTGTTGTGCTGGGATAACGTCACGCCTGGGGTGATTAGGCACGAGGCTGCAGGCCGAGTACGACTAATCACCCCAGAAGTGACGTTATCCCAGCACAACACACACCCTGGAGTGCATTATTGCTATTATACAATGGCTCATTTACAATGACTAAAAAAAATAAAATGAAAAAAACATTTTTGTCAGTAGATTTTGTGTTGATTTTTCAGTGTGGAGGTATATGGAAGAAAAAATAGTGCCGTTTTGGCCAGTAGGTGGTGCTGGTGGTAAATGTATGGATGTGTGTCTTCATCTGGTTGCTCCCTCAGAGTTTTTTCTTTGTGTTGCAGATCCCCCTTGAAGTTTTTTATTGTTTGTGGTACTTCAACGTCCCTCACACTGCTTTATGATTAGGAAGTTTACATTATTTTATTTTAGTCAATCCCGCCGCCTGCCGTGGAACCGACTGTGTTGCACTGGATGAAATAGGAACTTGTCAGCAGCTGAGGGAAAACAGCGAGACTTCTGGAATTTTGGAAATGGCTTAGATTATGTTGTGACAGGGAACTGCTCTTGCCTTGGGATCAGAAAGACAGGTAAAGACAATAAAAATAAGAAATAACTGGTGGAAGGGGCAGTGGTGGATCGGGAGGCGAGGGAGCACTCATGACCTTTTGTGAAGGGGCTTGTGTTCATAGCGGGGTTTTAGGGGAAAACATTGAGATTCTACTGTGGGGCTATTTTTCTTTGGTTGTAGCCTTGAAGGACAGCTGTATGTCATTTCTGCGTAGTTTTTTTATAAACTGTGACATTTTCAGGGTTGCGACATCGCGTGTCTGCATTGGGGAGGGACCTTGAAGTAGGTTCCGTGGACTCATACTATTCTCCGCTGACGTGGTCTTCTGTGTACTGGGACAAGAGCTGTGATGTGCTGGGATAACATCACGGCTCCAGACCCAGATGGACCAATAAAAGTCCAAGATTATTTTATGCCATTGTATAATAAAACTTAACTTTTGAGAATCTTCATATGTTAGTGGGATAGAGGGTGGGGGACTCTATAGACAGTGCCAAATCCCCTGTACTCCACAAGGGGACCCCAAAACCCATTCAGAATCATTTGCCCCCCCAAAAAGAAGTTTTATCTGTTGCACTTGAAATTGCATGGATCACTGCCTAGTACACCCTCCTCTCACTCATCTCACTGTTGTGCATTTTTAAACTGTAGCTGTTTCGTTCAGTCCATGACAAGACACACAAAAACTTGACTGTCGCTGCTGCTCATATACGCTGAGATTAGCAGTCAGTCTAGTAAATCTTTGCATCAGAATTCAAACTCCCTGTTTGCAACCCACCCACCCACCCTCCACTGGGGAAGGACCCTCAGGATTGTGGAGACCTTATTAAAACCCTTCCATGTGCCACTGTCCAGAAGTAAACACACAGAGACTGATGGCAGAAAAAAGCCTCACAACCTAGCCAGTCTGCTAAGTCTATCTGTGGTATGTTGTGGGTACCTTAGTGGTCACTTGCTCCCCCTTCCTTGGTACTGCCTTTCCCACACACCTTTACCAGGCCCGTGTGACTATCCCACTCATGCCTAAATCCCACTATGTATTTGGCACAGACCACCTCCTTTGGTAGTCTGTTCCACTTTTACACTACCTTCTCTGTAAAGAAATACTTCCGGTCATACTTTTTAAATCTCCCTCCCACCAGTTTTACAGAGTCCCCACTAGTGTCCATGTGTGCACTGATTATAAACAGTTCTGTGTTGTCTACTCTGTTTATCACATGTATAATTTTATCATATCACCCCTCTCCTTCTTTGGCCTCCAGCATGTACTAGGCCTTTCCTCAAAGGGCTTTCCTTACTAACCCCGAATGTTCTTGGTAACCCTTCTCTGCACCCCCTTCTCTCTATCTCTGTCCTTCCTCAGGAACAGATTCCAGAACTGCATGCAATATTCCAAGTATGGCTGCACCATGGGTCTGTGCACTGGCAGGATCATCTCCTTTCTTTTGCTGCTGATACTCCTGGCTATACACCCCAGCATTCTATTGCCCTCTCCACTGTCCTTTTAGACTATGCTGATTGTTTTAGGTTGGTTGCGATTATGTCCCCTGTCCCTCTCCTCTGTTGCTTCTCCCAATCCTAAGAAGGACCAGGCCTAATACTGAGCCCTGGGGAATCCCACTGGTAACTTCCCTAACTTCTGAGAAGTCCTAATTTAAGATGGCTCTGTGTCCCTTCCAGCCAATTTCCGATCCATCCTGCAATTGTATCCCTCTCCCCCAAATCCTTCAGTTTTTTAGCCATCCTTTCATGTGAATTCCCGGTACAGCACATCCATTGTCTGGCCATTGTCCACCACCTTCATGATCCAATCCACTGAAGTCCATCCTGGAACCCATTTGCCTCCAGGAAATCCTGTAGCCCTTCCTTTATAATGATCTGCAGCATCTAACAAACAGTGGATGTCAGGCTTACTGGCCAACAGTTCCCTGATCCATCACTATCCACACTCTCATTCAAGGGCACCACATTTTCTGTTTTCCAGTCCCCTGCATCCCTCCCCCGATTGCCACACGTTGTTAAAGAGATCTGCCTAGGGTGCATGGGTGCAGGGGGACATGGTAGGAAATGCGTCACTGGAGAAACAGGTTCAAATCCATGACACAGGGACACAGGGAAGAAGCTCTAAAGTCTCTGTCAAAATGACAATAAATCGCTACCGGCAGTGATAGAAGGAGTATGTTGCACAACAGCATTCCAGAAGAGGGGAATAGTCCCAGGAGGAGCTAACTGCAAACAGGAATAGTCACAGCTTCATGGAGTGCCTGTGAGATCGAGATAGGCAAAGATAGCATTGAGTTCACAATAGTTTTCAGCAAGCCCCACAGTCTTTAACATTGGCGCAGCTCTTGCTGGTATTCTGGTGGAAGGTTTGAAGAATGGAGTGAACCTCTGCTATCATGACTCCAGTTGCACCCCATGCAGTGGTAGAATTTATTTTCTTTATATTGTGCCAACCTTTGTCCTGCATCACAAATGATGATATTTTTTTTATGGACCTTCAGTAACTTTCTTATGAAGACCCTTCTCGGTACTGCTGGTATGTGGAAAAGGAGAATCTCATCCTGTAGGACCACCTGGAGTTTAGCTGGAAAGGGAGTGTGGAATCTGATGCCCTGTTCCTTTAAGGATCTTTTGATATGTGTGTAACCCCTAGGTGGCGCTATCCCAAGGGCTACTACCCCTGCCTGCTTGGCTAGTAGCAGGTTAAGGGGCCTCAGTTCTGAAACGGGTGCCTCCACCCTGAGGTCAGAGTTGGTAGTGGTCAAGCTAACCTGGGTACAGCCCTCTGGGACACTGTAACCCCCCTCTTTCCCCTCTAGTGGCCTAAACACTGTACAATAATCACTCTCACAATACCCCTGGTACACCACACAAATACCCACACTGTTTGCACTTACCACCAGGGCTGGTTCCTCTGGCTCGACCCTGGGGACCCCCTGTAAAACAAGGTTATGCACAGCAAATAGCAACAGTACAGTACTTTGAACACAAACTGGAACCACAGTCAGATTACATGCAGAAAAAGTTAGATCTGATTTATTCAAGGAACTTGAACAAGTAAGGGGCAAAATCAGGTTAATTAGCTTAAAGGTTATATCAGTCAAGCAGTTATACATGCTCTTTGAGTCCCCCCCCACACAGTCACACCTCTGGGTACCCAGGTGGAGAAGAGATGGGCTAACCAGGACTGTTGTTCAGGGTTGCAGCTGGATAGGGCCCTGTGATGGAAAACACAACATGCACAGCACACAATATTTGTAATCTGGAGCCAGAGGGCTCAGTTCGTAAAGGAAACGAAACAACAAGACAATCAGATGACACACTCAGATTAAGCTGTTGTTGCAGAGAGCTACCCTGGTATTTACTCACGATACCCAAGACTCAGGCTGGATGAAAACTGAGACTGCAGGTGGTTGATCTGGAATGCCAGGAGAAGCAGGGCCCACACGAGTCGCAGAGGTGTCGTTCCTGTTCAAGCGTGGAGCAGGGGGCTGAACCCCAGGCAAGTCTCTTGTCAATGGCTTCTCTGTGCAGTGGGTAGTCTGGCTAGGCCAGTCTGGCAAAGCCCAGACCGCATGGAGACAAATTTGGATGCAGACTGTTTTGGGCTGGATACAGCTTCCAGCAAGCAGAACACAGTTCACACAGTGGGGAACTAACTCACAACCCACTAACGGCTCGTAGCACATTTACATGTACGGGAATTCTACTGTACCAGGCAAAGCACTACCCGGTCAAAACTGCAAAGTCTCTGCACACACCAGGAGCTTAGGGGTAGCTGGAACTCCTGACAGGTCCATCGCATTCAGCAAAATCTTCGGTCTTCTTCATGTTGAGCCTGGCCCACTTCAGTAGCTTACTTTAGTCACACAAACTTGGATTTAGTCCAAAATAATTTTCTTCTCTCCCTCTCAGGAGCAGCTAGCAGACATGCATGCCAAAAACTCAGCCCTTTCACAGTTTTCCCATGCAAATCCACTCAGGATTGCTGCCCAAAATACACTTGAGCTCTTCTCATTATACTTCCCAGTCCAGAACTAACTGAAAATTGCAAGCAGCCATGGACTTCCCCAAGATCCAAAAGGTTTGGTTGGCTGATTTGGCTGTCAGTCAAGGCAAGATCTCCCCCTTCAGTTGCAAAAAAGGCACAAAAAGTTCAAAACTACAATTCCTACAGATTTTGACTTCAGACAGCTCCAGTAGTCCGGCTATATTTTAGGTCCCACCAGAACTGATTGGTCCAATTTGCAGTCCAGGACCAAGATAGTAGAAAAAAACAAAACAGTCCTTGCTACAAAGAAAGCAGGTTAGACAAACTACATTATCATTATCACTCTAAATGATTTTCAACAAATAGTTACATCTTTCAACAGAGCTCCCTCTCAGATAACTTACGCTGCAATCAGGTAGCTCTTAAAGAGACAGCACACAGAGGCCACACAGGCTCTGGTAATCACATTTAAACTGCTAAAATGCAGGACACCAGCCTGGCAGTGAGCATTTAGGCAAGCTCAAGGAAGACTTTTTGGGAACCCCCATTTGTAGGGGGGGGTTACATCCTTCCCTGCCTGGGAAAACTTTGTGTCCGCATCAAGTCTGTACCATCATAACATTGAAAATGCAACATATACAAGACATTTATACCATTAGCCTGCTATACAAGTACTATCAGATTCATCAATTGGCATAACTTGTCACTTTACTATACATTTCAATGTACTTCACTATATCATTTCCATTCTGACAATACATTATGCATATTTCACACAGGTAAATTGAACATTACTATACAGAATCATGTAATAACTTCTTGTACTTTAAACAATGCAAGAGGGGCCCTTCCATATCAGCTAACTTGGGGCTGGATAGGGCAGGGGCACCATGGAGAGAGGGCAAAACATGTAACCTGGAATGGGCCATCAAGCTCAATTTGGGCAGTGAGCTCTGAGAGACATAAACACCTTTGTGGACTACATTGAGAGGCAAATCCACTGGCCTCCCGGGGGAATCGTAACTGAAGCGCACCACTGACTTGACCGCTCGGCTAATCTTTCTGGGGTGAACAACCACAGTCTCTGTACTTTCAGCAATGGTCTTGGAGCTTTCATCACTTGTGAGGGGTGCCTCTGTATGAAGGGGACTGTCCAAGCTGGGAGCACTGTCAACTCTTTGCTCTGTAGTCTCTGTTTCTACAACACTTGGCTCATTTTGAAGACACTCTGGCACTGAAGGGGGGTTGTCAGCACTCTCATAGTGTTCCTCAAGTTCTGGCATGTCACCAGAAAGACTCAACCATCAGCCTCTCCTTCAGGCAAATCATACAGTTCCACGATACACAAAGACTCAGCATCCTCAGACGTGATACTTTGCACTTCACCTTCAGGGAGCATTGGCTCCAAGGATGATGCCGGGGCATTAGGCAGTCCAGAAGACCCGGCTTCATCCCCATAATTTAAAATAGGATTTCCACGAAACAACTGACTCAGTTCATATGAGGGGTAATAGGCATTATCGCACTCACTGTCATCCGAGTTAGACTGGCAGTCACTATCATTCTGGGCCTGCTGTGGGGGAAGTCTTAAATTGGCAACCACGGGGGCAGACTGACTCTGTTTCTTTCTTGCAGCAGCATGAGTCACTGGTCCAGGGGAATCAATCTCGGTGGGTTCAACCTCAATTATAATTTGACCAATAGGTAGCAAGTGGTTACGGTGCATGGTCTTGACAGCTTTGGAGTTATTCTCTTGGCGCATGTTGTACACTGGCAAATCATCCAACTTTTCAACTATGACATGAGGAAGATGGTGCCATCGATCAGCAATTTTGTGTTTACCATGCAATCCTAAATTTCACAACAACAACACACGGTCTCCAGGCTAAGCTCTTGAGCCTTTACTTTTCTATCATGTCTCTCTTTGTTGGCTAGATTTCTTTTGGCGGCCATTGTCTGGGCCAGTTGATAGGCATGGTTCAATTGAGCTTTCAGTTTTTGTACATATTTCAGGTAATCTTCTGTTCGGACCCCATTGGGAGAAACCCCAAAACAGGCATCAACAGGCAACCGGGGCTCTCTCCAGAACATGAGGCGGTAGGGAGAGAACCCGGTAGCATCATTCTTTGTGCAATTGTATGCGTGTACCAAGGTGCTAATCTGCTGGCTCCATTTATGCTTATCTTTTGGGTGGAGGGTGCCTAGCATGTCTAGTAGGGTGCGGTTAAAGCGTTCTGGTTGAGGATCCCCGTGCAGGTCATAAGGGGTGGTTGTTGACTTCGCACCCCAGAGAGAGCATTTATTTGATTAGCCGACTCTCAAAGTCCTGGCCCTGATCAGAGTGAATTTGTTGGGGAGCACCATAGTGGATGAAGAAATTTTCCACTAGCACCTAGGCCATGGTAGATGCTTTTTGATCTTTGGTGGGAAAAGCTTGTGCATACCGTGTGAAATGGTCCATAACCACTAACACATTGTCAATGTTTCGCTGAACAGGCTCTAAACTCAAGACATCTATGCAGACTAGTTCCATTGGGGTGCTGGTAGTAATGCTGACAAGGGGGGGCAGCCCTCTGAGGCAGGGCTTTTCTCTGAAGGCAGTGACTACAAGTCCTTACATGGTGCTCAACATTGGCCCCCATCTTGGGCCAGTAGAATCGAGATCGCACTAGGTCAAGGGTCTGGTCGATACCGAGGTGGCCCATATGATTGTGGAGGGACCTCAGTACCAAATCTTTGAAGGCTGTGGGTAGGACCAATTGTTGTTTGTCTATTTGGCCACCCCGATCTACAATCTCTCTGTAGAACAACTGATTAAGCAGCTTCAACCTGGGGTCTTCTTTAAACAATAAAGCGGTTCGCAGATCAGAGGAACGCAATTTGGACACATCTTTTCCTGCACGAAGGACGTCAAGTGCTGGCTGAATCATAGGATCTTGGGATTGAGCCCACTGAATGCTGTCATTGTCAAACTGAGGTAGTGCACTAATATCTAGAGCAGAGAAGTGGCAATACGCAGCCGGTATGCAGGTGTCAGAGGGGCCCAAGCAATCTACTAAGCAGTCTGCTGTGTCCGTAGACATCTGTTCATTTCTATCAAACTTTTGGCACAATGCTTGGATGTCAGGTTCAGACAGCCTGACCCAGTCGCTCTTGGAAATGGGCCTCCGAGATAGGGCATCAGCATCAATATGATTCAGGCCTGGTCTGTATTTGACAGCATAATCATATATTGGCAATGCAGAAAGCCACCAGTGCCCCATGGCGTCTAACTTAGCTGAAGTCTGTACATAGGTCAATGGGTTATTGTCAGTCCTCACCAATATTTTTGCCCCATAGAGGTAATCATGAAACTGGTCGACAATGGCCCATTTTAATGCAAGGAACTCCAACTTGTGCACAGGGTAGTTTCGCTCTGATGGGTCAAGCTCCTACTGGCGAATGCCACTGGTCTCAAACCATCCTCATGGTCTTGATACAGTACAGCTCCTAGACCCTGCAGACTGGCGTCAGTATGTAGCACATAGGGTTTGATGGGATCAGCATAAGAGAGGATGGGGGCGTGGGTGAGCTGGTATATGACTTGTGGAAAGCTGCTTCACAGTCAGGCGTCCAACGGGACCCAAAAAGTTCACCTGGGTGGAAATATGCTTTGTCTGATTCTTTGACAGACCCTTTTTTGTATTTCTGATTGGTAGGAGGGTAACCCTGAGTAAGATTCAAGAGTGGCCAAATCACTTTGGAATAGTCCTTTATGAACCGGCGGTAGTAGCCACAGAATCCCAGGAAATGTTGTAGCTCTTTCAAATTGTGGGGCTGGGGCCAAGTAGTCAAGGCTTCAACTTTACTAGAATCAGTCTCTATCCCCTCTGTAGACACTATGTGCCCCACATACTTCACAGAGGTTTGGAAAAACTGGCACTTGTTGATGGACAGCTTGAGGACGAAATCTTCCAGTTGGTCTAGTACTTTGAACAGTCTGACATTGTCCAAGTACACCAGGCATTCTAGCAAATTCATGTCTCCCACTGCTCATTCCATCAGTCGCTGGAAGGTGGCTTGGGCGCTCGATATCCCCTGTGGCATTCTCAAGTGGCAGGAGTTTATACCAGAGAGCCAACAGACTATCGCAGCTCCTTTTCTTTGGTGGAGTCATGTTGTGGTCACCATTGGCCCATGCTGCGCAAGGATTTCACTCACCCAACCCCATGGACTATCTTTGGGACTGGGGAGCATGGAGTGGAGGTTACACAATTTTTGAGCGGCTCTAAAAGTCACACAAAGATACACATGTAGTCACGCCCATGACTGCTCCTCCTACAGAGCACAACATCGGGAGTACCTGACAGTCATGGACTGGTTTTTACTTGACCAGTCTTCAGCCTCAGCTAGTCATTACATGACATGAAAATGATGGAAGAAGGAGGAGGTAATATTACCCCTGTACAGAACACTGGTAAGACCCCACTTCGAGTACTGTGTCCAGTTCTGGAGGCCCCACCTCTGAAAGGATATTGATAAAGTGGAGGTGGTACAAAAGACAGCTACCAAAATGGTGCAGGGGTGGCATCAAAAGCCCTACAAGGAGAGACTTAAGGAACTGAATATGTACTCTGTGGAAGACAGAAGGAAAATGGGGGATATGATAGAAACATTCAAATACCTAACAGGTATTAATAATGTACAGGAAGGTAACATTTTCCATAGAAAAAGAAGGTTGAGAACAAGGGGCCCCACTATGAAGCTGGTGGGGTGGGGGGGCTCAGAGGAGATGTGAGGAAATACGTCTTCATGGAGGGGAAGGTGGATACCTGGAACAGCTTTCCAGCAGAGGTGGTGGGTGGCAAAACAGTGACGGGATTCAACCATGCATGGGACAGATACAATGGGACATTCATAGTAAGGCAAGGGGAGAAAACGACCGGAGATCATGTAGGGTCTGCGTGGCACAGTAGGCAGGGAAACCTAGGCAGACTAGATGGGCCAAGAGGTCCTTATCTGCCGATTTCTATGTTTCTATGATCACCTTACCAGAGCTAACACAGTCATCCCTAGCAGGGATTGACATAGATAAGGCTCCTATTGAAACTTATTTTAAAGCATCTACTTGCCAACAGCAGTGCAGTTACCAACATGTCAATACTAGTAACAATACAACTTCTTAAAAGGCACAGTAGAGTAGCACCATAAATGACATCAGCGGTCTGGAGGCATCCGCCATTTTATGCTGTTTTTTCAACAATAGCATTGCTTTGTAAATGTCAATCTTGTGTACCGCTTGTTTGTATGAATGGATGCTGACTCAATATCCAGCAACCATGGAGAAATGGACTACTTCCAAAAAGGCACTAAGAATGAAATGATCAATTTTTTTTGTTACAAAACCTGGAACATACCTAGTTTTTATAGCAATGTTTACTGAGCAGTGCTGCTTCTTTTAGTTTTGAAAATCACTGCCCCATAATCTTTCATGTTGGGGTTCTCCTTCTCCCTTAGAAAACGGAAAACAGCAGGAGTACTGGAGAGACAAGTGTGGCTTGTGCTGCCAAGGTGACCCCTGTGCCTGGCAGTGACTCTGACTCCAGCTTGGGGAAGTTAACCCTTTGGGGTCTGGAGTCTCAGACACATATTCTAGGAATCCACTGGGTTCCAGGGGGTTACATGCATGAGATGGGAGTTTGCTAAATCATTTCCACATTGGGATGGCCTCATTTAGGAGCAGCACCTTATTTTCAACAGGGTCTGGTGAGGGTAAAAACAGAAATGGCACAAATGAGGGGTAATGTGAGGAAGCATGTTTCCACCCATAGAATGGTAAATCTGTGGAATAGACTGATGCAAACCCTTACCAGGACTTATTGGGAATGCTTGGAATGTTTTATTTATTTAAATGAGTCATTTAGAATGTGGTCATTTAAGTGTACATTGCAACAGTGGACTGAACTATCATGAGAAAAAAAGATTTCCAAAGTAAGCTTTTAATAAAATACTAGGACTTGTGCACTGGGACTTAACTTGTTAGAGAGGTATTGCCATTGTATAAATGGAATATACTATGGACTGGCTTAAAATATCAAATTTTTTTATCTGCAGAGTATGATCTCTATAAAACTCATTCATGGCTCCACCACGCATGATGTCACCAGAGGTCAAAATCTGCAGATAAAAATTAATGTGATATTTTCAGCCATCCCATGGCATATCCCACATATTTATATGTTCTTTTCAAATCAGTTGTAATGGACTTTTTGGATGATAACTGATTTAAAAAATGCCAGCAATCAGATGGAAGCGCTATAGAAAACACCACACATTAAAAATTCAGACTACTGTCACATTCTTCTTCCCAGCAGAGGACACTCTGGGGCAGAAATGGCCTCTACTCCTGAGCCTGTGACATATGCAGAAATTCAACAAGCAAGTAGGACAGCAAAGGTAACGTTTTTAGCAAGTATTAGGTGGTGACTGGAAAAAACTTTGAAAGTGAAACACTTGGTAGGCTAAACTTATAAAAACGCCTGATAAAAAGACCGTTCTGTTTCAGAACCTTATATATTACCTGTTACATGTATCTTGTGTGTAGTATCCAGAAATAGCTTTCTCTGCCACATAACATTTAGCCTATAGATTGTTTTAGCTAATTCTGAGACATGGTCTCCAAGCACAGGATTGATATCCCTAGATTACTATAACAGGCACCGGGGCTTTATTTATTCATATTCTGGAAGTATTTAGGGAGCACTACTGACTTCAGTTTACCGCTGATATATGGTAGATTTTATCCTTTAAGGTATGAAAACAGTATGGTAAAAGGAAATAAACATAAATGAAATTATTACAATATTTCAAGCTGAAAATGGCCTCCCTTCTTCAGATATATACCTTATATCTCAAGAAGGATGTCCTTTTCAACTCAAAACATCATTCATGTGTCAGAAAAGGATGACAGTATCCTATCCTCATGTATGCATGATGGTACCCTATGATTCGGGTGGCTTTTTCCTTTGAACTATACAAAGTTTCCACCAAGCAAGTCCAGAAGAGTGTCATGATCGGCCTGGCTGATGGCTGGTCTGACGCTATCGAGCTGCTTGCAGACTGACCTGCATTGGACTGATAGTGACACTCCTATCAAAATCCACCTGGTGTGGAGGGCTGAAGCATTGCACCTTACCTCCTACCAGACCAGCAACCCGTGTTCAGTGGGAAACGCATGTCACAGGGGGTCAGCTGGGGAGGGAGAGGATCGAGCATTAGGAGGACAGCTCTCTTCTCCCGGGGAGGGTGACATGGCAGTCCCACCGAATGACTGCCCCCAGGCAGAGGCCTGAGGGCAGAACGTCTTGGAAGACTCCAATGACAGGAGGGTACTGCATGATTCCACAGCATGCACATGCCTCCATGTGCATGCACTGACATGCATGTGCGCCCCAGCAATTGGGGGGGGGGAGGGGAAGAACACAGAAAAGGGGAATGCTGGCAGGCTACATGAAGCCCAGGCCATGCTGCCGACCCTCAGCTCAATCCCAGCAACTAGATTGGGTTCATGGGTGGGGGGTGGGAGGACAACGGCCCTCCACTCCCTGGCCCTGCCACAGGGTGAAATCTGTGGGGGACTCACTGGGGGGGGGCTGGGAGAGAGCAACGTGGTCACGGGTGGATGTGAGCCCAAGTCACCTGCTAGTTGCCCCGTGGGGAAGGAAAAACAGAAGATGAAAAAAAAAATCCACTATCATACCAATATGTTCACTTTGTACATAAACCTGACCACCAAGATGAGGCAGCTCCTCATAGCCATGACCTAGAACTTTTTTAACTTGCTTAGATGGGGAGGAAAAACTGGATACTTGTTCTGTTATACTTTTTATTTTGTAAAAGTGCTTTATTTTGATTTCCTCATATACAGTTGCCAAAGGATCTCACCTGGGAGTATCTACTGTATATCTCTGACTCCCTGGAATCTGGTATTGTTGCTGTAGACCGGAGAGAGACATTATCCCTTCTAGCACATAGAGAAAAGCTGTGCACTCTATATCTTTCTCCTCCCCACTCTCTGAACCCTGCATCCTCTGATCCAGACAGGAATGAAGGATTTTTTGTATGTGACACCATATAGGTGTGCTCCTTTCCTGCCACCCACCTTTTCCTCATTCTGTGCCAGGCATCTAAACCTTTACGCACTAAAGGATTGACCATGTCAACAGCTATGAAAGCTCTATGCCCCTCCAGTTCCAAGTATGCCAAAAGCTTCACAGGCAACACATGTTTCTCTAAATCTACCCAGCTCGCACTATCCTTCCACTCCACCCAATCCTGAACTTAACAGGCTTGGATAGCCAGGAAGAAAAAAGTATTCACCCTAGTAATGTAGATTCTTCTTAGGGCGAGTAGTTTTTTTCTTCAAACAACATGAATCCATCAATGATGCTTTACAATAAGCAGACTCTCTAGCAGTACTTTGGAAGGATGGGTCCAGAACCTATTTAAAACAAGCATTTGTCAATGCCGGATGTTTGGTATAGAAGCCTTGGGGTACTAGATGCATGCACAAAATCACCTTTTGGGACAGATTTGCCTAATTTCACTGCAATTGTTCATGGGGGGGGGGGGTGTCCCAAAAAAGACCTGTTGAAAATGTTGGGAAAAAATATGCAAAAATGGGTGAGTTATGCCACTAAGTTCAAAACCACATTGAAATACATTGAAGCACATACCTGATTTCTCAATTCGCAGTCCCGCTTTGAAGAGTGAAGACATGTCTGCGGTGAACAGAGGATTACAGTGTTGGACCCCTAGTGGATAAGTAAAGGCTTGGGGGTGTGTGGGTGGGTGATGAATGGGAGGGTCTGGTGGGGGGGACTAACAGTGCAACAGACATCGATAGACAGTTTTCTTGTTTGCAGGGTAAAAAAAAGCAAGAAAAGAAAACAAAAAAAACAATGAGGGAGCTATTCTTTATTTCACATGGTGACAGTGGCACTGGGGATTGGACACTCCCAGTGTCAGTGTTATTTTTTTGGTAGGTGGTGGGTAGAGATGTTGCAAAGTTTTATTCCGCCTGCGAATTCCCTGTGAAGTCTTTGACTTCGCCCCATGAAAAAATTAGCGAAATTGGCTTCTGATGACAAAACTTTGCTGGCCAACTTCGGAGTAAACATCGGCTTTTGCTACTAACTTCAAAGTTAATGAGAAACATGGTTTGTCACGATTCACTTTCTGCAGGTCACATGGGAGACTCCAGGCAGGCAGGAAGTGAATGTTTCAGTTTCATTTCGGCAGTTACAGCTGGTTGATCTAGAGCTAGTTGAGAAAGGCAGAGCCAGAGCAGGAGAGCTCAGTATGTTATAGTGTTTTTTACACAAAAACATCATTTAGTTTAGTAATTTAGTAGTACTTTATCTTTACTGTTCTGAGAAGCTTTGCCAGTGGTTAATCTTTATTTTTTTGTCAGTTTAGTTCATTTTGTTTGGACCAGGACTGCTGGTGCTGGCTTCTTGCTGGTGTTTACGCCACCGTAATGGGTGCCTGTTTTTCAGGTATATATGTTGCCCACCTGTGCCGAGGTGACTACCCTTCTTACCCCTACTGACTCTGGTTTGACAAAGTTGGCAAATTGCCACTGTCCCGTCATGTGGGTCCAATACATAAAAATCCCACACTCGGGATTTATTTGGCCTTGTTTTTACATGGTGCCATACTGAATGAGATACCAAAGTAGAGGGTGTGGGCTTTGTACTTTTTGTGATGACCGCAGACAGTGGAGAAGGGGTGACGTAGTGCAAGGGGGGCCTATGTGGTTGTGACGGTGCTGACAACAGTAAACGCAACATCTGCATCCTTAACACCCTTTGGTCTTTTCTTTTCATTTCTGGCTCCCACAAGGGATCAGTGTCCGAAACATAATCGTCATCATCGTCACTGATAAAAACACAGCTGTCCTCCTTGTTCCCCACTGGTCTGTCCTCCTCAATAGCTACAGGCTCGGTGATGCACACCTCCTCCTCATTCTCAACCACTTTCTCTACATGTCCCACCTCACCCTCACCCACTGACAGTGGGCACACTCTGTCCGGCTACTCCAAGCCAGCAGCACCAACAGCACCTGTTCCAAAGTGCACACCACCAACCACCTCTGTGACCACGGTTTCTTTTTGGGTGGTGCTGCTGTTTCCCGTGTCACTTAACACATCCATCAACATGGCTGCCACAGATGTGACAGAGAAACATTTAGAGGCAGAAATGCCAGCGCCATTGGCAAATACATTGGTGCTACTGTTACTGCCTGCCACAGACTCATCAGAATACTGTGTCTTTGCTCCCACTGACACTTTTTGTGTAGCTGCACCACTGTTAGGGACCATAAACTGGGAAATATTCTTTTTGAGCTCTCCATGACCACGACCTCTCTCTTTATTAGGCTCCCATTACCTCTCCCTCTCTCTCTTTATTATTTTATTTATTTATTTATTCATTCAGTCATTCAGTCTCTGAGTACAATTCCTTTGAGTGCTAGGTGCTCATTTACAAAGTTTCCAAAACAGCAAAGTACATACTTTAATTATCTAGAATTAATAACTTTAGTAGTGGAAAAGAAAGGAGTGGGGGGTAATAAGAAGAAGAAGAAGAGGGGTAAGTAATGAAGGCTTGTCAGTAGGAGTCTGAAGAGTGGCAGGTGTGGGTAGTAGGTAGGTAGGAGGGGAGGTGGTGGGGTGGGAGAGTGGGGGGAGGGTAGGAGGACATAGCAAGGGTTGGAAAGGTAAAGCTCTGGGGTAGGAAAGAGGGAACTGGAGTGTGCACAGGTGGTAGTATCATTAGGTGAAGCAGTCGCAGGAACTATTTGTCATAAGATGCTGATGGAGCCTGTGCTTGAAGGGACCTAATCTTGGTATGGATAGGATTTCATTGGGAAGTACATTGAAACCAAATGGGGCTCTGTAAGCAAATGACCGCTGCTCTTGAGATGTCCTGCACCTAGGAATCTTCAGAGATTGATGGGCTGAGCTTCGGGTGTGCTAGGAGCTGGAGTGAGGGCTAAGGAGGTTCGCAGTTCCAGAGGGCAAAAGGCAGAGAAGTGCTTTTTTAGCTAACAGGTATGTTTGGTACTGTATCCTTCCGCTTAGTTGAAGCCACCCAGATTGGGAGTATAGGTCACATGTGTGGGTAAGGCATGCAGCACCAGTGAGGAGTCTGCATGCCATTTTTAGTGCAATGGATATTCTTCGGAGTGAAGAAGTAGTAGCGGCACCATAGATAACAAAGCCATAGTCGACAGTAGGTAAGACAGAGCTGATAATTGCAGTTTTGAGGGTGTCAAGCAGTGTTTATGTCTGTAGAGCAGACCAATCTTGATGTTGACAGCCCGGGCAACGTTATCAATGTGCTGAGCATAAGAAAGTGAGCTGTCCAGGGTTACTCCCAGATACTTAAAGTGTAGGATTTGTTACAGAGGTACTCCCATGCAGTTTTGGATTGTAAGCGGTTGAGATTTGTGCTTGCTATGGGTGCCTCTGAACAGCATAACTTTAGTTTTTTTGTAGTTCAGGATCAATTTGTGAGCGCTGAACCAGTCCTCAGCTTCTACAAAACTATGCTGTAGTTGGCATTCCAGTTGCTGTCGGTCAGGATTACTAGTAAAAATGACAGCATCGTCCACATACAGTAGCATCTGTTGGTGGCAGGCCTGTGGTAGGTTGTTCAGGAAGATGCTGAAAAATAAAGGCCCTAAAATAGAGCCCTGTGGTAAACCTGAGCAGACGGGTAGTTTGACCGAGGTGACATCTGCAATCTTCACCTGTTGGGATCGACCATCCAGGTAACTCTTGAACCAATCTACTGTGTCAGAGGTGAGACCTATGGGCTATGACCTAGGCTCTCCATGACCTCTCTCTTTATTAGGCTCTCCACGACCTCTCTCTTTATTAGGCTCTCCACAACCTCTCTCTTTATTAGGCTCTCCACGACCTCTCTCTTTATTAGGCTCTCCACGACCTCTCTATTAGGCTCTCCATGACATCTCTCTTTATTAGACTCCCCATGACCTCTCTCTTTATTAGGCTCTCTGCAACCTCTCTCTATTAGGATCTCCACGACATCTCTCTCTTTACTAGGCTCTCCACAACCGCTCTCTTTATTTGGCTCTCCATGACCTCTCTCTTTATTAGACTCTCCACAACCTCTCTCTTTATTAGGCTCTCCACAACCTCTCCCTTTATTTGAACTTTTCTTCCCAGTCATTTTTCTGTGCTTTAGTAAGGTAACAAACAGCTACCACTTAATATGATCAATACGCTGTTTGTGGAGGGATTTGTTTGGTATAGTCAACGAGCGCAGGGATATATTCGGAACTTAACTGTGACACAAGACACCAACAATAAATGAGTCTTGTTGTCAGTGCACAGTCAGAGAGGAATTTTTTAAACTAGAAAACTGTGACAGAAAGGGCACAACAAACACAATTGTTAATGACAAATCAGGGCTGGGATTTGTTTCAGAAAAAACTGCTGTTCAACATGGGACACAACAATCAGTTATTAAGACTGTTAATGGTCAGTCAGGACAGGGATGTTTTGGTAAGAAGTGTAAGTTGGTAATAAATTACCTTTCTCAGGTTCTTGGTGGAATGGCACAAAGGAAGAGACAACAGACAAGTGGTGCACATGTAATAAATGAAACTTATTACAGGTACTACCAACAGTGAATACACTGGGAGAGCTTCCAGTTTTCCTTACCTAGGTAAATGCAGTCTCTCATCTCAGAGAAGCTATGTGCTACACAGGATCTTATACCCTGATAATTACTATAGCAACAGCTAAGGAAGATACATAAAGGCCCGAATATTCAGACTGCGCCAGGCTGAGGCGCAAGCCTGGGCGCTGCGCAACTTGGCTACGCAGGGGCATTGACAGGGTGATATTCAATGGAGCTGCGCCATGGCACAGCATCACTGAATATCGCACCCTGGCCACCCGCAGTGTGCATGGTGCAGTGGCACTGCGCCAGCGCAAGTGGCCAGAGTGGAGCAGGGGGGTGCGCTAGTGCAAATTCCGTTGTGCTAGGTGCAACAACCGTGATATTCAAAAGTGCACATGCAAATGGGGCCATAATGCATGCAAGGCACAAATAGGGCCATTTTCATGTCATTATGGCCCATTTGCATGCAGGTGCGCTGATCCCCGGCGACTTGCCCCTGGTGCTCTGCCAGGCTGCAGCCGTCAGGGACTGACGCCCCCTGCACATCGCGGAAAAGTGCCCCACTGCCCGATCGCGGGCATATGTAGAATAGCATACATGTCCAATATCCCTGGTGGTCCAGTGGACTGCTTCACACCTGATCGCGGGCATATGTTGTAAAGTAAATGAAACATCCTATATCCCTGGTGGTCCAGTGGACCGCTTCATGCCCAATCGCCGGCATATGTTGTAAAGTAAATGAAACGTCCTATATCCCTGGTGGTCCAGTGGACCGCTTCACACCCGATCGCGGGCATATGTTGTAAAGTAAATGAAATGTCCTATATCCCTGGTGGTCCAGTGGACCACTTGCAGCCCGATCGCGGGCATATGTTGTAAAATGAAATAAATGTCCTATATCCCTGGTGGTCCAGTGGACCGCTCGCAGCCTGATCATGGACATATGTATAAAAAAGGAGAGGTTCATATGTGAATGGATCCATTCACATATCTGGAATGTGTAGTATGGTACAGGTTGTATGCCCATCGGCTCACACTGTGGACCAGTGGGCGTACAGCCCTACCGTACAGTGTCACTCAGCGGGCGGTGGGGCGGCAGGTGGGTGGGGTGCTGCCGCCCACTGCTGACTGGGGAGCAGGGCAGTGGGGCTCAGTGGGTGGGTGGGAGGTGGGTACCACTGGACCACCAGGGATATGGACCTCTCCTTTTATACATATGCCCGCTGATGCTGACGAGTGAGTCCACTGGACCACCAGAGATGTAGGATGTTTATTTCATTTTACAACATATGCCCGTGATTGGGCGGAGTAGTCCACTGACCACCAGGATATAGGACACTTATTTATTTACAACTTATGCCCGCCGATCGGGCATGAAGCGTCCACTGACCACCAGGATATAGGGACATCATTTATTCAACATATGCCCCTGATCGGGTATGGGGGGTGCCATGAGGTGCAGCCGAGTTGGTGGCCACTCACAGGTGGTGCTGCCATGTTGCGCCCCTGCACACGGCAGCTCACCTGTGGGTGGCCAGCCATTGTTCCTTTTTTTTTTGGCTCACCTGTGTGCAGCGCAGGTAGAGGTTGCACATGCATGGGCTCAGCACATCCCGGGCTGAATATCGGGATGTGCGGAGTATGCATGGGCACACCCCCCCTACCTACACCCCATACATTACTGATGCGCACCACTGCATCGGGATTTGTGCCAGGCTCAATCCCCATTTGAATATAGCGCTGGGGTGCATCAGTGGATTGCGCATGGTGCAACACTGTTGCGCCATGCACAACCCTTCTGAATATCTAGGCCAAAAAGTGTATAAGTGGCCAAAAACAGGTGGCCTGAGTAACTGCCCTAACTAACATGAGAAGTTGCTTAGCTTGCATAGAAATCACACAAACAATGCAATCTCTATACATCCCCAAGGTCAGTTGCAATTACAGTGATGCACAAGTACTAAAGGTGGCACTATTGTCTTGCTTATTACAAAACAGTAAAAATAGAGTGGAAAACATCTCCCATGACTAAGATATACTGGTAAAACATAATGGAACATAATATGCATTAGTAAAATACAATAGAACACAGATCCTGACACTTATGCTTGTACAATAAGTGTCTCTGCCCCAAGGTTACTATATGTTCCTATATATATATATATATGTGTCACTGTCCGTGAGGTGGGGGTACAATCAGGGGTGCTGGACCATGGATAACATTCCCCCCCTTCTTGCCTTCAGAAGAAAAGGCAACAACCACAGGAAAGTAGTGGGATGGAGCTACAGAAGTCATTTACAAGCCAGAGGCAATGAGCCTTGTAAAGGAATTTGAGTTGTTCTCGGTGTTGTCTTAGAGCACGTCGCAAACAGCAAAGGGTTAGTATCAGAAAAACAATCAAAAATGCTTGAATAATAACAAAAGCTTTAAAAGTCAGTTCTAATCAAGTGTTGGATAGAGCAGTGCTTAAGTCACCATCATGAATAAGATCATTAAGAGCATCACCAGCCTTAGAAATATTATTGCTGATATAAATCAAATGCAAATCTTTTTCTAGCTAAAAGAGACTTTAAAGATAGTCAAAGGGTCAATGTGCACGTTACATACATGCAAATATTGAGACAAGGCAAGCAAGTATTGAGGATCGGTATCAATAACATCTGGTTCAGAGAGAGAGGAACAGGAGTAATTACTGTGTGACCAATTATTGTTTTCTGCTGTGGAGTAAAACAGAAGTTAGGAGTTGAAATATCACAAGTTTTGTCACCATAAGCAAAGGATTTATGATTTGTCACTGCACAATACTGCCCATCAGAATTGCAGGTAACTCTCACAGCTGGAACCCTCCATCACTATAGATATATCGGACAGGCAAAGGACTGGTTGGTGAGCCATGAAGTGAAGCGATGTACCTCTTCCAGGTAGCTTCAGGATGCAGCTGTTTTAGCATCAGGCGCTGAAGATGCTGCTTGCAAAGATTCAGATTTGTCATCCATGTCAGTCAGGTTGAATGGCAGATCATCACCCAAAGTGTAGGACCAATCAAGATGTTCTGGGGAGTAATTACAGACAGGTTTCACAATATTGAATACATCACAACGGCACAGATAGTAGTATCCCTTCTTGGCCTAACAGTTCATATGGAGCGCAACCCAGGCTTGAAGAACACAGTGGCAGACCAATAAAGAAGGTAAGTCAGTGCATTCTCAATAAATGCTGTCATCAAGATGTCCGATGGAATTAATAGCGGACAATTTGTCAAAGACAGATGTTTGTGGATCAAAGTGGGGTGATGGCACAGTAAAGGTAATAAACATATTGTCATGGATTGAGCAAGTCTTAATAAAGTAATAAGTTGCTTGATTGGGTTATCGTGAAACATACCCAAGATTTCTAGCAGTAGATATAGAAATGTTAACAGAATTTGCTAAACGTGTAGTAATACAGCCATTCTGTTTGCAGTGAGGACAATACCATTCAGCCATTCTCCTATCATGGATAAGATCTGGAATGCGTCCTGTTTCCAAGTCCCTGAAGAGATTGTTAACAGTGGCAATAACATATGTCCCATAGGCAGAGCATAAAAGTTCACGGGCAATATATTGCTTGTATGCCTCATTGTTATTTTGAAAAATCAGTTCATTAATCTTATTCTTAGTATCACTGAACCCTTTGGCAAGTTTCTGTATGTTGTATACAGTAAAACCTTCTTCTTTACTTAAATCATCTACACCGTGTAACAGTGGGGGTAGGATAGCATTTTTAACAGCTTGCTGAAATAAGTGTTTTAATTGCAATTATATCTGCTCTATTCCAAATAGACATTCCTGAACCAAAAAGGCCAGAGATGGTGCCTGCTGCACTGGTAACATCTGCAGTGTCATGCCTAGTTTATGCTCTAGCTTTAGCATTAGGTGCGGGTCTAAAAACTCCTACATGATCAGTGGTATGAGGTCCACTAACTGGATCATTAGTGCGGGTTTGGTAAGCAGCTACAATGTTTGTAATCTCAGTCATATTCCAATGTGTAAGATTGAAAATAACTTGGACATGCCTAAATTGTACATTATTAATCAAAGCTCCTGGAAGGGAAGTGGTGTTCAAACCACTAGGAGGACCAGCCTCTTGGGGAGGACAGTCAGTCATTTCTTCTTCGGTGGGTTGGACTACGGAAAGTAACAGAGCTTCAGTAGCTACATAGTTGTGAAGACAGAAAGCACATGACTCTTCAGGATTGAGATGGTCACAAAAGGCAGGATCTATTATGGCAGTAAGGTTGTAGCAACCAGTTTGTCTGTGAGAAGTTTGCCAAATAGAGAGTGTACCATTTGGTGAGATGCCTATGTTGGGCCATCCCTGGCAAGTACCTTTGGATAAACGAGCTACAGGAAGTGTATAACCATTAAGATCAGTTTCTCATTGTATCTGCAATGTGGATTTGTCTGGAGCTATTACCATGGCATTAAGGTAGGCATCTGAGCCTTCCTTAACAGTAATCATTTTGTTGGGTACATTAATATGGACTCCCACTAGGGCTGAGTGTTCAAGTCTGCTAAACAGATGTTGTACATGTTGTTTGTGTACAGTCGATAGGGGTTTGTTCTGAGAGTCAGTCAGAGAAAGTAGTCCTACTATGATGAGGAGGTGCAAGATAGCCATCTTGCCAGTGTACCTGAAAGAAACAGAAAAGGGTTATTAGTGAGGGGTATTATTCCACCCTAAGTGGGTTAGGAAAAGTAATTTTTGTCATCTTTGCACAAATTGAGCTAATTAGCATGGAACCACTTGTCGGTGGTCTGTTTTTGTTGTTGAACTCAGACCTGATAGACAGCAGGACTGAGTTTGTTGACAATGGGGTATGGGCCTTCCCATTTGCTGGCAAAGGAATGAGTTGGTTGTTTGTATTGGAGGAGCATAACTTGGTCTCCAACTTGCCAGTCAACTTCTTTGACATGCTTATGAAAATGGACTTTAGCTTGTTGAGCCTTACCCATTTGATTAGCAGAGAACAAGTATGTCTTCATGATATCCTCATGAAGCTTTTCAACATACTTGTCTACAGATACTCTATCTGCAGTAGGGGTGTGGAGATCAATAAACAGGTGCTCGGGTAATCTCATGGCTCTACCAGTCATAACCTCATAAGGTGTGCACTGGGTAGTTGCTGCAGGAGTGACCCTGATTGCTATCAGTAGTAGTGGCAAGAGGGAATTCCAATCCTTGGATTATCTTTCATGAATCTGCATAACATCTGTTTGATTCTTCTGTTTGCTCTTTCTACCTGGCCTGAGGATTGAGGATGGTAGGGGATATGGAATTTCCGATCTACTCCAAGCAGTTGGAGTGTCTGCTTCATCAGCTCAGCTGTAAAACTGGTTCCTTGGTCTGTGTCTACCTATAAGGGTAGGCCCCACCTGGAGAACAACTGATCCACCAGGATCTTGGCAGTTGTCTTTGCCATGCTATTTTTAGTGGGGAATGCCTCCATCCACTTAGAAAACAAATCTGTGACAACAAGTGCATACTTGTTGTTCTTGCTTGAGTTAGTCAAGGGGCCAATGAAATTGATTTGTATTACATTCTATGGTCCAGTTTGCCTTTTTTGGCAACAATTTGATGTTTCTCTTCACTGAAATTGGGTTATTTTGGGCACACATTATGCAGTTGTCCACAGAGTGCTGTACATTTTTGCCATGCCGGGCTACCAGGCGACAGTTTTGAGTCTCTGGAGGGTATTGTCTGCCACCTGGTGTCCACCAGTGGGGGTATCATGAATCATATGGATGAATTCAGTTCACGAAAATTGTGGAGCAACCCACAGTTTGTCACCTGTAGCCTCTTTCCGATACCAGATAAGCTTCTGATCACTAGACTAGTGTATGTTGTCAGAGTGTCTCTTGTATGGACTACCAACAGCTAGTTCCTGTTCAATTCCTCTGTCTAGGAATTTGAACACATCTTTTAGTTCTATGTCAGATTTCTGTGCAGCAGACAGGTCCAGTGGCGGTTCTGGTACTGGTTTCTGCCTGGTGTTAGCGGCTAAGAAAATAGCTGCCACAGCTATTGGGTGAGTCATTGTCCATGTCCCCCCCCCCCAAGTACCTGCTTTGGCAAGTGAGTCCACTCAATCATTGAATTCATGGTAAGGGTCAGATTTACAGTGAGTCTTTACCTTGTGGATGTACAGTTTGTGAGTAAACTGTTGTGTCAGGGTGTGTATATACACAAACAGATCCCTGTATTTGACAGGTGTGCCATCAGAGAAAGTAAAGTTATTTTTCTCCCAGAATGGTAAAAACTCAGTAAGGGAAGAGCAGACCCAATTAGAGTCTGCAGAGATGATGGCATCCTTATCAACATGGAGCATGACCTCTAAAGCATAGGCCACAGCTGCCAATTCGGCATACTGTGAGGAGATTACAGTGCACTTCCTAGAAATGAACCTGAAATCGCCATCTTGATCTAATATGGGCCTCCCAAATCCTGCTACCTGCTCTCCATCCACATAGGAGGTGGAGCTGTCTGTAAAGATGTGATACATGCTGGTATCTTTTAGCACATCTGGTGTAGCCAGTAAGAATAGTCCCAGCTCAGGTAAATCAGGGGGTTGGAGTGCACAGTCATGGGGCTTACCTGTGTAGAGTAGGCCATGGGCCAAGATGGATGGTATTTCTGCAGGTAGTACTTTGATGTACCTGTCTTGAAAAAGCAAAGACCACTGGGTAAGTCTGGTGTTGGAAACTGAACCATTTTTTACTTTGTCAGAAAGCAAGAAGTTGGTTGGGGTGTGATAGGTATGCAAGATGATAGGTGCATACCCATTGATGTACATGAAATGTTTGACAGAAGGTTGTCAGAAGTGTCCTTTCTCAGAGACTATACTTTCTCTCTGCTGGGGACAGCATCTGAGATGCATAGGCAATGGGTCTGAAGTACCCATTGTATTTTTGTGCCAGCACTGCAGACATGGCCACATCAAATGTGGCAGTTTCCAAATGGAATGGGAGATTTGGGTTGGGATTGATAAGTGCTGGGGCTGAGGCTAAGGCCTGTTTGAACTGAGTTACAGCTTCAGTATGAGTGGGGCCTCATGTCCATGGGAAACCCTTTTTCAGAAGTTCATACAAGGAAGCAGCCTTCAAGGCAAAGTCAGGGATACAATCCCTGGAGTAGTTTATCACTTCTAAAAAGCATCTGAGTGTTGCCAAGCTAGTAGGAAGTGGCAGATCTTGCAAGCCCTGGATCTTCTTGACAGCTGGGCTTCTGCCTTGGTCTGTGATACATAGGCCAAGGAAGATTACCTGTTTTTCACAGAATTGTGCCTTAGAGGGGTTGCACTTGAAGCCTGCTCTCTTGATGAGAGACAGAAGTTCATCTAGAAGAGCCAAATGATCTTTTTACGTGGTGGTTGCTAAAAGCAAGTCATCCATGTACTGTAGAAGACACTGGGGTGTGGAGAATTCCTGCAGGGCATCCATCATGTGGAGATGGAAGAGAGCAGAGCTGTTGTGAAAGCCCTGGGGAAGGCAGGACCAGGTGTATTGGCATCCATCAAAGGTGAAAGCAAATTTATATTGGCTTTCCTGTGCTAATGGGAGTGACCAGAACCCATTAGAGATGGCAAGAGCTGTGAACCACTTTTTGTCAGGTGTCAACAGCTTGAGCACATCAGATGCTGATGCTACTGCTGGGGCGCAACTGGGGTAACTTGATTAAGTTTCCTGTAATCAATTGTGAGTCTCCAAGCTCCATTTTGCTTTTTCACAGGCCAAATAGGCAAATTAACAGTGGAGACACAGGTCCTAATCACTCCTTGCTGCAGCAGTGATTGGATGGTCTCCCTCAGTGATGGCAAGGCTTCGGCAGGGAATGGGTACTGCTTCTGCCTCGCAGGGTCAGGCCCTGTGATTTCAATGGTAGTGTGCATCCTACCACAGTCATTCTTGTTGGTAGCAAACATGTCAAGGTGTTTTTGCAGCAAGGTGCAAGTTCAGAAAACAAGTCAGGACTTTTGAACAAAGCCATGACGTCATACTCCTTGTTGTTATGGTAGATAGCCGCCACCATATGCAAGTCTGGAATGGTGACTGTGACACTTGGACAGCTGATTCTGATCACTGTATCATTTTTTGTAATATAAAAAATGGGTTATGGACTGTGTCTCTTGAGAAATGCTGAAACAGCATGTGAGATCAGACACACACACACACACACACACAGGTTTTAGATACAAGGTGTTACCTGGAAGACCAGAAGCTAATTACGGACTTTAAGTTAATTATAGCTGTAGTTGCTAGAGGGAAATCATAAACATTTATGACGTTCAGAGGAAACACAGTTAAATTTTCACATGGTGATACAAAGCATGCTACACCTCCATGAGATCTGGCAGAAGGACATAAATGCTTTGATGTCTGTGTGAGAGAGGATACTGCTTAAAGATCAAAGAACTGTCATTTGAGAAAGAAAATGAGTTATGCTGAGGTTACAGAATGTAATACTTTGAAAAGACATCCGGTTTTTGTATAGATATATTGTTTTATATATATTCTGACAGGGGGGAGCTAGGTGACCTCATGCAAAGAGGTGGGCAAAGCCAGCTTTTAGACAATATTCTGTTTTACTTCAGAGACACACTTTTATCTAGATTCTGACAAAGAAACATCTTTGAGCACTTTAAGCAGGTATTTAGACAGCAAGACAAATCTAAGTACTGTAGTAGGAATTGCACTGTTAAAACATTGTTCTTTTAAAAGATTGTATGGTTCTTGTGATAATAGTTCTGTATTTTATGTTTTACGTATTTTTTATCTCATTTAGTAAAACTCTATTTTTAGAGCCTACTTGGTCTGTCTTTAATTTCTTTTCTTTTACAAGTGGAGTATATATGGTTAAAGCAGATACTGTACATAAGCTTGAATGGTGATACCAAACTGGAAAAAGGTAAGTGTTTTAAATCTGATATCTTTTATTACAGTTTTTAAAGGTTCATTTCTGTACACCTGGTTAGGTGCCCATAGGCAAAGATAACTGGCCCCCCGAAAACAGAATTATCTGAGCCTGTACATTGGGTACGCTAACAAGAGGTTCACAGTTTGAATCCCTGCAAGACTTGAGAATAAAGGTTGATTCGAATCCACAAAACAGTCAGGAGAGTTACTCTGTTTCTGTTAACTGTTCACAAAACTGCACTCAGAGGTTGGCAGTTTGGGAGAAGAGGGCTGACCTGCTGAGTGGGTTTGTGACAGATTGGTTGGCAGCGGTGGCATACTTTTGGTATCACAAGATTTTATTGTTCAGCATGTTAGCTTGAGACCATCAGCTCACTTGCAAAGAAAGAAAAAGGCAGAGTTTAATTTTAGAAATGGAAACAGAACTATATCACTTGGCATACAGTCAAGTTCCTACCCATTTAATTTTTTTCCCTAAAGTGCAAGTCAGAGTAGCAGTAGTGAGGGAAGATTGCTTCCAATGACAGCAAGCACACTGTAGACTACTTAAGGCAGTTGTGTGGGGACAGAGGAGTCCCGTTCAAGGTGAAAACCAGCAAGCAGAACCTCAAAGATGCCCTGATGGTAGCAGAATCCCAGAGCAGTGAGTCACAGACTGTGACTGAAAAGGACCAGACCTCAAGTGTGGCAGGGCTAGTGGCCAGTGCAGTGTCCAGATCCGATGAGGAGGGCAACAGGGCCACTGTCAGCAAAGGGCCACAGCAGCAGGGGAAGGTCACCAGTAACTTGGATCCAGAAGTACTCAGGCTGCAAATTGAGTTGTGCAGAACGGAGCTGGAGTTCCAGAGGGAGAGGGAGTGGGAACAGCGAGATGCAGACCGTGAGGATCATGAGCACCAGTGAGCTGCAGAGGAGAAGAGAGAGTGAGAATGCCAAGACACAGACCATGAGGAGCAGGAGCACCAGAGACAACATGAACTGGAGAAGCTATGACTCTGACCAGTGGCACCAGAGCAGGTAAATGGCTTGGGTTTAACTGGGACTACAGGACTGGGTTACAAATTGAATTCCAAATTAATAGCCAAATTTAACAAGGGCAAGAATATGGCTGCCTTTTTAAATTCTTTTGAAGAAAGTTTGTATTCAGGCTAAAATTTCTAGAGAGTCCTGGAACTTCCAGCTATCCCCACTACTTACCGGGAAAGCTTGGGATGCATTGGGTCAAATGGACAATGAGGACAGTAATGATTACAGCAAACTAAAAGCTGCACTGTTAAAAAAGGTTGAATTAACTGCTGAATCATAAAGAGCTAAATTCCATAAGCTCAGGAGAAGCCCTAATATGAGCTACGAGGAGCTAGCCACGAAACAATGTCAGTTTTTAAAACATTGGTGGGAAGGAATTGAGGCAAACTCTGTTGATAAAATTGAAAATGTGATTTTGTTAGAACAGTTTTATTGGACATGCCCAGCAGAGCTGAAAACCCGGCTAGAGGACCAAGATCTCAAAACAGTACAAGAGGCTGCAGAACTCTCTGACCACTATGCCAAGAGCAGACCTGCTCTGAGAGTGAATGAGGCAGGTGTGGCAGAGCAGAAAGGGAAAAGCATGCCTTTAGGGCAGTTAAAACCCTCACTGCCTCCACCAAAACCAGTTAGCCCCAGGTTTCAGAGAAAAGATTTCTCTGAGAGAAGAAATGAATGTTGGTTGTGTAAAGAAACTGGGCATATTGCCAGACAGTGTCCCAAAAAGGCGAGCAATACACAACAGGGTGCTAGAAAGGAAGTGGGTTGTTTGTGTGTCCCTGGAAGTTTGCCAGTGACCATGAGGGAACACATGCACCCAGTCATGGTGCATGGTGTACAGACGCAAGGGTTAAGGGACACAGGGGCATCCCTGACCTTGGTAAAGGGGGATCTGGTACAGCCTGGTCAGCTTATACCCAATAAATATGTCACTGTACAGGACTTTGTGGGTGGGGAGAAAACATTGCCCCTCACTAGTGTTCTCTCTCTTAGACTGGGGTGAAACAGGGGGAACTGTGCAACAGGTGGCTATAGCTAAAATGTTAGCAGTGGATGTCTCAAACAAGGGATGGTATGTGCAGTTACCCATAGCCAAGTGGCAAGGGAAAATTGTAGTTCCCTGAACCCCACAGAAGCCATTGTGGAAACCACTGAGAGGCTGGTTCCTCAGCCTGTGTCTTCAGATGGAGAGACTAATGAAAAGGAGGTAGAAATTTCCCCAGTAGCAAGTAACCACACAGCTATGGAGGGTTACTCCGAAGAGGGAGGGGTGACCCATTGTCAGAGGGTTGGGATTGACAGTGATCCTGAGTGCCCTGATGCTAGTGCTAAGGACCCTAGTTTAGCGACTGAAGGAGACCTGTCCCATGCCTTGGGAATGTCAGTGGCTCAGTAGGTGGCATACTCGCCTCTAAGGCTGGGAGATCAGAGGGCTGTGGGTTCAGTTCCCACATCTGGCACTTGGGTTAATATCCCAGTACTGACACTGTAGTGCAGCGTGAGACGGGTGCTGCACTTCTGAGGTGCCGTCTTTTGGATGAGACGTTAAACTGAGGTCCCATCTGCTTGGACTGGTGGTAGTTCAGGTGGATGTTAAAGGTCCCATGGCACTTATCGAAAAGAGTAGAGAAATTTCCCCGGTGTCCTGGCCAAATTTCCCTCATTCAGTAAAAATACCACCAACAGCTTAATCTGGTTCAAGGTCAGTTGCCATTCATCTGTATCACCCTCCCCCGGGTCGTGCCTGAAAATAGGCAAGATTTGTCTAGTGCACTTACCCGGTCAACAAAAAACAAATAAATAAATAAAATAAATAAATGTGTGAGGGGTTTGCAGCTGCTCAGAGAAGTGACCCTAGTTTTGAGAAGCTGCGGGCTTGGGCAGACTCAGACAGTGCACAGGGAGGTGACGGCAGACGTAAGGTTTATTGGGAAAATGAACTTATGTGTACTCAGGCAGTACAGACAGAGAGAGGGGTGCTAGGCAGACAGATTGTTGTTCCCCAAGGGTATCGCAAGCAGTTGCTCAAGACTGCACATGATATTCCCTTGTCAGGTCATCTGGGAATCATGTGCACAATGCAGCAGTTGGCACAGAATTTCTACTGGCCTAACTTCACCCAGCAGGTGAAGGAGTATTGCAGGTCTTGTCACCGATGCTAAGAAATAGGGAAGGTGGTCAAGAAAACTCAAGCTGCCCTGATTCCATTGCCCATAGTAGAGGAGCCATTCCAGATGGTGGGAATGGATATTGTGGGGCCTTTAAATACCCCCAGCTCCTCAGGGAAGAGATTCATCCTGACTGTGGTGGATTATGCCACCCGGTACCCAGAGGCAGTCACCCTATCCTCACTGAGGACAGACAAAGTGGCAGATGCCTTACTTGGGATTTTCTCCAGTGTTGGGTTTCTGCAGGAGGTAATCACCAGTCGAGGGGGTTCCTTCATGTCAGACCTGATGAAATGTTTATGGGAGAAGTGTGGGGTGATGCAGAGATGCACGACACCATATCATTCACAAGCCAATGGGCTTGTGGAAAGATTCAATGGTACCCTAAGATCAATGCTCCAGATGTTTGCTGAAAAGCATGGGAGGGACTGGAAGAAATACCTTCCCCACCTGTTGTTTGCATACAGGGAGGTGCCCCAAGAGTCGACAGGATTTTCCCCCTTCGAACTCTTATATGGACGCTGAGTACATGGGCCCCTAGACTTGATCCAGGAGGACTGGAAAGGCAAGCACGCCACCCAGGGAACTCCCATTGTGGATTACGTCCTTAGGTTTAGGGAAAGACTGAAGGAGCTTTTGGGGACAGCCCAGAGCAACCTGGCAGCTGCCCAACAGAAACAAAAAGTGTGGTATGATCGCAGAGCCAGAGCTTGCTCATACATGGTGGGTCAGGAAGTCATGGTCCTTATTCCAGTCCAGAAAGACAAGCTGCAGGCTGAGTGGGCAGGACCGTACAAAGTGGTTAGGAAGGTAAATGATGTGAACTACATTGTGGAGTTACCTGACCAAAGACATACCAAAAGGATGTACCATGTCAGCATGATGAAGCCATATGCAAATAGGGCTGACATGGTGTTTGCAGTGTGAAGTCATGGGGAAGGGACGGACGAAGGAGACCCCTTCTGGACTTGCTGGAAGAAAGTAAGTGGGAGTCCTCTGTGGAGGCAATTCAATTGTCTCCCCAGCTGGCCCTGGACCAGATCCAGAAAGTAATGGAGGTTTTAGCAGACTTTGTCCCATTGTTTAACACCAAGCCTGGACTAATCCCCTTAGCGACTCACGATGTGGAGACATGGACACAGTCACCCATATGGCAGACAGCATATCAGGTGTCAGAGGCTGTCCAAAAGGACATTGGGGGGAAGTGGAGGAGATGCTGGATTTGGGGGTAATCCAGAGATCCCACAGCCCCTGGGCTTTACCTGTAGTCTTTGTGTCTAAGCCAGATGGTGCTACTCATTTTTATGTGGACTATCGTGGACTGAATGCAGTCACAAAGTCAGACGCCCACCCGGTGCCCTGGATGGACGAACGCCTGGACAAGTTGGGAGGGGCGATCTACCTTACGACCATTGACCTGACAAAGGGGTATTGGCAGGTAGAGTTGACAGACAAAACTAGGGAGAGGTCAGCCTTCATCACTCTGATAGGCTTATTTGAGTTTAAAGTAATGCCTTTTGGAATGAAGAACAGCCCGGCAACTTTCCACAGGTTGGTGAACCAGGTGTTAAATGGTGCTGAGGAGTACACTGTGGCATACCTAGATGACATTACCATCTTTAGTACCAGCTGGGAGGGACACCTATCCCACCTTAGGGAAGTGCTGGGCAGGATACAGAGGGCCGGGCTCACTGTCAAAGCTGGGAAGTGCCAGGTGGCCATGGGAAAAGTGGCATTCCTTGGGCATGTGGTAGGCCAGGGACAACTCCACCCTAGCCAAATAAAAATAGAAGGAATCCAGGTGTGGACCAGACCAGAAACACAGAAGCAGGTGAGGAGTTTTCTAGGGACAGCAGGGTACTACAGGAAATTTGTACCCAATTACAGTGCCCTGGCTGCTCCCCTATCTGACCTGACAAAGAAAAGGATGCCCAAGAAAATTACCTGGTGCCCAGCCTGTGAGGAAGCCTTTTTCAAACTAAAGGAGGCACTATGCAGTGCTCCTGTTTTGACAAGTCCTGACCATAGCAAAACCTTTATAGTTTAGACTGATGCCTCAGACATGGGTATTGGGGCAGTACTGAGTCAGACATCCAGCCAAGGGAAAGATCACCCGGTAGTGTACCTGAGTAAAAAGTTACTTCCCAGGGAGCATGCATACTCCACAGTGGAAAAGGAGTGTCTTGCCATAGTGTGGGCCCTAAAGAAATTAGAACCATACTTATATAGGCAGCATTTTGTGGTGCAGCCTGACCACAACCCCCTGGTTTGGCTAACGCAGATGGGAAAGAACAATGGTAGATTACTAAGATGGAGTTTTGCTTTGCAAGGGCATGATATGACAATCATACATAAGGCTGGAGCCAAAAATCAGAACTCAGATGGACTGTCTAGGGTCTATGAGGAGTGAACTGATTTGGGAAGCTCATCCCATGCAGGGGATAGAGCCAGCAAATTCAGTCTAGGTGGGGAGGAATTGTGACACTTGGACAGCTGATTCTGATCACTACATCATTTTTTGTAATATAAAAATAGGTTATGGACTGTCTCTCTTGAGAAATGCTGAAACAGCATGTGAGATCACACACACACACACACACACACATTTTAGATACAAGGTGTTACCTGGAAGGCCATAAGCTAATTACAGACTTTAACTATATTAATTATTTATTTATTTAATTCTAGGACTACAAGTACCTTTGAGCCAAGGCTGTTTTACAAAGGTTCCACATTAGTGAGTACAGTCTTAGAGTTACAATTTCAGTATGGAGCAATCAACAAAGAAAGGTTACAGCATGTTATTACAAGGGTTTCTTACATGAGAACAAATGAAAGTAGGTACATAGAGGTTAAGTGAGATGTGGGGTGGATACAGAGAAGCAGGAGGGACTAGAGAGATGGGGGTATGAGAGGGGGGGTGGAGAGACAGGGGCTGGAGTGGAGTAGCCTGAGGGCTTTGTCAAGAGGTAGATTGTGGAAGAGCATAAGTTGGGCAGTGGTGACAGAAGTGCTGGGTGGTGTGGCAAAAGGCAGACAGTGGAGAGAAAGAGAGGAAAAAAAAGAACCTAGGCTGCCTGGAGGGGAGTAACAACGATTAGTCATGGCAGTCACAAGTGCTGGAGGCAGGAAGAGCAAGGTGGAACTAGGTCATGAAGGCACCCATCAGCTGCCTGGAGTGAGTGAAGTGATTAGTCATAGCAGTCACAGGAACTGGAGGCAGGAAGAGTGAGGCAGAGCTTGGTCTTGAAAGCACCCATAGTTGGTAGGGCTGAGATGTCGCTACTAAGACTATTTAGCCAGCTGGGAGTCCTATATGCAAGGGACCTTTGACCTTGGGAAGTGCGACAGTGTGGGATTTGCAGGAGTTGTAATTATAGCTGTAGTTGCTAGAGGGAAATCATAAATGTTTATGACGTCCAGAGGAAACTGTTAAATTTTCACATGGTGATACAAAGCATGTTACACCTCTGTGAGATCTGGCAGAAAGACATAAATGCTTTGATGTCTGTGTGAGATAGGATACGGCTTAAAGATCAAAGAAATGTCATTTGAAAACAAAAAGAGTTATGCTGAGGCTACAGAATTTAATACTTTGAAGAGACATCCAGTTTTTGTATAGATATATATTTTTATATATATTCTGACAGGGAGGAGCTAGGCGACCTCATGCAAAGAGGCGGGCAAAGCCAGCATTTAGACAATATTCTGTTTTACTTCAGAGAGGAAACAGTTACATTTTCACATGGTGATACAAAGCATGTTACACCTCTGTGAGATCTGGCAGAAAGACATATATGCTTTGATGTCTGTGTGAGATAGGATACGGCTTAAAGATCAAAGAAATGTCATTTGAAAAAAAAATGAGTTACGCTGAGGTTACAGAATTTAATACTTTGAAGAGACATCCGATTTTTATATAGATATATATTTTTATATATATTCTGACTGGGAGGAGCTAGGTGACCTCATGCAAAGAGGTGGGCAAAGCCAGCATTAGACAATATTCTGTTTTACTTCAGAGACACACTTTTATCTAGACTCTGACAAAGAAAAATCTTTGAGCACTTTAAGCAGGTATTTAGAGAGAGAGAGACAAATCTAAGTACTGTAGTAGGAATTGCACTGTTAAAACATTGTTCTTTTAAAAGATTGTATGGTTCTTGTGATAATAGTTCTGTATTTTATGTTTTACATATTTGTTATCTGTTTTAGTAAAACTCTATTTTTTAGAGCCTACTTGGTCTGTCTTTGATTTCTTTTTTTTTTTTACAAGTGGAGTATATATGGTTAAAGCAGACACTGCACATAAGCTTGAATGGTGATACCAAACTGGAAAAAGGTAAGTGTTTTAAATTTGAGGTCTTTTGTTACAGTTTTTAAGGTTTCATTTCTGTACACCTGGTTAGGTGCCCATAGGCAAAGATATCTGGCCCCCCGAAGACAGAATTATCTGAGCCTATACATTGGGTATGCTAACAAGAGGTTCACAGTTTGAATCCCTGCAAGACTTGAGACCAAAGGTTGATTTGAATCCACAAAACAAAAAGGAGGGTTACCCTGTTTCTGTTAACTGTTCACAAGATTGTACTCAGAGGTTGGCACTTTGGGAGTAGAGGGCTGACCTGTTGAGTGGGTTTGTGACAGTGACAGCATGACATTGTCTTTTGATCTGAAGGAGTAGCCTGTTGGCTAGGTCCACTACACAACCGTGCAGTGCTAGGAAGTCAATTCCCAATATGCTGGGGTGATAATGTAATACCATGAGGTCAAAAGCAAAATCAGTTCTGAGGTGGCCTACCACCGCAGGTAGAGGAACATATTGGTAGGTGTGTAGCTGGGTCCCATCTATATCCTGTGCACTGGTCTTCCAGCCAATATACCAGTCAGATGAGACTGGGTCCTCATCATGGAGGACTGACATGGCTGCTCCAGTATCCAGAAGCATGGTAAGTTGGTGTCCTCGGACCGTGGCCTTTACACAAGGCCATCTGTTTGTGTTAACAAGCAAGTCACTCACAATCCAGACTGGGGCCTGTAATTGTCAATTGGTTTTCAGAATCATAATCGTCATCCTGTTCCTGGAATCTGAGGCCTGCAAGATCTTTCAAGGCCTCCTGTATGTCTTGCACAGAATACAAATGTACCTGTGATGTCACAGGTGCAACAGTGGCCTGCTCGGATGGTTCTTCCTTAGTCGATGCATTGGTCTGGCCAGTAACCGGTGCCATGAAAGGATTCTTCCCTCGGCTGTTCATTTGTTCAGCAGCTGAGGCCAGGAAAGGATTCCCCTGACCGCATGGTTGTCCAGCGTCCAGAGCAAAGGCTGCTATGGTTTGTATAGGCTTAGCCACTCTTTCAGCATGGATCTCCTCCAGTAGTTTGCAGAGGGTCTCATTTTCATCTTTGAGACTTTGATAGCTAGGACCATTATGGTTCCGGCCATGCTGTTGGGCATTTGGATTTTTCCAGTTGCTTCTGTCTCTGTTCCTGTTATTTTTATAATTCCAGATCCCCCTTGTGCGACTGCTTGTCGTCAGAAGGTGTGTCAGTTTTCTGGTTGTTACCCTCCACGGTGTAGTAGGTAGGTGTATCGGGGTGGGCTGTACTTCAGCCACTTGTACTGTGGCAACCTTGTTGGTTTTGCCGGAAGCAAGGTTACGGAGGTAAATCTGTTAGGCATGCTCCATTTTCATGAGAATATTCGCAAAGGAGTTGGTACTTGGGTAAACATTGAGTTCAACCTTTTCCCACAAGGCCGGAGTCATGTTTCGGATGTACAAATCCTTGTACTCAGATTGGTTTTGGTCTGCAAGTTCCCCAGCTAGGCTTTTGCCAGTGTAGTATGTGAGCCATAACCTTTAATGGTAGGCCGAGGGGCTTTCTTTCACATTCTGCTTAACCTTGTAGGCCAAGAAAACTCCCATGATGCCCGGAGAGTTAGCGGCTATGAGGGCTGCAGTGATATCGTCATAGACAAGGGTGTTGGAGTTGCGTACTGTCTCTGGGAGTTTGACCCAGAGGGTAGGGTCAATTGTCTGTCGCAAGACTTGAAAATCATACTCGAGTTGGGGAGAAAGCTTCTCACAGAGGTAGTGTACCTTCTCCAAATGGGAAAGGGAAAGGGAACATTGTTTAACCAGGAGTAGCACACTAAGCTGAGGCTTGTTTCTAGATGTGACCTGGGAGCACAAGGAAGTTAAGTGACTTGCTCAGGATCACACAGTATGCATCTAGGTGGCTGTGGGATTCAAACCCAGGTCTCCAGATCTGCAGCTCAGAGCCTTAACCCACTGCGCTATACTGCCTCCTAATGGCAACTTAGATTGTCAGTTGGGCCCATCTGTCCGCTACTTTGGGCAATTTGGCCGCATTGGTGACTGCCTTATATGCATGATCCTGACTGATGGCTTCTTTCAACAATTTGTCAGTTTGGTCCTGGATGGCTCTTCTTTGGTCCTCCAGTACAGTGATGTTATTGATAACTTCCTGAATTAGGCTGCAAACCTCTGGTGTGTCTCCCATGATTAGAGGAGCAAGGGAAGGCGCACTACAGAATACAGGCCCTCCGCCTGTGTCATGGGGGCTGCCATCTTGGCATTATACATGACTTCCGCCATGTTTGTGTAGACATGGCGATGCAGAGTGTGTGCCAATGTAGGCGCCATCTTGTGAATGGCTGGCAGAAGTTACACCACCACGGGGTTGGACTTATGGTGATGCAAGTGCCCTCATCATCAAAGTCAGAGTCGTCATCGCTGGATGACGTAATCTCAATGGGCGTATACTGAAACCCGTTCATGGCCTTAACAAGGCTGGCAAGAACCTCCTGTTGATGGTGCAGCTTTGCCATCTTTTCTCTACACTTTTTATGACAAACTCTTGCAATACCCTGCTCAATACCTTTCTCAGCCTCATGCTGCAACATTCTATATGTGGCGCCCAATTCGACGTTTTCCCTAAGTTCTCTCTCCAACTCATGATTCAATCTCTGATACTCCTCTTTTAACTCAGCATGCTCCTCTCTCAAACCCTTATTCGTATCACTCAAAATATCATTCAAATACGCTGTTTCTTATCACATTTCAACCTTTCACAGTCATCTCTCAACATACAAATTTCACGCTCAGTGTCTTGAGCAGTACAGTGCAACAGTTTGTTATCGGCATTGCGGAGTGACTGTGTCTCCTCCGCTAGTTTCTTTTCCTTTTTCTGTAACTGTGCCTGCAAGCCCATCTCTTTTTTTTAGAGTGGTGTTTTGCAGTTCAAGGGAGGCACACCTTGCTGTGAGACCCTCAACAGCGGTATATAGAGCCGCAACTAAAAGACTTTTAAGGTTGTATTTCTTGGTTGTTTGTTTGGACTCTACGTATTGGTCGGATATCCAGAGGAGGGCAACTAAAATGGTGCAGGGTCTGCACCGGAGGACATATGAAGAGAGACTTAAGGAGCTTAATATGTATAGCCTCGAGGAAAGGAGGGAGAGGGGGGACATGATAGAAACTTTCAAGTACCTCAAGGGAATCAACAAAGTCCAAGAGGGTAGCATCTTTCAAAAAAAGAGGTGTGCAAGAACAAGAGGGCACAATTTGAAGATGGGGGGCTGCTCAGAGGTAATTTAAGGAAGTATTTTTTCACAGAGAGGGTTGTGGATGCATGGAATGGCCTTCTGGAGGAGGTTGTGGAGTCAAAATCAGTGGTGGAATTCAAGCATGCATGGGATAGTCATAAGGCAATTCTGGAGGGTGGGGGTAGGAAGAAGTAGGCTGCTGGTTAACTAGGATCTGCAGCTCATCCAGCAGGTAGGGAAATGGGCAGACTGGGTGGGCCAAGCGGTCCTTATCTGCCGTCAAATTCTATGTTTCTATGTTTCTATATAATCAGCAATGGTTTTTCTGCAGATTTTGCGTCAGCGTGAAATCTGTCCATCCACCCACCATGGGATGTTAGGTAGTTTGACACATCCAGTCTCAGTTTTGTGTACAAGTCAGACATAACTGACTTTCACTCTCAATGAATGCCTGCCTAGGCGTACAACTCTGGCTTTCCCCTTGAATCTTCACAGACCCAGCTACTGCTGCATATCACACTGTCATCCACCCCTGGCTTTCATCACCTCCCTCATGCTTACCTCAGTGCTCAGACACTACCCATTCCTACCATCTCCTCCACTAGGCCACCAACCCAACTCTTCCATTATATTAAGAGGAAGCGCTCCTGGAATCCCACTGTTTGGTTCCTTCTTCTCCTTCTCCTCCTCATGTCAGGGAATATTCATCCTAATCCAGGACCACCAATAGTCATGATGCCTCCACAACGTACCCCTAGCATGCTGTGCATTGCCTCTCTCAATATTTGTAGCATCCTAAAAAAGTGGGACTCTTTCCAGGGTTGGGTACTACAGCATCAACTGGATGTCATAGCAGTGTGTGAAACCTGGCTCACCCCTCGGACTCCCGATTCTTCGGTATCCCTGCCCAGGTTTACCCTGTACCGCGCTGTTTGACAGGGTAAGCATGGGGGTGGCTGTGCCCTCTACACTAAGGACACTTTGCAAGGTCACCTACTCCCCTCCCCTCTACTGGGGGCGGGCCCACAGGCCCTCATTGTCAAATTGTCATTGGGACGGGCCCAAAACCCCTTATATATCTCAACGGTATACATTCCCTCTAGGGATCAAAAAACAGCCTTCCGAGCTATATTGTCATATCTGGACACACTACCATCACAGTCGGAATTAATGGTACTAGGAGATTTTAATATCAATTGGCTAAGTAAGGACGCCATCCCTCTCATTGATATCGCCACAGCCCAAGACCTAACTCGATTGGTCACTTCCTCTACCCGTTTTGACCCGCGGGCTGGATCCTCCTCCCTACTGGACCTCATCTTCTCCAATCGCCAACACAAGATCATTAATGTCTCCGTCCTACCAAATGCCCTTAGTGACCACTCACCAGTTCTCTGCTTCTGGTCCTGTAAAACTCCAAGATCCCCTCCCAAATTAATTGAGCAACGTAAACTTGGACCTGGTAAACTGGCACAATTAAAAGCTCACCTTAGAGCCTTGGATTGGTCCTTCATTTCTAACTCCGTAAACCCCGATAGTGCC
Organism: Neoceratodus forsteri; assembly: GCA_016271365.2. Taxonomy (NCBI): domain Eukaryota; kingdom Metazoa; phylum Chordata; order Ceratodontiformes; family Ceratodontidae; genus Neoceratodus; species Neoceratodus forsteri. The sequence continues at coordinate 1,543,864,676 of CM028131.1, read as the reverse complement.
TTGGACCTATTCACCCTGACCTTCAATAATATATGTGACCTCTGTGCACCTCTCACTAAAAGAATGGTTAAAGGCAATCATGTACCTTGGTTCACTGAATGGCTCAAGACCTTAATGCGAACTAGAGACTCATTGTGGCAGCTCTCCAATGAGTCCGGCCTCCTCCATGATGGGCATATGTATAGAATGGCCCAGAACAGTTGCACTTGGGCCATCCGCAAAGCCAAAGCAGAATACTATAAATCCGCTTTAACCTCATCCTGGGGCTCCAGTCGCAAGTTCTGGAACAACATTAAGGAAATCTGCGGCAAGGTTTCTAACCGGGTTTCCACTCAAGTCATGGCTAATGGGTCCTTGACCACAGACCCCACTCACATTGCTGCAGTTTTCAGCGATGCCTTCTCCAACCTTAGCCATGTTCTCGCCCCGAATTTCTACGATCCTCCTGCTACTAGTGCACCTTCTCCCCACTACAGTGTCCCCCCCTTTTACCTGCACCGAATCTCTCCTAAGTCAGCAGAACCATACATTAGTACTGCCCTTGGCCATGCCTCCTTCAGCTCCAACTCTCTTGATCTCAGAATTCTTGGGCTTACCCTTAAGGAAGTCCTTATTCCTCTCACCCACATCTTAAACCTCTCCCTCTCGCTAGGTAAATTCCCTGCCATGTGGAAATCCGCATCAATCATGCCCATATTTAAAGGTGGGGACCGCTCCTCTGCTAACAATTACCGCCCTATCTCCATTCTTCCTCCCCTCTCCAAGGCCTTAGAGAAGATTGTTTCTGATCAGCTCACAGAGCACCTCAATAAGTATAACTTTCTCTGCAAACAACAACATGGTTTCCGCAAAGGGCATAGCACGACTACTGCCCTGCTTGAACTTACATCCCACATCCATACTGCGCTTGATAAAGGCCACATCACGGGAGCGATCTTCATTAACCTCATCACTAAGGCCTTTGATACCGTTCACCATTCTCTTCTCCAAACCTCCTTGATTAACCTGGGTCTCTCTCAGGAAGCCGTGGGATGGTTCTCTGACTAACTTGCGAACCGGACCCTTCATGTCAAAATTGGCAATGCCCTATCCATCAAAACTCCGGTCCTCTCAGGTGTCCCACAAGGGTCCATCTTGGGTCCCCTTTTATTCAGCCTCTTCCTTAACTCCCTCCCCGCATCCTACCCCTCCAACCTGTTACTATATGCAGATGATGCTGTCATCTTCTCCTCCAGCTCAGACCCCCTTCAACTCCACCAGTCCCTCCAGTCCTCCTTCAACTCTGTAGAAAGCTGGTTCTCCTCACAATGCCTTATTATTAACTATAAAAAAACTAAAGTTATGCTTTTCACACATCTCCAGAATGCCAGTATGGGGCTTTTCCCTCAAATACAAATGGCAACCCTGACTGCCTTGGAACTTGTGGATTCCTACAAATATCTGGGCATCACCTTGGACACTGGCCTTACCTATCATGAGCATATTCACCAACTATCTAAGGCCCTAAATGTTAGACTAGGGCTTTTGCATCGTTTCAAACATTGCCTTACCCCTGATGTCCTTAGGCTTGCTGTCTCCTCCTCGATACTCTCTCTCTCTCTCTCTCCTCGACTATGGCTTACTTATTTTTGGAGGGGAAAGCACCTCAGCACTTGGTAGACTTCGACTTGTCCTAAACAAGACCTGTTGGCTGGTACTGGGGTGTGATAAACTCACCCATACCTGTTCGCTATATAAGGACACCAATTGGCTTAACCTTGACAACAGAATCAGATTCCACACCTGCATTCTGGCAAAAAAAATCACCTTAGGCCTCTCCCCCTCGGCACTTGCCCCTTTAATCACCCCAGACTCCAAAGTTAAACATACCCATAGCTCAGACACCCATCTCTTCTCTATTCCTTCATGTCGTACCGCTCAACTCCAAACATCCTTCTGCTACAGGGCCCCCTTATGGATGAACAACCTACCCTCCTCCTTGGTTTATGAACAAAGAATTGGCCAATTTAAAACTCACCTTAGGGCCCACCTCCTGTCCACAAGTGACTGCGATTGTACCTGAACCTGGCCCATCCCTTCCTTTACCACTGACAATGGCCTCTGGCCCGCCCCCTACACATAGCTCTTAGTTCTAGTCTACCTGGGATTGCTAAGCATCCTATTTTTTTTAAACTGTCTTAAACTGCCCTAGTTCCTGTATGTTAGCCTAGCTGCTCCTGTAACAAACTGAACCTTTACCCTGTAACAATCATTGTAATGTTTGTCTGTAATCTATTCTATGAGACGTGGAACCTTTGTAAAGGAGTCTTTGACTCAAAGGTACTTTCCGAATTCTGGAATAAATAAATAAAAATAAATAAAAAATAACAAAGAAGGGGTATACAAACAAACAAATAAGTAGTTGGAAAACTGGGCAAAATCCTTGGCACTGTCACCAACTGCTTTCCGGTCCCTGGTTGGTGAACGGTGATGCCAAGGTGGTACGCTGTCACTTGCAAAGGTAGTATAAAGGAGTCCGGTGAGGGTCTGCCATGCCTGAGACCAAGACGGTGTGGGTCCACCACAACCTCTACCACTGTAAGCATGAGCAAGTCCAAGTAGGCGAAAAATGCACTACACTACTCGACATTCGACATTCAAATAAATTGGATGGTTGCACCTTTCAACCTGCACACAGTCGCCAAATGAAAGTTGATAATAAATGGCACAAAGGAAGCGACAACAGACAAGTAGTGCACATGTAATAAATGAAATTTATTACAGGTAAATAATACAGGCTTACTACCAACAATGAATAAACTGGGAGAGCTTCCAGTTTTCCTTACCTAGGTAAATACAGTCTCTCGTCTCAGAGAAGCTACGTGCTACACAGGATCTTATACCTTGATAATTGCTATAGCAACAGCTAAGGAAGATACATAAAAGTGTATAACTGGCCAAACACAGATGGCCTGATTAACTGTCGTAACTAACATGAGAAGTTGCTTAGCTTGCATAGATAGCACAAACAATGGGATCTCTGTAAGTCCCCAAGGTCAGAGTTGCAATTACAGTGATGCACAAGCACTAAAGGTGGGACTGTTGCCTTGCTTATTACAATACAGTAATGATAGAGTGGAAAGCATCTCCCAGGACTCAGATATATTGGTAAAACATAATGGAGCATAATATGCATTAGTAAAATACAGTAGAACACAGATCCTGACTCTTATGTTTGTACGTGTGTCTCTGCCCTAAGGTTAGTACATGTACCTATATATATGCTGCTGTCCATGAGGTGGGGTACAATCAGGGGTGCTGGACCATGGATAACAGAAGACAACTGTCACAAAGTGACACAAGAATCAATATGCAGTATATAGTTAGTTATATGCACTCACTACACAAATTTTGGTAAAGATAAAAAAAACTAAGGATTACAAAGTATGTATAACAAAAACCAAATTTTACAGAAATCTCCTACTAAAACAAAAAAAAATTGCAGATATCTCTGCAAGGCATTCTAAATTTCTCCTACCCTCTCTCACTCAAGCCACCCAACCTCTACTTCTTTGTTTAAACACAATGACTTAAAGTAAAGAATTTGGGCAGGATTCACAAAGAAGATGCACCTGGCGCAACCCAGATGTGCTGGTGCAAGTCAGATGCACCGAGCCCACGCATAGCCATTCACAGAGGCATGCACCACGCCAAGCGCAACACTACTGTGAATCACCATGGGACACAACGGTGCATCCTCAGATGTGTCAGCACAACCAGCAATGCGCCAGGGCAAGCAGTATGCCCTGCAGCCACACAGGGGAGCCAGGCAGAACAACTGGAGCAAAACAGCAGGGCAAGAGGAGCAACCTTAGAGCTGGAACAAACAGACCCATGAACACAAGTGTAGAGTAAAACATGTTTAAAAAAGGTAATGGGCATATAAACTGTACAAACCAAATGTCATAAAAGGAACAACAACAGCATCAACAAATGGGGAAGATGGGGAGCAGGGACGGGAAGGAGGACAGGAAAGGGACAAAAACAGGGGACAGGGTAGGGTAACTATTTACACGTGATGTCCCCCAGAAAGTGACAGGGGGACACTAGTGGCACCGTGCCCTGCCACACAGCACCCTGGCATGGACCGGAAGGTGCAGCATGATGCCCCGCAGGACAGCTGACAGGCACTGAACAGTCTGTGAGAGAGGGCGCAGGGCTCCCTGGATGGCCACATGGATCCTACGGTCCACATCTACTGGCACAGCACCACCACCACCACCCACAATAGCATGTTGAGCCAGAGCACCTACAGCAAATGACAGAAAGAACACACACTGAGGGCCAGAATGTGGAACACACCCCCACCCACCACCGACCACACAGAACCAGAAAGACAGCAATCATGGAAAGCAGTACTCACCTGCCCCCAGCAGGGCACCAGGCCTGGCACCCATGTATCACCGATGATGCTCCTCAGCTGCATCCACGGCCTGCTGCCTGGCCCCTGGTCCTGTGAAACACAACGAACAGCACCATGAGCAAACACTGCCACCATGCAGGATGCAGTTCCACAGCCCCCCCTGCCGGCGCGTGGCCATGCAGCAGATAGTGATGCCAGGCTGTGAAGCATCTGGTGTTAGCAGGCACACACAGCCATGCTCTGCCCCCCCCGGCACCAGGGCAATGCAGCACAGAAGCACCATGAGGGCAGTGATAGACACACCCATCAAGTGCCACACAAGGATACAGCCAAAGAACACCTACCTGGATGTGGCAGTGCACCCCTGCATGCACGGTGCCACAGCCGTGCAAGCTGCTCTGGGTCCCCCCTCTGGAGGTCACCATAGCGATGTCTGCACTGCTCCCCTGTGCGTGGCATCCCAGTAAGGCGCACAATCCACGATTCAATGGAGGACCAAACCTGGGCCCTGGGCACATGGAGGTCCTCCTGTCCAAACAGGCACCCCTCCACAGCCATGACCTGTGCTACAAGATGTAGAAGCTCAATCTGTGACCAGTTCATGGCCCTAGGCACCATTTGCCCAGACCTAGGGCATCCTAAACTGTGATCAAACAGTGGCAAGGTGCAAACAGGAAAAGTGCTGTCTAGTGAACATTTTGCACCACTTGAAGCAGTGAGGCACGTGTAGCACAGCGCGCACTGAACGTGTACACTGCATGTGGGACCAGATATCCATTAGGTGGCACCCATGGCAAGCCGTGTTGTACTACAGCAGGGATGTATCCATGGGGTGACAATGGACTGGTCCTTGCCATGACCACAGTGGATGACCGGGTCACCCGGGGCACACACAGCACAGCACGTAAGGAGCACCATTGCTGATCTGTGGTGCAGGTGGCAGTGTGCCAAGGCGGTGCAATGTGGGATGGGGGTGGATGCGACATGTACAAAGGACCACACAATGTACACAGGGACACAGGGATGGGACGTACGGCTGGGGGTGGCCTGCACTGTGAGGTGGATGCAGCACCATGCCACAGGTAGGTACGATGCACAGAGCGACACCCATGCAGGCACATTGTCACCATGGCCAGCACGTACACTGCTGCCACCCTAACAGTGCATGCCAGCACATGGCAGTCCCCCTCCACCCTGCAGCCATTGCAGGGGTGCCACCCAGGTATGATGTGGCACCTTAGTGGCGGCACACATGCTGCAGGGGTAGTGGGACATGCTCATGGTAGACGGTACGGTATCACACACCCTGTGGTGGCTACACAGTACCCCCACCATGGCCTGGTTGCTGTGAGTGGTACTTGCGATGTCCCACATGGACCACAAACCATGGTGCATGTCCACCTGTGCTCAGCTGCCCACATGCGGACCATGGCACAGGCCACCAGCAACACAGACCATGGTGAGGCTGCAGACAGCAGGAGATGGGTGCGGGTCCATGTGTACACACGGGTAAGTCTGACACCAGGATGCTTCTCCCCACAGTAGTCAACATGTCTGAGAAGGCAGGTGATGCCATCGGGGGTTGACGAAACTTCACGAAAGATGAGGAGAGGGCACTCATTGAGGCATGCCACCTACGCCTGGATGTACTCACCGGCAGGGGAGGCAGCCAGGCAGCGCGTTCGGAGGGCTGGGAGGAGGTGGCCCGGCAGGTGAACGCAGTGGCACCATTCAACTGCACAGTGCAGGAGTGCCACAAGCATTGGAATGATGGCTGATGGAGGGCCAAGGAGAGGGTGGCCAGCATCCAGGCATCCCTGTGGCGGACAGGGGGAGGAACCAGCTTGGTGGCATAGCTCAGCCCCAACTAGGCCTTCCTGGCCGCCAGTGTGTCAGGGACAGCCGTGCATGGCATCCCAGGGGGTGGCTTCCAGATGGGTGGCAGCCCGTCGCAGCATGGTGAGTACCTGTGCATCCTGTCCAGGCCCTGCCATGGACAGGCATGCATACCCAGCAGTGTGTCACTGACTGTCCTGTGTGTCAAGTGCATCCTGTGCATTAACCATGTTTTTCTTTCTCTTTTCCACAGCTCCATCGCGACTCCAGGGCGCAGCCATGGCCAACCATGCAGCCCTCATGGGCGATGATGCGGGCCCACCCCTGGGGCCAATGACACTAACGTGGGCATGTCTGCACCTGCCATGTCCATGCTCCATGCACCACCGGTCATGGTCCCTGTGGCAGAGGGCCCTGCGGACCCCTCCACCAGCGCTGGCGGTACTGATGGCGGGTACATCGCATGGTTGGGGGGGCCTGACTGGGTTGTCTGACGTTGACCTGGATGAGGCCGTGGACATAGCGGACGCACTCACTGTGCTCGCCAGTGGCATGCAGGATGAGGGCATTGGCACCGACACATGTTCCACCATCAACAGCACCACTGCTATGGTCGACGGCAGTGCACACAGGGATGCCTGTGCATAGGACCCAGGGTGCCAATGGCATTCCCACCATGCTGGACACTGGTGCAGCAGTGGCACAGCTGCCCTGGGCTGTGTGTGCTGTGCCCCCTGCACAACTGACCAGTGCAGTGCTGGCAGCATCGGTGACATCCAGGCAGGGCGCCAGTGTGCATGCATCCACTACAGTGGGCCCGGTGGATGGCACACATGGACAGCAAGTGGCAGTGCCCAGCCAGGACATGCACACATCACAGCCTGACAGGGTGTGTCCACTGCCCATGGATGACCCTGGTGGGGCCGTCCTATCCCCAGTACGTCGGCACAGCCACTGTGCCGCATCACCTGCCGACGACATGGGTGCCTACCTTGACCTGTTGCGGGCAACTGTGGAAGGTCAGGAGGCACTCCAGGTGGAATTCCAGAGCCACAGGGCCATCATGGTCCAGAAGCATGAGTCCATGGTGGCATGGCATGCTCAGATGCTGGCTGAGACACGCCTCATGCGGGTGGGCATGACCGCAGCCATGGAGCGGATCGCAGCTGCTGCAGAGGTAGTGGCTGCATCCACAGCACGCCATGGACACCATGCATCCAGCTGGATGCCCAGGAGCATGTCCTGGACACCCCGATGGCATTGCCAGGTGGGCCCCCTGCTGCCGAACCCATCGCCACTGGCATCCACTCCCACCAGCCATGGCACGGCTATAGGGCATCGGACGCCCACCCCACTGAGCACCCATTCACAGTCTCAGTGCTGCACCCCTGAGGGGTCCCTGCGGACACCCCTGTGGCCGGTGGTGGCACCCCCATCACCAGCAGCCATGGCAGAGGCCGCCCGCGTGTCCGTGGTGGTCGCAGGGCAGCCCTGTGATGCCCATGCCCAGGGGCTGGTGGTGGCAGGTGGCATGCCCATGCATACTAGATGCCCTGTGGGTGGTGCCAGTGCTGCTGTGTGTGGCGGTCACCAGCCACACAGTTGCCATGGCACCCCCCCCTGTGCTGCCTGTGCAGGTTGTCTGGTGTGATTGTGTGTACCACCGTCGTGCCATGTGTCATGTGTCATGGGAATGATGAGTGCATTACGGTGCCTGCAGTGACTGTGTGATGGCCGCAGTGCACACTGACCTGTGACAGTTTGGGCATGGCCTGTGTGGTTCTGGGGTGATGCATGCATTGTACCTGTGTGTGAGTGTGTATGTCCCCCACCGTGTGCATGCGCCTGCGTGTGTGCCCCTGTGTGGCATACGGTGCCCATCATTCCACCGCATGCTGTCCCTACACTGTAGTGCTCACACCTGCACACGTACCAACCTGCGTACTCACCTGCATGTCCCAAAAGTGTTCCTCCACCACTCATGTGAGGTATGCCAGTGCCCTTGCTGCCAGCCTGGGATCCCTGCGCCCATGCCCGCCTTCATCTCCACGGTCCTCAGGGTGTGCCCTGGCAGTACCCTCCACCACCCCCTCCTCCTCCCCGGAACTGTCACCCTCACTGGCCTCGACAGGTATCCCATGGTCATGGGCCATGTTGTGTAGCATACAACAGGCCAGAAATATGCCACAGACCTTCTCAGGGCTGTACTGTAGGGCACCACCTGACCAATACAGGCACCGGAACCGCATCTTCAGCATGCCGAAGACATGCTCGATGATGGCGTGTGTCGCGATGTGTGCCTCATCGTAGTGTTCTTCCGCCACTGTTCTAGGTCGTTGGATGGGGGCGAGGAGCCAGGGCCGCAATGGGTATGCGGCGTCACCTGTGGGGGTAGATGTGTCTCCATTAGTACATTGTGTTACACTGTGGCGTGTGCCCTGACCCCGTCCCACCATCTGTGTTGTGTGCCCCTGTTCTGCTCCCCCGCCCATGTAGCCACATGCCTGGCGGTCCTGCATCCCTGCCTCAGCTGCCCCTGCCTGCCCCCATCCATCATGTGGTGCACATCGGTCGTGTGCCACCCTGCATCCGCCTGTGCCCCCTTCCACACCCCTGCTGTCCCAGTGCCCTCATGCCTGCGACTGCCTGCCCACAGCCCACCCCATGTGTCCCGGACATGGTGCCACCCTGTGCTGCTGGTGCTCAGTTACATGTACCTAACAAGTGTCCACTTTGGATGTCTCTGGCCTTGAAACTCATGCAGAGTGCCGACTGGTGCCATATGTATGCATCATGTGCGCTCCCAGGGTGTGTGGCGCAGACATTGGTGATGCACCCTGTAGCATTGCACATCACCTGGCAGTTCACTGAATGGTACCCTTTTCGATTCATGTATGTGATGCCCTCCACACCAGGTGGTGCACAGATTGCCACATGGGTGCAGTCGATGGCCTCTATGACACCTGGCATGCGTGCCACCCTGTGGAACCCCTGCATGGCTTCTGTCCGCTCTGCCTGCGTGCTGGGTAATTTGATGTATTCCCATGTGTGCGGTACCAGTGCGGTGAAGAACTGTGTGAGGAGGCAGGACACTGAGGCCTATGACATGCCAGTGGTGTCCCCTGTAGGCCTCTGGAAGGTTCCCGTGGCGAGCAGGCACATGACTGTTGTCACCTTGGTCTCCACCGAGATTGCATGACCTCGTGCGGTGGGTGCCTGCATCACATCATGGCACAGCTCACATAGCTGCCTCAGCATGGCCCTGTTGAGACGGTATTGCCCGACTGTCTCCACCTCTGTCAACTGCTCGAAGGACAGCTGGCATGGTACCGCCGTGGGGCTGGCCACCTACGGTTCCTTCTGGCGCCCTGCCTCCTCCTCCTCATTAGGGCACCAGCAATGGCAACTGCTGCTGGGTTCATCCCCTCTGTCACTGTGGCCCTCTGGTGTAGCTTGCTGCCTGGTGTTGCTGCTGGCCTGCCTGTGCCTCTCCCTTTGTCTGGTTCCACTTCCCCTCTGACTGTGGCTGTGTGCTGCTGTTGTTGTTCCATTGATGGCCTGCTGGTGTGCTGGACATAAGTCTCCTTCTTTTGTACTTATCTTTTTTTGGCGCATCTTGGATTTGCGCTGGATTTGCCCCATTGATGCACCCTGGTTGTGGTCTGTGAATCGGGATGCGCTGTCTATGCATGGGTACGCCCCCTGTATATGCGCCACATGTCATTATGTTGTGCCTATGGCGCATGTCTTTCGGCACAGGGCATCTCGTTTGCACTCGCGCTTTCTCCCTGTTCCTGAATAGGCCTCTGGCACATTTCTGACTTGTGCCGGCACATCTGAGTTGCACTTGGCGCATCTGTTTTGTGAATCCTGCCCTTTATGTGTAAACCCACAACAAAAAGTACTGTGTGTACACGAGATACTCGACCACAGTTTGGAAGTAATTTGAAGAACAAACTGCACAGATATATAAGTTTTATATAGGTTTTGAATCTCTCAGTCTAAGCTAAAAGCAAAAGCTCCACTTTCTGAGTCTCTCTCCAACACGCTACACTGAGAGAATGACAAAACAAGCTTCACATTGGCTGTTCAGCAACATGTGACCTCATATCCCATAGTATATTGCAAACTTCGCAACATAGGCTAAACTTTGATGTTGAAGTTCCAGTTTTGTGGCTCTGATACAGAACCATTATAACCTCCCATATGGTGAAGTTTTCGAATTCAAAATTCTGTGCATTTGCTATTGGACTGTGAAGTTCGAATTTGCTGTTCAAAAAATTTTGCGGAACCATGGAAATCCGGGAAATATTATGCAGAACGAATTTCATAAACTTTGCACATCTCTAGTAGTGGGTGCTGAGAGGGAGGGTCCGGTGGTGGGACAGTTACAGAGCAGCAGCAACAGACATCGATGGATGGTTAATGAAACAAAGAGCATGTGGCGCTCGCAGCTTACCTACCCTCATTTTTGTGGCAGTATGTGCGGTCCCCAAATAGATGGATCGCAATTACATTTTGTTATGAAATACTTTACTTTTTTAGTTTTAATATTTTTTTGATGCTACTCATGAATGCGTGTCCCCCACAACTTCCAAGCATTTGTGGTGCAGTCTGCGCATAAGTGTGAAGTTTAGTAAGGAACATGACCCTTGCAACGTGACTGCTTAGTGTCAGTGGCCATCAGTGCAAAAGACATGTATAGCTATGTAGCTGCACATTATACAAATGTTTTTATTCTACTTCTACAGTGGGACACATATTTGTTTTAAAAAAGAACAGTTGTTTATTTATACAGAGTGTGGTCACTGAGTAAAACAACATGTTAAAACCGCAATATATCAGTGCAGAATCAGTCATATGATCATTTGTAACAGTATTGGCTGCTTATTGAAATCTAGCTCTCTATATTAGCCTGGGTTTGGTGCTAGCAGGTTGCATGGCGGGGGGCACCAGTGGCAGCAAAACGATGGCAGTGGTAGTGGCTTATTAAGGTGATTGAAGAGGCACCCGGCTGCGGTGTCATGCTCTGTGATACAGAGCCTGTTGGCTCAGGTAGAGAGGGGCGGGCAGGGATGGACCGTGACCTGGACTACATAGGGAAACAGGCCTGGCACTTGCACTATAGGACAAACAGAACCACACATGCGGTGAGTGTTGGTGGCAGCGGGTAGCAGGGTGTAGGCAGTGGACTGGTACATTCCCAGTTCACCGCAGCTCTTCCCTGGTACATCGCCACCAACGTGGTGGAATGCATATGCCAGGGTACACTGTATGGGTTTTTGGGTCTTCTGGGGCAAGTGCCAGCCTGTTTCCCTAAGAAGTCCATGTCCTGCTCTGTTCCTTGCCAACCCCCCTCGATCTGAGCTGATTGGCTCTGTATTACAGAGAATAACAACTCTGCCAGGTGCCTCCTCAGCCACCTTACAGTGCTGCCGTCCCACTGTCACACCCCATGGCATCCCTTCTGCTTGCTCTTCACAGTATCCTCTTTGCAGGCCATTTCACCCTCACCAATCACTGCTCTGTCAGGATGTTGCAGCCCTCCCTACCTTGCCACGTAGCCTCCCTTTGGGTTAATAACACCAATCGCAAAACCCCAGTTTCAAAGATAGAACTGCAGACAAACGGAGCTTCGGTATTAATAAAAGATTTATTTCAACAGACAAAAGAACTGTCAAAATATTTCATGTTACTGCCTAAAACCTGAGCTGTCAACCTCATCTCCTGTGACTGCTGACAGCAGTTGTTCCCCACCTCACATCACCATGCTGCAGGAGCAGAAGAAATGCGTGGCAGTCACAAAAGCGAGTTTAGGGGCGTGGGACAGCTATGGATGAAAAACAAAGAAAAGTAACATGAAAACCAGGTAATTATTTACTATTTTAACAGTGCATGTAAAAACAAAAGCCCACTGTCTGACTTTACCGATCATGAAGTACCCCGACTGTGTCAGCAGCTCTTGACCGTGCATTGGGAGTGGTGTGGCACACCCACACAGAGGACCCTATGCATGATGGATACACGCTGTGCAGACACATGCGTAGGGCAGGTGCAGAAGCGGTACAACACCCTGGCATGCACACCACCATACAACAGCATACACGATGGGTACGTAGCGGGCGTGCAACAGGCAGGCATAGCAGTACGCAACCACTGCACTACGCAGATATGCAGGGGTGGTGCAGTGCACACAGGTGCAGAGGCACACACAATGCGCATGCATAACAGCCCGCATGACGGTACACTGTGCAGATGGCGACGCACAGGATACGTAAGGGACACGGTGGCATACCGGGCTGTGCAACACACCATGGGAGGCCGCACAGGCCAACGTGGCATGCAGACACCCAGGCACAGAGGTGCCAGCACACCCACAGTGGTGACACATTGGGAGCACCAAGGCCCACGGCACAATGCCAGCAGTGGCGCACTGCACCATGGGCACAATCACCACCTGCAGGCGCCAGCGGGCAGCCACACTGGAACACATGACATGCCATGCCATCCACACGGCACACCAGTGCCATGTGCAGATGGCACACCAGCATGCCTGCACCAATGTGACACCAGCAGCAATGCAGCAGCACAACACCCACCCACCCAGAAAGACAGGGACGCCCCAGACCACGCCCAACATGCCCCCCTGGGCAAGCCAGATCACCCAAGGGGGAACAGAATAGTGGGGACACCATGCAATATGGCATGGCATGTACCACAACAGAAGCAACTAACATGGATGCACAGCCTGGCAGCGGGAGGTGTCACACAGCACCGTCCATGAAGCGCCTCTGGCACCGTGTCCATGACTCCATGAGGTGCACCCCTGGCATCGGGCACATGGGCCATGTAGGCAAATTGCAGGATGGCCAGCACACACACACTGTAGCCTGAGTGTGCCCCCCCTCCAGCCCCAGGTAGCATGGCATCCCGGCATCCCTAGTGACCCGCCCCCGGAAACAATGAACACACAGACTATAAACAGGCACCTTTATTGCAGGTAGGAGTAACACAGACAGGTACACAACTGAGCAACCACTGTCTCCAAACCCCCCACAGGCACCAACAGCAAACAACAGGCACCCCACCCACCACGACCTGCACAACGCCCACAGGCACACCTCATTGCACAGCTGGCAGATCCACCAGGGCTGCAAACAGTCCAGCATACACAGATCAGGGTCCACCACCCCATCACTCCCTGGCCCAGCTCGTAGGCATGCCCAGCCACGGGCCAGGCCAATGTAAGCTACATGGACAGGTGTCCTCCAGCAGGCATCCCCTCAGGCTGTTGTATCCATGCTGTGTTGGTGTAGAATGACCAATGTCCTGCTCGTCTGACGGCTCCACCGATGGCGATGGCTTTACCCACCGCCCTCCGAGGCGTAGCACCATTCTCTGCACAGGCCCATAGTAACGCTGCAAGGGAAAGGGAAACACATCAGTACAGGACAGGGCCAATGCACGTGGTATCACACACAGGGCACGTGCAGGCATACCTACCAGAGAGGGGACATAGATGTCCCAGGCCCTGTAGTCATCGTTGTCCTTGTAGAACAGGTCCCCCTGGTGCCTTTTAGGGTCATGTAGTGGGGCAGCCACTACCAGAAATGCTGATGCTGTGCTGCCCTGGACTCCACCATCATAAGCACCCCATCTGGCTGGACCTGTAGGGTCAGCTCCAGTCTGGCAGGTATCCCACCACGATCCTGTGCAGGGGAGAGGAGACACATGAGCACACAGGGCACTGCTAGTAGGAAAGCCCCCCCCCATGCACACACCACTCACCCTGTCAAATTCTCTGATGGCCCACAGGGTGCCGAAACCACCACCGTCAGCATAGTCACAGTCCGCTACATGAATGACATGCCAGGAGAACAAGGCCCTGCTCTCCACCATCCGCCCAGCCATGACGCCATCAACATGCACTGACACAGACTGCACGAGGAGCTGGCACATGATGTGGGGCATGACCCCATCATGTGGCCATGCCCACACCTGGGTGGGCTGGTGTGGGTAGCCAGTACAAGAGGTGGCATGAGCACATGGGCTTTGCTGCACAAATCGCCCTACCACAGAAGCGAGATGTGTCCGAGCATGCTAATGCATGCCCACCTACTGGAGGAGCTAGTAGAATGTAGAAGGGGACGATGACGATACCGGCCATGCATTTTCCACACCAGCATAGATGCCTCAACAATGAGGGACACACATTGCATCGAGTGGTTCCGCCTACCGTGGGACACCATCAGCATGCTGTGTGAGAGCATCCATGGGGCGGTGGAACCACAGACATGCCGGTCATGCACCATGTCAGTGGAAATGCAGGTGCTGTGCACCCTTGACTACTGTGCCACTGGATCCAGTGTGTCACTGATGACACTGTTGGCGTGAGCCAGTCCTCCATCTCCAGGGCTATGGCACGGGAGACGGACGCCCTCTTACAGCATGTGGGGGTGTACATCACCTTCCCGCGGATGCCTGCGGAGGTCAGGGCAATGAAAGAGGGGTTCTATGCAATGCATGGCACGCTGAATGCAAGCGGTGCCACCGATGGGACACAAGTTGCCAACCTCACACCCGTCGCCCATGAGGAGGCATACAGGAACCAAAAGGGATTCCACAGCATTAACTGCCAGGTGGTCTATGATGCACACAGCATTATCACAGATGTGTGCGCGCCAGGTACTTGGGCTCTATGCATGATGCCTATGTCCTCTATGGCTCGGGTGTGGGTGCATACCTATGCGATGGGCATCTCAACAGCTGTCTGCTTGGTGAGTCACTGCATCCATGCGAGTGAGTATTGTACATGACACTGACATCTCGTTCCCTGCCCATGCAGGTGACAGTGGCTATCCACTGCAGACCACACTGATGACACCGTACCATGCACTATCCACACCTGCAGAGACCGCATACAACACAGCACACAGACAGACATGGGCAGTTATGGAGATGATCATCGGTCAGCTGAAGATGCGCTTCAGATGCCTGGACCATACCGGTTCCAGACTCATGCTGAGTCCAGCAAAGGCATGCAAGGTATTCATGGTGTGTGCCATGCTGCACAACATTGCGAAGCATGCTAATGTGCCACTGCAGGCTGATGCCCCCAATGAAACACGTGACGATGGGGACGATGATGCTGGGGTAGTGCCCACCCAGGTCCAGGGTATGGTGGGTGGCCGTGCAGCCCAGCAGGTGCTCATGCAGGGCATGTTTACATGCTGACAGCACACCTTGCATGAGGCGAGTGAGTATTGCACTGGCCGTGGCACATGGGAACATGCAGGATGGTGCCTGACCACTGCTGCAGGGTGCATGGCGCGGTGGCCCTGCACAGCGTGCTGCAGCAGCCTGCCGGTGCACAATGATGAGGACATGCCTGAGTATGCCCCGCCGAGGGTGGGTGGGTGGGCGGGCATGTGTCCGTGGGGCGGCTCAGGTCCAGCATTGCGCCTGTGCATGGGCCAGCCCATCTGTCTCTATGCTGTCCACGGGGCTATGCACGGCAGATCCCCACAGTACTGTGCTGTGTGGTGTTTCTACTCTGGCCTTCTGAACCCATGTGGTCTGCGAGCCGTGCTGACCCTCTGCTGCCCAGCCACCATGCAGATGGGCGCGTCTGTGGCCTAGTGCCTCCTCAACACCTGCCAGCATCGGCGGTGCCATGTCCCTGCCATGCACCATGTGCCTGTGTGTCCTCGCTGTCTGTGCCTGTCTGTGCGGTGTGTGCCATGGGTGGCTGTGACCCATCAGATGTGTCTGTGCCTGGGTATGGCATGCCATCCACTGTTGGCCGCATGGTGTCACTGGTGCCCCCTGTACCCGGCATGCATTTGGGTGCTGGTGTGTCGTACTGTGTGGTGCTGTCCATGGCTGCTGGCCATGTGGGCAGTCCCTCACTGGTCCTGCAGTGTGTGCCACAGCATCTCCTGCATGCCCTCCAGTGCAACTGCACACCTGAGTATGGCCACTGCTGTCTGTGCATCCACGGCAGTGGTGTTCCTACATTGTTCCTCCAGATGGTCCCACTCCAGCTACTGCAGTTGCCAGTACTGCTCCTCCACACAGGGCTGTGGCTGCAGTGGCTGGTGCCATGTGCGGGTGCGATCCGAGGGTCCCTCATCCCTGCTGTCACTGTGTGGTGTTGCTGCTGCACTATGGCGTGTGGTGGCAGGGGAACCTGCAGCCTCCCTGCGTGTTTCAGAGTCCCTGCATGGTGGCAGGTGTGTGCATGCTGCTCTACGCATTCCGGGCACCGCATGCTGCATGTCTGTCCCCGCTGCTGTGTCACTGCCAGTCCCACTGTCATCCTCCTGTGTGTTGGTCGCACTGTCCCCCTCACTGGCCATGTCCTCCTGGGTCTCCGGTTCAGCTCCTGTATGAGTGCAAGGGCTATAGTTAGGTTACTGCACACAGATGCCCTTCCCTCCCACTCCAGACTGTGCATACATACCCCCCTCTGCCACTGCCTGGTCACCGGAGCTTCCACGGTCGGTGCTGCGGGCGTTCGTCCCCTGCTCTATGCTGCTTCATGGTGCCCTGGTCCGGCGCCACCTGTGGAAACATTGCAGGGGGTTATATGGGCTGTGATGCAGCTGGGCTGTTCTAGCTGGCTGCATGCATCATGTCTTACCTGCCATTGTGTCCACCCATTCCGCCACCCCGTGGACGGCGACTGACATCAGCGTCTCAGCTACCGTCACTCCAGGGGTGTCAACTGGCTGTCCATGCTTGGTGGGCCACTGTCCATACCACTGCATGCCCTCCCACCAGTGGCTAGCTTATGCTTCACCACTGCCTTCAGGTCCCACCACTTGTGCTTGATCACCAACAGGGTCCATGCCTCAGACCCAGCAGCGTTTACGGCGGTCTGTATGTCAAGCCATAACCTGGCCTTGACCTCCGACGGTGTGTTTGGGACCTCCATACCATACAGCCTGCTGTAATGCTGGTGTATACTAGTGACCATGGTGGCAATTTGGCCACTGCTGAAGTTTGTGGTGCAGGTTCAACTCCCACTCCATGCCCAGCCATGTCCCCCTTCAGGGGTGCCACCTCCCCTTCATCCATTGCCATCCTCACTGTTCTCTGCTCCCACCTCTGTGTCCACTTGCAGTTCTGCCATTGCATCCTGCTGGCTGTGCTGCATGGTATTCACCACTGTGCGGCTGCGCAGGGGGTGTGCCATCATCTTATATGGCTGGATCATGGGGCATTCCCGTTTAGTGCGAGCATGCCTGCACCACCTGCATGGTTTGCTGTGTGACCCATCTGGCCCTGCCCACTGCCTGCACCTGCCTTTGTGCATGCCACGTGGCAGCCATCCACTGCGTGGTGCACAACTGCACACCACCATTACATCTGTTTTTGTCATAATTCCTGCACTTTCGTGCATAGGCCCAGACTGCGGGGGTTTCGCTCACGAGGTGGTGACACTGGGGGATTGGGCACCCCCAGTGTCAGTGTCATGTTTGTGGGGGGTGGGCATACCTCTCAAACTGCTAGGACCAAAATCAGGGACACTCCCAACAAAAATCAGGGGCAAATGACCAAAATCAGGGACACCACATTTTATTCAGTGTGGCGCCGTGCCATCACATGACATGTTCATCATATGATGTAGTAAACTACCACATATGTAAAGTACCTTTAGTTTATGTTTTTTAAATGTCAAATTCAGCTGCATACTACCAAATAGCACAATGAAAAAAATACACAGGCAAATGTTTTGCATTTTTCTTCATTTACTCATTTGAAACTAAAGTGGAACATGGGCACTGTTAGAGAAATAAATTTTTTAGGATAGGAACATAGGAATAATGTCGGCAGATGGGGACCACAAGATCCATGTAGTCTGCCAGTGTTTCTGCCCCCTTCCTGTTTAGACTGAACCCTGATGTGTCCACAATGTCTGTCCCATGTGAGTTTGAACTCGCGTACTGTCTTGGATTCCACCACCTCCTGGGGTAGGCTGTTCCATGGTCTATGACCCTTTCTATAAAGAAGTACTTCCTGAAGTTGCTTTTGAATGCGACTCCCACCAGACGCAAATTGTGCCCCCTTGCAAGTGCATCCCTGTTTTGCTGGGAGAGGTTTCCTGCTTGTGTTGTGTTGATTTCCTTAATGTACTTAAACGTGTTGATCATGTCCCCTCTGTTTCTTCTCTGCTCAGGGGTGTACAGATTTAGTTCCCTGAGTCTTTCCTCATATGGCTCATGATGCAGTCTATGCACCATCTTTGTAGCCCTTCTTTAGGTGACCATCTCCAGGTGGTTTATATCTTTTTTGAGGGGGGCCTCCAAAACTGACTGCAGTACTATAAATGTGGCCTCACCAAGGACCTGTAGAGAGAAATGATAACCTCGCTCTTTCTACTTGTAATTCCCCTACCAATTCATCCAAGAATGTCACTTGCCCTCTGTGCTGCCTTTTCACACTGTTTTCCAACCTTTAAGTCATCTGCAATGACTACTCTGAGGTTTCTTTCTGTCTTTGTCTCCTCTAACTGATGCCCTCCCAGTGTGTACTTTATCCCTGGGTTTCTTTTTCCTATATGTGTAATCTTGCAATTCTAGGCATTAAACTTCAACTACCAATCCCTGGATCATTCCTCAAATTTTTTCAGGTCTTCTTCCATACCTTTAACTCCCTCCTGCATGTCTACTCTGTTGCAGAATTTTGTGTCATCTGCAAACAGGAAAACCTTCCCCTTCAAGTCATTTGCAATATCCCTGATAAATATGTTAAAGAGGATAGGTCCCAGCACAGACACCTGTGGAATGCATAGGTCCCAGCACAGACCCCTGTGGAATGCCACCGGTCACTTTGCCTTCCTCTGATAGTGATCCATTGACAAGCACTCTCTGCATCCTATCTTGCAGCCAGTTGGTGATCCAGTTTACTATCTTATGACCAACTCCTGTATGCTCTAACTCATTAGCTAGCCTTCAGTGGGGGACACTGTCAAAGGCTTTGCTGAAGTCCAGGTACACAATGTCCACTGCTCCTCCCTGGTCGATTGCTCTGGTGACCCAGTCAAAAAAGTCAATCATATTGATTTGACAAGAGCATTCTGCTGTGAAGCCATGTTGCCTGGGGTAAATCTTTCTGCTGTCCTCCAGGTACTTCACTATCCTCTCCTATAGCAACGACTCCATAATTTTTCCTACCACCGAGGTCAAACTGACCGGTTGGTAGTTTCCTGCTTCTTCCCTGCTTCTGCTCTTGTGTGAAGGTACTACTGTTGCCCTTTTCCAGTCCTGAGGTATTATTCCACTTTCCAGTGACTTGCTGAAAAGCTCAGCCAGTGGTGTGGTGAGTTCTTCCCGAAGCTCCTTCAGTACCCCAGGGTGGATACCATCTGACCACATTGCTTTATCTACCTTGAGCCTATTCAGTTCTTCTAGGACCCTTTCCCTTGTGAAGGGGTTTGTGTCTGCTTCTGTGGTGTTGTGTACTGACCTACTTAGTGTAGGACCATTCCTGCTGTCTTCTATGGTGAAGACCGAGCAAATTAAATCATTTAGTAATCTCTTCTTTGTCTGTGCTGTGGCAAAAAAATTATTGCCAGCAATTATACAAAATAAAGGATGGGTAGGTGTGTGAAACTTGGATTTTACACACCCTCTCAGGTGGGATGCCTTAATAAACACCTTGAGCTTCACTCTCGGGGTTTATGTGGCATACCACCCCTTGGGGGGTGGTGTAAAATCCTTGTTATAACCACCTACCCATCCATTATTCTCTTTTTAATGCAACATATACTGCAACTTTATTAGTAAAAAAAAAAAACAGCAGAATATAGAGTAACAGTACCTCACTAGTCATTAAAGAAAGAAGGCAACATGAAACAATAATTGGCTAAACTGCCTAAACACAATTACAATCACTTTCTCATAGCAGATTGTAAAACAGTAAATTAAACATTCCATCAGTAAGAATTTTAGGCAGTATTGCTCAGTGTGTGTGTGTGTGTGTGTGTGTGTGTGTGTCTCTCTCTTTCTCAGACATGGATGGACATTTTTCTGTGTTACAACTGTCATCTGGAACAGCTTGGGGCTCTTCCTGGATGTTTGAAATTCCTAGGCTGTTCATGACATATCAGCTCTGTTTGCTGGGCAGCATACATCAAAGGAAAGAACTGACCCATGATTGGATCGGCTTTTTCTTTTCAAGCCCAGGATGACTTAGTCCAGCAAGCCAGAACTGTGTCATGATCAGCCTGGCTGATGATTGGTGTGACACTGATGCTCCTCTTGAAGAATGCACTGCATTGGCTGGACAGTGTTATACCTCTCAAAACCCAGCTCTCATAACAAAATGTTCACTGCTCACACATGTGCATGGTGAACATAAAAAAGGTTCTGCAAAAGTGCAGTTCCAAAACTGGAAACCCTCCTGGACTCTATGTCCAGGCAGTAGTGCTTTGTGAAGGTGTGCATTGTTTTCCAGGTAGCTGCTTTACATATTTCTAAAAAGGGGGAAACCCCTTGTAGCTGCCACAGAGGCAGAGGTACCTCTTGTGGAATGTGCCCTTAGGCCTCTGGGAGGTAGGATAGCAGCTTTTTCATAGCAGAACTGTATGCAGGAGCTATCCAATGAGTGATAGTTCTCCTAGCCATGGCCAGCCTTAAGGACAGGCAAACTAGGTAGCCACCTAGGGTGCCCATCAATAGGGGGTGCAAAAAAAATGTTCCATTCCATTTCAAAAAACATAATTTTCAATCTGTGTAAGAACAGGCAAGGCAAATTCCCTCAGCGCTTACCCAACCCAACAACAAGCAGAGCAGATGGTAAGAGGCTGACAGCTGAGTGCAGCCAAAGATGTAGTAGCCAACAGAAGCAGTTCTTGATGGCAGGCATCAGCAGTTGTGATTGTAGTATGGAGGGAGAGCAGGTGTGGTCCGATGGGAGGAATAGGTTGGGTGGCCGTGACATTGTCGGCTCTCAGGTTGGCAGTACTCACTGCACTGGGGCCAGAATCTGGATTGGGACTTGGGAATTGGAATGTAAAGATCAAATGCACATATTTCATAAAAAGCTTGAATTCCCTTGAATTCACATCCCTGTGTCATGATTAGTGTTTCAAGAAACTATCATGCTGTTTGGTTTTGTGGTTTTCTTTAAATCAGCATCTGTTAATGTCCTCTGCAGTCACTGAAAACAGTGAAGAAACAGTGAAGATGTTTCTGTCCCTGTCAGTGAGCAATGACATCATACTTGTCCACCCTGCTGTTTCAGCAGTTAAGCCACTGATTGACTTAATAAGCTATTGCAGTTCCTAGTTAGAGCAGTCTGTAGAGCTAATTGTTTCCACTCAAAGTTTGTTGCTAACCCATCTGGTTTGTGTTTAGAGAGATTAGCTTAAAATCATTCTGTTCTCATAAACAGTTGATCATTTGGGGTTCAGTGCAGGACTGAAGTGCTATGAATGAATGTCTGTGAGAAATTACCTTTTCTGTATCACAGATGTCAGTTCTCTGTCATCAAAGCTATGCGTTCTATTCTGGCTATATAACACAGGGTTGTTTAATAGATATAAAATATAGAGTAAAGTATTGGGTGCTGTGTGTAATGAGAAGTTTACACACACCCAAGGGGTTAGATGTCAGCGTGGCTCAGGTGGTAGCACATTCGCCTCTGGACCAGAAGGTTGTGGGTTCTCGTCCCACACCGGGATTGGACTTGCACCTAAAAATCGCTGGCATCCGAGTGCAGTATTGGGGGGTGCTGTACTGCTGGGGTGTGCCATCCTTTGGATGAGATGTTAAACCGAGGTCCCTTCTGCCCATCCTGGTGTTGTCCTGGTGGGTGTCCAGGTGGAAGTAAAAGAACCCAGGGCACTCTTCACGAAGAGTAGGGAACATTCCCGGTGTCCTGGCCAACATTCCCCTTCCCATAAACTGGTTCATGCAATTATCCAGGCTGTGTGTGGGTGATGATGTGCGATATGGCCGCCACCACACATTCAGTCACTTCACTACCAGTCTAGCATTGCTTGTAAAGCACTTTGGATGTATGAAAAGCGCTATATAAATGCTGATTCTTCTTATTCTTCTAGATGCTACAACATAAACCCCAAGAGTGAAGCTCGAGGGGTTTGTGCAAGCATCTAACCCCGAGGGTGTGTGTAAACTTCGAGTTTACACACAGCACCCCATATTTTATTTTATATAATTGCTGGGTTTCCCTTTTTTTGCCTCAACAATTACATAAAATAAAATGTAGTCGCTGTGCGACTGCAATCTGCTTAGGTTACAGCGCATGGCTGCGGCTGCCTTTCTTCATTTATTTTAATTTGTTTGTTTCTTTTGGGCTACTGGGTTAATTTAGGAAGAGGCACACACATTTTAAGTACTTACTGCCAACTCCCAGTGGCGGTTCCGTATCCATTTAGGCGGTTCAGCTAGAAACTGAAAGTGGAACGATCCGGAGGCAAGGAACTCCTTTGGGCGCATGCGCACAGTGAGGGAAACCATGCATGTGTTTGCAGTAATGAACACTACTTCATTACGGCAAATTATGCCATGGTTTCCCTATGGGAAAAAGGGAAACCAGTTATTATATAAATTACATTCCATTAATTCATAGAAGCAGTGTGTCTTTGATGTAGCCTCACTTAATATGTTCATGTGATAATGTTGTTTACGTGTCAGATTGACAAATGTGTGTCTGCCACACTGCTATTTCAGGAACATGTACTGTATGAACTCATAGAAATCAGTTCGAGGGATTCTGTGTGAAAATACATCTTGTATGTGTATAACTAGAAATCCTATATGGCATCCTGATGCCCCTGTCTCCTGCCTGACAGTTGAGGCAGCAGCTCTCAGCTTCCCCCTTTCCCTTACCCCAAAAGCCCCCTGTCTCCTGACCTCATATAAGGCTGCTGCAACCCACTGCCCACTGTCTTCTCCACACAGTCAGGGCTGCTGCTCCCTGCTGCCTCCTGCACAAACAGTTTAGGCTGCTGCATCCTGCTACCCTCTGTCCCCCACCCTATAACACAAGATGAAAGTTTTTTAATATTTTCTTTTGGGTAGTCTTGGGCAGTGTACCAAAGGATCTGACTCTAGTGCCAGGGAGCAGCATGGTGCAACAACTCTGACTGTGGGGGCAAGAGGCTCTATGGTGCAGCAGGGCACAGTGGTGTCAGGGGACAGAGGACAGCATGGTGCAGAAGCCTCGACAGTGGTGCAGGACACAGTGGGGCATCAGGATACAGCAGCCCTGACTGTGTGATGGGGTGCATGTGGGGCAGCAGCCCTGCCCATTTGGGTCAAGGGAAGTTGGTAGCAGGGTGCAGCAAAAGCCCCACCTTTGGTGGCCTGGGACAGCATGGTGCAGCAGGCCAAACTGTGAAGGCAGAAGCCCTGGGACTCTAGCCCTGTCTGTGGAGACAGGAAAAGGGGGCAACAGTGTGCATTGGCCTTGACTGTGGGGGTTGGGGACAGAGGGAAGCAGGGTGCAGCAGTCTCAACTGAGAGGCAGGAGACAGGGGCATCAGGATGCCATATAGTATTTCTAGTTATACACATACATGTTGTATTTTCACACAGGACCCCACAAAGAACTGAATTTTATGAGTTCATACAGTACATGTTCCTGAAATAACAGAGTGTGGCAGACACACATTTGTCAATCTGACATAAAATCAAAATTATTCTCACATGAACCTATTTATTGAGGCTTCATCAAAGACACACTGCTTCTATGAATTACCGGAATGCCAGTTAGCTGAGCTAAAAAAAAATGCTAATGTTTTGTTTCTTGTTTCCAAACATTCGAGGCCCCCAGCCCCACTTCTGACTTCCTCTGGTTCCCCCACCCCACATTCTGCTGTATGTCATTGGTTGGTTGAAATAGGGGATGTAGACTAAAACACTGGAGATGGAGAGGGAATGAATGCCCTTAGTCCTGGGCTGGCCTGTTTGGAATTACATTTGAGTTTCTTGTATCACAGCTGTATCTTACAGTTCTGTGATACAAAGAAACTCAAAGTAATTCCAAACAGGCCAGCCCAGGACAGCATTCATTCCCTCTCCGTCTCCATCTCCAGTCTTTTGTTTTAGTCTAAGCCCCCCGATCTCTTTCTAGCAGGCAATTGCATACAGTGTTCCTGTTTAATACCACTACAGTACACACATCGGGGCAAAACACTGTTAAGAGTTAGGAAATTGTTAACTGCCATTATGAATGCCATTTATTAGGGGGACGAAGATTTAAACATTTTTTTTCCAGGGGCACCATTTACAAATTCACCTAGGAGTGCCACATACTCCAAGGCCTGCCCTACTCCTAGCTGTTAGCTTATCTTTTCGCACCTCTCCATAGGTAAAAAAAGCTGTTTATTGACCTAGTGCTCTTTTTACATCTGGACAGTGCAGTTTTTGTTCACCTGTACTGGAATGCTCTGGGTAGAGCACAGGAAGGGTAACTGACTGGGTCAGATGAAATTCCTTTTTTTTTTATTAAGCTTATTATTCATGTTTCACGTATTACAGGTACAAACACGTAGAAAAACACAACTTTGCATTAAATGTAGTATACATAAATAGTCTCTGCA
The DNA here is from genome assembly GCA_016271365.2 of Neoceratodus forsteri. Taxonomy (NCBI): domain Eukaryota; kingdom Metazoa; phylum Chordata; order Ceratodontiformes; family Ceratodontidae; genus Neoceratodus; species Neoceratodus forsteri. The sequence continues at coordinate 1,543,839,864 of CM028131.1, read as the reverse complement.
TATTGCATAACATTGAATAAATATTCTCTATACTATAAATTACTAAACACTAAACACATGTTAGTATCTCTCTATTACCAAACTGTTAAAATATTTCAATAATTTACCTTTTAATTGCTTTTCTATATAGCTTGAATTACAGAATTCCAATATTTTAGCCTGAGTCCAGCTATACAAACAAGCATTTGTCAATGCTGAATGTTGTCTTGCTGGCACTGGCATTGGTAGTGCAGGAGTTAGAGAGATGCATAATAGGAATGCCAGTGAAATATTGAACTGACGCCAACTCCACCTCCACCCTGCAGAGACTGACAGGCATTGGGGCGTGCCTTTGGATCATCTGCCATAACACTCACACCATTTCACCTCACCCTACCTCGCAGACACTGACAAGTGTTGTGGTGTGCCTTGGGGTCTTCTGGCCTTACACTCACCCATTCCATAAGGAAATGTGCTGAGATGGGTGCAGTATAGGAGAATGGGGTGAACTTTGGTGCCGAAGAGTCCAAGGCACACCTCAATGCCTGTCACTGGCTGCTGGGTGGGGGTGGGGGTGGAATGGCATGAGCATTACAGCCGACAATCCCAAGTCACACCCCAGACGCCTGTCAGTCTCTACAGGGTAGGGCGTTATGGTTGGAAACCCTAACACCCCAGGTGTTTGTTGGAATTTTCACTCCAAATTTTCAACATGGGCTTTTTGTGACCCCACCTCATGAACAGTTGCACTATCAGTTCATTAGCCGAAAGGTGATTTTGCACAGAGACTGCGCCATTTGGTGCCACAGGTGCGAAAACACATTTCGGGCAGGATGTGAAAAATGACAGCTTTACTTTTTTTTTTTTTACTAGGAGAGACACACTAAGCTGAAAGCTTGTTTACAGGTGCAACCTGGGAGCACAAGGAAGTTAAATGACTTGATCAGGATCACACAGTATGCATGTGAAGGCTGTGGGATTCAAACCCAGGTCTCCGGGTTTGTAGCTCAGAGCCTTAAATCACTGTGCTATACTGCCTCATGCTGTACTGTTCATGAGGAAGTGTAAAAAAATGACAATGTTGAAAATCTGGAGTGAAAACATGAAAAATTGTTGAAGTCACGACTGTGCATAGAAACTGCACAACGCGCGCCCGTAATGCAATTATTTTGGGGATATTTTTAACCAGATTTTCAACATAGGCATTTTGGGACTTCTGCTCATGAACAGTGGCACTGTGATTTTGTTAGTCTGTCCCAAAAGTTGATTTCCCACAGCGACTACGCCATTGTGCGCCAAATGTGTGGAAACACATTTTGGGCAGAATATGGAAAATTACAGCTGTACTGTTCATAAGGAGGTGTGAAAAAATGGCAATGTTGAAAATCTGGAGTGAAAATATACAAAATATACAAAATTGATGAAGTTACGAGCGTGCGTGGAAACTGTGCAATGCACACTCGTAACACAGTAATTAATTTGCAACATAGGCTTTTCTAGACCCCACCTCATGAACAATGGCACTGACATTTTGTTAATCAGTCCAGAAAGGTGATTCTGCACAGTGATCACGAAATCACCTTTTGGGAACGAATAACAAGATGACAGTGCATGCGTTCATGAGGTGGGGTCTCAAGAACCCAATGTTGAAAATTTGGAGCCAAAATTAAAAAAAAATTGTCTGAGATATCCACCTAAGTTGAACTCCCCCCCCCACCAATGATGCCATTATACAGCTTACCAGCATTTCTTCATTTTGCAGTTCGGCTTTGAAGAGTCCAGATGTGTTTCTGCTCCACTGAAAATCACAGGGCCGGACCTCTGGAGGTAAGTATGGGGTGAGGGTGTGTGTGGGGAGGTGAGTGTGCAGAGGGTGGGTGTGGGTTTGGGAAGGGGGCACAGCGCATGATGAGGGACTGTTTTCTTTTTTTCAGGTACAAAAAAAAATGGACATCATGGGATCGTTTTCTTTTTTTACAGGTGAAATTAAATAAATGTTGGTCACACTGGGTGGGCTCCCAGTGTGCCACACAATGGGGGGGAGGAACATACCGACACAGTAGGCTTTCTCTGAGTGGCAGCACACTGGGGTGGGCTCCCAGTGTGCCGCACAATGTGGGGAGGTGGGGGACATGAGAACATGAGGATTGCACCCCTGACGTCTGCTGTGTTTGGGGATTGTGCGGTGGCTGCTGCCGCCATGTTTATTGAAATGTTTTACTAGGAAAGGCACATACATGCGTGTCATCTGTGCCGCTGCATGACGAGCTTGTCTCTGATTGCAGCGGCACATTTCTTTCAAGTTGGTGGCACTTTACATAATTCTTGCATCACTGCTAGCATGCTGGCTAATTGGGGAATGAGGGAGGCAACTACTAAAGCATGCCCTGCATTCGCCAACACTGACACACCTCTCACTGTGCTAATACTACTGCAAGATGTTGCTTGCGCCTGCGCAAGACAACATAAAAATGGGTTCCAGACGTTCTCGAATTTTTCATAAGTATTTTTAACAGTATGACTCATTCATTTATTTAGAGCTACGGTAGGCATATATTTAATCCAGTCTTTTATACTAAGGGATGCTTCTCCTTCTAGTTAGATAGGATTGGTCTTTTGAGACACACACTGCTGCTGGCAGTAACCAATATTTCTCATTGTAGCCAAGGTGAAATAGGGAAGTATCCCCCAATATGAATATAGTTTGTGTCAAGATTAATATTCCGTTTTAAGTACCAGTATGGATACTGTTCAAAGTAATGATCAGCAGGTGGCAACCATAGGAAATTCAAAGAAACATAGACATATAGAATTTGATGGTAGATACAGTAAGGACCTCTTGGCCCATCCAGTTGGCCCATTTCTCTCTGCTTACACTATAACCACAGACTGTGCCAGGTCTACATCTCTGTCTCCCTTCCCCCTTCCTTTCTACCATGATTCCCATGTGCTTATCCTATGCATTCTTGAACCCCACCATTTTTGCCCCCCCACCTCTGCTAGAAGGCTGTTCCAGGAATCTACCACTCTTTCTGTGAAGAAGTACTTCCTCACATCTCTCCTGAATCTACTCTCCTCCAGCTTCATAGCATGTCCCCTTGTTCTTGAGTACCTTTCTTCTCAAAAATATTCCCCTCCTGTACCTTATTTACCACAGTGAGGTATTTAAAGGTCTCTGTCATATATCCCCTCTCTCTCCTCTGCTGCAGGGTGTACATATTGAGGTTCTTTAGTCTCTCCTCATAGAGCTTTTGGTGCAGACCCTGTACCATTTTAGTTACCCTCCTCTGGACCACCTTCACTCTGTCTATGTCTTTCCAGAGGTGTGGTCTCCAGAACTGGACACAATACTCTAGATGGCATCTTACCAGCAATCTACACAAAGACAACACCACCTCCCTCTTTCTGCTCATGATACCCCTCCATCTGCACCCTAGCATCCCACTTGCCCTCCCTACAACCTTGTCGCACTGCCTGGCCATCTTCAGGTCATACGATATGATTGTCCCTGGGTCTCTTTCCTGCTTGGTGGTTGTCAATACCACTCCACCCATTTTGTACTCTGCCCCTGGATTTCTGTGCCCTAAGTGCATTATTTTTGCACTTTTTTTGTATTGAAACTCAGCTGCCATACCCTTAACCACTCCTCTAGTTTTCTCAGGTCTCTGCTCATCCTTTCCACCCCCCCGGAGTGTCCATCCTGTTGTAGATTTTGGTGTCATCTGCAAAGTGGCAGACCTTCCCTTCCAGCTCCTCTGCAATGTCACTTATAAAGACATTAAAGAGGACTGGTCCCACATCTGATCCCTGAGGCACTCGCTGGTCATCCTCCCTTCCTTGGAGTGAACTCTGGTTGCCAACACCCTCTGTTGCCTATCCCCTAATCAATTTCTTACCCAGTTTACCACCTTCAGACCCACTTCTAAGTGACCCAGCTTGCTTACTAGTTTCCCATGTGGAACTGTGTCGAATGCCTTACTAAAATCTAGGTAGGCCACATCCACCGCTCCACCCTGATCTAGTTCCTTGGGCACCAAGTCAAAGAAATCTATCAGATTTGTTTGACGTTATGTCCCCCTATGAAAACATGCTGCCTTGGGTCAGCCCACTGGATTCAAGATATTCCACAATGTGAAGAAAATGTGAAATAAATTTGTTTGCTTCACGTTGTACCTCCAACATTCATCTTCATCTATTATTCCCATTTTATTAAGTTATTGTGGAGTGTAGTACCATCTGTGTAATATATTATATTGAATTAATCTGCTTTGCATAGCCATATTTGTTTTATATGCATTTTTCCACATTTGGTTCCAATCCTCCTGTGTTATTATACTTTTTCTGTCTTCCACCCTCTCTTCTTTAGTTTTTCAGTTAGGTCATTTCCTGCTTTTAGCTGTAGCTTATATAGTCTTCCAGACCCTCCTTTGCCTCTTGCTAACATGAACAAGGTTTCATATTTTATGTCTGAAGTGTTATAAGCCTTATGGTCCACCCTTCCTACTATAGTTGTCTTAACTGCAGATACTGATACCATTTTGTGATACGTAGCCTGTATTTGTGTGTTAGATCTAGGAAAGAGTATAGTACTCTATTACTTGGATCCAGGACGTTCGCCATGTGTCTAATTCCTTTTAGTTCTCATACTTTGTTTTTTAATAGTTCACTGTTATATTGAATTTATGAGTTATTCAATATAGGCATACATTTCATGGGTAACTGTGGTAAATCTAGGGTTCAGATGAAATTCCGACACCACTTTGGTAAGGAACTTTCTATTGGTCCTGAGGACTACTTTATCCATCTGGAAGATTATGTAGTTTAGAGCTGCACAGAGGGCTGGCAGCTCACTCACCCTACCAGCAGATGTCAAGGCAATCAGGAAACTGTTTTTCATGTTAAATCAGCAAGTGGCCATAGGCTCAAAGGGAGCCTCCATTAGCTAGGCAAGGCAGTTATTCAAGTCCCATAGAGGGACTGGGTCCCTTGCATGGGGATACGGGTGAGTGAGGCTGTCAAAGAACCTCTTGCGAACAGGTTGTGAAGCCAAGGACTTGCCTTTGCCTGCTGATGTGTCATCTGCTACTACTGCCAGATGTGCCTTCAAGGTTGAGGCTCTCTGACCTAAGGGCTGCAAGTATAGTAGGTAGTCTTGAATTATAGGCAGCCCTGCCTGCATTGGGATTATCTTCCTGGGGGGACATCAGTATGAGACCTACTGTACCCATAAGTGGTGCCAGTAAGGTGCACTCCTTCCCTGCCACCCACCTTTTCCTCATTTCGTGCCAGTCACCTAAAATATTATGCACCAAAAGGTTGTCCACCTTCACAGCTATGAATGCTCCATGCCTCTGCAGTTCCAAATATGCCAAAAGCTTCACAGACAGCACATCTCCATCTAAATCCACCAAGCTCACACTAACCTTTTGCTCCACCTAATCCTTAACATACCATACTTGGATGGATGACATAGCTTTTCATTGCCAGACATTAAGTCTGGAAATGAAACCAGGAGTTAGCTTAGCAACACCGGCAGTAATCTCTGAAGTCAGGGGGCAGCTTAGGAATACTAGAAAACTAGATGCACCTCTGAATGCCTGAGTAGAAATGCTCAGTTCACCCCTAGCCCAGCACTACATCCCCAACTACACTAGTCTGACCAGGGGAGTGCTTCGCCCCAGAGGTGGTAGAGGTAACTTAACTAAAACACACAGGGCTTCTCTGCCAACCAGCTATGTCTACTGGGAGGCAGACCACGGACCCCTACCCACCCTGTTCAGGGCTGGATCATGTATATAGGCCTTGTACCCTATTCCCCAACAGGGGAGTACTCCTGGCAACACTATACATACTGTCCCTTCTATGGGTGGACCTGCTGATATGCTGCGGAGACCCAGATATCAGGGGACCACAGGACAAAGGCACCCCTCCCTGGGGCCTACACTATACCAAGTCTCACGCTAGCATACAAACCCTGTTAATAGTCCATGTGCTAGTAAGACGGGGTGTATACTATAAGTCACTACACTTCACAAGTAGGAGACTGTGAAGTAATCCAATCCTATCGGCTAGCCCAAAGCTACTAGGCCTGCTGGTGACACTACTTCTACTGGCAGGTGACATCCAGCCCAACCCGGGCCCTCCTATGGCCAATATCCTTATATCCTCCCCCCAGGACCCTCACTGGATATCCTCCAAAGGGTTGAAAATTGCACACATGAGCGTCTGTAGCCTCAGACCTAAAATACATGAAGCGCAGGCCTGGCTAGACCTCTATAACCCAGACGTCCTGGTTATATTAGAGACCTGGCTTAAGACCCACACCCTGGACCATGAGATCATGGCCCAAGGATACAACTCCTTCCGCAGGGATAGGGAGAGCAAAAGGGGGTACTAATCTACACGAAGGACCACCTAATGGTGTCAAACCTAACCCTAAAGCTGGACTCCACTATGGAAAGTGAATCTATATTTATACGGGTTACCCTTGGTCAGTCAAAGCACCACATTATAGGCTGTGTCTACAACCCCCCAAAGATGGCTCTCCAATCCCTTGAAGCCATCTAGAACCATGGCCAAAAGCATCTCCTTGGAGCTCCTCATTCTGGGAGACTTCAACCTAAACTGGGCCCATGGCCCAAACAAAGACCTCCAGTCCCTGATGCAAGAGGCAAATCTGGTACAGGTCATTTCTGAACCCACTGGAATGAACCACAAGACGGGGAACCACACCATCCTGGACTGGGCACTGGTGACAAACCCCACCAACATCCAGAAAGCTGGCCTCATGGCTGATGCCCTGAGTGACCACTCCCCTATATTCTGCATCTGGAGAAACAGAGCGCCCAAGGTTCAGCCAAGAATACTGTCTGCCTGAGACTACTCCAACTTCTCGGTGGCGCAATACTCCGCTTACCTAAACAGTCTGGACTGAAGCCCAGTCAAGCTCCTTCCCTCCTTGGATGAGGCACTAGAATTCTTCCACAACTCACTGACGGAAGCAGCCAACCTCTTTGCCCCACTGAGGAAGCTAAGAGCTAAAGACAGCTGCTACAAGTGGATCTCCCCTACGCTAAAAGCTCTGATGCTTAGCTGGGACAAGGCCTGGAAAAGATTTAAGAGTTCCTCTCTCCAGGCCAACCTTGTGGCTTACAAAACCCTGAGAAACCAATGTAAGAGAGCCATAAAAATGGCTAAAAGGGAGTATGTCATCAACCTACAATAAAATAGCTTAGGCAACCCTAAACTATTCTGGGCCCACATCAACGAGCTGATCAGAGGTAACACCAAGTCTGAACCCGGCCCCGTGGAAGTCTATGGTAGGATGGTGAGTGAAGGCCCACAAACTGCCGCTGCTCTCTACCTTCACTTCACTAACCTTGACACCTATAATAATAATAATACCCCCACACACCCCGGCTCTAGACAAGGCTGAAACCCTCAAACTTCAGCGACTTCTATTTCACTTGAGGCTAATCAGGGCTAAAGAGGTACAGTCTCTCCTAAGGGCCTTGAAAATCAAGGGCCCTGGAGGACCTGATGGAATCAACCCAAGACTCCTCAAGGATGGAGCCCAGAGCCGGCCTGGTAGCACTGAGGGATGAGGCACTGGACGCCACACCTTGTGCCAAGCTGGTGACCCGGGTTCAGGATTGAGCCCGAGTCGTTGGGGGTTGGCAGGGAGGATAAAGGATTGAGCATCCCTTGGACTGCTCTCCTTCCCTGGGGAGGGGGGATTTCACCAGCCGATGTGCTGGTGGACTCTAGCAGAGGCTGGAGGCACTACAGTACTCGGCTGCGAAATGCTGGGGATCAGAGCTCGGCAGATGTCTTTTGAGGGTGCGCGGGAGCATGCATCAGCCGAGCTGGATGTCATTGCACATCAGAGCTCTGGAGAGTTCAAGAAAAAAATGGAAAACAGCCGGCCTGCCCTCGCAGTGGTAGGGCTACCGCTTGCGGTGCCAGCGACCCGGGTTTGGGAACGGACTTGAGTGGCTGGAGGGCCGGCCAGGGGGGAGGAGGATCGAGTGCCCAGGGGCTGCTCTCCTCCTCTGGGTAGGGTGGGATGCAAGTCCCGCTGCAACACCGCCACCTGGGTGACCACGGGTGGAGGTGCAGCGAGACAGCATACAAGGGGAAGGTGGACATCTGCCGGGAGTCGGAGCATTAGCACATCATGACGTGCATCACTCCTTGGCCTCCCCTTGCGTGCAGACATCTAGGGGGGGTTGGGACCAGAAAAAGTAGAAATAACCCTACGCTGGGCTCCTGTAGACGGGATCCAGCTGTCCCGAGAAAACCCTTAACCAGGCTCCATAGATGGGGCTCGTGAGGCCTTCCGACACAGTCTCTAGGTGTGAGAGGGGGACTAAAAGTGGGGGTCCCTCTCCTTGCAGCCTGGGGGGGTTAACCGCGGCAGGATGGGGAAGGCTAGCCAAGCACCCAGAGGGAGGTACCTGGGACGGGACTATGGGAACACACAGCTTAGGAGATCCCCAAAGAAAGGAACCCAGCACAGTGAGGAAGGGGGCATAAAGAGAAAGTAAAAAAAAAAAAAAAAAGGAAAAAGTGGAAAACAACGGCGCCATGGATAGGTGACGGCATCTAGTCCCCCATGCCCTTCTCTGGGTCATCCCCATCTGTCCTTCCAGGTCCTTCACCTTAGTCCAGCCCTGCAGCCGGAGTCTGAATCTAAGAGCGCCCAAGAGGTGGAGGGTGACCCACCCTGGGAGGAGTTAAACCAAGGGGTGCTGACTACAGGAGGTGAGGAGGAAGAGAGAGAGGGGGCAGTTCAGGGGGCCCCTGGCGAGGATAAGGGCTCGAAGCCCAAGAGGTTCCATGGGGCGACCAGAGGAAAATAAAGTGACAAAAAAAGAATGGAGCACAAGCCCTCTCCAGACCCTTGTCCTAGCTTGTAAATAGATCCCTGCTTGAGGGAATAATTACAGGCCAATGGAAACAGGCACATGTGATTCCCGTCCACAAGGGCGGCTCCCGGGAGCAGAAGAGCAATTACAGGCCTATCTCTCTGCTCTGTCTACTTGCCAAACTGCAGGAAAGACTAATATACTGCCAGCTCCGTGACTACCTGGAGACTCACCAACTATTGGCCTCCTCTCAGCATGGCTTTCAAACCAACCATGGCACAGACACTGCCCTCATGAACCTTACCACTGACGTACTCAACGCCATGGACAAGGGGACCCCACTGGTATGGTATTCATCCACCTTCAACCTTGTTGACCACAACCTCTTCCTAGTAAAAATGAAATCAATAGACCTAGATCCACTGGCTCTCAAGTGGTTCGAGAGCTTTTTATCTGGCCGCACCCAGAGAGTCAGCTGGAATGGGGCTCTATTAGACCCACTACCCCTTAAAGAGGGAGTACCACAGGGCTCAGCCCTGGAACCCCTACTATTCTCATTGTATACGAATGATCTAAACCTCCACTGTGGGAATAGCTCAGTCGTACAATATGCGGATAACACAGTCATCTAGCTTGCCTCGGGTAACCTGGAAGCTCTTGGCCCCTCACTCCAAACTGACCTAACATCACTTGAGAACTGGCTAAACTCAAACAGAATGGTTCTTAATGCAGACAAAACAAAAGCCATGCTGTTCGGGCCCAGACCCCTGGGGCAAGACAGGACCAACTCCCTTCAGCTCAAAACGCTTGCAGAGACCAGCATTGAAGTTGTGTCCTCCTTAACTCACTGACACCTCAGGAGCTCTTTGAGAGTTCCACCACTTGTGGCCTGTATACTTTAAACAGTGCAACCTGGAGCTTTCTGAGCAAAATCAAGTCATAACAGCATGCCAAAAAGAAATGCAAATACCTCATGATCCATAAGTACTATGCACAAAGTACGAGCAGCAAAGTTGTTCAGCACAAAATTACCTTTCCAATGGTACTATGCAATTAAATATAAGTAGTTCAAATTTTTTCCATATTGGTTGAAATAGCGAAAAAAAAAAATTCTTTCAATAAAAAAAGGCAACAGAAACCATTTTTTGTGGGGAAATATTTAACATATCTACACCAAATTAAGCATCCATAAATTAGATGGAGGAACACAACTAATTTTGTACTAAAAAACTTATTTTCTAATATGATGCATGTATTTCTTTTCTGTTTTATTAAGGTGGCTAGGTGAAGCTTGAGAGACAAATGTCAGCCATACAGATCATACCATGCAAAAATTTGAATATCTTCCAAAGTGTACATAACAGACACAAAGTATCGGTGGCAAAGTTGTTCAGCAGAACATTACCTTTCCAATGGTGCTATGCAGTCAATTCTACTCACTTCAGTTTGTGAAATATTTAAGTTTTAAGCAGTGACGTCCTCAGGCATCAAAAGTCCTTAGTGGCACAAAGTGCAGGAATTCTTTAGGTGTTAAAGACCTCAGAAGTATATTTTATGCTGCTGCCTACAGGCGTCTTGGGGTCTCAATGAGTTAAAATACCTAGGGATTATGCTTGACCAAGGCCTTACTTACAAAAAACATGTGAAACAAGTGACCAAGACTATCCATGGGAAACTTGGCATCCTGTATCGGATTAGGGACCAGCTCGTACCTGAAGCCAGGATCTCCATCGCCTCCAGCATCCTGCTTCCCACTCTGACCTATGCTGCCCCTGTATTACAGGGCATGGCATAGCCTGAGGTCCACTGGCTACAGATCCTATACAAGAAGGTTCGCTACACAGGATCACTACAGAACTCTTCACTGTAATGTATTAGCCAAAATACAGTGGTCTTCCTTGGAAGCATGTCTACAATGTCCCCTGCTCTGCCTAGCATACAAGCTATGCAGCCCGGGGGCTTCCCCCAGCCTCTCTGCTACCATTACATCCAAGCACAACCCCTGGACCTTGAGGACATCAGGTCGCACTCTGCTGGAACCCCCCAGGGTCAGAACCCACACAGGTGGCAAGTCTTTCTCTGTCAAAGACCCCTACCTGTGGAACAAACTTCTACCAGAGATTCAGGAAGCCCCCTCTCTCATGAACTTCTGTACCAGGCTCAAGGCACACCTACTCGAGACCAGCACTTGCTGATGTCAGGGCACCTGACAATCTGACCCCCCAACTATGCTAATCACCTTACTTGCACAAACACGGAACAGAACTAGCCGTCATACCGGTAACTTACCTACATTCTTGAGCCGTCCCACATCTTTAAAGATGGAATCCCTATGGCTCCACATGCATGACTAAAACTGTATTTACTGATCCTGTATGTCCACTGTTACCTTGTCACTGTCTGTACCACTCCATGTAACGTTTCTCCAGGTCACCCCTAAAAAAGGGACCTTCGGGGCCCAGTGGGTCTACCTGGTAATCAAAATGTAATAAATAAATAAATAAGTTCCCATTCTCTATGTCTCCCTCAGGCCTGTAGCTCTGGGCATTTCTGTTGTTAAACAAACTTACTGTGAAGTCGTCAGGTGAACTTCCCTATTTGAGGGTCACATTGGTAACCTCTGCATCATGTATAGAATTCTTGGGAGGACATTTATTTTAATGAGGTTTACTTTTCCTAGGCACTAGATGGTGGAGGTCTCCAGTGCTCTACTTCTGCCAGGAGTTTATTAAGTAGGGCCTATAATTTTGGGAATATAATTCAGCAACAGAAGCTCCTACGTTGACTCCTAGGTAGGTGATACTTTAATCCACTATCTGAAATGGTCTCATCCATAGTTCCACAGCATGGGCTTCTCTACCTAGGCTAAGCAGTTAAGACTTACTGAGACTCAACTTATAGCCAGAATATTCTGAAAACTCCCACCATCTTTCTTTATGTAATCCCCTTGTTACCCAAGGTTACTAGAATCCCAGTAAGACCTAGTGGTAGGCAGGGAAGGCAGCTTGTGAAATTCCAGTTAAATGGATTTCACACTGTCTCACTCTGTTCTCAGTCTCAGCTGAGACTGAGGGGATGACATCACCATAGAACTATTGCAGCTGCGTGAGCCACAATGGAATCTGCAGAAGGGAGTTAGAGTAGAATGTTGGGAGGTTTGAACAGTCAGTCTGAGTCAGTTGAAGTTGGAGATTGTGGTGAGAGGAGCACAGCAGCTCTGTGCTCAGGCTCTTGGAGCCTCAGCCCTGAAATAGGGCTACATCTAGGGAAAGGTGTGTGTTTCCGCCTAAAGAGAGACACAGTAAGCTGTTTTAAAGTGGTGGAGACCATTGATTCGGGTCTCTGTGCCCCATCCCTGAGGAGATAGGCAGGAAGGTTTGCTGCATTTCCAGGGGCAACCCCCTGGCTACTGCTGGAGGAAGAAGCTGTCTTATTTTGTCCACGAGTGTGGGGTACAAGAAGATTTTGTGATTCTCCTGTGGGGCACCTGCAACCCGGAGGGTGAGTTCTGCTCTTTCTAAAGGGCCCATGTTTCATCCTGAACTGTGTTAAAGTGGGGATTGAACTACTGAAGTAGTGGGAGGCCTAGAGTAATAGGCTTAGCCAAAAGTAAAAGTTTATTCAAGTCCAGCACATAGGGGTAGTCAAGACATGTAGAGGAGATGTGATATACATCTACCCAGTAATCTACATTGCCAAGCTTTCAGAAAAGAGTTGTTTAGTTTCCAGAGAAATGGCTGGGTATGGATTGTGGGAGCTGGAGGTGGGAGACTCCCCCATCTTTAGTAACCAGGTCCACCTCTACGGATTTGCTCTGTGGATTTCTACTTTGCCTCATGCACTTGGCCAGTGATGAAGGAAGTACCCAGATGTGGGATGGAAGGAAAATTCCCTCTAGGAGTCGAAGGCTCTAAGGTGGTTTGGGGAGCCACCAACAGGAAAACTGGTTAATTCCCATAATGGGCCATGGATCAAGTGGCCGGTGGAGGAGCCGGGCCAGTGGGGAAAACCCAAGAAGTGTACAAGTCGGACTGTGTACCCAAAGCTGCGTGTAAGTCCGGGCTGTGTGCCTGGTGGGTTCAGAGCCTGAGGGCTGAAATGTGAAGAAGTGTTCTGTTATCTCTAATCTGCATTACCAGGAATTTACCCCCATGGGGGTCCATCTATGCTTTGTTTTTGTTTAGTCTGGATGTGAATAAAAGCCACACTGTAGAATCCCATTCCTGGTTTTGGACATTACACTTATTGCTTCCTGTGTTCGAATTTACTTGGGTGCCCCTGTGCAGAGTAGCTAAACCTAGGCCCCCTGTGCTGAGTAACCTAGTCCTCCCCACACCCAGTCCCCACCAGGTACTGCTGTCAGCTTCAAAAGCATGCCACCTGTCGTTTTGCAAAAAGGCAGGGATCCGGGTGTTACATTTACATAGGTTTTCTCCATCTGGTAACTTGTCTTGCAGGGATGCCCTGACCATGCCATACCTATCTGTCATTTAGACAGCTCCTGGGTTTTTCTCCTCTGCGTTCCTTCCCACCCTCCTCCCCTGGCTGGGATGATGCCTTTGATGGACTTGCACACACACAGCTTCCCCATTGGCAGGAGCAAGCTCCCTGGTCCAGCCACAGGGGTCACTGTGGTGGTGGAGCCTGCTGCCAACCCTCCCCAGCTGAGACACACTGCTGGGTGGCAGCTGTCTTGGCATGGCCTGTCTCCGAGTGTGACTCCTTGGGATAACTTTTGAAGCCAGGTCATTGCACAGTAGTGCAAACCATCAGTATGATCCACTCACCCACCATCATAAGGATGATGAGGACTGCAGCATCAGAATTGGTTATGAATAACAGAAGTCCACCTGCATAAATTGTAGCCTTGTGCTGTAATCTTGACTTCCCCTGCACTCCTCAAATATCCCTTTCCTCCCTGAGTCAAATAGCCAGTGGCTCTATCGTCAAAGTGAATAAGAGCGGGAGGGGGGGCACCCCTGTCTCATGCCACATTAAAATGTAAACTCTTCCAGTGTCACTCCAGTTACTGACACTTGGGCTTTCAGTGCAGCAAATAGCTGCTTCACCAGATCAACATGCAACTACCCAAACCCTCTGCCACTTTAAACTGACATTCACACTGTATGTGGCCAAAGGCCTTCTCGGAGTCCGTGGACAGAATGAATGCTCACCCTTGATGACGAGACCTCCACTGCATCACATTAAGCAGTCTCTACATGCATGACAGCCTATCCTGCAGAAATGCTGTTTGACCTAGGTGTAGCAGCTCTGGCAATTTCTACTTCGCAGTTTAGGAGGGAAATAGGGCGGTACAAGACACACCACATCATCTCCTTGTCAAGCTTGGGGGGGGGTGACATATATTGATGACATGTAGAATGAGGCAGGGAGCACCCCCCTTCCTGGGCCTCCTCAAACATGGTCTTTAAGGGCTCCTCTGTCTCCCTCATCTCCTTCAAACATTCGGTGGCATACCCATCTGGGCCTCCCACCTTGACACTCCTAAGAGTGTGGACAGCAGCATGAACTTCCTGTTGTATCGGGGCTCACAACCTTTCCACTTGCTGCGACTAGATCTGTGGTATCTGGATACAATCTAAAAAGTAGTAGGCCTACTCCATTGTACCACCACACTCTGCTGTATAAAGAGTCTGATAAAAACTTCAAAAGACTTTCTGTATATATACCAGGTCACTCATCAGCCACCACATTGTGTCTTTTTTTTTTTTACATTTAATTTTATAGATTTATGCAAACATTTATAACAATCACAACAAACAACATTCAAACAAACATTGAATCAATTAACAATCTTTGGCACAGTTGGACATAAATTACGGCAGAAAAATCCAGGATTCTAAAATACATATTCAAGGTACAAATAATAAATCTAAGACAAATAAAGTCAAATTAATTAATTTATACTGGTACTGTACTCAATTTTATGGAGAGGTGGAAAAGTAGGGATGCAATTTTATAGTATATGGAATAAAATCAACATTATTTAAGTATAATATTTCATATTCTCCCAATTTCCCACTTCTCCCTCCATGGCTCGTCTAAGAATTAAGTTCCCCTAATATGTCTAAGGAACAAAATCCTGTCTATATCACATAACATACAGGACCCATTGTTTCCAGAGCAGGTCAGACTGATCCCTAGAGTGATGTATTAAGGTAGTGAGTCTTCCCATTCTATATACCTCTATCATGAGAACTTGCCATTCCCAAAGAGATGGGACTGTCACTGACAGCCATTTCCTGGTTATAGTTTCTTAGCAGTTAATAGGCATATATTCAAATGTTTTCAGGAGGATAGGTCTCAGCAGTTCCTCTTTAAAATTAGAAAATAAGAAAAACTCTGCAGACAGTTGGATGGGAGTTAAAAATATCTTTGTTAACTCCCCCCTGTAAAGCTCTAAAAAAGGCAGGAGTACAGTACAGTTCCAGAAGATATGACCATGGGTGGCTGGTGAAAAACCACAGCCCCTCCAGCACGCAGCCCCCTACCCTGGAAGGTATTTCACCTGTATGAACGGTGTCCTAAAGAAGAGGAGTGTGATTTTCCACGAGAACTCCTTCCAGATGTAAGAGGCTGTACTCAAGTGTAGAGATTTTAAATGATTTTCTTACTCGGAATCTGCTATATTAATACTCAACTCCTTCTCCCACATCTGCTTTACCTACTTTAATGAGTCACCATCCAAAACTATTAGTGCTCTATACGTATAGGAAATCATGTGCAATAATGGAACATAGCCCTCCAGAGCCCTCTGTAAAAATCTCTATAATTTGAAATTTATGTCCCTCTGTTAGGGCCCCTTCCGGCCATCAGTGTGCCGGCGGCAGTGCACCCATCATTAGGGCACCACATAGTGGAATTTGCTGCCACCTCCCTGAGGTCCCCCCCGGAGTTAGAATATTTAGAAAGGGTGTGTGTGGGGGGCACAGTCCCCTGCAAAACGAGGGGACGGCAACATCAGGACATGGTGCCCTAATGACCGGGCACACTGCCGCTGGAGCCTAGCATCTTAGGGTAATTATCTTATAAAATTACCTGCCTGTAGGTAGTGAAAATAGTCCTGGAGTTGAAGATCATACTTTCCCACCAGCTCTTCAAAAGGTAGGGGGAGGCCCTCTTTAATTAAATGTAAAAGTATAATTATACCCAACCTTTCCCACTTCAGAAAACCATGGCCTATCCTAGCTGGTTGAAAGGAGTGGAGATAGGGCAAGGAGTATAGCAAGGGTCTAACCTGGCTGAAATGTTTAAAGTCCATCAGCACTCTCTAGCATTTCAATGTGTGACATGTATACAGATTTTCTGTGATCTCTCCCATTGGAATGCTTGGATGAGTCAGGAGAATGAGAATCAAATTTATCAAGTCCTCCTCCCTCACCTCCAACTCCCACCACTTAGCACGATACTGCCTGCGAAGCCAGAGAAAGACTACTTGAAGCTGAGCAGCCCAGTAATAAGGAAATGAGTCCGGTAAAGCCAAGCCCCCCTGCCTCTTTGGCAACTGAAAAATGGAAAAACGAATCCTTCGAATCTCAGAGTCCCATATATATCACAACATATTTTTAATTCATCTCGTTGAAAAACTTGCTTGGTGGAGAAATGGGGAGGGTTTGAGCCAGATACAAGACTTTTGGTAGTAAGTCCATACGAACTGCCTCCACCTGCTATATTAATGGAAGGGGGATTGTTTTCCATATCTCCATGTCTGCACTTAGTCATTGTAACAAGGGTACATAATTGTATTTATATAATTGGGAGGCATCTTATGTTAAGTGAACTCCTAAATACTTTAAAGATGGTAAGTTCCACCTGAAGGGACATGACTATCTCATTATCTCTAATGGGATATAGTGCAGCTGGAGAACCTCTGTTTTTGTTAAGTTTACCCTATATCCTGCCAATCCACTGACCCTATCTAGTAAACTCCATAGTGGGGGGAGTGAATGCTCTGGTGATGACAAGTAGACCAGCAAATCATCAGCATACAAAGTGAGTTTATGATGTTCCCCTCACACTGTTAACCCTTGAATGTTTTCCTCTTGATGTATGCTTGGGCCAGGAGCTCCACGTAAATAACAAGTAATAAAGGGGATGGGGGGCACACCTGCCAGGTATCTCACATCGATATGATAGGATCTGATATGGAACCATTTATTTTTATGAATGACATTGGGCGATCATATATTCTCATTATAATTTGTTCAAACTTATCCGAAAATCCTAAAGCCGTCAGTGCAGCAGTTAAGAAAGGTCATGCCACCCAGTCAAAGGCCCTCTCTGCATCTAAACTTAATGATAAAGAAGGGGTCTCTGACCGGGCGGCATGGCATAAAAGATGAAGAGTTCTCTTTATATTATCCTGTGTCTGTCTGGCAGAAACGAATCCACATTGATCTGCTTTGATCAGAAACAACAATATCCCTTCCAATCGTTTTGCCAGAACTACAGCAAAATCTTGTAATCAATATTAAGGACTGAGATGGGCCTATATCAATAGTTCTTAGACTTTGTCACAGTGAGCCTCCCCAAATCCATGGGAAAGATTTTGAGCCTCCCCTAAAAATTGAAATAATATTGGGCCTCCCCAAAGAAAAATAACATACTGTTCTTTGCGCAGTACACCATGAAACCCCTTTGAGTACTTGGCTCACATTCAGTTCTTTGGCTTATACTGCAGTGAAACCTTTGAAAAAGAGCTTCTGTGCTCAAAGGTGTTATCTGAATAACAAAATAAACAAATATTGTTATTCAGCTTATTACTTTGCTGCTTCCTGCTATTGCTCTTGGCACTTCTATGCTCAACCCTTGTATTTGGGCTGTTCTGCCATCAGGCTACAAATTGATCAATTGCCACCACTCATTATTAGTTTTGTTCATATTTGTTTGCATTATTGTTCATTGTGTATTTCTTGATTGTTTAGCAGTTACCTTTTGAAATGTATTCACTCCCTACAATTCCGAGGGTACACCTAAAATGAGCCTTGGCTCATTCACCTTCCCTTGTCACCTATTAGTAAATAAACACATAAAATTTACCTACTGTTATTAACCTCTTTCAGTTTGCTTCATCTCTTCACACAAAATATATAAAACTCAAAATTTAAATGCAGTACTTTTTCAGACTTGCTTGAGCCTCCCCTGGAACAGGTTGGTGCCTCCCCAAGGAGGCTGGCCTCACCATTTGAGAACCCCTGGTATATGATAAACAGAATACATGATCCTATCCGGGTTTCGGTATACTGGATATAGTGGCATAGTGCCATGTTGGTGGAACAGGGTCTCCCTCCATCACTCCCCTGCAAACCTTAAGGAATTGAGGCACAAGCAGATCCTGAAAAGATTTATAAAATTCTCCCATAAATCCATCAGGGCCTGGGCTCTTACCTGATTTTAAATTTTTAATAGCGCCCTCCAACTCTGGCCCAGTAATCAGTGCTTCAAGTTGGACCATTTGTGCTTGTGAAAGTTTAGGCAGCTTTAGGGTGTTCAAGAAGTCTTGTGTACCCTGAAAGTAAAATGGAGCCTTGGGAGTGTATACATTTTGATAAAAAAAGATTTAAAGGCCTCCATGATCTGAGAAGGGAGGTTGGTTAGTCTGCCCAGGGCCAAGGATTGGATTTGAGTTATGGTAGTTTGAGCTACTCTATGTCTCAAATGGTGTGCTAATATTCATGTAGTCCAAGGTCTCCCATCATAATACCCCTGTTTTAAATACTGGAGGGCTTTTTCAGTTTTTATATCTATAAGATGCTGCACCTGCTGTCGAGTAGCCTCCAGCAATGGTGCTACCGTCTCATCCTCTTTGCATGCTGCTGTTGGAGATCTCTAAGCTGTCCTTGCAGGGCATCTAATCTAGCTACATAGATACATAGACAGTGTCGGCAGATAAGGGCCTATGGCCCACCTAGTCAGCCCATTTGAGTTTGTAACTTCAGTTTATGTTTTTCTAGAACTCTGTTGCCCCTTATCCCTGACCTCCAGAATTCCTTTATGTCTATCCCATGCATTCTTAAATCCCGTGATTGTTTCAGCCCCCACCACTTCCTCAGGCAGGGTGTTCCACTTGTCCACCACTTGTTCTGTGAAGAAATTCTTCCTCACATTTCCTCTGAATCGTTCTCCCTCCAACTTCATCCCATGCCTTCTAGTCCTGGAATATATTTTTTGCTTAAAAATAGTGTATTCTTGCACCCTGTTCCTCCCTGTAAGATACTTGCATGTCTCTGTCATGTCCCCTTTCTCCCTCCTCTCCTCCAGGAAGTACATGTTCAATTCCTTCAACCTGTCCTCATAGGACTTGTGATGCAATCCATGTACCATCTTTGTTGCCGTCCTCTGAACCTTATCTACCCTGTCTATGTCCTTATTTAGGTAAGGTCTTCAGAACTGTACACTGTACTCCAGGTGGGGCCTCACTAGTGTCTTGTATAGTGGAACCATGACCTCCCTTTTCCTGCTGGTGATGCCCCTGCCTATGCATCCCAGTATCCTATTTGCTTTACCTGCTGCCTTGTCACACTGTTTCCCTACCTTGAGGTCATCAGAGATGATAACCTCAAGATCCCTTTCCTGCTTGGTGCATGCTATATCCTCACCCCCAACTGATATATTGTGCCAGGGTTTTTGTGCCCCATATGCATTATCTTGCACTTCTTTGCATTGAATTTCAACTGCCAAACCCCTGTTTGATTCTTTTTATAATATGAGGCATATTTTAACACCTCCCCCGTAATGCCATCTTTATTGTATCCCATAGAATCCCAGGGTTTATGTTCTCCTGATCATTATCTAAAAATATTTGTGGAAGACAGTCCTTAACCATTTCTTGGAATTCAAGAATACTTAACAAAAAATTATTAAAATGCTACAAAGTAGTTTTTTTATCCTGAATCCAAATCGGGGTCAGAAGTACCAACGAATGATCGGGGCGGGGTGGGATCATCTCACAGTCTCGTGATCACGTGGGAGTGCTCACTTGAAATGTGACAGAAGTCTATTCTAGTATAAATTTTATGAGGAATCAAATAATGAGTATACATTCTACTATTAGGATATAAATAACACCAGGTATCCACCCTATTTGCTTCCTTAATGTATACCTGTGCTGCCCTTTGAGCGTGAGACTTCTTGGGAGGTCTGGGATTGGTGATATCATTATAATCATAAATCATGTTATGGTCCCCCCCTACAGTTAATATTCCATGCTGATGTTCAGTTATTTTCTGTAAAAAAGCCTGAACCATCATTGCCCTGGAGTCCGGGAGAGCATAAAGACTAACCAAGGTGACCCAAGTGCCCTCATATACGCCTGAAACAATAGACAGTCATCCCTCTGGGACCATGTAGCTAGAGGTAAGGTGAAACTGGGTGAGAAGGTGTATCAGTATAGCCATTCCCTGTCTCTTGCCCCCTTACATGAAGATGCCACCACATGTGTAAACCCAAACTTGCTTAACTTTTGGTGCTCTGCCCCGTCCAGGTGCATCTCTTGTAGTAAAATAAATGAAGGGCAATGTTTTTTTAAGTAGGAAGAGAACTTTGTATTTCTTAACAGGATTATTAAGCCCGATTATGTTTTGGGAACATGTAATTACTTTAGGCGTCCAAGCCATTTTGCCTTAAAAAGAGAGAAAAAAAATACTGTTGAGCTCTTGTGAGTCCCTATCAATTACCAGTGTCTCTCCACCTCACAGAGCTACAATAATCCCATCTGACTGTAAAGTAAATTAAACCTGTTGTCATACTTCCCTTGATGGTAAATCTAGAGTAATGTGAGAAACCTGCACCCATCAAGTCTTCTAATAACTTTAGTAAGCAGCAATTCAGTGTCCGACTTTGTATTGAAATTCTCAGATAGACATAAAAACTTTAAACATTCCACAAAACAGTACATCACCAGAATAAATGTGAACAAACAAGCTGTGCCTCCAAGGGAGAAGGACATAAGTGGTCACTCTTTCCAAAACTGAGTGTATCAACAGAAAATCTGCAGCACCCAACTGGGAGGAAAAATGGTAACTAAGAGTACCATGCCTCCCTGATCGGGGCTAAAGTCTGACCTCACTATTGGCCAGGCTGCAACGGTAATCAACATGTGGAGGCAATACCCCACCCAAAGTACTGGGCAAAAAAGAGAAAATTGGACGACCGCATTATTGATGCCCCAACATAATTGCTCTCATTATCTTATTTAAGAATGAACATTATTGTGATTCCATATTTTCCCTTAAGAATGAACTACTGTCCTTTTATGTTTTTATCTTAGTTTTATACTTAAGAACAGTACTAATTTCATCAAATAGAGTAATGATATTATCAATCATTAGTCCAGATAATATTCTCCCAGTAACGTCATATATTGCAATGAGCTCAGTTTATACCCCATACGAAGCTCAAAATAAGTAGTGTTCAATCTGCTGTCCATTTACATCAAACTAATGAAAGAAAAAGGAGATGGGGTTCCATGGCCGCATAATTTCCATTATGAGGAAAGCAACAAAATAATGAAGAACCCCTGTGGGAGGTCCACTACAGGACACCTGGGAACAACAGACGTCTTTCAAACGGCTTCCTCAGAGTCTATACCCAGTAACTGACATAGGCATTAAAGAACGTTGCAGCCAGGATAATTGGAGTGGAAAGAACAGTCAGTCACAGGCCATATACTGAAGTTTTAATACCCACTCCCTCAGGACGCTTCTGGAAACGAGCTGTTCACAGCTAATGTCTTTCCTGGTGAAATTTTTCTAAATAAATATTTATACAATGGGGTAAATGCAATCAGCCAAATCCTGCATCCTGATTGGTTGACTGGCATCTTTTCAGCATGATAAATCCTTCACTGTACCCACGGGAAAAAGTGCCAGCCACCGATGAGCCGCAGCAAACCCCCTCTTTTAAATTACTCTGAGTCCGACCATTTCAAAATCGCCAGATGAATTGCAAACACGACAACACACAACAAGATACTCAGCCATCTGCAGGCTAACAAAAAAATGTCACAGTAACTCCCACTAAACCGGAATAATAAGCTGGTATTTTAAATTCCAAACGACATTTTTGTTCAAAAGTAGTTCCCCAGCTGAAAACAGCACCCACCTCATGCCTCGCTCTTTCCAGTTTGCTGGCTCTCCGCTCCGTTCTTCACTATGCTCCACCTCTTATAACAGCACCAGTTTTCTGGCGCAAGAATGCAGTCATCTAAAATCACTAAAACTGCCACAAAATGTGCTTTTATTTATTTTTTTCACAACGAAATACAGGAGAACATTGTATAATAGCAATTTATCCCTCCAGGGTATGGGTATACTGGAGGGCTTACCACGACTGGTGTGGTTCAGTCACTTGGCTGCGCCTCATGATCGAACCACACCAGCCATGGTAAATCCCAGTATACCCACGCCCTGGAGGGATACATTGCTTAAATAATACCTGATAGTTATTACCAAGCTCATCGGGTTTCCCTCATTCTGGCTCATCTTGCTCGACATTCTGACTTGGTGTGGATGCACTAAAAGCTATCAAAGTCTTTTTTACATCAAGAAGAGTAGTTGGAGCCACTCTTTTACCTGATGCCCAAAAGTTGTGCTGTCAGCTGTTCTGCCAAACTGATCTCCATGGTTGTGGTGTTGGCTGATTGTCATTCCGTGTGGAAGAAAGCCAACCTCGATCAGCCAGGGCCTGTTTCGCTTTCTCCGGGATTGCATATAGTTCTGTACCAGTTTTCCAGAAAACCCAGAGTCTCACAAGATACGGAGTCTGGAGTCGTACACCACGAATCAGAGTGTGAATGATTGTGGAGGATGGCAGGTGGATAATCCAGATCAAACAGGAGACATGCTTCATTATATTCTACCTTTTTCTGTTACGAGACCTGTCAGAGAATTGTTTCCTTATCTCGATAGCTGGTAGCTGTACTGAGGCTATCAGCTTGGACTGCATAGTGGTGGTGCCACTTCAAATCCCACTTTGGCCTTGATGATGATGATGGTGATATCGGGGACCTGTTCAGGAAAACACATTTTAGCCATCAGGTTCTGTAGTACTGTGGCACCTGTGTCCCTGCCTCAGATAGTCCTTCTAACTCCTCGTCAGAGTCCTGTGAGTCACTGTCTGGGGTTCTGGAGGTTGGAGATGCAGAGTTGTGTGGATGCTTTCTGGGTTCTAGTTCTGGTGGAGTGTGATGTGAGCCTGATAGCTCGCTTAGCTTCTGCAACTTGGTGGTCATGACTTGTTGCTATGCCTGTCTTATTTGTTGATTTTGGAGAATGATTGGATTAGTGTCCGAGGCCTTCCTTCTGGACTTTTTCCTGGGTGGCACGTTATCATCAGTGGTGCTGTCTTTGTCTTGGGAATTTAGTTCCTGTGGCATGACACTGGCGCCTTCTGAGGAGAACCTCTGCACACGGAGCACATAGTGCTTTAAGGCTTGATGGCAGGGGAACGTTGCAGGTTCTACATTTCTTCATTCTTGCCATAGTGCCTGAAAAATAGTGAGAGTGTTGTTTTGTGGTCAGCAAGGTCATTTTTTTATTTAATAAATTTTAACTGGGATAGGACACTGGACAAGTCCTTTTTCAGGTCCGACCCGACATAAATACAATTAATGACAAAAGCACAATAAACAGACAGTAACAAATCAAATAAAACAAGTACAAACTACGTGATAGAAACTTTCAAGCATCTCAAGGGAATTAACAAAGTACAAGAGGGTAGTATATTTCAGAAGAAGAGATGTGCAAGAACAAGGGGCACAATTTGAAGATAGAGGGGGACGGCTGAGAGGTAATGTTAGAAAGTATTTTTTCACAGAGAGGGTTGTGGATGCATGTAACAGCCTTCCTGAGGAGGTTGGGGAGTCAGGAACAGTGGGAGAATTCAAGAATGCAAGGGACAGGCATAAGGCAATTCTAGTGGGGGGAGGAGGAAGTAAGCTGTTGATTAACTAGAATCTGCACCTTATTCATCAGGTAGGGAAATGAGCAGACTAAGTGGGCCAAGTGGTCCTTATCTGCCACCAAATTCTATGTTTCTATGTAAACATCCTGTGCCTGTAAATAACACTTCAAATTACGTTTAAAACTTTGCAAGAAGACAGTTATGTGCAAATTTTCCAGTAACTTATTCCAGAACAAGGGAGCTGCAATCGAAAAAGACCTGGAACCTGAATTAGACTTTTGTACAAGTTTGAAAAGATGTACCATGTGAAGACCTCAGATTAACAGGGGTATTGCACATGTTAGTAACTTGCACCATGCATGGGCATTTGGCATGCCATCATAAGGGGAAACAACAGCAGAGCAAATTTTCCCCATGGTTATATTCTATAAACTGCCCCCTGTCCCCAACTGGGAATATTCTGTTACGTAGTTTAGGGTGCTGGACTACAAATATGGCCACCAGCAATGACATAGTCCATGTCACTTCCTGCTGTGATCCTGATGTTATCAGCATGGCTCTGGACTACAAACATGGCTGCCGTAAGTGATGCAAATTGATCACCTTCAGTTCGGTCTCAGTGTATCATCTCCTGGCGACCCTCTCCCTCAAAAGTTACTATTGCTGCTGAGGGTTTTCTCCTCTGATAGGTCCTGCTATTAAGTTTGGGAGTGTTTATGCCCATTTAAGCCCCTACTGGAGCTCTGCCATCTCGTTGGCAAGTGGAGCACTCTGTGCATGCCTAGAAAGTGCAGAACTGCCATGTCCAAGATGGCAGTGGCCTCCCATGCATGTGCAGTGCTATTTATTGGTCCTACTGTGGCAGTTAGCTCATTGCCAGTGCAGACATGCATGGAGCCTCTCACCAGAAAGAAGAAAAGTAATACATTTTGTATTTTGGCACGAGCATCATTTTCAACTTATCTCTTCCATATTGCCTGCTTCTCCTCTCCCCACCGCAGGATTCCACTGAAGTTGCTTAGGGATGACTGAAAAGTTCATCCTGTATTGTTGTGTCTGGCTGCCTTGCATACTTTGTGACCTGCGGGGATTGTGTAGCCACTGGGATGGGCTGTAGTGGTATGACTGCCCGTGGTTCTCACAAGTGAGCCCTGCTGATCAGGGGAGCTCACTGTGTGGCAGAGTAATGCACGTAATGTGACCACTGCATGAAGAGGTCACATTCATGTTGAATGAAGCATGGGAAGTGTCTTGGCTGAGCGGTTGAATTTAAATTGTGGGTAGTCTGATGCGTTGTTGTTTCACTGTTTCCCTCTGAAGGTTGCACCTCCTGTTGCTAGTAGTCTGGCTGCTAGAATAAGAGCAAATGGGCACTAAGGAAGCACACTCTTTTTTTGTAAGCTAAAATGATGCACCAACGTGCTGCTAAGCCTCCCTAGACCGAGTGTCCAGCATGCATAACTACACAGTCTGGGGTTAGTTATGGCGTATATACCAGAAGTATAGACAATGTTATATATTTAAAGCCAGCAGACAAATCCGTTTGAACATATTAGGTCACAAGTCAGAGACACAGATAGGCCTTACCTTATTCTTCCTGGTGGGCTGTCATGGTGTTGTCTCTGTATGTCTTGTGTGGAGCTGTGAAACAGTGCAGCAGCCTGTTCAGATGCACATATGGAACTGGGCTTGGTGGGCAGATTCCAGGGGAAGGGGCTCGGATTTTGACTCTAGAAGTCACATGTGCATTGACAGTCTCTCAGGTGGACCTATATACCCTGTCTGTAGGAAATAGATTGCCTCAGAGGCTACCTCCCACAATGGCCCTTTTGTGTCACCTTGTAAGTGCTTTGCTCATGGAGGCCTCCAGTGCCTGTCCCCCATTCTGCCCCTTTGTGGAAAGAAACGCACACACTAGTTTGGGGTTTGAAAGAACACAGCACAATTTTACTCTGAAAAGTTAATTCATAACCTAATGTACACTACATCAGTTTCATATTTACTCACATACATCCATTTTTTTCCTTTTTAAGAACAATCTATCAGAAATCCGACCTATGGAAGTGTAGGGTTACGGGCAGACTGGATGGGCTTAGTGGTCCTTATTTGCCAACAACTTCTGTGTTTCTATGACCTCGGGTTGATGCACCCATCTGTCAATCCCCCCAAAGACTGGGGGATGACCCACACTTCAGAGGGGTCCCTCCCACTTAAACCACCTGTGAAGAGGTGGATGATCATCCTCAAACACACCCCACCCTGCCCACCCATGACAGGGTGGAGATCCCACCCAACTGTACCTGCCTCTCTGACTCTCTGCCACACAGCTTTAGACCACCAGGGCCTTTTTTGCCCAGTCTCCCCGAGGCCCCTCTAACAACAACAAACTATACCACAGTGAGCAAATTGTGCACAACAAATGAAATAGAAACAGGGTGATACAATCATTAAGCTACAGGCAGCAACCAGACTAGCCATGGCTCTCTGAGACTCCAAAGGATGGGTGGTTGGGAAAACCAAAAATGGTCCTGGATGGCAATAGGTGATCCACATGGACTTGCGACTCAACAGACTAGAACCACCAGGTGAGTCCCTTAAGAACCCTATGGCATCCCACACATAGTGCAGGGCTCTGGCCTCCCAAAGGCCAGCCACCAATCCCTTTCACCCATGCCCCCCAATTTGCCAATCCTGCAGACATCTGCTTGACCTTCCTTTCCCTGCACCACATCACCCACTGGCATGACACCTGTGTTTTTGCACGTTTTGGAGGGTATTCCATAGGGGCAGGAAAGGGTGGCCAGAGACCCAGTGCCAACTTCTCCTCTCTCCTTACTTGGTGAGGGTCCTGTTTCCCTCCCATGTGAATTTTATTAAAGCATGTGTCTTCCTCAACATTCTAAGGTAAACATTTGTGGCTTGGTTCACATAACATTCCATTGGCAGGAAAAAGTATTTGCCTGTGACAGTTTCTCAAACAGTGATTGAACTTACATTATACAAAAAAAATTGTCCAGCTGTGCTTTTCTCCTATGGTTTACTGTGCCACTAGAAACCTTCCATGATATTCAGGGATTAAATCTGGTTTTAAAAGCAACAAATATAGAATGATAGTTTTATGTGCACTATAGGTCCATGTCAAATTTGGTCAAGTCACACCAAAGTTTTTTTCAAGTGAATAGCTGCACTCTCCTTAGGCTTGCCATGTGTTTTTCTTAACAGACCTAATTAGTCTGAAGAGCCTGAAAAAGAACTCCAAACAGTCAAGGTGCGTTGCAAAGTTTAACTTTGTCAGCAAATGGTTAACAAGGGGCCATTATCTGTACTACATGTGCATTCCTCCAACAATTCACTGTGCACAGTAATGATTTTTTAAAAAGGCTCAAATGTCTTAAAAGGTAAGTTCTAAGTTCTCATCCAACACCATCTCACTGTACTCTCTGTCATCCCCTACAGCCCCAACCAGTATCATGATGACCCCCCACTCAGCAGCACCCAGTCCCAATTCCCCGGACTAGAAAAAAGAATAAACAAAACATCCCTTCTCTCATCCATTCAGGAAAATTCAATCCCCCCACCCTCAACCCCCTCAAATCCAACCTAAAAAGACAATGGCACCTCCCCTCCCACTCAATGCCCATACACTCCCCTGTCCCCAACAAAAGGATACAAGAACTGTGGCAGAGAGAGGGACAGTGACTGGCAGAGAGAGGGACAGTGACTGGCACAGACTCTACTCTCATCACCTTGACCAGCTGCCCAGATGACATTGAAGTCCTCCCTGAATCACAAAGGCTGGTAAGTGCCTCTACATCACATAATGCTGAAATGCTGTGAAACAGAAATAGACTGGGGGAGAGGAAGTTGACTATTGGCTCAAACACCATCAACATGGTGAGATGTTTGCGATTCGTGGCAGCTGACACTATAAGTCCATTTAACTTACAGGGAAAAGAACATGCTCAACAAGAGGGATGTGGGTTGGAACAAAGCCGGGGGAAAATAGTCACAATTGGAGGCACAATGACAGAAGGGCCTGCTTCTGGTCGCATCAGCCAGGCCCTCGAAAGACTGCCTCACCAATCGCCAATGGCTTAGCAATCCTGTACTCCTTTCCAGAGTAAACTGAAAGAGCGACAGCAGGAAACCGGCAAGCCATTATCGAAGGAAGCATGGCTGAAGTACATATAGCAACTAGGAGGAGACTCCGGGCAGGCGCTGGGCATGGCACCATATGGAGATAAGCACAATGGTAATAAAGTCAACGAAAAGGCTCTGACCTGCCATTCCCCAGTCCTGGTGTCCTCCCAGGAATAAGCAGATGTCATGCAAGTTCTGTTCCAAATAATCCCTGGTATTTAGTAGCTCACCCCTCCCACTCCCCGACCTATGGTGTGGTGCAAGATCCAGGTCCTGCAGCAGTGGGCAGATTAAACCAAAGTGGCACCTGCAGTGAGAGGCAGAAAAGAGAGACTAAGAGCAAGTAATGTGGGGTTGTCATGTCTGGGTGGTGATGGAAGGGTTTGCCAGGGGAACTGGTGATGATGAGTGGGAGGAACAGGTAAATTTGTGTAGGTGGGGGACACATTGTAGGGCAGAGAGTAGGGGCAGGGAGCTGTCAGGAAATAGCAGGCAGGGGAGTTAGTATGGTAAAGGGGCAGATAATTGAGGGAGGGGCAGGAGACCTTTGTCAAAAACAAGTTATGGGATGGAGGGAATGGGTAGCTGAATAGTAAAGACGGGGGCCAGGAAGTCAGTACTGGGGAGGGGCTGATAATTTAGATGGAGCAGAGGATGTGTGAGGGGCAAAGTTTGCAAGATATATAAGTTGGGACAGGGGAGCTGACAATGGAATTGGGGGCATGGGTAATACATGTGTTTGTAGCTATATCTCTTATCAGGTTAATGCATTAACAGCCATGTTGTTTCTGACCGGCACATGTTGTATTTGGGAATTGTAATAGACATGCATGGCAAGTAGACTGCCTTTTGTTTAATGTTAAGTTTTTTCAAGTTTGTGACAAGGTGGGGTCCATATTTACATCCAATGCAGAATTGCCAGCTTATACTACTGCCCCCTTCTTTCTGTTTGCTGTGAGTAGACTTTCCACCAACATTCCTGGAATCTTTAGCTCATTTTATTCCTGTTTTTTTGTACTCAGGTTTCAGTAGTTAACATGTCATTCCTCTGAAATCTGTCAGTCTAAGCAATTGAAATAAAGATTTGGTAATTGGTACCCTCATTGTTGAGTGAGTAATGTGGCAGTGTTCACTGCTGGAAGTTACTCCATCCCACTCACCTGCAATGACAGTTTTTGATGCATTGAAAACCTTTGCAGGAACAGAAAAACACTCAATTAATACAGCTATGAGAAACAAAAGGCACAAGAAAGTTGCATGTGGCTAGAACCAAAAAAGAATACAAAAGATTTATGACCCCTCTAATGACCTACGGGTTGTGGGAGAATTTGCAGTTTGAAGAAAACAGAGTTGAGTGTGCTTGATGAAAAGAGTATTAATACCTATATCTATATTCATTGTAAACAGCCCCACAGCAACAAAAGGAAAAAAATATTAGGGTTTTGGGTCTCTGGAGTCTTGGAGAATTGGTAGTGGGGTTTTTCTTGGGGTTGCCAACCTTAATACCCACACCTTTCCATGAGCAAACAATGTCAGACGTGATCTCCCTTCTACATGCCAGTGCTACTGCTTTTGTGTCATCTGGAAGCAGGGCATGTTGTTTGTCTTACCTGATGATGGGTGTCTGTGTTTGCTTGTGTGGCCTTGTCCTTTTATAGCTTTGGGGGTGGGGAGTTAGGAATAGAAACCCTAATACCATATTCCTCTTCTGTTGTGGTGTTATGTTTAACTCCAACTGATGCATTAACACAGTTTTTTTGCAATGAATTTCCTTTCTTTTTGAGATATGGAATTGTATCCTCATTCACGCAAGTCCCTTCATTGACAGATGCAGATGCACAGGGCCCTCTGCAACCTGTGCCAAGGGAAGAGTCTCTATGCAAACTGAAGTGTCCATCTGCCTGCCTGCTATGAATGCAAATAATTTGTGGGGCTGTCTGGGCAGCTGCAAAACCACAGGGCCCTCCGGCCCCTGTGCTTCCCTGTAGCTACAGATGCAGATGTGCAGGGCCGAAACTCATTCTAGCTGCAGAAGCACAGGGCTTTCTAGGCCCTGTGCTTCCATGCAGTTATGGATGCAGAGGTGAAGGGCCCTCTGGGCCCTATGCAAAATAGAAGACATCTTCACTATATGGTTACTTGGGACATGTAAGTAAAGACTGAGATTCAGAATGGGAGCTACAAAACAAAGGGGAATTTTGTTGAGCACAAAAGGGCATTCTAGCCTGCTAGTATTAATTGCACTCACTGAGGACTACTTGTGGTTCAAACTAAAAAATTTTGGTTTGCAAACCCTAATTTTCAGTTCAAACCAAACTTTTTGGTTTGTGAATCAAAATTTGCAGTTTGTGAGCTGAAATTTTCAGTTTTGCACCAACATTTTCAGTTTGTGAACTGAAATTTTAATTCATGAACCAAAAAATTTTCACTTCGAACAAAGAAAAGTCTGACAAACTGGAAATTGGATGAGGACAATCCCAAAGTCTGAAAATGCTATTTCTGTCCTGTTTTAAAATAAATAAATAAAACAAGCATCATAATCTTCCTTAGGAGATCCAATTTGACAAGATTCATGTTTTTGTTTATCTCAAAGTGTCCGTTTATATGTTGTCATATTTTTGTGGTAACCAAAATGAAGAAGCAACATGGAAGCCGTTGCAAACCGAAAAAAATATTTTTGGTTCTTGAGGAGCGTTTTTGGTTTGTGACACCGACATGATGCAAACCAAAAACAGTATCGTGAACCAAAAAGTTGCTGGGTTGCGCCAGACAGTTATCCAAAACCAAAGCGTAAATTCTTATAACTCTGAAACAGTGTAATATTTTTTCATGAAACCTTTGAAAGGCACTACCTCGGCAGGGGGCAGCTTCTACCCTGAGAGTTTTGTGGGGAAATTCAATACCATCTAGGCTGTATATAAGAGCAAATTAACCCCCCCAAAAAACATATTAAATGTCGGAATAAAATGAGGGGTACCCAGGTCTTGGAAACTGCACAAGCTGCTGTCATGAAATTTTCCACATATTAAGACTATGGTAGTGTGATGGTGCATACACATTTTTGGGCTATTCCGTAGAACACTGGCAAAGTCATGAAGTTGCAAAGTTAAGGGTTTAATACTATAGCACTGTACTCAACTCTAACTATAGGGGCGCTACAGTGCCCTGTAAGAAAAAATTACTCACCTTAGTA
This sequence comes from Neoceratodus forsteri, assembly GCA_016271365.2. Classification (NCBI taxonomy): domain Eukaryota; kingdom Metazoa; phylum Chordata; order Ceratodontiformes; family Ceratodontidae; genus Neoceratodus; species Neoceratodus forsteri. The sequence continues at coordinate 1,543,808,763 of CM028131.1, read as the reverse complement.
ATGTTGTTTCTTCTAATGGAGTCTTGCTATATTATGTCATATGCAGTGAGTCCCAACCTTCGAACTGCTCCGGAGGTGAAAGAGTTAACTTTCCATGCCAGGCATGGAATGCTGAGCTCGAGCTCGGTTAAAACTCTGTCTGTTGTTTTTCTAACTCAAACCGTCAGATCTTTATGAGCTAAAATCACTGAGGTCCTGTGTGGAAGCTTTAAACCTACACTAGCCAACTGGCTACTAAACATAAGAACACGATTTTTGGTCCCAAAACAAAGATTCAAGTCAGGAGACCCAAAAAATGAAAAACACAACACCAAGTCACCCCAAAAAAGGAGGGGTGAAAACAACAAGGTGGACATCTACTAAGTGCCAACACTGCACTGCCCACCCACATCCCAAAAACAAAGGTTCTGAGAGGGCAGGCGGGGAGGTCATAATATAGCAAGACTTCATTAGAAGAAACAACATTACTAAGGTGAGTAATTTTTCTTGAACAACATAAGTCTTGCTATATTATATTTATACGATTCTACACACAGCAGTACCTTCATGGAGGAGGACAGAACCTACTTAGGAAATAGGCTTTGAAGCACAGCTGTGCTAAACCGAGCATCACTCCTAGCCTGGATGTCCAGAGAGTAATGCTTGGTAAAAGTGTGAACTGTTTTCCAGGTAGCTGCTTGACATATCTCTAGAATAGGGATGTCCCTGGCAGCAGCCAGGGAAGCAGCTGTACCTCTGGTAGAGTGAGCCCTCAGGCCTGAGGGAGGAACCTTACCCAGCTTTTCATTGCAGAATTGGATACAAGAGACAATCCACCTGGCAGTGGATCTTTTAGTAGCAGGTTTCCCTTTACCAACCTCACCATAAGTGAGGAACAGTTGGAGGGAGTCAAACCTGTGACCCTTGGTACGCCTATGTAGTAACTAAGGCCTCTTCACATCTGTTGTGCAGCCTCCTCTCATCAGAGGAGGAATGGTCAGTGAAGTACACTGGAAGAGATATAGATTGATTAAGGTGGAAATCTGAAACCACCTTAGGCAAGAACTTTCTGTTAGTCCTGAGGACCACCTTATCTTCTGAAAGGAGATAAAATCAGGCTCCACTGACAAAGCTTGTAATTCACTTATCGTCTGGCAGAAGTGATGGCTACCAGAAACACAGTTTTCCAAGTCAAGTACTTAAGCTCTGCTGAAGACAAAGGCTCAAGGGGGTTGCATAAGCTGAGCAATGCAAATATTAAGATCCCAGGCAGGGGCAGGGTCCCTGAATGGAGGGTTGGTGTGACGCAATCCCTTAAAAAACTTTGAGAATACAGGATGAGCTGAAAGAGAAGAGGATTTACCTGCTGAAATAAAAGCAGACACACCTGCCAAATGCACTTTCAGGGTAGCTGGTCTCAGCCCCAAGGTATTTAAATGGACCATGTAATCCAGGACTGTGGGTAAATCAGCAGATTCTGGGGAAATATGCTTCCCAGAGCACCATATGGAAAACCTTTTCCATTTGGAATTATAAGTAGCCCTGGTGGAAGGCTTCCTAGAAGCCTTCAGGATATCCATTACACCTTGGGAGAGGTGTAGGTCAGCAAACTCTAACTCTTCAAGAGCCAGGCCTTGAGATTTAGAAATCTGAGGTTCGGATACCAAACTCTTCCCTGAGCACAGGTTAACAGGTTGTGATTCCTGGGAAGACACAGGGGAAGGTGAGCTGCTAAGGACAGTAGGAGTGGGTACCAAGGCTGTCTGGCCCAGTCTGGAGCAATCAGGATCACCTTGCAGGGTTGAGATCTGATTTGGACTAGCACTTTGAATAGGAGAGGGAAGGGGGGAAGCATAGAGAAACTTCCCGTCCCAACTGAGAAGGAAGGCATCCAGAGGGACTGAGCCCAACACTGGGGGCCTGCAGCAAAAAAGGGGAAGTTGGTGATTGTCTGGGGCTGCAAAAAGATCTAACTGCGGGGTGCCCCATCTGGCAAATACCACCTCCAGGACTAGGGGGTCCAGTGACCATTCGTGATGGCCCTGGGAAATTCTGCTGAGAGCATCTGCCAGGACATTGTCCTTGCCTGGGAGGTGAACTGCCATAAGGGAGGTGTTCAGAGAGTAAGCCAGAGACCACAACTTCATTGCTTTGGTGCACAAGGCTGTAGACCGAGTGCCCCCTTGCTTGTTGATGTACCACATTGTGGTGTTGTCTGTTCTGACCTGAATAACTTTGTTCTGAACAGATCTGGAAAAAGTTTGAAGTGCTAGAAAACTGCTCTGAGTTCCAACAGATTGATGTGGAGCAGAGATTCCTGAGGGGACCACAGTCCCTGGGTAGTGAGGTCGCCCATGTGAGCTCCCCACCCCAAGAGGGATGCATCTGTAGTAAGGATTAAGGAGTGAGACTGAGGGGCAAAAGGAACCCCCTGTCTCAGATTGCTCTGGTCCTGCCACAACTGCAGGGCCTGGATCAGGGTTCGAGTCACTGGGATCAATTTGGTTAGATGGTCTTTCCTTTGAGACCAAAAGGCTCTCAAATGGAACTGGATGTCTCATCTGAAATCTTGCTCCCTGCACACTACTGCTGTGAAGCAGCCATGTGCCCAGGAGCTAATAGAAATGCTGTACTGGTTGAGAGACCTGCAGGGTGAATGGGGAGGCCAGAGAGACCAGGGTCCTTGCTCTGTCCAGAGGAAGGAAGGCTCTGGCCTGCTATGTGTTCAGCTCCACGCCTATGAAGGTGAGGAGCTGAACAGGCTCTAGAACTGACTTTGGAAAATTCAGAAAGAAACCTAGAGAAGTGAGCAGTTGCTAAGTTATCTGTAGATGTAACTTGACTTGGTCTGGAGACTGGCCTACTATGAGCCAGTCATCCAAGTAAGGGAAGATGGCAATCTTTTGCCTTCTTAGGTGGGCAACTGCTACTGCCAGGCATTTTGTGAAAACCCTTGGAGCAGAGGTGAGGCCAAAGGGCATTGCTCTGAATTGGTAATGGCCTGAGGGCAGCTCGAACCTGAGGTATTTTCGATGGGAGCTTCTGATGAGAATATGGAAATAGGCATCCTTGAGGTCCAGAGACACTAGCCAGTCCCCTGGCCCTAGAGAGGGTAGAATAATTCCCAGAGTCACCATTTTGAATTTTGGTTTTAAAGGTGCTTGTTTAAGTATCTGAGATCCAGGATGGGCCGCCATTCTCCTGTCTTTTGGGGTAAGGAAGTACCTGGAGTACAAACCTTTGCCCTGGTATAGGGGTGGAACCCTTTCCACAGCTCTGAGAGCTAGGAGGGAAGAGACCTCTGCCTCTAAGGCAAGAGCCTCTGGAGGATTTGCAGATGGAAAGGATCTGATTCTCATCTTTGGAAATTTTTTGAAGCCGAGAACCAGTCCCTGGCTTACTACTTCCAGGACCCATTTGTCTGATGTTAGAGACTTCCAGTCCTAGACAAAGTAAGCCAGCCTGCCCCCTACTGGTAGCTGAGAATCGGCCCTGGCAACCCCATCAGGGTGCCTGTTTGGCAGGGGCTTTGGGCTGAGGGGTGGAAGCAGGCCTGCTTGTACCCGTCTGCCTCTCCCTCTAAAGAACCCCCTCTGGGCATAGGCAGAAGAGGAGGCCTGGGCTTGGTAAAAAGGCCTATGAAAAGGCCTGCCCCTGCCCCTGGGCAGCTGCCTTTGAGGAGTGGCCTGCCGTTCTTTGGCCTGTGCACTCCTATAGGTGGTCCTATACTCATCCATTTTCTTCATGTAATTCTCTGTCTGCTCCCCAAACAGAGAATTATCCACAACAAGAAAATTCATGGCCTTAGTCTGGGTATCCTGTGACAGGCTAGTACATCTGAGCCAAGCCATTCTGTGAAGTGCCACAGATGTAGCCATGACTCTTGATGACATATCATTAGAGTCCACTGCAGCATGGAATTGCACCTTGGATGCCTCAATACCATCAACAGCCACCTGCTCCAGCTCCTTGGCAAGCTGGCCAGGGACCTGTTTTGCTAGAGCCATGACAGTGTCCCATCTGGATTTCTGATATCTGGCAACATAAGCCATATAATTTGCCTGTCTGAGTCCCAAGGATGCTGCCATGTACTGTTTCTTTGCCATGGCATCAATCCTCCTGGAGTCCTTATCTGGGGGGTGTGAAGCCAAGGGAATATTAGCCTTGTCACAGGCTGCAGCCTGCACTACCCCAACATGGCTGCATTGTTGTGTGAGGAACTCCATATCAGAGCCTGACAATGTGTACCTCTTATCCATTCTCTTATCCACAGGAGGTATAGAGTGAGGAGCTTTTAAAAGTTTAAAAGTCTGTTTCCCAAAAAATTTATGCAAGGGAATAGACAGTCTCCTAGACTCTGGGATATCCATCATTTCCACATAGTCAGGCTCCTCTTGATCATCCACAGCTTCCTCCATAGGGAGCTGGAGGGTTTCAGACACTTTTTTATAAAACATAAAATGAGAAGGGGACTCAGAAAGCCTAGGAGGAGACACTCCTGAAGGTCTGTCTGGGGAGATGTCCGGGTCAATGGGCACATCCAGACTTTCAAATCCACATTCACTCTCCTCATACTCCTCTTCCCCCTCCTCCGGTTCATAATACTCCTCTAACTCATATTCTTGAACTGGTAGAACCGGCCGAACGTAAGCTTCCCCGATGGTGCCGGTTCGGTCGGAACCGGGGAAAGCGACTGGACAATTTTTATCGCTTTGGCTATCTATTCAGCAGTTGGAGAGGAAAGTTTTGGCTCCACACCAGCTGATTTTCTAGTCCTTTTTGCTGGACCTGGCTCCTCAGAGTCGGATCTCCTTTTGCCCGAGGAAGTTTCGCCCTGGTCAGAGGGCACTCTCTCCGGTTCGGTTGGAACTGAACTGGGCTGGCCATCTGGTTCAGCTGACTTTTTGGCCTCCCTTTCCCTGAGCCTACCAACTCTCTTTTCCAGGGTAGCTGCAGGAAAACTTTTACAAATCTGGCAGTCTGCATTGAGGTGGTCAAACCCCAATAAACAGAGGTGGTGTGGGGATCAGCCTTGGCAAAGACTTCCCCACACACATTGCAGTGTTGAAACCCAGTGGGCCCGGTTTTTCTTTTGGGTTTCTCAGACATAGTGCCAGTCCTAACCAAACTTACCCGTTTATGGCAATCCGCCAGGTAAGACCCTCTTATCGGTTCCCAACTGTGTCACGGGTCGTGGAAAAAACCGTAATAAAATCCGTTCTTTTAGAACCGATAAGAACTGGTAACCACACTCTAAAAGATAGATTAAGATATTTTAAGTAACTTGATCGGTTCAAACCGAACCGATAAACCGTTTACAAGTTCCACACAGAATAGAAACAAATGTAAAACCTATCTAGTACTCACAATACCACAGGCAGAGTCTGAACCGACCGGTTGTGGTTTAAATTTGGTTGAAAACTGAGAAAAATAATACTTTAACCGACAAAGTGAACCGAGCAGAAGGAGAAATCTCTGGAGCGACTGTTCAGTGAGACGGAGTAAAGAATCTGACGGTTTGAGTTTGAAGAACAACAGACAAAGTTTTAACCGAGCTCGAGCTCAGCGTTCCATGTCTGGCATGGAAAGTTAACTCTTTCACCTCTGGAGCAGTTCGAAGGTTGAGACTCACTGGATATGTCATAATATAGCAAGACTTCATGTTGTTTGAATATATTCTTTGCAAAAAACTGTTTTAATGCATCAATTAGGGTTCAACTTAATGCAACAAAAGTAGGGAAATGTGGCATTAGTGTTTCCAACCCTAGCTCCCACCCCAACCCCCAAGCAACAAAAGGAAAAAAAAAACAATAGGAGTTTGGATCTTCACAGTCTTGAAGAATCAGTGGTGGGGTCTTTCTTGGGTTGTTTACTTTAAAGCTCACCTCTACCCCATCTCCAGTCTGTTGTCTCCTGTCCAAAGCACAAGGTACAGCTCCTAGCTGGTGCCTCATAGTGATACACTCTTCAAAAGGTACAGAAGTATGTCTCACCACATGTTGCCAGCAGAATCTCTTGTAGCTGCTGTAGCTTTCTTCATGCAGGGCTCTTCAAAGTGGGAGCATTGGAGGGAGTGAGGTGGACACTAGTCTGTTTTCAAAGGATAAGGGACTCACTTATCTGAAAGTGGACAAAGCAAATGGGCCAGATGCAGCGCATCCAAGGGTATTGAGGGAGCTCAGGGAGGTACTGGCTGCACCTCTGACAGTGCTATATAACAGCTCATTGGAAACAGAAGTGGTTCCAGAAGACTAGAGGAGGGCAGATGTAGTCCTGCTTCACAAAAGTGGTAGCAGGGAAGATGCTGTCAAATATAGGCCAATCAGCCTGACATCGGTGGTGGGAAAGTTAATGGAGTCATGCTGAAGGAAAGAATTGTGGAATATCTTGAATTCAATGGATTACAAGACATAAGGCAGCATAGATTAATGGGCAGGAGGACATGTCAAATGAATCTGATAGATTTCTTTGACTGAGTGACCAAGGAATTAGATCACGGTGGAGCGGTGGATGTGGCCTACCTTGATTTCAGTAAGGCTTTCTTTAATGTCTTTATAAGTGACATAGCAGAAGAACTGGAAAGGAAGGTCTGCTTCTTCCCAGATAACACCAAGATCTACAACAGAGTGGACACTCCGGGTGGTGGGGGGTGGAAAGGATGGGTCAGAGAGCTGAAAAAAAATGGAGGAGTACTCAGGGGTATGGCAGATTGGTTTTAATGTGAAACAGTACACAAAATAATGCACCTGAACCACAGAAACTGGGGGGCAGAGTGCAAAATGGGTGAGGTAGTACTGACAATGACCAAGCAGGAAAGGGACCTGGGGTAATCATATCGGATGACCTAAAGCTGTCCAGGTAGTATGATAAGGCAGTTAGGAGAGCTAGTGGGATGCTGGGGTGCATAGGATGGGCTGCCACCAGCAGAAAGCAGGAGGTGGTGTTGCCCCTATATAGATCACTGGTAAGCCTCCCTACCTTGAGTACAGTGTCCAGTTCTGGAGACAATATCTCAGGAATGACATAGATAGAGTGGAGGTGGTCCAGAAGAGGACTGTCAAAATGGTGCAGGGTCTGCATCAAAAGCCCTACAAGATGAGGCCAAAGGAACTCAGTATGTACACCCTGGAGGAGAGCAGGGAGAGGAGATATATGATAGAAACCTTTAAAATACCTCACATGGGTTAATAAGGTACAGGAGGGAAGTATCTTTCAAAAAAGGTGCTCTAGAACAAGGGGACATTATTTGTAACTGGAAGGGTGGCAGATTCAGGAGTGACGCGAGGAAGTACTTTTTCACAGAAAGAGTGGTGGATTCCTGGAACAGCTTTCCAGCAGAGGTAGTGGGGATGAAAACAGTGGTGGGGTTCAAAAATGATTGGGATAGGTACTTGTAGGGGTAAGGAAGGGAGGGGAAGGGAAGAGACAGCGCCAAAGATCAAGTAGGGTCAGCAGCAAAAATTAAGGTAGAAAAAATCGGCAGACTGGGTGGGCCAAACAGCCCTTATCTGCTGTCAGATTCTGTTTCTATGTTTCTATGACACCGTTTCACAGAGGAGGCTAGTAAACAAGCTGGGTAGCTTAGGATGGGTCCAAAGGTGTTAAATCAGGTAAGAAACTGGTTAGGGGATAGGCGGCAGAGGATGGTGGTAAACAGAGTTCATTCCGAGGAGGGGAAGGTGACCGGTGGGGTGCCTCAGGGATTAGAGCTGGGGCAGGTCCTCTTTTTAGTGTCTTTATAAGTGACATTGCAGAGGAGCTGGAAGGAAGGTCTGCCTCTGTAGATGACATCACAATCTGCAATATGGTGAATACTCAGGGGGAGGGTGGGTAGAGACCTGAGAACACTCGAGGAGTGGTCAAGGGTATGACAGCTAGATTTCAACATGAAAAGGTGCAAAATAATGCACTTGGGGCACAGAAACCCAGGGAGGGAGTACAAAATTGGTGGAGTGGTACTGATGACCACCAAGCAGGAAAGAGACCTGAGGGTGATCATATTGGATGACCTAAAGGTGGCCAGACAGTGTGACAAGACAGTTGGGAGGGCCAGTGAGATACTAGGGTGCATATAGAGTGGTATCACCAGCAGAAAGAGGGAGGTGACATTTCCTCTGTATAGATTGCTAGTGAAATCCTACCTAGACTATCGTGTCCAGTTCCGGTGATCACATCTCCAGAAGGACATAGACAGAGTGGAGGCAGTCCAGAGGAGAGCAACTAAAGTGGTGCAGGGTCTGCATCAGAAGCCCTACAAGAAGAGATTTAAGGACCAAAATATGCACACCCTGGAAGAGAGGAGGGAGAGGGGAAGATATGATAAAGAGACCTTTAAATACCTTACGGGGGTAAATAAGGTACAGGAGGGAAGTATTTTTCAGAAAGAGGTGCTTAAGGACAAGAGGGCATGATAAGAAGCTGAAGGAAGTAGATTCAGGAGAGATGTGAGGAAGTACTTCTTTACAGGAAAAATGGTGGATTCCTGGAACCGTCTTTCAGCAGAGGTGATGGAGCGAAAACAGTGGTGGGGTTCAAGAATGCTTGGGAAAGGCATAAGGGAATCATTGGGAAAGGAAAGTGGGGGTGAATGGTCCAGAGATCAAGTAGGATCTGCAGTGATACCATAGGCAGGGAAAAATGGGCAGACTATGTGGACCAAGTGGTCTTTATGTGCTGACAAATTCTTTGCTTCTATGTTCTATGTTTCTGTGTTTGGCAGGAGTCAGCATGCAAGTGAGCTGGGTCTTCTGAAAGTATAGTGTGCTGCTCCTGCTGCTGGCTCTAGCCAGTCACAACAATCTACATATGTATATATTTTTGCTCATGGGGACCTAGAGTGAGAATAACACTTATCATCTCACTCTAGGTTCGAGCAAAAATATTAGTGATATGTATCCAAGTCCTTCCAGAAAGTAATCAGTTACCTTTTATCCTGAGGTGGAAACAAAGTGTTCAGAATGGAGTTTCCCTCTAATCAATACACACCTAAAATATGCAGTTGCAGTGGGTAGTAGGGGGGGCCCTGATGTATGTTTCCTGGTCCTGCCCAATTGAGCCAAGCATAGGCTCACCGGCAGCACAGACAGTTGGGGGAGTACAGACAAAGTTTAACAAAACAAAAAGCAAGCAACAAACGAATGGCTCACTCCTACAGCACCGTTGATAAGTTTTACTTTTTGTCAAACCTACTGAGTGATTGCTTCTTTTGATGGTGGAGGACTGGTAGGGGATTTTTCTTTTTCTTTCTCTTTAAACTATGAAAATTGCCTAAGCCGAAGGTGAAATTGATAGTGGGGGAATGGGTTTCCTCTTGTCCTTCTTGGCTTTCTCAGGGGCACCATTGGCTAACCACAGGGTTACAATAACCCAACAAACAAGCAAATAAATACTTGGCTGAAGAACTGGCTTTCAGTCATTGATATGGACTTTTAGCGGATTTTTGGATATTTCAGGTCTGTCAGTTAAATTGTTACAAAGCTACAACACCGTACTTGCGCCACATGGCGTTTATAAGGTTTCCATTTAGCTACTGCGGCGTACAGAATTTAGCATTTTCTGCCATTTTGTAAAATCATCTATAACTGTCACTTTAGTTTCAGACCTTGTCTCGAGGATGACAGATATCTGTGCGTGAACCTTTCACATTGTGACATGCCAAAGGTCAAGGTTCAGGGAGAACGCAATGCTGTAATGGCCACGTCTCCTAATGAAACTGAGACAAGCTTTCTAACGAAATGTCAGATTCAAAACTAATGTGACTTTTATCTTCCAAGAAGCCCGGTTTACATTTTAATGCCAATTCTTTACTGCTTGTCAACTTAAATGTGGTGTCTCATTGATTTCATAACGTGTTATCTAGTAGACTGTGAACAAACATGTTGGTGAGGAAACGCGTACTGAGAGTAGGCATGTTCATATCACTTTCCAAGAGAAAACAAATAAGGTAATGCAATGGTCTCTCTCTCTCTCTCTCTTGGCTTTAAATTATTAATGGCATCTATTAAGTCTGAACCAAAGCTGAACTATGAAACTATTTCTGGGACACAAATACATTTTCCCAGACATGTCTACTTTTTTTGTTTGTAATTAACATTTTATTGATTATAAGTAAAAAAAAAAGTGTCACACAACATTAAGACCACCATGAAAAGTTTCTGCAGTACAGGTAGTGAGATAACCTGGCCGGGGTGGGGGAGGAGGGTTACCTCCTTGGAGTTACAATTCTAAGGTGGTCATCATATAATAATTACATTGATAGTAACATGTCTGCAGAATCAACACATTTCTTTAAGAGTAGTCATACCATAAGACAAGGGTGTTATAGCAGTAGTACCTTCTTATCAATTCTGTATTTTATTAAGCAGCTGGTAAACGTATTCTCTTTGGCTACTAAGGACCTTTGACAATACTGAGGTCTGTTAGAGTATCAATTCTCAGGCTCACATACAGCTAAAAGACTACAATTTCAGTAACGGTATCTAGCTGCAAGGTTGAATTTAATTCAGTTTGTAAGATAGTGTGGCATGCAGTATCCTTGTGGAATGTTACAACATGCAGAGTATAGATATGAGTTCCAGGCATCCATATATTTCCCTATTGTATGTGACCCTGCATTGTGCACCCTTTCACAACATACCAGCCTCCCCAACTCTTCTGTCCATTGGTGCACTGAGAGGGGAGCAGGATCCCTTCAGTGATGCAATATCACTAGTTTTGCAGCTATCAAGGCTCCCTGCAGCCACCTTGTGATGCTGTATGGGTCCGGTTGCATAGTATCCAGCTTGTGGAGGGTGCCTAGCATTATCATTGGGGCTGAGATGTTGAGGTCTAGACAAAGAGCCTCTCATCAGATCTTCTGAATCCCTGCCCAGTAATTCTGGAGGTCTCTACAATTCCATAGTAGAGGGGTGATATTCCCCAAGGCTGACTGACATCTCCAATATGTGTCAGTAGGGATTAGGCCCCATTCATGTAGTTTTTGGGGGGTTCTATGCCATCTGTGCACGATCTTGAATTGTGTAAATCGGTTTCTGGTTTCTTTAACCACTCTACCTAAATGCTCCCAGCACTCAATCCATTCTTGGAGCGTGATCTCCGTGTCTAGTTCAGTGCAGCAAGCTAAACTTAGCCTGTCTGTATTGCCTCCCTCGGGGGCCAAGAGTTCCATGTAGATATGACTGGTCTTTTGGGGAAAGGGTTCTGGATCAGCTCATGTAATATGTCTATTATATTCAGGTTAGGCACTCTGTAATTGGGTCCCAGGGTATGTGTGAGTGCACGCATGAGCTGTAAATATTGTCAATGCTGGTGTTTTGCCAGGTGAAATTCAGCCTGCAGTTGTCCAAAGGACTTGAGGTGTCCTGTTGACTTCAAGATTGTGTCCCAATGTGGTTATACCCTTGACTTGCCATTGAGACCAGGAAACTGGACATCCTCTTATTGTGAGGGTTGGGTTGTTTCAAAGAGGAAAGGTCAGAGAGGCACCTGGCTTCCAGTGGGCCTTTTTTGTGTTTGCCCTCCATATCATGGCTGAATGTGACAATGTAGGGTGGGGTGGGAGGTCAGATTAGCAAGAATATTCCCATATATCACTACATGTAGAGGGAGTTACCTAGAAGGTAAGTTTAATTTTGAATCCACTTTGCCTGAGTTTCCATCAGCACCTAAGTGCTGGTTTGGAAGCGCTGTAGTAGTAGTTGTAGTAGTAGTAGTAGTACAGTATGTGAGCTGCATGCTTCCATGAGAAGTTTGAGCGGTTAAGACCTCCTTCCACCAGTGGTTTTTCAAGTGGATTTACTCACCTGGAATCTTTTCCCCAGCAGAAGTCAAGCATCTGTTTGTGCAGTTGTCTAAACAGGGTTTTAGGGAGCTTGAGGGGCAGATTGTCCAGTAGGTACAGTAATCTGGGTGCTGTCATTTTGTATGCATGTGCTCTCCCCCAATGGGAGAGATGCAGCTGACTCCATCTGGCCAGGTCTCTCTGTAGATTTGCCATGAGGGGGTGATGCTGAGTTTGCCTAATTCCTGCAGCATCCATAAGAAATGGATGCCTAGAAATTTAATGGATCTTGCTACTTCCTGTAAGTTCCAGGGAAATCCAGGTCACAGGCATGCTGTTGTTGAGAGTAGGATCAGAGACATAGCTGCTTTTGCCTTATATCCTGACATCATACCATAGGCTTCCAGAATGGGCAGGATTGCCAGCATTGATAGTTCCGGTTGAGTTAAGGTCAGTATTATATTGTCAGCATATGCTAGTGCCTTCTGTTCTCCAGTGAGGTGCATGCCACGTATCCTCTCATGTAGCCTGGTTGCTTGCAACAGCAGCTCTAATGCAATCACAAAGAAGAGAGGGGACAGGGGACATCCATGTCTGGTGCCCCTGCCTAGGGGAAATGGTGAGGAGGGCACTGCATTGGTGATGACCCTTGCAGATGTTGCCTTGTACAGAGTTTGAATGTGGCTGATCAAGGAGTTGCCAAAACTGAAGGTAGCCAAGGTATGAAACAAATAGCCCCATTCTACCCTGTCAAAGGCCTCTTCTGCAATAAATGAGATAAGTACAGCCGGATCTTTAAGTTGTGAGGCCTTCCAGATGGTATTGATGAGTCATCTGATATTATCAGTGCCTGTCTTTGTGGGACATGCCCTTCCTGGTCTTTATCTATTATACTAAGGATGACCTTCTGCAGTCTCATTGCCAGCTTTTTTGTATATGCCTTACAGTCAGCTGTAATCAGGGATATTGGGTGATAACTTCCCCACATGGTTGGGTCTTTGCCCAGCTTAGGAATTAGGGAGACTGTGGCGGTACGCAAGGATTCAGGAAGTATCCCAGTTTGGCAAGCTTCATCAAGTGCATCCGAAAGTGGCTGAAGTAAGTCGTTCTTAAAGGTATTTAAAAACTCAGCAGTCAGGCTGTCCTATCCTTGTGCCTTCCCTGCTGGCATGGTTCTGATGGCAACCTCCAGTTCTCCCATAGAGAAAGGGTTCTCAAGTGCCTCATTAAATGCTATGGATATAGAGGGAAGTTGTAGAGGGTCAGTAAATGCTATTAGTTGCTCTTTAGTGGAGATTCTCTCTAGCATATACAGGGTTTTATAATATTCTACAAAGGCTTGGTTGATCTCTGTTGCCCCTGTCCTCTGGGTGGCTGCAGGATCCCATACTGCTACTATCCCAGACTTCTCCTGCCATTTCTTTAACTGATACATCAGGAGTTTTCCTGGCTCTTTACCCGACTCCCAAAAGTATTGATGAAGCCTGAAAAGGGCAAACTCCGCACATTGGCGCAAGTGAAGGTTTGTTTTGGTATCATGCACCTATAATGTTTGCCAATAGGTCAGGGGAGGATTTTTGGCTAGACCTGTAAGTTTCTTCTAGTGCTTTTCAAGGCTTCCAACTGTGCCTCCAAATGCTTGTGCTTCTACTTTTTGATGTGAGCAACATAGCTGATACATCTACCTCGGATGAATAATTTTAAAGCATCCCGTCTTACTGCTGAAGTAATGGCTGGTGGTTAGTTGTATTCAAGAAACTCTCTGATCTCCTGTTGTATCTTTTGACAAAATAATGAGTTTTGCAGGAGGGAGGAGTTAAATCTCCAGGGTTTCTGTGTGGTTTCTGTTCAGGACTCACCGGTATCCATGTGAACATCGCTGGTGCATGATCTGAAATCATTACCACACCAACTAGCTGCCTCTGACACCTCTGGTACCCACTGAAGTGGGATCAAGTAGAGATCAATTCTGGAACAGGAGTGGTGTGGGGGTGAGTGAAAAGTGTAATTCTGCCCCTGAGGATGTTCCAGCCTCCATATGTCTGTGAGGCAGAGCTCTTCTGCCAAGCTCATGAGAGCTTGGCAGGCTGGTGTTCGTGGTCCTGTGTAAACTGTGCTCCTGCCTAAGAAATCGTCTGTCATTGCGTTAAAATACCATCCCACTACCAGCTGTCCTTCGAGGTTAGCTTGGAGTGTTTGGGCAAGAGATGTATAGAAGGTGGCATCTGTTTGATTTGGGCCATACACATTGCACATTGTAACTACTAGACCACCTATCGAGCCCTGAACTATAACATACAGTATCTACCCTCTACATCTTGAAGTATATGGTCTGCCTTAAAGGGGATGTTTTATGTACCAGTACAGCAATCCCTTTGCTCTTGGAGTTGAATGAGCTTTCAAATACCTGTGAGACCCAACTCACGTGCAGCTTAGCTGTTTCAGTGGCAGTAAGGTGAGTCTTGTATAAAGGCAATCACTTCCCCCTTCCTGCATAGAAGGTACAATATCTTCCTCCTTCCTATTAATGGGGGATTTATTCCTTTGACATTCCAAGTGACTGAGGCCATTAATGTGGCAGAGCAGAGGGCTTCCTATATCCTGTATGTGAGGCTCAATATCTGTCTTCCCTGATAGTGAAATATATATATATATATATATATATATGCAAAACAAAATGGTTATATTAAATGTACGCTGAAAATGGAAAATAGAGTTAAAAATCTACATTTCGACCTTAGGTCTTCTTCAGGAAATATCTAAAAGAGAAAAAAAACAAGTTAGTGTAGAGGAGAGGTAAAATGAGAGAGATATATGTGGAGAAAGAAGAAGGGGGAGGCTAAGGGAGAAGAAGTGATAAATGGTAAGATTATGAGAGAATCTGTGAAACAAAAAGGAGATGATGGGAAAGATAAAGCATAATGGGAGAGAAAGAGCTGGGGAAGTTCCCAGGTGGAGACTAATTAACAGGACCTTGTAAGAAGGCTGAAAGGTGACAAATGTGTGAGAAGGAGACAGAAATGGAGACATATGGTGAAAATGAAAAATAAATGAGTACAAAAACAAATTGACTTTAGGGAAAAAAAGGGATGGCTGAAAGATGGTAGTGGAAAATAAGTCTATCATTTAAACCAGAGGGCTGCTGGGAGCCAAGGCGGATGATCAGCTTGGCTTCCATGTTTTTTCTATGGTCAGGATCCTGGAAGCCCTGCTGAAGGACACAAACAGAAAGGTCATTGACATTTGGTCCCTGGAGATAAAGTGGGATACAATGGGTTTAGCAGTTTCACCATTCCTGACTGCTCTGTAATGTTCCTAAAGCGGTCAGCAAGGCGCCTACCAGTTTCTCTGATGTAAATAGCTGAACACTTCCTGCAAAGAATACAATACACCACATTAGTGGAGGTGCATGAGAACTCCTTGGTGATGTGAAAAACACCTGTAGGCCCCCGATTCTCAGTCACACTGGAAATAAATTTGCAGGTGTAGCAGTGAGCCCTGTTGCAAGGTTTGGTACCTGGGGGGAAGGAACTGTTAGGAGTGGGTAGGCTGCTTTTAACCAGGAGATTCCACAGGTTAGGTGGCCGGCGGTAGGAGGCAATAGGTGGTTCTGTAAAGGAAGCACCAATGTTAGGGTCAGTTTGCAAAATGGGAAAGTTACTAGTGATGATCCTGTGAAGAGAAGGTGTGCTCTGATGGAAAGGAAGAACTAGTGGAATTCGCCGTTGTTCTTGTGTGACAGTATCCCTCCTGCGGGGGTCAAGATTATGAGGCATGTTACTGACCCGGGAGAGTGCTCTGTCCACTGTACGTTTAGGGTATCCCCTGTTGATAAAAAAACTATGCATTATTTGGGTCTGCTCAGCAAAATCATCCTCTTCACTGCATAACCTGCAAAGTCTAAGAACCTGTGAATAAGACAGGCCATTCTTGACATGTTTAGGATGGAAGGAGCTATGGAGGAGGAAACTGTATATACTAAGGTTGCTGATAATACAGCAAGCTGGGGCACCTGCAGTAGTGGTATATATTGCTCCTTCTGCCCTACCCTGGGTGCCCCAGTACCCTTCTGTACTATATTGATATGTCTTTACTGTCAACTTTGAACATTCACCAAACAATGTAGAACTAGAACACCTGTCAAAATGTATTAAAACTTGGATACAACAGTAAAGGAACAGTAGTCTTAATTTTAGGTTCTGAGACAATGAATCTTAATTGTTTTATTAAAACATGCTCTCTTAAGAATTCTTCTGAATTTTATTGGTTAAAAATGTGCGGTCTCACATTCCTCTATTTAATAGGATTACAAATGAGAGGTTTACTTGAAGAATGTGTTTAAATGTGATCCGTTCTGCTTGTCTGCTTCATTGGTTAGTAATCAATTATTTATAAATGTAATTTGCTGCAACCTATACACGGTACTATTTTTGTGCTGGTGGTGTGTTGCTAGTTCTATGTCACTTAATTTTAATTAAAATGTGATGTTTTCTAGGCTGGGCTAGTCAAGATCTAGGGTATTCATCTATCATATCACATCTGTTTTGTTAGTAACACAGTTTTTCATTACTCTTTCATTCTAAAATGGCATATTGTTATGGGGAGGGGGGTCTTGGTGTTTCATGACATTTGACTATATGTGCTTATTCTTGAATAGGCTAGGGGGTGGGTCATGACTGTATCAGGCCACCTAAGAGCACAGATGTTTACTGTTTTAATTGTCAAAGAAATAATAGGGGATGACGTATCAGTCAATTTTAACTACTACTATTGTATGGGGTGAAGAAGGCTGTAGAGCTTGCAGCTCTTTCACTTTTTTCTTTCCTTTTCTCCTGCTTCTCCTGTCTCCCTCCCTTTTCATGGTTGATTGGGCTACCTACACATTATTCTGGAGAAACTAGATGGACTACAAAATGTACTTACTACACAGTCCTCAGGCAATTTTTAAATTCCTACATATATTCCAAAATCATTCGAAGTATTGTTTATAAAAAGTAACTACCTAATCTGTACTCATGTCAAATAATAAGACTACAGTCTTATCTCAAGGACTGTGAGAGACATAAATCATAAGCTTAAGAAATACTCATTGCTAAGACATCTTAAGAAATTTAACTCTTTCTTCGTATTTCTGCAGGGAACCCACCTGAGTGCAGATAATGCCAAACTAATGCAGAGAGAATGGGTAGGCCAGGTATTTACTGCTGGGCAGAGCTCTAAAAAAGCTGGAGTACTAATCCTAATCAAAAGGGGTGTGCATTTCTAGGCCCGTTATACAATTTGTGATGAATCCAGTTATTACATAATTTTAAATGGTAAATTGGAAGATGAATGTATTATTTTAGTTGATGTACAGTATATGGCCTGATGAGCCCCACTCATAATCCTTTTTCTGAGATATTCAATAACATTAATGCTTTTCTTGATAGCATGATCACAATTGCTGGAGACACTAATAGTATGTTAGATCCCAATTTGGACAGATCCAACCCCAGGTATAACAGAGTTAAGTCAGACAATGACTTACAAAACTTAGTAAATAACCTAAACTTAGTATACATTTCAAGAAACCTAAACCCCAGTGTTAAGGGCTTTACCTTTTGGTCACCCTGCCATAAACCTGGCTCTATATTAGACCAAATATATTTCCCAAGGTGGATGGTAAGTGGAGTACTGTATGCGACAATTAAAGAAACAGTAATTTCTGACCACTCTTTGATCATGTTCTCATTTATGGAAAGTGAAAGTTCATATAAGACCCCAATTCAATAATTATTTGCTTGAGAATGAAGAGCTAGTAGGAAAACGTAAACTATAGATCATGGAGTTTTTAAGTTTAAACATTCCACTGGATACCTCATGGCTGACTAAATGGAACTGTCTGAAATGCTGCTCACATGGGTTTCTGATCAGCGCAGCTTCTTCTGCTAAAAAAATATATATATTTATTTATTTATTGAATTTTGTTGACCAGGTAGGCCCACTGAGACTAGAAGTCCCTTTTTCAGGGGCAACCTGGGTGGGGTGGGGGCAGGGCAGGGATACAGATGGTAACCAACTGAAACTGAACTGATTAATCTGTTAGTGTTATTTTTAGTAAATGGGCTAAGATAGAAGATATGTTGATTAAAATTAAGAAGGCAGAAGGAAAGCTTCTAGTGGACTCCTCCCCAAATGTTTGGCTTAATCGGCCAAAACTCATGACAGAATATAATGAGTTAATTAGGGGGGAATGCAGAGTTTACAATAAAGAAATCAAAGTTAAATTATATTGACTCGAGACCAAAGGCATCTAAAATCCTGGCCATAGGACCCAAACAGAATAGTGACACAACAAGAATCTGGGGCTAGATTCACAAAACTTTGCTCCAGCACAAACCTGGCTTAGTACGAGTAAACCATTTTTTGTGCCAATCTGGTATACTCAAAAGCCCGGTTTTTGCTCTCAAACTGGGTTCTGCCTGGGCAAAGTGTGGAGGAAGCCGCAGTTCAAATAAACGGGAGGGGACCTGCATATCGGTACAGCCCCATTCACAAAGTATTTGCTTCGCGCAAGGGCCTTTTGCAGGGTCCCCTTGTGCAGAGCAAATACTGCCAATTAAGACCTTGCTTTAATCCCGCACAACCTTAGTGGTTGGTGGAGGTACTGCGGCGCCCCCCATCGTTGTCCCAACCACTAATTCCCTGGTATTCCCTGGTGCCAGTGGTCCCCAACCCCCGCAATCTCTATCCCAATCCAAAAGATACATATAGTCCCCTGTTGCTAGTGGTCCCCCCCTCTGATCACCATCCTGATCCCAAAAATACATATAATTCCCTGGCATCCAGTGGTCCATCTCCCCACCTGATCCCTCTCTCCATATCCAAATCAATATTCCCTGGTGTCCAGTGGGCCCTCCCTTTGCTGACTACTGGCGCATTCTGGTAGTCTAGTGGTCCCCCCTGTTCAATTGCTGGCCCAATAAAAAAATAAAGATATTTCCTGGTGGTCTAGTGGTCCCCAGGGAAATCTTACATTTTAATATCGGACTGGTAATCACAGGGGGGGGAAGGGCATTAGCGCCAGTGACATGTATGTATTTTTTTGATTGGGATGGTGATCAGCAAGAGGGGAACCAGCCCACTAGGGAAATTATCTTTTATATATCAGTCAGGTGATCATCGGGGGGTGAGGACCACTACCACCAGGGACTGCAACTGCGTGTTGGGCAGGGGCGGGAGGCACGCTAACCTCCATGCAGCATATGCAAATGGTTCCTCAATAGGCATGCAAATGGCCACCTAACACCTTGCATGCCCAATGGGCTCATTTGCTTGGCTGTCTTTGTGAACTGGGAATAGCACACCTGTGCTATTCATTGCAGGACCATACTCCTGGCTACATGCTAGGGCAGCACTACTGGGGTAGTGCTGGCAGTACTGGAGATACCACTGCCTCAAACTAGTCCTAGTCACAGTTGGATAGTGCCATCCACTAGAGAGGTGGTGGCCAGTGAAACCAGTATACAATTTAAGCACAAGGCTGGATAGATTCACAAAACTTTGCCCCAGCACAAACCTGGCTTAGCACGAGTAAACCATTTTTTGTGCCAATCTGGTATACTCAAAAGCCCGATCTTCTCTGCTCTGAACTACCTATGAAACCTATGAAATTGTGAATAGCAATTTTGGACACCTGGGCGAATGCAAAACGTAACGCAACATTTTGCATTGCACTTTGCGTTTTTTTGTGAATCCAGCCCTTATAGTATTAAGGACTTCCATAGTAATAAACTGGTTATGGGAAATAAAAATATCAATAAAATATTTTATAAATTCTACAAAGAACTTTACAGTTTCCCAGTGACACACCTAATGGCAGCTTTAGTGACCTCTGCGAATGCATTAACTTACCTGAGGTTGCCATGGAGTTCAAGACTCAAATAGAGAAAGAAATGAATGAACATATGACTGCAGTACAGAAGCTCAAACTCAACAAAGCACCGGGTCTGACAGATACCCAGCTAATTTTTACAATAAGCTAAAAGAGGAGGTCTCTCCCATATTAGTCAATGTTTATAAAGAAGCCTTAATAAAAGGGGATGTCTCAAGTAACATGACGCATGGTTTCATCTCTCCTATTCATAAGCATGATAAAGACCTGAACGAATGTAAAATTTATAGGCCCATTTCCCTGATCAACGCAGACATGTAGATCCTGCAAATATCTTAGTGGCTAGGTTAGAAAAAGTTATTCCTCATTTAATAGCCAACAGAGAAACAGGTTTTATTTGACAAAGGCTAGCAGCAGGCAACATAAGAAATACATTTCACTTGATGGAAACCTCAGGTAAATCCTAAACAGCTTCAGGTCTCTTTTCATTGGATGCAGATCCAACCTTTGACTGAATCTTATTGCTGTATCCTTTCAAGTTCTTAGAGGCATACGATTTTACCAGTGCTTTCATCAAGTGGGTTGTTATACGCAAATCCATCTGCAGCAGTAATTATAAATGGGGTAATTTCAAGAAGTTTTTCACTAAAAAGAGGAACCAGGAAGGGATGCCCTCTCTTTCCCTTCCTATTTAACCTACCATTAGACCCTTGGTGCAGGAATTATCTGCTGAAAAGGAGATTAAGGGCATCAAATTTAAAGGCAAAGAATACTTTTTGTCACTGTATGCAGATAACATTTTGATTTCCTTGACTGAACCCATAAAACCTATCATTAAAATACTAAAAGTAATAAGTGACTTCAGCACGTTTTCAAATACAAACTAAACAAAGAAAAATAATTCTTCATGCCTCTTAACTGCTGGGGCCCAATATTCAAAAGTCTGCCAGGACACAAATCCTGGTTTACGTGTGCAAACAGGGATTTGCACAGATTTCCCTATGTTCAAAAGCCCAGTTTGTAGTGCTTGAACCAAACTGTGTGGGGGCGCAATGCAAATGGAGGCGGGGACCTGAATATCAGCGTAGTCAAATATTCAGAGTATTTGCACCATGCAAGGTCATTTTTGCGTGGTCAAAATACTGCTGAAGGAAACCATGACTTACTCCAGTGCAACCCTAGCAGTTGGTAAAGGAAGTGTGGTGGCCCCCCGCGCCAGTCCCAGGCCACCAAAACAGTGTCCCTGGTGTCTAAAGGTCCCTCCTCCCATCTGAACCCCTCCCGATGTACACACACAATGTCCCTGGTGTCTGGCGGACCCGTTGCCCACCCACACCAATGCCTGATGTAACGGAACATTAACCCTGGTGTCTGGCAGTCCCTCCCCCCACCCACACCCATGCTTGATGTAACAGAACATTAACGCTAATGTCTAGTGGTCTTCTCCCACCTGATGCCCTGCCCGATTAATAAAAGAAGATTCTCTCTGGTGTTCAGCAGTCCCTCCCTCCCTCTCTCTGATCCCTGTCCCTGTACTGATGAAAGACCGCCCCAGTTTGACAATCCCCTCCCGGCAATTGCCAGCCCACTACTAATGTGTGGGCTGCCTGTGGCAAGTAATGCCCCCCCAACAACACAGCTTGGCCCCATTTCTGAATAGTGATATTCTGACCCCCCCAGCTGATGTCTCATTGATGGCTAAAGGCCCCCCTCCCTCCCGCGGCACTGAGAACCCATCCCCTGGTCACCCTTACCTGAACCTCAGTGCTGCAGTGAAGCGATGGTGAGTGACAGAGCCCTCCACACATCATCTTGGCTTCCCGATGTCTGACGGAAGCAGGGAGTGCGCTGTTTATTTGCCCTACAAATAAACAGCATGCTCCCTGCTTCAGTCAGAAGGCAGGAGGCTGAAGTGGTGTGTGGAGGGCTGTGTCACTCACTGTTGCTTCACCACGGCACCGAGATTCAGGAAAGGGTGACGGCGGGGTCTCAGTGCTGTGGAAGGGAGGGGGCCACTAGACACCAATGAGACATGGGCTGGAGGGGTTCAGAATATCACTATTTGGGAATGGGTCTGGTGCTGTGTTGTTGGGGGGACATTACTTGCCTCAGGCATCCCACATGTTTGTGGGGGGCTGGTGATTGCTGGGGGAGGACTGTCAAAGCAGGATGGGCTTTCACTGGTATGGGGATGGGGATCAGGCAGAAGGAGGGATTGCTGGACACCAGAGAGAATCTTCTTTTATTAATTGGGCAGGGCATCGGGTGAGGAAGGATCACTAGAGACCAGGGTAAATTTTCTGTTACATCAGGCATAGGTGCAGGTGGGGGGAGGGACCACTAGTCACCAGGGACATTGTGCGTGGACATCAGGCATGGGTACAGATGGGTGGGTGGGGGGACCACTAGACAACAGGGACATTGTGTGTGGACATTGGGCATATGTGTGTGGGGAGGAATCACTAGATGCCAGGGACACTGTGTGTGGACATTGGGCATGGGTGTGTGTGTGGGGAGAGAGACCACTGGATACCAGGGAAATTGTGTGCATGTACAGGGTGAGGGATCTGGTGGTGGTGGTGGGGCACTAGCAGCAGGGATAGCTCTGTGTTTGCGACAGGGCAATTGGTGGGTGGCACTGTGCTAAATTGCCCGGCTACCCATGCAGATGAGTCCATAATGGGCATGCAAATGGCCCCTTAGCACCTTGCATGCCCAATCTGCTCATTTACATGGGTCCCTTTGAATATTTTGAATTGTGCTTCGGCATAATTCATTGTGGCAGTGTACTTCGGAAGCCATGTAGGGGTAGTTGTAAGTAGCTTAGCACTTGGCTGACATGGCCCTATAGTCAGTCGAATAGTGTTGGTATACTATTCCATAGAATATAGCATCTTGGGGTACCAGGGCAATCGGAAAGTGGAATGAAAATTTTTGCACTCCACTTTGAGCGATTTTAAATATCGGGCCCCTGATGCTTTATATCTGATGTCATTGACTTAGGTGTTGCTTGGAAAAAACTGAATCTGTAGACTATCTAGGAATGAAAATATTCAGGTCAATTAATAAAACAATTAGTAAAAACCTTACTGGATTAAAATCTAAGATATCCACACATTTGCTGGTCTGGACGGGTTCCCCTCTAATTGGTTACTGTCTTATGGTTGGATGGGGTTGGCCAAGCAGAGCGTTCCAAGCAAGTTAATGTTGAAGGTACCAGCCACACTTCAAGATAAATAGTCAGTTTTCTTTTTTATTTCATATATTTCAAAATCGATTCCCAGATCATGCACAATGTTTCACCCTGTGTGGGCTTCCTCAGGGGCTAGGACCTACACATAAATATATAAAAATTCATAATTAATATTCATTAAAAAGGTTATGTTATTAAAACAGTTTTTAAAAAAATGTTTTGATTACTCTACATAGAATACTCATACATTATCCATTCCTCGTGTCCATATTAAGTTCCACAATCTGTGGAAAATTGTTAGGTTATGGAAATTCAACACTTATATAGATAACAGCCTTCATTATAGAACCAAGATAGAAGCAGCATTTTAATAATCTTAATATTGCTAACCATACCTGGGTTGCAATGTGATATGTATATTAACTCTTGTAGTTCTGCTCATTATGGATACAATTTCTGTATTAAAAATACCAAAAACAAAACATAAAGTCCTAACTTTCCTATTGGTTTGACCTTAAAAACAGTATGGATATAGACAATGAATTAACATATTATTATAACTGTATCAGTAAATCTCAGTGTACATAAACTAACCTGTCCTTCATATTAAGTACTGTAATACATGTCCTGACACATGTAATTAAATTTTACCTATGTTCTTGATTCCTGGACAAAAAGGAATTTTTTACAGTGTAAGGGTTCATTTTTTTGTATTTGCCAGATACCATTTCTGTAATTATAGTTGTTTGTATCCTTAATAAATGGTATGTGCATATAGTCATATATTAATCATTGCATATTCTTGCTATCAAGCTAACATTTCAAGTTTTAAAAGGCCAGGGCCCTGATTCACAAAATATAGCAAAGGCAATGCAAAATTTTGCGTCATGCTTTGCGGTTGCCCAGGCATCCAAAATTGCTATTCATAGTCGGATAGCACTCCCCACTATCTGACTGTGAATAGGGGCAGTCCAAGGCAGTGGTAACCCCAGTAGTGTCAATGCTACCCCAATAGTGCTGTCCTGACATGCAGCCAGGAACACAGGCCTGCAAGGAATAGTGTAGGGGCGCTAATTCCAGTTCACAAAGGCAGCCATGCAAATGAGCCCATTGGGCATGCAAGGTGCTAGTGGCCATTTGCATGCCTATTATGGGCCCATTTGCATAGGCTGCAGGGAGCATAGTGTGCCCCCCACAGCCCCTGACCTATATGCAGCTGCAGTCTCTGGTGACTAGTGTTCCCTCCCCCTGCCACTTGCTAGCCCGTTCAAAGATATAGCACTTATTTAAACCTTCCCTGGTGGTTAGTGGTACCCCTCCTCCACCGATCAGCAGCCCGAACATAAATAAATATGTTTTCCCTGGTGTCCAATGGTCCCTCTCCATCCCTATGCTCGCCCAATGGAAAGGAAATGTTTTCACTGGTAACTAGTGGTCCTTTCCCCTTCCCTGATCCCCATACTGTATAATGCGACCCCTTCCCCTGTATCTAGCAGTCCCTCTCCCTCTCTGATCTCCTGTACTGTACACTGTAAACCCTTCCCTGGTGGTTAATGGTCCCTCCTCCCCCCGCTAATCACCGGCCCAGGTAAGACAAAATAGTATTACTGGTGGCTAGTGGTATCTCTCCCCACCCATACTCGTGCCCATGCCCTCTCTAGAATCAAGATTTCCCTGGTGCTAGTGTTGCTAGCGTTCCCCCCTCCATGATCGTCAGCCTGTTGAGAAAAACATTATTTCCCTGGTGGTCTAGTGGACCCCTGCTCCCCCCACTTAGGCAGGTGGTGATCCACCACCCTGCCCCCCCACCTGACCCTGAGCCGGCAACCAGCACAGCCCTTCTCTCCCACCATGACTGGCCACCAACTGAGCTGTCAGTGCGCACATACGGTATACAGTGTGCACTCATTGACACTGACTGACAGCTCAGAGTGAGCTGTCATTCAATGAACGTAAGGGGACTGAGGAAGAGGCCATTGTGCAAAGCAAATACTTTGTGAATTGAATAGCAATGATATTCATGTCCCCTCTCCCTTATTTACATAGCGGCCTGCTCCACACTTTGCCCCACTGCAAACCCAGTTTGAGGGTGCAAACTGGGCTTTTGTGAATACCAACTTGGAGCAAAACCTTCAGTATGACTTGTATGTGCATTATTGTCTTTCTGCCTGTAATGAAAAAGTAGTACAGGTACTGTTGGTATGTGCACAAAGAATTCCAAAAGTTAAAACAAAGCAAAGGCAAACAGGTCATTGAAGCACAGGATTAGTGAACACAAAAACAGCATTAGGGCAAAATCAGAACATTCACCAGTAGCACAGCACTTAATAGCTGAATGTCACTCAGTTGCATCCCTGAGTTTTTGGGCGATAGAGAGGGTGGAGCCACCAACTCATGTAGGAGATTGGAATAGGCTGGTGGAAAGGAAAGAAATGTACTGGATATACACTTTGGGAGCAACAGATGATAGACAAGAGATAAATGAAGAAGATAACTGGTCAGTCTGCAGCTAGAAAGACACCACAAATCATGAACCTTTCTTCTGTTTCTTAACCCCTCTTCTTCTTATAGCGATTGTATATAGAGATTTATACTAGGATCTAGTAAATGCATATAATATTATGGGGTTTACATTTAGAGATGAGATACTAGATTTTGGTTCTGTCCATGCCTCTTTGTTTTTCCCACCCACCCTACACCCATCACCCTCTCCCTTCACATCAAAGCACCTTGTTTCCTGTTCTAATATAGCACAATAAATAATATTCCACCTATCATACAGCCATAGAAGAAAACACGTATGAGGCACTGCTTTAGCAATGATTGTCATTCAGGATATCTTCATAAAAAATGTTTTAGAAAATCATGACCAATATCAATATATGGCTTTTATATTTACACTGCTGCCTAGAGGTTAACGGTATAAAGCTACAGATGGAAGATTTGGGGATCATGAAATGGGGCACAGCCTCAGCTTAACCTCGTATTTCATCAAAGAAAAATAGACAGATGTGTGAAATTAGAGGGAACAATAGCAAGTAGTGATATTAATACTAGTAACATTATCTGGAGAAAGTAAGTGGAAAACAGCTGTATATTTAGAGAATATTTGTATACAAATCCTGTGGTGGTTCATTTTCACAATATGAATGCCGGTGACATTGTATAAATAGATTGAATTTAGAGAGGCTTTGTTAAAAGTCTTTTTTTTTAATAAAAAAAGTGCTTATGATTAGAACAACTAAGACAGTGATGACATTATCTGCACTGAACAAGAGTTAAAACTGTATTGCTACTAGAAAGCACAATTGATAAGTGTTGAGACTGAACCACGTAATGATAGACACAGTCGTGCCTCATCCACACACTCTGTGTGTATTGTGGATAAAAGGAATAAATCAGCAATATGTTACACAGCGGATCTGTAGCTGTGAGGCTTTATTCAGCATAGGAAGAGCCATAAAGACATGCTGAACTCAAGGGTGGAAAGTGGGCATGGAACAAGGAGCAATTCCACTCCGTTCCCTCTCTTGTGGTCTGTGTTTTGCTTACTGGTTGCTCAGCAACCTCCTGCTGGGTTCCTGAGGTGGGCTCCCACCAAATCGCTGATATCACATGATGCAGCACAATGGAGGAAACAACTTGGTTTCCAGCGGGATCTGCCCTCTAGCCCAGCAGCATAAATTGGCTAACTTAAGCAGCACTTAGTGCAGTTTACAACGTGCACTCTCAAAAAGATGATCTGCCTGTAAGGTGAGAGACATATCAGCCATAAGCTGTACAACTAATATGATTGCATTCAGCTTTTTAACTTAATACAAGTAGTTAAAAATGTTTTTAATGTTTGGAATTCTTTGTGCACATACAAACAGTATCTGTACTACTTTTTGATTACAGGCACAAAACAATAATGAACATACAAATCTTACCGAAGTAAAAATGAATTGCATTAAATGAATGGTAGGTTTAACAAAGTCTGACAAAATGTAATGAACTCTGAGGGATACTGGTCTTTTAAAACTTGAAATGTTAGCTTAATATCGAGAGTATGCAATTATCAATATATGACTATATGCACATACCATTTATTAAGGGTACAAACAACTATAATTGCAGAAATGGTATCTGGCAAATTCAAAAAAATGAACCCTTACACTGTAAAAAATTCCTTTTTGTCCAGAAATCAAGAACATAGATGAAATTTAACTACATGTGTCAGGACATGCGTTACAGCACTTAATATGAAGGTACAGGTTTAGTTTATATATACTGAGATTTACTGATACAGTTATAATAATATGTTAATACATTGTCTATATCCATATAGAGAATACTGGATGGGCAACTATGCAGAACCAGTGTGTCCTGCCACAGAGGGGTTCTGATTCCCTCTGACCTCGAGAGTGAAGCTCAAGAGATCTGTAGGAATCAGAACCTCGAGGTGACAGAACACACTGGTTGTGCATAGAGTTGCTTATCCTGTATTTTTTATAGTATATAGTAGCATTATGTGAAATATGTGCATTGTGGGTTTTTTCTCTCTTTTTCATAAAGAAACTGACTTGTGAAGTGTCTTGAGGTTCTAGAGTACTGTTACCACAGAATTAAATAGAGGAAAGCAACAATGTGCCAGCATTCCAAGTGGTTCTGCTGCAGTATTGACATCACTACTACAGCAGAACAAGCATATTCTAGGCATGGACTTTCATGCATAACAGCATTCCACTCTACGCTATACTGTTTTTAAGGTCAGACCAACAGGAGAGATAGGACTTTATATTTTGTTTTTGGTATTTTTAATACAGAAATTGTATCCATTATGAGCAGAACTACAAGAGTCAATATACATATCACATTGCAACCCAAGTATGGGTAGAAATATTATGATTATTAAAATGTTGCTGCTATCTTGGTTCTATAATGAAGACTGTTATCTGTGCAAGTACTGAACTTACATAAGCTAACAATTTTCCACAGATTGTGGAACTTAATATGGAGAAAAGGATAGATAAGGTATAAGTGTTCTGGGCAGAGTAATCAATTTTTTTTAAACTGTTACAATATTTATTTTGTTGTGACTACAGTATTAATTATGAGGTTTTGTATATTTATGTATAGATCCTGGCCCCTGAGGAAGCCCACACAGGGCAAAATGATGGGCGTGATCAGGAGATTTATTGTGAAATATATGAAATAAAAAACAAAACAGACAAGTTATCCTGAAGTGTGGCTGTGCCTTTGAGATTAACTTGCTTGAAATCTAAGACACAGGAAAACCTTAACAGATGGAATAATTTACCTTTGGGTCTATGGGGTAAACCTGTCTATAAAAATGAATAATCTCCCGAAAGCATAATACTGTATGTATTCATGTTACTATCTTTTAAAATACTGAAAAATTGTTTATGGTTATCAAAGGGTTAATCTCACAATTTATTTGGGTGCACAAATAATATAGAATGTCCTTTGGTAAGCTATCCAGAACAAAAAAGTAATGGTGGACTTACAATTCCTGACCATTACTGTTATTATTTGGCCTGTAGAATTTCTCAGATTGCCAAATGGTTTGAACCTCAACAAAAAAAAAATCCAAATAATCCTGACTGTCTAGAATTGGAAATGAACTGGGCCACTTCTTACATCTTAAATTTATCAGATTTATTTTTTGCCAAACTGCCAAGACCTCTGAAAAACAGAATTATGAGAGACATTATCTTTATTATTAAAAGATGGGCTAAACTGCTAAATTTGAATCTGGATAAATCTAGATCGCAACCCCTTTTTGGTAATCTGAACATTGGCTGGAGAGGCCAGAGACCTACAAAAGTTGAATGTATTATCAAAGGCTTGACATCAATATGAAACATTCTCACAGGGAATGGTTTTATTCCTTTTATTGACCTTTAACATAATAAGACCTTACAAAACACTGATATTGAGATCTTCAACCAACTCATGGATTCAGTCACAAAATATTTGCAAGTTAGCCCTTGGCTACCTGACATAAATGCTGATACTAGTGCTTTTCTGGCATGCTTAAAGACAAGTCCCAGTATATCTACATTCTATAACCTATTATTAGAGGTTGTAAGAGGCTCAGATAAAGAAGACATAAGATGGTGTGTACAAGTGTTAGACAGAAATCTGGATAATTGGAAGTGAGAACACATTTGGTTGCATTCCATCAAAGCATTCAAAAATGCTAACTGGACACTGGTCCACTTTAAAACTTTACACACTGTATACTACACATGTAAGCAACTAATGAAGATGGGTCTTAGAAATACTTCCAGTTGTGCCAGATGTGGGAATGACAGCTGAGACCTAATTCACATGTCTTGGAGCTGTCCAAAAATACAAGTTTGGTCAGACATCAGAACCTTACAATACACTATTATTCTAGACAAAAAGAGGAACAGTTTGATAAAATATGTATTCCATTTAAGGAAGCAGTAACAAGAAGATAATATGCTGAATATACCCCAGACCCAAGAACCCTCTATGCAAAATAAGATTAAAATATGTACTGAGTAAGAGATTTGTTCATAAGTTGTTAAGTAAAAACCCACTTGAAAAAGAAAAAAAAATGTATGTGTATTAAAATGCATATGATCTTAAATAATGTTACCAATTTATCACAAACATGTTCACCAAAGAAATGAATGTATGTTGATGTAACTGTCTTTCTCTCTTAATAAATGGAAAGTTTTGCAACAACAACAACAACAAAAAAGAAGATACATCAGAACCTTACTAGGGTCCATTCACCTGGTAAAAGGTACCATCAAACTAGAGTCTTGTCTTACAGGTTATTTTGATGAAAACAAATTTTGGATCAAGAGCAAAAGTACACAGTAACTTTAATTACTGCAACAGTCAAACACGTTATTTTGAAAATATGGACAGAAGAGAGGGCCCCACCATTGAAGAGTGGATGATAGAATGTATAGAAGTTCTTAGATGAGAGAGACTTGCTCACTTTGTGGCTGGGGAAAAAGAGTGTTTCTCATCTAAATGGAATCACATTTTTAACTTCTTTGCCAGGGGTTAGTGGCAGTCTAGCTTTCAGTTAGTATTGCTTGTGTAATGCAGCAGCTTTCTTAGCCAGCTCTTCTCTTCAGCTACTTTTCTTTTCCTTCCTTTTCTTTTCTCTAGTTAATTCCTGACATCACATGTCTTCTTGCTGTACATTCAAGGGAAACTGTTTATGCAACACTAATTGATTTCTCTCTTCAAAGTATAGATGTATGAATATTTTGTTAATACTTTATAGATATTTAGCAAGTTAAATTCATTTATTTTTTATAGCTTATAATTTACGTATTCTGGGATATAACTTTAGTTTATTTATTTATGTTTATTTATTTATTTGTTTTTTGTTAACCGGCTAAGTACACTAGACAAGAGTATTGCCTATATTCAGGCATGACCTGGGAGAGAACAAAGTCAAACAATGTACAACAGCAGAACAGTAGTTCATGATGCAGCATGAAGTGAGAACAAAAACATTACACAGTATACTGACAAGAGAAGTTGTAACTGTAGAAGCTAAGAGAAAACAAATAAAGAACAACATAATTAATTTCACTAGAATGGTACATCAATGACTCAAACTGAACTACTGTACATACTACAACAACTAAGGGATAAGTAGCAGTTGTGACAATAGGATTCATGTTAGAGGTAGGAGCAAGCCTATTCCAGAAACATAAAGGGGGAACAGTAAGTGCCATGTTGGGAAGAAAAGCAGCTAGGAGAGAGGCTCAGGTTACAGCACAAGAGCAGCCATCAGATTCTATTAGGTGGGCATGAAGACCCAGTTTAAAGGCTTTGTGGGATTTGGAGAGTTTGATGTGGGAGTGGAGGGAATTCCAGGTGCAGGGGCAGATATAGCAAAAGATAGTCCCCCTTTTTTAGTGAGATATCTAGGAATATCAAGAGGGATTTGAATGGATGACCTGAGAAGATATGTTTGGGAGGAATGAGATAGCTGTCTAGAGAGATACTCAGGGGTCCCAGTTCTGAGAATATTATCAATCACACAGCCGGCAGAAAACAGTCTATGTGAAGCCGGGGATAGCCAGTTCAATTTAGAGTAGAGTTTACAATGATGGGTAAGTCTGTGTGCAGGGAGGGCAAATCTGCATATGCTGTTATAGCAGGTGCTCCATTTAAAGAGGGCTGCTTTGCTTGCATTAAAGTATACCTGTAAGCAGTAGGTAAGAGAGGGAAGGAGGAAACCTTGCGCAATAGCAAGTCGAGCAGCATAGTTGAGGGAGGACCTAACTTTATAGGCAAGGCCCAGTTTGGCGTTAACTACCTTATAGGTAACCGCAATGTGGAGGTTAAAGTTGAGAGATGGATCAAGAGTGACTCCTAGGTACCTGAATGAATTAAGAGATTCCAAAGGAGAGCCATCTAGACATTGTAATGAAAAATCCGGAGCTAGGGATTTGATTCTAGAGGGGGAGCCAAAAAGCATAGCCACAGTTTTCTTAGCATTAGGTATGAGCCTGTTTTGTAAAAGCCAGTCCTGTAAGCAGTCAAAGTCAGTTTGAAGATCAGCCTTTACTGATAAGGGGTCTTTGTCACTAGAGCGAAGCACCATGTCATCAGCATAGAGGCTCAATTGGGAAGAACAAGATAGAGAGGGCAGGTTGTTAATAAAAAGAGAGGAAAGGAGAGGGCCAAGAATAGATCCTTGGGGAACTCCAACAGTGGTGGGGAAAAGATCAGAGACAGCAGTTTCAATCTGAACAAATTGCATCCTTCCAGTGAGACAGCTATCAAACCAGGAGATGGCAGACTGGGCAAAACCCAAGGAGGACAGTCTGGAGAGTCGCAGAGTGTGATTCACACGATCAAAGGCCTTAGTG
This sequence comes from Neoceratodus forsteri, assembly GCA_016271365.2. Taxonomy (NCBI): domain Eukaryota; kingdom Metazoa; phylum Chordata; order Ceratodontiformes; family Ceratodontidae; genus Neoceratodus; species Neoceratodus forsteri. The sequence goes on along the minus strand of CM028131.1, from coordinate 1,543,777,063 downwards.
AGGTCAATAAAAATAGCCCTGTGAGCAGGTCCCTTATTCATTGCCTTTAGGACTTCATTGGTACTCGAAGTAGAGCAGTTGTAGCGCTATGCCCTGTATGGAATCCATGTTGAGCAGGTGACTGAAGGTTGTGAAGTTGCATATATTCTGAGACCTGTAAGGCAACAGCCTTCTCAAGCAGTTTGTTTAGGGTCGAGAGAATGGCAATCGGTCTATAATTTGCCATGTTTTTTGTATCCCCTTTTTATGTACTGGGACAACGTGAGCTGTTTTCCACAGCGAAGGCACTGTCTGGGTCAGTAAGGAGAGATTGAAAATTCTTGCAATTAGGACAGCAAGAGCTGACACTGCCAGTTTGATGAAGTTTGGCAGAAACCCATCAGAACCTGCAGATCCATGTGGGGAGACAGATTTAAGGAGATGCAGCACCTCAGTAGAGGAAACAGGTCTGAGCCGAAAGAAGGATTTGTATGGAATGCACATATCAGGAGAAGGAGCAGGGGACTGGATACATTTCTCCAGGTATTCAGATAGATCAGAGAATTGAGCATTCAGAGCATTTGCGATAGTTGGTAATTTATTACAATTGGTATCATTTAGCGTCATGACAGTTATAGCCGTCTTAGGCTTTTGACCTATGACATTTTTGACATGGTTCCAAAAACCCCGGGTATCACCAACGGAGGATTGAAGAAGCTTATGGCAATAGTTCTTTTTAGCCATCCATATATCTTTTTTACAGGCATTTCTCAATTGTCTATAGTTAGCCCAGTTTTCTGGCCATATGGACTTCTTAGCCAATGCCCAGGCCTTATCTCTTCTTCTCATAGCTTGAAGGAGGTCTTTGTGTAACCATCTATTGGCAGAGCCCCGTAGATGCCTTTTTACCAATGGGATGTGCACATCCTGTAGGGCAAGTAGCTGAGAGGTCAGGTAGTTGAGTGTTGTATTTATGTCCTCAGTGAGATAGATCAGAGACCAGTCAAGCTTATTAATATCAGCAAGAAGTGCACTTAGGTTAAGCTTGGCAAAATCCCGAAACAGTATAATTCTAGGTGGTGGGTTTGGGCAGTGACCATTCCAAATGCAAAAGGTAGGCAGGTGATCACTAATAGAATCAGAGAAGGTACCTGCAGCAATAATTTTATTTGCTCTGTTTGTAGCAATCCAGTCCAAGAGAGATTGATGCTCATCATTAGCTGAGATTCAAGTAGGATTTGAAATCAGTTGAGATAGGTGAAGTCGTGTAAGAACTTCAGTATACGAACCAGCATGGACACCTGATAGATCTAGGTTGAAATCACCCATTAAAATGACTTCAGATCTACCCTTTAGAGAAGAGAGGTAGTCCAAGAGCTCAATTAAGCCGGGGAGAGACCCCTTTGGGGGATTGTAAGCACATATCAAGTTTAACCTTTTTCCACCACCTAAAAGCAGAACGGTATGCAGAGTTTCACAGAGACCTGATAATCCTGCATGTTGGACAGAGATACTGAGATGTTCTTTATAATAGAAAGCAACCCCACCACCCCTTTGCTCGGAGGGGAGATCAGATCTCATCAGGTTGTAGTTATAATTGTATTACATTCCTGTTTTTTATTTTCTTTGTTTTTAATGCCATGATCATCTTTTGTTTGATACTGCCCATTATTGTAATCAGATGTACGCTTTTCTTTGAAACTAATAAGAATTTGATTGAAGAAAAAAATATTATTTGCCATTTATTATCCTCACAGGTATTGCATAAAATACCAGGCATAGCCTTTTTAAGCAGTTCTGCAGTAAATATGTGCAGGCTGGTTTACATTGTGGCAAAAGCCACCAAAGGCAACCTTCTGTGAAAATTGAGTGTATGTGGAAAGGAATTTGCTTGCCCAAGGAAACTTCTCCCTGGCGTAACTTTTGTTTCCGTCCATGTGTAACTTTTTCTGTTTTGAAAAATCTGACTCTTGGTGTTTTTTTTCCTTCTGGGTCTTTTTACTACCAGTAACACCGAGGGACTTGGAACTCTCTTCTGTTGTCCTCTTGGGCATAGCTCCTTATTGCACTGTTGGAACCACTACAGGAGTTCATCGAATGTTTACTTTGCCTCTCATATTTTCCTTGTGCTTTTTCATTTGGAGAATGTTGGTCATGAGACTGAGCTTTCTCAGTGCTTGCACACTTTTGCTTAACTGGTATGTTGAGGAATGCCCACTTGCTACTGGCTGACAGCATGGCATTGTTCCATGTGTCTGGTCCAATGTCATATGGCAACCAGGTTACAATCCCTAACCCTCATGTTAATGGATCAGTACAAACCCCATTTATACTCTCTAACATCAGGATTAGTGATTTATACTTCACCACTATAGCAGAAAGGACCCCCCCCATGACATACTGTCTTGTTTTTGTGTGTAGCACAAATGGGTGGCAATGCGACAGGGTGACAGAAATCATCCAATTTTTCCCTGTTACACTATACTATTTGAGAGTGGATCCCTAAGACCTAGAAGTATGGAAGGGTAACCTCCATCAACTCTGACTCCAGGCTGGGGTTGCAAATGATTCAGACCAGGGTTCAATATTTTGATGCCCTATTTCAAAATAAACCTCCTCAAAAAGCCACTGAGACTATAGCTGGGAAAAATCTTAGTCTTCCCAAATCCGGGCTGGTCTTTTTATTTTGTCTCTTTCATTTTTCTTCTCACATGTTTTCCAATTTTTCTGAGTGTTCGCTGCCTACCAGACCCAAGTCGCAGGTTCTGGTGATTGCATCACAGCCTCCCTGCTCCTGATTTTCATTTTTATAATACAGGCTTTTTTCTCCACCTGACATTTGCCTTCACACTCCTGTTTATATTGTTGACCTCCGGGGCTGCTTCCCACCTGAATCTCTGGGCAACACCTTCTCCTACAGTAGCTCCTCACAGACTGCTATCTGTCTTCCTTTAGTGCCCCATGGGGAGTGCTCCAATGGCAGGCCCCAGACTGCACAAACGAAAAAAGCATAGACATAAAGCAATGTAAACAAGGTCTTAAGGCAACAAAGATAGTTACAAATGTACTGTTTCATGGCTGAAAGCTGAGGCAGAAAGGAGGTGGTAATATTTTTCACTTCCATAAGTAAGCTCTAAAGGAAGTGGTAATATTAATCACTTTCTTTAGACAGCAGTGCAACAAAATCAGGCACAAAATCTGACCCAATATTTTTTCACTATGAAAGATTCCAGACATCCTTCAGTTTTATTTAGTGGTAACATTTTCTAGTTCCACCAAAATTTGAGCATTTGATAAATGTTTTAATTTAGATTATTCTCAGGTAAAAAAGCTGGTAGATGGGGCCTCAGGCCAGAGGCCTTAAAAGGGATGTTTTGCTGCCAAAAAGGGTGAAGAGACATGCATGGAGGGAGGAAGAAGGAGGAGCACAGCCCATTTTTGGCATTGAGGGCTGATGTTTGGGGCTGGGGTGGGCTGTGCCACACAGCCCACTGCCCTTGAAAATCAACGGTAGTGTGTGTGGTCGGGTAACCATAAATCTTCTGGACAAAAGAAAGGTGCCACCTGCGCCATTCGTGGGAGCTGGAGTGTAAACTGGTGCCCACCTTGTGATCTCTGGCACTGAGGTGGGGCAGTGCAAGAGTGGTCCAGACATTCTCATCTGTGGTCAAGAACAAGGAGAGTCTTTGGACTGGCCAGGCCATTGGGGCACTGTGGAGGTAGCAGCCCTCACTGTGGGTAAGACAGTGGTGGCAGCCTGTCTCTGTTTCTGGGGTAGCACTGTGGTCTGGCTGGAAAGCAATCAGAAAACTTATGCAGCCAATGAGGGGAAAGTGCTCTGTGTCTCTGGGATCACCTGGGCCCTGCTGTGCTAAGACACCCTAGGATGCTCAGAACTTTGTACTGGCATTGGTGAGAACGGACTTGGCTGTTTCTGTGTGGGGTTTCTTTTTGGAAGCAGACCAGTGAATTTTGGAGAGCTCCATGTTCAAACCACCACTGAAGGTATTGGGACTGCCTGTATGTAGCTTCAGCTGAGTTCAGACTGTTTAGGGTTGCCTGCAAATGTTGTGTGTGAACAGGAAGATGTGAAGCCCATGTAAGCCTTGTGCAGGAGTGAAGTCGGAGGGGGGAATCTAGTGTGGACTATTTTGTCCCACTGCAAGGTGCTGCTGCCAGGATTTGAGAGCCTCCATGGCTCAGAGGGAAAGCACTGCAGAAAGAAGCTTTTGGAAAAAATATTACTGCAGACTGTCATCATGATCTGTGCCTAGAAAAGTTGCCCACCATTGATTTTTGTATCCCACGCTCCATGGAGTGAACTGATCAATTTCCACATTAAATCATTTTGTTGCACTTTTACTTCTGAGTGGACAATGGATTCCCTTAAAGCAACTTGTGATTTGACTAACTAAGAGTTTTCCCCCACAGCTGCTACATCTCATATGTATGAACTGCCTGCTTTTTGAGCTCTGTGAATGTGTTTTCCTGGCTGCAAGTGCCCTCACCCCCCATATTTACCATCTGGCATACCCCTAGACACTGGGAGGGGGGATTACACTGCTTTTCACCTACTAGCATTTTAGCCACAATGGTTGTAAACTCCCTCTACACTGATATCCCACATACTGATGGAATTTCAGGCCATTTTAAATACCTACAAGGATCAAACTCTGGCCAGAGCCGATAGGGCTGCATGAGTGGAATATGGGGTTAAAATACTGAAAACTACCAGAGTTACGAGCCTGCATTAGGAAAATGTAACATAAACTCATAAATGTGTTCTTTTGTAATACTTGTACACCACATTTTCAACATAGCCTTGTTATGACCCTTCCTCGTGAAGAAGGGCAGAGCAAATGGTCAGCTCCTGCCTGAAAGGTGATTTTGCTCAGGGATTACAAAATTAACTTTCGGGATGCAAAAACACATTTTGGGCTGGAGTTGAAAAATTTACAGTTGTCACATTCATGAGGTGCTGTAAAGAAATGGCTACGTTGTAAATTTGGGGTCAAAATAGTGACAATTAACAAAGTTATGAGCCTGCATTCACAAAATTCAATGTAGGCTCATAACTTTTTTGTTTTTTAATATTTTTGCACCAGATTTTCAACATAGCCTTCTTATGACCCGACTTCATGAACAAGGGCAGAGAAAATTACTCTTGCTCGAAAGGTGATTTTGTGCAGGGACTGCAAAATCACCTTTTGGGATGTGAAAAACATTTTGGTCAGGATTGGAAAAATGACAGCTGTCACATTCAAGAGGTGCTGTAAAGATATGGCTATGTTGTAAATTTGGGGTCAAAATATTGAAAATTACCAAAGTTACAAGTCTGCATTCGCAAAATTCAACATAGGCTTATAACTTTGTTGTTTTTTAATATTTTTACAACAAATTTTCAACATAGCCTTCTTATGACCCTACCTCATGAACAAGGGCAGAGAACATTTTCAACTCCTGCCCAAAATGTGATTTTGTGCAGGGACCGTGAAATCACCTTTTGGGATAGATTTGCCTAATGGCAGTGCAATTGTTTATGAGGTAGGGTCCCAAAAGAGGCATGGGCCAAAAATATAAAAAATGGGCAAGTTATGCCACTAAGTTCAAAACATGATTGAAATACATCAAACTGCATACCTGTTTCCTTCAGTTTGCAGTCTGGCTTTGAAGAGTGAAGACATGTCTGCAGTCCAGAGAGGATTATGGCACTGGAACCCTGATGGGTAAGTAAGGGCTTGGGGGAGTGCTGAGTGGGAGGGTCAGGTGGGGGGGAGGGAGTGCAATGGCTGCAAAAGACATCAATGGACATTTTTTTACAGGTTAAAAAAAGTGCAACAGATGCAAAAGACATCAATGGATTTTTCTTTACAGGTTAAAAAAACAAACACAAGAGGATTCCTGCACTGAGGTAATCCAACTCCCCAGTGCCATGGATTATGTTTGGGGGAGTGGTTGGTGGGTGCTGACAGAGAGGAGGGTGTAGGGGAGGAAACAATAAATTAATAAAACAAAATGCAGAAATAACTGCATGCACAGTAGTGGAGGGATGGGGCAGTCAGTAAGAGGAAACAAATGAGGATTCCTGCACTGGGGATTGGGCACCCCCAGTGCCATGGTTATATTTTGGGGGGGGGGGAGTGGGGTGGTGGGTGCTGACAGAGAGGGTCGGGTGTGGGGGAGGAAACAATAAATTAATAAAAACAAAACACAGAAATAACTGTGTGCACAGTAGTGGAGGGGTGGGGGCAGTCAGTAAGAGGCAACAAATGAGGATTCCTGCACTGGGGGATTGTCCATCCCCTAGTGCCACTGCTATGTTTCTGGGGGGAGTGGGGTAGGGGATACTGAGAGGGAGGGTCAGGTGGGGAGATAACAAACAAACGAGGATTCCTGCACTGGGAGATTGGGCACCCCCCCCCCCAGTGCCATGGTTATGTTTTTTTGGTGGGGGAGTGAGGTGGTGGGTGCTGAGAGGGAGGGTTGGATGGGGTGACAAGAAACAAATTAGGATTCCTGCACTGTGGAACTGGGCAGCCCCCAGTGCCATGGTTACGTTTCTGGGCGGGGGTGGGGTGGTGGCTGCTGGAGTGAGGGTAGGGTGGGAGATGAAACAATAAACTAATTAAAAGCACAGAAATATACCATGCAGAGTAGTGGATGGGGAGGCGTGGTGGTCAGTAAGAGAAACAAACAAGGATTCCTGCACTGGGATTGGGCACCCCAGTACCAGTGTTATGTTTCTGGGGAAGTGGGGGTGTGGGTACTGAGAGGGAGGGTCAGGTGGGGGGAGGAAGCAATAAATAAATTAAACAAAAAGGCAGAAATAACCACGCATACATGATAGTGGACTGGGGGGGGTTAGTAACAGGATTTCGTGACTGAGACACTGGGGACTTGGGCACCACCAATGTCACTGTTATGTTTCGGGAGGGGGGCTGAGATCGCGAGTCGGGTGAGGGGATATATATAGCTAGAAAAAAAAAAAGAAATTGACCGCAGACAGTAAAATAGTGCAGTGTGGAGTGCATCACAGATGTAGAGGCGACTGTGTTGGAATTCCAATATGTTGTTCGGTCAGAAGGAATGGGGGAGTCCTTTTCTCATAGAGGTAAAAAGACTACATGATTACATCCACTCAAAATTCATTGCCAGATTTAGCAATTTTTTTCTGACTACAACAACTTCAGTTTCAAGGGGAAACATTATGTTCAAACTATGGGAACAAAAATGGGCACCAGGATGGCTCCACAATATGCCAGCCTTTTCAGGACCAATTTGGAAGGGGATTTTCTAAAACAATGTAAAATCGAACCACTCACATACTTCAGATATCTTGATGATATATTTATAATTTGGACTGAAGGTACTCACACACTTTAAAGAATTTCATCAGGAAATTAACAACCTCCACTCATCCATTAAATTTTCCCTGGAGTACTCCGACATCAGCATTAATTTCCTTGACACCACCGTTACCATCAAAGATGGAACCTTACAGACCTGTATCTACAGGAAACCAGCAGACAGACAGACAGAGACACCCACACAAAAATAGCAATCACTCTAAGCACACTAAAAATCAGTAATGTACAGCCAAGTGCTTCCACACCACCAAATCTGTTCAACCAAGGACAAAGATAAACACCTTAGGATGGATTTTCAAAGGCCAGAGAATGATGCAGGGTGCTTGCGTCAAAAACAACTCATGCAAGGAGCAGGATGTGTTAAACGTTGCAGCAATTCTGATTTTCAAATGGTGCTTGCATCAAAAACAGGTCTGCATGCACCAAACTGGCTTGCACCATACTTGCACCAAGAAAATACCTGCACCATATTGGAAGGGATGCCTGCATCACCGAAATGATGCACCATCCCCTTATTTGGTATTTTCAAGGAATGCAAGTCCTGTCCTTGTGCCTAAGATGCACGTCACTGTTAGACCAGCAAGAGACCCACAGCAGATGGTCAGATCTGACTATACTAATTTTAAGGGCCAATATTCTCCTGCAGGACTAGTTTAGAACATTTAGGGGGCTTAGTCTTGACCATTTCATCTGCTGTGTTCTTTTACTTAACTTGCGTCATTCTCGCCCTTTGTGTCATTTTTGACTCAAGCTTGCACCATTTTTTGACTCAGCTCGCACCATTTTTTTTTACTCAGCTTGCATCATTTTCATACCTTGAGTCATTTTTTTGACTCCACTTGCATCATTTTGACTCAGCTTGCACCATTTATTTTGGTGCAGCTTGCGTCAGTCTCATCCCTTGCATCATTTTGTTGATGCAGTGAACCTCTTGTGTCAGTTTGGGGGACTTTGTCACAGAGAATGCTTTTCTTGCAAAATATGGTGCACAATATTTGGTGCACCTAGATTGGAGATAAGGTGGTAAACTGGATATCAAACAGGTTGAAGGATAGGAAGCAGAGGGTGGTGGTAAATGGCAGTCACTTGGGGGACTGGAGAGTAACCAGTGGGGCACCACAGAGATCAATACTGGGTTCTGTCCTCTTCGATGTCTTCATATGTGACATTGCTGAAGAACTGGAGGGGAAGGTATGTCTCAGTGGATGACACAAAAATCTGCAACAGGGTTGACAAACAGCAAGGGGTGGAGAAGATGAAAATGGATCTGGGGAAACTTGAGGACTAGTCTAAGGTGTGGCAACTGGGTTTCAGTGCCAAATTGTGCAAAGTTATGCACCTGGAGAGGGGAAACCTGGGGGCTGTGCATAAAATGGGGGGAAATAGTTACAGTCATCAAGCAAGACGGGGACCTGTGGGAAATCATCTCTGATAATCTCAAGGTGGCAGGGCAGTGCAACAAGGCAGTAAACAAAAATGGAAGGAGCCGCTCAGGTGGGACTGGGTGCTCAGTGATATACAAACTACACAGGGTTATGTAAATCATGGCATTTGCTGGCTTTATCAAAGGTTGATAAAGCCAGCAATTGGTGAAACATCAGGTGATCAACTGCTCCCCATGTCCGTGATTGTTTCAACTTTGAACTTGTTTGCACTAGCACTCTACACTTTATGCCTGTAATGGATGACGAACTGTGAGTAAATAAAACAGTTTGGTTTTTGGATATCTTCCTGACTGGACAGTGTATTTTAAACCTTTAGGAGGGTGAGTCCATGATTTGCATAATCCAAGGCAGTAAACAAGGCTAGCCTGATGCTGGGTTGCATAGAGAGGGGGGATTTCTAGCTAGAGAAGGCAGGTAGTGCTGCCACTATATTGTTCACTAATGAGACACCACCTAGAGTACTGTGTCCTGTTCTGGGGGCCGCACCTCCTTAAGGACATTGGCAAGGTGGAGGTGGTCCAGAGGATAGCTACCAAAATAGTGAAGGGGTTGCCTGAGAAACTATAGGAGGAGCGTCTGTGGGAGCTTAACATGTACTTCCTGGAAGAGAGGAGAGCAAGAAGTGACATGATTGAAACCTATAAGTACCTCACAGGGATGAACAAGGTGCAAGAGGGAAGTCTTTTTAGTGGAGGAAGAAAACCATAACACAGGGGCATGCAATGAAACTTGAGGGGAAAGTTTAAGAGGGATGTGAGAAGAAGAAATGTTTCTTTGCAGAACGGGTGGTGGATGCCTGGAACAGCTTGCCACAAGAGGTGGTGGGGGCAAAGACAATGAGGAGCTTCGAGCACGCATGGGATTGCCACATGGGCATTGCAAGCAGAGGCAAGTAGTGAGGAAGGAACACTGGTGATCAAATAGGGTCCAGAGTTTAGAAATAGGCAGGCAAAATTGTGCAGACTAGGTGGACTTGCCGGTCTTTTTCTGCCAACACATCCTGTGTTTCTATACTTTCATCAGTTTTCTAAATGATCTTTCTCACAAAGGAATCTACAAACTTTTTTATTGATTAAAATATTAGGTAAATACCTTTTTTAGAAGAAAGTCAGAGGTGTTGTTAGATCTTATTATCATGACTAAATAACTGTTGAAATTTACTAACTTACTGTGTTTAGTAGGTTAAAATTGTTATTCATGTCTAACTTTAGTTAGATAAAAAGAAATCCCTACATTTTTTATATATTTTTTCTGTGACACTGTTTTGTCCTACGCATGTGCAAATTGTTTAAAAGTAAAACATTAATAACTTCATAATAAAAATAAATTTTGTTCTGTAACCATACAAAGACCCATTTCTGGGACAAGGTCATTTGAACCTGCAAGTTTCAAAATTTAAGTCTTTGTATTTTGTTTTGTGCATAAAGAAAGCCTCTTAAAGCGGGATTATTATATGTAACTCCTGCAATTTGCAAATAAAAAACACAGTGGTTGCAAATGGGGCATTTGGATTGGCTGACAACATTCTAAAAGAGTTAAGAGCTGGGAACCATCATGCATATCAGAACAATTACAGTTTCAACTATAAAAAGCATTGATTTGTAAAACAAATATGCAAACGTTTTTGTTTAATAATAGCATTAAAGGGCTAACAGAACCAAAAAATAGCAGACAGGAAAATGCTCCAAAGTAGTCAGTTATAACGTTTTATTTCTGAAGTATTTTTCTTGTTCTGTTTGCTCATTAGAAAGTTTTCTAAGTGACAGTATTACGCTGGGTGTGTGGAATAGCACTCTGGCTTGCAACTGACATATCTGGTTCTACTTCCCCCATTAGTAAAGCTTACAAATGGTTCGCTACAAACCAACTGCTGGTCAACGCCAAAAAGACAAAGGCAATGCTTTTTGGCTCTAAGTCCAGGCTAGCCAAACTAACTCTAGCACACTACACTCTCAGCATCCTATCCCCTGATGGCTTGCTCCTTGAGACTGTCAATCCCTCCAAATACCTGGGTGTCACCCTTGACCCCGCCCTTACCTTCTCCGACCATATTGAGATCCTAATCTGCCACATTAATCAGAAACTGGGGATCAGCTACTGCCTAATCAATTACCTCACCCTGGAAGCCTGGCTCGCCATTGCCAAATGTAACCTCCTCCCACCACTGGATTACTGCTCCCCCATCTACTTCCATACCTCCTCCACAAACCTGTTAAGATTAAACACCGCCTGTAACAATATGTGACAATTTGCTCTTCTGATTCGGTACACCACCCACCACTGCACCCTCTATCAGGCCTTTGGCTGGCTCCCCCTTCAAGCCAGATGTAACTACAATACCTCCTGGCTTGTACCATTGACAAGGCCATCTATAATCCAGTTACTTCTCCCTCCCTCGGCCTAAGATGTTTAGCCATGACCTGAGACACTCCACAGACCCTATTCTGGAGAGCCCACAAGTCTCCACTTACATGTGCCGGAGTGCCTTCTTATCCATGGCCCCAACCCTTTGGAATAGTCTGCCCTTCCCCTTGGAGCCCTTGACTCCCCACAGCATTTCTACTCTCTCTCAGGTTTCACCCTACTGTCCACTGCCCCTGCTTTAGCTCCCTGGCTGATTTTCATCATGTAACCATTCTGTCCCTAGCCCCCCTCCCTCGCCCCCTCCCTACTTCACTCCACTGCAACCTTACATAACCCTGTTCATTGGTATTCATCCTTTGCCTTGCCTAGATGTTGTTATGAAACTGGCCTACTAGCTTTGTGTTATTTTGGTGTGTTGTATTTTATTATTAGCTGTATAATCTACCCCCTATTTATTTTTTACCACCTGTGTATAATTTCTCTCCCTTGTACTTAACTACCTGTGCTTTGTAATGTCTTCTGATGCTTTTTTATTTGCTGTATTCCTGTGCCATCTCCATGGCCCGGGCCGTGCCTGAAAATGGTCCTTGGACCAGTACACCCACCCTGTCAACAAATAAATAAATAAATTACATCATCGGCACTGCAACCTCACTGACTGTGACATCATTGATGACCGGCCTGGCAGCTACTGAGTGGCTCTTCTTGAGTAGCTGTGACATCACAATCAGTGAGGTCACAATACTGATGATGCAGTAGGGGGAATAGAACAATATATATGTCAGCTGCCAGGCAGAGCGCTGTTCCAGAAATCACTTCTACTAACATCAGATAAACAAAATCTTCTAATTATCCAAAGGGAAAAGGAAAAAAAAGCACTCAGATATATAAGGTAATGTCTGACTGCTTTTAAAAACTAATGTTCATGTTAGACATTACGCTAGCTCTTTAAGGCACTCCAGCGGTATGGATACCTTTGTTAATCTAACTCTGCATAAGACACGTACTTTTGCCTCAAGCTGCATGATCCCCTCAGGGTTAGATCAACTGACAGCAAAACAGAAGCATAAAAACATAGATGTTGCCAGCAGGCAAAGACCACGGGCAGGGTTTTCAGCTGCTTGGAAACAGCAGTTGCATGCACATTCTGAATGCATCCTGCATTCATTGCAGCAGATGCATCCCAGTGTAAGTGTTCTATTCACTTTTCTGGTGGAATTTTGCAGTTGCATTTGGCAAATGGATGCATCTTTTTGAAAATCTCACCCCAAGGGTCCATCCAATCTGGCCGTAATGGCGTTGCTATCTTCCTGGCCTACTATCTTAATGGATTTTTAGCTACGATGCCTACCCCAACCCCCCTCCCTAACCCCTTCACCCCTCCTAGTTTCTCCTCTTGGATTATCCAACCCCAGATCATGCCATCATGCTCTGACAGTTCTCACACTTTGTGAATGCTTATCAGAGTACATCACATTTGTTCATGAATGTTTCTCGAGTGTGCATGAACATTAACGTGACCTGCTGTGTACAGTTACATTCCTGAAAGTAAATGTTCATGCAGGTTTCATGACAACTCAAGAAACATTCCGAGAACTTCCAGGGATCTTCTAAGATGCAGTTCTACAATGGCTTTCAGTGGATAAAAATATCCCTCACTTGTATATTAATTTATAATTGTAAGATAGCTTGTATTCAGCGCTTAGGTCCTTTTCTCAAAAGTGTTTTGACATACAGTAAACAAAGAATTAGAGAAAAGCTCCTAATTAGTGCAACAGAGGCCAGTCCTAAAATGATTAGTTTCCATAAAGAAAATGGTCTACCACCCAAACAAATTACACTGGAAAATGTAATGCTTAATCACATTCTCAACATTTTATAAAGAGCATCTTTTATCCCCAGATATTGTTGTATTAATTTCATTTCTATATTACCTACCTTACTTAACTGTAGATGTTGCTCTTTCAATTGGTATCAGTGCTTATCATCATGTCATAAATAACAGAGTGGCTCAGTTGCTAGTTACACCGTCATGTATGGCATCCTTTAGATGTGATGGGTTTAAATGTTAATCTTTTTGGTGGACTCAAATATAATAGTTAATTTCCCTGTGGAAACTGTATTTTCCACTCCTGAATTACTTACTACATCAGTTGAAGAAGGAAGCACAGCATTTTGATGTGATCCTTAATTACGATAATTCAGTCACTAGTTTGATAAATATTGCTGCTTGTTTATTAGAAATTAACCAACCAGGCTAACCCGAGATTCAGTATCTCATTTTCAGAGGGGTCCCAGGGTGCACAGTAGCACCACACAATACAGCGATAGCTCCAAGTGAGGTGCTGCTCATCATTAACACATGCATGCATGCGCGCGCACACACATACACACACACACACATATATATTCATTGCAAAAAACTACGTTAATGCAGACATTAGGGTTGTAAAACGCAAAGTGCACAAAGACAGAAAATGAAAAAAACATTAGGGATTTGGATCTCCGGAGTATTGGCAAATCAGTGGTGGGGTCTTATTTGGGGTTGTCAAACTTAGTGACCACCCCCCGAGCCCATAGCCTCCTATCTGAAGCACAACATACAGCTCCAACCTAGTGAATCATAGTGATGCAGTATGGCCAACATAATCTGTTAGAGATTTCTTCACAGGGTCCTACGGGCCCTGCATGAAGACATCACATTTGACCTCATCTGATCCAGGGTAGGGGTTGGCATTAGGGTTGACAACCCCCAAGTAAGACCCCATCACTGGTTTGCCAATACTCTGGAGACCCAAATCCCTAATGTTTTTCATTTCTCATCTTTGTGCACTTTGCATTTTACAACACTAATGTCTGCATTAACAATTTTTTTTGCAAAGAATTTCCCTTCTTTCTGTGATAGTGGAACTTTATCCTCATGACATAACTACAATATTGGAGACAGTCCGCAGACCCCGGCACACATGTCGAAATCTTGTGGGTGAGGTTCCCTGACCCACCACAGGGTGTGGCATCTGCACCAAAACACTGCTTCATCCCTGCCCAGGCTGTGACTGGTGCTGCATGCTGCGGCACCTTCCCCATCAGCCTTGTCCCAGTAAACTGGCTCACTGAGTTAACACCTGAACTCAGCTCATTGGCAGGGTAAGGCAGTGTGTTCCTCAGAGGTGCAACGAACATCCCTGCAAAAAATGTTACTTAATAAATTCTTTGTTTTGCAATATTTTGACCCCAAACTTTCAACATAGTCTTCTTATGACCCCACCTCATAAACCCCATAGGTGAAAATGTTCAAATCCGTGCTGAAACGCCATTCTGTGCCACAGGTGCAAAAACATGTTTTGGACAGGATATGAAAAATGACAGTTATACTGTTCATTAGGTGGTGTGAAAAAATTGCTATGTTGAAAATCTGGAGTCAAAATATTGTAAATTACCAAAGTTATGCACCTGTGTAAAAAAATTTCAATGCACACTCATAACTTGGCCATTTTAGGAATTTGTTCACCAAATTTTCAACATGGGTGTTTTGGGACCCTACCTCATGAACACTGGCACTGTCATTTTTTTAATCAGCCCCGAAAGGTGGTTTTACACAGTGACTGCAAATCACATTCCGGGCCCTGATTGATGAAAGGACAATGACAGTGTTCATGAGGTGGGGTACCAAAAAGCTCATGCTGAAAATTTGGTGAGAAAATACATATAAACGACAAAGATACCAACACAAGTTGAAAATGCCATTGACATACATTATACGGCACTTATCTTAAATCCTTAGTTTGTGGTTCGGCTTTGAAGAGTGCAGACATGTCTTGGTCCACAGAAGATGACATGGGCCAACCTCTGGAGGTAAGTATGGGGGGTGGGGTGGGGTGGGGTGGTGGTTGCTCAGTAGGAGGGTCGGGTTGGGGGTATGGAGACCACGAGGGACCATTTATTTTTTCAGGTTTAAAAACAACAAAAAACAAACATTGTGGGATGTTTTTCTTTACAGAGAAATGATAAAGTAATAACACTATTTTGGAACACTGGGGGTGGGATCCCCAATGTCCCACAGTGCTGGGGGGGATGTAAATGCTGACACGGGGACTGGGCCCCCTGATGTTGGCAAACATTATTAAAATAACAGGCTGCTGGGGGCATCTGACACCAGGGATGGGAATCCCGGTATCGGATTATACAAATAGATAAATAAATACACAGGAATGATACTGGCTGCATATTAGGGTTGAATAAGCGCTTCTATGTTAAACTCAATTTTTGCACCTTAATAACTTTGCCCCCGTTCAACCAATTTACATGAAATTTGGAAAGCACAGCCTTTTTGCCAGTATCTCTTGATTCTATAAATTTCATATAGAAGCAAAGTTACAGAGGTGCAAAAAAAACACAAAAGTCTCTGTTTTCGAAAATGTTAAGACTTTTTTTGCCACCCGAAAACTAAAAAAATAAGAGGCTTTGAAACCTGAAACTTTTAGGTTTGATAAAGCTTGGTCCAATGTATGTGCTTTTGTGGTTTTTAGGTCCAGCTGTTAAGTGGTTTTAAAAATATTTAATAAAAATGTTACATTTCTGAGCATGCGCAGTTCAAAAAATCATTCTAGTCATAACTGAATTTTTGTGAAATATGTAGATTAAATTTAATGTACTAATATTTATTCACAATAATTTTATTAAAGCAGAATATAATTTTTCCTGAAAAAAAAAAACAACAATGACATACTGCATGTTTCTTTACTTGATATCAAGTTTCCCAAAGATTACATTTTGTATTGGCCCATGAAACATAGAAACATAGAAGTTGACAGCAGAAAATGACTACATGGCCCACCCAGTTTGCTCAATTTCCCTGCCTACATTGTCCTTACTGTCCCTACTCGTCCTGCGATTACCCCCTCTCTTGCCTTTTGTCTAAAATTCCCTTATGCCAATCCCATGTGTTCTTAAACCCCTCAACTGCCTTAGCCCCCACCACCTCACCCGGAAGGCTGTTCCAAATATCCACCACCCTATCAGAGAAGAATAACTTCCTCACATTTCCCCTAAGCCTCCTCATAGAATGCCCCCTTGCCCTTGAGCATCTTTAACGATGGAAGATGCCCCCTTCTGCACTTTATTTATACCTTTGAGATATTAGAAAGCCTCTATCGTGTCACCCCCCCCCCTCCTCCAGTGAGTACATTTAATTCCCTGAGCCTTTCCTCGTAGGATTTCTGATGCAGGCTCTGCACCATTTTGGTTGCCCTCCTTTAAACCGCCTCCAGCCTGTCTGTATCCTTTCTAAGGTGGGGCCTCCAGAACTGGAGGCAGTACTCCAGGTGAGGTCTCGCCAATGATTTATACAGTGGTATAATAACCTCCTTCCTCCTGCTGGTGATACCCCTGCCTATGCATCCAAGCATCCTGTTTGCCTTATCCACTGCCTTGTCACACTGCCTAGCCACCTTCAAACTCATTAGGGGTTCAACAAGTTCATGAACTTGGTCCTTTCGGTAAACTTTGAACAATGTTTCATAGAAAAGCAAAATTACACATACCCCCACCATGCAAAGGGCCATAAGCAGTACATGTAAATCACCACAGAGGGATAGAGGCTGGCTAGGCTTTAAGCAGGACTGTTTGATGCCAAAAGGCCTCATAGATGCTTAGCCTATTCATAGACGTTCCCCAAGTTCACATGATGATGAACACTACAAGGGCAATGAAACCTTCATTTAGAAATTGTCACCATGGTCCTGGGTATATTTTGCTTAGTAGATACATTTAGAATCATGATGACATGCAGGACAAACAGAGGCTTTATTTTGAAAATCTGGAACACATGAAAGGGAGCAATGTTGTAGTCCTGGTTACTTTAACGGGTGTGATGTGATGCCTTCTGATGTCACGCATGGTGGAGACATGCCTTGCTACATTGCAACTAGGCACCGTTTGCCCTGTGTGAAACTGCAATGTTCTAAATATGGCGGCAATCTAGTATCGGTACGGGGCAGACTTATTCATCAATATCTCTGGACTGCTGCCAGCTACAATTAACCCCATACCTCATTTAAAAGCTGTCAGGGGATGATGGGCAATGTTCATAAACGTTCCCCTTTAACAGGGCCTCTCTCATTTTCATGAATTATGGGATGTGCTGGGTCTGCCTGAACTGAATCATGAAGCAGTTGCAGGGGGTAGAGTCACATATAAACTAGAGAACAAAGAAAGCTCAGTTTTCCTCTGATGTGTAAACTGCAATAAACCCCTAGTACCACACTTTATACCTGTAGTGCTACACTTGCCCATTTCCATATAGTGACAGTGGGTAAATCCACCAGCGCTGCTGCAAAAAGGGAATGTGTGACCAGACAAAAGAATACAACAGATGGCCAAGATAAAGGAGGTGCATTTAACACAATTAGTTGGGAGTCATAGGGACTGTTATATAACTGATAGACTGACAAGTCTAATTGAATTCATACGGTGAGGGAGGCAAAAAAGTCACTTGCAGAAACTGTTCCCTGATCAGTGAGAATGGGAACATTTCGTTCTCTTAAATACATATAAACTGCGTGCGGAATCAGGGGAGCATTGTGTTGTCAAGGAGAAAAGCAGCTTGCAGGCATCAGGAGAGTGTGTTGCCATGGCACCACAAAGACTGCAGAATCGAATAATTTCTTTACGGTTCCTTTTGGGCTGCGACCTTCCTGCATGGTCTGTTTTGTGGATGGGGGCATGTTGGGCCATGGTAATGTTTCTTGAAAAGCACAGTAGCTGGTAGTGCCCCTCATGAATAGGTTATGCAAGTATGTCGTAACTTTTGCCAAGCAGTATGCTGCTTCATCTCCAAGGCGTGAAGAACACCATGAAGAGAAAGTGTACATTTTCACATACCCAGGAAACAGGGCAATACAGAGGCAGTGTGTAGCCTGCTGATTAATAGACTCGTGAACCTGAAAGCCACAGGTTCAGATCCCAGTGGAGTCACTTACGTACTCACTGGGAACCCCTGAGCAAGTAGCTTGACCTCATTATCCTTCAGTTCTCTCAGCTGTAAAAACTGGGTAAAAGGAGGACCCCCTGCTGAAAACAAGTTTTGTCATCGCAGCCACATGATCTAAGGAAAATAAACTTTAAAACAGAACAATCATTTGTAAATGCTGAATACTTGCTTGCATGTTGGACTGAGTCCTGCTCATACACATTTTTATGTTTGCTTGCACGCAAGTGCAAGAAACAGAGTGCCACCATGTGATAATTCATAGGTGGGCCTCCCCCACTTCCAATGCCATGGTCCATTTTTCAGGCGTGGCTGCACCATGCCAATGACTATCTGAGCTGTCTATGACAGCGTTCAGATGCGATGGCGTGCAGTTCAGAGGAAAATACCACCACAATCGGTGGAATGGATGTATTTCATACGTCGGCGGCGGCATGCAATTGCCTGGCACGTGACGTTTTCATCGCATCTGAACTGTCATAGACAGTCTGGCCGTCAGCCTCCACTTATGTAGAATGCTGGGAGTTCACCCCAGTGTGCTCATGTGCTCCCCTCCACCCACGTGCACTGTATGACCACTGGGGGTGTCCAGTCTCCCATCTACTCCACTGCCCCCCGCAAAAAGACCTCTAAGTGCCATGCTGGGAGCCCACCACAGCATGGCAAACGTCGGTATGGCCAACTGGGGTGCCCAATCCCCCGTCGGCTCCACTGCCACTCCCCCCCAAAAATAACCTTTCAGCTGCCACGTTGGGAGCCCACCCCAGCATGGCAAAAGTCAGTATGGCTGATGGGGGTGCCCAATCCCCCTGTCGGCTCCACTGCTGCCCCCCAAAAATAACCTTTCAGCTGCCACATTGGGAGCCCACCCCAGCATGGCAAAAGTCCTGCATCGTCTTCCTGCAGTAGAAAAAAAAAATTTCTAAAAAAAAAAATGGTCCCTCATTGACTGTCTTGCCCCTCCTCCCCCAACCCGCGCCCACCTCGGCACACCAACCTCCCCACACACACACACCCATACTTACCTCCGGAGCCCAGCGTGATGATCTTCAGTGGACCGGGAACATGTCTGCACTCTTCAAGGCCGACCGCGAACTGACAAAATGCCGGCAAGCTGTATAATGGCATAATTTTTTTTTTTTCAACTTTGGTGCATATCTCGGCCATTTTGGGGAATTTTTTCACCACATTTTCAACATGGGATTCTTGGGGCCCCATCTCATGAACTCAGTCATTGTCATTTTGTTATTCAGTCCTGAAAGGTGATTTTGCGGTCACAGCGCGGAACCACCTTTTGGGACTGAGTAACGAAATGACAGTGGCACAGTTCATGAGGTAGGCCCCCAAAACCCTAAGTTGAAAATTTGGTGAAAGAATTCTACAATGACTTGTGTTACTGAGCGGCATTGTGCAGTTCCTATGCACGCCGTGAGTTCGTGAAGCTTTTAATATTTTCACCCAGATTTTCATCACTTGCATTTTACCACATCTTTATGAGCAGTACAGCTGTTATTTTTCACATCTCTTCCAAAATGTGTTTTCGACGCATGTAGCGCACAATGGCGCAGCGGTTGCGCAAATCAATGTCTGGGACAGATTAAGAAAATCACAGTGACACTGTTCATGAACAGAGGTCTTAAAATGGCTATGTTAAAAATTTGGTGACAAAAGTTCATAACATGAATGTGTTAGGAGCGAGCATTGCGCAGTTTCCACGCACCCTCGGAAGTTCATGAATTTGTAATATTTTCAGTCCAGATTTTCAACACTAGCATTTTTCCACACCTCCTTATGAACATTTTTCACACCGTGGCCGAAATGTGTTTTCACACTTCCGGCGCAGAAATGCGTGGACGCTGTGGGAAATCACTGTTCGGGACAGATTAAAAAAATCACAGTGACACTTTTCATGAGTGGAGGTCTCAAAATGCCTGTGTTGCCAATCTGCTGTAAAAAATCCCAAAACTAATTTCATTATGGGTGTGCGTTGTGCAGTTTCTACGCATGCTCGTGATTTCACCAGTTTTTTTATATTTTCACTGCAGATTTTTAACATTGCCATTTTTTACACCTCCCCATGAACAGTACAGCTGTCATTTTTCACATCCTGTTCAAAATGTGTTTTTGCACCTGTGGTGCCAAATGGCGAGTCACTGTGCAAAATCAGCTGCCAATGAGCTGATATTGCCACTGTTCATAAGGTGGGGATCACAAAAAACCATGTTGAAAATTTGGACTGAAAATACCAAGGAACGCTGGAGGCGTTAGGGTTTCCAACCATAACGCCCCACCCTGTGGAGACTGACAGGCATCAGGGGTGTGATTTGGGATTGTCACCTGTAATGCTCATACCATTCCACCCCCCCCACACTCTGTAGCCAGTGAGAGGCATCGAGGTGTTCCTTGGACTCTTCGGCCCCAAAGTTCACCCCATTCTCCTATACTGCACCCATCTCACCATATTTCCTGATGGAATGGGGTGAGCATAAGGCCCAAAGACCCCAAGGCACACCGTGACACTTGTCGGTGTCTGCAGGGTAGGGTGTGGTGAAATGGCGTGGCCGTTATGCCTGATGACCCAAAGGCACACCCCAATGCCTGTCAGTCTCTACAGGGTGGTGGTGGGGTTGGCTTCAGTTAAATACTTCACTGCCACTCCTATTATGCATCTTTCTCACTCCTACGCTACCAATGCCAATGCCAGCAAGCAAACATTCGGCATTGACAAATGCTTGCTACTATATAGTATAGATAGGATAGACTAGATGAGATGTAATATGTCATTTGCAATGGGTCCTGATTTTACACATTTTTATACAGCATTTACCCAGGATAGTAGAGGTGAGATGCAATATCTCATTTTTAGTGTGGTCCTGATTTTATAATGTATTTTTCCAGGGCAGATCATCCTAGACGGAACAATTCCTTTTCAGTGGTGTTCTGTTGTGGGGTCCTGTTTTTACACAGTTTTGCGAAATATTCACCAGGATAACCCAGCTGAGATGCAGTATCTCATTTTCAACTGGGTCCTGCTTTGGCAGTTTTTTACTGTAATTACCCAGGACAGCACAGCTCAGATGCTGTCTTGTTTTCAGTGGGATCCAGCTTTTCTCAGTTTTTATATTAGATTAACCCACGACAGCACAGCTCAGATACCGTCTTGTTTTCAGTGGGATCCTGCTTTTCCCAGTTTTTATATTGGATTCACCCAGGACAGCACAGTTCAGATGCTGTCTTGTTTTCAGTGGGATCCTGCTTTTCCCAGTTTTTATATTGGATTCACCCAGGACAGCACAGCTGAGCTGCAACATCTTATTTTCCATGGGGCCCTACTTTTGCCCAGTTTTACAATGTATTTACCGAGGACAGCCCAGCTGAAAGGCAAGTTACATTTTCAGTAGTGTCCAGCTTTTGCAATGCATTTTCCCAGGACATAGCAGCACAGATGCACAGTTCAGTGGGGGCTGTGCTCTACTGGGGTCCTACTTTTACATGTTTAGTATAAACTGTATTTAGCCAGGATAGACCAGATGAAATACAATGTCTCATGTTCAGTGATATCCTGCTTTTACACATTTTAGATTGTATTTACCCAGGACAGGCCAGCTAAGAAGCAATATTTAATATTCAGTGGGCTCCCACATTTTGACCCCATATGCCCAATACAGTCCTTTTATGACCTGCCATTATAATCAAGACAGGTGGAAGTTTTTTAAATCCCATCTGAACATTGAACTTGCAGTGCAACTGTGAAAACATGTTTCAGAGGGGATTTGTTTTGTTGAATTTTGTTGACCCGGTAAGCCCACTGGACCTAGAAGTCCCTTTTTCAGGGGCGACGGGGGGATACAGATGGTAAGCAACTGAAATTGAACCAGGTTAAGCTATTGGTGGTATTTTTAGTGAATGAGGGAAATTTGGACACCGGGGAATTCCCCTACTCTTTTTGATAAGTGCCATGGGATCTTTAACATCCACTTGAACTACCACCAATCCAGGCAGATGGGACCTTGGTTTAAGATCTCATCCGAAAGACAGCACCTCAGAAGTGCAGCACCCCTCTCATGCTGCACTACAGTGTCAGTACTGGGATATTAACCCTGGTGCCAGATGGGAACTGAACCCACAGCCCTCTGATCTCCCAGCTTCAGGAGGCTAGTGCTACGACTGAGCCACTGACACTGATAGATGTCATTTCAAAATGACATCTGTCCGTTCAAGAAGTGGAACACAAGGATATGTGGAATAATTAGGGGCCAAAATCTACAAAAATAAAGTTATGAGTAAATGTTTGGAACAATTCAACGTTTCTCCATAACTTAGTTTTTTCACATTTTGACCCCAGATTTTTAACATAGTCTTTTTATGACCCCATGCTATGATCAAGACAGGTGGAATTTTTTAAATCCCGAAAGGGTGATTTCACAGAGGGACTACGAAAACATATTTCAAAGGGGATTCAAAGGGGATCTGAAAAATGCCACTTGTCATGTTCATCAGGTGAGGTAACAAAAGGGCTATGTGTACATTTGGGGCAAAAATCTGCTAAAATCACCAGGTTATAAGTAAACATTGAACACATTCAATGTTTCCTCATAACTTTGTTGTTTTTTGACACTTTGACCTCAACTTTTCTATACTATCTTTTTATGACCCCACCCTATGATCACGGCAGGTGGACTTTTTAAATCTTGTTTGAAAGGTGACTTTGCGCAGCAAATGCGAAAACATGTTTTGGAGAACAGTTGAAAAATGACACCTGTCATGTTCATGAGGTTGGGTAACGAGAAGGCTATGTTTAGAATTGAGGGCCAACACTGGCACACATCACAATGGGTTACAATGAAAAAGCAGGGATACTGAATGGATACTTCTGCTCAGTATTCACAAAAGAAGAGGAGAGGGAGGTACCTAAACTAAACAATAGAAACACTCTGGATAGGGGGTTGCTACCAGTCCATTCACAGAAGAAAAGATTCTGAAAGAATTCTTAA
Organism: Neoceratodus forsteri; assembly: GCA_016271365.2. NCBI lineage: Eukaryota > Metazoa > Chordata > Ceratodontiformes > Ceratodontidae > Neoceratodus > Neoceratodus forsteri. The sequence goes on along the minus strand of CM028131.1, from coordinate 1,543,753,926 downwards.
AACTGAAGGTGGACAAAGCAATGGGGCCTGATGGGATTCACCCAAGAATTCTAAAACAACTAAGAGTGTAACTAGTGACACCACTGACTACTCTCTTTAACAAATCATGGGAGGATGGGGTGGTACCTGAGGACTGGAAGAGGGCAGATGTGATTCCCCTTCACCAAAGTGGGAGCAAGACAGAGGCAGGAAACTACAGACCTGTTAGTTTGACCTCAGTTGTAGGGCAAAATGATGGAATCACTTTTGAAGAAAAGAATTGTCGAGTACCTAGAGGCCAGCAGGGCACAGGACCCAAGGCAGCATGGATTCACAGCGGGAAGGTCATGTCAGATGAATCTAATAGATCTCTTTGACTGGGTGACCAAAGTAGTAGACCAAGGAAGGGACACGACCTACCTATACTTTAGCAAGGCATTTGACACAGTCCCACCCAAAAGATTAATATACAAGTTAGCCAGCCTTGGAGTGGGTCCCAAGGCAGTAACCTGGGTAAATAATTGGCTGGACAACAGGATGCATAGGATAATAGTAAACGGAGTCCACTCTGAAGAAAGGGGGGCTACTAGTGGAGTACCATAGGGTTCAGTACTGGGACCGGTCCTCTTTAATGTCTTTATAAGTGACACTGTGGAGGGACTGGAAGGAAAAGTATGTCTCTTAGCAGATGACACAAAGATCTGCAACAGGGTTGATACAGAAGGTGGGGTGGAAAGGATGAGAAGGGAATTCGCAAGGTTGGAGGAATGATCCAATGTATGGCAGCTTAAATTTAATGCAAAGAAGTGCAAAGTAATGCACCTGGGAAACAAAAACCCAGGGGAAGAGTACACAATGGGGGGTGAGATACTAACAACAACAAAAATGGAAAGGGACCTGGGGGTAGTCATATCAGACGACCTAAAGGATGGCAAGCAATGTGAGAAGGCAGTAAGGAGGGCTGGCAGGGTACTGGGATGCCTAGGGAGAGGCATCACCAGTAGAAAACAGGAAGTTGTTATCCCTCTGTACAGACAGTTGGTGAGACCCCATCTGGAGTACTGCATGCAGTTCTGGAGATCCCATCTCCACAAGGACATAGACAGGATGGAGACTGTCCAGAGGAGGGCAACTAAAATGGTGCAGGGTCTGCATCAAAAGACATACAAAGACAGATTAAAGGAGCTTAATATCTATACCCTCGAGGAAAGGAGGGAGAAGGGGGACATGATAGAAACTCTCAAGTACCTCAAGGGAATCAACAAAGTCCAAGAGGGTAGCATCTTTCAGAAAAAGAGATGTACAAGAACAAGGGGGCACAATTTGAAGATAGAGGGAAGACAGCTCAGAGGTAATGTGAGGAAGTATTTTTTCACGGAGAGGGTTGTGGATACATGGAACGGCCTTCCTGAGGAGGCAGGGGAGTCAAAAACAGTGAGGGAATTCAAGAATGCATGGGACAGACATAAGGCAATTCTATTGGTGGGTAGGAGGAAGTAAGCTGTTAGTCAGCTAGGATCTGCAGCTTATCCATTAGGTAGGGAAATGGGCAGACTAGGTGGGCCAAGCGATCCTTATCTGCCATCAAATTCTATGTTTCTATGTTTCCATAGGCAGCTAGCTGGGGTCATAAATCCTACTAGGCAGCTATATAGGGTCATAATACCCTAGGTGGCTGTCATCATGTATGGGGAAATAAATGATGGATGTTTTCAGTGGGGAAAAGGGCCCAACTATGTTGATAGGTAAGTGTGGTGTACATGGATATAATTCCATCAAGGGGTCCTAATGTGGTCAGTAAGCCATGAGCCCGAAAAGTGAGTGGCATTATGACTTCATTCGGGCCCCGAGATGATTGAATTATATCCCTATACACCACAATTACCTATCATTTGTTATACATAATACATAGGGATGGTGTCTTTTTTGTACCTGAAGGTTGTGTTTTTGTCAGGAGGCTTTTTAGGTAAGGCTGTGTTTTTGTCAGGGGGCTTATTAGGTGTGCTAATTTGCATAGACCTTTCTTAACTGGTTCAGCCAGTGTGTTCATTCCCATGTTTATTGATTTAATTGAACATTAAGTTGTTTGTTTTGGTGGTCATGATGGTGCTCTATGGTTGTCCCCCCATGATATACAGATTTTGGTGCGGAGGTATACAGCTTTAATTGGGAGACATGCAGCTTTAATTGTTTGGAATGTAGATTTAACTGGTGAAATATACAGGGAAATACATGATAATGGGTTCCTATGGAGAAAAGGTCCCATCCATGTATTATATATATATATTATAGGGGTGCGGTCATGCCCCTATAGTTAGGGTTGAGTAGCCTGTTTAATGTTAAATCCAATTTTTTGCACCTTAATTACTTTTGCGTTCTTTGATGAAATAGCCACAAATTTGGCATGCGGGGTCAGGCTACCAGAATCTTGTATGGTTTTTAAAACACAGTGCGCCAAAAAACAGAGAAAGAAAAAACATGTTTGGTTTCCTATATTTAACATTGGGTATTTTGTACTCTCACCTACAGCCTAGAGGGTGTCGAATTTTTTCTTGAAACTTTTAGGGTTGAAGGGGACCATGCCAAGGATGTGCTTTTGGAAGGTTGGGTGAAAAAATATTAAAGGGTTCCAGAGTTAAAACAATTTTAAAGCTAACTTTCTGGTGTGACTGGTAGAAAAAAAACTATCGCAAAAGGTAAAAAAAACATATCGCTAGTGGTTATCTGCATGATTTACTTGTCGTGGGGGAAAACTAGTCAAGATGACTGCCATTTTCCTTTTATTGTTCAAACTTACAAACGGTAACAGTATACAACAAGCATTTGTCAATGCCGAATGTTTGCTTGCTGGTATTAGCATTGGAAGTGCAGGAGTTAGACAGATGCAGAATAGGAATGGCAGTGAAGTATAGGAGAATGGGGTGAACTTTGGGGCTGAAGAGTCCAAGGCATACCTCGATGCCTGTCACTGGCTGCAGGGTGGGGGTGGAATGGCGTGAGCATTACTGTTGACAGTCCCAAGTCACACCCCTGATGCCTGTCATTCCCTACAGGGTGTTATGGTCAGAAACCCTAACACACTGGGCCTTTCTTGGTATTTTCACTCCAAGTTTTCAACATGGGCTTTTTGTGACCCTACCGCATGAACAGTGACACTATCAGTTCATTAGCCGGAAGGTGATTTTGCACAGCGACTGTGCTATTTGATATTACCAGCGAAAACACATTTTGAACAGGATGTAAAAAATGAAGCTGTACTGTTCATGAGGAGGTGTAAAAAATGGTAATGTTGGAAAATCTGGAGTGAAAATATAAAATATTGGTGAAGTCACGGGCGAGCATAGAAACTGCGCAACACACACCCATAATGCAATTATTTTGGGGAATTTTTTACACCAGATTTTCAACATAGGTATTTTGGGACCTCTGCTCATGAGCAGTGGTACTGTGATTTTCTTAATCTGTCCTGAACATAGATTGCGCACAGCGACCGTGCCCATTATGCGCCAGATGTGTGAAACCACATTTTGGGCAGGATGTGAAAAATGACAGCTGTACCATTCATAAGGAGGTGTACAAAAATGGCAATGTTGAAAATCTGGACTGAAAATATTAAAATTTCTTGAAATTATGAGTGTGCGTGGAAACTGCGCAACGCACGCTTGTAACAGAGTCATTTTTTGGAATTTTGTAACCGAATTTTCAACATAGGCATTTTGGTACCTCCACTCATGAACAGTGTTACTGTGATTTTCTTAATCTGTCCCGAACATTGATTTGTCACTGCGACCGCACCATTGTGCACTGGATGCACGAAAATGCATTTTGGGCAAGATGTGAAAAATTACAGCTGTACTATTCGTAACTAGGTGTGAAAAAATGGCAATGTTGAAAATCTGGAGTGAAAATATTAAATATTCTTGAAGTTCGTAACACAGTCATTTTTGGGAATTTTTCCACCAAATATGCAACATAGGCTTTTTGGGAGCCCACCTCATGAACAGTGACACTGTCATTTCATTAATCAGTCCCAAAAGATGATTCCACGCAGTGACCACGAAATCACCTTTCGAGACTGAATAATGACATGACAGTGACTGAATTCATGATATGGGGTCCCAAGAACCCCATGTTGAAAATTTGGTGCCAAAAGTTACAAAAAATGTCCGAGCTATCCACCTAAGTTGAAAAAAAACCATTTATGCCATTATACAGCTTACCGTCATTTCTTCAGTTCACGGTCGGCTTTGAAGAGTGCAGACGTGTTCCCGCTCCACCAAAGATTGTCGTGCCAGGCTCTGGAGGTAAGTAAGGGGTGGGTGTGTGTGGGGAGGTGGGATGTGCAGAGGGTGGGTGCAAGTTGAGGAGGGTCCACCGCAGACAACAAGGGATCGTTTCTTTTCCTTTACAAGTAAAAAAAACACATCATGGAAGGTTTTCTAATCACAGGGCATTTGAATGCTGGGGTTGGCTCCCAGCATGCCACCTGGGTGTTTATTTTGTAGGGGAGACTGGAGCTGATGGGGATTGGGCACCCTGTCGGCAAAAAAGAAAACTTGACCATCCGGAGGGTAAGTTGAGGAACGAGGGAGCGGGATACGACAGCAGCAGAGGGAGGAAGTGAGAGGGATTTCTTTTGTAGCTGGAGGGTGAGTTGGGGAACGAGAGAGTGGGGAGAACAGCAGCAGAGGGAGGAAGCAGAAGGGATTTCATTGACAGCAACATGCAGGAGGGCCAGAGAAATTGTGTGACATCAATATGCTAAATATACACACTTTACCACTGCTGATTGCAGCAGTGTTTTTCTTTGAACTGAAGATCACTGCAGCCAAACTGCTGTCATAGACAGCTCGCACATCCATTGGTGCGGTACGGTCATGCCTGCAAAACATAGCACTGCATTGGACAGGAGGGTCACACACCTCCAAAAAGTCATATGGTTGCAATATGTTTATTGTGCATGCGTGCAAGCAAACAAAAACCATGTATTTTTTAAAAAACAAACACCTGAACCTAGCAAAACTTTTTCAAACTTGCCAGAAATACAGTACCTTTTCTGGGCATCCAAAATCCAGGGTGCCCAGCCTAGCAAGAGGAGCCATCAACCCATGCACTCTGTATGAGAACAGTGGGACTTTCTTGACTTCTGCAGCCACAGCTGAAACCCATGCTGTGGGCTGCAGTGAGAGCTGTGAGCTGCCATTTCCCTGAGGTGTAGAGAGAGACTCGTAGAGGAATGATAGCATGCCAAACTTTCCCTGCACACTCAGTGTATCACTTCAGCTCGCACAGTTGATATTTTCTTTCAGCCATCATTCTGAGAGTACTGTAATAAGCAAAAGGCTTGACCTCCAGCTTGTGATTTAAAACAGACATGTATACATCATAAAAATTGTGCAAAATAGTGTGGTGTGCAAACTGAAGAAAAAAGTGCTTAATACAAAAAGGTGTTGAAGTATTACAAAACTCTATCTGGGAATGTGCAAAACGTTATTTTGGAGTTTCACTCCATGGAGAACATTTAACATTATTTTTGCCAAAGAAATCTGTTGATTGTCATATATATATATTATAAATAGGCTGCTTCTCAAAATGTTTAAATGCTGCAATTCTTGTCTTATTTTTTATAACTTAGACTCAATTGTCTCCATCTCCATATAAATGACAGCTGTGGCTTGGGGTTGCACCTTTCTCCATTCACAGATGGGGGGAGGTGGAGAGGCTGAGTGTAAGTGCTGGAGCTTGTAACATACTTGACCTCAAGTTTTGTGAATAAGCATGTTCTTTGACAGCTATTCATTTACACACTTATCTGAGTTGTTGAAATGTCTCCACAGGGTCAGAAATGCTAACGTGGTTCCAAAATTTGAGCGGACAGAGACAGAAAGATGCTTAAAGCACAGTGACATTGGATTCATAAAACCATGGCAGCGTAACTGTTTAGCATGAATCCAGGTGCATCCATGTGCGAGGCAGGCAGCGTGCCAAGGCTTTAACCCTCTTTCTCAGGCCAAGTGTGTTATGAGTTCCAGAACTTATGCTCAGCTGTTCAACAGTGGAGTTAAAAAAAAAAATGAGACATTCAGATTTTAAAAATGATAACTGGGCAACACACTAACTGAAGCATGCTCAGAACCAGAATTTTAAAAATGTAATAACTTTGGAAAAGGTTAATATTTTGTCACCAAACCAGCAAAGGAAATCCTTCTGAGGCAAGCCCTTTCTACCCTGAAAATTTCAAACAAAAATTCCAAACCATCTGGGTGCTACGCAATGGCAAAAAAACAGCAAAAGCAGCAATTTTTTAAACAGTTTTTCACTATCTGCATCTCAGAATCTGCACATCCAACTGGAACAAAATTTGGCACATCATGTGATCTACACTACAAGACTGTGTATGCCAAATTTCATGTAAATCCATTGAACAGTTGTGAAGATATTAAAGTGCAGAAATTGGGGTTTAACATTAAAGTGCCCACTCAACCCTAACTATAGTGGCTATATTCTTTACAAACAAACTCTGTAAATGCAACATTTAGGGTTATGACTAAAGTGACAAAAGTAGGAAAATGTGACTTTAGGGTTTCCAACCCTAACCCCCCAACTCCACCCCTAAAACAAATCAAGGGTGGAGTCTTCCTTGAGGTTGTCAACTCTGAAGCCCACCCCATTGTAGTAGCAAGAAAAGTCAGGTGTGATGGACACAGGTGTGTATGTTTCATGGGTGTATAGAATGGGATGAGCTTTAGGGTTGACAACCTCAAGGAAGACGCCACTCCTGATTTGTTTTAGGGGTGGGGATGGGGTTTCGAGTTGGAAACCCTAAAGTCACATTTGCCTACTTTTGTTGCTTTAGTCATAATCCTAAATGTTGCATTAATGGAGTTTCTTGCAAAAAAATGCCCTTACTTTTTGAGATAGAATAATCGTATCCATATTTGTCTGTGGAAGCACAGGGCCCTCTGGGCCCTGCGCTCTCATTCAGCCATAGTTTTTCAGATACTGTAACTGTATCCTTATTTGCCTGTGGGAGCACAGGGCCCTGCACTCCCATCCCTCCATAGATGTGCGTATGTATATTACTGTGGAAGCACATGGCCCTGAGGGCCCTGCATTTCCATTTGTAGCACAACAGCAACCAAACTATCAGTATAGTCTTGTTATTACCCAACCTCATGAACCCGGTACTGAAACCTTTCAAATCCCCACCAAAACATCATTCCGTGGCACCGTAACATCATTCCATGCCAGAGATGCAAAAACACATTTTGCCAAAGATTTGAAAAATTACAGCTGTTACGTTCACGAGTTGATGTAAAGAAATGGCTACGTTGAAATTTGGGGTGAAAATATTGAAAATTACAAAAGTTATGAGAGAGCATAACTTAATTTCAATGGATGCTCATAAGTTCACCATTTTAACATATTTTGACCCCAAATTTTGAACATACTCTTCTTATGACCCCACCTCAGGAACAAGTGCAGTGAAACTTTTCAAATGTTGCCTGAAAGGTGATTTTGCCAAGTGACCATAAAATCACCTTTTGGGTCAGATTTGTGTTATTTGACTGACATTGTTCATGAGGTCTCAGAAATGCCATGTTGAAAATTTTGTGTCAAAATATGCAAAAATGTCAAAGTTATGCACCAAAGTTGAAAACCTCATTGAAATACGTTGAATTGCACTTACCTTACTTCTCATATAGCAGTCGCCAGTTCTAGCAGATGGTGGTCGTCATTCAGGGGACAAGCAGCATTTTTTTGTAAAGCTTGCAAAACCCCGGAAAAGTGTGATGTGCAATGACGTAAGGTGCATCTGTCACGCCACTTAACAACTTGGCGTTGGTCATGGTGGTTCCCCCAGCCTCGACTAGAGGTCTGTAATATGCCAGACACATAACTCCCCTCCCCCTTGAGAAGGTGAGTAGTCCCTGAATGCTCCATCTTTCTCTCCCCTGGCCATCCCTCCAACTCCCAGGTTCGTTCCCGAAACCAGGATGTCGGCATCACATGCTGACACCTTGCTGCTGTACCAGTGGGCCGGCAATTTTTATTTTTTTTGTAAAAAAATCAGAAAACAAGATGGTAGCAAATGAAAAAGGAATTTTGCCTCACGAAAAAAGATTGGCCCAAAATGAAAAAGGATCAAACTATTCTTTCATTCCAGACGTCTATCCAAAAGACTGTACTGAGCATGCTCAGAACCTGAAATTTTAAAATAGAATAACCTTTGAACGGATTAATATTTTTTCAACAAACTAGCGAAAGGCACATCTGTAGGGCAAGCCCTTTCCATCCTGAACACTGTACACCAAAATTCCAATCCGTCTGTGCACAAGGCAAGGAAAAAGAAGCAGTAACAAACAGTAATTTGTTTGATGAGTTTTCACTTTCTGGATCTTGAAATCCACACATCTGACCTGAACGCAACTTGCCAGGTCAAGAGATCTACCCCATAAGACTACGCATACAAAACGTTGTGCAAATCTATTGAACGGTTGCAAAGACATTAATATTAGGAGGCAGCATGGTGCAGTGGTTTAAGGCTCTGCGCTGTAAACCTGGAGACCTGGGTTTGAATCCCATAGCCCCCACTTGCATACTGTGTGGCCTTGAGCAAGTCACTTAACTTTCTTGTGCTCCCAGGTTGCACCTGTAAACAAGCTATTAGCTTAGTGTGTCTCTCCTGGTAAAACAAAGGTAAAAAAAAAAGTGCAAAATTTGAGGTTTATCATAAAACCCCCAGCTCAACCTTAAATTTTAAAATTCTAAATTTTGAAAACCAGTTAAGGTTCAACTTAGTGCAACAAAAGTAAAGAAATATGGCTTTAGGGTTTCCAACCCCAACTCCCCACCCCACAAAGCAACAAAAGGACAACACCACAGAAGCAGCCACAGACAGCCATCATCAGGTAACCTAACATTTCCTTTTTCTCTTCCTCCTTTCAGTGTCATCCTGTGTCCCTTTGTTCTTTTATCCTTGTGTATCCCAGACAGTTGAACTTGGTCTGATGGTGTTAACCCGTTGAAGTATTTGGAGATCATGTTCATGTTCCCTTGGATTGTTCTTTTCTCCACAGAAAAATACCCCACTTCTGCCAGACAGTCACCATAGCCCTTGTTCTCCAAATCTTCAACCACTTTGGTTGAAACCTTCCACCATGACTGAGATGCCCATATGTTTATTTATTTATTTAGTAGTTCAGAAAGACCTTTGAGCGCAAGCTCTTTTACAAAGGTTCCACATCAAAGTAGACAGCAAGACAGTATACAATACAGTAGGGTGGTTACAATTTCATGAGCAGTAGGCAAATGGGCAGTAGGTACATGAACATCAAACAATGAAAAATGGAGTAATTATGATTTGAATACAGTACTGCGGCTAATTGCTTGCCCTATGTAGAACTCCTATAAATAACACAAGACATGTAGTAACAATGTCAGAATAGTTGCAGGGGTTTGATACTGCAACAGGGAACGAAAAATGGGGCACCATTGATAGAAGAGAGGGAGGGGGAAGCACTCATGGGGCTTTGTCGAGAAAGGGATGGTTACAAGGTAGATTAGGGTGAGGCAGGAATAGGTGAGAGAGTGGGGGAAGGAACTACTGTAGAAAAAAAGCATGAGATAGCGCAGGTAGTTATCAGGCTTGGCCAGGTTTTTTCATGCTAACATGGGGTAGATGAAAGAAGGGGGAAGGGCATTACCGAAAAGTGCAAAAAGGACTGCTTGCTATGGGGAGACCATGGCTTGGATGGAGAGCGGCAGGAGGAGGTCCATTAAGATCAGCCGGGTGCTTACATAAGGGCAGGCCAGCTGGGTGGTGGGATGTCGGCCTTCAGAAACAGGTACATTTTGAGATTGTTATTAGGTGCTGTTTGAGGCCAGTTTTGAATTGAGTCAGGCTGTTGGAAGTCAGGAGGTGCACAGGGAGTTCATTCATCCAAAGGGGGCCCGATAGGAGAAGGCACGTTGCCCTAGCGAGGTATGGTGCAAGAGGATGGACATTACCCCTCGTGTCCTCCCCCTGGTGATATGTGATGAGAGGGAGGCCTCGAGCAGATCTCCTACACAGGGTGGGGTTTTGCCCAATAGTGCGTTCTTCCCCAGGAGGCAAGTTTAGAACTTGATCCTGTTTCTTAGTGTGAGCCAATTAGTGCACTCATACAGAGTACAGGTATGAGTGCAGCGATCTGCACCCAGGGTGAGGTGGCATGCCTTATTGAGCACAGTTGGACCCTCTTGAGCGCTTTGTCTGTGGCAGCCCTATAAACCACCAGCCCGTAGTCTATTGTGGATAGTATGGAGCTGGAGACTGAGAGGCGGAGTGCCTCCTGGGTGAGAGATTTCTTATGTCTATAGAGAATCCCTATCTTAGTGTTACTGCCCTGATGAGAGAGTCAGTGTGATGTATGAACGTGAGGGTGTCTTCAATGGTGACCCAGAAGTACTTAAACAAGTGCACCTGTTCAAGTGGCTCACTACACGTGCTGGAGATTACGAGGGAGGGAAGCCTGTGTTTGTTGTAGGGGCTGGATATAAGCATGGCCTTGGTCTTCCTGTAGTTTAGTGGCAATTTGTGCCTATAGATAGAGCCAGGATTCTCCAGATTTTTGGGGTTCTAGTTTGGTTCTGGTTCTACAGTGTGGGGTTCTGGTTCGGTTCAGTTCTGCTTAAAAATTACCTGTTTGGGTTCTGGTTCAGTTCGGTTCTAGGCTTTTGGTTTATTTTCTAGTTCTGGTTCTGGATCAAGTAAAGTGTTACTAAATTCACTTTATATTACCAAATAATTAATATTTATATATAATATAAAACATGGAGACAAGACATCTGATTTCACATTGTTAACTTTATTAAAATCAACATTATTTTGACTAAAAGAAACTAAAAAGCAGGCAAGTACAAGTTCAGTTGTAAAGTATAAATGTTCAAGGATTTAACAAATATAGAACAAGCAAGTGTGTTAACTGATAGGTGAGATCTTCGGTCATCTAGAACTTGCTTGCAGAATGAGAACACTCTCTCACTGCTACTGCTGCTAGCTGGCAAGCATAGGTACTTATGTGCAAGCTTTGCTAGTTTTGGGAACAGGTGTCTTCCTGTCTTATTCCAGAATTCAAGGCAGTTGTCAGTATAACTGTCATGTTCTAAGTATGTTTTTAGTTCACTGGATGACAATGATCTGGTTGCTGTTGAAGAAGGACCACCTAGACTGGATAGCATGTCCTTGACATCAGTTTTTGGCCTTTTTGCTGGTGGCTCATAGATACATAGCTACATAGACAGTGTCGGCAGATAAGGGCCTATGGCCCACCTAGTCTGCCCATTTGAGTTTGTAACTTCAGTTTATGTTTTCCTAGAACTCTGTTGCCCCTTACCCCATGACCTCCAGAATTCCTTTATGTCTATCCCATGCATTCTTAAATCCTGTGATTGTTTCAGCCCCCACCACTTCCTCAGGCAGGGTGTTCATCATCATCATCATTGGATTTTGCTTTGATATTGACAGTCATTACTGACTTCAATGAAGAAATAATTTCACAATCTGTAAGCAATACTTTACACAGCTGGAGAAATGTAGAATAGCGTGGATAGACTACGGCCTCCATGTGGGTTCTCCTCATCTCACATGGTCTGGGTTCAGATTCGGTTTGGGTTTGTCTATTTTTTATTTTTAGGGTTCTAGTTCGATTTGAATCAGGCAAAAATCGAATAGTTCTGACTCGGTACGGGTTCGGTTCTCAAAAGACCCCTGGATCTAGCTACAGAACCAGCCCTCAAGTTTAGTGAAGAAGTTCTGTAGTTTGGTTTGGAGGACACCCTGAGAGATGTTGCTGCTCAGAAGCATGGCATCATCCATGTAAAGGATGAGTTTAGTGTCACAGGCTGTGGGGAGGTCACTTAAGAAGAGGCTGAAAAGCAGGGGCCCCAGAATTGACCCTTGAGGGACCCCTAGTGCTAAGCCACTAATGACTTCATCAATTACATATCCAGTAGCATTCTGCCTGGCTATTGAAACAATGTCTCTAGAAATGAACATCCATCACCCACTAAATGCACAGTTGTGTGATTTGTCAACGTGACATACCAATGTTGTAGACTAGTAATTTAAGGTCAGAGGGGACACTAGGTCCATCAGTTCATGCCCCCCAAACCAATTTTCTTAACAAGCAGGGACCACCAAGTATGCTGAACAAATATGTACTAATTCACAGGGCTTCCCCATCCACCCTACTACCCAGGGAATCCTGTGAAACCCCATCCAAACTACTACCCAGGGTACCCTGCGATTCCCCACCCACTCTGCTACCCAGGGTACCATGTGATTCCCTACCCACCCTACTGCCCAAGGTACCCTGTGATTCTCCCAGCCCACAACCCAGGGCACCATGTGATTCCCTTCAAACTATTACCCATGGTACCCTTTGATTCCTCAGCCACCCTACTACCCAGAGTACCAGGTGATTCCCCACCCATCCTACTATCCAGGGTACCCTGTGATTCCCCACCCACCCTATTACTCAGGGTACCCTGTGTGTTCTCACCCACCCTACTATCCAGGGTAGCCACTGATTTTTCACCGACCCTACTGCCCCTGATACTTTGTGACTTCCCACCCACCCAACCACCCAGGGTACCCCTGTGATTCCTTGCCCACCCTACTGCCCTGGGTACCCGGTGATTCCCCACCCACCCCACTACCCAGGGTACTCTGTGATTCCCCACCCACCCTACTACCCAGGGTATCCAGTGATTCCCCAGCTACCTTACTACCCAGAGTACTTTGTTATTCCCCACTCACCCTACTTTCCAGGGAACCCGTGATTTCCCAACCACCCTATAACCCAGGGTGCCCTGTGATTTCTGCACCCACCCTGCTACCCAGGGTACCCTGTGATTCCCCACCCACCCTGCTACCCAGGGTACCCTGTGATTCCCCACCCTGCTACCCAGGGTATCCTGTGATTCCAATCCCCACCCCCTTCTACTGAGGGTACCCTGTGATTGCCCACCGACCCTACTACCAAGGGTACCTTGTGATTCCCCATCCATCCTACTACCCAAGGTACTCTGTGATTCCCCACCTACCCTATTCCCCAGGGTACCCTGTGATTCCCCCAGCCCACAATCCAGGGTACCCTGTGATTCCCCTCAAACTACTACCCATGGTACCCTTTGATTCCTTAGCTACTACCCAGAGTACCATGTGATTCCCTACCCATCCTACAATCCAGGGTACCCTGTGATTCCCCAACCACCCTACAACCCAGGGTGCCCTGAGATTTCCCCACCCACCCTACTACCCAGGGTATCCTGTGATTCCAATCCCCACCCCATTCTACTGAGGGTACCCTTTGATTCCCCACCGACCCTACTACCCAGGGTACCTTGTGATTCCCTATCCATCCTACTATCAAAGGTATTCTGTGATTCTCCACTCACCCTATTTGCCAGGGTACTCCGTGATTCTCCAGTCACCCTGTTACCCATTGTACCCTGTGATTCCCACTCACCCTACTACCTCAGTATCTTGTGATTCCCCAACCATCCCACTACCCAGGATACCCTGTGATTCCCACCCACCCTACTACCCAGGGTACCAAGTGATTCCAATCCCCAACCCCCACTACCTAAATACCCTGGGATTTCCCACCACCCTACTACCTAAAGTACCCTATGATTCCCCACCCACCCCACTACCCAGGGTGTCCTGTGAATCCCCACCCACCCTACTTCCTGGAGTACTCAGTAATTCCTAAACCACCCTACTTCCCAGAGTACCCTGTGATTCCAATCCCCACACCCTACTATCCAGGGTACCCTGTGATTTCCCACCCACCTTACTAGCCAGGTTTTCCTGTGATTCCCTACCCACCCTACTACTCAGGTTACCCTGTAATTCCAATGCCCACACCCTACTACAGAGGCTACCCTATGATTTCCCCACCCCCCTACTACCCAGGGTACCCTGTGATTTCACCACTCGCCCTACTACCCAAGGTACCCTGTGATTCCCCACCCACCCTTCTACCCAAGGTAACTTGTGATTCCCCACCTGCCCTACTACCCAGGGCACCCTGTCATTTAGCCTACTACCCAGGGTACCCTGTCATTGCTCACTCACCTTATTATCCATGGTAACTGGTTGCATGCTTTACTTTTAATTATATTAAAACAAGAAAGTATAAGATTGTTTTCTGATTGTGCTAATAGCATGGTGTTTGACAATTATTATATGAGGATGGAGCCTTTCTTTGACAATTTAGGAATATCGAACAGCACCAGTTACTCACCCTAGCTCCCTAAAGTGATTGTTCCGAGGTTTGAGGTCAAACTCATCTTGTTGCTAATATGCAAGATTTCTCGTAAGAACATTTCCCAAATAGTTGCCCTTTGGGATTTACACAACCATTATGAGCTTTTTTGGAGATATCATATCATATCATATATCAATCACATCATTTCTCTTTGCAAGCAAATAAGAGCCTGTAAAATGAACTAGTCTGCTGCTACTTTCAAAAACTGCAGAGGAAGATGCATTATGTTGTCATGGCAACAGCTTTAGAAAATTGATTATTATACGATCTGTATACCAAAGGTTTGTGAAAACATTGGCCTTCAGTGCAGAGTCACTAAAGAGCAATATCTGTTAACATATTTTCCATGAAGGACTTTATAAATGCACACTTATTATGCCCAGAAGGTAGTTATGTGGGGCTGTCCGTTGCCAAGTAGCTGTGCAAACCTCTGAATGTTTGAAACTATGAACATGGGTCAAATCAGGTAAAAGTGAAGTTGTTTGACTAATTTCTCCTTGTTTCAAAAATCAATATGGAAGGGCTCAGGGTGACACACTCATATCAGTATTCTGCATCAGTCTGATATGCTAGCTCTGTGTTTGAATCTTAGATTTACTTGCAGTGTTCAAAATACCCTATTTAATAAGGAAAAAAATAATAAATGCAAAGATATTCAGGGTCTAGAAGGTGGCCAAGTTATAAACGTGGAGGGGGCACTTGGAAATTTCCAGGCCTTCTGATGGGCCGAATTGACTCTGCCATATTGTTCGTCTGTCCCCCAACTCTATGACTTGGGTCACCATGGCAGGCTGCTTTCTCTGCCTGGTGGGGAGGCAAGTGACAGCCATCACAGCGAATGCCAGTGTTGCTTTGTAATTGACTTCCAAAATGGAGAATGCCAAATCCCTAGTTCCATCAGCTGGTGCCTTGGAAGTGTCTGGAATAGAGTTGATAGAATAAACAGCATGCAATCTACTGTAGATTCCTTGAAAAAGCAATAGAGCATTCTGAACTACTGGGCGTTTGCTGTGTTCTGATTTTTTATTTATTTATTTATATTTTGGAAATACCTTTGAGCCAAGGGCTCATTTACAGAGGTTCCACGTCAATCAATGACAAATAACAGAATAACATAGGTTCAAACAGTTACAAAATAACCAGAGACACAGGAACAGGGAATACAATCATTTGTGTGATGACAATTGGATACATTTTACAAAAAGGGAATTAAGCACTGGATAAAACACGGGCAAGATCTGGCAATTATAAACAGATCGATAGTCTAAGTGCTAGCAGAACAAGTAGGTAAAATAAGAGAATTTTTTTTGTGGAAACTAGAGAGGGAAAAATTAGAGAGGGGCAAGAGAGAGTAGGACAGAGAGAGAGTAGGTTAAGGGAAGAGTGGGAAAGGGTGTGTGTGATCATGTAGTGAGAGCAGAATGAAGTGGGAATGGATAAGGGGGAGAAGATAGCAGTGGGATAGCAGCAGGGCAAAAGGTAGATTACAGACAGGAGTGTGAGAAAGACAGCTCTTTTTATGAATGGGGGTTGGGGTGGGGGTAGGGGTCCCAGGGAAAGAGGGCAAAGAAGTGAGATGGGAGCAGGCAGGAGTTCTAGAGAACATAGGATGGAGACTGAACAGGTGGGCAAAGGAGAGGACCAGGTCCCATCTTGTTGATCTTGTTGTCTTTGTTTCTTCTTTTGGCCGCAATAAACTTTTTGCACCAAGAGAAACATGTGCTACAGCCTCTGTGCGTTGTGCCTGGCATGAATCATATTTCATTATTGAAGTTATACATTTTCTGTGTCTGAACACCAGCTCTAGCATGCGTGCTCACCCTCACTGCTTCTGAACTGATCCGATCTAGATCACCATCCTTGAACAGTTACAGTGTCCCTATTGGGGTGGATACCATAGACAGCAAATAATTTCACAGGAGATAATTCTGCATTATCTACGTAGTCTGGCCAGATTATGAACCAACTACCTCATTATCTAACCTGGACAACCCCGATCCAGGTAAAAAACTGCAATTATCCAACTTTACAATGGATGGCAGGGATTACCAAACCAGTTCTAGCTTGGAATATGGAGTATCTCAATTGCTAACACGGTGTGTTTTTTTTAATTTCCTATATGACTAATCATTGAAATGGCACTTTAATCCTGGACTTTCCATCTTCCACATCTGTGTTTGGAATCTCTTCCATAGAATGCTCTTGAATAAGCTGTCACTGCAATCCAGTTGGCAGGTGTATGTCAGAGGCATTGCTGCAGATAGCTCCTCCACCATCCCTTGCCACATTGGCTGGTTATGGCTCCAGTAGTGTTGAACATTCTGGTCATGGATGACATGCAGAGACATGGCTACAAATGCTCCCACAGTTATCTCTTGCCTCATTGACTGGTTGTAGCTCCAACAGTGCTGAGCAGTGCAATGGTACTGAGAAGCTCCTCTCTCTGGGTTGCCCCACTAATTGCTAGAAAGCTGAGCTCTCCTGCACAGCATTCTAACTGGGATCAGGGAAGTCACTGCCAAGCTGTTGTGTGTCATATTCAGACCTAGCTAGCAGTGCCACGATTCATTAATTACTACAGCTTCTGATTGCTTATTGTTCACTTTCAGTAAGTTCCAATCACATGATTAAGCACAACCTCCTCTGCCCCCAACAGCATGGCTTTAGGAAGGGTGGCCATAGCACCACCACTGCCCTAGCCTGCTTCATAAACGATGTCTTCTGTAACATGGGCAAAAGAATGGGTACTGTATTTGTGGATCTTACCAAGGCCTTTGACATGGTGGACCACAACATCTTATTAAGCAAACTAGGCGGCTTTGGTTGTTCCCCTACATTCACCACCTGGTTCCGTGACTACCTCTCCAGTTGCATCTAAACAGTCTGCTCTGGGGAGCAGCCTCCACCACCAAGGCGACTGCCACCAGGGTCCCCCAATTGTCTCTTCTTGGACACATCCTATTCTTCTTTTTTGTGAACTCCCTCCCTGAGGATAGCATCTCATGCAATTACCTGCTGTACGCCAATGACTTCATACTACTCCACAGTGACAAGACCCCTGCAAACCTCTCATCTACACTTACTGCAAGCTACGGTGCTGCCCACAACTGGTTACTAACCAGCAGGTTATTGGTCAATGCCAAAAAGACCAAGGCTCTTCGGTTCTAAACCCAGGCAAACTAGGCTCACCAACACCACTGCCTCTCTCAGTATCTTATTTCCTGGTGGCCAGCCCCTGGAGACAGTAACCTCCTTTAAATACCTAGGTATCACCCTTGACCCCACACTGACCTTTGCTGACCATGTTGAGCTCACCAACTGGTGCATAAACCAGAAACTAGGAGTTAGATACCAGCTAATAAACTACCTTACCCCTGAAGCCAAGGTTGCCATTGCCCAGTGCAACCTACTACCTCTAATGGACTACTGCTCTCCCATCTGTTCACAGAACTCTTTGTCAGGACTTTCCAGGCTTAACACAACCTTTAACAATATCTGTAGATTTGGCCTTCTGGCACCCTACTCCACCCATCTCTGCTACCTTTGCCAGGCACTAGGATGACTCCCCCCACAAGCCTACCATGCCTACCTCCTAGGCTGCACTGTTGATAAGGCCATCAGGGAAAAAGAGGCATCCACCCTCTCCCCCTGCTTAGAACTAAGACATACCATTGTGACCTCCGGAACTCCTCAAGTTTTCTGTTAGAGTGCTCACAAGATACAACTTGTATGGGCCAAAAAGCCTTCTCCTCAGCTGCCTCAAACCTGTGGAACAGCTTACCTGTTCCACTATGGACCCTTGACTCACCCCCCCATTCAAGTCCCACTATAAACTACATCTAATGTCTACAGTAAACTGTTCCTACTCCCCTGGATGAACGGCATGCCAATAGGTACCTGTACTGTCCTTATGTCTTGGCCACTATCCTTAATGTACCAATATGATGTACTGTATCAAATTGTACTAATGTGCACTTTACTTACCTGTACTATAATAATCTTATGCCTATCCTTGTACAAAACTGTATAGTAATATGGTTCCATGTAATAACAGCTAATGAAAAAAGGTGCTGACACAATATGGCAAACACATAACAATGACAACAAATTAAGTGACCAGCACTGCAGCTACACCCGAAACAGCAAAGTCCTTTACTGTATTTCTGTGGGGGGCTCTGCACCCCCACACACACTCTATCTAAAATAATCATCTCTGGGGGACAAACTCAGGAAGTGGGAGAAACTCAGGAGGGAGATATTCCCCAGGGGAGGCAACTTGGGGAGGGATTAAAAGTGTGTGTGTGTGTGGGGGGGGGGGCAGACACCCAATATTGCCACTGGAGGACATGACAAAAGTGGGGGAGCAAAGGCAGAAACAAACCCTGGCACACAGACAAAGTAGACCCCAAAAAACAAAACAACAGTTAAATTAAAAGAAACACCAACCAGGAATCGAACTCAGCTCTACTGCATGACCCAGCTACACACAGGTGGCACCTCTAACAACACGCTAAGCCGGCAGCATGGTTTGCAGCCCACAGAGACTGCACTACATCTCAAAACTCCTACCTATTTCTCTGCCCCCCCAATACTCACTCTTTTCCACCCTCGCTCCTTTCACCCCTTTGCTATTTTTCATTACTCGCTATTCTTTCAGGCGCGAAAACTGAGTCGCTCAATTTGACTCGTCCACATCATGGAATACCTAGTAATACATGTAAGTTGCTCTGTATTGTATTTGTAACTCCTGTTGTAAAGAAAAACTCACCATCTCGGCTGGCAACCCAAGTAGATTCTGGGACCACATTAAAGGGCTCCTGGGTGTTCCTTCCTGCTCCTGCCTCTCCATCTTCTCTGCTTCCTCCTTACCTCCCCCCAGTTCCCCCTAATATCTTCCCCCTGACTTGAACTGTTTTACAATGCTGTAACTGAAGATTATGAATTGACAAACTAATCATAAGGTAATTCCAGTTTGTCCTGTACTGCTGTATTTACTCTTTTATCAGTTGGCAGATTAATTATTATGTTATTCCAAAATGTCCAATACTGTATAATTGTATGTTATTGTTATTGTTAAATTATTCTGATTTTTGTACTGTTCTCATTGTTGTATCCCATGTATTTATTGTCTCCCCCAGGTCGCACCTGGAAACGAGCTCCGGCTCAGTGTGCCTTTCCCGGTTACCAAATTTTAAATAAATTAATAACAATTTAACTGTAATAGCTCAGACATTGTCTTTAGTAATGTGTGTACTGAAGTGGACAGCTGCTCTGTAAACAAAGCTTGCAGAACTGGGACTGGTTTCCATGGGGAGGAGAAGACTCACGGGCAATATGATTGTAATATCCAAGTATCGAAAAGGGATAACATCAGATCAAGTGCATCTCCTCAAATGCACAAGGGAAAAGGGACATGTAATGTCATTGAAGGGAGAAAGATTCCAGGGCAACATGGGGAAGAACTGTGTCAGAGAATGGGCAGTAAACACCATCAGACCAAATGCATCTCTTCAAGGATGAAAGGAGAAGAGGACGGATATGCAATGTCATGAGGGGTGGGGGATTCAAAGGAAAAATCAGAAAGCATGAATTTATAGACTGAGTGGTAAACACTTGGAATAGACTGCCAGAGCATGTAGGATCTGCTGATATTGTAAGGACCTTCATGCCCAATCTCAACATGTGCTTTGAAGTAAATGGAGTGACAAGGCATTCCCGCTGAGCTACTGGGAGGGGGAACTCGATGGACCACTGGTCTTCTTTTCACCCTAAATATGTATAGATATCTGTTACTTGTGTTTGCTTTCCAAACCATCTCCTATTGACTAAACAAGCTGGCACATGTATTTGTAAGTCTGGGTTCCTGAAGTGCTCTATGTCTTAAGTGAATGCCAACCTGCCCGGGCCCCCAACGTGGAGCAGCCCACAATCTTGAGGAGAGAGGTGAGTGCTAGATTCCAACAGTGCTCCCCTCTCCACACAAGTTAGCCAGCCTTGGAGTGGGTCCCAAGGTGGTAGCCTGGATAAAAAATTGGCTAGACAACAGGACGCAAAGGGTAGTAGTAAATGGAGTCCACAGTGAAGAAAGGAGGGTTACTAGCGGGGTACCGCAGGGTTCAGTACTGGGACTGGTCCTTTTTAATGTCTTTATAAGTGACATTGCAGAGGAACTGGAAGAAAAAGTATGTCTCTTTGCAGAAGACACAAAGATCTGCAACAGGATTGATACACCAGATGGAGTGGAAAGGATGAGAAGGGACTTGGCAAGGTTGGAGGAATGGTCAAATGTATGGCAGCTCAGATTCAATGCAAAGAAGTGCAAGGTAATGCACCTGGGAAACAAAAACCCAGGGGAAGAGTACACAATGGGGGGTGAGATACTGACAACAGTAAAAATGGAAAGGGACCTGGGGGTAATTATATCAGATGACCTAAAGGTGGGCAAGCAATGTGAGAAGGCAGTAAGGAAGGCTGGGGGGATACTGGGATGCATAGGGAGAGGCATCAATAGTAGAAAACAGGAAGTTGTTATCCCTCTGTACAGATAGTTGGTGAGACCCCATCTGGAGTACTGTGTGAAGTTCTGGAGATCCCTTCTCCGCAAAGACATAGACAGAGTGGAGGCTGCCCAGAGGACGGCAACCAAAATGGTGCACGGTCTGCACCAGAAGACATGCGAAGAAAGACTAAAGGAGCTTAATATGTATACCCTTGAGGAAAGAAATGAGAGAGGGGACATGATAGAAACTTTCAAGTACCTCAAGGGAATCAACAAAGTCCAAGAGGGTAGTATCTTTCAGAAAAAGAGATGTGCAAGAATAAGGGGGCACAATTTGGAGATAGAGGGGGGACGGCTCAGAGGTAATGTGAGAAGTATTTTTTCAAGGAGAGGGTTGTGGATGCATAGAACAGCCTCCCTGAGGAGGTCGTGGAGTCAAGAACAGTGGGAGAATTCAAGAATGCATGGGACAGACACAAGGCAGTCTTAGTGGGGGGTAGAAGGAAGTAAGCTGTTGGTTAACTAGGATCTGCAGCTTATCTGTTAGGTAGGAAAATGGGCAGACTAGGTGGCCAAGTGGTCCTTATCTGCCTTCAGATTCTATGTTTCTATGTTTCATCAGCTCACCGTCCTCTGTGAGCAGTTGGACCTGCTCCATTGTTAACACCAATCAGCACTCATTTGAGGCCGGACTCCTGCAGCTTATTACCCTCCCTGCTTTAGCGGTCCCATGTCAGTAGCACAGCAGGAGTGGGAGTCCTCGAGGGCAATCGTCAGAGGGGAAACGCCAGGATGCCAGGAGACTCTGGCCAAACTCCCTGCTCCTCTGAAGCAGTTTGTAAGTACCCTGCCTATAGCTAGTCTTACTGTACTATTGTAAGGAAAAGCTGTTCAAGTTTAAAGGCCCTTTATTAAGTGTCTGCTGGACATTTGCCTAGTTTCAGCTTAAATTGTATACTGATCCTAAGTGGGGGTTCGCTGCCATTGTTTAGTGTCAGCTTGCCTATTCCTTTCTGCCTACACTGAAGTTAGACTCTGAAAAGTGTATCATAGCTAAACTCTGCCACCTAGCTAGCTAGCTAGCGCTGTAGGTACTGTTTGTACCATACCTGCATTCTTACTTTAGGTGTGCTTTTGGTGCCTTCCCTTGCTGGGTCCCATCAAGGTTGCTTTTCCCTGACTCAGTTTCATGACTGCAGTCTCTATCCACTGCAACTGTGTGATCATTTTGGTTGTCTCTGAGTAGTCGTTTTCCTGCAACTAGGTTCTGCTTCCCCAAATGGCATCTCTCTTATGTGTAGTCCTGTGCAGCACTGTTCTGCTGTACCTACTCCAACTGTTGGACACTAGTATCCCTCCTCCCTCCCAACTGCCTAAGGCCGTTGCCTTATCAGAGCTCCATGATTTTACCACTCTAACACTATTGTACTTTGGGTGTCTCCTCCTACCCTGACCCCACTCCTGAAATCAGGATATTTATATTTGCTACTGAGGTTTGTGAATAAGTACCATTTCAATACCCGGTATAGCTACCCCTTTACTGCTGACGTTTGTGGCAGATGGTATCATATTTTTATTACCTTGAACTTATTAGGTGATGTTGAATTAAACCCTAGTCCCTCAGCAGGGATCGACAAATTTGTAAGGAAAACTTATAAAAAAGTATGTAGCAACAAACTAGTAATTGTTGTGTCATTGTATTATTAATATATGCGATGAAGGCTATAGAAAACAGTAAAAATGAAGATTTTGTTTTAAATTTTTCTGTTAATACAGTCAGTGGTGATTTGAAGAAGTCCGGAGTCAAGTGGTGTGGTGCCAGACTCTGAATGTCCTGTCCAGTCCCACAAATGCCAGAATGAAGCAGAGAATAATTAGCACAACATAATTAGAAGAACTCAGAACTGTCAATAACATCAAGTGATGCTGGAGCAGCAGCAGTACTAGCATGAGACACAGAAGCATCAGATTCAGTAGTACCAGTAGTAGCAATAGCATGCCCATAAACATGTTGAGTGCCTGGACCAGACAGTAGCCAGTGGTTTATTGCTGGATCTGGATCGAAGTCACATAGATCTGGACCCTCTACTGCTATCTGAAAAAGTGACTGTAGTGTGTCATCTGCCAGACATGTTCTTATTTTTGTCTTTATCAGGTTTTGAATGGAGAACACTCGGTCGCACTTTGCAGTTGACACACACTCATTGCCAGTAGTATTTCCACTAACTCTAGAATGTGAGCAATCTGGGGCGGTTTTTCTTTCAGCAATCTTGTATACACCGGCAGATCAGGTTTTTCAACTGCAGATTTCAGCATAGCCTTAAATGCAGCGTATTCTGATGTAATATTTTCCTGCTACTCTTCAGTGAAAGAAATAAAGTATGCTGCCAAATTAGCCACTTCATTGGTCCCAAATTCCACAAGTTGTTCTCTTGGTAGATCAAACTGTTTAAAATCCAGACATTTAAACCATTTCAGAGGCACCTCTGAGAAATGTTGAAATCTTACATCGATGTAATCTATTGCTGCATGTACTAAAGTCTGCAGTTGTGTATCAGTCCCAAAATATATTTCAGGACAGGTGCCTTTGAATGTGAAGAGCACAGTCTTCTCAACTCCCTTCTGTGAAATTACATAGTCCATGCATCTGTTTTGAGGTTTGTAATGAGCTAGGAAAGCTGTCATATATTTCCCTGGCTTTGATTTCAGTTCCATCAGCTGGAGAAGGCAAGTCTCGATGAGATTTGGTACTTCAAGAATTATTAAGTCATCTCTTTGAAACTGCAGTGGAAGATTTCTAAGTATAGGCAAAAAATCTTGGAAGATATGAAGAAATTTGACAAAGTGAACACACTGTACCTCTTTTAACAGCACCTTTGCTTTTGAACCGTCGGCAGAAGATGCACTTTGTTGCAAGTGCTGAGCAACTGCAGGTAGATTCACCTGAACTGCATGAACTGGCCGTGATCTGCTGGCAGGCCATCTCACCTGTTTAATTGCACTGAAGTGTGCCAGATCACTGTCAATCACTTGTGCAATTTCGTGTAGCTCTCTCATCTTTTTTGGACTATAGTGGTAGAATTTAAATATACCCTTTAGAGTATTTTCAAGCTTTGATATGAAGGGGTATTGTTTTCATTATGTCGAGAACTGCCAACTCCAGCTTATGGGAGCCACAGTGCATGCCAATGATGTGAGGACAGTGCTCCCGTAACTTTGCAATGCTTCCACCCCTTTCACCCATCATTACACTTACCCCATCAAAATTGGCAGAAATCAAAAGAGACACCAGTTTGCTCACATTTGAAAAGTCAGTGAGAGGAAGATACAGTGAACCTAATGCAGTTCTTATTGCATTAAAAACACCTTCAGCATGTGTGAATTCCAAAGGCACAGCCTGGATCACATATGTAAATACATCTTTTGTGTTAGGATCTACAAAATGCAGAAATACATTTTCCCATTCAGTTATAGCAGCATCAGTGCTGCCATCAGCAAGAACTGTCACATATTTTGCATTTTTAAGAGTCTGTATCTGGGTTTTGGACAGAGCAGCAGATATAGCTCTGCAAAAATCCCTGGCTCGCTTATCATTGGTGTAGTTAGTACCAAGCTTAATACCATTTTTCTCTTGCAATTCACATAGCCAATCCATGTTGGAAAAAGGAAGCAGATTTTTTGCAATGGAGTACGCTGTGTTGAACAGATGTGTCATTTTCTCCTTCGTAGCTTTTTCCAACACTGCAAAGGTTTGATAGAGTGGTGACTCAGTAATATCACACTGAACTGCACCCTGGCCACTTTCCAGAATATGTTGGTTCTGGCACAGCACATGCAGAATAGATTTGTCATGTGCACGTAGTGACTCAATTCTAAAATTGTTAGAGCCTGTGGCAAACACATTTTTATATTTTTTTGAAAAGGCTGGTACTGCAATAGTGGGATACTTTTCGCAAACTGTACAGTACATCAGTCCCTTTTTTTCATCTTATCGCAACCATTTATAATAGTTCAACCAGTGAGATTGAAACATTCTGGCCCTTTTTTCCCGGTCATATTTTTTGTCTTTAGAGATTATGTCTTCTTCTTGTTGCTGATCCAGCAAAGTCCGTTTCTCAGGAAAGGAAGAGGAAACAGATGCTTCCACTTCACAGTTCAATTCAATTGACTGATGGACATCAGCATCAGCTGCTGTTATATTCATTACCACAGCAGAGGACTCAGTGTCACTTTCATCTCGAGAAGACTGTATTTGTTTTTGGCTAGTAGTGGTGTCTTCTGCTGACCACACAGAAAAAAATAGTCTGTTGTTTTTTATTCTTTTGCATAGCCATATGTTTTATTTGTCGTATAGTGTTTTCTCAACACTTGTCTTTGTCTTACTTTCCTGCAATACAAATATTTTAAATAACTATGTGTGAGTGAGTGTGCTTTCTACTGGGTAGGAACTGGAATGAGAAGAAAGTTGGGGGGTGGTATTGGTGGTAGTGTAGTGTACTAGTGGTGGGTGGTGGTGGGACTGGGTACTAGTAGGCCACGGTAACTAAATGCAGGATGATGAACCCTTGTTTCTTAAAGCTTTATGCTCAAACTCAGTTAAATAATATTTTTATTCAGTTTCTGCTTTGCTGATGCTCTCTCCCTCTTCAGTCCCTCAGCAG
This sequence comes from Neoceratodus forsteri, assembly GCA_016271365.2. Lineage (NCBI taxonomy): Eukaryota > Metazoa > Chordata > Ceratodontiformes > Ceratodontidae > Neoceratodus > Neoceratodus forsteri. The sequence continues at coordinate 1,543,728,469 of CM028131.1, read as the reverse complement.
ACACAGACTCTCTAGCACTGCAGGCAGTTGACGAGGACTGGATTTATTCAGTCACATCTGCAGCAGATTTCTGTTTTTTTTTTAAGAGTGTTTTTTTTTTTTTAATTTCTGCCTTGGCTGACTCTCCAGTCCCTCCTGTCCCTCACACAGCCAGGCACTTGTGTGGCACTATGGGCTCACTCTCAGTGCCCCAGTGTAATATATATTTTTTATCCAATTTCTGCTCTCCCCCTCCTATCCCTCAGCAGATACAGTCAGACAGCAGGCAATCGATGGGGACTGGATTCAGTCCCAGCTGCAGCAGACTTCTATTCTTTTTCTTGTCTATACAGTACTTTTTTTCTTTTTAAATTTCTGTCTCCATTCTCTCCAGTCCATTCTGTCCCTCACAGTCAGGCACTTGTGTGTGGGCTCACTCTCAGAGCCCCACAGTCAGACTGATCTCTCTGTCTCTCTCTTTCTCTAACAAAGAGTCTCACAACTTAATAACACATACATCTGTTGTCCAAAATCCAATTTTTTGCCTTTTTTCTTTAATATTTTTTCTATTTCTGGGTCTCACTTTCTCTCTCTCCCCACGTCCTGTCCCTCAGCAAAAGCCACTGTAGGCAATTGATGAGGACTGAATTGAGGATTCAGTCACAGCTGCATCAGTGTAATAAATGTGATGGAACTGTTATTTTCTTTTTTTAAAAGACTATTTTTTAGTTTCTGGTTCTCTGCCTAGTGCCTCCTGTTTCTCACTAGGTAATAGGCAAGACCACTGGAAAATTGCAGAAAAGGTTACCCAAAATTGCAGATCATTTAGTAAAAATTGCCAGAAATTGCGGGGATTTCTACTATAGACCCTGAGTACTTCACAATAAATCTTTTAATGTTTTCTGCAGCATATATTAGTCAGTATAAATTGCTAAATGGATACACTGACACTTGAAGATGTTTTTTTATGTTCCTTACAAGAATACTAAACTGATAAGTTATCATAAGCGTTGCCTATCTTCCAAAATTTAAAAGCATCTGCCTCACACAGTGCTAAATAGATACTGTAACGTGAGCCACAGCAAATCAATATTAAATAAAGCCAGAGGAAATATTTTTTTTTCTTTCTGGCTGTAGAATAATGACACCTAATTAACAGCTGTTTACAGTGCTCTGCCAATTATTCACCCACTTTGGTACAAGAAAAAATAAGCAGACAGAGAGGTGAATAATTGAATTTTAGTTAAATGTTGTTAAATCGTTTAATGGTCATTGTAGGTATTGTACACTATTTTTGAAATCACACATTTAAACATTAAATCTGGGGATTATTGGGGCTGGCAGTATAATCTAGAGGTAAGAGTAACAAACTGTGAATGAGCTAACAACATCTAGCAGACCTGGGTTTGTGATTCCCACAACCTCCACTTGCATACCATGTGATTCTGAGCAAGTAATTTCACCTTCTCAGTGCCCCTGAGTTGTACCTGAAAACAGACACTTGTGCCTAGTGGGCCTTATGTGGTTACCAAAAAATTAAAAAAAAAATACCAATATATTTTTACTGCATCATACAGTAGTCAGGGTACCCTGTAATTCACCTTTGTTTTACTCTGGCTGCAATTATTTTGTTTAGTTAAAGATAAATGTTCAGATACATTTTGTGTTTTATAAGCTTGTTTTTAGACTTTAGTCAGGTTTTTATTGTAGTCTTTGCATGTGAGCATCTAGAAGATAGTTGCTAAGAGTGAGATCACCGTCAGCAACTAGCTTATTCAAGTTTAAAGTTGGTAGGGTCATCCAAAAATCCTCAGCTGTTTGAATCAAAACTAGTCTGAATAAAAGTATGCTCACAAAGAAAAACTTGTCCTGCCACGTACAAAAAGGATTCATAGTTAGCACCCCATTTAAGTGAATGGGATAATTTGCACCTTTTCTCCCATCTTTTGTTTCAGTCTGTGCATCAACAAAAAGGTTTTGATAGACTGCTTCAACACAAATACCAAATGTAAAGTGTTTAAGTGTACTTATGCTTTGCCAGTGGATTTTGAAACCAAACAAGACAAGGATTCAAAAGAAATCAGTGTCACATAAAACCCTTGCTCTACCTTGCACTGCATAGTTTTGGCCAAGCCCAAGTCTGCATGCAACATTGTCAATATATTGAGAGTATTTTATTAAAAATGTTAATACTTTTTACACCGTTCAATATAAAAACTCAAAAATTGCAAGAAATTGTGGAACATGGCAGTTTTTGTGGAGAATGGTGAAAATTGCAGATTCCACAAATAAATTGCGGGCGCAATTTTCCAGTGGCCCTGGTAATAGGAAATGGCATACAACAGCCAGTACCAGCAGCAGTAGTAGTTGGAAATAATGAGGACTCAAGTCTCTCAGTCTCACACAGCTGCTGATAGTAATCAGAAATATTGAGAGAAGAAAGTAAGAAACCTTTGTTTTTTCCCCCCTTTACTTTTTTCCTCCTCAATCTTCCCCTCTCCCTCTGTCCCTCACCCAACAAACCGAGCAATTGCTTTGTGGGCTCTCACAGATGACCCACATGTCGTCCCTGACCCACTCCCTGACCCTTCCTCTTTCAGTTCCCCCTTCCCTGCTTTTTCCCTTCGATTTATCTCCTTTTTTAAATCTTTTTCCCCTCCTATATTCAGTACTTCAGTGCACAGCAAGTAATGTCCCTAAAATATATTAATTGTAGTTGTTGCAATCCAAAAAACTCCACTCCAAAACTGCGTCTGACTCCAACACACAACTCGTGCCTGCCAGTAAGAATGCGCCACATGCTCGCTCGCATCGTCCCCTTCCCTGCTTCATTTACTCCGCCTCCCTACTAGTCAGTCAGCCTCAGCCAATTGTCTGTACAGCAAGGGAAGGACTCGCGCTGTTGATTGGCAAGTCCTTCTGTCACTTGACCCCCCCCCCCTTGCTGGAAACACTGACATTCTCCTCTCGTGCTCCCGTGTTGCCTCCCAGCCCTTACCCTGACTTGCCATCACATGACTGGCAGAAGAAGCATCATGTGATGACCTGCCTCACGGTGTGCATCTGACCTTCAGGCACTGGCAGGCTGACTGGCAGTGGTACGTGCTGCAGCCTCACCTCTTCATAAAGGGGCACCCGCACCTCGGCTCTTGCTGTGCATGCCTGCTGCTGCCTCCTTCAGCTCCGCGCCCCCTCCTGGATGGATACTGAAACTGCAGGAACAGGTATTTTAAAAAAAAATGTTTGTTTTGCTCAGAAGAGATAGTTGTCCATAGACAAGTGGTCCCTTTAAAAATACTTGTCCGAGGGAGCAAAAAGGTAGCCTTGGATGTCTGTCTATGGGAGTTGTTGATCTCTGTCCCTCAGCCCCTCTTAGTAGCTCTGACCCTCATTGGACTGCATATAAGGGCTAAAAATTGCCCACCTAAATGTCTGAAGTCTGCTAGGCTAATCATCCTGAGTTAGAGGCTTGGGTGTCCCTGTACAAACCTGATATACTAGGTATTTCAGATTCCTGGCTCAAGCCTTCTAAACCAGATTCTGCTTGCTTCTTGACAAATTATAGCCTACTTAGATGTGATCGTCCTTCTTCTAAAAAGAGGAGGTGGTATAATAAGTAAGCAATAACCCAGAACAGGGTGTGTGGTTATTGGGGATTAATCAACACCCCAAGTGCGTTGTGAGGCATGAGGCTTCAGGCCAAGTGTCCTCACAGCACCCGGAGTGTTGCTTAATCCCCAATAATCGCACACCCTGGAGTGGATTATTGTGCTTACAATATGGGCCATATATGGACAGAAATGGACAAAAACAGGAATAAGAGGAAAAAACATGTGGGAACTCTTTTGTGTTCCTCCACTTTTCCTGGCTGTAGTACCACAATTTTCTGTGTTTTGCCACAAGAAAAATAGCTCTACTAACAGATTTTGTGGTGAACAGGCCTGCAACATCAGATTAACGAGCACACCGATCTCATTATACTGCCAAAATGTGCTTTGTTGTTGCTGTGTGCTGCTTTCAGACAGACATACTGAGAGAGAACACATGGAACAAAAACTTAATACTACCATTCATTCACACTACATATACAATAATGACTATCTCTACACTGTCGTGCTGCTGCTGGAAGCAGGATTTACAATTGTCACTCTTCACCACGGACTGAATGGCTGCTCATACCTAGGCAATTACTGTGCAGGTAACAGCACTCGTTGGACACTGTTGCCTACATTTACACTCGGTCTGCACGGAGATTTCTTAATCAACACTACAGAAACTTTATCGTGCAACTCCCCATCTCTGTGTGTGTGTGTCTCTCTCTCTTGTGCAAAGCTCAGCTTGCTCTAAAACACTGTGTCCCCTTCACTGAAAGCACAGGACACTGACCTGCACTATGAGTGGATCTGCTGCCGCGATATGTCCTACATTCTCTGACAGGACACATAATCCATCAGTTGCCAGGTCACCGTTAACAATCTATTTGTGGTGTGCCGGTGATTTATTTAGTGGCATGACTCGCCATAGGGAAGCATGAAGTTCTGCTGCGGGTGGGTGGGTGGGAGGTTTAGTGGGAAATGTCCGCTGGGTTAGGGAACTTCCATGGATTTAGTCTGATTCGTGGCTGTGTGGGGAACAGTAACACTTGTAACTGGCTGAAAAGGGGGGGAGCATACAAGGAAATAATGGTGAGAACATAAGTAAAGACAACAGCTACATTCTGTAACGAGCATGGAGCACTTCTAAGTGGGATATATCACTTGGCGAAGACGGCGATGGCAATTACAGCACTGCTACTGCTGCATCGGGACAATGCTTACTAGGAGTTTTAACAAATTGCCCAATTTTACTGTGTCCATCGGGTGGGTGGGTGGGAAGTCTGATACCAGCTCCAGTCTCCATTGTGTACTGAACAGCATGTTTTGCTTAACGACAGATTTCAGTGGCTGCCACAGAGACATGAACTGAGAGACAAATAACGAGTGTGGCTCTGCTTCATAATCTGGCAAAGGTGCCTCAGTACCACAAACTGTAAAGTTAACAAAAATTAATGTATGGTCACCTGATGGCTCTCTGTCAATCAGGTGACAGCATTTTTCTTGCCCATGTTATAATCTATTACAAAGAACACCTAAATCACTGAGCATTACCTATCCCTGAATTGCCCCCATCTGAGGCATTGCACACTCTTCTACTCCTGGGGGGAACAAAGAAGCTCCACATCATACGTGCCTATAACCTTCCCAGAAGTGGTGTGGTTGGCCTAGCTAAACTCCTTAAACATACTGCCACCTCAGTTAGTAATAATGAAATTATCTTATCTTGGCTGGTGTGGTAAATCATCTAAATCATTTTTAGTCACTATTATAAAAATGCCACCTGACCCAACTCATCTCAGATCCTAGCAGGCTTTCTTTTGCTACAGGTAGTCATATGTTAATTGACTGGATCCTGACTAGCAGAAATAATAGGATTACTGGGGTGGGTATCCTTGCAGATGCCTATTAGTGACCACCCCCATGTTTATTGCAACTGGAGGGCTCATCACCATCCTGCCCTCCTAAAGAAAGCTCCCTCAGGGATTTCTCAAAGCTTGACTTAGTTGCTTTCTTCCCTGACCTGATAATGGTTGACTGGTCACTACTATATCATACCAGTGATGTTACTAAGGCCCTAAATTATTTAATCTCCTGCATTAGTACCCTCCAAGACCTGTATACCCCTTGGGTGAAGCGCAGAATCAGAGGTTCATGCATCAGGTGGCTGCACAAGGACCTCCCTGCCTTACTGAGGATAATGGATAAGAGCTGGGCCAAGTTTAAAGGAGATAGAAAATGAGATTTACACAGTTAACTAACTACCCTTCCATCTTCCTTTCCATGCCAGTTATATATTCTGATATGCACTGACCAATTTTTAATGAATACATAAATAAATAAATATTCCAGCCTTGGGCTGCCTTCAGATCTGCACTGAGTTCCACTTCACTCATCAGCTACTGCTCTTTCTTTTCAGATTTATAAGACATTCTATGACATCAAAAACATCATTCCATGCCATTCATCTGAATGGTCTGGAATGGTGCGAGTGATGTCATAGAATGTTCAGGCAGTACGAAAAGAGAGGACAGCAACTGCTGAGGAGAGGATTCAGGGTAGTTACAAAAGCAGCAAAATTAAATAATTGATTTAGCCAAAAAACTGAAAAAAAACATCAGAATATTGGGTATCTACTAAAAGGACAACTGGAGGGCATCTAGAGGTGTGTAAACGGTTTCCTGTCATCTTTAAATCCTCTAATCAGCCATCTAACTGGGTTGCTTACAAGACTAGGAGTAACACCTGCAAGGCCATACCTGTCGCCAAGAGCACCTGCTGTAAGGATTTGTCACTTGATACGGCTGGGGACCCTTGAAAATTCTGGAACTACATTAAAGGCTTTATGGCAGGGTGGGTGCACCCACTTCACGAAAGATATTGTGCTTGATGGCATTAATTGTAGTAACTCTGTCACTATTGCCAATGCCTTCAACCATCAATTCCCAGCCTTGTCCAAATTCGCTTGTCTCACCCTTGTAGCCCTCGCTCCCTCTACACTCACCCTATGGATGCTCCTTTGCCCTCATCCCTTCGCCTTTGTACCCCTGCTTCTACCCAGGTGCTGTCACAAACTTGTAGGTGCATCAACTACCAGACCCTATGTCTGTCCGCAGTAGTGCTGCTTTTGATGGCCTTGAGTCTAGGTTGCCCAGGATGGCCTCCTCTTACTTAGCTCCCCATTGGCCAGAATCTATAATCTATCCTTGTGCTCTGGGATTGTTCCTGAGGTCTGGAAAGCTGCCACAGTTGTCCCCATTTTCAAGAAAGGTGACCCCAAATCTATTAAAAATTACTGCCCGATTACCATTCTCTCTGTTCTGGGCAAAATCTTGGACAAATGTGTTGCTAACCCGACAGTTAATAAAGCATTTTAAAAGAAATCTGGATAAATACATGGATAAACAGTCAGAAAAACTGCTGCGTAGTGGGGGGCTGGGCAAGAAAGACTATTTTCAGTCTAAAACATCCTTAGTATCTCCATGATCATCATCTATTCTCTGCTGCCCAGCACAGCTTTAGAAAAGGCCACAGTACCACCATAGGTCTGCTTCAATTCACAAATTATACCAAAGTAGCCATGGATAAAGGTTTTTCCACAGGGGTGGTGTTTATTGCCCTAGCTAAGGCCTTTGATTTGGTGGACCATTTTTTACTTAAGACACAACTTCAATCTTTGGCATTTCCCCAGCGCTAGTTTTCTGCTTTGATAACTACCTCAAGAATGGAAAACAATTTGTAAAATTCAGTACAGCTGTTTTTTTTTTTTTAAATTGTAATTTATCTCTCTCCTTCTCTACACCGGAGCCCCACTCTGTTGGGAGTCGCTAAGGGTATTACCCCACTGCTGCCTTACCTGGAACCCCGGTAGTCCCCCACAGAGCTGTGGCTATGTCCCCCAGGTGGGTACGAGGTGGGGCCCGTACACCCTGATCAATCAACTTTTGTCGGGTCCCCTCTGGCGATCAGGCAGGCAGAAGTCATGAGGGCCTATACCCAGCACTCCTTCCCCTCGGCACTCCGGTGTGTGATTTTCCTTTGTTCTAAGGGAGTGCTACACCCAGACGCCTACACATCCCTGCTAACGCCCCTCACTCCCAACCCTCTGGTGTGCTCAGAGCTTGTTGTGCCTCAGGCCGCCAGAGGCCAGACAAGTGCAGAGTTGGCACCCCACCCTCATGGGAGGAGAGAGCTGTCCTGATGCTCAATCCTCTCCTCCTCTGCTGACCCCCAACGGCCAGGGCTCGTTCCCGAACCCGGGTTGCCGGCGTGGCGTGAGGTGTTGCGTCCAGCGCCTCAACCCTCAGCACCACTGTGCTGGCCAGTACAGCTGTTTTTGACCTAACTTCTATAAATGCTGGTGTTCCTCAAGGATCTATCTTAGGTTGCCTACTGTTCACTATCTTTGTAATGGATCTCTCCCTTAAGCCCGTATCCTGCTCCTCTCCACTTTATGCAGACAACCTGGTACTCTATACAAGCTCAAAACATTTGTCTGACTTTAACTCCAACCTGAATTCTGATTTCTGTAAGGTCCACTCCTGGCTGTCTGTAAACGAATTACTACTCAGTGCTAATAAATCTCATTCTATGCTATGTAGAGGGATTACAGGGTGGGGGTGGCGATCTTATTTTAGATCAGATGAAATTCACCATACTCCCAGTTGGGGAAACCTTATCGTTTGAATGCGTGGCTGTGCATGGGGGTCAAGGTGTAGGGTGCAGGATCCTTCTGGTATACTATCCTCTGGGGCACGAGAGGGAGAACCTGCAGGAAATCGTGGACTTCAGTGCTGAGAAAGTGTCAGAGTTTCCCAGATGCTATTTATTTATTTATTTTAAAGTTGATAACTGGGAAAAGCACCATGAACAGAAGCTCGTTATCAGGTGTGTCCCAGGGGAGTGAGTACAAGAGTAAGGCAAGAACAACAGAGGTATTACAACATACAGAACTATACAACACAAATGCTATTTACAAGAGTGCAGATTCTAGTAAATACATGCTAAATTTACATAGAACTATACATCACAACTACTATTTACAAAATTGGAAATTCAATAAATACATCCAACAGAATATCACAATTGCTATTTATGAAAGTGGAAATTCTAATAAATGTAAACTAATATTTACATAGATACATACAGTGGGTTCACAGTAAGAGAAGTGGGGTAACAAACAAACTGAAGTAAGCGAGGTCTAGGAAGGAGAACAGATACAGGATGTAATAGGGGTTGGCCTAAGCAAGCGCTTAAGAGCAGGGAAGGAGGGGGAGAGAGAGATGGGTTAGGGAGGGAAGGCTGTTCCAGAGAGAGAAGGAAATCTATAGAATAAAGAGAGTTTGCCAGCTGAGGTGCAGACACAAGGGAAGGAAAAGGTGCGGGTGCAGCTAGCTCGCGAGTTGTAGGGTGAGGGAGTAGCAGGAGTAAGGAGAGAGGCAAGGTAGGATGGGAGAGACCCAAACCAGAATTTAGCGATGAAGGTTGAGTAGTGAGAGGAACACCTCTGTGTGAGTGACTGGAGGGAAAGGGAAGAGTACTGGTCACAGTGGTGAGTTAATGAGGGGGAGTTAGAGGCGAACCTACAAAAGGCATGAAACAGAACATCAAGTTTGGTGAGGCAGGTGGCTGGGGCAGCACTGAAAACTATGTAGGCGTAGTCAAAGGCTGGGAGGATCCATTTAACAATGAGATTGTGTCTTACAGAAAGGGAGAGACTAGCCTTCTGATGGTAGAGCAACCCAAGTTTAAGGCACAGTTTGGTGTGTAATACACTAAAGTGGGCAGAGAAATCAAGGGAGAGATCAAGCCAGACACCAAGGTACTTGTATGTAAGGACATTGTCAAGTGGACTGTTAGCGGCAGAGGAGAAGACTGGTAGGGTGGGAAGCGTGGCAAGTTTTTGTTTAGAGCCAAATGTCATGGCAGAAGCTTTTTTAGTATTCTGTTTTAGACAGTAGGAGGAAAATCAAGCCGTGGCCACTATGAAATCATTTTGAAGGGGGAATCGGATGGCTTGGGTGAACGGGCCGGACAGAAAAAGGATGGTGTCATTCGCATACATGTGAACGTTGGCGTGGGTGCATACCCAGGGGAGATAATTAATAAAGAGGGAAAAGAGAACAGGTCCAAGGATAGAACCCTGGGGCACACCAGTGAGGATGGGGAGGGAGGGAGATAGGACATCGTTGACTGAAACTGACTGGGAATGGCCAGTTAGATAGGAGCTGAACCAAGACACTGACGTGGGGGAGAGGCCAACCAAGCTTCATTTATTAAGTAGGAGAGGGTTGGAGACAAAGTCAAAGGCCTTTGCTAGGTCGATAAAAATAGTTGAGGTAATCTGGCCAAGATCCATGGCAGAGTGGATGGCATCAGTGAAGCAAAGGAGGGAGGAGGTGGTTGAATGGGATTTCCTGAAACCAGATTGGAACGGGGAAAGAGTATTGGAAGTGAATAGGAATTTGTTCAGCCTAGAGAGGTTTAGGAATTCTTGGACTTTGGTGTGGGCAGAGAGAAGGGAGATGGGGCAGTAATTTCCAGGGATAGTGGGGTCGCCACCTTTGAAAAGAAGGAGGGCTGTGGCAGCTTTCCAAGCTATAGGAACAGTGGCTGAGGACAGCGAAAGATTTAGGATGAAGGTTAAAGGGGTAACAACTGAAGGAGCCGGGATTTTGAGGAGCCTAGGGTGCAGATCATCGGGGCTTGACTTAGCTGGGTTAAGTGAAATAAGAGCTCTCAAGACTTCTGATGCTAAAATTGGAGGTAGTTGAAAATTTAGGAGCTGTGGGGGGATTGGGGGCGCAAGGAGGAGTGTTGGGGGCCCTGTAGGAATGGCACGGGATGTGAAATACTTATGTAAGGTTTCAGCAACACAGGCTAGGTCAGAGATTAATGAACCTGACTCATGGTTTGAGGGCGGTGGGGATTTAGAGCGGGGATGCAGGAGCGATCGGAGATCCTGCCAGAAGGAGGGTGGAGTGCTATTAGAGGGGTGCAAATGAGATTTAAAGAAATCAGATTTGGCACGATGGATGCTAATGGTACAACTATTGTGGCGGGCATGAAAGGTTTGAAGGGAGGCCTGGTCACACAAGGATTTAAAATGGCGCCGGGCATGATCACAAGCTCTGCACTTAGTCAGGATCTCAGGGGTGATCCAGGGATGGTGAGCATGTTTTGTTCTTGTTGTTTTCAGCGGGGCATCCCAGATCTTTAGGAAGGTGGAGGTGAAGTGGGTGAGGGAAGTGTCAACTGAGAGGGAGGAAAGGACCGGAGACCAATTGGCCAGGGCTAGGTCTTGAAGAAGTTTACTAACATCAAGGGATTTGAGAGGGTGGTACTAAATGTATTTGGGGGGGGATGGGAGGAGGATGAGACTTCCTAATGCAGAAGGTAGGGCAATAGTCTTTGAGCACATTGGATAGAACACCAGCAGAGCAAATGCGGTGGGGGGTTGGATGAGAGCACCCAGTCCAGCAGGGGAGTGTGACTGAGTTCTTGGGTTGGACTGGGTAGGTTCTTTAATTAATTGGGTGAGGTTTAACGCTTCAATCCACTGAAAAGAATTAAGTGATGGGGGGAAAGCCAGTAAAGACTGAAGTCTCCAAACAGGATTAATTCTCCTGTATTTGTTAGAGTGGAGGTGGTGGTGATGCAGGAGACAAGGGATGAAGGGGGGAGCTTAGGGGAGGCGCAAAAGACCCCCACAAAATGGGGTGATGAAGATGGAAAGGTGAGATTAGTTAAGAGGGGTTTGTATGAACTGGGGATTGTTTCACGGTGGGAGATTGTGTAGTTTAAGGAATTTTGGAAGTAGATAGCCACCCCGCCACCACATTTTCCATGGTCTTGCCTGTAGAGGTTAAAGTCAGGTAGGGACAATTGGGAGTCAGGGATACAAGAGGATAACCATGTTTCTGATGCACAAAGTATGTCAGGGGAGTGATGAGTGACTCACACTTTTAGTTTGCCAAGTTTGGGGAGTAGGCTGCATATATTAATGTGGAAAATCCACAGGCCTTTAGGGAGAGCCTGAGGGGGAGAGGTGGCAGGGCTAGTAGGACCAGGATTTGGTTCAATGTCCCCTGCTGGGACCAATAAGAGGACCAAGCGGTACAGGTGTGCAGCATGAATCATGCGCTTAATATGGCAGACTTGAAGGGGGACATGCAAAGGGGGGTATGGGAGGGTGAAGTTGACGAACGGTTGCTAAGTTTAGGAGCGAGTGGCTGAGTAGCCCATGATGGATTAGGATGTAGGAGTGGGAGGTATTGGGTGGGGGGATGTGAGAGAAGGTGACAGAGGGAGAAGACAGGTTGCAGAGTGGGCAGAGTGCAAAGGGGAAGGAGTTAGAGATTGATGGGGGAAAGGTGGGGGAGCAGTGGGAGAAAGGAGAAAGAGGACCAGGAAAGGGAGGGGGAGAGCATGAACGGTGCTCATGGGGATGCTGTGAAAAGGGAGGTATGGGGAGGCAGTAGCCAAGTGGTAACTAGGAATGTAGGCTGTGTGAGGTAACTAGAAAAGTAGGCTGCATGAGGTAGAATAAGGGGTCTACAATACATACACTGGGGCTGCCAGGTAGAGGAGGGGGTACAGAGAAAGATAAGGGTCACAAAGAGGCACTACAAATTATGGCTACTGCAGTGGTGCAGTGGTAGTGTAGCCACCTCCAGTGCTGGAGGTCAGAGGTTCAAATCCGTGGGGGGGGTACAAGTGCAGCTGAACAAGGACGAGATACAGACAGAAAGGTAGGATAGATAGGAATAGTCAAGGGAAGGGTACTAGTAAAGAGAAGTAAGAACGTACAGTGAGGAGTACTCAACAGTGACTCCTAGTGGTGGCTTTGTATAACTTTCCTAAGGGACAGTAGGGAGATAGATTCCAGCAGGATGGGTCATGTGACAGTATATGATCTATATATCTAGGGTCGGGGTAGGCTGGGCAGTTGACGGGCTAACACCCTCCAACAGTTCTTAGCTCTCTTAGAAGTCAGCTTTTTAGCTGCTGCTGAAATCAACTCTCCGTAACTTTGCTGCAGTTGGCCTCAAGTGATGTGCTCCAATGCTGAGTGAGCGAGTGTGGTGGTGGGGTGGGGTGGGGTGGGGAGTCCTGGAGCCTGAAACAGTACAGGGGAATGAAAGGAGTTTGTACCAGGGCAGGAACTTTGAACAAGAGTAAGAAACCAGCTCCAACTGCACATGTGCAGGCTGATAATTGATTCTGGGTGACTTCAATGCCTGGGTTGATGATGAACTCTCACATTTTGGCCAGGATTTCTTCCAGTTGATGGAACACTAGGTCTAGCACAGGTCTCTGTGACCCATCACCATGGTCATGCCTTGGACTTGATTTTCTCACTGGGACTGGAGATTAGCAACCTCACGACTGATCCATTCAGTTGGTCGGATCATTGTACAGTGAGGTTCTCTTTTAGGACCCCCATCATAGTTCACCTTCTGTGGCAATAGTAAACTATCACCCTTTAAGGAGGTTGCACCCAGAAGGACTCCAGGAGGTGGTTGATCTATTGGGAATGATGGCTGTATTTGCAATTGGATCAGATATGGTGGTGGTGGCCTATAACTGCACCATTACTTCTGTGTTTGATGCAGTCAAACAAGTCTGTATATTTTGTATTTATTTTATTTTTTTTTATTTAAAAGTTGGTGATCGGGAGAGGCACGTTGAGCTCGTTTCTAGGTGTGACCCAGGAGAGGAGGACAAGGAGACAATTACATAAGTAAAATTTCAGTATACAAGTGACACTTATAGTACAGGAGATAAGTGTAAATAATTGAGACAGGCTGATCACAGTAACCAGGGTAGAAACAGAAATACAAGTCCGATCAGCAAGTAGGGGTAGCTGGCATCTACCTGTGTACTGTGGACTTCCACAAATAAACTATGGTTATTTAGCATCTGTGTGTGTCTGAGTCCTTCTGGCTTGCTGTTTTGAAGTGCATTTTTTTGGATCTTATCAACCAGCAAGTAACACAAACACCTATCATACAAAGTATAAGAGTAAAACTAAGTCTAGGTGAGCACAAGAAGATGTATGGGTTACAAAGCAGCACAACTAGCAAGAGCACTTTGTTGGGCAAATTAACAAGAGAATGAGCTAGCGAGTCTGTAGTAGTGTGAGAGAAAGTAGGGGAGATAACCTGGCTGGTAGCAAGAACAGGTGGGAGGCTGATGGTTGGAGAGGGCATGTTTAAAGATAATTAGTGAGGGGAGCAGGCAGAGAGATGATGGAAGTGAGTTCCAGTTGTGAGAGAAGTGGTAGGAGAAACAGCCTTGCCAGAGTTTGAGTTGGGACGGTGAAGGGCAAAGGTGTGAGTGTCTCTTGAGTGGAGAAGGTAGGATGGGTGGGAGGATGGGAAAAAGAGGGAGGAGAGGTAGGGTGTGAGTGAGCCAAATCAGTATTTGGCTATGATAGTGGAGTTGTGTTGCTGGCGGTGGGAGGATGGGGGGAAGAGAAAGAGAGGAGTAAAGGGTGCAGTGGTGAGTCCTGCGCGGAGCATTTATGGTGAAATAACAAAAGGCATTGAATAGAGAGTCTAGTCTGGAGAGGGTGGAGGTGGAGGCGGACCCATAGATGACATCAGCGTAGTCGAAAATAGGTAAGATTGTTTTTGTGAGTAGTATAGGGTTGGCTGGGAGGGAAAAGGGCATCTCTATTTCTGTGAAGAGCACCGAGCTTTGGGTAGTGCTTAGAATGGATGTAGTCAATGTGAGTAGTGTACTCTAGGTGAGTGTCCAGCCAAATGCCTAAGTACTTGTAGGCAGAGACAGTATCCAGTGTGGTGCCATCAAGGGTAGCGAAAGAGGGAAGTGTTGAAAGTTTGGAGAGTTTTTTGGGGGTGCCAAAAGTCATGGATACTGTTTCCTTGGCATTTACTTTAAGTTGGTTGGCTTGAAACCATTTGAGAATGTGGGTGAAGTCATTTTGCATATGACCCAGGACTGTGTGCTTGAGATCCCCGTGGTTTGATGGGGAGCTCAGGGAGATGATGTCCAAGGGTTAAAGGTTGGAGTATTGTTGGAGAAAATTGTGGATCAATGAGGACAGACTGTGTTCAAGGACTCACTACAGTAAGTGTTAAAGGACAATTTCCCATAACAAGACAGCATTCCTGCCCAGGGAAATTGTGGCAAGGAGAAACTGACCACCACTGCTCTTCTGGGTGGTAGACAGACTTCTTTATCCAGTCTGTCTGCATCCAGTGAGGGCTAATTCATGCATACATTGTGAATGGTTTGCTTGTTTTTTCTCAGATGGGTGTCTTAAATTCTGTTCAGGTTTTCACACATGAGGATGCTGTGACCTGTCATGGTAGAGCTGGTAGTAGATGAGGGCTCGCTACCTGTCTGGGAAGAATTTAAACTGACTAAAGTGGTGGAGGTCTGTGGGGTAATCCTAGAGCTGCAGTCCACCTTTTATGAACTGGACCTGGGCCCAACATATCTTGTTGTAAGCTGCATAGGGTTTCTGGGCCCAGTGTTTACCAAACTAGTCCGGTGTTCCATTTCTGAGGGGGTCATTCCAATCATATTGAAAAATGCACTGGTTAGGCTCCTCCTTAAGAAATCATTATTCTAGACTGGACCAGTGGCATACAGGACTTAAGTGCAGGCATCGTACCTCCAGCCACGCTGGCGACCCAAGTTCAGGAATGGAACAGGGTTACTTGGTGGCAGGCCAGGTGAGGGAGGATTGAGGGTCCCAGGATGGCTCAACATCGAGGGGGGACTTGGAGTCTTGCAACTTGCCTGCCACCCAATGGAGGCTGTGTGGCAGCACCGGCAGCACCAGAAGACAAGGGGGACATGTGCTGATGCAACACGCATGTGCGTCAATAAGCAGGCATGTGCATGCATCACGAGAAGATGTCCCAGGAGAGAAAATGGAGGAAAATGCCTGGGCTCGCTTGGCATCCTCTGCAGGTGCTGCATGACCCTACGTGGCTGGCCACCCACTGATATGGCTCAGTGTAAGTGGTGGTTAACCCATAAGTCCATGAGATGGGTCAGTGACTGGGCTAGGGGGTGGGGTGCCATATGGACTGGGGATGCAGGTGGAGAAACAAATAAAGAAAAATGAAAGGAAACCATCATTGGACCTTGACTGTTTGTCGAATTACAGATCTATCTCTAACCTCAACTTTTTGGGGAAGGTTATTGAGAAGATGGTGGTGCTACAGCTTGAAGAGTGCCTCATGGTCTTTGACATCTATCAACCTCTCCAATCCAGGTTTAAGTCAAGGCACAGTACTGAGACTGCATTGATCAGGGAGCACAATGACCTTCTTAAGGCGAGGGATAGAGGGGAGCAGTTCTCATTCTCCTTGATCTCTTCTCAGTGTTTGACACTGTGGACCATGGGTTGTTTTTGGACTTTCAACTCAGAGAGTATTGTGGATGTGCAGCACAGTCATCAGTTGGTTTGAATCCTTCCTCAGGGACAGGACCCAGAGGGTGGCGATGTGGAATTTCGCTTTTTGCTCAATGCCCCTGCTCTGTGGTGTGCCTCAGGGATTGAGCCTCTCACCCATGTTGTTTGCAGTGTATATGGTGCTCCTAGGAGAGATCATTAAACGGTACAATGTGGGTTTTTATTGCTATGCTGATGACACCCAATTGTACCTGTCTTTTGCACCCAGGACACTGGCCGCCGAATGCCATCAATCTGATAAATTTGTGCCTATTGTCTGGCTGAGATCCAGGACTTGATGTCACCTAGCTGGCTCAGGCTTAACTTAGACAAGACAGAGGTACTGGTGATTGAGTCTGGTTGCCAGTGGGTTGTGGAGGTCACAGAGAAGACGATGAGCTTAAGGCTTGGTTCGTCTAGTTTGGTGGCCACTACTAAGGTCAAGCATCGGGGTTATTCTAGATGAGAGGCTGACACTTGAGGCTCAGGTGTTGACTGTATTCCAGAGTAGGTTCTACTATCTTAGAAATATCACCCAGTTCAAGGTCTTGATTTCCCCTGAAGGTTTGCCCTCACTGGTACATGTCTTTGTCACGCTGAGACTTGACTATTGTACTGCTGTTTACCTCGGGGTCAATGGAGGTGTCCTACAATGCCTGCAGCTGGTGCAGAACACTGCAGGCTGGTTACTGACAGGCCTTTCTAGGTCTTGTCATATAATACCGGTCTTGTGCGAACTACACTGGCTACTAGTGAAGTGGCATATCCCCTTCAAGGTCAGTTTGCTGACTGATAAGGCCCTATATGTTCTGGCTGCAGGTTATCTGAGGGGCCATCTGACTCCCTACCAGACCTCTTGCCCTCTCTGCTTCTGTGAGGCGGACCTCTAGGATGTTCCTATGGCTAGGTTAAAATCTTCTGGAGATCGGGCATTCGGGCTTGCAGGACAGGCTTCTTTGAACTCTTTGGGAGGCCCCCTCAGTGGGGTCTTTAGGAAAGGTCTGAAATCCTACCTATTTCAGGAAGCTTGGGCCTAATATAGTAAGCTCCTGAGGTGGTGCTGCCTAAGGACTTATAAGTATTTTATTTGGTATACAGATTTGTACACATTTATATGGACTGGTTTTATTGGTGTTATTTTAACTGTTATATGTATTTTATTGTTATTTCTGTTTATGGCGCTCTGAGCCCCCGTGAATGGGCTTTTGATAAATAAATCATTACTTACTAGTTTGATTCACTCCTAGACTGAAAAAGTGTACTGGCTGCTTGGCAATCTTCAGTATAGATGGTACCCTGCTTGAGAATGTTAACTCTTTCAAGCACCTTGGTATCACGCTTGACCCTTCTCTAGATTTTGCACAGAACATCTCCAATACCTGTAAATCCCTGAAGATCTGACTTGGTTTAGCCTATAGAACCAAATATATCCTCACACCCTCTGTCCAAATTGTAACTGCTCAGGGCATTCGTCTTCCCAGCCTTAACTATGACTGTTACCTACTCCCACATCTCCAAAGCTAACCTCCACAAATGGCATGTTACTTACAATAGCATCTGCTGCTTTGCCTTGGCCTCAAACCAACTTACCCACCATAGTCAGAACTACTCTGTGTTAAACTAACTATCTCCTGAGGCATGTCATTCACTTGCTGTGAGTGCCCTTATGGATGAAATTCTTAGGACTGGGGTACCTTCCTCCGCAGTTGCTCTGCTGAAACACCCCAACCTGGCTTACCCCCTCCGATTATTTGATCTGTCCCTTCCAACCACTCACAGGTGTACTACCAACATGGGGTTTCAGGTCTTCTCCCACTTTGCACCCAATTACTAGAACTCATTCCCGGCAGCTCTTCAGCACTCCTCCTCCTCCTCTCATGCCTGTTCCATACTTCTCAACTGTCCCTGATTATGAGGGACATCCCTCATTTTACCCCACAAAAATTGCTCTGCCCCGATTCATCCCTGATGGAGAAGGTGCTGACCGTACAGATAATGTGCAGTAAGGCAGAAATATAATGTTCTAAGATAATAAATCAAACGTAAACATTGTCCAAGTAAACACAATGGTTTCCACAGTGTTCTGAGCTTGTATGTCCATGTTTGAGGATGTGTCCCTCATTTTGAGTGTCTGTGTTCCTCATGTCAATGACAAAAGGTTGAGAGGTATGTCTGTTTCAAAAGGGCGCCCTAGCACTATTTGGTGGTCTCTGACTCATGTACCTGTTTCTTGCTTCCCCTGCGTAATATACCTGTGCCGGCATCCATTACACGTCCATCATCTCCTGATCCCTGCTATCATCTGGCCTCCCTCCTTCCCACTTTTGAGAGGTCCATTGCTGCCCTTTGTGCAGTTAACATTATTTTGTGCTAAGAAGAGTGCTGAATTTGTTTAATTATCTGATGCACTTTTTTGCAGATGCGCCTTATGCTCCTGTTGTTATTGTTGCAGTGTACTGGGTTTCCGTGTTACCTCGATCATATACTGTATAGCTACTGCTCATGTGTAGTACAGTGAAACAATAATATTTCCATTGCTATTATTTCTTTACTGTAGTTGTGCTCCTGTGTGCTTGTAACTGTACACTCCTGGGTCATAACTGAAAAATAGGCATATTATTTTCTAGTGCACTTACCCAGTAATCAAAAACCAAATATATAAATAAATTCAAAAATAAATCTTAAAATAAAATACATAAAAATGTGAGTATGATTTTTCTCTCATATATAGCATGGTTTCAATGCCACCATGTTGATTCCTCATCATCCACCCAGCCTTGGGTACTGTAATAACGTTGTTTTGAGTCCCAGACCCAATTTACGATGAACAAGTATTTGTGTCTATCTCCCAATCACATGAAGCTATCACTTACTGAATCAAAATGGATGAATTGGAATTGATACCCCACTGCAGAGATTGTAAGGTAGATTTTATTCTGTAAAGTATTGAAACAACATGGCAGAGCATGGCAGACATCCACATGGGCGACTCTCACAGGGAGAAAACATGGAGAAAAGGCAGATTTGCTGCTGACCACATCTCCAGCTCTGAATCATCACCATGAGCATCATCTTAAGCAGAACTCACCGCAAGCAGGAGAGGACCTCCGACTGGCAGCAGGACCTGGAATGGCTGGAGACAAATGACTGTTCCTTTCATACTTCCACAAGGGACTTGACTCGACACATCTTAGTAGTTTCCCTTAACTGTAAGGGAGAGGTTCCTTATTGAATTTTATCATGATTTAGCAGGATGCGCACCAGGTAAGACACTTGACTTATGGGCTGTCACACCTCTGGGGATAGTTTGTGAGCTCATTCTGCAGGTCAGGATACTTTAGCAACAGCATGGTCAGAGAGAGAGTTAGAAATGTTAAGGAGACTGTACAGGGATACTCCTCATAGTGGCTACCCCCTTCTGTATCTCTATCTTTCTTATAGGCTTACATGTTGGAGGGAGGTTCAGTGCAGGTATGCCTCTTTAGGCCTGAAGCCCAAGTTAAACAGTGATGAAAATACCCATTTACCCATTTTCCTGACTAGACCTGAATACTACTATGGGGCGGAGGCTGGGGTGAATTGCAGGGTACTGGATAATCTGATGGGTGGGGGGAATTGGGGGGCTCCTGGAGCTGGGGGTCCTTTAGAGGGAGAGGCGATGACCGAACTCTGGCTTATTGTTTGGTGGGGGGTGGCTTCACCCTTGCATCCTTATTGTATGGAATGATCACAAGGGGACATCCCATGGTTACTCCTCTCATGTAATTTGCCATTAAGGGACAACAGGTGACTGGGAAGATCATTGAAGGCCTACCTGAGCCCTCTCTGGGAAACCAGTTCAGGGGGCTTTCCATCTTTGGAGGCTCACCTTTAAGCCCATAACTGTTCTAGGTGTTCTTATACTGTAGTTTTAAAAGCTGATGTCCTCTTTGACTCAGAATGTTTGCTGCTGGTTGCAGCTGTTGCTCAGTTGCGTTAGTTAGTTTGCAGTTAATAGATGCTATGTGCTGCTGAACCTTCAGGGGAAGGAGGAATGGTTGCAGAGGTAAAGAGATGTAACGGTGGAAGAGTGGGAAGGGTGGAGGACTGTAATGGGAGATTTACATTAGGGAATGATTTTACAACAAGTGATATGATAGGGGACTTAGTGGTAATGTCCTACAACATTAAGGGTTACATAGCCCCATTAAGCAGGCCAGAATTCTTAAGGAAATAGATGGGGAGTGTCACCATTAACTTGGAATCCCATGTCTCACACAGGCTGAGCATGCCACGTTAAAGAGATCATGGACTGGGGAAGTATATTCTTCTACATGGGAGAAACAACCTCACAGGCAGGGCACAGTCATATTTTTTTTAAGACTCAGCTTTATTCATCATTCAAACTATATACAGTACACATTATCTGGTAGTTTAAACGCTCCACCACTGAGAGATTTTATAGTGATCATAAGTGGAAAGAAAACAAACATCTTTTTGTATCTTATACTTTTTCACATCTTTGCTATTGGTAATCTTTCTCTGACTTTCAGCTTCAGCATTCGTCCTGGTGTCTTGTCAAGACCTGTGAAAATGTTCCTCAGACTGCTCTCTGTGAGGCACTGATGATAGTCATGCTGAGACCAACCACTATACAACATGCCAAAAAACACCAAGCATATTAACTAGTCCATGGTCTCAGTTTTATTTAACTTTCAGATCAAAAACTTGCCCTATCCTGATCATGGTCAAATGCTTGAACAATAAACTTTTAAGAATGGGTTACTTAGACATATTCTTCTTTCCTTGGCTATTATGAGCAATAAGTTCAGATATCACCATTTTGATCTATTATCAGTGCTTGCTATCAACACTAACTGTTTCACCTGGTGGTTCTAGCCAGTTTTGTTGCTCTTCTGGTTACCTTCATTTTCTCTCTAAATTTAAGCCACCCTGGACTATACCCTAGGACCCTTCCTCGAATTAGAAGATGGGGTCTCCTATACTCTGTTTGGTCCTCCTCATCTCCCCCCTTCTGTGTCTTGCTGGCCCACCCCCACTGTGGACCAGCGTGTCCAGCCCCTCCACCACCCTTTATGCTTCTTGGTAAAATTTAACTTTGCAGTCACTAATTCCATGCCGTGTACTTTTGTTAGTCTGCCTAGCATATTGATTAGAAAAATCTCTCCCGTTAAAGTTCTTCATGCAGACAGACAGACAGGGAGGGATGATGTGTCTGTCTGAGGTGTCTATACAGAGGCAGGGTGTGTACCCTACTTAATATACTGTATATGCCGCAGATGATAATGCTGCAAGGTGGCCCTCTCTTCAAAAAGTTATAATGGATGCAATGCAAATGGAGTCCCAAATTTATTTTATTGGAAGGGACTTCAACTGTATTTTCTCAAATGCCTTAGACAGGCACAGAGGCCAAGGGGGAGGCTGTCAAGCAGGAAAATGCTTTACTAGTATGGTGGGAGAAATGGGTCTTATGGATGTCAGATGTTTTGTGCACCGCTTAGACCAGGATTAAATGTTTCACTCAGCCAGACATTGCTCCTATTCTAGGATAGACCACTTTTTATTACTGTCTTAGTGAATGCATGAGGTGCAGCCATGCGCTATAAAAAACATCACTGACTCGGACCATGCCCCAATAGTGTTCAAGTTACAGACAACACCATTGCAATGTCATTTGAGCTGATGACTCAGCGTAAGGCTGTTAAATTAGGAGAACTCTAAAACACAGATTAAACAACAGCAGTTGATACCTTGGAGGCTACAGTATGGGATAGTTTAAAGCCATACTTAAGGGGGAAATTATTAAATTCACATCTGCAAAGAAGAAAGAGCGGGTACATACTCATCCAGACCTGGGAGCTAAATTTTCGATCTCGAGGCAGAACATCAGATCACATTAAATAGAGTACTTAAAAAACAGTTGAAGGATAAAAGAAAAGAGCTCATAATGCTGCTGGAATCCCAGCTAGAAAGTTAGCTCAAATTTACACAGCAAAGCTACTATGACTGGGGGGATACAGCAGGGAGGATGTTAGCGTGGCAATTACGGCAACAATAAGCTAACAGCAGTTTTACAGCTCAGGGATGAAGGAAGTGCTTGGGGGTTATGGGTAACCCATCTAGAACTCTAGAGAAGTTTGCAGAGTTCTATAGAGCTCTCTACAAGGAGGAAAAAGCACAGGGTATTGCAGCTGTTTTTTGAGGCATTACATGTCCTACCACTTTCAGAATGAACAGTGGCAAAATTTGATGCTCCTACTACAGAGGAAGAGATCACTCTGAAAATAAAGTGGCTAAGAAATTGTAAAGCACTGGAGAGTGATGGCTTTCTAGCAGAGTGGTATAAAACTTCTGACAAGCTTTCCCCATTGCTCCAAAAGGTCTTTCACAAGTTAGGGAAGGGGAAGGGGGCATGTGCTAATGTCATGGAGATGGGTTCAAACTAGTATACTCCATAAACCAGGTAAAGACCTTCTAGAATGTGACTCCTATTAGCCCATCTCCCTTTTTGGGGGTGGATTTAAAGATTTACACGTGTATCTTTGCGGAGAGACTACAAGCTTGCGGTTACCTGTGATATGGGTGAGTGAAACTGAGCAACTCAGTTTGACCACTGGTGAAAATAGCAACCATGAAAGAATAGCGCAACATGGTTTTAGTGATGTTAAGGGAACAAGAACAGCAACAAAAGGGTAGGTCGATTGTGGGAGGGAGCAGTAGTGAAAGGGGATATAGCCGAGAGTTTGGCAAGGTGGGTTGCAGTTGGCTGTTTGGTCTGGTGGTTCTGGTGGATGCCTTCAGTGTGTAAGGTCTTGGGTTCGGAGTTCACTACAGGTGTGGTATTTTATGTTTTGATTTGTTGGTATACTTTGTATTTTTTTTTTTTTTCGTTCATGGTCATCCCATTTTCTGCTGCATGTTCCCCTCATCTGCAGGTAGCCCCCCCACTGAATAGCCCCCTCCTGAATCTTTCCCTGTACCCCAGCGGCAGGCCCCGGAGCTGATTATATTAAATTGGGGGTGTGGGGGCATTGCCCCTTGTAAAAAAATAGTTAATATTTCGAGTGGATTTATTGATGCATATCGTTGACATTTTTGGATCAGCTATAGTGCAGTCGGCGATTTGCAGTCACCGATGTTGCAATCCGTGGTCTCTCTTTGCTTATATCACATGGTACCCAAGCTTGCATATCCACAACTGCACATCCCAATCAGACTGGGTTCATTCAAGTGAGATTTATCTCAGATAATATCAGATGCCTGCTCAATATTTTCTCTGCACAATGGGCCAGTTCTGAACACCAGATGGCAATAGTAATGGATGCAGAAAAATCCGTCAGTTGGGTTAACTGGCGATTCCTAAATTATACTTCGGAGTTCTACAAATTTGGTGCTAAATTTATCCATGGTGTAGATGCCCTATATGAAGAACCAGAAGCAGTAGTAAAAGTGAAGGGTCTGCTGCTCTCTAGGTTCACCTTACATCATGGTACCAGACAGGGTGCCCTTTGTTACCCTGTTGTTTGCCTTCAGCCTGGAGCCACTGGCATCAAACATTCACCAAACACCACAAATACAAGGAGTAAAAGTTGGGACTGTAATAGGTATGCCTCTTTGCAGATGACACTAAGCTCTTCAACAGGGTAGACACTCCGGGAGGGGTGGAATAAATGAGGAGGGACCTAGGTAAACTAAAGGAATGGTCAAGAGTGTGGTAGCTAAGATTCAATGCAGAGAAGTGCAAAATCATGCATTTGAGGCACAGGAACCCAGAGAAGTCTTACATGATGGGGAGAGAGATACTGACAGCCACCAAACAGGAAAGGGATCTGGGGGGATAATCATATCAGATGACCTAAAGGTGGCCAAACATGCCAAAGCTGAGGGGAGAGCCAGTGGTATACTGGGGTGCATAGGGAGAGGCACCACCAGCAGAAGAAAGGAGGTGGTGATACCACTGTACAAATAATTGGTGAGACCTCATCTGGAATACTGCGTTCACTTCTGGAGGCCGCATTTCCATAAGGACGTAGACAGGGTACAGGCAGTTCAGAGAAGGGCCACAAAAATGGTGCAGGGCCTGCACCAAAAGTCATATGAGGAGTGACTGGAGGACCTCACTATGTACTGTATACCCTGGAGGAGAGCAGTGAGAGGGGGGGATATGATAGAGATCTTCAAATATCTCAAGGGTAAAAATAAGGTACAGGAGGGTAGCATCTTTCCAAAAAGAGATGTTCTAGAACATGGAGTCATGACATGAGACTGAAATGGGGTAGACTAAGGGGTAACGTGAGGAAGCATTTCTTCATGGAAAGGATGATGGATGCATGGAACAGCCTCCCAGTGGAGGTGGCTGGGGCTAACTTGGTAGGGGAATTCAAAAATGCATGGGATAGTCATAGGGGAACCCTAGCAATAGGAAAGAGAATAAAGCCAGAGATCAAGTAGGGTCTGTGGTTTTTGCAGCAGGTAGGGAAAATGGGCAGAATGGGTGGGCCTAGCAGTCCTTATCTGCCGTCAATGTCTATGTTTCTCTGTTTCTATGTTGCACCCCCAAACCTCAGTACCACTGCTGAAAGATCTTTTGGAGGAATTTGGGAAACTGGCTGGTTATAAAATCAACTACATGAAATCAGAGATGGTGTGGATTAGTGGAAGTTGTGTAACATAAATTAGACAATAAATCCTAATAGATCCATTTGCTTGGGCAAAAAAAAAACAACAAAAAAACAAGTCAGGTATTTAGAAGTACAGGTTGCCCCAGCACTAGCATTATTTGCTATTAACTACAAACCTCACCATAATACAATACAAAATGACATTGCGAGGTGGCACCAAATACCCTCTCCCTGATAGTGAAGGTGGACACAGTGAAGATGCATCTATTGTCATACCTGCTTTTTCTATTTCAGACTTTACCAGTACAGAAACCAGAAACCTTTTGGAAAGGCCTCCTTACAGATATCCACAGATTTGTAAGGGGGGGGGGTACCTAGGGTGAGACAATCCATTCTCATTGCCCTCAGAGAACAAGGAGGCCTAGCCATGTCCAATTTGAGGAGATACTAATTGGCAACACAAGCAGTGGGGCTTTATCCTTGTATAAAGAGGTGATTCAACTCTCAGTGAGTTACTATGCAGATGGAGGAAGACCTCCAAGTACCAGTGTGGATGCTGCCCATGGAACTATTTGGACCAGACCTCTTGTCCAAGGTCTCAAACCCCTTGGTAAAACACACTCTCCAAAACTAAATCTGAAAGATTACTCAGACTCAAGGTGACCTGGGCCCACTCAAACTAATATGCCACCACTTGGATTTACTCTCCCAGGGTAGAGCTGGGATTTAACAGATGGGCAGAGAAGAGGCTCACTTGCTTCTCACACTGTATCTTGTAGGGAAAAGTGATAAACTTTGGTACCCTAAAGCAGAAATGCCACCACAACATCTGAGACTTGTTTTGGTATAGATGCATATATCATTTTTATGTTGATTGCGCGCATCCGCAAGAAACATATTGCGGCAGCTTTCCAGAAGCAGGTTGTGGAGGCGCGGCACTGTTGTGGCCAATGCCCCCACAGCCTTTAAAGGCTTGGCTGGCTTTCCCCAATGCCATGGCATACTGCTGCTGACACTAGTTCAGCCAGCATGCCACAACTTTGAAAAGTTTCAGCCGCTGCAATCAGAGGCCGCTTCATCATTTACAGCGATCAGCCATTCGCTGCAATAAGGGAGGGACCTGTCATTGCTGGGCGGAACTTTCCAAGTATAATATTGTTTGTGAACACGGTGGCTTGCTGCCGTGTTCACAAACAATATTAAGTAATTAAGTAACACCCAGTGCCAAGGAGGTGCCCAATCCCCCTCGGCAGCATGCGCCCCCACAACAGGTTTTGTTTGCTGATGGGGGCCCGTCGGCATTATGTCTCCCCCCTTTTCATGTGCCAACGGGGGAGCCCATTCCCCATTGGCATAATGCCCCTCCACAAACACCCAGAACATTTGTGCCGAGGGGGTGCCCAATCCCCCTCGGCTTTTGTGCCCCCCTTTAGTGCCAATGGGGTGCCCGGCAGAAACGGAATGAGCGAGTGAGAGAAGGGGAGTGAGTGAGCTCAACGGAGTTCTTTCGGGACTGCTGCAAATTTCTTTGTGGGCAGAAAAAGGCACCAACAGAGGCAGGAGCCCAGTAAAAAAGGGCAACCTGCAGCGCCAAGAGAAACAGAATGAGTGAGTGAGACAGGGGAGTGAGCGACCTCAACGGAGCTCTGTCGGGACAGCTGCGGATTTCTTTGTGGGCAGAAAAAGGTGCCAACACAGGCAGGAGCCCAGTACAAAAGGGCAGTCTGCAGTGCCAGGAGGAACACAACGAGTGAGTGAGAGAGGAGGAGTGAGCGAGCTCAACGGAGCTCTATTGCGAGTGCTGCGGATTTCTGTGTTGGCAGAAAAAGGTGGCAACGCAGGCAGGAGCCCAGTACAAAAACCTAGCCTGCAGTGCCGGCAGAAGCAGAATGAGTGAGTGAGAGAGGGGGAGTGAGCAGGCTCAACAGACCTGTGTTGGGACTGCTGCAGATTTTTTGTGGGCAGAAAAAGCCACCAACAAAGGCAGGAGCCCAGTACAAAAGGGCAATCTGCAGCGCCAGGAGAAACAGAATGAGCGAGTGAGAGAGGGGGAGTGAGCCACCTCAACAGAGCTCTGTTGGGACAGGTGCAGATTTCTTAGTGGGTAGAAAAAGGTGCCAACACAGGCAGAAGCCCAGTACAAAAGAGCAGCCTGCAGTACTGGGAGAAACAGACTGAGCGAATGACAGAGGGGCATTGAGCGAGCTCAACGGACCAACACAATCAACATTTGGCATTGACAAATGCTTGTTTTAAATAGCGATGGCAATCTCACCAAAGCAGTTTGAGATAGAACATTCCTAGAGGATTTCTTTTATTGGGTAGTGATCCTTAAAGGCAAATGTAGGTATATTTCTGTAATACAACTGTAGACAAGCATTTGTCAATGCCGAATGTTTGCTTGCTGGTATTAGTATTGGAACTGCAGGAGTTAGACAGATGCAGAGTAGGAATGGCAGTGAAGTACTGAACTTCACGCCAACCCCACCTCCACCCTGCAGAGATGGACAGGCATTGGGGCATGTGTTTGGGTTGTCACCCATAATGGTCATGCCATTTCACCTCACCCTATCCTGCAGACACTGACAAGTGTTGAGGTGTGCCTTGGGGTGTTCGGCTTTACAGTCACCCCACTCCATAAGGACATACGCTGAAATGGGTACAATATAGAATGGGGTGAACTATGGGGCTGATAAGTCCAAGGCACAGGTCGATGCCTGTCAGTGGCAGCAGGGTGGGGGGTGGGGTTGGAATGGCATGAGCATTAGAGTCGGCAATCCAAAGGCACACCCCTGATGCCTGTTAGTCTGTACAGGGTGGGACGTTATGGTTAGAAACCGTAATGGCCCGGGCATGTGTTGGTATTTGCAGTACAAATTTTCATCATGGGCATTTTGTGGCCCCACCTCATGAAAGCATTTGGGACCTCTTCTCATGAACAGTGGCACTGTGATTTTGTCAATGTGTCCCGAAATTTGAGTTTCCACAGCGACTGTGCCATTGTGCATCAGATGCACGAAAACACAGATCAGGCAGGATGTGGAGAATGGCAGCTGTACCATTCATAGGGAAGTGTGAAGAGATGGCAATGTTGAAAATCTGTAGTAAACGTATTAAAAATGCTCAAACTTCCAAGCGTATGTGGAAATTGCGCAACGCATGTGCATAACAGTCATGTAGTGGAATTATTTCACCAAATTTTCAACATAGGCTTTTTGTGACCTCTGCTCATGAACACTGTCACTATGATTTTCTTAATCTGTCCCAAACATTGATTTCCCACAGAAACCATGGTATTCTCCGCCAGATGTGTAAATGCATATTTCGGGCAGGATGTGAAAAATGACAGCTGTACTGTTCATAAGGAGGTCTGGAAAAAATGCCAGTGTTGAAAATCTTGAGTGAAAATAAACAAATTTGAGAAGTTACAAGTGTGCATGGGAACTACAACATGCACGCTCGTAACATGGTCATTTTATGAACATTTGTCACCAAATTTTCAACATAGGCAGTTTAGGACCTGTGCTGATAAACAGTCACTTGATTTTACATACGAACATACATATGAACATATGAATCTGCCAGCAGAACACACCAATTGCTCTATGTAAGTCTGCCTGAGTGTGCAGCTAGCACCCTAGATTGCAGCTACCCCAGGTTCCTCCCCCTCAGTTCCTCCCCCGCTTGTCCCAGCCCTTGCCACCCTGACTCTTCCTCTTGCTTTATCACACTCCTCCTTAAAGCTATTGACTATCCTGCATGTTACCACCCCCTCTGGCAGCACATTCCAACTAGACACCACCCTCTCAGAGAAGTAGTGCCTCCTCATTTCCCTCTTGAAATGTCCCCTTTCAACCCTAGTCCATGCCCCCTCGTCTCTCTTCCACTCCTCAGTTTAAACACCCCCTTAATGCTAGGTTTATTTACCCCCTCAGGTATTTAAACACTTCAATCATATCCCCCTATTCCTACTCTCCTCCAGTGTGTACATGTTCAGCTCCTTCTCTATCCATTTAGTCAGCTTTTCCCACCTCCACTGCCATCAGCTTCCCCCCAGTCTCCCACGAGGCACTGTATCAAAGGCCTTACTGACGTCCAAGTACAGGACATGTACCGCATGGCCCCTGTCCAACTCCCTTCTCACCCAGTCACAAAACTCTATTAGGTTGGTTTGACAAGACCTTCCAGAGACAAACCCATGTTGCCGCCCATCTTGGAGGCCATTACTGTCTAGGAATGCCTCCAGCCTCTCCTTCAATATTGCCTCCATAAGCTTACCCACTATGGATGTAAGACTTACAGGCCGATAATTACCTGGCTCCTCCCTAGGTCCACTCTTGTGTATGGGCACCACATGAGCCACCCTCCGGTTCTGGGGCACACACCCCGTTTCCAGGGAGGTGTTGAACAGATCTGCCAGCAGCTCAGCCAACAGCTCCGCCATCTCCCTCAGCACCCTGGGGTGGATGCCATCGGGACTTGGTGCCTTGTCCACCCTTACTGCCCTCATCCCCTCTAGCACCCTACTTCCTGTGATCACTTTGTCCATCACCTCCACCCCCTTTCCCCACCCCCCTAGCCCATTCTGGTAGTGGGCCAGCCCTCTCCTTAGTGAAAACGGAGCAGAAGTACTCATTTAGAATTTACACTTGCTCCTCCCCTTTTTCCACCCAATCCCCTTCCCACTTTATCCTCACAATATGTTCCTTGCACTTCCTCTTTTCCTTGACATACCTAAAAAAGTCCTTTTCCCCTCCCTTTATGCCCTGTGCAGAACTTAATTGCTTGGAGGCCTTAGCTTTTTTCACCCTCCTGGCAACCTCCCTTGACCAACTCCCAAAAGCCTCCTTATCCTCTCCCTTCCTTGTTCTTCTGTACTTCTGGTATGCATCCGTCTTTGCCCTCACCCCTTGCAGCACTTCCTTGTTCAGGCAGCATGGTTTCTTGCCTCTGCTCTCCTTACTACTGGCCTTGGTGCAGGCTACTGTGGCCTCTGTTAGTCCAGTCTTTATGACTCCCCACTTTTGTTCTGCATCCATCCCCGGCCTTATATCCTGGAGTCTCCCTTGCAGTATTGCTTCCATCCCCCCAAAGTCCACCCTAATAAAGTCCATCTTAGTGCCCATGCCTCCTGTCTCCCTGCCCAGTGCGGCAACGAGCCACACTGTTTGGTGGTCGGGTCCTCCACACTTACCTCCCCATTTGCCAGTACTAGGTCCAGAGTGCTACCAAGCCTTGTAGGCCCACTTACCAGTTGCGTCAGAAGGCCATCCTGGAATGCTTCAAGGAGCACCTGCTCCCTGGTACTGCCAGTGGCTGGGGTGCTCAAGTCAAACTGTGGTAGGTTAAAATCCCCCACTATCACCACACTCCCCCTTCTACACACCCTCCTTTTCTGCTCTGCCAACTCCCCATCCAGGTCCCCGGATTGGGCTGGTGGTCTTTACACCACTCCCAGCCTCAGCTTTCTGCCCTTGGAGTCCAGGAGCTGCACCCAAAGTGCCTCTGTCCTCTCCTCTCCTCTTCTCCCTCGTCCCTTATGTATTTAATCCCTTCCATCACATAGAGTGCAACCCCCTCTTCCAACTCCCTGGTCCCTGCTGTATATCCTGTATTCTGGGATTGCCAAGCCCCAATCATGGTACTCTGTGGCCTAAGTCTCTGTCAGTGCAGCAATATCCACCCTCCCCTCTGAAAGGAGTGCCTGAAGCTTTGCAGTTTGGTTCCCCAGGCTTCTTGCGTTGAGAGAGACCACCTTCCACCTTTACCCCTCCTTCTCCTCACTCTTCTCCTCCTTGGCCTGTGTCCCTCCTCCCAGTAGACTGCACCCTTTCTCCTCCTTATTCTTACCGGGTGGTGGTGCCTTCTGTATTATACTCAGACCACTCTGCCCACCCCCTCCCAGGGATGCTACGCCTCCGCCTTTACCTATATCAAGGGGGGGTGAGCTCATTAGGCTCCCCTGTCTGGACCTTTCTACTAACCTCAGTCTTTTGGCCACTCCCCCCACTAGTTTAACTCTACCTTAGTAGAGATATACCCCTCTAATCCTGCCTTTAATACTCCCCTTCCCTTCCTGCTCAAGTGTACCCTGTCCCCCGCATACAAGTCACTGTTGTCCCAGACCCTACCCCAGTTAGTCACTAGCCCATAATTTTTGGTGTGGCACCAATCCATCAGCCACTCATTGAACTCCTCAATCCTACCCTTCCTCCCCATGCTTGCACATGGTACCGGGAGTACCTCTGAGAATGCCACCGACTCCCCGACGCCCTCACACTGCTTGGCCAACTACTCAAACCTCCCCCTCACTACTTCCACAGTCTCTCTGCCAAGTCGTTTGTACCCACATGCAACAGTAAATGATGTTTCTTCCTCCCCTTCGCTACACACTTGAGCAGTGCCTGTCCTGTCCCTCCTGTAGTCAACCTGGGGATAGCTTCAACCCAAATATGGCTGTGCCTTGCCCCCTTCCACCTCATCTCACCCCTTTCAGTATAGGATCCCCTAGGATGAGTACACCCCAGTCCCTTAGCCCCTTTCCCTTCTAATGCCCCTTCCACCACCCCAGTATTCATTCTTCCCTGCCCCCTACCCTCGCCAGCTATACGCTCTGTGACTTCTTTATCTGTACCCCCTACTTCCGCCTCACCCCTTTTCTCTTCCTTATTCCTCCCATCCCCCTTGAAACCCTTCCCAGCCTGACTACTTCCTACTGGGCTTCCCATGTCGACCTCCCCTCATCCCCTGCTGATTTCCAACCCCTCTCCTAGCCCCGCTTTTGTCGATTTAGAGCCCCATTCCTTTCTACCCTGATAGTGATGCCCCTCCCATCCTTCCCCCTTCCTGTAGCTTTCTCTCCTCCATTCACCGCTCCCCTTCCATACTAGCCCCCCTTCTACCCTTTCGTCCTCGGTATCTCTTCCTCTAGGTGTTGCCATCCCTCTCATGCCCCGCTTGTCCTCCCCCCATAGTATGTTCCTGCTCCCCTCTCTCTCCCATAGCAGAGGCTCAAATTTATTCCTAGTTGATACCCCTCCTACATCTCTTCCCCCTATCGCTTTCCCCCTCCTACTTGCTCCCCTCTGTGCCACCCCGGTCCCTCCTGACCTGCAGCCATCTGTTCTCTCTCTCCCCTGGTACTCCTTGTGGTCTCTTCCTCCCCCAACAGGAGGCCCCCCTCACCTCGGCACCCCCTCCCTTCTCCTCTCTTTTCTGCTAGTGCCTCTGATACTGGGGTTGGTTTCAGTCCCTAGTTGTTCTTCCTCCATCCCCCCTTGCCATCCCCTATTCCCCCCACAGCCAGAATGCCTACTATACTCATCTGCCCTGCCACTTAGACTCCTCTCTAACCTCCACAGTTCCTCCCTCAAACTAGCCAGTTGACTACAGACCATACATCCCCCCATCCTCCAAGCCCAGTCCAGAATCATGGTGGACCCACACCCTGTACACCCCACCACCCTTCCAAAGATGCCTGATCTATTGACATGTGGCACATGCCCCATTTTGGCCCCCATCTTATGCTGCAGGCTCTTACTCCCAGGTTCTGTACCCTACTGCAATTGTTAGGCCCCTATTTACTCAAATTCCTGCTACACCCCCAAACTAGTCCCCCTACTGGCCCCTTGCTGACCGGGGTAATTCAGTCTCAGATCTCATCCATTAGATACTGTATTACTGTAGCAATCCTAAAGCCTCTGTGTCCATTTTTCACCCCTCAGCTACCATACTTTTTGTTCTCGGCCCTCATGTAGTTTCATTAGTCCAGTTAGAAATCCTATTGCACTCCAAGTATTACTCAGCTTAGTTAGATAAATAAACAGAACAAATAAATATGTATTATTACAGCAATCATAACAGTATAGCTCAGTTAGAGAAATAAACAGAACAATTAAATCTGTATTATTCCAGCAATCCTGAAAATATCCAATCATTGCTTTGTCTCCACCCCAGAGACCCAGCTGTAATATAGGACCACAGAGGACCCTGAGCGGAAGGGTGGGCAACTCTAAGGTCCTGGCAGAGCTCCGATGAGCTCGCTCAATCCCTCTCTCTCACTCGCTCGTTCTGTTTCTTCTGGCGCTGCAGGCTGCCCTTTTGTACTGGGCTCCTGCCTGCATTGGCACCTTTTTCTGCCCACAAAGAAATCCGCAGCAGTCCTGACAGAGCTCCACTGTGCTCGCTCACTCCCCCTGTCTCACTTGCTAGTTCTGTTTCTCCCAGCACTGCAGGCTGCCCTTTTGTACTGGGCTCCTGCCTGCATTGGCACCTTTTTCTGCCCACAAAGAAATCCGCAGCAGTCCGGACAGAGCTCCACTGAGCTCGCTCACTCCTCTCTCACTCGCTTATTCCGTTTCTCCCGGCGCTGCTGGATGCCCTTTTGTACTAGGCTCCTGCCTGCATTGGTGCCTTTTCTGCCCACAAAGAAATCTGCAGCAGTCCTGACAGAGCTCAGTTGAGCTCGTTCACTCCCCCTCTCTCACTCACTCGATCTTAATCTGTCCCATACACTCATTTCCCACAGCGACCACGCTATTCTGCGCCAGAAGTGCAAAAACACATTTTGGCCAGGATGTGAAAAATGACAGCTGTACTGTTCATAAGGAGGTGTGAAAAAATGCCAGTGTTGAAAATCTGGCTTGAAAATATTAAAAATTTGTGAAGTTACAAGGGTGTGTGGAAACTGCACAATGCACACTTGTAACACAGTCATTTTATGGACTTTCGTCACCAAATTTTCAACATAGGCATTTTAGGACCTCTGCTCATGAACAGTGTCACTGCCATTTTCTCAATCTATCCCGAAAACTGATTTCCCACAGCGACCGTGCCATTCTGTGCCGGAAGTGTGAAAACACATTGTGGCCAGGATGTGTAAAATGACAGCTAGTCTGTTCATAAGGAGGTGTGGAAAAATGCCAATGTTGAAAATCTGGAGTGAAAGTATTACAAATTCACAAAGTTATGAGCGTGCGTGGAAACTGCGCAACGCATGCTCGTAAAACAGTCATTTTGTTTAGATTTTTTTCACCAGATTTACAACATAGGCTTTTTGAGAGTCCACCTCATGAGCAGTGGCACTGTTGTTTCATTAATTGGTCCTGAAAGGTGATTTCGCACAGTGACTGCAAAATCACCTTTCGGGACGGAATAACGCCATGACAGTGACTGAATTCATGAGGAAGGGTCCCAATAACCCCATGTTGAAAATTTGGTGCCAAAATTCCCCAAAATGCCCAAGATATGCACCAAAGTTGAAAAAAACCTATTTATGCCATTATACAGCTTACTGGCATTTCATCAGTTCGCGGTCGGCTTTGAAGAGTGCAGACGTGTTCCCAGTCCACCTAAGATCATCGCGCTGGCTCCAGAGGCATGGGGTGAAGGGGTGGGAAGTGGAGTGCAGAGGTGGGCGCGGGTTGGGGGAGGGGCCACCGGACTCAATGAGGGACCGCTTTCTGTTTTACAGGTTTTAAATACAGAAAAAAAAAAAGAAAACATTGCAGGATGGTTTTGTTTTTTAGGCACATTTGGCATGCTGGGTGGGCTTCCAGCATGCCACCTGAGTGTTTTTTTTTTTTGGGGGCTGTACGATGGAGTGATTGGGCACCCCAAGGGTGCCATACTGGAGTGTGGGGGGGAGTCAAGGGATTGGGCACCGCACACAGCAAATTGGGACATTATGCCGATGGGGAGTGGTCTCCCCATTGGCAAATTGAACTGGGATGGGGACTGAAGTCGATGGGGATTGAGCCCAAGAAAGACTGTTGGGGGGCGCATGATGCCAAGGGGGATTGGGCACCTCCTCAGCACACAACAAATTGGGGGGGTTACAGTATGCTGACGGGTAGTGGGCTTTCCCATCGGCAAATGTACTGGGTCGGGGGTATGTGGACGGCAAGGTACTGCCCTGCAATGATGGGTCACTCCCTCATTGTAGCGAAATGGTTAACGCTGCAATGATGAGGAATCCCCTGATTGCAGTGGCAAAAACATTTCAACTTGGTGGCACTTCTGCAGAACCAGTGTCATCAGGACACTGGGCCTGCATTGGTCCACCAGTGCCAAGCCCCCAAATACAGGCAGTGCCGCACCTCCACAACCCGCTTCTCTCCTAACCTGCTACATAATGTTTCTTGTGCATGCACACAAGCAAACATAAAAATGACACACCTCCACTTGAAAACACTTGGTAGAAATGGGAACAAGAATGTGGATTCCTGACAAGAAATGGCAACAAAGACTCTGGGGGGTGGGGTGGAAATGGATGTCAGCTGTGAAAATTTGCCTCGAAGGTTCTGGTCAGGTTTTTCCACACACTAATGGTGACAAAATGTTTTGGTAATTGTAGGAGGGATGAGTGCTGGAGGAATTGTGGGGGGGCAGGGTTCTCGCATGCAGATTTTCCAGGAGTGCCCAACCATATCTCAATACTAGGAACAAGTATACAGGGTCATCAAACAAGTATTGGGCACTAAAAACCCCTTCACTTTTTCAAATATGATTCTAAACCTCCCAGCAGTGGGCAAATTACCTGCTAAAAAAAGAAAATTGTTTATATCTGATACCGACTATGGGTTATAAAGGTATTACTGTACAATGGCTTTCAGATACCTCACTGAAATTTTCCATTTTGAAGAATAAGCTACAGGACATTAGAAGGATGAAACATAACAGCTAATGTGAATCAGAGACTGAACTATTTTTAGATATGCGGAATCCATGACACATGTATTGGACACAAGAACTTGACACAATCACTCCAGACTCATAAGGAATTTTATTGAGACCAGACTTTAACAGTGTGACAGTAAACAAACACAAGACAGGTAAATCAGTAGAGACAATTTGGACATCCTCTCACATTAACTGACATATTTGAAGTCTTGACGTTGCAACCTCTACTTCTGCAACTGGCCAGTGAGAAAAACGTGATGCACTTTTTCATGGTGTCTATTAGTTCACATGAGCAGTGTTTGGCTCCTTTGGTTTTTATTGTTTATTTGTATAGTCGAATTGACTCACTTGGTCACTATGTACTGCATGACTTTTCATACTTCTTGAATAAAGATGAGTTAAAAAACTAAATGGCAAAAGAAAATAAACATAAAAGAAATGAGTGCAACATTTTGAGCTGAAAGGGTAGCTCTTCTTCAGGTATGGGGAAAGGCTGAGAGTGAGAAAGAAAGAGGGAGAGAGAGAGAGAGAGAGAGAGAGAGAGAGAGAGAGAAAAACAACAACAGTTGTTTAAAACAGAAGTTATATGCAGTACTCCCTTTTTTAGGTGCCAACAAAAGTAACCTGTAAGCATCTCCTGTGATCATATGTGTACTTTTCTGTATTTGGAAAAGTTTCAGGTTACATTCATTGTGAGTGATTTAACTGAATGATGACAATGATAGAGCTTTTGGGTCTTGGCAGAGTGTTTCAGACCTACACAAACCTGGGTTTGAGCCCCTGTATTTCACATTTTGTCTTTCTCACTGGACTTTATATTGTACTGTATGAGTGAAATTGTTAGATGTCATTGTTGATGTCAGTGACTGGTTTCAGCAGAGCTAAGAAGCAGACTTTCATAACGTTCAGTTGTTAGTTCTATAGTGTGTTGCTGTCAGCTTAATTAGTTCTTTCTGAGACTTGTCTAAATTTGAATGCAATTTGGTGGAAAGCATTTTTGTAAGTCGGCCAATATTGTATTACTAAACTCCGCTACAGCTGTGAGTGTGTGTGTGTGTGGGGGGTTGCACTCAGTGCAGGATATGCTTTCTCAAAAGTATCAATCTGTCTGGAAACCCTCTGTTTCATCATGTGGAACAATACCACAGTGGTAGAGCACCAGAACAGTAGTTAGGTGTGGAGGCCTGGGTTCAATCCCTAGTACTGCCACACTTTTTCTTTCTTAATACAGTTTATGCTGCATTAGAGAATATGTCATTGCTGATGCCAGTGATAGGTTTCAGCAAAACTAAGAAGCAGATTTTCAGAATACTGAACTGTTAGATCTACAGTATGTTGCAGTCAACTTAATTAGTTCTGGCTGAGGCTTGTCTAGGTCTGAATGTAACTTGCTGGAAAGC
Source organism: Neoceratodus forsteri (assembly GCA_016271365.2). Lineage (NCBI taxonomy): Eukaryota > Metazoa > Chordata > Ceratodontiformes > Ceratodontidae > Neoceratodus > Neoceratodus forsteri. The sequence goes on along the minus strand of CM028131.1, from coordinate 1,543,691,763 downwards.
ATTGCTTCATGTTGGCAGAAAGAGTTCATTACTCCACTCCACTGAAGCTGTGTGTGTGTGTGTGTGTGAAAGGTGGGTCTGCTCTCAATGCAGGATATGCTTTCCCAATAGCATGTACCTGTTTAGAAACATTCTGTACCACTATATGGAATGATAGCACAGTGGCAGAACACCAGGACGATAGTTGAGAGGAAGCCTGGGTTCAATCCCTTGTACTGCACAATTTTTCCTCACCACAATGTTTGTTGTATGAGATAAATTGTTAGATGGCCTTGCTGATGTCGGTGACAGGTTTCGGCAGAGCTAAGGAGACTTTTAGATCATTGAATGTTCTACGGTATGTTGCAGTCAACTGAATTAGTTCCAGCTGATGCTTATCTAGGTTTGACTGCAACTTGGTGGGAAGCATTACTTCCAATTGGCAGATAGTTCATACTAAACTCCACTATAGCTTTGTGTGTATATGTTTGTGTGGGGTGGTGGTGTACACTCATTGCAGGAGATGCTTTCCCATAGCATGACTCTGTCTAGAAACATCCTAATACCCCATGTGGAACACAGAAACATAGAAGTTGACAGCAGATAAGGACCGCAAGGTCCATCCAGTTTGCCCATTTTTTCTACCTTATGAATGTGCCATAGGCCTTTACTGTGTCAATGGTCTATTTATTCATACTCATCCAGGTTGCACCTGAAAATAGGCACTTGGCTGTCTAGTGTGCTTACCTGGTAAACAAAACCAAATAAAATACTCATCTGTATTGCTCCCTTATGCCTATCCCATGCCTGTTTGAAGCCCTGTACTGTATTCCTATCCACCACTTCCTGAGGTAGGCCATTCCATGCATCCACCACCCTTTCCATGACAAGGAACTTCTTCACATTACCCCTTAATCGGCCTCCCTCTAATCTCATGCTGTGTCCTCTTGTCCTGCTATTTTTCTTATATATAAACATGTTAGACTCTTCCATCTTGTTGATGTCCTAAAGATGTTTGAATGTTTCGATCATATCACCTCTCTCCCTCCTTTGCTCTAGAGTATACATATTGAGCTCCACTAATATGTCCTCATATGTTTTATGATGCAGTCCCTGAACCATTTTGGTTGCCCTTCTCTTGACTGCCTCCATTTTGTTAATGTCCTTGTGCAGGTGCGACCTCCAGTACTGCACAAAGTACTCCAGATGGGGCCTAATCAGTGTCTTGTAAAGAGGGATTATTACCTCCCTCTTACAACTTGTGATACCCCTACTAATACAACCCAACATCCCTCTAGCCTTACCTACTGCTTTAGTGGTCTGCTTGTATGATTTCAGGTTATCTGTGATGATGATGCCCAAGTCTCCTTCTTCCCTTGTGATTGCCAGTAACTCCCCTCCTGATCTATAGGTAGCTTCAGGGTTTCTCTTCCCCATGTGCATGATCTTGCACATCTTTGTGTTAAACTCCAGTTGTCACTCTTCAGACCATTTTGCCAGTTTTTCCAGATCTCTTCTCATTCTGCCCACCCCATCTGGATCATCTACTCTGCTGCAGATCTTGGTGTCATCTACAAACAGGCAAACCTTACCCTTCAGTCCATCTGCAATGTCACTGATGAAGATATTGAAGAGGACTGGCCCCAGGACTGATCCTTGAGATAACCCACTTGTGACTCGCATCTTTCCTAACTGTATATCATTGACCACCACTCTGTTTTCTGCCCACCAACCAGTTTGCCACCCAGTTGACCAACTTCTGACCCACCCCAAGCCTACCCAGCTTATTAATCAATCTTCTATGTGGAACAGTATCAAAAGTTTTGCCGAAGTCAAGGTAAGTGACATCAACTGCACCCCTTGGTCCACCACTTTGGTTATCTAGTCAAAGAAATATATGAGATTAGTTTGACAGGACCTTCCTGTTGTAATGAGCTCTTGTAGGATCCTTTCTTTTGTGAAGGGATTTGTGCACACCTTCCTCCTGCCTGTGCCCATGGTGCTGAGCTGTGGGCCCTGCCCTACCTTCTCCTCAGTAAATACTGAGCAGAAGTATCTATTTAGCATATATGCTTTTCCTTGGTCCTCCTCCACACACTCCCCCTTAACCCTTTGATTTTAGCAATACCCCCTCCGGACCGTCTCCTTTCACTAATGTACCTATAGAAAGTCTTGCCCCCTTCTTTTACTGTTCATGCTAGTGTTTCCTTGGTGTGGGCCTTTGCCCACAATATCACAGTGGCAGAACACCAGGAAAATAGTTGGAGGAGGACCTGGGTTTGATTCTCAGTGCTAAACATTTTTTTCTTTCTCACTACTATTTATGTTGCTAGCATGCATGTCTGTCTAGAAATGTTTTGTCCCACTATGTGGAATGATAGCACAGTGGCAGAGCTCCAGGACAGTAATTGGAAAGAGGCCTGGGTTTGAGTCCCAATGCTGAAACGTTTTTCTTTCTCACTATAATTAAGTTGTTAACACGTGTCTCTGTCTGTAAACCTTCTGTCCCACCATGTGGAATGATAACACAGTGGCAGAGCACCAGGACAGTAGTTTGAAGTGGGCCTGGGGATGATTCCCAGTGCTGAACCGTTTCTTCTTTCTCACTATTATTTATGTTGTTAGCATGTATCTATTGTATGAGAGAAATTATTAGATGTCATTCCTGATATCAGTGATAGGGCTTGGAGTAAGTTTTTAGATCGTGGAACTGTTAATGACCCAGGAACAAAGAACATGGTTAACATAACTGTCCCACTCTATCAAGATTAATCAGGCATAAGATGGAATAAAGGAGGCTTATCAGTCATAGCTCATGGGAACTTTTTTCTTTCAAAAGATCATACTGACTCCAGAGGCCCTCGTGCAGGAACTGATCAGATTAAAAGTTCAGAGTTTGTATATTGTGTGGGGTATGCTTGTTTATTCTGTGATGTATATGTATGTGCTTGCATACATGTATGCGTCTGTATTGTGCATCATCAGTGTGTACATTATTTAGCACATATATGTGTGTGTTTCACTATACTAAAGTGACACATCCATATCCTAATATCACTCAGTACTGTTGGTACTTTGAGTTATTAAGTCAGTGGTGCCTTCTCATCCTACCTCTAGTTAAGTTTTTTCCCTATTATCTCCTTTTCTTTTTTGTTTATTGCACTTACAGTACCATCTCATTCATGTCATTCTGCATCCTTTCTGAGAACCACATTTAGGACTTTTAGTTTTAAACAATTGTTGTTTGTTCTCTCTCTCTCTCTCTCTCTCTCTCTGTCTGTCTGTCTCTCTCTGAAGTTTCCCAGTTTAAACCCAATGCATTATGCCTTTCCAACTTGAAATGTTATACTCATTTCTACTACATTTTCTTTCGCTGTATTGTTTTGATACTTTAAAGAACAAAATCCACTGAATAAGTGAGTGTAATAGTTGGCTGTGTTCTAAAGAATGCTGTCACTGCACTCAAGAGCTGCTCCTTTTTGGTACTCTCATCTAGGAGGTTTTTGACCTGGAGTCTGACACTTAAAGTTTAGCGTCACAGTTTCACCAAGTCGTTACCCATGTGGTCAAGAAACTATTGAAAGGTAAACAGATTTATCCAATAAATTGAGTTCAACCTTTTTAAAATTCTGTCTGTAGGCCCTCACTTAACTTGAGACTGGCTTTTTGTACTCGTCTCTGTGGAAAAGGACAACAGTAAATGACAAAATGAAAACTGAAATAAAATCTGAAATGCTGCCATTTGAATACCTTAGTCTGAGGTCTAAATAAGCAGTATACTGGTGCTGAACACGTGGCCAAGCCTTAGCACCAGGGACAACTGGTCACGAAATGTGCGTTAGGTTCCTTTTACTTTTCCTATGCCAACTCATCCACTTGATTTTGCTGTGAAACAGGTTATGTAAGGAAACAATAGAAGTGGAAAATTGCCTTGCTTCACATTTTCAAAAACACTTTTTGCAGGTTGACTCTACTTTCAGTCTTGGCGGCTGTGAGGGGTTAAAGGAGAACTGCTTTGAACCGGAGATGCATTATACTGTGTACAAGCTGATTTTTAAATACTTGTTTCAGCTGTGTTACTGGCTCAGTTTCTACAGGATTTTTAGTTATCCTAGTGGGTGTTTCTGCATTACATACAGGTAGTAAGTACCATCTTAGAACTGTACGATGTATTTTATGTCCTTTGCTCAACTCTTCTGTTGTTGGCACTATGCATCAATGTTCTACTGTAGAACTCTGTAGTTGAGAGGGACATTAATTACATCATACAATTCCAAAACGGTACTTAACATCAGTATGCAAATCAGAAGCACCCACTGAGCTTACTAAAAGGTCTGTATAGACTGAACAGTAACAGAATTAGAACCATTATGTAAACCTGACTTACTGGTTCAGTGCAGTTCTCCTTTAAGAGCTTTGTCCTGATTTTAAAGATGATGGGAAACAATCTGCAGTGCCTTAACGAGCATGTAAGTATGAAAATAAAAGGCTAGTAGATAGGAATTGTTAAAACGAATCTGTTATTTTACTTTTTCTTTATGAAGTATTTTACTTTTCCGATTTGCCCTTGAGATGGTTTTCTGTCTGATAGTATTACTGTAGGTATGATGATGTAAAGAGCAGGGTACGTTACCTGGAGACTGGCATTTCTAGAACTCATGTTTATTCTGTTAGGAAGGCCTTTGAGCTCGACAGCCCTTTATTGAAGGTGTCCAAGTCAGGTAGGTTACAAACAACAGCAATCAATTGTTAATAACAACCTTTTTTGCTTTATTTATCAATTTATTTATTTTATTTATTTAAAGTAACTAGAAGGGGAAGGGCGTAGATCTGTTCCAGTATAGTAGCTTATTTTTCTTGGTTTTACATGGTTTCTTGTGGATTTTACTTGGTAGAAGGTTATTTCTTTTCTTTCTTACTACTTCTAAGGGGTAGCAGGGTATTGTTTTTGTAGCTGTTGGAAATTTGAAAACTGTTTTGGTGGCTATAAGTGGGCTCATTTGTTTGATGTTTCACTGTGTAGCAGACTGCGTTTGTGGAGGCCTATTTCTTCTCATTTAAAACCTTATTTGGTGGGATATAATTGGGGCTGTTTCTTTGGCTGCAGTGCTTGGAGGGGCAGACACAGGGCTGATACACTCGGGAGAGAGTCGGGTGTAGGCCCTAATCCCACCCTCCCCCACCGCTCCCTCCCCAGAGCTCGGCTTATTTCTAGGGGAACACCTGCCCTGCAATTGGAGGAAAAGGCTTCAGGTACAGCTCATGTAGTTCTAGCCACTGGGGGTTGGGTTTAAAGGCTGGGAGAGAGGAGATTAGGGAGTTGTTTACGTCCCTTATAAGTTTACTGTGTTGTACTGCACCTAGTAACAGGTGTACCTGTTTACTGTGGGACTGTATCTAGGATTAGTGGGTGACCTGATTAGTGGGTAGGGCTGCATCTTGGACTAGTGGGGAACCTGGTGGCTCACCCAAGGAAACCTACTTGGAGGGGGATGGGACCACATGTCACCAGGGCCGGCATCTTTGGGAGGGTGGTGGGGTGCACAGGATGTGGGGCAGCCATGATGCTGGACTGGGCTTGGAAGTTCAGTGGTTGCCCAGTGTGCTACCAGCTGGCACAGGTTAGGGAGGAGGTTGAGGGGATTAGGAGACAACTGAGGAAGGGGGGAAGTATGGTTGTGGAATAGGGCAGGGGCTCTCCCAGGGGGTTGCACCAAGCACTAGGGGTGGGGGCATAGGGAAAAGAGTGCTGGAGAGTACTCTGGTGTCACATAGGGACCCTGGCAGAGGGGTCCCAAAAGAAGGATACTACCAAGGAAGCAGGCAGGTAACTGGGGACCCTCACAAAGGAGGGCCAAAGGAAGGACATTCTCAGGGAAGTAGGCAGATGGCTGGGGCTGGACAGAAGGAAGCAAGGTGGGGAGGTGGATCGTATCTTAAACTCTGTAACCACTTCACTTCTCTTCTTCTGCTTGAGGATGAGGGGGGCTGATGTAGCCATGACAGGGGCGGTTAGAGATGGAAAGGAGTAGGTGGCAGGAGGCAGGGCCAGATAGCAGGAGGAATGGGGAACTTGGAATGCAGGAAAATGGGGAGCAGGAGATCACAGCAGGGGGGGAGGAGGGGGTAGAGGGAGAAAAGCACAAGGAGAAGGACCAGTTGGGAAGAAAGGGCAAGGAGAAGGACCAGAAGTACAAGGAGGATACAGTAAAGGGAGCTGAGGGTTTAGGCCAGGGGAGCATGACAGGCAAGGAGGGGCTAAACAGAGACGGGAAGGAAGGGAGGGAGGATGAGCCATGCTAGTTTAGTAGATAGGGGGAAGGAACAATCGCGAGCAGTAATGTTGGGGGTAGCGAGGTACAGAAGGATACTCAGGAGGACAAGAGGCATAGGATTGGAGGGGAAGGGGTGGCCACGGTAAATAAGGAGGGGACGGCAGATGGCACCCAGATAGGGGGAGGAGCAAGGAGCCAGCTGGGGGAAGGGGCCGGTAGAAAGGATGAGGAACATGGAAGGGGGGAATGGAGGAAAAGGGGTGGCCAGAGTGCTCCTGTTGGGTAATTCCTTGATCAGGGGTATCAAATGGGATAGGGAGGGAGACGCCTTCCCGGTTAGAGCAAAATGCTTCCCTTGACCAACAGTGCACAGGGCCAAGCATGAGGTATATTAGCTGGCAAAGGATTGTGGAGGTTCCCTGAACATACTGGTCGACCTAGGTACCAATGACATTGAGGGAAATAGTGAGCTAGAGATACAGGCAAGGTTCAGGAAGCTTGCCAGAGTCTGTCATGACATAGGATGCACAGTTTCCTTCTCTGAAATCCTGCCAGTGCCAAGGGCTAGTGGGGAACACAAGAGGAAGATTAGGGAGATAAACCAGTGGCTCAGGTAGTGGTGTGGGGCCAGAGGGTATGGGCTGATGGGGGATTGGGAGAATACCTGGGAGGATAAGGGGCTGCATGCTAGAGATAGGCTCCATCTCAATTTGGAGGGGAGGGAAATCCTTAAGCTGAAAATAGAGAGGTTCATTGGTGAAAGGTGGGGTTTAAACTTGTGAAGGGGGAGGGATGGGAGAAAAGGCTGTCGGGGGGGTCCGATAAAGGAAGGACTCTGTTTCCACCCCCTTGGGAGCTGGAGGAATGTGGGAAAAGGCTGACTGGTAAGGTGCAGACCAGGGGAAGACGGAATCCCCATAGGAATGTGAGCAGGGGAGATGGAAGTATAGGGAAAGGGTGGAAGGCAGTCCTGCTAAATGCCAGGAGCTTGGGCAATAAAATGCCTGAGCTCCAGGCGATGCTAACTGAGGGAGAGGTGAATGTGGCAGTGGTCACTGAGACCAGAGCCACTGCAGGGCATGACTGGGACCTGAACCTGGAGGGTTAATCCATGTTCAGGAAGGACAGGGGGGAGGGAAGGGAAAGAGGGCTAGCAATAATAGTCAAAAACTACATTAGCATAGGAGGAATGGAGGAGGCGGAGGAAACAGTGGAGGCGATTTGGGTCACCTTGATAACAAGGGGTGGGGCAAGAGAGTAAAAATAGGAGTGGCGTATAGACCCCCTGCGCTGGTGTAGGAGCTGGAGGAGAGTCTGGTGGCCGACATTGGGAGACACTGCAGACTGGGCAGGGGAAGGGTGGTGGTGTTGGGGGACTTAAACATGCCAGGAACAGACTGAGAGACTATGACATCCTCAGTGGCCAGGGAACTGAGGTTGTTGGATGTCTTTCAGGACGCGTTCCTAACTCAGCAGGTGGGGGAACCGACCAGGGAGGCGTGGATACTGGACGTGATCCTGGCAGACAGTGACCAGATTGGGGGCATGGAGGTAAGGGACCCATTGGCGGGGAGTGACCATGCCACGGTCTGGTTCTGCCTGGACCTAGGAGGGGTAGAAGGCTGCACAAAGACAGAGGTAATTGACTTCAGGGGGGCGGATTTCAAGGAAATGGGAAGGATCCTTAAGGAGCATTTGAATGGGATTGGGCCAGACATGGACGCTGACAGTAGCTGGGAAATCATCAGGAGGAGGGTGCAGGATGCTACCAGCACCTGTGCAAGAGTAAGACGAAAATGCAGTAGGGCACGAAAACCCTGCTGATGGACCAGGGAGGTTCAGGAGGTGGTGAGGGGAAAGAAGGAAGGCTATAGGCATTTCAAGTGCCCAAGGAGTGAAAGGGATCAAGGGGAGTACGAGCTGATGGCCAGAAGGGCCACTAGAGTGATGAGGACAGCTAAGGCAAGGAAGGAGCAGGACCTGGCCAGGGAAATTAGGAGACAGAAGAAGGGGTTCTTTAGATACACTGGGGAAAAATGAAGGGTGAAGGGGCAGATTAGCAGGATTAAAACAGGGGAAGGATGGGCACAAGACCTGGGGGAGCAGGCTGAGGTACTAAATGAATACTTCACCTCAGTTTTCACCAAGGAAAATGGGGGGTTGCATCATACATGGGAGAAGACGGTGAAACTGAGGAGGGGGGACCCTTACCGATCGGCGGGTCTGGGGAGAGGGGGAGGCATCACTGGCAGGAGGGGGGAAGACAAAGCAGGGGAACAAGGTGGCAGAGGTGGAAATCATGGCAGAGAGAGTGAGGGAAGCCCTCAGGTCCCTTAAGATGGAGAAAGCACCGGGGCCGGATAAATTACATCCCAGAGTGCTGAAGGAACTGGCGGATGTCCTGGCGAAACCCCTGGTGGAACTTTTCAGCGTCTCTCTGAGGACAGGGTGGGTGCCCTAGAACTGGAAGGAGGTGCATATAGTGCTTATCCACAAGAGGGGATCAAGGGAGGTGGCAGAGAACTACAGACCCATCAGCCTGACATTGGCGGTGGGCAAGGTGATGGAGGGCATTGTCAAGGAGAGGCTACGGGGGGATCTGGAAAAGTCGGGGTGCCTGGATGATAGACAGCAGGGATTCATCCCGGGGAAATCGTGTCAGACAAATCTTGTGGAGTTCTATGACTGAGTGATGTTACTTGGAACCTAGGTAGACTGTGTGGGCGCCCTTCTTCTTGGACTTCAGCAAGCGCTTGACTCTGTTCCTCATGGGTCCTGTTGGATAAGCTGGGAGAAATGGGGATGGGGAACCAGATGATCAGATGGATAGGCAATTGGCTCCAGGACCGGACCCAGAGGGTCGTGGTTGGCAGGATAGTCTCATCCCCAAGGAGGGTCATTAGTGGGGTCCCTCAGGGATTGGTCCTTGGGCCCCTCTTGTTCAACACCTACATCTCTGACATAAGGAAGGGTATCAGGAGTGAGATGAGTCTCTTTGCGAATGACTCAAAACTGGGGGTGGTGGTGGATGGGGAGGAGGAGAGGGTGGCCCTGCAGGGGGACCTGGAGGCTCTGGAAAGATGGTCTAGTAAGCAGAAGCTGAGGTTCAATGCAGGGAAATGCAAGGTACTGCACCTGGGAGCCAGAAACCCAGGCCAAGTGTACACCCTGGGTGGGGGGAATGCTACAAGTCTCAATGGCTGAGAGGGACCTGGGGGTGGTGGTGGTTGTCAAGATGAACAACTCAGAGACTTGCAGGAGGGCAGCGGCCAAGGCCAACAGGTTGCTGGGATGCATCGCTAGGGGGATCACCTCCAGAAGGAGGGAAGTGATACTGCCTCTGTATAACTGGGTTCCATGTCAAATCCGAGCAAACAAAATCGCCGCGGTTGTTTTAAGCATGGTCATATCAGCGTCAGTAATTAGCGTGTTGTACAATTTCACCACTGACAATCTCAGTGTGGGTATATGATTTTGTCTTTGGTACCCTGCTGTCCTGCATGTCACCACAGTGGCAGGAGAAAAGCAATTCAAGTCAACCTCAGAACTCAAGCAGGACTGCCAAAATATTTCCCTAACTTGTTTCCTCAGCAGCGTACACCCACTCCCTGACTAAACCCAGGTATGCCACAACATGTTTTGATCAGTGCACCAACTAGACTTTCAGATAGAAGTTACTGTACTTCTGTGATCTTGGGGGGGGGGGGGGAGTCAGCAAAAAGTCATCTACTTCTCTCTGGTCATCTTTCCAAATCCAACCTGACCCATGCAGCACGAGTTTTAAAATTTAAATGTTTCAAATAGGCGACTATAAAATATGTTTCAGCTACACAGTCCGATATAGAAATACTCCAGCATGCCTCTGATGAAATAAAATAAGAAAGAGATACAATATTAAAACAGCCGGGAGTTCAGAGCACAGCAAATACCGGAGAACTGCTGACTGTATCAAATTGAATGTGTTCTGATTATTCCAGTCAGCCTGTGCTATTTTATCATATAACATATATAAGCTATTTCCAGAGAATCCAAAACCAAAAGAAAACATCTATGTTTAGGCGCTGTTGCAGTATGTGCTAAACTGTCATATACGCTGTCTTTCATTATGCGCATACCACAACGCTGAAATGCTCACACTGATTTTGATACGTGGTATTGATGTGATACCGTATAACTGCGTGATGAGGCCACACCTCAAGTACTGCATGCAGTTTTGGAGGCCACATTTAAAGAGGGACATTGAACTCCTGGAAAGGGTCCAGAGGATGGCAACCAAAATGATTTGGGGCTTGCGGGACAGGACCTATGGGGAGAGGCTCAAAGAGCTAAATATGTACACATTGGAAGACAGAAGGAACCGGAGGGACATGATAGAGGTCTTCAGGTACATGAAGGGGGTAAATAGGGGAGGAGCAGTCAGGGTACTCCAAGGGAAGGAGGGGGAGCAACTAGAGGGCATGGGTGGAAGCTGGAGGGGGAGATTCAGGGGAGAAAGGAGGAGGTGCTCACTCACTGAGAGGGTGGTGGAGCCATGGAATGCACTGCCCAGGGGCTGGTGGAGGTAGAGATGGTGGAGGGGTTCAAGAGGGGGTGGGACAAGTACAGGGGAAGGGTTCTGGAAGCAAAGTCCAGTGCAGCGAGAATATCTGGGACTGGGAAGGGAGAAGCCAGAGAGGGTGAAGGGGGGAAGCAAGGTCAGCTCCCAGGGTGGGGGCTGACCAAACGAGCAGACACGAAAGACCGTTAGGCCTATTCTGCTGGCATTTTAGTATGTTAGTATATTAGTATGTTAGTAAAACATATATTACCAAGTAAACAAACATAGCTCAGGAGGTTTATTTCCCATTGTGACCTGAGGGAAGGGAGGGAGGGAGTAGGGAGGTCACAGGGAAGATTACATCCACACACACAATTCTTAAATACAGATACAGTACAACAACAAAATAGTACAATGTGTAGCAAGGCCCACAGTTTGACTGCAGGGTAAATTACAACATAAAGGATAATGTATGGTCATCGATGGGCAACAGCGCTGTGTTCACTTCGAGTGGCTCATGACAATGTAGTTAACCTTGAGAGTGAAGCTCGAGACGTTTACTGTTGTCATGACAACCATGAGAAGTTAACTCAGTGCTAGTTGTTCACTGATGACCATGCATTGTTTTTTATAGTGTATGGTCATCCGTGAACATGCTGGAGCACTTCTTACACGATAAGGGCAGATCAAGTGGGGTGGGGGGATGACACTTGCTCCCACATTTTTACCCATCATGGACTTTGCCCTCTTACTTGGCCAGATCTAAAAGAGATCCTCAACAAGATCTGTCAGGAATGTTTTTTTTAAGTCAGAAGCAATAGTTGAATAAACTCTATAAAGATAAACAGATTTTCCTGTCAAACATTTAAATCAACTTTTAACATTAAGAAGTCGGTGGTGGATGTCATTGGGTGACAGCTAGCAGGAGGCTTGGCAAGCTGTCTCAGGGTTTCTCATCGCACACTGTCAGCTCCTCAGCACTGGGGGAAAAGGACCCAAGAGAAAAAAAAGGTTACTTACTCAAAATCTGCTACCAGCTGAATCGGATGGGGAAGGTATTTTTAGGTCTGCCTCCATTTTAATTGTCCTGTGGTTTTGTTGGTCTGCTACGAATGCCTTAGGATCGCTAGCACCTGGTTTGATAACAATGCTGCTGACATTACGATCACTTGTTTTTTTTTGACCAACTGTCACAACTGTCCGAACTGGTCATGAAAAAAAAAAATGAGTGATCACCGCAGATGTCAGGGCAACCAGACAACGGGGGCATTCCAAGCTGTTGTACCATCGATGTGACGTATCCGGGAAGGTACAACTATTTGACGTCACATCAATGGTACAACAGCTCTGAGAAGTGATCGAACTTGGCGCACAGTAACACTCTAGCATACACCATAAAGTACAATGCAGGCAGTCTGAGATTCTGTAACAGAGACAACATTATTTGGGAGCAAGTAAGTGTAGTTACATCAGGGCCCTCTGATTACAGGCTAAAGTACATACTCAGCTTAGTGCAGGCAAGCCTGAGATACAGTAACGGAGGTGACATCATTTGGAAGCAGTGGGATTGTGTGCAGGGTAGGTAGGGCATGACACTGAAAGGGTGTGGTGTGCCTTGATTAGCCTCTTGCCCAAGTAGTTGGTAGAAAATGTGGTGCGTCTGGCAGGGAGACTGTTCATCCCCTTTCCTCATAAGTGACTGATCTTACAGCAGGTGGTTGGCTTGTCTTGGTCAGTTGTGATGTCACAGACAGTGATTATTAAGAATGTTCTCCTGGTCCACAGATAAGAGGGTCCAAAGGTAAGATCCAGGGGCATCATCAGTAGGGTGGTGGATACTAGTCCATTTGCAGAGGAGGGAGTCCTGAAGGAACAAGTAAATCTGAAAGTGAACAAGTCAATGGGACCAGATGGGATACATCCAAGGATAATGAGGGATCTCATAGAGGTGCTGGCTGCACCTCTGGCAGTCCCATTTAACCACTCACTGGAAATGGGGGTGACCCCAGAGGACTGGAGGAGGGCAGATGTAGTCCCACTTCACAAAAGTGGTAGTGAAGAGGAAGCTGGAAATTACAGGCCAGTTAGCTTGACATCGGTGGTGAGGAAATTAATGGAATCACTGCTGAAGGAAAGGATTGTGAAATATTTTGAATCCAGTGACTTACAAGATCCGAAGCAGCGTGGATTCACAAGGAGGAGGTCATGTCAAACAAATTTGGTAGATTTCTTTGACTGGGTGACCGGGGAAGTAGATGAGGGTGGAGCAGTGGATGTAGCGTGCCTAGATTTCAGTAAGGCTTTCAACACCATTTCTCATAGGAGATCTATAAATAAGCTGTGCAGCCTAGGAGTGCGTCCAAAGGTGGTAAACTGGGTGAAAATTTGGTTGGGGGATAGGAGACAGAGGGTAGTGGTAAACAAAGTTCACTCCAAGGAAGGGAGGGTGACCAGCGGGATGCCACAAGGATCAGTACCGGGACCGGTCTGCTTTAATGTCTTTATTAGCGACATTGCAGAGGGACTAGAAGGGAAGGTATGTCTTTTTACAAACACTAAGATCTGTAATAGGGTAGACACTCTGGGTGTGTGTGTGTGTGTGTGTGTGTGGAAAAATGAGGCAGGATCTAGGAAAACTTGAGGAGTGATCAAGAGTGTGGCAACTGAATTTCAACGTGAAACAGTGCAACACCTTCCACTGGGGGTGCAGAAACAAAGAGGCAGAGTATAAAATGGAGAGGGGGGGAGTGGTACTGGTGACCACCAAACAGGAAAAAGACTTAGGGGTAACAATATCTGATGATCTAAAGGTGGCCAAACAGTGTGACCAAGCAGTGGGAAGAGCCAGTAGGATCCTGGGGTGCATAGGGCCGGGTATTACCAGTAGAAAGAGGGAGGTGGTAATACTGCTGTATAGATCACTGGTGAAACCTCACCTAGAGTATTGTGTCCAGTTCTGGAGACCACGTCTCAGGAAGGACATATACAGAGTAGAGGTAGTTCAGAGGAGAGCAACTAAAATGGTGAAGGGTCTGTATCAAAAGTCCTATGAGGGGAGACTGAAGGACCTCAGTATGTACACCCTGGGGGAGAGGAGAGAGAGAGAGAGAGAGAGGATATGACAGAGACTTTCAAATACCTGACAGGTATAAATAAAGTTCAAGAAGAAAGCCTTTTTCAGAGCAAAAGATGTTTAAAAACTAGGGGCCATGCTATGAAACTGGAGGGGGGGGGATAGACTCGGGGGAGACTTAAGGCAGTATAGCGCAGTGGTTTAAGGCTCTGAGCTGCAAATCTGGAGACCTGGGTTTGAATCCCACAGCCCCCACTTGCATACTGTGTGACCCTGAGCAAGTCACTTAACTTCCCTGTGCTCCCAGGTTGCACCTGTAAAAAAGCTTTCAGCTTAGTGTGTCTCACCTGGTTAAATAATTGAAAAAAAAAGATGTAAGAAAGGACTTCTTCACAGAAAGAGTGGTAGATACCTGGAACAGCCTCCCAGAGGAAGTGGTAAGGGCAAAAACTGTAATGGGATTCAAGAAGGCATTGGATAGGAATAAGGGAACCTAGTGGCAGGGGAAGGGGGGTGAGGTAAAGCTGGAGATCAGGTAGAGTCTGCAGTGTTACAGTATTTAAGGAAAATAGGCAGACTGGATGGGACAAGCGGTCTCTATCTGCCATCAAATTCTGTGTTTCTATGGTGTCTTGGTAGGTCAGCATGCCTAGACTGTTCAACTTAAAGTTCTGACAGTTCTATGAATGTAATAACATATCTGCGGTACTATTGGGTCAACATGAGCACAGTACTCTTTTGTATACACTGCTGATTTATATTTCATTTCATTGGTTATCCTTGGAACAGCGACAAAATGACTTGGTCCTGTTTTTACTTGGAAGTTATTGAGGGGAACAGGGCTCAGTTGTCTAATATATTCACTGTCTCAGTGCCAATGACTCTCACCTGTAATTCTGGCCATGTATTGTTAAGTGTACCCTTCAGAAGCAGGCCCGCCACTGCAGCCATAGTGCTACTACTTGTGTTGCCCATGACCGAGGTTTGGGAGCAGATTCGGTGCTATCAGATGGCTGGCCAGAGGGAAGAGGATCAAGTGTCTGAAGGACTGCCCTCTTCCTCCTCCTCCTCCTCCTCCGGGGGGGGGGGAGAGGGATTGTGGAGCACAGCAAATGCCTGGCCCATAGCAGAAGCTGGGGAAAGGCAGTTGGGGACTGCCAGAGAGCAAGGGGGCATAGCAGATGTTGATACAGCTCACACAGGAGTGCGCAGCAAGTGTCATGACATCATTGCAATCTGTGCCGTCTGGGGGAGAAAATGGAAATGTTGGCTGGCAGGATGATGCCAGACTCCCGTAGGCTCTGCAACCATCCACCCACCTGGGCCCCATCAGCAGAAAAGGGTCCTGATCAACAGCGGGGGATAGGGAACCCTGTCAACCTGACGGGGAGGGTGACTCCTTGGGCAGATAGCTGGTGGGTAAGTCCTGGTGGACATCGGGGTAACTGAGCTGGGCTGTCCAGGGATGGGAGCCAACTGAAGGGGGAGAAAAAGAACAACAAAAAAGTACCCTTCCAGAGAACTAAATTGGGTCAATGAGCCTTTTCTTCTTTTTGTTTTTTCATATTACTTTCTTCCCTGGTAGACTCAGACACAGGCTACTCCATTCTGTCCTGTGCCACCCTTGACCAGCCACCACCACCCCCAGCATTCACCTGGAACCAAAGATCCCCATGGCTTGCCCCCACTGTGGCAGGGTCTGGAAAGAGAAGGCTGTCCTCCCCCAACCTGGACATATATTATCCATTACAGGCCTTGTAATGAATACTAACAAAACAACAATATTATACCTCGGTCTAAATCCAAAGGAAACAAACAACTAAACAGTAAGGTAAATAACAACGCTTTCCTGGAACAAATGCCTCATTACAGTGTTCTGGGAATTACCTTTGATGAAAGTATGACCTTTGTGGAACATACAGGGTCACTAATTGATAGGGTGAATAAAAGAGTGGGAGCCCTTCGAAGGACAATGAAGCGTCTAACTAAAAATAACAGGAAAAAGGTTGATGAACAACTAATATTTCCTGTATTGACTTATGGGGACTTTTTATACCGTACTGCTAATAAAACATTATTAAATAACCTAGAGAAGGCGTATAACAGAATTGTAAGATATGTTCTGTGGTGGGATCTAAGAACACACCATTGTGTGTTATTGACTTCCCTACAGTGGCTACCACTTGAAACAAAATGTGCCATGAAGTGGCAAAAGTTAATTTATAAATACCATACAGACAATCCGGAGCATTACAGAAGCAAATATCTATTTGGAGGGTGTGATCAAACAGATTTAAGACCCAAGAGATCTAGTCGAATAAATAACATTTCCATCTTAGTCATTAAAAATAAATATGGAGAAAAGATACTATGTTATCAGGCTGGAAAACATTGGAACAAACTACCCCATTCAGCACCTTCATGCCCAGTGTATAGCCAGTTTTTGCAGGGATTGGTTGTACTAAGTTCTGTCATTTGCCAATGTAACAGGCAATAACAGAACACTACTATACACTATACAGAACAGTGCATGTGTACCATTTAACTGCAGGGCTGTTCTTTCACCTCGTTGGTACTCGGAGAATTGGAGATTGTTATTGGAATCGAAGAGATTAACTATATTTAATATTTGTATTGTCATGCATGTCTAGTCATTACTCTAATTATTTGTTTTTAATGTAAAGACAACTAGTTAGTAACAGGACAGTCTTGTGAACTAGGACAACCAGCCTAAAGATTTGTTTTCCTGTACAAAAGTAAAGTTTTACTACTACTGCTACTGCATTGTGGATAGATGGTCCAGGTGGCGGCAGGGGTCAGGTGGAGTCGGGCGGGTGAAACTTCACAGAGCCCACTTCTTTTCTGTCTTCTCCCTGGTTCTCTGCTACAGGGACATGTGAGTATGCATAGAGCTGTGTGCATACCACTGAATGAGGGCCACTCTCTTCTTGACGCTCAGACACTGATGCTACTCCCAGGCCTCCAGCTGGAGACAGCCGATGGCCAAGATGGCAGACCTCCCCATCCCGGGACAGGAGAGCAGTCCTCCAGACGCGCAATCCTCTTTCCCTTGGCTGATCCCCGGTGGCCTCAGGTCACCGGTGTGGCAGGAGGTAAGGTGCCTAGTGCCTCTGCCCACTATGCCACTGGGCCAGCCCTCAGAGCCTTTTCTTATTTTTTGCTAAACTGTGGAATTCTATCTGTGGACCCTTGTTGAGTGCCACAAATTACACTTCATTTCAGTTGCACTGTAAATGTTACTTGTTACTTTATCCTCATTGTACATGCTTTCTCAGTTATTACCATTTTATTATGTATGTATATATATCTTATTTGTTTTTATGTACACCCAGGTCCCCCTTGAAAATAGCAGTATGAGCTGCTTTTTCAAAAGGATCCACCTACAATGTGCCGACTATTTTCAAAGCAGAAATGCATCTAAACCTGTTAAGTGGGGCACAGAGATAACAATTCCGCAGGGAGCATGCATTCCTGAGTGCTCCTGCTGAGCAGTCGAATTTAACATTATGGTTCTTACAGTGTATAGTGGAACGTTGTTGTTCACTGAAATCTAATACCCTCAAAATGTTGTTCTGCTGCACTAGTGACATATGTAGTGCAGCAGAACCAAAAAGTGACATCCTCAGGACAGCAGAACAGCAGTGCGGATGTCACACATGGTGTCCTTGAGCAGCAATCTGACAGTTAGTCTTATTTTAAAAAGAAAGCTGTAGTATTTTTTTTTTTTTGAGGCAACGACATTCCACTATACACTATACAGAACAGTGCATGCGTACCATTTAACAGCAGGGCTGTTCTTTCACTTTGTTGGTACTATGATGACTGATTACCTCTCGAGCTGCACTCTCGAGGTAATCTGTCATCATAGTACCAACTCAGTGGAAAAATAGCCCAGTTGTTAACTGGTACTCATGCACTATCCTATATATTTAAGCAGTAAGGCACGACAAGGTGTGTGTTATCGTGTAATAACGTCACTCTTGGGATGGGTTGAAGCACAAGGTGAAGCCGAGTGCTTCCACCGCCCCAGGAGTGACGTTATTACACGATAACACACACCTTGGACTGCCTTATTGCAATTATACAATGGCTCGATGTTATAGAAAACAAAAGATAAAAATAGAAATGTTTTAGTAGATTTTTAGTGAGGCAGTATATCTTTGTTTCTGAAAAAAAATAAAAGGATCCTAATAATCATCCAAAAAATCAATACAGTGTGTTATTGTGTAATAACATCACTGTCTCAGGCACACATTGACCAATCAGAGTCCAGGAAATTTTCTTGCCATTGTATAATATAATTTAGATGTTTCAAGTTAGAAAGATATTCACTGGGCAGAACTTGAGCTTCTGCATCGATACCAACAGCATTATCGATGGGATGCCCCAGGAACACAACCAAAACTGACACGACTGAAATGGGACCATCACAGCCACCTGCCTCATGCCCTCACATGCAGGCGAACCAAGAGGAGCCGCAGTTACACTGAACAGTCCACAAAAGGTGGTTACTGATCTGACTAATTCAATCCACTGCATGGACCAGAAGCTGGGCAGCTATGTAAATCGGCTGATGACTGTTGAAACTAAATTTGAGAGCATCGTGTGAAAAGCAGATGACTCTGAGAAAGCAGTGGCTAAAGCCTTGGTGGTAGTGGCAGCTGTTGTAAAAGGACATTCTTTTTTTAAAAACACTGTCCAAACACCACTGCACTCTGGGAAATTAGCGAGTCCACAAGAATTATAACTTTGAAATCTTTATTGCACAAAAACAAATGAAAAAGTAGTCAAGCGTGCCTGCTTACAAGCACAGGAAGTGAGCCCTCTTGTAAGGAGGCATGCTTGACAACTTTTCTATTTCCCAGAGTGCAGTGGTGTTTGGACAGTGTTTGGTAATACCAGGGTAGCCACTCCTTCTGATTGCACCCTACCAACTTTTCTGGGTGCAACCAGTGAAGATTGCCTACAGTCTTTTCAAAAACAGGCTGGAGCAAGTGGAGAACACTGAGATCCTGTAATGTCAGACTCTTGGGTCTCCCTGAAGGCACAGAAGGGAAGACCTAAGGGAATAGCTAGAGAAACGGTTGCCAGAAGCGATGGGCCTGGGACATGCAATCCTGATCATTTACTGTACTCATGATGCACGGGACCAGATCCTGAAAGCAAAGGAGTCCTTCATGGAAACTGTGGAGGAACAGCATTTATTGTTTTTTCCTGACTATTCCAATGCCACCAGGCAGAGGCAGCAGGCATTTGAAGGGCTCACTTCGAAACTTCGAGAGATTCACATCAGCTATGGGCTAGGGTTCCTTGTGAGACTGCAATTTGCACTTAACAACATGCAGTACTCATTCACAGATCCTCATGCTGCAGGGATCCTTCTGCATCAACATTTGGCCATGCACCCTTAGGAAGTAGTCGAGTCGATATCTGATGGAGAAGAACAGTGAACTATAAATCTCTTTTCTTGTACCCGAGGCTGAGCTGTAAGTAGAGAAGTGCGAAGTTGCAAAAATTCGCTCCACATAAAATGTTGTGTATTGTTATGGTTCTGCCAAGTTTTTCACAGTTTGAAGTTGCACTTTGTATACTATTGGCAGTTTTGTAAAATTTCAAATTTGAAAACTTCGACTCATGTTAATTTAATAATGGAAGTATCCCAGATCCACAAAGCTGAAACGTTGCCGTCAAAGTTTAGCATAATATGCAAAGTTTGCAATGTACCATGGGATAGGAGGCACAGCTAGTTTGGTCATTCTCTGAGTGTAGTGTGTTGGAGAGAGACTTAAAGAGCAGAGCTTGTGCTTCTTGTAGCCAGCCTAGAGTTAAAATCTAAACATACCGTAGCATTATATAAAAGAGCATTTTGGTGGTCAGACTTCTTCAGAACTGTGTTTGTTAGTGCCCTGTGCACACACGGTACTTGTTTGTGTTGATTTTCTCCTGTATTCTTTACTAGAGGTATTTAGTTTTGTTTTAACAGAGAAGTAATGGTTTGGTGGCTTGTGTGGGGGAGGGTAGGAGCAATTTAGAAGTCACACTTGTGTTCAGTAAAAAATCACTGGCCCAGTGCCCTGTATTTTCTTAAGAAAAAAATCACTTTTCTGACTGTGCTTTAATGAGAGTGATTGTTGTTTATGTCCCTGTTGGCACATGTGTTTTAAGAAAAAAAATCACTGTCCTCCTGATTGCGATTTACTAACATACTAAAATGCCAGCAGAATAGGCCTAACGGTCTTTTGAGTCTGCTCGATTGGTCAGCCTCCACCCTGAGTGCTGACCTTGCTGCCCCCCTCGCCTTCTCTGGCTTCTCCCTTCCCAGTTCCGGATATTCTTGCTGCACTGGATTTTGCTTCCAGAACCCTTCCCCTGTACCTGTCCCACCCCTTGAACCCTCCACCATCTCTGCCTCCACCAGCCCCTAGGCAGTGCATTCCATAGCTTCACCACCTCTCAGTGAAGCAGCACCTCCTCCTTTCTCCCCTTAATCTTCCCCTCCAGCTTCCACCCATGCCCCTAGTGGCCCCTCCTCCTCCTTCGATGCACCCTGACTGTTCCTCCCCATTTACCCCTTCATGTACCTGAAGACCTCTATCATGTCTCCCCGGTCCCTTTCTCTTCCAATGTGTACATATTTAGCTCTTTGAGCCTCTCCTCATGGTCCTGCCCCCAAGTCCCAAATCATTTTGGTTGCACTCCTCTGGACCCTCTCCAGGAGTTTAATGTCCCTCTTTAAATGTGGCCTCCAAAACTGCATGCAGTACTCAAGGTGTGGCCTCACCAAGCAGTTATACAGAGGGAGATTTAACCAGTGATTGTTGTGTCCCTGTCGGCACACCTGCCGTAGGAAGAAAAATCACTGTCCTCCTGACTGTGATTTAACCAGAATGATTGTTGTGTCCCTGTCAGCACACCTGCCTTAATTAGAACAAAAATTCACTGTCCTCCTGACCGCAGTTTAATTAGACTGACTGTTGTTTGTGTCCCTGTCAGCACACGTGTTTTAGGAAAAGAAAATCACTGTCCTCCTGACTGCGATTTAACCAATGATTGTTGTGTCCCTGTTGGCACACCTGCATTAGGAAAAAAAATCACTGTCTTCCTGACTGCGATTTAACCAGTGATTGTTGTGTCCCTGTTGGCACACCTGCATTAGGAAAAAAAATCACTGTCCTCCTGACTGCAATTTAACCAGTGATTGTTGTGTCCCTGTTGGCACACCTGACTTAAGGAAAAAAATCACTGTCTCACTCCTGACTGCACTTTCACATGTGTAACTTACTGTTGAGTACCCATACGTAGTAAAGCACCGAATTATGACTGGAAAGAAAAGGAAAACTAAAGAGAGAGGCTGTGGAGCACCTACAAAGAACATTTCTCAATTTGTTGTCCCTAAAAGTGGTGCATGTACCAAGAAGGGGTCGGTGGGAGCAGAGGGACAATATTCAGATGACTCTGTGGCAGGCAGTAGCAGTAGTAGCACAGACATATTTTGCAGTAGTGGTGGCTTTTCTGCCTCTAAGTTTTTCTCTGCCAAATCTGTGGCAGACATGTTAATTGATGTGTCAAGTGACACAATGACAGGAAGCAGCAGCACCACTAAACAACCAGGTATGGGCATGGAGGTGGTTGGTGTTGATGAAGTGCACTTGGAAACTGGTGCTGTTGTTGATGCTGGCTTGGAGCCTGATAATGTGTGTCCAGTGGGTGAGGGTGATGTGGGACACGTCGAGCAACATGATGACACTGGTCATGAAGAGGAGGTGCGTGTCACGGAGCCTGTTGCTATTGAGGAGGACAGATCTGCGGAGGATGAGGAGAATGCCATTTTTTTTGCTGCAGATGATGACGATGATGTGTCGGACTCAGATCCCTTATGGGAGCCTGAAAAGAAAAGGTCAAAGCAGGGAGTTAAGGATGCAGAAGGTGTGTTTCCTGTTGCCTTCACTACTTCAACCACCAAGGACCCCTCAGGACTGTTTCTTCTGTTCATCAATTTCTCCAGTCATCTCAAACCATTACAAAGACCAAACTTTCTCCTTTGCTATCCCAGTCATCTTGGTACCAAATAAAAACAAGGCCAAATAAATCCCTAGTGTGGGATTCTTATGTACTGGACCCATTTGACGAGACAGTGGCAGTTTGCCAACTGTGTCACACAAGAGTAAGCAGAGGTAAGAAGGGTAGTCACCTTGGCACGAGTGGGCAACATACACACCTTAAAAAC
Organism: Neoceratodus forsteri; assembly: GCA_016271365.2. NCBI lineage: Eukaryota > Metazoa > Chordata > Ceratodontiformes > Ceratodontidae > Neoceratodus > Neoceratodus forsteri. Next base: position 1,543,669,651 of record CM028131.1, on the reverse strand, counting down.
AGGCACCCATTATGATAGTGTCAACACCAGAAGGCAGACAGCACCGGTGGTTCCGGTCCAACAAAATCATCAGGCAATGTAAGCCAAAAAACACGGTAGTACATAAGGGAGATGGAGGTGCAGGTGAGGAGGAGAACATCTATGTGGTGTTAGAGGATGCGGATGATTCTGGAAGTGGGCCAAGTAGTGGTCCTAGCAGCAGGACTACCACCTCGAGTCCAGGTATGATAGGTACCCCAGTAATGAAAAACAAAAAAGGCACTGAGGTTGATCATGCAGTGCTTCAGAGTAACATTGGCAATCCCCAATTAAGGAGCACCACAATAATGCCACCACATCGAGCTAAGCTGTTTGGCACACCAGGTCCATTGCCAGTATCAAGAAAAGTTCAGCCTATGTTGCATTCAATCTTGGAGCGTCAAACTAAATTCCCTCCTAATCATGCTACAGTATCAGAGATGAATGCAGCAGCTGCAGAAATGCTCACTCTGGCTTTGTTGCCATTCTCCTTTGTAGAGAATGTTGGATTTAGGCAGTTCGTGGCCTGTGCCTTGCCGAAATGGCATGTACCATCATGCACATACTTTTCCAAGCATGCCAGTAATGTCTCTGACATAGTACGTCACGCCCTGCAGCATTCCTCGGCACAGTATGTACATCTGAGCATGGACATGTGGACCAGTGGGAAAACAGCTGGTAGCTCTTACCTGTGTATTACAGCACACTGGGCACAGGTACCTGGGGTAGTGTCTGGTTGGGGGTGAGGCAATAATTGCTCTAAGACAAACTGTGGTGGTAGCAACATGCCTGGTGTTCAGTAGCATGCGACTCTGACCATGAAGAGTATCCCCGGGTCACAAACTGGAGAAAAGATGATTGATGTGTTACTCACAGAGGTCGATGAGTGGCTCCACCCCTATGCACTGAAAGCTGGCTTCATCGCCAGTGACAATGGATCCAATGTGCGGAAATGCATCAGTGATGGTGGATTTTTTAAGGTGCCATGCCTGGCACACTGCCTTAACCTTGTTGTGCAGGTTTTTATCAACCATCCAGATATCGAATAAATGTTGATGCATCTGTGCCCACTTTGCACGTTCAGCAAAAGCATGTGACCAGCTACGTGTTCTGCAGGTACTGAACAATCTGCCTCAGCATCGTCTCAAACTTGACGTTGTCACCAGATGGAGCTCCACTTTGTACACTGTGGTGCGTCTATACAAGCAGCACAAGGTAATGTCTGAGTATCTGCTACTCCATGCAAGCCGTGACAGCAGTAGGGTAATTCATGTGTCTCACAACTGAGCAGTGGTGCCAAATGGTTGGGCTCATCTTGATTCCAAGGCCCTTCGATCACGCAACACAGGCAGTGAGTGGGGACACTGCTGCATCAGTGAGTCCATCCCTCTGCTACATGTGCTGAGGCAGACACTGCTGAATGTGCAGCAGCAGCTGGAGGCAGGTGGTGACAGAGCAAGTTCCTCATTGATGCAACACATGCTGTCCACATTAGACTCCCAACACCCACATAAGCAATATTCTGCAGTCTGAGGAGTTTGGGATTGCCACACTACTTAACTCACATTATAAATGTGGACTTGCAGCCATAATACAAGGTAGGCATCAGGAGGTGGAGAGACTGACAGAAATTGTCACTCAGAGGGTAAGTGGTGCACCGTTGCAACTACGGGCACAGGGGGGAAACCCACAAGAGGGTACTGCACATCAAGCCAGTGTTCCTGCCACCTACTCATTCTCATCATCACGGGGTGTAAAACTTCACCAAAACCATGCCACTTAAAGGAACCTATGCTGAATCCCACTTGAGTTGCCCTGAATCAGGTGGGAGTCGCAGGCATGGAGGAAACTGAGGAGGAGGAGGCGGAGGATGACCACGCTGCACGTCTTTGAGTAGCAAATCGCATGGTAGATGCGTATTTGGTGGATATAAAGAACCTCGCCATTGCAGATGACCCACTGCTATACTGGGGCACTAAGGTCAATGACTGACCAGCACTGACAGTGGTTGCCCTGAAATATCTGAGCTGCTCGTCCTTGAGTGTCAGCATTGAGCGGGTGTTCAGTTCAGCGGGCGCCATTGTGCATGACAGGTGCACTAATCCCTCTCCCAAAAATGTTGGCATGCTGACATTTATTAAAATGTATCAGGCTCACATTCCAACGAGAAGAGTAATGTCTCTTGTCACACCACCACTTGACAGTGATGATGATGAGGAAAGTGCTGTTGGCAGACTGGGATGTACCTCATCATTGTCTCGCAGCATTGAAGTGGATGAAGCAGTGATGGAGAGAGAGTTCCCCTATGGTAACAATTCTAGTCTTGAAGACTGTGTGGGATGCTTCATGGACAACATGGAAGACTAACAAACTCTCCCATTTATTTTCTCCTTCTCCCTCCCCACCTGTCCCAAATGTAATCCTGGATGTCAAATTAATAACAATTATAGCGTTCACATTCATTGCTCTGATATAAATCCACAACTATTAATTAGTGCTGCTTTTTAATTGTGTCAAATGGAGCACCTGTAAACAATGCACTATGCCACTTACATTGAACACCCACTATAACCAGAAAGACACACCGCAGCTGTGCAGCAGTGCAGCAGTGACTTCAACATCTCAACCTTCTCCTCCTCCTCGTATCATCTCATGGGTGTAGTCGCCTTGGATCCTCCAACATAGGCAGAAACAGCATGGGACAGCACTTCCACCACCACAGTGGTAGCTACTAGTGTAGCGCTTCATCAGGATAATGAATTTAAAATAAAAGCAAGGCACAGGCTGCCCGCTCTCCCAAATGTGACAAACAGAACCGCCTCCTCTACCTCCTCTGTACTCCCTGGACTGCTTCAGCTGTGTCCTCCTCCTCCTCACAGCAAGTATGAAACAGCATTGGCCACCACTTTCACCACCGTAATGATGATGCAACAGGCTGTACACACTACCACCAATGTGATAAACAGAACCGCTCCTGTGTACTCCTCTTGCCTTTCATCTTGGTTCTCCTCACCAGAATTATCATACAGCTTGCCACAACCTTTGAATTGTTAGCCTAAGGAAGTGATGGTCCTACACTCTATATCAAGCCACTGAATGAAGCCAGCAAGACCTTGTCATGTGAAACCTCACTGCAGCAAGGACTTTCTTTATCGGCTGTGATGGCAAGACACCTGCACTGTTCTTCAGAAACTGCAGCCCTTCTATCAGCCTACCAGAGGCAGAAAATCAGCCCATGTGACTCATTGCAGCATTAACATGTTTTCATGTCAACATGCAGGTTTTGCTGGTTCCAATACACGGACACCAAAACATACACCATTGCACGGCCAGCAGTAGTACTCTGACGATAAGTATCCTTATGATTTAATGTTTTTCCTTTCCTTTCCTTTCCTTTCCTTTCCTTTCCTTTCCTTTTGTTCTCTCCTTTTTTTCTCTGTTCTCAGATGTTTGAACAGGTGATGGCATATGTTGCTTATGTATAATTACTATGATGTGGACTCCGCCAGACTCAATAATGTGTGTACATCGCAGTATGGATATTATCTACCACAATGGTAAAAGAGTTCCGTACATACCTTCACAAAAATCTTTGCTTATCTTCACAGGTGCTATCTGGACTGTAACTGGAATGAAATGGTGTGTAACGAGATCCTGCAGGCAACAAGCCATCTCCATCTTTTCAGTTCAGTCAACTCACGTATATCGCAGCGCATACACAGTCTGCAAAGTACTGTACCTGACATTATAAGAACAGAAACAGGAAATACTGAGTATTGAATCCAGCACCATTTCCAATGAAAATGCCCACACCTCCACAAAAGGAAAATGAAAAAATATTTGCCTTGAAAGGTGCGTGTGTAACCCCTAGGTGACGCTATCCCAAGGGCTACTACCCCTGCCTGCTTGGCTAGTAGCAGGTTAAGGGGCCTGAGTTCTGAAATGGGTGCCTCCACCCAGAGGTCAGGGTTGGTAGTGGTTAAGCTAACCTGGGCACAGTCCTCCGGGATACTGTAACCCCCCTCTTTCCCCTCTAGTGGCCTGAGCACTGTACAATAATCACTTTCACAATACCCCTGGTACACCACACAAGTACCCACACTGTTTGCACTTACCACCAGGGCTGGTTCCTCTGGCTTGACCCTGGGGACCCCCTGTAAAACAAGGTTATGCACAGCAAATAGCAACAGTACAGTACTTTGAGCACAAACTGGAACCACAGTCAGATTACATGCAGAAAAAGTTAGATCTGATTTATTCAGGGGACTTGAACAAGGGAGGGGCAAAATCAGGTTAATTAGCTTAAAGGTTATATCAATCAAGCAGTTATGCATGCGCTTTGAGTCCCCCCACACAGTCCACCTCTGGGTACCCAGGTGGAGAAGAGATGGGCTAGCCAGGACAGTTGCTCGGGGTTGCAGCTGGTTGGGGCCCTGTGATGGAAAACACAACATGCACAGTACACAATATTTGTAATCCAGAGCCAGAGTGCTCAGTTCAAAAGGAAACGAAACAACAAGACAATCAGATGACACACTCAGATTAAGCTGTTGTTGCAGGGAGCTACCCTGGTATTTACTCACGATACCCAAGACTGGACACAGGCTGGACGAAAATCGAGACTGCAGGTGGTTGATCTGGAATGCCAGGAGAAGCAGGGCCCACACAAGTCGCAGAGACATTGTTCCTGTTCAAGCGTGGAGCAGGGGGCTGATCCCCAGGCAGGTCTCTCGTCGTTGGCTTCTCTGTGCAGTGGGTAGTCTGGCTGGGCCAGTCTGGCAAAGTCCAGACCACATGGAGACAAGTTCGGATGCAGTCTGTTTTGGGCTGGATACAGCTTCCAGCAAGCAGAACACAGTTCACACAGTGGGGAACTAACTCACAACCCACTAGCAGCTCATAGCACATTTACATGTACGGGAATTCTACTGTACCAGGCAAAGTGCTCCCCGGTCACAATCCCAAAGTCTCTGCACACACCGGGAGCTTAGGGGTAGCTGGAACTCCTGATAGGCTGATTGCATTCAGCAAAAATATTCGGTCTTCTTCAGGTTGAGCCTGGCCCACTTCAGTAGCTTACTTTAGTCACACAAACTTGGATTTAGTCCAAAATAATTCTCTTCTCTCCCTCTCATGGAGCAGCAGCAGACATGCAGCCAAAAACTCAGCAGCTTTCACTGTTTTCACATGCGAATCCACTCAGGATTTCTGCCCAAAATTACTTCAGCTCCTTCTTCTTGAGCTTCCAGCTCAGAACTAAACTGAAAACTGCAAGCAGCCCGGGACTTCCTCAAGATCCAAAAGATTTGGTTGGCTGATTTGTCTGTCAGTCAAAGCAAGAACTCCCTATTCAGTTGCAAAAAAGGTGCAAAAACTCAAACCACAGTTCCTATAGATTTTGAAATCAGACAGCTCCTGTAGTCTGGCTACATTTTAGGTCCCACCAGAACTGATTGGTCCAATTTGCAGTCCAGGACCAAGATAGTGGAGACAAACAAAACAGTCCTTGCTACAAAGAAAGCAGGTTAGACAAACTACATTATCATTATCATTCTAAATGGTTTTCGGCAAATAGTTACATCTTTCAACAGAGCTCCATCTCATATTACTTATGCTGCAATCAAGCAACTCTTAAAGAGACAGTACACAGAGGCTATACAAGCTCTGGTAATCACATTTATACTTCTAAAATGCAGGACACCAGCCTGGCAGTGAGCATTTAGGCAAGCTCAAGGAAGACTTTTTGGGAACCCCCATTTGTAGGGGGGGTTACATGTACAATACTACTGATCAAGCTTGATGGAAGTTGGAACTCAGCATGGCCCCCTAGGTCACTCAGTCAACATCATTTGCTTGGTGAATCAAGCCCATCATTGGAAAAAATACAGGCACAAGGAATACCTGTAAGGAAGAAGAGCACAGATAGTGATTTACAAATACAATTAAGGTATCAATAATGGTACAGAAGCAAGTCCCCCTCCCCCCCCAAAAAATACTTGCCTTCGTTGTTGGCAAATGTGCATGACAACAACATCTATGTTGCAGCTGTCCAGCAGTATGATGTCATCAGCACACATAACTGAAAATAAATGAAAGAGCAGTATGAACATATTAGACTTTGAACGGTAGCAATAACCCCCTCACCTTACAATGAAAAGAAAAAAAAAAGTACTTACCTGTGCACTATGTCTACGTGTCATCATGAATCCACACAGAGCAAGAGTCCATATCTCAGGAACAGCAGCAGCAGCAGCAAAGCACCTCTCCTTAAGTTATTTCCTCCATTCTCACTGTAAACATAGCCACTTGATATTTGTGTTGGGTTACTGGGATGGGATGATCAAAGCTCAGCCTTGCATCACTATGCAATTATGTATAACTTTTCTTGAATTTTTCTAATCTTATTTTGCCCGACTTCTATGGCCAATGCAACAGCAGTATTTAACAGAAGGAAGGCATTTTTATGTTGGCTCGCACTTGCTTGCCAGCCAACATATTGCAGTAGTAGCAGATTTGGAGGAGCGGTCACTGTGGGCAAACACAGGGCATGCATCAGTAGGTGCGTCCCTCATTCCCCAATAAGACTGCTGCAGGCGCTGACACCAGCAACACGTAAACTGACCACCAGATCAAAGAAAAGGTCCGCTGCAATGAAAGCCAAGCCTGGCCATGCGCGGTGCCTTCTGGGTGAAGCAGTTCACTAACATGGCAGCATTGACTGCTGCCGCAGAATACTGACTTCAGGGTGCTCATCCCCTGTCGGCATGCCCGACCCACTTCATTTGCTGACAGGGAGCCCACTCCCCATCAGCATAATGCCTCCTCCCATTTCACGTGGGGCTGAGGGGTGCCCAATCCCCTCAGGCATCAGCCCAACAGTCTTTCTTTGCGAGCGGGTCCCAATTCCCCCCGGCTTCAGTCCTCCCTTCCTCATGACTTGGCCGACGGGAGCCCACTCCCCATCGGCATAATGTCCCCCACCACTTTTGTTGTGTGCGAGGGTGCCCAATGCCCTCGGCTCTTGTCTCCCCTGGTAGCATGTGCCAGTGGGGTGCCCAATCCCACCGGCCACGCACCCCCAAACACTCAGGTGACACGCTGAAAGCCCACCCCAGCGTGCCAAAAAACCCCATCCCGCAATGTTTTTTTTTTTTTTAAACTTGTAAATGAGAAAATGGTCCCTCGCGGTCTGTCCTGCTCCCGCCCCCAACCCGCACCCACCATCTGCGTATCCCACCTACCCACACACCCCTCACCCCATACTTACCTCCGGAGCCTGGTGCAATGATCTTCAGTGGACCGGGAACACGTCTGCACTCTTCAATGCTGTCCGTGAACTGAAGAAATGCTGGTAAGCTGTATAATGGCATAAATAGGGTTTTTTCAACTTTGGTGCATATCGCGGCCATTTTTGGAAATTTTGGCACCAAATTTTCAACATGGGGTTATTGGGACCCCTACTCATGAATTCAGTCACTGTCATGGCGTTATTCAGTCCTGAAAGGTGATTTTGTGGCCACTGCACGGACGAAATGACAGTGTCACTGTTCAAGAGTGGGAGCTCTCAAAAAGCCTGTGTTGCAAAGGCGGTGACAAAAATCCAAAAAAATGGCTGTTTTATGAGCGTTCATTGCACAATTTCCATGCATGCTCGTAACTTCATGAATTTGTAATATTTGCACTCCAGATTTTCAACATTGCCATTTTCACACACCTCCTTATGAACAGTACAGCTGTCATTTTACATATCCTGGCTGAAATGTGTTTTCCCACGTCCAGTACAGAATAGTGCAGTTGCTGTGCGAAATCAGTTTTCGGGACAGTTTGACAAAATGACAGTGACACTGTTCATGAGCAGATGTCCTAAAATGCCTATGTTGAAAATTTGGAGATGAAAGTCCATAAAATGACTGTGTTACAAGCAAGTGTTGCGCAGCTTCTACGCACCCTTGTAACTTCACAAATTTGCAATATTTTCATGCCAGATTTTCAACACTGCCATTTTTTCAAACTTCCATATGAACAGTACAGCTGTCATTTTTCACATCTTTCCCGAAATGTGTTTTCGCACCTGTGGCATACAATGGCGTGGTCGCTGTGGGAGATACTAACATACTAAAATGCCAGCAGAATAGGCCTAACGGTCTTTCGAGTCTGCTCGATTGGTCAGCCCCCACCCTGGGTGCTGACCTTGCTGCCCCCCTCGCCTTCTCTGGTTTCTCCCTTCCCAGTTCCGGATATTCTTGCTGCATTGGATTTTGCTTCCAGAACCCTTCCCATGTACCTGTCCCAGCCCCTCTTGAACCCCTCCACCATCTCTGCCTCCACCAGCCCCCTAGGCAGTGCATTCCATGGCTCCACCACCCTCTCAGTGAAGTAGCACCTCCTCCTTTCTCCCCTGAATCTTCCCCCCTCCAGCTTCCACCCATGCCCTCTAGTGGCCCCCTCCTCCTTCCTTCGAAGCACCCTGACTGTTCCTCCCCTATTTACCCTCTTCATGTACTTAAAGACCTCTATCATGTCCCCCCGGTCCCTTCTCTCTTCCAATGTGTACATATTTAGCTCTTTGAGCCTCTCCTCATAGGTCCTGTCCCCAAGCCTCAAATCATTTTGGTTGCCCTCCTCTGGACCCTCTCCAGGAGTTTAATGTCCCTCTTTAAGTGTGGCCTCCAAAACTGCATGCAGTACTCAAGGTGTGGCCTCACCAATCAGTTATACAGAGGGAGCATCACTTCCCTCCTTCTGGAGGTGATCCCCCTAGCGATGCATCCCAGCATCCTGTTGGCCTTGGCTGCTGCCCTCCTACAAGTCTCCGAGTTGTTCATTTTGACATCCACCACCACCCCCAGGTCCCTCTCAGCCATCGAGACTTGTAGCATTCCCCAGGGTGTACATTTGGCCCGGGTTTCTGGCCCCCAGGTGGAGTACCTTGCATTTCCCTGCATTGAACCTCAGCTTCCACTTTCTAGACCATCTTTCCAGAGACTCCAGGTCCCCTGTTGGGACAGATTAACAAGATCACAGTGCCACTGTTCATGAGGGGGGTATCCCAAAATGCCTATGTTGAAAACATGGTTTACAAAACCCCAAAAATAATTAGGTTATGGATGTGCGTCGAGCAGTTTCTATGCATGCTCATGACTTCACCAATTTTTCATATTTTCTCTCCAGATTTTCAACGTTGCCATTTTTTTACACCTCCTCATGAACAATGCAGTTGTAATTTTTCACATCCTGCCCAAAATGTGTTTACATACCTGTGACACCAAATGGCACAGTTGCAGTGCAAAATCTCTATTCGGCTAACAAACTGATACCGCCGCTCTTTATGAGGTCGGGTCACAAAAAGCCCATGTTGATAATTTGGAGTGAAAATACCAACACACGCCTACGGCGTTAGGGTTTCCAACTGTTACACCCCACCCAGCAGAGACTGTCAGGCATCAGGGGTGTGACTTGGGATCATCAGCTGTAATACTCCTGCCATTCCACCCCACACCCACCCTGCAGCCACTGACAGGCATCGAGGTGTGCCTTGGAGTGTTCAGCCACAAAGTTCACCACATTCTCCTATACTGCACCCACCTCAGTGTATTTTCTTATGGAATGGGGTAAGTATAACACCCAAGGACCCCAAAGCACACCACGACACTTGTCTATAGGGTAGGGTGAGATAAACTGGCATGAGCGTTATAGCTGATGACCCAAAGGCACACCCCAACACCTTTCAGTCTCTACAGGGTGGGTGTGGGATTGGCATCAGTTCAATACTTCACTGCCACTCTTGTTATGCATCTCTAACTCCTGCACTACCAATGCCAATACCAGCGAGACAACATTCGGCATTGACAAATGCTTATTCTATCCTGGGACACAACTTTCCATTTCTTGTACAGTGGTGGTGGTGGTGGTGGTGGAGTGGCAGGTCCAAAAATGCTTGCTACCATAAATATATTTAAGTTCTCTTGCAAGTTTCACATGTGGTTTGCACTGTGTGCATCAACAGTATTTGACAAAAGGGAAGCATTCTCTCTGTGGAGACACAACTTGACATTTCTGGTACAGTGGTGGTGGTGACGGTGGCAGGTGGTGGGGTGGCAGCAGGCACAAAAATGCTTAGTACCATAATTATATTTATCTTCTCTTGCAATTTCCTATTCTGGTTTTCAATGCCATGTCTGGTGTGTTCAGGAATGCAGTTTGTCTCTGGGGACACAACTTGACATTTCTGGCACAATGGTGGTGGCGGTGTTGGCTGGTGGTGGGGTGGCACCAGGACCAAAAATGCTTAGTACCATAATTATGTTTAAGTTCCCTTGCAAGTTTCACATGTGGTTTGCACCGCCTTCTCAGGTGTGTGTGGCAACAGTGTTTGACAGAAGGGAAGCATTCTCTCTCTGGGTACACAACTTGACATGCTTAAAACAGATTTACGTTGAACTTCTCAGGAGAATACCTCATGTTTGTGTTATGGCTTTGCACTTCTTTGGGTGGTTGGTGGTTGCACACAACTACCAGTCACTCACCATCACATAGCATTGGGAAACTATTTAATGTGGCAAATACTTGACATTTGTGGATAGTAGGAGTACACGTGAATCAGTAACAAAAACAAAGTCAGGAAAGCGATTCATGTGTAGTGAACATAACAGGACAGGGCATGGTCATCAGGGCAAGGGGAATGAAGAAGTCTACATGAGGGATAAATTCAGCGAGTGAACAAGGGAAAGGATGGAATGAAGTAGGGGCCATAACATAAAACAATTACACAAAAAATTACAAAACAAACATTGTACAGAACCAAAAAAGAGGATAGAGAGGAACCAGACATAAGTTGTTTTTTTTTTTTATTGCATTTTATAATTTTTGTGTGTGTGTGTGTGATTCTGAACACAGTGGCCCAGATATTCAGAAATGCGCCAAAGACAGGCGCAAGACCGGCGCAGCGCAAATCCGATGTACCATGGCACAATGGGTACCATATTCAGAGATTGCACATGCTGAAGTGCGCCAGTGCAAGCTGGCTGAATATGGCACAGTTGCGCCATGGCGCAACCAGAGATGCACCAGAGCACAACCAGTGATGTGCTAGCACAACCAGGGAAGTGCAGAGCACAGATAAGAAGCACAAAGACAAGGCTGGGGAAGCCCAGTGACAATGGGCACAGGACCCCACCAGCAGGGCATACCGGTGCACACACAAGCACAGAGCAGGAGGGATGAATGCCCAACATACGATGGGGCACAGCCACCAAAAGGGGTCCTGTGCATTGAAGCAACCAGAGCCAGGCCACTGGCAGTGGACAAGTGCACGCCCCTGACCGTACCCCAGACCACAATGGTGGCACGGCCAGTTGGGGACCGGAGGGGACACTGGCAACGCAGGTCCTCCAATGGTGCCCCCCAGTCCACCAGCCAGCCGGCTGTGGCCACTGCCACACTGCAATGGGTGTCCACCCCCATGTCCCCAGTGCCACACACATCCATGCCCCACACGTACACAGGCAGCCCACACACTGGGCAGAAACAGAGCCAGGGCCCAGGCAGAGTGCCAGACCCCACAGGACTGGTTGCCCAGGGGCTAAAGACACCCCACCCCAGCCTGCAGACAGGTCCAGCAGGAGGATCCTGACTGTGTGCCACCCCCGCACACACCTGCTGCCCACCCCTGACCACACCCCCAGAGTGACCCTGCAGGCACAGAGCACACCCACCAAACCAGGAGATGGCCCCCAGCACATCATGGCACAACACTGCACACAGCCATGAACCACAGGAGCACCGCACAGCCCCCCCTTGCACAGACACCACCAACCAACACCTGCCCACTGCAGCATGGCTCCACATGCCACCTGCAAAGCAGATACGGAGACAGACATGTGGCTGAAAAACACTTTATAAAGATTAAAACAACAAACAAGGTAACAGGGGCAGGGAGGGGGAGGGACAATAAAGTGTGGGAACAGGTAACATGGGCTGTACAATGGGAAGAGGGACTGAGGGGGAACAGGACCAGCAAGGGAAAGGAGGGATAGGAACAGGGCCCCTCAACAGCGGCCATGGCCCACCGCCATGCCACCTCTCTGCCTCATCTGGTCTGCCACTGACATCCGCTGCAGGGAGACCACAGCCCCCAGCACCCTCCTTACAACCACCAGAATTTGCCTCAGGAGCCTAGTATGTGTCCACCGAGCACGTGGAGCAGGATGCCATCCTACACCTATGGCATGGGACAAGACAGGCAATCAGTGCTATGGCCCAGTGACATATGCCCACCCACAGCATGCAATGGATGGTGGTACCACACACCCCTGGAGAGCCCAGAATGGACACCAGCTGTGCAGTGGTCACAGGACCGCACTGTGACAGGCACATGGCACACAGCAACAGCAGCACCATAGCACAACTGGTAGCATCTGTGTGCATGCCCACCTCACCAACGGCCGGTACACTGTGGCTAAGGGATGGCATGCAGTGTCACACACAACAGACCGTGTGACACATACACAGTTGTCACAGCACATGGCAGAGGCGGCCATGGCTTTGCCCGATCCCCGCCACTATCCCACTGCGTGACTGAGAAGGAATGTGGAAATGCATACCTGCCCCGCGCTGTGCAGCTGGAGCCATCTGCTGCCCACCTGGCTGTGCCACCCTGGCCGCCTCCGCTGCCACCCTAGCCCATCTATGGTCTTCTGGCCCTGTGTAGGGAATGAAGAGATTTGGACATTGGTACACAGACATGCATGAGGAGCCCCCACCACCACACAGCCCGCCATGCACTGGGTGTGTCCCCATCTGTCTGTAGACCCACATGCCAGCAGGGCTGCCACCGCGCAGCAGCCACGCCCAATGCGCAGTACCCAAGGCTGATGATCTAACCCTCTGTGGGCCATGCCACACAGCCCTGCCAATGCCACACTATGATGCCTGGCCATCACAGCAACATGAGCACACCTACCTGGCTGTGACACTGAATCATGCAGGATGCGTGCCTGCAGACGCCGCAGGTGATCTGGTGCCCTCCTCCGCAGGTCCCCATAGCGGTGACTGCACTGCTCTGCCAAGCAACCAACACCGGTGCACTGTTCCTGGGCCTCCGCCACACGGTGCCACACCGCAACCCTGGCCAGCTGCAGTGGCACCTGGCCAAACAGCTGGCCTTCATATGGCTGAACTACAGCCACCAGGTTGATCAGTTCAACCTTGGACGTGTTGGCTGCCCTCGTACTGTACCTCTGCGCCATGCTGAACTGCTGTGTTAGAGAGGAACATGGCTGTGTGTCAGCGCACGTGCCTGCCACATGTGCAGGATGCGTGATAGGGTACACAGGGCCGCAATCGCGCAGCACGTGGCTGCGCGGTTACTGCACAGTGCAGGGCAATAGCACAGTCCTAGACATGTGCAGTACACCTGGGCTTAGTGGGGTCACGGGTTCATGCAAGGACCTGTGGGTCAGAGGTCAGCACCCCCTGTGCAGTGTGCATGTGCGTGATACAGGCGGTGCACACATACACTATGGCATACTGGTGTGGCATGCGCCATGCCATAGCATCACACAAGCTGTGCAGGACTCACAATAGCAGTGTGGCCAATGCCGTGCATATGTGCACTGTGGGCACGCGCACTGTGCATATGTGAGTATTGCGCCACAGACTTGCTCCGGCACAACTCCATTGCGCATGGTGCAATTACACGATATTCAAATGCCGCATGCAAATCACCTCATGAGCCATGCATGGTGCAGTGGGGTGCGTTAGCATATCATTACAATTGCGCACAGGCTAATTTGCATGCCTTTCACCTTAAAAGCACTGTGGAACAACACAGGCCACAAACTGGTATTGCAACCGATCAGGTATGTGACCGGCAACATGGGTGTCCAAGGCCTCGTCACACACTGCTACCGGGCACTGCAATACAACGTGCTGGCACTGACCCTCACTGCTTTCCATGTCCACAGGTGGAAGAATCTCGGGAGGTGAAGGAGAGGAAAGCCAGGGGCCTGTTCGCAAGCGCAGGCCAAACTTTACTGCTGCTGAGACCACTACCCTCTTTGAGGCCTATATGGATCGCAAGGGCCTACTCAGCAGGGCAATGGGCATGCCACAGGAGCATACGGCGGCCTGGAGGGAGGTGGCCCAGTACATGAACACATATGGGCGCCACCACCACACCACCCAGGAGTGCAAAAAGAAGGTTGGCACTGACAGGAGGCATATCAAGGACAAGGTTGCGGCCATCCGGGCATCCTGCAGGGCGACAGGTGGCGGGCCGGTGACCGTGCCACCGCTGACTGCCACGGAGGAGCTTGAGGCATCCACCATCAGCCACATGGCAGTGGAGGGCGTGCCTGGTGGTGGATTCCAGACAGGTGGCAGCCCTACACTGCATGGTGAGTATGTTCAGCCGGCAGGTGTGCTTGTCATGTGGGTGTGTCTGAGGCCATGCCCACCGCCCCATGCATGTGTGGATGCAGGCACACAGTGTGGCACGGTGGTGGGTGGTAACAGTGGCATGGGTGGGGCTGGATGGGGTGTGGTCAGGGTGGGGCTGGGGGGATAGGGTGGGGGTGGCCATGAGGTTGCTGCTCCACTGACACGCTGTTCTTGTTTTGCAACACCAGCACGGCTCCATGCAGTGGAGTGGGCAGAGGCAGCTGTGGACACGGATGCCCGACCGTCGACCTCAATGGGCATCTAGAGCTGGGACAGGCCATGCCTCGGTGGGGTTGGTCTTGTGGCTGTGCCTGACATGGGGTCGGATGACCCCCTGGCTGGGTTCTCAGGAGTATTCAGTAGAGATCAGAACCCCCCCCCCCCTTTTTATTTCAGTGCACTTCCCCAACCTACGCCATCAAGTACTGGATTGGACCACACTTTTGAACCTGGCCAACTCAGCAACTCGGGTTGAGCCATGAAGGCTCGTTTTCTAATCAGAGCCAAGTCGGCCCAGTCCAGGGAGGTTTGGAAGTGCTTTGAGCTGGTCCTACCATCCGTAACTGTACTGTACTATCTCCCTCTTGCTTCCTTTCTCTCCCCTGTTTCCCCTCTTCTCTCTCTCTCTCTCTCTCTCTCTCTCTCTCTCTCTCCCTCACTCTCTCTCACTGTCTCTTCTCTCTCTCTCCCTCTCTCTCTCTCTCTCTCTCTGTCTCTCTCTCTCTCTCTCTCTCTCCTCTCCTTGTCTCTCTCTTCCTTCTCCTCCTCTCCCTCTCTTCTCTCCTCTTTCCTCTCTCCCTCTCACTCTTTCACTCTCTCTCTCTCTCTCTCTCCTCCTCTGTGTCTCTCTCTCCCTCTCCTCTCCTCTCTCCTCTCCCCTCCCTCTTTCACTCTTTCTCTCTCCATCCTCTGTTTCTCTCACTCCCTTCCCATCTCTCTTGGTCTCTCTCTCCCCTCTCTGTCTTTCTCTCTGTCTCTCCTGTCTCTTTTAAAAAAAAAAATCAAAATTCAAAACTAACTTTAGTGGCATGACAAGATATATGGTTACTGCCAACGTTTATACATAAAACTATTCATAAGGCATACATATACTACAATGCACTTACATACATCTATGTTGTATTTTGAAGCTCTCTCTTCCCCTCTCTCCTCTGTCCATCCCTCTCCTCTTTTCTCCTCTCTCTCCCTCCTCCTGTCTCTCTCTCTCTCGCTCTCCTCTCTCCTCTTCCCTCTCCGCCTCTCTCCGCTCGCTTCTCTCTCCTGCTCTCCTCTCTCTAAAATTCAAATTTAAATTCAAAAATTCAAAACTAACTTTAGTAGCATGACAAGATATACATGTATTGTCAAAGTGTACACACCAACCTATTCATAAGCCATAAACATACTACAATGCACTTTTGTACATCTGTGTTGTATTTCAAAGCTTGTGGCTGGATTTTATAGAGTGTGCTGCTATATCACTCCTTTACCCCAGTAAGTACTATACAGAGTTTAGCTTCATCATTCATGGGCTGGAACTCTGCTATCCTTTGAGATAGCTCTCGAAAACATTGTTCTCGTATACAGCTGTATTTTGTGCAGTACAAAATGAAACGCATTTCTGTTTCTATTTCATTGCTTTCACACTGAGTACAGAGCTGGCTTCTTTAGGTTTCCAGGTCAGTTTGTGCCTGTCTGTTCCTATTTCAAGACTGTTGTCACTGATGCTGCATTTGGTTAGAATTTGTCTGTGTTTAGCATTTTTAACTGTATGCAGATAAGAAGCTATGGTGATGTTTCTGTCGGGGGGATCTGTAACACTCTAATTTTTCTTGAGTTTTGATTTGCTGTTCCCAGTATAGAGTATATTTGTTTGTCAGGGCTGTCTCTAGTGCTCTGGATAAGAGTATCATGTTTAGGTTAATTTTGTCATTGAATTTCATGACAATATTACTGTGATTTAAGAGTGTGGACACATAGGAGTGTACTGTGTTTCTGTCAGTTCTCTGCTTGAAATGATTTAGTCCTTGGAAATGGTAAGGATATTCTTCACTTTTCTGTAGATAGGACCAGAATTTAATTGGAAAGGCTTTGCCTGGAGTTTGATGGCCAAGCAGCCAGACACTCCCACTTCCTGAGCTATATAAGGAGTTCTTCTCAGCCTCATTGTGAAGCACTTTTTCTTTGCAGCCGAAAGCTCTGTATGTCTGTCCTCTGAGCTGGTTGGGGCCTGCAGGGCTGGCTGAGCCCTCCTCCCCCCCGCTCCTGCTTCTGCTTGTCTTTGCTGGATTTCTGTGTTTATTTTCCTGCTTCTGGTTTGTATTTTGCCTTTGGCTGCATGTGTGCTTCTTCTTTCTTTGTTTCCTGTTCTGTGTTTGTGTGTCTTTAGTTTTGTGTAGTTTTTGGGGCTTTGTTTCTCAACTCCTAACATATTGTTCCAGAGCTCCTACTACTTTCTTTCAGTCACTCAGCTCTCACACTATTGCAATGCAATTGCAATCATTATTTGTTTGTTTCAGCTCAACCATAGCTGCTCCGTGTTGCATACTCAATTGATTTCACCTGACTAAGGCTTACACTGAACCTAGCTACGCAGCTCAATCATGCTCTTTCATTCTGTTTACCTCATAACAGCTTCATTGCACTGCCTGGCTACACCTGCTTTCAGAGCTGTGTGTCTCCTTATTTATGTTTATAAAATGGATCTGAACTTTTTTTGTTTCTGATTGGCTGAGAGGTACCTTTGCCCGTGTCCTTGTCAGGACATATTCTGCCAACCGGTACCTCTTCAGTCACTCAGGACTCACCACACCACAAATCATGCTGCCACCCTGCCAACATCCGAGATCTGTGAGGCCAAGATGGCACCCCCGCAACACAATGTCCGTTACTACATGCAACAGCCACCTTTCAGAGTCCACAACAGCTCCACCTCACGGAAGTTTCCAATACATTTCTGTTCATTTATGAATAAAAATTTCACATCTGTTAAGTCTCTTCAAAGAACTTGCTCCTGATCCAGTGAGCATCTCTTGTGCCACCACGATGCAACATTTAAACCACTTCAGAATCTGGCTCCCCCGTCAATCCTTCCAATTTGTGCTGTATTTGCCAGACTATCAAACATTAAAATAATTAAAAGCCATCTTTCTATATTTTTAAATACAATGTGTAGTCTTTTCAAACAGGAGCGATCAGTTCGGCAAAGCAGTAGTAAAGAAAAACGCTGTGTACGGCAGCTGATCTGAGACATGCTTGCTCCCGCTTGGTCTTGTTCAAATTAACTGCGTATTCCATCATACAGCAAGAAAAGCTTGCAAGGTAATAAAACTAAAAAGAAAAGTAAACTAAACATACTTTGCTGTGTGAGGATGGGGGGTGGGGTTGGGACACTTGTGCCGGCTAAAAATGTTCACATCAGTTATCACAAACTGCTTGCTTGCTCTTAACATCCCTTACAATGAAACCATCCTCTCCCTCTGTGTGAAATGAATCCTACACTCCTCTCAGCAACAAAACCAACTACTATATTTTAAATTGGTACTGTATTACAGCAGGGTGTTCAAGTTTAAAACACTGTGTGTTTGGTAGTGGAAGAGTGCCCTCTAGTTGCCATCATATACTTTTAAAAGGAACTATTTTCATTATTACCACAATTATCAAGCTACTTTAAAAAAAAATATGGAATTTTTTCTTTCTTTCTTTTTCCTTTTTTAAATTTACTGATGGAACCCATTTTATAAGGGCAATAAGACACTCCAAGGTGTGGGTTATGGCATGATAAGAGCATTTCTTAGGTGCTAAAGGCACTCGGCACAAGCACCTTGTGCCTCATAACGCACCTGGGGCGTGCTCTCATCAAGTCATAACCCACACCTCATTGTGTCTTATTGCTGGCTTATTGCAATTGCAACTCAGCATACTTCTTACAGATGTTGCTTTTATATTTATTCACTCTGTTGTACTCTGAGGTCAGCTAATAAAGCTCCTGCTGAGGCTGTTAAATTTTCTGTTCTAAATCCTGCCTTCGCCGCCGAAAATCTTCAGAGTATTTGTCACCTTGATTTGACTTTTAAAGTCTGGCTGGCTTGCCCCACTATTCAGTGCTGTTTCATTGTTACTACGTTATTCAGACCTATGTGCAGGTCCACTTACTACTCTGTACTGACCTATGTACAGGTCCACGCTTGCATATGCAATGGATTGCTCATGCCTACTGCATCCTCTCAACTTCAGCCTCTGGGATGTCTGCTGCACTCAATCTGCTTTTGACCTTGCAAGGTCTCAGCACTCACTGCTCATTATGATCAGCACACCATGCTCAATCAGCTCGCCAGCTTCTCAGTGCTCAGTCTAATTCTGGGGCATGCCAGCCATTCTATTCTGGTGCAGGGTCCCTGCAGCCGACGGTCTCGCTCTGCATTTAGTCCGCATCTTGAGCATGTCCAACTTGGGGCGGGATCCTTCTCACCTGGCCCATAGCTGGCAATGTCCTTGCCCCGGGCTTGGTCTTAGCTGCCTGCTATGTGACAGCAGCTCCTGGTGTAGAATTTAAGATTAACGGTGAGGGGTGGTTACGATGATCTCCTTTGGCTCTAGTATTTCACTATAACGGCTAACCATTGACCTTAGTGGTTTCCCTAGCAAGGCACCTTCACTGCATTCTCCCTACGACTGCCTCTGGTTCACCTGGTTTGATTTAGGGAGGGTAGGCCAGGTGAGTGCCTCAGCAGTCCTTGCTCTCCTCTTCCTCCTTGGTTGCACGTATTGTTGCAGAGTTTTCTCACAACCTTCTACTGCCTTCCCGCTAAAGGGTTTGAGAGCCCTCGTCCAAATTGGAATATTTTCCACCTCCCTTTTATTGGGTTTTCCAAATTGCAGCTGCAGAGCCATCACTAAATAAACTATCCCAAGCCTGGAGGGAAGGTGACCTAGGCCTTGGATCCCCAGAGATTTCCTCCTCATAGGGTATTTTTCCTCTCCTCTGTTGCCTCAGGTTATAACTGTTAGCATAGTAGTGTCCCCTAGTTTCTTTAGGTAGGTTCCGCTGTTGAATGGAGGTGAAGGATGTCCTGCCATTCCCTCTTTCCTTAGAGGAGCCCCTCATTCTCAGTGCAAACCATTAGTATCATGCTACACAAACCTGGGCATTTCATTACATTAAAAAACTGAGCATTTCATTATGTTATCAAACTGTCTGCTTCTCTACCACATTACAGTTATTGCTCCTACGTCACAGTTACTGCTTGCTCATACGCTTTGTGTCACCTCCTTCTTTGGGATATGATTGCACTACATTTCTTTTGGGCATTCCTAAGGTACCTTCAGCCACGGGAATTATTCCGTGGCACCTCCAAGGGTGGAACCCTCTCCAAGGGTTCCTTGCCTTTTGTACCCCTACAGGGTGGTAATTCCTCTGGAATATAGAGTGCGAACAGCCTAAACCAAACTAACACAGTTGCACAAGCATAACACTATACTGGCTGCACAGGACATTTAATTGGAAAGGCTATGCCTGGAGTTCGATGGCCAAGCAGCCAGCCACTCCCACTTTCTGAGCTATATAAGCAGTTCCTCTCAGCCTCATTGTGAAGCACTTTTTCTTTGCCCCACCATCCTCCCCTCCTCCTCCAGCAGCAGCACTCTCTCCTTAGGGGGATTCCTAAGGTACCTTAAGCCACTGGAATCATCCCGTGGCACAGGGTGGTAATTCCTCTGGAATAGAGAGTGCGAATGGCCAAAACCAAACTAACACAGTTGCACAGGCATAACACTATACTGGCTGTGCAGGACAATGAACTATTCATTTCTGTATGTTTAGCAACAGAGGAAATTGTCCTAATTCAGCTCTGCAGCCATTACTGGGAGTATTTCTCGGAGTCTTTAGTATGCACAAAATAGTAAGTGCATTCCTTTTGCTGTTTTTTTTCCCATTTTGTAAAGTCTGGGTTTATGTTGTTCCCCAAACTTTGTTCCCATACATATGTAAGCAATAAAACACTATGGGGTGTTTGGAGGCAGTATAACACCATGGTTTAAGGCTCTGAGCTGCAAACCTGGAGACATAGATACATCGACAGTGTGGGCAGATAAGGGCCTACGGCCCACCCAGTCTGCCTATTTGAGCTTGTAAGTTCACTTTATGTTTTCCTAGAAGTCTGTTGCCCCTTACCCCTGACATCCAGAATTCCTTTATGTGTATCCCATGCATTCTTAAATCCTGTGATTATTTCAGCCCCCACCACTTCCTCTGGCAGGGTGTTCCACTTGTCCACCACCCGTTCTGTGAAGAAATTCTTCCTCATGTTTCCTCTGAATCGTCCTCCCTCCAACGTCATTCCATGCCCTCTAGTCCTGGAACACCTTTTTTGCTTAAAAATAGTGTATTCCTGCACCCTATTCCTCCCTGTAAGATACTTGTATGTCTCTATCATATCCTCTCTCTCCTCCTCTCCTCCAAGGAGTACATATTCAAGTCCTTCAACCTGTCCTCATAGGACTTGTGATGCAATCCATGTACCATCTTTTTTCCCTCCTCTGAACCTTCTCTACCCTGTCTATGTCCTTACGTTGGTAAGGTCTCCAGAACTGTACACTGTACTCCAGGTGGGGCCTCACTAGTGTCTTGTATAGTGGAATTATGACCTCCCTTTCCCAGCTGGCGATGCCCCTGCCTATGCATCCCAGCATCCTATTTGCTTTATCTGCTGCCTTGTCACACTGTTTCCCTACCATGAGGTCATCAGAGATGATAAACCCAAGATCCCTTTCCTGCTTGGTGCATGCTATATCCTCACCCCTCAACTGATACATTGTGCCAGGGTTTTTGTGCCCCATATGCATTATTCTTTGCATTGAATTTCAACTGCCAAACCCCTGACCATTCTTCAAGTTTCTGCAGGTCCCTTCTCATTCTGTCTACACCCTCTGGTGTGTCTACTCTGTTACAGAGCTTTGTGTCATCAGCGAACAGGGAAATTCTGCCTTCTAGGTCCTGCACAATGTCACTGATGAAGATGTTGAATAGGACTGGTCTCAGTACTGATCCCTGTGGTACCCCACTGGTCACTCTTCCCTCTGTGGAGTGACAGCCATTTACCACCACCCTCTGTGTCCTGCCACCCAGCCAGTTTCCTACCCACCACACTACTCTCCTACCCACACCCATATTCCCCAGTTTGTGTAATAGTCTTCTATGTGGCACAGTGTCGAAGGCCTTGCTGAAGTCCAGATAAGCCATGTCCACTGCCCTCCCCAATCCACCTCCCTAGTCACCCAGTCGAAAAATTCAATGAGGTTGGTCTGACATGACCTTCCCCTAGTAAAACCATGTTGCCTTGGGTCCTGTAGTCCATTGACAACCAGATGTTCCACCAATCTCTCCTTCAGTAGTGCTTCCATGATCTTCCCCACTACTGAGGTGAGGCTGACTGGTCTGTAGTTCCCCGCTTCCTCTTTGTTCCCACTTTTGTATAAGGGGACTACATCTGCTATCCTCCAGTCTTTGGGTACCTCCCCTGTTTCCAGTGATCGGCTGAACAGGATTGCCAGAGGTTCAGCCACCACCTCTCTTAGTTCTTTAAGGACCCTGGGGTGCACTCCATCTGGCCCTATTGCTTTATCAGCTCTTATTACTTCCAGTTCCTTCAGGACCCTTTCTCGTGTAAAGGGACTTGTGTCCATTTCTGCACCATTTTCACCTCTTGTACTCCCTTCAGACCCATTACCCTCCTCTTCCTCAGTAAAGACTGAGCAGAAATACCTGTTCAATATGTCAGCTTTACTGTTGTCATCCTCCACGCGGCCCCCATCCTCCCTCTTCAGTCTCACTATCCCTCCCTTTGCCTTTCTTTTTTCACTTATGTACCTGTAAAAGGTTTTGTCCCCTCTACCCACTGATTTTGCAATGTGCTCTTCTGTCTGAGCGTTGGCTTCCCTTACTGACCTCCCTGCCTCCCTTTGCTTCTCCTGGTATTTCTCCCTATACCCTGCTGCCTGTGTCTTTTTGTATTGTCTGAATGCAATCTTTTTGGCTTTTACTTTCTCCGCTTCCTCCTTGGAAAACCATAATGGCCTGCTCTTCCTTTTCCCCTTGCTAACCTGCTTAATGCACAGTTCTGTTGCTCTTGTAATCCCTGTTTTAAATACTGCCCACTGTTCCTCAACCCCCGATTTCTGCCCCATTCTCCTTAATGCCTCTTTCAAGCATCTTCCCATTTTCCCAAAGTCTGCCCCCTAAAATCCAGGATACGTGTTTTTGTGTGGTTTGGTTCTGCTCCTTCTGTGATTTCAAGCCACAATGGTTGGTGGTCACTGTTCCCTAGGTGCTCCCCCACTGTTACCCCCATCACACTTTCCCTGTTTGTGAGCACAAGGTCCAGTATTGCCTTCTGCTGAGTTGGTTCCATGACCAGTTGCTTGAGGAAGACACTTGAAGGGAGTCCAGGATAAATCTGCTCCTAGTTGATGCTGCTGCTGGGATACTCCAGTCCACGTCTGGAATACTGAGGTCTCCAACCAGCACTACCTCACCCTTGTCTGCCATCCTTTGAATGGCTAGTATCTGCTCCCTATCTGTTTCTTCCTCCTGGGCTGGTGGTCTATAGACCACACCTGTGTGGATGGCTGGCCCCATTTTCCTTTCCAGCTTAACCCACAGTATCTCTCCCTCATTTTGTTCCTCCTGTATCTCTGTGGCCCTTATGTCATTTTTCACATAAAGTGCCACTCCTCCTTACTTCCTACATGCCCAGTCTCTTCTGAATATGTTGTAGCCAGGTATGGCCATCTCCCAGTCATGGTTATCATTACACCAGGTTTCTGTGATGGCCACAATGTCCATGTCTGACTGCACCGTGACAGCCTCCAGATCCTCCATCTTGTTGCTAAGGCTCCTGGCATTGGCACACATGGCTTTCCATGATTTGACCTCCCTAGACAGTTTAGCTATTCTACTCCTGCTTCTTCCCTGGTTGTCCTTTATCCCTGGTTCTCCCTGCTGTCTGCCCTTCTGTTGAATTTTGACCCTTTTCTGCCTATCCACCTCTTGGGCGCTTATCTGCTTCTTTTGCACACTGCTTTGTAGAGAGATCCACTTCTCCAGTTCACTGGTTCCACTGCTAGCTGTGGGGGGTGGGCAATTAGTGCCCTCCTTGCTGGCCTGCCACCCCCCCTTGGCTAGTTTAAATGCTTGTCCATGTAGCATTTAAACTTATCATTGAGTGCTTGGATTCCTCTCCAGGATGGATGCAGGCTGTCAGGCTTGAACAAGTCTCCATCTCTCCAGGTGGGTCCCCAGTCACCAATGAATCCAAACCCTTCCTCACAGCACCAATTCTTCAACCATGAGTTAAAGTTCCTGGTGCATGCACCCCTATGCTCTCCCATGCATCTCACAGGTAATACTTCCAAGAAGGTGACAGAAGTAGCTACTTGCTTGAGACCCCTTCCCAATTTCCTAAACTCTTCCTGAACTTCCTTTGGCTCCTCATTTGCCAGGTCATTAGTACCTAGGTGGATAATGACATCCAGTTCACCCTCCCATCTTGCCTTCCCAGTGATCCCCAGGATCTTCCTCCCATCCCTCCATGCCGTGGCACCTAGTGGGCACCTCACCTCCCTGTCCTCCCCCTCCTGTGTTCCTAGCTGGATCCCTCTTATGATGGAGTCCCCTACCACTATTCACTTCCTCCTCCTCTGGGGTTCGCTGCTCTCCCCTCTGAGGTCACCTACTTGGCTAACCTCCACATCCTTTCCTTCCACTTCTCTGGGTACCTCTATTTGGTTGTCCCCATTTGCCAGTGTGGCATATGAGTTCTTAAGTGGGAATAGGATCTGGGATGTGCCTCTACCTGACCACCCTAACCCTCCCTGAGCCCACTGTCATTTAAGTGCTCCTCGTTCTTGGCAACCTTTAAGGCAGTGGCATTGGACTGGGTGGTCTCTGGATAGGGGTGATGGTACTCCTGACCCAGTTTACTTCTGCTCTGAGTCTGGCTACCTCATCCCGCAGTCCAGAGAGATGCATGCAGATAGGGCAGCACCTCAGTGTCCAGAAGGTCTGCCTGAATATGGCTGCCCCGCAGCCACTGCATTGCACCACTCCCCACGTTATACTGCACATATATGGCTATTCCAGTACTTGTCTGTTACTGAAGCTCTCCTAGTTCCCTTTTTATTAATTTACTGTCCTAAAAGTCCTGCCACTGATCCTCAGATACTTTTCTTTAAACAAGGAAAAAATAAATAAAAAATGAGTCAAAACACTTGTTGTGCCGAGGGCGGGCTTCTTCCCCCCTTATGCCCCTCCTACTCCACAACCCCTTCTATCCCCTGTGCTTAGCTTCTGTCAATCAGATTTAACAGGGCATATAATTAAAAGTGGGGTGCAGGGGAGGGAGGGGGGACGAAAATTTTCAGCAATTAAAGACAGCAATGGAATTCACCACCACTACAAGCACACCAAACTAGGTTTTAAATTTTCAACAGCCCACAAACAATTTTAAGAAAAGACAGCAAAGAAATTAGAGTGTCACTAAAAGCCCACAATCTAAGTTTAAAGCATAGCAATGAACAGTTACCGTAAAGCATTTAAATTAATCTGTTTCCTTCCCCTTCTAGATTCTGGCTTCTTCTGACATTGGAAAGCAGAAATATTACAGTCGCTGTGTAATCTTCAAGCTTTTTTAAAGGAACTTTTTCATGACGTGGTCCTCTGTTCTTTCATGTGTTGGTTCACTTGCTTTGTTGCTGGAATCCTGTTTATCTGCATTTGGGATTTAGATTACAAACACGAAAGTCGCGGTTGCCTAACTTGTCAGTTCGATAAACATATGAAGCTAACTCGCCATTGAACAGGTATCACTCCGAACCTGGCTGGCGTGCTGCTGGCCCACAGAACTCTGACCTGGCCCTCCAATTCTCTGTGCATGCATTCGAGTTACTATGGTAACGGTACCAGGTGGGAGAGCCCTGTCCCCTTTGCGAAATTCCACTGCTGTCCCCAAACAGGGGGTGGGAGCCGTACAGATTGTATCACTGTAAACAGGCATAGAAACGGCAGAATTGTAGCCCCTGGGCTGTAGACCTGGGTTGGAATCCCACAGCCCCCACTTGCATACTGTGTGACCCTGAGCAAGACACTTAACTTCCTTGTGCTCCCAGGTCGCATCTGTAAATAAGCTTCAGCTTAGTGTGACTCTCCTGGTTAAAAAAAATATAAATAAATAAAGTTGTCCTGGTTTTACCACACGCCCAGGGGTGTAGTAAGGCATGAGGCCACAAACCAAATGTCTTCAGCCCCAGGAAGTGTGGTAAAAACAGCATAACCAATGCCATGATGTGTGTTACTGCTCTTATAAAATGGGTCTATGGGCAACTTTTAAAAAATGAGCACTCTCAAAGTTTTAAAAACCACAAAAATACAAGAAAATATTGGTAAAAAATGCAAAACAGTCCCTCCACAGATGTTTTTCACCTGTCAGTCATCTGTCTTTCTACACGTTCAATATACCATGTGGTTGTTTACCATGGAATACAAGAATTCAAAACTCTGCATTATTCCAGTAGTAGAATGCTCCCCCCCCCCCACACACACACGGAATAGTAACATAGAATACATGAATTCAAACAGATACACACACAGGCTCAAGTGGATCCAGAACCTCAGTTTCATATGTTAAAGGGTAAGGAGCAGGGACTTCTATGGCAGACTGGTAAGGATGGGGGTGTCATGGTCATCAAAGAAATACCAGCAATGGAAACTCTGACTAGTACTTGTTTTTTTCAGATTTGTACATGTATGTAAGGATGGGCTCATGAGTGTAAAGAACATTCAATTCTTTTTTTATTTTGTTTCATTTAATGGTCTTTTATTTTTAGGGTCTAGTTGAAGGTTGTTATACTGTATATGAGTAAAGGTGGCAGTCATGTCTGTGATGGAAATCAAGAATGAGTGTAAGCGGCTCATGAATTCTGCATGTGAGTTGCCCAAATTCCAAATCCCACTGCCTGAACTTGTTCAAACTTGGGCAGTTGTATAAAATTAAGATGTGGGACTCGGAACTTGTTTAACCAATCAGGAAGCAGGAAAATTCCAACCCATTCTGTAAAAAAAAGATTGGCTGAATTATGCTGTCAAATAATTTTAGCCATAGCTTTATAGGAGAGTTGCGTGAGTCAAGTCATTTCTTTATATCATAGAAGGCACAGCGTGCTTTTTCCTGTTATGTTTTAACAGTCAGATTAAAGCTCCCTGGTGATTTTATTGGTAGCCCAAGGTAACCATGCACCAGGGTGTGATCCATTTCATTACCAAAACATAGTCCTGCTACCTTCACTTTCAGAAGCCAGAATCACTCCCACTTACTACGGAAGGCTGTATGTACCTGTTTCTAGCTTTTAACTCTGACAAACTTTTTGTCTAGTCAGTGTCTAAAAATTGCCTTTGCACCTCTCTTTTGTATATATGCTCCGTAGATTTTTGTACATCTGTCTATATCCAGGATAACCTAACTTGCAGTACTATATTTTAGAAAATAGGCTTAGTAATTCCTGGTCTCTGATTGGCTGATATCCCTTGCAAGGTGGGCATGTATCAGACAACAGAGCCCGGGTTAGAAAAAGTGCCAGTGGCAACTGACCACATTTCCAGTATCAGTGGGCACTGTGTAATTTCAAAGATCAACGCTACCATTTTTTTTTTTCCCACTTGGTAACCGACATCCCCTCCCCAATTGATATCAGACAGTCTTCCCCTCCAACCAATGTCACAAAACCATGACTCACAAACAAAAAGACATATTTTCTATAAAATTAACCTTTTCAGGCAAAGTAGAGCGGTCCAACGTGAGTTACTCACATCCCGGACTGCCCCAAAGACTGGCTGATGTAGTAGCTG
Organism: Neoceratodus forsteri; assembly: GCA_016271365.2. Classification (NCBI taxonomy): domain Eukaryota; kingdom Metazoa; phylum Chordata; order Ceratodontiformes; family Ceratodontidae; genus Neoceratodus; species Neoceratodus forsteri. The sequence goes on along the minus strand of CM028131.1, from coordinate 1,543,642,317 downwards.
CTGAAAGCCAGCAGTGCATCTACATCTGTGCGGACTCCAACCAAGGAAAGTCCACCACCGCTCCCTGGCCTGATTCTCTTGATCTCATCAGTTTTAAAACTGGAGCCCACCCTGCTAGGTAACCCCACTCAATGCTGCATAGGAAGACCACAAAAAAACACAGCAATCTACCTGTTTTTACAAGCTTTACTTCTCTCCGTGCTGCCTGCTTGATTTTCAGCTCCCGACCTTCTGTTCCTCCTCAGCAACTCTGCAGGCAGCTGCCCTGCCTGATTCTGGAACAGTCCTTTTTGCAATCCTCCCCCCATTTTTGCCCAGCCAAACACAGCTGCAGTACCCCATGCCACACACTTTGCCCAAGAGAATCACACTCTGCTTGGACCTGAGCCAAACAATTAGGACACCAAATGTGATCGGAGTGACATCTCACAGCAGTGCAGTACACCCTTTGTTTTGTTTTTTTCATTTGCACTGTGGCAAAAATGGTGGGGAAACACTACCTGCTTCAGCACCAGGACTGAGACCCCGCTCTGTGTGTGTGTGTGTGTGTGTGGGGTTAACCATAACAACCAGCTCCAAAGCCAAATCACAGTAGCTCCACTAGGACAAAAGACCCTAGCTCCAAAAAAAAAAAAATATATGTTTTACTACAAAATAAAGAATAACCTAAGAGTTAACATTATTTTTTTCCCCCAACATGTATAATACAATGGCCCATTTTCGATGCACAATAATACCCTCCAGGGTGGGTAGTATTGTGCTAAACTGGACCTTCCAGGGTCTATAAGGCCCTCTGTCTGCAGCGCCAGGCCTCGTTATGCCCCAGGGCTATCCGGTATAGCACAGTACTGCCCACCCTGTCAGTATTATTGCTTACCTAGTGCGTTGTTATTAGTGACCTGAAGCACTCCATGCAGTGCAAGAAAGCAGCAGCAAAGACAAACAAGATGCTAGGATGCATATATAGGGGATCAGTAGTAGGAGAGAGGAGGTTATACTGCCCTTGTACAGGTCACTGGTAAGGTCACATCTAGAGTATGGAGTTCAGTACTGTGCTCACACCTCAAAAAGTACATTAACCTGCTGGAGAAGGTCCAGAGGAGGGTTACAAAGATGACAGCAGGTCACCAGGGTAAGGCATATGAGGAGAGGTTGAGGGCACTGAACATGTACTGGAAGACAGGAGAGAGAGCGGGGACATGATTGGGACCTTCAAGTACTTGAAAGGGATAAATAAAGTTGGTAAGGAGAGTCTCTTTAAGCTGAGTGGCAGCCATAACACTAGGGGGCACTGTCTTAAGCTGGAGGGTGGGAGGTTTAGGAGGGAGGTCAGGAAGCACTTCTTCACAGAGAGGGTGGTGGACACTTGGAAAGCACTGTTGGAAGAGGTCATCTCATTGAAGACAGTGGGAAGCTTAAAGAGAGGCTGAGATAGGCATGGGGGAAGGTAAGGATCATGTATAGGGAGGATGGGAGGAGTGGGGAGGGCGGGCAGGGACATTAGCTCAATCTGTGGACCCTGCAATATGAGCAGACTTGATAGACCAAATGGGCTTCTTCTGCTGGCTTCTTCATATGTTCGTATGTTTGTATGTTGTGAACTTGTCATACACTGAATAGTCTCACTTCTACTCTCCTGCGTTGTGCCTAAAAATAGGCAAATGTTTGTTTAGTGCACCCTACTTGGTTGACAAAAACAAAATAAACAAATATGACATTTAAGTTTGTTTTGGTTGTTTTTTTGGCTTTTTCTGGAAAACCATAAGTTTAGTCTTATTAAGGTTGACCTGTAGATCCCGTTTGCTACAGTATGCCTCAGAAAGATATAGATGTTCTTGAAGGCCATGATGACAGGGTGATAATACGACTAGGTCATCTATGTAGAGGATGACAAACAGGTAACTCAGGCACTCACCACCACATAAATACACCAGCTCCATTGTTAACAGCAAAGCAGTAAACATGTTTATTTCACAGTGGATGGCCCAGCAATATGAAAACAAGAAAAGCACTCGGATCCCCCAGGATCCTGACTTAGCCTTAGCCGTTGATAAAGGATCCTGGGGAATCGGAAACACGTCAGGAGGGCGCTTTTCTTGTTGCTGTGCTGTCCACTGCGGAATAAAAATGTTACTACTTTGCTGCTAACAACGGAGCTGGTGTATTTATGTGGTGATGAGTGCCTGAGTTACCTGTTTGTCTGCCACTAATTCTCGTGAGCACCACAGTCCTTGTGTGCACTTTCCATGACTGTCATCTGCGTAGAGCAGACATTTTATCTCATTGTCATTCAGTGTTAATCCCAGCATTTGAGATTCTTCCAACAGAAAAGACAGATTATTGATATAAACACTAAACAGGGTTAGACTCAGGCACCATCCCTCTCTCACGCCTCATTCCTGATTAAAGAATCCTGTTTGCATGTCGTTCATCTTGATTTTACTCTTTATGGATGAGTACATTTCTTTAATTATGCCATATGTTTTCCCTCCATTCCAAACTGAATGAGTTTTAAACAAGTCCTGGATGCCAAACTGACTCACAGGCTTCTTTGAAGTCTATGAAGCAAGCATACAGTGAAGCCTGCCAGGATGAAGCTCAGTGTCACAGGTTTTCTGCATGACAAAATGGGATTAACTCCCATTGAAACTCCATTGTTTGCTGCAGTAACTCTACTGCAGAATTCTGCAGAGTTGGCCTTCATCCTGGTGGGCTTCACTGTATATCTTCCTTTTGTGGGCATGTTGTACATGTTCGTTAATAAACGTTTGTAGTGTGAGGATATGATCAGAGGTCTCTCTCTTCTCCTTTTTTCCCTGTCTCCCTTCCCCTTTCTTTCCTGTCTCTTTCTCTCTCTCTCTCTATCTCTCTCTCACACACACACACTCTCCTCTCTCTCCCTCCCCTCTATCTCTCCTCTCCACCCCCCCCTCCTTTCTCTTTCTCCTCTCTGCCCTCTCTGTGGAAGATCCAGAATTTTATAATGGGGCAGATGCAGGGGTTGTGTGCATGCTTGATATGCTGTTTTTTTAATCCTTTATGTTGTCTACTATTGTCTTTTTCATTACTTTTTTTACTGGAAAATACAACTGTAATCCATAGTTTTGAATATAAACTTTTGTACAATCAATAAATCAGACTTCTTCAACAAAGTGAAATGCAACAGCAGCAAGCAAGTAAGTTACAATGGGGGCACAGCAGCACCTTTCACCACCCCCTAGATCTGCCACAGTGTTTCCTTCTGTTCCCCTTCCCCTCTCTGTCTCTCTCTCTGTCCTCTCTCTCTCTGCTCACTCTTTCCTCTCTCTCCTTTCTCTCTCTCTCTTCTTTTTCCTCTCGCTCCTTCCTTTTTCTCTCTCACTCCTCTCGGTCTCCTCCTCCTCTCTCTCTCTCTTTCCTCTCTGTCTCTCTCTCTTTCTTTCTGTCTCAGTCTTTCTGTCCCATCTCTCTCTCTTCTTGGCACTGTTATAGCTCTAACACTTACTTGGTTTATTAAGACAAAGTAGACTGTCGGGCCATTTAATTGTCTCCCACTCCTAGTGAGGTTATTGACCCTGATGATTTGAAACAAGGAATTTATCCATTCTTGAATTGTTCAAAATGTGGTGCCTGAACAATGTAATTTGGTAAGGTGTTTCAGGCTCTTTCTGATCTTACGGTGAAAAAGTTACGTCTCTTAACTGAGTTACCCTTGGCACATTGAGTTATTTTGTATGGGATCTCAGATCATTTTTTCTTTCTTTGTTATTTAACCCACATAAACCCATTAATGTAGGATTTTGCATAATCTTGTACATGAGAAGCATACCCCCCCTCCTTTTGGTTTCTAAAGTACATAATTTCAAACTTCTAATCCTTGATTTATAATCCTTTGTTTTCAACCATTTTATTGACTTAGTTAATTTCCTTTGAGATGTATGTCGTGTTTTAAGTAAGGGTTCCAAAGAGGTAATCCATAGTCAAGATGTGGTATTATATAAGATTTATATAATTTCATTATACATCCATTGTCCCTTGTTAGGAAAGTTTTATTTATTGTTCTTAGTAATCTATTAGTAGTCTGAGATATATAATGACAGTGGTCTGATGATGCTAAGTCAGTATTGATCCAGATACCCAGATCTCTTTCTTTTGTGGAAGATTTTAGTGTTTTGCCATTAAGTTTATATTTGTAACCTGGATTTTTTTTTTCCAAAATGCATAACTGTGCACTTGGATTCATTAAATTGAATTTTATTAAGTATCTCCCACTTCTCAATTTTTTCCAGGTCCAGACTTAGGATTTGATGTTTCTCTAAACAGTCCGCCTCACCTCCAACCTTCGTATCGCCTGCAGATTTGGAGATGACACTGCTTAGGCCATTCCCCATATCACTGATGTATAATGCAAACAGGACAGGGCCCAACAACGACCCCTGAGGTACACCACTGGTCATAAGCCCTTCCTGGGACCAGGCTCCATCGATCCTAACTGATTGCTTTCAGTTAGTAAGCCAATTAGTTATCCATCTTACAAACATATTTCTTAATTCCCATGGATGTTATTTTTGTTATTAATAGGTCCTGGGCTATGGTGTCAAAAGCCTTTCTTATATCCAGAAGGATGACATCGGTGGGGATATTCTTATCCAAACGGTCACTCACAAATTCATAAAATGACAATAGATTGGTAGTACATGAAAGTCCCTTACGAAAACCATGTTGTGAGTAATCATTCAGATTCAATGTATCCATTTCCTTAACTATTATCGTTTTGATTACCCTTTCCATAAGTTTACAACATATGGAAGTTAGGGTTATTGGCCTATAATTTGTGACACTGGACCTGTTGCCCTTTTTGTGGATGGGAATTATGACTGCCCTTTTCCATTAATTAGGGACCAGTACTATTTGTAGGGATTTATTAAATAGCAAGGTAAGAGGGTAAGTTAACACGTTAGCTAGGTTTTTTAATACCACTGGATTCAAATTGTCAGGGCCAGGGGATGAAGTGGTTTTTAGTTTTAGTAATTCATCAAGAACTTCTTTAGTCTTAATTCTGATTTGGGTGGGTTCCTTCCATATTAGATTTGGAGTTGAAGCTGGATTTCAGATTGAATACTGAGATGAAATACAGATTAAAGCATTGAGCAATTTCTTTGGTGTCTGTGATTATTTCCCCATTGTTTGGTATTGATGAAATTTTGTTTAAAGCTTGTTTATTACTGTTAACATAGGCATAGAAGCTTTTCATATCCTTTTTACGGGCTAACCTTTGTTCTAATTTTCTTTTTTCCTTCCTTATCATTTTGTTTAATTTTGCTTGATTTTTTCTGTATAATATTTGACTATTGATATTAGAATTCTTTCTGTACTTTTTAAACAACTTGTATTTTTTACGTATGTTTTTTTTTTATTAATTTATTGAACCAGAGTGGAATAATTCCTTTTTTGTTGTATTTTTTCCTCATTGGAACATGTCGTTTCATTACATCATGAAGAATGGAGTTTATTTTATGCCACATTTGTTCAACCTCAAGCCCCTTTAGTTTAATACCCCAGTTGATTGCATTCAGCTCATTGGCCAATTTGGACCAGTTTGTGCTTTTGTAGTCTGGTGTTGCTGTTGTATCTTTTACTTTAGTCCTAGAACATTTTTGAGTACATTCGACCATATTATGGTCACTTGTTCCCAAATGACTAATAACTCTTGGATCGGTAATACGTTCCAAGTTGTTTGTAATAATAAGGTCTAGTGTGTTCGCATCTCTAGTTGGTTCAGAAATCAACTGGTCACATCCACATGATGTGATGGTGTCTAAAAGATCTTTTTCAAATTCACTGTGACCTGATAGCGTATCCCATTTTATTTCTGGCGCGTTAAAGACCCCAGCTACCAAAACGTCACCTAAGACTGAGGCTACATCAATTTCATGCAATAATGCATTATTGAAGTTCTTATAGGATGAAGGAGGTCTATGGCAAACACTCAGAATTCATTTGGGGGAGAGAGATAAATCTAAATTAAGCCACAAAGTTTCTATTGAAGTATTATGTTGTGAATTTAAATGTAATTCCCTGCAGTGCATTTGGTCTGCTACAAAGCAACAACCCCCCACCTTTTATAATGCTTCTGTTTTTAAAGAATAGTTGATAACTGGAGATATTATTTGACCAGGAATTTGTATCGGCCCACCATGTCTCCGTAACACATACAATATCAACATTGTTACTCTTTAGAAACATCCTTAATTCTGTTAGTTTTGTAGTATTTAGGCTTCTAGCATTTATATTCAAAACATGGGGCCTGATTCTCAAAAAGGCCTCCATCCAGCACACTCTGCGGCAAACAACAGCTTGCACCGATGTCCTGTACACCAAAGACCCTGCACCCAATTCTCATATGGGAGGGGTACTGGTGCCTAAGTCCCCATGTGCGTGGCAACCCTGCCCTTGCAGCGAATGCATAGTGCATGGATAGGGGTTGCCGCAGACCCTTTGTGGCATTGCGACCCAGTGTGCCCCATGCCGGTACGGACGTGCCCCAAACCTATGGAACCCATACTGCATGGGTGGAAAACATCACATGGGACAGACTGCTGCACATGCAGTCCAGTCGGGGCATGGAGGTGTGTGGAGGGCATCACCAGTCCCTGACTCTGCCCAACGCTGGGCGGTGACTGGGGCACAACAGGCAGGTGGTGGGGGTTGGAGAGCACCAGACCACCAATGGGGGAGTGCACTGTATGCCACTGATGGCATAATCAGGGGGCTGGTGGGGGGTTCACACCATGATTGCTGTTGTGGGGCACATCAGGGAGTGGGGCACGGGTGCCGGCACCACTATGCACCCAGCGGTGCACACAGGGCAGCAGTTTCTAAGTCCCCTTAAGCCAGCCCAGGCTGATCTATAGGGACTTAGTTTCTGCTTCTCTGGGTGCTGTCTGTGAAGTGCTCCTCTGGGCTTTGGCTGCTTGCGTTTAGTGCAGGGCATCCTTGCACCTTGTCGCAGCCTGTTACTGGGTGCAAGGGTGGCGCAGGACCTGTTAAGGGCAGGCGGCCTGCGGTCGACGCAGGCCACCTTTGTGAATTGCATGGAGGTTGCCCTGGATGCAAGGTGCACCTTGCACCATATCTGTTTGGTGCAAGCACCTTGCATCAGATGCAGGGCTTTGAGAATCGGGCCCTTTGTATTAAGTTTTATTATTAGTTTTGTTTTTAACTGCTAAACTGCCCTTGTCCCCCTTCCTAGTCAGTTTAAAGAATGACTAATGATGTCCTCGAAAGTTCTTCCTAGCTTGTAGGCTCCCCATTTACTTAGATGTAATCCATCCCAGCAATATAGTGTACTATTGCTGTTAAATGATTCCCAGTGTGTAACACAAGAATACCTATCTTCAGAGTCCATTTCCTAAGCCATTCCTTTATCTTTTTAATTTTCTTTTCTTTCTGGTAAGTTGCCCTTGGTACTGGTAGAATCTCAGAAAAAAAGATTCCTTTAACTTTCATGGCCAAGTCTCTTGAGTACCTTTAGGGCTGAGCCCTCCTGGGTGGGGATTGTTTTAGTTGCAGGGCCAGTAGTACCTTCAGGTGGGTGGAAATCCCAGTCATGCGACACAAAATGAGGACTGCAACTCATATTTAGCAAAGATTTAAAGCAGTGAATCATTTCAATTTTACAGTGCTTCAGCACTATTGTTACAGGATATACATCATATATTCTTTCATTTTTGCATCACAATGCCTTCAGTGAAGTCGTTTTGGGGATTCTTAATAAAAAAAATATAATAATACAATAATAAGCCTAGAGGGATGGTTACCCAGGGTTTTGGATCACTGGAGGTTTCCTCTATAGGACTTTTTCTCCTCTTTTCCATAGAAACATAGAATGCTAAGGACACAAAAATGCCCTGCCGGTCTGTCCTGACTCTACCTATTGAACCCCAAAACAACAGCTGGACCAGGTTTCCCTAACCACTCAACACCCCTTTAAAATCCATCCAACCCCACCTTGAGCTCTGCCACACTGTAACATTCACCAACTCGCTTGGCAAGCCATTCCAGCCTTCTACCACCCCGTCTGTGAAGAAAATCCTATGTCTTTTTTGAACTTGCTCCTTGCCACCTTATAGTTGTGTCCCCTAGTGACTGAGGTCTCTTACACTGAGCCGTAACCCCACTGTTAACCACGCGCAAAAACTTGTAGGTTTCTATCATGCCCCCCACCCTCCTGTTGTCCTGAGAATATATGTTCAACTTCTTTAACCATTCATCATTTGTGCTATTTTGAAGGCCACTGATCATCTTTGTCACCCTCCTCTTGAGTGTGATTCCAGGTTTAGCAACATAAATCAGTACCAGACACAAAGAATGAAATGCACAAATACCTCATTTATTGTGCACGATACAAAAGGAAATTTGTGTCCTCACAATACCCCTCGACCAGTTTTGTGGCTGCAGTGTCATCAGGAGGATGTGAATTTCAAAGTGCCCCCTGTTTAAATAGTATCTGACTGCTTAAAGTGACAGTGCCAACAAAATCAGGGAACCAATGAGACTAAAATCAGAACGCATTAACAACAATCAGAGAAGGGAAGTCACTATAAAAGCACATATCCAAAACAAGTTGATTAAACAATCAAGCAAATAAGCTTATATTGATAAAAAATGTGCTTTTAGGGTGACAAAATTGATTTAACATGCGTATCACTTAACCAAGCAAGTTATCCCTTGAACATTCATGTGCTTTGTTTCACCACCCTCACCTCCTTCCTTCTTCAGCAGCTTCATCTCCCTCTTTGTTTTTTTGTTGATTAATGGTTTCCATGCCTCCTCCACTCTGGCTTTGGTGGATTTACCTGCCTTTCAGTGTGGATGTACCAGACATCGTGGAACTATGAGTGGAGGATGGCTTTTTCCTTCTATTTTATTAGTTTCCCCTACCATTCTGGGCCATGTCCCCAAGCCACATAGGGACGCCATTGTTGGAACACAGTCCCCAATGGGAGCATGTGTCAGCACGGTCATGCGATACACAGCACGGAGCATCTCCCCGTGCACAGTGTGCTCTGCCATTCATACATCTACCGGTGGTGGTCGTGCAGCAGGACGAGCACTCTCCCCCCGGGAGGAGGAGAGCATTTCCTGGGATGCTCGATCCTACTGCCACTGGCTTTCCCCCAATGACCCAGGCTGGTACCAGTGTCGTGAGTGGTAGCCCTACCGCCATGCTGACAGGCCAACCCTTTCTTCTCTCATCCCTTTTTTGTTATTCAGATCACTCTTCCCTCTGGGTAAGCTCCAGCAGGCTCTCAGCCCTGTCTCTGCCACCCCCATCTGGCATCTACCAGCCCAAAAACCACCCATGGGAAGTTGAGGTGGTGGTCATATGGTGATGTGGAAACAGAGGCAGGCAGGCAGGGCTTCACAAAGTCAGAGCCTTCACGTTTCTGCTTTCACCCCTCTTCTCCATGCTGGAGCATGCACATAGACGCACATGTGTGGAGGCATATGCATGCCACGGAGTCTTGCAGCCTTCCCTTTCACTGCCCTCCTCAACCCGCACTACCACATGGACTTCACTAGGTGGCAGTCATTCAGTGAAGTGTGCAGGTCCTCCCCCCAGGAATGGGGAGCAGCTGTCGGACACGCAATCCTTTCCCTCCCCGGCTGACCCCCAGCAACCCATGTTCATCGCCAAATACAGGTCGCCAGTGTAGCAGGAGGTAAGGTGCCAGCACCTCAGCCCACCACGCCACTGGGTCCGCCATTCTTCTCTCTCCTTGTGGGGGATCCATTCCTGTACTTCTCTCTGGTACTTTTAGTCTAAGGGGGACAGTGTCCCCAAATGCCTCTGGGGCGGAACCCTCCTCAAGAGGGTTCCTTTGCACACACAGCCGAGTTTGTGGTACCTCAAAAAGAGGGTAGTACCTGTTCTGAGGACAGAGGGTAAATGGCCAAATCTACATTAGGTAAGCATTCCAATCCACATTCCAGACACCCAGTTTACACTGCACAAACATTCCACCGCATGTTAAGTTTCTTGCTGGACCAGTGAACTTGAAATATTGTTGCACTGAGCTATATCCGTGCATGTTGGTGCAGAAGTTCATAGAATTACAGCAACCTGTAATTGTTGCCATGCTGCCTCAGTCGAGGAAATAAATCCACTCAGACAAGAAAAGATTAAAACATGCTACACAGAGCCCTAATAACAGAAAACTAGTCAGGGATCTAAATCAGTCTCTAGAAAAAAACACACCAATCAACAGACCCAGAGAATCAAACTGTGGAGAAATTACATCCGAAAGGAAAGAACAAACCTCCATTTAACTTTCAACAGTGTTAAAGAAGCAACCAAGAAAGAGCAAAGCAATGCATAAAAAATGATAAAATATGAATACAAAGCAAGCGCAATCTCTCTTCAATCAAACAGACTATTCATTTCCCTGCGGGGCACACCCAATTGCTCTTGAAAGCTCCCTAAATGAAACATAAGAGCTAAAGTGATATCAGATATAATTCAGCAACAAAGTGAGCCAATTGATTTTTCAAAACTGAATTACAGAATGTCTCTACTGATGCCGAATAGATGATTTGAGAGGGCTGAATACATGAACTGGATGAAAATACAATTCATATGTCATTGGTTTATGAGAGTTCACAGTCAGGAGCCCCACTGAGGCCATTAGTCAGTCCACTTGGTTGCTCTGTGTTGAGGGTACAATCTCCGTAATTTCCTTGTTACAGAATTAGCCTGTCGACATTTCTGCCTTTACTAGTGCACTTCACCAGCTCCATGCCTAAGAATCTGAAGGTGAAGACCAGGATTTTCTGCCCCATAAAATGTCCTGTGATGTTGTACACTTTATCCCATCTATGGACATAGAAACATACTGTAGATACAGTACATACAGTAGATACTGTCGGCAGGCAAAGATCTTAAAGGTCCATCCAGTCTGCCCCAGAACCAGCCTAATAGTGGGAAATGCCCCTAGTGATAATTTCCTTATACTAGAGTTTGTACCAGAAGGTTAGGACAGGAGAAGGCAGAGTCCATATAAACTGTCCCCCACTGTTCAGTGATAGTCATCATTACATATTCCCTTATCCATACATTTATCCAAGGCATATTTGAAGCTGCCTAAGGTATTATTTTCAACTGTTTCCTTGAGCAAAGAATTCCATTGATTAATTGCTCCCTGAGTGACGTATGCTTTCTCAATGCTGTTGACTTTCAGTTGGTCATCATGCCCTCTGGTATCATATGCTTAATTTTTAATTCCTGGCTCAAAGGAAGTCAGTAGTTCCTGCTCTCTTATGGTTTTATACATTAGTAATAAGTCACTGTGGATTCTCTGACATTGCAAGCCATTGAGTCCCAAAGCTGACAGTCTGTCCTCATGGTTTTTGTCACCTAAAGCCGTGAACATTTTGGTTGCCCTTCTTTTCCTTGCCTCCCTTCTTCTCCCCCGCAGCCCACCCATAATCTTTCCGTGTGTCTGTCTCACTACCTTTTGAACCCCCTACTGTTTCAGCACATATGACCTCATCTGAAAGCCTGTTCCATTCTCCCCATCCTTTCCATAAGGAAGACACACTACCCTTATGCTCACTAATGAAAACTTCTAGCGGGCTTTTGTTTTTCTTCTCCCTATGTAAAATAGTCTATATTTACACTGAAAAATGAATATAACCCCTATGTGCATTTAGGGGTTAGTGGTAGGGGCTGTAACCTCTGGCTGCTTGCCAGATAAGGTTGCCTGTCAGTAATAAAAGGGACAGAGTCATTTTCTATAGCGTTCAAGTGGTACAGCAATTCCTGAAGGAGGAGCTGATAGTATAGCTGGATGGAAGTCCTGCATGGAATGCTTCACTGTAAGCTTGAGCTCAGTTCGTGTCACTGAGTTCAAGAACTCAAGTAATTATAAAAATGAACACTGGGTATGAAAAATAGCTTTGACAAGGGCCCCTGAATATAGAAATAAAAACTAAGTCTGTTTTAAAAACAAAGACATGAAATAATACCCTGTAATAGGTATCATGCATGCCCACTTTTTGAATTATTGCAAATAAAATTTAAATTGGTTGAGTCACTATGGCCTTTGGCTGCTGACTCATATTACTCTATAATGTATAGTAGAGCATTGTTCTATATAGAAATCTACCCTTTTCAAATTGCTGTTGTACCACATTCAAAGGTCATGGAATGTGATTGTACCCTTCTGTGGCAGAACAGCATTCTAGAACCTCTTGAGACTGCACAAGTCAGTTTCATTGTGAAAGAGAAAAAAACACAATGCACACATTTCACATAATACTATACACTATAAAAAAATACAGGATGAGCAACTTTATACATAACCAGTGTGTTCTGTCACCTTGGGGTTCTGATTCCTACAGATCTCTCGAGCTTCGCTTTCGAGGTCAAAGGGAATCAGAACCCCTCTATGGCAGAACACACTGGTTGTGCATAGTCGCCCATCCGGTATTCTCTATACGATTCTAAGATTCTATGAAATGTAAAAATGAGGTTTATTTTTTCTTTTAGGAAGGCGGAGAAATGGAAAAGAATGGAACAGAAGCAACTGCCAAGGTTCTAGAACTTGGAACTTTGAAGAAGGTAAAAGCCCTGTTTGAAGCTATGGTTATGGTAGGGTCTCCTTTGGCTCAATGCTAGGAGTTGCATGCAGATGCTTGCTTATTTATTTATTTTCTTATTTATTTGTTTATGTTAAACTCTTTTTCACCAGGTAAACATAGAGAGATACAAGAATAATCACATTTACAGATGTGACCTGGGGGGAGGGGGGTAGTTGGCGGGAGAAAGAAATATATACACACAATATGTACATACAAAAATTATTAACAGAGAACCAAAAATATATAATAAAATATATACTCAAATGTACATACAAGAACTGTATACAGTTTTACAATAAATATTATATGTGCACAACAGCAGAACTGGTCAGACAGATAGTTGGAGTAAAACTGAAAGAAATGTAGGTCAATGTCAGGCTGACCTGTGTTTATCTCAGTGTACTCCAACTGTCTGAGCGTCTGACCAATTTTGCTGTTGTGCATGTTATAATTTATTGTAAAACTGTGTACAGTTTTTGTAGGTATGTGTGGCGATCTCTGCATTTCCCTAGTTGCATCCCCAGTAACTGTCTGTGAAAGGCTATGTGATATCAGCAAGAAATTGAGCTTCATTCTTGTAGTTGCATGCAAGGTAACTGATATGTAATTCACATAACCACACTGTAACTACACCATCGTTTGAATATAATTTCCCAGTTCTGTTGCAGTGAAATTACATGAAAACTGGCACTGAAAGTAATACCACTTTAATAGCGAATAAGTCAGAAAGCTTTGAGATGTGACTCACTCCAAGTGATGTTTAACACATTTTCAGGTGGGGTGCTGTAGGTTTCGCCTGTGATGTTCTTTTGGCCCCTCTGTTTTTCCTGTTTGCACATGCGACTGCTTTTCTGTCCCATCAGAAATTCTAAATAATCATGTCTTCTTTAAAACAGCGGTGCAGTTTAGGGCAGTGGTATTTGTTAATTACAATAGAGTTTGTCTTATTTTTCATTCTTACATCAAATTGAAAATGGATTTAATTCTCTGTACTAGTCTTGCTTCTTTGTGTGGATTTTTTTTTCTTTTATTTTTGCAGTTAGTGCTTTCTATCCCCCAGAGCACTGCACAGCCCCTTTTATGCTGACCACCCCAATTCCATCACCCCCACATCTCCTGGACTTAACCTGCAAGTGTGTTCTTCCAGGGCTTACCCACCCCCCCAATAGGGGATGCGGGGTTCCGCAACCCCCACTGCCAGATGGATCTGGTGTATTGGCAGTGCCGGGTCATCAGGTGCGGGACCTGCGGGTGTCTGGAAGTCATCCTGATGGCCAGAGAGTTTCCTTGGATTCTTCTCCCTCCCAGTGTCATGACAGAGCACGCATGCAGTGGTGTCAGTGATGACATGAAGCATGCTTCCATACATGGCTCATCAGACACCTGCCGCTCTGCTGCTGCTTCTTGGACCCCCTACACCCTACTTCATCAGCCACCGCTAGGGGGCAGGCTAATGCTGGACTCCTCACCACCCCCTCCCCAGAGGAGGAGAGCAGTCTGCCAGATGCTCAATCCTGCCCCCCCCCCGGCCGACCCTCTGACAGCCCAAGTTAACTCCCGAACCTGGGCCATCAGTGCCACAAGTTGTAGTACTGTCGCCTTTGTCAGCCTTTTTGTGTGGATTTTCTAGGTGTTTGTGCATGCTGCTCATCAAATACTGACACTCGTGTCTATGAATCATGGACAAACCATGGATACTCCATGGACATCATAGCATATCATAGACAAAGTTCAGGGACAGAGAAGGGATGACTACGGTTATCTAGGAACAACCTTGTTTGACTATTAAACATGGACAATGGAAGACCGTCAATCTTTGTAAACTGCATGGAAGCCAAAACTGCATCGGTGCTTCGGGCCTGGAGAGGACCAACTGTGTGTTGTGATGGCAGCATGGGCTTAGAACAAACAACTCTCCCAGGCTCTGACTACAAGTCACTCAGTGGCATTTTCTCTCCAGTGCACCCCTTCACATGTAGATGGAGTTGTGGAATTAAGTGAAGCAGCTTGGTGGCACTTTTTCTCCGGTGCCCACCCCCCACTTCACAGACACTGCTAATGATGACATTAACTGAAGCTGCTCAGCAGTACTTTCTATACAGCTCCCCCTTTCACACATTATGGCAGGATCCACTGCCACCACTGGTGTTAACAAACAACCCTCCACACACATGTGCTGTCACCCTTACACCACTACAGACGTGCACTGTCACCGATAAACCACTCCATACAGTAAACTTTTTTTTTGTTATTCTTTGGGTGATCCGGGAGCACTGTGGAGGTTAAGTGACTTGCTTAGAGTTACACAGTATGCAAGTGGAGTGGAAATCAAGCCCAGGCCTGTTGGATGTACCAAACTCATTCACAGCTCAGTATGCTAACCTCTAAGCTGTACTGCCAGACCCTAAATGTTACCTGAAGACCCCCGACATCCATAACTCTTCAACCAAAATGTTTTCTTCTTTGCAACTTATTTCTGCACCACATACAAAAACACACACTATCACAATAAACCCCAATAAAACCACGCAAGCAAACACTGCTGGCTTTTGTCAACTCTCATTCTACTTGCTGCAAGTTTGCACTCCTTCTTGTGTTTTTTATTCTTTTAAAAAAGAGCCAGTGGCTTAATTTACCATTTTACCATGATATTTAAAAAATGTTTCTTCTTTTATCAGTTTTAAACATTTGTAAAAAAAAGCGTCTAATCTTTTTATCTCTATTTATTTATTTTATTTAGTTTTTGATAACCGGGAAAGTGCACTAGACACAAAAGTGACTATTTTCAGGCACGACCCGGGAAGTTACATCAACAGGACAAAAACAGTGATGATACAGTACAATATAGGAGTATAACATATTAGGGATACAATTAAAATGGATAACAATTTGAGCAATTTGAGATGATGGGAGAAACATTCTGATGTAGTTCATAGCAGAAGTGAAAGTAAGTGCATATTATACTATAGCATTTAAGGATATAGTAAAAATGGATAACGATTTGAGCAATCGGTGTAACCAGGAGACAATACAGACATTTCACATATCAAAGCACAACAAAGGTAAGTGCACATATAACAGCTGATTATCAATCTAGGCAGCAACTCTATTCTACAAAACTGGCTATAATATAAAGACTATGACACCAAAGAGGGAGCAAGTAGGTAGGAAGGACTGAGATAGTAAGACCTCACGGGGAGAAAGCGTGTGGCGGGGGGGGGGAGATGTGTAAGAGGTGGGGTAGGAAAGGGGTGGTAAGACAAGTAGAAACTATGAGGTATAAGTACTGGAGGAGGACACTGAGACAGTAATAGCGAAGGGAGTCAGGAATCTAGGGTGGTTTAAAACAATTGCACTGTGTACTCTCAATAAGCAGAGACCGATGCCTCTTTTTAAATGAAGCATGGCTAGGTGACTGGCGTATTTCAAGGGGTAGCGAGTTCCAGTAACTGGGGGCCACTTAGGAAAAACTTGTTTTCCCTTTGGAAGAGTTACATCTGGGAATGTAGAGTAAGGAAAGATCAGCAGAATGGAGACCATAGGAGGTGGCCTGTGGGGGTGAGTACAGCGGCTAGAGAGCTAGGCATACTGGACCTCAGGATTCCGTCCAGAAGGACCCCAAGAGCAAGGAGCCGGTGGACCATAGGAGAGGGCCAATTAAGTTCTGCATAGAGCAGGCAGTGATGTTTTAACTTAGGGGATGCAGAGGCATAACAACACATGTTATTATAGTTTGTGTCCCATTTGTGTAGGGAGGTTTTAGATGCATTGCAGTAGACCGAAGTTCCGTATGCAAGGGATGGGAGAAGAATTCCTCTAGCAATGGCCAACCTCGCGGAAGGTGTGAGAACGTGGCTAGTTCTGTAAGCTAACCCCTTGCTTAGTACTGACCGCCTTATACACGGTAGTAATATGGATCTCATAGTTAAGGGATCCATCGAGTAGAA
This sequence comes from Neoceratodus forsteri, assembly GCA_016271365.2. NCBI lineage: Eukaryota > Metazoa > Chordata > Ceratodontiformes > Ceratodontidae > Neoceratodus > Neoceratodus forsteri. The sequence continues at coordinate 1,543,625,749 of CM028131.1, read as the reverse complement.
CCCCCAGGTATTTAAACGAGTTTACCACTTCCTTTTTTTTGGTTTTTATACTTTATTTTTATTTTTTCCATTGTGTACAGCACAAAAAAACATTACATTCGAGTGAGAGTGATCTCAAATAGATTCATATTAGTAATGTACATACAGGATTTGTGCACTATCACTGTAGTTACCTCATAATGAGGGGTCTTAATTCTCTTACTTTTAGGTAAATATCTAAATAAAATCCAAGAAGAGACCAACTGCAGCATGCTTATGGACTAAAATGATAATAATCCCTCAATAATCTCCTAGGTGCAGAGCACCCATTAACACAACTTGTGTTTTATGAGTCCATTTACATTCAGTGAGTTGATACAACATAAACTTATTTGACTGCACTATTACAAAGCACCCTCCTATTTTTATCTCATTCAGGTTTACTTTCAAACGTACTATTTAGTCCCATTATTAAATCACAGGTTACTACATTATTTGAGCATGCAGACTTTAAACGTTTTAAGAATGGGATAACTCCCCATCTCCTTTGTGCCCAAATGAGCCCCTTTTGATCAATTTTTAAACAACAAGCAACAAGTTATGTATCTTTGGTAAAATTTAAGTTTAAACCAACTGATCATCTCAGTAAAATGCTGATGTATTTTAACTTTTTGCAAGACCTTTAAACCCTAGGAGTATTTCTTCTGCTATTATTGATTACCCAAACAACAAAAGAAAGAAAGAAAACCTCCTTCCTTTAAACAAGCAAAAGGTCCAGCTATTCACCACCAGAGCAAGTTAGAGACTGTTATACTTGTAAGATATAGAGTCCTAATGTCCCTTCAATCTCCATCGTCGTCCTCATCGGAAGACCTAGGGCGGTGAGCAAAGTCTCGTTTAATAATTTCCAGTCTCTTGCCTTCTTCTGTCGGGTCTGAAAAAATGTATGGCTTACCAGCATAATACAGTCTCAGTCTCGCCCGTAATTGCAACGCATGGTTGATCCCAAGTGCACGGAGACCCGCTCGCACAGCATCAAAACTTTTCCGGCGTTGCCTCGTAGAGTAACTTAAGTCTGGGAAAAAGTAAATATGCTCACCCGATTCCAACTTAAGGGGGCCCAAAGCTTTGGCTGCATCCATTACAGTATCCCGAATATGTGCCCCAGCAGTTACGACCATGATAGTACGAGGAGTTTCCACCATAGGTTTCCTCTGTGGGTTCAGATGATAAGTTTTAATGAGTTGCCCAAGCAAATCCAAATTAAGCAGCTTCAGCAGTAAGCTCTGGATATAATCTTGTAGTGATTCACCTTCTGCAGCTTCCGGGACTCCCAAAAGTCAAAGATTATTTGCTCGCATGTTATTCTCTAGGGTTTCAAGCCTGAGACGCATAGACTTATTATCAGCTATTATCCCCGCTACAGCAGCTGCCGATGTATTGGCAGAATCCACAGCTATTTTAGCATCTGTGGCCACGATATCCATGTGGGATTCCAGTGTAGTAAAATGGGTACCCAGACTGTATACTTTTCTGTCCAGCTCCCTTATAGCCTGAAGGACCACGTTGTTGGAGGGCTCAGAGGCCTTGCTCCCCTCCGCAGGTAGGCTGCTGCCACATGGCGTTTCTGTTTGCTGTCTCACTTTGCTGGAATCAGCATGTGCCGTCTGGTGGGTTTTTCCCATTTCTTTTGACCGATTTGTGCACCAGCTCTCTACAACAGCACCAGTGTTCCTTTTACTTGAAAAAAGAAAGCAGATTTCTGAGTTTAGCTTGTTTTTTAGATAATTTCTGGAGGAGCTTCTGTAAAGTGCATCTGTTCTGTCTGGCTGCTGGCCACGCCCCTGAGTTTACCACTTCCAAAGGGGTACCATTTACACTTACTATTTTGAAGAGATCACGACTATTATTTAGTTTGGCAGGTAAGCCAAAAAGCATAGCCTGAGTCTTGCTAACGTTGAGAACCAGCCTATGGCTAGTGATTCAGGATTGTACATTTAGAAAGTGCCTTGATAGATTGTGGTTGAGAGTAAACACGTTATCAGAGCTGGTATAGAGAACGAGGTCGTCAGCGTACAGCAGCGATGAGCAGGAGGAGGCATTTCTTGTTTTATTATTGATGAAAATCGAGAAGAGGAGAGGTCCTAGGATGGATCCTTGTGGTACCCCAACATCAATGACTGTTTTGTCAGAAGTTGCAGAGCTGAACTTTACAACTTGCATCCTGTTGGACAGGTAGCTATTAAACCAGTTCATGGACTGTGCCGAGAAACCCAGGGATAGGAGGTTAGCTAGCAGGAGGGGGTGATCAATGAGATCAAATGCCTTCATGAGATCTATAAAAACTGCTCCTGTTAGAAGACCCTGATCCATAGCATGTAGTGTGTAACCCCAAGCTGGTATGCCGTTTGTATCTGACAGCAATACCAGGTGGGCTGGGTTCGGGGAGGTATATGTCACTCAGCACATAGGCTAGGTTTGGCTACTCTGCACAGGGGCACCCAAGTGACTCCGAACACAGGAAGCAATAACTATAATGTCCAATACCAGAAGTGGGATTCAAAAGTGTGGCTTTTATTCACATCCAAAAGAATAAACAAAGCATAGATGGACCCCCACGGGGCTACACTCCTGGTAATGCAGATTAAAAGAGACCAGAACACAGCCTCATCCTTTTAGCCCTCAGGCTCTGAAACACACTGGGTACACAGCCCGGACTTGCACGCTACTTTGGGTTACACAGCCCGAACTTGTACACTGCTCTGGGTTTTCCCTGGCTCGGCTTCCTTGCCAGCCACTTGGACACCTTCCATATATCATGGAAACATTTTCTGGTGGCTCCCTAAACCACCTAAGAGCACCTCCATTCCATCAGGGCATCTTCCTATCAATCCAATGTCTGGGTACTTTCCTCAGGCACTGGCCAAGTACCTGAGAGAAAGCAAAAGGTGTCTCAGAGCAAATCCGTAGAGGTGAATTTGGTTACTAATGATGGGGGGGGGGGTCTCTCCCATCTCTCGCTCCCACAATTCATACCCGGCCATTTCTCTGGACTGTAACACCTCATCCTTTAACACTGTGCTGTGTAGATTCCTTTTAAATGTCTTTCACATTCAATCTACTTGTCTTGCTTCCCCTTTGTGCTGGACTTGAACATACTTAAATTAAGTGGCATTGGCCATTACTCTAGACCCCCCACACAGTTAAGCAGTCCAATCCCCACATTCTTTCTTTCCATTTGTGCTGGACTTGAACATACTTATTAGTGGCTTTGTCCATTACTCTAGACCCCCCCGGAGTTAAGCAGTCCAATCCCCATATCTTCCAACTGTACTTTGGCTGTCTTTTCCTGACTCCACAGTAACAGTCCCTTTACTTTCCTTCTGTTTCAGGTGAAAACACTTGGCCCTTTTTCAGACCGAACTCACCCTTTGGTTGCAGGTGCCCCACAGGCGTTTCCTCCTCAAGGAATCTTCCTTTCAGAGCTTCTGGTGCCTCAGCACAACTCAAACAGGCAGCTTCTTTTCCTTAGCCAGACCCAGGGGGTTGCCCCTGGAAAACAGGCTGACCCCTTCCCCTCATCCCCGCAGGGATGGGGCTCTGAACCATTGAGAGCGGTCTCCACCACTTCAATAATCAGTTCCTGTGTTCCTCTTCAGATAGAAACACACACCATAAACAAAAGTAGCTCTTTAACAGAGCTAAAAGCTCTGAGAGCCTGCACACACTCTGCTGCACTACAGTCTCTACTCAGACTGCACACAGACTGACTTCAAAATCCCCAGCGTTCTACTCTAACCTCCAACTGCAACATTCCAGTGTGGCTTATGCAGCTGTGACAGTTCTAAATAATGTCATCCCTCAGTCTCAGCTGAGACTGAGAACAGAGTAAGACAGTGTGAAATCCATTTAACTGGAGTTTCACAAGCTGCCTTTCCTGCCTACCACTAGGTCTTACTGGGATTCTAGTAACCCCGTGTAACAGAGGGGGTTACACTCACCCTGGGCCAGGAAAATGACTGTCCGCAGTCATTATTCACCCAGCTTAGGCTATCTCACCCCATGTGTTGACTACGGGGAGGTAGCGCTACCTTCTCCCCTACCATGTGCTAGCACAGGCAGGCAACACTAATGGCCTAGAGGCCTTTGGCTGACATATCAACCTTTACCCTACCCGCTAACTATGGGTACCTAGTGGCTCTGGTAGAACTGTCCAGAGCATAGCCCTAATAGATCAGCACTGCGACCCCTACGGCTGTTCAGAACCACAGCCTGTCTATCCCCCTAGCCCTCTAGGGAAAACCTGTCTGCCTCTAAACTAAAAATTCCCAAAACAAAACAAACAGGGGACCTCCCCGACCCTGGACACCATGCAACCATACACCAGGAGCTAATACCATGACACTATGCATTACTCCCACATTCCCCCACAACCATACCTGTGGAAGAAAAAGGTTACACACAGTAACAAAAACAACAACAGTACTTTAAACACTACACTCTAAAGTACTACTGAGGAACTCCGCTGAGTCCCTCTTCCTCTTCTTGTCTTCTCTTCTGTCTTCTTCAGGAACACCTGCAAGAAAAAGAAAGACAACACACACTCCTAATCTGCATACACAGTCTATCTAAAACCCCTTCCATCAAAACACTGGAGAATCCCAAAAAGATTTTTTTAGAAAAGTAGAAAAACAGTATAAACATTAGAAAACAGTAGAAAACAATGACATTTTTTTACAATACACCATATTTGGGGGATGGAGTGCCCTAAAAGTCCCATCTAGTGACCACAGTGCCCGAAGGCAAGTCCATTAAGGAGTCTCTCCTGGGCCGGAGCCCGGTGAAGCACAGTTCTAGCAGGCCAAAGTCCCAAAGGGGAGAGTCTTTGAGGACAGTTCAAACATCTGGAGTCTGCTAGTGTAGGGTGTGTAGTGCAATGCCATAAGAATAGAAAAGTCTGGACTTGCCAGTCCCTTGTAGAACGAAAATGGCACCAAACCTGGTCCTCAGCCGAAGACTCTCCCTGGCAGCATTCTTCCGATACAGCTGGGTGGACATCTTCCAAGAACGACAGGAGGGCACATCTGGAAACTGCTGGGCTGATGTCATCTCTGGAGATGGAACCGTGGAACAGGAACAAAAAGGAAAACAGCTGGTCTGAAGTCATCCGATTACCAGGCGATGAATCAGGATACAGCTGGAATGGTGTCCTCTCTGGATCTGAAGTCATCCGGTGGGCCAGTCGATGGATTCTGGGAAGCCAGTACACTGAGGAACTGATGAATGTGGAGCACCTGAGTCCTGGATGTCCAGACTGGTGGTACAACATAGGTACTGCAACGGCTGGGGTGGCAGCACTGGCTACCACTGCTCTGCTTTCCATTTGGTAGGCATGGGCACATTCGCAGGAAAGTCTTTGCATTGTGGCCAATAGCACAACGGGTCAGGCGCTTGAGTTATTACCCCATCTGGGTGCTCATAATTCACACTGTGAAATGTTTCATGTCCCTCTCCATCCACTATTCAAACAGTGTCCATTAACAGTGTTCTGCCTCTTTTCCACTGGCTGTATTTTTCGTGAAACATTCTGTTCCTGACATGCTTGTTTGCACCAGGATGCACACATTTCATTGCTTCTTCCCAAATCCAGGACTTCCTGCTGTTCTCAATCTCCTCCCAGACTCTCCGAGGAAAGGTAGGAAAGGACATCCCGAAGATTTCATTCACCTTCCTACGAACCAGTCTTTCCTCCTTACTAGCTTTGGTCAACCTGAGACCTCTGGCCTGGCTTGGAGGCGGACAGTCCTGGTTCTCCCAGCTACGCATTCTTAAAGACACGAAAAATGGATCCCTGGCTTCTTTTTGCACAGCCAGGGCAGTGGAATCACCACTCTCTTCCATGCGTTCCTCTGAGGCAAGAGCTTGAGGCTGTGTAACAGTTCCTTTTTCACAAGGCCACATAGGTTCTCCCTCTTCTTCTTCCTCACTGAGAATCTGTGCCCAGGAGTGAGCAGTCGTCCTCACTCCTGAGACTGTCCACTCTTCACTGGGCATGGAGGTCGAAACCTCCCATTCAAAGGCCTCCCTCATCTCGTCTTCACCTATGAGACTTGGGCTAGGCCCCTCTCTCCACAGGTCTACTGATGCTCTTCCTGAAATGTCTCTCTGCGACTCAGAATCCGAAACATCAACACATTGTTCTGTCTGTAAATCTGCACCCTCTAGCTTTGTGCCACACTCCCCTGAGGGGCCTTCTCCAACAGGCTCCATCTGGTGCTGTGTGCTGCCAACTGCAGATTCCTGAACTTTTGTCCATGCGGGAGCCAAATGAATCTTGGGCACTTTAAATAAACCATATTTCTCTAAGCACCCAGAACAGTGAGGTACCATGAAGACATCCCATCCAGCATTTAAGCACATTAAACACACTTGCACTGGATATCCAGGAATCGCCACATGAGGAGGCAGTCATCCTCCATAGTAACATGTCTCAATGTCCCTTAACTTGTTAACTTCTACTGCTATCACAGCCCGGGCATGATCCGGGTAGCGGGCTGGTCCTGAAGCCATGACTGCAGAGAAAAACAAACAAACGCTCACTGTTATTTCAAACCCCATTTCACTGAAAGCTTTCTTTCTCTTTCAAAATGGCTCCTCTGCTGCTATGTTTACATTACTACCCCACCCTGTAATGGTGGCGGCAGCACTCTTACGCATCAACATTCTGAAATTGGGTCAAGCCACTGCGCATCCGATTTACACACTCTACTGATAACTTTGCTCAAACTGCACAAACTTGCACTGTTCTTTATTCTAGCACATTTATATGATTTACCACGGACTTTTCACTTGCTGAACACATTGCTCTAGCTTACAGTCCCTTAAAGCCTCAGTATTTCAAGCACAGGATTGCCTGTAAATCTTGCTGCATATCTGATACAACTCACAGTCTCTCTCATGGCTCTGAAACTTATACTGATGTTGAACCCATAATTATGCTCACAGTCGATGGCTTAAAATGCTCGCTTTTGCAGGTAAAACTTAACACAGTCCTTATTTGCAAAGTGATCACACTGCTACACACAGATTCAGCTGGCTTTTGGCAAAATCACTTAGTTTGAGCAATTACTTCTGTTGGTACTCACTGTTATCAGTAGCTGTTTGCTGCAATGGAAAAACGGCCTGCAGCCAGTCTTGGAGACCTCTGGAAAGAAGCGGGTTGGCAGTCCTGCCGATTGTCCCTCTGAACACCACACTCACAGTCCAGTCGATCGAGATGCGGGTTGAGCCTGAATTCAAACAGAAAAGTCAGTTTTTTGAACTTTTACAGCGCTTTCAGTCACCGCGACACTCCTCCTGTAAGCCAGTTCGCACACTCCACTCACTGTCCCTCTTGAATGCTGTGCAGTTGCTTTAGAGCTGGCTTGGGGGCGGGACTGATTGCAGTCTCACTAATCACTCGATGCCACGCAAATGAGCCTCTTTCCTCTTGAGTGCTCTTCTCCTCACGGCGATCGTCGAGCAGGCAAATTATTTAAACTGCAAAACCACACTTTTTTTTTTTCCTCAACTGACTCCACGGCGAGAGCCCATTTCAACCATTTTTCATGGTCATTAAGCACAACAAGTCTCTCAGTTCACAAGAAAGCATTTCCAATGTCTAGGGCACAATTTTCTTTTTGCTACCCACAGTTTTCCACACTTTTCTTTGTCACAAATACTTTAAAAAGCTGGCAAACACTGTAATTTGATGCAGGACAAGGGCATACTTTCTCAGGCTTTACTGCTCCCTGGTAAACAGTTGGTATTTTAACAGCAGTACATGGATAACAGCACACAGCGGCACATTAGTTAAATGTTGCTTCAGCTTTTTGGGCTACCTACTGCCAGATAACCAAAACGCTAGCCCTTTGCCCGAGCAACCTTTCTTGCATTCCTCCCTAAATTTCAAACCCAAATCCTCAGCTGTGCTTCCATTTTTGTAACACCAGGCTGGTATGCCGTTTGTATCTGACAGCAATACCAGGTGGGCTGGGTTCGGGGAGGTATATATCACTTGGCACATAGGCTAGGTTTGGCTACTCTGCATAGGGGCACCCAAGTGACTCCGAACACAGGAAGCAATAACTGTAATGTCCAATACCAGAAGTGGGATTCTAAAGTGTGGCTTTTATTCACATCCAAAAGAATAAACAAAGCATAGATGGACCCCCACGGGGCTACACTCCTGGTAATGCAGATTAAAAGAGACCAGAACACATCCTCATCCCTTTAGCCCTCAGACTCTGAAACACACTGAGTACATAGCCCGGACTTGTACGCTGCTTTGTATTACACAGCCCGAACTTGTGCACTGCTCTGGGTTTTCCCTTGCTCGGCTCCCTAGCCAGCTACTTGGACACCTTCCATATATCATGAAAACATTTTCTGGTGGCTCCCTAAACCACCTAAGTGCATCTTGGCTCCATCAGGGAATCTTCCTATCAATCCCACATCTGGGTACTTTCCTTAGGCACTGGCCAAATACCTGAGAGAAAGCAAAAGGTGTCTCAGAGCAAATCCGTAGAGGTGAGTTTGGTTACTAATGATGGGGGGTCTCCCACCTCTCGCTCTCACAATTCATACCTGGCCATTTCTCTGGACTGTAACACCTCATCCTTTAACACTGTGCTGTGCAGATTCCTTTTAAATGTCTTTCACATTCAATCTACTTGTCTTGCTTCCCCTTTGTGCTGGACTTGAACATACTTAAATTAAGTGGCATTGGCCATTACTCTAGACCCCCCACACAGTTAAGCAGTCCAATCCCCACATTCTTTTTTTCCATTTGTGCTGGACTTGAATCTACTTATTAGTGGCTTTGTCCATTACTCTAGACCCCCCATGGAGTTAAGCAGTCCAATCCCCATATCTTCCAACTGTACTTTGGCTGTCTTTTCCCGACCCCACAGTAACAGTCCCTTTAGTTTCCTTCTGTTTCAGGTGAAAACACTTGGCCCTTTTTTCAGAGCGAACTCACCCTTTGGTTGCAGGTGCCCCGCAGGCGTTTCCACCTCTAGGAATCTTCCTTTCAGAGCTTCTGGTGCCTCAGCACAACTCAAACAGGCAGCTTCTTTTCCTTAGCTGGACCCAGGGGGTTGCCCCTGGAAAACAGGCTGACCCCTTCCCCCCATCCCCGCAGAGATGGGGCTCTGAACCATTGAGAGCGGTCTCCACCACTTCAATAATCAGTTCCTGAGTTCCTCTTCAGGTGGAAATACACACCTTAAACAAAAGTAGCTCTTTAACAGAGCTAAAAGCTCTGAGAGCCTGCACACACTCTGCTGCACTACAGTCTCTACTCAGACTGCACGCAGACTGACTTCAAAATCCCCAACGTTCTACTCTAACCTCCAACTGCAACATTCCAGTGTGGCTTATGCAGCTGCGACAGTTCTAAATGATGTCATCCCTCAGTCTCAGCTGAGACTGAGAACAGAGTGAGGCAGTATGAAATCCATGTAACTGGAGTTTCACAAGCTGCCTTTCCTGCCTACCACTAGGTCTTACTGGGATTCTAGTAACCCCGGGTAACAGGGTGGTTACAAGTGTATCATTGGCTAGCTGTAGCAGCGCAGTTTGGGTGCTGTGACTCTTTCTAAAGCCATGTTGATTTGTGGACAGGAGGTTATACTTGGTGCGGTGCTCTGTTACCTGTCTTGTGATGAGTTTCTCCAGGATTTTGTTTAAGACAGATAATATTGCTATTGGTCTATAGTTTGCTAAATCCTTCTTGTCACCTTTTTTAAAGACCGGCGTTACTCTGGCCATTTTCCAGATATTTGGCACTACTCCTTCACTAAGGGACATAGTGAAGATTTTAGATAGTGGCCCTGCAACGAAGAGGGCAGCCAGCTTGAGGAGCTTAGGTTCCAAGCAGTCAGACCCAACTGCAGTGCTGTCCGATATGGCATTGAGTAACTTGAGTACATCTGTTTTGGAGACAGCTTTACAGCAGAATGGCAGTCCCGCTGGCGTACCTTTTGGGGAGGAGATATCAGGAGTAGAGGGTGCAGCAGGGAAGGCAGTAGTATATTTGGAGAGGTCTGAGACATGATTGTTGAAAGCATTTACTATTGTGTGTGGATCTGAATAGTGGACTCCATTCAGTATCATGTCATTTATAGTGTGGGATTGCTTGGATCCGAGGAAGGTTTTTACGTGTGACCAAAATTTCCTGGGGTCACCAGCTGCATCCACCAATGATCCCTCACAGTACTGGCTTTTTGCAAGCCTGATTTGCTTCTTGCACTTCGTGCGCTGTTCCCTATAGAAATAAAAGTCCGCTTGGAGTCCAGAAGTTTTGAATTTTCTCTAACATTTGTCCCTAGCCTTGAGTGATGCAAGTAAGTCCTTGTGCAACCATCTGGTTTGCTTACTGCTTACTCGGTGAGTGCAAAGAGGGTATGCTTATCCTACAGTGATAAAAACTCGCTTAGAAAAAGGTTGAGTGTGACATCAGTGTTATGGACCCAGTAGATCGGGGACCAGTCAATCATAGCGACATCATGCAGAAAGTGAGCCTGGTTTAGATCTGCATAGCTCCTGAATGATATGTAGTGTGGGGGAGATATGGGGATTACTGAGTGACTCCATACACAGAAGACCAGGGAGTGATCACTTATTGTGTCTGGCAGAGTGCCAGCAGCCGCAACTCTATCTATGCGATTTGTCATGACCCAATCAATGAGGGTGCTAGAACCATTGTTTTGTGACACTTTTGTCGGGTCAGTTATGACCTGTTGTAAACTGTAACTTTGCACCAGGGATTGAAGGGTACCATGGGATTTACTCAACCAATTTATATTCGGAGAATGAGTAGTTCATTCTGCCCAGCTGTTGAGGCACTGTGGTCCAGTAAATCTCCAGGTCAGATTGTCCACCTTTGGGAGGATTGCAAGCACATATAATGTGAAGCTTCTTTGCCCCTAGGGTTACGATGGTATGTAGTGACTCACATGTAGAAGTATAGTTATCAGTCACTAGGGACAGGTTAAGGTGGTTTTTGAAATAGATCACCACTCCCCCAGCGCATTTAGGGGGTGGCCTATCCCACCTTAGAAAGTTGTAATTAGGGAGTAGGCAGCAGGTATCAGGTATTGAGGGCTTTAACCATGTCTCTGATATACATAGGACATCAGGCTGGTAGCCGTTGACCCAAGCATCAAGCTCTGCCTGGTTGTGGAGCAGGCTTCTAATATTTAGGTGAACTATGTGCAGATCTTTAGTGCCATAACCGACGTTGCTTACGGATACTTGGCTGGGTATAGGACCCGGGTTTCACTCAACATCTCCAGACAGCATAAGGGCTAATAATACTAGGTACCATACTTTACGAGGCACAAAAGGAGGGATTAGATAAGCATGGAGATGCCATTGTTTTGCTACTGATGCCGCAGTGGAGTAGATAAGGGATCCTGGGAGGAGTGCTGGGGTAGCCTCAGTGCACTTATCTGGCTGGATTATCATGTTTGAGTTGGTGACATCATCAGGATCTATACTCCCCTGCAGATATAGGTCTGGTGAAACATCAATTGTGAGTAGGCTCAGGGATAGTAGAGCCAAGCTGAGAGTCAGCACTAACAGGGCTTGACTGGCCATCATTAGTTTAAAACAAACAGAAAAAAAGGTGTTAGAACAAGAGTCCTGCAATCAGATTCACTTTTATAGGGCCAGCAATTTAGGTGTAGGGGTGAACAGAAACTTTATAAAGTTTAACAACTTTTGTCTTAGTATTACCTTTGGATTAAGCCCAGAGACATTAAAGTAGATCCACTTTATAGGGCCAGCAATTTTGGTGTAGGAGTGAGCAGACAACTATAAATCATAGCAACTTTGGTGTGGTTATCAAAGCCCTCTAGTGGCAGAGTTGCATAACGTGCGGATGGAGGAATGAACAGATGAGAGTAAATTCAGCACTGTACAGCCCTCAAGTGGCTAGGAGATATAATCCGCTAATGGAAAAGTCAGCAAAAAAAAAAGGATAGGAAAAGAAATTTAGGCAGCAGAGAGATGAGCTTCAGGGGAAGGTGCCAGGCAGTTCAAATTCCCTGGAGCTGAAGCCAATCAGGAAGAGACGGAGCGCTGAATCAGCGTATAGTAGACCCAAATTCAGGCACCATCCACCGAGTTCACAGCTAGCAAGCCGGGCTGGAGCTGCTTTCCTGAAGCGTACCTGGATCCTTGCTCTTGAGGGCAGGCTGGGGAGCAACCTGTGGCCAGCTGTGTTCAGCGCTGGACCACTAGTGCAGAAGATGGAACCCTCTCAGGGAATTGTGAAGAGAGGAGAGAAGGGAGAAAATCAGCTTATATGCACCGACAGGACAAAGGCATCAGAGTCTGGGAGGCGGGGGAAGTAAGGAGACAAAAGAATTCAGTAACAAGGTGAGAAATTAAGGGTGCGTAGTTAGCCAGGGAGGGAGAGAATGGCTCTGGGAGTGGCTGGTATTAGGCACCAGCAGTGTCACCAGCATACAGAGCAAAGGCAAGTGTGGGGGGGTTGCAGAAAGGGGAAACAGCGATTTAGCAATTAGACAAAGCAGTTTTTAACTTCAAACTTTGTTAATATGGTGCCAGGAAGTTCAAATCCCCAGGAACTGAAGCCAATCAGGGAGAGACGGAGTGCTGAATCAGCGTATAGTAGACCCAAATTCAGACACCATCCACCAACTGAGTTCACAGCTAGCAAGCTGGGCTGGAGCTGCTTTCCTGAAGCGTACTCGGACCCTTGCTCTTGAAGGCAGGCTGAGGAGCACCTTGTGGCCAGCTGTGTTCAGCGCCGGACCAGTAGCGCAGAAGATGGAACCCCCTCAGGGAATCTGTTTCCAATTATGTGTTCTGTTTGTATGAGTATAGGTTATATTGTTTGTGTACAGAGACCCCCTTGAAAATGAACAGTTACACCCTTGGATTCTTACTCAGTCAAGCAAATTGTAAATAAGTAAAATAAGTAACTCAAAGTTCTTGGACGTGATGGCCTAAACAAACCCAGGAGAAGGAGTGCCTATGTGACCTAAAAACAAAGTAAAAGGAATCCATTGATATAGGATTTTTTTGTCCCTCGTCTGGCTACCATCTTTTCATCTCTGCCACCAGACCCCATCCCTGGGACTTACCTACCATATCAGAGTGCACCCTGGCTTATCCCCCAGGGCAGAGGCATCAGGGAGGGACCTCTCTGAACAGAGACTGACTCATGATACAAGGGGGAGTGCCTCGGTTGGCTGCATGGGGTCTGGTGGAGGGCAGATGTCCTCCTGCTTGGCTGAGGATTTTTTAGTATGCTGTCCCCTAGGGAGGCATAGCGTGCAATGACATAATGACATGCTATCACTGGACATCTGGTACACCTCCCGAAATTCTTGAGCCCCAGCAGTCAGAGCCCCAGTCTCCACCAGGGGTCAGTGAAATGCCAGATGCTTCCCTACCTTCCCTCCTGGGAGGAGGAGGGGAGACGTCCCTGGGATGCTCGATCCTCCTCCCTCCGGTCAGTCCTCTGACATCCGGGCTTGCTTCTGAACCTGGACATCTGCATCACAAGTGGAAACACTACCACTGCGCTGACAGGCCGGCATCTGTTGATATAGGATTTTAACAAGGTCTGCATGATACTTTGAACAGGCTGTACTGTTGATTTCTGCTTTTCACCTGTGAGCATTTCTGGGGGAGGGATGACGTCATTACAAGTGTCATGGGCATGTGCTTGTGACAGAGCCTCAGGATTGGCTTTATGTACTGACTGGTATACCTGAGCCTTTTGCCTAATTGTACCATCTTTTAAAAGTTCCAGGAGATTGGCAAGTTTCCTGCTTTTACTACTTGGCTTTTGAGCTGATGGAGAAGTGAGAATCTGTTATAAACATTATTCAGGACATTTACTTTTCTCACATGTAAAAAGAGGAAGAGGTTATTAAATACACTTGAAGTATACTTCAGGTATATTTCGCTTGTGTTTAAAGTATCTTGCATGATAATGGTAACCATCATGAACACATTTGGATGTGTTTTAAAACAGGCTCCCGGTATATCTTTAATTTAAACAATTAGATCCTCAATGCAAAAGTACTGATGCTATAGTTCGACCAAATGGGCACTAGCAATAAAGGCAGGTTTTAAATGAAACACAAAATTGTACATACTCCCCAAGTGCAATGCATTATGGGTAATACAGTGTATGCAAATCTCATTAATGAATTTAGGCTGTCTATGTTTTAAACAGTACTAAAAGGTGCCAAAAATAGTCAGAAACTATTCGTTAAGCTTATCTTGGAAGAGTTGCTAGGTTCTAGCAATCTCAACATAGTGTAGTTTGCCATAGCCAGGAAATTACAGCGGCAGAGGACCCAGACAGTGGTTTTGGACTTTAAGATTGCTGACCCCGAGGATGGAGGAGGAGGAGCTAGGAAGAGGATCATAGGATACTAACAGCTGGATGGGGCAAAGGGCAAACGGAAGCATATCAACAAAGTTATTCTAGCTGTAACTAAAGGTTGTTTTTGTCTGGGCATCTACCACTGAAAGAGTGGTAGACACCTGGAACAAACTGTCAGTGAAAGCAGTGGAGGGGAAAACAGTAGGGGACTTCAAGTATGCATGGGATAGACATAGAAAATGTTAGAGAATAGGCAAGGAGGAGGGAGGGTCACTGGAGATCAGTTAGGGTCTGTGGAGGCAGACTAAGCAGGGACCATCTGGGCAGATTGGGTGGGCCAAGTGGTCCTTTTCTACTGACAAATTCAGTGTTTTTATGTTGCCTCAAAGAAGAGGGCAAATGAGAAGAAGCCTAAAAGGCTAAGAAGGTTTTCCAGGGAGGTCAGTATAGCAGTGAGAGAAAACAAATTCTGGTCAGAGCCAATACGGCTGCTGCAGAGCAGTAAGTCCGAGTGAAAAGCACTCAAAGCTCCTGCTGCGACTGAAACTGTACTTGTGCCATACCCAAGATGGCCACCATGACAGAAGTACACATGCACAATACACGTGCATGTGCCATGACCTCACAGTGGCCATCTTGGGCATAGTGGCCTCTTTTGTTTTGCCCACAACTGTGGTAGTTTTGGGTGGAACAAAATAGTGCCTCTATGTGGCGGGGGGCGGCCAGCAGCCCATGGAGAGGAAGGGAAGGAGGTGGAAAATCAATGCTGTGGACACGACCGCAGCACTGTGGATGCACACCGGAGAGGTATTCGGTCACGTGCTTCCACAGTCCCTTCTCTCTCCTGCTTCATAACAATATGACAACATGGCTCTGCCCATGCAGCCATAAAAAGGCAGCCTTCAAGTGTACAATATTGAACAGTGGGAGGCAAAGCAAGGATCTCTAATTTGTCAAGACAAAAGAAGCTAGTAAGGCAGGAAGTGAGCCAGAGCAGAGGCAGAATTAAAGAGTGTAGAAGGCATGAGAGAAAATTACAAGGTCTTTCAGGTTTTCAGGAAAAGTAGAAAAGCATGGAATAGAAAGCTTTAGAAAGGGCAAGGCATGAATGAAAAGTTGATATTCTGAATGAATACTGCTGTTCGGTCTTCACAGTTGAGGAAGGATGGCCACTACCAGGGAGCAGCAACCAGGTAGGGTGAGGAACAAACATAGAAATGGTAGTATTACAGAGCAAATGGGTCTGAAGGGGTTGCAGGCGAGTAAATCTCTGTGACTTGATAGTTTTCACCCACGGGCACTCATGGAGCTTGAGTAGACTCTGCCAGCACACCTGGATTACTGGATTGAGAGTGGCATAGTTCCCAGGGACTGGAGGGTAGCAAATATAAGCCCCCCCCCACGTCTAGAGGTATGGTGATGAATGTCCAAGGGAGGGGGGCGCTATACAGCATAAAGAGTCCTCTGTTTGCACCCTTTGCAGATTATGTGAGAGGCCCTTTGGCACCATGCATTATTGCTTAAAGTTGAACCAGTCTAAAATTTCATGGTGATTTGAATATATATACCATGATGCTTTGCATTATAGGGTTATGTGTGATTTTGTATTTCTTTGAAACTTGACTTTATGGCCAGTGCCCTTTGGGGATACCCTTGCCTCAGTGCTTCTGCACTGAGGTTCTTTGTCTTTTAGCTTTTTTTGGGGGGGGAGGGGCTCGTCATGACCCAAACCTCTAAGACCAACTGAGGGCTGGTTTATTTCCCCGTGGTGTCATACAGATGAGGCACACTGATGAGTCCTGGGTAGGATGAAATGCATGTCTGTGTCTTCTGTTTGCACCCTTTGCAGATTGTGTGAAAGGCCTTTTGGCATTATGCATTCCTGCTTAAAGCTGAACCAGCCTAAAATTTCACGGTGATTTGCATATACATCCCATGATACTTTGCATTATGGGGGTATGTGTGACTTTATATTGATTTATAATCCTGTACAAACTGAACGGTAGGTTCAATACCCTTATTTAACCATGCAGAATTTAAAAGTATATTACCCTGAATTTTAAAATTCAGGTTTAACAAAATAGGTTGCTCCCAAGGATTAATAAAAATCTTCTTTGTGTCTTTTAAACTGACCAGAATTTGATAAGGAAATGCCAATAGGAGTTCACCATGGTTCTCAGCTCAACTGCTTTATTGTTTCTTGGGTTAAGAACTTCTTTTGTCTTTGGCACTACTTTACAGGATTGACACCTCCCACAGGGAAATAGTGCTGTGCAGAATGTGGAATTCCACTGGCAAAATTAATGTGGAATGAGTATTCCACCAGCGGAATTTCCATCAGAATTTTACTGGTTCTTCTGTGGAATTCCACCTGCTGTGATCCATGGAAAAGTATTCTGTGAAGCAGCATTTTATTCCTGCAGAAAATCTACCCGCAACCATTTCCGCGGAACATATTGAGATCTGTGGAATAATAGAAGAGAAGAAGAATCAGCATTTATATAGCGCTTTTCATACACAGTATCCCAAAGCGCTTTACAAGCAATGCTAGACTGGTAGTGAAGTGACTGAATGTGTGGTGGCAGCCATATCGCACATTATCACCCACACACAGCCTGGATAATTACATGAACCAGTTTATGGGAAGTGGAATGCTGGCCTGGACACCGGGAATGCTCCCTGCTCTTTGCAAAGAGTGCCCTGGGTTCTTTTACTTACACCTGGACACCCACCAGGACAACACCAGGATGGGCAGAAGGGACCTCGGTTTAATGTCTCATCTGAAGGACACCACACTCCAGCAGTACAGCATCCCCCAATACTGCACTCGGATGCCAGCAATTTTTAAGTGCAAGTCCAATCCTGGTGTGGGACAAGAACCCACGACCTTCTGGTCCAGAGGTGGATGTGCTACCAACTGAGCCACGCTGACACCTTAGAACTCCGTGGAACAGCATTTTTTCCACAGAAGATCATTCTGCAACCATTTCTGTGGAAAATATTGAGATCTGTGGAATAAAATGTTGTGAAAATGTTGCAGAAAATCTCATTCTGCATTTTTCTGCTGCGAATTCAGCCATTCCATTTCTGGCAAAATGTTTATTGGAGTTTTGAAAATTCTGCGAAATTTTGTTCCACTGGAATTTTAAAATCCCACAGCACTAGAATTGATCCCTTTGGGGGGTAGTCAAGGAGTACCCATTGGATTGGAGGGTGAATGCCAATTTCCTTGTTCTTGTGGACAACCTCAGTATATACTGGCCACAGTGAATCAAGGCTGCCAATAAGCAGCCAAGTAGGGTGCAAGCCTGAGATCACCCATACCATCTCCTCTTTAACAACTGGAAGGAACCAATGGCAGAGTGCCATTGTCCCTCATTTCCTGAATGCCACCAGTCCATGACAGACCACTTGAGGAGATTCCAGTCTGAATGGAGGCCATCTTGTCAAGGAAAAAACAACTAAACTCTTTGAACTTCTCTGCTGAAAAAGCTTGATGGGATCGTAGACAGGATGTATCAATTTGTCCATGGTGTAAAAAAGCTGTGCTGGTTGATTTTTGCTTGCAGCAATCAGTTTTGATAAGCACTCCGCCTTTTTCAGAGTGATTGCTCTCTGATATTCACCGTAGTGAGTTCTCATAGCTAATCTAGTCTTCTCAAAGTGGGACCTCCAAACGCTCCGGCATCCATCCCTTAGTCTTCAATGCCTTAGTCCCTCATAGTAACGTGGAGAGTTGTGGTAGAAGGTCAAGGGACGGACATGGTGGAGTGCTAGGGAATCCAAGGCAGCTACAAGAACTGTGTTGCAGTGCTCCACAGCATTCTTGGTCCCCTGAGCACAAACTGTCATCATACCCAAGACATCCAGCACCCCCTTGAACTTGTGAGGCTCCAAATTACATTTTGGGCAACACTGAACCATCTCCACAGGAGGGAAATTTCAAACTAGGGGCCCAGCAGAGGAATGACACAACATGATGACCCAACCAAACAACTGGATCAACCTTGACCGTGCTTATGTCAAACACCTACAAGAATACTAGGTCCAGTGTATGACCATGTAGATGGATAACAGAGGCCACTGCCTGTGTAAGGCCCAGTGATGACATCAACTAGATAAGCTGTTGACCAAGCAGCAAGGTTTCATCATTGACCCAAGCATTGCAGTCCCCCAGCACTAACAATCTGGGGGCACCTAACACCTGATCGACCATGAAATCTGCCAGCTCCTGAAGGAAATCATCCCCGTATCCCTGAAGGCCAGTACATGAGGATGATCCAACAGCCTACACCTGACTCACCCCTAATGGCCACACACTCAAAAGACTTAAAAACTCCTGTGGAGTACACCGTGAGCCCCAAAGGGTATCCAAAACAGATGGCCACCCCACTCCCCCTGCAATCCTGCCTCAGGCAATGCATCACAGAATAACCAGCTGGGATAGATGGTTCAGCACAGGTCCAGAGTCATCACATAGTAGTAGTAGTAGTACTAGTAGTAGTAGTAGCAGTAGTAGTAGCAGCAGTAGTAGTAGCAGTAGCAGTAGTAGCAATAGTAGTAGTAGCAGTAGTAGTAGTAGCAATAGTAGTAGCAGCAGTAGTAGCAGTAGTAGTAGCAGTAGTAGTAGTAGCAGTAGCAGTAGTAGTAGTAGTAGTAGTAGTAGCAGTAGTAGTAGTAGTAGCAGTAGCAGTAGTAGTAGCAGTGGTAGTAGCAGTAGCAGTAGTAGTAGCACTAGTAGTAGTAGCAGTAGTAGTAGTAGTAGTAGCAGTGGCACTAGTAGTAGTAGTAGCAGTAGTAGTAGTAGTAGTAGTAGTAGTAGTAGTAGTAGAAAGCTTTATTTTTAGACAGGAATAAATGACAGTGCAATCAATACAAATCATTTCACCATTAGGACGAATCCTATTTTCAAGGTGTTCCTGTTACGAAAAGTATAAAATGTTACAAACTCTAAAATTTACATATAAGTTAATCAAACATTTCAACAAATTACCAAAGCATGGTAATTAGACAAACACTTAACAATTTTATTATTTATGAACAAAATGCATAGATCAGTTGACTGTGATCTAGATTCATGAAAGCATCTCATTTAAAATGGTTATTTCTTTTGAAATTATGCACAAACTCGACAGAGACAAAAACATGTACAGTATATTATACAGACAAATGGGGGGGGGGGGGAGCAGCCCAACTAGACATACATATGTACATACATTAATGTCAATTCTCATAGACAGTTGATATTTCAATTTTTTTTTGTTTGTTTTAATCGAAACATTTACATCTCACTGCTAGTTCTTGGTGGTTCAGAGCTGTGTTTAGGCTTTTCATGCTTTCATTTGGACTTCTCGTTTAAACTTTAAGTTCATTCCAAATGTTCATGGCGGCATATGAGAAAATCATGTTACCATGCCTACTCTTAGATGTCGCTATTTTACATTCTCTCAACTTTTTATTTTTTCTCAAGTTGTATGGCTGTTCAGTTTTCTTTAGTTTCTCATACAAGTAAAAAAACTTACTGGTTTCCAGTAATTTTTTGGTCTCCATGATGCAAACAAGATCAGATAAGGAATCAGTGATAAAGCTGTCAATCACTGGAGTTGTATTCCTCATTGTTCTTGCATTACAAAGAATGGCCCAAAGAGGAAGAGCACATTGGCTGGCATGCTTCACTGCCACACGATAGTATTGGGCACAGCCCTAGGGAGGGAAACAAGGCGGAGGGACTCCTATCTTTGTTCCACTTCCTCTTTGGCCTTCTCTGTACCCTTATTAATCCAATCTTGCTCCCCTCTTTCAGCCATTTCAGAGTCTCCCCATGACCATCCATCTCTGGAGGATCCCCAGCCCCGCACTGCAGCTGATGACCACTGATGGCAGAGCTAATGGGAACCTCAGAAAGGATGGAACAGCCGTAGTAGTCCAAGGTGTAGCTGAGCCTCTCAGCCTCCTGTCCTTTACACGTTATACCTGACCCAACAACTAACGACAATTCCCCAAACGTTAAGACCTGTCTCTGGCAAATCAGTTTGGGTAAAATAAAATCATAGCTAGATGTTAAAGCTGAAGAGCCTTTGTCTTGTAAGCATTATAATGTATACCCTGGGATCATTGTAGAGGGTGTTGGCTATGTAATTACATCTCTATTTTTTGTTGTTATTACTTGCCTCGGAAATGATTTTTTGACTGTTTATCTTGTCAATCTGTAAAGTATTGTACTCCAGGAAACATTTGCTTTCCTTTCATTTATGCTATGTTCACTGATCGAAACAAATGCCAGAAATAAGCGAAAATGAAATAAAGAAGATCAATGATATTGCTGTCTGTGCAGCATTCCGTTCTTATTTGTACTGTGCAAATTCAATAGCATCTGTGGGACAGCGAAACACAGGTTAATAAAAGAAGTAAAAAAAAATCAATCAAGCAAAACAATCAAAGCAAGCCTTGTATTCTCATTATGAAGTTTATTCATTTGTTGTCTCCTCTCTCTCTCCTTTGCTGGTTCCTCCATGGAATCTGTAAAGAAATAGGTGGCACTAAGAGACTGTAGTACAAAATTTAAGGAAGTACTATGCTATAACTACTCGATTTCTCTTTAATCAGGTATGGAAAGTTAATGTACCTGTGTACATTTGCTGTCCTTCTGTGGAATCTGTAACGGAACATGCAACACTAAGAGACTGTAGTACTGCATTTAAGGAAGTACTGTGTTATAACTATTACTTTTTATTCAAGTATGGCAGGTTAATTTAGCTGTGCTCATTTGCAGTCCATTTATACAGTTCTAATGTATATCAGTGATTCCTGGCTGCCTCCACAAATCCATGGATGCAACCATTTTTTCCCTGTTAGTTTAATAAAACTTGCCTCCAGACATTGAGCATTATTTTATGCTTACCATAGGCAAGGCATTTTGCTATGATACAGAGCTTTAAGAGGTGTGTCACAGCGATCCAATCCAAAACAGTCTACAAGGGGCTTGACCAATAATCAATAAGACTGATTATGACACTCTCTGGCATGAAGTGCTTGGACTTCAAAACATTGTGCCAACAGACACATTCATAAATCAGCTCTTTCATTCTCTCTCTGTGTCAGCGATGTCTGTGTCTGAGGCATGCTATTCGGAATGCACCAAGTCTGTTGTAATGTGGGCTACACATTTATTTATTTATTTATTGAAATGTTTCACCAGAAAAGGCACACTGAGCAACAAGATGCTCGTCTCATGGTGCATCTGGGGTGGGAGTTCAGAGGAGAGCAGATGAGTACATGATACGTAGCATTGAGTTACACATTGGAGTCATGAACTGAGAGTATCATTACTTACATTGCTTACAAACATACATTACTTACATTGACTTGAAATTAGAGTTACACATTGCTTACAGGGCTGTACAACTGCCTTGTATGTAATGGTGGGTGGGTACATCCAGTAGGGAAACAATATAGGGAAGGCTTAGCAGACAAGGGAGAACAAGGAGTAAGATTTAGGCCTGGATTATGCTACCCTATACATGGGTGACAGTCACTGACTAAGGGAATATGTTTCACAGAGAGACAAAGCAGAAGTGTGGTATGGGGTAAGTGTGGAGGTTGGTAGAAATATATGCCAGCATTTGCAGCTGTTAGCTAAAGCCGCTGATCAGGCCACGTAGGATGTAGGGGGAGCGCTTGGGGGGGTACACATGGGTAAGGCTATAAATCTGTTTGGGGAGACTTCTGCCAGATTAACTACAGAAGCAGTTCTTTGAGACAGTTGATGTATCCCTTTCATTCCCAATACGGCACAAGCTGCCTCTCTCAGTCTGGGGCTTCACTAGATATTTCTGTCACCATTCTTAAGCAGTTTTTCTTATTCATATGTATATCAAGCATTTTATTCAGCACGGCAGGCACTTTAGCATCACATATGGACAGAAAAAAGAAAAAAAATGTAAGAGAAAGAATTGTGAAAGGGGAGACTACCTAGGTAGGTGACCAATGTACTGAGGCATACAATTGGAAATAAATAAGATAGAAAAACGGCACTGCTGCAGCAGACTACTAAGAAAGACAAGGGGAGAGGTGAGAAAAATATATCCCTGGGTGCTACAGTTATTCCTAACATAGAGCACAGCTCTACCGCAGCCTGCAGCTCAGTTTTATGATGTTCTCACACCATACTGGTGGGAATAGAAGCCACATTCCTTTCTGACGTCACCCACCTACACCAGACTACAGCAGCACTGCCGCAGAAGAACCTTTACACTGAGCGCCCAGCCCCCACTCCAAGCAGAGAATGGTGAAAACTGTATTTTCAAACACCATGAAGTCTTGCTATATTATAACATTAGCAGTCAGCCACTGCAGCTGAACTGCCCCGGAGAGGAAGGAGTTAACTCCAGAGGATCTGGAGTTCTACAGCGTGAGGGCGCTGTGCCCAAAGCTCTATCTGGCAGTTTCAAATGAAACTGTCAGATTCTTTACTCCGCTTCACTGAACAGTCGCTCCGGAGATCAGCCCTTCAGCTCGGTTCATTTCCGTTCAAGCGAGTATTTTTCGTTCATTTGAACCGCAAAAGTCATTATTTTTACCGCATTTCGGTTTTAAAGCTCTATCTGGTAACCGTAAGTACTAAATTTTAAGTCTGTGGAAAATTAATTATCGGTTCGGTTTTGAACCGATCGGTTTGTTATTTCTACATTTTAAAAGTGTACAGTGGGTTTTAGAGTGCGGTCCCGGTTCTTATCGGTTCTAAAAAACAGAATTATAACGGTTTTTTCAAATACCCGTGACACGGTTAGGAACCGATAAGGGTGTCTTGCCTGGCACTGCCATCAAAAGGGCAAGTTTTGGTTAGGCTGGCATTATGTCTGAGAAACCCAAAAGAAAAACCAGGCCCACTGGATTTCAACACTGTGATGTCTGTGGGGAGGCCTTTGCCAAGGCTGACCCACACACCACTTGTGTTTATTGTCTGGGGGCTGACCACCTCCTGTCGGACTGCCAGGTGTGTAAAAATTTCCCCAGCCACCCTGGAAAAGAGATTGGGCGGCTCAGGGGAACGAGAGGCAAAAGTCTGCTGACCGGATGGCCAGCCCGGTCCAGTACCCACTGGACCAGAGGGAGTGCCCTGACTAGGGGCGAGACTGGCAAAGGAAGGCTGGTTCAGAGGAACCAGTCCCAGTAAAAAGACAAGGAAATCAGTAGGTTTGGGGTCCAAAATTGTGTCTCCAACTGCTGCAGAGATAGCTAAAGCCATTCAGATTGTCCAGTCACTGTCTCAGGGATCTGTAGAACCACCAACAGTTGGTAAAGGTTGGTTTGTCAGTCCCAGTGGTTCAGGATTTTGAAGTTGAGGATTTTTATGAACCACAGGAGGGGAGGAGGAATTTGATCAATATATGTGGCTGGGGGTCTGGATGTGCCCATTGAACCGGACATTTCTCCAGACAGACCTTTAGAATCTCCTCCTATTCTGTCTGAGTCCCCTTCTTTCTTTATTTTTACAAAAGGTTGCAGAAACCCTCCAGCTTCCTTTAGAGGAGGCTGTGGATGAGCAAGAGGAGCCTGATTATGTGGAAATGATGGATATTCCAGAGTCTAGGAGGTTGTCTATTCCTTTGCATAAGTCATTTAGGAAGCAAACAACAAAGATTTTAAAAAATCCTCCTTCTGTTCCTCCTGTAGATAAAAAAATGGACAGAAGGTATACTTTGTCAGGCTCGGATACAGACTTCCTTACTGAACAGTGTAGTCATGTAGGTGTGGTACAAGCTGCAGCCTGTGACAAGGCTAATATTCCTCTGGCCTCACATCCTCCTGATAAGGATTCCAGGAAGATTGATGCCATGGCGAAGAAACAGTATATGGCAGCTTCTTGGGACTCAGGCAGGCAAATTATATGGCTTATGTGGCTAGATATCAGAAATCTAGGTGGGACACAGTATTGCAGTTAGCCAGCAGGCCCATGGCCAGCTGGCTAGTGAGTTGGAACAGGTGGCTGCTGATGGCATTGAAGCCTCTAAAGTTCAATTTCATACTGCTGTTGATGTTAATGATGTTTCCTCTAGGGTCATGGCCACTTCTGTAGCTTTCCGTGAGGTTGGCATGGCTCAGATGCACTAATCTGTCCCAAGATACCCAGTCAAAGGCTATGGATTTTCCTGTAGTGGGAAATTCTCTGTTTGAGAGCAAACAGAAAACTATATGAAAAAGATGGATGAATACAGAACTACCTACAAAAGTGCCCAGGCTAAGGAGAAGCATGCCATGCCACAAAGGCATGCTCCCAGAGGTAGGGGCAGGCCTTTTTCCAGGCCTTTTTACCAATTTCAAGCCTCCTCTGCTGTCTCGCAGAGGGGTTTCTTCAGAGGCAGGGGTAGACGAGGCACAAGTAGACCGTCCCCCTTCCCTCAGCCTAAGGCTGCTGCTAAGCAGGCACCCTGATGGGGTGCCCAGGGCCGATTCTCCTGTACCAGTGGGGGGCAGGTTGGCCTATTTCAGCCGGAACTGGCTGTCCCTAACTACGGACAGATGGGTTCTGGAGGTAATAGGCCAGGGTCTGGTTCTCAGCTTCAAACACTTTCCAAAGATGAGAGCCAGACATTTTCCACCTGCAAATCCTTCAGAAGCCCTTGCTTTGGAAGCAGAGGTTTCTTCTCTTCTGGACTGCAAAGCAGTGGAAAGGGTTCCTCCTTGCCATCAGGGCAAGGGGCTTTATTCAAGATACTTTCTTACCCCAAAAAAGACAGGAGAATGGAGGCCCATTCTAGATTTAGGGTACCTGAACAAGCATCTTTTGAAACCAAAGTTCAAAATGTTGACTCTGGCAATGATATTGCCTTCCCTAAGGCCAGGGGACTGGCTAGCTTCCCTGGACCTCAAGGATGCCTATTTTCATGTTCTGATCAGGCCTTCTCACCGAAAGTACCTCAGGTTCGAACTGCCCTCAGGCCACTACCAGTTCAGGGCAATGCCCTTCGGCCTGACCTCTGCGCCAAGGGTATTCACAAAATGTCTCGCTGTAGTAGTGGCTCACTTAAGAAGGCAAGGGGTTGCTGTGTTTCCCTACCTGGACGACTGGCTCATTGTGGGTCAATCTCAGGTCGATTAACCATTGCAGTCACTGGCAACTTCTCACTTCCTGGGATTCCTGCTAAACTTACCAAAGTCAGTTCTGGAACCGGTTCAGGTCCTAACTTTCATAGGCGCAGAATTGAACACAAGGTTAGCCAGGGCTTTTCTTCCTCGGAAAGGTGGACAGACCCATCGCCCTGGCATCCTCCTTTACCCTGCGGGTCTCGACCAGCAAGGCATTTTCTGCAACTCCTTGGGCACATGGCTGCTTCCACAGCTATCGTGCAGGGAGCAAGATTCAGATGAGGACATTCAGTTCCATTTGAGGGCCTATTGGTCTCAAAGGAAGGACCCCCTTACCAAGTTGGTTCCAGTTACTCAAACTCTGATCCTAGCCCTCCACTGGTGGCAGGTCCAGAGCAATTTAAGACAGGGGTTCCTTCATTCCCATTTCTCACTCCCTCACCCTCACCACGGATGCCTCCCTGTTAGGGTGGGGGCTCACCTAGGATCTTGCCACCCAGGGGTGTGGTCTCCTCAGGAATCTCTGCTCCACATCAATCTGTTGGAACTCAGAGCTGTCTTTTAGCTCTTGGTGTTTTCAGATTCTGTCCAGAACAAAGTGGTTCAAGTCAGGACAGACAATACCACCACAATGTGGTACATCAACAAGCAAGGGGCACTCGGTCTTCAGCCTT
Source organism: Neoceratodus forsteri (assembly GCA_016271365.2). NCBI lineage: Eukaryota > Metazoa > Chordata > Ceratodontiformes > Ceratodontidae > Neoceratodus > Neoceratodus forsteri. The sequence continues at coordinate 1,543,599,598 of CM028131.1, read as the reverse complement.
GTGCACCAGGCAATGAAGTTGTGGTCTCTGGCCTACTCCCTGAACACCTCCCTGATGGCAGTTCACCTCCAGGGAAGGACAATGTCCTGGGCGGACGCCCTCAGCAGAATTTCTCAGGGCCATCACGATGGGCTCTGAATCCACAAGTGCTGGGGTCCGTTTTTGCCAGATGGGGCACTCTTCAGATAGATCTTTTCGCAGCCCCAGACAACCATCAACTTCCTTCTTTTGTTGCAGGCCTCCAGTACTGGACTCAGTCCCTCTGGATGCCTTTCTGTTGGACTGGAAAGGGAAGTCCTGTATGCCTTTCCTCCCTTTCCTCTTCTTTTCAGGTACTAGTAAAAATCAGATCTCAACCTTGCAGAGTGATTCTGATTGCCCCAGATTGGGCCAGACAGCCTGGTACCCTCTGCTTCTGTCCTTGGCAGTCCACCCTGCCCTGAGCCTACCCAGAGTCCACGACTTACTGGCCTGTGCACAGGGAGAGTGTGGTATCCGGACCTCAAATCCCTCCACCTCAAGGCTTGGCTCTTGAGGAGCTAGAATTGCTGACTTACACCTTTCTCAAGGTGTCATGGATATTTTAAAGGCTTCTAGGAAGCCTTCCACTAGGGCCACTTATAATTCTAAGTGGAAGAGGTTTTCATCTGGTGCTCTGAGAGGCAGATTATCCCAGAATCTGCTGATCTTCCATTCTTCTGGAATATTTGGTCCATCTGAATTCCCTAGGCCTTAGACCAGCTACCCTGAAGGTTCATCTGGCAGCTGTCTCTGCTTTTGTGTCAGCAGGAAGCTGCCTCCTTTCTTCTCACCCTGTGTTCTCCAAGTTTTTTAAAGGGTTACTTCATACTAACCTCCTTTTAGGGAACCAGCTCCCGCCTGGGACCTGAATATTTGCATTGCTCAGTTAATGCAACCCCCCTTGAGCTCTGTCTTCAGTAGAGCTCAAGTATTTAACTTGAAAACCGCTTTTCCTAGTAGCTATCACCTCTGCCAGACGATAAGTGAGTTACAGGCCCTGTCAGTGGAAGAAGATTTTATCTCTTTCCACAGAGATAAGGTAGTCCTTAGGACTAATAGAAAGTTTTGCCTAAGGTGGTTTTGATTTCCACCTGAATCAATCTATCTCTCCCAGTATTTTTCACTGAGCATTCTTCCTCAGGTGAGAGGAGACTGCACAGCTTGGATGTCAAAAGAGCCTTGCTACTATTTAGAGCGCACCAGAGGTCATAGGTTCGAATCCCTCCAACTGTTTCTTACCTATGGCGAGGTTGGCAAAGGAAAACCTGCCACTAAGAGAACAATTGCAAGGTGGATTGTTTCTTGTATCCAATTCTGTTATCAGAAACTAGGTAGAGTACCCCCTCAGGATTGAGGGCCCACTCCACCAGGGGTACAGCTGCGTCTCTAGCGGCTGCTAGGGACATTCCATTCTGGAGATTTGTCAAGCTGCTACCTGGAAGCCAGTTCACACCTTTACCAAGCATTATTCCCTGGATGTCCAGTCCAGGAGAGATTTTCGTTTGGCATAGCTGTGCTTCAGAGCCTATTTCCTAAGTAGGTTCTGACCCTCCTCCATGGAGGTACTGCTGTGTAATCTGCTAATGTTATAATATAGCAAGACTTCATGGTGTTTGAAGAAAAATTACTCACCTTAGTAATTGCTTTTCTTCTCATGAGTCTTGCTATGTTTAACCTCCCTCCTGCCCTCTCAGAACCTCTACTTGGGTAGCAGGTGGCGAATTAGTGCAAGCACTGTGTCATGCCATTGTAGTTATCCCTACCTCTTTCCTTTGGGTTAGGATCTGGTTGCTTTCATTTAGGTTATTTATATTGCCCCTTCCTGGACTTGAGTCTTGGGGGAAGGGGGTTCATAATGTGCTTGTCAAGGGTGGTAAAACGAACCATAATACCATCAATTTTTGTTATTATGGTTCTGGGTGTTTCTTTGTTGTTTATATTGTTGTTACTACTACTAGTAGGTAGCCATGGGCTAGTGTAGTTTTCCACACAGACTTTCTGTTCTTTGATGTTAGCTTTTAGAAGATCTGACAGTTTCATTTGAAACTGCCAGATAGAGCTTTGGGCACAGCGCCCTCGCGCTGTAGAACTCCAGATCCTCTGGAGTTAACTCCTTCCTCTCCGGGGCAGTTCAGCTGCAGTGGCTGACTGCTAATGTTATAATATAGCAAGACTCCATGAGAAGAAAAGCAATTACTAAGGTGAGTAATTTTTTCTTTTATTCTTTCAAATTCCCTTCAGTTTGTCAGTTGTTGCTCCACCATAACTGCCACCCCCCCGAGGTCCAAGCCTTAGTCTTCCAGCATGGCCCGGGATCTTCACCTTGACCCAGTACAACAGTAATACCAGCAGCAAGCATCCGGCATTGACAAATGCTTGTTCTTTCAGCATTGATAACGACCATGGCAGCTTCAGCTCCATCTTAACATCTGTAACCCCCTCCCCCCCCTCAGAAAGCTGTTTGGAAATGACTCCTGCATACCAGTCCATGAAACATTTTTATGTTGATTGTGCACATGTGCAAGAAGCATATTGTGGCAGGTTGCCAGAAGCAGGTTGTGGAGGCATGGCACTATTGGGGCCAATGCCCCCACTGCCTTTAAAGGCTTGGCCCACTTTCCCCAATGCCGTGGCAAGCTGCTGCTGACACTAGTTCAGCCAGTGTGCCACAACCTTGTAAGGTTTCAGCCACTGCAATCAGGGGCTGCCTCATCAGTGCAGCGTCAGCCATTCACTGCAATGAGGGAGCGACCCATCATTGCAGGGTGGAACGTTGGTACATTAATATTGTTTGTGAACATGGCGGTGGCTTGCCTCCGTGTTCACAAACAATATCAAGCATCCCCCTGCTGAGGGGGTGCCCAATCCCCCTCAGCAGCATGTGCCCCCCTACCATGTTTGTTAGCTGACAGGGGCCCAATCCCTGTCAGCTTCAGTCACTTCAGTGATGTTGCAGATGGGGGAGCCCACTCCCTGTCGGCATTATGTAACCCCCGCTTTTGTTGTGTGCCGATGGGGTACCCAATCCCCTTTGGCATAATGCATAACCCCATTTTGTTGTGTGTGCCAATGGGGTGCCCAATCCTATCGGCTACAGCTGCCCCCAAAAAGTCTGTTGGCACACTGGGAGCCCTCCCCAGTGTGCTACATGCCCTATTAAAAAAACAAAACGGTCCTGCGATGTTTTTTTTTTTTTTGTACCCTGTCAAAAAAGAAAATGGTCCCTCGCGGTCTCCCTGCCCCCCTCCCACAACCCGCACCCACCCACTGCGCACCCTGCCTTCCCACACTCCCCCTCACCCCATACTTATCTCCAGAGTCTGATGCGATGATCTTCGGTGGACCGGAAACACGTCTGCACTCTTCAAAGCCGACCACGAACTGAGGAAATGCCGGTAAGCTATATAATGGAATAAATAGGTTTTTTAAAACTTTGATGCATATCTCAGGCATATTTTGGAATTTTGGCACCAAATTTTCAACATGGGGTTTTTGGGACCCCTCCTCATGAATTCTGGCACTGTCATGGCATTAATCGGCCCCAAAAGGTGATTTCATGGTCACCGTGCGGAATCACCTTTTGGGACTGATTAACGAAATGACAGTGCCAGTGTTCATGAGGTGGGCTCTCAAAAAGCCTATGTTCTAAATTTAGTGCAGTTTACGCAGGCTCGTAAGTTCGCATCCTGGCCGAAATGTGTTTTCGCAGTTCCGGCACAGAATAATGCTGGGTCGCTTGGGAAACTCGTGTTCAGGACACATTATGAAAATGACAGTGACACTGTTCATTAGCAGAGGTCCTAAAATGCCTATGTTGAAAATTCGGTGATGAAAGTCCATAAAATGAGTGTGCTATGAGCGTGCATTGCCCAGTTTCCACGCACGCACGTACCTTCACAATTTTGCAATATTTTCACTCTAGATTTTCAACATTGCCATTTTTCCACACCTCCTTATGAACAGTGCAGCTGTCATTTTTCACATCCTGGCCGAAATGTGTTTTCGCTCTTCCGGTGCACAATAGCACGATCGCTGTGGGAAATCAGTGCTCAGGACACATTAAGAAAATCACACTGACACTGTTCACGAGCAGAGGTCCTCAAATGCCTATGTTGAAAATTTTGTGATGAAACTCCATAAAATGACTGTGTTACGAGCATGCGTTGTGCAGTTTCCACGCACCCTTGTAACTTCGCAAATTAGTAATATTTTCACGCCACATTTTCAACACTGGCATTTTACCACACCTCCTCATGAACAGTACAGCTGTCATTTTTCACATCCTGGACGAAATGTGTTTTCGCGCTTCTGGTGCAGAATACCGCAGTTGCTGTCGGAAATCAGTGTTTGGGACAGATTAGGATTGAGCGAGTGAGGAGGGGGGTGACTGAGCTCAACTGAGCTCTGTCAGGACTGCTGCAGATTTCTTTGTGGGCAGGAAAAGGCGCCAAATGCAGGCAGCTGCCCAGTACAAAAGAGCAGCCTGCAGCGCCGGGAAACACAGAACGAACGAGTGGGGGGGGGGGAGTGAGTGAACTCAAAGGAGCTCTGTTGGGACTGCTGCGGATTTCTTTGTGGGCAGAAAAAGGCAGCAATGCATGCAGGGGCCCAGTACAAAAGGGCAGCCTGCAGCGGCGGGAGAAACAGAATGAGCAACTGAGAGAGGGGGGGTGAGCGAGCTCAACTGAGCTCTATTGTGACTGCTGCGGATTTCTTTGTGGGCAGAAAAGGGCGGCAACGCAGGCAGGAGCCCCATACAAAAGGGCAGCCTGCAGTGCCAGCAGAAACGGAATTAGCGAGTGAGAGAGGGGGAGTGAGTGAGGTCAATGGAGCTCTGTCAGGACTGCTGCAGATTTCTTTGTGGGCAGAAAAAGGTGCCAACAGAGGCAGGATCCCAGTACAAAAGGGCAGTCTGCAGTGCCACGAGAAACAGAATGAATGCGTGAGACAGGGGGAGTGAGCGACCTCAATGGAGCTCTGTCAGTACAGCTGCGGATTTCTTTGTGGGCAGAAAAAGGTGCCAATGCAGGCAGGAGCCCAGTACAAAAGGGCAGCCTGAAGCAGCGGGAGACACAGAGCGAGTGAGTGAGGGGGTGGGAGGGAGGAGTGAGGTCAATGGAGCTCTGTTGGGACTGCTGCGGATTTCTTTGTGGGCAGAAAAAGGCAGCAATGAATGCAGGGGCCCAGTACAAAAGGGCATCCTGCAGCGGTGGGAGAAACAGAATGAGCAAGTGAGAGAGGGGGAGTGAGCAAGCTCAACAGACCTGTGTTGGGACTCCTGCAGATTTCTTTGTGGGCAGGAAAAGCCACCAACAGAGGCAGGAGCTCAGTACAAAAGGGCAGCCTGCAGTGCCAGAAGAGAGAGAGAATGAGCGAGAGTGAGAGAGGAGGAGTGAGCCACCTCAACGGAGCTCTGTCGGGACAGCTGCAGATTTCTTTGTGGACAGAAAAGGGTGCCAATGCAGGCAGGAGCCCAGTACAAAACAGCAGCCTGCAGCACTGGGAGAAACAGAACGAATGAGTGACAGAGGGGCAGTGAACGAGCTCAACAGACAAACGCAATCAACAATCGGCATTGACAAATGCTTGTTTTAGTTTGTCCTTAAAGAGTTTATTTATTGTGATGTCCAAAGGCTGCAGGAGGTCTGTACATGAAAGTGGGACAAAAACTGGGATGTAACATCATTTTCAAGTTGTTTGAGCAGTGATGCAGTGGAATGTGCTCTAAACAAATCCAATATTAGAAGTCCCTTCTGTTCACTTAGTAACCCGAGGCGCAGCTTTATAAACTCCAGGTGAGGCACAGGCACAGAACAGATGTATTCACACATTGTTATTTTGTTTGCCCAGTGGTTGGGTGAATGGGAGATACACCGGTCTTTGGGGAACTTGTGATGTGGGTGGCATACAGGAGTTCTGCCTTTGTAGATCACTTGTAGCCCCCAAAAATCTACAGCAAGTACTGTATGCAGGCTAGTACAATGGATGCCTGGCATTTGTTCCCCCAATCCTGTCACAGCCACTTGTCTGTACCCTGTCACCGCCATGATCCACTCAGACACAAGGACCATATGCACTCCAGTTTCATGCAGATTAAAGCAGAAAAGGACCGCTTGGCTCACCCAGTGTGCCCAAAAGAGCCCTGCCTAGTCTGTCTCCGCAGACTCTAAGTGGTCTCCAGTGACTCTCCCTCCTCCCTGCCTATTTACTAATATTCCCCATGCCTATCCCACGCATGCTTAAAGCCCCTAACTGTTTTCATCTCCACCACCTCTGGCAGTCTGTTCCAGGTGTGCCCCACTCTTTCAGTAACGTAGTACTTCCTCATGCCCCTCTTAAACCCCCTCCCCCAGCTTCATCAGATGCCCTCTAGTTCTGGTGCTCTTTCTTCTTTGAAAGAGAATCCCCTCCTACATCCTGTTCACCCCTGTGAGATACTTGTATGTCTCTATCATGTCCCTTCTCGCTCTTCTCTATTCAAGGGTGTACATGTTGAGATTCCTCGGTCTCTCTGGAGAGCCTAGGACAAGCATAAAGAAATGTAAGGTGGCCTCATAAGGGGAAAGACAGGAAAAGTCAGGGGGGGGAAGGGGGTGTCGGGGGCACAGAGGTAAACTTAAGACCAGAAACAATCCTTGTTATTTCGAGCAAGTCCGATAGACCGAGAGGTCTCCTTCTGCTGGCGATTTTCTTATGTTCTCTCTTTGTACTGCTTCTTTTTTTTTTAAACTTTTTATTTATTAATTAATATGCAAAGAGATATACAGTCATGAAAGTGATCAGGACTCACATCGGGGATACACGAATACAATATGTAGACTTCAGAATCATACATTCAGAACACATATCAAAGGAGCATCTGTCACAGTATTGGCCATGAGTGAGATTAACCAACACAGGAACTAGCTTAAAAAAAAAAATGTGAAGGGGTCTTCATAAAGAATATTAAAAATAATTTAATAATGACCCATTATGGAGCAAAAGACTCATCTGCAGTTGAAATATAAACTACCCATAGCCTCCAGAGTAACTTAAACTTACTGGTACAACCTTGCTGATGTGCTATAAGGCGTTCTAAATAATGTCATTAACAATACTCTGCCATTGGGAAGTGCAGGGGGGAACGGTTTATGCCACATCCGAGGTCCTGCTTTTTTTGCTGTAGCAATATACAAATAAAGCAGACTTCTAGAAGGAGGAATGATGTCCTCTAATCCAATATATAAAAGTACTTGCTGTGGGGATGAAACCAAGTCTGGCGATATTAGTAGAGTCAAACTGGTACCCACCTCTTGCCAAAACTTACTAAGGTTTGGACAATGACAAAAAATACGAGCAAAATGTACCCTAGATTCTCCACATAACCACCAGCAGGCTCCATAGGAAGAGGGTAGGTATTTAAGTAACTTGGCAGGGGTATGGAAAAATCGAACCAGACACTTCCAAGTAAATTCCTTCCAATACAGGGCCTGTGATGCTCTGCTCTCTTTGTAGTGCTTCTGATGCAAACCCTGTACCATTTTAGAGGCCCTCCTCTGGACTGCCCCCAGTCTGTCAATGTCCTTTCTGAGGTGCGGCCTCCAGAACTTGACACCATACTCAGGTGGGGTCTCATAAGTGAGAGATACAGTGGCAACATCACCTCCCTCCTCCCGCTGGAGATACAGTACCTCTCCCTATTCATCCGGCATCCCACTGGCCCTACCCACTGCTTTGTCACACTGCCCTGCCACTTTGAGGTCATCAGATACGATAACCCCAAGGTCCCTTTCCTGCTTAGTGATTATCAGTACCCCCACCCCATCCTATACTCGCCTCCTGGGATTCTATGCCCAGGGTGCATGATTTTGCACTTTTTGGCATTGAACCCCTACTGCCATGCCCTTGACCGCTCCTCGAGTTTCCCAAAGGTCCCTGCACATTCTCTCTACCCCCTCCTGAGTGTCCACCCTATTACAGATTTAGGTGTCATCTGCAAAAAGGCATAGCTTCCCTTCCAGTTCTTCTGCAATGTCACTTATGAAGACACTGAAGAGGACTGGTTCCAGTAATGAGCCCTGGGGCGCCCTGCTGGTCATTCTTCTCCTTTCATTAGAGTAAGTGCTGTTAGCCACCCCACTCTTTTGCATATTCATTAACCACTAATGGAATGGGGACATAGATGTTAAAGTAGCCAGCCCAACCTTGAGTCTTTCAGCTCTCTGGACTCTCAGTAATGAAGTAGCAGGTGCACTCCCAGCCACAGATCTATTAAGGCTCTGCTCCAGATTGAGATCTCTCATAAACTCCTTTTTCCACTCCTCAGCTATTCTCTGACTGTATACCAGTCAGAACCAGGAGAAAAACGAAACGCTTGCCGACATACAAAAAATAAATGGGGCAGCAAGGTCCAAATTACGAGTAGGTTGCACTGCTATGGCATGGGGCTTCACAGCCACTGACAATACTACAGTCTGAAAGTATGCTGAATAAGGGAAGCACGAATGAAAGCAAACCTCACTCTATGCACCAGGCTTACTTCTCTCAGTCCGATATAACAGAATGACATGACGGCATCCCGTTATGCATGAGTCACCGACAGCAAACACCACCCTTCAGCTCTGGAACAAAAAAGTAAAGGAATAAAAGCAATGCCTATCTCATTTAAAATCTGTAGCTAAGGCTAAAACAGCTGCGGGATCCTAATCCTGCACTACTTGCACTTCTAATAGGAAAAGCGCTTGATAAGTACTCAGAAAATAAAATTAAAATGTCAGCTCCCTCAGAGATGGCCTGATGGACCACCCAACATGGGGTCATCTTTTTCCAACATGTATTAAGTCTTGCTCCAGGGAATCACACCTCTGTTATACACCACCCTCTATTATCCACCAGAAAGTTGGTAAACCAAAGGTACCAGATAATGGAGCACATACTGCATATGATTTCCTTTCTGTTGATTGAGGTAGAATATAGGGTTGTCAGAACTATTTTGAAAAAGATTCGAACTGTACTCAAACTCTGCTGTTCAAGTTCTAATTTCAAACTCGAACACTAGAGGGTTCGCAATATGGTTTAAGCTGGAAACACATTATTCTTTAAAAATCAGCTCACCCAAATGGGCACCGTGGTGCCTGGGTGAAATGGGATGGGACTGGGAGGGATTTTTCTTCCTTGCTGTGGGCGGTGTTGGAGACTCTTGGGGGCAGGGCAGTGCATCTTGAAATGGATCTCAGGGAGTAGACAGTGGGACTGGGAGGAAAGGACTGAGAGTCGGGATTGAGGCAACGAAGAGTTGGACAGTGGGAGGGAGTCAGATCTGGGAGGGAGAAGCAGAAGTGAAACATGACTCAGGGAGTGGACACAGTGGGACTGGGAGGAAGGGACTGTGAGTCAGAAGGGAGGGAGTGAGGAATCGGACAGTTAGAGGAAGTCAGAACTAGGAGGGAGGAGCAGAAGACTAGTCTGAAATTCAGAATGGGGGTGGACTCCGAAGACGGTGAGAGTGGGAGGGACTGAGAGCTAGGGGGAGGGAAGGTCTATAACAGTCCCCCCGGATGGAGGCTCATAAACTCACATGAATTCTGAGAGGGGTCATATGACACCCGAGTCAGTTGGTTGTGCAGCAAGAATTCACAGACTCCAGTCAGAGCTGGAGTGGAAACAATGGAAGGAGGACAAGGTTTTTGACTAGAAAGTTGATTGAATTCAATAATTCATCTTGATTCTTCTTATTCTCGATCTGTGCCTCCTCAAAAAAAAAAGACAGAGCACCCATCCTGCTGTGTGTCCTTCACTGCTGTATCACTGTACCCACCCAGCCAGTGTGAGTGAACTGTGTGCAGTCAGCACCCATCCTGCTGTGTGTCCTTCACTGCTGTATCACTGTACCCACCCAGCCAGTGTGAGTGAACTGTGTGCAGCTAGCACCCATCCTGCTGTGTGCCCTTCACTGCTGTACCACTGTACCCACCCAGCCAGTGTGTGTGAACTGTGCGCAGCTAGCACCCATCCTGCTGTGTGCCCTTCACTGCTGCACCACTGTACCCACCCAGCAAGTGTGTGTGGACAGTGTGCAGCTAGCACCCATCCTGCTGTGTGTCCTTCACTGCTGTACCACTGTACCCACCCAGCCAGCGTGTGTGGACTGTGTGCAGCTAGCACCCAAACTGCTGTGCACCCTTCACTGCTGTACCACTGTACCCACCCACCCAACCAGTGTGTGTGAACTGTGTGCAGCTAGCACCCATACTGCTGTGTGCCCTTCACTGCTGTACCACTGAACCCACCCAGCCAGTGTGTGTGAACTGTGTGCAGCTAGCATCCATCCTGCTGCATGCCCTTCACGGCTGTATCACTGTCCCCACCCAGCCAGTGTGTGTGAACTGCGTGCAGCTAGCACCCGTCCTGCTGTGTGCCCTTCACTGCTGTACCACTGAACTCACCCAGCCAGTGGGTGTGAACTGTGTGCAGCTAGCATCCATCCTGCTGTGTGCCCTTCACTGCTGTACCACTGTACCCACCCAGCCAGTGTGAGTGAACTGTGTGCAGCTAGCACCCGTCCTGCTGTGTGCCCTTCACTGCAGTACCACTGTACCCACCCAGACAGTGTGTATGAACTGTGTGCAGCTAGAACACGTCCTGCTGTGTGCCTTTCACTGCGGTACCACTGTACCCACCCAGCCAGTGTGTGTGAACTGTGTGCAGCCAGCACCTATTCTGCTGCGTGCCCTTCACTGCAGTACCACTGTACACACCCAGCCAGTGTGTGTGAACTGTGTGCAGCTAGCGCCCATCCTGCTGTGTGCCCTTCACTGTTGTATCACTGTACCCACCCAGCCAGTGTGTGTGAACTGTGCGCAGCTAGCACCCATACTGCTGTGTGCCCTTCACTGCTGTACCACTGTAGCCACCCAGCCAGTGTGTATGAACAGAGTGCAGCTAGCACCCATCCTACTGTGAGCCCTTCACTGCTGTACCACTGAACCCACCCAGCCAGTGTGTGTGGACTGTGTGCAGTTAGCACCCATCCTGGTGTGTGCCCTTCACTGCTGTACCACTGTATCCACCCAGCCAGTGTGTGTGAACTGTGTGCAGCTAGCACTCATCCTACTGTGTGCCCTTCACTGCAGTACCACTGTTCCCACCCAGCCAGTGTGCGGGACTGTGTGCAACTAGCACCCATCCTGCTGTGTGTCCTTCACTGCTGCACCACTGTTCCCACCCAGCCAGTGTGAGTGAACTGTGTGCAGCTAGCACCCATCCTGCTGTGTGCCCTTCAGTGCTGTAAAACTGTACCCACCCAGCCAGTGTGTGTGAAATGTGTGCAGCCAGCACCCATCCTGCTGTGTGCCTTTCAGTGCTGTACCACTGTACCCACCCAGCTAGTGTGTGTGAACTGTCTGCAGCTAGCAACCATCCTGCTGTGTGCCCTTCACTGCTGTACCACTGTACCCACCCAGCCAGTGTGTGTGAACTGTGTGCAGCTAGCACCCATTGCTGTGTGCCCTTCACTGCTGTACCACTGTACCCACTCACCCAGCCAGTGTGTGTGAACTGTGCGCAGCTAGCACCCATACTGCTGTGTGCCCATCACTGCTGTACCACTGAACCCACCCAGCCAGTGTGTGTGAACTGTGTGTAGCTAGCACCTATCCTGCTGTGTGCCCTTCACTGCTGTATCACTGTACCCACCCAGCCAGTGTGTGTGAACTGTGTGCAACTAGCACCCATACTGCTGTGTGCCCTTCACTGCTGTAACACTGTACCCACCCACCCAGCCAGTGTGTGTGAACTGTGTGCAGCTAGCACCCATTCAGCTGTGTGCCCTTCATGGCTGTACCACTGAACCCACCCAGCCAGTGTGTGTGGACTGTGTGCAGCTAACACCCATTCTGCTGTGTGTCCTTCACTGCTGAACCAAAGTTCCCACCCAGCCAGTGTGTGTGGACTGTGTGCAGCTAGCACCCATCCTGCTGTGTGCCCATCACTGCTGTACCACTGGACCCACCCAGCCAGTGTGTGTGAACTGTGTGCAGCCACCACCCATCCTGATGTGTGCCCTTCACTGCTGTACCACTGTTCCTACCCAGCCAGTGTGTGTGGACTGTGTGCAGCTGGCACCCATCAAGCTGTGTGTCCTTCACTGCTGCACCACTGTTCCCACCCAGCCAGTGTGTGTGAACTGCGTGCAGCTAGCACCCATACTGCTGTGTGCCCTTCAGTGCTGTACCACTGTACCCACCCAGCTAGTGTGTGTGAACTGTGTGCAGCTAGCACCCATCCTGCTGTGCACCCTTCACTGCTGTACCACTGTACACACCAAGCCAGTGTGTGTGGACTGTGCGCAACTAGCACCCATCCTGCTGTGTGCCCTTCACTGCTGCACCACTGTACCCACCCAGCCAGTGTGTGGGGACTGTGTGCAACTACCACCCATCCTGCTGTGAATCCTTCACTGCTGCACCACTGTTCCCACCTAGCCAGTGTGAGTGAACTGTGTGCAGCTAGCACCCATACTGCTGTGTGCCCTTCAGTGCTGTAAAACTGTACCCACCCAGCCAGTGTGTGGGGACTGTGTGCAACTACCACCCATCCTGCTGTGAATCCTTCACTGCTGCACCACTGTTCCCACCTAGCCAGTGTGAGTGAACTGTGTGCAGCTAGCACCCATACTGCTGTGTGCCCTTCAGTGCTGTAAACTGTACCCACCCAGCCAGTGTGTGTGAACTGTGTGCAGCTAGCACCCATTCTGCTGTGTGCCCTTCACTGCTGTACCACTGTACCCACTCACCCAGCCAGTGTGTGTGAACTGTGCGCAGCTAGCACCCATACTGCTGTGTGCCCATCACTGCTGTACCACTGAACCCACCCAGCCAGTGTGTGTGAACTGTGTGTAGCTAGCACCTATCTTGCTGTGTGCCCTTCACTGCTGTATCACTGTACCCACCCAGCCAGTGTGTGTGAACTGTGTGCAGCTAGCACCCATACTGCTGTGTGCCCTTCACTGCTGTAACACTGTACCCACCCACCCAGCCAGTGTGTGTGAACTGTGTGCAGCTAGCACCCATTCAGCTGTGTGCCCTTCACAGCTGTACCACTGGACCCACCCAGCCAGTGTGTGTGAACTGTGTGCAGCTAGCACCCATCCTGATGTGTGCCCTTCACTGCTGTACCACTGTTCCTACCCAGCAAGTGTGTGTGGACTGTGTGCAGATGGCACCCATCAAGCTGTGTGTCCTTCACTGCTGCACCACTGTTCCCACCCAGCCAGTGTGTGTGAACTGCGTGCAGCTAGCACCCATACTGCTGTGTGCCCTTCAGTGCTGTACCACTGTACCCACCCAGCTAGTGTGTGTGAACTGTGTGCAGCTAGCACCCATCTTGCTGTGCACCCTTCACTGCTGTACCACTGTACACACCAAGCCAGTGTGTGTGGACTGTGTGCAGCTAGCACCCATCCTACTTTCTGCCCTTCACTGCTGTACCACTGTACCCACCCAGCCAGTGTGTGTGAACTGTGCGCAACTAGCACCCATCCTGCTGTGTGCCCTTCACTGCTGCACCAATGTACCCACCCAGCCAGTGTGTGTGAACTGTGTGCAGCTAGCACCAATCCTGCTGGGTGTCCTTCACTGCTGTATGACTGTACCCACCCAGCCAGTGTGTGTGAACTGTGTGCAGCTAGCTCCCATCCTGCAGTGTGCCCTTCACTGCTGTACCACTGTACCCACCCACCCAGCCAGTCTGTGTGAACTGCGCGCAGCTAGCACCCATACTGCTGTGTGCCCTTCACTGCTGTACCACTGAACCCACCCAGCCAGTGTGTGTGAACTGTGTGCAGCTAGCAGACATCCTGCTGTGCGTCCTTCACTGCTATATCACTGTACCCACCCAGCCAGTCTGTGTGAACTGTGCGCAGCTAGCACTCATCCTGCTGTGTGCCCTTCACTGCTGTACCACTGCAGCCTGTCAGTGTGTGTGAGCTGTGAGCAGCCAGCACCCATACTGCAGTGCACCCTTCACTGCTGTACCACTGTACCCACCCACCCAACCAGTGTGTGTGAACTGTGTGCAGCTAGCACCCATCCTGCTGTGTGCCCTTCACTGTTGTACCACTGTAGCCAGCCAGTGTGTGTGAACTGTGTGCAGCTAGCACCCATACTGCTGTGCACCCTTCACTGCTGTACCATTGAACCCACCCACCCAACCAGTGTGTGTGAACTGTGTGCAGCTAGCACCCATACTGCTGTGTGCCCTTCAGTGCTGTACCACTGAACCCATCCAGCCAGTGTGTGTGAACTGTGTGCAGCTAGCAGCCATCCTGCTGTATGTCCTTCACTGCTGTACCACTGTACCCACCCAGCTAGTGTGTTTGAACTGTCTGCAGCTAGCACCCATCCTGCTGTGTGGCCTTCACTGCTGTACCACAGTAGCCAGCCAGTGTGTGTGAACTGTGTGCAGCTAGTACCCATACTGCTGTGCACCCTTCACTGCTGTACCACAGTACCCACCCACCCAACCAGTGTGTGTGAACTGTGTGCAGCTAGCACCCATACTGCTCTGTGCCCTTCACTGCTGCACCACTGAACCCACCCAGCCAGTTTGTGTGAACTGTGTGCAGCTAGCATCCATCCTGCTGTGTGCCCTTCACTGCTGTACCACTGAACCCACCCAGCCAGTGTGTGTGAACTGTGTGTAGCTAGCTTCCGTCCTGCTGTGCGCCATTCACTGCTGTATCACTGTCCCCACCCAGAAAATGTGTGTGAACTGTGTGCAGCTAGCACCCGTCCTGCTGTGTGCCCTTCACTGCGGTACCACTGTACCCACCCAGCCAGTGTGTGTGTACTGTGTGCAGCTAGCACCAATCCTGCTGTGTGTCCTTCACTGCTGTGCAACTGTACAGTCCCAGCCAGTGTGAGTGAACTGTGTGCAGTTAGCACCCGTCCTGATGTGTGCCCTTCACTGCGGCATCACTGTACCCACCCAGCCAGTGTGTATGAACTGTGTGCAGCTAGAGCCCGTCCTGCTGTGTGCCCTTCACTGCGGAACCACTGTACCCAGCCAGTGTGTTTGAACTGTGTGCAGCTAGCACCCATCCTGCTGTGTGCCCTTCACTGCTGTACCACTGAACCCACCCAGCCAGTGTGTGTGAACTGTGTGCAGCTAGCACCCATTCTGCTGTGGGTCCTTCACTGCTGTACCACTGTTCCCACCGAGCCAGTGTGTGTGGACTGTGTGCAGTTAGCACCCATCCTGGTGTGTGCCCTTCACTGCTGTACCACTGTACCCACCCAGCCAGTGTGTGTGAACTGTGTGCAGCTAGCACTCATCCTACTGTGTGCCCTTCACTGCAGTACCACTGTTCCCACCCAGCCAGTGTGTGGGACTGTGTGCAGCTAGCACCCATCCTGCTGTGTGTTCTTCACTGCTGCACCACTGTTCCCACCCAGCCAGTGTGTGTGAACTGTGTGCAGCTAGCACCCATCCTGCTGTGCCCTTCAGTGCTGTAAAACTGTACCCACCTGGCCAGTGTGTGTGAAATGTGTGCAGCCAGCACCCATCCTGCTGTGTGCCTTTCAGTGCTGTACCACTGTACCCACCCAGCTAGTGTGTGTGAACTGTCTGCAGCTAGCAACCATCCTGCTGTGTGCCCTTCACTGCTGTACCACTGTACCCACCCAGCCAGTGTGTGTGAACTGTGTGCAGCTAGCACCCATTCTGCTGTGTGCCCTTCACTGCTGTACCACTGTACCCACTCACCCAGCCAGTGTGTGTGAACTGTGCGCAGCTAGCACCCATACTGCTGTGTGCCCATCACTGCTGTACCACTGAGCCCACCCAGCCAGTGTGTGTGAACTGTGTGTAGCTAGCACCTATCCTGCTGTGTGCCCTCACTGCTGTATCACTGTACCCACCCAGCCAGTGTGTGTGAACTGTGTGCAACTCAGCACCCATACTGCTGTGTGCCCTTCACTGCTGTAACACTGTACCCACCCACCCAGCCAGTGTGTGAACTGTGTGCAGCTAGCTCCCATTCAGCTGTGTGCCCTTCACGGCTGTACCACTGAACCCACCCAGCCAGTGTGTGGACTGTGTGCAGCTAACACCCATTCTGCTGTGTGTCCTTCACTGCTGAACCAAAGTTCCACCAGCCAGTGTGTGGACTGTGTGCAGCTAGCACCCATCCTGCTGTGTGCCCATCACTGCTGTACCACTGGACCCACCCAGCCAGTGTGTGTGAACTGTGTGCAGCCACCACCCATCCTGATGTGTGCCCTTCACTGCTGTACCACTGTTCCTACCCAGCCAGTGTGTGTGGACTGTGTGCAGCTGGCACCCATCAAGCTGTGTGTCCTTCACTGCTGCACCACTGTTCCCACCCAGCCAGTGTGTGTGAACTGCGTGCAGCTAGCACCCATACTGCTGTGTGCCCTTCAGTGCTGTACCACTGTACCCACCCAGCTAGTGTGTGTGAACTGTGTGCAGCTAGCACCCATCCTGCTGTGCACCCTTCACTGCTGTACCACTGTACACACCAAGCCAGTGTGTGTGGACTGTGTGCAGCTAGCACCCATCCTACTTTCTGCCCTTCACTGCTGTACCACTGTACCCACCCAGCCAGTGTGTGTGAACTGTGCGCAACTAGCACCCATCCTGCTGTGTGCCCTTCACTGCTGCACCACTGTACCCACCCATCCAGTGTGTGGGGACTGTGTGCAACTACCACCCATCCTGCTGTGAATCCTTCACTGCTGCACCACTGTTCCCACCCCAGCCAGTGTGAGTGAATCTGTGTGCAGCTAGCACCCATCCTGCTGTGTGCCCTTCAGTGCTGTAAAACTGTACCCACCCAGCCAGTGTGTGTGAAATGTGTGCAGCTAGCACCCATCCTGCTGTGTGCCTTTCAGTGCTGTACCACTGTACCCACCCAGCTAGTGTGTGTGAACTGTCTGCAGCTAGCATCCATCCTGCTGTGTGCCCTTCACTGCTGTACCACTGTACCCACCCAGCCAGTGTGTGTGAACTGTGTGCAGCTAGCACCCATTCTGCTGTGTGCCCTTCACTGCTGTACCACTGTACCCACTCACCCAGCCAGTGTGTGTGAACTGTGCGCAGCTAGCACCCATACTGCTGTGTGCCCATCACTGCTGTACCACTGAACCCACCCAGCCAGTGTGTGTGAACTGTGTAGCTAGCACCTATCTTGCTGTGTGCCCTTCATCGCTATCACTGTACCCACCCAGCCAGTGTGTGTGAACTGTGTGCAGCTAGCACCCATACTGCTGTGTGCCCTTCACTGCTGTAACACTGTACCCACCCACCCCAGCCAGTGTGTGTGAACTGTGTGCAGCTAGCACCCATTCAGCTGTGTGCCTTCACAGTTGTACCACTGGACCCACCCAGCCAGTGTGTGTGAATTGCAGGTAGCTAGCACCCATCCTGATGTGTGCCTTCACTGCTGTACCACTGTTCCTACCCAGCCAGTGTGTGTGGGACTGTGTGCAGCTGGCACCCATCTGCTGTGTGTCCTCACTGTTGCACCACTGTTCCCACCCAGCCAGTGTGTGAACTGCGGCAGCTAGCACTCCATACTGCTGTGTGCCCTTCAGTGCTGTACCACTGTACCCACCCCAGCTAGTGTGTGTGAACTGTGTGCAGCTGCACCCATCTTGCTGTGCACCCTTCACTGCTGTACCACTGCACACACACCGGGTTAGTGTGTGGACTGTGTGCAGCTAGCACCCATCCTACTTTCTGCCCTTCACTGGTTGCACCACTGTACCCACCCAGCCAGTGTGTGTGAACCAGCGCGAACTAGCACCCATCCTGCCAGTGTACCCTTCACTGCTGCACTAATGTACCCACCCAGCCAGTGTGTGTGTGAACTGTGTGCAGCTAGCACCAATCCTGCTGGGTGTCCTTCACTGCTGTATGACTGTACTCTACTCCAGCCAGTGTGTGTGGAACTGTGTGCAGCTAGCTCATCCTGCAGTGTGCCCTTCACTGCTGTACCACTGTACCCACCCACCCACCCAGCCAGGTTGTATGAACTGCGCGCAGCTAGCACCCATACTGCTGTGTGCCCTTCACTGCTGTACCACTGAACCCACCCAGCCAGTGTGTGTGAACTGTGTGCAGCTAGCAGACATCCTGCTGTGCGTCCTTCACTGCTAGTATCACTGTACCCACCCAGCCAGTCTGTGTGAACTGTGCGCAGCTAGCACTCATCCTGCTGTGTGCCCTTCACTGCTGTACCACTGCAGCCTGCCAGTGTGTGTGAGCTGTGAGCAGCTAGCACCCATACTGCAGTGCACCCTTCACTGCTGTACCACTGTACCCACCCACCCAACCAGTGTGTGTGAACTGTGTGCAGCTAGCACCCATCCTGCTGTGTGCCCTTCACTGTTGTACCACTGTAGCCAGCCACAGTGTGTGTGAACTGTGTGCAGTAGCACCCATACTGCTGTGCACCCTTCACTGTGCGTGTTCCATTGAACCCACCCACCCAACCAGTTTGTGTGCGGAACTGTGTGCAGCTAGCATCTACTGCTGTGTGCCCTTCAGTGCTGTACCACTGAACCCATCCAGCCAGTGTGTGTGAACTGTGTGCAGCTGGCAGCCATCCCATGGCTGTCCTGTCTTCACTGTTGTGTACCACTGTACCCACCCAGCTAGTGTGTTTGAACTGTCTGCAGCTAGCACCCATCCTGCTGTGTGGCCTTCACTGCTGTACCACTGTAGCCAGCCAGTGTGTGTGAACTGTGTGCAGCTAGCACCCATACTGCTGTGCACCCTTCACTGCTGTACCACAGTACCCACCCACCCAACCAGTGTGTGTGAACTGTGTGCAGCTAGCACTCTATACTGCTCTGTGTCCTTCACTGCTGCACCACTGGAACCCACTCAGCCAGTTTGTGTGAACTGTGTGCAGCTAGCATCCATCCTGCTGTGTGCCCTTCACTGTTGTACCACTGAACCCACCCAGCCAGTGTGTGTGAACTGTGTGTAGCTGCAGCTCTGTCTGTTGCTGGCGCCATTCACTGCTGCATCACTGTCCCCACCCAGAAAATGTGTGTGAACTGTGCAGCTAGGCACCGCCCTGCTGGTGTGCCCTTCACTGCGGTATCACTGTACCCACCCAGCCAGTGTGTGTGTACTGTGTGCAGCTAGCACCAATCCTGCTGTGTGTCCTTATCACTGCTGTGCATCCGTACAGTCCCAGCCAGTGTGAGTGTGAACTTGTGCAGTTAGCACCGTGCCCGATGTGTGCCTTCACCGCGGCATCACTGTACCCACCCAGCCACAGTGTGTATGAACTGTGTGCAGCTAGAGCCCGCCCTGTTGTGTATCCACTCGCGGAACCACTGTACCCAGCCAGTGTGTTTGAACTGGTGCAGCTAGCACCCATCCTGCTGTGTGCCTTCACTGCTGTACCACTGTACCCTCCCAGCCAGTGTGAAATGTGTTGTGCAGCTAGCACCCATCCAGGTGTGTGCCCCTTGACCGATGTACCACTGTTCCCACTCAGCCAGTGTGTGTGGACTGTGTCTCCAGCTTGCACCCATCCTGCTGTGCACCTTTCACTGCTGTACCACTGAACCCACCCAGCCAGTGTGTGTGGACTGTTTGCAGCTAGCACCCATCCTGCTGTCTGCCCTTCACTGCTGTACCACTGCACCTACCCAGCCAGTGTGTGTGAACTGTGTGCAACTAGCACCAGTCCTGCTGTGTGCACTTCACTGCTGTACCACGGTACCCACCCAGCCAGTGTGTGTGAACTGTGTGCAGCAAGCACCCATCCTGCTGTGTGCCCTTCACTGCTGTACCACTAAACCCACCAAGCCAGTGTGTGTGAACTGTATGCAGCTAGCATCCATCCTGCTGCGTGCCCTTCACTGCTGTATCACTGTACCCACCCAGCTGCCCAGGAACTCAAAGTGAGCTAGCATCCATCCTGCTGTGTGCCCTTCACTGCTGTACCACCTGTACCCACCCAGCCAGGTGTGTGAACCGCGCAGCAGCTAGCATCCATCCTGCTGTGCACCCTTCATCGCTGTACCACTGTACCCACCTGCCCAGCCAGTGTGTGTGAACTGTGTGCAGCTAGCACCCATTCAGCTGTGCTGCCTTCAGCCATAAACACTGGACCCACCCAGCCTGTGGTGTGAACTGTGTGCAGCTAGCACTCCATCCTGATGTGTGCCCTTCACTGCTGTACCACTGTTCCTACCCAGCCAGTGTGTGTGTGGACTGTGTGCAGCTGGCACCCACTGCTGTGTGTCCTTCACTGCTGTATTCACTGTTCCCACCCAGCCAGTGTGTGTGAACTGCGGCAGCTAGCACCCATACTGCTGTGTGCCCTTCAGTGTTGTACCACTGTACCCACCCAGCCTGTGTGTGTGTCTGTGTGCAGCTAGCACCCATCTTGCTGTGCACCTTCACTGGTTGTACCACTGTACACGCCAGTGTGTGTGGACTGTGCAGCTAGCACCCATCCTACTTTCTGCCCTCACTGCTGTACCACTGTACTCCACCCAGCCAGTGTGTGTGAACTGTGCGCAACTAGCACCCATCCTGCCTGTGTGCTCTTCACTGCTGGGCATCAATGTACCCACCCAGCCAGTGTGTGAACTGTGTGCAGCTAGCACCAATCCTGCTGGGTGTCCTTCACTGCTGCATATGACCGTACCCACCCAGCCAGTGTGTGAATCAGGTGCAGCTAGCCCCATCCTGCAGTGTGCCCTTCATCGCTGTACCACTGTACCCACTCACCCACCCAGCCAGGCTGTATGAACTGCGCTGCAGGCTAGCACCCATACTGCTGTGTGCCCTTCACTGCTGTGTCACCACTGAACCCACCCAGCCAGTGTGTGTGTGAACTGTGTGCAGCTAGCAGACATCCTGCTGTGCTGCCCTTCACTGCTATCACTGTACTCCACCCAGCCAGTCTGTGTGAACTGTGCGCATTAGCACTCATCCTGCTGTGTGCCCCTTCCACTGCTGTACCACTGCAGCCTGTCAGTGTGTGTGAGCCAGAGCAGCCAGCACCCATACTGCAGTGCACCCTTCACTGCTGTACCACTGTACCCACCCACCCAACCAGTGTGTGTGAACTGTGTGCAGCTAGCACCCATCCTGCTGTGTGCCCTTCACTGTTGTACCACTGTAGCCAGCCAGTGTGTGTGAACTGTGCAGCTAGCACCCATACTGCTGTGCACCCTTCACTGCTGTACCATTGAACCCACCCACCCAACCAGTTTGTGTGAACTGTGTGCAGCTAGCACCCATACTGCTGTGTGCCCTTCAGTGCTGTACCACTGAACCCATCCAGCCAGTGTGTGTGAACTGTGTGCAGCTAGCAGCCATCCTGCTGTATGTCCTTCACTGCTGTACCACTGTACCCACCTTGCTAGTGTGTTTGAACCGTCTGCAGCTAGCACCCATCCTGCTGTGTGGCCTTCACTGCTGTACCACAGTAGCTGCCAGTGTGTGTGTGAACTGTGTGCAGCTAGTACCCATACTGCTGTGCACCCTCTCACTGCTGTACCACAGTACCCACCCACCCAACCAGTGTGTGTGAACTGTGTGCAGCTAGCACCCATACTGCTCTGGTGCTCCTTCACTGCTGCACCACTGGAACCCACCCAGCCAGTTTTGTGGTGAACTGTGTGCAGCTAGCATCCATCCGCTGTGTGCCCTTCACTGCTGTACCACTGAACCCACCCAGCCAGTGTGTGTGAACTGTGTGTAGCTAGCTTCCGTCCTGCTGTGCGCCATTCACTGCTGTATCACTGTCCCCACCCAGAAAATGTGTGTGAACTGTGTGCAGCTAGCACCCGTCCTGCTGTGTGCCCTTCACTGCGGTACCACTGTACCCACCCAGCCAGTGTGTGTGTACTGTGTGCAGCTAGCACCAATCCTGCTGTGTGTCCTTCACTGCTGTGCAACTGTACAGTCCCAGCCAGTGTGAGTGAACTGTGTGCAGTTAGCACCCGTCCTGATGTGTGCCCTTCACTGCGGCATCACTGTACCCACCCAGCCAGTGTGTATGAACTGTGTGCAGCTAGAGCCCGTCCTGCTGTGTGCCCTTCACTGCGGAACCACTGTACCCAGCCAGTGTGTTTGAACTGTGTGCAGCTAGCACCCATCCTGCTGTGTGCCCTTCACTGCTGTACCACTGTACCCTCCCAGCCAGTGTATGTGAAATGTGTGCAGCTAGCACCCATCCAGGTGTGTGCCCTTGACTGATGTACCACTGTTCCCACCCAGCCAGTGTGTGTGGACTGTGTTCAGCTTGCACCCATCCTGCTGTGCACCTTTCACTGCTGTACCACTGAACCCACCCAGCCAGTGTGTGTGGACTGTTTGCTGCTAGCACCCATCCTGCTGTCTGCCCTTCACTGCTGTACCACTGCACCTACCCAGCCAGTGTGTGTGAACTGTGTGCAACTAGCACCAATCCTGCTGTGTGCACTTCACTGCTGTACTACTGTGCCTGCACCCAGCCAGTGTGTGTGAACTGTGTGCAGCAAGCACCCATCCTGCTGTGTGCCCTTCACTGCTGTATCACTGTACCCACCGAGCCAGTGTGTTAACTGCGTGCAGCTAGCACCCACCCTGCTGTGTACCCTTCACTGCTGTATCACTGAACCCACCCAGCCAGTGTGTATGAACTGTGAGCAGCTAGCACCCGTCCTGCTGTGTGCCCTTCACTGCAGTACCACTTTACCCACCCAGGCAGTGTGTGCGAAGTGTGTGCAGCTAGCACCCATCCTGCAGTGTGCCCTTCACTGCTGTACCACTGTAGCCAGCCAGTGTGTGTGAACTGTGTGCAGCTAGCACCCAAACTGCTGTGCACCCTTCACTGCTGTACCACTGTACCCAACCACCCAAACAGTGTGTGTGAACTCTGTGCAGCTAGCACCCATACTACTGTATGCCCTTCACTGCAGTACCACTGAAGCCACCCAGCCAGTGTGTGTGAACTGTGTGCAGCTAGCATCCATCCTCTGCGTGCTCTTCACTGCTGTATCACTGTACCCACCCAGCCAGTGTGTATGAACTGTGTGCAGCATGCACCCGTCCTGCTGTGTGCCCTTCAATGCTGTACCACTGAACTCACCCAGCCAGTGTGTGTGAACTGTGTGCAGCTAGCATCCATCCTGCTGTGTGCCCTTCACTGCTGTACCACTGTACCCACCCAGCCAGTGTGTGTGAACTGCGTGCAGCTAGCATCCATCCTGCTGTGCACCCTTCACTGCTGTACCACTGTACCCACCCACCCAACCAGTGTGTGTGAACTGTATGCAGCTAGCACCCATACTGCATTGTGCCCTTCACTGCTGTACCACTAAACCCACCAAGCCAGTGTGTGTGAACTGTATGCAGCTAGCATCCATCCTGCTGCGTGCTCTTCACTGCTGTATCACTGTACCCACCCAGCCAGTCTGTGTGAACTGTGCGCAGCTAGCACTCATCCTGCTGTGTGCCCTTCACTGCTGTACCACTGAACCCACCCAGCCAGTGTGTGTGAACTGTGTGCAGCTAGCAGACATCCTGCTGTGCGTCCTTCACTGCTATATCACTGTACCCACCCAGCCAGTCTGTGTGAACTGTGCGTAGCTAGCATTCATCCTGCTGCGTGTGTCTTCACTGCTGTACCACTGCAGCCTGCCAGTGTGTGTGAGCTGTGAGCAGCTAGTACCCATACTGCAGTGCACCCTTCACTGCTGTACCACTGTACCCACCCACCCAACCAGTGTGTGTGAACTGTGTGCAGCTAGCACCCATACTGCTGTGTGCCCTTCACTGCTGTACCATTGTACCCACCCACCCAACCAGTGTGTGTGAACTGTGTGCAGCTAGCATCCATACTGTTGTGTGCCCTTCAGTGCTGGTGTACCACTGAACCCATCCAGCCAGTGTGTGAACTGTGTAGCTAGCACTATCTGGCTGTATGTCCTTCACTGCTGCACCACTGTACCCACTTCCAGCCAGTGTGTGTTTGAACTGTCTTGGCAGCTAGCACATCCTGCTGTGTGGCTCTTCACTGCTGTAACCACAGTAGCCAGCCAGTGTGTGCAGCAACTGTGTGCAGCTAGTACCCCTAC
Source organism: Neoceratodus forsteri (assembly GCA_016271365.2). Lineage (NCBI taxonomy): Eukaryota > Metazoa > Chordata > Ceratodontiformes > Ceratodontidae > Neoceratodus > Neoceratodus forsteri. Next base: position 1,543,575,485 of record CM028131.1, on the reverse strand, counting down.
TGCTGTGCACCCTTCACTGCTGTACCACAGTACCCACCCACCCAACCAGTGTGTGAACTGTGTGCAGCTAGCACCCATACTGTTTGTGCCTTTCTCACTGCTGTACCACTGAACCCACCCAGCCAGTTTGTGTGGAACTGTGTGTGTAGCTAGTTCCATCCTGCTGTGTGCCCTTCACTGTCTGTACCACTGAACCTGCACCCAGCCAGTGTGTGTGAACTGTGTGTAGCTAGCTTCCGTCCTGCTGTAAATGCGCCATTCACTGCTGTATCACTGTCCCCACCCAGAAAAAATGTGTGTGAACTGTGTGCAGCTAGCACCTGTCCTGCTGTGTGCTCCTTCACTGCGGGTACTACTGTACCCACCCAGCCAGTGTGTGTACTGTGCAGCTAGCACCAATCCTGCTGTGTGTCCTTCACTGCTGTGCAACTGCGCAGTCCCAGCGAGTGTGAGTTAACTGTGCAGTTACACCGTCCTGATGTGTGCCTCATCATGGCATCACTCCACCCAGCCAGTGTGTATAAACTGTGTGCAGCCAGAGCCCGTCCCGCTGGTGTGCCCTTCATCATGGGAACCACTGTACCCAGCCAGTGTGTTTGAACTGGTGTGCAGCTAGCACCCATCCTGCTGTGTGCCCTTCACTGCTGTACCACTGTACCCACCCAGCCAGTTGCGATGAATGTGCAGCTAGCACCCATCCAGGTGTGTGCCCTTGACTGATGTAGCACTGTTCCCACCCAGCCAGTGTGTGTGGACTGTGTTCAGCTTGCACCCATCCTGCTGTGCACCTTTCACTGCTGTACCACTGAACCCACCCAGCCAGTGTGTGTGGACTGTTTGCAGCTAGCACCCATCCTGCTGTCTGCCCTTCACTGCTGTACCACTGCACCTACCCAGCCAGTGTGTGTGAATCTGTGTGCAACTAGCACCAATCCTGCTGTGTGCACTTCACTGCTGTACCACGGTACCCACCCAGCCAGTGTGTGTGAACTGTGTGCAGCAAGCACCCATCCTGCTGTGTGCCCTTCACTGCTGTATCACTGTACCCACCGAGCCAGTGTGTTAACTGCGTGCAGCTAGCACCCACCCTGCTGTGTACCCTTCACTGCTGTATCACTGAACCCACCCAGCCAGTGTGTATGAACTGTGAGCAGCTAGCACCCGTCCTGCTGTGTGCCCTTCACTGCAGTACCACTTTACCCACCCAGGCAGTGTGTGCGAAGTGTGTGCAGCTAGCCCCATCCTGCAGTGTGCCCTTCACTGCTGTACCACTGTAGCCAGCCAGTGTGTGAACTGTGCAGCTAGCACCCAAACTGCTGTGCACCTTCCGCTGCATACCACTGTACCCAACCACCCAAACAGTGTGTGGTGAACTCTGTGCTAGCACCCATACTATCTCTGTATGCCTTCACTGCAGTACCACTGAAGCCACCCAGCCAGTGTGTGTGAACTGTGTGCAGCTAGCATCCATCCTCTGCGTGTCTCTTTCACTGCTGTATCACTGTACCCACCCAGCCAGTGTGTATGAACTTTGTGCATGACACCGGCCCCTGTTGTGTGCCCTTCAATGCTGTACCACTGAACTCACCCAGCCAGTGTGTGTGAACTTTGTGCAGCTAGCATCCATCCTGCTGTGTGCCCTTCACTGCTGTACCACTGTACCCACCCAGCCAGTGTGTGTGAACTGCGTGCAGCTAGCATCCATCCTGCTGTGCACCCTTCACTGCTGTACCACTGTACCCACCCACCCAACCAGTGTGTGTGAACTGTATGCAGCTAGCACCCATACTGCATTGTGCCCTTCACTGCTGTACCACTAAACCCACTCAAGCCAGTGTGTGAACTGTATGCAGCCAGCTGCTATCCATCCTGCTGCGCCGTTCACTGCTGTATCACTGTACCCACCCAGCCAGTCTGTGGAACTGTGCGCAGCTAGTTCCATCCTGCTGTGTGCCCCTTCACTGCTGTACCACTGAACCCACCCAGCCAGTGTGTGTGTGAACTGTGCAGCTAGCAGACATCCGCAAAGGTGCGTCCTCTGCTCATATCACTGTACCCACCCAGCCAGTGTGAGTGCATTAGCCAGCTACACTCATCCTGCTGCGTGTCTTCATCTGCTGTACCACCGTGCCTGCCAGTGTGTGTGCTGCAGCAGTTAGCATCATACTGCAGTGCACCTTCACTGCTGTACCACTGTACCCACCCGCCCAACCAGTGTGTGAACTTTGTGCAGCTAGCACCCATACTGCTGTGTGCCCTTCAGTGCTGTACCACTGAACCCATCCAGCCAGTGTGTGTGAACTGTGTGCTAGCAGCCATCCGCTGTTAGTGTCCTTCACTGCTGTACCACTGTACCCACCCAGCTAGTGTGTTTGAACTGTCTGCAGCCAGCACACATCCTGCTGTGTGGCTTCACTGCTGTACCACAGTAGCCACGCCAGGGTGTGTGTGGAACTGTGTGCAGCTAGTACCTCACTGCTGTGCACCTTCACTACAAAATTACAGTACCCACCCACCAACCAGTGTGTGTGAACCGTGCAGCTAGCACCATACTGCTCTGTGCCCTTTCACTGCTGCACCACTGTACCACCCAGCCAGTTTGTGTGAACTGTGTGCAGCTAGCATCCATCCTGCTGTGTGCCCTTCACTGCTGTACCACTGAACCCACCCAGCCAGTGTGTGTGAACTAGTGTTTTAGCTCCGTCCTGCTATGCCCATTCACTGCTGTATCACTGTCCCCACCCAGAAAATGTGTGGTGAACTGTGTGCAGCTAGCACCCGTCCTGTTGTGCCCTTCACTGCGGTACCACTGTACCCACTCAGCCAGTGTGTGTGTACTGGTGTGCAGCCAGCACCAATCCTGCTGTGTGTCCTTCACTGCCGTGCAATCGTGCTAGTCCCAGCCAGTGTGAGTGAACTGTGCAGTTAGCACCCGGCCCTGATGTGTGCCCCCACCGCGGCATCACTGTACCCACCCAGCCAGTGTGTATGAACTGTGTGCAGCTAGAGCCCGTCCTGCTGTGTGCCCTTCACTGCGGAACCACTGTACCCAGCCAGTGTGTTTGAACTGTGTGCAGCTAGCACCCATCCTGCTGTGTGCCCTTCACTGCTGTACCACTGTACCCACCCAGCCAGTGTATGTGAAATGTGTGCAGCTAGCACCCATCCAGGTGTGTGCCCTTGACTGATGTACCACTGTTCCCACCCAGCCAGTGTGTGTGGACTGTGTTCAGCTTGCACCCATCCTGCTGTGCACCTTTCACTGCTGTACCACTGAACCTCCCACCCAGCCAGTGTGTGTGGACTGTTTGCAACTAGCACCCATCCTGCAGTCTGCCTTTCACTGCTGTACCACTGCACCTACCCAGCCAGTGTGGGACCAGTAAGCAAGCACCCATCCTGCTGTGTGCCCTTCACTGCTGTATCACTGTACCCACCGAGCCAGTGTGTTAACTGCGTGCAGCTAGCACCCACCCTGCTGTGTACCCTTCACTGCTGTATCACTGAACCCACCCAGCCAGTGTGTATGAACTGTGAGCAGCTAGCACCCGTCCTGCTGTGTGCCCTTCACTGCAGTACCACTTTACCCACCCAGGCAGTGTGTGCGAAGTGTGTGCAGCTAGCACCCATCCTGCAGTGTGCCCTTCACTGCTGTACCACTGTAGCCAGCCAGTGTGTGTGAACTGTGTGCAGCTAGCACCCAAACTGCTGTGCACCCTTCACTGCTGTACCACTGTACCCAACCACCCAAACAGTGTGTGTGAACTCTGTGCAGCTAGCACCCATACTGCTGTATGCCCTTCACTGCAGTACCACTGAAGCCACCCAGCCAGTGTGTGTGAACTGTGTGCAGCTAGCATCCATCCTCTGCGTGCCCTTCACTGCTGTATCACTGTACCCACCCAGCCAGTGTGTTTGAACTGTGTGCAGCATGCACCCGTCCTGCTGTGTGCCCTTCAATGCTGTACCACTGAACTCACCCAGCCAGTGTGTGTGAACTGTGTGCAGCTAGCATCCATCCTGCTGTGTGCCCTTCACTGCTGTACCACTGTACCCACCCAGCCAGTGTGTGTGAACTGTGTGCAGCTAGCATCCATCCTGCTGTGTACCCTTCACTGCTGTACCACTGTACCCACCCAACCAACCAGTGTGTGTGAACTGTATGCAGCTAGCACCCATACTGCATTGTGCCCTTCACTGCTGTACCACTAAACCCACCAAGCTCAGTGTGTGTGAACCAGCAGCTAGCATCCATCCTGCTGCGTGCCCTTCACTGCTGTATCACTGTACCCACCCAGCCAGTCTGTGTGAACTGTGCGCAGCTAGCACTCATCCTGCTGTGTGCCCTTCACTGCTGTACCACTGAACCCACCCAGCCAGTGTGTGTGAACTGTGTGCAGCTAGCAGACATCCTGCTGTGCGTCCTTCACTGCTATATCACTGTACCCACCCAGCCAGTCTGTGTGAACTGTGCGCAGCTAGCACTCATCCTGCTGTGTGCCCTTCACTGCTGTACCACTGCAGCCTGCCAGTGTGTGTGAGCTGTCAGCAGCTAGTACCCATACTGCAGTGCACCCTTCACTGCTGTACCACTGTACCCACCCACCCAACCAGTGTGTGTGAACTGTGTGCAGCTAGCACCCATACTGCTGTGTGCCCTTCACTGCTGTACCATTGTACCCACCCACCCAACCAGTGTGTGTGAACTGTGTGCAGCTAGCACCCATACTGCTGTGTGCCCTTCAGTGCTGTACCACTGAACCCATCCAGCCAGTGTGTGTGAACTGTGTAGCTAGCAGCCATCCGGGCTGTATGTCCTTCTTCGCTGTACCACTGTACCCACCAGCTAGTGTGTTTGAACTGTCTGCAGCTAGCACATCCTGCCATGTGGCCTTCTACCGCTGTACCACTGTAGCCTGCCAGTGTTGGTGAACTGTGTGCAGCTAGCACCCCTACTGCTGTGCACCTTCACTGCTGTACCACAGTACCCACACACCCAACCAGTGTGTGTGAACTGTGTGCATGCTAGCACCCATACTGCTCTGTGCCCTTCACTGTTTCATCACTGTTCCCACCCAGCCAGTGTGTGTGGAACTGTGCGTCAGCACCTGGTCCCTGCTTTGTGCCCTTCACTGCGGTACCACTGTACCCACCCAGCCAGTGTGTGTGAACTGTGTGCAGCTAGCACCCATCCTGCTGTGTGTCCTTCACTGCTGTACAACTGTACTCTCCCAGCCAGTGTGTGTGAACTGTGTGCAGCTAGCACCCATCCTGCTGTGTGCCCTTGACTGATGTACCACTGATCCCACACAGCCAGTGTATGTGGACTGTGTGCAGCTAGCACCCATCCTGCTGTGCACCTTTCACTGCTGTACCACTGAACCCACCCAGCCAGTGTGTGTGGACTGTATGCAGCTAGCACCCATCCTGCTGTCTGCCCTTCACTACTGTACCACTGCACCTACCCAGCCAGTGTGTGTGAATTGTGTGCAACTAGCACCAATCCTACTGTGTGCACTTCACTGCTGTACCACGGTACACACCCAGCCAGTGTGTGTGAACTGTGTGCAGCAAGCACCCATCCTGCTGTATGCCCTTCACTGCTGTATCACAGTACCCACCCAGCCAGTGTGTTAACTGCGTGCAGCTAGCACCCACCCTGCTGTGTACCCTTCACTGCTGTATCACTGTACCCACCCAGCCAGTGTGTATGAACTGTGAGCAGCTAACACCCGTCCTGCTGGGTGCCCTTCACTGCGGTACCACTGTACCCACCCAGGCAGTGTGTGCGAAGTGTGTGCAGCTAGCAGCCATCCTGCTGAGTGCCCTTCACTGCTGTATCACTGTACCCACCCAGCCAGTGTGTGTGAACTGTGTGCAGCTAGCACCCATACTGCTGTATGCCCTTCACTGCTATAACACTGTACACACCCAGGAGTGTGTGTGAACTGTGTGCAGCTAGCACGCATCCTGCTGTGTGCCCTTCACTGCTGTTCCACTGTTCCCACCCAGCCAGTGTGTGTGGACTGTGTGCAGCTAGCACCCATCCTACTGTGAGTCCCTCACTGCTGCACCACTGTTCCCACCCAGCCAGTGTGTGTCAACTGCGTGCAGCTAGCACTCATCCTGCGGTGTGCCCTTCAGTGTTGTACCACTGCACCCACCCAGCTAGTGTGTGTGAACTGTCTGCAGCTAGCACCCATCCTGCAGTGTGCCCTACACTGCAGTACCACTGTAGCCAGCCAGTGTGTGTGAACTGTGTGCAGCTAGCACCCAAACTACTGTGCACCCTTGACTGCTGTACCAGTCTACCCACCCACCCAACCAGTTTGTGTGAACTGTGTGCAGCTAGGACCCATACTGCTGTATGCCCTTCACTGCAGTACCACTGATCACACCCAGCCAGTGTGTGTGAACTGTGTGCAGCTAGCATCCATCCTCTGCGTGCCCTTCACTGCTGTATCACTGTACCCACCCAGCCAGTGTGTGTGAACTGTGTGCAGCTTGCACCCGTCCTGCTGTGTGCCCTTCAATGCTGTGCCACTGAACTCACCCAGCCAGTCTGTGTGAACTGTGTGCTGCTAGCATCCGTCCTGCTGTGTCCCCTTCACTGCTGTACCACTGTACCCAGCCCGCCAGTGTGTGTGAACTGCGTGCAGCTAGCACCCATCCTGCTGTTCACCCTTCACTGCGGTACCACTGAACCCACCCAGCCAGTGTGTGTGAACTGTATGCAGCTAGCACCCGTCCTGCTGTTTCCTTCACTGCTGTACCACTGTACCCACCCAGGCAGTGTGTGTGAACTGTGCGCAGCTAGCACCTATCCTGCTGTGTGCCCTTCACTGCTGTATCACTGTACCCACCCAGCCAGTGTGTGTGAACTGTGTGCAGCTAGCACCCATACTGCTTTGTGCCCTTCACTGCTGTACCATTATACCCACGCAGCCAGCCAGTGTGTGGTCAACTGTGTGCAGCTAGCAATCTGCCCCTGCTTTGTGCCCTTCATCATGGCGGGTGCACCACTGTACCCACCCAGGCAGTGTGTGCCGGGCGTGCATAGCACCCATCCTGCAGTGTGCGCCCTTTCCACTCGTACCACCGTAGCCAGCCAGTGTGAATGGTGTGTGCAGCTAGCACCCAAACCGCTGTGCACCTTCACTGCTGTACCACTGTACCCAACCACCCAAACAGGTGTGTGAACCCAGCAGCTAGCACCCATACTGCTGTAGTGCCCTTCACTGCAGTACTACTGAAGCCACCCAGCCAGTGTGTGTGGAACTGTGCAGCCAGCATCCATCCTCTGCGCGGCTTTCACTGCTGTATCACCGTACCCACCTGAGCCAGTGTAAGGTTTGAACCGTGCAGCACATGCACCCGTCCCGTTGTGCGCCGCCCTTCAATGCTGTACCACCGAACTCACCCAGCCAGTGTGTGTGAACTGTGCAGCTAGCATCCATCCTGCTGTGTGGCCTCACTGTTGTACCACTGTACCCACCCAGCCAGTGTGTGAACTCTGCGCAGCTAGCATCCATCCTGTTGCACCCTTCACTGCTGTACCACTGTACCCACCCAACCAACCAGTGTGTGTGAACTGTATGCAGCTAGCACCCATACTGCATTGTGCCCTTCACTGCTGTACCACTCAAACCCACTCGCCAGTGTGTGTGAACTGCATGTGCAGCCAGCATCCATCCTGCTGCGGCTGCCTTCACCGGGTAGCCACTGTACCCACCCAGCCAGTCTGTGTGTGAACTGTGCGCAGCTACACTATCTGCTGTGTGCCCTTCCACTGCTGTGTACCACTGAACCCACCCAGCTTGTGTGTGAACTGTGCAGCTAGCAGACATCCTTCGCAGCGCCCTTCACTGCTATATCACTGTTCCCACCCAGCCAGTCTGTGTGAACTGGTGCGCAGCCAGCACTATCCTGTCTGTGTGCCCTTCACTGCTGTACCACTGCAGCCTGCCAGTGTGTGTGAGCTGTCAGCAGCTAGTACCCATACTGCAGTGCACCCTTCACTGCTGTACCACTGTACCCACCCACCCAACCAGTGTGTGTGAACTGTGTGCAGCTAGCACCCATACTGCTGTGTGCCCTTCACTGCTGTACCATTGTACCCACCCACCCAACCAGTGTGTGTGAACTGTGTGCAGCTAGCACCCATACTGCTGTGTGCCCTTCAGTGCTGTACCACTGAACCCATCCAGCCAGTGTGTGTGAACTGTCAGCTAGCAGCCATCCGGGTCAGTGTCTCACTGTTGTACCACTGTACCCACCTAGCCAGTGTGTTTGAACTGTCTGCAGCCAGCACACATCCTGCCGTGGCCTTCACTGCTGTACCACTGTAGCCTGCCAGTGTGTGTGAACTTGTGCAGCTAGCACCCATACTGCTGTGCACCTTCACTGCTGTACCACAGTACCCACACACCCAACCAGTGTGTGAACTGTGCAGCTAGCACCCATACTGCTCTGTGCCCTCACTGTTTTATCACTGTTCCCACCCAGCTTAGTGTGTGTGAACTGTGTGCAGCTAGCACCTGTCTCCGTTTTTGCCTCACTGCGGTACCACCGTACCCACCCAGCCAGTGTGGAACTGTGCAGCCAGCACCCATCCTGCTGTGTGTCCTTCACTGCTGTACAAATCGCCTCCCCAGCCAGTGTGTGTGAACTGTGTGCAGCCAGCACCCATCCTGCTGTGCCTCACTGACAAAAATTACTGATCCCACACAGCCAGTGCATGTGACTGTGCAGCTAGCACCCATCCTGCTGTGCACCTTCACTGCTGGTATCACTGAACCCACCCAGCCAGTGTGTGTGGACTGTATGCAGCTAGCACCCATCCTGCTGTCTGCCCTTCACTACTGTACCACTGCACCTACCCAGCCAGTGTGTGTGAATTGTGCAACTAGCACCAATCCCCAGCCTGTGTGTGCTTCACTGCTGTGCTCTCACCCAGCCAGTGTGTGTGGAACTGTGGGGCACCATCCTGCTGTATGCCCTTCACTGCTGTACACACAGTTCCACTCCAGCCAGTGGTGTTAATCCGCGTGCAGCTAGGCACCCAATTCCATGTGTGTACCCTTCCACGTTGTATCACTGTACCCACCCAGCCAGTGTGTATGAAACGTGAGCAGCCAACACCTGGCCCCTGCTGGGTGCCTTCACCGCGGGTACCACTGTACTCACCCAGGCAGTGTATGGGTGTGTGTGCAGCTACAGCCACCTGCGAGTGCCCTTTACATCCATCCTGCTGTGTGTGCCCTTCACTGTTATACCACTGAACACACCCAGCCTGTGTGTGTGTGAACTGTGCAGCTAGCATCCGGCCCTGCTGTGTGCCTCATTGCTGTACCACTGTACCACGGGTTGGTGGTGTGAACTGCGCAGCTACACCCACCTGCTGTGCACCCTTCACTGCTGTACCACTGTACCCACCCACCCACCAGTGGTGGAACTGTGTGCAGTTAGCATCTATTCTGCTGTGTGCCCTTCACTGCTGTACCACTAAACACACGTGCCAGTGTGGGAATCGTGCAGCTAGCATCCATCCTGCGTGGTCTTTCACTGTTGTATCACTGTACCCACTCAGCCAGTGTGTGAACTGTATGCAGCTAGCACTCTGTCCTGTGTGCCCTTCACTACTGACACTGAACCCACCCAGCCAGTGTGTGTGTATGCAGCTATCACCTGTCCTGTTGTGTGTCCTTCACTGCTGTACCACTGTAACCACCCAGACAGTGTGTGAATTGTGCAGTAGCACCGGTCCTGCTGTGTGCCCTTCACTGCGGTACCACTGTACCCACCCAGCCAGTGTGTATGAACTGTGAGCAGCTAGCACCCGTCCTGCAGTGTGCCCTTCACTGCGGTACCACTGTACCCACCCAGCCAGTGTGTGTGAACTGTGTGCAGCTAGCACCCATCCTGCTGTGTGACTTTCAGTGCTGTACCACTGTCCCCTCCCAGCTAGTGTGTGTGAACTGTCTGCAGCTGGCACCCATCCTGCTGTGTGCCTTTTACTGCTGTACCACTGTACCCACCCAGCCAGTGTGTGTGAACTGTGTGCAGACACCACCCATCCTGCTGTGTGTCCTTCACTGCAGTATCACTGTACCCACCCAGCCAGTGTGAGGACTGAGTGCAGCTAGCACCATTCTGCTGTGTGCCCCCGTTGTACCACTGTACCCACCCACCCAGCCGTGTGTGGTCTGTGCTAGTTAAATCTATACTGTTGTGTGCCCATCACGTTGTACCACTGAACCCACCCAGCCAGTGTGTGGAACTGTGCGGCAGCTAGCACCTATCCTGCTGTGTGTGCCCTCACCGTAGTATCAGTACCCTCCCAGCTGGTGTGAACTGTGCAGTTAGACCGTACTGCTGTGCCTTTGAGTGCTGTACTACTGTACTCACTTAGCCAGTGTGGTGTGTGAACTGTGTGCAATCATCACCATCCTGCTGTGTGTTTCTTCCAGCGTTGCACCACCGTACCCACCCAGCCAGTGTGTGTGAACTGTGCAGCTGTTCAATCCTGCTGGGTGTCCTTCACTGGTGTATAACTGTACTCCCCAGCCGTGTGTGAATCTGTGCAGCCAGCCCCATCCTGCAGTGTGCCCTTCACTGCTGTACCACTGTACCCACCCAGCCCAGCCAGGCAGTGAACTGCGCTGCGAGCTGCACTCTATCCTGCTGTGCCCTTCACTGCTGTACCACTGTACCCACCCAGCCAGTGTGTGTGAACTGTGTGCAGCTAGCAGACATCCTGCCGTGCGCCCTTCACTGCTATATCACTGTACCCACCCAGCCAGTTCTGTGAACTGTGCGGTTAGCACTCATCCCGCTGTGTGCCTTTCACTGCTGTACCACCGCAGATTGCCAGTGTGTGTGTGAGCTGTGAGCAGCCAGCACCATACTGCAGTGCACCCTTCACTGCTGTACCACCGTACCCACCCACCCAACCTGTGTGTGTGTGAACTGTGTGCAGCTAGCATTCATACTGCTGTGCCCTTCACTGCTGTGTACCATTGTACCCACCCACCCAACCAGTGTGTGTGTGAACTGTGGCAGTTGTTCCATACTGCTGTGCGCCCTTCAGTGCTGTACCACTGAACCCATCCAGCCAATGTGTGTGAACTGTGTGCAGCCAGCAGCCATCCTGCTGTATGTCCTTCACGCCTGTCACCACTGTACCCACCCAGCTAGTGTGTTTGAACTGTTCTGTAGCTAGCACACATCCTGCTGTGTGGCCTTCTACCGCTGTACCACCGTAGCCAGCCAGTGTGAACTGTGTGCAGCGCACCTATACTGTGCACCTTCACTGCTGTTCCACAGTACCCACACACCCACCAGTGTGTGTTGAACTGTGTAGCTAGCACCCATACTGCTCTGTGGCCTCACTGCTGTATCACTGCCCACCCAGCCAATGTGTGTGAACTGTGTGCAGCTAGCACCTGTCCTGCTATGTGCCTCACTGCTGCACACTGTACCCACCCAGCCAGTGTGTGTGAACTGTGTGCAGCTAGCATCCATCCTGCTGTGTGTCCTTCACTGCTGTACAACTGCACCCTCCCAGCCAGTGTGAGTGAACTGTGTACACCTAGCACCCATCCTGCTGTGTGCCCTTCACTGCTGTACCACTGTACCCACCCAGCCAGTGTATGTGAAATGTGTGCAGCTAGCACCCATCCAGCTGTGTGCCCTTGACTGATGTACCACTGTTCCCACCCAGCCAGTGTGTGTGGACTGTGTGCAGCTAGCACCCATCCTGCTGTGCACCTTTCACTGCTGTACCACTGAACCCACCTAGCCAGTGTGTGTGGACCGTGCAGCTAGCACCATCCTGCTGTCTGCCTTCACTACTGTACCACTGCACTTGACCCAGCCAGTGTGTGAATTGTGTGCACTTCGCACCAATCCTGCTGTGTGCTTCACTGCTGTACCGCGGTACCCTGCCAGTCCAGTGTGTGTGAATCAGGTGCAAGCACCCATCCTGCTGTGTGCCCTTCACTGCCGTATCACTGTACCCACCCAGCCAGTGTGTTAACTGCGTGCAGCTAGCACCCACCCTGCTGTGTACCCTTCACTGCTGTATCACTGTACCCACCCAGCCAGTGTGTATGATCTGTGAGCAGCTAGCACCCGTCCTGCTGTGTGCCCTTCACTGCGGTACCACTGTACCCACCCAGGCAGTGTGTGCGGAGTGTGTGCAGCTAGCAGCCATCCTGCTGAGTGCCCTTCACTGCTGTATCACTGTACCCACCCAGCCAGTGTGTGTGAACTGTGTGCAGCTGGCACCCATACTGCTGTATGCCCTTCACTGCTGTAACACTCAGCACACCCAGGAGTGTGTGAACCGTGCAGTTGTGCACGCATCCTGCTGTGTGCCCTTCACTGCTGTTCCACTGTTCCCACCCAGCCAGTGTGTATGGACTGTGTGCAGCTAGCACTCATCCTGCTGTGAGTTCCTCACTGCTGCACCACTGTTCCCACCCAGCCAGTGTGTGTCAACTGTGCGCAGCTAGCACTCATCCTGCTGTGTGCCCTTCAGTGCTGTACCACTGCACCCACCCAGCTAGTGTGTGTGAACTGTCTGCAGCTAGCACCCATCCTGCAGTGTGCCTTTCACTGCATTACCACTGTAGCCAGCCAGTGTGTGTGAACTGTGTGCAGCTAGCATCCGTCCTGCTTTGTGCCCTTCACTGCTGTACCACTGTACCCACCTTGCCAGTGTGTGTGAACTGTGTGCAGCTACCACCCATCCTGCTGTGCACCCTTCACTGCGGTACCACTGTACCCACCCAGCCAGTGTGTGTGAACTGTGTGCAGCTAGCACCCTTCCTGCTGTGTGCCCTTCATTGCTGTACCACTGTACCTTCCCAGCCAGTGTGTGTGAACTGTGTGCAGACACCACCCATCCTGCTGTGTGTCCGTCACTGCTGTATCACTGTACCCTCCCAGCCAGTGTGTGTGAACTGTGTGCAGCTAGCACCCATTCTGCTGTGTGCCCTTCACTGCTGTACCACTGTACCCACCCACCCAGCCATTGTGTGTGTGAACTGTGTGCAGCTAGGGCACCCATACTGCTGTATGCCCATCACTGGTGTGTTCACCGAACCCACCCAGCCAGTGTGTGTGAACTGTAATAGCGTCCATCCCAAGTTGTGTGCGTCTTCACTGCTGTATCACTGTACCCACCCAGCCAGTGGTGTGAACTGTGTGCAGCGAACCTATCCCGCTTGTGTGCCCTTCACTGTTGTATCACTGTACCCACCCAGCCAGTGTGTGTGAACTGTGTGCAACTAGCACCCATCCTGTTGTGTGCCCTTCACTGGTGCACCACTGTACCCACCCAGCCAGTGTGTGTGAACTGTGTGCAGCTAGCACCCATCCTGCTGGGAGTCCTTCACTGCTGTATGACTGTACCCACCCAGCCAGTGTGTGTGAACTGTGTGCAGCTAGCTCCCATCCTGCCTTGTGCCCTGCACTGCTGTACCACTGTACCCACCCACCCAGCCAGTGTGTGTGAACTGCACGCAGCTAGCACCCATACTTCTGTGTGCCCTTCACTGCTGTACCACTGAACCCACACAGCCAGTGTGTGTGAACTGTGTGCAGCTAGCAGCCATCCTGCTGTGCAGCCTTCACTGCTCTATCACTGTACCCACCAAGCCAGTCTGTGTGAATTGTGTGGAGCTAGCACTCATCCTGCTGTGTGCCCCTTCACTGCTGTACCACTGTGGCCTGCCAGGTGTGTGTGAGGCTGTGAGCCAGCTTACGTTCATACTGCAGTGCACCTGTCACTGCTGTACCACTGTACCCACCCCCAACGAGTGTGTGAATTTTGTGTGCAGCTACACCCATCATAGTACATGTGTGCCTCACCAGTACCACTGTAGCCAGCCAGGTGTGTGAACTTGGTGGCAGCTAGCACCCATACTGCTGTGCACCTTCACTGCTGGACCATTGTACCCACCCACCCAACCAGTGTGTGTGAACTGTGTGTAGCTAGCACCCATACTGCGAGTGCCCTTCAGTGCTGTGACCACTGAACCCATCTGCCAGTGTGTGTGAACTGTGTGCGTAGCAGCCATCCTGCTGTATGTGCTTCACTGCTTTACTGTACCCACCCAGCAAGTGTTGTGTGGTGAACTGTCTGCAGCTAGCACCCATCCTGCTGTGTGGCTCTTCACTGCTGTACCACTGTAGCCAGCCAGGTGTGCGAACTGTGTGCAGCTCGCACCCATACTGCTGTGCACCCTTCACTGCTGTACCACTGTACCCACACACCCAACCAGTTTGTGTGAACTGTGTGCAGCTAGCACCCATACTGCTCTGTGCCCTTCACTGCTGTATCACCGTACCCACCCAGACAGTGTGTGTGAACTGTGTGCCGCTAGCACCCTTCCTGCTGTGTGCCCTTCAGTGCTGTACCACTGAACCCACCCAGCCAGTGTGTGTGAACTGTGTGCAGGTAGCTTCCATCCTGCTGTGTGCCCTTCACTGCTGTACCACTGTACCCACCCTGCCAGTGTGTGTGAACTGTGTGCAGCTAGCACCCATCCTGATGTGTGCCCTTCACTGTGGCATCACAGTACCCACCCAGCCAGTGTGTATGAACTGTGTGCAGCTAGAACCCGTCCTGCTGTGTGCCCTTCACTGCGGATCCTCTGTACTCACCCAGCCAGCTTGTTGAGTCGTAGCAGCCAGCACCCATGCTGCTGTGTGCCTTCACTGCAGTATCACTGTACCCACTCAGCCAGTGTGTGTGTGGACATGCAGCTAGCACCCATCCTGCTGTCTGCCTTCACTGCTGTACCACTGTACCCACCCACCCAGCCAGTGTGTGTGAACTGCGCGCAGCTAGCACCCATACTTCTGTGTGCCCTTCACTGCTGTACCACTGAACCCACACAGCCAGTGTGTGTGAACTGTGTGCAGCTAGCAGCCATCCTGCTGTGCATCCTTCACTGCTCTATCACTGTACCCACCAAGCCAGTCTGTGTGAATTGTGTGGAGCTAGCACTCATCCTGCTGTGTGCCCTTCACTGCTGTACCACTGTAGCCTGCCAGTGTGTGTGAGCTGTGAGCAGCTAGCACCCATACTGCAGTGCACTCGTCACTGCTGTACTACTGTACCCACCCACCCAACCAGTGTGTGTGAACTGTGTGCAGCTAGCACCCATCATGGTATGTGCCCTTCACTGCAGTACCACTGTAGCCAGCCAGTGTGTGTGAACTTGGTGCAGCTAGCACCCATACTGCTGTGCACCCTTCACTGCTGTACCATTGTACCCACCCACCCAACCAGTGTGTGTGAACTGTGTGCAGCTAGCACCCATACTGCTGTGTGCCCTTCAGTGCTGTACCACTGAACCCATCCAGCCAGTGTGTGTGAACTGTGTGCAGCTAGCAGCCATCCTGCTGTATGTCCTTCACTGCTTTACCACCGTACCCACCCAGCAAGTGTGTGTGAACTGTTCTGCTAGCACCCATCCTGCTGTGTGGCCTTCACTGCTGTACCACTGTAGCCAGCCAGGTGCGAACTGTGCAGCTAGCACCCATACTGCGTAGCACCTTTCACTGCTGTACACACTGTACCCATGGCCACCCAACCAGTTGTGTGAACTGTGTGCAGCTAACACCCATACTGCTCTGTGCCCTTCACTGCTGTATCACCGCACTCCACCCAGACAGTGTGTGCTGAGCTGTGTGCTGCTAGCATCCTTCTGCTGTGTGCCCTTCAGTGTCGTAATACTGAACCCACCCAGCCAGTGTGGTGTGAACTGTGCTGGTGCAGCTTCCATCCTGCTGTGTGCCCTTCACTGCTGTACCACTGTACCCACCCTGCCAGTGTGTGTGAACTGTGTGCAGCTAGCACCCATCCTGATGTGTGCCCTTCACTGTGGCATCACTGTACCCACCCAGCCAGTGTGTATGAACTGTGTGCGGCTAGAACCCGTCCTGCTGTGTGCCCTTCACTGCGGATCCACTGTACTCACCCAGCCAGCTTGTTTGAAATGTGTGCAGCTAGCACCTATGCTGCTGTGTGCCCTTCACTGCAGTATCACTGTACCCACCCAGCCAGTGTGTGTGGACTGTGTGCAGCTAGCACCCATCCTGCTGTCTGCCTTCACTGCTGTACCACTGTACCTACCCAGCCAGTGTGTGTGAACTGTGTGCAACAAGCACCAATCCAGCTGTGCGCCTTCACTGCTGTACCACTGTTCCCACCCAGTCGGTTCGTGTGAATTGTGTGAAGCTGGGGCACCCATCCTGCTGTGTGTCCTTCACTGCCTGGCTGATTTGTACCTACCTTCAGCCAGTGTGTAGTGAACTGTGTGCAGCTAGCTCCCATCCTGCTGTGTGCCCTTCACTGCTGTACCACTGTACCAACCCACCCAGCAGGTGTGTGTGAAGTGCACGCAGCTAGCACCCATTCTGCTGTGTGCCCTTCACTGCTGTACCACTGTACAAACTCACCCAGCCAGTGTGTGTGAACTGTGTGCAGCTAGCACCCATATTGCTGTGTGCTCATCACTGCTGTACCACTGAATCCACCCAGCCAGTGTGTGTGAACTGCGTGCAGCTAGCACCAATCCCAAGCGAGTCCTTCCACCGCTTGTATCACTCGTACCCACCCAGCCAGTGTGGGTGTGAACTGTGTGCAGTTAGCACCCCTACTGCTGTGTGCCCTTCACTGCTGTACCACTGTAACCACCCAGCCAGTGTGAGTAAACTGTGTGCAGCTAGCACCCATCCTGCTTTGTGCCCTTCACGGCTGTACCACTGAAGCCACCCAGCCAGTGTGTGTGGACTGTGTGCAGCTTGCACCCATCTGCTTTGTGTCCTTCACTGCTGCACCACTGTTCCCACCCAGCCAGTGTGTTTGGACTGTGTGCAGCTGGCACCCATCCTGCTGTGTACACTTCACTGCTGTATCACTGTTCCCACCCAGCCAGTGTGTGTGAACTGTGTGCAGCTAGCACCCATCCTGCTGTGTGTCCTTCACTACTGCACCACTGTTCCCTCCCAGCCAGTGTGTGTGAACTGTGTGCAGCTAGCACCCATCCTGCTGTGTGCCCTTCAGTGCTGTACCACTGTACTCACCCAGCCAGTGTGTGTGAACTGTGTGCAGCTAGCAGCCATCCTGCTGTGCGTCCTTCACTGCTCTATCCCTGTACCCACCGAGGCAGTCTGTGTGAAGTGTGTGGAGCTAGCACTCATTCTGCTGTGTGCCCTTCACTGCTGTACCACTGTAGCCTGCCAGTATGTGTGAGCTGTGAGCAGCTAGCACCCATACTGCAGTGCACCCTTCACTGCTGTACCACTGTACCCACCCACCCAACCAGTGTGTGTGAACTGTGTGCAGCTAGCACCCTTCATGGTATGTGCCCTTCACTGCTGTACCTCTATAGCCAGTGTGTGTGAACTTATTGCAGCTAGCACCCATACTGCTGTGCACCCTTCACTGCTGTACCATTGTACCCACCCACCCAACCAGCGTGTGTGAACTGTGTGCAGCGAGCTCCCATACTGCTGTGTGCTCTTCACTGCTGTACCACTGAACTCATCTTGCCAGTGTGTGTGAACTGTGTGCAGCTAGCAGCCATCCTGCTGTATGTCCTTCACTGCTGTACCACTGGACCCACCCAGCAAGTGTGTGTGAGCTGTCTGCAGCTAGCACCCATCCTGCTGTGTGGTCTTCACTGCTGTGCCACTGATGCCAGCCAGTGTGTGTGAACTGTGTGCAGCTAGCACCCGTACTGCTCTGTGCCCTTCACTGCTGTATCACTGTACCCACCCAGACAGTGTGTGTGAACTGTGTGCTGCTAGCACCCGTCCTGCTGTGTGCCGTTCAGTGCTGTACCACTGAACCCACCCAGCCAGTGTGTGTGAACTGTGTGCAGCTAGCACCCATCCTACTGTGTGTCCTTCACTGCTCTGTACCACTGTACCCTCCCAGCCAGTGTGTGTGAACTGTTTGCAGCTAGCACCCGTCCTGATGTGTGCCCTTCACTGCAGCATCACTGTACCCACCCAGCCAGTTTGTATGAACTGAGTGCAGCTAGAACCCGTCCTGCTGTCTGCCATTCACTGCTGTACCACTGTACCTACCCAGCCAGTGTTTGTGAACTGTGTGCAACTAGCACCAATCCAGCTGTGTGCCCTTCACTGCTGTACCACTGTACCCTCCCAGCCAGTGTGTGTGAACTGTGTGCAGCTAGCACCCATCCTGCTGTGTGTCCTTCACTGCTGTATGATTGTACCCACCCAGCCAGAGTGTGTGAACTGTGTGCAGCTAGCCCCCATCCTGCTGTGTGCCCTTCACTGCTGTACCACTGTACCCACCCACCCAGCAAGTGTGTGTCAAGTGCGCGTAGCTTGCACCCATTCTGCTGTGTGCCCTTCACTGCTGTACCACGGTACAAACTCACCCAGCCAGTGTGTGTGAACTGTGTGCAGCTAACACCCATACTGCTGTGTGCCCATCACTGCTGTACCACTGAACCCACCCAGCCAGTGTGTGTGAACTGCGTGCAGCTAGCACCAATCCTGCTGTGTGCCCTTCACTGCTGTATCACTGTACCCACCCAGCCAGTGTGTGTGAACTGTGTGCAGTTAGCACCCATACTGCTGTGTGCCCTTCATTGCTGTACCACTGTAACCACCGAGCCAGTGTTTGTGAACTGTGTGCAGCTTGCACCCATCCTGCTGTGTGCCCTTCACGGCTTTACCACTGAACCCACCCAGCCAGTGTGTGTGGACTGTGTGCAGCTAGTACCCATCCTGCTGTGTGCACTTCACTGCTGTATCACTGTAATCACCCAGACAGTGTGTGTGAACTGTGAGCAGCTAGCACCCATCCTGCGGTGTGTCCTTCACTGCTGTATCGCTGT
The DNA here is from genome assembly GCA_016271365.2 of Neoceratodus forsteri. NCBI lineage: Eukaryota > Metazoa > Chordata > Ceratodontiformes > Ceratodontidae > Neoceratodus > Neoceratodus forsteri. The sequence goes on along the minus strand of CM028131.1, from coordinate 1,543,556,595 downwards.
ACCCACCCAACCGGTGTGTGTGAAGAGTGCGCAGCTAGCTCCCATCCTGCTGTGTGTCCTTCACTGCTGTATCACTGTACCCACCCAACCAGTGTGTGTGAAGTGTGTGCAGCAAGCACCCATCCTGCTGTGTGCCCGTCACTGCTGTACCACTGTACCCAATCGGCCAGTGTGTGTGAACTGTGTGCAGCTAGCACCCATCCTGCTTTGTGCCCTTCACTGCTGTACCACTGTACCCACCCAGCCAGTGTGTGTGTGAACTGTGTGCAGCTAGCACCCATCCTGCTGTGTGCCCTTCACTGCTGTACCACTGTACCCACCCAGCTAGTGTGTGTGAACTGTGCACAGCTAGCACATGTCCTGCTGTGTGCCCTTCACTGCGGAGCCACTGTACCCACCCAGCCAGTGTGTGTGAACTGTGTGCAGCTAGCACTCATCCTGCAGTGTGTCCTTCACTGCTGTACCACTGTACCTTCCAGCCTGTGTGTGTGAACTGTGCGCAGCTAGCACCCATCCTGCTGTGTGTCCTCCACTGCTGTACCACTGTACCCACCCAGCCAGTGTGTGTGAACTGTGCGCAGCTAGCACCGGTCCTGCTGTGTGCCCTTCACTGCGGAACCACTATACCCACTCAGCCTGTGTGTGTGGACTGTGTGCAGCTAGCATCCATCCTGCTGTGTGCTCTTCACTGCTGTACCACTGAACCCACCCAGCCAGTGTGTGTGAACTGTGTGCAGCTAGCATCCATCCTGCTGTGTGCCCTTCACTGCTTTACCACTGTAGCCACCTACCCAGTGTGTGTGAATTGTGTGCAGCTGGCACCCACACTGCTGTCTGCCCTTCAGTGCTGTAACCACCCACCCAGCCAGTGTGTGTGAACTGTGTGCAGCAAGCATCGATCCTGCTGTATGCCCTTCACTGCTGTACCTCTGAACCCACCTAGCCATTGTGTGTGAACTGTGTGCAGCTAGCATCCATCCTGCTGTGTGCCCTTCACTGTGGTACCACTGTACCCACCCATCCATCCAGTGTGTGTGAACTGTGTGCAGCTAGCACCCTTCCTGCTGTGTGTCCTACACTGCTGTACCACTGTACCGACCCAGCTAGTGTGTGTGAACTGTGTGCAGCTAGCAACCGTCCTGCTGTGTGTCATTCACTGCGGTACCGCTGTACCCACCCAGCCAGTGTGTGTGAACTGTGTTCAGCTAGCACCCGTCCTGCTGTGTGCCCTTCACTGCGGTACCACTGTACCCACCCTGCCAGTGTGTGTGAACTGTGAGCAGCTAGAACCTATGCTGCTGTGTGCCGTTCACTGCTGTATCACTGTACCCACCCAGCCAGTGTGTGTGAACTGTATGAGGCTTGCACCCATACTGGTGTGTGCCCTTCACTGCTGTACCACTGTACCCACCCAGCCGTGTGTGTGAACTGTGTGCAGCTAGCACCCATCCTGCCAGTGTGCCCTCTGGCTGTATCACTGAACCCACCCAGTCAGAGTGTGTGGACTGTGTGCAGCTAGCACCCATCCTGCTGTGTGTCCTTCACTGCTGCACCACTGTTCCCACCCAGCCAGTGTGTGTGAACTGTGTGCAGCCAGCAGCCATCCTGCTGTGTGCCCTTCACTGCTGTACCACTGTACCCACCCAACCAGTGTGTGTGAACTGAGTGCAGCTAGCTCCCATCCTGCTGTGTTTCCTTCACTGCTGTACCACTGTACCCACCCACCCAGCCTGTGTGTGTGAACTGCACGCAGCTAGCACCCATACTGCTATGTGCTCTTCACTGATGTAGCACTGAACCCTCCCAGCCAGTGTGTGTGAACTGTGTGCAGCTAGCAGCCATCCTGCTGTGTGTCCTTCACTGCTATATCACTGTACCCACCCAGCCAGTCTGTGTGAACTGTGTGCAGCTAGCACCCATCCTGCTGTGTGCGCTTCACTGCTGTACCACTGTACCCACCCAGCCAGTGAGTGTGTGTGAACTGTGTACAGCTAGCACCCATCCTGCTGTGCCCTTCACTGCGTTGCACACTGTTCTACCAGCCAGTGTGTGAACTGTGTGACCTTCAGCACCCATCCTGCTGTGTGTGCCTTCACTGCTGTACCACTGTTCCTCCCAGCCAGTGTGTGTGTGCAGCCTAGCCCCTATCCTGCTGTGTGTCCTTCACTGTGCTGCAGCACTATGTTCCCTCCCAGCCAGTGTGTGTGAACTGTGTGCAGCTAGCACCCATCCTGCTGTGTGCCCTTCAGTGCTGTACCACTGTACTCACCCAGCAAGTGTGTGAGAACTGTCTGCAGCTAGCACCCATCCTGCTTTGTGCCCTTCACTGCTGTACCACTGTACCCACCCACCCAGCCAGTGTTTGTGAACTGTGTGCAGCTGGCACCCATCCTGCTGTGCACCCTTCACTGTTGTACCACTGTACCCACCCAGCCTGTGTGTGTGAACTGTGTGCAGGTAGCACTCATCCTGCTGTACACCCCTCACTGCTGTACCACTGTCCCCACCCAGCCATTGTGTGTGGACTGTTTGCAGCTAGCACCCATCCTGCTGTCTGCCTTCACTTCTGTACCACTGTACCCACCCAGCCAGTGTGTGTGAACTGTGTGCAACTAGCACCCATCCTGCTGTGTGCCCTTCTCTGCTGCACCACTGTGCCCTCCCAGCCAGTGTGTGAAGAACTGTGTGCAGCAGCACTTATACTGTTGTGTGTCCTTCGCCAAGACTATGCCACCAAGCCCGTGGTGTGTGAACTGTAGGTGCAGCTAGCACCCATCCTGCTGTGTGCCCTTCACTGTTGCACACTGTACCCACCCAGCCAGTGTGTGTGAACTGTGTACAGCTAGCACCCATCCTGCTGTGTGCACTTCACTGCTGTATCACTGTTCCCACCCAGGCAGTGTGTGTGAACTGGGTGCAGCTAGCAACCGTCCTGCTGTGTGCCATTCACGGCCGTACCACTGTACCCACCCAGCCAGTGTGTGTGAACTGTGTGCAGCTAGCACCCATCGTGCTGTGTGTCCTTCACTGCTGTAGCACTGTACCCACCCAGACAGTGTGTGTGAACTGTGCGCAGCTAGCACCCATCCTGCTGTGTGTCCTTCACTGCTGTATCGCTGTACCCACCCAAGCAGTGTGTGTGAAGTGTGCGCAGCAATCACCCATCCTGCTGTGTGTCCTTCACTGCTATATCACTGTACCCACCCATCCAGTGTGTGTGAAGTGTGCGCAGCTAGCTCCCATCCTGCTGTGTGTCCTTCACTGCTGTACCACTGTACCCACCCGGCCAGTGTGTGTGAGAACTGTGTGCAGCTAGCACTCATCCTGCTTTGTGCCCTTCACTGCTGTACCACTGTACCCACCCAGCCAGTGTGTGTGAACTGTGTTCAGCTAGCACCCATCCTGCTGTGTGTCCTTCACTGCTGTACCTCTGTACCCACCCAGCCAGTGTGTGTGAACTGTGCACATCTAGCACATGTCCTGCTGTGTGCCCTTCACTGCGAACCACTGTACCCACCCAGCCAGTGTGTGTGAACTGTGTGCAGCTAGCACCCATCCTGCTGTGTGTCCTTCACTGCTGTACCACTGTACCCCCCCAGCCAGTGTATGTGAACTGTGCGCAGCTAGCACCGGTCCTGCTGTGTGCCCTTCACTGCGGAACCACTGTACCCACCCAGCCTGTGTGTGTGGACTGTGTGCAGCTAGCATCCATTCTGCTGTGTGCCCTTCACTGCTTTACCACTGTACCCACCCACCCAGTTTGTGTGAACTGTGTGCAGCTAGCACCCACACTGCTGTGTGCCCTTCACTGCTGTACCCACCCACCCAACCAGTGTGTGTGAACTGTGTGCAGCTAGCATCGATCCTGCTGTATGCCCTTCACTGCTGTACCACTGAACCCACCCAGCCATTGTGTGTGATCTGCGTGCAGCTAGCATCCATCCTGCTGTGTGCCCTTCACTGTGTTACCACTGTACCCACCCATCCAGCCAGTGTGTGTGAACTGTGTGCAGCTAGCACCCGTTCTGCTGTGTGTCCTTCACTGCTGTACCACTGTACCCACCCAGCCAGTGTGTGTGAACTGTGTGCAGCTAGCACCCGTCCTGCTGTGTGTCCTTCACTGCGGTACCACTGTACCCAACCAGCCAGTGTGAGTGAACTGTGTTCAGCTAGCACCCGTCCTGCTGTGTGCCCTTCACTGTGGTACCACTGTACCCAACCTGCCAGTGTGTGTGAACTGTGTGCAGCTAGAACCTATGCTGCTGTGTGCCCTTCACTGCTGTATCACTGTACCCACCCAGCCAGTGTGTGTGAACTATGCGCAGCTAGCACCCATCCTGCTGTGTGCCCTTCACGGGTGTGCCACTGATTCCACCCAGCCAGTGTGGACTGTGTGTGCCTAGCACCCATCCTGCACAGTGTCCTTCACTGTTGCACCACTGTTCCCACCCAGCCAGTGTGTGAACTGTGTGCAGTTAGCAGCCATCCTGCAGCGTTCCCTTCAGCGCTGTACCACTGTACCCAACCAGCTAGTGTGTGCAACCTGTCTGCAGCTGGCAGCCATCCTGCTGTGTGCCCTTCACTGCTGTACCACTGTACCCACCCAGCCAGTGTGTGTGAACTGAGTGCTGCTAGCTCCCATCCTGCTGTGTGCCCTTCACTGCTGTACCACTGTACCCACCCACCCAGCCAGTGTGTGTGAACTGCATGCAGCTAGCACCCGAACTGCTATGTGCCCTTCACTGATGTACCACTGAACCCACCCAGCCAGTGTGTGTTAACTGTGTGCAGCTAGCAGCCATCCTGCTGTGTGTCCTTCACTGCTGTATCACTGTACCCACCCAGCCAGTCTGTGTGAACTGTGTGCAGCTAGCACCCATCCTGCTGTGTGCCCTTCCCTGCTGTACAACTGTACCCACCCAGCCAGTGTGTGTGAACTGTGTACAGCTAGCACCCATCTTGCTGTGTGTCCTTCACTGCTGTATCACTGTACCCTCCCAGCCAGTGAGTGTGAACTTTGTGCAGCTAGCACCTATTCTGCTGAGTGCCCTTCACTGCTGTACCACTGTACAAACTCACCCAGCCAGTGTGTGAACTGTGCGCAGCTAGCACCCATACTGCTGTGTGCCCATCACTGCTGTACCACTGAACCCACCCAGCCAGTGTGTATGAACTGTGTGCAGCATGCAACTATCCTGCTGTGTGCCCTTCACTGCTGTATCAGTTTACCCACGTAGCCAGTGTGTGTGAACTGTGTGCTGCTAGCATCCATACTGCTGTGTGCCCTTCCGTGCTGTACCACTGTTCCCACCCAACCAGTGTGTGTGAACTGTGTGCAGGTAGCATCGATCCTGCTGTATGCCCTTCACTGCTGTACCACTGAACCCACACAGCCATTGTGTGTGAACTGCATGCAGCTAGCATCCATCCTGCTGTGTGCCCTTCACTGTGTTACCACTGTACCCACCCATCCAGCCAGTGTGTTTGAACTGTGCAGCTAGCACCCGTCCTGCTGTGTGTCCTTCACTGTTGTACCACTGTACCCACCCAGCCAGTGTGTGTGAACTGTGTGCAGCTAGCACCATCCTGCTGTGTGTCCTTCACTGCGGTACCACTGTACCCACCCAGCCAGTGTGTGTGATCTGTGTTCAGCTAGCACCCATCCTGCTGTGTGCCCTTCACTGCGGTACCACTGTACCCACCCTGCCAGTGTGTGTGAAATGTGTGCAGCTAGAACCTATGCTGCTGTGTGCCCTTCACTGCTGTATCACTGTACCCACCCAGCCAGTGTGTGTGAACTGCGTGAGGCTTGCACCCATACTGGTGTGTGCCCTTCACTGCTGTACCACTGTACCCACCCAGCCAGTGTGTGTGAACTGTGTGCAGCTAGCACCCATCCTGCTGTGTGCCCTTCACGGCTGTACCACTGAATCCACCCAGCCAGTGTGTGTGGACTGTGTGCAGCTAGCACCCATTCTGCTGTGTGTCCTTCACTGCTGCACCACTGTTCCCACCCAGCCAGTGTGTGTCAACTGTGTGCAGCTAGCAGCCATCCTGCTGTGTTCCCTTCAGCGCTGTACCACTGTACCCAGCCAGCTAGTGTGTGTGAACTGTCTGCAGCTGGCAGCCATCCTGCTGTGTGCCCTTCACTGCTGTACCACTGTACCCACCCAGCCAGTGTGTGTGAACTGAGTGCTGCTAGCTCCCATCCTGCTGTGTGCGCTTCACTGCTGTACCACTGTACCGACCCACCCAGCCAGTGTGTGTGAACTGCATGCAGCTAGCACCCATACTGCTATGTGCCCTTCACTGATGTACCACTGAACCCACCCAGCCAGTGTGTGTTAACTGTGTGCAGCTAGCAGCCATCCTGCTGTGTGTCCTTCACTGCTGTATCGCTGTACCCACCCTGCCAGTCTGTGTGAACTGTGTGCAGCTAGCACCCATCCTGCTGTGTGCCCTTCACTGCTGTACAACTGTACCCACCCAGCCAGTGTGTGTGAACTGTGTACAGCTAGCACCCATGCTGCTGTGTGTCCTTCACTGCTGTATCACTGTACCCTCCCAGCCAGTGTGAGTGAACTTTGTGCAGCTAGCACCTATTCTGCTGAGTGCCCTTCACTGCTGTACCACTGTAGAAACTCACCCAGCCAGTGTGTGTGAACTGTACGCAGCTAGCACCCATACCGCTGTGTGCCCATCATTGCTGTACCACTGAACCCACCCAGCCAGTGTGTATGAACTGTGTGCAGCATGCAACTTTCCTGCTGTGTGCCCTTCACTGCTGTATCAGTGTACCCACCCAGCCAGTGTGTGTGAACTGTGTGCAGCTAGCACCCATACTGCTGTGTGCCCTTCCCTGCTGTACAACTGTTCCCACCCAACCAGTGTGTGTGAGCTCTGTGCAGCTAGCCCCCATCCTGCTGTGTGCCCTTCATGGCTATACCACTGAACCCACCCAGCCAGTGTGTGTGGACTGTGTGCATCGAGCCCCCATCCTGCTGTGTGTCCATCACTGCTGCACCACTGTTCCCACCCAGCCAGTGTGTGTGGACTGTGTGCAGCTAGCATCCATGCTGCTGTGCACCCTTCACTGCTGTACCACTGTTCCCACCCAACCAGTGTGTGTGAACTGTGTGCAGCTAGCACCCATCCTGCTGTGTGCCCTTCACTGCTGTACCACTGTTCCTACCCAGCCAGTGTGTGTGGACTGTGTGCAGCTAGCACCCATCCTGGTGTGTGTCCTTCACTGCTGCACCTCCGTTCCCACCCAGCCAGTGTGTGTGAACTGTGTGCAGCTATCACCCATCCTGCTGTGTGCCCTTCAGTGCAGAACCACTGTACCCACCCAGCTAGTGTGTCTGAACTGTGTGCAGCTAGCACCCATTCTGCTGTGTGCCCTTCACTGCTGTATCACTGTACCCACCCCGCCAGTGTGTGTGAACCGTGTGCAGCTAGCACCCATCCTGCTGTGTGCCCTTCACGGCTGTACCACTGAACCCACCCAGCCAGTGTGTGTGGACTGTGTGCAGCTGGCACCCATCCTGCTGTGTGTCCTTCACTGCTGCACCACTGTTCCCACCAATCCAGTGTGTGTGCACTGTGTGCAGCTAGCATCCATCATGCTGTGTGCCCTTCACTGCTGTACCACTGTTTCCATCCAGCCAGTGTGTGTGAACTGTGTGCAGCTAGCACCCGTCCTGCTGTGTGCCCTTCACTGCTGTACCACTGTTCCCACCCAGCCAGTGTGTGTGAACTGTGTGCAGCTAGCACCCATCCTGCTGTGTGCCCTTCACTGCTGTACCACTGTTCCTACCCAGCCAGTGTGTGTGGACTGTGTGCAGCTAGCACCCATCCTGCTGTGTGTCCTTCACTGCTGCACCACTGTTCCCACCCAGCCAGTGTGTGTGAACTGTATGCAGCTAGCACCCATCCTGCTGTGTGCCCTTCAGTGCTGTACCACTGTACCCACCCAGCTAGTGTGTGTGAACTGTCTGCAGCTAGCACCCATCCTGCTGTGTGACCTTCACTGCTGTATCACTGTATCCACCCAGCCAGCCAGTGTGTGTGAACTGTGTGCAGCTGGCTCCCATCCTGCTGTGCACCATTCACTGCTGTACCACTGTACCCACCCTGTGGGTGTGTGTGAACTGTGTGCAGGTAGCACTCATCCTGCTGTGCACCCCTCACTGCTGTACCACTGTTCCCACCCAGCCATTGTGTGTGGACTGTGTGCAGCTAGCACCCATCCAGCTGTCTGCCCTTCACTGCTGTACCACTGTACCCACCCAGCCAGTGTGCGTGAACTGTGTGCAGCTAGCTCCTATCCTGCTGTGTGCCCTTCACTGCTGTACTACTGTACCCACCCAGCCAGTGTGTGTGAACTGTGTGCAGCTAGCACCCATACTGCTATGTGCCCTTCACTGCTGTACCACTGTACCCACCCAGCCAGTGTGAGTGAACTGTGTGCATCTAGCACCCATCCTGCTGTGTGCCCTTCTCAGCTGTACCACTGAACCCACCCAGCCAGTGTGTGTGGACTGTGTGCAGCTAGCACCCATGCTGCTGTGTGTCCTTCACTGCTGTACCTCTGTTCCCTCCCAGCCAGTGTCTGTGAACTGTGTGCAGCTAGCACCCATCCTGCTGTGTGCCCTTCACTGCTGTACCACTGTTCGTACCCAGCCAGTATGTGTGGACTGTGTGCAGCTAGCACCCATCCTGCTGTGTGTCCTTCACTGCTGCACCACTGTTCCCACCCAGCCATAGGAACATAGAAACTTAGACTTTGACGGCAGATAAGGACTGCTAGGCCCATCTAGTCTGCCCATTTCCCTACCTACAGGATAGGCCGCAGATCCTAGTTAGCCAACAGCCTATTTCTTCCTACCCCCGACAAGAATTGCCTTATGTCTGTCCCATGCATTCTTGAATTCTCCCACAGTTTTAGACCCCACAACCTCCTTAGAAAGGCTGTTCCATGCATCCACTACCCTCTCTGTGAAATAATACTTCCCTCCATTTCCCTGAACACGCCCTCCTTCTATCTTTACATTCCTTGTCCCTTGTTCTTGCAAGTCGCTTTTCTGAAAAATGCTACCCTCTTGGACTTTGTTGATTCCACTGAGGTACTTAAAATTTCTTTCATATCCCTCTCCATTCTTTCCTCAAGGGTATACATATTAAGCTCCTTTAGTCTCTCCTCATTGGTTCTCTTGCAGACCCTGCACCATTTTAGTTGCCCTCCTCTGGACTGCCTCTATCCTGTCTATGTCCTTGCGGAGATGGGGTCTCCAGAACTGGACACAGTACTCCAGATGGGGTCTCACCAACTGTCTGTACAGAGGGATAACAACTTCCTATTTTCTGCTGCTGATGCCTCTCCCTACACATCCCAGTATAGCCGCAGCCCTCCCTAGGGTTCAGCAAGCAGCCAGTGTGTGTGAACTGTGTGCAGCTAGCACCCATCCTGCTGCGTGCCCTTCAGTGCTGTACCACTGTACCCACCCAGCTAGTGTGTGTGAACTGTCTGCAGTTAGCACGTATCCTGCTGTGTGCCCTTCACTGCTGTACCACTGCACCCACCCAGCCAGCCAGTGTGTGTGAACTGTGTGCAGCTGGCACCCATCCTGCTGTGCACCCTTCACTGCTGTACCACTGTACCCACCCAGCCAGTGTGTGTGAACTGTGTGCAGGTAGCACTTAACCTGCTGTGCACCCCTCACTTCTGTTCCACTGTTCCCACCCAGCCATTGTGTGTGGACTGTGTCCAGTTAGCACCCATCCTGCTGTCTGCCCTTCACTGCAGTACCACTGTACACACCAAGCCAGTGTGTGTGAACTGTGTGCAACTAGCACCCATCCTGCTGCGTGCCCTTCACTGATGCACCACTGTACCCACCCAGCCAGTGTGTGTGAACTGTGTGCAGCTAGCACCCATACTGCTGTGTGTCCTTCACTGCTGTATCACTGTACCCACCCAGCCAGTGTGTGTGAACTGTGTGAGGCTTGCACCCATACTGGTGTGTGCCCTTCACTGCTGTACCACTGTACCCACCCAGCCAGTGTGTGTGAATTGTGTGCAGCTAGCACCTATTCTGCTGTGTACCCTTCACTGCTGTACCACTGTACCCACCTGGCCACTGAGTGTGAATTGTGCGCAGCTAGCACCCAACGTGCTGTGTGTCCTTCACTGCTGTACCACTGTACCCACCCAGCCAGTGGGTGTGAAGTGTGTGCAGCTAGCACCCATCCTGCTGTGTGCCCTTTACTGCTGTACCACTGTACCCACCCAGCCAGTGTGTGTGAACTGTGCGCAGCTAGCACCCATCCTGCTGTGTGTCCTTCAATGCTGTACCACTGTACCCACCCAGCCAGCGTGGGTGAACTGTGCGCAGCTAGCAACCATCCTGCTGTGTGTCCTTCACTGCTATACCACTGAACCCAACCAGCCAGTGTGTGTGAACTGTGTGCAGCTAACACCTGTCCTGCTGTGTGCTTCACTGCTGTACCACTGTACCCACCCTGGCAGTGAGTGTGAACTGTGTGCAGCTACCTCTGGTCCTGCTGTGTGTCCTTCACTGCTGTACCACTGTACCCACCCAGCCAGTGTGCGTGGACTGTGTGCAGCTAGCATCCATCCTGCTGTGTGCCATTCACTGCTGTACCACTGAACCCACCCAGCCAGTGTGTGTGAACTGTGTGCAGCTAGCATGCATCCTTCTGTGTGCCCTTCACTGATGTACCACTGTACCCACACAGCCAGTGTGTGTGAACTGTGTGCAGCTAGCACCCATAAAGCTGTGTGCCCTTCACTGCTGTACCCACCTACCCAGCCAGTGTGTGAGAACTGTGTGCAGCTAGCATCCATCCTGCTGTGTGCCCTTCACTGCTGTACCAGGGAACCCACCCAGGCAGTGTGTGTGAAATGTGTGCAGCTATCATCCATCCTGCTGTGTGCCCTTCACTGCGGTACCTCTGTACCCACCCAGCCAGCCATTGTGTGGGAAATGTGTGCTGCTATCACCCGTCCTGCTGTGTGTCCTTCACTGCTGTACCAGTGAACCCACCCAGCCAGTGTGTGTGAACTGTGTGGAGCTAGCACCCGTACTGCTGTGTGCCCTTCACTGCGGTAACACTGTAACCACCTAGCCAGTGTGTGTGAACTGTGTTCAGCTAGCTCCCGTCATGCTGTGTGCCCTTCACTGCGGTACCACTGTACCCACCCAGCCAGTGTATGTGAACTGTGTGCAGCTAGAACCTAATCTGCTGTGTGCCCTTCACTGCTGTATCACTGTACCCACCCAGCCAGTGTGTGTGAACTGTGTGCAGCTAGCAGCCATACTGCTGTGTGCCCTTCACTGCTGTACCAATGTACCCACCCAGCCAGTGTGTGTGAACTGTGTGCAGCTTGCACCCATCCTGCTGAGTGCCCTTCACGGCTGTACCACTGAACCCATCCAGCCAGTGTGTGTGGACTGTGTGCAGCTAGCACCCATCCTGCTGTGTGTCCTTCACTGCTGCACCACTGTTCCCACCCAGCCAGTGTGTGTGAATCGTGTGCAGCTAGCACCCATCCTGCTGTGTCCTTCACTACTGCACCACTGTTCCCACCCAGCCAGTGTGTGTGAACTGTGTGAAGCTACCACCCATCCTGCTGTGTGCCCTTCAGTGCTGTACCACTGTACCCACCCAGCTAGTGTGTGTGAACTGTCTGCAGCTGGCAGCCATCCTGCTGTGTGCCCTTCACTACTGTACCACTGTACCCACCCAGCCAGCCAGTGTGTGTGAACTGTGTGCAGCTGGCACCCATCCTGCTGTGCATCCTTCACTGCTGTACTACTGTAGCCACCCAGACAGTGTGTGTGAACTGTGTGCAGCTAGCACCCATCTTGCTGTCTGCCCTTCACTGCTGTACCACTGTACCTACCCAGCCAGTGTGTATGAACTCTGTGCAAATAGCACCCATCTTGGTGTGTGCCCTTCACTGCTGTACCACTGTACCCTCCCACCCAGCCAGTGTGTGTGAACTGTGTGCAGCTAGCAGCCATCCTGTTGTGTGTCCTTCACTGCTGTATCACTGTACCCACGATGCCAGTCTGTGTGAACTGTGTACAGCTAGCACCCATCCTGCTGTGTGCACTTCACTGCTGTACCTCTGTACCCACCCAGCAAGTGTGTGTGAACTATGTGCAGCTAGAACCTATCCTGCTGTGTGCCCTCCTGCTGGCATCACTGTACCCCCAGCCAGTGTGTGTGAACTGTGTGCAGCTGGCACCTATTCTGCTGTGTGCCCTTCACTGCTGTACTACTGTACAAACTCACACAGCCAGTGTGTGTGAACTGTGCACAGCTAGCACCCATACTGCTGTGTGCACATCACTGCTGCACCACTGAACCCACCTAGCCAGTGTGTGAGAACTGTGTGCAGCTAGCACTCATCCTGATGTGTGCCCTTCACTGCTGTATCACTGTATCCACCCAGCAAGTGTGTGTGAACTGTGTTCAGCTAGCACCCATCCTGCTGTGTGTCCTTCACCACTGCACCAATGTTCACACCCAGCCAGTGTGTTCAGACTGTGTGCAGCTAGCACCCATCCTGCTGTGTGCCCTTCACTGCTGTATCACTGTTCCTACCCAGCCAGAGTGTGTGAACTGTGTGCAGTTAGCACCCATCCTGCTGTGTGCCCTTCACTGCTGAACCACTGTTCCTACCCAGCCAGTGTGTGAGGACTGTGTGCAGCTAGCTCCCATCCTGCTTTGTGTACTTCACTGCTGCACCACTGTTCGCACCCAGCCAGTGTGTGTGCACTGTGTGCAGCTAGCACCCATCCTGCTGTGCACCGTTCACTGCTGTAGCACTGTACCCACTCAGCCAGTGTGTGTGAACTGTGTGCAGCTAGCACCCATCCTGCTGTGTGTCCTTCACTGCTGTATGACTGTACCCACCCCAGCCAATGTGTGTGCGAACTGTGCAGCTAGCTCCCAATCCTGCTGTGCGTTCCTTCCACTTCGTACCACTGCACCCACCCACCCAGCCAGTGTATGTGAACTGCGCGCAGCTAGCACCCATACTGCTGTTTACCCTTTACTGCAGTAACACTGATCCTACCCAGCCAGTGTGTGTGAACTGTGTGCAACTAGCAGCCATTCTGCTGTGTGTCCTTCACTGCTATATCACTGTACCCATCCAGCCAGTCTGTGTGAACTGAGTGCAGCTGGCAGCCATCCTGCTGTGTGCCCTTCACTGCTGTACCACTGTACCCACCCAGCCAGTGTGTGTGAACTGTGTGCAGCTAGCACCCATTCTCCTTTGTGTCCTTCACTGCTGTAACACTGTACCCACCCAGCCAGTGTGTGTGAACTCTGTGCAGCTACCACCCATTCTGCTGTGTGCCCTTCACTGTTGTACCACTGTACAAACTCACCCAGCCAGTCTTTGTGAACTGTGCGCAGCTAGCACCTAAACTGATGTGTGCCCATCACTGCTGTACGACTGAACCCACCCAGCAAGTGTGTGAACTGTGTGCAACTATCACCCATCCTGCTGTGTGCCCTTCACTGCAAGTCACTGAACACACCAGCCGGTGTGTTGAAGGTGTGCAACAGAGCACCATACTGCTATGTGCCTTCACTGCTGTTCACTGTACCCACCCAGCCGGTGTGTGTGAAGGTGTGCAGCTAAGGCACCCATCCTGCTGTGTGCCCTTCGCGGCTGTACCACTGAACTCACCCTGCCAATGTGTGTGTACTGTGCGCAGCTAGCACCCATCCTGCTGTGTGTCCTTCACTACTGCACCACTGTTCCCTCCCAGCCAGTGTGTGAGGACTGTGTGCAGCTAGCACCCATCCTGCTGTGTGCCCTTCACTGCTGTACCACTGTTCCTATCCAGCCAGTGTGTGTGGACTGCTGTGCAGCAACAAGCATCCCGTTGTAAATCACTGTTGCACCACTGTTCCCACCCAGTCAGTGTGTGTGAACTGTGTGTATCTAGCACCCATCCTGCTGTGTGCCCTTCAGTGCTGTACCACTGTACCCATCCAGCTAGTGTGTGTGAACTGTCTGCAGCTAGCACCCATCCTGCTGTGTGCCCTTCACTGGTGTACCACTGTACCCACCCAGCCAGCCAGTGTGTGTGAACTGTGTGCAGCTGGCACCCATCCTGCTGTGCACCCTTCACTGCCCTACCACTGTACTCACCCAGCCGGTGTGTGTGTGAACTGTGTGCAGGTAGCACTCATCCTGCCGTGCACTTCTCACTGCTGTACCACTGTACCCACCCAGCCATTGTGTATGGACTGTGTGCAGCTAGCACCCATCCTGCTGTCTGCCCTACACTGCTGTATCACTGAACCCACACATCCATTGTGTTTGAACTGTGTGCAGCTAGCAGCCATCCTGCTGTGTGTCCTTCACTGCTGTATCACTGTACCCACGCAGCCAGTCTGTGTGAACTGTGTGCAGCTAGCACCCATCCTGCTGTGTGCCCTTCACTGCCGTACCACTGTACCAACCCTGCCAGTGTGTGTGAACTGTGTGCAGCTAGCACCCATCCTGCTGTGTGTCCATCACTGCTGTAGCACTGTAATCACCTAGCCAGTATGTGTGAACTGTGTGCAGCTAGCACCCATTCAGCTATGTGCCCTTCACTGCTCTACCACTGTACCAACCCAGCCAGTGTGTGTGAACTGTGCAGCTAGCACCCATACTGCTGGGTGCACACTGCTGTAACATAACAATCACCAGCCAGTGTGTGTGAACTGTGTGCAGCTTAGCTCCCCATCCAGCTGTGTGTCTCCTGTACCATGCACACTGTACCGCAACCCAGCCAGTGTGTGAACTGAGGCAGCTGGCAGCCATCCCTGCTGTGTGCCCTTCACTGCTGTACCACTGTACCCACCCAGCCAGTGTGTGTGAACTGTGTGCAGCTAGCACCCATTCTCCTGTGTGTCCTTCACTGCTGTAACACTGTACCCACCCAGCCAGTGTGTGTGAACTGTGTGCAGCTACCACCCATTCTGCTGTGTGCCCTTCACTGTTGTACCACTGTACAAACTCACCCAGCCAGTCTGTGTGAACTGTGCGCAGCTAGCACCTAAACTGATGTGTGCCCATCACTGCTGTATGACTGAACCCACCCAGCCAATGTGTGTGAACTGTGTGCAGCTATCACCTATCCTGCTGTGTGCCCTTCACTGCTGTATCACTGAACACACCCAGCCAGTGTCTGTGAACGGTGTACGGCTTGCACCCATACTGCTAGCACCCCTAAACTGCTGTGACCACTGTACCCGCAAGCCAGTGTGTGTGAAGGTGGCGACGGAGGCACCCATCCTGCCATGTGCCCGCTCACGGCTGTACCACTGAACTCACCCTGCCAATGTGTGTACTGTGTGCAGCTAACACCCATCCTGCTGTATGTCCTTCACTGCTGCACCACTGTTCCTCCCAGCCAGTGTGTGAGGACTGGCCAGCTACACCCCGATCCTGCTGTGTGCCCTTCACTGCTGTACCACTGTTCCTACCCAGCCCAGAGTGTGTGAGACTGTGCCAGCTAGCACCCATCCTGCTGTGCCTAACACTGTTGCACCACTGTACCCACCCAGCCAGTGTGAGTGAACTGTGTGCAGCTAGCACCCATCCTGCTGTGTGCCCTTCAGTGCTGTACCACTGTAACATCCAGCAAGCAGTGTGCCGAGACTGTCTGCATAGCAGCCATCCTGCTGTGTGCGCACTCTGGTGTACCACTGTACCACCAGCCAGCCAGTGTGTTTGAACTGTGTGCAGCTAGCACCCATCCTGCTGCCGCACACTTCACTACCACAGTACTTCACCCAGCCGGTGTGTGTGGCAACCAAAGGCAGCACTCATCCTGCTATGCACTTCTCACTGCTGTACCACTGTACCCACCCAGCCATTGTGTATGGACTGTGTGCCGCTAGCACCCATCCTGCTGTCTACCCTTCACTGCTGTATCACTGAACCCACACATCCATTGTGTTTGAACTGTGTGCAGCTAGCAGCCATCCTGCTGTGTGTCCTTCACTGCTGTATCACTGTACCCACCCAGCCAGTCTGTGTGAACTGTGTGCAGCTAGCACCCATCCTGCTGTGTGCCCTTCACTGCCGTACCACTGTACCCACCCTGCCAGTGTGTGTGAACTGTGTGCAGCTAGCACCCATACTGCTGAGTGCCCATCACTGCTGTAGCACTGTAATCACCTAGCCAGTATGTGTGAACTGTGTGCAGCTAGCACCCATCCAGCTATGTGCCCTTTACTGCTCTACCACTGTACCAACCCAGCCAGTGTGTGTGAACTGTGCGCAGCAAGCACCCATCCTGCTGTGTGTCCTTCACTGCTGTACCACTGTACCCACCCAGCCAGTGCGTGTGAACTGTGTGCAGCTAACACCGGTCCAGCTGTGTGCCCTTCACTGCGGAACCACTGTACCCACCCAGCCAGTGTGTGTGGACTGTGTGCAGCTAGCTTCCATCCTGCTGTGTGCCCTTCACTGCTGTACCACTGAACCCACCCAGCCAGTGAGTGTGAACTGTGTGCTGCTAGCATCCATCCTGCTGTGTGCTCTTCACTGCTGTACCACTGTACCCACCCACCCAGTGTGTGTGAGAAGGTGTGCATCAGCACCATACTGCTGTGTGCCCCTATCGCCGCACTCCAACCTCCCAGCCAGTGTGTGTAAACTGTGTAGCCAATCCGTCCTGCTGTGTGCCCTTCACTGCTGTGCCAGTGAACCCACCCAGCCAGTGTATTTGAACTGTGTGCAGCTAGCATCCATCCCATGTGTGCCCTTCACTGTTGCATCACCATGCCCACCCACCCACCCAGTGTGTGTGAAGTGTGTGCATCTAGCACCCATACTGCTGTGTGCCCTTCACTGCTGTACCCACCCACCCAGCCGGTGTGTGTGAACTGTGTGCAGCTAGCATCCATCCTGCTGTGTGCCCTTCACTGCTGTACCAGTGAACCCACCCAGCCAGTGTATTTGAACTGTGTGCAGCTAGCATGCATCTTGTTTTGTGCCCTTCACTGCGGTACCACTGTACCCACCCAGCCAGCCAGTGTGTGTGAACTGTGAGCAGGTAGCACCCGTCCTGCTGTATGTCCTTCACTGCTGTACCACTGTACCCAACAATCCAGTGTGTGTGAACTGTGTGCAGCTGGCACCCATCCTGCTGTGTGCCCTTCACTGCGGTACCACTGTACCCACCTAGCCAGTGTGTGTGAACTGTGTGCAGCTAGAACCTATCCTCCTGTGTGCCCTTCACTGCTGTATCACTGAACCCACCCAGCCAGTGTGTGAACTGTGTGCAGCTAGCACCCATACTGCTGTGTGCCCATCACTGCTGTAGCACTGTACCCACCTAGCCAGTGTGTGTGAACTGTGTGCAGCTAGCACCAATCCAGCTATGTGCCCTTTACTGCCGTACCACTATACCAACCCAGCCAGTGTGTGTGAACTGTGTGCAGCTAGCACCCATCCTGCTGTGTGTCCTTCACTGCTGTACCACTGTACCCACCCAGCCAGTGTGTGTGGACTGTGTGCAGCCAGCTTCCATCCTGCTGTGTGCCCGCACTGCTGAACCACCGAACCACCCGCCAGTGGTGAAAACTGCGCCGCCAGCATCCATCCTGCTGTGTGCCCTTCACTGCTGTACCACCACCACCCACCCAGTGTGTGCAAGTGTGTGCATCTAGCACCCATACTGCAATGAGCCCTCACTGGATGCATTCCACCCACCCGCAGTGTGTGTGAACTGTGTGCAGCCAGAACCCATCTTGCTGTCTGCCTTCACTGCTGTACCACCGACCTCCCAGCCAGTGCGAACTTGCAAATAGACCCATCCTGCTGTGCCTTCACTGCTGTACCACCGCACCTCCCACCCAGCCAGTGTGTGTGAAGGCGACAGCCGCACCCACTGTGTGCGCTACCGCTCTGTGTGACTGACCCCACCCAGCCAGTGTGTGGCAACTGTGTGCAGCTAGGGCCATCAGCTGTGTCCTTCACTGCTGTATCACTGTACCCACAGAAGTCTCTGTAGACTGTATGCAGCTAGCCCCATCTGATGTGTGCACTGCCTTGCACCCTGTACACAGCAGAGTGTGTGACTGTGCAGCGGCCCCACACTGCTGCAAATCACTGCTGTAGCACTGCCACCCAGCCAGTGTGTGAACTGTGCAGCTGGCACCCATGCTGCTGTGTGCCTTCATGCTGTACACTGTACAAATCACACAGCAAAAGTGTGGAACTGTGCCTGAGCTTGCCATACTGCTAGGCACATCAAGCTGCACACCGAACCCACCCAGCCAGTGTGTGAAACTTTTGTGCAGCAGCACCTATCCTGCTGTATGACTTCATGCGCATCACTGTATCCACCCAGCAAGTATTGTGAACTGTGTGCAGCTAGCACCCATACTGCTGTGCCTTCCTGCTGTACCACTGTACCCACCCAGCCAGTGTGTGCGAACAGGGCGCTAGCACTCATCCTGCTGTGTGCCCTTCCGGCTGTACCACTACCCACCAGCCAGTGTGTGTGACTGTATTCAGCTAGCACCCATCCTGTGGCATGCCGCTGCACCAATGTTCACCCAGCGTGTTTAGGACTGTGTGCACAGCACCCATCCTGCTGTGTGCCCTCACTGCTGTATCACTGTTCCTACCCAGCAGGTGTGTGAACTGTGACAGCTACACCCATCCTGCTGTGTGCCCTTCACTGCTGAACACTGTTCCTACCCAGCCGGTGTGTGGACTTGAGCTGACTCCATCCTGCTTTGTGTCCTTCACTGCTGACCTGTTACGCACCCAGCCAGTATCGTGAACTGTATGCAGCTAGCACCCTCCTGCTGCGCACCGTTCCTCCTGTTGCACTGCACCCAGCCAGTGTGTGTGAACTGTGTGCAGCTACACCCTCCTGCTGTCTTCCTTAACTTGTGACTGTACCCACCAGCCAATGGGTGTGAACCGTGCACCAGCCAGTGTGTGAATTGTGTAGTTAGCATCCATCCTGCTGTGTTCCCTTCACTGTTGTACCAGTGAACCCACCCAGCCAGTGTGTGTGAACTGTGTGCAGCTAGCATCTATCCTGCTGTGTGCCCTTCACTGCAGTACCACTGTACCCACCCAGCCAGCCAGTGTGTGTGAACTGTGAGCAGCTAGCACCCGTCCTGCTGTATGTCCTTCACTGCTGTACCACTTTACCAAACCAGCCTGTGTGTGTGAACTGTGTGCAGCTAGCAACCGTCCTGCTGTGTGCCCTTCACTGCAGTACCACTGTACCCACCCAGCCAGTGTGTGTGAACTGTGTGCAGCTAGCACCCATACTGCTGTGTGCCCTTCACTGCTGTACCACTGTACCCACCCAGCCAGTGTGTGTGAACTGTGTGAAGCTAGCACCCATACTGCTGTGTGCCCTTTATGGCTGTTCCACTGAACTCACCCAGCCAGTGTGTGTGTGAACTGTGTGCAGCTAGCACCCATCCTACTTTGTGTTCTTCACTGCTGCACCACTGATCCCACCCAGCCAGTGTGTGTGAACTGTGTGCAGCTAGCACCCATCCTGCTGTGGCTCCTTCACTGCTGCACCACTGGTCCCACCCAGCCAGTGCGTAGAAAGTTAGCACCCATCCTGCTTGCCCTTCACTGTTGTACCACTGTACCCACCCAGCCAGTGTGTGTGAACTGTGTGCAGCTGGCACCCATCCTGCTGTGTGCCCTTCACTGCTGTACCACTGTACCCAATCGGCCAGTGTGTGTGAATTGTGCGCAGGTTGCACCGGTCCTGCTGTGTGCCCTTCACTGCTGAACTACTGTACCCACCCAGCCAGTGCGTGTGGACTGTGAGCAGCTAGCTTCCATCCTGCTGTGTGTCCTTCACTGCTGTATCACTGTACCCACCAGCCAGTGTGTGAACTGTGCAACTAGCACCCATCGCTGTGTGCCTTCACGTACTACTGTGCCCACCAGCCAGTGTGTGAACTGTGGCAGCGCACCCATCCTGCGTGTGCCCTTCACGCACAACTGTACCCAACCAGCTAGTGTGGTGTGGTGAGGTAGACCGTCCCGTGCTTTATCGTGAACCACTGTACCCACCCAGCCAGTGTGTGTGATGTGATCAGCTAGCTTCCATCCCTGTGTGCCTTCACTGTTGTACGACTGTACCCACCCACCCAGTGTGTGAAGTGTGTGCTAGGACGCACACTGCTGTGTGCCATTCACTGCTGTACCCACCCACCCAGCCAGTGTGTGAACTGTGTGCTGCTAGCATCCATCCTGCTGTGTGCCCTTCATTGCTGTACCAGTGAACCACCCAGCCAGTGTGTGTGAACTGTGCAGCTAGCATCCATCCTGTGTGCCCTTCATTGTTGCACATTGTGGCCACCCACCCAGCCTGCCAGTGTGTGAACTGTCTGCAGCGAGCACCCATCCTGCTGTGCATCCTCACTGCTGTACCACTGTACCCACCCAGCTATTCTGTGTGTTCAGCTAGCACCCATTTGTTGTCTGCCCTTCACTGTTGTACCACCGAACCCACCCAGCCAGTGTGTGTGAACTGTGCAGCTAGCACCCATCCTGCTGTGTCCTTCACTGGTCACTGTACCCACCCAGCCAGTCTGTGAATCGGCAGCTAGTACCCATCCTGCTGTGCGCCTTCACTGCCGGATCACTGTACCCACCCTGCCAGTGTGTGTGAACTGTGGCAGCTAGCACCCATCCCGCGGTGTCCTTCATCGCTGTATCACTGTACCACCCAGCCAGTGTGTGAAGGTGCAGCTAGTAACCATCCTGCGCCTGTTCCTTCACTGTTGTACCACTGTACCCACCCAGCCAGTGTGGTGAACTGTGTGTAGCAGCACCGGTCCTGGTGTGCCCTTCACTGTTGTACCGCTGAACCCACGAGCCAGTGAGTGAATGTGTGCAGCCAGCACCAACCTGCTGTGTGCCTCACTGCTGTACCACTGTACCCACCCACCCAGTGTGTGTGTGTGCAGCTAGGCGCCCACTGCTGTGTGCCCTTCACTGCCGTATCCACCCACCGGCCAGTGTTCTGTGAACTTTGTGAAGCATCCATCCTGCACTATGTCCTCACTGTTGTACCACTGTACCCACCCAGCCAGTGTGTGAACTGTGTGCAGCTAGCATCCATCCTGCTGTGTGCCCTTCACTGCCGTACTACTGTACCCAACCAGCCAGTGTGTGTGAACTGTGCGCAGCTAGTACCCATCCTGTTGTGGTGTGCCCTTCACTGCTGTACACCACTGTACCCACCAGCCAGGTGTGAATTGTGCAGTTAGCATTCATCCTGCTGTGTGTCCTTCACTGCTGTACAGCTGCATCCAGTTTGGCCGTGTGTGTGAATTGTGCGCAGGTAGCACCGATCCTGCTGTGTGCCCTTCACTGCGGAACCACTGTACCCACCCAGCCAGTGTGTGTGGACTGTGAGCAGCTAGCTTCCATCCTGCTGTGTGCCCTTCACTGCTGTACCACTCTACCCACCCACCCAGTGTGTGTGAAGTGTGTGCAGCTAGCACCCACACTGCTGTGTGCCATTCACTGCTGTACCCACCCACCCAGCCAGTGTGTGTGAACTGTGTGCTGCTAGCAGCCATCCTGCTGTGTGCCCTTCACTGCTGTACCAGTGAACCCACCCAGCCAGTGTGTGTGAACTGTGTGCAGCTAGCATCCATCCTGCTGTGTGCCCTTCACTGCGGTAATTACTGTACCCACCCACCCAGCTGCAGCCAGTGTGTGTGAACTGTGTGCAGCAGGCATCCGGCCCTGGGCTGCGTGTCCTCACTGCTGTGTACCACTGTACCCAACCAGGCAGTGTGTGTGTGAACTGTGTGCAGCTACACCGGCCCTGTTGTGTGCCATTCACCTGCGGTACTCACTGTACCCACCCAGCCAGTGTGTGTGAACTGTGTTCAGCTAGCACCCGTCATGCTGTGTGCCCTTCACTGCGGTACCACTGTACCCACCCAGCCAGTGTGTGTCAACTGTGTGCAGCTAGAACCTATCCTGCTGTGTGCCCTTCACTGCTGTATCACTGCACCCACCCAGCCATTGTGTGTGAACTGTGTGCAGCTAACACCCATACTGCTGTGTGCCCTTCACTGCTGTACCACTGTACCCACCCAGTCAGCCAGTGTGTGTGAACTGTCTGCAGCTAGCACCCATCCTGCTGTGCACCCCTCACTGTTGTAACACTGTACCCACACATGCCATTCTGTGTGGATCTGTGCAGCTAGAACTCCATCCCTGTTGTCTGCCCTTCACTGCTGTACCACTGAACCCACCCAGCCAGTGTGTGTGAACTGTGTGCAGCTAGCACCCATCCTGCTGTGTGTCCTTCACTGCTGTATCACTGTACCCACCCAGCCAGTGTGTGTGAACTGTGTGCAGCTAGCACCCATCCTGCTGTGTGCCCTTCACTGCCGTACCACTGTTCGCACCCTGCCAGTGTGTGTGAACTGTGTGCAGCTAGCACCCATCCTGCTGTGTGTCCTTCACTGCTGTATCACTGTAACCACCCACCCAGTGTGTGTGAAGTGTGTGCAGCTAGCACCCACACTGCTGTGTGCCATTCACTGCTGTACCCACCCACCCAGCCAGTGTGTGTGAACTGTGTGCTGCTAGCATCCATCCTGCTGTGTGCCCTTCACTGCTGTACCAGTGAACCCACCCAGCCAGTGTGTGTGAACTGTGTGCAGCTAGCATCCATCCTGCTGTGTGCCCTTCACTGCTGTACCACAGTACCCACCCACCCAGCCAGCCAGTGTGTGTGAACTGCGTGCAGCTAGCACCCGTCCTGCTGTGTGTCCTTCACTGCTGTACCACTGTACCCAACCAGGCAGTGTGTGTGAACTGTGTGCAGCTAGCACCCGTCCTGCTGTGTGCCATTCACTGCGGTACTACTGTACCCACCCAGCCAGCCAGTGAGTGTGAACTGTCTGCAGGTAGCCCCCATCCTGCTGTGCATCCCTCACTGCTGTACCACTGTACCCATGCAGCCATTCTGTGTGGACTGTGTGCAGCTAGCACCCATCCTGTTGTCTGCCCTTCACTGCTGTACCACTGAACCCACCCAGCCAGTGTGTGTGAACTGTGTGCAGCTAGCACCCATCCTGCTCTGTGTCCTTCACTGCTGTATCACTGTACCCACCGAGCCAGTCTGTGTGAACTGTGTGCAGCTAGTACCCATCCTGCTGTGTGCCCTTCACTGCCGTACCACTGTACCCACCCTGCCAGTGTGTGTGAACTGTGTGCAGCTAGCACCCATCCTGCTGTGTGTTCTTCACTGCTGTATCACTGTACCCACCCAGCCAGTGTGTGTGAAGTGTGTGCAGCTAGCACCCATCCTGCTGTGTGCCCTTCACTGCTGTACCACTGTACCCACCCAGCCAGTGTGTGAACTTGTGCAGCTAGCACCCATCCTGCGCTGTGTCCTTCACTGCTGTACCACTGTACCCACCCGGCCAGTGTGTGAACTGTGTGCAGCTAGCACCGGTCCTGCTGTGTGCCCTTCACTGCTGTACCGCTGAACCCACCCAGCCAGTGAGTGTGAACTGTGTGCAGCTAGCATCCATCCTGCTGTGTGCCCTTCACTGCTGTACCACTGTACCCACCCAACCAGTGTGTGTGAAGTGTGTGCAGCTAGCACCCATACTGCTGTGTGCCCTTCACTGCCGTACCCACCCACCCAGCCAGTGTGTGTGAACTTTGTGCAGCTAGCATCCATCCTGCTGTATGTCCTTCACTGCTGTACCACTGTACCCACCCAGCCAGTGTGTGAACTGTGTGCAGCTAGCATCCATCCTGCCGTGTGCCCTTCACTGCCGTACCATTGTACCCACCCAGTTAGTGTGTGCGGTGAACTTCGTGCGCAGCTAGCACCCATCCTGCTGTGTGCCCTTCACTGCTGTACCACTGTACCCACCCAGCCAGTGTGTGTGAACTGTGTGCAGCTAGCACCCATCCTGCTGTGTGCCCTTCACTGCTGTACAACTGTACCCAACTGGCCAGTGTGTGTGAATTGTGCGCAGGTAGC
Organism: Neoceratodus forsteri; assembly: GCA_016271365.2. Classification (NCBI taxonomy): domain Eukaryota; kingdom Metazoa; phylum Chordata; order Ceratodontiformes; family Ceratodontidae; genus Neoceratodus; species Neoceratodus forsteri. Next base: position 1,543,532,533 of record CM028131.1, on the reverse strand, counting down.
ACCGATCCTGCTGTGTGCCCTTCACTGGTGGAACCACTGTACCCACCCAGCCAGTGTGTGTGACTGGATGAGACAGCAAGCTCCATCCTGCTTTGTGCCCTTCACTGTTGTAACGCTCACTGAACCCACCCAGCCAATGAGTCAGAACTGTGTGCAGCTAGCATCCATCCTGCTGTGTGCCCTTCACTGCTGTAATTACCTGTACCCACCCACCCAGTGTGTGTGGGAAGCGTGGTGCAGCTAGCACCCACAGTGCTGTGTGTGCCATTCATCGTTGCTGTACCCACCCACCCAGCCAGTGTGTGTGAACTGTGTGCTGCTAGCATCCATCCTGTTGTGTGCCCCTTCACTGTGTGTACCAGTGAACCCACCCAGCCAGTGTGTGTGTGAACTGTGTGCATAGCATCCATCCTGCTGTGTGCCCTCATCTGCGGTACCACTGTACCCACCCACCCAGCCAGCCAGTGTGTGTGAACCGCGCGGCAGCTAGTGCACCGGCCCCGTTGTGTCCTTCACTGCTGTACCACTGTATCCAACCAGTCAGTGTGTGGTGAACTGTGCAGCCAGCAATTCGGCCCTGTTGTGTGCCATTCATCGCGGTACCACTGTACCCACTCCAGCCAGTGTGTGTGAACTGTGGTTCAGCTAGCACCCGTCATGCTGTGTGCCCTTCACTGCGGTACCACTGTACCCACCCAGCCAGTGTGTGTCAACTGTGTGCAGCTAGAACCTATCCTGCTGTGTGCCCTTCACTGCTGTATCACTGCATCCACCCAGCCAGTGTGTGTGAACTGTGTGCAGCTAACACCCATACTGCTGTGTGCCCTTCACTGCTGTACCACTGTACCCACCCAGCCAGCCAGTGTGTGTGAACTGTCTGCAGCTAGCACCCATCCTGCTGAGCACCCCTCACTGCTGTACCACTGTACCCACCCAGCCATTCTGTGTGGACTGTGTGCAGCTAGCACCCATCCTGTTGTCTGCCCTTCACTGCTGTACCACTGAACCCACCCAGCCAGTGTGTGTGAACTGTGTGCAGCTAGCACCCATCCTGCTGTGTGTCCTTCACTGCTGTATCACTGTACCCACCCAGCCAGTGTGTGTGAACTGTGTGCAGCTAGCACCCATCCTGCTGTGTGCCCTTCACTGCCGTACCACTGTTCGCACCCTGCCAGTGTGTGTGAACTGTGTGCAGCTAGCATCCACCCTGCTGTATGTCCTTCACTGCTGTACCACTTTACCCACCCAGCCAGTGTGTGAACTGTGTGCAGCTACCATCCATCCTGCTGTGTGCCCTTCACTGCGGTACCACTGTACCCACCCATCCAGTGTGTGTGAACTGTGTGCAACTAGCACCCAGCGTGCTGTGTGCCCTTCACTTCCGTACCACTGTACCCACCCAGCCAGTGTGTGTGAGCTGTGCGCAACTAGTACCCATCCTGCTGTGTGCCCTTCACTGCTGTACCACTGTACCCACCTAGCCTGTGTGTGTGAACTGTGTGCAGCTAGCACCCATCCTACTGTGTTCCCTTCACTGCTGTACCACTGTACTCAACCGGCCAGTGTGTGTGAATTGTGCGCATGTAGCACCGGTCCTGCTGTGTGCCCTTCACTGCGGAACCACTGTACCCACCCAGCCAGTGTGTGTGGACTGTGAGTAGCTAGCTTCCATCCTGCTGTGTGCCCTTCACTGCTGTACCACTGAACCCACCCAGCCAGTGAGTGTGAACTGTTTGCAGGTAGCATTCCTCCTGCTGTGTGCTCTTCACTGCTGTACCACTGTACCCACCCACCCAGTGTGTGTGAAGTGTGTGCAGCTAGCACCCAGTCTGCTGTGTGCCCTTCACTGCTGTACCCACCCACCCAGCCAGTGTGTGTGAACTGTGTGCTTCTAGCATCCATCCTGCTGTGTGCCCTTCACTGCGGTACCACTGTACCCACCCAGCCAGCCAGTGTGTGTGAACTGCGTGCAGCTATCACCCGTCCTGCTGTGTGTCCTTCACTGCTGTACCACTGTTCCCAACCTGGCAGTGTGTGTGAACTGTGTGCAGCTAGCACCCATCCTGCTGTGTGCCATTCACTGCGGTACCACTGTACCCTCCCAGCCAGTGTGTGTGAACTGTGTTCAGCTAGCACCCGTCATGCTGTGTGCCCTTACTGCGGTACCACTGTACCCACCCAGACAGTGTGTGTCAACTGTGTGCAGCTAGAACCTATCCTGCTGTGTGCCCTTCACTGCTGTATCACTGCACCCACCCAGCCAGTTTGTGTGAACTGTGTGCAGCTAACATCCATATTGCTGTGTGCCCTTCACTGCTGTACCACTGTACCCACCCAGCCAGTATGTGTGAACTGTGTGCACCTAGCACCCATCCTGCTGTGTGCCCTTCACGGCTGTTCCACTGAACCCACCGAGCCAGTGTGTGTGGACTGTGTGCAGCTAGCACCCGTCCCGCTGTGTCTCCTTCACTGCTGCACCACTGTTCCCTCCCAGCCAGTGTGTGTGAACTGTGTGCAGCTAGCACCCATCCTGCTGTGTGTCCTTCAGTGCTGCACCACTGTTCCCACCCAGCCAGTGTGTGTGAACTGTGTGCAGCTAGCTCCCACCCTGCTGTGTGCCCTTCAGTGCTGTATCACTCTACCCACCCAGCTAGTGTGTGTGAACTATCTGCAGCTGGCAGCCATCCTGCTGTGTGCCCTTCAGTGCTGTACCACTGTACCCACTCAGCCTGCCAGTATGTGTGAACTGTGTGCAGCTGGCACCCATCCTTCTGTGCACCCTTCACTGCTGTACCACTGTACCCACCCAGCCAGTGTGTGTGAACTGTGTGCAGCTAGCACCCATCCTGCTCTGCACCCTTACCTGCTGTACCACTGTACCCACCCAGCCAGTGTGTGTTGACTGTGTGCAGCCAGCACCCATCCTACTATGTGTCCTTCACTGCTGCACCACTGTTCCCACCCAGCCAGTGTGTGTGTACTGTGTGCAGTTAGCACCCATCCTGCTGTGTGCCCTTCAGTGCTGTACCACTGTTCCCACCCAGGTAGTGTGTGTGAACTGTCTGCAGCTAGCACCCATCCTGCTGTGTGCCCTTCACTGCTGTACCACAGTACCCACCCAGCCAGCCATTGTGTGTGAACTGTGTGCAGCTGGCATCCATCTTGCTGTGCCCGCTTCACTGCTGTACCACTGTACCCACCCAGCCAGTGTGTGTGAACTGTGTACAGGTAGCACTCATCCTGCTGTGCACCTCTCACTGCTGTACCACTGTACCCACCCAGCCATTTTGTGTGTAGTGTGTGCAGCTAGCACCCATCCTGGTGTCTGCCCTTCACTGCTGTACCCCCGAACCCACCCAGCCAGTGTGTTTGAACTGTGTGCAGCTAGCAGCCATCCTGCTGTGTGTCCTTCACTGCTGTATCACTGTGCCCACCCAGCCAGTGTGTGTGAACTGTGTGCTGCTAGCACCCATCCTGCTGTGTTCCCTTCACTGCCGTACCTCTGTACCCACCCAGCCAGTGTGTGTGAACTGTGTGCAGCTAGTACCCATCCTGCTGTGCGTCCTTCACTGTTGTATTACTGTACCCACCCAGCCAGTGTGTGTGAACTGTGCGCAGCTAGCAGCCATCCTGCTGTGTGTCCTTCACTGCTGTATCACTGTACCCACCCAGCCAGTCTGTGTGAACTGTGTGCAGCTAGCACCCATCCTGCTGTGTGCCGTTCACTGCTGTACCAGTGTACCCACCCAGCCAGTGTGTGTGAACTGTGTGCAGCCAGCTCCCTTCCTGCTTTGTGTCCTTCCCTGCTGCATCACTGTACCCACCTAACCAGTGTGTGTGAACTGTGTGCAGCTAGCACCCATTCTGCTGTGTGCCCTTCACTGCTGTACCACTGTACAAACTCACCCAGCCAGTGTGTGTGAACTGTGCGGAGCTAGCACCCATACTGCTGTGTGCCCATCGCTGCTGTACCACTGAACCCATCCAACCAGTGTGTGTGAACTGTGTGCAGCTAGCACCCATCCTGCTGTGTGCCCTTCAGTGCTGTACCTCTGTACCCACCCAGCTAGTGTGTGTGAACTGTCTGCAGCTAGCACCCATCCTGCTGTGTGCCCTTCACTGCTGTACCACTGTACCCACCCAGCCAGTGTGTGTGAACTGTGTGCAGGTAGCAGTCATCCTGCTGTGCACCCTTCACTGCTGTACCACTGTACCCACCCAGGCATTGTGCGTGGACTGTGTGCAGCTAGCACCCATCCTGCTGTGTGCCCTTCACTGCTGCACCACTGTACCCACCGTGTGTGAACTGTGTGCAGCTAGCACCCATCCTGCTGTGTGTCCTTCACTGCTGTAAGACTGTACCCACATAGCCAGTATGTGTGAACTGTATGCAGCTAGCTCCCATCCTGCTGTGTGCCCTTCACTGCTGTACCACTGAACCCACCCAGCCAGTTTGTGTGAACTGTGCGCAGCTAACAGCCATCCTGCTGTGTGTCCTTCACCGCTGTATCACTGTACCCACCCAGCCAGTGTGTGTGAGCTGTGTACAGCTAGCACCCATACTGCTGTGTGCCCTTCACTGTTGTACTACTGTACCCACCCAGCCAGTGTGTGTGACCTGTGCGCAGCTAGCACCCTTCCTGCTGTATGTCCTTCACTGCTGTATCACTGTACCCACCCAGCCAGTTTGTGTGAACTGTGTGCAGCTAGCACCCATCCTGCTGTGTGCCCTTCACTGCTGTACCACTGTACCCACCCAGCCAGTGTGTGTGAACTGTGTGCAGCTAGCACCCATCCTGCTTTGTGCTCTTTACTGCTGTACCACTGTACCCACCCAGCCAGTGTGTGTGAACTGTGTGCAGCTAGCACCCATCCTGCTGTGTGTCCTTCACTGCTGTACCACTGTACCCACCCAGCCAGTGTGTGAACTGTGTGCAGCTAGGACCGGTCCTGCAGTGTGCCCTTCACTGCGGAACCACTGTACCCACCCAGCCAGTGTGTGTGGACTGTGTGCAGCTAGCAGCCATCCTGCTGTGTGCCCTTCACTGCTGTACCACTGAACCCACCCAGCCAGTGTGTATGAACTGTGTGCTGCTAGCACCCATACTGCTGTGTGCCCTTCACTGCTGTACCCACCCACCCAGCCAGTGTGTGTGAACTGTGTGCAGCTAGCACCCGTCCTGCTGTTTGTCCTTCACTGCGGTACCACTGTACCCACCCAGCCAGTGTGTGTGAACTGTGTGCAGCTAGCACCCGTCCTGCTGTGTGCCCTTCACTGCGGTACCACTGTACCCACCGAGCTAGTGTGTGTGAACTGTCTGCAGCTGGCAGCCATCCTGCTGTGTGCCCTTCACTGCTGTACCACTGTACCCATCCAGCCAGCCAGTGTGTGTGAACTGTCTGCAGCTGGCACCCATCCTGCTGTGTGCCCTTCACTGCTGTACCACTGTACCCACCCAGCCAGTGTGTGTAAACTGTGTGCAGCTAGCACCCATCCTGCTTTGTGTCCTTCACTGCTGTATGACTGTACCCCCCTAGCCAGTTTGTGTGAACTGTGTGCAGCTAGCTCCCTTCCTGCTGTGTGCCCTTCACTGCTCTACCACTGTACCCACCCTCCCAGCCAGTGTGTGTGAACTGCGCGCAGCTAGCACCCATACTGCTGTGTGTCCTTCACTGCTGTACCACTGAACCCACCCAGCCAGTGTGTGTTAACTGTGTGCAGCTAGCAGCCATCCTGCTGTGTGTCCTTCACTGCTGTATCACTGTACCCACCCATCCAGTGTGTGTGAACTGTGCGCAGCTAGCACCCATCCTGCTGTGTGCCCTTCACTGCTATACCACTGTACCCACCCAGCCAGCGTGTGTGTACTGTGCGCAGCTAGCACCCATCCTGCTGTGTGCCCTTCACTGCTGTACCACTGTACCCACCCAGTCAGCGTGTGTGAACTGTCTGCAGCTAGCACCCATCCTGCTGTGTGCCCTTTGACTGCCCTGTACCTGCACAGTGTGTGACCATGTACAGCCCAGCAGCACCCATTTCTGTGTTATCTTTAAATATATGCCAGAAGATTTGCTGGGGGGACTTTATGAGGCGGGAAAAATCCCTTACTCATAACAAAAAGAAATCTATGGTTTTCAATTTTATTTTATATTTTATCAGGATAAAGCACTAGGCAAAAGCCTGTTTTCAGGGCTGTCATGTTCACACAGCACATTACATAAAGGTGTATCACAAAACTTAACATATACATCAGGGTTAATACACAAACATACACATATATTAACATTGTTAATAACATGTACACATATAATAGAATAAAATTCCAGTAGAGCCGGCCTAAATCAAATTCACACGTGATCACGTGTGTTGCATGACTCCATCTCCAAAGTGGCTTACTGGCCATCATCCTGTTGTTGTGTGTCCTTTGACTGCAATATACCACACTACCCAGTGTATGCCCATGTACAGCCCAGCACACATTTCTGCGGTATCTGTTCATACATTCCAGAAATATTTCCCTGTTGGGAGGAGAGACAGAAAACTCCCTTACTCAGCCCCCCCCCAAAAAAAATCTGTGTATCACTGTGTTGTGTGATTCCATCTCCTACGTGGCATACTGGCCACCACCATCCTGCTGTGTGCCAGGCTGTGTGCCCTTTGACTGCATTGTACCCAACCCAGAGTGTGACCGTGCGCAGTCCATCACCCATTTCTGTGGTACATAGATACATAGAAGGTGTCGGCAGATGGGGACCACTGATCCATCTAGTCTGCCCATTTGGTTTTCTCTTTCTTTTACTCCCCCCCCCTCACTTTTTCCCTGTCTTTTTTGTCACTATTCCTCTGTGTCTATCCCACACATTTTTGAATTCCTTAGCCGTCTTGGCTTCCACTGTCTCCTCAAGTAGCCCATTCCATGGTGCCACCACTCTCTCCATGAAGAAGAACTTGCGCTTGTTGCTCTTAAAACTACTCCCCCTCAACCTCAGGTTATAACCTCATGTCTTTGTGGTTGTGCTTAACTGAAACAGCTCATTTCCCTGGACTCTGTTAAAGCCTTTGAGGCACTTGAAGATCTCTATCATATCCCCCTATCCCTCCGCTGCTCCAGAGATAATATGTTGAGCTCTCCCAGTCTTTTATCGTAGCTCTTTTCCTGGAGTCCATGTATCATTTTAGTTGCCCTCCTCTGGACTGTCTCCAGTCTGTCAGTATCCTTTCTCTGTTGTGGTCTCTAGAACTGGACACTGTACTCAAGGTGGGGCCTCACCAAAGACCTGTGCAGAGGCAGGACCACCTCCCTTCATCTGCTCGTGATGCCCCTACCTATGCATCCCAGCATACGGTTTGCTTTTAGTGTTACCTTCTCGCTCTGGCTACTGACTTTCAAATCTTCTGAAATGATGACCCCCTAAGTCCCGCTCTTGGCTGGAGGTGGTGAGTTTTTCTCCTCCTAAATGATATTCGGCCCTGGTGTTGCCCTTTCTGAGGTGCATGACCTTACACTTCTTGGTGTTAAATTTAAGTTGCCATGCAGAAGACCATTTCTCAAGTGTATGGAGGTCATCTCTTATTTGTTGTGCTCCTTCCCCTGTGTCAACTCTAGTACAGATTTTTGTGCCATCTGCAAATAGGCATACCCTTCCCTCCAGTTCCTCCATGATGTTGCTAATGAATATGTTGAAACGTAGTGGCCCCAGAACTGATCCCTGTGGTACTCCACTTGTCATCTCCCTCTCACTAGAGATGGCTCCATTTACCACAACTCTCTGGGTTCTCACACTCAACCAGTTTCTTACCCAAGCTACTATTTTATCCCCGACTGTCTGCCATAGCTTCCTTAGCAATCTTCTGTGCGGTACTGAGTCGAAGGCCTTACTAAAGTTCAGGTAGATTATGTCTACCGCTCCTCCCTGGTCCACTGTCCTTGTGATCCAGTCGAAGAACTGTATCAGATTGGTCTGGCAGGATCTGTCTGTCATAAACCAGTGCTGCCTTGTATCCTGCTGCCCGCTGGCCTTTAGAAACTCTGTGATCCTCTTCTTGAGCAGGGATTCCATCAGTTTACCAACTACAGAGGTCAGACTGGCCGACCTGTAATTTTCTGTCTCCTCCCTGCTTCCCCCCCCCCCCCCTGTGAATAGGTACCACTGTGGCCCTCCTCCTGTCCTCAGGAACCATCCCTTCTTCCAGAGACTTGTTAAAGAGCTCTGTCAGAGGTGCTGCCAGTTCCTCTTTTAGTTCTCTTAGTAACCTTGGGTGGATCCCAACTTGACCCATGGCCTTGACAGTTTTTAGCCTGGCTAGTTCTGTCATAACCTTTTCTACGGAAAAAAAGCTTAAGTCCACACCCCTGGCTTGCCTGTTTTCAATATTCAAGCTGGGCCCATCTCCCTCTGCCTCATTTGTAAATACTGAGCTGAAGTATTTGTTTAGCGCTTCTGCTTTGTCGATGCGTCTTTCTATCATCTCCCCTCCTTCCGATTTGAGTCGGGCTATTCCACCTTTGTTTTTCTTCCTCTCACTGATGTACCTGAAGAATTTCTTTGTGCCCCCGAGATGTCATTTGCAATATTTTCCTCTGCTTGTGCCTTGGCTGCCCTTATTTTTCTACTGGCTTTTTTCAATTTGTTTCTATAGTGATCCATGTCCTCATCCTTTTTGTGGCTTTGTACCTTTCAAACGCCATTTTCTTTTCCCTTATTATCTATTAATACATGCCAGAAATATTTTCTGGGGGGACTTTGGGAGGAGAGAAAAATCCCTTATTCTTACAAAAAAAAAAAATCTGTGTGACATGTTGCGTCTCTTACGTGGTGTACTGGCCAGCCCATCATCCTGCCGTGTGCCTTTTGACTGCACTGTACCCTACCCAGTGTGTGCCTGTGTGCAGCTCAGCACCCATTTCTGTGGTATCTGTTCATACACGCCAGAAATATTTCCCTGTTGGGAGGAGAGACAGAAAAATCCCTTACTCAGAACAAAAACAAACACATCTGCTTGTCACTGTGTTGTGCGTCATATATCAAAGCCACACATGATCATTTCTCTCTCCCCTTATATTGAACAGATTTTCTTTTTGTTTTCAATTTCACATGTATTTCACTATTATCTTCATTACTGGCAGCATGTCCTGAACTTCATGTGTATTTTTTTTCTTCTTTATTGGCTGCACAATTAAAAAAACAGGGTGCTTTCTAAAAAGCTGTAAAAAAGATTAGAACCCTAGAACTTTTTCAAAAGTTCTAGACTAAAACTAGAACCTAGAACTTCAGAGGGTTTTAACAACCCTAGTAAAATTATCAATAAAGATGTAGCAAGGTTTCCCTTCACCAGAGAAGATATGGCACAAAATTGCAAACTGCTTCTTTGCAAAGATCTTGCAAATAGACCCCACTTATAGGTGCCAGAACCTAGGGGTGTGGGGGCTGTAGCACCCCCACTTTTGCCCATGAGCATTCAAAGTGCCCCTTTGCTTGAACAAACTACCTTTTTTATCCTGTGACCTTTTGAACTTCAGCAAACCCACTTTTCCCCATGTTCCGGCACCTATGCTTTGCAAAAGTACACTGTGACTTCGCCAGCGAAGTCAGCTCTACTTAAGTAGGGTAAATAACTGGGCAGGTCACATGGTGTACAAAAAGGCTGATCACATGGTTACATTGGTGCAGGAAGTACAGGGATATAACAAGGTGATTGCATGCAATTTTAGCCTATTAGGGGAAAGGAGCAGGAATGGATGTATTCCAGTGTGTTGTATAGAAAATCAGACAAAAACAGAAATATTGCTTGATTTAGTGTAATTAGTCCTTGTCTTGGACTGTTGTTTCACAGTCCTACACAAATAACTCTGTGTTATGTCACACAACCCCCCAATTTTTTTTTATTTAAAGTTTCTATTTGAAAAAGAAACATCAGTTCATGTCTAAAATTGCAAATATTGTGGCCAGTAGCCACTTACAACCATTGGTCAACAACACAGGCAATAAAACAAAAAGCCAAACTGGAAAAAAACATTAATTGTTTTAAACATTTAGTAAAACCAAACTGAAACCGTGAGCTCCCCTCTCCTAGTGTATTCAGCTCACATACATTAGAATATGTAAAGTAAAACTAGGGGTGACAGAACCCAGAAAGATTCTGAACCTTATTAATTAAGAATCAGAGCCCAGGGGAGGGTCTGATAGGTTTTGATTAGTAAAGGAATAATGCCCGACAGGGTGGGTGTTATGCTGGGATAACATCCCACCTTGGGTGGTTGGGCCCGAGGCCAACGGCCGAGGGCGTCCAACACCCAAGGCGGGATGTTATCCCAGCATAACACCCACCCTGGAGGGCATTATTCCTATTATACAATGGCTCGTTAATTTTAAAAGATAGAAAGATGAGGAAAAAATGCATTTTTAAATACATTTTGTGTTTGATTTTCAATGTGGAGGTGTACTGAAGAGAAAAGTAGTTCTGTTTTGGCCAGTAGGTGGTGCTGCTGCTAAACAAATTGATGTGTTTTTGAATGTGTCTGCTGCCCCCTCCACACAGACAAACAACTGTATCTTGTTTGCAGTTCTCTCGGTACAGTTTGTTTAATGTACCGGGACAGTATCAGTGTGGATTACAATTTGATCGGAGCTGCCAGCGTGTCAGTGTTCTGCGAGACTGCTGGTTTTACCAATGTGAACAGAAGTCTGTGACAGTACGGAAGTCTGTGACAGTACATGGCGGGATGTAGGGAGGATTACTGTTGCAGATTACGAGGTGAGCTGGGGTCGGGGAATGCTGGAGAAAAACTGTTAGTTCGTGACTGTTCACAGTTTGTCATTTAATGAGTCGAGGATTGCGGTTTTTTGAGGTAGGAAGCGAGCGCGGCATATTTTGAAATTCGATGTGTTATAGTATCGTAGCTGCAGAGTGAGTGGACTTCGGCGCTTCCATTTCTTTATGTATTTTTAAACTGTCTGCATTGGGAATTTTAACGTTGTGGCAGCGTGGTTACCAGGGTGGCGTGTGACACGGAGGTCAGTTGTTAAGCAGGGCGGGAAACTTGGATTCCGCGCACAAGAACAACTGCTGTAGCTGCTGCTTGGGACGATAGTGGAGTGATATTTTCTTTAGTTGGAATGCGGTCGTCAGTGCGCTGGGAGTACAGTCGGGATGTTATGCTGGGATAACATCCCGGTTACTGTCCCAGTTGGACCAATCGGGGACAAGGATTTTCTCTTGCCATTGTATAATTCTGATTATTTATAAACTAGTGAATACAATACCTGTGTCCACCGGGTTGCCATGTCTGGGTTCACACCCCTCCATGGTGACTGTAGAGAGTCCACCTACCTGAGGGGGTTGGGTTCATTCTTTCGCCTGCAGTGGGGGTCGTCCCAGAACAAACAAGAGATAGTGCAGTGCCTCCACCCATAGAGAATAAATGGGGCAGATGCTGAGTTGTTCACTACCCCCCTTGTGATGCAATACCTACCAACCCGCCCTACACTGGACTGCACCATCCCCTGGGGACCAATACGACTATTGTTGCCTTCACCAATAAACACTCCAATCAGGTTATGCAAACTGGGCATTAACAGAAATGAAATTCAACAAATTAACAGTGCTTTTATTTAAGAACACAGGTCTTGAACCTGAAGGAAAAGAGGGGGTTAGACAGTTGCAAGTCACCTTGAGCACTCCTACCCTGTAGCAATACCCCCTGGGAGCCACTTTACTGTGGGTCACTACCACTCTTTCAGATCCCATATGGTCTATGAAGCACCTGCCCAATCAAGAGGCACAAAAAGGATGAATCACACTACACAGGGTGTGGTAAACTCATCAGCTGATATCAGTACTAAAACTACAATTTCAAGTATGACATAAAAACCAGAGACGCGCCGGCCCGGTGGCACTGAGGGTTGAGGCGCTGGACGCCTTACTTTGCACTACGCCGGCAACCCGGGTTCAGGAATGACCTTGAGTCATTGGGGTGCCAGCGTGGGGGAGAGGAGGAGCAGGATTGAGCAGAGCTGGCAGGCTGCTCTCCTCTCCTGGGGGTGGGTTGTCGCCCTCCTGTAGTTCCATTCCCACTGGGTGGAGGTCCGGTGGAATAGTATAGGTAGAGGGGGCGGCAAGGGCGGGAGGGTGGAAGGGGCTGAGCTGGCACCACGGTGTGCGTGCGTGCCTCCACACGCACATGCGGCCGTATGCCGGGGCCTCCAGTGGAGAAGCTACCTACAAGAAAAAACCATAAAAACCTATATAAAAAAAATAAACATTGACTCTGGTACCCAGCAATTACACTAAAGTCCCGGTGTGGGGTCTGGTAGCTACAGTGCCTGGGTTCATTCGGTGGTGCACTTGATGAAATTTAGCAAGTGTGCAGTTCAGCCTCCCCAACATGCCATCATGTGCTTGCACAATTTACAGAATTTGAAACTCCAAATATTTGGAAAAGTCAACTTTGCCATCCCAGCGAAGTAATAAAGGCAAAAGTACCAAAGACCCCAGCCTGTAGCCCCGGCACTCATGTGACCCATGGATGCAGCAGCTCAGACAAGGTGGGAACCAACACACAGCAGCAAGCTGAGAAGCATTCAGCAGTAGGCCTAAGTGACCTGGATATGGAGCTCTTCAGACACTTGGCAGCAGCCCAGCCCTTCTGGCTCAACACTCTCAGGACACAGCCTTTCTTGCTCAGCTCTCAGTCACAGCAGCACTACACAGTGGCATCTCGGTTCCAAAGGAGCCCTGACCCCACAAGTGACCCCCACGATCCAACTCCCTTCCTGATTGAGAGCACCCACACCACCCATAGGGCGGCGGGCAGCTCCGGAGGAGTAAAAAGTTAAATAAAAAAAAAAAAAAAAAAAAAGAAACAAGGATGAAAGACCAATTTGTTTCTCTGTAAAGGTCAGGGAGGCAGTGAGGGCATGTGCCCTGTGGCTCCCTGTTCTCCAATCCACCCTGCTTGATAAAGGCTGGCAGGGCTGTTACCTAGCTCCAAAGCAACATCAGTAGGATTCAAGACTCTGTCTCTGCTCCGTACAGCTTAGCAGCTTTGATCAGCAGCAATGCCGTACAGGCACAGACTCTCAGTGGTTTCCTTCAAGAGGTGCCAGTGTGGCACAAGTTCACAGCTTCCACTAAACAGGTGCATTTCCCTGGCAGAGTCTCTGAACAGTATTAGCCCAGGATAAGGCACACAGTGATTTTATTTAGTTTATTTAGTTTATTATTATTTCGAAGACACCTTTGAGCCAAGGCTCTTTTACAAAGGTTCCACGTCGGGGAAACAATACAGAACATAGTGAGGACAATAACAAGTACAGTAGTTTCAAGTGTAACCCCCCTACAAATGGGAATTCCCAAAAAGTCTTCCAGGAGCTTGCTTGAATGCTCTCAGCCTGAATGGTGTTTGGCGTTTAAGCCGTTTATCTGTGAGTGCTTTTAGAGCCTCTGGCACTGTCTCTTTAAGAGCTGCCTGCTTGTGACCATAATTAATTGAGGAGGGGGGACTGTGTGTTCTAATGCCCGAATCCCGCCCGGGCTGCTGCCAATTCGCTCCGTTTTTGTAGTCACTAAGAGTGCAAAGGGAGCCCATCTGAAAGCTGTAACTGTTTGCCTGTAATCATTTAGCAGCATTTGTGAGATTGCAGTTTATCTAACCTGTTTTATTGCAGCTGGGACTCTGTGTGTGTGTTTCTCCCCTCTATGTTGGAATTGAACTACTGAACTGGACCAATCAGCATGGGGGACCTTTAAAATGGAGCCTGCTGCTGGCAAATCAGAACTTGGACTCTTAAGTTGAGCCAGCCACAGTGGTACTGTACGGCAGATGCTTCTGGGAATTGTAGTTTGGACTTCGGCGCCTTTTTGCACCAACATTGGAAGTTTATTGTGAGTGACAGCCAGACCAGCCAACTGAACTGGGAGGAACTCAAAGGAAATGCCCAGCTCTGTCTACTGGAAAGATCAGATGAGTTTTGGCAGTGAAGAGACAAGGAGCTCTATGCTTCTGCGGTGTATAGTTTCGTGCGGGAAGCACGTGTAAGGCTCCGAGTTTTGGTCTGCAGCTTGTGCAAGCACCTGTTTGGACTGAATCTGACCTGTGAAGAGAATCAAGGAGATCTGAAGTAGTAGAAACCAGGCTCACCCTGTAGAAGACTGGAGAAATTGCTGAATCGCACTCGGTCTGTCAGGAACTGAATCTGCTGTGTGTTCTCCTGGGTATCGTGCAGTAATTGCAGTCGGGATCGAGAAGCAGCCTGCCTGGTATAGTACTTTCCTTTTACATATAAATGTGTGTAGTGCTTGTGGGGAATCGCGTTTCAAATCCCCTGTACAGTGAATTGAGTGCATGAAGCTGGAAGTAAACCCCAGCTTAATCCAGACTACATCCATTTGCTCTAAACTGCAGTGGGGTCCAGTCACAAGGACCTTGTCCACATGGTCTGCTCCTCCTGGCAATCCAGGACAATCTGCCTTCCATCCAGTTCCCAGCACTGAGTTTGTGAGTACAAAGCAGGGTAGCTCCCTGCCATCTGTTTATCGAATTGCAAGTGTGTCATCTAATTGTTTGTTTTTTTCATTTCTTCACAAACTGAGCCAACCGGCTCCGAATTACAATTTGGGTACTGTGCCAGTGTTTTTCCATCACAGGGCCCCAACCAGCTGCACCGATCCTGGCTAGCCTCCCCATCCTGGGTACCCAGTGAAAGTGACAGTTTGGGACTCTGAATATGCCACAGTACTGTGATTATTAATGTGTTTAACCTAATTAACCTGATTTCCCCCTGTCCTTGTTACAGCTCCTTAAATAAATCAGATCTGTTTGTTTCAGCAAAGTTACACTGGCTGAGGTATTCGTTTATGTTAAAGTATTGTATTGTGGCTTTTGCACTGTGTCATCTTGTTTTACAGGGGGTCTCCAGAGTCCAGTCGACAGAGCCAGCCCTGGGGGTAAGTGTACATTGTGAAGATATTCCTGATGCATTGTGTGGGCCACTAGTGGGAAGAAAGGGGGGTTATAGTGTCCCAGAGGGCTGTGACCAAGCTAGGTTAACTACTGCTAACCCTGACCTCTGCGTGGAGGCACTCACCATTGGGCCTAGGCCCCTCACCCTGTTAGTAGTTAAGCAGGCAGGGGTAGTAGCCCTTGGGATAGCGCCACCTAGAGGTTACAGCAGTATGATAGGTAAAGCACACTGTCACTTTAAAGTAGTTTAAATACCTAGGAGTCATGTTGCCGAGCAAATTATCTAACATAATCCAAATTAACTACTCCCCATTAATAAAGAAGATTGTATTAGATGACGGGCCTTCCCCCTTACTCTCTTAGGCAGGGTTGACCTAATCACAATGTCCATCCTCCCACAGATGTTAAACCTCTTTCAATCCATTCCCATACACCTTCCTTTAAGATACATCTGGATGTTGGAGGGTGCCATTACCCAGCTGCTCTGTCAGGGTAAATGGCCAAGGATTGCCAAACAGGTTTTATGGAGGGCCGAGGCTCATGGGGGCTTAGGTCTCCTGAATGTTCATCTATATTACCTTGCATCACAGCTGGCACATGTCCGGGACATGTTCAGGGTGGGCAGAGTGGGATAGCTGGCCTGGTGTGAGCTGGAGGGGGGGCAGGGGATTCCACACTACCATTCAGTCTTGGTGGACTACTTGGCAGGCGAGCCACAGGGTGGAATTTCCAATCCATGCACCAGAGCCACGTGGAGGGCCTGGAGGGTGGCCCATGGCCTCCTGGGGATAGGGGGTTGGCTGTCCCCTGACTCCACACTGAGACAGCTCCTGGGTCCTGAGAGGGAACTTCAGAGTGTGATAGTAAAGCACCTAGAAACGTGGTTTAAAAAAGGTCTGTTTACACTTAACCAGCTAATGGATATGGGACATATAATCCCCTTTAGGGAGTTAAGAGTTAGATATGGCCTGACCACTGCCCATATCTTTACCTACCTAAAAATCAGAAGCAAGCTCAAACAAGGGAGTGAGTTATGTACCTTGGAAGAGATATTTAGGAGGTTCTCCAATTTGGACTCCTTTAAACTCTTGAGAAAGTGTATAAACTTATGGTTGAAGCCCTCCCGGATGCCCTAGAGGCTGTCAAGGAGAAATGGGAGTCAGATATCTATCTGGAGGGGCTGACCGGAGGGGACTGGGCACTTATATTAAAAAAATCTGTTAAATTGCTCAGTCAATAACAGATTGAGGTGGCCCGGTGGTGCTGAGGGTTGAGGCGCTGGACGCCACACCTCGCACCATGCCAGTGACCCTGGTTTGGGAGTGAGCTCGGGCCTCCAGGGGATGGCAGGGTGGGTGAGGATTGAGCACCTGATAGACTGCTCTCCTCCCCGGGGGGGGAGGGTGGGGATTGCCCGGCGTGCCAGCGGCTCCTGGTGGAGACCAGTGGCACCACAGCATGCTCGGCTGCACGTAGTCAGCGTGCCCTGATGCAGGCAGGGGTTGCCATGCGCCTAGAGGCAGGGACATGCACATGCACGGGAGGGGGGGGCGAGATCACCAGAATAAGAAAAAGCCCGGTCTCTGGGGTAGGCAATGGCACCTGCCCCCATGCCCAAGGCAGGGTCCACCCTGCCTCACATTTCAGGTTCCTCCATCCGGGTCCTCTCCCACATCGGAGTCTGACTATAAGTGCACCCAAGAGGAGGGGCAGACCCACCCCGGAGGGGTTAAGCCAGGGGTGCAGATCATGGACAGAGGAGGAGGAAGAGAGGAGGCACAAGTAGGAGGACTTCAGGCAGGGCAGGAGCAGGCAGGATGCCTGAGAGAGGCCCCCCAGACCGCGACTGGAGGGAAAAAGAGATTGAAAAAAAAAAATAAACATGGTTGACCAGTGTTAACACTATGCTCTCTGCATGTAAATCTCTGTTACTGTAAATGCATGAATTCCAAGACAGGTAATCAAGTCACTTTGGAGTCTGGGTCAGAACGTTGAGAAGAACTGGTCAGAGAACTGAGACCCAAACCGGGCACCTGGACCAAAGGGACACTGGCTGCAACAATGGAACTGATACTTCAGTTAGGAGCCTCAATTAAGCCACCAACACTGGGGAATGACTTTACAACCAGAACACGTATTCATCAGTCAAAACCCTCCTTGGGCTGCTGGGTCAAGAAGAAACTGAATTTGTAAGTGTGGAGAAGATTTGTCGGCCAAAGCTCTCCCAGGGGTGCTGGGACAAGAGGAACTGGGTGCACTTTGCAGGAGATTCATTGTCCAAAGCCCTCTGTGGGAAGCTGGTGCAATAAGAACTGGGGTGCACTTTGCAGAAAATTTGTCAGCCAAAGTCCTCCATGGGCTGCTGGGACAAGAAGAACTGGGGTGCACTGTGCAGGTCTTAGAGCACTGGTTCAGGATGCTGATCTTTAGATGAAGGCTCTGGATAAAGGCCTCTGGATGATGACACTGGATGCTGGTTCTGAAAAAGAAAAGAATCCCATCCCACTGAATGACAAAGGCCCTCTAGTGACGTGCAGCTCCTATACTTCTTTTACTTCTTATTGGGATAGGGACGTAGCTTGGCAGTGTAGCGAACAGAGCCTATCCTGGCTATCATCTTAATGCTAGCTGCGTCACCTGCCCCAAATTGTAATACAGGTAGGAGGTGGGTGTCATAGACAGATGTGAAGAGACAGTCTATAGTGGGGTGACACCTAGGCAGTCTGTAGGTAGTTGCAGAGGGTACCAAATAACCTTACAGCTGAGCCTGGCTTGCCAAGAAATGAGATGGTTTGATGCCAGGCACACACAGAGAGTTAAGGCAGTCTTTAGGAGGGTACCCTGAGCAACAGTCATTTGCAGTGTAGTATGCCCAGAGCTGGCAGGCTATTCACTGGGCGAGGGTAGTTACTGGATTGTTACACAGTTCAGACAGTGGGGCAGAGAAGGATAAGCAGTTTCTTTGAAGGGTACCACCGCTTTGAGGCAGTCACTATGGAACACTACTGACTTAAGGCAGTCACTTCAGAGGAACAACAAACTTAAGGCAGTTCGTTTAGGGTAAACTGGACACCACACAAGTTTAGGCCGTTCATTTAGTAAAAGGCAAATGGGGCACCACTCAATTTCAGGCAGTTTGTCTGGAACAAACTGGGGCACCACGCACATATAGACAGTTTGTTTAGTAAATGAGCAGTAACACTTTAACTTTAGTTCAAAAGGCAGTCTCAGTAAGTAGGCACTGTACCTCTAAATGCAGTTCAATAGGCAGTCTGATAGGTAAAGCACACTGTCACTTTAAAGCAGTTTACTAGGTAGGCTGTAAACATTCAGTAGTAATTCAGGTAATTGCCCCACTGTATCTGCTCCTATGGAACCCCAAGCCCACTGTATCTGCTCTTATAGAGCCTCAACCTTATTGTATCTGCTCCTATGGAACCCAAACCCCACTGTATTTGCTCTTATGGAGCTGCAACCCCACTGTATCTGCTACTATAGAATCTTTATCACTTTGCCCTGTGGGTGTCTTTTAGGGTACTGTATACCACTGAATTAGTTCCTATGGAGTCTGACATAATTCACCCTGTGGGGGGTTCTCTTGGAGTTCTGACCCGCCTCTCTTTTGCTTGCTCCTTGTGGATCCCTGGGTTAATGCCTGCCTTGTAGGCAGTTCTTTTGTAGGGGCCGTACTTGGCAAGAGTTAGCTCCTTTGGATCTTGCTTTTTACTCCACCTTATGGGTGGTCTTGGTATCTGGGGGCCTTCTGCCCACCCACATGGCTTTGGCTTCCTTGCTGAGCTCTGCCTGGCACTGTTTATTTAAAAACACAAACTTTGCTTATTTCAGGTGGCTGGCACTGCCTGGATGTACTGCCACCACACTCACCACTGCTACCTGGGTCTGGTTGCTGGGGAGGTCTTTGGAGGAGATGTAGCTCCAAAGTTACTGTTGCCACTGGAGGATGGAGGTGAGGAAGAAAGCCTGGAGGTGGGAGAAGGGTGCCGAATTGAGGGAGAGGAACCCACGAAGATAAACTGCTGCTGCCACAGAAAAGCTACTGGACTTTTAGCATTCCCAGGAGGGTGCTGACAGACTGATCATTTACCAGAAGGGAGGCACCAGGAAGGGCTGTCGGTACTACTTCCAACAGACAAACCAGTTCAAGCCCCATCACTCTCTGTGCCCTTCTCCCTTGCCAGTCCTTGTTACGCTGCCCTAACAGTCAGTCAAGATGCTCTGTACAAGTTGGGGTTCTAATGCTCAAACTCCAAGCTCAAGCCGTAACCTCTCTGTGGTTTTTGAAAAGGGCCCACACGCTGGGTAGGGACAGCATTCCCAGCAAGTGGGGACCTTCACCTCACACTTCCTGCTTGGTGGGGGGGGGGGCTACTACAGGGCAGACAGTGAGGTCAGAGAATAAGACATTTATTTTGTTGTTGTTTCAACTGAACCCTGCCTTGGGATGGGCTGGGGAACTGGCTGACATGGATTCAGAGAGCAGGGCGGGATTTGGCTGCAGGGGATTTTGTGGAAACTAGCTGCAGGAAACATGCTGTCTACTTTTGTGGGGGCATTGGCTGCTACTAGTTAAACTAGGATGCCAGGAGACTAAAGGGGTACATGCAGTGGACAAAGTGCCCAAACAACCACTTCCTTTCTTCTTTGTCGCCAGTCTACACTGGCTGCTACAAAGGGTTGCTGGGGAGGTACACCTGGCTGCTGTGGAACACTGAGATTCTGGTAGGGCCTGCCTGGCTGCAGGGGGTAACTGGCTGTTGCTGGGGTAATTAGCAGTTGGAAAAGTACCAAAACAAACTTTTTCTTGTCTCCCACGTTCCCACACTCTGTACTGTGGGGCCCTGGCACATGCCTACTGTCCCTCCAAGCTCCCTATGGACCCTAAGATGTCCCCAAGCACCTAATGTGAGCCCATCTACGTTTCCTAGGGGCCCCTAACTCTGTTTCTGTAGGGCCCCAGCTCTGGGGCACTACATGGTGATAGGGGATTTTATTGTTAGAGACACAGAGAGAGTAGTAGGCAGTGCAGGAAAGAGAAGGGGGTCAGATGCCTGCCTGAAGCATCAGCCGTCCAGGATTGGGAGAGGATATGGAGGATAGTGGATGAGGAGAGGGAGCAGGGGGTGCTAGTATACCTTGGTACCAAAGATCTGGTGAACTGGCCTGTGGAGACAGTAAAGCAGGACTTCAGAGACTGAGAGACAGACTGAAGAGGCAGTCAGTTTCCTTGGCCTTTTCTGAGATGCTTCCTGTCTGGGGTAGGGAAAAGAGAGAGAACAAAGTTAGGAAGAAGGAGATTGAGGAGTTCAATGGGTGGTTAGAAGGGAGGTGTCAGGAACAGGGGTACCACTTTGTGGGAAACGGGGGGGGGGTTCAGGGACAGAAGTCTCTTCAAAGGTGATGGCTTTGGCACTAGGCCAAGACCATGAACACAACAACAGTGTGGTCAAAAACTACAAACACAAAACAGCGCTGTCAGTAACAGCACCTGACCAAAACAGTGACTGCAATAACAATGCCAATGATAGCAGTCTACAAACACACAGACCACTACCATGACTATATAAAAAAAAAAAAAAACAGTAATTTGAGTTTTGTTGGGGGCTCTGCCCCTGCACACCCAGTTACAGGGGACTTTACTCCCTGAACTCCCCCATCTAAATATAATCACCTCTGGAGGGAGGCAACTTGGGGATGAGAAGGAACTGCAGGGAGGGGGGGAAATCCTTTGGGAGGGGAGGTGGAACCCAGCAGGAACACCAGGGGTGGGGGGCAAAATGTGCAGGGCGGAGGCGGAGACAGGCAGCACAACATTCGGGAGGGGGAGAACTAATAAACCACATCGCACTTGACAGAATTTAACAAGTAAAAGGAAAAAAAAACACATGTCTCAGGACTGGAACTCAAACCCCAGCCCAACATCCTTCCGCCAACCTCCACTGACTGTGCCCTACCCTCCATGCCACGGGAGCTACTTGGCAGCACACCCCACAGCAGACACTTTCCCCTGTTGCCCCTATGGCCAAAAGTTACAAGGACAGTGCTAACGTTGCCTACACTATGCTATCCCTGTAGCTGTTTAAGATTACACTATTTTGACAACGCGGTTTTGAACATGTTATTATGGAGTCTCTATTTTCACCTGGTACGGATAGCTTTCACTTGACAAGAGAGGGAACTAGTGCATTAGGGCACAGGTTTGACGTCTGCATTTGCAGACAGTTAAACTAACTGCGGGGAAGGCTGGGGCTAGGGATCCCACAGCTGAGGTAGGTGAACTGGGGAACCTAGACAGGACTCCACCAGGGAGGGGGGCAAGGTATATAAGATGTAGTAGCAGAGTGGAACAAGTTTAGGGTACCAAAAAGTGTAGACCAACTTGATCAGCAAAAAGGAAAAACACAAGACACCTAGGAATTGTGATGGGGGAGTCATTCAAGAACCACAAGGGGTGGGAGTGTTAAATGGAGGGTGATGTGCCTCGATACCAAGAGTGTGGGCAATAAAGTTAGTGAACTCCATGCACTGATGGCAGACTTTGGGCTGGATCTAGTGGCCATTACAGAAACTTGAGCCAACGAGAATGACTGGGACCTGGCAATCCCTACATACACCTTATATAAGCACGATAGAGGGACAGGTAGAGGTGCAGGGGAATAGAAGCAGTAGAGGATGCATCCATTGGAGGGAAAGGGGAAGTAGAATAACTGTGGGCACAAGTCATAGAGTCATCAGTTAGAAAAGGTCAGTTGGAGGGGGTCTACAGGCCACCAGGGTAGGTAGAGGAGAGAGATAAGGAAGTAGAGCAGAAAAAGAAAAGGGGGTGGCAAACGGGAAGGTTGTTGTAGTAAGAGATCTCATCTTACCAGACATCAATTGGGGGCATCCCAGCAGCCAGGAGTGCCAGAAGGCAGATCCTGCTTGATAGTTTGTAGGATTGCATGCTGGTGCAGCAGGTCAGGGAACCCCTTAGACAATCATTCTCGATATGGTGCTCACTAACTGGGAAAGAGTAGATGGAGTGGGGGATGGGGAACCACTGGGCCCCAGCGACCACAGTACTATGTGGTTTGAGTTACCCCTGGGCACCAGTAAGCCCTCATCTAAAGTTGAGGTGCTAGACTTCAGAAGGGCAGATTTCAGCCAAATGAGGGAAATTGTCCTGGGCAGGTTAGCTGGGATAGACAACATTGGGGGAGCACAAGAAAGATGGGGGTGGGGTGTCATTAAAGGTGTCATTCTCACAGCAATTAAAACATGCACAAGAGCAGTTATCGAGAGAAACAAGGATGAAGCCGGCCCGTCGGTGCAGCGGTGGGATTTCCGCTTGCGACGCCGGTGACCCGGGTTCAGAAACGGACCCGGATCGTCAGAGGGCCGGCCGGGGGGAGTAGGATTGAGCGTCCGATAGGCAGCTCTCCTACTCTGGGGGGAGGGTGTGGGCAGTCTTCGGCGCGCTGGGGACCCCTGGTGGAGACCAGGAGTTCCACGCAGCCGACACTTAGCATGGATGGAGGCGGGGTGGACGCTGGTGTCATTGCACGACCCCGCCTCCCCTGGGAGAAAACCGGAAAAAGGAGGAGGAGCTGCCCGCCGTCATGGATGGGCTCGCCCGCGGCTTCAATGTGCTTCAGGCCAGGCCCCGACCTAGCTCAGTGCCCGGCATATATGAAGAAGTGCCAGCGGGCCCCACCGTGGGGGTAAGCCAGGGGGGTGCTCGGTGATGGCCGATCTGGAAAGCAGAAAGCCGCTGCCCGTGACCGGGCGGAAGGATAGGGCGGCAGGCGGCCGGAGGAGTAAAAAGTTAAATAAAAAAAAAAGAAACAAGGATGAAAGACCAATTTGTTTCTCTGTAAAGATCAGGGAGGCAGTGAGGGCCAAAAGAAGGCCTTTATGAAGTGCAAAGCAATATGGGTGGGGGGTGGGGGAAGGAATAGGATGAGTATCAGGAAAAACTAGAGAGGCCAAGAGGGCAGCCAAGATCCCAAAGGCAGATGCAGAACTGCACATTGCAGAGGGGGTCAAAGGAGGGAGAAAATAGTTTTTTAGATACATAAGAGAAAAAAAAAGATGGGAGGGGGACAGTCAGGTGAAAGGAGGGGCAGGGAGGCAGAGTAATAGAGGAAGATGGGCAGAAAACAGCCATGCTGAATGGCTACTTCTGCTTGGTACTCACTGCAGAGAACAGCTGACCTGTTTCTGAAAGTGGCATAAAGGCAGCTGATAGAGGGGTTCTGGAAGTATACTAGAAAAAGTCAGACAAGGGTTAGCAGCCCTGAAGGTAATCAAGGACCAGGGGCCAGATGGGATGCATCCAACAGTACTAAGGGAACTAGCACTGGTGTTAGCCAAACTCCTGCTGGGGTTACTCAGTAGCTCTTTACAGCAAGGGGTGGTTCCCAAGGACTGGAGGATGTAGTTCTTCACAAGGGAGGGGACAAAGAACAGCTGGGAAACTATAAACCCTTCAGCTGGGAAAGCAACAAGAATGTAGGCATGCATTGGGGGAGGCTTCACTGGTAGGTGGAGGGAGGTGATCATGCCACTATATAAAACATTGGTCAGACCACAACTGGAATATGGAGTTCAATTCTGGAGGACCCATTTGCAGGGTGACAAAGATTGGCTGGATAGGGTACAGAGAAGGGTGACCAAGATGATCCAGAGGATGCAGGGGAGACCATATGGGGAGAGACTGGAAGAACTTGGTCTTTATATGCTGGAAATGAGACGGGGAGAGGGGGGACATGATGGAAACTTTCGGGTACATGAAGGGAAGTAATAAATAAGGTTAAGGGAGATAGCATCTTCAGACTAAGTGAAAACAAAACCATCAGAGGGCATGCATTTAAGCTGGAGGAGGCAGATTTAATGGGGGTATGAGGGGAGTTATTTCTCAAAGAGGGTTGCACAACCATGGAACAGGTTGCCGGAGTGGGTGGTGGAGGTGGATACAGTGGAGAAATTCAAAAGAGCATGGGATAACTACATGGGACTAGGAAGGGGAGGGGGAGAGAGGGCAGAGGGGAGGGAGGTAAAAGGGAGGTGGGGGGGCTATCTCGGGCAGACACGATGGGTCGAATGGTCTTTTTCTGCCGGCATGATTCTATGATTCTATGATTCAGCCTTGCCTTCGTGGTAGGGAATCTGATGGAGACACTTGTCAAAAGAGGACCAAGTGGAATAACTGGAGAATGATGAACTTCAGGATAGTAAGCAGCATGGGTCTGTGGCAGGGAGGTCTTGTCAGACCAACCTGATTGTATTTTTTGACTTGGTAATCAGGGTAGTTGACAAGGAGCATGCAGTAGGTTTACTCTGCTTCAGCTTCACTAAGACATTTGACTTGATGCCACACTGAAGGCTGCTGGAGAAGGTGGGGAAGCTAGGAACAGCTAAGGAAATAGTAAGGTGGGTAGAGGGTTGGTTGGCGAGAAGGCAGCAGAGAGTTGTGGTGAATGGGATCACATCAGTGGAAAGAAGGTCACCGGTGGAGTACCAGAAGGATCTGTCCTGGGCCCAGTCTTCTTCAACATGTACATCAGCGATATAGGAGAGAAAATTCAGGGCAGATTGTGTCTATTTGCAGATGACACTAAATTCTGTGGTAGAGTTGACAATGTGGAGGGGATAAGGGAATTGCAGAGAGAGAGAGAGACCCAAAAAGGTTGAAAAACTGGTCCAGTCTGGCAACTGATATTCAATGCCAAGAAGTGGATGCACTTAGGGAATAAACCCCCCACTACAGAGTATTGGATAGGAAAGGTTCAGCTGGAGACAACATCAGAGGAAAGGGACCCAGGAGTTATCAGTGCCTCCCTTAAACAAACCAGCCAGTGTAACAAAGCCTTCTGCAAGGC
This sequence comes from Neoceratodus forsteri, assembly GCA_016271365.2. Lineage (NCBI taxonomy): Eukaryota > Metazoa > Chordata > Ceratodontiformes > Ceratodontidae > Neoceratodus > Neoceratodus forsteri. The sequence continues at coordinate 1,543,507,692 of CM028131.1, read as the reverse complement.
TATCAGGATGCTAGGGTACCCGGGTGAGAGTTTAACAGTAGGAAGCAGGAGATACTGTTACCTCAGCATAGGTAACTGGTAAGGCAACACCTGGAGTAGTGTGCCTGTTTGTGGAATCCCAACCTGAGCATGAACAGGGACAAGTAGAGATGGTACAACTTAGGGCGACCAAGATCATTCATGGCCAGAAAGGCAGATCCTATGAGGACTGGATAAAGGCACTGAACAAGTATTCACTCAAAACCAGTCAAGAGAGGGGAGATATGATAGAGACCTTCAAGTTCCTGAAAGGAATTAAAAAGGTCAACTGTGAAGAGCTGTTTACCAGGAACAGAGAAACTTGGGCATGAGAACATGAGTGGAGGTTAATGGGAATGATTTAAAATGGATGTGAGGAGGTATTATTTTACAGAAAGAGTGGTTGAGCCATGGAATAGTATGCCACTAGAGGTGGTGGGTGCCTAAGCCATAAATGGCTTTAAACCCAGCTGGAATATAGCCAAGTGTATAGTAGTTACTCAGCAGGATGAGGGAGGTGGAAACACGTAGAACAAAAGGGGAAAGAGGGTACACTTAGACCCCAAAGAGACAATAGGTCCCAGGGTATGATAGGGTAATATGGGTAGACTAGATAGACTGTTGGTCTTTTCTGCCATCACTGTTCATGCATCTATGAACTGTTGGTCCCTGAGCTGGTTTGGCGTGAGCCCGCTAAACAGTGTAGCCCAGAGAACCATCCTTGGTAATCATGAATAAAAGCAGACCGAGTCCAGTGGTTTGGAACTGGGCAGGTTTTTCCTCTTGGAGTTACAACTGGCCTTGAGTGATTACAAATACCTCTTGTTTGGAGGCAAGACAGTCATTTAAGCAACTGCATGGCCTGTGGGGTTTCAGTAATTGCTTTTGTTATGTTTACTGTTACTACTGCTGTGTTTACTGTTGCGTTTACTACTATAGTTGTGTTTACTGTTACTACTGTTGTATTTACTGTCGCTGCTGTTGTGTTTAGTTACTACTGCTGTATTTACTGTTACTACTGTTGTGTTTACTGCTTTTATTGTTGCGTTTACTGTTACTACTGCTGTGTTTACTGTTACTACTGTTGTGTTTACTGTTGCTACTATTGTGTGTACTGTTTCTACTGATGTGTTTACTGTTGCTGCTGTTGCGTTTAGTGTTACTATTGCTGTGTTTACTGTTGCTATTGTTGCATTTACTATTACTACTGTTGTGTGTACCGTTTAGTGCACCAGTGTCGGCCAACCCACTGCAAAATCATTGGGCCTACAATGATTCAACACTGGGTACACAGGGACTGGTGCAGGGCAGTTCCCAAGCTATAAAATATTAATATACTGGTACCACATGGGAGGGGGAGTGGGTTCTAGTAGAGGAGGGCCACCAAAATGAATTGGGAGCTGTGACTTCTGCTGATGTACAGCACTGTGCTTTGTGTGGCCTAGGTAATGGCAGCTACCATTACAGTATACTGTTCCACCGCTATCCCACGTGGGGTTTGGCTATTCAGCGTCATTTACTGCTTAGTGCTCCATCTATGTTGGGCTCCTAACTGCGGCTGGTTGAATAGAGTGTGCATATTTAATGGCTTTCCTTTGCAGGGACATTTGAGCTGTAATAAATTTGAGCTGTTCCTGCTAAATTGGTATCTTTATTATCTGATCAAATGCTACTGTGGTACTGTGTGGATAGGACATTCTGAAGGGAAGGTGGGTCGATACAGCTTCCCAGAAGGTTTTTCCACATATTCAGCTAAACCCCTAAGGGACACTCCCTGGGTGGAGGCACCATACATAGGAAATGTTAAGTATCCCCAAACCCAGGGACCACTGAAGCTCTATCAGTTATCAGATTGGTGAGTAAGGGGGTCTGTATCCCAAGACCCCCTTACATCAGCCTTCAATTGCAAGTAAGAATATTTGCCCCTGTACACTTCCTCACACCCTCTAGGGTCTCCTCCTAGAGGTTGCTCCCCTGCTCTTCCATCCTTCCTACAGAGATCCTTTGTGTCTGCCTCCTGCCAGAGAACAACACAAGTGCTGCACTCCAGGAGTGAAGACCGCAGACATCGGTACGCTACAAAAATGCTGGAACCAAAACAAACTGCAAAAATGTTAATGTGCTCTTGAGCCGGTAGCACTAACTCCAGTGATTCAACTCTCACATGAGGCCTCGTCAGAAGGCCCTTGGTATACTCTTGCACCAGCCCCCCCCCCATTGTTTTCTAAAACTGCACATCTATTTTAGTAAAAACTGGGGATTATGCAACCCCATGGGGCAGTCTGTGACCTATTGCAGGACAGAGAACTGTACTAGTTAAGGCAGAAGGAAGCAGGGAGGGTAGTCAGAATAGTAAAGGCCAAAACTGAGGAAACGATAGCTGCACTAGTATTAGTACTGGGTATTAGCGCACATTTCCTTATGTGGAACTAGAACCCACAGCCCTCCAGTCATCAGCCCTACAGGCAATGATGCGATCTAGTGAATCATTCAGACTGAAAATGGCAGCTGCCCTGGTAAACATTTACTGTGCCAAAGATGTTGCCCAGCAGTGATACAAAGATGTCACCATATACAGTAATATTCCAGACAGAATGAGTCCTATGTGAAAGACTCTGTACCAACAAATGTCTCACTCATTCTTAATTCCAGGACCTGTCGCTAGCCAAATTTACTGTCCTTTTCTACAATAAAGACTCTGAAGGTTCTTGATACTGACATTTTTCTTAACCATAGATAGAAATGCTGCAAAGTCTTACTTTGCTGGCGAAGTTCTGGCAAAGTTGCAAAATTTGCAACATCGTGAATTGCCCACTTTGCCATTTTGCAATTTTGCATTGAGTTTTCTTCAGGAACTGGCACTTTTTTAGGTGAAGTTAAGGCAAAACTGCAACTTCGCCAGCGAATTTGCATAACTTCTCCTGGAAAAGTGCCTCTTTGCCTGCCAAAAACTTTGCAAAGTTGGTACTTTGCATATGTGGCAAACTTCACAAAAATATTTACTAGTAGTGCTTTATATTTAATGATGGCAGCAATTTCTCATAATTCTGAATGTTGCAGCAACCTTGATGGCAGCAGAAAATGAACACAGTGGGCCCTTGATCGTTTTTTGTCTCATATTTCCTACGTTTCTCCTATGTTCTCATGCTTGGTGCTTCATGCTGTTAGCCCCACACTGAGTAAGCTTTTCCATTTTTGTCTCCACAGGTCCACAGTGCTGCTCATTTTGAACATATCGCCCACATGAGCATCTTTGAAGATCATGCTAGGCCCTGGAGTATACCTGTCAGAATAAGATGCACAATGACTGGGTTCCAAGAAGTGGGATGTGCAGCAACGCTAAGTATATAAAACCATTTGCAATTTTTTTTTTATAAACAGGAGGGCACAGCTGAGATGTAGCATGTAATTTTCAGGCAGATCCTACTTCTACCTAATTTTATGCAGTACAGTCAAGCATCCACTTAACGTAATCTACGGAGCATGGAGCACTGAGAGGTTGGGTGACTTGCTCAGGGTCACACAGTGAGTAAGTGGCTCTGGTGAGATTTGAACCTAGAACACCTGGCTCACAGTTCTATGCTTCAACCTCGATTTAGCACAGTTACTGAAGCCAGATGACCCGAAGTTCAGGGGTACGGTAAATACTCAGAACCACAGTGAGAACAATTAAATGCAATATGGCAACCTTTTTTAAATATTGGTAACCTTTTGGTAACCTTTTTATAATGGCAACAACATTTTGTAAACACAAGTATCCTTGTGTAAAGGAACACTGTCAATCCCTTTGGGCTTTAAAGTGTCTCTAGTTTAAAAACACATACTGTATTATGATTGCTAACATTCTGTAGAGATTGCTGATGTAGCTGGTAGTTTGATTCTAATTCCATTTTTTAAGAGGAAAACAGACTGCCCACTATACATGTTACCACACAAAAATGAGTTTGTTTACATTATTTCATTCAATTTCTATTGCATCTTTCCTGGGCTTAGGAACACCCCCAACATAGTCAAGCCACACATGATGCAGCGGGAGGAGAGAAGACTATTGCATCACGAGTGGCTGCACCGTGGGTTGCTCCTTGTGTTCAGGAAATATGCAGTAAGAGTAGATCAAGGATATGAAATATGATTATACCTTTAGTATGCATTTCAGTTCTAGTAAGAAAGGAAGTAGACAAAAAAAAACAGAAACATGAATGGATTTTAGAGAAAGTAAGCAATCATAAAATGTGTGTGTTTTAACTAGAAATAAATATAATGCAAAAAAGGTTGATAGTGTCCTTTCTGTCTCTTTGAAGATGACACCAAGATCTGCAACACAGTGGACACACCTGGGGGGGGATAGATGGAATGCAGGGATCTAAAGAGACTGGAAGAGTGGTCTATGGTATGGCAGCTGGGTTTTAATGCAAAAAAGTGCAAAACAATGCACTTGGGGGTTAGGAACCCAGGAGCAGAGCACACAATGGGTGCAGTTTTATTTATTTGTTTATTTAGTTATGTTTTTGGTAACCGGATAAGCAAACTGATCCAAAGGACCATTTTCAGTTGTGACCCGGGCCATACAGTGGCATAAACAATAAGCACAAGTTATAATACAGTGGGCATATATAATACAGTGAGTGCGGTGGGCATATATAACACAGTGAGTGCAGTGGTAGCAGAAACAGTGATACATAACATCAAACATATGTATGGGTTAATGACATAAAAAGGAAACAAGTTCATAAACAATTGGTGATAAATGTATGCTGGCAGCGAGACCTAGGACATACACTTACAGCAATCAAGGCTTGATCAGCCAGTCAAGGGTTCACAATACAGTGCACAAGTATTACACTACAGCAATCAACATTAACACATTTTCACAAATTGAGTCTAGAACATGTCTATTGTTTATTTAGTTGCCAGTACTTGGGAAGCAATGCAGGTGGTACACTGAGGCCCCAAAAGTGGGTTACTCACTAGGGTGTTTCCAGGGAACAGTTACAGGTGGCCTGAGTCATAAGCCAAGCCCTTAGGTTCGATTTGAAGTGTTGCTGAGAGGGGGACTTTCAGATATCCAGTGGTAGTCTGTTCCAAAGGGAGGGGGCAGAGACAGAGAAAGCCTTGCTCCCCATAACAGTAGACACATGGGGGACAGCCAGTGGGGGAACAGAGGAGACCCTGAGGCACTGATTTACCGCCATGCTGGTGAGAAATGAGGAGTGAGGGGACTTTTGGGAGTTCCTGAGAGAGGTGTCCACTAGACAACCCATGGCATATTCAAAATGACCCTGCAGAGGGAGCCAGCCTAGGGACTGATATAGAGAGCAGTGGTGAGTGGAGGAAGGGACCTGAAGGGTGAATTGACAGATGGAGTTGTATGTGATATTTAGATGAGAGAGAAGTGAGGAGGACATGGTGGAGAATACTGGGGAGCAACAGTCAAGTAGAGGCAGTAGGTTTCCCTGGGAAATAGCAAGGTGAGCCTCTGGGGTCAGGAGATGGTTGGCACGGTAGGCTGCCCCTAGTTTCTGGTGGACTTCCTTCACAGTGATAGCAATGTGGTCACCAAAAGTAAGGAAGGGATTAAGATTCACTCCCAGATATTTGAAGGAGGATACAGTACCGAGTAGAGGGCCTGCAGGGGTGACTATGTTTAAGAAGGTTTCTGATTTGGCAACCTTTGCAAGGTACGGCTTAGAGCTAAGGAGCATAGCCTTTGTTTTTTTCTCATTCACAAGAGGTTTTTTTGGAGAGGAACCAATTCTGTGCGGCTCCATAATTTGACGTGAGGGTGGAAGATATAGATTCTAAGGACTTAGGACTATGGTAGATGATGAGGTGATCTGCGTAAAGGAGCGCACGACAGTTTATACTTTCAGTGGGAAGATCATTTATGAACAGTGGGAACAGTAATGGCCCCAGTATGGAGCCCTGGAGAACACCAGTATGGCGAGGTGGTGCAGCAGAGATAGCTTGGCCTACCGGAACGGACTGGGATCTGTTAGAGAGATAGCTGTGGAACCAAGCGGTGGTGTCCGGGGAGCAGCCTAGGTTTAGCAGGGTGGAGAAGAGAAGCGAAGGTGGTGATCAACAAGGTCAAAGGCCTTTGAGATGTCCACAAATACCGCACCTGTGGCCTTACCCATGTCCATGTTTCTAAGAACATGGTTGGAGAAGAGGGCTAAGGCCAAAGAGGTGCTACAGTGTTTGCAGAAACCATGTTGAAGGGGGCTCAGAAGGTTGAGATTATCTAGATGCTTGGATAACTGATGGTGGATGATTTTTTTCTAATAGTTTACTTAGATGTGGGAGGAGGGAGATGGGATGGTAGTTTTCTGAGGCAACGAGATTGCTGGATTTGAAAATTGGCACCTCGTGCACATGCTTCCATGAGTCAGGCATAGTAGAAGATGAGAGGGCAAGGTTAAATATGTGGGTCAGTGGCTTTACAGTGACAGGAGAGAGGATTTTCAGAAAGGTTGGATACAGACCGTCACTGCCTGGACTGCCCCTGGCAGTTAGTGTCCCAAGGAGTTTGGCAGTGATACTATGGCCAATGGCTCTAAAAATTAAAAGGCAGGGCTTGGTGTCTGGGTGCAACATGGCTGGTTGTTCAGGGTATAAGGAGGCTGTGGTGGGAGTTTGCTGGTGTCAGAGGTAAGGTCAGTGAACATTCTATTAAAGGTGCCAGCGATCTTGCCTGGGTTGGTAATAGGACTGGAGAGTGAAGTAAGTTCCGTTATTTGTTTATAGGACTTAGGGTTGAGAGGGCACCAATTGAGGTCCAGAAAGTATGAGGGTTTCCTAGATACTTGTTCTGAAGGTTGGTATAGTATTTATGCTTTAGTGACTTCATAGCCTACTTGCAGGAGTTCCAAAATCACCTGTAGGTATTCCATAGTTGGGGGGAGGGGTTGCCTTGTAGGCTTGCCAGGTTTTGTCCCTTAGTTTCATTTGGGCCAGAAGTTCATATGACAGCCCATGGGTGTTGCCACCTTTAACCCTCCTGGTGGTGAAATATTTTTCCTGAAGGTTGCGAAGGGCTTCCGTGGAAAGAGTCACCGCCATGGAGACATCATTGAGTTGGTTGAGTGTAGACCAGTTTATGGCCCAGGCATTCCTTAGCACTGAGTCATAATCCTGGCATTTGAATTTCCTAAACAATAGCAATTTATGGGGAAAAAATATTGATTTGGTGGTTAGAGCAATGTATGTAGGGGTATGGTCACTGATAGACTCAGCCATGGTGCCTTCCTGTAGGACTAGAGCGGCACAATTAGTGGCAATCCAGTCAAGGGTGGAGTGTTTGGGTGAGTGGGAGTTGTATCTAGTAGGGGAGGAGATGACTTGTTCCAGGTGGAGTGTCTTTAGAAGGTGTACATAATCCGGCACTGGGGTTTCCGTCCAGTGGAGGCTGAAATCACCAAGTATGATGGTGTCCCTGAAGGAAGGGGCAGCTGCAAGTCCATCCAGGAAGTTAGATAGTCCTGTGCACCTCCTGAGGGAGGATTATAGCAGCAACCTAGGTAATGTTTTTTCGATGCATCCAGGACAATTTCAGCAACAAGCCATTCACTAACCGAGGAGCGGGTGGAGTGAGCAATAATGGTGGCACTAATATGGTCTTACATGTATAATGCAACGCCGCCACCCCTCTTTCTGCCAGGCCTGTCAAGGTGCAGCAGTGAGTAGTTGGGGAGCTGGTAGGTGGCATCACTGTGGCAAGGCTTAAGCCATGTTTCAGATAAACCCAGGACATGTGGCTTGTAGAGGGACACCCAGGCTTCAAGTTCAGAGAATTTAGCTGGGAGGCTGCATATATTCTGGTGTACAACCCTGAGGCTGCAGCGTCCTGTCCAGATAACATTAGTGTGGTTGATGTGCATGTTTGAGGGTCCAGGGTTAGCTTCCACATCACCTGCGAGAAGGAGAAGTGAGAGGAGGTGGCAGATAGGGAGGTACCAATGGGGGGCCTGTATAGTGAGGGAGTGGAGAAACAGACCAAGTAAGCACCAGTCATGGTTGGTCAGGAGGGCCAGTATGACAGAGTCCATAGTGGAGAACTGATAGGTTACGGCTGTATGTGGGGGGTAACTGGGTGTAGGTGATTCTGTGAAGGAATGTGAGTAAGCTTGGTCAGCAGTGAGGATGATGGCACAGAGGTCAGTCACTAGTAGTGGGCAGGTCATGGTGCATAAGTAATAGGGAGCACAAAGGAGTACATTTTTGTACTTGGGCTAATATTTATCAGAGATGAGGGGACTTTTATCTCTTCCTTAGGGTCCAGCAAGATGGCAGCTGCAGAGAAGTGCAGTGTTAATTTTGGATCTGGTAGAGAGATTCAGTGATGGTTTAAAAGATTAACACTAACAGGTGTTTGGTCTTTTAAATATGTAATATAAGGGGAGTTACAATATTGGAGGGAAGAGGGGAGGTGGTAGATTGGCTGGGGGCAGTGCCTTTGGGGGAGAGAGAGTATTTAATAAGGCAGGGGTGGGGAAGGGAAGGTGGGACAAAATATAGGAGAATGAAAGCAAGGAGAGCTGGACCTTGGCAAGGCACCGAGAAAGCAGTGGAATTCCATGCTAGTGAGGTGCACCAATCAGTGAGCAGTTGGCCGAAGAAACATTGAATCAGAGCCCTACAGTTTGCTAGCACCAAAAGATGAAAAAAATGCTGGCTTCAGGCTTCAGGGACTGTACCTGTTAGTGTCTGTGGGCAGCAGCAAGGTGTGGCAGCTGGCGGAGACCTTGAGGCGCACCACCAAGAGGGGAGCACCCGGTCAGGATGCTTGGCACTGTGAGTGAGTAGAAAAGAGTAGAAAGTAAATTTAAAGTACAGGACGAGGGTGAGAAGATTAGGAAAGGGGCGTAGGCTATGGGCAGAGGACTCAGCAAAGCAGCAGGGGGCCAGAGGCAGCAGGGAAAGACTAAGTTAAAGGATTAATTGGAGGGCTGGATCATAGCAGCACATAGTGAGCAGAGCTAGGGAGACTTAATTGGGGGTCAGGGTCTAGATGCACAGGAGGGGAAGAAGCTGTGGGCAGGGCAGTTCAATGGCGAGCACCGGGGGGAGTGGTTTAGGTGTTGAAGTGCAAGAAGGACAGCAATAAAACAGTTGAAAGCAAATATGGTTTAAATAGAGCACTCAGGATATGACTTAACTACAAGTTTGAACAAGCAAAACCTATCCTGCTCTAAACTCTTCCTAGTAGCAGTATGAGCAGACCCTTTCTTATACTTATTTGCAGTATTTGCAGTGGAGTACTTCTGACAAAGACAAAACAGGAAGGAGACTTATGGGTTATCATATTGGATGACCTAAAGATGGCCAGGCAGTGTAATAGAGCAGTCAGAAAAGTCAGTGGGATGTTGGGATGCATAGATAGGGGTAATTCTAGTAGGAGGAGAGAGGTGATTCTGCCCCTATATAAATCACTGGTGAGACCTCACCTTGAGTACTGTGTACAATTCTGGAGACCACATCTCAAAAAGAACATAGACAGAGTGGAGGTGGTACAAAGGAGGGCTACTAAAATAGTGCAGGGTCTACAACAAAAGCCCTATGAGGAAAGGCTAAAGAAGCTAAATATGTACACTCTAGAGGAGAGGAAGGAGAGGGGAGATATGATAGAAAACTTTAAATACCTTACAGGGGTTACTAAGGCATGGGAGAATAATATTTTTCAGAGAAAAATGTGCTCTATATCAAGGGGCATAATATAAAGATGGAGGGGTAAATTCAGGAAGGATGTGAGGAAGTTCTTTTTCACAGAAAGGGTGGTGGATAGCTGGAATAGCCTTTCAGAGGAGGTATTGGGGCAAAAACAGTAACTGGCTTCAAAAATGCCTGGGATAGGCACAAGGGAATCATGGTGGGAGGGCAGAGAGTCAAAGAGATTTGGATGTGGATTAAGCAGGGTATGAAAAAAAAACACAGTCAAGCAGACTGGGTGCACTCAGTGGCCCTAATCTGCCATCACATTCTATGTATCTATGTAAATACTGAGAACCTTTTTTAAATATTAAGAACACATAAACTTTGATAAGCAAAAACATAGACCAAGATATTTAGTAGATTAGCTGTCTACTGAAGTGGTCAGGGTAATTACTGGATCCAGTTCTCAGACCCGACTTCTAAGGGTTGTTCAGTGTTCTGGGAATAATCTCCTGGAACTGGTGGGAACAACCACCTCATTCAGAAATTTAGCGTGAATAGGGTGAAGTTTAACTGGGCGTGCTGATGGTGTGCACATGGCTGCTTGTCCAGTTATAGCCACCCATCCTCAATCATGGTCTAATCTATTTGCCTGATGAAAATTACCTTATCCTAAACCTTTATAGTTATTTTTTAATATTGTTGTACGACTTACATACATATCAATAGTCATAATTAAGTTTTACCTTGCATTGTTAGTCAACAACTTTATAAGTAAAAATATCTAATTGAAAATAAATACCAGGAAATGTCATATTGTCTTAATCCTTTACTTAAAACTTGTATGCAGAATTAACATCATTTTGACCATCAGTGCAAGCAAGCAATATATCTTTAACTGGAGAGGAAGTCTCTCCTACTTCTAGATACAATCATACCAAAAAATAAAAATAAAATAAAATGCAAGGATCATCCTTCTCTGCTCCTAATGTCAGAGATAAAAACAATTCTCACCACACAGAGTCATACCTTGAAGTCTCAAGTAAAGTCCTGGGCAGAAGGATGTGCTGTCATAGCTCCTTCCTCTCTTCTGTTATATCAGCGCTCAAATGGGGTCTAAATTTATATGTTTTGGGTGAAAGGCATCTGATGTACCTCGTGTTACAACTCTTGTAGAAGTGTTTTTTTATATTTATCCTGCTATGTTGTCATTCCAAATTATGCTAGGTCTGATGGACCTCGTGCTACACTTCTTATAGAAGTGTAAAAGTATGTTGCAAGGTGGCAAAAAATGTATTATTTTAGAAGTAAAATGTCATGTCAGAGTCTTACTTCATTGGAAAAGTGTTTGTTACTTTTTAAACCTTTGCAGCTAGCTCTAAAACTCTTGTTGCTATAGAGAAAGTACTGTGTGGTCAGTCCTGCATTCTAACAGAAAACCTTCTAAAAATGTATTCTTTTTACTACCTCAAATAAAATTTCCCCATTCTACACACATTCCAAACAAGATATTCTTTAAACTTTAAAATGTTAATGATACAACTAGGAGCTTGATATGATTTTGAAGTTAGTCTTCTAAAAATTATCATAAACAGCATATACTTTGAAAAATACATAATTAAATCATTCTTGTTTTACATTTATCTTTAAACCATTTCAGAGTAAGGCACACTTAATTTATTATTGGCTAAACAGCAGCTTAAATCTAAATTATGCTTGTCAATAAGATTTTATTTAATTTTATTCAGGAAAAACAGATTTTTCAATTGTCATTGTTTAATTTAGAGAAGAGTCAATAAGTCTGATCTATTTGTTGATTTGTCTCTGGGAAATAGTCAGAGGGTTCTTGCTCCATCATGTCCTCTATTTCTGGGAAAAGCTGCTTTTCTGGAATATTTGGATCAGTTAGTCCAAATCTGGACTCAGGAGGATTGCAGATTCTACAATTTCCACTCAGTTGACAGAAAGATATTAAAGAATGAAATGCTAGATCTGCTGCTTTATGCAGCACACAAGTGTTTATGATATTAACCAGAAGACAAGTTTGTCCATTACAGTGGAGCGATAAGCAGTGGTTATATTCAAGAAGTTGTGGCAGCATAGGAACGTTGATGCCGTCACCAAGTTAATGTCTGGGGTGTAACAGAATGATGTCAGCACACAAAACACATCTAACATGGGCGTTTTGTGAATGGCTGAAGAAGCAGAGCAACTGCTGAGATCATTCATCTCTTTCTGTCAGTGGTATCTGCCTGCACTCTGTTATGTCTCAATGGAGCTATGGCTGTATGAAAATGGCATGTGTACTTTATTGTGCGGACTGCCATTCTCTGAAAGGCAACAGAAACATGATAGCAGAGGAGCACACTATGTTTGGCAACTACAAGACAGTAAAAGAACAACAGCATGCCCAAGTACCACCAGTATTGTATTCAATTGGGATAACAACCAAGAATACAATGTTTTAATCTAATTTAGTGGATTTTAACTTTAATTAGAGTAACTGAAGCTCCAATATTTGCTGCTGTAAAATGCTTAGGTGTGTTAAAATGAAAGTGTGTGTATTTTGTGCAGTTGATTGCTTATTGAATTTGCATGTTTTTGTTTTTCAATGTAAGCTTGAAAATTAACACAGTGCCTAGAACAGTGCTTAATTTGGATAGTGAGTCTTGAATGAGGCCTTGTTGTGTGGTAGTAACTATTGGAGTTTGCAATATGAGGGGGACTGTTAACTATTTTGTAGCGGAATTGTAATAAATTTAGTCCAACAAGTTATAAAGGAAAGACTCCACAAACATCTAGCTAAAGTGGTGTGTTATGGCAGAGGGTCCCAAGCCTGGTTGGCAATCTCGGTGTCTGTGTACTCCATCCTTATTTTTCTGTAGCAAAACTGGTGATCCAAGTGATATCTACTAATCTGATGCACTATCAGGAAGACCAGGACAGCCTATCTGGTGATTCATTTGCCACCAATTAAGATCAGATTTTGATATTTGAAATGCACTGGCCCCACCAAAAAAGAGAACATTTTTCAACAGACACATTGAAATGAACTTGGTCCACAGAGACAACCACACAGTTAAGATCATGTAGAAGCAGTTACTAACCACTGGTATGCATTGAAGGTGCTACTTACTGCAGGATTATATGTGTGTGCACTGTACATGTATGTGGTGTGGATGTTATGTTAGTCGAATTATTGTATGACTTTGTTAGATTAATAATGTTAGCTTGGTGGGATCGTTGGCGTTATGAATGGTATTGAGTTGATGAAGTATTAGTGGTTCTATGGTAGCTAGGCATAAACTAGAAGGTAAACATAATAATGAAGAATGCTGTAATAATAACTTTTTGCAACAGTTGACATGTGGAGCATTGGTGAGGTTTGTTGTTAACCTTACATGATGCTGCATGAGACATAGCAGATTCATCTAACACGATATGAGCAGTATTTGTCTTCTTTAAGAAGGGTTTTGGACTCACTGTGTCATGTCATACTGAAATAAAAACACTGTATATGTTAATAAAGGTAGGAACTGGTAAGCATGTGCTGTTTGTACTTTAAACCAAGCAGGTTAGCCAGAGGAAGTACTGAAAATAACTAAAATTAAAATAGTAGAGCAAGCATTACTTTGCAAAATTATAATCTTAAAAAGTTTTATTATATCTTCCTTTCTACTACCCCTGGTGGTAGTTTTCACCTAGGGATTTTTCCACTCTATAACAAACTTTAAACCTTTTAAACTTTGAAATAAACAATTTGGCTAGAGTAAACACCAGACAAATGGCAAGAAAAATTAAAAGTAAAAAAGCAAAACAAACAGCAATTTGTGAAATTCCGATCTTAAAATTGGTGGGTTTAGAAGTACTACATTATTAGAAATGAGTTTTATTTGCATGGGCTTGGTATATTTAAGACCCATGGGTGTTTAGGATTTTTTAAGCAAACCCAGTTTTTAATGTCATAAGGGTTTAATCAATCAATCAATCAATCAAATCTTTATTTATCCAGGCGGACATCGTTGAGCAAGCTCATTTACAAGGTGGACCTGCATTTGTAAAATGACAGTTATACACACATAACTTAAAGATGAGTTAAACAATGTAAGGAAGACAAAAGAATAAACTTACAAACATGAGGTGGGTGCAATAAATACAATTCCAAGTATTCACATAGGATTACATGACATTAATTACAGCCTTTAATGACATAGGATTTAGAGTTGCATGTTTGTCCATGACTTTACAGGATGGTACAAGTTAATAACATTACAGGCCCCGGAGGTCAGTTCAGTGCATGGGTGGTGACCAGGGCTTCGGGGAGCCCATGTTGTTCACTTATTTGGGTGGCAGGGGGAGGAAGAGGAAAAAAAAAATATTCCAATGGTTCTAGTGGTCAGCATGGCAGCTGAATGCTGAATAGGTTTATGTGTGGCGGAGAGGGGTTCGGTTTATAGCTGCATATGGTGAGGCTAGAGCGTGAGCTATCAACAGGACTACTATGTACTATGGAAACATTTGCAGATTTCGACAAATGTTCTGTCATACAGGTTCCTAAACACGGAAATACTGATAGGAGAGCTAAGTTTCAGTGAACCTTGTATTTATTTATATTTGTATAATATTTAATATTGTATGTATTTGTATTTGAATTTAGTTACGAACTTTTCCAGAGTGTAGGCAAGGCATGGCTTATAGCTGCCCTACCAAAGTGGTTATTGATTCTGGGGATTTTTAGTGAAGTTAGTGAGAGGCTTCTTATGGCATAGGTGCTTGGCGGACACAATGGGAGGCAATCAACAATGTAGTTAGGGAATTTGTTGGTAAGTGCACGAAGTATCCAGAGAGCTGCATTTCTATGCCGCCTGTATTGTAGAGAAGGCCACCCTACTGCAGTGTATAACAAACAGTGATGTGTGGAGGATGGGAGGCCAGTTATGAATCTTAATGCTCTATGATACAGTACATCTAGTTTTGCAAAGTATGAAACAGAGCATTGTCCATATATGATGTCAGCGTAATCGATTAAAGAAAGGAAGGTAGAATGAACTAGCTGTCTTTTTTCGGCTACTGTCAGGAGATGTCTAATTCTATAAAATAGGCCAAGCCTCTGCCTTAGTTTTTTCATCAATTCTTCAATGTGCTCCATGAAGGAGAGTTTGTTATCCAGCCATAGACCCAGGTATTTGAATTTAGTTACGAACTCAAGTTTTTCACCTAGTAGGGTGGTTATAGGAGGAACTGTACCAGCTAGTGTGGATTTGGCCCCAAAGCTGGATGGAGAGAACAGCATGGCCTTAGTTTTTTTTGCATTTAGCAATAGTTTTTTGTTGATAAGCTGGTTTTGTAGAGTATTGAATTCGGCTTGGAGTTCTGAGCATGCGGCTCCAGGAGAGTCACGACTTAGGTAGAGCACTGTATCATCAGCAAACAGGTGGATACTGGCTTTCTTGATTCCTGAGTCCAGATTATTAATGTAGATATTGAACAGTAGGGGGCCCAATATGGAACCCTGAGGAACTCCTCTTTTTAGTGGTTTGAGTGGAGAAAGTTCTTCAGCTTTGATTTGTTGCTGCCTACCAGACAGGTAGTCCTGGAACCATTTCAGTGAGATAGAGTCCAGACCTATGGTGTTTAGCGTGGAAAGAAGTAGGCAGTGGTCGATGGTGTCGAACGCCTTGCTGAGGTCTAGAAACACTGCACAAACAAATTTTTTTTTATCGAGTTCCCGTTGCCAGTCATTAGTAACGTTGGCCAGTGCCGTAGTAATACTGTGCTTAGCTCTAAATCCGGACTGCATGGGGTTAAAAAATGCAGAGTTGTCTAGGAATGATCTCAACTGTGTATCCACAACTTTTTCCAGCATTTTCGAAAGTATAGGTAGTAGGGAGATTGGCCTATAGTTGTTCAGGTCACTTGGGTCCCCTGCTTTGAAAAGCGGAATAACATGAACAGTTTTCCATTCTGTGGGGGAGAGAGCCTTGGGTTAGGGATAGGTTGAATAAGTGCGAAATGGGTGCAGCAAGTATGTGATAAGCTATTTTCAGAAAGTATGGGTCGAATAAATCAGCTCCTGCGCTTTTCCTAGTGTCCAACTGTAGCAGCAGGTCTTCAACTTCTTTTATGTTGATTGTGGAAAAGGAGAAAGTCATACTAATGTTAATTGGTTCATGTGGCTGGGCTTTGGAAAGCGGATGAAGACTGCTTACTGGTGCATTATCAAAAGCCATGCCTGCTGTAGCAAAATGGTTATTGAAAGCTTGGAGAATTTCAGATCTGTCAGTGACAGTGACATTGTCAATCATAATTTTAGATGGTAGCATACTACTTGGTGAGTGTCCAGATAGTTCTTTTATAGTGGACCAGAATTTGGTAGGGTTGGTGGATGCAGAGCACAATTCCTTTTGGAAATAAATGGCCTTAGTTTCCCTGATCATTTTTGTACAGGCATTCCTAGCTGACCTAAAGAGACACCAATCAGCATCAGCATGTGATTTTCGGGCATTTTTCCATAGCTGGTCTCTTTTGAGTAAGGCTTTTTTCAGTTCTGGTGTAAACCAATGGCAGGTCCTTGTTTTTATCTGAGTTTTGATCAAGGGAGCATGGGTATTAAGGGCACTGGCTATGATTTTGTGCAGAATATCATAAGCCTCACTCACTGGTTTGGCTAGGTAGAAGTTCTGCCAGAGCAGAGAGTTTTTTAGATCATTAACATAAGCCGTGGGGTAGAAGTTCCGTTTGGATCTTTTGATAGAGAATTTTGAAGTGGATAGTGGCTTGGTGATGGTTCTGATGCCAGCTGTTATACAGTGCTCGCTAACATCAGCTGGCAGGATACCGGCGTGTGAAAAGTATTGAGGTTTGTTAACAAGAAGCACATCCAAAAGGGTGCTCCTCATAGGATTTTTTTTGTTGATACGAGTTGGTTCAGTTATAAGTTGGGTGAACCCATGTGAGTCACAGAATCGCTTTAGGGGTAGGGATCCATTGGTTAGCCAGTCATAGTTTAGGTCACCTAGTAGGACTGTCTCCATGGGTGTTGCATCCATTTGTGATGACAGGTGAGTCAAGAGCTGTGGTCCTGCTGCAGGAGGTCTGTAGCAGCCAATTATGCGGAAGGCCACTGAGTAAGATGCTTCAACTCTGAGAGACAGGCATTCAAATCCTCCAGCCACGGATGTAGCGTCTAATATAGATACTGTGAATTTATTTTTAACATAAATTGCTACCCCCCTAGTCTTCCTGTCTGCTCTGAAAAGTAGGTAATTTGGGATGTTAACCTCGCTGTCCGGTGTGGATGCCCGAAGCCATGATTCCAAGATCACAAAAATATCAGGAGAGGAGTGAATGATCCAAGCCTGGACAGAATCCAACTTTTTTAGAAGGCTGCAGATATTAGCATGCAAGAAGCTGATTCCTTTCAAAGTAGTAATTTCAGACGGTGATGAAATCAACTTTGTGGGGCCAGGATTAAATTCGATGTCTCCTGCACACAGTAGTAGAAGGAGGAGAATTCTTCTCAGATAGACAAGGAGATTTTTAAGAGCACGGGTCTTTCTGCGTTTGCTACAGGCTAAAACGCATGGGTCCAGTGGTCGGAAGGACCTCTTGCTATGCCCTATAGATACGTAGCTTAGGATCCAGGCAGGGTAGTAGTAACCTGTACATTGTTTAGGTACCAGAGGTTTGGGGATAGTCGTAGCATAGTAAATTGCTGTACCACTGTTGGTAATAACAACGTACTTCGAGTTAATCAGTGGCAGACAGGGGCAGCATGATAAGTACATAAATTTATTGTGTGTGAGGACCAGTGGGGCAGAACATGTCTCTGTAATTAGGTCGGGTCTGTCAGGGAGTTCATTTATATTATGTAGCAGAATGATATTAGCTAGTAGGCAAAGCCAAATAATGCTGCACATATTTGTTTTTCACAAAGTGGGGTAAACCGCCACAAGAGCTGCCAACTAGAATCTCTTACACTATCAAAATTTTGTGCAAAAGGTGCTACTGCAGAAGGCTCTTGACGTTTAGTATTTGATGAAGGCAGCTAGGTATAATCTTTAGCAGTAACACGCCTTAATGCCACCTTTAGTTAATAGGATTTTTACTGGGCGGTGGGGAAAGATGGAGAGTATTTTTTTTTTTTTTTTTTTGCTAAAATGTGGGAAAGAAGGAGAAACGCCTATTCCATATGGGCTAGGCCAATAGAGGGCTGTAGGCGGAGCTAGTGGACTATAAAATAACACTCAGGGAGGGGGATGGGTGAGTGGGCGAAAAATTGCGGCTTCGCCGTACCTTTCGGGCAGGGAGAGTCCGGTGCAGAGGTCTCAGGCGTCGGCTGTAGAAGCGCCAACCGCCCGGTGGCCGCTCATCCTACGGCCAGCTTGCAGGAGTCCCTAGGGGAGACAGAAAGGGGGACTATTAGTACTAGTCCCAGTCGGCTGAGGGCGGGCAGACCAGTGTGATGCAGAACTAGAAATTTGCAGGACAATAGGAGCGATTTCCTGGGCGCCCCTATGTCTAGCTGGCTTCTGCTCTTTGCAAAACAAAAGAAGGGCTGTAATGACTTTAAACACACCCTCCCTTAACACTTCTGGCAAATGATTACACTCATTTAGGCATATTTTCAGTTAAAACACATTTTACAAAATCCAAAATATCCCTGAAAGCAAGAGAGCAGCCCTTTTCGGCAGAGTTTTCAGCTTAGAATCAAGGTGTAGGGCAAGCCAATCAGAATCCACCTAGAAAAGGCGCTGGTTTCGATTGGCTCTTGCCTCGCATGCCTTTCAGGCAGGGAGAGTCGGTCGCGGAGAGTCTCAGGCGTCGGCTGTAGAAGCGCCGACCGCCCGGTGGCCGCTCATCCTACGGCCGGCTTGCAGGAGTCCCTAGGGGAGACAGAAGGGGGGACTATTAGTACTAGTCCCAGTCGGCTGAGGGCGGGCAGACCAGTGTGATGCAGAGCTAGAAATTTGCAGGACAATAGGAGCGATTTCCTGGGCGCCCCTATGTCTAGCTGGCTTCTGCTCTTTGCAAAACAAAAGAAGGGCTGTAATGACTTTAAACACACCCTCCCTTAACACTTCTGGCAAATGATTACACTCATTTAGGCATATTTTCAGTTAAACACACATTTTACAAAATCCAAAATATCCCCTGAAAGCAAGAGAGCAGCCCTTTTCGGCAAGTTTTCAGCTTAGAATCAAGGGTGTAAGGGCAAGCCAATCGGAATCCACCTAGAAAAGGCGCTCGCGTTCCGATTGGCTGCGGCTTCGCCGTACCTTTCAGGCAGGGAGAGTCCGGTGCGGAGGTCTCAGGTGTCGGCTGTAGAAGCGCCGACCGCCCGGTGGCCGCTTGTCCTACGGCCGGCTTGCAGGAGTCCCTAGGGGAGACAGAAGGGGGGACTATTAATACTAGTCCCAGTCGGCTGAGGGCAGGCAGACCAGTGTGATGCAGAGCTAGAAATTTGCAGGACAATAGGAGCGATTTCCTGGGCGCCCCTATGTCTAGCTGGCTTCTGCTCTTTGCAAAACAAAAGAAGGGCTGTAATGACTTTAAACACACCCTCCCTTAACACTTCTGGCAATGATTACACTCAGTTAGGCATATCTTCAGTTAAACAGACATTTTACAAAATCCAAAATATCCCCTGAAAGCAAGAGAGCAGCCCTTTTCGGCAAGTTTTCAGCTTAGAATCAAGGGTGTAAGGGCAAGCCATTCGGAATCGCCTAGAAAAGGCGCTCACGTTCCGATTGGCTGCGGCTTCGCCGTACCTTTCAGGCAGGGAGAGTCCGGTGCGGAGGTCTCAGGCGTCGGCTGTAGAAGCGCCGACCGCCCGGTGGCCGCTCGTCCTACGGCCGGCTTGCAGGAGTCCCTAGGGGAGACAGAAGGGGGGACTATTAGTACTAGTCCCAGTCGGCTGAGGGCGGGCAGACCAGTGTGATGCAGAGCTAGAAATTTGCTGGACAATAGGAGCGATTTTCTGGGTGCCCCTATGTCTAGCTGGCTTCTGCTCTTTGCAAAACAAAAGAAGGGCTGTAATGACCTTAAACACACCCTCCCTTAACACTTCTGGCAAATGATTACACTCATTTAGGCATATTTTCATTTAAACAGACATTTTACAAAATCCAAAATATCCCCTGAAAGCAAGAGAGCAGCCCTTTTTGGCAAGTTTTCAGCTTAGACTCAAGGGTGTAAGGGCAAGCCAATCGGAATCCGCCTAGAAAAGGCGCTCGCGTTCCAATTGGCTGCAGCTTCGCCGTACCTTTCAGGCAGGGAGAGTCCGGTGCGGAGGTCTCAGGCGTCGGCTGTAGAAGCGCCGACCGCCCGGTGGCCGCTCGTCCTAGGGACGGCTTGCAGGAGTCCCTAGGGGAGACAGAAGGGGGGGACTATTAGTACTAGTCCCAGTCGGCTGAGGGCGGGCAGACCAGTGTGATGCAGAGCTAGAAATTTGCAGGACAATAGGAGCGATTTCCTGGGCGCCCCTATGTCTAGCTGGCTTCTGCTCTTTGCAAAACAAAAGAAGGGCTGTAATGACTTTAAACACACCTTCCCTTAACACTTCTGGCAATGATTACACTCAGTTAGGCATATTTTCAGTTAAACAGACATTTTACAAAATCCAAAATATCCCCTGAAAGCAAGAGAGCAGCCCTTTTCGGCAAGTTTTCAGCTTAGAATCAAGGGTGTAAGGGCAAGCCATTCGGAATCGCCTAGAAAAGGCGCTCGCATTCCGATTGGCTGCGGCTATGCCGTACCTTTCAGGCAGGGAGAGTGCGGTGCGGAGGTCTCAGGCGTCGGCTGTAGAAGCGCCGACCACCCGGTGGCCGCTCGTCCTACGGCCGGCTTGCAGGAGTCCCTAGGGGAGACAGAAGGGGACTATTAGTACTAGTCCCAGTCGGCTGAGGGCGGGCAGACCAGTGTGATGCAGAGCTAGAAATTTGCAGGACAATAGGAGCGATTTCCTGGGCGCCCCTATGTCTAGCTGGCTTCTGCTCTTTGCAAAACAAAAGAAGGGCTGTAATGACTTTAAACACACCCTCCCTTAACACTTCTGGCAATGATTACACTCATTTAGGCATATTTTCAGTTAAACAGACATTTTACAAAATCCAAAATATCCCCTGAAAGCAAAAGAGCAGCCCTTTTCGGCAAGTTTTCAGCTTAGAATCGAGGGTGTAAGGGCAAGCCAATCGGAATCCGCCTAGAAAAGGCGCTCGCATTCCGATTGGCTGCGGCTTCGCCGTACCTTTCAGGCAGGGGGAGTCCAGTGCGGAGGTCTCAGGCATCGGCTGTAGAAGCGCCGACCGCCCGGTGGCCGCTCGTCCTATGGCCGGCTTGCAGGAGTCCCTAGGGGAGACAGAAGGGGGGACTATTAGTACTAGTCCCAGTCGGCTGAGGGCGGGCAGACCAGTGTGATGCAGAGCTAGAAATTTGCTGGACAATAGGAGCGATTTCCTGGGTGCCCCTATGTCTAGCTGGTTTCTGCTCTTTGCAAAACAAAAGAAGGGCTGTAATGACTTTAAACACACCCTCCCTTAACACTTCTGGCAAATGATTACACTCATTTAGGCATATTTTCAGTTAAACACACATTTTACAAAATCCAAAATATCCTCTGAAAGCAAGAAGGCAGCCCTTTTCGGCAAGTTTTCAGCTTAGAATCAAGGGTGTAAGGGCAAGCCAATCGGAATCTGCCTAGAAAAGGCACTCGCGTTCCGATTGGCTGCGGCTTCGCCGTACCTTTCAGGCAGGGAGAGTCCGGTGCGGAGGTCTCAGGCGTCGGCTGTAGAAACGCCTACCGCCCGGTGGCCGCTCGTCCTACGGCCGGCTTGCAGGAGTCCCTAGGGAAGACAGAAGGGGGAGTTTACTGGAGACTATACTTATTGTCTTACTTAAATGCAGTTGTGCCTGGTATTAGTATCCAGGACCATCTGTGTTTGCATTTGATAAAGTGAAAGACCATGTTTTGTAAGTGGTTTACTTGTGAGACACTTAAGTGTCAATGACATCCTTCTAGCTTAAAATTTATTGTACCCCATTCTCAAGGCCTGTTACAAGTGCTTGTTAACATTCTAACCAGACCTTGGGATTGAGGGTGGTACTGAATACCATAGTGCCAAATAATACCATACTTGTCTTTCAATTTAAAAACATGAACATTCTTTAAATGCAAACTTTGAAGTGAATGGATGTGAGAGGGAATTCCCAATGAGGAAAAGCTCTTTGGTCAATGTGTCTACAGGAAATTTGGCTGTGGCCACCACTGCAGGGAATGTCTTCACATATTGTGTAAAATTATCTGAAATAACCAAATATATACAGTATATATATGTATATATATATATATATATATATATATATATATATATATATATATTTGTATTTTCACTGAGGGATAATGGTCCCAGTAAACAGTCGTGTATCCCCAGGGCTCATGAAAACTTACTTGCAGGTTGGAGTGGGCACTGGTTGGGCCTGCTCATATTGTTGGCAGATTACACAACTATTGACGTAATTAGTAATATTTGACATCATGGAAGGCCAATGGAAGTTACTTTGAGATCCAGATGTACATACTGAATGCCTGTATGTGCCAAATGGATTAAGTCCTGTCTGCAGGAATCATTGTTTACCAAATAAGTAGTCTTGTTGTATTAGGCCTTCCAACTCCCATTCCTACAAGTTTTGAGATTACCTCACTGTCCAGGAGGCAGCCAACCTCCTGTTTAGCATAAAGGACTGACTAACTGTGTGGCGCAGTGACATGGTATACACAAGTTTTGCTGCTGAATTGTTATGATGATTACTTGGAATAATATAGTCTGCTGCATGCCCTCCAGATGTGGGAAACCTTTGGTGCAGGAGTTGAGACTTCACTTCACTTTGCTTACTAAATTCAGTCCCAGTCTGATGGGAACGCCTCAGGCTGTTTTGGACGCGAATTATAGGTTTGAACTATGGTACATAACTGCTGTCAGTGAATACAAAATTAAATTTGTGGTTAAGGCTTTTGTAAGTGCCAAGACTGTAGTAGGTTAAACAGACCTGGGTCTCACTGGTATTGCTTCTCGGGTAAGAATGGAGTAATTATTTTTGCACTGTCTTGTAACCTGTAATGATACCTATTACCGATGTTTGTTTTTTATCTTGTATATGTTGTACACTTATATTGGAATACACTACAGTAGCAGTGTTTAGTATATTTGCCCAATAAATGGATGCCAGATTTGGTGGGCTGCCCTAATTGTTAGTATGATGGGTATAATGCAGTTTATGTAGAACAAAACTATGTATTTATTTCTTAGTGTACTGAGGTACAAGATGCAAGGTGCAGGCCTTGGTTGTGGTTAATACTAGATATCTGACAAGGACTAGAGTGTTTGGATATGTGATGTGTACTGAAATGTGATATTGTTTGGTACTTGCCACAGGTATGGTACTTGTTTAAGAATACAATGCTCCCTCACTTATTCGCCCCTCATTTATCCGTCACCCTCCGTTTTTTGCCATTATTACCTGCTGTCCCAAATGCAAGCCCAATGTAGCACACTCCATCATCCACCTCCCTCATTGTCCACCATCCGCCGTTGATTAATGATCCCAGTCACCCAGATTTTCTATTTGAATTGCCCTCTGTCTTCCACCATCGACTGCTACTGCATATATCATCCTGCCACTATCTGCTTCACCCCCGCATCACAGCACAGTACTCGTACTACTGAAATCATTATAAATGCTCAAATAAATATAAAAAACTTTTCAGCTTGTACTGTTTTATATCCCATTTACTCCAGGTACTATTTTTTTCTTTTTAAGTGCATACATTAGTTAATTATTAGCTTTCGGTACCGTATAAAGCCAGGCTTCAGGGGTTGAGAGTCAGGGCGCTTAGGGTGATGCTGAATGTGTGAACCAGGAAGTCGGTACAGAAAAAGTATGGCAGAGTTGGCGTGTGGAAAGCAATCGCATCTAGCTCTTACTGCGGCTCAGAAGAGCCTGATAGTAAAGTTTTCTGTAGACAACCTGAAAGCAACCCATCAGGAGGCTGCACACCATTTTTTTCACACTGTGGTGCCAGCACATGGCCCGACAAACAATCAGTGATGTCCTTTCTAGAAGAGAGGAATGGTCTGATGTTGTAGCTGTCGACCGAAAGTCGAAGAGAATGCCAAAACACGTGGATTTGGAAGAGGAGTTATTCATGTGGTTCAGCAATGCCAGAGCCCAGAATATTCCTGTTACCAATGAAGTACTGAAGCACAAAGCTAAGCACTTTGGGGGACAATTACATTTTTCTGATTTTTCATATTCCAATGGTTGGCTCCAAAAATTTAAGAGCCAAAATAATATTGCATGCCACATTATATCTGGGGAGAGTGCTGGCATTAGTAAGGAGGTTATCAGTGAAGGCATGCTTACTGCCAGATGTGTAGCAGAGCAGTATGAAGCTCAGGACTGCTTCAACATGGATGAAACTAGACTTTTTATTTAAATGTTGCCTGATCACTCACTGACCACCAATGATTTTAAAAAAGGTGTCAAGAGATGCAAAGCCAGAATTACTGTTGCTCTAACTTGCAATAGAGATGGCACTGAAAAATTAAAACCCTTAGTTATTGCAAAGTCTGCAAACCCCAGGTGCTTCAAATCTGTCAAAGCTGGTCTTTATGTAGATTACAGAACAAACAAAAAAGGCATGGATGGACTCTTCCATTTTTGCACAGTGGTTGAAAGACCTTAACATTTATATGAGAAAAAAAAGGAAGATTTTGTTGCTTCTGGACAATGCTCAAACACATATTGTCCCCAAATCTTTTGGAAGAGTGAAAATTCATTTTCTCCCACCAACCACCTTCAGCCTCTAGATGCAGGCATTATTCAGTCTTTTAAAGGTCATTACAGAAGGCAGCTCCTTCAGCATTTAATAGAATGCTTGACTCTGGGAAACCACAGGCACGGCTACTTAGTGTTGTCATTAGATGCATCAAAATCGCTTGGGATTCTGTTACAGCAGAGACAGTTCAAAACTGCTGGTTTCACACTGGCATAATTCCTAGGCCATTGTCAGTGCCAAGAGTGATCCCAGAACTTACAGAGCATGATGGCACTGAATTGAATGATCTTATAAGAACTGTATCTGGTGCAATGGTTATACAATCTGAAATGAGAATTTCAGCTTCTGAATATTTGTCTTTTGAAAATGACTGTGATGTCTATGAAAGTGTCGCTGATGATGATATTGTTAGAATGGTAGCCAATTTAAAGGTCCCAGATGATTTCTTAGAGCCCCAAGAATCACAAGGGGAAAATTATGATACCCAAGACAGCCAAGAACAGGGGATAAAACCTCCTTCTGTACTTGAGGCTAAGGAGGCAATAAACGCTGTGCTTAGATTTTTTGAATCTTATGAGCTCACAGATGAGAAAGATATTCAGAAGTGCTTTGCCTTACATTGCAAGATAAGACAACTTGTTTCTGTAAGAGCAAAGCAAATGTCTATTACAGATGATTTTATGCTTACATAAATGCTGTACTGTAGTTTTGAACATCATACTGCTCTGCTATACTATGCTGCTATGCTATGCTTGTTGTCACTGAGATGCACTTGAATGCACAGTGTTACTGAAATGTATTTGCTCTCTACTGTACAGTACTGCACTAATTTATTATGGTACGGTACATTAATTTAAATAAAACTGTCCACTGTTTTTAAAAATTCTCCCTACAAAATAAAGATTATATAGTTTATATGCAGACACACAAAAAATGTGTCCATTGTGTCACTGTTACATCAGACTACATGTCCAAACCAGCCAGCTCCCTGCTACAATGTTTTGCATGTCACATGACTGCATTTCAGGTTTCATTTTCAGGTACCCTCTATTATCCACCACCTTCCCTTATCCACTCAAAAACAAAGGCCCCACGTTGGGTGGATAATGAAGGGAGCATTGTACAATAATTACCTTGATGTGTTTTAAAACCTGGAATAATGCCTATTTGGAATACAGTTTTTGTATGTGTTACCTGTTGTACCTATGTGAAAGAAGATATGATAGTGTTACCATATGATATAATTGCCAGGGAAATATACTTGAGATTCAACTAATTTTACTGTCAGAATGGTGAACATAGTGATGTTTACAAATGTTGGGGTTATTAGTACCTGTATTAAACATGCATATAAGTGAGAAGTAGTTAGTTAGGAAAATGCATTAATAGGAAGAAACATACAATTCAGTAATGAACACCTATATTACATTTGTGTATGCCAAAAGAATGCTGAAGTGCATTTTAGTTTAGTGTAAAATGTCTCTACACGCAGTTTTATATAGTTAAGTTTTTTGCCTTAAAAACCATGGACAATGAGATATGGAAAAAAACAAACAAAACTATAAGCACATTTGTGCTAAAGGTGTTGATTGAGAAAGAGAAGCCAGGCAATAGTATGTGCTTAAACACACAAGGACGTCAAGTGACTTACTAAAGGTTACACAGGGTGAAAGTGTCAACTGTTTAGGTTTAAAAACAGGAGTAAAACCAAAAGATGTGAGTTAACAGTTATATTGTTGTAACGAGACATGTAGCAGTCAAACGCAGGAAAATAAGAACCGCTTTTATAACTAAGAAATATATTTGTTGTAATGCTTAGCAGATTAAGATACAAAACAGAAACCTTGGGAACCATTGATAAATGAGTGGGGAAAGTGAAATAACTTTAAACAAATAATGTAATACCATTTAACTGCATTATGAAATTATTAATTATGGAATGACTGTAAATTGGTAAGGTTAAAGAGTGAGTTGCATAAACAGTGGGATCACAGAAAAAAAGGAAGTAGACAGCCTGTTGATGGTTTGGTAGAAGCCAAAGCAGCTTTTAAAAAGTCAAAACTGGATTAAGACAAGAAGGTCATGTTACAAGTAGAGATTCCTTTGTAAGTAAGATGACATTTATATACTAATATTACAACCAATTTATAATGAATAAACCAAACCAATAAAAAAAACATCGTGAGAGTGTGTGTAGTATTTAGTATGAAGGTATTACCTAGTATCACTGTTTTGCACAGACAGGAAAGAGAAAAAGAGAAACAACACTTATGGCTGTGAAACTGGATACTGTGATGTTAGCCCTCAGTGTGAAGGACAGGTGCAGTTTGTTGATGTCATATTTGTATTGCTTAATATACATATTAAACAGATAAAAACATGGTACAAATGTTGGCTTTGTAGATTTAAGATTACCGATAAGGAAGCACTGCACAGTCAATGGACTGCAGAACAAACACTTTTGGTGGAGTGTGTGTGTGTGTGTGGGGGGGGGGTTCAACCAAGACTACAGTGCGTGGATTTTTTACAGAGACTAAAATAGGCAGGGTATGCAATAAAGAGGGTGCTTATTTAAGAGTTTGAGGAAGAGGTAACAAAAATGTAAGTGGTTTAGAAAAAGATTACTTTTGCATGAGAAAATGACCCAGTATAATAAGAGAGTAACTTGTTTTGTTGTCATGTGGTGGCAGAATAACTATTCAATAATTATATATATAGGGAAAGATAGATTGATAGGCATTAACTTATGATGTTGTAGTATAATGTGGTATTTGTAACATAAATTTTAGTTATTTATTTAAAGTTTGTTTTTGCAGGTAAAATGTATTAATGACTGATATAGGGATTTGGTTATAGTGACATAAGATAATAATATTAATTTATCACATCAGGGTCATCAACTGAAGTGGTCAGGGTAACTACTGGGTTTGATTCCCTGACCCGACTTCTATGGGTTGTTCCATGTTTCAGGAATAATCTCTCAGAACTAGCAGGAACAACCACCCCATTCAGAAATTTAGCTTGAATAGGGTGAAGTCCAACCAGGTGTTCTTGATGGCATGCACATGACTGCGTGTCCATTTATAACCACCCTATTGCAATCATGGTCTAATCTATTTGCCTAATTAAAATTACTTTATTCTAAACCTTTGTAGTTATGTTTTAATATTTTTGTATGACATATTATATATATATATATATATAATATATATATATACAGATATATACTGTATATATATATATATATATATATATATGTATATTTATGCAGTGGGGGTGAGACATATTCCAGTGAGATAAAACAAGTTATTTTCACTGCAGTGAAATAAATCCTGATGACATCAGCAGAGTTAAAATAAATGCCATTTATTACACCCCCGAAATCCGTGCTAAACCTGTGCAAAGCTGAGCAATTAAGTAAAGCCACGCAAATTGTACATTTTGAAACAATGAGGCCCTCATTGTATAACTAGGATACATGATGTGCACTCATGTGATATGGGAAATATGTTCAGTCCTGTACAGTGACCTCTGAAACCTCACTCGTGGCTTCGCCACTCGTGAGTACTCAGAGGTCACTCTGAAAGGAGTGAAAATATTTTCCATATCACACTCATGCCATCATGTATCCTCATATATATATATATATATATATATATATATATATATATATATATATATATATATATATGTATCTCAATAGTCACAATTAAGTTTTACCCCTGCATTGTTAGTAAAAATATTTAATCGAAAAGAAATACCAGGAAATGTCATATTGCCTTAATTTTTTACTTAAAACTTGTATGCAGAATTAACATAATTTTTATCAGCAGTGCAAGCAAACAATATATCTTTAACTGGAGAGGAAGTATCTCCTACTTTTAGATATAATCAGACCAAAAAATAAAAATAAAATAAAATAAAATGCAAGGATCATCCTTCTCTGCTCCTAATGTCAGAGATAAAAGCAATTCTCACCACACAGAGCCATACCTTGAAGTCTCAAGTGAAGTCCTAGGCAGAAGGACGTGCTGTCACAGCTCCTTCCTCTCTTCTGCTATATCTTAGCTCAAATGGGGTCTAAATTTATATGTTTTGGGTGGAAGGCATCTGATGTACCTTGTGTTACAACTCTTGTAGAACTGTTTTTTTTTTTATATTTGTCCTGCTATGCTGTCATTCCAAATTATGCAAGGTCTGATGGACCTCGTGTTACACTTCTTGTAGAAGTGTAAAGGTATGTTGCAAGGTGAAAAAAAATGTCTTATTTTAGAAGTAAAATGTCATGTCAGAGTCTTACTTCATTGGAAAAGTATTTGTAACTTTTTAAACCTTTGCAGCTAGCTCTAAAACTCTTGTTACTATAGAGAAAGTACCTTGTGGTCAGTCCTGCATTCTAACAGGAAACCTTCTAAAAATGTATTCTTTTGCTTTCTCAAATACAATTTCCCCATTCTACACACATTCCAAACAAGGTATTCGTTAAACTTCAAAATGTTAATGATACAACTAGGAGCTTGATATGATTTTGAAGTTAGTCTTCTAAAAAAGATCATAAACAACATATACTTTGAAAAATACATAATTAAATCATTCTTGTTTTAAATGTATCTTTAAACTATTTCAAAGTAAGGCACACTTAATTTATTATTGGCTAAACAGCAGCTTAAGTCTAAATTATGCTTGTCAATAAGGTTTTATTTAATTTTATTCAGGAAAAACAGAAGTAAAGCATTTTTCACTTGCCACTGTTTAATTTAGAGAAGAGTCAATAAGGCCGATCTATTTGTTGATTTGTCTCTGGGAAATAGTCAGAGGGTTCTTGCTCCATCATGTCCTCCATTTCTGGGAATAGCTGCCTCTCTGGAGTATTTGGATCAGTTGTCCAAATCTGGACTCAGGAGGCTTGCAGATTTTGCACTACTACCAAAAAAACAAACAAAAAACAACATGTTAATGTGAGACTATGTATATTTAACGCAGCAGTGCAATGAAAAAAAATGTTTTCCCAAAAAGTTTGTTTCAGCTACGGTTAATAAAAATATTAGCATATCTGTCAAATCTACTTTTCTAGGTACCTCCGATGCTGCGCTTCACGGGCCGGCGTTTCAAAAGGTGGTGCAAGGCTTGCATCAAGCCCTGCACCATGGGACTTCGGTGATGGCAGTGCGCCAAACCCCTTTGCTGCAGCTGCTCCTGATTTTCCAGTCCCTGGTGCAGTTGTGACAATTTCAATGATTTTACAGCAGCTTCTGCCACATATCTGGTACAAGCTCCTTGACATAAGCCCCCAGGAGTGGTGCATGCTAGACCACAAAAATGTGGTCTAAGTTGCTGAGAGTGGCACAAGGAATAGAAATTCCTGATTGTCAGACAGAGAATGCAGCAAGCCCCATGTGCCATGTGTTCAGTGCACCAGGGACTTGCAGAATTCTTGATGGTTTGAAAAATCTGGCCCCATGAGTCTTTTTTTTTTTATTTTCTCCATCCCAGCTCTCACTGGATCTACAATGATATATGTAAACCAAATCTAACAGCCATCTTTTTTCTTGAGAAAAAATTAAATTGATAAATAAAATACTCAAATGTTTAAGGAAATAGAACATTTTACCACCAAATAAAACTGGACGATGTCTGGAATCTTTTAATAGTGACATAAGATAGGGTCGCAGTTTTCACCCAATTTCATTGCATTGCTGCTATAAAGTTTTACTGCTCTAGTCTTTAAAATCTGTGCTGCACTATTTTAAGCTTCTTTGGATGGTACATTAAATTGAGGTCCTTTTGACCCCTCTGGTGGCTGTCCAGGTGCAAGTTAAATACCCCTTGGCAGTTAAAGTACTGTAAGAGCAGGGGATTTTCATTGGCATTCTGACCAACATTCCCCCATCAATAAAACATGTCAATATAACCTATCCTCACAGGATGCCCTTGGAAATGAGCTGTCAGGAGTGGGGTGTTCCTTGGGGTTCTCATTCCTAATGCTCACCCCATTCCATGCACAAACAAGGTCAGATGTGATCTGCGTTCCTCATGCGGGGCCTACAGATTTTTGGCAGTATGTGGGGAGACACAGTTCTCTAAGTTTGAAGAGCATATCACAATGGGGTGAATGTTAGAATTGAGAACACCAAGGAACACCCCGCCCCCTGATGTGCCAAGAGTGACAACAGGGAAAACCACAGTGTTTTTTCCTTTTGGTGCTTGGGCTGGGGTTGGGGGAATATTTCCCTACTTTTGTTGCTTTAATCTGAATTCTAACCGGTGCATTAACTAGGTTTTTTGCAAAGAATTTTCTTGCTTTTTGAGACAGTAGAATCCTATTGTCATTCACAAAGGTCCCTTTGAGACCTGCGTGAACACATCCATGTCATTACAGAAGCTATAGGCCCTATGCTTCCCTGCCTCCATTTATTCACATGTCTATGTGAGTGTCTGGGCCCTGCACTTCTGTTTTACCAGAAAATAAATTTATCTGCTTGGCTGTAATTTTTTTTCCTGGGGGGACGGAGTTAAGCTTATTACAGTTGCACTGTTATGCTATGGGAATTTTCATTTTTTCATGTTAATGTTTTTCATATGCATATTTTCAGTTGGTATTTCTTAGGACTTAGTCTTGTAGTACTCATTTAGTCCTTTTTATTGATATATAGATTGTTCCTTAATTCCAAAGAGTGATAGAGTTACAGCTTGTTAAAGTTGCTGATCCTATGAGAATTACAATTTTTACATTTTTATGTTTTTTTATATGACCCCATAAATATTTTGCATGCTATTATGTATTACTGTGGTAGAACTCATTGAGACCTTTCTTTTGACATATAGCTTGTCCTTTAACTGCAAATATTGTCAGCGTGATGGCTTGTTGAAGTCACAATGTGGAAAACAAACGAAGTCCAAAGTCTTGTTTTGTATGAACAAATTGTGTTTTGTGAGAATGAATTGTGTTTTGTGAGGCTGTGTCATTCTCACGAAACAGGATTGGTAAATTCGAAACAAGAATGTGAAAAAATAAAGTCGATATTCTTGTTTCATATGAACCAATCGTGTTTTGTGAGATTCTATCATTCTCACGAAATAGGACTGGTTCATATGAGACAAGAATGTAAAAAAAGAAGTATAAATTCTTGTTTCATATGAACCAGTCATGTTTCATGAGACTGTGT
This sequence comes from Neoceratodus forsteri, assembly GCA_016271365.2. NCBI lineage: Eukaryota > Metazoa > Chordata > Ceratodontiformes > Ceratodontidae > Neoceratodus > Neoceratodus forsteri. The sequence goes on along the minus strand of CM028131.1, from coordinate 1,543,476,024 downwards.
TGTTCTCATGAAACAGGACTGATCCATACAAAAGAAGAATGTGAAAAAAGCCCAAAATCTTGTTTCGTATGAACCAATCCTGTGTAAAAGAAGAATATGAAAAAAGTCCAAATTCTTGTTTTGTACGAACCTAATTTTGTTTTGTATAGCCCTATTCCTGTTTCATGAGGCCCTAAAAAACAAGAAAATTGGCTCATGAAATAAGAGTTTTAAAATGTTTTAAAAAACATTTATGGGTCCTTTTTCCAAAAACTAATTGCAGAATCCAGCTAACCGGGTCCTGTTTAGCAAGATACATGTGTTGGTGTCTCTGCAGGATATGATTGTTATGGGTATTCAAGAAACATTTATTTGAAAAAAAAAGGGAAACAAGATGTCTGCCACATGAAACAATAATTTTTTCTCATGGAACAGGATTACCCCCCTCACAAAACAGAATCCTGTTTTATATGGCCAAATTCTTGTTTCATATGAAACAGCTATCCAAAAAAACATACTGAGCATGCTCAGAACCAAAATTTAAAGTCCTTATAACTCCTGAATGGATTAATATTTTTTCACAAAACCAATGAAAGACACAATTCTGCGGCAAGCCTTTTCTACCCTGAAATTTTAAAACAAAATTTCCAAACCATCTGGGCATTAGGCGATGACGAACAAAACAGCAAAAAAACCCTGATTTGTTTTCACTTTTTTCACTATCTGGATCCCTGAATCCGCACATCCGACCAGAACAAAACTTGACGCATCAAGAGACCGTCCCCTGAGAATGCACATGCAAAATTTCATGTAAATCCGTTGAACAGGGGTGATGCTATTAAAGTGTAGAGTTAGGGGTTTAACATTAAACAGCCTACTCAACCCTAACACTAGTGGTGCTGCTGTGCCACTGTAATAAACTGGAAAACATTATGTTAATGCCTCTATTAGTGTGGAAGCAAAAAGCACATGGAACAGGGAAATGAAAAATGAGGGTAAAAAGTCCCTGGAACCTTTGTGAATCGTTGATGTAGAGTTCTTGAGGATTTGGATGATCATGTATCTATGCATGCACTGTCACACTTTAATGTTTAGCCTCTGGGATTGGGAGCCAAAGAATTAAAAGTTGGCTTGCCTTGCCATGTGATGCAGAGCTGACCTTACCCTAATTTCAACACTGTCTTGTCAAAGTAAAATACTGACACAGCAATGCTTGCATAGAGGGTGCCAGAATTAAGGTAAATCCAACACTGCATTTTATGATTGTTCAGACCTCAAGGAACACCACATAATGAGGCTCACCGCAGAAGATCTGGGGTCAGATTTCCAAACATGGAAAAATCATGCATGTGCAGAAACAGGGTTGCACAAGGGAGGATTTCCTTGTGCAACTGCAATTTTTTCCTCATGCACTCAATTTACAAAAAAGTCACCTTTTTGCAACCTTTTCCACAATTTACAGCAGGTTATGCATATTTTTTTGAGCAGCTGTGGAAAATCGCTATGCTTGGTATTACTGGGTGTAACATTTGCTGTACAGCTGCAGAAAAAAGGAAAATGCTACCCATGCTCATAACATGCTGAAAACAGCATTTTCGCAGGCGTGGGGATTTTCCCTGCATTTGGGAGTTGCGCACAGGGACTTACGGCTGGAATTTCAGAGCCCCCAAATTTCTCACAGCTGTGGGGAAACACTGGCACAAGTGGGCCGCCACTTGTCGAGCCAGAGTTTTTTTCCGCAGTCACGGTATTTTCAAAGTTGGAGCTGGTTTACGACCAGATTCACCATTTATGGCTGCTTGTGACAGTTTTTCCAGAGCAGCTGCACTACAGTGTTATCCCTGGGGAGGGACCAGGTGTATAATCCCTCACAGCTGCACTGGTTGAGAATATGAAGCTCCACAAGTGTGGAGATTTTGTCCTGGAGTGGTGGCTGCAGAGTGGGACTTAGTCCCTGATGGGCTAAAAATCCAGCCCTTAGTTTCTGGGCCACATCAGGCCCTTTGAAAATCTGTCCCATGTAACTTGGTTCATGAGAAGCCATGCAGGCCACTAACAAAGCAGCTGCATAGTGGTGCTCCCTGCGACAGACCAGTAGCTTGCTTTGTGAGGGGCCATGTGGGTGAGCCGCTCACAAAGCAGTGACATATATAGCAGGTGCTAGAAGAGTGAGTCAGAATGTACAGACAGACAGACCATGGAACAATGCACATGACACAAATAGTACTGTTTTATTTACAACACAATAGTAATAAATATATATATATATATATATATATATACACACACATATAAACTTCAGGTGGCATCAGAATGGTAGAATGGTATACAGATTTGGAAAACTGATTTGGCAGCTGCTGCACATCTGTTATAAAATAATCAGTTCTGCAAAACATTTTGCACTCCATATTTGCCCTAAAAGCTGTTGCTTGTATCAAAATTGTAGACCCCCTTTTTAAGCAGTAGGAAGTAATACATTGCAGCTTCTTCTTGACTTGTTTGACTAGGTTAAGTCTTTCTTGCTCTCAGCTGTTTAGGCAGTCTGTCCCTTCTTGTCAGAGAGTTCAGAGTGAGTGTTGAGAGCCCCTCTTTTTTATTATTTGTTTTTTATCTGACCTCTCTGTGACCCTTTGTTCTCAGCACCCCACCCCACACTCAATAGCTATCCTTGTAACATGGCTCTGTAACATAGCTCTGCAGAGTAAGCCAGCACTGGCTAAAAGCACTCAGCTGACCATGGTCTGTCTCTAACTGTAGCAGTGCAGATAAGGCTGTCTCTGTCAACAGCACATAGGCACCAGACTGTTTCTCACTGCAGAAACACACAGATTTATTCAGTTTTGGAACAGATCTTACTGTTTACTGGTGAACTGCAGCTCCTGATAAGTTTAACAAGCTGTCAGTCACATAAAGAAGATCTGGTGGTCTGCACCTTGATAGGTAATGCAGTGTTGCAAAGGCACCTGAATTGATTACTGTAAGTCTACAACAAATTTGCAAGTCCATGTGGCTCTCTCCTTAGGCTGTTAATTCTAACTGGTCGACTTGTCGCCTTCTGACCCTGTCAACCCATGCCAGCTCCGGTTAGCGATGATAAAGATGGCTGCCAGTTTTGTAGTACAAATCAAATGCAGTTCTTACTAAAGTACTTATTTACACACAGTTCTACAGCTAAACAATGTTTTCGCACCTCAAACCAGTCCTGTAAGGGGGCGCTTTTACTTCTGGTTCAGTTGTGACAATGACTGAGAAAGTCCCAGTTCAGCTGGGAGCACTGATGTCTTTGCTCTATTGGCAGTAGCTGAGGCCTTTGGTGTACAAGTGCAGGGAACTTTTAAGGCAAAGCCCCCGGGGGTGGGGAAGTGCAACACTTAATCAAAAGTCTTGATAAAGTTCAAGTACTCTAATTCCACTGGGCCCCTTCTCATCAGGTTCTCTCAAAACCTTCTCAAAAAATTACTAAAGATTAATCTGGCAGTGCCTACCTACCACAGAAACATGTAATCTGATGGCAGATAAGGACCACTTGGCCCTTCCAGTCTGTCCATTCCTGCTTACCTACACTAATACCACAGACCATACCAATCTGCAGCTTTTTCTCCCTCTCCCCTTCCTTTCCACTATGATTCCCTTCTGCTTATCCCATGCATTCTTGGACCTCACCACTGTTTGTGCCCCCATCACCTCCGCTGGATGGCTGTTTTAGGAATTCATCACTCTTTCTGTGAAGAAGTACTTCCTCACACCTTTCCAGAATCTAACTCTTTCCAGGTTCATAGCATGTCCTCTTGATCCTGAGCATCTTTCCTTCTGACAAATACTTCCTTTCTGTACCGTATTCACCCCTGTGAGGTATTTAAAGTTCTCTATCATATCCCCCACTCCATTCTTAGTTCCAGGCTGTATATACTGGGGTGCCTTAGTCTCTCCTTTAGGGCTTTTGATTCAGGCCCTGCACCATTTTAGTTGCCCTCCTCTGGACCGCCTGTACTCAGTGTCTGTTCTTCCAGAGATGTGGTCTCCAGAACAGGGCACAGTACTCTAGGTCGGGTCTTACTGGTGACCTATACAGAGGCAATACCACCTCCCTCCTTTTGCTGGTGATACTCCTCTCTATGTACCCCAGCATCCCATTAACCCTCTTGAATGCCTTGTCACACTGCCTGGCCACCTTTAACTCATCTGATATTATTACTCGCAGGTCTCTTTCTTGCTTGGTGGTTGTCAATACCACTTCACCCATTTTGCACTCTGCCCTTGAGTTTCTGAGCCCTAAGTGCATTATTTTTCACTTTTTCACATTGAAACCCAGCTGCCATACCCTTGACCTCTCCTCTAGTTTTCTCAGGTGACTGCTCATCCTTTCCACTCCTAAGAGTATCCACCCTATTGCAGATTTTGGTTCATCCACAAAGAGGCAATCCTTCTCTTCCATCTCCTCTGCAATGTCACTTATAAAGACATTAAAGAGGACCGGTCCCAGCATTGATCCCTGAGGCACCCCCACTGATCACCCTCACTTCATCGGAGTGAACTCTGTTTACCACCACCCTCTGTCACCTATTCCCTTAACCAATTTCTTATCCAGTTTATCACCTTTGGACCCACTCCTAAGCTACCCAGCTTGCTTACTAGTCCCCTATGTGGATCGGTGTCGAAAGCCTTACTGAAATCTAGGTAGGCCACGTCCATTGCTTCACCCTGATCTAAATCCTTTGTCACCCAGTTAAAGAAATCTATCAGATTTGTTTGACATGACCTCCCCACTGTGAAACTATGCTGCCTCATATCTTGTAACCTACTGGAGTCAAGATATTCCACAATCCTTTCCTTCAGCAGTGATTTGATTAACTTTTCCACTACTGATGTCAGGCTGACTGGCCTATAATTGCCAGCCTCCTGTCTGCTACCACTTTTGTGTAGTGGTACTGCATCTGCCATCTTCCAGTCCTCTGGAACCACTCCTGGTTCCAGAGAGCTGTTAAACAGAACCATCAGAGGTGCAGCCAGTATTTCCCTGAGCTCCCCCAATACCCTTGGATGCATCCCATCTGGCCCCACTGCTTTGTCCACCTTCAGATTAGTGAGTCCTTTCAGGACTCTTGCCTACAAAAAAGGACTAGTGTCCACCTCCCTCTGTCCCTCCCTCCCTCCAAAGCTTCTGTTACTTTTTTGTGGCCCTTCCCCTTCTCCTTCCTCTGTGAACACTGAACAAAAGTATTTGTAGATGCGTGCCTTCTTCTGCCTTTTCCTGCTCCCCCTCTGCACAGTCCCCTCTTCCCTTTTCAAGCTTACAGTCCCACCCTTGAGCTTCCTCTTTTCCCTTACATGTCTTACATATCTAAAAAACGTCTTGTCCCCTTTCATCCCCATCCCATAGCCCATGCTGGCTGCCCCCATTAAGCACCTTCTCTTCTGCAAAGTGTGTAAAATCTCTCATCGTTTCTCCTAAGATTTTACGTACCACTGATGTCAAGCTCAGAGGCCTGTAATTCTCTGGTTCATCTCTTCTGTCACTTTAGTAGCTCAGAACCCCATTTGCCATTTTCCAATACTTTGGTACCTTTGCAGATCTGACTGAAGAATTAAATATCAGAGTTCATGGCAGTTCTTAGTTCAACAAGTTCTTTTAACATCTTTAGGCATATATCATCTTATCCTGGTGATTTCCCCGCATTAAGCTATTTAAGGTAACACATGGGGCCTGATTTTCAAAGGGCTTGGAATGATGCATGGGACTTACATCAAAAGAGTTTGATGCAAGAGGTGACTTGCATTACAACTTGCATCAGATGCGATTTTCTAAAGCAGCCTGTGTCAAATCCTGATGCCACTGCGCCAAAGCCCCCAATGCCAAGGTTGCAGCAAATAAACAGGTGTACCAGGTCACAAGGGAGGCTTGCGTCACGGCGGGGCTGCAACATCTCCTTTTTTGGGGATTTTGCAAGCCGAGCCATGGACGCAGCAAGGGGAGCCACCATGACCAGCCAGGAGGTGGTCTAAATGGCATGCACCAGTGGGACACTGGGCTACTGGGGCCAGTAGGGGTGTACTAGGGCACAGGAGGTGGCAGTGAGAGTGTTGGGGAGACAGTTGGGCATGAAGGGACTGTTGTGGCACCCAACTGGTGCATATGCATTATGGTGGTACAGACGTATTATGACCAATACTGGAAATACAAGTAGAACTTCGCCGATCCCCAATGTCTTCCATTACATAGCCATACATCTGTCCCTGGTGGTTTAGTGGACCCCCCTTATCCCTGATCTCCCCCATTAATTGTTATTGCATATCCTTTCCTGGTGGTCTAAGGGATCCCCCTCGCTATCCCTGATCACCACCATTAATTTGTATATATCCTTCCCTGGAGGCCTAGCGGAACCCTCCCCATCGCTGATCACCCACATATATATTTCTATGTCTGAACTATATTGAATGAGAAATATTAGTCTGTAGTCCCTGGGTATCATTTTGTTTATTGCTGTTGCCCCAAGGATTGTATGGAATTTTATTATGTAGGTATGGAAATCTTATTTTATTACTGTAATCCTATATTTAACACAGGACTATCTTGTAAATAGGATGTATGGTCCTAATGGAGTGATTGCCAGCTATTTCCTGTATAAAAATAAAGATTTTGTACTACTACTACTATATGTATTTCTATGACTGTGCCTGGTGGTCCAGTGGATCCCCCCACCCCGGCAGGCAGTACCCCACCACCCCACTTCCCCCCATCCCATCCATGAGCCCGTGACCAGCATAGCCTTACGCTGTCCACCATAGCCAACCACAGACTGAGCTGTCAAGGAGTGCATACTGTATACAGTACGTGCTTCTTGACAGCTCAGTCTATGGCTGGCCGTTGTGGAGAGTGGAGGGCTTTGCTGGCCACTGGCTTGGGGATGGGATGGGAGAACAGGGTTGTGGGGCACTGCCTGCTGGGGTGGGGGGTCCACAGAACCACCAGGGACAGTCAAAGAAATATATATGGGGTGATCGGAGATAGGGAGGGGGGGATTCTGCTAGACCACCAGGAAAAGATGTATAATAATAATTAATGGTGGAGATTGGGGTTAGGAAGAGGGATCCACTAGACCACCAGGTACAAATATATGGCTATGTAATTGGGGACATCAGGGATCGGCAGAGTTCTACCTGTATTTACAGTATTGGTCATAATACGTGTATACCACCATAATGCAAACACACCCCACCGGGTACCACAACAGTCCCTTCATGCCCAGTTGTCTCCCTAACACCCCCACTGCCACCTCCAATGCCCCCGGCCCCCTCCTGGCAAACAGTTTCTTTACCCCCCCCCCCACCATCCTGGCACCTCTTGTATTGAGCCAGGCAATGGGTTGGATCCCTGTGGCAATTCCTGCAGGTGTGCCAACTGTTTGGCACAGCATTCAGCTTGCGGCTAACCCAGGGAGTTTGGCAGGGTCCCTGGTACACTGAGAGTTTGCCTCAACCCTTGAGTGGTGTAACTTGCATTGATCTAAGGGCTTTTTGAAAATCGGGCCCCATGATCTTTAACTGCACTATTTCTACACCTGGCTCTCTTAGCATAGGATCTCCGTCTGTGCATTTAATACCATCAAGGAGAAAACATTCTAATGAGCAAAAGTAAATATAAAAGTACTTGTGAAAAAAAAAAAACAAATAGGATTTTCTGTCTGCTAAATTTTGTGCTACTGGCTCTTGTTAGTTGTGATCTGGCTTTGGTTTGTTCCCAGTGGCCCTCTCAAATATAACAAAAATGCAGTTGAAAACCTACTCCCTTGGGCCCTTTTGTCCTCAATAGAGCTTGCCCAAGCATGCTACAAATTATGTCACAAACCTTCTGAGTATGCGGGCAGCACAGGGGCAGAGCTTTGCAGAGCTGGCACCAGGAAGGGGAAGGGAAAGGGATCAGGTGGCCAACTTCTCAGAGTTAGAATTTATTATCCCTTCCTCTGAAAAAAATTAAAAGTAAAAAAGTCTGCAGGCAGAACTGTTTAAGTAAATCCTTTACAGTGAGGGAGGGCAGGTTGGAGTGAAGACTCAGAAGGTGAGAACAGTTCTTTTAAAATATCCCATAGGGCAGTGCACTTTATTAAATAAGGACTTGGAGACACTGGACACATAAATAAACAGTTCAAAGTGTGCAAATCTGGTTCTTCTGAATTGCTTGTATCAGTTGACTAGTCAGGATTATCTTGGGCTACTATAAAACATGGCTTAAAGGGCTATTGGTTGCCACTCAGTCGGTAGGCTCACAGGGACAAGATCAGTACCTGAGGGTGGTCCTACCTGCACCTGCACCTCTGCATGCCATAATTCAGGTAGACCAATCACCCCTACAGCTACTTGTCTCAGTTCTGGTCCAAAACCTCCCAGCCTTGGCTAGCACTGCCACTGGTCAGTCTTTCTGAGACTGCCCCAGCACTGACCACTCCCCTCTCACAGTAAAAAGCTTATTTTTTTTTTATTTATTGAAATGTTTCACCAGGAAGGTACACTGAGCAACAGGTTGCTTGTCTCCTGGTGTGACCTGGGGGGAAGGGGAACATGAGGATAGTATACAGAGATTTGGAGCACTAACAAAGATTTACATATGCTTACATTCAATAACAGTGAGCAAACGGTAATGGTGCAGTGAAATAGCAGGGTGCTAACAGGTTTGAACCAGATAGGCAACAATGATAACAGTTTAGAACTTGGTATATACAATAGCACAAAATGACATTTAATGGCATACTCTACGTGGCACATAAATGAGTAGCTTGATTATGGCTGAATGGAGTTCAAGTAGTTGATCTACGGGTAGCTAGTAGGGAGTAACACAGACAGTACAAGTTAGCTAGGGTAAGACAGAAGTGCAAATTTGTCTAGAAGCGCTATAGGTAAAGGGTTAGCCAGAACTAAGGCTAAGAAATGAACGGGAGAAGGGGGGAGTGGGGAGGGGAAAGAGAGGTGAGAGACATTTAAGAGTCATGTCTCACAGCAGTGGTTGTCACCCTTTTTTGATCTGGGGACCCCCTGGCCAGCTGTCAGCCATGTCGGGGACCCCCTACCAACAGGCTACAGATTTGGTACGTTGTTGCATGTTTTGTACCGCCCTTATACATACTTGTATTAAAAACTACCCCAAATAAAATGCAAAACAGCTGTGAACCAATTTTGAAAACTGTATTTTATTGTAATTTAAATACAAATTATACAATAATGACATTACAGAGTGCTTTCTATTACTGCAGGAGGGGTGTGGACGACACTGAGCTACTGAATTTGCTGCTATCGGTCTCACAAGCTGTCTGTATTTGACTATTTCCTTTTCTGGTTTCTTCTGTCTCAGGCTTGCTTCCCCACTTCAGAGATCCCCCAAACATCAGAATGTGGATTAAATAAATCTTTTCCCCAGCAGGTATTTATTCCAGAGTCGCAGTCCCTCAAACCACATGGCAGCTACCATTTTTATTTCTTGAACTTCTTTCCCTGTTTCCTGCTGCCTGGCTGTTCTGTTTCCCGACCCCTCGGTTGGCCGGGCCCGGCTTCTAGTGGAAGAACATCATCAGGCTGCCCCGACGACGGGCTTTCCTTTATTTCTTTTAACACCCCCCCCCAACTCCCTAATCTTGTACACAAACAGATTTGTCAGGTAGTCAGAGGGAGAGGATCCTTCAAAGTATGACCACACCTCCGGGGACCATGGAAGGAATGTGCAAAAGCAAGGACATGAGTGCCACTGGCAACCTCAATCTCCTACTTGGGACTCAGGAGCAGCTGAGCCTCAGAGAGGAGGAGTAGGATGAGAGGAGGTGGAGCCAACTGAGAGTGGTGAGTGGCAGTGTGATCAGCTGCACAGTGCAGCCACCTGCCAGCTCGAACAGCGTGAGTAGTTAAAGTGTCAGAGAGTCAAGAAAACTGAAGAGGTACACTGGCATAAATTACACACAAATAGCAGACCTAATAAAATATATTTTATCACGGCTGCAATTTCTTGGGATGATCTGCGGACCCCTGGTTGGAAGTTCCTGTCTTACAGGATAGCAAGAACCCAGCCAGAGTTCGATTTAGGTTATTGGTTCGACAAACATAACAATAGTTCAAACATCAATGCACTTTATATACAGAGTTCTTGCAGAATACATTATATAGCAATAAATAAAGTAGCAACTATGTTTTCCCACAGTACTGATATAAATTAATCAATATTTCTTCTTTTCATAAAAGGTTTTAGAAGAATCTGTTATCTCTCGTATCACTTTAACTAGAAAATAACTGTCCGTAGATATAACAGAAAGAGATTATTTGTCCTGCTGTGTGTTTATGTCTAGGAAAGGGCTCCACAGTTTTCCAAATAGCACTAGTCTGTCTAGCAGCATATAACTAAGTCTTTCATTATTAGATGTAATTCCCATACTGTTTTTTTTGGTAGGAGTAAGGTTTGCTTTCCAGTTTCTCAGAATTTGTCAATTGACTCCTAAAAGTGCAGGTAATACCCATAGACTTGCTTCTCTGTCTAGCTTTGATGTGTCTGGAAAAATGCCAAAAATAAAGAGGAGGGAGAAAGGAATGTCTTCTTCAGTTACTTCTGAACATAAAAGATGGATTTGCTCCAAAGTTGCACTATTTTTGGACATGTTCAAAACACATGAGATAGTTCAGCTTGTTGTTGTAAACACAGTCAGCAAGTCCCATTTGGGGAGTATTCCCATGTCCTCTAATTTAGATTAGGGAATAATGCAAATGATGCAAGCTCTTATATTGGATAAATCACCCTTGTATTTCCCTGCTAGTCAGTTTGGCATTTTTTCAAGCTTGTTTCCATTCCTCTGTAGCTATTAATGTATTAAATTATTGTTACTGTTTTTCTTTTGGTCTGTTTGTCAAATTGTTCTCAAGTTGTGCAGGCATTTTGTAGGTTAGACCAGAATCTTTTTGAGTGCCTGAAAAAGGCATTTCAGTACCAGTGCACTTACCCAGTTATCAAAACAAACAAACAAAACAAACAAGTAAGTGCAGCTAGTTTTGTTAGTTGGTTGCAGTTTGGGAATTCTGGTAGTGTAAGGGTGGGGCCAAGTATATTAGTTAAAGGAACACTGTCAACCTTTTTTGCATCATGTTATTTCTAGCTGAAAACCCACATGTTATGATTGCTTACCTTCTCTAAAATTCATAGAAGTTGTTGGTTGTTTTATCTGATTCCTTTCTTAGTAGAAATGAAACACATGGGAATTGTGCAATTATACCCAGCCTTGTTTTGCTTCAACTCTTTGATCTATTCTTACTGCATACGTAGCCCCCCATTTTAATTTGGGGCTTACTTCTGCCATGTTTCAGGAGGATCTGTGGGCTGCAGCTGGAGTCAGGCCCCTTAAGAGGGCTTCTGGGCCCTGGGGAAAGTTCAGACTCTTGGGCCCCTAACAGCTCGCAGACCCTTTCCTGCATAGAGTATGCTGGGAGGCCTGGGCCCCTCTTGGTGCTGGGCCCGGGAATTATCCCCTGCTCCCCCACCCTCCCAAGGGACCTGGCTGGAGTTTTGGGCCAATTTTTACTCTAGCAGACTGGGTGCAGCCGTGACCGTAACCTTTGGTCCCCCGGTCCACCAATCAATAGCTTGCAGTTTTGGTGCTTTTTTTCAGTCAATAGGCATCCCAGCAGCAAGACTGACACATCATTTCAGCCAATTGGGATGCCCCTGGATGCTGACAATAAAAGGGGCTATACTGAGACTTCTGTGTGCTTCTAGGGCAGGCAGAGAAAGTGATTGGGGGAGAGAGGCAAGAGCTGCACACTGCTGTGTCCTTTCCTGCTAGGCCATAGTCTTCAAACTAGACAGGCAGGAACTCCCGGCAAGCGAGGCTCAGTGTGATGTGAAGCTAGTTCAGGATAGAGTTCCACATTTTGGTAATCACCCTGGAGAGCCCGAATTTTCCTGGAAAGACACCGACTGCAGAGACTGTGAGAGCACCCATTCTGATAACTTTATTGTTTAATATTCTGGTAACGAACTGTGGTATAAAGCATGCTAGTTTTGGTTGCCAGCTATGTCAGGGCACCAGAACAAAGTGTAAGCCCAAGAACTGTATTTCTATTTGTCTGCCAGCCTGCATTATTCTATTCTCATGCAATCAGGAGTCCGAGGAGACTGCCCAGACAGATTTTCCCTGCAGAAGATCATCACCTTCAGTGCTGGAAGAGGATCGAACCTCAGCTGGGGTGTGGACACCGAATTTCAACAGCTCATCCCTTTAAAGTGCAGTATCATCAGCCTTTGCCTTATTTTAAAGTAGTCAAGCATCAGTAACTTAACTTTCATAGTGGATTACAATTTAGTGTTACACAATGAATGCATGCGTGCATGCGGACCCATGGCCTGTTTGGGGTGGGGGGTTGTTTAACTAAAGCTGACCAGCTTGAACTCCAACGCAGCATTCCGGGCAATGACATCAGGCCTGCACCAGAGTTTAAATGTTCTCAGGGGTACCTCAGGTTTAATTATAGTGACTGTTTCCAACTGTTCTTTTGTGGGATGGGTGCTGTTTAGTGGGAGCAGAGCATGGAAGAGTTGTGTACCAACTTGTACTGTACTAATTCCATATTTCAGAGGCAACAAAAAAGTACAATGCTCACAGATAAAAGCTCACAAAAAATTGATTTTTATTCTCCCATCCACAGAGTTCCCCAGCACTTCAAGGGCACAATCCCTCTTCATGGGGGGGGGGTCACCTGTGAGCACCGTGCTTATTTGTTGCCTCTGATTTATTGCCATATGTACAGCTGCACCAGATTCTTTTTCGTGGTTAGCGTACGGTGTCAGTGTGTGAATCCTAATTCCATATTTCCCCTACAGGTACCACAGCTGCTGGTTATTAAACCTGTGTTCTGTGGTAAAACTGGTGTGGTTACTGACTGCCATAGAGTTTAAGTACTATAGAGTTGATATATATATATATAGGGAACTGCATTGTTGAATATACCAGTGCATGGGTGGGTAAAATCTAAGGTGGGTGCCGGATGGGAACTGCATCCCAGGGGGCAGAACCCAAATCACCACCTAGCCCATAGCATACTCTGGGTGGAGGCACCAAAACCATATTCCCCATATGCCCTAGTGAGATTTGTGCCCAGGCAAGTCCCACGCAACCAGGGGCCCCAGCCTTGGAGCCCAGCAACTGTGCAGAGGGCAGGGAGGTGTGACTCGCTCTTTAAACTTTAACCTCCCTACCTCATAGCGTTTCTTACCCTTACTATCTCCTTGTGAGATAATCTACCCCAAGCTCCCCACACCTGAGTCTTGTTTCAGAGGCTGTGATAATGCATTCTGCCCAGTCAGGAATTTGCCCTTGCCTTGTTTCGCTGCCTATTTGAATCTTCATTGTTGTGACTAATTTGAACAATATTTCTTTGCTGCTATGTTGTGGTATCTCCTCCTAGACTGTATAGGTGTTTTATGCCTAAAAATTCTATGTGAATTTCATTGATTGTTATTGTCCTGGCTGCATGAATTCATTGCAACTGACTGTTTTGACCTATGCTATTGTAATTTCATTGTACTCATGCTATGTACCTGTCTTTGATTGTTGTACTCTCCTGGGTCATGCCTGAAAATAGTCAATTCATGGCTAGTGCACCTACCGGGTTAACAAAAACTAAATAAATATATCATCACACACCAGAGCCAAACAGGGCATCATATTTATGGAGGCACTGCTGAGATACAACAGGAAATTGGTGAAATTGCAACAGTTTGAAAAAAAGTGACTGTTTTTGAAATTTGTGTGTCCCCCCCCCCAAAAAAAAAAAGTAAGAATGTTGTTCATTCCACAAGAGTTAGAAGAATGGTGCAGCTTTGAGGGCTATAATGTGAACAAAATCATTCCACAAGTCAGGCTGGATGGAGATGGTCCTCAGCTGGTAGTGGCTGAATCTGAAGTCAATTTGAGCACCAAGTTGATCCCCCCCACTTTGGAAACAACAGAATTCACAGGAGAGAGTTGGACACTGTCCAGCCTGGGAAAATCTGTGAAATGGGAACCCAAGCGGGACTTTAAAAGTAAAGTGTGGCCGGCCCGGTGGCGCTGAGGGCTGAGGCGCTGGATGCCACACCTTGCGCTACGCCAGTGACCCGGGTTCGTGAATGGACTCAGGGTTGTAGGGGACCGGCAGGGGGTGGAGGATCGAGTGTCCCAGTGGATGCTGTCCTCCACCAGGGGTGGGTTACCAGGGGTGTCCTATGCACCCAACATTCCTGGGGGCCAGTGGAAGCACCAGTTCACTGGGGCAATGGTGGCTCTCTCCGAGAGCCGGGGAGGGGAGGCAGCTCTGGGCGGCAGGCAATGACATCGTCATACGTCGTCTTCCTGGACTTCTGTCCTTGCGCCAGTGTCCTCGGGGGGGTTCAAGGGGGAGAAAACGGGAAAAAAATCATACAACCCCGGCTCCCGAGCACAATGAAGCTGGGGTGGGGTGGCCTTGAATAGTCCAGGTGGACGGAGTAGGAGGGAGTATGAGGCCCCCCTCTGAAAGCCGTGGGAGCTGGGCAAGTACAAAAAAAAAAAAGAAAGTAAAGTGGAGCAGTTGTTGGCCAGTGAAGGGAAGTCTTTTTTTTGTACTTTATTTTTATTCCTTAACACAGGTAAAAGTATCCAGTATTAAACTTTAATTACAATCAACAAAATTTCATTGAGAAAAATACATGACCCCTAACTTAAATTCTCTTGTAATTATATAAGGCACAAAATATTTTTTATATTATTGGGGGAGTAAACAATTATAGTACTTTACAACCTTTTGCCCCCCCCAAAAAAAAGACATCTTAAAGTCCATCAGTGCTCCAAATTTAAACATCCCTGCAAAAATTATAACCATTAAATAAGGCGTCTGTTCTTATTAGTCTATTTGGGTATCAAGCCTTATTGTGAGACAGTTGAACAGAGAAAACCCCCCAAAAAAACTAAGCTGGAGGGTATTCGGTCACCTTGGCAGCATCCACCTCTTCAAAATCGGAACCAATATCCTCTGGAATCTTCACATTACTCTCATAAAAAGATTTTGCAGAATCTGGATCTTCAAATAAAGAGTTCTTATCTTGAAAGTGTACCTTCAGGTGAGCAGGAGCATATAATGCCACAGTTAGTCCGACTTCCTTAAATTCTGAGAGGATCGGCAAAAAACGCTTTCTTCTTTGCATCTGTACATAGTAATCTGGATAAAAATGTATCCGATGCCCTTCATAAAACAGCTGCTTTTTTTTCGGTGTTAGCTGCAAAATGTTATTCCTCTCTGTGAGAGTTTGAAAAGAAAGTATAATGTATCGCACCCCAAACTGCTGAGTGGGATCCTTGGGTTGATGAGATACAGGGTGAAACACAGACTCAAACACTAAAGGTGTTTCCAAGAAAAATACAGCAGTTAAAGCCCTCTGTACTGTATCCCTTAAATCAGCATTAGATATGTCTCCAAGAAACCCAATCAATCTTAAGTTTCTCCTCAAGATGTTCATTTCAAATCACTCAAGTCTAGCCATTTGTGCCAGTTGCTCATGTAGAGCTGCATTCATAGCCCCCTCTAATGTGAGGACGCGAGCTGAAATTCCCTTCATCTCCTCATCATTTTTTTCCAGTAAGCCCTCCGCTTTCTCCATTCGCTCCTCCATGGCAGTACATCGAACAGAAATATCCAAAAGCGAAGTTTCAATGTGAGACATCGACTCTCTCACTTCAGCTTGAAATTCTCCCAAGAGAGCCTGAATTGAAGCAAGTGTAGGTTTCTGAGGCACCTTAGATTTGACTCCCATTTCAGAACGGGTCACTGCAGGAGAAGCCCCTGCTCCAGCTGCCTGCATAGGCCCACGCACCAGAGTGCCTCTCCCTGCAACTTTCGGGGAAATAAACTTCTCCATAATAGATGACGGATATTCCATTCAGGTAAATATATGAAAAAAAAGAACACAATATAGCTAGTTTTTTTTTTAAAAGTCCACCTGAATGTTCCGAAACCACGGAGCTCCCAACAGATGCATGCAGCTCTAATGATGGCTTGTTAGCGCCCCCTCAGTAAAGGGAAGTCTTTACAGGACTTGTAGCAGCTAATGTATCCCGAGTTCTCAAGACCTCATTTCCTGGGCGGAAGGTCAGAATACTATCACAGGCTGTGCACATTTTCAGGTGTGCTACCCACTCTGATTGGAGAAGATGACTTTGACACATGGGTAGACTGTGCGACTCCCATGCTAGCTAAGTGTCAATGCCCAGAGAAGGGGAAAAAAGGAAAAGGCTGATGGAAAGTTTGAAAGGTCTGCCCTTGACGTACTCCGGTCATCGCAATCCACAGACCCTGATACAAGTGCCAGCGAGTACCTGTCGACTCTGAAAAGTGCTTTTGGCAGTGCAGAAAGTGAGGAGGACTTGATGTGGAAATTTATAAATCAATAAGCAAAAACCCCTGAGAGTCCTTGTCCAAATATATCAATTGGCTAGAGACAGCACTACAAAAAGTTTTCCAAAAGGGAAGAATAGCTGCCAAGGATTTAAACAAGGAGAGGTTATAACAGATTTTAAAGTCAGCTGTCTACTTAGAGCTTCTGCTGTTGAAATTGCTCCTCCGAGAAAAGCTAGAAACCACCCCCTAGCTTGCCAGACAATTGTGTGAGGCCTCAGTAATTCTGCCTACCTCTATCTTGGATACATAAGGTTATGAATATCTCTTCTTATGGAAGTGGCTGGTGTGGAGGGGCCTCTGGAGACTTTAGCCCTAGTGTGTTCCAGAACCAGACTGAGGGAGGATGTGGTCATTATCATGGGGATGAACACTCAGATGTTTGCCAGGCTGTGCCAACTGTGTGAGGAGCTGCAAAACCAACAGAGAGTCCCTGTCCAAAGATAAGTGAACATGCCAGTGAGATGTGCTTACACCAGGTTTGAACAACCTGAAGTGAAAGATGAGGATGTAGTGGGCATACTGTGGGGAAAAGAACCCCAAGAATAGACTTTACCTCCCTGTGTTGAGTGCAACATGCAAGGAGAAGTGCACTTCACAAAGGATGTGATACAGAAGCTGCTGATGATGAATGCCCCAGAAGAGCATGGACTTCCAAGTGGATTGTTGGCGAAACCCAGTGTGTTGCCTGGACAGGCATACTAGCATGTACGGAGAGTGATGGTGCAAGACAAGAATATCTCGGATCATGATGCGATCATACCGAAAGGGAGGACCCTTGCCAGAATTTTCCAGGTGGATACTGTAGTGCAACCCAAGCCAAGTACCCAGACATCTTCAAGAAGGTTGGCCTCCAACATATTCAACTTTGGGGAATCTCCACTGCCTGCAAATTGGCTGGAGAGGATCTAGAAGAAATTGGCTGCAAAAAAGAATGTCTTCTCCCTTGAGGTTGTGCCAGAGGCAAGGAACATCGGATTCAGTTACATGATCGAGAAAGGTCCAGACAGTTGTCACCTGCAGACCTAGATGACATCCGGTGAAAGCTGCAAGAAATGCTAGCAGCTGGGGTAATACAGGAACCCTGTAGCCCCTATGCCTTCCCAATAGTGGTTGTGAGAAAGAAGAATAGAGCAATTTGACTTTGTGTCGACTATTGGACCCTGAACAAGAGGACCATACTGGATCAATACACCATGCCAAAGATTCAGGATGCACTGGATTGTTTAAGCAGCAGCAAGTGGTTCTCTCTCCTTGACCTGAGGAGTGGTTACTACCAAATCCCATTGGCTCCAGAAGACTGAGAGAAGACCACATTCATCTGTCAGTCAGGATTGTATGAATTTCTCAGGATGCCCCAAGGGATCTCGGGGGCCCTAGCCATGTTCCGGAGTCTCTTGGAGACAGCAGTCAGGGACATGAATTTTCTGGAATGCTTGGTGTACCTCAATGACATTATTGTGTTTGGAAAAACTGCAGAAGAGCATGAAACATGGTTTTGCAAAGTCCTTGACGGGCTGGAAGAGCGTGAGCTTAAGATGTCCATGGACAATTGTTAATTTTTTCAGCCCTCAGTGAAGTATGTTGGCCATATACAGTAGTGTCTTTAGAAGGCATCCAAATGGATTCTGAAAAGGCAAAAGCCCTCACAACTTGGCCTAAACCGAGATTATTAAAAAAGCTTCAGAGATTCCTCGGATTCTGTGGCAATTGCAAAAGGTTTATAAAGGACTATACTAAGATGATTAGTCCATTTCTGGATTTGCTGAAAGGTTATCCACCTGCAAACAAAAGGAAAGGGCCTGATAAGAAAGTTCCACCTCCAGAACTACAAACAACATGGGTTTGTGATGGGCAGGTCATGTCAAACGAACCATATTACGTTCTTTGACAAAGTGACTAAATAGTTGGATAGGGGTCATACGGTAGACTTGCTTTACTTTGACTTCAGTAAGGCATTTGACATAGTCCAACATAGAAACCTCTTAAAAAAGCTAGAAGACCTTGGGGTAGCTGAACAGATAGTAAAGTGGGTATGGAATTGGCTGAGGGACAGAAAACAAAGGGTGGTAGTAAATGGGGTGAAATCTAACGAGAGGCAGGTCACTAGTGGGGTGCCTCAGGGGTTGGTCCTGGGGCCGATCCTCTTCAATGTATTCATTAGTGACATCAGTGAGGGCATAAATGGCAACATCGCCCTGTTTGTGGACGACATGAAACTCAGTGGAAGAGTGAATAGTACGGAGGGAGTCAGACAACTACAGGAGGACCTTAAGAAGTTGGAAAGGTGATCAAAAATATGGCAATTAAACTTCATTGCTAAGAAGTGCAAGGTGATGCACCTGGGTAGGGCCAACCCCATGGAAGAATACTGGCTAAACAGAGTCCAGCTGAGCTCCTGTGCTGAGGAAAATGATCTGGGAGTCATCATTAGGGACAACCTCAAGCAGCAAAGTCAGTGCAATAAGGCTTACAGCAGGGCTAGCAGGGTGTTAGGATGCATTGGCGGGGGGGTATAGACAGCAGGGACAGGGAGGTGATACTACCACTTTACCGGCCATTAGTGAGGCCTCATCTGGAGTACTGTGTACAATTCTGGAGGCCTCACCTAAGAAAGGACATTGATAGCTTGGAAGTGGTCCAGAGAAGGGCAACAAAAATTATACATGGCCTTCAGGAAATCACCACTGATGAGAGGCTTTGGGCTCTGAAATTGTACTCACTAGAGACTAGGAGGGAGAGGGGGGATATAATTGAGACCTTCAAGTTCCTTAAAGGTATCAACAAGGTGCCAGAAGTGCAGCTTTTTACCGGGAATGTCAATTCTACTACAAGAGGGCATGAGTGGAAATTGAAGGATGGAGTGTTCAAGAGGGATATCAGAAAGTATTACTTCTCAGAGAGGGTGGTGAAACCTTGGAATAGATTACTTCCCAAAGTGGTGGCTGAAAAGTCAATATCAAGCTTTAAACATGGGTGGGACAGGGATTGGGAACAAACACATGACACTGGCAAGGGCTAGCCTGGGTGTCTAGCAGGACAGAACACCTGTGCACAATAGGTCCTGGGATACCTCGCTTGGGCAGACTTGATGGACCACAGGTCCCCTTCTGCCATCATCTTCTATATTTCTATGTTTCTTTGCCCAAAATGTACTTCCATACAAATGAACCCTTTGGTGATAGGTGGACTGTGATGAAGCCTTTCAAGAGATCATTAGTGAGCTAACAAATGCTCCTATCCTGGCTTATGCTACCCGTTAAAACCTTATATCTTACACACCAATTCCAGCTTCAGTGACTTGGGAGCCATTCTTTACCAGGAATACCATGAGGGACTGCCCCTGTTGCTTATGCCAGTCAGAGCCTTACACCTTCTGAACAGAACCACCCTGTGCATAAGCTGGAATTCCTAGCATTGAAAAGTGGGCCATAGTGGATCAATTTCATGAGTACCTCTATGGGGCAAAGATCATGGTAAAAACAGACAATAACCCCCCGACACATGTAAAGACTTCTACAAAGCTGGATGCTGTGGGACACAGGTGACTCACTGCACTTGCTTTGTATGACTATAGCATTGAATATTGGCCAGGCCTAAATCACACAGATGCTGATACTGTATCCCGGAGGCCTTATTCTGAGGGAGGTTGGACAAAAATCCCTGAAGCCACAATCCAAGGTCAATGCAAAATGTCTGAGCCTGATGAACATCTTTCCCCTGTAAATATGGACGGGTTATTTAACAGCATGGGTGCAACCTCTAAAAGCATCTCTGCAGGCTATTGCAACCTAGCACTGCACGAGCACTCTGATCTGCCCCATCTGAGGAGGCACGGCCTACAAAGGGAAGAGCAACAGGATCTATGCTTTAAAGATATCTATTCAGCTGTGTAATGAGGAAAGAGGTCAGAGACTGTCAAGGTGACTCACAAAGACACCCCACTGATGCAAACAGAGTGGGCCAGGTTAAAAGTGAACAAAGGTTTAATATACTGAGAGAGTGTGGGACCAAGTGGCATTGCAAGAAAACAACTCTTGCTCCCCCAGAAATATTTAAAAACTGTCATCAGGGCTCCACACGATGATATGGGGCACCTTGGTATTGACAGGATAACAGAGTTAGTGCGATCCCAGTTCTATTGGCCCAGAATGGCAACAGAGATCAAAGTGTACTCTCAAACTTGTCAGCAGTGTGTACAAAAAAGATCTTACCAAAAAGACCCGCACCCTTGATCAACATTCAAACCAGTGCACCCACAGATCTTGTCTGCATGGACTTCCTTAGTTTGGAGGCAGATGGCAAAAGTGTACATCACGTCTTAGTGGTTACCGATCACTTTTCAAGACATGCTAGTGCAGAACATAGCAGCCAGGCTACTGATGGGCCTTCCGAGGTCCTGCCATGTGACCCTGGTTTTGTGTGAACTGCACTGGTTGCCGGTTAGGAGGAGAATCATCTTCAAGGTGGGTTTGCTCACCTATAAGGCCCTACATGGATCAGAACCTGGTTACCTAAATGACCTCCTGACTCCAGGATGCCCTGTGCACTTGCTCCGCTTCTCCACCGAGGGCCTCCTAGTGTTTGCCAGGGTTCGCCTAAAATCCTCTGGTGATCGAGCGTTCAAGGTGGTTGGCCCAATATTGTAGAACTCACTGCCAAGACCTTTGAGGGAGGCTCCATCAGCGGAGGCTTTTAAGTGGGGCCTAAAGGTACATCTTTTTAAGAAGGCATATCCAGACTGCTGATATTTATTAAACTGCTGTAATTTAATATAAATTTTAGCTGATATATTGTTTGTAATTTATTATTTGTGTTTTTAAATGCATGCTCTGCTTTACTTGTACAGCTCCCAGAGCCTCCAGGATGGGGTGCTTTAAAATTAAAAATGACTTACTTACT
The DNA here is from genome assembly GCA_016271365.2 of Neoceratodus forsteri. Taxonomy (NCBI): domain Eukaryota; kingdom Metazoa; phylum Chordata; order Ceratodontiformes; family Ceratodontidae; genus Neoceratodus; species Neoceratodus forsteri. Next base: position 1,543,454,712 of record CM028131.1, on the reverse strand, counting down.
TATACAAGCTTTCCCCACCAAGGACCAGAAGGCAAGCACAGTAGCCAAGGTCGTAGTAGAAAAGAACTTTGTTCACTATGGGGCACCACAAAGGAGCCACTCAGATCAGGACAGAGAATTTGAGAGATATCTCATTAAGGAAATGCTCTCCCTGCGGGCTTCTTGCCACTCACAAGCTGATCCCCAACCAGAGAGATTTAACCAGACTTAGTTAAATGTGCTGGGGACTCTGGATCCAAAGCACAAGACAAGGTGGAGCCAGAAAGTAGCAACTTTAGTGTAAGCATATAACTGTACAAACATGATGCAACTGGTTATTCTCCATATTTCTTGATGTTTGGTCGAGAAGCTTGGTTGCCAGTGGACATTCGTTTTGGAGTATCAGCTGATGGTGCCCAACCAGACATTTACCTCCAGTATGTCCAAAGGCTAAAGGAACAACTGGACACAGCTTACAAACTGGCTGCTGCCTCCGCAGAAAAGAGAAATTTTGCAAACAAGCAAACGGTATGACTCAAAAGTTAAAGAGCAAAGTCTGATGCCCGGGGACCGAGTATTCATAAGAAATCTTGGACTGCCAGGCAAACACAAAATTGCTGACAGGTGGGAAAACACTCTGTATGTGGTAGTAGAGCAAATGTACAGAATACCTGTTTACAAGCTGAAACCTGAGAAGGGCATTGGTGGATGTAAAACCGTGCACAAGGATCATGTCTTACCCATAGGTCCGATGGAAATTGTACCTGAAAATGATGAGATGAGCGAGAAAGCACATAAGGTTCAAACCAAGTCTGATGGGTGCAAACAGTGAACAGTAGTGAAGCAAAGCCCTCAGATCTGCCTTGTATCTTACAAGGGCATCAGGAGAAAAAGACTGTGAATGCCCCTACAGCAGAGGGTGAAGATGAATGCTTTGATGAGGAAGAGATCACAGAAAGGTTCTTTTCATCGGTATATGTCTCCCAGATATGTGAAATGGAAAGGCATGGACCCTGGGGGTGTCTAGTGAAAAGAGATGTGGCAACAGGGGATGACAGAGAAGATGCATCAGAAACAGACCAAAGTGACATGGACTTAAGAGCTGAAGAGACCCCTGTTTTAACAGAAGCTACCTCCTTTCTGGACAAGGAACTGGGAATCACAGCCCCAGCAGCTGATGAAGAGACAGAGGAACCTTTAAGGGACTCACAATGGACCAACAAACCAATCCTTAAGCTAACATGTGATGCCCCTGGTACCTCCTCATATCTCCCCATGTATGCAGTACACGGAGGTATTTATGTGACACCCAGATCACTACCCCGAAGTTCCTTTTCAGCTGCCCCTGGGTGATAGTGTTCTACAAGTATGTGGGAACAGTTAATGCAAGGGTATTGGGGATTACAGCTTGTACACTGTTGTAAAGGTGTTTGAAGCATCAGTCTTTGATAAAGGATCGATGGGATCTGAAACTTGTCAGGTGGGTGTTATGGGCATTTGTCCTGCCGTCTGAATAAATGACATTTTAAGCTAAATGTTGGAGCTGGACGCTTTTTATTTGGAGGTGGTGTGTGATCAATACTTGTGTCTGTATCTAATATGCCAGTGTACCACCTGTCACAAACGCACTCCGCAGGTCAGGCACTCTGCTCTCACAGTGCCAACCTCAGAGCGCAATAGTGTGAACAGGTAACAAACAGGGTAACCCTCCTGTCTGCCTTGGGTCTGAATCACCTTTAGCCTCAAGTTCTGGAGGGATTCAAACTGTGAACCTTATGCTACCATACCCAATGTACAGGCTCAGATATGTACCCTCTTCGGGACTGCAGTACAATCTTTCACAAGGGGCACCTAACCAGGTATCCAAAATTAACCCTTTCTTAACTCTATAAGAGATGTAGGTAGTTCTTACCTTTTTAAGCAAGCTCAGTAACACAGTCATGCTTTTCACACAGCTGTCAGACTTAACCACCTATACATCACATGCAAAAAGAACTGAAAGACACCCAGGCAGTATTTCAAAGAAAATGGTTGTTTACTAAAAGATAATAAAAACATGTAAAATTAAACACAGAACAATATATCATACAGCTTACAATCTTATAAAACAAAAAGGAAGTTTCATAAAAACACTCCTACCACAAATACTTAATTGCTTTCTAACTATTACCTTTCCAACTGCTCTCCCAGTCAGAGTATATTTCATATGTATCCATTCCATACTATGTTTCATTCTTAACTCCATCTGTCCCCACCCCCTTTGATGAGGTCAGCTAGAACCTCCCCAGTTTTAATATTCTTACATCAGTGTCTCTGAGGAAGTGAGTCATATGCTTTTAAAAAATCTGTAACTAGCCATATCCCAAATATGACACTCTTTAATTAAGCATTTCTCTTTGAACTTAACAATCCCACGCTCATGTCCCTTATTCTCAGATACGTGAGAAAACCATTAGGAGTCAGTCCAGTGACGACTTCTTCCTGCTATGTCATAAAAACCATATATGTGGGACACTTCAAAGGCAACGCAGGTTATGAGGGCCATAAACTGTCTCTCTAGAAGAATGTCTTAATTAATGGTTCTCCTGGTCAGTTTAATTACATCCTGTAGTTCCAGCTACTGACCTTTTAATTTACAGGCCAAATCCTCTAACTTGTGTGAGACCATTTCATACACTGAGCAGTTATTTATTTTACAGATATCATACAATAATCATAAGCAAGGGGGCAGAGCATCACACTCCTCCCCACCTAGACTGAATTTGGGCTCTATCCCCTGCATTGGATGAGCTCCCTAAGTCAGTTCATTCTTCATACAGACGCGACAGGCCATCTGCGTTCTGATTGGTTGCTCCAGCCCTATGTGAGATCTTCATGTCCTACCCTTGCAAGGCAAGACTCCATCTTAATAGTCTACCGTTCATTTTTCCCATTTGTTTCAGCCAAACCAGGGGGTTGTGGTCAGTTTGTACCTCAAAATGCTGCCCATATAAGTATGGCTCTAACTTCTTCAGGGCTCACACCACGGCAAGACACTCTTTTTCCACAGTAGAGTATGCCTGCTCCCTGGGAAGTAACTTTTTACTTAGGTACACAATGAGGTGATCTCTCCCTTGGTTGGATGTCTGACTCAGCACTTCCCCAATACCCACATCTGAGGCGACAGTTTGGACTATAAAGGGTCTGCTATAGTCTGGACTTGTCAATACAGGAACACTGCACAGTGCCTTCTTCAGTCTGGTAAAGGCTTTTTCACAGGCTGGTTCCCAGGTAATTTTCTTAGGCATCCATTTCTTTACCAGGTCAGATAGGGAAGCAGTCAGGCACTGTAATTGGGTAAAAATTTCCTATAGTACCCTGCTGTCCCTAGAAAATTCCTGACCTGCTTCTGTGTTTCTGGAGTTGTCCCTGGCCTACAACATGCCCGAGGTATGCCACTTCAGCTGTGGCCACCTGGCACTTCTCAGCTTTGACAGTGAGCCCGGCCCTCTGTATCCTGCCCAGCAATTTCCTAAGGTGGGACAGGTGTTCCTCCCAGCTGGCACTAAAGATGGCAATGTCATCCAGGTACACCACAGCATACTCCTCAGCACCATTTAACATCTTGTTCACCAACCTTTGGAAAGTGGCTGGGATGTTCTTCATTCCGAAAGGTATTACTTTGAATTCAAATAACCCTATTGGAGTGATGAAGGCCAACCTCTCCCTAGCTCTGGCAGTTAACTCTACCTGCCAATACCCCTTTGTCAGGTCAATAGTTGTAAGGTAAGTTGCCCCTCCCAACTTGTCCAGGAGTTCATCTGTCAGTGTGGCATTGGGTGGGTGCCTGACTTTATGACTGCATTCAGTCCATGATAGTCCACACAAAAAATGAGTAGAGCCATCTGGCTTGGGCACAAGGACTACAGGTGAGGCCCAGGGGCTGTGGGATTTCTGGATTACCCCTAAATTCAGCATTTCCTCCACCTCCCTCCTAATGCCCTTTTGGACAGCCTCTGACACCCAATATGCTGTCTGTCAGTGATGGGTACCTGCATCCTGTCTCCGCATTGTGGTCACTAAGGGGTTAGTCCAGGCTTGGCACTAAAACAGTGGGAAAAGTCTGCTAAAACCTCCCTTACTTCCTGGATCTGATCCAGGGCCAGCTGGGGTGACAATTTAATTGCCTCCACAGAGGACTCCCACTTGCTTTCTTCTAGCAAGTCCAGAAGGGGGTCTCCTTCGTCCGTCCCCTCCCCAGGACTACACACTGCAAACACCATGTTAGCCCTATTAGCATATGGCTTCATCATGCTGACATGATACATTCTTTTGATATGTCTTCTGTCAGGTAACTCTATGATATAGTTCATGTCATTTACCTTACTGACTACCTTGTACGGTCCTGCCCAATCAGCCTGCAGCTTGTCTTTCTGGACCGGGATTACGACCATGACTTCCTGACCCACCGTGTACAAGCGAACTCTGGCTCTGCGGTCATACCACACTTTTTGTTTCTGTTGGGCAGCTGCCAGGTTGCTCTGGGCTGTCCCCATAAGCTCCTTCAGCCTTTCCCTAAACCTAAGGGCATAATCCACTATGGGAGTTCCCTGGGTGGCGTGCTTGCCTTCCCAGTCCTCCCGGATCAAGTCTAGGGGCCCACGTACCTGGTGTCCATATAAGAGCTTGAAGAAGAAAACCCAGTGGACTCTTGGGGCACCTCCCTGTATGCAAACAACAGGTGGGGAAGGTATTTCTCCCAGTTCCTCCCATGCTGTTCAGCAAATGCTTGGAGCATTGACTTAAGGGTACCATTAAATCTTTCCACAAGCCCATTGGCTTGTGAGTGATAAGGTGTCATGGGTCTTTGCACCACCCCACACTTCTCCCACAAACATTTCATCAGGTCTGACATTAAGGAACCCCCTCAATCAGTGATAACCTCCTGCATAAACCCAACACAGGAGAAAATACCAAGTAAGGCATCTGCCACTGTGTCTGTCCTCAGTGAGGATAGGGCGACTGCCTCTGGATACCGGGTGGCATAATTCACCACAGTCAGGATGAACCTCTTCCCAGAGGAGCTGGAGCTATTTAAAGGCCCCACAATATCCATTCTCACTCTCTGAAATGGCTCCTCCACTACAGGCAATGGAATTAGGGCAGCTTGGGTGTTCTTACCTGCCTTCCTTATTTCTTGGCACCGGTGACAAGACCTGCAAAACTCCTTCACTTGCTGGGTGAAGTTGGGCCAGTAGAAATTCTAAGCCTATCACTGCATAGTGCCCACAATTCCCAGATGACCAGACATGGGAATATCATGTGCAATCCTGAGCAACTGCTCACGGTACCACTGAGAAATGACAAGCTGCCTGCCTATCACCCATCCCTCTGTCTTAGCATCCTGTGTATACATCAGTCCTTTGTCCCAGTAAACTTTGTGTTCCCTGTCACCTCTCTGTGCTCTGACAGAGTCTGCCCAAGCCCTCAGCTTCTCTAGACTAGGGTCACTTTTCTGAGCAGCTGCCAACTCCACAAACATTCCCAAGGCATGAGACAGGTCCCCTTCAGTATATAAACTAGGATCCCTAACTCTAGCATCAGGGCACTCAGGATCACTGTCATCCCAAACCCTCTGACAATGGATCACCCTTCCTTCCTCGGAGTAACCCTAATAGTCTCCATATCAGGAGACCCAGGCTGGGGAACCAGCCTCTCAGTGGTTTCCACAGTGGCTTCTATGGGGTCCAGGGAACTACAATTTTCCCTTGCCATTTGGCTATGGGTAACTGCACAAACCATTCCCAGTTTGAGATTGTTGCCGAGGATGACATCAACTGCTAAAGTTTCGGTTACCACAACTTGTTGCAGAGTTCCCCCTGTTTCACCCCAATCTAGGAGAACACTAGCGAGTGGCAATGTTTTCTCCTCCCCAGTGAACCCCTGTACAGTTACAAATTTATTGGGTAGAAGTAGACCATGCTCTACCAGATCCACTTTTACCAATGTCAGGGATGCCCCTGTGTCTCTTAACCTTTGTGTCTGTACACCATTCACAGTGACTGGGTGCATGTGTTTCCTTATGTTTACAGGCATGCTTTCAGGGACACACAAACAACCCACTTCTTTCCTAGCACCACTTTGCATATTGCTCATCCTTCTGGGACACTGTCTGGCAATATGCCCAGTTTCTTTGCAAACCCAACATTAATTTCTTTTCTCAGAAAAATCTTTTGTTTGAAACCTGGGGCTGATTTTGGTGGAGGCAGTAAGGGTTTTAGCTGCCCCGAAGGTGTGCTTTTCCTCTTTCTGTGCTGCCACACCTGCCCCATTCACTCTCAGAGCAGGTCTGCTTTTGGCATAGCAGTCCAAGAGTTCAGCAGCCTCTTGCACTGTTTTGGGAACTTGTTCCTCCAACCAAGTTTTCAGCTCTGCTGGGCATACCCAAAAAACTGCTCTAACAGTACAGCATTTTCAGTTTTATCTACAGAGTTTGCTTCAATTCCTTTCCACCAACATTTTAAAAACTGACGTTGTTTCGGGCTAGCTCCTCATAGCTCATTTCAGGGCTTCTCCTGAGCTTATGGAACTGAGCTCTGTATGCTTCTGCAGTTAAATCAAACTTTTTTAAAAGTGCAGCTTTAAGTTTGCTGTAATCATTACTGTCCTCATTGTCCATTTGACCCAATGCATCCTGAGCTTTCCTGGTAAGTAGTGGGGATAGCTGGAAGCCCCAGGACACTCTAGGAATATTTGCCTGAATACAAACTTTCTCAAAGGAATTTAAAAAGGCATCTGTATCCTCTCCCTCTTTAAATTCAGCTATAAATTTGGAATTTAATTTGTAACATAGTCCTGTAGTTCCACTTAAACCCAGGCCACTTACCTGCTCTGGTGCTGGTGGTTGGAGTTGTAGCTTCTCCAGTTCATATTGTCTCTGGCGCTCACGCTCCTCACGGTCAGCTTCTTGCTGTTTTCACTCCCTCTTCTCTTCTGCAGCTCGCCATTCTTGCTCAGCTTCTCACTGTTCTCACTCCCTCTTCTCCTCTGTGGCTCGCTGCTCTCACTCCGCTTCTCGCTGAAGCTGTCTCTTTTCTCTCTGGAACTCCAGCTCCATTCTCCACAACTCTATCTGTAGCCTGATTGCTTCTGGCTCTAGAATGCTGGTGACCTTCCCCTGCTGCTGTGGCCCTTGGCTGGCACTGGCCCTGCTGTCCTCCTCAGCGGATCTGGACACTGCACTGGTCACTGGCCCTTCCGTGCCCAAGGTTCAGTCCTTTTTGGTCACAGACTGTGACTAGACCCTCTGTGCAACGGTGGCCATCAGAGCGTCCACAAGGTTCTACTTGTTGGCTTTCCCCTCATACTGGACTCCTCTGTCCTGGCACAACTGCCTCAAGGATTGTAATTCCGATTTTATTCAATAAATAAATAAAAAAAAAAAGTAGTCTGCAGTGTACTCACTGTAGTTGGAAGCCATCTTCTTCCCTAACTAAGGCTACTCTAACTTGCACTCAAAAAAAAAAAATAAAACAGGTAGGAACTTTGACTGTAAGCAAAATTATATAGTTCTGTTTACCTTTTTAAAATAAATCACTTCCTTCTTTTGCAAGTCAGCTGTACAGTATTAAGCTGACACACTGAACTGTTAAAGCTTGTGTAACCAATACTTTAAATTGCACAGCTACCAACCAGATCTGTCACAAATGTGCTACACAGGTCAGGCCCTCTGCTACCACAATGCCAGCCTCAGAGCGAAGTAGTGTGAACAGCTAACAGACAGGGTAACCCTCCTGTCTGCCTTGGGTCCGAATCACCTTTAGCCTCGAGTTCTGGAGGGATTCAAACTGTGAACCTTATGCTAGCATACCCAATGTACAGGCTCAGATACGTACCCTCTTCAGGACTCCAGTACAATCTTTCACTAGGGGCACCTAACCAGGTATCCAAAATAAACCCTTTCTTAACTCTATAAGAGACGTAGGTAGTTCTTACCTTTTTAAGCAAGCTCAGTAACACAATAAAGCTTTTCAAACAGCTGTCAGACTTAACCACCTATACATCACATGCAAAAAGAGCTGAAAAACACCCATGCAGTATTTCAATGAAAATGGTTGTTTACTAAAAGATAATAAAAACATGTAAAATTAAACACAGAACAATATATCATACAGCTTACAATCTTATAAAACAAAAATGAAGTTTCATAAAAACACTCCTACCACAAAAACTTAACTGTTTTCTAACTATTACCTTTCTAAGTGCTCTCCCAGTCAGAGTCTATTTCATATGTATTCATTCCATACTATGTTTCATTTTTAACTCTATCTGTCCCCACCCCCTTTGATGAGGTCAGCTAGAACCTCTCCAATTTTAATATTCTTACATCAGTGTCTCTGAGGAAGTGATTCAAAGGGTTCACCACTCTAACAGACAAAAAAGTGCTTTCCATTATTATTTTTAAATCTAGCTGGCATCAGTTTTAGGGGGCGGCCTCTTGTGTTTACGCTTATGTTATAATTTTTTGTTTTGTACAACTCACTATTAACAATCAAGTGAGAAGTACACTGGAATTGCTTATCTAGATTACAGCAGTCCTTACCACAGGTTCGGACTCGGTCCTGTATATTTCACCTGTATACTAATAAAACATCGAAAAAATTACAGTGAAGACCATTACAGTGACAAATGCAAGATCGTTGCTGTAATGGTCCCGATGTACACTGGTGCCAGTTTTGCTGGTGTTTCGCCCCCTTTCAAATCAACTCCGCCTTGGAGGGTGTGGGTGGCACAGCCCCCCCCCAACAACAACAACAAAAAAAAACAGTGATTTTCCGACGGACAAAACTTCGACAGTCGAAGCTTCGCCTGTCATTGTAGGGAATTTTGACAACAAAGTTGTCGAAGCAACTTGGTGGAACCTAGGTTCGCCAGGTTGTTAGTTTACAACGTGGGACTGAGATGAGCTCAACAGCAAGCACAAAAGAAAAAAGCAAAACTAACTGCAGTCACTTCCTTGTCAGTCCAATTCCTGTAATAACAGGGCCAGAAAGCCCCAATGACTGGCAAGGGTGTAGGCTGGAATATTACTGTACGCAATGACTTGTGTTCAGTTTTATAAGGAATCTAAGGCATTGCCCAAACCAGGTGCTTTTTCCAACCATCAGACTGAAGGACAGTATACTGTTTTTGCTGTTAATTGCCAAGGGAAGGCACTGATAACACATTTTTTAAGATTAGATGAAACATTGCTCGTTAATTTTGCAATCAGTACAGAAACGTGTGAAAACAATCATTTGATACCAATCTTTTTTTTTTTTTCAATTAAATCTTGAGCCCAGTTCCTACTGGACTCAATGATAAATGATCACACAGTTTTTTTTTTTTTTTTTTTTTTGGGGGGGGGGAGATAGAGTGCACAAAACTAAAAGTTCAGGCTACACTTCCTGATGAGTGGGAATTGGATTGAAATCCCATGCCCATGGTAAACCACACACTCACCTACAGCTCCTGCAGTTCAGTGCACAGGGTCTGGGATTACCGCTCTGTAACCCTTCGCCCTCATGTTGCCTTACTTCTTAATTTGGAGAATAAGAGAAATGTTTAATCACTCCACTTCTCTCAGAACACATCAGTGAATACACAACCAGTGCACTCACCTGAACACACAATAACAATGTACTGAATTGAATTGTAGACTGGTTTAACTCAGTTGGGCGTGAAACGGGTTTTTATGTAAACAATAAGACATGACTGGGTGTGGGGTGTTGGTTGATACCCATGTGCCCAGGGGCATAATGAGGCATGATGCCACAGGCAGAGAGCCTTACAGCCCTTGGAAGGGTGGGTATACATCAATATTGCACACCCTGATGGGTCTTATTGTGCTTAGAAATTGGGTTGGAAACATTTTTAAAAAATCTCTGAAAGATAGAAAAGACAAAAATATAATAAAATATTACTCAGAAAATGTCAAATAGTCCCTCTATAGATATTTCTTTTCTGTCAGTCATCTATCACTTCCTGCTCCAAGCTATACTCTGGGGTCAAAGATCCATAGTAGATCAACACCCCGACAACGAAACCCGAAAAAATGATCATTACAATGACAGTCGCTTTAATGGTCTGGGTTTCACCTACACAGTTTCTCCCGGTGTTCTCCCCCCACCCCCCCGAAACAACTCAGACCTGGAGTTGATTATATTTAAGTGCAGTGGTGTGGGGGCAGAGTTCTCTGCATGGAGGGTGCAAGGGGCACAACCTCCCCGCAAAAAACACTTGAAACATTGATGGCCCTATGCCAAGTGTCAGGATTGTGCCATCACTGTGAGGGATGTCGGCGGAATGTCTGTCGACATTCTGTGATGTTTCCCTCTGGGGTCCCCCTACATACCCACTCTTATGCAACGACCAGAGCACTCAAGGTATGTGGTTTGTAATACTGTGCATTATGACACATGACTGAAAGCACATGCAATTGATGACAATTAAATCTCTAAAAATTGAGGGGGTCCCCAAAGTAAGGCTCGGAGTAGGGCTCCTACATCCTTTAATCTGGCCCTGCACCCCCAAGTCTCTCAACTCGCTCACCAGTCTCTTATTTGGAACTGTGTCAAAAGCCTTGCTGAAACCCAAATAGCCCACTTTTCACCACTCCTTCTTGCTCCAGCTCCCTGGTCATCCAGTCAAAGACATCTATCAGGTTTGTTTGGCAGGACCTGCCCTCTGTGAACCCTTGCTGCCTTGGGTCCTGTAATCCACTGGATACAAGATATTCCACAATCCTTTCCTTTAGTGTTTCCATTAACTTATCCACCACCGATGTTAGGCTGATATGCCTATAATTACCTACCTCTTCTTTGCAACCACTTTCGTGAATTGGGACTACATCTGCCCTTCTCCAGTCCTGTGGGACCACACCGGTAAGGTTACCACCTACTCGGTTTTTGACCGAATGATTCAGTTTTCTAGGTCCAGAATCGGTCCTCCTGTTTTCACCATTGCAAATTCAGTTTTTTATGGTGGGTCAAGCAGCACCTGTGAGATTCCCCACTAACTGTTTCATTTTCTTCTCATCTGACTGTAAGCCAGTGTCTGACATTTCAGTGTGCTTGCTTGCTTGCAGTGCATGCTAATCAGGAAGTGCCTTCAAGTGCAGGGCACTTAAAGAGCCAAATGTGTCCCTGTCTGCTCAGTTGTCACCTCTAACTTCACACCAGCAAACTGGAAGATTATTCATGGGAAGGGTAAACAATACCACCTTAATTAACACCTTCATTTTTCTGAAACCCTTAGACATTCAGACAGGCACCACATTAGGGTAGCCTCTTGTCCAGTGTGGACTGTACAATGTGTTTCTGAAACGTTACCTGCTAATCCAGTTTTATTCAGAGGTAGTACTTTTTCAGTCATTTTAACTGCTCACATACTTGTAAAACAGATTCTGTTAAATCCTTCACCATTTTACTTGCATGTTCATATTACAAACAAATTCTGATGTCATGTAAACCTTTGTTTGTATACCAGTAAATCTGAGAGGTGTAAAGTAGGGCTATTAAGACCATTAGCAGCAAATCAACCTAATCCTTTCTAGGCTGCATGGTGGCTCCGTCCACACACTGCACCACTCAGACCCCATAATGGATAGAAACCGTTACAACCGGGGAGCGGTGCAGTGTGTCCACACTGCTGCGGTGTCCATTACGGGACCGGCACCACCGGTCCACACTTCAGGAGCCGGGCGACCGTTACCGTGACACCCGATCCCACATTGCAGCTCACGCTGTGCTAGGGGACCGGTACCACGCGTCCACACTATGCCTGGTAACGTTACGGAGGCATAACTCATATGTGGTTTCAACAACGGTTACGAAAATGCCTACTGTAACGTTACAGGAGTAAATGCAAACCGTTGCGGTAACGGTTTGGGCACTCTGTAACGTTACAGAGGGATAGTGTGGACAGTGCCTGTGAGTATGGTCTTTGACTGCTGTGATAAGGAATACTTTTATACCTTTAAATGCTCATCATTTTTTCTTTTGGGGTCTGTCCTATATTTTAATATTTGTTACCCCATTTGTTGTTAAATTAATAATCTAATATTTTATTTCATTTCTAGCAGTACTACACCTCTCTCTCCTCAGTAGTTATTGCTGTCAATTTTCATACTACCTGGATATTCCAGGAAGACCATTCCAGACATCTCAGATAAACAGCACAGAATAGTGTGACTAATGTCATGCTAAGCCACAGAAATGAGAAAAGGAAGAGAGAGAGAGCAGTAGCTGGTGAGGAGAAAGGAACACAATCTAGATTTGATGGCACTGCAAATTTAGGTAATTTATCAAACATTATTATTTTTTTTTACCAGAAGAGACACACTAAGCTGAAGCTTGTTTACAAGTGCAACCTGGGAGCACAAGGGAGTGAAATGATTTGTGCAGGGTCACACAGTATGCAAGTCTGGGCTGTGGGATTCAAACCCTGGTCTCCAGAATTGCAGCTCAGAGCCTTAAACCACTGCGCTATACTTGCTCCACGCTACATATCACATATCATGCTATCTGGTATGTATGACTGATATGGAAATAAAATAGGGTATTTAACAGCATAGAATAGTTCCTACCACTTTTAAAAACGTCTGTGACATTACAAATAGCTTTAGAGGAGGAGCAATGGGAAGGACAGTAGCACATCTTAAAATGGCAGATGATACTTGTAATTACAGCTCATCCACTATTACTGGTGTAGTTTATTTATTTATTGAAAGAGTTTTACTAGAAAAGGCCACCTGTTCCAAAACAGCGGGTTGTCAGAGGTGTCCTTGTAGTCCCTCGATGTGTCAGCTAAGCTGTGTACACAGGATGGAAAGTCCCCCGGACCCCATCTCTAACCCCACCAAATGTTAACACACACTGAAATTTAAAATATTTAAATCGAAATCAAACAAACCAAAAATAATAATCATGATGTAATTTAAAGAAGTTGTATACAATGCAATATCAGCAGCAATTCTGAATAAATCAAGCGAATCAGAGTCCAAGCGATGTCCTCATAAGTCATAAAAGGGGTGGACTTAGGGGTGGGGTTTGGGGGTGTGGTTTAGTATTTGGTTTTCATCTCATCCAAAGGTGGTAACCCTACACACCGGTCTCCAGTGATCTGTTAAAGAGGTCTGTAAGAAATGCAGCTAGTACCTCCCTGAGCTCCCTCAGCACCCTTGGATGTACCCCTTCTGGCCCCATAGCTGTGTCCACCTTCAGGTTAGTGACTGCATTCCAGGCTCTCTCCACAGAAAACAGACTAATGTCCATTTCCCTCCTATCAAAGCTCCTATCGCCTTTTCGTGGACCCTCCTCTTCTTGTCCCGTTTTGTTACCCCCTGAGCTATTCTTTCCTCAGTTTGCACCTTTCTTCTCTTTATAGCTTCGCTTGCCTCTCTCTGTTTTCCTTTATACACCCCCATATCTTCCTCTCCCTGGTTTTCCTTATGCCTTCAGAATGCTGCTCTTTTAGCCTTTATCTTTTCTGCTACCTCTTCGAGAACTATAGCGATCTCTTTACTTTTGTTCACTTGCTCGAGACAGAGGTTTATTGCATTCACTATGCCGTCTTTTAGCTGTGATTATAAATAGTAAGATTGTTATTCCATAGAAGCATTTAATTTATGAGTATTGACTGTGGATTGATTTGAGCGAATACTTTTTTTAAATATTTTGCTGGATCCCACTATTATGGGGTTATCCTGGATAGGTTCAGGGATAGGAACAAAGTTGAAGTAATTTAGTTGATGTGGGGAAACAAGTTGTGATTCTACTTGGAACCACAATGGGGTTCTGTGTGATTGTGGAAGTTGGATATGTTGCAAGGGTCTGTTTGACCTGAAATGCCCAGTAATATTTTCTCCACCATGGTAGGCGAATCTCCAGCTTCTGGGGGAGGGTGCTCTGAGTGTGCTAATACATAGGCATGGTGATTTAGTCCTCTGTACAAGTTTTTAACAATGGTTTCTACTTTCTGGAAGTATTTTTATGTTGATTACACGCATGCGCAAGAAACATATTGCGGCAGCTTTCTCCAGAAGCAGGTTCTGGAGGTGCGGCACTGTTGTGGCCAATGCCCCCACAACCTTTAAAGCCTTGGCCTGCTTCTCCCAATGCTGTGGCACACTGCTGCTGACACTAGTTCAGCCAGCGTGCCACCAACTTGTAAAATTTTAGCCACTGCAATCAGGGGCTGCCTCGTCATTTCAGCACCAGTCATTCGCTGCAATGAGGCAGCGACCCATCATTGCAGGGCGGAACCTTGAAATACTGATATTGTTTGTGAACATGGCAGCGGCTTGCCGCCGTGTTCACAAACAATATTAACCCCCCCCACCGAGGGGGTGCCCAATCCCCCTCGGCAGCATGTGCCCCTCACCGTGTTTGTTTGCCGATGGGGGCCCCAATCCCTGTTGGCTTCAGTGCCCCAAGGTTTATGTTGCCGATAGGGGAGCCCACTCCCAATCGGCATTATGTAACTCCCCCTGCTTTTGTTGTGTGTCAATGGGGGTGCCCAATCCCCCATCAGCTACAGTTGCCCCCCCCCAAAAAAAGACTCAGTTGGCATGCTGGGAGCCCACCCCAGCATGCCACATGCCCTGTAAAATCAAAAACGGTCCCGCAATGTCTTTTTTTTAACCTGTAAAAAGGAACGGTCCCTCAGGCTCTCCCTGCCCCTCCCACAACCTGCGCCACCCACTGAGCATCCTGCCTCCCACACCCCCTCAACCCATACTTACCTCCATAGTCCGGCGTGATGATCTTCAGTGGACCGGGAACATGTCTGCACTCTTCAAAGCCGACCGCGAACTGAGGAAATGCCGGTAAGCTGTATAATGGAATAAATAGTTTTTTTTCAATTTTGATGCATATCTCAGGCATTTTTTGGAATTGTGGCACCAAATTTTCAACATGGGGTTTTTGAGACCCCCCTCATGAATTCTGGCACTGTCATGGTGTTATTCAGCCCGGAAAGGTAATTTTGCAGTCACAGCGCGAAATCCCCTTTTAGGACTGATTAACAAAATGACAGTGCCAGTGTTCATGAGGTGGGCTGTCAAAAAGCCTATACTGCAAATTTGGTGGGAAAAATCCAAAAAATGACTGTTTTATGAGTGTGTGTGCGCAGTTTCCATGCATGCTCGTAACTTTGCGAATTTGCAATATTTTAATGCCAGATTTTCAACACTGGCATTTTTTCAGACCTCCTTGTGAACAGTGTAACTGTCATTTTCCACATCCTGGCTGAAATGTGTTTTCACACTTCCGGCAATGAATAGCACGGTCGCTGTGGGAAATCAGTGTTCAGGACAGATTAAGAAAATTACAGTGGCACTGTTCATAAGCAGAGGTCCTAAAATGCCTATGTTGAAAATTTGGTGACGATACTCCATAAAATGACAGTGTTACGAGCGTGTGTTGCGCAGTTTGCACACACGCTCGTGACTTCACGAATTAATAATATTTTCACTCCAGATTTTCAACATTGCCATTCTTCTGCACCTCCTTATGAACAGTACAGTTGTCATTTTTCACATCCTGGTTGAAATGTGTTTTCGCAGTTCTGGCGCAGAATAGCGTGGTCGCTGTGGGAAATCTGTGTTCGGGACATATTATGAAAATGACAGTGACACTGTTCATTAGCAGAGGTCCTAAAATGCCTATGTTGAAAATTTAGTGATGAAAGTCCATAAAATGAGTGTGTTGTGAATGTGCATTGCGCAGTTTCCACGCATGCTCGTACCTTCGCAACTTTGCAATATTTTCACTCCAGATTTTCAGCATTGCCATTTTGTCACACCTCCTTATGAACAGTGCAGCTGTCATTTTTCACATCCTGGCCAAAATGTGTTTTCGCTCTTCCGGCGCACAATAGCGCGGTCACTGTGGGAAATCAGTGTTTGGGACATATTAAGAAAATCACACTGACACTGTTCATGAGCAGAGGTCCTAAAATGCCTATGTTGAAACTTTTGTGATGAAACTCCATAAAATGACTGTGTTACGAGCATGTGTTGGGCAGGTTCCACGCACCCTTGCAAGTTTGCAAATTAGTAATATTTTCACGCCAGATTTTCAACACTGGCATTTGTTCACACCTCCTTATGAACAGTACAGCTGTCATTTTTCACATCCTGGCTGAAATGTGTTTCGGCGCTTCCGGCGCAGAATACCGCAGTCGCTGTCGGAAATTAGTGTTTGGGACAGATTAGGATCAAGTGACTGGGGGGAGGAGTGACCGAGCTCAACTGAGCTCTGTCGGGACTGCTGCAGATTTCTTTGTGGGCAGGAAAAGGTGACAACGCAGGCAGGAGCCCGGTACAAAAGGGCAGTCTGCAGCACTGGGAGAAACAGAATGAGCAAGTGAGAGAGCGGGAGTGAGCAAGCTCAACGGAGGTCTATCGTGACTGCTGCGGATTTCTTTGTGGGCAGGAAAAGGCAGCAATGCAGGCAGAAGCCCAGTACAAAAGGCCAGCCTGCAGCCCTGGCAGAAAAGGAATGAGTGAGTGAGCGAGAGGGAGTGAGCGACCTCAATGGAGCTGTGTCGGGACTGCTGCACATGTCTTTGTGGGCAGACAAAGCCAGCAATGCAGGCAGGAACCCAGTACAAAAGGGCAGCCTGCAGCAGTGGGAGACACAGAATGAGTGAGTGAGGGAGGGGGAGGGAGTGAGTGAGCTCAATGGAGCTCTGTTGGGACTGCTGCAGATTTCTTTGTGGGCAGAAAAAGGCAGCAATGCACGCAGGGGCCCAGTACAAAAGGGCAGCCTACAGCGGCGGGAGAAACAGAACAAATGAGTGAGAGAGGGGGTGTGAGTGAACGAGCTCCACGGAGCTCTACTGTGACTGCTGCAGATTTATTTGTGGCCAGAAGAAGGCAGCAACGCAGGCAGGAGCCCAGTACAAAAGAGCAGCCTGCAGCGCTGACAGAAACGGAACGAGTGAGTGAGAGAGGGAGAGTGAGCGAGCTCAATGGAGCTCTGTCGGGACTGCTGCAGATTTCTTTGTTCACAGAAAAAGGTGCCAACAGAGGCAGGAGACCACTACAAAAAGGCAGCCTGCAGCGCCAAGAGAAACAGAATGAGCGAGTGAGGCAGGTGGAGTGAGTGACCTCAAAAGAGCTCTGTCAGGACAGCTGTGGATTTCTTTGTGGGCAGAAAAAGGTGCCAACACAGGCAGAAGCCCAGTACGAAAGGGCAGCCTACAGCGCCGGGAGAAACACAATGAGCGAGTAAGAGAAAGGGAGTGAGCAAGCTCAACGGAGCTCTATCATGAATGCTGTGGATTTCTCTGTGAGCAGAAAAAGGCGGCAATGCAGGCAGTAGCCCACTACAAAAGGCCAGCCTGTAGCGCCGGCAGAAACGGAACGAGCGAGTGAGAGAGGGGGAGTGAGCTACCTCAACGGACCTGTGTCAGGACTGCTGCAGATTTCTTTGTGGGCAGAAAAGCCACTAACAGGGCAGGAGTCAGGTACAAAGGGCAGCCTGCAGTGCCAGCAGAAACAGAATGAGCCAGTGAGAGAGGGGAGGACCCACCTCAACAGAGCTCTGTTGGGACAGCTGCAGATTTCTTTGTGGGCAGCAAAACGTGCCAACACATGCAGAAGCCCAGTACAAAAGAGCAGCCTGCAGCACCAGGAGAAACAGAATGAGTGAGTGAGACAGGCAGAGAGAGCGACCTCAACGGAGCTCTATCGTGACTGCTGCGGATTGCTTTGCGGGCAGAAAAAGTGCGCAGGTAGAGCCCAGTGCATAGAGCGCCAGCCTGCAGCGCCGCAGAAACGGAACAAGCAGAGAGGGGGAGTGAGCTAGCTCAACGGACCTGTGTCAGGACTGCTGCAGATTTCTTTGTGGGCAGAAAAGGCTGCCAACAGAGGCAGGAGCCCAGTACAAAATGGCAGCCTGCAGCACCAGCACAAACAGAATGAGCGAGTGAGAAAGGGGGAGTGACCCACCTCAACAGAGCTCTGTCGGGACAGCTGCAGATTTCTTTGTGGAAAGAAAAACAAGCCAATGCAGGCAGGAGCCCAGTACAAAAGAGCAGCCTGCAACACTTGGTGAAACAGAACGAGCGAGTGACACAGGGGCAGTGAGCGAGTTTAACAGACCAACGCAATCAACATTCGGCATTGACAAATGCTTATTTTATTTATGGGTATAGAAATATTTTGGAAGAGATAAAATATATGGGGTACCATAATCATTTTCAGTGAATTAATTTTTCCAAAGAGGAATGGGTTGAGCTTGTCCCATCTTTCTAAGTCAGCCTTCAGTTCTTTTAAAAGAGGGGAGAAACTATGTTCTGGTAAGTGTGTACGGCGTTGCTTTGAATGATTCAAATATACTGCATTTCATTTTTAAAAATATCTTTTTGAAATGTATTTTCTGGCTTGTTTTTAAGATTCTTGGGGACGTATAAAGACATTATTTGAGTTTTGTCCCAGTTAATCATCAGGCATGAGATGGCTCTATAATCATGGTGGCATTTTTTATGGGTAGCATAAGAGTCCGAGGGTCTAGTTAAAGTCAATGATAAATCTTCTGCACAAGGAAAAACAGTTTGTTCCAGTTTATTAATTTTATTACCATGAATTTTGGGTGATGTGCTAACTGCTTGAATTAGGGGCTTAGGTATGGAGGGAGAAGACATTCTTGCTTGTGCCTTCATGGGGTTTGAAAAAATGGGCAACAGATACATTAGTGATGATAGCCGCAGAGGAGTTTATATATAGCAGAGAGAAGCCCATTTACTGAAAGAGTCACTAAAGCCAGAACTACTCAGAGCTGCATGCATGTAATCCCATTCTAGGGAGTCAAAGGCTTACCTTATGTCAAGTGATATTGCCGTGGCTGGAATTATTTTTTTGTTAGAGTAGCAGACTGTATTCAGTAACAGTGTCACATTATCTGCTCTTACCTTTCCTTTCAGGAATCCCACTTGTTCTTTCCCCAAGTATAACTTAAAATGCAGATTGGAGTCTGTTTGATAACATTTTTGTTAGTGTTTTGGAATCTTGGTTTAAGAGTGAAATAGGCTTCCAGGGGCTTATTCACAAAGGTGCAGAGTGGGTTACGCACAATGCAACTCTGGCGTGTAGCCCACTCCGCACCTGCTCGGCCCCTGCACATATGCACAAAGCACATACGACCCCCCTATGCACCTGATCCCCTGGCCAATTTCACAGCTCTGTGCTGGGGCGGGCCGGGGGGCAGGGGCCGTGCCAGCACTCCACGCGATTCACGAAACCACGGAGTGCTGTGCGCAGCAGCCGGTAGCTATGTGATCTTGTGGGAGATGTAACCCAGAGTAGCTAGTTATGTGCCCCCAGGAAGACAGCTGTCAGCCATAGCAGTGGCAGCAGAGGGCAACATCCCCCCACTATGGAGGCCCCAGCCATCAGGGCACACTGGGAGGCCTGCGGTGGACAACCAGGGTAGCCCCCCACACTCTGCGGTTGGTGCACTGCATGCCGGCTGCCACCATGGTGCCCCACTGACGCAAGTGATACACTGTGGGACCCGGGTTGGCAGCTGATTGGCTGCCTGCCTGGGTCCGTTGCACCTCACCTGACTGCCCCAGTGAACCTGTGTGCCATGGGGATGGGGTTGCATACAGGATCCGTGTGGTGGCTGGTGTTCATGAATGCAGCCTCGGCGTGGCTCTCCCAATGGTGCGGAGCTGCATGCCCAGATATGTGCCTTTGGTGTAGACGTTCGAGAACAGGCCTTATAGATAGAGCAGTCAAGCTGATCTTTCCCCTTCTTTGAAATGTAGGCCTCTGACATTGATTGTGGGATAAATTGCAATTTCCAGGATTCTTCAGCCATTCTAAGAAGCAGAGGTATTACTTGGGGAGTACAACAAGTTGTGTACATCCCTAGGGATTCCATCTGGAGCAGGAGATTAACCACTAGGCAGGTTATTTATAACTGTGCTAACTTCCTCAGGTTACATAGGTTATTTATACTGGCAGATTCCTGTTCTGATAGGTGAGGCAAGTTAAGTTTAGCAAGGAATTAATTGATTTCAGACTTTGGTGCCTTTACTTTATTTTGATAAACTTTAGTGAAGTGATTGATAAATATTCTGATAATTAGTTTACTTAAAATAGCTAATTTACCATGCTTGCCTTTAACTCCATGTATTAAATTATTATTTTTTATTTTTTTTAATTGAGAAGCTAGGAGTTTCCAGCTTTCTCACCTGCCCATAATAGGACTGTTTTGTGCGATATAGAGCATATGAAAAAATTACTCACCTTAGTAATGTTGTTTCTTCTAATGGAGTCTTGCTATATTATGACAATTGCAGTTTGTCCCACCATTAGAACTGCCCCGGAGGTGAAAGAGTTAACTACCATTCCAGGAATGGAGTTTAGAGCTCGAGCTCGGTTAGAGAAGCTCTGTCTGGATGATTTCAAACTGAAACTGTCAGATCTTTACGAGCAAAACTCACTAAGGTTCTGTGTGGAAGCTGTAACTACACTAGCCAACTGGCTACCTAAATAATATTACATATTCCTGGTCCCAACACAAGGACTCAAGTCAGGGACCAGAAAATAAAATAAAAGTAGAATAAAACACCACACCCTAACACCCCAAAGGTGAAAAAACATCTAATGGGCATAACCGTGCTCACTACTGGACTGCCCACCCCATACCCAAGTAGAAGTTCTGAGAGGGCAGGTTGGGGTCATAATATAGCAAGACTCCATTAGAAGAAACAACATTACTAAGGTGAGTAATTTTTCTTCAAACAACATGAAGTCTTGCTATATTATGACAATTGCAGAATACACAGCAGTACCTCCATGGAGGAGGGACAGAACCTACTGGGAATAGGCTCTGAAGCACGGCTGTGTTAAATCTAGCATCCTCCTGGCCTGGATATCCAAGGAGTAATGCTTGGTGAAAGTGTGTACCATTTTCCAGGTAGCTGCTTGACATATCTCTAAGATAGGGATGTCCCTGGCAGCAGCTATAGATGCAGCTGTACCTCTGGTAGAGTGAGCCTCAGGCCTGAAGGGGGAACCTTTCCCAGTTTTTATAACAAAATTGGATACAAAGAGACAATCCACCTGGCAATGGATCTCTTAGTGGCAGGTTTACTTTTCCAACCTCACCAAAAGTGAGAAAAGTTGGAGGATGAACCTATGACCTTGGTACGCTCTATATAGTAACTAAGGGCCCTCTGAACATCTAAGCTGTGCAGCCTCCTCTCACCAGAGGAGGAATGGTCAGTAAAGAACACTTGAAGGGAGATAGATTGGTTAAGATGGAAATCTGAAACCACCTTAGGCAAAAACTTCCTGCTAGTCCTAAGGACTACTTTATCCCTGTGAAAGGAAATAAAGTCAGTCTCCACTGACAAGGCTTGTAACTCGCTATGCGCCTGGCAGAAGTGATGGCTACTAGAAAAACAGTTTTTCAAGTCAAATACTTGAGCTCTGCGGAAGACAGAGGTTCAAAGGGAGGTTGCATCAACTGAGCAATGCAAACATTAAGATCCCAGGCAGGGGCCGGATCCCTGAAAGGTGGATTAGTATGAAGTAATCCCTTGAAAAACTTGGAGAAAACAGGGTGAGAGGAAAGAGAAGAGAGCTTTCCTGCTGAAATAAAAGCAGAGACAGCTGCCAAATGAACTTTCAGGGTAGCTGGTCTCAGGCCCAAAGAATTAAGATGGACCATATAGTCCAAAACAATGTGCAAATCAGCAGATTCCGGGGAAATATGCTTACCCGAGCACCAGATGGAAAACCTTTTCCATTTAGAATTATAAGAGGCCCTAGTGGAAGGTTTCCTAGAAGCCTTCAGGATGTCGAGAACACCTTGAGAAAGGTGTAGGTCAGCAAACTCTAACTCCTCAAGAGCCAGGCCTTGAGGTTGAGGGAGTTGAGATTCGGATACCAAACCCTCCCCTGGGCACAAGATAACAGATTGTGCCTCCTGGGGAGGCACAGTGGATGGACTGCTAAGGACAGAAGGAGTGGGTACCAGGGCTGCCTGGCCCAATCTGGAGCAATCAGAATCATCCTGCAAGGCTGGGATCTGATTTTGACTAGCACCTTGAATAGGAGAGGGAAGGGGGGGGAGCATATAGAAACTTCCCTTCCCAATCCAGGAGAAAGGCATCCAGAGGGACTGAGCCCATCACTGGGGGCCTGCAACAAAACAGTGGAAGTTGGTGATTGTCTGGGGCTGCAAAGAGGTCTATCTGAGGGGTGCCCCATCTGGCAAAAACTATCCCCAGTACTTGGGGATCCAGTGACCATTCGTTATGGCCCTGGGAAATCCTGCTGAAAGCATCTGCCAGGACATTGTCCTTTCCTGGGAGGTGAACTGCTATGAGGGAAGTGTTCAGGGAATAAGCCAGAGACCACAACTTCATTGCTTTGGTGCACAAGGCGGAAAACCGAGTGCCCCCTTGTTTGTTGATGTACCACATTGTGGTGGTGTTGTCTGTTCTGACTTGTACCACTTTGTTCTGAACAGATGCAGAAAACACTTGAAGTACTAGAAGGACAGCTCTGAGTTCCAGCAAATTGATGTGGAGCAGAGATTCCTGAGGGGACCACACTCCCTGAGTGGAGAGGTCGCCCATGTGAGCTCCCCATCCCAGAAGGGAAGCATCCGTAGTGAGGGTCAAGGAATGAGATAGAGGGATGAAGGGAACCCCCAGTCTTAAATTGCTCTGATCCTGCCACCACTGAAGGGCCTGGATCAGGGTTCGAGTCACTGGGATCAACTTGGAAAGGGGATCTTTTCTCTGAGACCAAAAGGCTCTCAAGTGAAACTGAATGTCCCTCATCTGAAATCTTGCTCCTTGCACTACAGTTGTGGAAGCAGCCATGTGCCCTAGGAGCTGTAAGAAGTGCCTTGCTGGTCGAGAGACCTGCAGAATGAAGAAGGAGGCCAGAGCCACCAGGTTCCTTACCCTCTCTAAGGGTAGGAAGGCTCTGGCCTGCTTTGTGTCCAATTCTGCACCTATGAAGGTGAGTACCTGAACAGGTTCCAGCACTGACTTTGGAAGATTGAGCAGGAAGCCCAGAGAGGTGAGCAGCTGCTGGGTAACTTGCAGGTGTGATTTGACCTGTTCTGGAGACTGGCCTACAATGAGCCAGTCGTCTAGATAGGGAAAGACAGCAATCCCTTGCTTTCTTAAATGAGCAACTGCTACTGCCAGACATTTTGTGAATACCCTTGGGGCAGAAGTGAGGCCGAAGGGCATTGCTCTGAACTGGTAATGACCTGAGGGCAGTTCGAATCTGAGGTACTTTCTGATAAGAACATGGAAGTAGGCATCCTTGAGGTCCAGGGAAGCTAGCCAGTCCCCCGGCCTTAGAGAAGGTAAAATCATTGCCAGAGTCACCATTTTGAACTTTGGTTTCAAAAGGTGCTTGTTCAGATATCTTAGGCCTAAAATGGGCCGCCATTCTCCTGTCTTTTTTGGGGTAAAGAAGTACCTGAAGTACAGACCCTTGCCCTGGTGTTAGGGGGAACCCCTTTCTACAGCTCTGAGAGCTAGGAGCGTTGAGACTTCTGTTTCTAAGGTAAAGGTCTCTAGAGGGTTTGCAGGTGGAAAAAAATCTGGCTCTCATCTTTGGAAATGTTTTGAAGCTGAGAACCAGACCCTGGCTTACTATTTCCAGGACCCATTTGTCTGATGTTATAGACTCCCAGTCCTGGACGAAGTAAGCCAGCCTGCCCCCTACAGGTAGTGGAGAACCGGCCCTGGGCACCCCATCAGGGTGCCTGTTTGGCAGGTGCTTTAGGCTGAGGGGTGGGAGCAGACCTACTTGCACCCCATCTGCCTCTGCCTCTGAAGAACCCCCTCTGAGCATAAGCAGAAGAAGCCTTGGTTTGGTAAAAAGGCCTGAGAAAAGGCCTACCTCTACCCCTGGGGGTCTGCTTCTGAGGAGTGGCTTGCCACTCCTTGGCTTGTGCACTCCTATAAGTTGTTCTGTATTCATCCATTTTCTTCATGTAATTCTCTGTCTGCTCCCCAAACAGAGAATTCCCCACCACAGGAAAATCCATAGCCTTAGTCTGGGTATCCTGTGACAAGTTAGTACACCTGAGCCAAGCTAACCTACAAAAGGCCACAGATGTAGCCATGACTTTAGAGGATACATCATTAGAATCCACAGCAGCATGCCTTGGAAGCCTCAATACCATAAGTAGCCACCTGCTCCAGCTCCTTGGCA
Organism: Neoceratodus forsteri; assembly: GCA_016271365.2. Taxonomy (NCBI): domain Eukaryota; kingdom Metazoa; phylum Chordata; order Ceratodontiformes; family Ceratodontidae; genus Neoceratodus; species Neoceratodus forsteri. The sequence goes on along the minus strand of CM028131.1, from coordinate 1,543,430,510 downwards.
AGGTGGCCAGGGGCCTGTTTGGCCAAAGCCATGACAGTGTCCCATCTAGATTTTTGGTATCTTGCCACATAAGCCATGTAATTTGCTTGTCTGAGTCCCAAGGACGTTGCCATGTATTGTTTTTTTTTTTTTTTTAGCCATGGCCTCAATCTTCCTGGAGTCCTTGTCAGGAGGATGTGAAGCCAGGGGAATGTTAGCTTTATCACAGGCTGCAGCCTGAACTACCCCAACATGACTGCACTGCTGTGAAAGAAAGCCTGTATCAGGACCTGACAAAGTGTACCTCCTGTCCATCTTTTTGTCAACAGGAGGCACAGAGTTAGGGGCTTTTAGAATTGTTATTGTTTGCTTCCTAAAAGACTTATGTAAGAGGATAGATAATTTCCTAGACTCTGGGATATCCATCATTTCCACAAAATCAGGTTCCTCTTGCTCATCCACAGCTTCCTCTAATGCGAGCTGGAGGGTTTCAGCAACCTTTTTATAAAACAAAAAATGAGAAGGGGACTCAGAAAGCATAGGGGGAGATTCTAAAGGTCTGTCTGGGGAGATGTCCGGTTCAATGGGCACATCCAGACTCTCAAAGTCACATTCACACTGTTCATAATCCTCCTCCCCCTCCAATATCATATTCTTGAACTGGTGGAACCGGCCGAACCGACCTTTTACCAGATAGTGGTGGTTCGGACGGAACCGGAGAAAGTGACTGTACAATTTGTATAGCTTTTGCTATTTCTGCAGCAGTTGGAGAAGGAATTCTGGACTCCATACCTGCTGATTTTTAAGTTTTCTTTGCTGGAACTGGCTCCTCAGAGCCAGCTTTACGTTTGCCCGAGGAAGTCTCGCCCTGGTCAGAGGCACTTCCTCGTCGGTTGGCACCCTAACCGGGCTGGCCATCCGGTCAGCGGACTTTTGGCCTCGTTCCCTGAGCCTGCCACTCTCTTATCCAGGGTGGCTGCAGGGAAATTTTACAAATCTGGCAGTCTGAATTGAGGTGGTCAAACCCCAGACAATAAACACATGTAGTGTGTGGGTCAGCCTTGGCAAAGGCTTCCCCACAGACACTACAGTGTTGAAACCCAGTGGGCCCGGATTTTCTTTTGGGTTTCTCAGACATGATGCCAGCCTAACCAACAAACTTGCCCTTTTAACGGCAGTGCCAGGCAAGACACCCTTATCGGTTCCCAACCGTGTCACAGGCCGTGGAAAAACTGTAATGAAATCCGGTTTTTTTAGAACCGATAAGAACCGGGAACCGCACTCTAAAAGCTTTAAAATGCTTATACTTTAAAGTTTTAACCAAACCTGATCGGTTCGAACCGAACCGATAAACATTTACAAGTTCCACACAGAAATAAAAACCTGTCTGTTACTTACAATACCACAGACAGAGCTTGAATCAATCGGTTTGCGGTTAAAATAATAATACTCGCGGTTGAATTTAACCGAGAAAATACTGTTTAAACCGAGAAATGAAACGAGCAGTAGGAGAAATCTCCGGAGCGACTGTTCAGTGAGGCGGAGTAAAGAATCTGACAGTTTCAGTTTGAAATCATCCAGACAGAGCTTCTTTAACCGAGCTCACGCTCTAAACTCCAGTCCTGGAATGGTAGTTAACTCTTTCACCTCCGGGGCAGTTCTAATGGTGGGACAAACTACAATTGTCATAATATAGCAAGACTTCATGTTGTTTGAATCTGCTTTAAGGGAACTTGTTGGGTTTTGTTCCTATTTTAGCATAGTCATATGCCTCAACAGTTCAGTTCTGGTGCCTACATTTTGTTTATTGTTGGATGCAACTCTTTTAAGTTCTTTTTGCAAGTCTATTTGTTTCTTGTGGTTCTTTTTCTTTTAGCCATTGAATGACTTATTGATCTTCCTCTGAAGTAGGCTTCGAATGTTTTTCATAAACAGGAATGTGAGACCCTCCCATTGTTACTGATAAAGTCTGTTATCTCTGTAGTAATCCAGCTTTTAAATTTGTTGTTATTTATCAGGGATGTGCACACGGGTTGATGTGCTGCAATTTCGGCAGTGTAGACACTTACCGGAGCATTGTAGGAGCAGTACAGATCCTGTTTTTGATCCAGCACAGGAGTGGGTGCATTTATCAGAGTGAGCTGCTGTGTAAATCCACTACGACACTTGCTCCAATGAAAAGCCTCCACTTCCAAACTCCTCCACTGCTCCCATACAAGAGGTATGATAAGACCTTAAAGGATAAAGAACAAAAAAATCATTTGAAAAAAGGGTAAACTGGATAAATATGTTTTGTAGCCAACAGTTTCTTTGTTACATGCAAAAAAAAAAGATTTTAAAATCTAAATTTAACATATTAAACATTATGCTAAAACCCTGAAAATAACATGACTCGGGAGGCAGCAACAAAGTGGGCTGTATAGTGATGCAGTTCCAGTAGGCTTACTCGGAGCCAGTGTGGCTTTAACTCTGTGGTGCTTAATGGCATGAATGAGGGTACTGAGCACATCACCGGCACTTCACTACAGACGTCAGGGTGAATAACCCGGTCCCCAAAGAATGTACCGTCCATCTCCAATGCAACCTGCATCAGTGTGAGGGCGGGCTATGTAAAGGCTTAATTGAGCCTGTTGGAGAGATCAGAGCAGGAACGGAGTGGTGCAGACCTAAGAGAGCTGCAGTCATGTAAACACGGCCTTAGACCCATGCCCTTGAGTAGTTTAAGTAGGGATCTACAAGCTGGGGTGGGTCTGTAGCTCTTGTTGGTCTGCCATTGTTTCGAAAACAGGATCCAAGACTTACATAGAAACATAAAAACATAGAAATTGTTGGCAGATAAGGACCTCCAGCCCCATCCAGTCTGCCTGAAAGCCTTACACTAGTCTGTGGCCTCTGACCCTAACTGGTCAATGGCTTTTCACCCCACCTTCCCACCTCTAAGGCACCCTTCTGCCTGTCCCATGCATGTTTAAAACCCTCCACTGTGCTCTCCCCCACCACATCCTGTGGCAGTCTATTCCATGTGTCCACCACCCTCTCCATGAAGAAAAACTTCCTCACATTTCCCCTCCGCTTGCCACCTTCAATTTCAAATCATGGCTCCTTGTTCTTGTGTAGTGCTCCAAATTTTGGGGCACACCAGAAATGTTTAAATAAAGTAGAGGTGCCCCTTAGACCCCTGGACAGGTGGGCATCACAGGTGGCCTGAGGGGCAGTGTGTTAGGGACCCTGGCAGTGTTCTCAACCCCCCCTTGCCAGACGACAGCTGTATAAATAAAAAATAAAGTTTTTCCTGGCTTCCTGCTCTATTCTTCAGAATCCCCCCCCCCAAGCAGGCAGCATGAGTCCAGGCACCCATGCGCTGGGACTGCTGTCCTTTTCCAGCATGTTGTGCTGGTTGTTTTTTAAGAAGAAGGCAGTGACTTATGGCAGAAACTCAGGGTTCCAGAACTAGAACCCCGAGTTTCCTTTTTCCAAAAAGTATAGCTTTTTTCTGGGGCAATTGCTGGCTGGGGTGGAAGGTGTGAGGGCACCAGAAAGTGGTGAGGGACTGTTAGGGCTTACCAGTGTGTTGAATCCATCCCTGCACTCATCTGGGTGTCTCAGCTCTCGTCCCACCAACAGTTCTCCGTGCCACCTCCGGTTCTGTTGTCATCCAGTTGTAGTGCGGTAGTCACCAGAAGAAGAAAAGAAGAGGCTGGCGGGCATCCGTGGTGAGGGCTCTGTTCTGGCCCATTTTTTATTTTATTATTAATTCTAAAAGTTAAATCTGTCCCTTGTCAGCAGCATCTGAAAAAAAAAAACACATCCTCCAAAGCGAGAGAGAGAGAGAGAGAGAGCGCAGTCGGCTGTTGTGGAGCCCTGTGAGAACCCCAAGGTCCCAGTGTCACCTTCCCAGTGCCTGCAAGTCCCTCCCACTGCCTGAGAACCTCCCAGCCTCCTGATCCAGCATTCTTCCCCCCGGGTTGGGGCGGTGAGTAAGTGGCAGTACACAACTCAAGTGCTGACTGCCAGCAAATAAATAAAAGTTTTTTTTTTATTTTACTAAAGGTGCTAGGCATGAAGAGGAATGGCTGAGAGCCGTGGGACAGGCCAGAGGGCCTGATTTAAATAATTTAATATTCATTTGGGGTTGGCGATGCCCAGAGGTGGAGCAAAGGTGGGGCCAGAGCATAGAGGCCCATAGTAAGAGGGTTTAAATATTTATGGAGAGCGGATCAAAGATGGAGCGAGAAGGAGGTGATAGACAGGCCTTGCATAGGCCCAAGGAAAATAGTTTAAAGAGGTCATGCACTGTAGGAGCCTTAAAGGCGCGAAGGCTAGCCCCAGTGTTTAGAGAGGCAAGCAGAGAACCCTATAGATTTAAAAGGGCCCAGTAGTAAGCCCTTAGCTTAAAGGGGCAACCAGGCCCTATGTAGTTTGAATGGGAGTCTGATTCAGTTAGAAGGACCCCAAGGCAGTTGAGTCAACAGCCAGAAAGGGTCTCCGCTAAGGAATCGCCTCTAGTGAATTAACCAGATATCTGGTCATGTACTGTGGTCTGGACATTCATAGACTGTGATATTGACCATAACTGTTGAAACTGTGATACTGAGCCTGATTGTTCAAACTGTGACATTTATTTGAATCACTGCAAGTTTTCCAAACTGAATAATTGCCCTAGCAGGGCAGTTACATTGCATTGTGCCAGCATTTCGTGCTAAGTGTATTTTCTGAATCAGTCTTCAGCAGCCTTCGAAGGGCGTTCACCAAGTGTATTCCAGACCAGCCTGCAGCAGGACCCTTGAAGATCTGTGTCCTCGGCCGTACCCTTGTAACGTCACGTTTATTGTTTTCCTCTAACTGTACTAGTGTACAGCCTGGCACAGTGCAGATTCTGCCATCCATTTTCTTGTTGTGCCATCCTCAGTGTAGTGACGTCAAGATCTTCTGTTGCAGTTACCCAAGCCAATGTCCTGTTTATTGTTTTACATTTGTCCTTGGCTCGTCCGGCCTTGGTGCCCAGAACTCTATCATCCTCTTGATGTCTGAAGTCTTCCTCATCCTGGTTCTCAATTTCCATGGGGTCCTCCCACCATCTTCTGCATCTTCCGTACCCATCAGTCTACCAGCGGGCCGTGGCAGGGGTTCTTCTGTATCCTTGGGGCTGTGGCAGGGTGGTCTGCATCTGTTGTCTCATCCTGGCTGTCCTCCAGAGGACTGTGGCCAGATTTGTGCATTTGTTCTTCATTCTCAGTGGCCCACCAGTGGGATTTGAGCTGAAGAGTTCTTCAGTCAAGCCAGCTGGCAAGCCTGTTTGTTCCCCTTTTCAAGAATCTTCCTTTGTCTCATCTTCCTTCCTGCACAGATTGTCCATCATGTGAACAGAAACTCTGCCAGTTGTACACAAACTGCAAATTGTGTCATTTCAGAGTCTTACCATAGCTTATTGCAAAAGATCTGGGGCCCAATTCCAGAACAGTTATGCATGTTGCAAAGTGACTTGCGCCAAACAAAATGGCACAAGTAGGACTTTGCGCCATGCATTGCGACAATCGTTTTTCCAGAAGGCAGCTGTGACATGTCACAGGCTGCCTGCACTAAAGTTGGCCTATGCCACTGGTTACACCATAAACCCCCTGTGACATGGCACAAGGAGATTTATAGCAGCAGTTATGCCCGATTCCGAGAGGGTGGCTGTTGAAACAGGAAATTTGCTATTCCAAGACAACCCCCAGAGGACATTGGTCTAAGTAAGTGTACTCTACGTCCACCAGGGTACACCTCTGTGCCTGGTGCCCCAACAGCCACCCCCCACCTCACGGTCCCACATAGCCCTCCCACCCATCCCCCATTGGCAGGAAAGCCCTCTGCAGGTTGGAGGCACCTCCACCCCCATCCTGAGTGCCCCCAGGGCAGTTCCGTCCCCAGTCCTCAGGCTCTGATCCCAGTCCTCAACCTGGCGCTATTGGTATTCATGTCATGCCAATTAATCCCTGTAGTCAGTGGCCCTCCACTAAGCAGTACCAGTCCACCCCCCCACACACCTGTTACGAGTCAGCGACTGACACAACCCACCTCTCACCTCCATGGCCAGCTGCCGACTGAGCTCCATCCGAGCACATACTACCTTATACAGTACATGCTCAATAACTGATGGAGTGTGTACTGTCTACAGTAGTACGCACTCCGAGGGAGCTCAGTCGGCAGCTGGCCATGGAGGTGAGAGGTGGGTTGTGCCAGTCACCAACCTGTAATGGTGTGGGGGGTGGGGTGGATGGCACTACTGGGTGGTGGGCCATTGGACTACCAGGGATCGCGGGCACATGTCAGCAGCAGGCATGGGGGCTGTGTATGTGTGTGTGTGTGTGTGTGTGTGTTTTTGTGCCTGTATAGTCCTGTGAGGCAGGGCAATTGTTTCGGGGAGATGCGCCTTGGGGGGGTGTGCATTTGGGGTTATGGGGGATGGGACCTGCACCTTGTCAGAGGGCATTGCTGCAGCTTGTGGTACTCTGTTGTGGTGCGCCTTACCATTGGTGCACTGCCTGTGGTGCAGCAAGTCGCAGGACATAGCCACCGGGGACCCTGCCTGTTCTGGAATCTGGCACAGGGCCCCCGGCGTATCGGCATATGTCACAACTCGCAAGTGCTGGCGAGTTGCACCATATGTCTTGAAATCGGGCCCCTTGTGTCTGGAGTATTCCAAAGATAGCCCCAAGAGGGCAAAGGTATACTTCAGGGTTGTGATAGAGAGCTCACAGAGTGCTCATACAGTCTGTATAGTGTTGACATAGCCTGTTGAGCTATTTGTATAGTATTTAGAGCTTACAGTATGTTTAGAGTTTATGTTATAGTTACATGTGATTACTGCTTAGATAATTATAATGCTGTCCTTAATCTATGTGTAATCCCCCTACAAGTGAGGGTTCCCGAAAAGTCTTCCATGAGCTTGCCTAAATGCTCACTACCAGGCTGGTGTCCTGCGTTTAGCAGTTAATCGTTATTGCCAAAGAGTGCCTGTGTAGCCTCTATGTACTGTCATTTTAAGAGCTGCCTAGATTGCTGTAATAGTTAATCTGGGAGGGGGCAGGGTGTTGTCATGCTTGAATCCCTCCTGGGCTGCCAGGTAATCACTCCGTTTCTGCCATCGCTAATTGCACAGAGGGAGCCCTGTTAATAAATATAACTGTTTGCTGATCATTCATTAGAGTAGTAATAATAATGTAGTTTGTCTAACCTGCCTTCTTTGCAGCAAGGACTGTTTTGTTTATCCCCACCATTTTGGCCTGTAACTGCTGAATTGGACCAATCAGTCTGGTGGGACCTAAAATGGAGCCGGACTACAGGAACTGTCTGGAATCAAACTCTGTAGGAATTGTAGTTTTGGGCTTTTGGTGCCTTTTTGCACCTGAAGAGGGAGCCTTTATTGTGACTGACAGATAGATCAGCCAACCAAATCTTTTGGATCAAAGAGAAATCCCCAAGCTGCCTGCTGTTTCAGTCAGTTCTGAGATGGAAAGTGAAATGAGAACAGCTCAAGTGATTGGGGCAGTAGTTCTGTGTAGTTTTGCATGGGAGAACTGTGAAAGGGCTGAGTTTTGGCCTGCATGTCTGCCTTCTGCCCCTGAGAGGGAGAAAAGAGAATTATTTTGGACTAAATCCAAGTTTGTGAGAACGAAGTAAGCCACTGATTTTTTACCAGGTTCATACCTGAAGAAGACCAAAGATTTTGCTGAATGCGATCGGCCTGTCAGGATTTCCAGCTGCTTTTGAATCCCTGGTTTGTGCAGAGACTTTGCGATCGTGACCAGAGAGCAGTTTGCCTAGTACAGTAGAATTTCCTTACATGCAAATGTGCTGTGTATTGGAAGTGGGTTTTGATTTGGTCCCCCACTGTGTGAACTGTGTTCTGCTTGCTGGAAGCTGTATCCAGCCCAAAATGGACTGTATCTGAATTTGTCTCCATCTGGCCTGGGCCTTGCCACACTGGCCCAGCCAGACTACCCGCTGCACAGAAAAAGCCATCGATGAGAGACCTGCCTGGGGATCATCTCCCTGCTCCACGCTTGAACAGGAACGATGCCTCGATGATTCATGTGGACCCTGCTTCTCCTGGCACTCCAGATTAACCACCTGCTGTCTCGATTTTTGTCCAGCCTGTGTCCAGTCTTGGGTATCATGAGTATTCATCAGGGTAGCTCTCTGCAACAACAGCCTAATCTAAAAGTGTGTCATCTGATTGTCTTGTTGTTTTCTTTTCATGAACTGAGCCCTCTTACTCCAGATTACAAATAATGTGTGTTGTGCATGTTGTTTTCCGTCCGTCACAGGGCCCCAACCAGCTGCAATGCTCCTGGCTAGCCCACCATTCTCCATCTGGGTACCCAGAGTGTGTGACTGTTTATGGACCCTGAAGTGCATGCATAGCTGTTTGATTGATACAGTCTTTAAGCAACTTAACCTGATTAACCCCCTCCCTTGTTCAAGTTGCTTAAATAAATCAGATCTAACCCCTTTTTTTGTATTTACCCTGACTGTGGTTCCAGTTTGTGCAAGAGTACTGTACTTCTGTTATTTGCTGTGTATAACCTTGTTTTACAGGGGGTCCCCAGGGCTAGGCCAGAGGAAAGCCCTGGTGGTAAGTGCAAACAGTGTGGGTGCTTGTGTGGTGTATCAGGGGTATTGTGAAAGTGATTATTGGGTATTGTTCCAGCCACTAGTAAGGAAAGGGGGGGGGTTACCGGGTCCCGGAGGGCTGTGCCCAGGTTAGCTTGACCACTACCAACCCTGACCTCCTAGTGGAGGCACCCGTTTCAGAACTCAGGCCCCTTAACCAGCTACTAGCCAAGCAGGCAGGGGTATTAGCCATTGTGATAGCACCACTTAGGGGTTACATATGTCATCCTCACTGTTGGTGTTTTCCTTTATGACTGTGTCCTCCTTCCCCTCCTGTCTAATAAGCATCTTTGTTTCATCGGACGTCTGTGTATGACTCCTGCCTCTCCTTGCTGGGTGTCTCCATCCACCCACCTAGGAACCTTTAGTGTCACCCTGCCACAACACCTGCTGGGGAGTGACAATGGTGCTGGTAGAAATACAGTTACATCCACATCTCCGAGTGAAGAACCGAGAAGCCTACCAGAGCAGCACCACCACCACCACCACCACCACCACCACGCTTGTACATCTCTTATATTGGAAGATGTCTCCCCTTGCACCTTGTTTATGCCCTTAAGGTACTTGAATGTTTCTATCATGTCCCCCTGATCCCTCCTCTCCTCCAGCGAGTACATATTGACTTCGCTGAAGTCACTCCCAAGATACATTTCTTAGGCTGTGATATTATTCAGGTAGAGTGCTAGTTGATCAAAAAACAGTTTCTGATTTTTGTTGTGGGCATAAATGTTACATAGTGCTATTTGTTTTCCTTCTAATGTTCCAGTAAGGATTTGTAGTCTACCCTCTGCTTCTGAAAGATGTTTATGTTTTACAAATTCACACCTTTTTGAGTTCGCGCATGTGCATCAAACTCCTTGGGATAGTGACTTTTGAGGGGTGTGACATTGTCTGTCCAATACAGAGTGCTCTGCAAGGGGCTCAACAGTATCACACCAACCATCAGCCAGGCTGGCTGTGATCCTGTTTTGCCTGAAGTTTTGTCTGCACTTGAAAAGAAAAAGCTGCACCAATGATGTGACGGCTTTTTCCCCTTCATCTGCAGGTCACTGAGTAGCAAACCGCTGTTTGCGTCACGATCCACTGGGCTGACGTCTCCGCCCCCCCCCCGCCACCCCACCAGTCCCTTCCTGGAAGGTGGAGGAGGCACTTTCCGCTTGTCTCCTCCACTTCCGCTGACTCCTTTTCAATCAATCAATCAATCAATCAATCAATCAAAATCTTTATTTAATCAGGCGAACATCATTGAGCATAGCTCATTTACAAGATGGACCTGAGTGGTCAAGAAGTGCAAGTGTTATTACATTGACAAGGGTAGCATAAACAGTAATACAATGACAGGGGTAACATAAACAGTAATACAATGACATAAGTGCTAATATATAACAATATACATATGTACACGGCACATTAAAACTTTTAATCTGTGAGACAGAAGGCAATGGGTACATCAGGGGTAATATGTAGATTATAGGACCTAGCAGGCATTTTGAGGGTGAATCTTGGGACTGGAAACGGGAGTTTTATCAGCATATAGGAACACGAAAAAAAAAAAAAAGGGGGTAGGGTAGGGTTTGCTTGCTTTCTCCCACCCATGCGGAGTAGGCCACAGCCTAAGCTCTGTACAGGCTGGGAGTATACAGTGCCCGAAGGCACTTTCACTCTAAGCGAGATCATGCTAGCAGATCCCCCCTGCCTGCTGACATTGGGGTGCTTAATCCCTGTGTCAGCAAGTATCCCCCTCCCCCTTCAATGTGGCACCCTAGTGTGCTAAAAACTACCTCTGGTGTTTCCAACATTGGGCTACCCACTCCTGGTGTTGGATGTCCCCCCCATGCCCTATATTCTCAGCCGACCTCAGGGTGCCCAATCCCCGGGTCAGCATTGATACCCCCCAGTACTCTGGCACACTGGGAGCCCACCCCAGTGTGCCAAAATCTGTGTTATGAATAGTTTACCTGTAAAAAAAACAGTCCCGTGATGTATTTTCTTTTAAAACCTAGAAAGATCATAGTGGTTCACTGGCCCCCTCAACACTCCTCTATCTGCGCACCCCACCTCCCCCGCACCCCCTTACCCATACTCTACCTCTGGAGGTCAGGAGCAGCAATCTTATGTGGACTGGGAACACGTCTGCACTCTTCAAAAGCCAACCGCAAACTGAAGAAAATCACGGTAAGTCCTATAGTGGCAATCAATGGGGGAGATTCAACTTAGGTTGGTATCTCAGCCACTTTTCTGAGTTTTGGTCCCAAATTTTCAACATGGGGTTCTTGGGACCCACCTCATGAACACAGTCACTGTCATTTCGTTTCTCCGTCTCGAAAGGTGATTTCTCGGTCACTGTGCGGAACTACCATTCAGGACCAAGTAATGAAACGACAGTGTCACTGTTCATGAGGTGGGGTCCCAAAAAGCCCTTGTTGTAAATTTGGTGAAAAATATCCCCAAAAATGACTGTGTTATGAGCGTCCGTTGCGCAGTTTCTACGCACGCTCGTAACATCATCAATTTTTAAGATTTTCACTACAAATTTCCAATATTGCTGTTTTTCCACACCCCCTTATGAACAGTACAGCTGTCATTTTTTGCAACCTTCCCGAAATGTGTTTTTGCACCTGTGACGCAGAATGGTGCAGTCGCTGTGCAAAATCAACTTTCAGGACAGATTAACAAAATTCCAGTACCACTATTCATGAGGGAAGGTCCCAAAAAGGCCATGTGGAAAATATGGTGAAAACATTCCAAAAAATGACTGCGTTACTAGTGTGCGATGCACAGGTTCTATGCACACTCATAGTTTTGCCACTTTTTAATATTTTCACCCCAGATTTTCAGCATTGCCATTTCTTCACACCTCCTCATGAACAGTATAGCTGTCATTTTTCATATCCTGCCCAAAAAATGTTTTCGCACCTGTGGTGCCGAATGGCACACTCATTGTACAAAACCCTCTTTTGGGATTGACTAACGAAATGGTACTGCCACTGTTCATGAGGAGGGTTCCGAATAGCCCATGTTGAAAATCTGAAGCAAGAATGCCAACAAATGCCCAGGGCATTAGGGTTTACAACAGTAATACCCACCTTGTACAGACTGACAGGAGTCTAATGAAGTAAACCAGTGCTGTAAGAAAATAAAAAATTTGCGCTGAGAGTAATGCCTTAAGATGCAAGTCAGAGGAATATACACAGAAAAATATGGGAGGCATGTACAACAGCAATACCAACAGTGAACTTTCGGCATTGACAAATGCTTGTTTAATTAGTATAGCCGTGACTCTTTTTTAAATTAAAGCAGTCAAACTCTGCTGTGGCTACCCTGCCCTTACGCAGTTTCTCTGCCACAGAGGACAGCAGATGTGTTGCTTGCAGAAACACTATATCTGCTTTTTGCTTATGTAAATAAAACTCAAGACTTTTTGTTCTCCTAATTGGGGATCCTAGGCCCGGAACATTCCAGGGGGTGACTCTGCATGCTGGAGATATTTTATGGAGTTCTTAGGATTAATGGAAACTCACAGGGTTATCTTAACCATCAGAATGATATATTAGTATAATAGTATACGATCATAAGAATACAGATTAAAAGAATAAATATTCTTATCTGAAATATCCATTGCACAAACTTATTTGGAAGTTTTTTTTTTCAAAGAGAAAGGAACAATAAAAATTTATAATACAGACAAACTGCAGTATCACAAATCTAATCAAGTATTAATAATGCTATAAAACCTTGTTTTTCAAACTACTATTTTTAAATAGAAGTTTAGTAACTGATTAACAGCTTAAATCAAAAGTTGTGCATTTGGTGTTATAACAACAAACACACACCAGGGTCACACCTCCCCTCCTAGACATAGTGAGGTAGACGTGCCTGCAGTTCTACTCTAGGTAGATGCAGCACCATTACAGAGACTATCAGGGTTGCTCCACCAGTAGGTTCTTAGCCTCTCTTCCCACCTACAGCCACTGACTGGGTACACACAGGAACCTATACAATTACCTCCCCAAGCTGACTTGGTGGTGCTGGAGGTTGAGGCGCTGGTTGCTACACCCCGTGCCATGCCGGTGACCTGAGTTCGGGAATGAGCCCGAGCCACTGGGGGTCAGTAGCGGGGGAGAGAGGATTGAGCATCTGGAGGACTGCTCTCCTGTCTCGGGGGGAGGAAGACTTGTCATCCTGCTCGTTGACTGCTCTCTGGCGGTGGCTGGAGGGTAGTATGGATCAGGAGGCATGGTCTGATGTCCTCATGTCGATAGGGGAGGGGGGAACAGGAGAAAATGGAGGAAAAAGAGCTTGGCAGGCTCTGTGATGGTCTGCCACTCCTGAGGGCTGTCCCCAGGTTCTGGATTGGGTCTCAAGGGGGAGGAGAAGTCAGCAACATCCTTTCTGGCCCCGCCGTAGGGGCAAGGCAAAGGAGAATTACTGGGGATCGGCAAGTGTGGGAGTGGTGGGACCGGACCGGAGAGAGCCTGCCAGGGCTTCAGAGGGATAATCATCTGTATGGAAAAAACAAACAGTTACCTCCCCAATCAAGTAGCTTCAGAACCTGTGTAGGGGAGAGAGAGGGGCTGCACTGGACTGACTTAGGAGACCACAGGAAACGTGAGACTCGGACAACCTGAAGCACAACTCTGACACAGTTTCAAAGTGAAAAGAACATAACGTTTTACTGACTGCTGTGCAATCTGCAGAGACAGTTTGCATGAAAAGCATTAGCATTTAACAAATAAAGCATAACATTTGAAAATAACTGATCTTGCATAAAACATTGTTTATTTATTTATGTATTTAATTTTGGTAACCGGGTAGGCCCACTGAGACCATTACAGTCCCTTTTTCAGGGGTGACCCAGAGTTAATGACAGATAATAAAAGTTTACAGAGAACAAAGGCACTCCACTCTTTTTTCTCTATTCAGCCATAGGTCTGTACCTGCTAACGCCTGTAGACTGTAGGCTATTTCACCACCCACCAGCCCTCCAGTTAACCAGTATCAGTACCCAGCACTAGATTACACCTCGGACTTCAGTTGCTCCACATTCACATTCATTTGCCTTAAGGGTGTGCAGTGACTACTCAGCCTATACCCTCCTTAGTCAGCCCACTCTCCTCTTAAAAATCAGATACCCTTCCCTTGTATCTGTTACTGTAACTTATACTTTGTAACACTTAAACACTCTGTACACTTAAACTCTATAAATTCACATTCAATGTACGTGCACCACATAGCACTACACATTAACATTACAGAATACATTTCCCCATAGTCTTTTAGAAATCACAGTCCTTCAGTAACTGGACGGTAGTCCTTGTAGTTAGAAGGATTCCAACTCAAAATACAGAAAAGTGTCCCTCTTGAACTAGTCCAAAGATGACAAATAAATTGTACTGTACCCCATCCCTTTGAGCTTGAAGAAAATGATGTTCTGGACCTGATGAGCTTATAGTCGATTTGATGATTGCAATTGTGGAGGCATGTGGAACTGAAGCAGTTGCAATCTACTTGACCGAAGCTGAAAGCACTTGTGAGAAAAATCAGGCACTTGAAGCAGCAGGCTAATCTAATCACTGGCCCTGCTCTCCCTAGCACTGGGATACAGGTGATCCCCTATATCTATTATTTTAAACTGAAGGCTAGTTCCCCCATGCACTATCAAAATGGTAGACCTCTGTAGGCTGGACTCCTTCTGGTCTGGTATGGTCCCTTCAGGTCGCTGTCTAGCTCAAACTCTCCTCAACTGGGCTGTGCAGCTCCTTTTATACTCTCTGAGCATTCCATTTTACAGAAATCCTGGTCTCTGAGTGGACACAACCCTGTTCCAACCCTCAGCAGCAGTCAGATGCAATTCCAGCTTGGAATTCTGCAGCAGTATAAGACACAGTGGAATCCAGACTTTTGAATCCCAACTGCTTTCCCTGAAGATTGCAAGGCTGCCTTGTCCTGTCAATCTGGACTATACAGTATGTTTTGCATACCTAACTTTTCACATAAATAAATCCTTATAGTACAAAGTCTAAGCATTTCTACAATTATCCCATGAGAAAACTCACTTTCTCAGCTTTCTCTCTCCTGCATTTATTCCTCAGAAATTTAGTAATGGGAACCTGTAGTCACTAAGGCTTGAAGTTCACCCACTATTAGAAATCAAACAGCTTTCAGTTACTTTCTCCCACTGTCAAGAACTAAATAACTGGCAAAATGAGCCATTTCTCCATTAAATAACTTCCTGCACTAGTCTGGAGCTTGGCATATTAAATATTCATCCCTTTGTTTAAAACTCCACCCTGGGGCTGCCCACAGACTCTAGTAACACCTCCTGCCTAAAATGATATACCCTGTCCTGGCTCCTCCACTCTGCCTCCCAGAGGCATGGGTCCTGAATTTCAGTGACTCCACCTTCTCAGGTTAGTGATCCCCCTTTCCTAACTTTTTATCCACCAACAAACATTTTCCCAGTTACAGCATTTCTGAATGTACAGTCCTGCCAGGGTTGGTGTAACTCAGACATAAAATGGCTTGGCAATGCACCTTAGTAAAAAAACGTGCATATCTTTACAGTTTAAAATGGCTACTCCATTTACCCTGCACTAGCTGGCTTTATTTTGCTCTGTTTGTAAAACGCTGTATTTCCATGTCATAAAATATGCATAAATGTGTTCCTTGGACTAAGCACTAACCCCCAGTGGCTTTTTATTATAAGTTCCATAAATATTTATACATATTTCCATTGAGTGTATCTGTATGTGTGCTTTGCACTCCACAGCAGCTGTCCTACCACTCTAAAATGGCACCTGACTTGAGCTTGCTTTAGTTATATGGGACTCTAGGCATAAGGGAGCAATACAGATGAGTATGAATAGATAGGTCATTGACAGAGTACAGGCCTATGGCACATTCATATGGTAGAAAAAATGGGCAGACTGCATGGGTCTTGCAATCCTTATCTGCCACCAACTTCTATGGTTCTATGTTTCTGCTCTCCCGTTTACTTCATGTGTCTCCTCATATATGTTTTTAACAATGAAAATTAATTGCAGTTGGTCCCTAAGAAACAATCCTGGTGTGTGTCACCTGCCAACTAATGTGTTTTTTATAGTCACATTCCTGGCCTCCTGGCCAGTGAGAGGAGTGCTCTACTGTGTCTCACTCTCTCCTGAAACCTGCTTCAGCAGGTCTTAGTCTGCTCCACAACCGCTGTCACAGTTTCAATCAGCCACTCTAGGCTTTAGTGAGGGGATTCCACTCCAAGTGCTCTAGCGCTTCACTGTGGAGCTGACACTCAGCTCTCTCTCATTCACATAGGTCATAGACTGGTGCCTCGGCGCCACGCAGCTGCTGCTTTACATATACTCATCAGCGGCAGTCTGCCCATATCATTTATTACTGGCACCATACTTTATTTTATAAATAAATAAAACCATTCTTTGCTCATTAAAACGAGGCTGGCCCCATTGTACCACTGGACCACCAGGGCTGATACTTACTAGCCAGGGCAACCAACTACTAGTCTTCACTAATTACCATTAAATAAGTTTGTGTATGTACATGTGTGAAAATTGGAGCAGCAATTACTCTCTTTCTCTTCCCCTCTTAGCTTACTGTATACACTTACACTAAAAATAAGCTCATGGTTATTCTTTCAGTTTTAATTTCTACAGGGTCCACCCTCTCTCTGCTGGCAGAACCTTGTCTCGAACCTATACCCAGGTGACCTACTGTTCTCTGAGGCACACATTTTTAAGATACTTGTGGGCAGTCATTCCACAGCTGCTGCAGTGTTGCTGTGAGGTACTTGAGACTTCAAAGGTGCCAGCAGTCAATTAATTTATAACTAATGAATTACAACCTCTGGAAAACAAGACCATTGGGTCTCTGATAATTTGCATTCCATTTTAATAAATCTTAGACGTCATGTTTCTGCACAACAATGAGATTGCCAGGTGTTGTCAAATCTAAGACCAGGTATCAAGACTCACAGACCTACCTTTTTTTTTTTTGCAAGAAAAGATTTTGACAGCAAGAGACAGCAGCAAATAAAAGGGCAAGCAAACATGATATTAATTAACTCATGAATTCTTATTCAATCTAATTATTATAACCTCCTTCTTATCAGAAAATGAAAGAAAAATAGAGTGTCATCTGCATGTTAAATGCAGTAGTAGAGATGAGGCATATCAAAGTAGAATGAGAGAGGCTATGCTGAAGAGCGTTAATGTGAACTGGTTTCTAAAAAGCTATCCAGTTTTGTCCAGTCCCATGAGAAGGCCCTGCTAAACATTTGCTTAGCCCATTAATGCAAGGGATGTGCTGCTGTGTCCACCTTAGTGGAAATAAGTAAAACCGAGTCTCTGTAACATCTGGTTCTTTAATAATGTTGTACCCTATATGGTATTTTTCTGAACTATAAAGGGGGGGGGGTGAGAACATCATATAATGTTGTTTATTTACTTGAATCTACAATTGAGGGAAAGACAATTTTGGGCAAAATTCCCCTTTCCTGCTAATTACAGTAAGGCTGAGTTGGTAATTAGCGAGAAAGGGAGGTATATTGGGTCTGGCTGTCAAATTCAACTGACAAGGAAGTAGACACAGAGGCAGACTTACACAGTGTAAATTGAGTGCAAATAGGTGAAAGTACAGTACAAGAACTAACGTAATAGGGCCTGTTAGTGGTTTGTACCGAATGTAGTTGACTCCAGTTTGTAACTACAATATTAATGCAATGTGGTTGTGATTGTGTTGCCAGCTTGAACACTGTAAAGTCCCTTTTTATAGATGATCAGAACTTACCCTACCTACTGCAGCAGGTTATAAATTTGTGTGTACACCTCAATTCAGGATGAGGTAGTACATTCAGTTTTTAAAATAATGCAAAGGCGACTAGCATTCTGGAGTACTTCTCCAAACTATATTTACTTTGATTAGCTAAAATAGTAAGTTTTAAGTCAAGTACACAGTCTGATGGTCACCACTTTACCAGAAGTTGCATCCTCCTGAACCAGAAGATGTTGTCGGGGGCTGAGCTGAAGTAGGATACTTCATCAATCAATGTGAGGAGTTGGTCAGTGCAGCAGTTCTACTGTAGGGTCCAGTTGATTTGGAATCGGGGGTAGCCATCCGTGAGGACTGGAACCAATACTATGCAAATTCCTGTTTCCCTTGCTATGGCTCCTGGTCTGTTTTTGGGGCTGGGTTTAAATGGAGCTTTGTTTTTGCACAGTGGTTCACACACTGGTGGTTTAGCTTCCATGTATATTTGTGCTTCTCATGCTTTAGAGTGCTTGCTCAATGTATTCTTGAGCAAGGTACATATGCCCGCTGCTTCAGAATGTTGGGGTGGGTTTGAAAATGTCTGTTGCCTGTCTCGGTCATTCCCATCTAAGTCATAGTCAATAACCTCCCATGCCAGATCAGGGGTTTGGCAATGTACAGCTGAACGTGACCCAGTATTGATCACTCATATTGCTAGATACTTCATAAAATAGTTGACACCTCGTTTTTGTAAAACTTGCCTTACATCTGTGAAAGTGCTATGTTTAAGCAATAATGCACGACAGGGTGTGTGTTGTGCTGGGATAACATCACGCCTGGGGATTAGGCATGAGGCTGTGGGCCGAGTGTGACTAATCACCCCAGAAGTGACGTTATCCCAGCACAACACACACCCTGTCATGCATTATTGCTATTATTCAATGGCTCATTTTATTTTAAGTAGAAAAAGATCGGAAAGCCTGTTTAAAATATAAATTTATTTCATTTTTTTGTTTGGGCAGGTATACTTATTGGAAAAAAAAGTCCTCAGTTCCTGTCTTGTGCAGAAGGTGGCACTACCCCCTACATGGTTTCTCTGTATTCCTTTTAATGTCTGTCTTTGTGGCTCTGTCTTTTTGACCCCTGTGCACTTTATCCTTTTGCTGTTTCCCCCTGCTGTTACTGAGAGAGACAGTGTAGAGATGCTTTATGCGTCTTGAAAAGACGTTGGTGTTTCATTTTTTTCCCTTGCTAATTCACTCGCTCGATGTAGTGATTTACTCATTCAGTCTGGTGTCAAGCCTGAAGTGAAGGAAGGTTAGTTTGGGTTTTAAAAAAAAATAAAGAAGTAAAAGAAAGAAATGTATTTGACGACCCAGCGAGCGTTATGGCAAGAGAGGACTCAACGAGCGTTATGAGTAGAGCCGCACGATCACTGTTTAAAATGCATGCTCACTTGCGTCTGAAATGAGAGGTTTTGTGATGTAGTTTTGTTTTTCTCGGGTAACTTAGGAGCAGATTTTAACTCCCTGTTCAGTAAACAGAGTGTTGTCAGTGTAGGGGCAGACCAAGTAGTGAGGCTGAGTGTGGTCTCAGCAAGGAGGGTAGTGGGGCAGGCAATCGTGTCGTGGAGTGATTTTTTTTTTTTTAACATTTGATGCAGTCTTTTGTGTGCTGGGACTAGATCCGTGATGTTGTACTGGGATAACATCACGGGTCCAATCCTAGACTGACCAATCAGAGCCCAAGATTTTTTTTGCCATTGTATAATTGTCAATAATTTCAGATGAGTAATCCTGAAAAAATAAAATTTTCTTCCCCCTCCATACCAGCACCCTTCATTCTCTAGCCAGTTTTAGGAAATCCTCCTTTACAGGAAAATCTTAAAAAATTCACTATAACTGGCCTCAGTTTTGCTCCAGCCTATGGTTTTGGGAGGGGGGCTAGTGAGCGATGTGCCCACTCAGTGCTGAGTGGCCTTTGCCATTGACGTCGAAGCAGTTTAATGAAGAACTGCTGGACAAATCGCACCATGTTACTATCTTCAACTCCCTTGGAGATGCCAACAATTCTTAAATTGTTGCACTTTGCCTGATTTTCCAAATCATCAGTTTTATTGAGAAGATGTTAGATTTGTTTAGTATGCAAATTAGAAGTCTTTTCAGTGTTAAAGACTGAGTCCTCTAAAACCACAATATGGCTTTCACTGGTATCTACCTTTTCTTTGATGTCCAATTTTTCCTGTATTTGAGCCATAGCTGCTTCCATCCCTTTAAAATCTTGAGGTTAGGCTTGCCAGCATGCCCTTGATAATGATTATATTCAATGTGATGGCTTCTGATGGTTTGGCAGGCTGTGTCTTGACCGATGTGTTTTTTGGGCCATCCATTTGCTTCCCTACTGCTATTGGCATCAAAGCTGAGCAGCGTTCTTTTTTTCCGTGAAGTGGAAAAAAATTCAAAACCTCTTCACAGATGAGAACTTTTTACCAACTTCATTCTGCAAATAACAGGACTAACTAATAAAATAGGAAACCATTGTCAAAAATCATTTTAAATGGATTTCAAAAGGACTGTAGTAGACAACTGATAGTGGTTGTCACTCTATGCTGCCACCTCCACTGGCGCCATGCATGAGCCTCCAACTGCTCCCCTCTATCATCAGCCGGTTCTCTCTCATAGAGGACTGCTCCCTCCGCAGATCAGATCTTATCTCATTTGCTAGGCCATCCTCAGACAGCCCCTTTTATAGTGCTGGAGATCATGTGACCTGTCAATTGCATCTTAACTTTTGCGTAAATATCTACAACAATTTTATATATAGAAAAGTAGACAAAAACATGAAAAACAACATTTTAACACAGGCTTGCTTTGATACTATTGCAAAGTAAGGTAAAAGAAGAGAATTCTAAGGCAAGAAGTCCCATCTTTTTTGTTCCCAGACTCCTTCATGCTGGGGCTCTATAAAACCAACTGATTCCAGTTGGCCTGAGTCCACAGGGCACTAAGAATTGGAGGCCAGCAGTCCAATAGGATATGGAGCCAGGCATTCCTTGAACAGGTCATTTCCATCCTAAACAGACAGTATAGCAACATGTGCAGTTTGTGCTCAAATGAACAGTTCATTTAATTGCAGAAAAGAACAGTTGAGATCAGCAATGTAAAACAAAAACATTACCAATACATCATTTGTGGCAGTCTGTAAAATGTGTTTTATACATTTTATCTAGAGCTGCAAATTCAGTCCTACAAGAGAATCGAACACCTCAAACTTCGGGTGTTTGTTCCAACTGTGGTGAACTTGTAGGGGAAATAAGTGGACTTTTGGTTCAGCTAGTTCGCCCTGGTCTGAATGGTGCATACCAGGCAAACCAGTCGAACCATGAACCACAGTTTGCACCTGAAACAGTTAACTAGGGCACAGTGTGAGTCACACAGCCTAGCTTTGGAGCTAAACTCAGCCTGACCATGCGAGCCGGCATGAAAACTCACTCATGTGCTCATCGTTGGGCTGTTAGGTAGCTCAGGCAGGGCCATGATTGGTATACCCCCCTGACAGTGACACCATTACAGCGAACAACAATGAAGCCGACAACTCAACAGTTTGCTGTAATGGTGCTCCCGAGACCCCGGCACTCTGTCTCCTGGTCCTGCACTCCCCCTCCCTGAATCAACTGTGATTTGGAGCTGATTATATTTAGTACGGGGGTGCAGAGGCAGAGACCCCTGCATAGGGGGTTAGTGGGGTGAAGCCCCCCAATAGAAAAATGGACCGGGTTTCCATATGGATTTGTGTCAACTGCAACTTGTGTGCAACATAAATCTATTGCTGCGATGCTGGTCAACAAAATAGTTATTGAACTGGCATGGTAGAGCCGCTATGATTCACTTCTAGTTAGATTAGCTAGGAAGTTCTTCAAAGCAAAGAACATTTTCAAAAGTTAAACCTACACTAATCCTGCTAAAACAAGGCTGCTGAAGGGGTATATTTAGGAGAAAAAGGAAAGAAAAAAACTGAAAATCAGTGTTGTAGCACACTTCTGGGACCAAGGGCTTGCCTTAGGCCCTGTCCACACTATGCCTCTGTAACGTTACAGAGTGCCCAAACCGTTACCGCAACAGTTTGCGTTTACACCTGTAACGATACAGGAGGCGTTTTCATAACCATTGTTGAAACCACATATGAGGTGGTTTGGACACCAGATATGAAACCAGTCCACCTAGTAACATTACGGTAGTGTGGGCCAGGTGATAGCAGTCCCTGCAGGGCACAGAAGCGCACAGCGAGCTGCATTGTGGGATTGGGCGCCGCCGTAACGGCTGCCCGGCTCCTGAAGTGTGGACCGGTGGTGCTGGTCCCGTAACGGACACTGCCAAGGTGTGGACACACTGCACCGCTTCCCGGTGGTAATGGTCTACATCCGTTACCGGGCCCGAGCGGTGTAGTGTGGACAGGGCCTAAGAGGGGAGAGGTTGAATTCTGGAAGAGGAAGAGTGTCCTAGCGGTTGGGCAGTGTGCAGATATGGCATTAGGTGAATGTCAGCCAGTGTTCACTTGTTGCCTAATCTCAGCAATGCAGCACACATTTTTTTTTTCATTGCAGAACTTGCATTTTAGCAGGGCATTACAAATATAAACAGATTTTGACCGAAGCCCCTGACAGAAGCCTGAGAATTGTGATTTGTTTGGGGTGTTACATTTATTTACTCATTTTACAGGGTAGTAACTGTGTGTCAGCTGGCAGCAGGACAGTGCCTGGCCACTGGTAGTTGGCACCTTGGTGGCATCCCATAAAAAAGTAAAAACAAATTCCCCAAATTCTCTCAAGTTTCTGAAGTTCCTTCCTCCTCCATCTGCATCCTGAGGCAGCATATGTGTGTGTGTGTGTGTGTGTGTGTATGTATCATAGAAACATAGAAACATAGAATTTGACGGCAGATAAGGACTGCTTGGCCCACCCAGTCTGCCCATTTCCCTACCTGATGAATAAGCTGCAGATTCTAGTTAATCAACGGCTTACTTCCTCCTGCCCCCCACTAGAATTGCCTTATGCCTGTCCCATGCATTCTTGAATTCTCCCACTGTTCCTGACTCCACAACCTCCTCAGGAAGGCTGTTCCATGCATCCACACTCTCTCTGTGAAAAAATACTTTCTAACATTACCTCTGAGCCGTCTCCCTCTATCTTCAAATTGTACCCCTTGTTCTTGCATCTCTTCTTCTGAAAGATACTACCCTCTTGTACCTTGTTAATTCCTTGAGATACTTGAAAGTTTCTATCATGTCCCCTCCCTCCTTTCCTCAAGGGTATACATATTAAGCTGCTTTAGTCTCTCCTCGTATGTCTTCTGGTGCAGACCTTGCACCATTTGGAGTTACCCTCCTCTGAACAGCTTCCACTCTGTCTATGTCTTTGTGGAGATGGGGTCTCCAGAATTACACACAGTACTCAGATGGGGTCTCACTAACTGTCTGTAGAGAGGGATAACAGCTTCCTATTTTCTACTGTTGATGCCTCTCCCTATGCATCCCAGTATCCCCCAGCCCTCCTTACTGCCTTCTCACATTGCTTGCCCACCTTTAGGTCATCTGATATAATTACTCCTAGGTCTCTTTAGATTTTTGTTGTTGTTATTAACTCACCCCCCATTGTGTACTCTTCCCCTGGGTTTTTGTTTCCCAGATGCATTACCTTGCACTTCTTAGCATTGAATCTGAGCTGCCACATATTTGACCATTCCTCCAGCCTTGCCAAGTGCCTTTACATTCTTTCCACCCCACCCTGTGTATCTATCCTGTTGCAGATCTTTGTGTCATCTGCAAAGAGGCATACCTTTCCTTCCAGGTGCTCTCCAATGTCACTTATAAAGATATTAAAGAGGACCAGTCCCAGTACCGAACACTGCGATACCCCGCTAGTTAACCTCCTTTCTTCACTGTGGACTCTGTTTACTATTACCTTTTGCATCCTGTTGTCCAGCCAGTTTTTTTATCCAGGCTCCCACCTTGGGACCCACTCCAAGGCTGGCTAACTTGTATATTAATCTTTTGTGTGAGACTGTGTCGAATGCCTTGCTAAAATCTAGGTAGGCCATATCCACAGCCCCTCCCTGGTCTACTACTTTGGTCACCCAGCCAAAGAAATCTATTAGGTTCGTCTGACATGACCTTCCTGCTGTGAAACCATGCTGCCTTGGGTCCTGTGCCCCACTGGCCTCTAGGTACTCAACAATCCTTTCCTTCAGAAGTGATTCCATCATTTTCCCTACCACTGAAGTCAAACTAACTGGTCTATAGTTTCCTGCCTCTGCCCTGCTCCTACTTTTGTGAAGTGGAATCACATTTGCCCTCCTCCAGTCCTCAGGTACCACTCCATCCTCCCATGATTTATTAAAGAGAGTAGTCAGTGGTGTTACTAGTTCTACCCTGAGTTCTTTTAGTAATCTTGGGTGAATCCCATCAGGCCACATTGCTTTGTCAACCCTCAGTTTCAAGAGTTCTTTCAAAACCCTTTCTTCTGTGAATGGACTGGTATCGACCCCCCCTATTCAGAGTTTTCCCCTTTTTGGTTTAGGCACCTCCCTCTCCTCATCTGTTGTGAATACTGAGCAGAAATATTCGTTCAGCATCCCTGCTTTTTCACTGTCACCCTCTGCCCACATTCCTTCCCCTTTATTAAGTCTCTGTATTCCTCCCTTGGTCTTTCTTCGCTCGTTAATGTACCTATAAAAAGTGTTATCCCCCTTCTTAACAGAGTTGGCTATCTTTTCTCAGTTTGTGCCTTTGCTATTCTGACTGCCTTCCCTGCCTCCTTCTGCTTTATCTGATAAAGTTCTCTGTCCTGCTCCTTCTGTGTTTCCTTATATTTCCTGAATGCTATCCTTTTCTCCTTAACTGTCCCTGCCACCTCTTTTGAGAACCATAGTGTTTTTTTCCTTCATTTTGTTTTATTGATTTGCTTCACACAAAGGCTTGTTGCCTCAGTGATGACTGTTTTGATTATTCCCCATTGTTCCTCCACCCTCCCTCTTGCCCATTTGCTGAGTGCTTTTCTAAGGCACTCTCTCATTTCCCAAAGTCAGCCTTCCTAAAGTCCAATACTCTTGTTTTGTATGGCTTGACTCTATGGCTGTGTTTATTGTGAACCACACTGATTGGGGTCACTTGTTCTCCAGATGGCTACCCACTTCTAAATCTGAGATCCTTTCTCCTTCCCCATTTGAGAGTACCAGGTCTAAGATTGATCCCTCCCAAGTGGGTTCCAACTCTAGCTGTCTGAGGCATGCCCCCAGTAGGGCATCAAGAATGACCCTGCTCTTGGATGTGCCTGCAGCAAAGGTGCTCCAGTTAACATCTGGCATATTCAGGTCCCCCATCAACAATATCTCCCCTTTTTCTGCCATCATTCTGAGTTATGCTGCTGCAGTGTGAACGGGGCAGTAGGCAGCAAGATTGTGTCAGCTGGTAGCGAGTCGGTGCCTAGCCTCTGGTAATCCTTGGTGGCATCCCATTAATAAAATAAAAATAAGAAATAAGTGCAAATAATAGAACTAAAAAATATATATATATATATATATTAAATAACGTCTTAGAAGTGGATGAGTCCAGGAGCAAGCATTAGGAAATGGGGAGAGGGGTGCAGCACCAGATACATCTAATGGGAAGAACACCCTTCCCACCTCAGCTAGTGATCAAACAGGAGTTCAGCATGTTTGTAGTTCATTTGCATCACCAGGTAAGGAAAGAGGTCCAGCTCCCCATGCGACACGCTGGGGAAACACCGGACCTCACCCAACAACTAACACACTGAAATCTGGCCAATGGAAAATCATGTACACAAATACCCACTGTCTGGGAAACAAGATCCCAGACCTACAGACAACAATGACAGAGACTAAACTGGACATAGTAGCCATTAGCGAGACATGGTTCACCAATAACCACATTTGTGAGATTTCAGTACATGGCTATGTAATGTTCAGAAAAGACAGAGGTGCAAAAAGTGGGGGAGAGTCGCCCTTTATGTCAATGAAAATATCAATGCTACAGAAATTCAGAATACACATAAGGAGCCAGAAGAACTGAGGGTCACCCTGGAAACAGGAAATGGGACAGCCCTACGAACTGGGGTTGTTTACAGGCCTCCAGACCATGGGGAGGACATGGACACATTACTGTTAGAAGTTATACAGAACATGACAGCTAAAGGGGACATTCTGATAATGAGAGACTTCAACATGCCAGATACAGATTGGTCAATACCAGCAGGAACATCTGCCAGAACTAGACACATAGTGGATTCCCTGCAGGGGGAGGGCCTCAAACAACTGGTACAACAACCCACAAGAGACAAGGCTATCCTAGATCTAGTACTGACTAACAGGGAAAGGATCACAGATCTCCAGGTAGAAGGTCACCTGGGGGCCAGTTGCCATCACATGGTATTGTTCAATTTGGCCACTAGAACTAAATCAACCCATTCCAAGGCAAAAATATGGGACTTCAGAGGAGCTGACTTTGATAAGATGGCCAACAGAGTTAAAGAGCAGCTTCCTAGTAGCTGCCTGCGCCAGCCCGTTCGATTTCTTACCTGACTGGAATCGAGCTACTGACGTTTTGCATGAAAACTCCATAAAGTTGCAAAGTTATATCCCTCATAATTTTGTAAATCTTCTTGGTGCTGAAAAAAAGACAGACTTCCCGGTTTAACAAACACACCCCCACGTCGGCCCATGCAGCACTGTTTTGTGATGTCACAAAACGAAGGCTGCGGGAGCGTGCCCCATTCAGTTCTACGGGGCTGGTATTTTCTAATATATTTAAACCCTTTAGTGTTGGGATTTTTTCATATCAAAGTGATCAATCGACTAATAGGGTCAGTAGCTCGATTCCAGTCAGGTAAGAAATTAAACAGGCTGGTGCAGGCAGCAACTAGGAAGCGGGCTAGGGGACAGTAGGACTGATGAAAGTAAAAACCTGCTCTTTAAGCTAGCCCAGGCAAGAAGAAATACAGGTGAGGGGGTACAGGCAAAATGGGCAAGCATTAAGGATGCAATACTTGAAGCAACATCCCATTGTGTTAGAGAGAAAAGCAAGTGCAGATGAAGGAGGAAACCACTTTGGTTCTCAAAAACAGTTGCAGAAAAGGTCAGAGCCAAAAGGCTGGCCTTCAGGAAATATAAGGAAATGCAGCAGAATGAAGATAGGGAGGCATACCAAACTTACCAAGGGGAAGCAGGGAAGGCAGTAAGGCAGGCAAAGGCCCAAACCAAGGAAACACTGGTATAAACAGTAAAAAGAAGGGGACAAGACTTTCTATAGCTACATTGGTGAAAGAAGAAAGTCCAGAGGGTGTATGGCTAAGATCAAAGGGGATAAGGGGGAGTGTGTGGGGGAGGACCAAGGAAAAGCATCTATCCTAAATAGATACTTCTGCTCAGTATTTACTGAGGAGACGGTATGGCAGAGCCCACATCTCAGCACCATAAACACGGGAGGAGGGTTGTGTGCACAAGTCCCTTCACAAAGGAAAGGGTCCTACAAGAGCTTGCTAAGCTCAGGGTGGACAAGGCAATGGGACCTGATGGCATACATCCCAGGGCACTAAAGGGGCTAAGGGTGGAACTAGCAGAGCCATTATCAGAACTGTTTAGTGAGTCTCTGAGCACAAGAGAGGTCCCAGAAGACTGGAGAAGGGCTCATGTGATCCCGCTCCACAAGAGTGGTAGCAGGGAGGAGGCAGGGAACTACAGACTAGACAGTCTTATCTCAGTAGTGGGCAAGATTATGGAGGCACTCCTTAAAGAAAGGATAGCATAACACCTAGAACCCATGGGAGCACAGGATCCTAGACAGCATGGGTTTACAACAGGACGGTCCTGTCAAACTAATTTCTTTGACTGGATAACCAGAGTGGTGGACCAAGGGGGAACAGTTGATGTCGTCTACCTTGACTTCAACAAAGCTTTCAATACTGTTACACATAGAAGATTGATTAATAAGCTGGGTTTACTCAGGGTGGGTCAGAAGTTGGTCAACTGGGTGGCAAACTGGTTGGCGGGCAGAAAACAGAATTGTGGTAAAGAGTATACAGTCAGAAGAGATGCAAGTCACAAGTGGGGTATCTCAGGGATCAGTCCTGGGGCCAATCCTCTTCAGTATCTTCATCAGTGACATTGCAGTTGGACTGGAAGGTAAGGTTTGTTTGTTTGCAGATGACACCAAGATCTGCAACAGAGTAGGTGATCCAGATGGGGTAGGCAAAATGAGAAGAGATCTGGATAAACTGGCAAAATGGTCAGAAGAGTGGTAACTGGAGTTTAATGCAATGAAGTGCAAGATCATGCACATAGGGAAGAGAAACCCTGAAGCCACCTATAGGTTGGGAGGGGAATTGCTGGCAATCACAAGGGAAGAAAGAGACTTGGGCATCATAATCATAGATGATCTGAAATCATCCAAGCAGATCGCTAAAGCAGTAGATAATGCTAGAAGGATGTTGGGGTGTAGTAGTAGGGGTATTGTAAGTCGTAAGAGGGAGGTAATAATCCCTCTTTACAAGACACCGGTTAGGCCCCATTTGGAGTGTTGCATGCATTACTGGAGGCCGCACCTGCACAAGGACATTAACAAAATGGAGGCAGTCTAGAGATGGGCAACCAAAATGGTGCAGGTACTGCATCAGAAAACAAATGAGGACAGATTAACGGAGCTCAATATGTATACTCTAAAGCAAAGGAGGGAGAGAGGTGATATGATTGAAACATTCAAACACCTTAAGGGCATTAACAAGGTGAAAGAGTCTAACATGTTTCAATATAAGAAAAATAGCAGGACAAGAGGACACAGCATGAGATTAGAGGGAGGCCGATTAAGGGATAATGTGAGGAAGTTCTTTTTCACAGAAAGGGTGGTGGATGCATGGAACGGCTTACCTCAGGAAGTGGTGGATATGAATACAGTGCAGGGCTTCAAACAGGCATGGGATAGGCATAAGGGAGCAATACAGATGATTATGAATAGATTGGTCATTGACAGAGTACAGGCCTATGGCGCATTCATAGGGTAGAAAAAATGGGCAGACTGGATGGGCCTTGCGGTCCTTATCTGCTGTCAACCTCTATGTTTCTATGGAGAAACAGTGAGGCGAAAGAGACAGTGGCATTGGATCAGACAGTCACATCAAAGGAAATCCAAAACATAGTGGGCTTGGTCATAGGCCCTCTGCCTCAGTGGGAACTACAAGTGTAGAGGAAGAGGACAGTAGAGATTAAACTGTCCATAAAGTACTACACATTGTGGGAACCACTCGCAATGGCACTGCAAGGGCTACAACATGAGCAATCATTGTAGAAAAAAAGGAATAAGAAATGAGTTAGTCAGGTAGTGACACAGGCAGAGGAGGAGGAGCAAAGTGATTTGGTGGAGCTTGAGGACAGGGATACAGATTGTGATTATATACCCAATAATAAAACAGCAGCAGCAGTTCTGGGGAGGAGGTGGAATAGGTGGGAGCACAACTTGGGGCTAGTGCACATAAGAGATTAAAAAAGACCAAAAGTGGTGTTAAAACAAAAAAAAAGAAAGGCCACAAATGACAAGGGGAAACACAACAACAAACATCTGAAATGACAGAAGATAAAGAAGACACACAGGCAAAACTGGTGGTCCAGGACACATGGCAGAGGAAGAAGAACCATTCCCTGACCCTGAAAAACTAGTGGAGGAAGAGGAGGATGGTGATGATGTGGAAGCAGTCAACAGTAGCCTTCCCATTAGGCAACAGCCGAGGTTTGCCAGGAGGAAAGTCCTTACCAGTGACACCGGTGGTGTGGGATTTCTTTTGAGTGGACAAAGAATCACGGACACGTGTAGTGTGTCTTTTATGTAAAGACAGGCTGAGTCAGGGTAGGGAGGGAACAAGGCTGGGAACATCTACCATAAAAAGGCATTTGCTGAAGGCCCACAGATCTCAGTATGAGAAGGCATGCCAATGCACAGCATCAGCGGCAGCACCACCAGGCAGTGAAGCTGATGATGAAAATGATGCTGGAAATGATGGCCAGGGGAGGAGAACATTAGGAGACTAGGTAGAGACGAAGAGGAAGAAAGTATTTCAAGTGGTAACCGATGCACAACTCCAGCATCTTCCATTCATCAGTTCTTTAGCCCATTGACTCCCACACCACCGAGGGGCCGCAAATCCCCAGCCACTATCACACCCAGGGGTGGCAAAAATAAGAGCCGGTTGTCACATCCAGGGAAAAAAAGCACTCAGCACTCAGTGGTCCAGTCGCTGGAAATAGGCCAGAAATATAAAGCAAACAGACCAGAAGAAAAAAGTTAACAAAAGCAATTGTGGAAATTCTTGTCACCGACTTGCTGCCATTCTCCTCTGTGTGTGTAAGCCCCCTTTGGGGGCTTATTAGTTAATTTATCTGGGAGCTCTAGGAGTACAGAGGAAGTTCTAGTGCCTTTAGGTCTGGAGCTGGGGCTCTGCCTGCTGATGGGGGGCCCCAGCCCAGGGGTATAGGTATGTAGGGCTTTTGGTGGTAGAGGGAGTCCCGAGAGAGAGGAGAGGAGAAGCGGATGTGTGTTTCATCAGTGAGGGCCACGGTTCGGGACTGGGGTGGGCCGATTGCCACCCTGGCCCAGTACCATCAAAGACTTGCATGAGAATGTAGCGGTTGGGCTGGCAGGAGTCTGGAGCCTGTTTGGGGACCACCTGTGCCAGTGGGTGCCAGAGCCTGGGTAGAGAAAGTGTGGCCCACCTGGTGACTCTCTGGCACCTTGGTGGGTGGCACAGGTGAGTCCCCTTAGTGTCCTTATCTGTGGGCAACTGTGGAGTCAGTCTGGGGGTCTGAGTCAATGAGGCAACACGGTGGTGGCAGCCCATGTTTGCATGGAGCACATTGATGCAGCCTGTCTCCCTTTCCTGTGGCACTTCGGCCTGGTCTGGAGGGGCTGGGAGCCTATCTGTCCCAAAGCTGTGTGCACAGATCTCCAGAGTGGCCAGGGCTAGCAGAAATGCCCTGGGATCCTCGGAGCTGCACGAGGGCTGGGGATTGTGGGGACTCAGCGGTTCCAGGGACCCATATCTGAGTTTAAGAAATATCACCCAATGAGAGCACAGATTCGAACCGCCGGCATGGGGATGACCATCTAAGATATTCTGCTACTCTATACCCTGTAGCAGGTAGTGTACTGTGTGGCCTGCGAGATCAGCCCCAGTGACTATGGAAAAAGAAAGTAAGCTGTGTGCAGGAGGGAGTTCGGGGAGAACCGATAGACTGTGGCCTGCAGTCCGACTGTGTGTGGTGCTGCTGCCAGGACTGTGAACCTGTTTGGCTCTAGGGAGCACAGCAAGGAAAGAGCTTTTAGCAGCTAAAAGTCTGCTGCAGACTGTATT
Organism: Neoceratodus forsteri; assembly: GCA_016271365.2. Lineage (NCBI taxonomy): Eukaryota > Metazoa > Chordata > Ceratodontiformes > Ceratodontidae > Neoceratodus > Neoceratodus forsteri. Next base: position 1,543,399,711 of record CM028131.1, on the reverse strand, counting down.
GGGCAGCGCACCCTATATGGTTTCCCACTGTTGTGATTTTCACCCACCGCTCCATGGAGTGAGGCAATCAATTTTGGTAAATTAAATCTATTTTTCTTTTTCTTCAATTTGGAGTGGACAATGGACTTAGTCGTTTGGCTTAGTGTGTGTTTGCATTAATCAGGTTTACCCCCACAGCTGCTGTACCTATTGCACTGCTAAGAAAGGCAGGCACCCCAGGAGACATCATCAAGGAATCCAGGTAACGAGTTGTGTTATTTTCTAGACTGTGTTTCTGGCTGCAAGTGCCCCCCCTTCCCCCCAAAGTAACACCTGGCATACCCCTAAACACCGGAGGGGGGGCTTCCATGAGCAATGCAGGTTTTCTATTGCTAATGCAAGTTGCAATGCCAAGGTATCAAGTGCCCAGCCATACCTACTTTTCTACAGTGGCTCTACCTGATTCATATCAGAGTCTACAAGACTGTCAAATGCCTTGAAAGCATCAGGGCCAGGATTCACAAAACGTTGCCCAGGCACAAACCTGGGGAAAACTGGGTTTAGCCCTGAGGTGGTATTCACAAACCCAGTTTGTCCAGGCAAACTGGGTTTGCACCTGGGCAATGCAATGAGGGGAGCCACAGTGCAAACGAGGGGGAGGGGACCTGTATATCCCCACAATCTCATTCACAAAACTTGCGATCCACACAAAGGCTGTTTGCAATGGCCCTTGCATGGAGAAAAGTCCGCTGGCAAAAACCTGGTGGTAATCCGCACAACCCAAGTGGTTTGTGGTAGTACTGTGGCCCCCGGTCCCTGTTTCCCATCTCAGTAAAATAAATTGTGATATACTTTTTCCGTAGTATAGTGGTCCTTCTCCCACCCCGGTCCCCGACTGCTGGCTCTGTAAATCATAAGGATAGTCCTGGTGGTCCAGTGGTCCCTCCCCCCACCCCTTTCCCCAGTCACTGGCCCTGTAAATCATAAGGATAATCCTGGTGGTCCAGCGGTCCTTCCCCTCCCTTTCCCGATCACCAGCCCTGAAATCATCAGGGATAATCCTGGTGGTCCAGCGGTCCTTCCCCTCCCCATTCCCGATCGTCAGCCCTGTAAATCATGGAGATAATCACGGTGGTCCAGTAGTCCCTCCCCTCCTCGTTCCTGATCCCAACTCCATGAAGCAGTGGAAACTCCATGGCGATCTAGTGGTCCCCACCCCCCACCCAGTAACAGAGAGTCCCACCACTCCGCTCTCCCCCAGCCCAACCCACAGCATGCGACCAGCACAGCCCACCACTCACCACCATGGCTGGCCACCGACTGAACTCTCAATGACCGCATATTGTTTAAAGTATGTCCCATTGACGGTGATCTGTTTGAATGGGGAGGGGGGAGGGACCACTGGACCACCAGGACTATCCTTATGATTTACAAGGCCTGCAACCGGGGACTGGGGTGCGGGGGAGGACCACTGTACTACAGAAAAGGATCTCACAGTACCCAGCTTCTTCCACAGAAACTCAATTGTTTTCATTGTACAATTTTCAGATTAATTCCTTTCCTTATTTCCGCTGCAAGGGAGTGATTTGCTCCTCTAGCGCTACCAGGGAGAACAGTCCCTGTGGCGATGAGCAGCCTAGCCTCCATGGCTGCTCCCAATGTAATGACCATTTCTCTCACTCCATCCTGTAGCTGTTCCAGGTGCCCACAGGTAACCAAGCTTCCACCTCGAGTGTCCCACTGGAGCTGTGTGGCTCAGATACAACAGTTCAGTGGCTCTCATCCTTTCTATACAGTTTCCTGAAGAACCACGGCCCTTATCAGCCTAAAGACCCACCCTAGTCATGGACATGGTGGGTTCTGGGACCTGCCCGGGCCACAGACATGGCAGGCCCCAACGAGTCCCAGGCTACGTTCCTCCCTTCCAACCTCCTACCCGGGCCAATGCGCCACTTGGGTGAAGAGCGCGCTGGTGCTGCCACCAACTGACAGCCCCTGCTATGGCTCTGTCACCACTGCAGCAGCCCCACTGGCCCAGTGCACATACCTTAAAGAGTCCAGGGCCCCCATTCTCTGGCTGGCCTTCCTATACTTTACTGTTTTCCACTGGTCTTCTCCCTTGTCTACCTCCTACCGGGGTGAGTGGATACTCCTGGACCCCCAATGACTGCTACTGCCTGAATTTGCTCCCTCCCATGGAGCCCCCAACAGGTGGACCAGCGCACCGCCACTGTAGGCCAACCTGCCTGATACTGGGTGGGTGGGGGTCCCCAGAGACTGCCCTGCTTCCAATTGCCTACCGTGCCTCTCAACCCTCCCATACACTTACCTTATATATTCCCCAAGGTGCTGCCTCAATGGCAGGCACCCAAAATGTTTCAATGGCACCAAAGCTCCCTACCAGCTTTGGGGGGTATCAGAAGCTTGCAAGCCCCCCCCCCACAACTGGGGGGGAACTGACATATGCAGGGATGCAGGGTGTTTTTCTAATGGTATTATGGTGCTTTGCAACTGAACGTTCTAACTAATTTGCACAGTACTGGCACTTTAAGCTTTTAAATTTAACTGTGTGGTACTGCTATAAAAGAGGTTAGCCCCTAGGTGACATGACCTTTGACAAAGCCTGTGATCAGGTGAAATAGTAGGAGTTTTCTGTGTGCTCACTGTTTGGGATGTTTTTGCTGCCATGAATAAACTGGAAAGTTTTTAAAACATCTGATGTATGGACTTCCAAGTTATTTTTATACAGAGGGCAAATGCCATGACTTTTGTTTGAACTGTGGTCCTGTTTGTCACCGAGCATCCGATTCCCTGGTGTGACTCTGCCGAGAAACTGTTATACATAAGTTCCATGTTTTGCTGACTGTATAAATCTGGTAGTTCATGGATTCTTAGATGAGGGAGGCAGCACTCTTCAGACATGTGTGGTTCTGGCCAAAAAAGTGTGTGGTCATTTTAGTCATTCTGTTAAGGCACGGAAGCTGTTATGAAACACTCAGCAGTGGCACCACATTCCCCTCTACCCCTGAAACAAGATGTGGCATCAAGATGAAATTCCACCTATTACATGATGTGATGAAATTCCACCTATTACATGATGTGATGACTGCTAAAACAACAGAATACTATCCGCCAGTATGCTGTTGAGCATGGTATTGGCAAGGGAGATATAAACATCAGCCCAAATCAGTGGCACCTGATGAAGGCCCTCTGCACTGTGCTGAAGCCCTTTGAGGAGGCCACAAGGGAGGTAAGTGCTGATGCAGCTGGCCTAAGCCAGGTACTCCCCCTCATTGTTCTCATTATTCCATGACTACATCCTATAAAAACTCAATATGACGAAAAGGAGGACACCAGTGCTCTCAGTCTAGTAGGAAGGATAAGATCACATTTATGGAATGACACACACATTTCAAAAATGCATACAGATGACCACTACATCCTGGCCCCTCTCTTGGACCTTCAGTTTGAAGAGACATTTGAGACATTCTTTGATGCACACAAATGTGGTAAGGATCAGCGGTCCTAGTTATTTATTTATTTATTTCAAAAGTTTCAACAGGAGAGACATACTGAGTTGACAACAGCTTGTTTCCAGATCCGTCCTGGGGGAAGGGGGAAGCATACCTCTCAACTGTACCATATTACGAGGAACGTTCCTCATTTTACTTCACCAAAGCTTCCTGTACCACATTGTGAGGACTTGTTCCACATTTAAAGTCAACATTTTAAAGCAAAAATCCATAGTAAATGATGTAAAAAATATATTATTCAATTAATAACATACATTCTGAACATAAATGCAACATTTTAATAGTGTTTTGAGCTTCTTAGGTAAAGATTTGATTAAGTGTTCCACATTGTACCCATTTGTTCCACATTTTGACAGGCAATGTTCCACATTTGGGGGATTAAAGGTTGTGAGGTATGGGGGGAAGAGGAGGATAAAGTACAACAATCGAGCAATGAGTAGGATGGCTAGTAGAGAGCCTACGTAACAAACAGTAAGCTAACGAAAATAAGAAATTAAATGCAAATCAGTGCAACATTACATGGATGAGGAGGAGACTGCAATGGTACAAAAAGGGCAAAGTGCTAAAAGAAAAGAAGAGACAGAGAATGCAACGAGGTTCAAGAAGAACAGTAGTAGCGGGGGACAGCAGAAGAGGGGCTCAAGGTAAGATCAGGAGGGGATGGTGGCAGCAGTGGAGGAGACAGAGATTAGGGAACAGGAACAGAATTCAGGTGCAGTTGCAGGTGTGGGTTGTGAAGTCGTGGAGTAGAGAGGAGAGAGACAGCATTGGGAAGAGGTGGAGCAGATGTTTAGGGGGAGGGAGAGTTCTAGAGTTTAGGGAAAGGGTAAGAGAAAGCAGCCTGGCCAGTTGATGATTTTCTTGAAGGGAGAGGGAGGGAGCAACAGCCAGAGTTAGGAAGGGTGTGAGAGGAGGGTGGGGGCAGAGAGGAGAGAGATAAGATAGGAGGGAAGGGAGCCTAGACAGTATTTAAAGATAAAGCAGGCACAGTGAGCAAGGCATCTGGCCTCAAGGGAGGGGAGGGGAGGGAGAGGGAAAAATAGAGGGAGCAATAATGGACGCGGGGTAAACAGTCCAAGGCAAAGTGGCAGAAGGAGTGAAAGAGGGGGGCCAGTCTGGTGAGGGTAGTCTTAGGAGCAGCACTGTAGACAGTGTCACCAAAGTCGAAGATGGGGAGAATCAATTTCTGGATGATAGCTTGGTGAGCAGGAAGAGGGATGCAGCCTCTGTTCCTGTGCAACGCACTGAGTTTAGGGCAAAGTTTTTTGTGGATGGCATCCACATATCCAGAAAAGTCAAGGTGACAGTTGAGCCAGACTTCTAGGTACTTGAATGAGGGAACATCATCAATTGTTGCCCCATCCAAGATGTGAAAGCAGGGGAGGACAGGAAGAGTGGCAAGTTTCTGTCTGGTGCTGAAGGTCATGGGGACCGTCTTCTTGGTGTTGAGCAATAACTGATTAGATTGGAACCATTGCTGAATGTTATTGAAGTCCAGCTGGAGCCTGGCTGTCAGATTGGAGGGGGAGGAACCAGAGGTGAAAATTATCATATCATCTGCATACATGTAGATGGCCACAGAGGAGCAGGCAGCAGAGAGGTCATTTAGGAAGACTGGAAAGAGTGTCAGACCAAGGACAGACTCTTGGGGGATACCAGTTCTGATAGGGAATGGTAGGGATAGGGAATCTATAATTCTAATGGACTGAGTCCTATCCTCATGGTAGGATCAAAACCAGTTAGTAGAGGAGTCAGACAGCCCTACTGCCTTAAACTTGTTAAGGAGACAGGGGTGGGCTACGATGTCTAAGGCTTTAGCCAAGCTGATGAAGAAGGCTGAGGTGATGAGGCCCTGATCAATGCTTGAGAGAATGGAGTCAGTGAGCCAAAGGGGGGAGGTGGTGGAGTGGAATTTATGGAAGCCAGATTGGAAAGGGGTGAATAAGGAGGTGGTGTCAAAGAAGGTAGAGAGCTGAGCCAACACAAGGTGTTCTTGCAGTTTAGCTAAGGTGGAGACTAGGGAGACAGGGTGGTATTTGCCAGGATGGGTGGGGTCTCCTCCTTTGGGAAGGGGTATAACAGTGGCCTGTTTCCAGGTGTTAGGGACAGATCCAATTGAGAATGAGAGGTTAAGAAGCGAGGTGACAGGTATGGTGATGGCAGGGGCAGAGAGGTTAAGGAGTTTGGGGTCAAGTCCATCAGGGCTCTTGCCCTTGAGAAGATTAAGAGTTAGAAGAGCCTTGAGGGTGTTGGCAGCAGTGGTGATAGGAGTGAAGTAGAAGGATAGATGGGATGGTAGGACAGTGGGGAAGGGGGAGTGGGAGGGAGGCGAGAAGGGAAGTGGCACAGGAGGTGAAGAAAGAGTTGAAATCAGAGGCAACAGAGGGGATTAGAAATTGAGGTGTTATCCACCTTGAGGACCGGGGAGGAAGACTGGGATGGGAGAGAAAAGAGGGCATGAATAACCTTCCAGAACTTGGAGGGGTAGTTAAGATCATTCTGGAAAGTGGATGCAAAGTACTCAGCCTTGGTAAGCCTAGTCACTCTGGTACAGGCATTGACGAAGGACTTGATAGCAAAGTAAATCAGCTGGGAGTCAAGGACTATGCTTCCAAGCAAGATCGTGAGTGTGCAGACAGGCCAGTAGCTCCGCAGAAATCCAGAGAAGATGTAAGCCTTGGACCCTGGTTTTCCTAAGGGGGGGCATTACATCCCAAATTGCTAGGAAATTAGAATGGAAGTAGTTATGGGCGGAACTAATGGAGCTGGCTGACGAGATGGGCGATCAGTTGGCAGCTACCAAGTCTGCATGAAGGGAGGACAAGTACAGTGACTGGAAAGACTGGATCTGGAGGAGCTTAGGAGGGGTTTTGGGATGGTGAATTTTGCACACACAGTAGCCCATGTGGTAGTCACTAATGGTATCAGAGAGGGTCTCAGCGTCTATGATGTGGTGTGGATAAGACGAAAGAGCCTAGTCCAGCAAGGAGTGATTAAGGGATTTGTGGCTCAGTCGTGCATCTAGGGCACAGTACCCAGAAGCGGAGTATAAAGTGGGGGGACAGGTATTGATGGTCACTACACAGGAAAGGGACCTTGTGGTAATCATATTGGGTAGCCCTAAGGTGGTGCAGCAATGCAACAATGCAGCAGGTAGGGCCAGCAGGATGCTGGGTGCACAGGAAGGGGTATCACCAGCAGAAGGTGGGAGGTGATGTTACCCCATACAGATAATTACTGCAGCCTCACCAGAGGTACTGTGTCCAGTTCTGGAGATCAATTCACAGTACGAACACAGACAGGTTAGAGGCTGTCCAATGGAGGGCAACTAAAATGGTGCAGGGGTTGCATCAATAGCCCTATAAGGAGACACTGAGAGATCTCAGTATGTATACCCTGCAAAAGATAAAGGAGAGGGGAACATGATAGAGACCCATAAATATCTCATGGGGGTGAACAAGGTACAGGATGGGAGTATTTTTCTGAGGAGAAGGTGCTCAAGAATGAAGAGGCAAGCAATAAAGCTGGAAGAAGGGAAATTTAGGAAGGATGTGATGAAGTACTTCTTCACTGAAAGAATTATGGATGCTTCAAACAGTCTTCCAGCAGAGATGGTGGTGGTAAAAACAGTGGTGGACTTCAAGCATGCATGGAACAGGCACAGAGGAATCTTGGTAGGAAGATAGGGGATGGGGGGGTGATGTAGCCAGAGACCAGGTAGGGACTGCGGTGACAATATAGGCAGGAATAAATGGGCAGACTGGGTGGGCTAAGTGGTCCTTATCTGTCAACAAAGTCTATGTTTCAGTGGCACCAGGATCAATGCATAGAACAGTGGAGCGGTGCCCATGCATAACAAGGCTGTGTTCCCATTGAGGGGGTAAGATGGCATCATATGGATCTTGAGATCAAAGTTCGAGTGGTCCATGCTGTCATCTCACCCCAAGCTGTGAACTTAGCCTTGTTGCGCATGATGCGTGGCTGACCATATACTATTTTTTAAAGTGCATAGTTTTTTATGAAACCTTAATAGAAAAGATGCAGAAAACTGTTCGACTGGCCACTGGTAGTGTGCAGTTGCACTATTCACTTTTACTTTTTTTTTTTAAATGAGCATGTGGGATCACACTAGAAAATGACTCCACTGAAACCTGTTACTTGTGCTGTTCTGTCACTGGAGTCAGCTGAAGGTGAGGGAGGGCAGCAGAAAAGACACGCAGCTCAGAGTTGCAAGGCTGGGATTGGGGTTTAAGTTGTAAACCGTCGCTTGTTTTGGAAAATACCATCGTCGGGCTTGCCGCCAATGTCACTGGTCTAATTTGTGGTTTGACCAGTGAGCACAGGGGAATAGCAGTCTGGAGTTGCGTGCCCTATAAGTTGGCACAAGGATGTGTGGCTTTCAAGAAACTGTTGCGTACGGCTGTGATGTCACAACCATACCCAAAAACTCATACACAAAAACATTTTTGACCTTTGCCCCCATATACAACATCATTTTTTGACTTTTGCCCCATTCACAGCAATATTACACTCATACACTACAGGGATACTGAGTGTATGGGTTTCCAGGCATGATAAGGCCAAACTATACTTTATAAAGGAATGCAGAATGAAGCTGACAATTTTTTTTTCACATTAACTATTGCCTTCTACACTTCAAAGATGGGTTCACAGAGATGTCAGCTGCTTTTTGAAATCCTAGACTTTTGGAATTGCTTGGCATATATGTTCCAGGTGGCACACATCATGATTAACATTATTACAGCGATGTGGTGGAAAAGCTGTCGTGTGTCTATGCCCCAGGTTTCTAGATGCTGACAACCTGATCCACTTGGGGCTTCTTTGGCAGAACAAGCTCATCTGGATGTGAAATTTCGAAATGTAGAGCTTGAGAGGCTTCTAAATGTCACCACAGCCCTGAGACAAAATCATGTTCTTCGACACACACCAGTCCTCGCTGGCATTTTTCTTTTAACAAAATACAGCTCTTTGAAATTTTAAAAATTCCATTTTCTGCTTCATTAACAATAAAGCCATTAGTTTGGATAGGTATTTTAGTCACATTGGTATTTTTTTTTAATGTTGTTAATTACAAAATATATACCCTAACTGCCTCCATCTGGCTTTATTGCAAGCTTTTCTAGTTCTAACACTGTATCATTAGTGATCCCCTGGTGTTTCAGGAAAATGTCAAAACAAAATCATTTTAAGACACATTTTTTTTCAGCTTATAGTTTGTATATTTTTCATATTTACTTTATGGTGTTTGGTTCTAACTAAATTTACCCATTTACATGAAAACTAGATCACAGTCCATTAGACTCACACTGTTTGTTCACACACGACATCACAATTATCTAACTAAAACAAACTACCCAGGGTAACGAGGCCTACAGTAAGGCAACTAGAATGCTGAGGTGTATTGGAAGGGGTTTCAATAGCATGAGGAGAAATGCTACAATGCCTTGCTACTCATCAGTGGTGAGACCACAGCTGGAATACTGTGGCCAGTTCTGGAGTCCTCACCTGAGGAAAGACAGAGACAGGCTGCAGATGGTGCAGCATAGAGTATCCATAACGATTCAGGGACAACAGGGCATAGCACGTTGGTTTTTCCATGGAGATAAAAGTAAAACAAATAGCCAGTGTGGGCAGAAAAACATGTTTTATGTCTCAGATTTACCAGGGAGGATGGGGGGGGGGGGGTTGTGCACTGGACTCTGTTTGCTTGTGGGTTTGTTTGTTTGTTTGTTACATGCCACAAAACCCAGTAGCACTCCTCAGCAGAAATGTGATTTGAACATTGTGAACAATGTAAAGGTTAATGCATGTTAGTATTGAATGTGTGGAGAGTTTGGGAGCTTGTGGTACTCCTTTCAGCACGCTCCCTTTGATCACCTGTGTGGAAGCACTTTACTTTAAAGGAGACTGTAGTACGTGCTCTGACAGTTCATTCGGCAGCCAGCCGTGGTGGTATGAGGAGAGCTGTGCTGGTTGCCGGATTGGGGTTTGGGATGGGGGAAGTGGGGTGGTGGGCACTACCTGCAGTGGTGGGGAGGTGAGGGACCACTAGACCATGAGGAAGGGAAGTTATCAGCATTTCCATATTCAGGCATATTGGACTGGGAGGTGGGGACCCTAGATCACCAGTGAATGACTGTTTTGCTATAATATTTTACATTACGGGTATACCGGGGCTGAGGGGACGACGACGAGTACTAGATCACCAGGAATGATTTTGTTCACCATTCTACAGTATGGGCATCTCAGGGATGGGGGGGTAGAGCTGCTAGATCACCAGGGAATTACTTTTTTTAATAATATTTTACATTACAGACATATCAGGGGGGACCACTAGATCATTTGATCTACTCTGCAATACGAAAACTTAAAATCCCAAAACCCACCAATCCGAGACCAGCATCCTGATGCAGCACTTACCCTATGCCATAACATCCTGATGATGGAAAGCCCAACAGTGGACTCATGCCGGGTTTCACTTCACCCCCCGCACCCCCTGAAATTATTATAACAAACTCTGTTGAGCTTTCTGTCGACGGGATGTTAGTGCGTCGGTAAGTGCTGCATCAGGAAGTCGGTCTCGGGCTGGTGGATGTCGGTACTTTAAGTTTCGATATTATTTAGTGATACCAGATCAGCAGGGAACAAATTAGTTCAGCATGCTACAGTATGGGCATCTTAGTGATTGGGGGGGGGAGTCGCTACATCACCAGGTAATTACTTTTTGTAAACATTTACATTACTGGCAGATCGGGCCTGGGGGAGAGGTAACACAGTAGCATACAGTTTACAACCCTCCCAGAGGATGTCTAAGTACTGTTAGAGCAGCCTTTGGCTTGTCTGATTGTACATAGACCATTGTCCTCTGGGACGTTTTTGTGAATGCAACATTATAGGATATGGAAGCCTGCATCAGTCACAAGCCCCCTAGTGTCATGCCACAGCCCATTTTGTAGCGCAAGCCCCGTCTGGTGCAAGCAGCCTGCATTTGATGTAGGCTGCTTTGCAAAAAGCTCCCAGCGCATCCTTTGATGCAAGGTGCCAATTGCATCAGAAATATTTGAAGCAAGCACCTTGAGCCCTTCTCAAGGCTTTGAAAAACCAGTCCTTGGTCTTTTTCTGTCGACATTGTCTATGTTTCTATGAGACTACAGCTTGTCCAGATCCGATCGCCCCACCAAACAAAAGGGTGGAGGAGTTGCCCTTTATTATAAAGAGCATCTCAATGTCTCTGTACTCCAGTCTTGGATAACAAATCACTGTGAAGCTCTGCCTACAGTTCTACAACTAGGTGGTGATAAAATGCTAAATCTGATCTGTGCCTACAATCCTCCAAAGGGGGCTCTCCCTGGCTTAAATGGGCTCTTGGATTATCTGGCCACTCTAAGCAGTAGATCTGAAGTCATACTAATGGGAGACTTCAACTAGACCTATCAGAGTCACGGTACAAATACTGAAGCTCTCACCGACTTAACCTCGCTCACTTACCTCTAGCCCTACCGCATCTCTTCCAACTTGGAGCACCAACTCTCCTGGACTGGATGGCTACAAATAGAGCAAATAAAATAATTGCTGCAGGGACCTTTTGGATTCTATTAGTGATCACCTGCCTCGTTCTGTATCTGGAATGGCCACTGCCTTAAATCCCCCAAGAATCATTCAATTTCGGGATTTTGCCAAACTAAACTGAACTGCACTTCTCGAGGATATTAATAATATAGACTGGTCTCCCATCTATCACACTGATGATGTAAACATAGCACTTGAATACCTGATGTCTCAGCTTCTGGCCCTTCAGGATCTGCACATCCCTCTGAAAAAAAGGCGTCTTAGGGGCTCCCCTAATAAATGACTTAAAAAAGACCTCCTTCAAGCCATGATAAAAAGAGACAAGGCCTGGACCTTGGCAAAGAAGTCCCAACAATCAGAAGACTGGGTTAACTATAAACAACTGAGAAATGCCTGCAAAAAGATATTAGGAAGGCTAAAAGGCTACTGCCTCAAGGTTGTCCAATCTTCAGCGGGTGATACCAGGGGTTTTGGAACCACATCAAAAATTTCATTGGGCAAAGGCCCAAGACGCCATTACCGACATGACACTGAATAGCAAACTGTAACAAGTTACCTACTATTGCTAATGCTCTTAATGCACAATTCACGGATCTCGGAATACACTGAGAAATTCAACCAACCTCTTTCACCTCCTCCTGAGGTGCAACTTTATGAAACCCTTTTCGTCTCACATTAGTCTCCTCCACCGAAGTGCATCTCCTCAAATCAGTATCCACCTATGGATCTGCTGGCCCGGATGGGCTACTGCCAAGCTTCTTGAAGCAGGCAGCCCCTGCCCTTGCTGTTCCTATTGCAAGAATCTTTAATCTTTCCATAATAACCCAAATGGTACCAACATTATGGAAAACTGCTCACGTTGTCCCTGTTCACAAAAAAGGGATACCAAAAATATGTCAAACTATAGACCAATTGCCATTCTCTCTACCCTAAATAAACTTCTCGAGAAGGCCATCGCTACTCGGGTCACAAATTACCTGCACCTTAACAACCTTATATCCCCTACCCAGCATGGATTCCGAACAGGACACAGCACCACAACTGCTCTACTTCAGCTGACAAATGCAATCCTTACAGCGATGGATAAGAGCCTGCTCACTGGCGCTATATTTATCGATCTCACAAAGGCATTTGACCTTGTGAATCACTCTCTGCTACTTTCCAAACTGTCCCGCCTTGGCTTTGACCTGTCGTCCATCTCCTGGTTCGATAGCTACCTCTCAGGGAGGTTGCAATTTGTCCAAATTGAATCCACCGTCTCAAATCTTTCCCCTACCTCTGTTGAGAGTCCCCAAGGATCTATTCTTGGCCCACTACTTTTCTCCCTTTTCATTTAACAACTTGCCTCCCTTCCCTGCTCCTCGTTAATCCTTTATGCCGATGACATGGTGCTTCTCTCCAGTGGTAAAGATCCCTTATCAGTAAGAGCATATCTTCAAGCAGACTTCAACTGCTTGCAGGAGTGGTGACTACAGAACAGGCTCCTAATGAATGCTAAGAAAACTGTAACTATGCTTTTTGGCCCCCCCGTCTAGAATCAGATCTCTTACTCCAGACTTATTGATACATTCTCTAGATGACTCCCCTCTTGAATTCGTTACCTCCTTCAGGTATCTAGGAGTCACTCTTGACCCATCTCTTGACTTTAACCTCCACATTGCGGCTACATGTAAGACAGTTTACTCAAAACTTGGTCTTGCCTTTAAAATTAGGTCCTCCCTCAATGATGCTGCCCGCTTGCTATTGCACAAGGATTTCTCCTCCCTGCTCTAACATAGTGCTCTCAGGTTTACCTTAAAGCTAGCAAAGGAGCACTCCATAAATGGAGCACCTGCTATAACAGTATATGCAGATTTGCTCTCTCCACTCACAGACTTACCCATCATTGCCTGCTCTACTCAAACTAAATTGGCTCTCCCAGACTCACTCAGACACTATTCTGCGGGCTGTACAATTGATAATATATCAGAACAGGGTCCCTAAATACCTTGCCGAACTATTAACTCAGCCCTCCCAAGCATACCTCCTCAGGGCATCTGCTCAAACCCAACTTGAAATTCCCAGATATCTCACACAAAAGGAGAACGATCCTTTGCCATATCTGCCCCCGCTCTGGAACTCCATTCCTCCACATCAAACTCTCCAAATCCCACAAGGCCTTTAAACTGAGTCTTTGGGCACACCTATTAGAACCGACTGCTGCTCTTGTGCTGTAACTTGAGCTTCTCCTAGCATTTTCTCCTCCCTATGGCACTTACTGATTTCTACTGGTCTCCAAAATCTGAAAGTTTCCCATCCAGAAGAAATCCTATTGTTATAATGCTACTTCATTTAAGTTTTGTTTGCTGTTTGTCGTTTCAATTTAGTCATTGATGTCATCAGATGAAAATAATTAATGTAATGTTATATGTTTCTCTTTGTTGTTACTGATAATGACTGTACCTGGCTGTATACTGTTCAAATGTTTGTTCTCACCTCATGCTGCGTCATGAAATACTCTTTAATGTTGACTCTGGTCTCCCCTGTCTGTACTCTCCCGGGTCGTGCCTGAATATAGGCAACATTGTTGTCTAGTGTACTTAGCCGGTAAACAAAAACCAAATAAATAAATGAAGACCATGAAAATGACTGTAGAAGAAACTCCATGCTTGTTCCAATTAAAAATGCAGATGTTTTGGATTTCTCCTCTTCTACATGGTCAAATAATATTATTAATGTAAACTGGTTAGGGAATTCAGTAATGGCACCCGAGAGAAAGATATCGGTGGGCAGGACGAATTTTTAAAGCTCTTCTAAGGTGTTTTGCCATGATTGCAGCACAGCCCCCAATTTGCACTGGAAAGTTGGCTACCTTGAAGGTCGTCCAACATTTGGCTACTGGCGCTTCATGCTGCGGCACTTTTGGCCCCACGTGCATGAAAACCTTTATGCTTGCATCACTTTTTTTAAGCAGGAAAACTATCACAAAGCCATTAACACATTTGAAAATAGCATTTAAAGATCCTGACACATTAGGCATTAGACAGGCTACATCCAAAATTGTGACACGTATTGCATCCTGCTGTCTGAAAATTCTGCCCATGGTGTTCATAGACTAGATAACCCCCCAATTATTTGACACAGTCCCACACAAAAGATTAATAGTCAAATTAACCAGCCTGGGAGTGGGACCTAGGGTGGTAGCCTGGGTAAAGCATTGGCTGGACAACAGGACACAGAAGGTAATTGTAAATGGAGTCCACTCTGAAGAAAGTGGGGTTACTAATGGGGTACCGCAGGGTTCAGTATTGGGTCCAGTCCTTTTTAATGTCTTCATCAGTGACATTGCAGAGGGACTGGAAGGAAAAATATGCCTTTTGCAGATGACACAAAGATCTGCAACAGGGTTGATACACAAGGAGGCGTGGAAAGGATGAAAAGGGACTTGGCAAGGTTGGAGGAATGGTCAGAAGTATGGCAGCTAGGATTCAATGCAAAGAAGTGCAAAATAATGCACCTGGGAAACAAGAACCCAGGGAAGAATACACAATGGTGGGGAGGTAGTAACAACAAAAAAGGAAAGGGACCTGGGGTAATCATATCAGATGACCTTAAGGTTAGCAAGCAATGTGAGAAGGCAGTAGGAGGGCTGGGGTATACTGGGATGTATAGGGAAGGCATCATCAGCAGAAAACAGGAAGTTGTTATCCTCTGTACAGACAGTTGGTGAGACCCCATCTGGAGTACTGTGTCCAGTTCTGGAGACCCCATCTCCACAAGGACATAGACAGGATAGAGGCAGTCCAGAGGAGGGCAACTAAAATGGTGCAGGGTCTGCAAGAGAAGCCGTATGAGGAGATACTAAAGGAGCTTAATATGTATACCCTTGAGGAAAGAAGGGAGAGGGGGACATGATAGAAACTTTTAAGTACCTCAGTGGAATCAACAAAGTCCAAGAGGGTAGCATCTTTCAGAAAAAGAGACTTGCAAGAACAAGGGGACACAATTTAAAGATAGAAGGAGGGCAGTTCAGGGGCAATGTGAGGAAGTATTATTTCACAGAGAGGGTAGTGGATGCATGGAACAGCCTTCCTGAGGAGGTTGTGGGGTCTAAAACTGTGGGAGAATTCAAGAATGCATGGGACAGACATAAGGCAATTCTTGTGGGGTGTAGGAAGAAATAGGCTGTTGGTTAACTAGGATCTGTGGCCTATCCTGTAGGTAGGGAAATGGGCAGACTAGATGGGCCTAGTGGTCCTTATCTGCCATCAAAATCTATGTTTCTATGTTTCTATGTAATTCCGCATTCCCCAGTAATGCAAGGTGCCAGTATCGGTGGGTCAGTAGGTAGAAGACTGGCCTCTGGCACCAGAAACATGGAAGGCTGTGGGTTCTAGTCCCACAGCAGGTACTTGTAATATTCATAAGTTAACTGCCACTGTAGTGCAGTCCAAGAAGTGTTCTGCACTGCCGAGGTACCATCTTTCGGATGAAACGTTAAACCAAGGTTCTTGCTCCCCATCTTTGGTCACTATTTAGGTGGAAGTTAAAGATTCCATGACACTTATCGAAGAAGAGAAGGGGAACTTTTATTAAAAAAACAAAACAAAAACAATGTACCTGTATAACTCAAATCACAATCATAAAAAAAAGGAAAACATACAACCAACCATACCAACTCGTACGTGTGTCTGGAAAGACAACTCATAAGATTAAAAACAAAATAAAAATAAAACAGAGACATGCGATGAAAAAAGAATGATACTCCTAGTCTTGTTCCAGATGCATCACCTAGTTTGTAACACACACACAAAGTTTTGCCACAAGTGGGATAACTGGGCATGGGACAGACATATGCATTTTTTCAAATAGTCTGGAGTGAAGCCAACACTATCCAGATTAAATCTGCCTGTGACATAGTCGTTTGTTGCAGAACAAATTGGCCATGAATTTGCCAGATATAAAATGTCAAAACTGCAAACAAAACAGTTAGAGTGCTCTTGTAGTCTGCCCATGTCCTGTATTTGGCCCATCCAGGTGAGAAAATGCCTAAAGTCAGGCATTCATGTATAAGAGATACAAATAAAGGCTCACCCCATTGTCTGACAAGAAAACCACCAACAGCTTGGATATAGGGGCAGTAAAAAAAAAGGGGGTGAGCTACTGTTTCATTTTGTTGTGGACAACATTGTCCTGGACAGTACCGCTCCTTCAGACTCTCATGTTTTTGGCCATCTCTAACACTAAGTCTCCCATGGCAACTAAGCCATAAGAGGTCTAGCATACAGGATGGGACATGTTTGCAAATTAGTTGAGCAGTCGCTGTTTTAACTGGTTTGACAACTAAGTTGTCGACCGACATCACAGTGATGGAATTATGTCAACTGCAAGTTGCGGTTGACATGATTCCAGCAAGAGACTCTGGTCTTTTTTCTATCGGGGGGCTTCACCCCCAAACCCTCCATGCAGGATACTCTGCCTCCCACCCCCCCGATCTCTAGGATTCTAACTCTGAGTCGGAATGGAATCAGGAAGGGGATGCAGAACCAGGAGACAGAGTGCCAGGGTCTCAGGCGGCCCATTACAGCGAACTATTGATGTTGTCGGCATCAACATGTTCGCTGTAATGGTGTTGCCTTATGGTGGGCATACCCTGTTTTAGCGTGCCCTGGAGGACAATCTTTAAATTCCACCACAACCTGAGAAATAACTGACAAAATCCAATGGTAAATCTGCTTCTTAGATTCTGAACTTAATGGATCTGGAGAAAGATGATATGATCACACTTTCACTAAGTCTGGACATAAGCAGTGTAATACATAGTTGGCAGGATTCTTGCCAGACAATTTTTCGAACAGCCATCTCACATACCAGATAAAAATGGATGTAACCAATGATATACATAGGGCATCCGAAGTTTAGTGGAGGTTAGCAAAGTAGGACCTACATTACACACTTTGAAAATGCTATAAAATAAAGCAACTGGGTTTATCATAATCAGCCCTCCTCAAGGAAAGATATGTAATAGTTCACTTAATATAGTTTTATCTGCAACCCCAAAGCAGTTGAAAAAGTAGACTATAGAGAAGACTACAGAGTCTAGTTTCCACAGATGCAGTTAGAGGGGGGCATAACAAATATAAAGAAAGACTGGCAGTAATAAAGCTTTAACTTAAAAGACCCATTCATTATTGTGAGCTGCCATTGCTTCCATCTATTCACTCTATCTTCTCCTGTGGATAACTTTTCATCCCAAGTTGCCTGGACCAATATCACTGGACCCAAATTTAACATGTAGAATTATTACTGGTGTGGTAACTAAAGGGATGCCAGCCAAAATCGAAAAGATCATCCCCAGCCATAGACTCCAAGCACAAACCCACACTTTTACCAAAATGCACCAGCAAAAACTCCTCGAGGACTGACACAGCCCTCTGGCATGAGGCTGCATCTGCAATAAAAAAGATAGACATAATCTGCATACACCATGGTTTGAAGGGGCTGGAGATCAGGATTTAATGAAAACCCAGTGATACCTTTATCAAAACCCAATTTCCTGAGTAAGGGATCTAGGGCAAAGACATAAAGTAAAGGGATTAGGGACAGCCCTGCTGTACTCCATGACAGACGAGTAGTGAATGCCCCAACCAGACATCAACCAGACAGCCAGCCAACCAACCAACCAAACAGCCAACCAGCAACCAATTAACCAGCCACCAAATAGCTAAGCAACCAATCACACAGTCAACCAGCCAACCACCAATCTACCAACTAACCAACAACACAACCAATCAACCATCAACCAGTTAACCAATCAACCAACAAAGCACCCAGCCAATCACCCAGCAAGCTAACCAACCAACCAAACCAATCAACACTCCATCCAACCAACCAGTCCTCCAACTAACCAACCAACCAACCAACCACAACCAACCCTTTAATCACCCACCAACCAGTCACCCACCCACCAAACAACCAAACAACACCAACCAACTAATCACCACCCACCAACCCACCAACCAGCCAGTCAACTTACAAACCAACCAACCAACCACCCACCCACTCACCCGCCAATCTTTCCTTTCCTTAGAAACTCACTCCTGACTCCCAATATCTCCGTTGTTATTTGTCTGAATCCTTGTGTCGAGTGCAGATTATCAGTAGAGCAGAAGATCATGAAGTTTAATGTTCTTCTCCAAATATGTTTGCTTTGTGTGGGGGACTGATAGAGCTGTGCCAGTATGGACCACGGTGGATTGGCATTGTTTTCAAGGGGCAGTACTGGCTTATAACCTAGTCCACTTAATCTTTCCCTGGTTGGAAGTACCACACAACTCATCATCGGAAAAAACCTTTGGATAATGAATCCCCATAAGAGTTATCAACCCAGGCCCCTCAAACGTATCTGAGCCCATAAGGAAGGGGTAGTATACTGTAATCTACCATAACCTGGTAAAACAGTAAAATCAGAATTCAGTACTTGACATCCAAGTCACAGCCATAGAAATCTTAGGCAATGCCATAACATCCTAGTTCATGTTATGTCACATGATTGTTTTTTTTTCCCATACATAAATACTTGTCATACTAATGTCATCCAGACAGTATACACATCGGCATGCACACCATTGCAGTTCTGTTCTAGGGATGTGAGGAAGCACTTCTTCACTGAATGAGTGGCGGACACCTGGAACCGTCTTCCAGCGGAAGGGCTGGGGGCAAAAACAATAAAATAGTGGTGGGCTTCAAGCATGCATGGAATAGGCACAAAGGAACCTTGGTAGAAAAGGGGGGAGGGTAGCCAAAGACTAGGTAGAGTCTGCAGTGACAGTATAGGCAGGGACAAAATGGGCAGACTGGTGGGCCAATTGGTCCTTCTCTGCCAACAAAATTTTATGTTTCTGTATTTCGGGAGGAACTATGCGCTCTCTGGGCCTGGGGAGAAGACTCGAGAAGCAGGGAGACAAAGTGAGTTGTATTTTTTGAACAGGTATGCCATCGTTACCAGAACGGAGTTGTCTCCTTTCCAGAAAATCTTTTTGTTAACCCAGTGTCAGTGTAGTCCTCCCCGAATGTTTTTGCTTCGTTTACAGGTGTAGCCTCTACAGTGGGGAGATTTTCAAGGTTTCAAGATTTCCGAAGGCTGCTGAGACTCGAGGGGCTGTAAACGATTGCAAGAGCCATTTGGACTGGCTAAAACACTGAGAAAAAAAAAGGGAGAGGAAGGACCTTCACCCCTCTGAGAAGTGTTGTTGGTGGATCTAGACTCTAGCCTGCGTTGTGCTTCAGGCAGCAATAAATCTAGCCCCAGACGAAAGGGATGTATAATGATTATTTTAGATATTAGATTTGTCTGATTTTATTCAGACCTTTTATATATGTATTTTTGATTTTTTAATTCTTTAGTACTTCATTCCTGTTCTATAGGTTAGTAGGTAGGTAGGTAGGAAGTATTAAGAACTATAGTGAATAGCATTTAACCACGTATTGTGAGGAAATTGTGGGCGTTTGTCCCTAGAGTTTTACAGACTTGTAAAGAGTAAATACAAACGAAATATAAGTTATAAACTATAATCGTGTAATAATTTTATTTGTATTTTTTCAAAACTTAAAGTAAGAAAGAGATATAGTGTTTTGAAAATTAAAGCCCCAGGAGTCACGTGAGTCAAACTCTCCATTTATTGCACATGCCAGGCATTCTGCAGAGCTACTGCCTATTCAGAATGCCACGGCAGAAGGGTCGCTTGTTGAACGCTAGCGCATTTGTTGCAAAACACAATCTTACCATTGTAAAAGAGTTTTTGAAGAGTTTATCCTAGGTGTATTCGCTAAAGAAAAGTATTTGTCTAAAGTATTTTATTTAAACACTGAGCTCATGTAGCCTAGTACAGTCTTGATTCACTCGTGACTCGGCTGTTGGTTTTGTATTACCATTCCTGCTGTGTAAGCAGCATCGAAAACTTGGTGAAGCCTATAGGCCTGAGTTCTTCGGAGAACTTAAAAGGATTGGGAAGTCAGTAAGTAAGCTTTCCTATCTCTCCATAGAAATAATTTTAAACACTGTCGGATAGGAAATCACTTGATGGTAGATACTATCTCTATAAATACTATTACGATTAGAGAGGGTATTGTAGAATTTCATGTGTAATGAATCTAGTAGTTATGAGGGAAGTGATTCATTCTCACAATCTCTCTTCTGTTTTGTACTAGTGGGGAAGTGGTATGGAGCTAGAGAATGTGGGCAAAATCCAGCTGCTTTTCAAAATAACTTTTCAATGAACTTTGGAAAATTCAAGCAACTTCGAGCAACCCAGAAGGGTCGATATGCTTGAACTTGGTTTACTCTTACAAATCTCTTGCTTTTGGCGAACACCTGTGACTATTTGGGAAAAGAAAGTAAAAATCATAAGGGTTATAAGTACTTCCAAGCATTGGCTACAGTTGAGAAAACAAGAAAACATATTCAGAAAATGAGCAATTTGTACAATCATCTGTGAAGTTTGAAAAGTTAAGGTCTGAATTTATATTGACAGTCTTGCCATCAGGTTTCATTCACTTACGGTACAACTGTTGTGAAATTGATAACTGTCTTTACAGCTTTAAGATCAACGGAGTACTCCGCCCCAGATTGAAGTTTAAAATTTGGAGACTGTTTCTTACTGTCCCTTGAGGTTTCACAGTGCAGAGTCTGGCATTGAATATTAGATAAAAGAACTTGGGTTCGAATATAATAATATTGGTGGCGCTTAAGCCAGTTTTATTAGACATCATTTCTCCTTGCTAATTGATACTCCGGCCCTGCTGTTAGTGCTGCAAATTAGGTCGGCCCAGTGGTGCTGAGGGCTGAGGCGCTGGATGCCCTACCTCACACTATGCCGGTGACCTGTGTTCGGGAATGAGCACAGGCCGCCAGGGGTTCCAGGGTTGGAGAAGGATCAAGCGTCCGGAGGACTGCTCTCCTTCTCTGGGGAAGGTGACATCAGCAGTCAGCGTGTGGCTGGCCCCTGATGGAGACTGAGGGGCAGTGCCACTGAATCTAAAGCAGCAGGGGTGGGAGGGGGCAGATGCCAGGAGGAGCACATGCAGAAGCGTGCACGCTCCTCTCATTGGCCTCACTGCATGCCCCTTCCCGCAGGGAGATCCACACAAGAAAAAAACTCAGCAGCATGAAGGCTGCTCACTGGCACCGCCACAGTCGTGCACAAGTTAACTCCCTCCTGGGTCCACCCTCCTGGTCTCTGCGGTGGTAAGGTAAGTATCCACTGCGAAGCAACCAGGGGGGTAGTGACGGGGAGGTCAGAAGCTCTGTCCATGATGGGGGAGCAGCTGGGCTAATTGACTAGATGGGGGGAGGAACCAAATGCACAAACTCCCCCAGTCGAGGACAATAGATAGTATATAAAAAAATTGCTGATAATTAATTATTTATTTTTGGTTCTTTTTTACTTATTTTTTTACCAGACTAGCTAAATGCATTCTGGCAATTTTCCTATACCTTGTGTATAATCTGTACATATAAATTGGGAAGAGTTGTTTTTGGAATTAAGTTGGAATTAAGCTGCATCTGTCCTGCTGAGGGCAGTTTTGATACCTTGAACAGTAATTACAAATATTACTAAATATTCCCTAAATATTGCAGCTATTGCATAATCTGAAGTTTGCACAAAATTTATAACACATTTCCACCATTTGAAAAGTATACTAGAAGTGGAAAAGAGGTCTGTCCATCTGGAAACTGTAGGAAGAAACAGTTAAAAGACAAGGGGGTGAAGAAAGGAGGGAATTTACTTTTCAGAAAATTAAAAAACAGAGACATGGATCCATTTTCTCACAGGATCTACTGATCACTACTTGCATTGCTTCTCTTCCAAAGTCCCTCCAACCTCATGTCTCTAGGACCAAAGTAACCCACTATATCCATTGATAAAAGAGCTACAGGAGGCGGGGTTGTGACTCTGCTTTCAACAGTTCCTGGTGTCCCTCTTTTGGAGGATGGACCTCAGGTCCCTGCTGTAGAGAAAGATATGCCCCAAGTTGTAAATACCTCCCAAAATACAAATAGATGTTTAGTGGCATCCATTGAGGCTCCCAAAATCATTCCTGAGATAGATCAGCAGGGTACACATCAGGCCCCTCTGTCTGATAATTTCAACCAGTGAGGCCATGTTAGGCCCAGTCAAACTAAGATCACTGATTTTTTTGTTCTCTCAAAAAATCAGACTTTTGAGTGTAAGACAGTATATTCTCCTGTCACACCTGCTTACTTAGAAGATAGGATATCCCTTACAAGTTCTGCACAAAAATTATCTTTAAAGATACACGGGGATTCATGGGAATCAGCTCAACCTGCCTTAGGTGGGGCTAAAATTTATTTTCCGCCCTCAGGGTTTAGTCTTTTAAGTCCAGTAGATCTGTCAATGAATCAAGTTAACATGACTGTAACTCCAAATAACTCTGATACTCTGGCTGGCTCCCCAGAAAAAGTATTTTCTAAGTTGAACCAAGAAGTTGATAAACTAGTGCTTGACCCAACATTTTTAGCCCAGTGTCCCGACACTTATCTCTAAATATACCATCAAAGCACTGGCTCACCCAGTTATGTCCAACATAGTTCTGTTAGAGGCATATTCTGGTATCAAACAGTGCATTGAGAACTTTATCTCTATATGTGCTGAAAAATTTTCATCTCTTGAGCAGAAAATTAGTAACCTGACAGATCAAATTGAGGGCTATAACACTCCACCCGTTAAGAAAAATCTATCATTTTCCACTATTGTGATATTGGACTTGCCTCTCCATAAAAAGCAAAATAGAAATATGCTACATTTGGGGAAGGATTAAAAAAAAAGCTAACTCCAAAACTAGGAGGAAGATGCGAAGATTGTCTAAACCTGTTAAAAATCCGGGAGGGGGGGGGTGCACTCTGTGCTGATAGCCAAGCATAAGCAATCAGAGAATTTAAATTCAGAAATCTGCACTGAGGGCAGAACAGCGTCTGTGCATGATCAAAAGCAGGTTAGTCAGAGTACAGCATTCTCACAGGTCCCTGAATGTCCCCCTTTGGTTATACAAGCTGGACACTGTGTCACAGAGGAGCCTCACACTGCTGGTATGAATAACGTTGGGCCTATTACTTCTCCCCCTCCCCAGGTTTTTTCTCTTATTTCTTCTGAGATATCGAACAGCGTTTTGAAAAAAAAGGATAGTTATCCTCGGACACCCCTCTCCTTAACTGGTAGTGAGGTTGTTTTTAAGGCAGAGAGCATTATTGTTAAATCATATGAAACTAATGACACCTTAAAGGATCTGATAGTGCATTTATTTAGAGCAGAATGAGGTTTCTCCTCAGCAGCCGACTCTGTTTCTTTAATTCATAGATATTGGCAGATTCCCTCTAAACCTGCATATGTTATGGCGGAGAATCTAGATATAGCAAAAATTGTATGGGGCAAATAATTTTTACTTAATAATCTAGGCCTAGACATCTCCTCCCTGGTCACCTGGGCAACAATCTGGAAATGTGCCCATGGTGGACATCCTGTTTGTAAAACTCTTGTGCACGAGGTTTTTGCCTCCACTCTAGAAACTCTTAATTGGAATTTTGAACCATTGGCATACTCAAAGGTGATATCTATTTTTGGGATTAATCTCCTAAATAGAGAAAATAGTGACAATTTGACATCAGTAGTTCGTGGAATTTTAGCTTCCATTATCAAAAAAGACATATCTCCTTCTGACCTTAGTTTGGCCAAGAGGATTTTTTTCCAATGGTGAAGGGTCTCAGCTTGACTGTTACATTTATTCTGAAGAGTTGTTTTCTCTATTACTTAATAACTCTAACATCTTCGATACAGTTGATATCCACGTAGTTCCATTTCTGGACCCTGTACAAATGTCCAGTCCAGCACAGAATATAGAAGACCCAGATGACTCTATATAGGGATCTTACTGTCTCAACAGATTCTACTTCAGATCCTTCTGCCTTTGTTTCTTCAAAGAACACCTCAAATATTCTTAGTTGGAACATTTTGGGTCTTGTCTCAAAGTTAGCATACAAACAATGGTCTGACTTTATTAGTAAGCTTGAGGTAGTTACATTTCAAGAAACATGGGCAAGGTCCAAACCCTTTATAAATGGGTATGAATCTTTTTTTTGTTCCTGCTGCTAAGCAACATTATTATGGTAGACCCTAAGGAGGCTTCCTAACATTGGTGAACATTAGGGAAGGCTAGAAAGTCATTGAAAGTGTGGTTGGATCCCCAGAGCTTCTGTTTATTCTTGTAAAGTGGAATGGCTCAGACGTATTGTTTGTGAATGTTTATGTTCCTCTTCTTTTTCATGTCACCTCAAGCTATGATATTTGGAGGAAGCTTTCAATAGATATAGAAGCTTTTTTCCTATGTTCACATATTGATATTGTGATATTGGCAGGGGATTTTAATTCCAGAATTGCTAAATACGAAAATCTACCCTTATTACAGGATTTATTCTATATGGGAAACTTGGAGCCTAGGAACTCCAGGTACTGTGTTGTGAATGAATCAAGAAAATGCTTCCAGGACTTTATTATGAATAACAACTTTTTAATTTTAAATGGTGGGGAGGAGGATCCACTCCTGGCTTGTATGTTATTTTGCTCCCCAGGGGCAGAGTGTAATATATTTTATTTTATGCTCCCTGCATTGTTATAATCAGTACCAGAATTTTACAGTAAATATGAGACTGGATGGAGCTGGCCCGGTGGTGCTGAGGGTTGAGGTGCTAGACGACACACCTCGCTCCATGCCAGCAACCCGGGTTCGGGAGCGAGCCCGGGGTGCCGGGGGTCGGCAGAGGAGGGAAGAGATTGAGCATCCAGAGGACTGCTCTCTCTTCCCAGGAAGGGACTGGGTAATGTTCACTCAAGAAACGACCTCTGGCAGTGGCTGGAGGTAGCCAAACACAGCGTCATGGCATTTGCCTGCGGGGTGGAGCCACGGCAGTAAGTTGCCTTGATAGCCAGGCTCCACAGGGGATCTAACTAAGTAAAAATACCTCCCTCCTCCCACTGATAGGCGATGGTGCCTCCCACCCAAGAACCACACTCCCAGAAGTCGGGCACAGCTGTCTCCTCGCCCTGCCTCCTCCCCGGCCTGATGCTCAACCCTATAAGAAAGAGCACCCTGGGCGGGGGTGGCCCTTCCCTGGAGGGTAGACCCGGGGGATGCCCGGTGTCAGGGGGAGAGGAGATGAGTCGGGGTCATGCAGAGAGGTAGAGTCCAAGGACTGGGCGGTCGCTGGAGAGAGTTCGACGGGGTACAAAGAAGGGAAGGAAAAAATAGAATTTGAAAATATATATATATATATGACCGGAGAGTGATCATGTGGCTATCACTTCTTTATTAAAATGTCCTGCAAAGATCTCTAATACCCCTAATCCTATTCTACCTGCTGCAATTATGTTATCTGGCAAAGCCCAAATGGCTCGTAATGTACGAACGTGGGGTAAATGGTTGAGCCAATATAGTCTCCTCTCTTCCCTTCGTTATTTCCTCTGCAGAGGCTAAGGTAGAGGCCAAATATATGAGTGAACAGCTGGATTTGTGCTATCGACAAATTAGCCAAATAATTTATTCAGCTAGCAATAGAAAACCCTCTCCAATTTACTGGTTTGATAATCAATGTAATGCAGAAAAATCCAAGCTGGGGAAACTTATTAGATATGTGAGGAAATGTCCTTCTAGGGATAACTTTCTTATTCTAAATAAAGCTCAGAAATTTTATAGAAAATTCCTGGTGGAAAATAAAGTATTTACACAGAAACGGTGGAAACTAGTGTATCAGGCCATTGAGACAAAGGACTCCAAATTTTTTTGGCAACTGGTGGCGAAAGGCTCAAATACTTATATGTCCTCTTTCCCTTCTTATATACCCAAGGAGACCTGGGTGTTACACTTTAGATCCCTTTTTAATAGTGAAGTCCTGGTCCATACTAACAATAATTTTATTTTTTCAATGCCGAGGACTGGATAATTTACACCGCTGACCATCTCATTTGGCAAAGTAGAATACACCATAGCCCAATTAGCTAATAATAAGGCCCCCGGACCAGATACTATTCCGAATGAGATTTACTAGGTCCACATGAACTATTGGGTTCCCTTTTTCGTTAATTTTTTTTATGCATGTTTGAAAGAATCATATGTTCCTACATCTTGGCTTAAAAATATTATAATTCCTTTTCATAAGAAAAGTTCCAGTGCACCTGCAGTTCATGAGGGTCGGTGAATATGCCATCCGAAATCTCATCTATAACATATCGCGAGACCTCAGTCGGCACACCGTCACTTAGCAACAGTCCCAAGAAGCAGTACATAGAAGTTCTTGTACAGCAGTACTTCTCATTCTTTCAGCCAAATACCTGTCCTCCAAACCCCTTCAAATTGTTTTTTTGTTAAATTAGATTTCGTTTACTGTTATCATTGGGGGCTCTGCCCCTCCGCACACCCGTACCAATTACCAAAACATAACCCCCCCCACACCCCTCCAAACTGTTTTTTTAAATTAGATTCCATTTACTATCATCACGTGACAGAACACTAAGTCATTCCGTGTCAGAATACTATGGCATTCCATCGTGAGATTCCCATCATACCCTCGCAATATTCTATACCTCTAGAGGCGTCCCTCATAAAGTGCAGCTAGTCCAAGGTTCCTTTCAACTTCCCTCAAATTACAGGCAGATTAGCCTTTTGGATATCAGTGGAAAACTCTTTGCTAAAATCTTACTGGCCAAGCGTCAAAACTGGTTGATGTTTCCTCCCCACTATCAATTTTTCAAGCAGGATTCCATCAGGGCTTCTCAACCATAGAAAATATTTTTATTTTAGCTCACTTACTTGAAAAATACAGGTTACATTGTCAGATGCAATGATATGCTCTTTTCATAGATTTATCAGCAGCCTTTGATTCTGTGTCCAGAGGGACCTTATGGGGAATCCTGCTTACAAGAGGATTCCCTGTTAATCTATTAGTCCCTATTTATTTACTTCATTCTAACACAATTACAGCCATGAGATATGATATCCAGGGAAACCTATCAGAATTTTTCAGTACTTTCAAAGGTGTGAAACAAGGATGCCTACTTACTCCCTTATTATTTAGTTTATATATTGATTTATTATTATACATTGACTCGTCCTTAGAGCATGATTCTCCTAAAATCGGGAATCAGTATAGTCACATATTAGCCTATGCAGACAATCTTCTCCTTTCCCTTTAGGTACCCGGTCTCCAGCGTAAATTGAATATTCTAAAAGCTAAAAGTGACTCACTGGCCCTGAAGATCAATTTACATAAAACCAAAAATGTAGTATTTGGGCCCCTTTACCCAAAATTTACTTTGAAAATAAATTAATTGAGGTGGCCCCATCTTGGTTACTGTAATGCTCTATATCTAGAGTTGCCGGGGTAGATCTCCGTTGCCTGCAGCTGGTGCAGAACGCTGCAGCCAGGTTGTTGACTGGGCTACCGAGAACTTGCTATATCACTCCTGTGCTGCTCGAACTGCACTGGCTGCCGGTGCAGTGGAGAATCACCTTCAAGGTCGTGTTGCTGACCTATAAGACCCTACATGGTCAGGGACCGGGCTACTTGGAAGATCTCCTTCAACCTTGCTGCCCTCTCTGCCCACTCCATTCCACTGATGAGGGATTGCTAGAGATTCCCAGGGTTCGCCTTCAGTCATCTGGGGCCAGAGCTTTTTTTTTCATGGCCCCAACCCTGTGGAATTCTCTATCTCGTCAGATTAGAGAGTGCCTGTCCATGGAATCATTTAAGGTGTTCCTGAAGAGTTATTTATTCGAATTAGCATTTGGATAGGTTTATTGCTGCTTTTTATTGTTTTTATGTCAATATTTATTATGTAAGATGCTGTTTTGTACTTGCGCTTTGATATGCTGAAAAGCGCATTATAAATAAAATTTGAATGATTGATTGATTGATTATACCTATCTTTACATTAAATTTATATAAAATTTGCAATGGACCTTACACTTAAAATAACAGATCTCCAAAGCCAAACTTGCCGCCAATGCCTTACTAAGGTTCAATTATAAATACGGGGAACATATAGTTAAGCTAGCATCGGTTGCTGGTGAAGTTAAGTTAAACCCAATCATACTTTGTGGCTCTGAGTTATGTGGCACAAATCCTCCTAAAAATATTGAGCTTCCCTTATCATTTTATTACAAAGCTCTCTTACAAGTTCCAGTTTCCACTGCTAATTCAGTTGTAAGGGCAGAACTAGGTAGGCTCCCCATAGCCACCACAGTTGATATAAGAGTAGCCTCCTACTGGCTGAAAATAATCAGTAATCAGCTTAACATTTTACCAGACTTATGCCTTAAAGAGAAGATAACTTGGTCCGAGAAGGGCTTTTTATCTCCTTGGTTGAAACAACTTAAAGTAGTACTGTTAAAAGCTACATTAACCCACTTATGGAATGATTCATTGAAAGGGATACATATATCCCCTCTTTTTAAAATCATTTTAAAACAAAGGCTTTACCGTGAAGCTCAGAAACATCAGATGACATTAATTAGACTACAGAAACAAGCTATTTGGTTTGGGTTGAATAAAATCAATCCTTTTCTAGAAGAATACTTTTTATTACCTCTTGGCCCTTGTCTTAGGAAACTGATTACTTGGGCAAGACTGGGTGTGTTTGTCTCTTTTCTTAACAAATCACCTATGACAGGCTTATCGCAAGATTTTTGTAGGTGTAATAGAGGTTTTCGGGAGACTCTTCACCATATAGTAATACAGTGTCCGCTTTATGATACTGTATGAGACCATTTATTAAAATTGTTTTTAATGAAGTATGCAAATTTGGATTATGATGCTTTCCCCATTTATTTTATTGCATCCCCAAACCATTCCTAAAGCTCTCCTCATTGCAAAATTTATTGATTCAGTAGTAAAGACCAAAAGGAAGCATTTGCCTCGGCTATAGAATATGTATGTTAATCAGGTGGCTTTGAACCAGAATTATGGTATGGTTCTTATATGACTATGATGTTTTATTATGTATTTATATCTGATCCATTTTTATGATACAGGATAGGATACTTCTGGCCACAATGCACTTTATGTAAATATGTATTGCTTGTTTATCCATTTTCCTTTCCCTCCTTTTTTTTTTACTTATTTGTGTATAACTGTTATAATGTCCAATATTTAATACTGGATGAACAATAAAAACTTTTATGATTCTGTATTGCCATATCCTTAGATTTCTATCATCACTGCTGCCCAAATGGGGCCTTCTTTTCCTTTTAAACCTTTTTCTCTTATTTCATACCCCAGTTTGAATAGGGTAGATTTTGGTTTCTAGATTTTAACTGAACTGTGGGCAAGTGTGGCTACCTACCAATGTTAAGATATCTCTCAATAAATCATGTCCAGCACAGTTTTATATTTTAATCTGCTACAATGAGCTGAAGTGAGGCTGCATTCTCAGTGTCTCTAATGCCAAAAAAATCCTCAAAGCTAAGTGTGATCTGAAATTTATATATTTCAGTCAAGAGGTAAGACCGGTAGCCAGTTAAGGGACATGTTAAATACCAAGGGTCTCATCTCTCCCCAATTAAAAAACAATCCAGAATGCAACATGCTCAAACCAAACCAAAATATCAAATATTAGTATCATTCTAGTTCATTTAAATTTTACACATGTGTGCTTACTAAGTGGATAATCAGTAAAATCAGAGTTCATCACTCAATAATTTTGGCTGGTTAGGCTATAAGCAGTGCCATTAGTAGTCAAGTGACCTCACAGAAGATTGACAAAGTCTGAAAATAGTTAACCACCGGCACGGGTTTCATCCTTGACAAGTGCTGGGTGAAAGCTTTAATGCATTTGTGAAATTATACAAAATTGCCAGTTTTGCCTTTATGCAGTTTTCATGGACTTGAGCCAAAATCTGCCATAATTTTGCCAGTGCTTTTTTTATTTAAATAGCACCATTTCCCACAAAGTGCACTTTTTAAAAAAATGTGATGTCTTAAAAATGCATGTTTTTTTTTAAATGTGCAATATCAGCAAATAACGCCATTTTTCCAAACTGCGCATTTTTAATACATATGATTTTTTTTAAGTTGCATTTTTGACCAACATTTTTCATTTTAAACACACTGTTGTAGTTCTCAAAAGTGCATGAAATTACTTGAAATGATCGCAACAATTGTCTCGGATGAGCCACAGGGTGATGACAATGTTTTGAGTCATGGTGAACCCTTTGAGACCCTCACATTGACATTTTTGTTTTTGAAATTTATAGTTTAGTCTTTACAAATTAGGATGCATCCTAGCTCTAGGACTAATACATTTTCAGTACATTTCTCTATCATTTTTAATTTTTTTTGAAATTTCACCAACCAGGATAGCCTCAAGAGATGGAACATCTCATTTTCATGGAGGTCCTGGGGAGGACAACAGCTAACAGTATTTCAAGAAATAGCTCGAGTGGAGACTTCATGAAGACAGGTTTAGTGCAAGGCTTGAAGAATGAAGCACTGGGGCAGAGTTGCAATGGGGGAGCCATTTCCTTTCTTCTCCTGCAGACCTGTGGCTGTCCTTGATACTGATATGTGCATGTGCATGGGGTCCAGCTCCCCCCATCCTGAGTGTGTGTTGTCCACTCTCTGCAATCCCATGGCTGGAGGAAGCAGTGTGTAATGCACCAGTTGCCTCTGGCCCTGCCACAGGGGTTGCTAGAACAGCAGAAAAATGCCATTCTATAATCCCAGGAGCTGTGCCCACTGCCTCAGGCTATACTGTGACTCC
Organism: Neoceratodus forsteri; assembly: GCA_016271365.2. Lineage (NCBI taxonomy): Eukaryota > Metazoa > Chordata > Ceratodontiformes > Ceratodontidae > Neoceratodus > Neoceratodus forsteri. The sequence continues at coordinate 1,543,368,804 of CM028131.1, read as the reverse complement.
AGTTATGAGAGTACAGGGCTCCAAGTCCAGGACACGTACCCTGATTGCCACATCTCAGATCCTATAGGTCACAGAACTTATCTTCCCTCCTAGCTGACCTAGAGGCAACTGATTGGTCCCCAGTCTCATCAGCCAACAACCTAAATTCTGTCCTGCATTACTTTCATTCCAATTTTATGGCTGTTTGGGATTGTCATGCATCTCTGAGAAAAAACAGAATACAGAGCTGATTATCTTCCCTGGATTATAGTCGGGGCTATGGCTTGCCTCCCTACCAGAGGTCTTGCTTGACATTCTTTTAAGAGCACTGGTTCTCCAGTGGCTTTGGCAAACTGTTGCCACCTTCATAATGCCTGTACCAAAGCCATAAGATTTGCAAAGTCTGAGTATTTTGCATCCACACGCCAGAACAATATTAATCATCCCTCTAAGTTCTGGAAGGTTATCCATTCCCTGTTCTCCCCTCTGATCCAGTCTCCCGCTCCTGTTTTCAGGGTTGATGATTCCCTCGTTTCTGACCCTGCTATTGTTGCCTTTTTCTTTAACTCCTACTTTACTACCTGTACCCTCTCTCTCATCCCTTTCTCCTCCTCCTCCTCTTTCATCTCTAACTCCCTGTCTGCCTTCTCCTCCTTTAAATCTCTGTTTCGTTCTCTCCTACCACCACCTCTGCTTCCTTTGAGTCCTTGCTTACTCTTAATGCTCACAAATGTGGCAGCCCTGATAGCCTTGATGCCAAATGTCTACTTCTCTTAGCCCCTGCCATTGCACTTCCTATTTTTCCTTGCTTCTCAACCTTTTTCCTCTGCTACTGTTTGTTCCTGATGTGTGGAAGCAGACTACTGTCATTCCTATCCCTAAAGGTGGTGATCCCTCTTCTCTTGGTAACTACCATCCTGTCTCTCTCCTTCCTACTCTAGCTAAGTTACAGGAACGTCTTTTACTATCTCAACTCTCTACCCACCTTGACTCCTTCTCCTCCTCTTCCTCCTTCACCCCCTTTCAGTCTGGTTTTTGGATATCCCACTCCACCTCCACCTCTCTCCTATGGCTCACTGATTTCATCCTCACAGGTATGGCTCAGGGCCTCATCACGTCTGCTATCTTTGTTGATCTTGCTAAAGCTTTTGATGCAGTGGCACATCCCCTTCTTCCAGACAGGCTAAAAGTAGCAGATCTCTCTGATTCTGCAGTCAGCTGGTTTCACTCTTACCTTGGAGGTAGGTCACAAGCTGTCCGGATAGGTAACGCCATTGAGTTCCAGTGTGGGTCCCCAGTAAATTAACCCCCCCTGTGGATTCAGTCTGGTGTCATCCCAAAAATAAATTGGAGCCTCGCCAACTCCGGGAGTCACTGGTTGTCTCAAGTTTGATGCCAGCTTGTGCTAAGGGTTCAGAAGCCGGGGTTGAGGCTTATAATACAGCCTTGACCGAGGCACTGGACCTGATTGCACCTCACTGCGTTCACCCTTTTACTACCAGCATCGCTCACAGTGGTATGGTGCTGAGTTGCACTGGTTGAAAACTAAGGGTTGTAGGTTAGAGCATACCTGGAGGCGGTCGTGCTCTGGGAAGGACTGGTTGGCACTGAGGGTCCATTATTTGGAGTATCAGTGGGCAACTGATTTTAAGAAGACTGGATTTTTGTCTCAATTGATTGCTGTGGCAAGAAACTGTCCACGCGCGCTGTTCAGCACTGTTGACAGTTAGTTAAATCCTTCCTGTCTCCAGTCTGGTACAGCATTTTCAGTAGAAAAGTGCAAACAGTTTGGACAATTTTTTGCTGACAAGGTGGCCTCTGTCAGTGCATGTATTGCCTCCTTTGGTCCAGTTTCTACTGGGGTGATCGATCTGCTAGTGAAGATTGTCTGCCGAGTTGGACTGAGTTTTGGCTCGTGTTGGTAGATGAAGTTCTTTGGGTGCTTACCAAAATGCATCATAGAAAAATAGAAACATATACTTTGACTGCAGATAAGGACCGTTTGGCCCACCCAGTCTGCCCATTTCCTCACCTATTGGATAAGCTGCAGATCCTAGTTAGCCAACAGCCTACTTCTTCCTAACCCCCACCAGAAATGCCTTTGCCTTTTTACCTTTGAATTGTGTCCCACCACCTGTGCCTTGGACTCAGGTCCATGGTGGCTTGTCATCAGCTGCTTAGATTTCTTAGGTCCAGTGTTTGTGGAGGTCATTAAAGGGTCATTAAGTGAGTTTTTTTTCTGCATCTCTGAAAGAGGCTGTAGTGAGACCCCTCCTTAAAAAAACATCTGTTGACCCTGATGTTCTTTCAAACTACAGACCTATCTCTAATCTTCCCTTTCTGGGGAAGCTTATTGAGAAGGTGGTGGTTGACCAGCTGGTTGAACACCTGCAGACTTTATACATCTATAAACCTCTCCAGTTGGGTTTTCAGCCCTGGCACACCACTAAGATGACTTTGGTCCAGGTGGCACATGATCTCTCCATGGCGAGGGACCGAGAGCACTATACCATCTTGGTGCTCTTGGACCTGTCTTCAGCATTTGACATGGTAGAGCACGGGGTGCTGTTTGACCATCTGCAGATCTATGTGGGTACTACTGGAGCAGTTCTGCATTGGTTTTGCTCATGTCTAACTGGAAGATCGCAGCTCATTGTCTTTGGAAATTTTTCCTCTGGATCTTTGCGCTGCCTTGTGGTGTTCCGCAGGGTTCCATCTTGGTGCCACTATTGTTCTTTATGTATATGCTGTCACTGGGAGAGATCATTAGATGGTACAGTCTAGGGTTTCAGTGCTATGCAGATGATACTCAGTTGTACCTATCCTGTGCCCCGATGATCTTTCCGCCCCAGGCATGTTTAGTTGGTATTTAGCTAAGATAAATGACTGGATGTCCACTAACTGGCTATGTCTCAACCCCAGCAAGACAGAGTTTATGGTGATTAAGCCTGGTCATGGGGGTATTTTCGCTGATGGGAGACTGCCCACCTTAGTGGTTTATGGTCATCCCTGTTGATGATAAATGTGGTTAAGGATCTTGGCGTTATTCTTGACAATTGGCTTGACCTTGAAAAATGGGTCTTGTCAGTTGTTAGGGCCAGTTTTTTCCATCACTGGAATATTGCCAGGATCTGCCTGTTTTTGACTCCTACTGATCTGGCTATGATTATCCATGTCTTTGTTACTAGCCAACTTGATTACTGTGATTACTGTAATGCCCTGTACCTAGGGCTGTCTGGAGGTTTGATGTGGTGACTGCAGCTAGTGGAGAATGCTGCAGCCAGGATGTTGATGGATACTTCTGTGAGGGGACCATGTCACTCCAGTCCTGCGCTCTCTGCACTGGCTGCCTGTGAATGCATGCATCACCTTCAAGATAGGCTCGTTAACATACAAGGTCCTATGCAGTCTGGGACCTGATTACCTAAAAGTGCTCCTGATTCCATACTCCCCTATCCACCCCCTATGCTCCATCAAGGCTGGCTTATTAGTTGTACCCTCCTCCCCGTTAAAAAGATCAGGAGATAGGGCCTTTAGGGTGACTGCACCGCTCCTGTGGAGCTCTCTTCCACCATACATTAAGGCTGCTAGCACGGTGAAGACTTTTAAAGCCTCTTTTAAAACTTATTTATTTGAAAAGGTTTTTAATCTTCTCTGAATAAGTTATCTCTTGGGATGTTTTCGGCATTTTATTATTATTTCTGTTAAGTGCTCTGAGCCCCTGGATAGGGCACTATATAATAACATTTGTCTTGTCTTACCTCTCACTATCTACTCAGGTATTCCACAAGGGTCTGTCCTGGGTCCTATTCTCTTTCCATATTCTTAAAGAGACTTATCAAGTTAAATGAAGCAGCCCCTGCACCCAATATTCAGGTACCTTGTTAGTTGACCCGTGCCCACGTTTTATGACTAGATGTCCATTATAATATAAAAAAAAAGACTGAAAAGGTGCTGCCCATAGAGTATAATGGAGCACATCCCCACACTCTCCCTGGCATCGTGTCATAAATCTGCAGAGCATGGGGGCGGAGCATGGGTGGCACCAGAAACCGGGAAGTCCTTGGGACCCCGTGTTTATAATTTTACGAGTGCTCTAAGTTTTTAACATCAGGATTATTTATGGCAAGATTTACACTGGAAGCAGCCCCATGAGGTACAGCACCTGTATATCAGGTGCAGGGGCCGAGGCTGGTGAGGCTCTTTAAATGACCTCCACTCTCTGTTCCTCTTTGTCCATTCATATGTACGCTGATAATACAGTTAGTTTTGCATCTGTCTGCTCTTCCCATAATCTTATTTCAAGCTGCAGCTGGATTTTGACAATATTCAGTGCTAGTTCCAGTCTGACCTACTATCACTCAGTGCCACAAAAACAGTCTCCATGACTTTTGGCACACATCAGAGGCTTTCCAGACTCTCCTCTTTCTCATCTTTTCACACCCTTGATGGTGCTATAATTGAGGATGTGTCCTCTTTTAGTCATGCTGCAGATGGGGTGCTCAAGATAGCTGTGGTGGTGCCCACATAGGACCACAGTCCCAACTGGAACTTTCAACCAGACAAAACAGTGGCACTCAGGTTGGAAATCAGAAATGCTCAGCATTCTTCAAGGTGAGTTTGCGAAGCATGGCAGGTGGACGCAGCAAGCTGAGCCAGGGCTCCAGCTTTGTCAGCGTCCTGCCAACCATGGTTCAATAAACTCACCTTGAAGAATACTAAGCGTTTTCTGATTTCTTAACCTGAGTGCCACTGTTCCTCTTTTAAGTACCTTGGGATCCGGCTTGACTGTCATCTTATTTCTTGGTTCATATTGATGCCATACACCAGAAGCCCCACCCCAAGCTTGGTGCACTGTATGGGAACAAAGCAAGTATCTTGCTTGTTTTACTGTTCCTTTTTCTTTCTTTTTTTTTTATTCCACTCTTTTTGTCGTTTTGCTTTAGATTGTTCTTTTCATACCCACCATTGCTCGCTCTACTCTGCTGTTCTCTCCCTTCCCTTGATGCCCGGCACCTTTCTTATTGTTTCTCCTTTATATCTAAATTCTAGTTTGGTTCCCTTCCCCCCTACCTTACATCTCTCTTATCCTCTCCCTCAGCTTCCTCCTACACTCTAAGAGATAATGCTTCCCATTCCCTCACTATTTCTTCTAGAAAATTTACTGTTGGACAGTCTGCTTTCTCATATCACTTTCTTAAACTCTGGTCCTCCCTTCCCTTGTTAGTTCACTCTGCCTCTTCTACTTACTCCTTAAAATCTCTCCTTCATGACCTTTTTCTCCCTCCTGCAACTGTCTATAACACTCTTCCTCACCTGCTCCTCCCCAGTCCTGTCCTTGCAATTTCAAACATTTACCAGGAGAGACATATTGAACTGCTAACAGCTTATTTCTAGATGCATCCTGGGGTTAGAGGATATGGAAAATCATTTACAGCAAATACAGTACATCAAGGAGCATAATCAAACATCACAGACAAATCAGAATAACATATGTACAGGTGATGAAGGAAACAGATTGCCTGAGCAAAACTAGTGGGGAGAGGGGGTAGAGTCATGGACAGTTGCTGGAGGGAGAGAATAGTCAAGAAGGAGAGACTTTAAGGATAAAGTAGAAGAGGCTGAGTGAATTGACAAGGGAAGGGAGGACAAGAGTTTATGAATGTCATAGGAGAAAGCAGATTGACAACAGTAGATTTTCTAGAAGGAATAGAGAAGGAATAGGAAGTATTATTGCATAGGGGGTAGCACCTGTACCTGTAGTACCTACTGTACACATGGTAGCAGGGTCACACTGACTCAAAACATCTGCATACACATAGTCCCTAACCTTCTTTTGAGATCAATCAAGAAGAGCACAGCATACCTCTCAACCTTTTGTCCCCCAAATGTGGAACATTGCCTGTCAAAATGTGGAACAAATGGGCAAAATGTGGAACACTTAATCAAATCTTTACCTAAGAAGCTCAAACCACTGCTAAAATGTTGCTTTTATGTTCAGAATGTCTGTTATTAATTGGATAATATATTTTTTGCATCATTTACTATGGATTTTTTGCTTTAAAATGTTGACTTTGAATGTGGAACAAGTCCTAACATGTGGAACAGGGAGCTTTTGTGAAGTAAAATGAGGAACGTTCCTTGTAATGTGGTACAGTTGAGAGGTATGGAGCACAGTTTGCTTTGGAAACTTGCTTCAAGAAGATCCCAGTTCACAACAGGGAAAGTCCCCACTGTGGGGGAGGGGGGAACAGGTGAGCTGCACTAACAGGAAGTTCTAACCTGCATTTTGTAGCTCTGTGAGTGGCTAAAAACTTGACACAGTGGGTTGGATTGGGTTGGGTAGTGCAGTAACAGCAGGTGGAGAAGTAAGCTATGATCTATGGCAGGACATGGGTGTATTAAACATTAACGCATGGAGCAGGTGGTTGCCAGGCATGAGGCAGAAGGCCGAATGTCCTCCTAACCATCTAGCAAGTGCATTAATGCCTTATACACCCATGTCCTGAAGTGGGCTATTGCACTTACAAAATGGAAAAAAATGTTTATTTTAATAGAAAAATGTTTTAATTTCATTTAGTTTGGCTGTTTCTAGGTAGACTAGTGTAGGTTAGTTACAAACTGTGGGTATACCTGAGATTAATCAATGGTCTGGTGATGTGTTTAGACCAATGAAATTGCTAGGATTGTGAAGCCCATTTTATCATGCACATTATAAGTCTGTGATTGGTTGAGCTATGCCAAGCCTCCAAAAGCCCCGAACTATGATACTATTATGTTTGCTATGCCTTCAGTAATCAAACACAATGAGATGCATTTTGAATATCTACACTTAATTTTTAAAGAACCGCCTTTGATCTGCAAATTATATGTTTTCTGTACAAGAAGATCCATAGCTCTTGTTATTCCAACAATAGCCAGATTGGCTAGGAGATCCTGACAATACCTTTTTATTGCTTCATTGTTTACAATACCAGGATATACTCTATAGACAGGACAAGGAGAAAGGGAAGTGGGGATAGCACTTTATACCAGGAAGGCTATTACTTCCACCAGGGAAGTGCTTGTGAAAGGGCAGGTAGAGGCACTATGGGTGCAGATCCAAACAGAAATGGATAGGAAAGTGAGGATGGGGGTAGTCTATAGGGGTTCCATGTCATATCGGCGATCACCGATATGGCGAGTGTACATCGCTGAAAATAAATTTCGGCAATGAACAATCGCAGTGCGGACAAAAACAGCGCCCAAGACCTACGGGTCTTATTTTTAAATGGGTGGCTGTGTTCCCCACAACCCCCACTTAAGGATTCTCAGCCCAGGGGGTGTATGTCGGAGGGGTGAAAAACTGAAATAAATGTAAAGCCACCTGGTGGCAAAAAAAAAAAAAAACACACTGCCCCAGACCCAAATCCTGCACCTCCCAGCTGGCCACCCTCTCCTGCCTTCTTAGACCAGCTCAGCTGCCCACCACCTTTGCATACCATCCTCCTCACTCTCCCCCCATCGTGTGCTTGTGTATATACCGCTACTTCCCGTTCGTGTATTTTGCCCACCCCAGTATCTGGTGGCCTCCCCGCTAGGTAGCTGTGAGAACAGGCACCGTAGTTGAGTCACTGTTTTTGTAGGTGGCCAGTTTTGGTCGCCTTGTTCACTAGATACTGTCTATAGACCACTAAATCAAGACAAAGGGTACCATGATCAGGATAGCAGGTGGCAGGACTGAGTTAGTAATAATGGGGGACTTCAGTTTGCCTAAGGTGGACTGGAGTGTCCCAGCCACCTCCTGTGCCAGGAGCCAGTTGATCCTGGAAACAGTCCAGGATGGTTTCCTGGTCCAGGGAGTGACTGAACCTACACATGAGGGAGCCGTGCTGGATCTAGTAGGAAGAAACATCGAACATGTCAAGAATATTAAGGCTGAGGAGCCCTAGTGTGATTCCGAGTTCACATGGGGAAGGAAACAGTGAGCACTAAGACAAAAGTGCTTGACTTCAGAAAGGCCGACTATAGGAAGATGAGAGAGAGACAGTGAAGGGACACCTATCTGGCCTTAAGAATGACATGGGGGTGGATCAGACATGGGCCAGGTGGTTGATAGTCAGTACTTGGACTTCAGCAAGGTATTAAACTCTGTGCCGCACAAAAGATTGATCAGGAAATTGGGGGACCTAGGCGTGGAAGCAAATTAACAAGGTGGGTGGTGAATTGGCTTAGTGGTAGGACATAAAGGTGGTGGTAGGAGGGGGAGAGCTCAGGTATGAAGAAAGTCACCAGTGGGGTCCCCGGAAGGTTAAGTGTCAGGACCGGTGTTGTTCAATGTATGTATAAATGACACTGGGGAAGGCATTAAAGGTAAAATCTGCCTTTTTGCTGGTGACCAAGCTCTGTGGGAGGGTGGACACAGATAAAGGGGTGCAGGACCCAAAGAAAGACCTGGAAAAGCTGGAAAGGTGGTCTGTCTGACATATGTCAACTCGGGTTCAATGAAAAGCAGTGCAAGGTCATGTACATAGGAAGGAAGAACCCGAGGGCCGAGTACAGTCTAGGGGTCAAGGTCACTGAATCAGAGGAGTAAAAGGACTTGGGGATAGCATCACCACTGACCTACACTGTAAGCTATGCAGTGTAGAAAGGCAGCAGCCAAGGCCAACAGAATGCAAGGCATCATTACTAGAGGGTTCATGAGCAGGAAGGAGGAGGTTATACTGCCGTACAGATTCTTGGTGCATCTGCACCTGGAGTATGGCATGCAAAACTGGAGCCCTTACCTGAAAAAGGATATTAACCAGCCTAAGGCAGTTCAGTGGAGGGTGACAAAGATGTTCAAGAGACAGCAGGGCATATGAGGACAGGCTGAAAGAACTTAAAGGATACCTAAACAACATTTTGACAACAAACTGTTCAAAAATCTGACCTCAAACGGGACTAAAGGAAAGGCTGCTGAATTCGTTAATACTAAAACTACATTTATATAAGTTACGTAAATGTGGTTCCAAAGCATTTGAAAAATGTAAAATCAGCCTTCCAATTGCAAAAAAAACTGCCTTACCTGCTTCTAAAAATGGCGGCCAAATGTGTTAAGTGATGACATCATTGGAGCCAAAGTCAAAGAGCTATATGGCTCTCTACAGTGCTAACTAGTTCTTTTTTCCCTTTGTATAGAATTGTTTCACCAAAATGGTCAAAATCATGTTCATTTTGTTTACTTTAACATGCTGAAATTGTGTTTTAATCCAACCGACTTTCTCTTTGGCAAACCACAGTGCAGTACAAATCTTGAATAACCTGGTGGTCTAGTGGTGTCGCGGATCCAGGATGCTACAATTGGGGTGGGGTGCGGGCTGCTGGGAGTGTGTGCATACTTGATATGCACTTTTTATCATTTTTATAAAACCTTTATATTTTCTGCTATTATGCTTTTCTAATATGTTTTTGACTGAAACTACAAATGTAATCCATAGTTTTGAATGTAAACATTTGTACAAACAATAAATCAGACTTCTTCAACAAAGTGAAATGCAGCAGCAGCAATGGAGTACTTTACAACAGGGGGGAGGGGGGTTACAGCTGCATTCTTCACCACTCCATAGATCCATCACTTGTTTGTAGAAAAGTTCTTCTGTAGTCCAATGCCAGAGTTCATACTTTCTAGGAAATCAAAAATATGCTTGTCCTGTCTTATCTTCTTTTTCCATGGGAAATAATAATAATAATAAGAATCAGTATTTATATAGTGCTTTTCGTACACATTATATGCCAAAGTGCTTTACAAGCAATGCTAGACCGGTAGTGAAGTGACTGAATGTGTAGTGGCAGCCAGTTCACACATTAATACCCACACAGCCTTGGATAATTGCATGAACTGGTTTTATGGGAAGGGGAATGTTGGCCAGGACAATAGGGTCAGGTAGTGATCATGGTGCTGGCAGCCCCACATCTTATTTCTCACAGTGATCTGCTCAATTCTCCCCTTCTGTCTTCCCCTTCCTGAATATAGCAGTACCTTGCAGGAGTGGCTTCTCAGTCCTCTGGTATTCATTCTTACTTCTCCTCCTCACACCAAAAACTAGTGAGCTCATCACCCTTGTGCATCATGAATGTAGGTAGTACAGTCCCCAAGTTTTTTGACATATCAAAAATAAACAACTCTTTCCAGTAAGTCAGGCTCATAGCAGCAGGGAACAAGGGGAATTATAGGCTTTCCTATCCTTAAAAGATCTAGGCTACCTTTGATTAGGCACTATTAAATGATGGGTGTGCACATCATTATGCACGTCATTTAATAGTTCCTAATCATAGGTGGACTAGATCTTATATGGGTAGGAATGCCTATGTTTCCCCTTGTGCCCTGCTGCTATCAGCCTGGCTTACCAGAAGATCATGTTTATTATTAATACGTAAAAATGACACGGGTGACTGTACTAACTGCATTCATGATGCAGAAGGGTAGTGAGCTCACCAGTCTTTGTTGTGAGGAGCAGAAGAGAAGAATGAATGCCAGAGAGGGACTGAAGAGGCCATTCCAGCAGGGTACAGCTATATTAAGGTTAGGGGAAGACAGGAAGGGGGATGCTTAGCATATCATTGTGAGATCTGAAATGTAGGGCTGCCAGTACCATGATCACTACCTGACTGTGAATGAGAGCAGCCAGTGATGAGGGCTGCACTTAGAGTGTTACTTGAATTCAGTGTAGGGAGATTACCCTCAGGTGTTGGGGGGGTGTTGACATTTGTTAGGACAGTATTGAGGGAGCTGTGTATAGATCATTCAAGATTTAGAAGGGTGGTAGCCAACCAGCTCGCATTGTGGAGTAGGGCTCTAAAAAGTACTGGAGAAGATTTGCAGGGAACTGTCCTGTGGGGTTCTGCAGATCACAGGTAAAGGAGCAGACTGACACTGGAAGTCTAGTGGATTCGCTCAAGGCATTAGTATGCCTCTCCTGCTGATAATATTGTTATCCATAGTAAGTACAGCCCTTATGAGGGCATGAACAGCAGTTTTCTGGTGACTCCTGAGGCTTATTGCATGGCCCTCCATGAAGATCCAATTGTTGGTTAATGAGGCTGGACAAAAATACAACAGGGGAACTGTACATACTGCCTTCACAGTGCAGAAGGGTGATGATCCATTCAATGTCTTCTGTGAGAACAGAAGTCAAACATTGAAAAAGTGGACCTAAGTGTGATTTGGGAGGTATTTTTTAACAGTGTCAGCTGATGATCCGTATCAGTGTAGGTGTAACCCCTAGGTGGCGCTATCTTTTTTGGCCACTAGAAGGCACAAAATCCCAGAGGTGAGCCTCCAAAATGTAACCCCTAGGAGGTGCTATCCCAAGGGCTACTACCCCTGCCTGCTTGGCTAGTAGCAGGCTAAGGAGCCTGAGTTCTGAAATGAGTGCCTCCACCCGGAGGTCAGGGTTGGTAGTGGTCAAGCTAATCTGGACACAGCCCTCCGGGACACTGTAATCCCCCTCTTTCTTTACTAGTGGCTGGAACAGTACACAATAATCACTTTCACAATACCCCTGATACACCACACAAGTACCCACACTGTTTGCACTTACGACCAGGGCTTTCCTCTGGCTTGGCCCTGGGGACCCCCTGTAAAAAAAGGTTATACACAGCAAATAACAGCAGTACAGTACTCTTGCACAAAATGGAACCATAGTCAGGGTAAATGCAAAAAAGAGTTAGATCTGATTTATTTAAGGGACTTGAACAAGGGAGGGGCGTAATCAGGTTAATTTGCTTAAAGGCTCTATCAAACAAACAGTTATGCATGCACATGGGTCCATAAACAGTCACACACTCTGGGTACCCAGATGGAGAATGATGGGTCTAGCCAGGAACGTTGCAGCTGGTTGGGGCCCTGTGATGGAAGAAAACAAAATGCACACCACACACTATTTGTAATCCGGAGCCGGAGGTCTCAGTTCGTGAAAAGAAAACAGCAAGACAATAAGATGACACATTTTTAGATTAGGCTGTTGTTGCAGGGAGCTACCCTGATGATTACCCATGATACCCAAGACTGGACACAGGCTGGATGAAAATCGAGACAGCAAGTGGTTAATCTGTAATGCCAGGAGAAGCAGGGCCCACACAATTTGCCAAGGCGTCATTCCTGTTCAAGCATTGAGCAGGGGGCTGATCCTCAGGCAGGTCTCTCATCAGTGGCTTTCTCTGTGCAGTGGGGTAGTCTGGCAGGGCCAGCTTGGCATGGCCCAGGCCGAATGGAGATGAATGGGGATTCAGTCTGATTAGGCTGGATAAAGCTTTCAGCAAGCAGAACACAGTTCACACAGTGGGGAACCAAATCACGACCCACTTTCAATACATAGCACATTTACATGTAAAGGATTCTATGGTACCAGCAAGCAGAACATAGTTCACACAGTGGGGAACCAAATCACGACCCACTTTCAATACATAGCACATTTACATATGAAAGATCCTATGGTACCAGCAAGCAGAACACAGTTCACACAGTGGGGAACCAAATCATGACCCACTTTCAATACACAGCACGTTTACACGTAAGGAAATTCTACTGTACCAGGCAAACCACTCTCCGGTTACGATCGCAAAGTCTCTGCACAAACCGGGGATTCAAAAGCAGCTGGAAATCCTGACAGGCTGATAGCATTCAACAAAATCTTCAGTCTTCTTCAGGTATGAGCCTGGTAAAAAATCAGTAGCTTACTTCGTTCTCAGAAACTTGGATTTAGTACGCAATAATTCTCCTCTCCCTCTCAGGGGCAGCAGGCAGACATGCAGGCCACAATTCAGACCTTTCCACAGTTCTCCCTTGCGAAACTACTCAGACGTCTGCTTGACTGTCTCAAGCTGTTGCTCCTTCAGCTCCCAACTGAGATCTGACTCAACTGCCAGAAAGCCTGGGACTTTTCTCTGAATCCAAAATGTTTGGTTGGCTGATCTGTCTGTCAATCACAACAAAGGCTCCCCCTTCAGGTGCAAAAAGGTGCCAAAAGCCCAAAACTACAGTTCCTGCAGATTTTGACTCCAGACAGCTCCTGTAGTCTGGCTGCATTTTAGGTCCCGCCAGAACTGATTTGTCCAATTTGTAGTCCAGGACCAAGATAGTGGAGACAAACAAAACAGTCCTTGCTGCAAAGAAGGTAGGTTAGACAAACTACATTATCATTATCACTCTAAATGATTTTCAGCAAATAGTTACATCTTTCAACAGAGCTCCCTCTCAGATTACTTATGACTGCAATTCGGGCAGCTCTTAAACAGACAGTACGCAGAGGCTATACAGGCACTCTCTGGCAATCACATTTAAACTGCTAAAACGCAGGACACCAGCCTGGCAGTGAGCATTTAGGCAAGCTCGAGGAAGACTTTTCAGGAACCGCCATTTGTAGGGGGGTTACATAGGTATGCACAACTCTCTGAGATATACGATTACAATATGAGGTGTAATAATTCTCTTCATGAGACCGCAAGCTCACATGCAGTCCCAGGCAATACTAAGGACACAGTATGGATGGTGGGATGTTCAGCAGAAGGCAGGCTAGGTGCAGGGGGTTCACTTGGAAAAAGAATACAAGAGAAGCTTTTTTAGTGGATTAACAAGAAAGTATGAGCTTTGGAACTGGACCAGACCGGTACTTCACTGTGTGACTCTAAGCAGGTCACTTAACTTCTTTGTGCTGCCAGGTCACATCTATAAACAAAGTTTTAGCACAGTGTTTCTCTCCTGGTTAACAAAAAAAATTCGGGGCATCACATAACCACTAGATCATCAGGTATTTGAAGTGTTGTACTGTTCTGCAGTTTGCCAAAGAGAAAGTCAGCTAGATTGCAAAACATTTTCAGCAAGTTAAAGTAAATAAAATGAACGAAATCATAGCCTAATGTGTGCTGATCAAAATAATCCATATGTTAACACATGGTGTTGATCATTCTGGTAAAACAATTCGAAACAAAGAGGCTAAGAAGAACTAGTTAGCCTATAGGAATCTATATTGGTCTCTGGCTCTGGCTCTGATGATGCCATCATGACTCATCACTTAACACACTTGGCAGACATCTTTGGGAGAATCCAAGGCTGTTTTTTGTAAGTGAAAGGCTGATGTTTACATTTTCCAAAAGTTGTGAAACTGCATTTATGTTATTTACATAAATGCAGTTTTAGCATAAAAGTAAACAGTAGCCTTTACTTTACTTCACCATGAAGCCAGATTTCCGAGCTTGCAGTTTTAAAAAACTGCTTGTTTAGGTACCCTTTAACATGTACCTTCAAGTATCTGAAAGGTATAAACACGGTTGTTATCGGGGAAATTTTTTATATCTCAATGAACTGTTATAAGCTGGAAGGGGGGGTTCAGGAAAGAGGTCAGGAGGCACTTCTTCACAAAGAGAGTGGTGTCGGGATAGATTGAACTCGCAGCTGAGGTTGCCATATTAAAGACAAGTGGGGAGTTCAAGAGAGGGTGGGACAGGGTGACGGGGAGAGTCAGGGTTGGAGGGGAGGGCCCCACTGTAATGTTTTGCTCGGGGCACTGCAATCAAGCAATCTTGATAGACCCTCATGCCTTCTTTTGCTGGCTATTCTGTATGTTCATATGTGGTTCACTTTCTATGCTGTTGTTAATCTGATTTAATAATTTATCAGATGCACATTTTGCAGTGCCTATTTTTCTTCTGTGATGCACTGTGATCGGGCATGCCCGAACAGCACTATACAAAAGCAAGTTGATGATGACGGAGATGTCGAAAGTGCAAATCCACACTTACAAGGGATCATTTTTCACATTTTAATTGATCATTCTAGAAATTTCTGATCAACAATGTATCATTATTTTTTGCCTCCCCAAATTGCCTTAAAGAATTAGTTTATTGCCTGAAATAAATTTAAACTTTCAAAAGTGGTGAGAACTTATTTCTTATATGCAAAGTGTTTTTTTTTTTTTCCTTTTTGCCAGTTAGAAGATTTTCTACCTGACAGTACAAGGCATAATGAGTGGAAATAGTATTCTTCCTGAAGGATGACATTGCTAGTTCTGTTCCAACTTCCACTTCATACTTCATCAGCCCTATGACCTCACTGTCTGTGACATCACAACTGACCAAGAAGAGCCAATCACCTGCTGCCTGATCAATCACTTGCGATGTTACAGGTCACAGTGCTGATGAGGCATAAAATGTAACAGAACTAGATATGTCTGCATCCAGGTAAGGTACTACTGTTTACATCTGACATAATATTATCAGGTAGAAAACTTAATCAAAAAGAAAATGAAAAATATATTTCAGAAAATAATAAAGCAACAACTGACTACTTATAAAAATCAATGGCATTTACTGCCTGTTAGTTTTGGGACTACTGGCCCTTTTAATAACACATTTAAGAAAGGGAAGAAAGTTTTTTTTTTAATGAAGTGGCTGTTTGAAGGAACTGTGTATACTGACTGAGAGACCTGCTAGAAGTACTGAGCAGAAAATATATTTTTAAATGGTTTGCATTTATTTTTACACCAACTCTGAGAAAAGGAAAAAAAATATCCTGTCAAAGGCAGGGCAGTTATACTGACCTTAGCCCAATTAAAATGTTATTCTAGCCCTCAGCATTGCCTCCGGCATCCCACGCTGGCTGATGAAATTAAAGTACAAAGTACAAACAGTTTCTATCTTGAGCATGACCATCTGTACTGAATTAGTTTGTTTTAGAAAATTGTATTAAAGGCACAATAAAGATGTCAACACTTAGGCAGGAATACAAGTCCCTTAAAATTCCAAGAAGTTCCAAAGCTCTGCTATTTATAAGGAGATCCTTGTGTGAACCCAGAGCTCAGTATTGCAAACATAGTCATCCGACTCAGGTAACTTTTTCACCAAAGTCCATACAGATGCACTCAGAGAATGTTTCCTTCCTGCCAGGCCACATCAAACACGCAGTTTATTTATTTGTTTGTTTGAAATTTGGGACTGATTTTCAGGTACAATCTTGGGATAGGAGATTACAAGGTGTAGAAATCGATTGGTGTAATGGAATAAACATTGCAACAATAGTGCAAAGTAATGGTAAGGAACAAAATTTGAAAGCATAAGCTAAATATATATTGCAGCCTATAGCCATTCAAAAGGATTAACCACACCAGCTTGGGGAAAGAGGGCGTACAATGTGGGAATACTTAAAAGAGGAAGGAGAGGGATACG
Organism: Neoceratodus forsteri; assembly: GCA_016271365.2. Lineage (NCBI taxonomy): Eukaryota > Metazoa > Chordata > Ceratodontiformes > Ceratodontidae > Neoceratodus > Neoceratodus forsteri. Next base: position 1,543,352,640 of record CM028131.1, on the reverse strand, counting down.
GGAAGGAGAAAGGGCACAGAGGAGGGAGAAAGGGGACACAAGGGAATGAGAAAGGGACACAGGGAGGGAGAAAGGGACACAGAAGGAGAAAGAGAACACGGGGAGGAGGGAGAAAGGGGCACAAGGGAGAGAGAAAGAAAGGGGACGCAAGGGAAGGAGAAAGGGGACACTGAAGGAGAAAGAGGACACAAGGAAGGGAGAAGGGGGCACAGGGGAGGGAGAAAGGGGTCACAGTGGGAGGGAGAAAGGGGCACAGTGGGAGGGAGAAAGGGGACATGGGAGGGAGACAGGGGGCACAGGGCAGGGAGAAAGGAGACACAGAAGGAGAAAGGGACACAGAAGAAGGAGAAAGGGGCCACAGCGGGAGTGAGAAAAAGGAACACAGGGGAGGGAGAAAGGGGTCACAGTGGGAGGGGAAAGGGGCCACAGGATGGAAAAAGGGGACACAGGGTGAAGGGGACACAGGGGACAGAGTATGGGGACACAAGGGAGGGAGAAAGGGGTAACAGGGAGATAGAAGGAGAGGTGAGCCCCCATCTCCGACACATACATCATTGGTATCATTTTACTGATTATGTCATTCATGTCTAGTGTGGGGGTTCGGAAACAGTGGAAGATTTCACTGGTTGGTTAAATACCAACAGTTTGAATATCAAATGCACAGCCAAATGCCCTTCCCCCATGAAACTGAGTTCCTTGATCTTAGGTCTGTAACTGGAAACAATGGAACCATGATATATGAGCCATTTTGTAAATCAGTAAATGGTAACAGCCTATTAAGAGCAGAAAGTGCCCTCTCCTGGCACCTGGTTGACAGCATCACCTATAGCCAGTTTCTCTGAATCAAGAGGAACTGCACAGGAGAACATATTTATCAGAAGGAGGTGAGGATGCTGTTGACTAGGTTCAGGTAAAGGAGATATTCTACCTATGAAGTGCAGAAACCCAGAAGAAATGCAGACAGAACACTAAGAGAATCTTTATTGATTGCAAAAGAAATAAAATGATATGGACCTGGCAAAGGGCAATTTTGTAACACATTTTCCCAGGCGTTCCTATGATATCAGAAACATAATCAGATGAAGATGGCCCACTTTACCAGATTGTCATGAGTTAAGACCACTGGTGGGACAGACACCTACAGTACCTTTTTGTAAGGGTACTAATCTGTCTGATTACTTAACACAGAGCCATTTTATGGATAAAACTGATAAGCAGATATCACAAAAACAGGGATTTTATGTCTATCATGGCTGCAATATTTGCAAATTTGGACATATGAGCAAAGCCTTTATACTCCCTCTGACAGGACAAAAAAATTGAGTTGGTACAATATGTGACGTGCAAGACCAGCTTTGTGGTCTATGTGGGGTGGTGCAGCTGTGGAAAACTATATGTAGGGCACATTGTACATCCACTGAAAGAGATGGCCGAAAAGCACACCCAGGCAATACAAAAAGGTAATGGGGACAGTACTACTGGGACCACTCTAAGGATTTGCACAGCTGCACCACCTCAGCATTCAAGTAATGTGCAACTGACCACGTACCTCAACAAGTTATTGCAGGATGAACCTGCCGGGATTTATAAACCCGACATCATGTGCCCAAAACAAAAGGATTAAATTTTGAAATGGACTTTAAACCACCATTATAATAATATGCAGAATAACCTGAAGAAAAAAAATGTTCCGTTTAGTTTCCTGTTTTTTTGTTCTGTTATTTTCCCCTTCGTGTATAACTAATGCCATTGATTTCCTGTATAGTGGTAGTATTTATAGGGTATATTTATTAATGAATATAAAATGTTCAACATGTAATCATTTTGGGAAAGGTCAGTGGATTTAATATGTGTAACAGCCCCCCCTGACTCACCTGGGCTGTTCCGGGGCCCCTGGGACCACACGGCACACTTCTCCGAGGAGGCTGGTCTGGGTTCACAAGTGGACAACAATAGACTGGAGAAGAATGGTGCAGTGCCTCCACCTGGGGTAGTGACAATGGGATACATGTGGGATAAATTCCAGGTTACCCCCTTCCTGGAAAATACAATAATTGCCCCACAGTTGCTTCCCCACACAGTAACCAAGCACCCTTTGCAATAATCAACAAATAACAGCTTATGACATGAAACGGTAACAGTTTTATTAGAGGGAGGGGGAAATAAGGGGAGGAAATAGCACAACAATAATAAAAGACAAACACAACTATATCCCACACTGTCTCCCACCGGAGTGTGCACCCAGCTTCTCCCCAAAATGGCCATTACAGACAATCAATAGGTTGTGGTGGGTACCTCACCAGAGTAGCTCCCAAGGCAGGGATGCAGTGGGGATAGACAGTCTTGAAACCAGGAAAAGTATACTTTCGTTGGGGTAATAACTTTTAAACAGATGCAAATTTTAACTTTTCTGCCTGGGCGCAGCTTTAATCTTGGCGCAGTCCTGCCCAGGACTTAACCCCCATTATCTGACTAGCTAGCTAGCTAGCTAAAGTAGAAAACTTCTTGAGCAGCAGCCTAGAAGTACTTACAGTTTTGAAGCAAGGGAGTTCAGCAGGTTTGGTTCAATTTCAAATGGTATCATGCTGGTATTAGGAGTTGGTGGTGGTGCACCAAGTTGGCAGGTTGCAGATTAACATCAGCCGGTCTTCACCTGTCAGGCCTTTCAGATCTTTGCCTCTGAGGCCTTTGTATGCGGTGTTCACAATTCTCCTGCTACCCTTGATTCCTCAGTTACTCTGCCTCTGGTTACAGCTGGGGCCAGAAAGACCAGATGGCTTATACAGCAGATCTTTGGGCAAAAACATCCCACCACAGTCTCTCCTGCTCTCTACTCGGGGATCCTCTGGAATCTCCCATTTGGTGAACAAACGGTCCTTTTTATAAACTGTTCCATACCCTCTTCTGATTGACTGCATCTTTCCCATGATCTCTTGGTGCCTTCTCACACTTCCCAGCAGCCCCCCCTCACTACTTACAAACTTGTGGGGGCCGCCATATTTATTTATGCACTGCTGCATGGCAACATAGCCCCTTTTAATTTAATAAAAGCCCATTCAGGGGCTAACACTTATATGTCCTGGCTCCACTTTCCCTGGGGGAGCCAGGACTCTTTTTCTTTATTCAGTGGGAGACACCTCTTTCCCAAAGGGGCTCCCAAACTAATATGTGCCTGTTTCCGTGCCTCTTATGCCCAGCTCTGTAATGGGGCTGTGGCTCCTTTAAATTTCTGCTCTCGCCGGCCATGCATGCACAGACGGCGCTGCACAGCCATGTTTGTTATTTACAGTTTTGGTTCACTGCTTCATGGCCGCCCCACAAACTGAACAATGTTCCCCCAAGCACCTGGAGGTGCAGAAACATACTTTGGACCTCAGCCCCCCTTACTTGCATGGGGCCGAGGAACCACCCCTGCCAGTGGCTGCAGCCACAAAGATGTCCTGGATGCAACTAGCTTGAATCCCTCTCGGGACCATGGGAAACCCTCTGGTTCCATTGCTGCAGTTTGGGGGACCAGAGGCAGAAGGAGGACTCAGCAGGGCCGCAGCCCCACAAGGTAAGCTCAACCTGGGTTGGGGGGGCTTACATGTGTCTTATAGCCCAGCCATTCAGATCAAGTATGTGAGCCCTTGGATTATTATCTAGCCCAAAGTACTAAATTGTTTAGCACACTTTTTGGGGCCATAACATTTAAAGAATTATGAGCAATATTATTTAATATGTTATCATGGAATGACTGGAGAATGGGTTTTATATTTCTTCAAAAGAACAATAGATAAAAAAATATGATCGGGCAAGAAATGATTATAGCACCCATAATGGGTTGCTTCCCCATCCACCCTTTCTTTGATATAATATTAGCTTTAAATGGGAGAAATGGGAAATGGGGGGAGGGAGAAATGGGGCATGGTAAGGGGATAGGAGACACAGGGTGAGGAAGAAAAGGGTCACAGGGTGAGGGAGAACAGAGACACGGGGAGGGAAAAATGGGATATAGGGTAGGGAGAAATGGGAAATAGGGAAGGGGATGGAGAAAGGTGGCATAGGACGGAAAAAGGAGACACAGGGTGAGGGAGAAAGGGGACATAGGGGAGGGAGAAATGGAACGTAGTGGAAGGAGAAATGGGATATTGGGGGAGAAAGGTGGCACAGGGGAGGGAGGGAGAAAGGGGACACAAGGGAGGGAGAAAGGGGGAATGGGATGGAGAAAGGGGCTACAGTGGAGGGGGAAGGGAACACAGGGGATGGAGAAAGGGAACCTGGGGGAAGGTGCCACAGGGGACAGGGAAGGGACACGGGAGGGAGAAAGAGGATACAAGGAGGGAGAAAGGTGACATAGAGGAGGGAGAAAAGGAACACAGGGGTGGGAAAAGGGGACACGGGATGGAGAAAGAGGACACACAGGAGGGAGAAAGGGGACACGAGGGAGAAAAGGGACACAGGGAAGGGAGGAAAGGGAGACAGGGGTGGGAGAAAGGGGACACAGGAGGGAAAAAGGGGAGATGGGAGGGAGAAAGGGTGAACAAGTGGGGGAGAATGGGGACACAGGGGAGGGAGAAAGAGGACATGGGGTGGGGAAGGAGACATGGGGAGGGAGAAAGAGGATGCAAGGCAGGGAAAAAAGGGAGACAGGGGAGGGACAAAGGGGACACAGAGGAGGGTGAAAGTGGACACCAAGGAGGGAGAAAGGGGACACAGAGAAGGGAGAAAGGGAACACAGGGAAGGGGGACAGGGTCACAGGGAAGGGGGGACAGGCCACAGGGGAGGGGGAAAGAGGACACAGAGGAGGGAGGAAAGGGACACAAGGGAGGGAGGAAGAAAGGTGATACAAGGAGGGAGAAAGGCGACACATGGGGGAAGAAAGGGAACACAGGGGTGGGAGGAGAGGACACAGGGGAGGGAGAAAGGGGACACAGGTGGGAGAAAGGGGACACTGGAAGGAGAAAGGAGAGATGGGAGAGAGAAAGGGGTAATAGAGGAGAGAGAAAGGGGACACGGGGAGCGGGAAGGGGACATAGGACAAAAAGGGGACTCAAGGGAGGGAGAAAGGGAACACAGGGGAGGGAGCAAGCAGACACAAATGAGGGAGAAAGGGGACACAGAAGGAGAAAGGAGACACAGAAGAGGGAGAAAGGGAACCCAGGGGAGAGGAAAGGGGCCACAGTGGAAGGGGAAATGACCACAGGGGATGGAGAAAGAGTATACACAGAAGGGAGAAAGGGGGAACAAGGAAGGGAGAAATGGGACACAGGAGGAAGAAAGGGGAGATAGGAGGGAGAAGGGTGAACGGGGAAGGAGAAAGGGTACAAAGAGAAGGGAGAAAGGGACACGGGAGGGGAAGGGGACACAGGGTGGGAGAAAAGGACACAGGGAGGGGGAAGGGAACCAGGGAGGGAGAAAGGGGCACAGGGGAAGGAGAGAAAGGGACACATGGGAAGGAGAAAGGGGACACAGAGGAGGGGAGAAAGTGGACACAGAAAGGGAGAAAAGGGGACACAGGGGAAGGAGGACCAGAGGAGGGAGAAAGGGGACACAGAGGAGGGGAAGGGACACAGGGAAGGGGAGGGAGAAGGGGCAATGGGATGGAGAAACAGGACACATAGGAGGGAAAAAGGGGACACAAGGAAGGGAGAAAGTGGGCACAAGGGGAGGGAGAACATGGACACAAGAGAGGGACAAGGGGTACAGGGGAGGAAAAAAAGGGACACAGAGGAGGAGGAGGACCAAGGAAAAGCATCTGTCCTAAATAGATACTTCTGCTTAGTATTTACTGAGGATAAGGTAGGGCAGGGCAAACAGCTCAGCACCATGGACATGGGGAGTCCATTCACAAAAGAAAGGGTCCTACAAGAGCTTTCTTAACTCAGGGTGGACAAGGCAATGGGACCTGATGGCATACATCCCAGGTACTAAAGGAGCTCAGGGTGGAACTAGCAGAGCCATTAGCAGAACTGTTTAATGAATATCTGAGCACAGGAGAGGTCCCAGAAGACTGGAAAAGGGCTCATGTGATCCCGCTCCACAAGAGTGGTAGCAGGGAGGGGGCAGGGAGCTATATACCAGTCAGTCTTACCTCAGTAGTAGGCAAGATTATGGAGGCACTCCTTAAGGAAAGGATAGTGCAACACCTGGAATCCATAGTAGCACAGGATCCAAGATAGCATGGGTTTACACCAGGAAGGTCCTGTCAAACTAATCTCATAGATTTCTTTGACTGGGTAACCAGAGTGGTGGACCAAGGGGTGCAGTTGATGTCACCTACCTTGACTTCAGCAAAGCTTTCAATACTGTTCCACACAGAAGATTGATTAATAAACTGGGTAGGCTCGGGGTGGGTTAGAGGTTGGTCAACTGGGTGGCAAACTGGTTGGCAGGCAGAAAACAGAGTGGTGGTAAATGGTATAGTCAGAAGAGATGCAAGTCACAAGTGGGGTACCTCAGGGATCAGTCCTGGGGCCAGTCCTCTTCAATATCTTCATCAGTGACATTGTAGATGGACTGGAGGGTAAGGTTTGCCTGTTTGCAGATGACACCAAGATCTGCAACAGTGTAGATGATCCAGATGGGGTGGGAAGAATGAGAAGAGATCTGGAGAAACTAGCAAAATGGTCAGAAGAGTGGCAACTGGGGTTTAACGCAAAGAAGTGCAAGATCATGCACATAGAGAAGAGAAACCCTGAAGCTACCTATAGGTCAGGAAGGGAGTTGCTGGCAATCACAAGGGAAGAAAAAGACTTGGGTATCATCATCACAGATGACCTGAAATCATCCAAGCAGACCACTAAAGCAGTAGGTAAGGCTAGCAGGATGTTGGGGTGTATTAGTAAGGGTATCACAAGTTGTAAGAGGGAGGTAATAATCCCTCTTTACAAGACACTGGTTAGGCCCAATCTAGAGTACTGTGTGCAGTACTGGAGGCCTCACCTGCAGAAGAACATTAACAAAATGGAGGCAGTCCAGAGAAGGTTAACCAAAATGGTGCAGGGACTGCATCAGAAAACATATGAGGACAGATTAACAGAGCTCAATATGTATACCCTAGAGCAAAGGAGGGAGAGAGGTGATATGATCGAAACATTCAAACATCTTAAGGGCATTAACAAGGTGAAAGAGTCTAACTTGTTTCAAAATAAGAAAAATAGCAGGACACGAGGACACAAGCTGAGATTAGAGGGAGGCCAATTAAGGGGTAATGTGAAGAAGTTATTTTTCACAGAAAGGGTGATGGATGCATGGAATGGCCTACCTCAGGAAGTGGTGGATATGAATACAGTGCAGGGCTTCAACAGGCATGGGGTAGGCATAAGGGAGCAATACAGATGAGTATGAATAGATAGGCCATTGACAGAGTAAAGGCCTATGGCACATTCATAAGGTAGAAAAAATGGACAGACTGGATGGGCCTTGTCGTCAACTTCTACATTTCTATGTTTCTAAGGGAGGGAGCAAGGGGACACATGGTAGGAAGAAAGGGGCAACAGGGGAGTGAGAAAGGGGGCACAGGGAAAGGAGAAAGGGGACACAGGAATGGAAGAGAGGGGACACGAAACGAGGATGGGGACACAGGAGAGGGAGAAAGGGGGCATGGGAAGGAGAAGAGGGATACAAGAAGGGAGAAGGAGGGGACACAAAACAGCAGAATGGTGTAGTTTTTCCAATTATGTAAGTTAATCACCGAAACAGCTGACATGCTGTAACAGAAGTGACAGACACACAGAGTAGTCATCCAGCTCCCCTCCCAGCAATTTTTATCAAACTATGTAGTGCAAAAATAAAAAAAAAAATAAAAAAAATGAAGATGACAATGGTGTAGCAGCCCACTGTGTCTGATGGATACTGGTTCCCAATATTATGTCTATTCAGACACTGACAAATCTGAACAAGGTTTTATGTTATGCCATGGATAAGTGTTGGGCACAGAATGCTTGGCTAACTTTGCCAAAAAATTAATTTCTTAATATGGCTTATGTAGCCAAAAAACTGAAAACAATGGTGCAGTGGCCCATGGGGAAGGCTATTGGTTTTAAAAGTGATGTCTGTGTATCACTGGCAAACCTGGGGAAGTCTTCAGGCTATGCCATTGATGGGTCTTGGATACAGAGGCCTATATTTTCAGAGTTGTGACAGACGCAGCAGCAAGTTCCATCACTTCTGCATCTCGAATCGCAGCTGTACCTGCAACAGAAGGGTGCGCTACTGTCAGAAAATGGTTGCAGCACAATCTGCTGTGCCCGTGGTTGTGTCCAGGTTAGTGAATCAATAGCGGCACAAAAGTAACACAATTATGACACAAGTATATGATGCAAGTATAAGTGTCAGTTTTCATGCAGCTATGAAAATATGGTACCGTTATGTATTGCATCTGTGTGACACAAATTTGCATGTCTTGATGCAACTGCATCGTTTTTGACACATGTGCAGTTACCACCCAGAGTAGTTGGGTAACTTTGCCCTAAACATAAATATTTGTAATTATTTGTAAGACAGCTAGCAGTGAGGGTGAGACAAACAGCTTGTATTTGATAGGCCAGTGATCAGCTTTTCATAAATATTCCTCATAGTGCAAATCTGGAATAATCAAGTCAGTCCAAAAGTTGTTCCACTCCCCAAAAGTTAGACATAAGACTGTATAGCCTGCACAGGGCAAGTCAGACACCATAAAAATTCAGCTGTACCTCAGATCACATGGACATAGATGCATATATATATATATATATATATATATATATATATATATACAGACGCTGTTGGCAGATAAAGGCCTATGGCCCACCCAGTCAGTCCATTTGAGCTTGTAAGTTCACTTTATGTTTTTCTAGAAGTCTGTTGCCCTTTACCCCTGACCTCCAGAATTCCCTTATGTCTATCCCATGCATTCTTAGATCCCATGATTGGTTCAGCCCCCACCACTTCCTCTGGCAGGGTGTTCCACTTGTTCACCACCTGTTATGTGAAGAAATTCTTTCTTATGTTTCCTCTGAATCACCCTCCCTCCAACTTCATCCCATGCCCTCTAGTCCTGGAACATCTTTTTTGCTGGAAAATAGTGCATTCCTGCACCCTGTCCCTCCCTGTAAGGTACTTGTATGTCTCTATCGTATCCCCTCTCTCCCTCCTCTCCTCCACGGAGTACATATTCAAGTCCTTCAATCTGTCCTCATAGGACTTGTGATGCAATCCCTGTACTATCTTTGTTGCCTTCCTCTGAACCTCTACCCTGTCTATATTCTTACGTGGGTAAGGTCTCCAGAACTGTACACTGTACTCCAGGTGGGGCCTCACTAGTGTCTTGTATAGTGGAATTATGACCTCCCTTTTCCTGCTGGCGTTGCCCCTACCTATGCATCCCAGCATCCTATTTGCTTCGCCTGATGCCTTGTCACACTGTTTCCCTACCTTGAGGTTATCAGATATGATAACCCCAACGTCCCTTTCCTGCTTGGTGCATGCTATATCCTCACCCCCCAACTGATATGTTGTTCCAGGGTTTTTGTGCCCCTTATACATTATCTTGCACTTCTTTGCATTGAATTTCAACTGCCAAACCCTTGACCATTCTTCAGGCTTCTGCAGGTCCCTCATCATTCTGTCTACACCCTCTGGCATGTCCACTCTGTTACAGAGCTTCGTGTCATCAGTGAACAGGGAAATTCTGCCTTCTAGGTCCTGCCCAATGTCACTGATGGAGACATTGAAAAGGACTGGTCCCAGCACTGTTCCCTGTGGTACCCCACTGGTCACTCTTCCCTCTGTGGAGTGACAGCCATTTACCACCACCTTCTGTGTCCTGCCACTCAGCCAATTACCTACCCACCAAACTATGTCCTGCCCACTCCCATATTCCCCAGTTTGTTTAATAGCCTTCTATGTGGCACAGTGTCAAAGACCTTGCTGAAGTCCAGATAAGCCACATCCACTGCCCTCCCCGATCCACCTCCCTTGTCACCCAGTAGAAAAATTCAAGGAGGTTGGTCTGACATGACTTCCCCTCAATGAAACCATGCTGCCTTGGGTCCCGTAGTCGATTGGCAACCAGATGTTCCTCCAATCTCTCCTTCAGTAGTGCTTCCATGAGCTTCCCCACTACGGAGGTCAGGCTGACTGGTCTGTAGTTCCCTGCTTCCTCTTTGTTCTCGCTTTTGTATAAGGGGACTACATCTGCTGTCCTCCAGTCTTTGGGTACATCCCCTGTTTCCAGTGATCGGCTAAACAGGATAGCAAGAGGTTCAGCCACCACCTCGTTTCGTTCTTTTAGGACCCTGGGGTGCACCCCATCTGGCCCCATTGCTTTATCAACTCTTATTCCTTCTAGTTCCTTCAGGACCCTTTTCCATGTAAAGGGACTTGTGTCCATTTCTGCACCATTCCCACCCCTTGTACTCCCTTCAGGCCCATTACCCTCCTCTTCCTCGATAAAGACTGAGTGGAAATACCTGTTCAGTATGTCAGCTATACTGTTGTCAACCTCCACGCAGCCCCCATCCTTTCCCTTCAGTCTCACTATCCCTCCTTTTGCCTTTCTTTTTTCACTTATGTACCTGTAAAAGGTTTTGTCCCCTCTGCCCACTGATTTTGCGATGCACTCTTCTGTCTGAGTTTTGGCTTCCCTTACTGACCTCCCTGCCTCCCTTGGCTTCTCCTGGTATGTTTCCCTATCCCCTTCTGCCTGCGTCTTTTTGTATTGCTTGAATGCAGTCTTTTTGGCTTTCATTTTCTCTCTGCTACCTCCTTGGAAAACCATAATGGCCTCTTCTTCCTTTTCCTCTTGCTAACCTGCTTAATGCATAATTATGTTGCTCTTGTAATCCCAGTTTTAAATATTGCCCACTGTTCATCAACCCCTGATTCCTGCCCCATTCCCATTAATGCCTCTTTCAAGCATCTCCACATTTTCTCAAAGTCTGCCCCCCTAAAATCCAGGATGCCTGTTTTTGTGTGGTTTGGTTCTGCTCCTTCTGTGATTTCAAATCACAGTGACCAGTGGTCACTGTTCCCCAGGTGGTCCCCCACTGTTACCCCATCACACTGTCCCTGTTTGTGAGCATGAGGTCCAGTATTGCCTTCTGCCGAGTTGGTTCCGTGACCAGTTGCTTGAGGAAGGCACCTTGAAGGGAGTCCAAGATAAATCTGCTCCTGGTTGATGCTGCTGCTGGGAGGCTCCAGTCCACATCTGGAATATTGAGGTCTCCAACCAGTACCACCTCACCCTTGTCTGCCATCCTTTGGATGGCTAGCATCAGCTCCCTATCTGTTTCTTCCTCCTGGGCTGGTGGTCTGCAGACCACTCCTGTGCAGATGGCTGACCCCATTTTTCTTTCCAGCTTAACCCACAGTATCTCTCCCCCATTTTGTTCCTCCTGGATCTCTGTGGCCTTTATGCCATCTTTCACATAAAGTGCCACTCCTCCTTCCTTCTTGCCTGCCCTGTCTCTTCTGCAAATGTTGTAACTGGGTATGGCCATCTCCCAGTCATGGTTATCATTACACCAGGTCTCTGTGATGGCCACAATGTCCAGGTCCAACTGCACCATGATAGCCTCCAGATCCTCCTTATTGTTGCTAAGGCTCCTGGTATTGGCACAACATGATTTTCCATGATCTGAACTCCCTGGACTGTTTAGCTGTTCTACTCCAGCCCCCTCCCTGGTTGTCCTTTATCCGTGGTTCTCCATGCTGTCTGCCCTTCTGTTAAATTTTGCCCCCTTTCTGCCTATCAACTTCTTGGGTGCTTATCTCCATCTTTTGCACAGTGCTTTGTAGAGATATCCACTCCTCCTGTTCACTGGTTCCACTGCTAGCTATGGGGGTGGGTAATTAGGTACCCTTCTTGCTGGCCTGCCACCCCCCTTGGCTAGTTTAAGTGCTTGTCCATGTAGCATTTAAACTTATCATTGAGCGCTTGGATTCCCCTCCAGGACAGATGCAGATGATCAGACTTGAACAAGCCTCCATCCCTCCAGGTGGGTCCCCAGTCACCAATGAATCCAAACCCTTCCTCACAGCACCAGTTCTTCAACCATGGGGTAAAGTTCCTGGTGCATGTGCCCCTAAGCACTCCCATGCCTCTCACAGGTAGTACTTCCAAGAAGGTGACAGAAGTAACTACTTGCTTGAGACCCTTCCCCAATTTCCTAAACTCTTCCTGAAATCCTTAGGCTCCCTGTTTACCAGGTCATTAGTACCTAGGTGGATAATGACATCCAGCTCACTCTCCCATCTTGCCTTCCTGGTGATCCTCAGGATCTTCCTCCCATCCCTCCATGCCATGGCACCTGGTAGGCACCTCAGCTCCCTGTCCTCCCCCTCCTGTGTTCCTAGCTGGATCCCTCTTATGATAGAGTCTCTCACCAGGATTCAATTCCTCCTCCTCTGTGGTCCACTGCTTTCTCCACTGAGGTCACCTCCTTAGTTGACCTCCACATCCTCCCCTTCCACTTCTCTGGGTACCTCTGTTTGGTTGTCCCCATTTTTCAGTGCAGCATATGAGTTCTTGAGTGGAATAGGATTTGGAATGTGCCTCTTCCTGACCACTCTATCCCTCACCGAGCCCATCGTCATCCAAGTGCTCCTCGTTCTTGGCATCCTTTGAGACAGCGGCGTTGGATTGGGTGGTCTCTGGATAGGGGTGAAGGCACTCCTGACCCAGTGTACTTCTGCTCTGAGTATGGCTACCTCATCCTGAAGTCCAGAGAGATGCCTGCAGATAGGGCAGCACCTCAGCATCCAGAAGGTCTGCCTGAATATGGCTGCCCCTCATCCACTGCATTGCATCACTTCCCACATTGTACTGCTATTCCAGTACTTGTGTGTTACTGAAACTCTCCAAGTTCCCTCTTTATTAATTTACTGTCTTGAAAATCCTACCACCAATCCTCAGATACTTTTTTTTAAAGAAGGGAACAAAAACAAAAATTAAAAAAAAATAAGAGTCAAAACACTTGTGCCGAGGACGGGCTTCCTCCCCCTTATATCTCTCCTATTCCACAACCCCTGCTATTCCCTGTGCTTAGTTCCTGTCAATCAGATTTAACATGACATATAGTTAAGAGTTGGGGAGGGGAGGGTGGCGAAAATTGCAGCAAGTAAAGACAGCAAAGAAAACAGCACCACTACAAGCACACCAAACTAGGTTTTAAATTTTCAACAGCCCAAAAACAATTCCAAGTAAAGATAGCAAAGAAATAACAGTACCACTAAAAGTCCACAAATCTAAGTTTAAAACAAAAACAGCAATGAGCAGTTACGGCACTGCACTGAAATGAATCTGGCTCCTTCCCCTTCTGGCTTCTTCTGAGAAACCAAAAGAAAAAAATACTCACCTTAGTAATGTTGTTTCTTCTAATGGAGTCTTGCTATATTATGACATATGCAGTATAACCCCAGGTTAGAACTGCTCCAGAGGTGAAAGAGTTAACTTCCATGCAGAGCATGGAATCCTGAGCGTGAGCTCGGTTGAACACTCTGTCTGTTGAAGCTCAAACTTAAACTGTCAGATCTTTAGGAGCAAAAACTCACTAAGGTTCTGTGTGGAAGCCGTAAACCTACACTAGCCGTTGGCTACTAACTACAAAAACACCTTTTTGATCTTGATCCCAAAACAAAGACTCAAGTCGGGGATTCAAGAAGAAACTTAAGATAACACCTAAGCACCCCAGAAGGGTGAAATAAAGTGGGCATCAAAGAAGTGCCAACATTGCATTGCCCACCCACCTCCCCAAAAAACAGAGGTTCTGAGAGGGGCAGGTGGGGAGGTCATAATATAGCAAGACTCCATTAGAAGAAACAACATTACTAAGGTGAGTAATTTTTTCTTCAAACAACATGAAGTCTTGCTATATTATGACATATGCAGACTACACAGCAGTACCTCCACGGAGGAGGGACAGAACCCACTTGGGAAATAGGCTCTGAAGCACAGCTGTGCCAAATCGAGCATCACTCCTAGCCTGGATATCCAAGGAGTAATGCTTAGTAAAAGTGTGAACTGCTTTCCAGGTAGCTGCTTGACATATCTCTAGGATAGGAATGTCTCTGGCAGCAGCCAGAGACGCAGCTGTACCTCTGGTAGAGTGAGCCCTCAGGCCTGAGGGAGGAACCTTACCCAGTTTTTCGTAACAGAATTGGATACAAGAGACAATCCACCTGGCAATGGATCTTTTAGTGGCAGGTTTCCCTTTACCAACCTCACCATAATTGAGGAACAATTGGAGGGATTCGAACCTGTGACCCTTGGTACGTTCTATATAGTAACTAAGGGCTCTTTTGACATCTAAACTGTGCAATCTCCTCTCACCAGAGGAGGAATGGTCAGTGAAGTACACAGGAAGAGACATGGATTGATTAAGGTGAAAGTCTGAAACCACCTTAGGCAAAACTTCCTGTTAGTCCTGAGGACTACCTTATCTCTATGAAAGGAGATAAAATCAGGCTCCACTGAAAAGGCTTGTAGCTCACTTATGCACCTGGCAGAGGTGATGGCTACCAGAAACACAGTTTTCCAAGTCAAGTACTTCAGCTCTGCTGAAGACAATAGCTCAAAAGGGGGTTGCATAAGCTGAGCGATGCAAATATTAAGATCCCAAGCAGGGGCAGAATCCCTGAATGGGGGATTGGTGTGAAGCAACCCTTTAAAATACTTGGAGAACACAGGGTGAGCTGATAAAGAAGAGGGCTTACCTGCTGACAAGAAGACAGACACAGCTGCCAAGTGCACCTTTAGGGTAGCTGGCCTCAGCCCCAAGGAATTCAAATGCACCAAATAATCCAGAATGGTGGGCACACCAGCAGATTTTGAGGAAATATGTTTACCAGCACACCATATGGAAAATCTCTTCCATTTTGAATTATAGGTAGCCCTGGTGGAAGGCTTCCTAGAGGCCTTCAAGATATCCAATACACCTTGAGAAAGGTGTAGGTCAGCAAACTCTAACTCTTCAAGAGCCAAGCCTTGAGATTGAGAGATTTGAGGTTCGGATACCAAACTCTCCCTTGGGCACAGGTTAACAGGTTGTGATTCCTGGGAAGGCATAGGGGAGGGTGGACTGCTAAGGACATGAGGAGTGGGTACCAGGGCTGCCTGGCCCAATCTGGAGTGATCAGGATCATCTTGCAGGATTGAGATCTGATTCTGACTAGCACTTTGAAAAGAAGGGGGAAGGGGGGAAAAGCATAGAGAAACTTCCCTTCCCAACTGAGAAGGAAGGCATCCAGAGGGACTGAGCCCAACACTGGGGGCCTGCAACAAAAAAGGGGAAGTTGGTGATTGTCTGGGGCTGCAAAGAGATCTATTTGCGGAGTGCCCCATCTGGCAAATATTACCTCCAGTACTAGGGGATCCATTGCCCATTTGTGATGGCCCTGGGAAATCCTGCTGAGAGCATCCGCTAGGACATTGTCCTTGCCTGGGAGGTGAACTGCTGTAAGGGAGGCGTTCGGAGAATATGCCAGAGACCACAACTTCATTGCTTCAGTGCACAAGGCCATAGACCATGTGCCCCCTTGCTTGTTGATGTACCACATTGTAGTGGTATTGTCTGTTCTGACCTGAACTACCTTGTTCTGGACAGCTGTGGAGAAACCTGAAGTGCTAGAAAAACTGCTCTGAGCTCCCGCCAAATTGATGTGGAGCAGAGATTCCTGAGGGGACCACAGCCCTTGGGTGGAAAATGTCGCCCATGTGAGCTCCCCACCCCAAGAGGGATGCATCTGTAGTAGGGTCAAGGAATGAGACTGGGGAGAAAGGAACCCCTGTCTCAGATTGTTCTGATCCTGCCACCACTGGAGGGCCTGGATCAGGTTCGAGTCACTGGAATCAATTTGGTTAGGGATCCGTCCTTGAGACCAAAAGGCTCTCAAATGGAACTGAATGTCCCTCATCTGAAATCTCGCTCCCTGCACTACTGCTGTAGAAGCAGCCATGTGCCCCAGGAGCTGTAGAAAATGTCTTGCTGGTCGAGAGACCTGCAGGGTGAAAGAGGAGGCCAGAGACACCAGGGTCCTTCTCTCTCCAGAGGAAGGAAGGCTCTGCTTCTTTTGTGTTCAGTTCTGCGCCTATAAAGGTGAGAAGCTGGACAGGCTCCAGAACTGACTTTGGAAGATTGAGAAGGAAACCTAGAGATGTAAGCAGGTGCCAGGTTACTTGTAAATGAAGTTTGACCTGTTCGGAGACTGGCCTACAATGAGCCATCATCCAGATAAGGAAAGATGGCAATCTTTTGCCTTCTTAAATGAGCAACTGCTACTGCCAGGCATTTGTGAACACCCTTGGAGCTGAGGAGAGGCCAAGGGCATTGCTCTGAACTGGTAATGGCCTGAGGGCAGTTCGAATCTGAGGTACTTTCAATGGGAGCTTCTGATGAGAACATGGAAGTAAGCACCTTGAGGTCCAGGGAGGCTAGCCAGTCCCTGGCCTTAGAGAGGTAAAATAATCCCCAGGGTCACCATTTTGAACTTTGGTTTTAAAAGGTGCTTGTTTAGATACCTGAGATCCAGAATGGGCCGCCATTCTCCTGTCTTTTATGGGGTAAGGAAGTACCTGGAGTACAACCCTTTGCCCTGGTGTATGGGTAGAACCCTTTCCACAGCTCTGAGAGCCAGGAGGGCAGAAACTTCTGCTTCCAGGGCAAGTGCCTCTGATGGGTTTGCAGGTGGAAAAGATCTGGCTCTCATCTTCGGAAATTTTTTGAAGCTGAGAACCAGTCCCTGGCTTACTACTTCCAGGACCCACTTGTCTGATATTAAAGACCTCCAGTCCTGGACAAAGTAAGCCAGTCTGCCCTGTACCGGTAGTGGAGAATCGGCCCTGGCTACCCCATCAGGGAGCCTGTTTTGCAGGGGCTTTGGGTTGAGGGGTAGAAGCAGGCTTACTAGAGCCCCTTCTGCCCCTTCCTCTAAAGAACCCCCTCTGGGCATAAGCAGAAGAGGAGGCCTGGGCTTGGTAAAACGGCCTATGAAAAGGCCTGCCCCTGCCCCTGACATGCTGCCTTTGAGGAGTGACTTGCCTTTCTTTGGCCTGTGCACTCCTATAGGTGGTCCTATACTCATCCATTTTCTTCATGTAATTCTCTGTCTGCTCCCCAAACAGAGAATTTCCCACAACAGGAAAATCCATAGCGTTAGACTGGGTATCCTGTGACAAGGCAGTACATCTGAGCCAGGCCATTCTGCGAAGAGACACAGATGTAGCCATAACTCTAGACGAAACATTATTAGAGTCTACAGCAGCATGAAATTGCACCTTGGATGCCTCAATACTGTCCGCAGCCACCTGCTCCAGCTCCCTGGCAAGCTGTTCAGGGGCCTGTTTTGCTAGGGCCAGGACAGTATCCCACCTGGATTTCTGGTACCTAGCTGCGTAAGCTATATAATTTGCCTGTCTGAGTCCCAAAGATGCTGCCATGTACTGCTTTTTTGCCATGGCATCCATCCTCCTGGAATCCTTTTCAGGAGGGTGAGAGGCTAGAGGAATATTAGCCTTGTCACTGGCTGCAGCCTGCACTGCCCCCACATGGCTGCACTGCTGAGATAGGAACTCTGAATCAGAGCCTGATAAAGCATACCTCTTGTCCATCCTTTTATCCACAGGGAGGATAGAATGAGAGTTTTCAGAATTTTACTGTCTGTTTCCTAAAGATTTATGCAAGGAATAGACAGTCTCCTAGACTCTGGAATATCCATCATTTCCACAAAATCAGGCTCTTCTTGATCATCAACAGCTTCCTCAACAGGAGTTGCAGAGTGTCAGCAACTTTCTTGTAAAACAAAAAATGAGAAGGGGACTCAGATAGCCTGGGAGGGGATACTCCTGAGGGTCTGTCTGGAGAGATGTCCGGTTCAATGGGCACATCCAGACTGTCAAAATCACACTCACTCTCCTCGTACCCCTCCTCCCCTTCCCCTGGTTCATAAAAATCTTCAAAATCATAATCTTGAACCGAGGGAACCGACCGAACCGGGCGCTTGCCCAATGGTGCCGGTTCGGACGGAACTGGGGAAAGAGACTGGACAATTTGGATAGCTTTGGCTATTTCCTCAGCAGTTGGAGAAAGAACTTTTGACCCCAAACTAGCTGACCTTCTAGCCCTTTTAGTTGGAACCGGCTCCTCGGAGCTGGCTCTTCGTTGGCCCGAGGAAGCATCACCCTGGTCAGAGGGCACTCCCTCAGGTTCGGTTGGAACCGAACCGGGCTGGCCATCTGGGTCAGCAGACTTTTGGCCTCCCTTTCCCTGAGCCTACCAACTCTTTTTTCCACGGTGGCAGCAGGTAAATTCTTACAGATCTGGCTGTCTGCATTGAGGTGGTCAAACCCCAGACAATATACACAAATGGTGTGTGGGTCAGCCTTGGCAAAGGCTTCCCCACAGAGGCCACAGTGCTGAAACCCAGTAGGTCCAGTTTTTCTTTTGGGTTTCTCAGACATAGTGCCAACCTAACCAAAACTTGCCCGTTAATGGCAATCCACCAAGCAAGACTCTCTTACTCGGTTCCCAACACGTGTCAGGTCATGGAAAAAAGCGTAATAAAATCCGTTTTTTAGAACCGATAAGAACCGGAACCGCACTCTAAAGGTCTAGAAAGTAATTTTTAAACCCCTCTGATTGGTTCAAACCGAACCGAAAAAGACGTTTACAAGTTCCACACAGAAGAAAAATAATAAATAAGCCTATCTATTACTTACAATACCACAGACAGAGCTTGAACCATGACTGCGGTTAAATTTGATAAAATAAACCGAAGAATTACACTTTAAAACCGACAAACAAACCGAGCAGCAGGAGGAATCTCTGGAGCGACTGCTCAGTGAGGCGGAGTAAAGAATCTGACAGTTTAAGTTTGAGCTTCAACAGACAGAGTGTTCAACCGAGCTTGCGCTCAAGATTCCATGCTCTGCATGGAAGTTAACTCTTTCACCTCCGGAGCAGTTCTAACCTGGGGTTATACTGCATATGTCATAATATAGCAAGACTTCATGTTGTTTGAAATCAACTTGCTACCTCAAATCTGACTTAACCCCACCTCCAGTTATCATGTAGCTGAGGTCAGAGGTCAGACAATTAGCACTCCTCCCCCAAACTACAGGGCAAGACAGACAAGACAAAACAACATTTGCAGGAAGTAAAGCCAGCGAAGGAAAACAGCACCACTACAAGCACACCAAACTAGGTTTTAAATTTTCAACAGCCCAAAAACAATTCTAAGTAAAGACAGCAAAGAAATAACAGTATCACTAAAAGCCCACAAATCTAAGTTTAAAACAAAAACAGCAATGAACAGTTACTGCACTGCACTGAAATGAATCTGGATCCTTCCCATTCTGCCTTCTTCTGAGCATGCACATTAGTTGCTGAGACTGGATGGATACTTTTATCGAGCAGTGAGCAGCAAGAAGGGGAGAGCAGCCAGGGCATGGCAATCAATTAAAAACTGACAACGACAAAGACGTAACAGTCCAGAATAGAAGACAAGAACAGACAAGGAAAGATGACAGGGATAGCATGAAAATATGAAAATGGACTCATGGCACTGTTAGAGTATTTAATGAGTACAGAAGGATGGCAGAGACAGCATGAAGATGGACTCATAGTACGGTTAGAGTAACTGAAGAACACAGAAGGTTGGCAGTGACAGCATGAAAATGGACTTATGGCACTGTTAGAGTAACTGAAGAACACAGAAGGTTGGCAGGGACAGCATGAAGATGGACTCATGGTACTGTTAGAGTAACTGAAGAACACAGAAGGTTGGCAGGGACAGCATGAAGATGGACTCATGGTACTGTTAGAGTAAACGAAGAACACAGAAGCATGGCAGGGCAGCATGAAGATGGACTCATAGTACTGTTAGAGTAACTAAAGAATACAGAAAGATGGCATGGACAGCATAATGATGGACCCAAGGTACTGTCAGAGTAATGTATTTATTTATTTATTGAAATAGTTTCACCAGGAAAGGCACGCTGAGCAACAAGATGCTCGTCTCCCGGTAGCTAAAGAACACAGGAGCATCCCCATCTTCCTCATTCTCCTGTGTCAGACCTAGTAGTGTAGGAGATGTATTGTGCACAAACCTTGGAATGGAGTAGGTCTTGTTAAAATGTGGATGGTTTACCTTTAAAAAATGAGCATCTCTACATTTTTGTGGAAAGGCATGGTCTCTTATTGCTGACTATATTGCTGGCAGCACTGAAGATTTGCTCTGAGTATATACATGCAGGTGGACAACAGACGTACTCAGAATATACAGTTGCAGGTAGACAATCGGAGTATTTATGGTATATACTTACAGGTGGACAACAAAAGTACTCGAAGTATATACTTGCAGGTGGACAGCTGAGGCACTCAGGATATATACTTGCAAGAAAATGACTGAAGTACTCAGGGTATGTACCTGCAGGTGGACAACTGAATTACTCAGAGTATATTCTTGCAGGTGGACAAATGAGGTACTCAGTGATATACAGGTGGACAACTGAAGTACTCTAGGTATATACTTATAGATGGATAATTGAAGTACTCAGGGTATATACCTGTGGTGGAAGACTCAGGTACTCAGAGTATATACTTTCAGGTGGATAACTGAAGTACTCAGGGCATATACTTGTAGGTGGACAACTGAGGTACTCAGGGTATATCCTTGCTTGTGGACAGCTAAAGTACTCAGGGTGTATACTTGCAGATGTACAACTGAGTTACTCAGGGTATATACTTGCAGGTGGACAACTTAGGTACTCAGGGTAAATGTTTGCTGGTGGACAACTAAGGTATTTACAGTAGTATATACTTGCAGGGGACAACTGAGGTACTTAAGGTATGTACTTGCAGTTTGACAACTGCAGTACTGAGTATATACTTTCAGGTGGACAAGTGATTTACTCAGGGTATATACTTGCAGGTGGTCAACTGAGGCACTGAGTATATATTTGCAGGTGGACAACTGAACTACTCAGAGTATATACTTTCAGGTGGACAAACTGAGGTACTCAGAGTATATACTTGCAGGTAAACAACTGACGTACTCAGGGTATATTCTTGCAGGTGGACAACTGAGGTGCCCAGATTGTATACTTTCAAGCGGACAACAAAAATACTCAGGATATATACTTGCAGGTGGACAGCTGGAGTATTCAGAGAATGTATTTGCAGGTAGACAACTGAAGTAGACAGGGTATATACTTTCAGGGGGACAACTGAGGTACTCAGAATATATACTTGCAGGTAAACAACTGAAGTACTCCAGGTATATACTTGCAGGTGGACAACTGAGGTATTCAGAGTTTATACTCGTAGGTGGACAACTGAATTACTTAGGGTATATACTTGCAGGTTGACAACTGAGTTACTGAGTATATGTTTCCAGGTGGACAGCTGAGGTACTCATAGTATATACTTGCAGGTGGCCAACTGATGCACTCAAGAGTATAAACTACAGGTGGACAACTGAAGTACTCCAGGTATATACTGAAGTTGGACAACTGAGGTACTTAGGGAATGTACTAGCAAGTGGTCAACCAAGGCACTTAGTATATACTTGCTGGTTGACAACTGAGGTACTCAGGGTATATACTTGGTGAACAGCCGAAGTATTCAGGATTTATACTTGCAGGTGGACCACTAAAGTACAAAGGAAATGTACTTGCAGGTGACAACTGAAGTACAGAGTATATACTTGCAAGTGGCCAGCTAAGGTACTCAGAGTATATCTTTGTGGGTGTACAACAGAAGTACTCAAGGTATATACTTGCAGGAGGAAAACTGTGGTACTTAGGGTATATACATGCTGCTGGACAACTGCAGTACTGAGTATATACTTTCAAGTGGACAAGTGATTTACTCAGGGTATATACTTACAGGTGGTCAACTGAAGTACTCAGGATATATACTTGCAGGTGGACACATGACATACTCAGAGTATATACTTTCAGGAGGCCAGCTGAGGTACTCAGAGTGTACACTTGCTGCTGTACAACTGCGTGCCAGGGTATATACTTGCTGGTTGGCAACTCACATAATGAGTATATACTTGCAGGTGGACAACTGAGGTACTTGGGGTATATATGTACAGATGGACAACTAAATTACTCAGGATAAATACTTGCAGGCAGACAACTGAATAACTCAGGGTATATACCTGCTGGTGAACAACTGTATCCAGGATTATACTTGCAGGTAGACAACTGAGGCACTGAGTACATACTTGCAGGTAGACAGCTGAGGTGCTCAGGATATATACTTGCTGATGGACAAATGAGGTACTTAGAGAATATATTTGCAGGTGGACAAGTGAGGTACTCAGGGTTAGTACTTGGAGTTGGACAACTGAGGTACTGAGTATATAATTGCTGATGAACAACTGAAATACTCAGTATATACTTGCAGGTGGACAGCTGAGGTACAGTATATACTTGCTGGAAGACAACTGAAGTACTCAGAGTGTATATGTAACCACCCCCCACTACTCTGCACAGTAAGCTACCCATTGGTACCCTTGACTGGGCACCCAAACTACTTTGGACAATCGGTACCATCCCTAGCTTTGGGACTGTATACCAGGCTCACTATTTCTAGAGGTCAAGAAAGGGGTGGTGGTGTACAACAGCAAAACTGCAAATAACCAAAATACCCAGGTCTGAGGAGAGAACTTTTTGCTAGGGCTATGCTAGGTCTGTACTTCTGGAGGGGTACCCAGTAAATGCACACAGGAAGCAGTAACATGAATGTCCAAACCAGGTTGGGGTTCTAGAGTGTGGCTTTATTCCAAAAGGTGGTATACTAAAGCAAAGGTGGACCCCCAAGGTTTACACATTGTGGCACAAGGCAATGGCAGAACAACAGAAATCTGTATTGGACAGAAACTCTACATATCCCATATGTCATAGGACTTTGAATTCTATTCAGTGGCAATGGCCTCAGCTGAAACATACATCTTCTTCTTCTTCTGGCACTGGCCACAACTGAACACATTTCCCATATGGCATAGGACTTAACATTTTGGCAATGTGGCAACTGGCCACAATGCAGCACACTGGTGCTCAAAATAAGCACAACCCACACCAGGGGGTAAATGCTCTCTTCAGGCATTGGCCACCATGTCCTGAATAACCAGGTGCCCTTACGGAACCTGTAGTGCTGAACTGGTCACTCCAGATGGGGTGCTGCCCACCTTTTGCTTCCACGTCCATACCAGGCCGTTCTTTCAGAGTTACACCTCAAAACTTCTGTTAAAACAGTTAGAAATATGCTTCTTGGAATGACTTTCACATCCTGCATAAGAAAACATTACTTCTGAGTGTAGAACTAAAGTTCTGAACAATGTGTCAAGTCTCTATGGGGACCTCATGGTTATCAGCCAACTTTAAACATGAGAATAGTCTCAACTTACAACAGAATTGGTGTATATTTCCCTTTATCAGAGTACACCCCAAAAACAGATACTTTCCTCTGGGAAGCACAAAGTCAGATTATTCATGGTTGGTAAACAGGCAGCTTCAAAGTCCTGGAATAAAATAGGGGATTTCCCCTCAGATCCATTCTGGCAGTCCTTTCCATCTCTCCAGGGATGAAAAATCAGGAACTCCTGCTGTAGACAACGGTTTCCACCATTTCTCTTGGCAGGCTGATGTTTCTCAGCACTAGGGTGAGAAAATAGGCTCTCATCTCAGAGCCCACACTGCAGCTCTCACTCCTCCAACTGCTCACTACAGGCTCCAACTAACTGACCCAAGATTCTAAAACTCCCACTCACAGCCAGCTGCTGTGGCTTATGCTGCTGCGAGAGTTCTAAATTACATCATCTGTCTCCTCTCAGCTGAGACCAAGTAAACAGAGAGTGAGTAGGTGAAAATGCATTTAACCAGTTATTCACCAGCTGCCTTCCCTACCTAGCACTGACACTGATGGGATTCTAGTAACCCCAGGGGACTGGGTGGTTACACTCACCCCTAGCCAGGTAAATGACTGTCCCTAGTCATTTCTGTACCCGGCACCAGGCCATCCTACCCTCTGTGTTACCTACGGGGAGGTAGTGCTACTTCTCCCCTATCATATGCCAGGCACAGGCAGGCAGGCAGGCAACACTAAAGGCCCAGAGGCTGGCTGATGAAACTTCAGCTCCTATCCTACAATCTATCTATGGATATTCAGTGGCTCCAAGGAGACTGTTGAAGCATGTCCTAATAGACCAGAACTGAGGTCCCTGCTACAGACCAGGACCACAGCCTACCTATTCCCCTAGCCCTCTAGGGAAAATCTATCTGACCAGGCTGCCCACTGGGGAACCTTCCCACAAGCTCCCAGGGTACCTGCAAATAAAAATAACAAGAAAACAGCACATTGCAATGCATTACCTTTCCCAAAACTTTTCCCACAACCTCACACCTGTGAAGGAAAAACACGTTAACATCCTGTTAACTACTAACTATCCTAAAACTCTAAGAAAAAGAGGAACTCGGATAAGCTGCAGCATCCTCTTCTTTTCTTCTCTTCTTTTCTTCCTCAGGAACACCTACAAGAGAAGAAAACACAAAAACTCATTCTGCATACCACACAGTGCCTAAACCTCCACCTGAACACTAAAGAACCCCAAAAATAATTTTTCTATAAAAGTACAGAAGTAAAAAATGGAAAGAAGACATTTAAACAACACACTTGGGGGATGGAAGGCCCTAAAGAGTCCAAACTAGTCACAAAATGTTGTTGCCCAAAGCAAGCTCCATTAAAACAGTCTCTCCTGGGCCGGAGCCCGCTGAAGAACAGTCCTGGAACAGGAGAGGGCCTGCGAAGCACTGCAATCCATGGGGAGAATCTCTGAGGGCAGTCATTACAGTTCCATGGACAGTCTTCAAGTGTATGGTGTGTTGTGCAAAGTCAGTTAAAAAACAGAAAAGTTGGTCTTACCAGTTCCTTGAAGACCGAAAACAAAGGATCACCTTACTTCTCTGAGCTGAGGACCTTCTCCCTTCAAACTAGGTGGCATCTTCAGATACAGCTGGGTTGATGTCCTCTGAAAAACCAGGTGATGAAACAGGAAAACAGCTGGACTGATGTCATCTGAAAAAACAGGCGATGAAACAGGAAAACAGCTGGACTAATGTCATCTGAAAAACCAGGTGATGAAACAGGAAAACAGCTGGACTGATGTCATCTGAAAAAACAGGCGATGAAACAGGAAAACAGCTGGACTAATGTCATCTGAAAAACCAGGTGATGAAACAGGAAAACAGCTGGATTGAAGTCATCTGGAAGGCTAGGCGATGGAAATGGGAAAACACTGCTGGGTTGATGAATCTGGATGCACATGAAGAATCCTGGAATACCAGTAGAGCTGCATCTTCCTCCTTGGATACTGCTGCTGCTGGATGAGAGACGCTGCTGCCATTGCTCGCTTCCCTCTAGACATGTTAGGCATAGTCACAGGGAGTGGCACCATAAAGGGTAGTACTACTCAGGGTAAGGTGTGAGGACTATGACACCATCTGGGCATTCAAAGTTAATGTTGTGGAATGTCTCATTCCCTGCCTTGTCCACAGTTCGCACAGTGTCCATAAACAGAGTTCTGCCCAATTTCCAGAATTTAAGTAGATCATTTATGACTCTGTCCATATGAACATACAAATGTGCCAGCAGAAACAGACCACCCAGTCTATCTAAGTCTGCTCGAGTGTGCAGTTAGCACCCCTAGTTTGCAGCTGCCCCAACCCCTCCTCTTTGTCATCCCACTGCCACCCCACCTCCCCCACCCTCACTCTCCCCTGTTTCCTGCCCCATGCCTTTTTAAAGCTGTTCACAGATTTACATGATACCACTCATTCTGGTAGTGCGTTCCATTTTGCTACCACCCTCTCCGTGAAATAGTGTCTCCTCATTTCCCTCCTAAATCTCCCCCCTCTATCCTTAGCCTGTGCCCCTGGTGTCCCTCCCCCTCCTTAGCTTAAGGAGCCCATCTGCCCCATCCTTATTGAGTCCCCTTAGATACTTGAATGTCTCTATCATGTCCCCCTGTCCCTTCTATCCTCCAGGGTGTACATATTCAGGTCTCCCAGCCTGCTCTCATAGTCTCTCCCCTCCATTCCACATATCATCTTCGTTGCCGTCCTCTGCACCCCTTCTAGTAGCCTGATATCACACTTCAGGTATGGCCTCCAAAACTGCACACAATACTCCAAGTGCGGCCTTATCAGCTACCTGTAAAGGGGCAAGATCACCTCTCTTTGCCTGGACAAAAACTCCCTCGTTATGCACCCCAGCATTTTGTTTGCTTCTGCAGCTGCTCTCCTGTACTAGGCAGTGTTGTTCATGGTCCCTGTTACCATTAGCTCTAGGTCCTTCTCCTCCTCAGTGATCCCCAGCTTAACCCCCCCAGCCAGTATTCTCTCTTTGGGTTCTTTATCCCAAAGTGCATAACCTTACACTTCTTTGCATTGAATCCCAGCTGCCATCTCTCTGATCACTCCTCTAGCTTGCTTAGGTCCCCCTGTGGCTGTTTCCATCCCTCCCCTCCATCCAGCACTGCTCCCATTTTGGTGTTGTCTGCGAACAGACTTACCTTGCTCATCACCCCATGCAGAATGTCTGCTATGAAGAGCTCAAATAATACTGGTACCAGCACAGAGCCCTGTGGCACCCTGCTCATTACTAGCTTCGGAGTTGACAGCTCCCCTCTCATCACCACCACCTTTTACAGCTTCCCACTCAGCCAGCTTGTAATCCAGTTTGTCATTTTTGTCTTTACCCCTACACCAGTTAGCTTCCCCCAAGCTGCCCATGAAGCACCGAATCGAAGGCCTTGCTGAAGTCCAAGTAAAGAACATCCAGCACATGATTCTTATCCAGCTCACCTGTCATCCAGTCATAATATTGTATTAGGTTGGTTTGACTAAATTTCCCAGAAATGAACCCATGCTGCCTCACATCCTGGAGGCTGTTGTCCTTTGGGTATGACACCAGTCTTTCCTTTAGTGTCATTTCCATGAGTTTGCACACTATGGAGGTGAGACTTAATGGACAATAATTACCTGGTTCGTCCCTTGGTCCGCTCTTGTATAACAACACTACATGTGCTATCCTCCAGTCCAGTGGCACACATCCTGACTCCAGTGAGGTGCTGTACAGATCCACCAGCAGCTCCGCCAACACTTCCGCCATCTCCCTTAGCACCATGGGGTGGATCCCATCCAGCCCTGGTGCCTTGTCTACCCTCAGTGCCCTCAGTTCCTCTAGGACTCTGTCTCCCTCAATTCTTCCATCTGTTGCCTCCTCTCCCCCCCGTCCCTACCCTCCCAGCCCATGGTGGTAGTGGTCCCCATTTTCTTCCATGAACACTGAGCAAAAGTATTCATTCAGTGCTTCCGTCTGTTCCTCTTCCTTTTCTGTCCACTCCCCACCCTTTTTTTATCCTCACTATTATCTCCTTTCACTTCCTTTTCTCCCTGATGTATCTGGAAAAGTCTTTCTCCCCCCCATTAATTCCCTGCTCTAATCTCAGTTTCCTCTGGGCCTTAGCTTCTCTCACTTTTCTGGCCACCTCCCTGGACCATCTTACATACTTTTCCCTGTCCCCTTCCTTCCCCGTTCTCCTATACCTCTGGTGCACCTCTCATTTTGCCCTCACCACCTCCACTACCTTGCTGTCCAACCAGCATGGTTTCCTTGCTCTGCTCCTCTTACTCTGTGTCTTGCTGCATGCTTCTGTTGCCTCTGTAATCTCCCATTTAATAATATCCCATTTCAGCTTTGTGTCCATCTCCTGCCTTATGCCCTCCAGTTTCCCTTTCAGTACTTCCCGCATCCTTCCAAAGTCTGCCCCTCTGAAGTTTACCACCCTGGTTACTGATTTCTCTGGCTCCCCGCACATCGTGATATTAAACCACATTGTTTGGTGATCACTGTCGGTTAGTGGGTCCTCCACCCTTATTTCCCTTACTGCCTCCCCATTCGACAATACCAGATCTAAAGTGTTCTTTAGCCTAGTAGGTACACTGTCCAACTGCGTCAGGAAACCCTCCTGGATTGTGTCCAGGAGCACTTGCTCCCTAGCACTGTAGGTGACCAAAATGCTCCAATCAACCCCCGGCAAGTTGAAATCCCCCACAATGACCACCTTCCCTTTTCTACATACCTTTCTGATTTGTCCCGCTAATTCCCTGTCAAGTTCCTCAGACTGGGACGGTGGCCTGTATACCACCCCAAACCTCAGTTTCCTACCCCTTGAGTCTAGGAGCTGCAGCCAGATTGCCTCTGTTCTCCTTTCCCCCCCGTCCCTTGTGCATTTGATCCCATCCCTCACATAGACTGCCACCCCACCCCCTCTCCCCTCCTTACTGTCCTTCCTGTATAATTTGTACCCTGGGATTGCCAGATCCCAGTCCCGGTGCTCTGTTGCCCATGTTTCCATGACAGCTGCAATATCCACCCTCCACACTGCCAAGAGTGCCTGTAGCTCAGCTGATTTGTTGCCTAAGCTACTAACATTCAGCGAGACCACCCTTCATCCTGCCCCCTTCCCTTTGTCACCCTCCATCTCCTCCCTTCTACTCCCTTCCTTTTTGGCCACCCAGAGTCCTTCCCTGCTAGCCTGGGGGTAGGCTGTGACTCCACTCTATTGGATCCCTGCTTAGCTGCTGTCCACTTGCCACCCCCCATCTAGTTTAAATCCACCTTTGTTGCAATATACCTTCCAGTCTTTGCATTAATACCTTCTTCCCCTCCCCGCTCAGGTGCAGCCTATCCCTTGCAAACAGATTGTTATTATCCCAGGTATTGCCCAAGCCACCCACAACCCCGTACCCCTTAGTTCGACACCATTCTACCAACCATGCTTTCAACTCCCCAATCCTCTCCTTTCTCACTGTGCTTGCACAGGGTACTGGGAGCACCTCCGAGAAGGCCACAGACTCCCCAGTCTCCTGGAACAACCTTCCCACTTCCTCAAACCTCTCCCTTGTTACCTCCCTGTTTCCCCTGCTAGGTCATTTGTCCCCACATGTACCACAATGTGCGGTTTCTTCCTACCCCTCTTTGCACATCTTAGGATTGCCTGTCCTGCCTTGTCTGTCTTTAATCCTGGCATAGACTCCACTCATATCTGACTGTGCCTGCCCCCCTTGCTGCCCCATATGATCCCCTTGAGTATGGAGTCCCCCAATACCAGTACACCCCCCTCTCTTTCTTTGTGCCTGTCACCACCCCCCCACCAAAGTTCTCATTTCCGGGGCCACTCAAGGTGGTGCTTTTATGATTTGCTCCAGTGTCTTCCCCCTGCCCCTCTCAACTGAGACCCCTCCCCTCCTCCTGTTTGACTGCCAACCTTCCTCTCCCTCCTCACCTCTCCGAGTATTATCCTTCCCCCTACCATGCCATGCTGAATCTCTCCACTAGTAATGCCCCCACTCCCTCTTCTTCATGAGTACTATCCCTTGTGCAATCTGCTCCTGCATTCTCTTCCTTATGTGTCGCTAGTACAGCAAACATGTTCCCTACCCTCTTCGCATTACTATGTGTTTTCTCCTCCCTCCTGCCTACTGCTGCTCCTCTTTTGCTAGGCCTTACTAGAGTCCACCCTTCAACAGCTGGCTTCCTGTCTAGTTTGCCCCCTCTCCCTGACCCCTATCTTGATCCACTGTTCCTTCTCTGTGGTGCCCCCGATACTCTCAGATGTCGGCCCTTCTACCAACGCAACCCTCCCTTCACCCCTCAACCTCCCCAGCTCCCTGCCAAGCCACTGAACCTCTTCTTTGAGCCTCCTTACCCTGTGGCATATTGGGCACCCTCCCAGCCTCCACAGTATGTTCATCCACACTGCTGCCCCACAACCATTGCACCCCACAATCCTACTCATGGTTCACACTACCTATACAGGACAGTGAAATACAGTCTATCTAGACTGATTGCAGTTGTTTATGAACACAATTACGAACCTACCAATAGCATTCCCAAGTCTCACAAACACATACAGTCCAGAAATTAGACGTTTGCCCCAGGTCCTCTTTAGGCCCCTCCCCCCCGGCTTTAAGTGGGGCCGTTGTGCCCTCCCGTTGAGCTTAATTCAAAAAACACAGCCACAGAAACCTTTACGCTAAATTCAAAAGACACAGCCACAGACTAGGTGGGCCAAGCGGTCCTTATCTGCTGTTAAAGTCTATGTTTCTATGTTTCTTTAAGATTAATTCAAAAAAACACGCCACAGAAACCTTTAAGCTAAATTGAAAAGAAAAAAACAATTGCAAGACTTACAAAAATCCTCTCCACACTAACTTTCTGCACAGCAAGTAGAATTAACTAATCCTTCTCTCTTGCAGTTTGATGACTCTGTCAGAATTTAAAGGCTTTGTGGATGGGCAAGTCTGGGCATGTCCTGTTCAATCCTTCCAGCCACAGAAACCTTTAAGCTAAATTCCACTTTAAGCTAAATTCTACTTTAAGCTAAATTAAAATATATATATATATATATATATATATATATATATATATATATATATATATATATTATATTTATATTTATATTTATATTTACATAACAATAGCAAAATTTACAAAAATCATCTCTACACTAACTCTGTCTACAGCAAGTAGAATTAACCAATCCTTCTCTCCTGCAGTTTAAAAAACAATAGCAAAATATACAAAAATCCTCGCCACACTAACTCTCTCCACAGCAAGTAGAATTAACTACTCTTTCTCTCCTTGTGATCCTGACACATTCTGCTGCACCAGAGTACAAATTCTTGCTTGCCTCTTCCAACAACCAGGATTGCCTGTTCTGTTCATTTTCCTCCCAAACTCTGTATGAAAAGGTAGGAAAGGACTGCCCATAGATGGCATCAGCCCTCCTACGTATCAGTCTCTCCTCCTTGCTGCTCTTCTCACATTTGTGGCCAATGGCCCGGCTTGGGGGTGGCCAGTCCTGGTTGAGCCAGTGCAGCATACTTAAAGAACAAAATAACTTGTCCCTGACCATCTCTGTGGGCAGTTTACTGGAGCCTCCTTCTTCTCTCTCTGGCTCCTCTGAGGCAAGAGCTTGAAGTGACTCACGGGGACCCTCAACATGAAGACACATATCTTCATCCTCCTCTTCCTCACTCATGATCTGAGCCCAGGAGTGAGCAAATGTCCTCACTCCCGAGACATTCCACTCCTCACTGGGCATGGAGGTAGACACCTCCCAGTACAGTGTCTCTTGCAGTTCATCCTCCCCTATTAGGTTAGGACTTGGACCCTCCTTCCATGGGTCCATGGATCCTTCTATTGCACTGTCCACCTGGGACACAGGTGTGCCTGCCCTTGCAGTAGTTCAACATTGATCTCTCCTTCTGTGCCACACTCTATGGGGCTTCCCCCAACAGGTTCAACCTGGTTTCTTACTCTGGTCCACTTGGGAGCCAAACTTATTCGTGATGCCCTCTCTGGTGCGGCACCCTTGCTCATATCATATTTCACAAGGTAATCCGAACAGTGGGGTATCAGAAAAACATCCCTTCCAGCCTTAAGGCACATAATGCACAGTCTCACTGGACAGCTAGGGATTACTAGATCTGGAGGCAACTCTTCACCATAGAAAGTTCTCTCTATTTCTCTTAGTGCTGCCACCTCCTCTGCGATCATAGCTCGGGCATGATCTGGGTAGCGGGGAGTTCCCAAAGCCATGTCTGAAAGCAAACACATAAAAGTTTCTTGTTACTGAATTGCTCACTAGTCTCTTTGCTAGCTCACAAAATGGCTCCCTGCTGCTTGTGTTCACATTGCTAACTCTGCCCTGTAATGGCGGAGGTAGCTTTCCTCATGTATCAAATCTGTTCACTCGCTCAAAAACTGTTTCTGACCTTTTCTGGCTACTGAATTTGCTCAAAACTGTAATCTATTGCACTGCTGGTATATTTCAGCACATTCATATGATTTTAAACTTGACTTTGCAATCATCAGCATCAATTCCGAGATTAACATGCTCAAAGTCACTTGCAAGCCGACAGTTTTTCTATTGCACAGGATTGCCTGTTTGCTGCATTCTCACTACACAACTCATAGTCCCTCTCTTGCTTAGAAACATTTTACTGTTGCTGAATCAATAATAAATGCTCACAATCTATGCTCAGAACTTTTGTTTGTTGTCTTGCTGTTACAATGCACAGTCCTTCTTTGCAAAACAATCACACTGCTTGCGCACAGATTCAGCTGGCTTGAAAAATCACACACGGTCTGATGCTCAGTTAGCTGGTTTTACTCACTGAATTTGTTCACTTGGGAGCTTAAACAACAGGCTGGTAGGAAAGGGGGCTGCAGTTATATTCTGTTTTAACTGAAATATTTGAATAGTTTGTAAGTGAAATTAGTTCTATGTGTTAAAAATTATTACCTTGAATTAGAACTGTTACTTGGGCTGTGATATTGTAACTTTAGAGATAGCTGTTTGGCAGGGATAATTAGAGGGAAATTTAAATGTGTTTGCCTGGTGTTTGGTAAGAGCCCTCCCACGCACCCTGTTTTGTATGATTTCTTAAATACTGAAAAGCCACTGGGGGTTGGGATTGAAGGGCTGAGTATTTCTGTTTGGGACTGAAATTTGAAGCAACAGGAGCTGGTGGGCCTGTGACATCATACGGTACCTGATGTCTGCTTACACACACTGTTAGTGGGACCGAACACCCACTGGACTGTATATGTTTGTGAGACTTGGGAACTTTATTGGTGGGGTTGAAATTGGGTTTGTAAATAACTATAGTCAGTATAGAGAGAAACTGTACTCCAGGGGAAAGGGACTGAGAAAAGGGGGTGTGCTATTATAAACAGAGGGGGATAATCAGGGTGGCCATATTCCACCATGGCAGGCATCTTCGGAAGGGTTGTAGGCTGCTCAGGCTGTGGGATGGCAATAATTCTAAATTGGGCCTGGAGAGAGGGAGGCTGCCCACTCTGTAGACAGCTATCTTGTATCAGGAGTGAGGTATATTGGTTAAGGAGTAAGCTGTGGGGGCTGGGGGGGTGTCCAAGGATAAGGGGTGTGGATATGGGCAGCAGAAGGGTGGGGCTGAGGGGAGGCTGGGGCAACGCTCTGAAATTACAGGACGTTATGTTACAGCAAGCAGGAGGGGGGATATTAGGGACAGAGGACCCTTAGATAGGGAAGTTGATGCTAAGGGGAAAGCATACGGGGTGAACATTCTGAATACAAAGAGACTAGAGGGGGAAGAGTCAGGAGGGGCTGTTGTGCGGAAGCCTAAAACAGCAGACTGTGGGAAGGGAGCTCCTAAGGTGAACAGTGAAAGAGAGGAAGAAGAGGGTCAGTTTAGAGATGCAGTCAGGGGAAACTCGGGTTACTTGATGGAGGCTGACATAGAGTGTCACAATAAATTTGAGCTACTAAGCAACCTAGAGGGGAGGAAGGGGTTGGTGGAAATGAGGAAACTTATACAGAGGCCGGGAGGGGTCGGATACCCATAGGGCATCACAGACCAGCTGTGGAAAGGATAGACATAGTCCCAGAGGAGAAGGGAAATATATGTTAAGCAAATGGGGAGATGCATCATATTCCAGACATGGGGAGGAGAGCATGATTGGAGAGAAACTGGGAGACAAGGAGGTGGGAGAGGAGCCCCTTCAGCAGGGAGGTCAGTACCAAGGATGGGGCCATAGCTAAAGGGGACCTACAGAGAGCCTCTGGAGGCAGGGGTACTATTACAAGGGGGGAGGATGGTGGTGTGGGGGAAGGGGAAACCATCAGGGCCAGAATAAATGGCTCAGATAAGAGAGGGTTAAAGGGGACACCTATTCAGAGGGGGTTTGAGTTGAGTGGGCAAAATAACGTGGGAGGCAGAAAGGGGAGGGTGACAAGGGGGTCTCTAATAAGGCAGGAAGACTCCCATGAAATTGAGATCATGAATGGGGGGGGGCTGAGAGGGCATAGTGGAGGTAACCATAAGGATGATGGCGGTGTTAAGGTTCTGTTACTGGGAGACTCGATGATTAGGGGTATCCATTGGGAGGGACAGGGGGGTGGATGCCATAGCCAGGTGAAGGTAGTAGTATCTGGGCTGACAGTGCACAGAGCAAAGTTCATAGTGTATGAAATGGTTAGGGACTGTGGAGGAAACCAGATTTCCTGGTGCATTTGGGAACTAATGATCTAGAGAAATAAGCGTTTTGAAATCCAAGCAAGGTTCCAAGAACTTGCCAGAGTCTGTCAGGATAATGGATGCAACATTTCCTTTTTGGAGATATTGCCAGTACCAAAGGCCTCAGTGGAGAAAAAAATGAAGCTCACAGAGGTTAATGACTGGCTCAGGAAATGGGGTGAAGAGAATGGGTTGGGGTGTTAGGGAACTGGAATGGAGTTTGGGAGGCTAAGGGACTATATGCCAAGGACAGGTTTCATCTTGCCCCATTAGGGAAGGAAGTCCTTAAACAGGGATGGCTGACTACATACAAGGAAGGTGGGGTTTAAACTTGCTGAGGGAAGGGATAAGGGAGGGGCTGATCGAAGCCCTCTCCTCCAGATGAGGGGAGTAGTCTTCAAGCCCAAAGGCGGAGGGGGAAACAGACTGGAGGTGGAGGTTTCAGGAGGAGCAGGGGAGGAGTATAAAGGAATCTGGGTGGGGTTCGACAAAGAGGATCAGGGATAAGGGGTGGGGGTTGGTGTTAGTAAATGCCAGGAGCTTGGGAAACAAGTTGCCAGAGTTCCAGGCCATGCTGTTCGGGGGTGGATGTGGCGGCAGTCATGGAGACGTGGACCAACAAAAACCATGACTGGGACCTAAATGTATGGGGGTACACTATGCTTAGGAAGGATAGAAAGGAGGGCAGAGGGGGTGGAGTGGCTATGTTCATTAGAGATGACATAGAAATTGCTATGGTAGAAGAGGCAGAGGGAAACGTGGAGGCCTTATGGGTCACCTCACGATCCCCAGCAGGAGATAAGGTCAAGCTGGGAGTAGCATATAGGCCCCCCGGGATGAGTGATGTTCTAGAGGATGGTTTGCTGGACAACATCATTGCCCAGTGTGGTCCAAAAGGGGAAGGAGTAGTGTTAATGGGGGACCTTAATATGCCAGGTACAAACTGGGGAACCATGTCCTCTAAGGTGGCCAAGGAGCAGAGGCTGCTGGATGGCTTCCAGGATGTGTTCTTAACACAGCATGTGATGGAGCCAACAAGGGGGGCATGTCCTGGATGTGGTTCTGGCAGATGGGGATCTGGTAAGGGACATGGTTGTACAGGACCCCCTGACTGGGAGTGACCACATACTGTCTGGTTTCAAATAAGCATGGGGTGAGATCTAGGACACGGGCAGGGACTTCAGGGGCAGACTTTATGGGCATGGGAAATATTCTCAAGGATCACTTGAAGGGGATTACCTCAACGACAAATGTGGAAAGGAGATGGGAGGTCATAAAGCAGGGGACTTCATGAGGCAGTCAGGATCTGCGCTAAGTTGAAACGTGAGGAGCAAGGTCACATAAACCATGCTGGTGGTCCAGTGAGGTACAGGTAGCAGTCAGAGAAAAGAAGGCAGCCTACAAAAATATAAAACAACAAGAGGGATAGGGATAAGAAATGTACCAGCTTGCATCTAGAAAAGTCACCCAGTATGGTGAGGGGAGCAAAGTCCAGTAAAGAGCAGCGGCTGGCACAGGGATACATGGAGGAAAAGGGTTCTTCCGGTACATTGGGGAGCGGAGAAAACTAAGGCCATCTCAGCAGATTGAGATCAGAAGGAGGGTGGGTGGAAGAGGCGAGGGACCAGGCAGAGGTATTTAACGAGTACTTTGCCTCTGTGTTCACTAGGGAGGGGGATGGGATATCTACAAAGCAAGGCACGAAGGGGATAGAAGTGGCAGGGAGTGGGATCAGGGGAGCAACAGAAATGGAGCAAGAGGGAGGGAAAGGTACCCCAGGGGTGTCACATCTGGATAAGGATAAAAAGACCAGTAAGGTGGAGGGGACGGATGATGCTATCTCCGCCAAAAGGTGTGGTTAGCCCTCAAGGCCCTAAAGAAGACAAATCTCCTGGGCGGATGGCATTCATCCGAGAGTGCTATGGGAATTGGCAGACATACTGGCTGCACCTGGCGGAGCTTTTCAGCAGGTCACTTGAGACGGGAGGGTACTAGGGAATTGAGGCACATGTGGTACCAATCCCAAAAAGGGGGTCAAGGAAGTACCAGGGAACTATAGACCCACTCAGTTTGACCCTCGGTGGTGGGAAAATTAATGGAGATTATACTAAAGAACGATTGGGGTGTACTTGGAGGAGGTGGAGGTCTGGATAGTCGGCAACATGGGTTTGTGCCTGGTAGATCATGTCAAACCAACCTTGTGGAGTTCTATGAATGGGTAACATCAGAACTGGACAGGGTAAGCCTGTGGATGTATTATTCTTGGACTTCAGCAAGGCGTTTGACTCTGTCCCTACAATGGTCTGGTGGAGAAACTAATGGGGTTAGGAGTAGGCCTTTGATGGTCAGATGGATTGAAAACTGGCTAGCTGGATGCACTCAGAGAGTAGTGGTCTGTGGGGAGCTCTGAACCCTAGAGAGGTAGGTGAGTGGGGTACCACAGGGCTCGGTCCTGGGTCCGATCCTGTTTAATGCATACATATCGGACATCAGGAGGGTATAGGGTGTGAAATGAGTCTATTCGGATGACTCCAAGATGGGAGCAGTAGTTGAGGGAGAAGAGGGAGGTTGGCCCTGCAAGGACCTGGACACCCTGGAAAGCTGGGCTCACACATGGAAATTAAATTTCAATATCACCAAGTGCAAGGTGTTGCATCTTGGTCGGGGAAACTCTAAACACAGGTACACCCTTGGAGGGAAGGCGCTGGAGGCCTCAATAGGGGAAAAAGACCTAGGGGTCATGGTGGATACATGTATGAATAACTCTGAGCAATGCAGAAGAGCAGCTAGAAAGGCAAACAGGATGTTGGGATGCATCATAAGGGGGATCACCTCTAGGAGCAAGGAAGTGATTCTGCCGCTGTACAATGGACTGGTTAGACCACACCTTGAGTACTGTGTACAGTACTGGAGACCACACTTGAAGAGGACATACAGCTCCTGGAGAGGGTACAGAGGAGGCCAACAAAGATGACATGAGGGCTAGGGATTTGACTTATGAGGACAGACTTGAGGAGCTCTGCCTGTTTTCATTGGAGGAGAGAGGAGAGACAGGGGACATGATTGAGGTCTTCAAGTACCTCAAGGAATAAATAGGGTAAACATGGAGGGATCTTTAGACTAAAGCAGGGAGGTATCACCAGAGGGCATGGTTTGAAGTTGGAAGGTGGAAGGGGTGAGGGGAAAGAGGAGGAGGTTTTCACTGAGAGGGTGGTGGACCCTTGGAATGCACTGCCTGGTGAGCTGGTTCAGAGATCCACAGTGGAGGGCTTCAAGAGAGGGTGGGACAGACACAGAAAGTGGATGTATCAGATGATGGCCTGTCCTGGGGGGGGGGGGATGGATGATAGGAGTTTCTGGAGCACAAGGGATGGGAGGGTCTCGGCACCCAACTAAGGATCTAGGTTCGCGCAGACTCGATAGACCGTAAGGCCTAATCTGCTGGCAAATAGTATGTTAGTATGAATTCAATAGCTGGCTTTCTCCAGTGGAGATCTGGTGCCAATCCTGGAAGGCCTCGGGGGTGAAACAGGCTGGTGGTCCTGCCGATCGTAGCCACGAGCTCCACACTCACTTTCCAGACGGTCAGACAATGCATTGAGCCTGAATTTACACAGCAAAAGTCTGTTCTCTACAGATTATAATGTTCACAAGCCCCTCGATGGTTGATCCTGGTCTGACCAGCTCGTTCACCTCTCTCTCTCTCTCTCTCTCCTCTCCTTCTCGAACACTCAGATGCACACAGAAGCTGACCAGGGGGCAGGACTGATTGCAGTCGCACCAATCACTCGATGCCATGCAAATAAGCCTCTCTCACTTGGCTCACTCTTCCTTCATGGCGATTGTCGAGCAGGAGCAAATTTGAGCTACAAACTGTAACTCTTTTCTCAGCTGCAATTTCAGTGGCAGGAGTGCCATTTTGACAATTTTCTCCACAGATTCTGGCAATTTCTTTAGTGACTCCCCCAATTTGCACATAAAGCACATGAAACTTTCAAGGCACATTCCTCAGTCTGTTTCCTAAAGTCCACACTACTTTTGGCATTTGAAAATTGCAAGTTAAAAAGTTCTGTAAACGTTTTTTGATGCAGAGACTAGGACGTACTCTTCAAAGCTTCACTGTCCATCGCAAGTTGACAAACATACAAGCAGCACTCTGCTATTCCTGTACTAGCAGGCACACAGGTAGTACATTCAGATGGCACTTTCCTGGGAAAATCCTTTTGTCCAAAGTTTCCTTTTCTGCTTGGGCTACCATGCTACCAGACAAACACTAGCCATACACTCAGCAAAAAATCTTTAGTTCACTCCCCAAATTAAACAACATCCTTGGATGAGCCCCCATTTATTGTAACCCCTTCCCCCACTACTTTGCACAGTAAGCTACCTCTTGGTACCCTTGGCTGGGCACCCAAACTACTTCGGACAATCAGTACCATCCCTAGCTTTGGGACTGTGTACCAGGCTCACTATTTCTAGAGGTCATAAAGGGGTGGGAGTGTACAAAAGCAAAACTACAAATGACCAAAATACTCAGGTCCTGAGGAGAGAACTTTTTGCTAGGGCTATGCTAGGTCTGTACTTCTGGAGGAGCACTCGGTAATTCCACACAGGAAGCAGTAACATGAATGTCCAAACCAGGCTGGGGTTCTAGAGTGTGGCTTTATTCCAAAAGGTGGTGTACTAAAGCAGAGGTAGACCCCCAAGGTTTACACATCGTGGCACAAGGCAATGGCATAGATACATAGATACATAGACAGTGTCGGCAGATAAGGGTCTATGGCCCACCCAGTCTGCCCATTTGAGCTTGTAAGTTCAGTTTATGTTTTCCTAGAAGTCTGTTGCCCCTTACCCCTGACCTCCAGAATTCCTTTATGTCTATCCCATGCATTCTTAAATCCCGTGATTGTTTCAGCCCCACCACTTCCTCTGGCAGGGTGTTCCACTTGTCCACCACCGTTCTGTGAAGAAATTCTTCCTCATGTTTCCTCTGTAATCCTCCCTCCAACTTCATCCCATGCCTCTAGTCCTGGAACATCTTTTCGCTTAAAAATAGTGTATTCCTGCACCCTGTTCCTCCCTGTGAGATACTTGTATGTCTCTATCATATCCCCTCTCTCCCTCCTCTCCTGCAGGGAGTGCATGTTCAGTTCCTTCAACCTGTCTTCATAGGACTTGTGATGCAATCCATGCACCATCTTTGTTGCCCTCCTCTGAACCTTCTCCACCCTGTTTATGTCCTTACATAGGTATGGTCTCCAGAACTGTACACAGTACTCCAGGTGGGGCCTCACTAGTGTCTTGTATAGCGGATTATGACCTCCCTTTTCCTGCTGGTGATGCCCCTGCCTATACCTCCCAGCATCCTATTTGCTTTACCTGCTGCCTTGTCACACTGTTTCCCTACCCTGAGGTCATCAGCGATGATAACCCCAAGATCCCTTTCCTGCTTGGTGCATGCTATATCCTCACTCCCCAAGTGAGATATTGTGCCAGGGTTTTTGTGCCCCATATGCATTATCTTGCACTTCTTTGCATTGAATTTCAACTGCCAAACCCCTGACCATTCTTAAAGTTTCTGCAGGTCCCTTCTCATTCTGTCTACACCCTCTGGTGTGTCTACTCTGTTACAGAGCTTTGTGTCATCAGCAAACAGTGAAATTCTGCCTTATAGGTCCTGCGCAATGTCACTGATGAAGATGTTAAATAGGACCGGTCAGGGCAGAACAACAAAAATCTGTAACTCTACATATCCCATATGTCATAGGACTGAATTCTATTCAGCGGCAATGGCCTCAGCTGAAAAACACATTTTATTCTATGGCACTGGCCACAACTGAACACATTTCCCATATGGTATAGGACTTAACATTTTGACAATGTGGCAACTGGCCTCGACGCAGCACACTGGTGCTCAAAATAAGCACAACCCACATCAGGGGGTAAACGTTCTCTTCAGGCATTGGCCACCATGTCCTGAATAACAAGGCACCCTTACAGAACCTGTAGAGTTGAACTGGTCACTCCAGATGGGGGGTTGCCCACCTTTTGGTTCCACATGCATACCCAGCCATTCTTTTAGGGTTACACCTCAAAACTTCTGTTAAAACAGTTAGAAATATGCTTCTTGGAATGACTTTCACATCCTGCATAAGAAACATTTACTTCTGAGTGTAGAACTAAAGTCCTGAACAATGTGTCAAGTCTCTCTGTGGACCCTGCAATTGTCAGCCATTTTTAAACATGAAAATAGTCTCAACTTAGAACAGAACTGGTGTATATTTCCCATTGTCAGAGTACACCCCAAAAACAGGTACTTTCCTCTGGGAAGCACAAAGTCAGATTACTCACGGTTGGTAAACAAAGAGAAAGCTTCAAGGTCCTGGATCAAAATAGGGGATTGCCCCTCAGAACCATTCTGGCAGTCCTTTCCATCTCTCCAGGGATGAAAAAATCAGGAACTCCTGCTGTAGACAACAGTTTCCACCACTTCTCTTGGTAGGCAGATGTTTCTCAGCACTAGGGTGAGAAAATAGGCTCTCATCTCAGAACCCACACTGCAGCAGTCACTCCTCCAACTGCTCACTGCAGACTCCAACTAATAACTGACTCAAGATTCTAAAACTCCCCACTCACAGCCAGCTGCCGTTGCTTATGCTGTTACAAGAGTTCTAAATTACATCATCTCTCTCCTCTCAGCTGAGACCAAGTAAACAGAGAGTGAGTAGGTGAAAACCCATTTAACTAGTTATTCACCAGCTGCCTTCCCTACCTAACACTGACACTGATGGGATTCTAGTACCCCAGGGGACTGGGTGGTTATGTATTATCAGGCCAAGGCCAAAATCCTCCCGGATAACCCATGCCTCAGGGCATTTGCCCTGGGGTTCTTTTGTTGTTCATTTCCTTCTCTATTTTTGGCTCCCCATGACCCAAACAAATAACATCCCCCTTAAGGGATGGCTGTCTCCCTTTCCTTGGGCTAAGACACAGATATGGCACACTGATGAGTCAAAATGAGAATGAAACACGTGTATGTGTCTGCTGTTCTTAGCCTTTGCTGATTGCACTGTGAGGTCTACTGGCACCATGCAATTCTGCTTAAAGTTGAGCCAGTTCAGATTCTGTCATGAGGATTTGCATATGTTTCCCATGATGCTTTGCATTATTGGGGTATGTGCAATTGTGTTTTCTTATATATATACTTTCAGGTGGACAATGGAAGTACTAAGGGTATATACTTACAGGTGGACAGCTGAAGTATTCAGAGTACTGTTTTTTACATGTAGATAGATAACTGAAGTACTCAGAGTATACAGTTGCAGGTGGACAACTAAGGTACTTGGGGATATACCTTCAGGGGGACAATTGAGGTAATGAGTGTATACTTGCAGGTGGATAGCTGAAATACTGAGAGTATATACTTACAGGTATAAAAGTAAGGTACTCAGGGTATATACTTGTGGGTGGACAACTGAAATATTGAGAGTATATACTTGCAGGTGAACAAGTGAAGTACTCGGGGTATATACTGTCAGAACAATCAGCTGGAATATCAATTACTGTATCGTTTCCATTTAGCTCAGGTTCAAACTTTTTCCCCTTTCTTCATGGGTCATGCTGAACAATGGAAAATAACTCAAACTTTCCTTCATAACCTACTGCATAGAATGGTTTTTATAATTGTTTAAATGAATGCAGCATAAGACAACTCCAGAATGATATAAAAACAGATTTTATTCTTTACAGTATAAAACTAACAAAAGCTAATAAGAACTACTGCATAGATACATCAAGGGCCAGATTCATCAAGATTATCAAAGTCCAGTGCAAAATTTTGTGGTGCACTTTGCATTTGCTCAGCTGTCTGAGGTTGCTATTCACAGTAGGATAGCGCACTGCACTATCTGACTGTGAATGGCCCGGGGTCATTATGTCACAGACGATATAGTGCATGTCAAAACTGTGCACCAAACACAGCATATGGCAACACAGCAGCGGCACATAATGCCGACTACAACAGAAATGCTGCACACCCAAACGGTCTTATTGTTTTTGTGGGGGGCTTCACCCCCCCCCACACTCCCTGGACTATTTATAAACAACTCTGAGGGTGTGTGGACACCGGGCCAAAAACAAATTTGCTGCAACACTTACCCATCGGCACACTGATGGGAATCACAAAAATAATTCCCACACCAGGGATTCAAACCCTGGTCCTGCCCTGCTGCCCACTGTATGGTCGGGTGCTCTAGCCACTCCACTACTGGAGTGGCTCGACTGAGCACCATACCAGCAGTCACTACATGCACTTCCCCTTCCTATGCAGAGTGACAGGGGTAGTGATACTTCTGTATTGCTCATATACCCCTGTTGGTCTGAAGCAGTACATGCTACAGACCGTGCGGTTCTTTATGCGCGGTTGAGTCTGTGCTATAATCAGACGGTACCACTGTGAAGAGGGGCAGATTGAGCCTGCACTGACCCCTGTAGCACAGCGCAAACCCCTTGCATGCAGTCCCAACACAGAGGCATGAAAACAGCCTGGCAATGGATCGCATAGCTGTGTTAATTGCTAGTCACTAAAGCAGTCATGCAAATGAGCCTATTGGGCATGCAAAGTGCTATGTGACCATTTGCATATCCATTATGGCCCCCTTTGCATAGGCTGTGCAGAGAATAGCACCCCCCAGCCCCTGCCGGGAAGGTAACCTCAGTTCTCTGTGTCTAGCGGTCCCTCCCCCCACCAGATGCCCATCCTGACAATAGTTCACAGTATCCCTGGTGGCTATCGGTCCCTCCCCCCACCTGCACACATGCCTGACTTTATTGCTATGATTTCCTGGTGACTAGCAGTCCCTCCCACCACCTGCACATTGCTGGACTTTAATGTTATGATTCCCTGGTGGTTAGTGGCCCCCCCACCTGCATACCTGCTCGGCTCTAATGTTAAAATTCCCTGGTGTCTAGTGGCCCCTCCCCTCACCTGATGCCCTTCCCGACAATAGTTAAAAGTGGGTTATCCCTCAAAGCACTGGGGAATTCACCATGTCTGTTACAAGTTAATAAAAAGTTAACCGGATTTGCTCTGTGTGATCGCGCCCGTTCTTTGTTCTACAGTGTAGTTTGCCTTATGTGGTGTGGATCCATGGTTGAAAGAATGTATTCGCGTTGGTCAGTAGTTTAGATATATGTTTTTATACTGCAATGGGTGTCAGGTGGTGAAGGACAACTGGACACCAAGGACTTGTTCATGACTTAACGGGATGGGTGTCGGGTAGGGGGAGGGACCGCTAGCTACTAGGGATACTGCTAACTATTGTCAGAAAGGGCATTGGGTGGAGGGAGGGACCACTATACACCGGGGAGTACATTTTGAACTGTCGGGCATGTATGCAGGTGGGGGGGGGGACTGCTAGCCACAAGGGATAATTTCACAAATTGTCAGGTATTGCAGCGGATGGGGGGGAGGGACCCCTAGTCATGAAGGATACTGTTAACTATTGTCGGGAAGGGCATCAGTTGGGGGGAGGGACCACTAGACACTAGGGTGTACATTTTGAAATGTTGAGCAGGGCATCAGGTGGAGGGAGGGACTGCTAGCCACCAGGG
Organism: Neoceratodus forsteri; assembly: GCA_016271365.2. Taxonomy (NCBI): domain Eukaryota; kingdom Metazoa; phylum Chordata; order Ceratodontiformes; family Ceratodontidae; genus Neoceratodus; species Neoceratodus forsteri. Next base: position 1,543,308,931 of record CM028131.1, on the reverse strand, counting down.
AAATGTTTTTAGTTTTACTCAGGCTGGTGATCGGTGGAGGGAGGGACCACTAGCCACCAGGGACACATCGTTTTTTTTTTTTATATCGGGCCAGCGATCGAAAGGAAGGGCGCTGTAGTATTGCTGCCTGTCACTAGGGTTGTGCAGCATTAAGGCAAGGTCTTGGTTGGTAGTATTTGCTCCATGCAAGGGGACCTCTCAAAAGGCCCTTGTGCAGAGCAAATACTTTGTGAATGGGACAGGGACAGCACCGATATGCAGGTCCCCTTCCCTGCATTTGCATTGTAGCCCCATCCACACTTTGCCCCAGAGCAAAACTGGTTTGAGCAATCAAACCGATGTTTTGTGAATACCAACTCTCTGCAAAACCTGGTTTGCTCATGCAAAACCGGGTTTGGGCCAGGGCAAAGTTTTGTGAAACTAGCCCCAAGTCTTTTAAATATTGCACAAGGCAGAATAAATACAAAGCAATAAACAGACAAAAGTAATGACATTATCTAGAATCTTAACAAACTTTCCAAAACAGTGGCATTATTTCTGCATACATGTATACATATATTGCAAAAAACTAGACGCGCCCCTATAGTTACGGATGAGAAGTCTGTTTAATGTTAAACCTAAAATGTTGAACATTAATATCTTTGGCTCCCTTTGACGAAATGAGCTGACATTTTGTATGTGCTGTCTAGGAGGCAAGGTCTTGATGTGTGAACATTTTTGTGATGGCAGCTTATACAGTTTCTGAGATACACATATGCCATTTCAAGAAAAAAACTAAATTCTTCCCTATACTTAACATTGTTTTTTTTGGCTCTCACCTACAGCCTACATGGAAAGGAAGTATTGCCCCAAACTTGCCGGGGACATGTGTTATGTCCCAAGGTAGTGCCTTTGATAGGTCTGGTGAAAAAATGTAAAAGTGTTCTAGAGTTATAAAGTTTTAAGCTTTAGTGTTTTCTGACTTTTCCCTGGTGTCTAGTGGCACCCTCCCACCCTCTGATCACAGTCTCTGGTGTCAAGTGACACCCCCACTCTCCGATCACTGTCCCTGGTGGCTAGTGACACCACCCACTTTCTGATTGCTGTCCCTGGTGTCTAGTGGCACCCCCCACCCTCCGATCACTGTCCCTGGTGTCTAGTGGCACCCCCACCCTCTGATCACCATCCTTCTCCCCCCCACCCAGCAGCCCATTGTTTAATTTATAGAGCCAACATCAGGGGTCCCAATCTCTGTGTTGGCATTACAAGCCTCCCCAGTAGTGTGGGACACTGGGGAGCCCACCCCCAGTGTCACAAAATATTTATTTTAACTTTTATATTCTTAGAAAAAAGGAAACAGTCCTCCAACATCTTTTTTTGTTTTACCTGAAAAATAGAAAACAGTCCCTCATCATCCCTGCTGTCTCCTCCCCTATCCCAACCTTCCCACTGAGCACCCCACCCACTCTATACTTACCGCTGGAGGTTGAATGTTGTCATCTTCTGTGGACTGGGACACATATGCACTCTTCTTACAAGGACAGTGAAAGTGACAACCCCAAGGCACACCCCAAGCCTGTTGCTGTCTGCAGAGTGGGGGTGGAGTGTTAGGGTTAGAAATCCTAATGCCACATTTCCCAACTTTTGTCACTTCAACCCTAACTAGTGTATTAATGAGGTTTTTTGCAATGAATATATATATTTAGAGCTATCTATCTATCTATCTATCTATCTATCTATCTATCTATCTATCTATCTATCTATCTATCCTATCTTTATGTTAGAAGATTCCCCCTATGTAACCACCTCTTTCCTAAGCTACACTAGAAATATAAAAATTAAAGTGACACTTAGACACTTGAAGTTTATACAAAATGTGTTTTTTCTTCACAATGCAAAAATGAAGGTGATTCTGTTTCTTTACTTTGCTTTGCTGTTGATGTCACTCTGGGATGCTGATTTCTTGCTAGAAGACACAGCATATCTTCCTCACGCTGGCCTCTCAAGCCTTTGGTACACACACAGATACAACAGTTCTAAGTATGGGACAGGCATGAGCTTCTGTTGGAAGGACCCCCTCAGCTTGGATACAGCAACCTCACATATAGGTTAGATAGTGATCGCAGCTGATTTGAGTGGATTCTAACCAAATTTCAGACTGACCAACATTTATGTACAGATCATATTTCCAGAATTAGGACCTCACATATTCTGGTTTACCATTTCTTTCTTACTAGACATTGCAAATGAGGAGGGGAACAGTAAATTCTTCTTTTTGGTAACACCCCTCTTTAATATAAGGCTCATTCATACAAAACATAAAATTAAAGTTATTTTCCATTCTAATATCTGGAGACAACCAGATACATGTGTCAACATACAGGTTTTAGGTTTCAGCAAATCACTTTATGCATGTGTATGCAAGTCTTAGTTTTCCAAAGACTATCGTTTACAAGATAAGCTATAAGCACTGTTTCCAAACACATATCTTTATAAAATAGGGTACCTTTTTAATCATCTCCTCCTATCCTTTAAAATGAGGTACTTTTTTATTTAAAACCCTTAGACATAGGTTAGAAGCAGGGATGGACTATGCATCAGGTAGCTGGATCGGGTAGGTCAAGTATCGGCATTTTTTTGTCAGACAGGGTAGTTCGGGTAATTTACTACTCTACCCAACATAACAGTGTACTTCATGGGTCGGGTAGTTTGAGGCAGGTAATGGGTTACGCGACCCAACCTAGACCCCCTACCTATCCTCGATCACATAAATAAAAATAAAAAATCACTTTCCCTGGTGGTCTAGCAGATCCCCCCATCCCCGATCTGCCCTTTGTTTTCCCGGTGGTCAACGGACTCCCCACCATGGGAGGTAGTGTCCCCCCACTACCCCCTACCCAGACCCTGAGCGGGCAGCAAGCTCAGCCCTCCGCTCTCTACCATGGCTGGCTGCCTGACTGAGCATGAATGAATGAGTGTGTACTTGTACAAACATGCTCTCATTCATTCATTCATTGCAGCTCCCGGTCATTCATTACCAGCACTGTGGGTGGTGCAGACAAGAGGGAAGGGCTGTTCTGGTCATAGGTGGGGGGGCAGCATGGGGGGAATGTCATGGTGGACTCCCAAAGGTGGTCTACCATGCCGTTTACCACTCCTGCTCCCCCCATGGCTGGAACAGCCTTCCCCTCTTGTCTGCATCACCACAGAGCTGGCAATGAATGACCAGGAGCTGGGCCATCAATGAATGAGCGCTTGCTTGTATAAGGATGTGCTCATTCATTCATTCTCAGTTGTGTGGCCAGCCGTGGTGGTGTGCGGAGGCTGTGTCAGTCACCGCTCAGGGTCTGGGTGGGGGGGGGCACTAGCTGCTGGAGTTGGGGGGGGTTGTTAGACCACCAGGAAAAGTGATGATTTATTTTTTATACATAAGGGCAGATCAAGGATAGGGAGTGGGGTCCACTAGACCACCAGGGAAAGTGATATATTGTTTTTTTAATTCAGGGCTGATTAATCGGGTAGTAGAACATGTCAGGTAGTGACTACCCGACCCTACCTGACTACTCGGTTTTCAACCAGGTATTTTTCGAGTACTTTAGAGGTACCCATGGGGGCTCTTGCTGGTCAGGTAATTTAGTACCCACCCACCCATCCCTAGTTAAAAGTGACAGAACCTCTTCTGATTAGAAACTTTCTTTGTTTTTGACTACTGAAGTATAGCAGCCATAGACTTCAGACACAACCCAAGTCTTCCAAATAGTTATAGCAAAATTTCTAAGCAATATAGCTCATTTCTGCAATCATATAAACACATAAAAGATGTATATTAGAATGTTTCATGATGTGAGAATTAAAAGGAATCTAAACATGAGCATTTAAACCTTGCAACCATTAGCAAAGAACATTCTTGTAGATAACGTCTTTTTGTATAAAGACTTTTCTTGTAAGCATTTGTTCTTGATCAGAGGAAAAAATATGCCACCAGGCAGTGCTATTTCCATATCTGCAGCATTTTTAGTTTTTTTTAGAAATAAACAAAAATATATGTCCAGCATTAGAGAACACTGAGTTTTTGTAAGTTCTGTTATCAAGTCCTTGGCTATAACAGGACTCTGCTTATCAGACCTTTAGCAGTTACAGGAGTACATTATTATGGAAGCAGTTTCATCAGCCCTGGCTAAAGTAACACTCTTGACCTCTGTACCAGTCTGCACCCAATGGTTACTTAAAAAAAACACAACTTTGTTCCCATACTTGATTTTTGTGAGTCCATTCTGGCAAAACTATTTGGAGTTCTGAACAAGTAACCAATGTCTCAGTATTACACAACACCCAAATAAACAAACATTAGGAAATAAGTTATAATTATCAGTTTGCTTTGACAATACTTGCAGGCGGACAACTGAAGTACTCAGGGTATATACTTGTAGGTGGAGCTTAAGTACTCAGGCCCTGATATTCAAAAGGGTTGCACATGGCACAACAGTGTTGCACAATGTGCAACCCACAGATGCACCCCGGCGTGATATTCAAAGGGAAAGTGCGGCACAAATCCCGATGCGCCGGGTGCATCGGTAATGTCTGGAGTGCAGGTGGGGGCGTGCCCCATGCATACTCTGCACAGCCTGATATTCAGCCGGGATGTGTGGAGCATGTGCAACCCCTACCCACGCCAACAAAAGTTGATCAAAAAAATAGGAACAACAGATGGTCACCCACAGGTGAGCTGCGCATTGCAGGGTGCAACACGGCAGCTGCCACCTGTAGGTGGCGACCCGAGCTCTGGCTGCACCTCCGTGGTGGCGGCCCCCCCATGCCTGATCGTGGCATAAGTAAATGAAATATACATCCAATATCCCTGGTGGTCCAGTGGACCGCTGCCCACCCGATCGTGGGCTAAGTAAATGAAATATACATCCAATATCCCTGGTGGTCCAGAGGACCTGTCTGCCTGCCCAATCGCAGGCTAAGTAAATAAATGATACATTCTATTATCCCTGGTGGTCCAGTGGACCTGTCTGCCTGATCGTGGGCTGAGTAGAATTTAATGAAACCTATCATCCCTGGTGGTCCAGTGGACCTCCTCCCCACCACCCACCCACTGATCCCCCCGCTCCACCCCAGTCAGCGGTGGGTGGCAGCACCCTGCCTGCCACCCCACGCCCGCTGACTGACACCATCGGTAGGGCTGTGCGCCCATTGGTCCACAGTATGAGCCAATGGTTGGGCAGCATACCTACTACATATTCCAAATATGTGAATGGATCCCATTCACATATCTGGAATGTGTAGTATGGTATGGGTTACACCATTGGCTCATGCTGGACCAATGTATACAACTCTTCCGACAGTGTGAGTCGGTGGACGGCAGGGTGGCAGGCAGGTGGGTGCTGCTGCCTGCCACTGACCGGGGAGCAGGGCGGTGGGGATCAGTGGGTGGGTGGGGAGGGGTCCGCTGGACCACCAGGGATGATAGGTTTCATTAAATTCTACTTCAGCTCGTGATCAAGCAGACAGGTCCACTGGACCACCATGGATAATAGGATTTATCATTCATTTACTTAGCTCGTGATTGGGCGGGCAGACAGGTCCACTGGACCACCAGGGATATTGGATGTATATTTCATTTACTTATCCCGTGATCGGGCAGGCAGCAGTCCACTGGACCACCAGGGATATTGGATGTATATTTCATTTACTTAGCTCGCGATCAGGTGGGCAGCAGTCCACTGGACCATCAGGGATTTAGCATTATTCTATTTTTTACTGCAGCCCGCGATTGGACTGTGGGGCACATTGCCGTGCTGCAGGGGGCATCAGTCCCCGATGGCTACTGCCTGGCAGGGCGCCAGGCACAAGTCATCAGGGATTGGTGCACCTGCATACAAATGGGGCCACAATGACATGCAAATGGCCCCATGTGTGCCTTGCATACATTATGGCCCCATTTGCATGTCAGCTTTTGAATATCGTGGTTGCTGGACCTTGCGCAATGAAACTTGCGCTAGCGCAACCACATGCTCCACTCTGGCCACTGGCGCTGGCACAGTGCCACTGTGTCATGCGCACTGCGGATGGACAGGGTGAGATATTCAACGCTGCTGAGTATCACCCAGTCCACGCCCCTGCGCAGCCAAGTTGCGCTGTGCCCAGGCTTGCGCCACAGCCTGGTGCAGTTTGAATATCTGGGCCTCAGTGTATATACTTGCAGGTGGACAACTAAGGTACTGAGTATATACATGCAGGTGGATAGCTGTAGTACTCAGGGTATATACTGGCAGGTGGACAACTGGAGCACTCATACTATATACCTGCAGGTGGACAACTAGAGCACTCATATTTAGCCACCAAGTCCCCTGGGATTACTAGAATCCCATTAGTACTAGTCTTAGGCAGATAGAAAAGGCAGCTGGTAGGGAGCTCATTAGGGGCTTTCTACATAATGACATCATTGTTTACTCAGCTAACCTGAAAAAAGGATGATTATGTCATTTAGAACTCTCACAGCAGCATAACCATTTTAGAGTCAGCTGCTCAGGGGAAGTTTAGAATGTTCAGTTAGTCTGAGTTAGAGTGGTAGAGTGGCAGGAGGTCTGCCGGTGGGGCTCTGAAAAGGGAGCCCTGGTCTTTTCTCACCCTAGTTTTGGAAAAATCCTTGGTTTGCCTGTGAAGCGGTAGAAACCGTTTGCCAACTGGACTCTTAGTTTCACTCCAGGGGAGTGAGAGGGACTGCAATGTCTAGTGGATCCAAGGGGCAATTCCCTGAAGATCCTGATGTTTTCAGCTGCCTTGAAGAAGGACTGAATGGAATCTGACAAGCTACAGTACCTGAGAGAAATAGGTGCTTTTCTGTTTTCCTTTCTGGGACTGGGAAGAAGGAGCACCTGTTCTGTGAGTACAGAATTGGATCAAGTTCTCATTTGGGAGGTTGTCTGGGGTGTGTGTGCCCATGATAAGGCTAGATGACACCGGCCAGGACCCATGTTCACCTTAGAGTGTTAATTTGAAGTAAAGTTTGGAGTCTTTAGCAATTCAGTTGGGAATTGGAGACTTCTTTTGGTGCAACCCTGAAGGAATGGCAGAGACTGTATTTGGGGCAATGGGTGCGAGGAACGCCCTCTGGAGTTTCCAAGCAGGGCTAACTGATTCGTTGATAGGCGCCAAGGTCCCTTGGGTAAAGGCCAATGCCCAGAATGAATTTTAAATATGTGGCTCAGGTCACTGGTTATGTTTGGATATGGAAATGTGTTCGGAAATGGCTCAAGAATGTGGTTCAAGATATGAGCATCCACTTTGGAAAATGGAAATGTGCTTGGAAAGTAGCTCAAGTATGTGGTTTGTTCACAAGCACTTTGGGAAAAATGGATAGAGATGTTTCTGTGGAAAACTGTAATGCCTAGCAAATTAGTTTCTGGGAAAAGAGTGCACCTGTTTTGCCATGACCAACTATTGGGGGTCCACTAGTGCTTTAGTAACATCTGTGAATAAAGCCATACTGCACAATCCCACCTACTTCTTTGGACATTCAGCTTATTACTTCTGCTTGAACATTATTGGGGCCCCTCAGCAGTTAGGTCTAGCATATGAGTAGCATCCTCTCCCCTGGCTATAAATACAAAGGTTAATTTTTTAGGTATTGTACCCCCATCCCCCGTCCTTTAGATAAATGAGCCTGGTATACACTCCAAAGCTAGGAGTGTTACCAGTTTAGTAATTCTGCCAAGAGCAAATTGCATGCCATGTATAGGGCATTGGTTATTTTTGGGGGGTGCCAGCTAAGAAAAGTGGTGTGGGGGTTACACATAGTATATACTTTCAAGTGGACAACTGAGGTACTGAGTATATACTTGCAGGTGGACAACTGGAGTATTCAGAGTATATTATTATTAGCTTTTATTGACAAGGTGGGTATACTAGACACAGTTATGCCTATTTTCAGGTACGACCCAGGAGGTTACAAGACAATCAGTACACAATAAGGACTGATGCAGCAAATACAACAAATACAACAAAATCTGTTGTGGAACAGAAAGATATAAAACACAAATACAAGCTATAAAACTTCATGAAAAATTCATGAGTTGGCCTAAAGAGCCAGTGAGCTACCGGTCAGCTTGGGTACATAGACAACAAAACTGATAAAGCAATCAAAATGTACAATCGGCTAGCTCAGTTTGCCTAGAAATGAGAAAAATGCAAAGACTGGTTCAGTTTAGACCATGCTGATGGCAAGTTAAACAGCCTGAGGGTGGGTGATGTCCAGATACATCATGTGAAGATACAGCTAGAACTGGCCTTAAGGTGAGCCCACAGAGGCTTTTTAAATTGAAGATGGGAGAGGGACATATGGACTGCAAATGACAGAGAGTTCCAAAGTATGAGTGCAATAGCATTAAAGACCTGGTCCCCCATAAGGGTGGATGTTTTGGGGACAGTGAGAAAGGATTTTTTGCTGGATTTTAGGGAGTAGGACAGGTGGGAGGGCTTGAACAGGACCACAATGGAAGCAAGGATGCCAGTCCTAATTGTTTTGTCAGTGACGCAGCCTAGAAGAAAGTGATGACTATTTGCAGGGGATAGCCAGTGTAGGCAGCTGTAGAGGTCACAGTGATGGGTTGCTCAGTTTAGCAAGAGGGCAAATCTGCAAATGTTATTGTAGGTGGTCTCCCACTTAGACAGCAGCGATTTGGAGGCATTAGTGCAGGATATAAGCCCATAATTGAGGGAGGGGAGTAGGACTCCCCAGGCAAGGGCTAATCAGGCATTTGGTGTAAGGTAGTTCTTTACTTGATATGCCAGACCAAGCTTGGCACTGACAGTCTTATAAACATTTTGAATGCGGAGGGAGAAATCAAGGTGCAGATCGAGTGTAACCCCAACTTATTTTCATTTCCTTTTTTCATATATGCTTTTATTCTCCTTGTGGCTGGGACAGGCTAGGCCCCCCTCCAGCTTACTCCTTCAACCCCCACCTTCCCCAGCCTCCCCAGGACTTACTGTTCTCCCACAACTTCCCCCCATGGCGGGGTCGGGAGAGGGAGGGTCCCCAACCCCGAGTCCAAGTATCTGGCTCTGGATGCCAGTATCCTGGTGGTGAAGTGGGTGGGGGGATCAACAGGCAGAGCTTCAGAATGTCTGCCCGACTGGCATTTTCCTCTGTTTTCTCCTGGCCCACGTTTCTGGGGCGTGCACATTGGAGCATGTGCATGGAGGCACCTACATGCCACAGAGTCCTGTAGCACTTCCCACTTCCTGCATCTTCCCTCCTGCACTACCATAAGGCCTCCACTTGGTGGCAGTCATTTTGCATAGCAAGCAGTCCTCCACCCCTGGGATAGAAGAGCAGTCCCTCTGACGCTTGATCCTCTTCTTCCCCGGCCAACCCCCAGCATCTCGTATTCATTCCCAATTCTCACATCTGGCACTTGGGTGAATATCCATCACCTCTTTCACAGTCAATGGCCTGCAATTCTTACTCAGGCACTCAGACAAAGTCTCCCGAAAGACTGTCCTAGAATTTGCACCACCTGCCTCCCCTAACTTACCCAGTTTACTCAGTTCCAGCCAAGCATAGTAGGCATGTGCACTGTCCCCTGATTCACTCTCTGGCCACTAACTGACCTCATACTATTAGATTTATCCTATGCACTGTCAACAGCCACAACAATGTATTAGACATCTTTGTAAACTGGTCATGCTGTAACCGGAAGTCAAAGTGCCCTGTCACTGTACCCTATATTGTATTGTTTACTGTGTTGCCCATAGCCTACAGCCTCAACTCTGTATTAGACATCTCAGTATACTGTTTCATGCTGCAACCTTGCCATCAAACTACCCTGGCATTGTATATTGTATCGTACTGTCTATTGTATTTACCTATGTCTGTATTGTGTATTGATGTGGAGCCTTTGGAAATGAGTCTCTGATTCAAAGGTTGTAATTCCAAGATTTTAAATAAATAAATAAAAATAAATAAATATCCCAATGCTGACACTGTAGTGCAGCATGAAGGAGGTGCTGCACTTCTGAGGTGCCATCTTTCGGATGAGACGTTAAACCGAGGTCCCATCTGCCTGGATTGGTGGTAGTTCAGGTGGATGCTTAAGATCCCATGGCACTTATTGAAAAAGAGTAGGGGAATTTGTATTGAACAAAAATGCAAAGGAAAACAAAAGGAAAACACAATACATACAGAACAACAGAAATATAGACAGAAAAAAGGAAAAACCAGTCTCATAAAAGTTGCAATCAAAAATGTCTCACCAAACCCCCAAACCCACCAATAAAAGTGCATAAAAACACAGTGCAAAAAGAGAACAGAAAAAACAGGCAGGTCAAAACATGACATATAACAGCTACAGGAATTATCCCCCTCGCGGAAAAAATACAAAAAACATAAAAAACAACAAAAATCTGAAATACAGAACCCCATCATCTGGACAGGGAATCATACAGAGACCTGCAAAAAAGGAACAGCACTCCATCCTCTCCACCAGGTGCGCAGTAAAGACTTTGAAAAAGCTAAACTTTCTTTAACATAAAGCACCCGAATTTCATGTTCAATTTTAAGCTGTAAACCTAATAAAGCTAACTGTTTTTGTTGCAGCATGAATTGACATCTAGTTTGCCAAATAACCCATTTAATTGTTGTTAGAATCACCCAAGGATGTCCCCTTATAATAACCCTGCCAAACAGCAGGCTCATACTGACCATAGACCAACATCTCATACGTCATGACCCGCATCTGTGGGACGCCCCAAGAAGAGGCCAATAATCCCCACAGATCCTTAGTATAGTGACATTGAAAAAAAAGATGTGACATAGTTTTGATAAGTAATCCACAACCCTCTCTCAAACAAGACCTCTCTAAAAGACTCTTGTGAAAATGATTACCCCAGACATTTAAACAAGAATGGCAGCAAAGCCACACAGTATCCCACATTTTAGGGGGGATTCTAGATTCAGTCAGTTGACCCAAGACATCAGAAAGTACTATGGAATCAGGCAAAACAAACAAGAAACAATAAAGCACACTGTATGCAGAATCCTTTGATACTCCAACTTTCTAGTAGTATGCAAAAGATCTGTAGTGGTAACATGCCAAGCCTTAAGTTTTCTGCAGACTTCCATCAAATAAGGAGACATGTCATGAGGAATACCTGAAATTTGCCCCAATTTAAAGTCACCCACCATTGCCAAAAATAAAGGCACCTGTCTTTGAGAAAGGGGGCCCAAACAGATTGCATACCCAATAAAATGGGCACAAAATTGTGATAAAGAAACATAGTAAAAAAGAAAATCACAGGATTCAACATATTAATGCCCCCCCTGAGCAATAGGCCAATAAGCACAATTCCGCTTAATAGGGTTTAAACAGCTTCCCCAAATCAACTGAAAGGACACACTATATAACTTAACCTCTAATTTAACAGGCAAAGGGTATAGTTGGCTAATATGAGGAAATAAAGGCACAGTAAAAGATTTGTACATATATACCCTTTTCATCTTAGACATAGGATAACTTTTCCATCTACTCACTTTGTCTTCAGCAAGAGCCAAAGCCAGCTCCCAGTTCAGAAAAGCTGAATCTGGAGCTCCAAACAAAAACTCAAGAAGCTTAATAGGTACATCAACAAGTGGGATACCCCCAACCGCTATACCTGCCCCATCCAAACCACGAATACGCACAACTTTACTTTTAGCTTTATTAACTTGAGAACCAGAAATACCAGAGAACGTGTCCACAACCAGCAAGGCCTTTTCCCCAGATACCCTATCTGCCACCAGAATAGTGGTATCATCTGCATATGCAAGTGCAATAGGGAAAGAAATACCCTGTACACCACACATGGGTGAGATCCCAATACTCAGATTTAAAACCCACAATAAAGGGTCCAAAGAAAATACATATAAGAGAGGGCTCAATGGGCACTCCTGCCGAACCCCCCTCCAAATCTTTACATACTTCCCAAGTCTTCTATTGACAAGGGGAAGAAGAAGCCACACTATAGATAATCCTAAACCAGTTAACAAAAAGGTCAGGAACACCATACCGTGTCAGAGTTTGAAAAAATAAACACACGGGACTTCACCAAAAGCCGAAGCCTGGTCAAGGGAAATCAAACAACCTGAGACTCCAGGATCATCATAAACCTCTCTCAAAACCTTTGCCACGTCACCCAAAGTACAAACCTGATTGGGGGAAATAACTTCTTGAGCAATCCAAGAAACGCGTTTACACAGTATCTTACACAAAATGTTCCAGTCTACATTTATCAGACTTATAGGTCTCCAATTCCAAAGAACTGCCTTATCACCTTTATTTTTGAATAAAAAAATCAAAATACTATCTGCCAAAGCTGATGGAATCGGAACTAGGCCTGACAAAACATCATTGAATACAAACACCAAATACTGGCCAAGCAGTCCCTTAGATTTTTTATAAAACTCCCTTGGAATACCATCCGGCCCAGGAGAAGACCCAGTCGATAAACCCCCTATGACATCATCAACTTCCTTACAGGTCACAGGAGAAGTCAACATCGCAATATCAGCCTCCAACAAAATAGGGATATCAAGCTGATGCAAAAAGTCAACAATTCTAGGAAGAGGCAAATCCTTTTCACGCAATGAATCCTCTACAAACTCCTGCACCACCTCCTGTATGCCAGCTCCAGTAGATACTACAGCCCCAGAAACAGTTTGTACTGAAGACATGAATTTAGAATCCACCCTATGTGCACAACAGTCATAGGGATTAACATTCTGAGCTTTACCCTGTGTCCCAAACTTCTGTTCTAACAATAATGAATGCGCCCTATCATATTGATATTTACACATTTCAGCTTTGACAACTTGAAAATCATCAGAGAGGACTTCTCCAGTCTCTACTGAATGAGACAAAAGTAACTGTAAGTGATCCATAAGTCGTAAATAAGTGAGGTATTTAATATTAGCAGCCTTCTTTGTTAAGGAACCACAAAGGCCCTTCAGGTCACGTTTAGTGTCCTGCCACCGAAATAATGAGTTATCATACAACTCAAAAACAGAAAACCTGGCCTCCAGCTCCTCCTGTATAGCAGACCAGGGTTCCGCCTCATCCAACAAGGCCGAATTCATCCTCCAAACAGGATTGGGGAGTGGTTTAAGGGGTACCCACCAAAGTTTTAATCAACTTATGATCTGAAGTCTCCACAGGACAGACTGAAAAAGTCCTCACTAGAATCCACTTAGTGGCGAAAAAAAAATCAATCCAGGTTGTTAAAAAACCCTAGAAAAGGAGTGAGCAGGTAAACAATGGACTTCTGCAGCACAGTCTTTCAAATGAGCTTGCCGAGACATGGTGTTCAAAAAGTTAGTATCAGCATATAATTTCTGCGTTCGACCAGTCTTATCCAAAAGGGACAAAACACAATTAAAGTCACCCCTTAAAAATACAGATTTAGTGGTATACAAAAAAAGTTGCACCTTCTTTAAGAGATCAACCCTCTGAAACTTTGTTTGATAGTTATAAACATTAATCAGCCGTAAATCATGAGCTCCAAGTCTCGCATCCAAGATGCAGACCCTACCAGGAATCAAATTAATGAGACGAGAGACTCGGAGGTCAGGATTAGAAATCAAAAAACCAATCCCAGAACATGATTCCTCCCCCAGAGACCAAAAAGAAGGACCCCAAAACCAATCTCGAGATGCCCTATAAGTTTCCGGAAGCGTATGCAGGCGTGTATCCTGTACCATACAAACGTCCAAGTGATGTCCCGCAAGGATAGAGAAAGTAATAATCCTCCTTTTATGGTTATTAATACTATTGGTATTAAGGGAGCCCAAAGTCAGATGTAAAGCCATTATCAGGTGTTAGGAGGAACCAAATTATCAGAAGGCAGTGCCTTGGAAACCTTTCCAGCAAGACGTTTGGATTTTTTTTTTCTTGGTTCCCCCTTTGGAATCCTGGAGGGAAAGTTCAGAATCAATAATATTTTCAGGTTGGAAAGAAATCCTGGAATCAGAATCCCCATCTTCCTCCTCCCATTGTTTGCATTTAGTTAAAGGAAGAAATCTGTTCTGAAGGCCAATATCAGAATCACCCATGTCAATCAAATCCTGTCCCATTTTCTGGGAGGCACTGCACGTCATCCACCTGGATTTTTGTTGTACCCATTCCTTTGTCATTGGAGGAGGCATGACAGAGGCTGGGGATGTGGAAGGGAAAGAAGGCAACACAGGAACAGAAACATCATGATCTGTCACACAAACCTGTGAAGAAAAGGCAGTATCGGCAACTGCCAATGCATCCCCCTCTATAGGAGAAACCACAGGAATGGGGTGCTTCACAAGATCCAGAGGAGGAAAGGGATCATGCACTGAAGGGGACACTAAAGGAGACACAAAAGGCCGGGAAGGGGATGGATGCTGGGGATCAAGCCGATGAGAAGAATCTTTAGAGTGGGATGCCTTATCATGCTGCATAGTAGAAGACTCATTCTCCGTATCAGAACCATCACCCCCGGCATTATGGGAGGCCCAGGGGCAATCTTGAAAGTGTGAGAAGTCTCATCACAAAGATTACAGCTTATAGGGGTTTGACATGACAAGGCCACGTGGCCGATCCCTCCACACAGCAAGCATTTCATTTTATCACAAGCGCTGCTTAAATGGGTATGGGCTCCACACTGGAAGCAAGATCGAGGCTGTCCAGCACAAAAGAGAAAATCATGGTCTCTCCCCAAATAAAAACAACTAGGCAGATGTTGAATGACCCCCTTCTCCATAGGAAGCCTGACCTGGATGTGCCACCCCCCTTCCAGATATCCTCAGAATCCATGATTGTATCAGGAGTGCCAAGCACAGAACATTTAGATCTTAACCAGAACAGAATGTCAGAAATGGAAACACCTTCATTCTTAAATAACACAGTAATCATTCAATAGGCAGGTTTGTTCAAAGGAATAACTGAAAACACAGACCATTCTGGACTATGTTTAACAGTTTGATAACGTTCCCAAAAAAGTTCTAGTCCAGCAGCAGTCTTAAAACTGACATCAAAATTAGGCTCCCCAGAGGTATGAATCAGGGCATAAATTTCCTGAGCCAAAAAGCCCATACTGTCTTTCAACAAGGTGTGACCCGCATGAATGTGATCAGGAAAGGAGTCTAAACCTCCTTTATATTTGAGGCGAACAGCATTCCTGCATTTAGCAGGTTCAGGAGGTGTGTGAAAGAGACCAGCATAGGTCTTCTGAGGGAGCCTACTGAAATCTCAAGGAACCCCAGGCTCAGGAACATCATGATGTAAGGGCTCAGGAAGGGGGCAGACCGTCCAGGGTCCGATTCAGGAATGTGAGGTGAAGGTCCCAACACAGGGGTGGTAACCATAGGGGAAAAAGACACAGGTCGTGGAGAACACAGGGGTGCAACCGCAGCTGCAGAAACCAATACTGGGGAGTCAGTCAGTTCCAGGGAGGAAGGAAGGGCTAAAGGGTCAGGAACAGTGTCTTCAGGCTGGGGAGGAGAAACCCAAGGCAGATCAGGGTCGATTTAACCCAGCCAGCCACCATTAAGGCATCAGCCACAGTTCTGCCAATTATCAGAACATTATTCTCATAATCAGGGAGAGAAACTTTAGAAACATGTACATCCGTAGCAGCACAGGGTGGGTCAGTAGGTGAAACAGTAGAACCGTCTGAACTGGGAGAAAAAGTCTGAACAGGAGCCCCAGAGTCCATCCCATTCACAAACAGAGAAGATTGAATGATTGATCCATCAGAACACTCAGTACCTTCATGCAAAGGAAGCTCCAAATTCTGCACCACCTCGCCAGAAAGCGGCCGTTCGGTAGGTCCCAGAGAAACATTGCTTCCAATAGGCAGACATCCGGTTGGCATTCCAGACTCAGTGAAGTCATTAGTGGAGGACAGAGCTACAGACCTAGTGCGATCCTCAGGAAAAAAGTCTGGAACAGAGTTAGTCAAACGTGCTTACGACTCACGGTGCTCTTCCACAGCCAGAAGCGCCCGCAAATAATTGTGTAGAGAGGAAAAAGTTCTGAAATCCAAATGCTCCTTATTCAGCGTGGTAGGCGCCGGTCCAACAGGGGATGTAGAAGAACAACTAGAACCAGTAGAACAATCAGTAGGAGCTGTTGGAAATCCAGCCCCAAAACAAACTGCAGAGAGCCCAATATTTGTAACATCCATAGCATCAGGAATAAGAACAAAAGAAGCCTCTAGCAAAGGTGAAGCAGGGGAGGAGGCCAACTCCCAAGCTTCAGTATCCAGCACACACTCTCCTCCACCTCCAGGATCCATGGGTTCCACCATCTTGGCCAAAGACCAGGATGACAAAGGTTCCCCTACTGGTGAGTAGGGGAATTTTTTATTGAAAACTTAAAACAAAATGTACAAAATTGTATTGCATCATACAAAATCATAATGAAAGAAATCAAAAACAGAAACGAGTATTACAGCATACATGAACTACAAACATAAATCATCCGTATTTTTACATAATCCCCATCCCATCCCCACTAAAAGAGTAGGGGAATATTTTATTCAAAACTTCAAAATAGTGCAAAACAGGGAAAATAATTAAATATGCTAAGATAAATATACATCATAAAAAATCATAAGAGAAAACAAGTAAACCTAAATAAGGAGTACCCCAGAAGCGAAAATAAACCTTATGATCAGAATCTCTCTTCTCAAAATGAAAAAGGAAAAAAAACTTTAAAAGAAACAAAAAAATTAATTATGCATATTACTGTGTCTATTGCACGTAGGTCATAGCGTAAACTCAAAGAATTGTCCCATACTGTTTAGCCATGCTGAAAATTCCAGATATCAGAGATCAAAACTGAATACTAAACGCAGAGTACCCTGTTTCCTGAAAAGAATAAATATTAAGAAATAAGACTTTTCCCCAAAATTACCTATGGATCTCTCCAAGCGTTATATGGTATCAGAAAAACCCATCACCCTGTATCTAACCAAGACATATTTCTCCACCATAATTTATAAAGTCAGTTAGAACTCTACTCTTTCCCATGACCTGCCACCTCAACACTGCTTTCTGCAGTAACAGAAATACTTGCTCTCCTGATATTAGTTGCTGTCGGAGGGATCAGCCACACCTGGCTAGCCAAAGCTGGTAACTAGTAAAACTCATCAACAGCCTAATTGTAGTAGCGTCAAATTTAGCCCATGCTCCTGGTAGCATTCCATCTGTCCAAATCTGTAATGGCTGATTTCGAAAAGGATTCAGAGGCCATTTCTTATGGAAAACTTCCCAAAAGGATACAGCAAATGGACAATCTAATAAGAAATGTGAAAAAATCTCTATGGTCTCCATGCATATATTCCCTCTGGGACAAGTAAGTTCTTTAATTCCCTTATGTTTTAAATTGCCCTGAATGCCCAATTTTTGGTGTGTACATAGCCAGATGAAGTCCCTCATATAGTATGGGAGCCTTTTGCTGGACAAAAAGGAATTTATCAAGGAATGTTGGGTGGCCGATAATTCGGCATACCATGGGGAAACATAATAGGAGGTTCCCATTATCCAACTGTATAGGGATTTTTTCGAAAGTGTGTAAAGGGAGGTTTTCTTGACCTTCCAAACTTTTAATTTACTCACTACTCCTAAGAAGTGACCTAGTAGGTGGGCCATCCAGGTCTGTCGAGGGAGAGGAGTAGTTGGGTCCCGATCACTTAATAGGGGTCCGAGTTCATACTCTACCAAGGGGGGTCCATGCTTTCGCAGTGTTCTTCAGCAAAGGCACAAGGTTAAAAAAAAATAAAAGTAACATAAAAGAAAACTACCGGGTTCAACATACCTAAGCCTCCTTCCTGTACGGGTAAATAAGTATTACCTCTCTTAACAGGGTTTAACCTGCTTCCCCATAGACATTGAAAAAATACACTATAAACTGTGGCCTCTAGATTCGTTGGGGGAGGGAAAATAGCAGCTAGATGCAAAAAATGTGACAATAAAAAAGTTTTAATCAAATAAATGCGTTTTACCTTGGTCATCTGCCATTTATTCCAATGAACTACCTTCTCTTTAGCTGACTTCAAAAGCTGTTCCCAATTATACCGTTGAGGATCATCCCCACTGAAGTATACACCCGATATCTTCCTATAAGCCATTTCTACTGGAATTCCCCAGATAAGGGACACATCACTGGCAGCATACCCCAAAGGCAAAATACCGCTCTTCTGTGTGTTTATTCTCGACCCAGAAATACTAGTAAATTCACATAAAATAGAACAAGCAGCTGTTGTAAAGGATTTATCCGCCAAAAAAATCTCCAGATCATCTGCAAATGCTAAGGCAACTACCTGCCTATCCTCTGATCCTACTGAGAGTCCAGTTAGTGATAGAACATATAATAAAGGGCTGAGGGGGCACCCTTGTCTTACCCCTCTATGAACCGAAACTGCTTTACCCACCCATCCATTTACACTTGGTATCAGGCTAATTCCTGTGTAACAAGTCTGCAGCCAAGTTATAAACATAGATGGAAACCCAAAATACTTTAATGTTTCCCACAAATAACTATATTCAACCCGGTCAAAAGCCTGAGATTTATCTAGGCAAACCAGATGTCCAAATAATTCCTGTATGTGTCTCCCTTATGTAGAATCTCCCGTACCAAAATTAGAGTGTCCTGGACCCATCTCCCAGGACTGTTGCTATACTGGGATGGATGCACGCACCACCAGATCTTTGACACTTGCCAATCTATTACTCAAAATTTTCATCAAAATTCTATAATCCGTATTCAAAAGTGAGATCGGTCTCCATTTTTTTAAATCTCCCCAACATCCACCCTTAAAAATCAAGATCAAAAATCATTCCAACATACTCTTAGGGAGTTTCTGTTGGGATAAGCAATTATTCAGACATATACCAAATTCTGGTCCTATAATGTTCCAAATATATTTATATATTTAGTGCGGGAGGCCATCAGACCCCGGTGTAGTATCGGTTTTAAGTGACCAAATTACAGATTTCAGTTCAGCTTGTGAGATGAGGGTGGTCAGAAGAGTTCCAACAGACTGTGGAAGCTGGGGTAGATCGATCCTTTCCAACCACTTCCGCATCTTCTCTACCAGCAGTTTCTGGCTATCAAAGATATGAGAAAAATGGGAGGTAATTTCCTCCAATATATCTACATTATTGTGCACAGAATTTCCTGAGGATGTAATAAGGTACTCCATATTGTGGTGTTCCCGGAGGAGTTGCATAAAGTCATATGGTAAAGTATCCCTTACCCTTCCACTAGTGCCATATTTTTGCTTATATTCTAGGGATTTTAGGGCCTCAAGTTGCTTATTTGCCAACGCAGTTTTCAAATGTTTAAACCTCTGCAGATCTTCCGCCCCTAAATTGGGTCTGAAAGATGTCCAGAAAGTAATACTATTCCTTAAAAAGGTGATCTCGTCATATCTTAGTTTCCCGTTAATATGACCCATTTTGCAAAAAAAGGTTTTTATCTAATTTTTCGTATCTTCCCATCAGGCGGTACTGTTGTCATATAAAAAAAACAAAGATTTCCATGCTTGAAGTACTGCGAGAAAACCTTCGCACACAATTGGAATAGATAACAAAGAAACATTTAATTTCCAAGTCCCCGGCTCCCTCCTCTCCTCCTGGAGGTCACTAAGGACAAGTGTTGATATTCTATGGTCCGAAGTGGCTACATCCTGTAGATGAATCATTTTAATTTTTGAAAAGGCAGGTACGAAAAAATAATCAATTATAGAGGCTCGAGAGCCACAAAAATATGTGCAATGCTTCGTTAAAGGGAGAGAACCAAAGGCATCTATAAATCCTGCGTCACTGATTAAGTGAGCCAAGCACTGAGCATCACAATAAACTTTCTTATTTAAAGAAGGGATAGAGTACTGGGCCAAAGTAACATTAAAATCCCCTCCTAAAATCACTAAATGAGATGTCTGTAATAAGGGGGATAGAGATCGAAAAAGGAGTACTCTATCATATTTTGTTTGTGGGGCATAAATGTTTATAAGTCTAATCAATTGGTTATCCCATTTTATATCTAGCATCAAAGCTCTACCTGGCTGTAACTCTAAGTGACATTTAGCCTTAATCCTGGAAGAAAAAAAACAAATCCCCACCCCTGAACACAGATCATCCCCCAGAGACCAGAAACTGTCTCCCCAAAGCCATGCATTTGAGGCCGCGGACCTCTCATCCACTGAATGTAACAGCACATCCTGAAAAAAAAACACAATCCAGGTTTTTATGCAAAAAATAGGAAAAAGTACTGCGACGTTTAATAAGTGATTGAATGCTGCTAACATTCAAGGATGCTACACGAAAGGAAAAGGGATGCATGGTTCAAACATGAAAGATACTTCATTTTACTTTACTTGAGGCCCTTGTCACCCTTCCACTTTTAGCTCCATGGGCCGAATGATCAGTTTGATCCAAGCAGTCGACCTGGGACTCTGCCATCACTACTCCTTCTGTAGGGAGATCCACTGGTTCTGAGTCCTGGAGAACATCAGCCAGTACAGTAAACTTGTTTAAGACCTCTAGAGGATCCACAGGGTCATTTTTCCTCGGTTTAGCTTTCAGTTTTGCAGGCTTCCCTTTCTTCCCCTGTACCAAAGTAAAGCCCTTGCTACTAGCAGTGGTTTCAGGGTGGGTGTCTGATATAGGGGTGTTGGCAAAACAGCAGAACCACCATCCTGCAGATGGGGGTCAGTAACAGTAGTTTGGGATTCCAGGCCCTCGTCCTGGATTAAGGGGGACATCAAAGGACATTGTTCGGTGGTAGTTATCCCTGGAGCCAGGGCTATCCGAATCCCCAAGGGGCCTTAGCCTTGTTTTACTGCCAAATGGATATAATGGTCTTGAACCCCGGAATCAGCATCCTCTGTGTTCCGTGCAGCAGAGTGACAGTCTTCAAAAGTATGACCAAGGTCATCACAGAGGTTACATTTAGGCTGCCTGACACAGTGGGCGATTGGATGGCCTAGTTCTCCACAATAAGAGCATTTTAAAATGTCACAAGATGTACTTATATGTTTGGATGAGCCACATTTGAAACATACCCTCGGCTGACCACAATAAAATGAAAAACCTTTGTCCCTTCCAATAAAAAAGCAATTGGGCAGATGTATTAAATCATGCTCATTATGATGTAGTTTTATGCAGAATTTCCACCCTCCATTCCAAAAACCTTCTGCATCCATAATGGGCATGGGATTTCCTTGAATATCGCATCTTTTCTCTAACCAATGTACTATGTCCCAATGTTCACCCCTTCATTTCAAAACAAGATAGTAATAACATGAAAGGGTTGTTTGGTAAGGGGGAGTACTATAAAGTCTGACCATAGGGGATTAGTTTTCAGGTAGATATACCGGCACCAAAACGTTTCCAGTAATACAGGGGTGCAAAAACTAATGTCAAAACTGAACTCCCTCTGCACATGTATTAGGGCGTAAACTTCTGAAGGAGAAAACCCCATACTCCTCTTAAGTAGGACCTTTCCCACGTAAAATCGATCAGGAGGATTTTTGCGAGGGGCCACATATCTTAGGGGAATCGCATTTCTCCTTTTGGCTAATTCCACTGGCTTGTGGAAATGGCTGGCGTAGGTTGGTCTTTCAGGTTCCCCAGGGTTTAAGCCTGTTGTGGGACCAGAAATATCAGGTGCGATGGGGGTTACTTCAGGGCCCTCAGTAGTATCAGTTATCTGATCCTCCAAAGGGTCAGAAATTAGTTCAGTCTGAGAAACACTTAAATTTAAATTATTCATGAAAGAACTAGAAGTTTCACTTATCTGTGCCGATGACTGGCTGACGTTTGTGGGTAGTACAGGGTTAGGCTTCCAATGACCGTCTGAAAGTGGGATCCAGCCCGCTGCTAGCAGGGCCTTGTCAGGAGACCAAGATCCGGCCTCCTCAGTGCTCCAGTCAAGCCTAGGAGGCGATTGGACTGCTTCAAGGGGATCCGTAGACTTTTACTCTGCTGACAGCAATTTAGTAACTCCCCCCGAAACTGTGGTACCTGGAGAGGTATCTGTTCTCTCCCATTTCCAATCCTCCGCTTGCCGAAGATGCTCAATTGTCACCTGTTCACTGATTTGAAGCAGCTCTGCAGCCAAACACTGCTGCTTTTGTTCTAAGCTTAATTGATCTCCCGTACCTTCCATTGAGGAACTGCCGTTATGGACGATGCTGGCCACCCACCTGGTGCATTCTAGCTGTCCCTGTAGCGGTTCAGTCATCCTGCATACTCATTTCTTCTGATAAAATCTCCTGGGCTCTCTCAGCCCCAGCCATCCATTCACCACCAGTCCCGACTGAGAAATGAAGCGTCTCACAGTCCAACAGGCCCCCTACTGCAAGAGTAGGGGAATTTCCCCGGTGTCCTGGCCAAATTTCTCCCATTCACTAAAAATACCACCAACAGCTTAATCCGGTTCAATTTCAGTTGCTTACTATCTGTATCCCCTTCCCCCCGATCGCCCCTGAAAAAGGGACTTCTAGGCCCAGTGGGCTTACCAGGTCAACAAAATTCAATAAATAAATAAATAAATTCCCCAAATGGTGTTGCCAGCATAGAGTAAGGTGTGGCATCCAGCACCTCAACCCTCAGTGCCACCGGCCTGGTCCAACTCCAAGGTAGTTAAAGGATGGTGCTACCTTCATGGGGGTTCCATCTGTGCACCTAATGGATGGGGGGGGGTGTAATTTTGTAGTTCAGCAGGTGACCCAAGAAGCAGGGTTTGAGTCTTTTTAGTGCTCATTACTAACTTGTTTTAGATAAACCAGGTTTGCGGTTTGTGGAAGTCCTTTGTTAGATGGGAGGTGATAAGGTTTACATTCTTGGAACTATGAAGGAGCACCAGGTCATCAACAAATAATGCGGTGCTACACATAGAGATAACAGAAGGGAGGCAGTTTATAAACAATGAAAAGAAAATCGGCCCAAGAATCAAGCTCTGGGGGACCCCGAGTTTAACAGGGACTGGCTCAGATCTGGAGCCATTGAACCTGAGCACTTGTTGTTGGTTAGACAGGCAGTGCCTGAACAAGGTGACAGAATGCATGGACAAGCCCATGCTCTGTAATTTGGAACACCTGAGACTGTGGTCGACCATATCAAAGGCCTTAGACAGATCAACGAAAATGTCCCCAGTGAGCTGGCCCTGGTCCGTGGCAGATTTAAATGCTGGTGACAACCATTGTGAGAGCAGTGGCGCGGTATTATGGTCCTTGCAGAAACCATGTTGCTCAGTTGCTCAGGGGTTAAGATATCATGGGTGTAAGGGTGTTGAGTAAGTTGGTCAACCACAGCACGCCCAAGTAGCTTGCTAAGGGCAGGGCGTATCGCAATAGGGTGATCATTTTCAAGACATCTCGAGTCCCCAGCCTTTGGGCAGGGGCAAGTCTGGCAAACTTCCAGCTGTCCAGAACAGTACCAGACACAAGCGAGAGGTTAAAGATGTGCTTGACCACGGGGGCTATGCTGGGAGCACTGATTCTCAGTATTTTAGGTTCAAGGTCATGACAGCCAGTGCTCTGATATGGAGAGAAGCTAGCTAGGAGCTTGAAGACGACCTTGAGGTAAAAAGGAAGATGTTGTGAGGAGGGATCATGGAAACCTGAGCTGCTGCTGCTAGTGGAGTCCTCCTCACCAGAGGATGGGAACTAGGAGGTGAAAGCTGTAAGGTCTGATAATTACTGGTTGAAAGCATTGGAGCATGTAGGTGAACAACTGAGGTACACAGATAATATACTTGCAGGTAGACAACTGAATTATTTAGTGTATATACTTACAGGTGGATAGCTGAATTAGTCACAGTATATACTTGTAGGTGGACAACTGAGGTATTGAGTATATACTTGCAGTTGGACAACTGAGGTACTCAGGGTATATACTTTCACGTGGACAAGTGATTTACTCAAGGTATACACTTTCAGGTGGACAACTGAGATACTCAGTGGCTCCCTCTGTCAAACAGCCCATTTAATACATATAGTGTATGGTCAGGGCTTATTGTGTATGGACAGCCATACACTATTCTACATATAGTATATGGTGAGGGCTTATTGTGTATGGACCACCATACACTATTCTACATATAGTATATGGTCAGGGCTTATTGTGTATGGAAAACAAAGGTTTTCCAAATCTTGTTGTAGGACAGTTCAAAGGTCAAAAATGTTGTACTATCGTTCTGACATCACATCGATAGTACAACAGCTTTTTAGCCTTGAGCTGCCACTTGATTGGTGGGAACAGGTCAGCTAAAAAACAAACGGACCAAAATGGCGATGCTGGCTAGCAAACGGACCGCTGAGCAGTAACCTACGGCAGTTTCTACATGGACTGAGTCAGCTCCATGTGTACAAACTGCCACTTTGCCCTCTTTTTTAAATCACTGGCATCTGTAAATCAGAGCGAGAAGGGGTAGAGTGGTAGGGCAGTGAGGACCGGATTTGGGAGTAGACGAGGAGCAGTAGTGCGAACATAAGGTATGAAGGCGCGTCTGCCATGAAATTCTGTGAAATTGTAATATTTTTGGAAACCATATACTGTATAAAACAGTGTATGGTTGTCCATACACAACAAGGCTGTTGCCATCTCGGGGATATGATGCCGTCATACAGACCTCTCGAGCTTTGCTCTTGAGGTCTGTATGATGTCATCACATCCCTTTGATGGCAACATAGCCTTGTTGTGCATGGACAACAATACACTGTTCTATATATCGTATATGATTAGGGTTTATTGTAGATGGAAAACAATGGCTTTCAAAATCTTGTTGTAGTACAGTTCAAAGGTCAAAAAAGTTGTTGTACTATCGTGCTGACGTCACAGTACAACAACTTTTTTGACTTGCCCTACCACCTGAGTGGCTGATTCCCAGCAGGAATTAAAAAAAAAACAGAAGAAAATGGCGTCATCATTTAGCGATCAGTCAGGCGAGCAGTTTATAACTACAGTTTGGACACTGACTGTGTGATCAGCTCTGTGTGTCCAAACTGTTTTCAGTGTTTCTTTTTTTTTTTATTTACTGCCGTAGTTTACGGTTGTTAGTGTGGTGTGGGATGGTAGCGAGGAGTTGGTCGAATCGGTACCTTCTGGGGCAGGACTGCATCGAGCACTGGAATCCTCAGGTACGTAAGTGCAGAAAGAGAAAGAAAAAAAAAACAGAAATGTGAACTCAGGTATGAACCTTGCAAAATTGTGGGCAACCATATACTATATAAAATAGTGGATGGTTGACCATCCCACCAGCGATGTTTATCTCGGGAGTTGATGGCGTCACAGAAACCTCCCAAGCTTCGCTCTCGAGGTTTCAATGATGCCATCGACTCCCTCGATGGAAATACAGCCTTGTTGTGAATGGTCAACCATCCACTATTCTATATATAGTATATGGTGGAATGCTGTTATGCATGGAATTCTGTGCCTGGAATATGCTTGTTCTGCTGCAGTAGTGACATCATTATGTTGTTCTGTTGCAGTAGTGATGTCAGTACTGCAGCAGAACAAGTTGGAATGCTGCCACATACTTGATTTCCTCTAGCCAATTAAGCTGGAAGTTGTTTTTTTTTAAACTTGAAGTTGCAGAACCATCTGCTGTTCACTGTGTCAGTAATTTGAGCCTACCACCAACCCTTAAGTGCCCCCCCAAGCACCAGTTCAGTGAAACAAAGTGCAATGTCCGAAATAGGCATGGATGCCCATACACCATATAGAATAGCAGATGAGCAACTCTATGCACAACCAGTGTGTTGTGCCACCTTGGGGATCTGATTCCCATGGATCTCTCGAACTTCGCTCTCAAGATCACAGTGAATCAGAACCCCTCGGTGGCACAACACACTGATTGTCTATAGTGCACCATCACTACCTATATATTCAGCATTGGCTCCCCTTGCCCATCCTTACAGCCTTCCTCCGCATCAATGTATGTCCTACGTGCGTCTTTGAAGTAAGGATATAATATGGTGGCCATGATGTAGTGGTCAACTGTACGCATTTCTAAAATGCATCTGTCACCAAAGAAATGTGCTCTTAGGCTCCTTACCATGTTACCAGAAGTGGTATGCTCTTTTTCTTTATAGTGGAACTTCATGCAAATAAGACACAGGTTAATTAGGGCAATGAAGGTTAGTAACTGACTTAGACTGGCTCCATCAGCACTTACAGTCTATGTGGCCTCCTCTAAGGGCTTCAGTACACAGCAGAGGGTCTCCATCAATCACCACAGATGATGGTAGATGTCCACCTCTCCCTTGCCAGTACTGTACGTAACTGCAGAATGGTGGATGGCCTTCTGTTGTTTTAGCAGCCACTGCGTCATGTAAAAAGTGGAATTCCACTTTGCTGGCACACCTTTTTGCTGGAAGTGGAGGTGGTTCTGCTGCTGAATGCTGTGTAATGCCTTCTGTGCCATAAAAGACTGACTAAAATTACTATGGACTTTTTTAGCCATCCCTATGCATTTAGGCACACTGCTGCCTTCCTTGTCTAGAAGTTAATGAAGAACCAGGTTTTTACAATGAGCAAAGCATAGAACATGAGTATATTCACCCATCCTGACTGACAAGCACTACGAGAGGTATTTTAAATGATGGGCAGCCAGTGTCAAAGCCAAAAAAATGCCTGCTTGTGGAAACTGGGGGCTCTGGCCGGTGGTGAATTGCTGCTCCTACTGCTGCTACCGCCTGTCACTTAAGAGCTAGTGTACTGTCTAAAACTAATATTAGTTTTTTAAAAGCAGTCAACTATTGTCTTTTATATCAGAGGTAATTCTTCTGTTCCCTTTGGTTAAGTAGAAGATTGTTTACTTGAAGTTACTAGGTGTGCTGTATGGAACAGCACTCTGCCTGGCACCTGACATATCTAGCTCTCTTCCACCTTACATCATCAGCACTGTGACCTCACTGACTGTGACATCACAGCTGCTTAGGAACAGTCACTCAGTAGCTGCTGGGCCTGTCACCTGTGATATCATTGGCAATGACAACACAGTGCCGGTGATGTAATGGGGGATTAGACATAGATATGTCAGCTGCCAGGCTGAGAGCTGTTCCACACAACAAACACAATATTATCACATAGGAAACTTTCTTATGAGCAACAAGAAAAAGAAACATACTTGAGAAATAAAAAGTTACAACTGACTATGTCTTAAAATTTGTATCATTTTCCTGATTGCTTGTTTTGCTTCCACTATCTCTTTAAACCAGGGAAGGAGAAAGAGAAGGAACAGCGGTGTTGCTAGAATGAGAAATGATCTGGGGCCTGGACCCCAGAAGAAAGTGTCGGGGATCTAGGGGCTACCTAGGTCCCCATATACGCTGTAGAAATGTTGGTGTTCTGTGGTGCAAAATTACGCATTTCAGCTGCCTTTTTGTTTTTTCCCTACTTCTTGGCCAGTATTCACAAAACTTTGCCCAGGTGCAAACCTGGTTTTGCGCGAGCAAATGGGGTTTTGCACTGAGCTGGTATTCACAGATGCCTAGTTTGTGTACTCAAACTGGGTTTGCGCTCGGGTAAAGTGTGGAGAGGGGTGCAATGCAAATTAGGGGGAGGGGACCTGAATATCGGTGCAGTCTGATTCACAGAGCATTTGCTCCATGCAAGGGCCTTGTGTGGGGTCCCCTTGCATTGAGCAAATACTGCCGACCAAGACCTTGCCCTAATCCTGCACAACCCTAGTGGTTGGCAGAGGTACTGCAGTGGACCTGCCCCTCGCCAATCACCAGCCCAATTGTAGGATTATGCACTGTGTCACCTGTGCATAATCCTACTGTTATTGATAGCTTATCTGTCTTGCATAGCACCCATCTCCCCCCCCCACTTCCTCCCCTGCCTGGTGTGACCCCACTGAGCACTTACCCCCACGTCCCCTCTTTATCCCCTGCCTTCCTGCTTTCTCTTCACAAATATTAATCCCCTATTTTCACCCTCCCCAGTTTCCCTCACCTCACCCCCACTTTAAAACCCTTCCTTATCCCTCCCCCATCACCTAGCCCTGGCCTATCACCTACTTACGTAACCCTGGGTAGATTCCAATCCAATCCCACCCTCTGACTACTCAACCCCTTAATCTGTCACCCCTTTGTCTCTGCCCCCACCCTCCCCTTCTTTCTTCTATGCTGTCCCCCCTCCTTTGGTCACCACCACTTCTGACCCTCCATAATTCTACCTGCACCCTCTAAAGCTCAGCTACCAGTATAAATTGCTTGTCCACCTTAGGTATGCTCTTAGTACTGTTGCAATAAAGTTGACCTCTCCTACCTGATGTATTTTAACTGTACTTGCTTGAATCTGTGTCTGCATGTACCATAATGTACTTGCCTGCTGTATATACCTCTATCTGTTTTGTAATGTCTATGTACCTTGTCTATTGCCTTACGATGTGGAACCTTTGTAAATTAGCTTTTAGCTCAAAGGTATTATCCAAGATTCCAATAAATAAATAAATAAAAATATAAGTTTTCTTTGGTGCTAGTGGCCCCCCCTCCGATCGCCATCCTGATTGTAAAAATATAAGTTTTCCCTGGTGTCCAATGGCCCCCTCTACCCAATGCCCTGCCCAGTGTAGGAAATCCATTTCTCTGGTGGCCAGTGGTCCCTCACCCAGTGAAGACATGACTATTTATTCTGGTGTCTAGTGGATCCTCCTTCCATCTGATCACACGTCCCTGGTGGCCAGGGGCCCCCATCCCCAATCTGCCTGTAAATAGATATGTACTTCCCTGTTGTCTAGTATCCCCCCTTGCCAACCCCGAGCTGGCAAATGCTCAAAAATGTATTCCTTTCCCTGGTGTCCAGTAGATCCCCCACCATGGCAGGAAGTGCCCCACCACCCCGCTCTTCCCAATCTCTTCCCTGAGCCGGTGACTGGCACAGCCCTCCACTCTCCACCACAGCCAGCTGCCAACTGAACTGTCAGTTAGCTTGTACTGCATACAGTACACCATGGTGGAGAGCAGAGGGCTGTGCAAGTTGCCAGCTCAGGGAAGGGAATGAAGGGGGGAGCAGAGTGGTGGGGCACTACCTGCCGGGGTGGGGTGGGGGTCCACTGGACACCAAGGAATGGAATATATTTGTGAGCATTCATCAGATCGGGGTTGGGGAAGGGGGGTCCACTGGACACCAGGGAAGTACATATCTATGTAAGGCAGATTGAGGATGAGGGGGCCACTGGCCATCAGGGATGTGGTTTATGTTTGCTATACAGAGGATTGGGGAGGGGGCCACTAATCACCAACGAGGGATGGGTGGGGGAGGTGAACATTGATGTGGCCAGGGCCATGTTTTGGGAGGAGGGGGACTTATATGAATGACTGCTATGGCTTACATGATGGGAACATCCTGCATGGCAGTAGCAGTCCAGTGATTGCTGTGGGGGGAGGGCTAGTCATACTGGGCACAGGGATTGGATAGGGGGATGGTCCACTAGACACCAGGGTAAATAGTCATGTCTTCATTGGGCAAGAGGAGGGACCACTGGACACCAGGGAAACACTTTGCATATATTGGGTGAAGGATCGGGTGAGGGGAAGGACCCCTGGCCACCAGGGAAATTGATTTCCTACATTGGGCAGGGCATCAGGTGGGGTGGGGGAATCACTAGCACTAGGGAAACTTATATTGTTACAATCGGGCTGGCGATCAGTGAACAGCAGTGGAAAGACCACTAACACCAGGGACTGCTCTACAGATATAATTGGGTCGACGATCGGGGGGGGGGCACTAAACTCTGGTGCAGCCTATGTAGATGGTCCAATAATGAGCATGCAGATAGCAACATAGCACCTTGCATGCCCCAAGGGCTCATTTACATGGCTGCTTTTGTGAATTCCAAATAGTGCACCTACCCTATTCTTTGCAGAGCCATACTCTTGGCTACATGTGGGGGTCGCACTATTGGGGTTAGTGGCAGCAGTAATAGAGTTAGCGCTGACTCACCCCTGGCCCTATTCACAGTTGAATAGTGCAGGTGCGTTATCCAACTGTGAATAGCAACCTTTGACACCTGGGCAATCGCAAAGTGCAACGCAAACATTTGCGCTGTGCTTTGTGACTTTCTGTGACTCTAGTCCCTGTTCTCATATTTTGTGTCCTCTTTTTGTTCCCATGTCAGGTAAAGACTTCATATTGTAGATTATTAAGAAGCATTAACTACAAACTGTCTCACAATGCACATGCGTGCAACATGGGGAGAGAACTTAATGGTGCCCGGACATCATCAGTTGATGAGAGTGACTGAAACATAGCAGCAGGCCATAGGAAATAACATTAACTATGTCACACTTACAACAATCAGCTCTAACATTCTGCTGTCTCCCCTCAAACTGCAGATTTACCCGCCCCCCCACACACAATATAGCACAAGCATCAGAGCCTTTTATGCACACCAGCACCACAGATTTCCTGTCACTAACTGACTAATAATCATTTCAGTTTTTCTAGCCTGGAAGCAGACAGTGGCACAGCAGGCATCAGCACTGTGACAGAGGTAGGGAGAAAGGAATCAGTCAATCCATCTCCTCAGATGGCTCTAGTCCTGCCACTCCTACTCGCTCCATCCTTCACCTACCTATCTCATATCTATGACGGACCCAAGGAAGAGGTGAAGTTGGCCCAGTGGGCAGTCACTCGCACTGCCATGTAATCTGTGGTATGATCATTTATCCACATGTCAGTGGTGACGAGAACCACAGGCACAGTGGATGTTATCAGGGCAATCAGAAGTTAATGGAACAGCAAGATACCAAAGCAAACACACAACATGCATGACATCACAGCTCTTGGAAAGCAAGTCCTGTGAGGAGTTAGGAGAACCTGACAGGGGTATAACAGATGAGGAGTGTAAGTAAACATATGGGGCCCAATTTTCAAATGATCGGGAATGGTGCACGATGCTTGCACAAAGAAAGAATGACACAAGGGGCATCCTGCACTGCACTGTGTGCCATTACCGATTTTCAGACACCATCTGTGCCAACTGGGGGGCTTCTGCTCTATCCGAGCTTGTGCCATCCTTGCAATGGATGCACTGGTGCAGCAAGGCAGATGGGGGCTTGCCCCAGGGCAGTGTTGCAGCATTCCCTTAACTGGGATTCTGCAAACCACCCCAACTGGTCTACAGGCCACCAGAGTTAGACCAGCCAGGAGCTGGTCTAATGGCACATGAGCCATTCAGAGTGCTGTGGCTTGGTCGGAGGTGGTCTGTGTCCCCAACTGTGTCCAGCACCATGTGGCCATCCTGCACCTGGCCACCTGTCTGGGCACTAGTGGAGCTGTGGTTAGTACCTCCCAAGGCCTCCCCTCAGCGCCATTCACACACCCGCTCCCCCTCACACCCAGTCCCTGGCATCGAGGCAGCCATGTCCTGTCCCCGTCCAGGGTCTGTCAGCACCCCCAACCCCTCAATCTGCCTTGTCCTGCCCTCCACACCCCCTGACAGCCTTTTGAATGGGGTCTCCAGACATTTGACATTTGTTCAGCACACAGGATGGCTTGAGACAAACTCAGGGACTTTGGTGCTAGGACCCCAGTTCTTCAAAAATCTGGTGTAGAGTCCCTAGTGCACCCAGGTTTGCCACAGGTGGGGGTTTGGCACATGGTGCACCAATCTGAGGAGGGCTTGGAAAACAGGGTCATTGATTGTAATGAAAATGTCTGGGGAATAGCAAAACTTTGGGGGGGGCTAGAGTATGGTACTGCATTACTGCACATAAATTCTGCATTAATGTATGTCAAAACCATGGCATAACTTGTGTATTATTCAAATTAATGCACATGTTAAGTCATGATTTTGATTAGTTAACTCAAAAGTAAAATTTAATCAGATGTACAGCACTGAGTGAGTGGGGCTTACTCTACAGGTTTCTTGGAGGTCTCTGTAACTACAATGATGTAATTCCACTGCACATTGGTGGCCATTTCAGGATTAGGTAAGATGGGATTTTTTAAAATTGTAAAACTTTTGTTTAAATGTTTTTAACTACTAAGAAACTGTATTTACTGTTAATTGAATAAATACAGTTTCATCATTAATGTAAACATCAACCTTTCCTCTTCACTGTTGTAGCACCATTTTGTAAATGCATAATTTAATAACATTGTAGGTTTACATATTTTGAATACCAACAAAAAAAGTTAATAAATTACATTTATTAATTATTACTACATTAAAAAGAAATGCATTATAAAATGGCTAAGTGAAACCTGAATCTGTGAAAGATCAGTTGTGATCACATGACTGTATGTCATTCCAAAACCACAGCACAGATCAGAAATACTTAACTTTCTGAACCTCATTACTCTGTTTTTAAAGTAGAAACCAGAAGATCCATTTTATAGTTACTATAAGGCACTCCAGGGTTTGTGTAACTGGGATAACAGCACTTCTCGGGGTGCCTCACTTCCCGAGGTGTGCTGTTAACTCCCAACAGCACACGCCTAGTCATGCCGTATTGCTGAAATCACAATTAGCATCAGGAAATAATGCCCTGGCTCCTTTTCTGACAATGCAGTCCGCGGCTGGAGGCGACATAATCAGAACCACAGCTGCAGACAGTGATGTCAAACGCAGAGCATAATGGTGTCAGCCGTAGGCAAGCAGCCAGAGCAGAAATCTACTGCGAGTGACAGATATCTTGTTTTTTATGTTAATGAGCATAGTTATAAAGAACAAGGAAGCCAAATTCAGAGTATGAAATGTACTCTAAAATGTGCCCAGGTGTCTTTTTTTCATGTTCCCCGTGCCATGCTAGGGCTCTTTTAATTAAATTGGCTTGACTTGCCGCTCCCCATTACTATTATTTTGGATGCAGATATTCACTCCCCTGTCAGCTTAAGCTGGCGCAACTTGTTGCAAGACCTCGAGTGACACACTGCAGTAAGTAGGGGCTGACAACTTGTCTCACTGCAGCATATTCCTCCAGCAATGAAAGCTCTCCCACAATGCATTTTCAGTCAAAATGCAGCAGCTGACATAGAGCAATCGTACTGAGCTTGCTTCATTTAGACCTCAAAATATTAAATATTAAGAAATGACTGCTGTCAAAAGGAACAAAACATGTCCCTGAAAGGCTTTTAGAAAATGGCGAAGAAGAAAGATGTAACTGTGCAAATGAGGTTGCTTTCATTTGCTCAGTGGCTCATTAAAATGTAAATGTAATGCACCCGTTTCTGACGAGATTAAACGTTTGACTGCCAGTAGTTAACTATTAAATATTTGCACTTCAGAAACTGTTGCTACTCACGGCTTCACATATTTTTTTTTGCTCATCAATATGGCGCCCTTTTTCTTTTTCTTTTGCTTGCATGTACACAGTCTGCCAAAGGTAAACACGAAGCAATTTAAAAAAAACACGCAGAGAAAGCTCCCAGCTAATTAAATGCCACAGCATGGTTAGACAGAATCACTGTGAGATGTAGCCAGAGTTAATTACAGAGAAATAATTAAGCAGGGATTTCATTTTTTTTTTTTTTATGAATTAAAAGAATGGAGTAACTAATGAATTATGCTACACTTTTTTCAATGCAGCTATGTTGAAACTTGCCTGCTCACGTTTTTGACAGCTGGGGAGAAATTTAAGTTACTGACTGCTGAACTGGTGCTGCCTCTGTTCATGTCCGCTAACTGATGATAACTGTACAGAGTTTGCCATGGCTGGGTGTAGTTTGCAGCCCCTTTACTGTGACGGTATGGTTTGAGTTCAACCATGGTTTCTAGAAAACAACCATTTTGGAACAGCAGTATTATCTCCTATAATGACATTTCTGGTCAGACTGTCTAGGTCCCTTTAAAGCTGACAGAAGGGAGGAAGAAAAAAATGCCTTAGCTGGGATTTGAACTCAGGACACTCAGAATACCGCTTTACAGTGCACCCAGCTGTCCCACCCATGCAACTGGGAAGTTGGGACTTCAAAACACCATATGCTTTTCAAATGCACAAACTGGTGCTGAACACATTACCTATATTTTTATTCAGAAGTGATCTATATCTAAATCTATATTTATATCTTATTATTTGTATCTATATCTATATATGGACCATAAACAGAAGAGAGAAAAATAAAAGTTCTCCAGCTTTCTTTCTCTTCTGTCTGCATTTAACATACAGAATATACACACACCACACCTTTGGGAATAAATATATAAATAATTTGTGCAGCACCAGTTTGTGCATGTGGGAAATAGTAAAGTAATTGGTTTTTAAACAGGAGAGGCACACTAAGCTGAAGCTTGTTTCCAGGTGCAACCTGGAAGCACAAGGAAGTTACGTGACTTGCTCAGAGTCACGCAGTATGCAAGTGAGGGCTGTGGGATTCAAACCCAGGTCTCCAGCTCAGAGCCTTAAACCACCGCGCCATACTGCCTCCAAATTTGGGGAGTCCCAGGTTTCCTGTTGCCTTGGTGGCACAGCTGGTAGTGCATCAGAACAGTATTCTGAGGGGCCTGAGTTCAAAATCCCAGCTAAAGCACTTAGGCCCCCCATTCAAAAGGTTAGCATGAACAGATTGGGCAGGAGCCATTTTAAGACCCCTCAGTGTGTGTGGCGCTATACCATTAGCACGAAGGCACAGAACATACCGCTGCACCCATGAAAATGAGGGAATTTCCTTTGCATGCAGGGCACAGTGGTAGATTGAAAGGTTTTGGAAGGGCTAAATACCCTACGTAGCCATGCTATTAAATGCTTTCAAATCCTACTCTTATTACTGCGCGCAGTCATGAACACCCACCACCGGCCAAATGCTGGATAGTGGACTATCAGCGGGAGTTGCTAGGCCCTGCCAGCGCCCCCTTCCATCAACTGATCACTATACATCTGCCTCACACAAGTGTTGCCTAATTATCCCTGGCTGTACTGGTTCACCCCCCCCCCCCACTAATTGCTCGCTCCCTGGCATCCAGTAGTCTGATTGCCAATTTGTTCCTCCACCCCACAAAGGACACTCATACTCCCTTCATGTTCCACCCACACTGGATGTTCCGCCCCGCCCCTGTGACTCCTTTCACCGCAAACTCGGGGACACTTTGGGGAGGATGACTGGCACATCGCCTTCCACTCTTCGGCTCAGCTGACTACTGTCTGGGTGATGTGGATCAAACTGGCACCTATGGTAGAAACAGCTGTTAGATATTCACCTTGTAGAAAAGGAGGCTAAGGGAGGATGTGATTTCAGTCTTCCACACACTCAAAGGCATTGACAAGGTCGAATAGATGGAGATGTTTGAATCTAGTATGTTTCAGTAGGAGGAGGGGACAAGCCGTGAAGCTCAGGGGTGATTCATTCAGGAGTAACGTCAGGAGGCACTTCTTCTACCAGAGGGTAGGGAACCTAAAGAACAACCTACCAGTGAAAAACATGGACACAAAACCATTACATACCTTTAAGGTAAGCCTGGATACTTACTTGCTAACCAAGGGAACTGGAGGTTACTGGATGGAACATCCCTATAGATTAGTAAATGTTTGACAGCATCATGTTTGGTCTCTGCTTCTGAAGCAGAAGGGAGGACATGATGGACTTCGAGTCCCTTCTGACCTTAAATTACTATGTAGGTTACCTTACATTACTATGCAAGTTACTATGTATATGTAGCTCACCCCCTCCCTGGTGTCTAGGGTATGATGGTAATTGTCTGATGGGAAGGGGGACCACAGCAGAAACACAGAGATGATTACATTTAGAGTTTCGGTAACTGGGGTGCTGAAGACCTCCACGAGGGACAAGGCTGCAAAGCAAACTTGGTTAACAGCAACACACAAGATGCAACAAACTAAGCGTGGAAACCAGTGAACCAGCAATGAAAGGATCCTTTAATGGAAGTTAATAACTCCATGGAGCTTAGACATACTATTCCACTGGGGAAAGTAGGGCTACAGACCCACATGGTCCTTCAAATTAGTGTCCAAATAATCTCCATGAGTCCAGGTGCAGTGTCCATCTTCTGATGGGCATCTTGCTGAGAACTCCTAAATTTAGGCAGCCCATAGTCCCACATAATGCACATTGCCATATCACAGTAAGCATGGCACATTCATCTTGCCTCAATAGCTCCCTCATCAAGCCTCCTTTCACTGTTCCTTCGGTCTGGGCCACTGCGGCACTGGGTCCAAAGACTGCCGACAAGAATTGCGTTAGCTAGGAATGCACCACAATAAGCGCCAATTGTTATTTTTCGGGGCTCTGCCCCCACCCTCCGCACCCCGACTTAAGGATTCCCACTGGGGTGGGAGCAGATCACGGACAAATTAAATTTCTGGGGCCTAGAATACCATTTCCACAGCCCCTTGTAAAAAAAACAAAGTCCCAAGGTATGCTAAAAGGTTGGAGACCAGGATTAGAATCCTGGTCTCCACTGCTGCTGGCCGAGCTGCTTGATGCCCCAACCCTCCACACCATGGAAGCAGCTTGACCAACATCTTGGATTCTGGTGCCCTTGTGTGCAATTGGCACCATGGACAGCGACCAGGGGAGTGCTTACAGTAAGCACTGTAAAACCCCACTCGCTGTCCATGTGAGCATGTACCAGACTAGTGCCATATAATGCAGCGCTATTCTGGTAGTGCTCGCTTGACTGGGTACTGGCCACTGCGACTCACTGACCTCCAAACTTGGACCAGCATGTTCCCCTTAAGACCACTAGCTCTTACACTCCCTTTCTGGGCAACTGCCCCTTTGAAAAGCCCAGCACATCCCCATGAACCTGTTCAGCTCCTGATCTTCCCATAACTTCTTGCCCCTCGAGCCACTGCACCAGGGCCGTATGTATTCCCTTCGGGCCCCAGCTAACCATCCGATACTGGCAGGGTTCCTCTCGCAGCATGAAAGTGAGCTCCAGGGGGATCTAGACGATGGTGGTGGATCCCCACCTTAGATGTAAAGTCTCATTATCATCTCGCCTTAAATCTCACTCCCTCTGGTGCAGATTTGAGCCCCACTCTTGGCCACTTGATCAGCGGTTCCAACTGGCATCAGGTTCTCCCCCACCAGGGGGTCTTTATCTTTTTCTCTATGGCTGCTGCTTTGTCTCTGTGTCAGTTTAAGCTGCCTATAAACTCAAAACTAGGGAATAGTACTCAGGAGCAGGTAATCTCCCATGCTCCTCTCACCAATGCCACCACCTCTCTCTCTCCCTTTTCCCACCTGCGTGCTCCCACACTGGCCAGGAAAAGCACACCCTCCAGGGTACTCCCCATCAATCACAGGCAGTCCCCCAGAGGCAGTCGAGTTAACCCTTGGAAGGGTCGGGGCAAAAGGCCCATAACTTTATCCCGTGTAACCCAGTACATTACCTGACGCTAACACCCTGGGGAAGGGGGTACATCTAGGAAATGAACTTAGCAGCACAGAATGCCTTTGTGTAGGTAAGCTGAAGTTTGATGCCTTTTATTAGACCAACATTATGTCTTTGCTCAAAGACTGTATGGTGCACAAGCTTTTGGGGCCACACAGATCCCTTTATCGGGGTAAGCAATAAGTCTTGCCAGGGTGGGAATTGTGAGGAATAGAGCCAGG
This sequence comes from Neoceratodus forsteri, assembly GCA_016271365.2. Lineage (NCBI taxonomy): Eukaryota > Metazoa > Chordata > Ceratodontiformes > Ceratodontidae > Neoceratodus > Neoceratodus forsteri. Next base: position 1,543,271,403 of record CM028131.1, on the reverse strand, counting down.
GTGCATTGTGAGGCAGGTGGGGCAGCCAAGTGCCTTTGACCATGTGAGAAGTGCAAGTTCCCACAATGCCCACCATGAAGTTGCTCATTGTGTTTATGAAATAATCGTTTATTGAAAATGCAAGTAAAGGAGAACATTTTTTAAATGTATTTAAAAAAGTGATTTGAACATTTGTTCACATTGCTGTAGTATGCTTGTTTTATCTTTTTTGCATATATGTCCATTGCTACCACAAAGTTCTACAGAACTCTTTATTGCTGTTTGCATTGCTAAGATACAGATGTTTGTGGCCACATACGTGGAGGAACTGGTCAACCATCATGTGACACATGTAAGCCAATCACAGACTATGGTTTCTTACATCCATTTTACAGCACCTTTCTTACTAGGAATGGCCAAGTAGCATGTATGTTGCATTTTGACAATGTTTTGGCTCAGGGTGTGCAGCTGGTCAGGTTGAAGATTCTGTGTGGTTCATGTGGGGTGGACCGAATTGGACCTTTCCCAGTAAGACTTGATCCTGAGCTGGAAGCAAAGCTACTGCCCCTCTGCAGAGAGGAACTGAGCACTGGCCAGCAGCCATGATGACCACTGGTCCCCTACAAGCTTGCTACTGTCCAGCCACAGCCAGTCAAGAGGATGGGCATCAGGCAGGAGTGGGGACTAAGAATGAGTGAGTGAACTGCACAGCATAGACAGGCAGCACCTGGCAGCAGGCAGAGAAGGTTGGCAACATTGCAAACTCTGCAACTTTTAACTCATTACCCTATTAAATGCTTAATTGCACAGGGATGACCCTCAATAAGAAAAGTTCTTTTGAGGGCTAACGGCTAAGGGAGAGTCCAATCGAAAAACAAAACTTTCACGGCAAGGTTTGCGCAAACCAGATTCAGTATAACAGCCCTGCCCTATGCCAGGGCTAAATGGAGGAGAATCAGATCAAACATTATGTCCGTCTCAAGGTAAATTATTTTGGGAGAAGCACACTGAAAATAAGACCATGTCAGGGTTAATCTTTACGGTAACCAGATGAAATACTTAGCCCTTTCAGGGCCAATTTTTGGGAAAACCAAAAATAAGAAGCCTTTTTCAGGGCTAATATTTTGGAAGGAACCAGGTCAAAAATAAGTCCTCGAAAGGGCTCATTGTTTGGGGAACCAGATCAAAACTTTTATAGCCTTTTCAGGGTCACTAATGGGGAGAACCAGATAAAGAATAATAAACCATTTTCTGGGCTGCTTTCTTTTTTTTTAATGAACCAGGCCCAATATTTATAGCATATTTTGGGGAGAAGAGTCTCAGCCAGCCAAATAATTGCTCACTAGAGTTGTTTGCAAGTAGTGTGACGTGTGCTGTGTCCTGCCATCTGTGGCATCTAGTTGTCCATGGCAGGTTGCTGTTGCACTGGAGTATTTGTTTCTTTCTCGTACAGTACAGTAGCATGATATATTATCATAATTACTGGTGACCATAAATATCAACCAGATTACTGTTTTGTTAAAAGTGCATATCAACCGGATTTTAGGTTATTATGCTCCAAAGGTAGTAATAACCCAAAATCCGGCTGATATGACATTCAACAAAGAAAAGACTTTACAACTGTTGCATTCCATTGTTTCACAAAAAGTATTTCAACTGCAGTATTTTTAAATGTGTTTTATTCATGTACAGTTCAATTTCTTCAAAATTAAAACTGCACTCTAGCTAAAAAAAGTATTTTTCTTTTAAGCTGCTAGAAATACAGTCTAAAGATCCACACCAGCATTTATAACAAACTCTGGTCAGAGCCAATATGGCTGTGAAAAGCTTTTGGGATGCTTTTGCCCATTATTTCTAATGAATTACACAATGCAGATCTGTGGAGAGGCAGTTTCAATGTGGTCTTCCTTTTACACATTTTTACAATGTGTTTTCCTGGAATATGCCTGCTGATTGCTATATATTTAGTCTGGATAGTTCATGGAAGAAATGGCATCTTATTTTCAGGGGGGCTCTACACCTAGACAATATTATGCTGCATTGTGTAAAATGAGAATGCACTAAAAACAATATTTTACACCTGGGGGATATATTAAGTGCCGGATCGATGCATGAGCAGAAAGATATGTTGCACAAAGAGGGTGCGCCATTTGGCACTGATACACTATTCAGTGGGCAGACTAGGTGGGCCATGCGGTCCTTATCTGCCGTCAAATTCTATGTTTCTATGTTTCTATGTAAGAGAATGTGCCACCAGTACAGGATGTGCATACAGTGAAGCCCACCAGGATGAAGCACAGCACTGCAGAATTCTGCAGTAGAATTACTGCAGTAAACAATGCAGTTTCAAAGGGAGTTAATCCCTTCTGTCATGCAGTAAACCTGGGACACTGCTCTTCATCCTGGTGGGCTTCATCATTCCTGTTGAAAACGTGACCCTGGACAGGAGTCACAGTGAAGGCGACTGCCAAGTCAGGTGCATCCAGGGTGACCCCAACTGAATATCTTCCAGGGGGGATGCGTGGCACATACCAGTATGCACCAAAGCCCCCATGGGCGATATTCAGCCCAGGAATGCAAATGAACTAACTGAGCATGCAGGGTGCAAAGGGGCCTTATGCATGCTCATTACCAGCCCATTTACATGCTGGCATGGGGATGAATGCGTCGGAGCAGCTCTTGCCTCAAGCCCCGACCCCGATCGCTCCCATGTGGGACAGGCTCTGAAGTCTCTGGTGGTATAGTGGCACCCCCCACCCATTCCACCAGCCCCGACTGTACTGGAGTTCAGGCTCTATCGGTTCCATATTGTAGGACCTCAATGCCATCCCTAATTGCACCTGAATACACCTACAGTCCATGTCCATAGTGTAGTGGCCCCTGCTCCTCCTCAACATTGCACAGACACCCCCTTCCCTGCCCCCCAATCCATCCCATTGCGACGACTGGCCCTGTAATGGGATTGTACCACTCTATCGTTGGGTGGTGGAGCACTCACAGTAAGATGCTGGAATGTGTTATACGTATGCACGAGCTGTGTGTGGGTGATAACACCCAGTGGCCATACTCCTCAGGCACTGGCACGTGGATCCATCATCCCGGTGCCATTGCACTGCTCAGTGTGGGTGATGGCTGATGCTGTACCCACTCACATAGGACCCAAAATAGGCATGTTACAGCTGACCTCCCATTTGTTTGTACAATTGGGGAACTGAATGAACTCTCTATAGCCTGAAGCGTACACTGCAAATAGCATTACAGGATATCGCACCCCATGGCACCCGGGATACTTCAGCAGTCTGGAGGGTGGCATGTTACACAGGGAAATGGGGGAGAGTGTGGACTTGCAGTGGTGTATGACAGCAGGAAGATACAGTATTGGCAAGGCACGCATTGGAGGAATGTAAATTCCCTTTTCAGTTTGCCAGGGACGTACACACGGCTGCATACACTGGTGGATCCGCAGCTGGCATAGTGCCCCAGTGCACAGTACAGCCAGTTGGGTCATTCCAGAGTGCAGGTCCCCAGCCTGGGTTCAGTGCAGTCAATGGCTGGCCATGGCAGGGTGTGGAGGGCAGTGCCAGTCTTTGCAACAGGTTGGGTATGGGGGGAGTGAGGGTGTATGTGTACGGGGCAGAATGGATGGGAGTCCTCAAGACTATGGATATGGACCATGGTTTCCTCTGGTGCAATCAGGTCTGGGTGGGGCCCTACACTATGGAGCTCTTCAGAGATGGAGTTGGCTAGATTGGGGATGGAAAGGGGGTACCTCTAGTCCACCAGGGCTTCCAGGCTGCTGTGCACCTGGGTGCACATCTGCAGCCTGCCTGTTGGTGGCTGGCCAGGTTAGGCCAGTTATTCATGGCCTAACTGTGGGCCGCAGTGCTGTGGACTGTGAGGGGCACATTCCCAGTGAATATGCTGCAGCATGGCATATGCATGGGACTGCCCCCTCAACTTGAATGGCATACCATTTGTGTGTGCCCTGGCCCATTCCCTTGCGGTTGGCGCATCCCGCACGTTTGAATATCGTGCTGCTGCGCATTGTTGGAGTTGTGTGGCACATCTCCCTTTTCCACTGGGATGTGCTGTGTAATCTCCTTTGAATGCAGGGGCCCTGGACTAGGTAGCCTGAATAATTACATTATAAAAATGCTAAAATCATGACCCCACTGAAAACAAGATATTGCACCTAATCTGGGACAGCCTGAGTAAATACAGTGCAAAGATGTGTAAATGAACATCCCCTGTGACAATGAGATGTTGCATCTCCCCTGCCCTATCCAGGATACAAAATATAGGATAAGAAATATAATTAAAAAAAAAAAAGACTTCCAACCCTTACCCCCACCTTGTTACCCCCTCATCCCGAGTCCTCACCCCCTCCCCTCAGCTTACACTTTCCCTAGGCTGCACTCATGCATACAGCACTTCTCAGCTTGTTCTCCCTCGTCACCATTTCCCCTTCTCCTGTCCCCTAATAACTTTATACAATATGCCTCCTCTGTACTCGTGCCAATACTCTCCAAACCTTCTCCCTCCTCCCCTTTCCCTTGAGAATACCGATTTTGGCTGCAAACTACAAGCATCCTGCACTTAGTAACTAGACCTATATCCTAGAGATAGTTCTGTTATAGAAGTATTTGAATTTGAGGTTATACTCCACATTTATCTTGCTTGTAAAATAGCCTTGTCACTTGGCTATTGTATGTTCTCGACTTATGATGTAAATTGTACTATTTTGTCTGTTCTTCTACTGACTTGGAGCCTTTGTCAAAGAGCCAGTTTGGATCAAAGGTTGTAATTCCGAAACTGAAATAAATAAAATAAAATATTCAGTGCTCCCAGATCCTAATAACCATTACTCAGTAAGAAACCCTCATTTTTCCTGTGTTTTCCCCACAAAAGCAGAATCAAATCCCTGTATAAAGCCCCGTAGATTTTTCCATAAGCCACTGATTCCTTATTTGTGACTGTGATCTTTATTTATTATATCAGCAGCCTTTTATTAGGAAAAGAGCTCTGATTTGCTGCTCAGTATTAATATTATATGTCACGATGGCCTTGGAAGGATTTGGATTTATATGCTATGCATAATGCATAATGGGGGATTATATGAAATAACAAATATCAAGCTCATTATTTCATGAACTATACTCAAAATTAGTAATCACAAGTCAGACGGTCTTTCAAAAGATACTAAGAATGCCTGTAAACAAAGTTATTGCAAATATATATATATATATATATATATATATATATCACACAAATGCTATTTTTGCATCTTATAGTTGTTAGTTTTCAAACAGATTCTTATAGACTTTTTTCTGTCCACCTGATGGAATCTTGAATGAGTTAAGTAAATGCTGTTATTGTATCAAGGCTCTGGTATAGCAACTCAGTAAATACACACTCAATATATGATATTATAAAATGACAAAAACAGTCTTCTGTTTGCAGTCGTTTGATCAGGAATTTTATAAATGGTATAAGTTATTTTTGTTACATCTATGTTGGTCCAATAAAAGGTATCGCATCATTTCCTTCTGTATCACTCATGGTTTGTCAGCAGTTACTTCATTAGATGGGGTTTCCCTTGACAGAGTTTGACTTTTTCTCCACCCCTTCCCAAACATACACACACACACACACACACACACACACACACACTTACTGTAAGATCTCAGTAGCTCTTTTCTGTTATGTTTGGAAAGCTGGATGCAGCCCTTTCTGTCAAAAATAAATTTATGTATTTAGTCTGGGTAGTTCACTGAAGACCTGGCATTTTATCAGATGGGTCTTGAGAGGATAAAACAGTGTAAATCTTTACAACATTTGCTGGGAAAGGGTAACATTTATGAGGTATGAATCTTTCTTGAAAGATAGTCATCCCCAACTGAAGTTAGTAGCAAAAAAAGTTTAAATGCTAATCATTTAAATGTGCAAGCTGTTGCATTCTGAAGGGGTAAACAAATCTCCAGTTTAACAGGCAACCAATATTTAACAAGCTGTTTCAGCTTCCTAATGGCCATCAGATAAGCAGCTTGGAGTGATGTCTCCAACATTCTAAACGGAAAGAAGGGATTACTTTATCTTAGTTATCATAGTGATTTGTAGATGTGGAACGTTACATTGAAATGTCCAAAAAATGTGTTCCACAAAACTCAGTTTTCAAGCTACAGATAGCAAAATGGCTGTAGGCTCCACCCACAGCCATAAAATTAAAAGGATAGGTAAGTTTGATGTTATGGATTTTTTTCACACACCCTCAGTGTGTGATGACCTCATAAACCTCTCGAGCTTCACTCTCGAGGTTTATGGGTCATCACACACCTTGGGTGTGTGAAAAAAATCCATAACACACACTTACCTATCCTTTATTCTCTATATAATTATTAAAATATGGGATGTATTATATCATAATATATGGCTAACGCCAATGACTTACAAGAAAGGCACTGCTATTGTACTTCACAGTAAAATCTCAATTTACTTGTCAATCAAAGCCCTCCAAAACCCTTGTGCCTTTTTTACTTGCAAACGCTGCCACTAACCTTGCAGTTCACACACCTGCCAGCCTTTATTGGGGGGGGTCAACTATGCTATCAGTATGTTAATGGTGATTGTGTTTGAAAACCTTCTGTTTGAGTGGGTGTGGTTTAAAGAAACTCTTTCATAGAAACATAGACTTTGACGGCAGATAAGGACCGCTTGGCCCACCTAGTCTGCCCATTTCCCTACCTACAGGATAAGCTGCAGATCCTAGTTAACCAACAGCCTATTTCTTCTTACCCCCCACAAGAATTGTCATATGTCTGTCTCATGTATTCTTGAATTCTCCCACAGTTTTAGACCCCACAACCTCCTCAGGAAAGCTGTTCCATGTGTTCACCACCCTCTCTGTGAAAAATACTTCCTCACATTGCCCCTGAAACGCGCCCCCCCATCTTTAAATTGTGTCCCCTTGTTCTTGCACATCTCTTTTTCTGAAAGATGCTACCTCTTGGACTTTGTTGATTCCACTGAGGTACTTAAAAGTTTCTATCATGTTCCCCTCTCCTCCTTTCCTCAAGGGTATGCTATTAAGCTCCTTTAGTCTCTCCTCGTATGGCTTCTGTCAGACCCTGCACCATTTTAGTTGCCTTCCTCTGGACTGCCTCTATCCTGTCTCTGTCCTTGCGGAGATGGGGTCTCCAGAACTGGCGCAGTACTCCAGATGGGGTCTCACCAACTGTCTGTACAGGGGGATAACAACTTCTTGTTTTCTGCTGGTGATGCCTCTTCCTATACATCCCAGTATACCCCCAGCCCTCCCTACTGCCTTCTCACATTGCTTGCTAACCTTAAGGTCATCTGATATGATTACCCCCATGTCCATTTTTGTTGTTGTTACTACCTTACCCCCCCCCCATTGTGTAACCTTCCCCTGGGTCTTTGTTTCCCAGGTGCATTATTTTGCACTTCTTTGCATTGAATCCAGGCTGCTATACTTCTGACCATTCCTCCAACCTTGCCAAGACCCTTCTCATCCTTTCCACGCCTCCTTGTGTATCAACCCTGTTGCGGAGCTTTATGTCATCTGCAAAGAGGGATACTTTTTCTTCCAATCCCTCTGCAATGTCACTTATAAAGATATTAAAAAGGACTGGACCCAGTACTGAACCCTGCGGTACCCCACTAGTAACCCCTCCTTCTTCAGAGTGGACTCCGTTTACAATTACCTTCTGTGTCCTGTTGTCCAGCTAATGTTTTACCCAGGCTACCACCCTGGGACCCACTCCCAGGCTGGTTAATTTGACTATTAATCTTTTGTGTGGGGCTGTGTCAAATGCCTTACTAAAGTCTAGGTAGGCCATGTCCACAGCCCCTCCCTGGTCAACTATTTTGATCACCCAGTCAAAGAAATCAATTAGATTCGTCTGACATGACCTTCCCACTGTGAACCCATGTTGCCTTGGGTCCTGTGCCCCACTGGCCTCTAGGTACTCAACAATTCTTTCCTTCAGAAGTGATTGCATCACTTTTCCTACCACAGAGGTCAAACTGACAGGTCTGTAGTTTCCTGTCTCTGTCTTGGTCCCACTTTTGTGAAGGAGAATCATATCCACCTTCCTTCGGTCCTGAGATACCACACCATCCTCCCATGATTTGTTAAAAAGGGTGGTCAGTGGTTTCACTAGTTCTCCCCTTAATTCTTTTAGAATTCTGGGGTGAATTCCATCAGGCCCATTGCTTTGTCCATCCTCAGTTTTAAGAGTTCTTTCTGAAAGGACTGGGATCGACCCCCCTATCAAGATTGCTTCTGTTAATTGGATTAGGCATCTCCCCCTCCTCCTCTTTTGTGAACACTGAGCAGAAATATTCATTCAGTATCCCTACTTTTTCACTGTCCCTCTCTGCCCACCCACCGTCCATTCTATTCAGCCTCACTATCCCTCCCTTTGTCTTTCTACGCTCCCTGATGTACCTATAAAAGGTTTTATCCCCCTTCTTAACCGAGTTGGCTATCTTTTCCTCAGTTTGGGCCTTTGCTATTCTGACTTCCCTCCCTGCTTCCTTCTGCCTTAACTGGTACAGCTCTCTGTTCTGCTCCTTCTGTGTTTCCTTATACTTTCTGAATGCTATCTTTTTCTCCCTGACTTTCCCTGCCACCTCTTTTGAGAGCCATAGTGTGTTTTTTTTTCGTTTTGATTTGTTTATTTGCTTGACACAAAGGCTTGTTGCCTCTGTGATGTCAGTTTTGATGTTTCCCCATTGTTGCTCCATCCCTCCTTTTAGCCTGTTTGCTAGTGCTTTTCTAAGGCATTCTCCCATCTTGCCAAAGTCAGCCCTCCTGAAGTCCAGTACCCTCACTTTTGTATGGCTTGACTCTGTAGCTGAGTTTATCATGAACCACACTGTTTGATGGTCACTTGTTCCCAGATGGCAACCCACTTCTAGATCTGAGATCCTCTCACTGTCCCCATTTGAGAGTATGAGGTCTAAGATTGCTCCCTCATGAGTGGGTTCCAAAACTAGCTGTCTGAGGCATGCCACCTGTAGGGCATCGAGAATGGCCGTGCTCTTGGATGTGGCTGCAGCAAATGTTCTCCAGTTAACATCTGGCATATTCGGATCTCCCATCAACAGTATCTCCCCTTTCTCTGCCATCCTAAGAATGTCTTCTATCATATTCTTGTCCATTCCCTCCCCCTGACATGGGAGTCTGTATACAACCCTTGTGCGGATTGTGGTGCCATTTCCAGTCTCTAAGGTGACCCACAGTGCCTCCTCTCCTCCTCCCTGTTTACTCTTTTGTTCAGTTGCTTTTATCCCTTCCTTTACATAGAGAGCTACTCCTCCCCCTCTTCTCCCCTCCCTGTCTCTCCTGTAGGTTATGTACCCTGGTATGTTAACATCCCAGTCATAGTTCTTTGTGTACCATGTTTCTGTGACTGGTATGATATGCAGGCATCCCTCTTTCATCAAGGCCACCAGTTCAGGGAGCTTGTTGTCCAGACTACTGGCATTGGTACTCATTACCCTCTGTTTCCTGATGGCCTTACTCCTTTTTGCTCCATCTCTGTCCTTATTGCCTTTGTCACTTTCTCCATTTACCCCTGCCCTTCTCCCTATCGACATCTCTGTCTTGGTGTTTACCTCACTTACTACCCTGACTTTTTTGGGGGGGCTGGATTTCCTGTTCCTTTCCAGTGCCTCCCCCCTTGGCTAGTTTAAATGCTTGCCAATGAAGCATTTAAACCTATCACCTAGGATCCTGGTTCCCCTCCTGGACAGATGCAGCCCATCATGCCAGTATAGGCCTGCATCACGCCAGGTGAACCCCCAGTCCCCAATGAAGCCAAATCCCTGAGCTCTGCACCAGTTTTTCAACCACTGATTGAATCCCATGGTGTGGAGCACCCTAGCCTCACCTACGCCATAGACAGCCAGCACCTCCGAGAAGGTTACCAAGCGTGCTACTTGTCTAAGGCCCCTCCCGAACTCCACAAACTCTTCCTGCACTGCTCTGATCCCTTTCTTAGCCAGGTCATTTGTCCCTAGGTGGACAATGACATCCAGCTCCATCCCCTGTGCAGCTGCTCCGGCGATCCTGAGGATTCACTCCCTGTCCCTCCAAGCCATGGCACCAGGCAGGCACCTTACCTCCCTCTCCCCTTAATCCCCCAGTTCTACCTTCCTAACAATGAAGTCCCCCACCAGGAGTTGTTTCCTTCCCCTGTGGGGTCCCATGCCACCCTCCTGTGGGTCTCTCTTGCGGAGGTTCCCCGCATCCTCCTTGGTCTCCACTGTGGGTGCCTCCATAGAGGAACCACACTTTGCCAGAATGGCATAGGAATTGTGGAGAGGTACAACTGGAGGGATGCACCTTTGTTCCACCACCCTCACCCTCCCTGAGCCCACTGTGGTCCAACTGCTCCTCTTTGTTGGCAACCTCTGAGGCAACGGCAGTGGCCCTGGTGGTCCCTGGATGGAAGAGGAGGTCCCACAAATCCTGGCCAACTCAGCCTGGAGAAGAGCAACCTCCTCTCTCAGCCCAGAGAGGTGCCTGCAGATTGGACAACACTGCATCCTCCAGAACGTCTCCCAGAAGACTGCTGCTCCACAGCCACTGTACTGCACCACTCCTATCATGTCTTATTTCTGGACCCTTCACTGTTGTTTGGAATCCTTACTCTTTCCTTTTTTTTTTTTTTTTTTTCTTCTCTCCCTACTTACTTACTGCCTTTGTGCCCTTTAAGCTCCTGATCGTCCTGTTCTGAGACAAGGATATCCTATATTTCTCAGTAGACCCCTTACTTTCTCAGAGGCAGGCTTCCAGCAGCTGGGGGGGGGGCGGAGAGCTACTCTTGCCCTTCTAGGATGGTGAGTCTTTGGTGGCTCTGTGATCACTCACTTCCTGCTCCCAAACAGGAAGTTACTGTTGTCAGTCAATTCCTGTGCCTATAAAAGTAGAACTAGCTTTGGAGGGGAGGGAAGAAGGGCAATATAGTCCCAGTAGAGAAGTCCAGTCACACAGCACTCCTTCCTCCTGGTGTTCTTATGCCCATTTTCTGTATAGGACTGTTGTGGTTGGGTCCAGAGACTTAAAGGAAGTAACTAGCCTGGATGATTTCATTTCAGGGAAGAATAGGTGAATGGAGTTAGGGGGAGGTGGAGTTTGTGTTGCCATGGGAGAAAGGGAGAGGCACAGTTAACATATTATGTGAGCATATTAACCCAGCACTGCATACAGTGCTCTGGCTGCCTGTTGGATGGCTAATTGGTTTTACAATCTTATGATTGACCCAAAAGGCCTTTAACAGACTGGAACCTTTTTACCTTAGGGAGCTGCTTGCAACCTACAGTGATACCCATGTTTTAAGCTACTCTTGTACAGGTTGTTTAGCTGTTCGTAAATTAAAATTCAAAATCTGCAGTGGAAAGAGCACTTCCCATCTCTGCCTTCCATTTATGGAACAGCCTCCTCATGGATATTTGGTCTGACCCCTTGGCCCTAATGTTCAAAAATAAATTGAAAACTTGACTTTTTAATCAAACTTTTCAGAGTTCCTGATTGAGTTGTGTTTGTATTTTCGGGATTGCCCTTTACTTATTTGATGTTTCTACTTGAGTATTTATATTAAAACGGGTTTATTTTGATATATAGTTGATTGTCTGCTATTTAATTAACATGGTTGTTTATTATTGTTTATGTACTGTGCCTTGGATTTTAGAAAGGTGTATTTACATATCTGTCTGTCTGCCTGACTGTCTGTCTGTCTATCTATCTGTCTGTCTGTCTGTCTGTCTGTCTGTCTGTCTGTCTGTCTGTCTATCTATCTATCTATCTATCTATCTATCTATCTATCTATCTATCTACATGCAGTATCTATCTATCTATCTATCTATCTATCTATCTATCTATCTATCTATCTGTCTGTCTATCTATCAGTGGGATGCTGAGTTTTGTGCTGTTATGGGAGGGTGTGAGAAACTCCCGGTATTATGGAATATGTCATCCAATATAGCAGAAGGGGTTGTACATTTGTTTGATGATAACACTGCTACTGAAAATAATACTGCTACCATATAATATATAAAAAGACAGTCTGTTTATGGGTTGAAAGGGAATAATTGAATCTTATGGTCATGGAACATGGCTTCACTCTTGTGGTTTATCATATCACTCAAACTTCTCTCTCATGGGTTATCATGTTCCATAAACAAGTCGACTCAGTTATTACCTTGTAACGTAAATATACAGCAGCTCATGATGCTTTGCATTGTGGGGTCATGTGTGATTTTGTATTTCTTTAAAACTTGGCTTCCCAGTCAAATGCCCTTTGGGGTAACCATTGCCTCAGTGCTTGTGCACAGAGGTTCTTTGTCTTTTAAATAGTTTTTTGTTTTAATTGGGTTCACCACAACATAACCCAGATAGACTATCTAAGGGTAACTGGTTCATTCCACTGGGGTGTCAGACAGATAAGGCATACTGATGAGTCCTGGTAGGAAGAAACACATGTCTATGTCTTCTGTTGGCACCCTTTGCAAACTGTGTGAGAGGCCTTTTGGCACCATGCATTTCTGCTTAAAATTGAACCAGCATAATATTCCGTGGTGATTTGCATATGCAGCCCATGATGTTTTGCATTGTGGGGTCATGTGTGATTTTGTATTTCTTTGAAACTTGGCTTCCCAGTCAAATGCCCTTTGGGGTAAACATTGCCTCAGTGCTTGCGCACAGAGGTTCTTTGTCATACAAATAGTTATTGTTTATTCTATATATAATACACAGTGATCTATTACAACTGCATACAATACTTTGCAGTTTTATTAACTGCAAGAAAGATACAAAATCTATTGACTACTGTCAGCCTTTGTGCTCATAACTTTTCCTTTGTAGCTCAAACCTCTCAGCAAGTGCAGACTACCTAACTGAATTTTATGGAGATTTGAGTTCCTCCTTCAACTAATCAAGGAAAGATTTGTTTTAAAAGTAACAATTTTCATTTGTACATATGGAATAAGACATGGGTGAGAGTAAGATAGCAGAACTATCTCCACAACCTGCCATTGAACTCTTGATATCCCATGAGCGGCGAAGCCACAAGTGGGATATCTAGAGTTGAATGACAGTGAGTCGAGATGTTTCTGCTATCTTACTGCCTTCCATGTCATATTCGATGTATTCAACAATTGTGGGTCTTTCTTTTTTTAGTTTTAAAGTTATTTGTATTTGTTTGTTGCAAAAAGTGAAAAAAATTTAATTTTGTGCTGTTTTTTGCTAATTATGAAAAAACTAAAAGGTATCTGTAAATGAAACACCACTCATTTTGTAGATCTTTTTGTGCTGAACAAATTTTGAGCTCACAGTACCATGCTATCATTTTTCGTTTTAAAGTTATTCGCATTTGTTTGTTGAAAAAGTGAAAAGAAAATACATTTTCTGCTGTTTATTTGTTAATTATAAACAAAAATAAAAGGTAGCTATAAATGAAGCACCACTCATTTGGTAGGTCTTTTTGTGCTGAACAATTTTTGTGCTCACAGTACAATGCTATCATTTTTCATTTTAAAGTTATTTGAATATGGTTAGTACTGTTACTGAGGCTGAACATTCTAAATGAGTTCCAAACCTTTTGTGACATACCCAACTGGTCAAGATATCCATTGTGACATACCCAGCTGTGAAGATATAAATGATATCTCACATGTGGTTGTGAGCTAGCTCTTTTATCTTCCTGAAAAGAGGCACACACATGTTGTATAAAGCATTTTATCTAATAAACTATATCTACAACTGAATGAAAATATACTTAAAAAAATAATGTGAAGTTTTACCACCTCACGACTCTAATCTTTGAGCTACGTACTAATTTAAAATTGATATCGTTTCTGTACTTGCTATGTTGTGCTTCAAAATTCACTACCTCATCCAACTGCCATTCATACATTACTTTCAACTTCTTGTCATCCCTACTGTTTATGAAATATTTTTTGTTGATCTCCTTACCAACTATGACAGCCACGACTACGCTGTGTGTCAGTCTTCTCTTTATTAAGGGACACTTTTATCAAATAAAAGGCAATGATGCGTTGCAGTGTTGCAATTCTACAATGTATTATGATGAAGAAACTACACTAAACTGTCCATAAATAAGGGTGCTAAGCTACCTCAGGGTTCATGAGACAAATAACAAAGCACTCAGCCTTCAGCCTCATGATTTATAAATGTCATCAGCACTCCTTGATAGCTTAACAGCCTTATTCTATTCAGTCAGGCATAATCTATCCCTTATAGTATACAGCAGTAGAATTATTATACAGTAGCAGTATTATTACATAGTAGCAGTGTGCCGTAAGACACGTGTACAACCCCTTCCATTGCCTCCTCTTTGACTGCTACTGCTACTGTTACAGCAAGCAGACAAACCACTGTCAGTTTCACAGGTGATCTGGTGCCAACTGTCTCCCCACCACCTGCCCACAGCTACTAGATAGCAACAGCAATACCACCAGCTCCAGTTCCGTTGCTGTACCTGCAACAACTGTTTTACTGAGAGTACAGTCATATTCATGAAATAATGACCAGGTTTACATTTACCCAGACAGTAGCTGCAAGCATGTACCAGGCAGTCAAAACCTGCATTGTAAGTTCACTAAGGAGGGTGTAGGTGGGGCTATTCTAGAAGGAAAGACTTGTTTAGCATTTTGAATCCAATGGGCTGCAGAACCACAGGCAGCAGGGATTCATGGGGGGGGGAGGTCATGCCAAATGAACCTGATTGATTTCTTTGACTGGGTGACCAGGGAAATAGATTAGGGAGTATCTGGACATCAGCAAGGCCTTTGACACTGCGCCGCACGGGAAACTGATTAAGGAGTTGACCAGCCAAGGAGTGGGATCCAAAGTGGTAAATTGGGTTAGAAACTGATTAACTCATAGGAGACGGGGGGAGGGTGATTAATGGCACTCACTTTTTTAGAACAATCTGTCCCATCAGCTTAGAAATCCATGCACCCTTAGTACTTTTAAACATGGCTTAAAAAAATTTCTGCTGCAGGAACAATCTATTTGTAATTTCTTTTACTAATTGATTTATCTATATCTGTTATTAGAGTTATATCTATATTTTGTTGTAATGTGTTATATTTATGACTTTGGAGGTTATGTAAATGAGATTTGCTTCTCATGTAATCTATCCTGTATTCTATGCAACTTTCAAATAAAAAAATAAAAAAATTAGGGAGGCAGTATAGAGTAGTGGATAAGAGCACTGAACTGCAAACCTGGAAAAATAGGTTTGAATCCCACAGCCACCACTTGCATACTGTGTGATCATGAACAAGTCACTTTACTTCCCTGTGCTCCCAGGATGCACATGGAAAAAAGCCTCGGCTTAGTGTGTCTTTCCTGTCCAAAACTTTATAAAAGAAAAAGGATGGGATAGTGACCAGCAGGGTACCATATGGCTCAATACTTGAACCAGTCCTTTTCAATGTCTTCAGTGTCAGTGGCTCAGCAGGTAGCACACTCACCTCTGAGGCCGGGAGATCGGAAGGCTGTGGGTTCTATCCCCACATCAGGCACATGGGTTAATATCCCAATACTGACACTGTAGTGCAGTATAAGGGGGGTGCTGCACTTCTGAGGTGCCATCTTTCGGATGAGATGTTAAACCAAGGTCCCATCTGCCTGTTCTGGTGGTAGTTCAGGTAGATGTTAAAGATCCCATGGCACTTCTCGAAAAGAGTAGGGGAATTTTGTGAGGAAAGGGAAATAATAATTCTGAAACAAGACAAAACAGTCAAATCCTAAACCGACTTAAAACAGTCACTGTTACTTGGAGAAAGAACAATAGAAAACAAAACCTGGGGAAAACAGAGGAAAACTTAAAATAAAAAATCACAGTTCTTCCATAGCTGACGTAACCGACTAGGAGAACAGTGCTGTAAATCAGATTCATATAGTTTTCTCATCTTGGCCTGTATCATAAGCAATAACTGATCATAATGCATATAATGTTATTGTAGTACCCATTTACACCTCGCCTGCCAAAGAAAATATTTAAAAACAGCAAAAAGTACCTGCAGAGTGTCAATTGAAAACTGCTGCCAATTCAAGGTCCCAACAGCATATAGTAATTCAGTATAAGAGAGAAACTGAAACTGAGAAACATGCCAAGTCTGTGCAAGAAAGGTCCAGAAATGCACAGCATAGGGACACTCCAGAAACAAGTGTTCCTGAGTTTCTAAGATTTGATGACAAGACTGTCATAAACAATACCGTTCATTTAAGGCTTTATGCTTATTATTATTCTTAACATTCAACTTTCCATGAATTGATAACCAAAGAACATCCCAAACAAATGCAGGAAGCCTTCTATTTAACACTTGATGAAACATTCCCAGACTAACATCAGGAGCACAATAAGGCAAAACAATGCGTTCTAAGCACTGTGGCTGTACAAGTAAATCATAAACCTCTTTTCTGGATTTCGGCTGTGCTGAAGGAAAATCTATTTTCCAAGATAAAATTAATTGAAACAGATCCTTAACTTCCCTAGAAATTACCTGGATCTGACTCAACAATCTACTTTTTTTCAATTCCCATGCCCGAAGGCAAGGGCTTATCCAGTCTAATAATAAGTCAAACTATATCTTATTTCGATTCACCACAGGATCAATAACATTGTAAAAAAGAAACATACTATAATAAAAAGCAACAGGGTGAAACATACCAATGCCCCCCTCTTGTAGACTATGATAAGTTATATGTCATTTGACAGGATTCAACCTGCTTCCCCACAAAGCATGAAAAAACAAACTGAACAATCTAGTGTGAAGAGCTTTAGGAGGGGGATAAACATAACTAACATATAACAAAATAGGAAGTAACAATGATTTAATCAAAAAAAATTATTTTCCATTTAGAAAGCGGAGTATGAACCCACTGGACCAAGGCTAATTCCGCTTTACATAATTTAGCATCCCAATTAACCAGAGCATCATTATCAGACCCAGACTGTAGGCCTAAAATAGTAATAGGAGCTTTAGAGAGAGACATCCCCAAATATTGACCGGGAAACAAATGATCATCACCCAATAGATACCCTTGACATTTGTCCCAGTTAATGCAAGACCCTGAAGCATCTGAAAAATCTTGAATGCAGCCCTGCACCACAGGCTCGGGGTGCCGGTATAAACTATCAATACTACATCATCCGCATAAGCTAAAACTTTCAACATCGGCAAAGAAGCAGAAAGACCCACACCTGTCAGTTCGGAAGTCAACTTAATTCGATGCAAGAAGGGATCAATGCAAAATACGTAAAGCAAGGGACTCATAGGACATCCCTGCTGAACCCCTCTATAAACCATTACTCTAGAACCACTCCACCTATTCACTCTAGGAATTATTGAAGCAACTTTATATAAGGCCTTAAGCCAAAAAACATATTTCCAAGGAATACCATATTTCTGTAAAACTAAAAATACAAAGTCCTGAGAAATTGAATCAAAAGCCTTTTTGTGATCAAGGTTCAACACAAAACAAGGATCCCCCACCATATTCCTATGAAATAATTCATGCAAGATAAAAAGATTATCTTGGATACCCCTCTGCGGAATAGCACAACCCTGTTCCTTACAAATTAAATACTCAGCACTTTTGGCTAAACGAATGGACAGAATCTTACTTAACAACTTAGCATCAGAATTCAACAAACAAATCAGTCTCCAATTGAATAAATCTGTTCTGTCACCTTTCTTAAACAAAAAAATGAATTCCGCCTCTACAAAGGTAGGGGAAATATTGGTGGAAGACAGCAATGCATTGAACAATGTAGCTAATTTCGCACTCATGAGATAACAAAAAAATGTATACATCTCCATAGGAATACCATCCGTACCAGGAGTAGCATTACATTTGGGTCCTTTGATAACCACTCAAACCTCTTCCTCAGTAATGAGATCTACCATCTGTGCCTCTAAATCGGCAGAAATACCCTTGTTATCCAAGGAAGAGAGAAAACCGGCAGTTCCTTGCGTAACAGGAGCCGGTCCAAAATTAGTAAGTAAATATTGATGAATTAAATTCAAAATTGACTTCTTATCTGTATGCAAGTTACCCTTATCATCCCTCAATGCCATAACTGATTTCATTGAAACGAGTTTTTGACTATCTTTAAAAAGATCAAAGGTATGTTCAAACAACATGAAGTCTTGCTATATTATGACAGTAGCAGTTTGATCCAGCTCTAGAACTGCTCCGGAGGTGAAATGGTTAAAACCATTCCAAAATAGAATTTTGGCCACGAGCTCTAAGAAGCAGCTCTATCTGTGTTATTTCAAACCTGAACTGTCAGAATCTTTACTCCGCCTCAGTGAACAGTCGCTCCGGAGATTTCTCCTACTGCTCGTTCATTTCTCGGTTTAAAGTGTTTTCTGGTTGGATTCAACCGAGAATAGTTTTATTTAAACCGCAAAACCGTTTGGTTCAAGCTCTATCTGTGGTAACCGTAAGTAAATTGAAGGTTTTGTCTGTGTGGAACTTGTAAGTTATCGGTTCGGTTTTGAACCGATCAGTTGGGTTTAAAACTCATTTAAAACTAAAAATTTAATATTTTAGAGTGCGGTTCCCGGTTCTTATCGGTTCTAAAAACGGATTTATTACGTTTTTCCAATACCCGTGACACGGTTAGGAACCGATATGGCATTGTTTGCACTCGCTAAAGGGCAAGTTTTCTGGTTAGGCTGGCATTATGTCTGAGAAAACCCAAAAGAAAAACTGGGCCCACTGGGTTTCAACACTGTGATGTTTGTGGGAAGTCTTTGCCAAGGCTGACCCACACACCACATGTGTTTATTGTCTGGGGTTTGACCACCTCCAGTCAGACTGCCAGATATGTAAGAATTTCCCTGCAGCCACCCTGGAAAAAGATTGGGCAGGCTTAGGAGCGAGAGGCCAAAAGTCCACTGACCGGATGGCTAGCCGGTTCGGTGCCAACCGAACGGAGGAGCCCTCTGACCAGGGCGAGACTTCCTCGGCAAAGAAAAGCTGGTTCTGAGGAACCAATTCCAGTAAAGAAACAAGAAACTCAGCAGGTCTGGAGTCCAAAAACCCTTCTCCAACTGCTGCAGAGATAGCAAAAGCCATACAAATTGTCCAGTCACTGTCTCAGAGTCCGTCCGAACCGCCACTATCTGGCAAAAGGTCGGTTCGCCTGGTCCCAGTGGTTCAGGAATATGATATTGAGGAATTTTATGAACTAGAGAAGGAGAGATGATTATGAACAGTATGAATGGTCTGGAAGGTCTGGTGTGCCCATTGAACCGACATCTCCCCAGACAGACCTTTAGAATCTCCCCTCACGCTGTCTGAGTCCCCATCTCATTTCATGTTTTACAAAAAGTTGTTGAAACCCTCCAGCTTCCCTTAGAAGAAGCTGTGGATGAGCAAGAGGAGCCTGATTTTGTAGAAATGATGGATATTCCAGAGTCTAGGAGATTGTCTATTCCTTTACATAAGTCTTTTAGGAAGCAAACAATAAAAATTTAAAACTCCTAATTCTGTGCCTCCTGTAGATAAAAAGATGGACAGAAGGTACACATTGTCAGGTCCTGATACAGAATTCCTTTCTCAGCAATGCAGTCACGTTAGTAGTTCAGGCTGCTGCCTGTGACAAAGCTAATATTCCCCTGGCTTCACATCCTCCTGACAAGGATTCCAGGAAGATTGATGCCATGGCAAAGAAACAGTATATGGCAGCCTCTCTGGGACTCAGACAAGCAAATTATATGGCTTACGTAGCTAGGTATCAGAAATCTAGATGGGATACTGTGATGCAATTAGCCAAGCAAGCCCATGGCCAGCTGGCTAGTGAACTAGAACAGGTGGCTGCTGATGGCATTGAGGCTTCTAAGGTTCAGTTTCATGCTGCTGTGGATGTTAATGATGTTTCCTCTAGGGTCATGGCCACATCTGTAGCTTTTCATAGGTTGGCCTGGCTCAGGTGTACTAGTCTGTCACAGGATACCCAGACTAAGGCTATGGATTTTCCTGTGGTGGGGAATTCTCTGTTTGGGGAGCAGACAGAGAACTACATGAAAAAGATGGATGAATATAGGACTACTTACAAGAGTGCCCAGGCTAAGGAGCGGCAAGCCACTCCTCAAAGGCATACCCCCAGGGGTAGGGGTAGGCCTTTTCACAGGCCCTTTAACCAGACTCAGGCCTCCTCTGCCTATGCTCAGAGGGGCTTCTTCAGAGGCAGAGGCAGATGAGGGGTGGGCAGACCTGCTCCCACCCCCAGCCTAAAGCTCCTGCTAAGCAGGCACCCTGATGGGGTGCCCAGGGCCGATTCTCCTGTACCGGTAGGGGGCAGGCTGGCTTACTTCAGCCAGAATTGGGCTTCTTAATCTCAGACAAGTGGGTTCTGGAAGTAGTAGGCCAGGGTCTGGTTCTCAGCTTCAAAAAGTTTCCAAGTTGAGAAGCAGACTTTTCTACCTGCAAGTGCTTCAGAGACCCTTGCTCTGGAAGCAGAGGTCTCATCCCTGTTAGCTCTCAGAGCAGTAGAAAGGGTTCCTCCCTGCACCAGGGCAGGGGTCTGTATTCAGATACTTCCTTACCCCAAAAAGACAGGAGAATGGCGGCCCATATTAGATCTCAGATATCTGAACAAGCATCTTTTGAAACCAAGTTCAAAATGGTAACTCTGGCAATGATTTTACCCTCCCTAAGGCCAGGGACTGGCTAGTCTCCTGGACCTCAAGGATGCCTATTTCCATGTCCTAATCAGAGCTCCCATCGAAAGTACCTCAGATTCGAACTGCCCTCAGGTCATTACCAGTTCAAAGCAATGCTCTTGCATTACCTCTGCCCCAAGGGTATTCACAAAGTGTCTAGCAGTGGCAGTGGCTCACTTAAGGAGGCAAAGGATTGCTGTTTTTCCCTATCTAGACAACTGGCTCATTGTAGGCCAGTCCCCAGAACAGGTAAAATCTCACCTGCAGGTCGCCCAGCAGCTTCTCACCTCCCTGGGCTTTCTGCTAAATCTACCAAAGTCGGTTCTGGAACCAGTCCAGGTACTCACCTTTATAGGGCAGAATTGGACACAAAGCTAGCCAGAGCCTTTCTTCCCTTAGAAAGGGTAAGGAATTTAGTGGCTCTGGCCTCCTCCTTCACTCTGCAGGTCTCTCGACCAGCAAGACACTTTCTGCAACTCCTGGGGCACATGGCTGCATCCACAGCTGTTGTGCAGGGAGCAAGATTTCAGATGAGAGACATTCAGTTTCACTTGAGAACCTATTGGTCTCAGAGAAGAGACCCCTTCCAAGTTGGTCCCAGTGACTCAACCTTGATCCTAGCCTCCAGTGGTGGCAGGATCAGAGCAATTTAAGATTGGGTCCCCTTCATTCCCCTACTCACGACTTGACTCTCACTACAGATGCTTCCCTTCTGGGTTGGGAGCCCATGGGCGACCTTTCCACTCAGGGTGTGGTCCCCAGTAATCTCTGCTCCACATCAATTTGCTGGAACAGAGCTGTCTTTTTAGCTCTTCAAGCATTTTCTGCATCTGTCCATGACAAGGTGATACAAGTCAGAACAGACAACACCACAACAATGTGGTACATCAACAAATGGGGGCACTGGTCTTCGGCCTTGTGCACCGAGGCAATGAAGTTGTGGTCTCGGCCTATTCCTGAACACTTCCTCATAGCAGTTCATCTTCCAGGGAAGGACAATGTCCTAGCGGATGCTCTCAGCAGGATTTCCCAGGGCCATCACGAATGGTCCCTGGATCCTCAAGTGCTGGGGATAGTCTTTGCCAGATGGGGCACCCTCAGATAGATCTTTTGCAGCCCCAGACAATCACAAACTTCCTCTGTTCTGTTGCAGGCCTCCAGTGCTGGGCTCCAGTTCCCCTGGATGCCCTTCTTCTGGATTGGGAGGGAAGTTTCTATGCTTTTCCCCTTCCTCTCCTATTCAAAGTACTAGTCAAAATCAGATCTCAGCCTTGCAGGGTGATTCTGATTGCCCCGATTGGCCAGGCAGCCTGGTACCCACTCCTTCTGTCACTGAAATCCATCTTCTCCTTTGCCTTCCAGGAATCACAACCTGTTGACTTGTGCCCAGGAAGGGTTTGGTATCCGGACCTCAACCCTCAACCTCAAGGCCTGGCTCTTGAGGAGTTAGAGTTTGCTGATTTACATCTCTCTCAGGGTGTTCTTGAGATCCTAAAGGCTTCTAGAAAGCCTTCCACTAGGCTACTTATAGTTCTAAATGGAAAGGTTTTCCATTTGGTGTGCTGGAAAAAATATTTCCCAGAATCTGCTGATTTGCCCATTGTGTTAGATTACATGGTACATCTTAATTCCTTGGTCTCAGACCAGCTACCCTGAGAGTTCATTTGGCAGCTGTATCTGCTTTTGTGTCAGCAGGAAAGTCATCACTCTTTCCTCTCATCCTGTGTTTTCCAAGTTTTTGAGGATTACTCCATACTAATCCACCCTTTCAGGAACGCGCCCCTGCCTGGACATATGTTTGCATTGCCAGTTAATGCAACCTTTTGAACCTCTGTCTTCTGCAGAGCTTAAGTACCTAACTTGGAAAACTGTTTTTCTAGTGGCTATCACTTCTGCCAGACGTATAAGTGAGTTGCAAGCCTTGTCAGTGGAAACTGACTTTATTTCTTTCCACAGGGATAAGGTAGTCCTTAGGACTAATAGGAAGTTTTTGCCTAAGGTGGTTTCAGATTTCCATCTTAATCAATCTATCTCCCTTCCAGTATTTTTCACTGATCACTCCTCTTCTGGTGAGAGGAGGTTGCACAGCCTGGATGTTAAGAGAGCTCTTAGTTACTATATAGAGCGTACCAAAGGTCACGGGTTCGAATCCCTCCAACTTTTCCTTACCCATGGTAAATTGGGAAAGGCAAACCTGCCACTAAGAGATCAATTGCCAGGTGGATTGTTCTCTTGTATCCAATTTGTTATCAGAAACTGGGCAGAGCCCCAGTTTGAGGGCTCATTCTACCAGGGTACAGCTCGCCTCTAGCTGCTTCCAGAACATCCCTATATTAGAGATTTGCCAGGCTGCTACTTGGAAAACGGTACACACTTTTACCAAGCATTACTCCTGATGTCCAGGGCCAGGAGAGATGCTCGGTTTGGTACAGCTGTTCTTCAGAGCCTATTCCCTAAGTAGGTTCTGCCCTCCTCCATGGAGGTACTGCTGTGTGTTTGTTACTGTCATAATATAGCAAGACTTCATGTTGTTTGAAAAAAAAATTACTCACCTTAGTAATGTTGTTTCTTCTAATGGAGTCTTGCTATATTATGACCTCTCCCCAACCTGCCCCTCTCAGAACCTCTACTTGGGTGGGGTGTGGGCACCGTGTGGGCACCTTTTATGCCCTGTTAGCATTTTTGTCCCTTTTGGGGCTTTGTGTGTGTGTGTGTGTGTGTGTGTGTGTGTGTGTGTGTGTATTATACTTATGTTTTATTCTCATATGATTAGAATTGTGTTAGTATTTCTGGTCCCTGACTTGAGTCTTGGGTGTTGGGACCAGCAATGGTTGTTATTATTTAGGTAGCCATTTGGCTAGTGTAGGTTACAGCTTCCACACAGACCTTAGTGAGTTTGGCTCAGTAAAGATCTGACAGTTCAGGTTTGAAATAACACAGATAGAGCTGCTTCTTAGAGCTTGTGGCCAAAATTCTATTTTGGAATGGTTTTAACCATTTCACCTCCGGAGCAGTTCTAGAGCTGGATCAAACTGCTACTGTCATAATATAGCAAGACTCCATTAGAAGAAACAACATTACTAAGGTGAGTATTTTTTTCTTTCTTGCTAACAGTACCAAATCTCACTTCCTGCTGTAAAGTTCTAGCCCTATCATATTGAAATCGGTACATTTCTTGTTTCATCTGAGAAATTTGGGAGCTGAAATCCTGACCTGTAGTTTCGGTTAAAGAAATAAGTCTGTGTAAATGTTTCCTCTGTTGCAAATATAGAAAATAGGCATCTCTATTTCTCTTTCCAGCAAGGCCCTGAAAGTAATGTTTTATATCAAGTTTGGTGTCTAACCACCAATCCTGAAGAGTATCATAAAGACACTGAACAGAAAGCCTAGCCGCCCATAATTTCCGAAATTCACAAACCACAGCCTCATCATTTAACAAAGAAACATTCAGTTTCCAAGCTGGTTTTATATGTAAGGGTTCCGAATTCAAACGACAATCAGCAATTACTGCAGAATGATCAGAACAAGCCAAATCTTGAAGTGCAAACTGAAAAACCTCCACAGATTGAGAAACCCAGAGGTAGTCAATCCTCGTCTGTTGAGAACCTTTATGAAAGTAAACCCCCCAACTTTATGAATAGAGCGATATGCATCTTTTAAGTTAGCAAGTGCAGTAATTTCTCTCAAGGCATTGGAATTACAGAACAATTTAAGAGTTTTCAACCCTCTATCTTCCTGTTGAATACTACAATTGAAGTCACCACCCCATATAATCGTTCTAACAGTACATAAGAATGGTTAAATTTTTTTAAAAAGAGCAACACACAAAGCTTTCCCCTGAGGGGCATACAAATTAATCAAATGAAATCTGTGACTGTGATAAGACACATCCAGGAGAAGAACTCTCCCAGGCTGCAAATCAATCAATCTAGAAACTTTCAAGGCAGCATTAGAAAACAAAATTCCCAATCCATCACAGCGATCCTGACCCTGTGACCAAAAAGAAGCACCCTGACACCACTTTGCTGAACATTTTGCAATATCCTAAAAGGTTTTAATCCTAGTGTCCTGTAAAAAAATAACGTCAGAGTGAAAATGTTGTAATTCATGAAAAATCACATCCCTCTGTAATTCAGATTTAATGCTATTAACATTTAACAACAGGAAATGGAGGGCTGCCATGTAGAAAGATAGAAAAATGAGAAAAAAACAAATCAACGCTGTGATCTAGTTGCCCATCTCTTCCTCCTGGAACAACTGTCATCAACATCAGAAGACGTCCCTCGGGAGGATGCAATGGAGGAGGCGTCAGACTCTGAACCATCATCCTCAGAAAAGGAGATGTATCATGAAGCAATGGGGCATACGTATTGGATGGAGAAATAGCTTCTTTTTTTGGACATTTTCTTCCTCTCTTTTCCCTTAGGCACAGGAGGGGGTCCCAGCTTCTCCCTTGAACGTTTTTTATGAGAGACAACTGTAAAAGCAGAATCGGTTGGAAGTACAGATGGTGGTGGTGGTGGGGGCATAGTAGCTTTTTCCTGCAGAATCAATCCCTCACTCAAATCCTGAGCAGGATCCAGCAACATCGGCTCAGAATCATGGGAGGTAGGAACCTCAGTGTCTGCAGTAACAATGCCGACTTCAGCCACCTGAGCATCCCAAGCCACTGGGGTAGAGAGCTCCTCAGGAGGGAGTTCCACAAGACTGGGTACTGAATCAACAGCCTGGGCGGTTCCCTGTAAAGGAGGCAACACTGGAGGCATTGTACTGACAGGAGGAAGAGAGTCAGCAGTACCAGTAGGTCTATGCTGCAAAATATCCTGCATTCATTCTCAGAAGCCACAGCACAACCCTGTTTCTGGGCCTGGGTGACCAAGGCCTCTTGGGACAGCCCCTCCCCTGAATTACGAGAGGCCCAAGGACGTTTTACATAAGAGTGCCCCCCATTCCTTACAAAGATTACAGCGAAAAAGTTTCTTACAAACAGTAGAAAAATGACCAGTCTCCAAACAGTGAGTGCACTTTGGGGTATTGCAAGCATTACTCAAATGAAGACGAGAACCACACTTGTGGCAGGATTTGGGCTGGACAGGATAAAACAAGGAGCCTCTATCCTTTCCCAAAAAAAGCAACCTGGCAAATCAGCAATACCATTATTGGTGATGAATAATTTACATTTAATTTTCCAGCTACCAGTCCAAAACTGTTCTGAATCAATGACAGGCATAGGTCGATCAAATACTTCGCACCACTGTTTTAGCCAGTAAAGAATATCTGAAATTGCCACCCCTTCATTCTTAAAAAGAACCGTAATAGTTCTGACAGCAGGTTTAGTAATGGGAATCACTAAAAAGGGAACCCACAAAGGAGAGTCCTTCAGCTGATTATATTTCAACCAAAATCTGTCCAATGCTTCCACGGTCTTAAAGATAACATCATAATTACTGTCATCAGTATGACTGAGAGCAAAAACTTCAGATGCATAAAATTTTAAAGAATCCTTAAGCAATTTCCTGCCAATATACATCCTGTCCGGTGGGTCCACTAAACCCCCTTTATACATCAGTCGTACAGTATTCCTCCTCGGAGCGGGTTCTTTAGTAGAGGTTTTAAATAAGTCAGCCATCCGGAGAATAGGTTTAAACATTTTGCGTCTAGTAGGGACCTGTAAAGACTGAGGCCCAAAACCCACAGGCAGTAAGCCATCCTGATGTACAGCAGGAGGTACTGGAGGCAAGGATGGTGACACACTAGCATCCTGCCCTACATGCCCAGAACTTAAAGTCTGTCCTTTACAGCCCAAAACTGAATCATCCGTCACAACAGCTGACGGTAAAGCAACGGCATGTGCATGCTCAGCAGTTTTCTCTGAAGTAACTATAGAGTGAGAGCCCAGAATTTGCAATGAAAAAGGCACAGAGTCAGTGTGCAACAGTTCCCCAGTATCAGAAAAAGCCATATTATTATACTCACAAACCTTCTGGTCCGATGGATCCAGGGACCAACCGCCCGAGGTTTGAATCCAACCAGCGACCCTTAATACAGCCTCCGGAGAGTGATTCCACTCCAGCTGAGCAGGAGCAACATCAATGGGAGAAACCTTTTTTTTTTTGCAACCCCCAGAGTCTTTCCAGTACATCCCAGTCATGCATTTAAGCCATCTGGCAAAATAAAGGCTTGATCAGTCGAGGTGGAAGGAACCGCTGAGATACTGGTGTCCTTCCGAGCGGTACATCCGGGCAATGTGGTCTCCTTGATTTCCCCGATAAGACAGGCACTATCAGCAGATACAGCACTCAAAACCGAAGGAACAGGGACTGAAGCAGAAGAAACAGCCAAAGTTTCCAAATCTGAACGTTGTGAAACCGAAATAGCAGCAGGCTGAACGCCAGGTACATCCAAAGGAAGACCATTTAAAACAGTTATAATCAGCACAAAACAAGCAGAGCCGATAGGAACAGACAAAATCGGTGAAAAATTCACCTCTGTAGATTGGGTCTCTAGGGTAATCGAGGACGGGGAGGAGACCCGCTCCCCTACCTCACCAACATCCACACTCTGCGACATCAGGGATGAAAGTGACTATCCACTCAAGGACAGCAACTCCCCCTACAGCAGAGTAGGGGAATTTCTCCGGTGCCCTTGCCAAATTTCCCCCCATTCACTAAAAATACCACCAACAGCTTAATCTTGTTCAAAGTCAGTTGGTATTCATCTGTATCCCCCTCCCCCGGGTCGTGCCTGAAAATAGGAAGAATTTGTCTAGTGCACTTACCCAGTCAACAAAACTAACTAAATAAACAAATTGGGGACATTGTAGAAAAACTGTAGGGGAAGGTACGTCTCTTTGCAGGTGATGCCAAAATCTATGATAAGGTGGACACTCAGGAATGGGTGAAGCAAAAGTGCAGGGATCTTTGAAACTTGAGGAGTAGTCAGAACTATGCAGTTGGGGTTCAATGCCAAAAAGTGCAATATTTCAGGTACCTAAGGCATAGGAACTCTGGTGCTGAGTGTAGAATGGGGGGGAAGGTACTGACAGCCGCTAGAAGGGGAAAGGACCTCAGGTTATCATATTAGAAGACCTCAAGGTGGCTGGGCAGTATGACAAGGCAGTGGGCAGGGCTAGTGGAATGCATAGGGAGTGGTATCTCTAGCAGGAGAAGGGAGATGGTGTTGCTGTTGTATCACTCACTGGTGCACCCTCACCTGGAGTGCTAGTTTTAGCTTTGGAGACTGCACTGCAGAAAGGACATAGACAGCATGAGAGTATTCCAGAAGGGGGCCACTAAAACAGTACATGGTTTGCACAAGAAGACCTATAAAGAGAGACTGAGGGATCTAAACATACAGGATAGTGTATGGCATCCCATACACAACAAGGCTATTCTTCCCGAGTGTTTTCTATGATGGCTGATGACCTCCAGAGTGAAGCTCAAGAGGTCCCTCTGCCACCATAAAAAACACGAGGGGGAAGAGTTGTCGAGTTGTGTATGGGACATCATTCACTGTTCTTTGTAGTGTATGGTCCCCCGAAATGAAGAACGGCTTACTTTTTCGAGACTGCACAGTCAGCAACTCTGGTCCAAGAGCAGCTCTTCAGGGATGTGCATGTGGTGACGTCTCTCCCATGCAGCGGTTCAACTGTCTTCTCTCCAATGAACCGCACAGATTGGGAGAGTCATACTGTGATGTAGCTACTGCATCAGAACAAAAAGTCATTCTGCTGCAGTAGCTACGTTACTACTGAAGCAGAATGACTTTTTTCAGGAAGTATAAGGAAACACAGAAGGAGCAGGACAGAGAGCTGTACCAGTTAAGGCAGAAGGAAGCAGGGAGGGAAGTCAGAATAGCAACAGCCCAAACTGAGGAAAAGATAGCCAACTCGGTTAAGAAGGGGGATAAAACCTTTTATAGGTACATCAGGGAGTGTAGAAAGACAAAGGGAGGGATAGTGAGGCTGAATAGAATGGACGGTGGATGGGCAGAGAGGGACAATGAAAAAGCAGGGATACCGAATTATTATTTCTGCTCAGTATTCACAAAAGGGGAGGAGGGGAAGGTGCCTAATCCAAGTAACAGAAGTACTCTGGATGGGGGGTCGATCCCAGTCCTTTCTCAGAAGAAAGGGTTCTGAAAGTACTCCTAAAACTGAACGTGGACAAAGCAATGAGGCCTGATGGAATTCACCCTAGAATTCTAAAAGAATTAAGGGGAGAACTAGTGAAACCACTGACTACCCTTTTTAACAAATAATGGGAGGATGGTGTGGTACCTGAGGACTGGAGGAAGGAGGATGTGATTCCCCTTCACAAAAGTGGGACCAAGACAGAGGCAGGAAACTATAGACCTGTCAGTTTGACCTCTGTGGTAGGGAAAGTGATGGAATCACTTCTGAAGGAAAGAATTGTTGAGTACCTAGAGGCCAGTGGGGCACAAGACCCAAGGCAGCATGGGTTCACAGTGGTAAAGTCATGTCAGATGAATCTAATTGATTTATTTGACTGGGTGACCAAAGTAGTAGACCGGGAGGGCTGTGGATATGGCCTACCTAGACTTTAGCAAGGCATTTGACACAGTCCCACACAAAAGATTATAATCAAATTAACCAGCCTGGGAGTGGGTCCTAGGGTGGTAGCCTGGGTAAAACATTAGCTGGACAACAGGACACAGAAGGTAATTGTAAATGGAGTCTACTCTGAAGAAAGAGGGGTTATTAGTGGGGTACCGCAAGGTTCAGTACTGGGTCCAGTCCTTTTTAATGTCTTTATAAGTGACATTGCAGAGGGACTGGAAGGAAAAGTATGCCTCTTTGCAGATGACACAAAGATCTGCAACAGGGTTGTTACACAAGGAGGTGTGGAAAGGATGAGAAGGGACTTGGCAAGGTTGGAGGAATGGTCAGAAGTATGGCAGCTTGGATTCAATGCAAAGAAGTGCAAAATAATGCACCTGGGAAACAAAAACCCAGGGGAAGATTACACAATGGGGGAGGTAGTAACAACAACAAAAATGGAAAGGGACCTGGGGTAATCATATCAGATGACCTTAAGGTTAGCAAGCAATGTGAGAAGGCAGTAGGGAGGGCTGGGGGATACTGGGATGTATAGGGAAAGGCATCACCAGCAGAAAATGGGAAGTTGTTATCTCTCTGTACAGACAGTTGGAGAGACCCCATCTGGAGTACTGCGTCCAATTCTGGAGACCCCATCTCCTCAAGGACATAGACAGGATAGAGGCAGTCCAGAGGAGGGCAACTTAAATGGTGCAGGGTCTGCAAGAGAAGCCATATGAGGAGAGACTAAAGGAGCTTAATATGTATACCCTTGAGGAAAGAAGGGAGAGGGGGGACATGATAGAAACTTTTAAGTACCTCAGTGGAATCAACAAAGTCCAAGAGGGTAGCATCTTTCAGAAAATGAGATGTTCAAGAACAAGGGGACACAATTTGAAGATGGGGGGGAGGCGGTCCAGGGGCAATGTGAGGAAGTATTTTTTCACAGAGAGGGTGGTAGATGCATGGAACAGCCTTCATGAGGAGGTTGTGGGGTCTAAAATTGTGGGAGAATTCAAGAATACATGGGACAGACATAAGGCAATTCTTGTGGGGGGTAGGAAGAAATAGGCTGTTGGTTAACTAGGATCTGCAGCTTATCCTGTAGGTAGGGAAATGGGCAGACTAGGTGGGCCAAGCGGTCCTTATTTGCCATCAAAGTCTATGTTTCTATGTTTCTATGTTCTATGAATGACTTTTTTATGGTGTATGGAATTCCATACACAACAACGCAGGACCATACACTATACATACATCCTGGAAGAGAGGAGAGAGAGAGAGAGAGAGAGGTGACATGGAGAAGACCTGCAGGTAGGTACCTCATTGGGGGTGACAGAGTGCAAGCGGGGAGTCTCTTCCAAATGAGAATGAGCACCAGGACCGGGGGCGTATGATGAAGCTGGAAGAGAGGAAGATCAAGAGAGATGTGAGGAAATACTTCTTCACTGAAAGGGTGGTATACACCTAGAACAGACTGTCAGTGGAAGTGATGGAGGCTACAATGGTGGGGGTTATGTGGAGGCATAATAGGCAGGGAACACTTGGGCAGACTGGGGGGGGACAAGTGGTAATTTTATGCTGTTAAATTCTCTGTTTCTGTGTCTTTATTATGTTTCAGTGCTATACACGTTCATATTACAGATTTGGACAAATTCAACCACATGAGTGGATTTGTCACTTAGCACACACAGGGTCACTCACTGTCTCTCAGTCACAGCAGTGTAAACTGGGATCAAAAGGGCAGTTTAAGGATGGCACACTTTGTGCCACTGTTACAGATGGAAAACACACTACAGTCAACATACATAATACCCTTGAGAAACTGTGGGAGGAATAGATTCTTGCAAATAGAAACAGAAACGTAGAAATTAGCCAACAGAAGAAGGCGTTGTGGTCTATCAAGTCTGCCCGATGTAGAGGTGCCTGTCCTTTACAGGTCCAAGGCTCTCCCCCACCCATGCCAGCCCTCCTTATGTTTCCCTTGTACCTTTACTGCCCCTTCCTGAAGTTCTCACTCAATGGTTTTAGCATTAATCTCCTCCCCTGGCAGTCTGTCCCCCCCCCCCACACCACAAACGGTTGGACTTTCAGTGACGACGATGACTGGGTTGAATAAGTATGACCAGTACTTCCAATCTGCACACACATTAAATTTAGTCATAAAATGGCAAGACATTTAGAAATTTCATTGGCAAAGAGATGTCACCTGACCATGCATTAAATCTCTATAAATGCATGATCAGGTAACAAATCTCATATTCCTCCCCCAAAAACCTACTCATAGTCATTTTATAATCATCTTATAAGAGTAATAAGCCCCTCCAGGGTGTGCATCATAGGATTTTAATGCACTTCCCAGGGGTGTAAGGACACTTGGCCTTCGGCGTCATACCTGTTTGCACCCCTGGGGCATGCATTAAAATCCTATATGCATACCTTGTTGTGGCTTATTACTTACTTGTCCAGCACAGCAGCCTCCTCCTCTTTCCTGGTTGGAAGAGTAGGCGAAAACGCACCATGTTCCTCCTTGTGACAAAAGCCTGCTGCTGGTTTCTTCATTATTGTGTGCTTCCCCATCACATTCACTGAAAGCTATGGTAATGAGTTGTGCTGGTGGCAAAGGGGCCGGCCACAGCATCTACAATGTCTTCTTCACTTGTCACCTTCTGGGCAAAAGTAGAGCTGTACAGCTTCCAGTGGTGGTATTGTAGGTCAAAAACAAGTTTTCCTTTCAATTTGGCTGTCCCCAGGTCTACAAAAAGTATTGCCAGCTGTTTTTCACCACCCGTTGTTAAATATCACCTTCTTTGTGACTCCGGTGAACTAGCATGTCTCAGACTCTGCTCCTTGATCTTATAGAAAAATTGGTGCTTGAAAACAGCCAAGGATAAAAATAAACTGGGCCAGGCATCATTTAAAGGACCACACCATATAATTCTTTCAAGTGGGCTTAACCCCATTTACAGGACTGCACCTTATAAGTATTTCAAATCTAAAAAAGAAATGCTAACCCATTCTGAAAAATGGGTGGAAAACTGAACTTTACAAGGCAGGAGAAAAAGGGTGATCTAAAATGGACTAAAACGGTACAGGTTGAAATGCCAAGATACAGATATGATACACTCTTTCTGGGATTGCCGGTTATGCAGACAATGGTGGACACAGTCCTATGCGTTCTTAAATCAAACTGGCAACAGACCATCTAACTGGCAGTATCCTAAATTCACAATACTGGAAATGTATAATAATCTTTCTTTAAATTCCAAGCAACGTATAGTAATTAAAGCCAATTTGATGTCAGTTAAAAGGTTAATACTTAAAAATTGGAAAGAGACTTCAGTCTGCATGCCTTTTCCAATATGAGAGTAGAAGCAGTCCTTTTTAAGCTTTCTTTACAATATAGAGAATAGTGGATGGGCAGCTAAGCACAAGCAGAGTGTTGAGCCACCGAGAGTTCTGATTCCCTAGACCTCAGGGCCCGAGCTCGAGAGGTCCTGGAATCAAAATCCCGAGGTGGCACAACACACTGGTTGTTCATAGAGTTGCCCATCCTCTATTTTTTATAGTGAATGGTGCCTCCCTTTAATAAAATAAATCACTTTTTATTCCTAAAATATAAATTAAAATTGGTTGTTTCCACCTCAGGTATGTTGGTAGTTAGGATGGTTGCTAGGGAGTAGATGTCCATCATTTTGTATCGTAATCTGCTATTGGTTGCTAATCGGGTATGGGAGGGATTTTCCAAAAAAGAAAACATGGCGGTTGCATTCCTTAGTGAGAACCGGTGACTGCAAGGAGACTCAGTTTGTGATTATTATTTAGATATCTGGTTGATCCTGTATTTTATTTTAACCATACATATCTGGTTGATCCTGCATTGATCTGTACAGATTCGGGTGACCGTGCTGCCGCTGCTACCGCAACTGTTATCTGACTGAGCCTGCTGTTTCCGTGGCTCCTGTTATCTGGTTGAACCTGCCATTTCTGTGGCTCGTGTGCTTTCAAAACGAGCTGAAATATTGTTGTACCACAGTATGGTATTACTGCCTTCCATGACCTTTGAACTGTGGTACAACAACAACATTTCAAGCCCTCACCATACACTATAATAATATTTTCTTAAGTTGGGATCAGTTATGGGAATTATACAACAAAGAGATATAGGACTGGGTCCACACTGACTTCATAATATGATATATTTATTCTTCTATTTATGATTCTTAATTTAAAACAGGTCAGGATATTATGTATTTTTCTAAAATTATGTTTTTTTTTGTATCCCGTACATGACTGCAAACATCTTTACATAATGTATAATTTATGTTTTTCTACCCCTTACTAGAATGATATAGACTGAAATGTTAATGGTATATCTGAATTCAATAAAATATGCTTAAAAAAAAAGGTATAGGTTGAACATTTTCACGGTCATATGCACTGCTGCTTTAGTAATCGTTGATCCTGGTGCTTCTAGAATCCATAAAACAGATAATAAGTATGCAACCCATACCTCGGCCAAGAGCGGCATCTTGAAACCAGGATCCCCTAAACTTGTACCCAGACAAGGCAACAAATCACAAGTTGGCATAAAATAGGCATCACTCCTGGCAATGGGACAAATACCTGGCTCGGCACCTAGAGGTCGGGGGGGGGGGTGAGGGCACAAAACAAACATTTATATTTACTCCGAGTTCTGGGAGAGAGGTGCTAGGGCTATGCTAGGTCTGTCTTCTGAGGGGCTCGTAAACAAGTTCACACTGGGAAGCACTGCTGGAAATGGGATTGTATAGTATGGCTTTATTCTGACACAAGATGGAACAAACAGAGAATGGGGTGGTCTCCCAGGTTGAAACTGACTTTCTCAGGGTGACAACACACTTTTTTCTTCCAGTAACACTTGTCTTGGGTTTTTGTACATTCTTTTCTACACAGCAACTATTGAACTGTCCATCCCTCAGTATCAGGGACCTCTGGACCTTTATCTCCCAAAGTGTATACATTCTTTCCTCCTGACGCAGTGGACTTAGTCAACAGACCTAGGGTAATCTGGTGCCCTTCCATGAACCAGTTAGCCCTGACTGAAGTTTCAGATGGGGGGTTTTCCCACCCTTGTCCCAACCAGTCTCTGCCATTCCTTCGGGGTTACATCAACTGAACCTTCAATTCCTTTGAATTTTTTTATTTTTTTTTTTATTTCGTTGTTTAACCAGGAGTAGCACACTAAGCTGAAAGCTTTTTTACAGGAGCGACCTGGGAGCACAAGGAAGTTAAGTGACTTGCCCAGGGGCACACAGTATGCAAGTGGAACCTGTGGGATTCAAACCCAGGTCTGGTTGTTGGATGTTATCAGATTTGCAGCTCAGAGCCTTAAACCACTGCGCTATACTGCACTATACTGCCTCTTAGGACTCCTAACGTTAAACTTCACATTCAGCACATTTTTGTGGTGATATAGGGGACCTGACAGGTGTATTCTAGCTATATCTATACACCTCAGACAACTCCATATGAAACAGTTCCATGTAGCTGTACTCACAGTTTTGTTTGTCCCTTTGTTACAGACATGGATGCTGGAAGAAGCACCTCTTCACTTTCAGGTAGCTTTTCATAGCTTCAAACAGAGACACTCTTTGTCTCTCTCTGGGCAGCTGACACTTTTCTGGTCCCTCAGGAGATTGCCCCTTGGATTCACAGAAACTCAAGTCCCACTCACTTCCCTATAGAATGACTCACTGGGGTCCTGCTACATAGATACATAGATACATAGACAGTGTCGGCAGATAAGGGCCTATGGCCCACCCAGTCTGCCCATTTGAGCTTGTAAGTTCAGTTTGTTTTCCTAGAAGTCTGTTTCTCCTTACCCCTGCCCTCTAGAATTCCTTTATGTCTATCCCATGCATTCTTAAATCCCGTGATTGTTTCAGCCCCCACCACTTCCTCTGGCAGGGTGTTCCACTTGTCCACCACCCGTTCTGTGAAGAAATTCTTTCTCATGTTTCCTCTGAATCGTCCTCCCTCCAACTTCATCCCATGCCCTCTAGTCCTGAAACATCTTTTCGCTTAAAAATAGTGTTTTCCTGCACCCTGTTCCTCCCTGTAAGATACTTGTATGTCTCTATCATATCCCCTCTCTCCCTTCTCTCCTCCAGGGAGTACATGTTCAGTTCCTTCAACCTGTCTTCATAGGACTTGTGATGCAACCCATGCACCATCTTTGTTGCCCTCCTCTGAACCTTCTCTACCCTGTCTATGTCCTTATGTAGGTATGGTCTCCAGAACTGTACACTGTACTCCAGGTGGGGCCTCACTAGTGCTGGCAATGGTCTCCACCACTTCACTTGGCACTGCTGGTATTTCACTCAGTAAGGTGAGAAAATGACCAGAGGTCCTTCACCCAGCCCAAAAAGGCTGGCAGGCACCACTAAACACTCTGAGAGCTCCCACACTCAAACTGACTCAAACTAAAAACTTCCTTCTCAACATTCTAAACTGTTCCTCCTCTGCAGCTGACAAAGTGTTATGTTGCTGCGAGAGTTCTAAATGACATACTGTACTCTGTTCTCTTCTCAGGCTAGCTGAGTAAACAATGATGTCATGTTGTAAGGAGCTTTTTACAACTCCCTACAGACTGCCCAGGAACCTTCCTAGTCTAACACTGGTGGGATTCTAGTAACCCCAGGGGACTGGGTGGTTACATGTAAAACAAAATCATAAGGTGTGATGCCTTTTGCGTTATTGCAGACAAGTAGCCATCAGAGGTTTCTGCGCAAGGTGGAGAATTCCACACCGGGACTTGCTGGGGCCAGGCATACCACTGAGGGGAGGAACGTATATCCTGGAGAAGGAGGGGGTTCACAGACTGCTCCAGGGTCATGCACCTCCCCCAATTTGATGACCAAGGTGTGGCACTGACATCATCAGTGAAGCAGTTGCTTTTCCAACCTGGAGGTAGGGCACAGCGGGGGGAGGGGGGGGCGGCGGCAGAGAACAAAATGAAACACGGAAACTTTATAAATAATAAAAAAAGGAAGGAAGTGATGACTTGATCATTATCTCTTCCTCTGCAATGATTTGTGTAGGTAAATGTAATCATAGTTAGCACAGAGGAAGTCATATAGGCTTTTTTAAAATTTTTTCTTCCTGTCCCCTTCCTCACTAGCAGGTTGCTCAGTCCTGGTGCTGGTCTAGATTCACATCCAGGGTCTCTGCAACTCAGCCACCATCCTACCAATCCCGTCCTCCCAGTGGAACCACGTCCACCTGCACTCCTTGCTTGACCCCTAAAAGTGATATCCAGTTGGTGGTGTGTGGACGGGAAGGGGAGGAGATGGCTGTGGTGTGCACCCTGTTGAACATGGGTGGCCATGAGTAGCATATGTCATAGTCCTACATCCAGTGGGCAGGGATTTTCCCCAATCTGTCCTGCCCCCTCCACTCCAGTTTCCCAAATCCCCTTGCCTTGTAAGATGCCCTTTTTCCTTCTTTTGTATTTTGTTTCATGCTCTCATGTCCCCTTGTCTCTGCAGCACCCCCCCATCCCCTTCACCAACTGTCTCGTGGACTTACTGATTAACCACCATTTGCTGAGAACCACTCATGGTGGTGGGTGCCTGCCATGTCAGTTATGTGGTGACTGCAGGGGGTGCTGGACGGCACTGGAGGAAGTCATGTAGTGAGAAGCAAGATCCCCAACTCCAAGGGAGGAGAGCTGTCCTTGAGAGCTTGATCCTCCCTCTCCTGGCCAGCTGCTGCCGATCTGTGCTTGTTCTTGAACACAAGTTGCCAGCATTGCAAGTGGCAGCCCTACCACTGGGCCAACTGTCTGGCCTTTTGCCCCTCATTTGACTCTGATTTAACCTTTTTTAAAGGGGAACATTTATGAAGAATGCATATGACAGTGTGAAAGTCCATGTAAAGATCTTTACAATGAGGTATCAGGCTTACCTGTAGCTGGCAACTGTCAAGAGATATTGATGATCATGTCTGCTCCATATTGATACTACTTTGCCACCATTTTTAGGACCTTGTGATGTCACTGGCGATCAAGCTGTGCTTGACTACAGTGTGGTTAGCCATACCTTGATTGTCAGGGACATCAGAAGGTTCTAAAAATGGTGGCAATGTGTTATAAATAGGGGTCAGACACAGTCCTCGATATCTCTGGACTGCTGCTAGCTACAGCAATGCCCAACACCTCATGTAAAAGAGCTTTTCATGGGCTTTCAAACTGTGATGGGCAAGGTTTATGAATGTTCCCCTTCATAAGATGAAATAATTAGTGGTGAGTATCATTAAATATGGCTACCACCAGGTGTGATCAATATTCTCAGCAGTATTTAACAGCCCCATAGTTTAACTTCATTATTCATGTGAACGGACATGCAGCAGGCACTGCTCCTCACTTTATTTATTTGAAATTACTCCAGCTAGGAAAATCCCATGAGATGCCACATCTCATTTTCATGGGGGGGTCCCATAAGAGGATAGCAGCAGTCAACAGGTTAACGTAGTCCAGCAGGAATATCTACATAGATACATAGATGCTGATGACAGAAAAAGGCACTTGGCCCATCTAGTCTGCCTACCCTACTTAACTGTCTTGCCTTGCCCTAGTGGCAGTCCTCCTCTTTTGTTACTGCCCCCCCCCTTGCTAAACCCATATTGCTGTCCCATCCCTGCTTGAAGCTGCTGATTGATTTGGCCTGTACCACTTCATCTGGTAGCTTATTCCACTTGTCCACCACCCTCCGCATGAAGAAGTGCTTCCAGACGTCCTTTTTGAATCTCTGCCTTGCCAGCTTCAGTGAATTCCCTGTCATCCCTATGTTTGAACTCAAGGAGAACAGTTCCTTGATGTCTACTCTATTTATTTCATGCAGGTACTTGTATGTCTCAATCATGTCAGACCTTGCTCCCCCTTCTCAAGGGTGTACATGTTTAAGACCTGCAGCTTCTCCTCCTACGTTACAGACAGGCTAAAATATACAAGGCAAAAAACAAATAGTAAAGGTAAGCATACAACTTTATGGGACACAGGTGGTGACATCAGGGCTAACACCAGGCCACAAAATGTAACATGGTGAACTAGCATGCAGCAGACACTGCTCTCTGACTTTATGGGACACTGGGGGGACATCAGGGCTAACACCAGGTCACAAAACATAACATGGTGAACTAGCATGCAGCAGACACTGCTCCCTGACTTTATGGGACACTGGGGGACATCAGAGCTAACACCAGGCGACAAAATGTAACATGTTGAACTAACATGCAGGAGACACTGCCCCCTGACTTTATGGGACATGGGGGGGGTGCATCAGGGCTAACACCATGCAAAAAAAAGCTATGTTCTTACATGGTGAATATTAAATTAACCGAGGCCTCATATAAAGAGATTTAGAAACAAAAAATGAGCAGCACGTAACCTCATGTAAATTTGCAAAGGAATACCGAGTGAATACAGATAATGTTTTAACATGAACTTCTGCTGTAAAGACCTCCTGGGCCCGATTCTCAAAACATCGGGAATGACGCAAGGTGCTTACATCAAAGGAAAATAACACAAGGGGCACGCTGCGCTGCCCCTTGTGTCATTTCTGATTCTACAATGCTGCCTGTGTCAACTCAGGGACTGCCTGCACAAGCCAGGCTTGTGCTGTCCTTCGAATGGATGCACCAGTGTGCCATGGCGGGAGGGGGCTTGCACCAGGGCAGCACTGAGTGATCTCCTTAAACAGGATTCTGCAAGCCCCTCTGATGGGAGCAGGTCCACTTGAGTTAGACCAGCCAGAGCTGGTCCAAGAGCCCCTGTGCCACTCCCCCCCTCCCACAGAGAAGCCTGGGGTGAGGCAACCAGTTGTCGGCAGCTGCCACAGGAACCATGAGACTGCTGGCCAAGTCTAACAGTTGGCACAGCACCAGGTGGAAAACGATTTCACTTCTCTTGCCACAGGTACATATTTCGCCACTGCATCCAACCACAGACCCCCTGCCACCTCAGGACCAGCACCCAGTCCAGCCAGCCATAAGTACACCAGTCATGCTCCCACTCTGCAAATCCCCTCTGCAGCTTGCACACCATGGCCACCTCTCCCAGTGGCACCTCAACCTCCCTCCCTGCCCTCCCTGTACCACACAGCTGCCGCAGACCACCACAACACAAAGTTGGCAGGTCGCTGGCACTGATTAAGGTGTCACAGGGCTGTCCTGCAGCGTGCAGCATTCCCCGCACATGTGCCTTGCCTTTGGAGCACAGTAGTACTTGCTGGAAGCTGTGGAACTTTGGCATTGGGGCCTCTCCAGATAGAAAATCAGATGCAGGGTCCCTGGCGCATCAGGGATCAGCCCAAGCTGCTGTTTGCCATACCTGGCATTGATCTACAGAGGGAGGCTTTCAGAATCGGGCCCCCTTACTTTGAGAAAACATATTTTTAGAGCTATTCCAGTTTATATTCCAGATTTTTATTTATTAAGCTTCACATGGTCATAATAACCAAGCACATCAACATGGAAAAAAGATCGCTGTCCCTTAGGTCCGCTGAGGCTGCTTATCTACACCAAACAGAATAACCCTTTGCTTATGACATCATAGTTGTTTCATAAGCAGATTGTGATGTCAGGTGTAGACTTGCAGTGCGAGCAGATGACATCAAGGGGAGAGTCATTCTGTTTACATGTTAATCTGCAAAGTAATAACAAAACATGGAAAACCAATAGGGAAAATATATGAAATATTAGTGGAAATGTATTTTAAAATGTTTTTTTTTTTTCAAAGTTGGCTGCTAAGCCTACGATTGGTTTTAGACACAAAAACACATTAATTTATTTAGTTTTCATTAACAGGAGGGCTAGGAAATTCTGCCCATTTTCAGCCTCAGAATGCAGCTGTAAACTGACATATTGAATCAGGTTAAGTTGGTGGAGATGGTATTTCAGCGAATGGAGAAATTTAGCTAGGACACTGAGGGAAATTCCCCTACTCATTTTGAGAAGTGCCATGGGATTTTTAGTATCCGCTTGAAAAACCACCAGAACAAGCATAGAAGACCTAGGTTTGTGTCTCATTTGAAAGACGGCTCCTCAGGAGGGCAGCACCTCCCTCATGCTAGGATTTTACCCCAAGTTGGTGGTGTGGGGCAAGAACTAACAACCTGATTTTCTGGCCTCAGAGGTGAGTGAGTAACCTGCTGAGCCACCGACACTTGTAAAGACATCAGTGGTTTACTCTTCAGCGCATTCCAAAATGACACCAAGCATTTCAACCATTAGATCAGATATGAGAACTGCTGACTTAACATTGTAATCTTACTCAAAGAATAGACCCTTTTATGATAAGTACCCTATCTAATTTTTGTCAAGCATCAAAAGAACATTAACAACACTCTTAAGGAATTCACAGATAACATCAGCTTCAGTGGTGTAATGAATGTCACTTTTTATGATTAGGAGGTTTGTGTCATCGTGTTGTTTAGCCATTTGTAAATAAACCTCTGCCTTTTTGAATTCATGTCCAACATATAATCTCTTTTACTTTTTGCAGTTCAGTGCCATACATCTCAAGCTGGGAAAGCAAAGGAAAATGAGGAGAGAAAAGGGAGAGTGATGGCTTTTGATGCAGCTGTATGTAATTTCTGTTTCTGCAGATTGTTTCATTTGGTGCTTTGTCCAGTGATAAAATGCCTCTGTTGAGAAGTAATACATTGTTAAATTAAGTAGTAGAAGGCCAGACCAGTGGCGCAGAGGGTTGAAAGCACTGGACACCATACCTTCCGCCACTTCAGTGACCTGGGTTTGGGAATGGCCCTGGGTCACTTGGGGGTCGGCTGGCTGAGGGAGGATCAAGCATCCTAGGGATTGCTCTCCTGTCTCAGGGAGGAGGGAATTCTGCATCCTGCCACTTGGGAAAGGCTGGGTGGCAGCGCCAGCAGGAGCAGCTGTGCTTGGGGAGGAGATGTTGGCAGGCACATGACATCATAGAATGCCAATGTCCCAGGGGAAGCACAATCAGGAGAAAAACGCCCCAGCCACTTGATTTTCCTTGCAGGCTCTGCATGACCCTATGTGGCAAGCCACCCACAGCAGCGGATAACCGATAAGGCCACTGGATGGGTTAGAGAGGGAGGCTGGGGACAGCCACCAACCAACGGCCAGAAACACTCAGAGAGCAAATATTGCTGATGAAAAATACAGGTAAGTGGTAGAATCCTCTGCTGAAGCCAGCGGGGAAGGGGGGGTCTGCCCTTCCAGCTGCAGTAACAATCCTGACCATTGGGGTAGGGGTGGGGCAAACCAGGAAAATATATGAGTTCAGAAGGAGAGCGCCAGCTGTAATGATGTGTGATACCGCTGCAGACTTTTCACGCAGTATTTCCTTTATTTTGCAAATCCTGTGAGGATCTTACTGGGATGGTTTTATCCCTCCCTTATGGGCCATGCTGCAACATTTTTCTCATGGTGAGCTCACAACAACGTTACAGCAAATATCA
The DNA here is from genome assembly GCA_016271365.2 of Neoceratodus forsteri. Taxonomy (NCBI): domain Eukaryota; kingdom Metazoa; phylum Chordata; order Ceratodontiformes; family Ceratodontidae; genus Neoceratodus; species Neoceratodus forsteri. The sequence goes on along the minus strand of CM028131.1, from coordinate 1,543,229,649 downwards.
CTCACACATGGCAGGGACATTGTGTGAAAAGAATTTCTGAAGGGAGAGGGATACAATTAAAAATGAATTCTGGGAGTGCATAAATTGACACACAAGACACCTTCCTCTTCACAAAATGCAATACTTATTTGGGAGTTTGGGGGAGCACATGCCCTTGTGACTCAATACGCATGGCAGCCATGCACATTGGAGTTTGGGGGCTCAAATTAAACCCAGGGTGACCATCCATACCACAAATTTACTGCAAGTTCACAGTAGCCTTGGTGTAAAACACTGCAGAAGAACTTATGGTTTAAATTTGCTGCAAGGTTGTACAGTAAAGAAAGACCCATTCTTTTTTAAATGTATTTTTATTAATTTGAAGGTATACTAATACATACAAAATAAAACTTGGTTCCTAGGAACTGCAAATTGATCATACAGGAAATGTCATATTACAGGCCTAGTGGCGCTGAGGGTTGAGGCGCTGGATGCCACACCTCGCACTATGCTGGCAACCCGGGTTTGGGAACAATCCTCAGTCATCGGGGGTTGACTGGGGGGGGAAGATGGGAGCTGGATTGAGCAGCCTAATGTAAGCTCTTCTCTCCTGGGGAGGGTTTTGGGCACTGTCTCACTAAGAAGCAGTGTGGGGAGGGGGCAGGCGCTGTTAGGTACTTGATGGAAGCCATGTGCTCAGCACGACTTACCACCTGAGCTATGGCCCTTTGCGTCAGCGTTCTTTGGGGGGTTGGGACTTAGGCATAGCTACCTCCATAGCTGCGGAAAAATTCCTAGCCCCACTGCTGTTCCACGTGATCCCCGTAAGGGGGGGAATGGACAGTAAGGATGGTTGGCCTGCCGGTACCTAGCTCTGCCGGCATTAGGGAGAAAAATTGTCCCCATAAAAAAAGTCATATTACAGTAGGATGCATCACCATCTCCTTTATTTGTACGTATAAGGGTAAATTCTTACAGTTGATATGGGGTACCTGTTTTGGTCTATCTATCCCTCTTCACTGAGCATATTTGGATATTGCAGTAGCTTACATTACATCTAGATGGCACAGCTATTAACAGATTGCCTGCTGGCACTGCCAGCCCTTTACGTACTTCCTTTGCCAGTACTCATAAATGTGCCTTTACTGCCTGCAGCAGTCGAACGTGTGCTGTAAAAGAGATAGTAGCAATGTAGTCCCAATAAAAATATTTACTTTTCCGAATTTTGCTAAAAAGTGAAACCCTGCCAGTCCGCCCCTGTTGTCCGCGCCCAATGCTAAAGTGCGGTCACATTTTTAAATGGTGCTGAAGCACCAGAATGCTTGTGCACAGACTATTCTACCCGAGTTCAGCTAAACACTTTCTAGTAGTGGCAAGAAAGCAGAACTCAGGGAAAATGTTTCTTTCTAGGGACATGGATATGTTGTACATCCACACTGTCTGGCAGGTTCCTTGCCGCTTTAAATCTTGCCGGAAAGTCTTCAAGCTGGCTCCTCTCACCCACTCAGGTGGTAAAACTCTTGGCTCCGCCCCATGACACCAGATCTTCCTTACCGCTTGGAAGCTCAGGTTCCCTCCTTAACGCTCTGCATGTAGACTGGATCCTAATCTTCCGGTTCGCCCGAAACTTATTTTAAAATTTTCAAGACTTCGGTCAAGTTTCTCCCTCGCTGCTGCGATGGACAAATCGACTCCCGGATTTCGGCGGTGCCCTTGTGAGTAGAAGATGTCCAGGATGGACCTGCACTCCATGTGTGTCTACTGCCTCGGCCTAGAACACGACCCGCAGGCCTGCGAGTCATGCCGTTCATTTTCGGCCAACGTCATGGAAGATCGCGCTGCTCAGGTTACAGCTTGGGTGCCCCGGTAGCGCTACCCGCCAGTTAAGTTGAAGGAGGCCCGTTGGGCGGTTACCATGGTGGCTGGCTTGGCTGAGCAACTCAAGCAGATGATCGCCCTCGAGGAGGAGGCGGCACAGGCTGCATCATCTGCTTCCTCGGTCGCGGCATTTATCCTGCTCTCTCTGGGTACCTCATATTCAGCTTCTTTCAAGAAGCTTTGCCAGTCCCTTTCCACGAAGGGAGAGGGGTCATTGGGACTTTCCTCTCGGTCCAAAAAGAAGGACTCAAAGGGTAAGTCCCATCGTCGGCATTCATGGGAGCGGGAGAGGTCCCTCCTCGACAGCCAACACTCCCACTTCGTCGAGGCGCTGGCTGCTGGCTTCACAGCATCCCCGTCAGGCCAGCCGGCCGAGACACCCATCAACGCGGTCGAGATTTTTCTTGACCCATCAGATGGGCTGTCGACTGGTGAAGCCGACAACCCTTCTTCACCAGTTCCTCCAGTGGAGACCGAGGATTTGCCTGTAAATGTTGAAAATACCATGGCACTAGGTGTTTTTGATAAAGGTAAAAAGTACTAGTTGCCTGGATTATAAAAATTAAGTTAGTTGTGCTATTTAAAATGCATGTAAATTGCTGTAAGTTGAACAAGTCTGAGATGTCATTGTGATTTACATATATCCCATGATGCTTTGCATTAGGGACGTATGTGTGATGTTGTGTTTCTTTGAATCTTGGCTTGTTGTCAAAGCCCTTTGGGGTAATCCATGTTTCAGTGCTTCTGCACTGAGGTTCTTTGTTTTTAGCTTTTTTTTTATTTGAGCCCCCACTACCCTAGCAAACAAGGCCTGCATGGGTGGAGGCTGAATCTCAACTGCTGAGTTAGATCAGAGTTCAGTGTCAGTAGGTGCTGGCTAAGTACAGAGGAAGGACATTCATAGTCTGTTGCTGCAAACTGTTGTACTGAAGAAGGGATATGCCATTGCTTAAGGTTACCTCTTATATTTTGAATAAACATCACACAGAGATTGTGTGTTGAATTTGAAGTTTGGTGTCTGGTCCATCTGTTATCCCACAACCCCTCCACAGGCTGTACCATTCCTGGACATTTCTGGTGCCCTTTCATATTTTGTTACATGCTTTTATTATGTTTTTACTAATTTGGTGTAATGTCACTTTAAATTAATTCTTTATAATGTGGTGGGTATTATGCTGTGTATGTGTCCCTGATGAGGCGCTGTTTTCTGCGCGAAACCGGTCAGACGTTTTCTTTGTTTGGAGCTGTTGAAGTCTTGCATGGTGTTACTGCATTGTGGAGCACCTATTTTGTTTTACACAATACAGAATTATTTATGGAAGTGGTTGGTGCCGTGTTTTTCTTGTTGCATAGCCCTTTCATATTTCCCAGCAGCCCCCCTGCTACAGCAAACTTATGGGGGCTGCCATTATTGTTCACATGCTGCCCCAATACATGCAGCACTTTATACTTTGTTATTAGCCCATTCTGTGGGCTGAACCCCCTCCTTGAGGGCCAATGTCAGATTTTTGTGGGCCTCGGGCAATAGACTGCCAGCAGGCTCCCCTCAGATCCATCCATTTTGTCCGGTGGGTGGCCCATGTGCAAAGTTCAATGCCAGGGCCCCTACCAGACAGTATTGCCAGTGGTTGTGGGGGGGGGATTGGAGCAACGGCTGCAAATGATTCTCCACTAGTCAAAGCCTGACAGTAAAGTACAGTACCAGTTGAATTAAAAATCTCGCAACTACCCCCACCAGCAGTACAATTGTGCACCACTTGTAATGGCTTCAAAAGATGCTCCACTGGAAAGCCTGACAGTGTAATGTACAATACCCCCAGAAACTAATTAAAATTCTCGCACCCCCCCAAGCAGTGCATCACTCAGCCACTGATGTAGTAGTACCCGGGAGACAGGAGCAGAGACTGATGCCCCCAAGCACCGTTGCACCCCACCTGGCTTCTCCTTACAGCAGCTAGCAAACTTCCATGTAACACGTTTGTTCCACACCAACCCTGAGCTGCTGAAGCTCGGACCGCAACCAACTGCCTAAACTTTCAACGTAAAATCCTGCAGCCTCCCTCTGGGGCTCTACCTACCTGGTGTGGTGCTGGTGCAGGTCATATGAGGAGCTTCATCCATCCACCATTGCGCTAGGTGTCATTTTAGAGTTCCCCCCAACCCATAATCGATTCACTCTCCTATCACTCACTCTACTTAGCCCCAGTACACTGCCACCACTCCACCCAATTCCCTTCACAACAACACAGCTAAAGCCACCTGGCTGGGCCGCTCAGGCCTGCCCCTCCACCACACCACTCTCCAGTCATGGGCCTGCACATCCAACCCGGCCCCACGGAATGCTCTCTAGTCTCAGAAATGGATTGGGCCCTGCCGGTTAAGCAGGGGCTTGCCTCATAGCCTTTCTTTTTTCAGGGGAATCCTGGGTTCCATAGTTTCCACTCAACTCAGCATGTACTGATTTACATTGTCACCAGCGGTTGGAAGCAGAGCAACATAACAGTTGTCTGTGAAATCCATCCTGTAGTGTTGTAGCCGGTAGCCCTACTGAAAGCAGCACTGGGCTCCTGCAAAGTTGATAACGTTTTTTTTTTTTGTTTGAGTCCCTGGTGGTCCTCCCTCTGGTGCTGGGGCCCCGGGCAGCTGACCGGGTCACCTGGGTGCTGAGCCTGGCCCTGACTACACTGATTAACTTCTTTGATTGGGTTACACAGGTAGTAGACACTGGCTGAGCAGTGGATTTGTTGCACCTCAAATCTAGCAAGGCGTTCAGTTCTGTTCCAACATATAAGGCTAATGAAAAGCTTGGTGACCTAGCAGTAGGACACAAACTTACCAGCTGGATAGGGAACTGACTTGGGGGAAGGACACCAAGGGTGGTCATCAATGAGGCTCACTTATAGCTCAGGAGAGACGTGAGTGGGGTATTGCATGGATCGATTCTAAGACCAGCGCTCTTCAGTGTCTTCATTTTCAATATCAGAGATTGAATTCACAACAAGGCGTGTCTCGTAGCTGATGGAACTAAGATCTGTGGCAGAGAAGAACACTGAGGAGAGAATCAGAGAAATGAAAAGAGACCCTTAAACACCAGAATAGTTGTCCAGATTATGACAGCTGAAGTGCAACGCAAAAATGGGCAAATTGATCCACATTACTAAAATGACCCCTAAAATGGACTACTGGAAAGGGATTGGGGGGGCGGTGTGTGGGTGAGGCTGGTGCACAGAACTGAATAGAGAGACCTGGGGGTCATCATTAGTGAAAGCCTTAAGTCCTGTACATGACAGCAAAGCATACAGGAAGGTAAACAGGATGCTGATGCATATTGGAGCCAAGAATCCCAAGACAGAGTACTACCTGGGTGGAGTCCGAGTATTTGCATCAGAGGAGGAGAAGGACCTGGGAGTGATGATCACTAGTGACCTGAAGCACTCCATGCAGTGCAAGAAAGCAGCAGCAAAGGCAAACAAGATGCTGGGATGCATATCTAGGGGGATCAGTAGTAGGAAGGAGAAGGTTATACTGCCCCTGTACAGGTCACTGATAAGGCCGCATCTAGAGTATGGAGTTCAGTACTGGTGCCTACACTTCAAAAAGGACATTAACCTGCTGGAGAAGGTCCAGAGGAGGGCTACAAAGATGATAGTGGGTCAGCAGGGTAAGGCACATGAGGAGAGGTTGAGGGCACTGAACATGTACTCCCTGGAAGACAGGAGAAAGAAAGGGGACATGATTGGGACCTTCAAGTACTTTAAAGGGATAAATAACGTTGATAAAGACAGTCTCTTTAAGCTGAGTGGCAACCATAACACTAGGGGGCACAGTCTTCAGCTGGAGGGTGGGAGGTTTAGGAGGGCGGTCAGGAAGCACTTCTTCACAGAAATGGTGGTGGAACCTTGGAACGCACTGCTAGAAGAGGTCATCTCATTGAAGACAGTGGGCAGCTTTAAGAGAGGCTGGGATAGGCATGGGGAAAAGTAAGGATCATGGGTAGGGAGGATGGGAGGAGTAGAGAGGGAGGGCAGGGACATTAGCTCAAGCTGTGGACCCTGCAATGCAAGCAGACTTGATAGACCAACCAAATGGCCTTCTTCTGCTGGCTTCTTCGTATGTTTGTATGTTTATATACAGAAAGGGGATTTGATAATACTGTAAGAGGAAGGAGGTGATACTTCCCCGGTACAGGTTCCTGGTAAGGCCATAGTAGAAGTACTGTGTGCAGGTTCTGGAGTCTGCACTTCTGGAAAGATAGGGACCATGTAGAAACAAAACAATGGAGGGCCACAGAGCTGATCCAGGGGCAGGAGGAGAGGTTGGTTGAGGAAAGGTTGGCAGACCTTAACATGTGTCCACTGGAGGCCATGAGGGAAAGGGGGAAATGACTGAGACATGCAGCTTCCTGCAAAAAGTCAACAGATTGTATTGTAATGACTTTCTCATGAGGAATGAGGTCACAGTGTCCAGAGGACGTAGGTGGAGACTGTTGAAGGGGAGATTCAGGTGGGACATGAGAAAGTTATTCATTTTTTATCTTTACCTGCACTGAACCTCAGCCACTGGGGGTACCTCGTTCCTCCCCTGGTTCTTTCATCTGGGTCTCGTCGGAAGGAAGTTATTCTTCATGGAGTGGGTGGTGGACAATTTAAATGGAACAGATTGCCCAGAGAGGTGGTTGAAGCCAAGACTGTGATGAAGTTTAACTTGGGATTGACAGATATAAGGGAGTACTGAGACCCACATGCAGAGGAGGTGAAAAAATACCTGAGGAAAGGGGGCGATGATCAGTCACTACGGCTAGAAGATCATTAAATCCAGTCCAGCATCAGGCAGAGAATGGGGCCGTCTGTTTCTGCTGACACAATTCATGTTTTTTTATATTTCTGTTTCTTTGTAAATTACATTAGTTGGCTGTTACAGATTCATGATGTCATAATTAATCCATTCATATGGTGTTACAGGTTATAACTGATTAATTTATAGGCATATAAGTGCTAGTAATTCTGCACTTTTCCGGGGGTACATAGGGGATATTCACAGGGCATCCAGAAATCAGCTTTTTATTAATTACAGAATGTTGCCAACAATGTTGCCTAGTAATGATAGGCTGAGAGATGTGGAGCCACAAGCCCTAGGGCAGCATTGGTGGAATCATGGCATACTGAATAACAAGTTTATTTCTGAATGTGCAGCAATAAGGCATGATCACAGGTTAAATTATTAGCCTCCTAGTGGCCTACTATGGCACAAGATGTAGCTGAGATGCCATATTGCCAATAGGGGATCATTGACTGTTAATCTAACCACTAGGAGTGCCTTATTGCTATTATAAAATTATTCCAGAAGAAAAGTATTAGAAGTGTACCTTTCATTTTCCTCATTGAGATGAAAATGTTTAATATATAGGATAGTGTATGGGAAACCATACACAGTAAGACTATTCTTCCCCTGAGTGGATGCCATGATGACTGATGACCTTGAAAGCGAAGCCCGAGAGGTTCCTCGGTCGCCATGTTGTGTATGGTTTTCCATACACTGTTCTATATAGTGTACGGTGGACCATGATCATGTTAGCCTTCATGAAAAAAACAATACAGAACAGAATTAATTACTTTTATTTTGGTTTGCTGACTGCACTTGAACACAATCACCCGCCAGCTAGCATATGCGCACGACTCTCCACCAGCCACTGACCAACGAAGAGCGCTGATGGGGTCGTTCGTATTATGAAGTTCTCAGTAACACAGAATGAGACGTGCTGCATTGGTGAGGACATCACTACTGCAGCAGAATGACTTTCAAAAGTGTATGGATTTCCATACACAATTGTATACACTATACAATAGTTCATTCACCAACAGTTTAAGAATGCTGGTTCAGAATCAGAATGCATCACTCTAGTCATTCAGTGGTGCTAGAGGATGCAATGCTAATAGCATGTTTTCATGTGCCATGGTTATCAGGACGTAAATGACAGCAGTACAGAGATTAATATAAGGGTCCTGGAATGCTGACAGCAAATCAGATTGCAGCATTTCTGAGACACTTTTTATAATCATATTTATACCATGCATCAGGGTCAAAAAACGATGGTTTGTACTGCACAAAGCAGTGAAAGCTGAACTTTGTGTGTTTTTTAAACAGTACAGTAGATGGTTTACTTATAGTCCAGCTCCACCTTGAAGTACTGTATGTGGTCTCCATTCTGAGGAGTTCCATGTGATAAACACAAAGATTAAGTTGCGACTGACAATAGAGTGAGTGCAACTCGTCGAACACAACATCATCGATTGTCACTACAATGACGTGAACAAACAGCAACGCAACGACATCACTTGCTATAATGGGGGTGATTTAAACTCACTATTCACGTAGGCTATGCCCCCATACCCTATATATAAATAATCAACTCTAGGGTGGGTGGACACTGGGGACAGAGGAAAACACGGAGGGGCTCTCTATGGGGTTAGTAGTCTACAGGTGGAGAATATTTGAGGGCAACCTGCAGGTGGGGGGGGGGAGACAAAGTCAGGGATAAATAAATAATAATAATAAATAAATGAAACAATGCAACAGCAACCAAAAAACCCCACAAACCCCATTCCAGGCTAGAACCCCAGTCCACCAGCATCACAGACCATAACCTTAAGCACCATGCCAGATAGCCAGCTGGAATCAGCACTCCCAAACAAAGCCCTATAACCTTTTCTCACTGGCTCTCCCTTGCTATTCACTTCCTAGATGTCTTTTACATTCACTGTCATTCCTGCTCGCTCTTTACTCACACTCGTTATTTGCACAGGTGCTCAAACTGAGTCACTCAATTTGAGTCGTCCATATCATGGGATATTGTTCTGAGACCAGAACAGATGCAGCAGAAAAGTGACTTTGTGGCATTGTGATGTCACAGCATGCAAAAACACCACAGCTGTAGAACAATAACATCACCCCACAGCTGATCAACAGGGCTCAATAACATGGTTCTAATCGAATTCTGACCCAGCTGTGGAAATGGGTAGCAGCAGGACCACACAGGAAACGGGATAATGTATCTCTGCTGAGCTATCCTGGGTAAATAAACTGTACATAACAAATTCTGCTAATGTATTCCTCCCTGCCATGGTATAAATAGTATGTAATATATGGATAAGCCTCACTAATACTAAGTTATACAAAAATTTCCTGGTAATACATCACTACTCTCAATAATACTACCTGAAAAGTGATAATACTATTGTTTTAGCTGATAATATTACAGTTCAAAGGTCATCTCCAACTGTAGTATTATCAGTGGATCCATATTTACAAAATAACAGAAAGATAAGTGTTTTACAAGGGGACCTCTCGAGCTTCGCTCTTGAGGTTCCATGTCCCCAAAACCTCTCGATGGTATTACTGCCCTGTAATACACACTTATCTATCTATTATTTTATTTATATTCTTAAGGTTTGATGAGATTGCAGTGGAACAGAATCAGGTGCTCTTGCAGGTATGAGTCAGGCACAAATCCTGGCTTATGGGAAGAGTGCTTTGAGAGATGAAATAGGACAGTGTTAGTTGTCTATGATGTACTGACTGCTTACTATTCTGAAGTAGTGGTGGATGCTGTCCCTACTGATTTAAATGCTATAAATACTACAGTACGTTTGCTGCATTCCCACTAAGTGCCGATTATGTGAAATTATAAAATGGCAGGGTAAAATCGTGTAATCTGATTGGCTCTTATTTATGGGTAAAATATGGTTTACACATGGGTAAAAAAAGGACTGCTCAGCAGTGAAGAGTCTGCAACACAGATTATGAATTGGGTAGAAAGAATGATGTATTCTGATTAGCCGAGAGCTGCTTTCAGCTGGGCCGTTATCCCAGCACAACAGCCCAGCTGAAAGTATTATGTTTAAAAATACATAACATTTACTAAAAATTACCCATTTCATAATTGCAATAAGGCACTCCAGGGGGTGTGTTATGGTGGACTAACAGCCCTTCTCAGGTGGTGGAAGCCCTTGGCTATGCCTCGTGCTTCAACCCACCCCAAGGTGGGCCGTTATCCCACCATAACACACCCCCTGTCATGCCTTATTGCTTAATCAATGGGCATTTGTAACATAGGCATTTCAGGTAGCCCTCTACTGCTAGAGCTGATCTTCCACCACAAACATGGCTGCTACCTTTACACTGTAAAAAAATTTCAACTGGGCCCTAAAAATAAAACTACCTTAAATTAAAAATAAAATAAATGAATTAAATGTTGTTTCCCTGGTTATCATACTCTCCTTACATACATAAACAAATTAGAAACAATAAGTATTGTTTATAGTTTTCACTACAACTGTTTCTTTGCTGACAGTCAAAAATCCCCCTTCTATCTTTAACTGCTTATTATAAAATGGGTAAAAGAAATCCTTCACCCTGATTGGTCAAGATGCATGTCCTTACCTGTCAACAAACTGAAAGGTGGCACTACTTTCCTAATACCTTAACTTCCATAGGTGAAAGGGCAGCAATATCATTGAGCAACTGATATCTTCCATCAATCCCTCTGCAACCAGAACTGATCTTCCATCACAAACATGTCTGCTGCCTTTACACCGTAAAAGCTTCAGCTGGGCCCTAATAATAAAACTACCTTAAATAAAAAAATAAAACAAATTAAGTAAACATTGTTTCCCTGATCATCACACTCTCCTTACACACATAAACAAATTAGAAACATTAAGTATTGTTTATAGTTTTCATTACAACTGTTTCTTTACTAACAGTGAAAATTCCCCCTTCTGTCTTTACCTGCTCATCAGGGAAATCTCTTCTGATTGCCTTGACAGTGAGATAATTAAGTCACTGGCTCTAAAACAGGCCTTTGTTGTCTGTGTATACAGTATGTTGGGAGAGTAACATTCTACCAGTGGAACTGAGCAGAATTTTGAATCCCTGTATTCCATGGTAAACATTCCATAATAAACACTCTATGTCTTGAATGAGGGAAAAAATAGAAAAAAAAAACAGGATGAAGAAAGTAGGCAATACAGTAATACTTTATAAACAAAAAGAAAAAGTGGGAAAACAGTTACAGAGGCAGACCCAGACTGCTCACATAATACATTGCTGTCCCTCCAACTCACTGGTTTAGCATTTTTCAGTGAGTTGCTGTTCAATCAATTTTACCTCTCCTCTGCCCAAGTCTGGGGACTATTTTTTACCATATTTAACTAAAATAACATACTATTATTAAATCTTTTATAATGCATCCAGAGTTTTGTTTGTTATAGAAATAGTTGTTACCCATTTTATAAGAGCAATAAGATACTTCAGGGTGTGGGTTGTTGATTGATAAGATCACTACCCAGCTGCTGTAGTCACTCTGCACAAGTGCCTCATGTCTAACAATGCACCTGTGGGCGTGCTTTTATCAATCAACAACCCACACCCTGTTGTGTCTTATTGCTTTCTCAGGGAACTCTCTTCTTCTTGCCCTGCAAGTGAGATAACCGAGTCTCTGGCTGTAACAAAGGCCTTTGTTGTCTCTGTGTATAGTGTGTTGGGAGAGAAACATTCTGCCAGTGGAACTGGACAGAATTTTGAATCCATATATTCTGTAGTAAACATTCCATAATAAACATTCCATATCTTGAATGTGGGGAACAACAGAGAAAAAAAAAAAACAGGAAGAAGAAAGTAGGCAATAATACAATGACAATGATTTTAAAACAAAGCACAAAGTAAATCTATTTTTCTACATATAAACATGCTTTTCCCAATAGTTAAAAGTAAAAAAAAAGGTGTCAATTTTATAAGAGCAATAAGGCACTCAGGGGTGTGTGTAAACCATATATTACAGCACAACCAGCAGCTGAAGTCACTCGGCCGTTGGCCGCGTGCCTTACTACGCCCCTGGTCATGCTGTAAAATATGGTTTACACACACACCCCTTTGTGCCTTATTGTTTACGTGAAATGGTGCCAAATTCTGCAAACTGTGAATCATCCATTGAAGTGTATTAGGTGCAAATCACTTAACATGACATTAAAATGGTGCTAATTGGTGTTACTTGAGCCACCTGAGGAATTCATCTAATGCACACATAAGCTGTTTTACTGCAGTTGGGATATTACCAAATGTTCACAAATTTTGAACAGAAAGTGTACTACCTGAACCCATTATCCAGGTGAAAGTGGTAGAATACCCTTGGACTGCACATAATCTGAGTTTCTGGATTGCTTGGCAAATCAGATAATGCACTATGCATGCAGTCTACTTCTACTGACGTCCTAATAAATGTGCCAAATTGCTTGGGGATTTTAGCCTCCATACACTTCCCATGCCAGCTACATGAAATAGGTTTACTCAATGTGGAATACAGTAGTAAATATCACAATAGAAAGAAATGTAGGCAATGCTGTGATGATTTTAAGAGATATCGGTCATCATATTCAAAGGGTAGTGCCAGTGCTAACCTGGAGTGCTGCCCAAACTGAGCAGCACGATCACACTAACCATACCACTGCTCCTATGCAAATGAGGGGTCCCTCATGCAGACTGGTGCAGTGGTATATTCAAAGGTCTGTGGCTGTGCTAAATAGCACCCAGAGCACTTTTTACCACTGTCAAAAAACACATCTTATCGCAGCTCTAAGGCCACATGCAGCCCAGAAGGCAAGGAGGCTATACTGCAGCTGCCCGCCCCTGTGTCGAGCATTCTTCCACCCCCTCAATCACCCATCCTGTTACATAGAAACATAGAATTTGATGGCAGATAAGGACCACTTGGCCCACCTAGTCTGTCCATTTCCCTACCTAACGGATAAGCTGCAGATCCTAGTTAATCAACAGCCTACTTCCTCCTACCCCCCATTAGAATTGCCTTATGTCTGTCTCATGAATTCCCCCACTGTTTTTGACTCTACAACTTTCTCAGGAAGGCCGTTCCATGCATCTGCAACCCTCTCTGTGAAGAAATACTTCCTCACATTACCTCTGAGCCGTCCTCCCTCAGTCTTCAAATTGTGCCCCCTTGTTCTTGTACATCTCTTTTTCTGAAAAATGCTACCCTCTTGGACTTTATTGATTCCCTTGAGCTATTTGAAAGTTTCTACCATGTCTCCCCTCTCCCTCCTTTAATCGAGGTTATACATCTTAAGCTCCTTTAGTCTTTCTTCATATGTCTTCTGGTACAGATCCTGCACCATTTGGGTTGCCCTCCTCTGGACAGCCTCCACCCTGTCTATGTTTTTGCGGAGATGGGTTCTCCAGAACTGTATACAGTACTCCAGATGTGGTCTTACCAACTGTCTGTATAGAGGGCTGACAACTTCCTGTTTTCTACTGGTGATACCTCTCCCTATGTATCCCAGTATCCCCCCAGCCCTTCTTACTGCCTTCTCACATTTCTGGCCCACCTTTAGATCATCTAATATGACTACCCCCAGGTCCCTTTCCATTTTTGTTGTTGTCAGTAACTCAGTATCTCACCCCCATTGTGTACTCTTCCCCTGGGTTTTGTTTCCCAGGTGCATAACTTTACATGTCTTTGTGTTGGATCTAAGCTGCCATACATTTGACCATTACTCCAACCTTGCCAAGTCCCTTTTCATCCTTTCCATTCCACCTTGCATGTCAACTCTGTTGCAGATCTTTGTGTCATCTGTAGAGAGACATACTTTTCCTTCCAGTCCCTCTGCAATTTCACTTATAAAGACATTGAAAAGGACCGACCCCAGTACTGAACCCTGCGGTACCCCACTAGTAACCCTCCTTTCTTCACTGTGGACTCCGTTTACTATTACCCGCTGTGTCCTGTTGTCCAGCCAGCTATTGTTTATATGCATAACCCTGACATTCATGATTGCATTCTATGGCTATCAGATGGCGGCCAGCAGAGGAGGTGAGTGGAGGGTTCTGCTGGCCATCACTCTGCTCCTGTCTTACTGGTGAGTGGCAATCTGGTGAGGTGGAGTGCGGGGCAGGAGGCCTATCAGGTGGGTAGGTGGGGGTTTGGTAATCAGTTGGGAGGTGTGGGGTACAGTAGACTACAAGAGTTATGCATCTAAACAGCACAACGTGTGATCAATGTGGGGGAGCACTAGATGCTAGGGCTATGCGTCTAGACAACAGGATGGGTGATTGGTGGTTGGGCACCACTAGACACCAGGGTTATGTATCTAAACAGCAGGATGGGTGATCAGGGGTTGGGAGGACCACTAGACACCACAGTTATGCATCCAAAAAGCAGGATGGATGATCGTAGGTTGGGGGGATTACTAGACACTAGGGTTATGTATCTAAACAGCAGGATGGGTGATCAGGGGTTGAGGTAATCGCTAGAAACCAGAGTTTTGCATCTAAACACAAGGATGGATGATCATAGGTTGTGAGGACCACTAGACACCAGGGTTATGCATCTAAACAGCAGGATGGGTGGATCAGTGCATGGGAGGACAACTAGACTACCAGAGAAATGAGTCACAAGCACAGAATGGGTGATTGGGGGAAGGGGGCCACTCAGCTACCAGGGATCTCATACCGCTTGACGCTGGGCATCTTTTGCACCCAATCAAATAAGCTCATAATGGGCAAGCAGATGGCCTCTTGGTACCTTGCATGCCTAATGAGCTCATTTGCATGCTTGGGTGAATAAGGCCTACTGGAGACCTGGCACTGTCCCATTTTGGGCAGCACTGTCTCCTGTGAGCCATACGCAGCCTTGGTCCTTGTGAGCACAGCATATATCCACTTAGCCCTGAGATGACTCGGCCCGATAGTCGGTCTTTTAGCATGCTCCATTGGCACATGCTAACTGGCTGAATAGCACTCAGAGACGGCTGTGCACTATCACAAGTGCATACAAACATATACAAACATACAAAGAAGCCAGCAGAAGAAGTCCATTTGGTCTATCTAGTCTACTCGTATTGCAGGGTACACAGCTTGAACTGCTGTCCTTCCCCTCCCTCCCCACACCTACCATCCTCCCTACCCATGATCCTTACCTTCCCCCTATGCATATTCCAGCTGCTCTTAAAGCTGCCCACTGTCTTCAATGAGATCACCTCTTCCGGCAGCGCATTCCAAGTGTCCACCACCCTCTCTGTGAAGAAGTGCTTCCTGACCTCCCTCCTAAACCTCCCACCCTCCAGCTTAAGACTGTGCCCCCTCATGTTATGGTTGCCACTTAGTTTAAAGAGACTCTCCTTATCCACCATATTTAACAAGCTATGCTGCGCTTGTGGTCGGCTCTGAATACAGGGGCCATCTTGTTTCATAGCAACAAGATTGGAGCTGAGCTCAAGACAAAAGTACATTTCTGCAGATTAAAGGCACAAAAAGGAAACTGAGAAATACATGAACATGCCAAAAAGTCATTTAAACAATTAAAAAATACATGCAGATTGACAAAGAGTTTAACATTAAAGAAAATAAGCTACATGCAACTGGCAGATGTATCCACAGCATCCAGGAAGTTGCCAGTGACTACAGATGAGGGAACTTGTCACCTCCTTGTTGTCATCATATTTAATTAACTAGATACATCAAAATAGGGTAAATCCTTGATCTAATAAGGGACTGATGTATATATGGACGTAGCTGTCCCATCAAACTGCCTTGAAAACTCAGACACATCAGAAAAATGCAGGTTTGATGAGTCATTTTTAGTTATTAGGTTTTTAGCAAATTGTCCTTATTAAAAGCAAGAACAAGTGCCCTTAATTGTGTCTGATATCTAAATGTGACTTACGTTTCATCCACATTTAGTGGAGAGGAGGTTGACAGGAATATAGTGCTGTCCTGTGGGTTGCTTTATTACTTAAGACTCTTTTATTTGCCCATTTGCCCAGCATACTGTAAACATTTTCACATGAGAGTCCCTTTACCTGCGATCAAGGGACAGGTTGATATATTAAAGAAATTATCAGCTACTACCCTTGAGGGCACAGTGGCATTCTGTTGCCATAGCGACTGGAATTGCAGCATCGTGTTGCTATTGCAATTACAGTTCTACACATAATGAGACAGAAATCAATAGACAATGAAGAGGTCCCAGAATTCCCATTTTTGCCAGCCTATATTTTTATTTACAAGGAAAACATTAATTAGGAGAGTTTGGCTTGGTTTTATACATCTTCAGAGCTGCCCAAGTGTTATATTTGCCACACAGTGCCAAGTGCTGCATTAAGCTTTTTCCAGAGCCCATTTGCTCACTTCAGGTTATGAGTGTGTTTGAAGCTGTATTCAACTACATAAACTCCCACAGCTCTAGACATTGGGAAACCTTACCCAGTTATAAATACTACATGCAGTAGGTCAAAATGGAGGCAGTGCAGTCGTATGGTTATACAGAAGCACCTGATTAGGAATCGGGAGATCACAGGTTCAAACCTCACTAAAGTCAAATACTCACTGTATGACCATAGCAAGAAACTTAACCTGCCAGGACTTCGGTCCATCCAGCTGTGCAAATGTTGTACAGGACCCCACTGGAAATAAGATGCTGCATCTCAGTTGGGCTATCCTGAGTAAACAAACTGCAAAAAAAAAAACAAATGCCCACTGCCACAAACATTGGAAAATCTATCCCAATTACAAACAGTGCATAGGCAAAAAAAGGACAGGATAAGACCACAGGTCTAAATAGCCCTTCCCCGTCTGTCTTGGCTGCCATATTAAACAGCTGGAATTATCAATCTAAATCAGTATACAGATCAATATTAAAAAGACAGTACACTACTTAAACTGGCATAACCTTTCACAAGCAGTAAACTCATACTTCTTATAGCTGAAGTATTTATTTTCCCTTTTGCTAATTAGAATTAATTTGTTTTCCATCATGCATTAATTTGTACTGGCCACTTATCCTTAGTAATTAATTTGTATAATAATTGTTGTTTATCATGATGTACTGATTGGTTTTGTTTTCAGCTTCTCAGTAATTTTACTTTCCTGTGTTACTTTCTTTTTTTTTTGTCGTATTTCTATTTATCTCCTGCTGTAGTGTGTTACCGGTGGGGGCATCCAGCTGCCAGCTCTGCCTGCTTGGAGAGTAGCAGGCTCACTTGCATGATGGGGGATCTGGTATGGCCATCCACCGATCCACTGGAGGGTCCCCCCATGCCACTCCAAGCCGGGTCAGCCTCAGACCCCCCCCAGCAAGATTCCACGACAGTCCTCCGGACAGAGCAGAGCACGGCCATCAAGCTGCACGGTCATGCCCAGTCATTTTCCTCCCTTAGATCCCCTAGAGTATGGACATGCAATGATGTCCTGAGACACATCATGCTGACATCTGCCATACTCCACCCCTTGTTGCACCAGCCCTGTAGTGCCCCTCGGTCATCCCCAGGGGCCTCTGCAGAGCGATGGAAGCCCTCAGCCCTCCCCAGGATAGGACAGCAATCCTCCAGATGCTCAATCCTATCCCTCCCCTGCTGACCCCTAATGACCCGGGCACATTTCCAAACCTGGGTCGCCAGCATGGTGCGAGGTGTGGCGTCCAGTGCCTCAACCCTCAGCACCACCTTGCTGGATCTATGTCACATTCGTTGTTCACCAATTGATGTCTGTATATCCACTTTGTTCACCAAAGATGTATGTATATCCACATGTCTTGTACTCATTGTATAACTTATCAATACCTCAGTAACTGCCGCCTGTGCGGCCCAGGTCGTGCCTGAAGACGATCCCCTGGATCAGTGCACTTGCCCGGTTACCAAAGGCTTAAATAAATAAATAGAAGATTTTTTTGACAATATTTTGTGTGATGTGTGGAACAGTGCTCTACCTGGAGGCTGACATTGCTAGTTCTGTTCCCCCTCATCAGCCCTATGACCTCACTGTCTGTGACATCACAATTGACCAAGAAGAGCCAATCACTTGCTGCAAGATTGGTCACTTGTGATGCCACAGTTAGTGAGGTCGCAATGCTGGTTAGATATGAAAAGGAACAGAACTAGTTACAAAAAGAGTTGGAAATGTCCTGCTACCTGATTAGCTAAATAAGTTCTGGGGCCCATATGTTAATTCCTCAGAAATACAAACATATGAATATACAAAAAAGCCAGCAGCAGAAGAAGGCTGTTTGGTCTATCAAGTCTGCTTGTATTGCAGGGTCCACAGCTTGAGCTAATGTCCCTGCCCTCCCTCCCCACTGCAGAGGTTGAAACAAGTTCAGGCAGTGGGATTGGGAATTGAGGCCAATCACATACAGAATTCATGAGCCATTTCACTCATACCTGAGTGCTATCACAAACTTTACTCACTGAAAACCTTCAACAAGGCCTTACAGTGTAACACATTATGTTAAAAGATAAATAATTAAAAATGATTTCCTCTTATGGTACCTTCCTCATACACATAAACAAATAAATAAAAAAAGAAAGTATTATTCACTGTTAATTTCTGATGTTTCTTTGGTGACCTTGAGACATCCCCTTCCTATCCTTACTATAGGATTATCCTTCCTGCTAACATCTTGCATCTTTCTTATCTGTGTTCCTGTCTTGTCACCTTTTTAGCATCCTTTTATTTTCAGATGCCCTGTTCCTTTATAGCCCCCCCTTCAGTTCTTTTCATACATCCTATTGTTTTCACTTGGCTACTTTTATAGACTCTTACCACATAGATTTATTGCTTTGTGTTCCTTTTCTTCTCTTCTGAGCTTCACCCTTCCTACCATTCTACTCTTCCTGTAATTATCTTCTACTTTTTTTATACACCGCTCCACAGTTTGTAAATACTGCTTATGTTGCTCAGTTTGTCATTCACCTGAAGAAGGGACCTGTGAGACCTCAAAAGCTTGTGTAGAATTCCATCTTTGTACAAGACTCTTGTTGGTCCAATAAAAGGTATCAAACCTTCCAGCGTCTCATGTTTTCCAAGGACCAGTATGGCTAGAATCTCTTTTTACCAAGTATTGTCCATAGCAACACCATGATGCTCTGTTAATTTCCATTGCAATGTTTTCACTGACATCACCATGATGTTTTTTCATTTTCCAGGACACACCATAATATTTTTATATTTTCCATGGTATCATTTTGGATTTTCTGTGGCACCACCATAATGTCTTGCTATTTTCCATGGCAACATTTGATATTTTCCATAGCAACACCAAGATGTTTTGATATTATCCATGGAAAAAAACATACTGTTTTGCGATTTTTCAAGGCAACACTATGTTGCTTTGATATTTTCCATGGCTACATTGAGTATTTTCCATGGCAACACCATAATATTTTCCTATTTTCCCTGGCAATGTTTTGTATGTTCCATGGCAACACCATGATGTTTTGCTATTTTCTTTGTCAACATTTGGTATTTTCCATGGCAGTACCATGGTGTTTGGTATTTTCTATGGCAACATTTGGTCTTTTCCATAGCACACCATGTTGTTTTGGTAATTGTCATGACAACCCCTGCTGTTTTGCTATTTCCCATGGACACATTTGGTATTTTTAATGAAAACATGTGGTATTTTTCATGGTAGCACCTTGATGCTTTGCTATTTTCCTTGGCAACATTTAGTATTTTCCATGGAAGCTCCATCATGTTTTGGCATTTTTCCATGCCAACATTTGGTATTTTTATGGCAACACCATCAGGTTTTGTATTTTCCATGGAAATGTTTTGTATTTTCCATCACACCACCATGATGTTTTGATATTTCCCATGGCTACATTGGGTATTTTCCATGGCAGCACCATGATGTTTTGCTATTTTCCATGACAACATTTGGTATTATCCATGCAGTACCATGATGGTTTGATACTTTCCATGGCAGCATTAGGTATTTTTTCATGGCAAAATCTGGTGAAGTCCATGGCAGCACCATGATGGTTTGCTATTTTTCATGCCAACATTTGGTATTTTTCATGGTAACACCATCATGTTTTGCTATTTTCCATAACAATAGTTGATATTTTTCATGGCAGCACCATGATATTTTGGTATTTTCCATAGCAGCACTATGATATTTTGCTTCTTTCCATAGAAATATTTGGTATTGTCCATGGCAACACCATGATGTTTTATTTTCCACTGTAACTTTTGGTATTTTCCATGGCTGAACAATGATATTTTGCTATTCTGCATGGAAATGCCATCATGATGTTTGACTATTTTCCGTGGCAACATTTGGTATTTTCACTGACAGCAGTGTGATGTTTTGCTGTTTTCCAGGACACACCATGATGTTTTGTGATTTTCTATAGCATCATTTGGTATTTTCTGTGAAAACACTACAATGTTTTGTTATTTTCTGTGGCAAAATTTGATATGTTCCATGGCAACACCAAGATGTTTTGGCCTTATCCATGGCGGAACCATGCTGTTTTAGTATTTTACATGGCAACACCATGTTGTTTTTATATTTTTCTTAGCTATATTGGGACTGGGTATTTTACATGGCAACTCCATGTTGTTTTGGTATTTTCCATGGCACCATTTGGTATTTTCCATGGCAATATCATTCTGTTTTGCTGTTTTACAATGGCAACATTTGGTATTTTCCATGGAACTCCATGCAGTTATGTTATTTTCCATGGCAACATTTAGTAATTTCTATGGTGACATTTTGTATTTTCCATGGTAGTAACATGATATTTTCATATTTTCCATTGCAACACCATGATGTCTTGCTAGTCTTCTTGGCACAATTTGGTATTTTCCATGGCAACATCATGTTTTGCTGTTTTACATGGTAACATTTGGTATTTTCCATGGCCGCACCATGACATTTTGCTATTTTCCATGGTAACATGTAATATTTTCCATGGCAATGCCATGTTGTTTTGATATCTTCCAAAGGCAGCACCATGCTGTTTTGCTGTTTCACATGGCAACATTTGGTATTTTCCATGGCAGCACCATAATGTTTTGCTATTTTCCATGGCAACATTTGGTATTTTTCATGGCAACATCTGGTATTTTCTATGGCAGCACCATGATGCTTTGCCATTTTCCATGGCAACATTTACTATTTTCCATGGCAGCATGTAGTATTTTCCATGGCAGCACCATGATATTTTCCTTTTTTTCATGGCTGTTTTTGAGATATTTGTCATAGCATTGCCATGATGGTTTATTATTTTGCATGGCAACATTTTGCATTTTCCATGGGGACACCATGATGTTTTACTATTTTCCATGGCAGTACCATGATATTTTGGTATTTTCCATGGCAACACCATGATGTTTTGCTATTTTCCTTGGCAACATTTGGTATTTTCTCTGGCGACACCATGATGCTTTGCTGTTTTCCATGGCAACACTGGTATTTTCCATGGCAACATCATGATGTTTTGCTGTTTTCTGTGTCAACATTTGGTATTTTCCATGGCAGCACTATGATGTTTTGATATTTTACATGGTAACATTTGGCATTTTCCATGGAACACTGTGTTGTTTTGGTATTTGTTATGACAACACCTGCTGTTTTACTATTTCCAATGGACACATTTGGTATTTTTAATGAAAACATTTGGGCCCAGATATTCAAACTGCACCAGGCTGTGGTGCAAGCCTTGGTGCAGCTCAACTTGTCTGTGCAGGGGCATGGACTGGGCGATATTCACCGGAGCTGCGCCATAGCTCAGCATCATTGAATATTGCACCCTTGCCACCTGCGGTGCACATGATGCAGTGGCACTGCAACAGCACCAGTGGCCAGAGTGGAGCATGGGGATGCACTAGAGCAAGTTCCATTGTGCAAGGTGCAGCAACTACGATATTCAAAAGTTGACATGCAAATGAGGCCATAATGTATGCAAGGCACAAATGGGGCCATTTGCATGTCATTATGTCCCCATTTGCATGCAGGTGTGCTGAGCCCCGACGACTTGCACCTGGTGCCCTGCCAGGCAGCAGCCATTAGGGACCGACGCCCCCTGCAGTGCGACAATGTGCCCCACAGCCCGATCAAGGGCTTCAGTAAAAAAGGAAATAGAATCTTATATCCCTGGTGGTCCAGTGGACCGCTGCCCATCCAATCACGGGCTTCAGTAAAAAAAAGATTGATCCTATAGCCCTGGTGGTCCAGTGGACCACTACCGGCCCAATCGCGGGCTTCAGTAAAAAAAGAGTAATCCTATATCCCTGGTGGTCCAGTGGACTGCTGCCTACCCGATCACGGGCTTCAGTAAAAAAAGATTAATCCTATATCCCTGGTGATGGTCCAGTGGACTGCTGCCTGCCCGATCGCAGGCTTAAGTATGAATAAAAGGATTACTCCTATATCCCTGGTGGTCCAGTGGACCGAAGTCTGCCTGATTGTGGGCTTAAGTATGAATAAAAAGATTAATCCTACATCCTTGGTGGTCCAGTGGACCTGTATGCCTGATTGTGGCTGAATTAAAATACCACGGTTCTCTGGAGATTCAGTGAGTCTGTTCGTTTGTCAGGCTGAAGTACAGCAAGTTGCCTTTGCCGTCCAGTGGTGTGTTCAGGTTGAAGTAAATAAAGAACCCATCTCGAGGTCCAGTGACCCTCCCCACCCGCCCACTGATCCGTACCACTGACGCCTCACCATCGCCTCCGCCTCCCAGTCAGCAGGGCGGCAGCACTTCGTTTCAGCTGTTACTCAGCCACCGCTGACACCGCTATTGGCTATTGCCCGGTGCGAGCTACGGGCATGTGAGCTCTATTGTATTACACATTCCAGATATGTGAATGGATTCACATATCTGAATGTGTAGTACAGTATACGCATGCCCATTGGCTCATTCTGTGGACCACTGGGCGACAGCCCTACTGACGTGTGCCATCAGCGGGCGGTGGGGTGGTGGTGGGTGAGGTGCTGCCGTCCGCCACTGACCGGGGGGGAGCAGGGCAGTGGGGATTAGTGGGCAGGTGGGGGGGTCCACTGGACCACCATGGATAATAGCTTTCTTTTATTTTTACTTCAGCCCGCGATCGGGCAGACAGGTCCACTGGACCACCAGGGATAGAGGTTACTTTATTTTACTTCAGCCCGCAATCAGGCAGACAGGTCCACTGGACCACCAGGGATATAGGTTACTTTTTTTAACTTAGCCTGCGATCAGGTGGGCTGCGGTCCACTGGACCACCAGGGGTGTAGGATTAATCTTTTTATTCATACTTAAGCCCACGATCGGGCAGACTTCGGTCCACTGGACCACCAGGGATATAGGAGTAATCCTTTTATTCATACTTAAGCCCGTGATTGGGCAGGCAGCGGTCCACTGGACCACCAGGGATATAGGATTAATCTTATTTTTACTGAAACCCACAATCAGGCATGGGGGGCGCCACCACAGAGGTGCAGCTGGAGCTCGGGTGGCCACCCATAGGTGGCAGCTGCCGTGTTGCACCCTGCATTACGGCAGCTCACCTGTAGGTGGCCAGCTGTTGTTTTTTTTTTTTTTTTTGGATCAACTTTGTGCTGGCGCAGGTAAGGGTTGTGCATGCATGGCTCCGCACATCCTGGGCTGAATACCGGGCTGTGCAGAGTATGCATGGGCATGCCCCCTCTACCTGCGCCTGGAAACATTACTGATGTGCTCTGGCGCATCGGGACTTGTGCCAGGTGCAATTCCCATTTGAATATCGCGCTGGGGCGCGTCAGTGGGTTGCACATGGTGCAACACTATTGCACCATGCGCAACCCTTTTTTTAATCTGGGCCTTGGTATTTTTCATGGTAGCACCATGATGCTTTGCTATTTTCCTTGGCAACATTTGGTATTTTCTGTGGAAGCTACATCAGGCTTTGGCATTTTCCATGGAAACATTTAGTAATTTCTAGGGTGACATTTTGTATTTTCCATGGCAGTACCCTGACATTTTGATATTTTCCATGGCAACATTTGCTGTTTTCCATGGCAGCACCTTGATATTTTGTTATGTTTCATGGCAGTATTTGTGATACTTGTCATAGCAGCTCCATGATGTTTTGGTATTTTCCTTGGCAACATTTGGTATTTTTTATGGAAACATATTTTATTTTGTATGGCAGCACCATGATGTTTTGCTGTTTTTCATGGCAACACAATGATGTTTTGCTATTTTTTTGGTTTTCTCTTTATGCCCTCCTCTCACTGCAGTACTTCCTTTCTTCAGGAGACTCCTGTGTTGGCCTTACATGTCCCTGCTCCTCATGCCAGGTGTCGGTGCAGTCCATCCCCCCATGGAGCCTTGGTTGTACCCCCCAGGTGGGTACAGGATGGGGTTCCATCCCGACGTGTCTGTATTTTGTCAGAGGGATGCTGTCATCAGGCGCTGGCTGGGGCACTGGGATCGGGGCCTTGGAGCTCCGTCTACAGGGAGCACTGCGGGGTTTTTCCACTTTTTCTGTCCCCTCCCACAGGACGTTGGCACACTAGGGGAGCCAAGGGGTGGTGCACGTTGAGATGTGCGAGTGCTCCAGCTCCCGGCCGACATCCCCCCTCCCTTCTTTCTGCAGTCCTGCTGCGCCTCCACCCGTGGTCACCCAGGTGGCGGTAGAGCAGCGGGACATGCATCCCACCCCACCCTGGAGGAAGAGCGCAGACTCTGGGCGCTCAATCTTCCTTCCCCCGGCCGACCCTCAAGCAGCCCGAGTCCATTCCTGAACCTGGGTCGCTGGCGCCATAAGCGGTAACCCTACCGCTGCGCCGGTGGGCCAGCCCTATGTTTTGCTATTTTCCATGACGCCATTTGCTATTTTCCATGGCAGCACCATGATGTTTTAATATTTTCCATGGCAACATTTGGTATTTTTCATGGCAGCACTATGATGCTTTGCAGTTTTCCACGGGAAGATTTGGTATTTTCCATGGCAACACCATGATGTTTTACTATTTTCCATGTCAACATTTGTTATTGTTCACTGCAACACGATGGTGGTTTGCAATTTTTCATGGCAATACAGCAGAAGCCTCTTAATCAGGACGTGAATAATTGGGATGTCCACTTTATTGGGACTTTCTGGCAGGAACTAATTAAATGACTATTCAACTCAATGTATCCAAAGTCTGTTTAATAGAGACTGTGGCACCAGATTATTGGGACAGTCCCTCAGCACTTGATTCAGTGCCCCACTGTCACACACTGAGTGAGCTGAGGAGTAGGTGTTAATATCATTCCCTTGCAGTCAGCCACCTCTTCCGGCTGGCACCCTTTCTCCCATGCCCACTGTTGCCTCTGGTAGGTGTTAGCTTGTTAACTGCATTCCCTTACACTCAGCTATCCCACAGACTTGCAGCTTTCCCCAACACTAACTATTGCTGCTATCTACCAAAAACCCAAGCAGACTTGCCCAAGTCTTGAGTTTTGTTTAATTTAAAACACACACACACACACACACACACACCATTTTCTTTTTTATTTATTTATTTAGCTTTTGTTGACCGGGTAAGTGCACTAGACAAACCCTGCCTATTTTCAGGCACGACCCGGAGGAGGGGGATACAGATGAATTCCAACTGATCTTGAACCAGACTAAGCAGTTGGTGGTATTTTTAGTGAATGAGGGAAATTTGGCCAGGACACCGGGAAAATTCCCCTACTCTTTTCGATAAGTGCCATGGGATCTTTAACATCCACCTGAACTACCACCAATCCAGGCAGATGGGACCTCGGTTTAACGTCTCATCCGAAAGACGGTTTATGGTATTATACTCTGACTACACATGGTCTCTAATTTCAATGCCCACTGCACCTCTGCTGATAAACAAGCCCATGTCTCGAAAGTTGTGTCATGTGGCACATCTTTCCCCACACTCACTACTGCTACAATTTCCGCATGCTGTACCTTTTTCAGTAAGAAATGTGTCTGGACTCTCTGTTTTTCTCCTACATCGCCATAAGCACTGTTTGTTACTGCACTCATTCAGGCCTCATTCAGGGCTTGCATAGTCCCATGCTCTCAACATGTTGTGTTTTTTTTCATCAATCATTTCCTCAATTGTTGTGTTGTGGGTGAGCACTATCTTTTTTTGCTGTCACTTTCATGCAGCCGGTGGCAGTTGTGCTGTATGTTCAGGCTGACCAGGTCTGACCGGGTATATGATTTTTCATCACTTCTGTTATACAGGATGGCTGCTTAATTGGAACAAAATGCCTGGCCTTGGGCTGTCCCAATTAAGTGGCTTCTACTGTATCTGGTATTTTCCATGGCAACACCAGGATGTTTTGATATTTTTCATGGCAACATTTAGTGCACTCTGTGGCAACATTTGGTATTTTCCATTGCAGCACCATGATTTTATGCTATTTTCCATGGCAATATTTGTGATATTTGTCACAGCAGTCCCATGATGGTTTATTATTTTGCATGGCAACATTTGCCATTTTCCATGGGGTTCCCATGATGTTTTATGATTTTCCATGGCAGTAACATGATATTTTGGCATTTTCCATGGCAACACCATGATGTTTTGCTATTTTTCTTGGCAACATTTGGTATTTTCTCTGGCAACACCATGGAGTTTGCTATTTTCCATGGTAACATTGAGTATTTTCCATGGCAACACCATGATGTTTTGCTATTTTCCATGGCAAAATTTGGTATTTTCTCTGGCAACACAATGAGGTTTGCAATTTTCTTTTTTTTTTTTTTTGCCCAGCTCCCACAGCTTTCGGAGGGCGCCTTGTACCCCCTCTTACTCCATCTGCCTGGGCTATTCAAGGCCACCCCACCCTGGCTTCATTGTGCTCGGGGGGCTGGGGTTGTATGATTTTTTCCCCATTTTCTCCCCTTGGACCCCCAAGGACACTGGCGTGAAGGATGGAAGTCCAGGCAGACGATGTGCTGATGCACGCCATTGCCAAGTGCCCAGAGCGTCCTCCCCTCTCCGGCTCTCGGCTAGAGCCGCTGTTGCCACTGTGAACTGGTGCTTCCACCAGCCCCCAGAAATGTTGGGTGCACAGGACACCCCCAGTTACCCACCCCTGGTGGAGGACAGCATTCATTGAGATGCTCGATCCTCCACCCCCTTGCTGGTCCCTGACAACCCTGAGTCCATTCCTGAACTTGGGTCACCGGCGTAGCAGATGGTGTTGCGTCCAGTGCCTCAACCCTCAGCACCACCGGGCTAGCCTGAGGTTTGCTATTTTTCATGGTAACATTGGGTATTTTCCATGGCAACACCATGATGTTTTGCTATTGTTCATGTCAACATGTGTTTTTTTACCATGACAGGACCATGATGTTTTGGCATTTTCCATGGCAACACCATGATGTTTTGCTATTTTTCACGGAAACATTTGGGTATTTTCCATGCCAACACCATGATGTATTGCTATTGTCCATGTCAACATGTGGTATTTTTCTATGACAGCACCATGATGTTTCAGCATTTTCTATGGCAGCACCATGCTGTTTTCTATTTCCCATGGCATCATTAGGTATTTTCCATTGAAGGACCATAATGTTTTGCTATTTTCCCTGGCAACATTTGGTCTTTTTCACTGCAACATTTGGTATTTTACATGGCAACACAATGTTTTTTGGTACTTTTCATGGCATCATTTGGTATTTTCCATGGCAACACCATGCTGTTTTGGTATTTCCATGGCACCATCATGCTGTTATGGTATTCTCCATGGCAACATTTTGACATTTTCCATGGCAACTCCATAGGCTGGCATCTTCCAAATACCTTAAAGAAACTGAAAAATAATAGTTTTTTTCCCCCACATCTTTATAATGTCATCCTCATAATCACACTCAGATTTTCTATATCCTTATCCTCTCTATTAGATATACCCCAGTGGAGCTGGGCCTCTCTTGATGCAGGCCAGTTTTACCACAGAAAATGTAGAACAATGGTCTAAAGCTGTGTATCATACTCCATGGTTTCTGGCTCCTAAATAATGATTAGAGCAATTCACAGGTTTCCCAGATCTGCATTAATTCTTCTCTGCTGCTTTTTCTTTCAGTGTAAACAGTATATCTGTGTCTGTGTCCATTTATACATTTAAAATGTATGCATATTGAGAATTCATTGGCAGTCTAGGTTAGAGTAATGAGCTATAGATAAGCTTGGTGCATCCAGCAGACCTGAGTTTGAGTCCTACAATCTCCACTTGCATATTGTGGGACCATGAACAAGTCACTTAACCACCCTGCACTCCCAGGACACACCTGGAAATGATACATTGGAAACCATTGTAAATGAGTAATGAGGGGTAAGGTGCAACAGACTTCCAGGAAAACAAACTGAACTTATAAGCTCAAATGGGCAGACTGGGTGGGCCATAGGCCCTTATCTGCCGACACTGTCTATGTATCTATGAGTCCCTGACTCAATGGTGCATCTGTTTCTGTCATGAATACAAACAAATTATTACTACTGATGTTGCAAATGTTCCTGTGCAATATAGTATCACCTCTCCTGCTTGTCTCATCATGCTGCTACTTTGTTTTGCCACTGCAACAGTCTTGTTACAGACTCTGGGCCCCATATTCAGAGCCAGACGGATTCATGTGCATAACAGTGCATCTCGCAAAAAAGATGTGCCAGACGGCTCTATTG
The DNA here is from genome assembly GCA_016271365.2 of Neoceratodus forsteri. NCBI lineage: Eukaryota > Metazoa > Chordata > Ceratodontiformes > Ceratodontidae > Neoceratodus > Neoceratodus forsteri. The sequence continues at coordinate 1,543,201,331 of CM028131.1, read as the reverse complement.
CAATATTCAAACAGAATGCATGATGGGAACAGATCGCATATTCTGTATGAATATTGGACCTTGGATGAGTGGCATAGAGCAAGTGGCCACCATGTATGGCATGGCACATCTAGGGTGCAGGGCTGAAGACTGCCCATAGGGGAATGCATGGTGCAAACCTGTATGCACTGCAGCCCCCATGGGTGATATTCAGCCAAAATATGCAAATCAGTCCATTGGGCATGCAGGGCCCAAAGGGGCCATTTGCATGACCATTATGGGCTCATTTGCATTGCTGCACCCAGCAGAATGCACCGGGCCAGCCCCCTCCCCAGCCCCAATCACTGTCAGACAATAAAGCACAAAACAATCCCCATTTCCATAGTGTAGCAGAACCCCTTCCCCAGCCCATTTACTGTTAGAATGAAAAATCAACATGAGCCCCATTTCTAGTGTAGCGTGCCCTCCCAGCCCCTTACACAGTTAGAATGAAAAATCAACAGGAGCCCCATTTTCATAGTGTAGCGGGACCCCCCCCCAGCCTCATACACTGTTAGAATGGAAAATCAAAAAGAGCCCCATTTCTATAGTGTAGCGACCCCCGTTCCCAGACCCTTACACTGTTAGAATGAAAAATCAACAGGAGTCCCACTTCCATAGTGCAGCAGACCCCCCAGTCCTGAGCAATGTAAAACTCATAGAGCAGTGCCCCTGTTCCCATCTCCCTGGGAGTCTAGTGGTCCCCAAGACCTGACCCATTCACAATGGACAGCGACCCCATCCCTGGTAGTCAAGTGGCCCCCCCACCCTGTTAGTCAGTGACCAACCACCCTGAACCCCCCAACCCGACTGGAGCTGGTGACTGACACTGCCCACCCACATTGCCAAGTCCAGCTGCCAGCTGAACTGTACAGGAGCATGTACAGTATACATTACATGCCCATTGGTTGAGCCAACCAATGGGCATGTAATGTATACTGTACACGATCCCTTACAATTCAGTTGGTGGCTGGCTGTGGCAGTGTGGGTGGGCAGTGCAAGTCATTAGCTCCAGTTGGGTTGGGGGTTGGGGAGTGGGTGGTGGGTCACTGACTAACATGGTTGGGGGGCCACTTGACCACCAGGGATGGGGTTGATGTCCATTGTGAATAGGTCAGGTCTCATGGAGGGGGGAACCACTGAACCACCAGGGAGATAGGAATGAAGGCATTGCTGTATGAGTTTTACATCACTCAGGGTGGTGGTGGGGGGTCTGCTACACTATGGAAATGGGGCTTCTGTTGATTTTTCATTCTAACAGTGTACAGTGCTGGGGAGGGGGGATCCAATACACTATGGAAATGGGGCTTCTGTTGACTTTTCTTTCTAACAGTGTACAGGGCTGGGGAGGGGGGTCCAGTACACTGTGGAAATGGGGCTTCTGTTGATTTTTCTTTCTAACAGTGTACAGGGCTGGGGAGGGGGGTCCAGTACACTGTGGAAATGGGGCTTCTGTTGATTTTTCTTTTTTAACAGTGTACAGGGCTGGGGAGGGGGGTCCAGTACACTGTGGAAATGGGGATCATGTTGGTTTTATTTCCCACAGTGTTCGAGGCTGGGGGGACTGTGTACCTGGCCCTAGACTGTGTGTGGGGTACCACCTGACCAATGCCAAAGTTAAAAAAGGGTCTCAGAAGGACAATTACATGCAGGTGCAGCCAGTCATAGTTACGCCTTGGAGGGGGGGCGTTGAATATTGTGATGTGCGGCACATGCATGAGGGATCCCTCATTTGCATTCCCACATCACAATATTCTGTGCAGTAGCACAGTCATACTTGTGGGGTGCCTCAGGGGCTTCTGAATATTGTCACGCCCCCAATGGCCCTCACAAGTCCGAAGATGCATGGTGCATCTAAGGATGCATCGTGCATCTCATCTGAATATGTGGGCCTCCCTCGTGCTTATGCTGCAGCTATGTTCCAGTTTGGAACTCCTCAGCTACTTGAGAAAAACTCACATTGTTTAGAGTGACTAGAGCTTGTGCAACCACATTATTTTCCTCCACACCTTATAAATAACAGCAGATGATGGGGTTACAGAATGGTGCTGGGGACTTAACTTAAGCTTCCCTCTCAAAGGTTACTGCGGAAGGCATTTTTCTTGAGCATGCACCACCATTCTGCACTCCCCCATCTGTTATCTTTTTTTTATTTAGGAGGGTGATAAGTGTTGAAGTGACAATACTGTAAAACTGATTATTTTTGCATTAGATTCATTTCCTGAGTGTTGCTAATTGCACTAATTAGTGCTTTTTTTTAGTGTTGTGCTACATGATTTGCACCTAATACCATTCAATGGGTGATCTGCAATTTGCATAACTCAGTACTCTTTAACTGTCGCATAATCAGCAGTGCGTATTTAGTAAATATTTCTGTGCAAAAATAGTTCCTGTTTCACAGTATTTAATCATTTAGAATCTGTTATTTCAAAGCAGCATGAGCTAATTACATTTTTTAATCATTCAAAAGGTTATTTATAAAACATGCATTTCTCTGTGATGTTATAGAGTACTTGTATAAACAGTGTGGCAAATCAAGGTAGTTTGGTTAACAATTTGATGATGCCTAAGTTGTGATTTTCTACAACAATAAGCATGACAATTGCACAGCTCAAAATGATCCCAGATAGTGAATGACACAGACAGGCAAAGAGAGAGGGGGACCATGATATTCTGTCATCTTTAAAACAGACCGGTTGGCTTTGAAACATTTTTCTGTATTTCCCATCCCATTCAAGGCAACATAAACCTGTTTGTTGAACATTTTTCATATACAGTAACTGAACATTTAGAATGTGTTATGTCTGTTTACTATCAAGCTTTGGGCAAACTAACAAAAAAATGTGCCCTTCATTTAGTTTTCTGCAAAGTGTGCATCTTCTCATAGTTCTTTGCTTTGCAAACTTTTTGCATATCTCAGGAAAAACCTTTCACTCTTTGCCACTTCACAGAGGGAAAACCCCACAGAAAGTGTGTTAATTCACCACTGTGCATAGCTTTTCACCACAAAGTGCGACTTCATGAAAATTCTGAGAAGGGATGAACTCTGTGGGTGTGACCACGAATTTGAAATTTGCAAAACCCCTGTTAATACCCCCCCCCCGTACTGTTTCATGTGTTTATTTTCAACAGTGTTGGGTAAGTTACTTTTTCTATTGCTTTCTATTATTTTGGGAAACTTGTTCTAGAGAGCTCTGTGCAGTCACTAGCAAGAATTGAGAAGTACTGGAAAAAGTAATATACCTTACAGTTACAATTACTTATGTCTTTTTATACAAAAGAAATACGTAATTGTAACTGATTACATTTATTTGAATGTAACTAGTAACTAATCTATTACTTTCAAATAAATGTCATCTGTTATAGTTAATTCTTTTTGTATTGTTTTTATATGAAAAGAAATAAGTAACTGTAACTGTCAGGTGTATTACGTTTTCTAGTACTTCTCCATCCTTGCTAGTGACTGTACAGAGCTTCCTGGATCAAGTTTCTAAAAGAAATAGAAAGTAATAGAAAATGTAACTTACCCAACACTGGTTTTCAAATAATCATATGTTTCCCCTCATTTATGACTATTTGTTAATGCTTTCTTTTTCCTGCCCCATATTAATTTTTCAGTTACTTATGAGTTCAGCAACTTTGTGACATCCATTTCACAGGAGTCTACAAATAAACTGTCAGTGCAGAGCTTTCACTAAACTGATATCACTGGGTTCCAGAACTGCTAACTTATTTAAAGAGCAAGTCTCTATTATGAGTTCCAGAACTGCTAACTTATTTAAAGAGCAAGTCTCTATTATGGGTTCCAGAACTGCTAACTTATTTAAAGAGAAAGTCTCTATTCAAACAACATGAAGTCTTGCTATATTATGACATATGCAGTATAACCCCAGGTTAGAACTGCTCCGGAGGTGAAAGAGTTAACTTTCCATGCAGGACATGGAACCTTGAGCGCGAGCTCGGTTGAACACTCTGTCTGTTGTAGCTCAAACTTAAACTGTCAGATTCTTTACTCCGCCTCACTGAACAGTTGCTCCGGAGATTTCTCCTGCTGCTCGGTTCGTTTGTCGGTTAAAAGTGTAATTCTCGGTTTATTTACCGAAATTAAACCGCAATCGGTCGGTTCAAGCTCTGTCTGTGGTTTTGTAAGTAATAGATAGGCTTATGTTTATTTTCTTCTGTGTGGAACTTGTAAACGTCTTTTTCGGTTCGGTTTGAACCGATCAGATTGGTTTTAAATTAACTTTCTAGTCCTTTAGAGTGCGGTTCCCGGTTCTTATCAGTTCTAAAAAAATGGATTTTATTACGGTTTTTTCCACGACCCGTGACACGGTTGGGAACCGATAAGAGAGTCTTGCTTGGCGGATTGCCATTAACGGGCTGGTTTTGGTTAGGCTGGCACTATGTCTGAGAAACCCAAAAGAAAAAACGGACCCACTGGGTTTCAGCACTGTGGCCTCTGTGGGGAAGCCTTTGCTAAGGCTGACCCACACACCACCTGTGTATACTGTCTGGGGTTTGACCACCTCAATGCAGACTGCCAGATTTGTAAGAATTTTCCTGCTGCCACCGTGGAAAAGAGAGTTGGTAGGCTCAGGGAAAGGGAGGCCAAAAAGTCCGCTGACCCGGATGGCCAGCCCGGTTCGGTTCCAACCGAACCTGAGGGAGTGCCCTCTGACCAGGGCGATACTTTCTCGGGCAAACGAAGAGCCAGCTCTGAGGAGCCAGTTCCAACTAAAAGGGCTAGAAAGTCAGCTAGTGTGGAGCCAAAAGTTCTTTCTCCAACCGCTGAGGAAATAGTTAAAGCTATTCAAATTGTCCAGTCTCTTTCCTGGTTCTGTCCGAACCGACACCATCAGGGAAGCGCTCGGTTCGGCCGGTTCCACCAGTTCAAGATTATGATTATGATTTTGAGGATTTTTATGAACCGGAGGAAGGGAGGAGGGGTACGAGGAGAGTGAATGTGATTTTGAAGGTCTGGATGTGCCCATTGAACCGGACATCTCTCCAGACAGACCTTCAGGGGCCCCCGGCTATCTGAGTCCCCTTCTCATTTTATGTTCTATAAGAAAGTTGCTGAAACTCTACAACTTCCTGTTGAGGAAGTTGTTGATGACCAAGAAGAGCCTGATTATGTAGAAATGATGGATATTCCAGAGTCTAGGAGACTGTCTATTCCCTTGCACAAATCCTTTAGGAAACAGACAGTAAAAATTCTAAAAACTCCTCATTCTATCCTTCCTGTTGATAAAAGGATGGACAAGAGGTATACACCATCAGGCTCTGGTATGGAGTTCCTCTCTCAGCAATGCAGCCATGTGGGGGTAGTGCAGGCTGCAGCCTGTGACAAGGCTAATATTCCTCTAGCCTCTCACCCTCCTGAAAAGGATTCCAGGAGGATGGATGCCATGGCAAAGAAACAGTACATGGCAGCATCTTTAGGACTCAGACAGGCAAATTATATGGCTTATGCAGCTAGGTACCAGAAATCCAGACGGGATACTGTGCTGGCCCTAGCAAAACAGGCCCCTGACCAGCTTACCAGGGAGCTGGAGCAGGTGGCTGTGGATGATACTGAGGCATCCAAAGTGCAATTTCATGCTGCAGTAGACTCTAATGATGTTTCTTCAAGAGTCATGGCTACATCTGTGTCTCTTCGCAGAATGGCCTGGCTCAGATGTACTGCCCTGTCACAGGATACTCAGTCTAAGGCTATGGATTTTCCTGTTGTGGGCAATTCTCTGTTTGGGGAGCAGACAGAGAATTATATGAAGAAAATGGATGAGTATAGGACCACCTATAGGAGTGCACAGGCCAAAGAAAGGCAAGCCACTCCTCAAAGGCAGCATGGCAGGGGCAGACCTTTTCATAGGCCTTTTACCAAGCCCAGGCCTCCTCTTCTGCTTATGCCCAGAGGGAGTTCTTTAGAGGAAGAGGCAGAAGGGTTCTAGTAAGCCTGCTTCTACCCTCAACCCAAAGCCCCTGTGAAACAGGCTCCTGATGGGGTGACCAGGCCGATTCTCCACTACCAGTAGGCAGGCTGGCTTACTTTGTCCAGGACTGGAAGTCTTTAACATCAGACAAGTGTGTCCTGAAGTAGTAAGCTAGGGACTGGTTCTCAGCTTCAAAAATTTCCGAAGATGAGAGCCAAGTCCTTTCCACCTGCAAATCCATCAGAGGCACTTGCCCTAGAAACAGAAGTTTCTTTTTCCTGGCTCTCAGAGCTGTGGAAAGGATTCCACCCCACACCAGGGCAAAGGGTTGTACTCAGGTACATCCTTACCCCAAAAAAGACAGGAGAATGGCGGCCCATCCTGGATCTCAGGTGTCTAAACAAGCACCTTTTAAAACCAAAGTTCAAAATGGTGACTCTGGGAATTATTTTACCCTCTCTAAGGCCAGGGGACTGGCTAGCCTCCCTGGACCTCAAGGATGCCTACTTCCATGTTCTCATCAGAAGCTCCCATCGAATCGTCAGATTCGAACTGCCCTCAGGCCATTACCAGTTCAGAGCAATGCCCTTGGCCTCACCCTCGGCCCCAGGGTGTTCACAAATGCCTGGCAGTAGCAGTTGCTCACTTAAGAAGGCAAAGATTGCCATCTTTCCTTATCTGGACAACTGGCTCATTGTAGGCCAGTCTCCAGACCAGGTCAAACTACACCTACAAGTAACTCAGCAACTGCTTACATCTCTAGGTTTCCTTCTCAATCTTCCAAAGTCGTTCTGGAGCCTGTCCAGCTTCTCACCTTCATAGGCGCAGAACTGAACACAAAGAAGCCAGAGCCTTCCTCCTCTGGAAAGAGCAAGGACTTTGGTCTCTCTGGCCTCTTCTTTCACCCTGCAGGTCTCTCGGCCAGAAAGGCATTTTCTACAGCTCCTGGGGCACATGGCTGCTTCTACAGCAGTAGTGCAGGGAGCAAGATTTCAGATGAGGGACATCCAGTTCCATTTGAGAGCCTTTTGGTCTCAAAGGACAGATCCTCTAACCAAATTGATCCCAGTGACTCGAACCCTGATCCAGGCCCTTCAGTGGTGGCAGGACCAGAGCAGTCGGAGACAGTGGGTTCCCTTCACTCCCCCAGTCTCACTCCTTGACCCTTACCACAGATGCATCCCTCTTGGGGTGGGAGCTCACATGGGCGACCTTACTACCCAGGGTTGTGGTCCCTCAGAATCTCTGCTCCACATCAATTTGTTGGAACTCAGAGCAGTTTTTCTAGCACTCCAGGTTTTTCCACATCTGTTCAGAACAAGGTTGTTCAGGTCAGAACAGACAATACCACTACAATGTGGTACATCAACAAGCAAGGGGGCACTCAGTCTACGGCCTTGAGCACCGAAGCAATGAAGTTGTGGTCTCTGGCTTATTCTCTGAACGCCTTCCTTACGGCAGTTCACCTCCCAGGCAAGGACAATGTCCTAGTGGATTCTCTCAGCAGGATTTCCCAGGGCCATCACGAATGGGCACTGGATCCCCTAGTACTGGAGGCAGTATTTGCCAGATGGGGCACCCCGCAGATAGATCTCTTTGCAGCCCCAGACAATCACCAACTTCCCCTTTTTTGCTGCAGGCCCCCAGTGTTGGGCTCAGTCCCTCTGGATGCCTTCCTACTCAGTTGGGAAGGGAAGTTTCTCTATGCTTTGCCACCCTTCCCTCTCCTCTTCAAGGTGCTAGTCAAAATCAGATCTCAACCCTGCAAGATGATCCTGATTGCTCCAGATTGGGCCAGGCAGCCCTGGTACCCACTCCTCATGTCCTTAGCAGTCCACCTTCCCCTGTATCTTCCCAGGAATCACAACCTGTTAACCTGTGCCCAGGGGAGAGTTTGGTATCCGAACCTCAAATCTCTCAATCTCAAGGCATGGCTCTTGAAGAGTTAGAGTTCGCTGACCTACACCTTTCCCAAGGTGTACTGGATATCTTGAAGGCCTCTAGGAAGCCTTCCACCAGGGCTACTTACAATCAAAATGGAAAAGATTTTCCATATGGTGTGCTGGTAAGCATATTTCCCAGAATCTGCTGACGTGCCCACGATCCTGGATTATTTGGTGCATTTGAATTCTTTGGGGCTGAGACCAGCTACCCTAAAAGTGCACTTGGCAGCCGTGTTTCGTCTTCTTATCAGCAGGTAAGCCTCTTCTTTTCAGCTCACCCTGTGTTCTCTAAGTTTTTAAAGGGTTGCTTCACACCAACCCTCCGTTCAGGGCCCATGCCCCTGCTTGGGATCTTAATATTTGCATTGTCCAGCTTATGCAACCCCCTTTTGAGCCATTGTCTTCAGCAGAGCTTAAGTACTTGACTTGGAAAACTGTGTTTCTGGTAGACAGCACCTCTTCCAGGTGCATAAGTGAGCTACAAGCATTGTCAGTGGAGCCTGATTTTATCTCCTTTCACAGAGATAAGGTGGTCCTCAGGACTAACAGAAAGTTTTTGCCTAAGGTGGTTTCAGACTTCCACCTTAATCAATCCATGTCTCTTCCTGTGTACTTCACTGACCATTCCTTCTCTGGTGAGAGGAGATTGCACAGTTTAGATGTCAAAACAGCCCTTAGTTACTATATAGAACGTACCAAGGGTCACAGGTTTGAATCCCTCCAATTGTTCCTCACTTATGGTGAGGTTGGTAAAGGGAAATCTGCCACTAAAAGATCCATTGCCAGGTGGATTGTCTTTTGTATCCAATTTTGCTATGGAAAAACTGGGTAAGGTTCCTCCCTCAGGCCTGAGGGCTCACTCTACCAGAGGTACAGCTGCGTCTCTGGCTGCTGCCAGGGACATCCCTATCCTAGAGATATGTCAAGCAGCTACCTGGAAAACAGTTCACACTTTTGCTAAGCATTACTCCCTGGATATCCAGGCTAGGAGTGCTGCTCGATTTGGCACAGCTGTGCTTCAGAGCCTATTTCCTAAGTAGGTTCTGTCCCTCCTCCATGGAGGTACTGCTGTGTAATCTGCATATGTCATAATATAGCAAGACTTCATGTTGTTTGAAGAAAAAATTACTCACCTTAGTAATGCTGTTTCTTCTAATGGAGTCTTACTATTAGGACCTCCCCAGCCTGCCCCTCTCGGAACCTCTATTTTTGGAATGTGGGTGGGCAGTGCGATGTTGGCACTTCATAGATGCCCACTTTATTTTCACCATTTCTTAGGGTGCTTAGGTGTTATGCTTATTTTTTTTTCTTTCTTGAATCCCCTGACTTGAGTCTTTGTTTTGGGATCAAGAACAAAAATGTGTTTTTGTAGTTAGTAGCCAGTGGGTTAGTGTAGGTTTACTGCTTCCACACAGAACCTTAATGAGTTTTTGCTCGTAAAGATCTGACAGTTTAAGTTTGAGCTACAACAGGCAGAGTGTTCAACCGAGCTCGCGCTCAAGGTTCCATGCCCTGCATGGAAAGTTAACTCTTTCACCTCCGGAGCAGTTCTAACCTGGGGTTATACTGCATATGTCATAATATAGCAAGACTCCATTAGAAGAAACAACATTACTGAGGTGAGTAATTTTTTCTTATGGGTTCCAGAACTGCTAACTTATTTAAAGAGCAACTTTCTATTATGGGTTCCAAAACTGCTAATTTATTTAAAGAGTAGCTCTCTATTATGGGTTCCAGAGCTGCTAACTTATTTAAAGAGCAACTCTCTATTATGGGTTCTAGAACTGCTAATTTATTTGAAGAACAACTCTTTAATACCAGTTAGAACTGCTAATTTATTTAAAGAGCAACTCTCTATTATGGGTTCCAGAACTGCTAACTTACTTAAAGAACTACTCTCTATTACCAGTTCCAGAACTGCTAACCTATTTAAAGAGCAACTCTCTATTACGGGTTCTAGAACTGCTAATTTATTTAAAGAACAACTCTCTATTATGGGTTCCAGAACTGCTAACTTATTTAAAGAGCAACTCTCTATTACCAGTTCCAGAACTGCTAACTTATTTAAAAAGCAACCCTCTATTACGGGTTCCAGAACTGCTAAGTTATTTAAAGAGCAACTCTCTATTATAATAAAATGCTTAAAAACACTAGATTTACATCAATTATGTTTCAACATTATTGTTTTCTAGTTATTTTCCTTTTACTTCCCCTGCTGTTGGTCAACTAAATAGTGTAGATTGTGCAGCAATTATTCCTCTGTGTCTTTCAAACTGTATCTGATGCTCCCCTGCTAACCACACAATTGCAGTTTGTGAAATCACAATCTGTTGTCATGGTGAACACTATGATGTCATAAACAAAGGCACTGTGAGGTTAACAGTGGAGAGACAAATGTCTTCAAATATTTTCTATACAGACTTTCTAGACAGACCACCAAGATGCATTGTAAATCTTGGAAAGGAACATTGATAATGAAGAAAATGTATTCTCTACTAAACTGTAACAGCTGAGACATCTTATTTGTGAAAGCAGACGCTGAAGTGCAGCATTCCTGCTTAAGCAATAAAACATGATAGGGTATGCACCCTGGTGGGATAATGGCACACCACAGGTATGTTGTGAGTCACAGAGCATTGTCAAGTGCCTTCAACCATCTGAGAAGTGCTGTTATGCCACCACAATACATACAGCAGTGTGTCTTATTGCCATTATAAAATATGTACAAGATTTTTGGGGGGAGGGTGAAAAAATCTCCAAAATAAAAATAATTGTAAACATTTTAATGATTTTTTTTTAAAGTTAGTGCCCCCAAGAAGTAGTGCCATCACACCCCAGCATTAGCAGCCCATCTCAGTTTCAAATATTATGCCCAGTAAAATACACACTGAATTTAAATTTTTTTCTTAGACCCTTTTTCTCCACCTTTCTTAGTAGTTTTCTCCCCTTTCTCCATTTTGCTAAATATTTTTTTCTTTCACTTTTCCCATCCTGTTTCTTTTTTTATCTTTCACACATTTAGTAGAGGGAATGTTTACTAAGGAATACAAGATTTAAAATCTCTGCTTAGTTCTACTAGTGGAGTGTTCACCCCCAAAACACACACATATATACATGCCCAACAGAAGGCCTCAAATGGAGCCAGTCCATCGAGTTTATCTGACAAATGAAGCTGCAGAGATTCCTCTGGTAAACAGGTAAGGATAGCAGGTAGATTTTTAATGGTCAGTAAAGAAACACCATAATTTAAAACAAATTTTAATTTGTGTGTGTGTGTGTGACAAGAGGATTAATAACATTTAATTAGTTTTTTTTAAAGCAGTTTTATTTTTAGGACCTGGTTGAAGTTTTTTGAGACGAAAGGTGGTAGCCATGTTTGTGATGGCAAAAGGGATGTGTGGGTAGTATTGATTTTATTGTTGATAGTCTGCTGCTCTTTACCTGTGCTGTTGTGCTGAGATAACAGCATGGGTAAAGATGGCCCTGAGCAAATGAGGTTTCTCAATTTCTGAAACCAATTTTATAAAAAAAAAAATCAATAGCAGGCAGGAAAACAGCAGCTTTCTTGAAAAGAAGAGATGTTAAATTTCCCCATTCATTAAACTACCAACAGATTAATTTAGTTTAGTTAGTTTTTGTTGACTGTGAAAGGAAGAGTAAGCAATTCTGCTTATTTTCAGCCTTGTCTGGAGGGGGGAGAGGGAGGACAGATGAAAACCTAACCAGGAAAATTCCCCTGTCCTCACTGCAGGGGGTGCAATCTGCTTCCTGTGGGAGGGATAGAGTTTTCAGATGAGGTGGACAATGATGGCGGGGGTGCTGGAGTCTCCGGGACTGGGGAATCTGTCACTACCCTGGCTCCCACCCTGTAAATACTACTGGCTTTGAGGATATTCTGGACACCGCTTCACTTGCTGCTGAAAGAAAGCTCCAACATGACCTTCAAGAGAAAAAGAGGCCATTATTGGCAATGATGGCTGAAGAGGAATTAAAATATTTCAAGAAGAAGTGTAAACTGGACAATGAAAGAAACACAAAAGACATTCCTGTAGCCTCTTGACCATCTCTCGTAAAATATTTCAGCAAACTACTCCTCCATTGACCATTGACACTAGCCCTACCACTCCCTGCTCAGCAACATTTGGAAAATATTGGTTTTGCTTCTATGACAGACATACTGTGGTCATCAGAGACTGCATTATGAAATTCTGGCTGGACTCAAACTACTAATGGAAAATGGATCCCGCGTTTGGACATTCCTCTGCCTGGTTCTGATATGGGAAGACCTGTTTCTTCAGACACCACTGCCAGCTCTGCTGCACTGCCACCTCTTCTTAGGATGTTGCCACCAGCTGCTGCAGCTGCACTGAGCCCCAGGAGGAACACAGAAGAGCTTCCTTCAAAAGGTAAGGCTGTCTCCTCTTTTCCCACGTCTGATATGGCTGAAGTGGCCCTAGCAAATTAATCCCTGCAGCCTCTGATGTTCTGACACCACAGCTTTCAGAAACTCCAACTCCTGTAATGACAACAAACCACCCAGTTGGCATGGCAAATGACAAGGCCGACAACCCACAGTACCGGCACCTTCCCACTGTAGCAACCCTCACTAGAAGGATCAGGGTAGATCCTAAATTTTCTCTCTGTCTGTCCTCAATGTGACTAGGCACCTTTGGAAATGAGACTCTGGCTTGAAGGTTATAAACTGATGTACAAATGAATAAATAAATAAATAAATAAATAAATCCACCCATTTATCACAATCCTGGGTGATTTTGGCAAGGAGAGGACCATAGTTCTGGGTTACAAGTTGTAAGTATTTGGCTGAGATCTGAACCCCTAAGGTATTTAATCTTACGCACCACCTGGGCCCACAAGGAATTAGTGTCCAGGAGAGTTCTATTTTTTACTCCTATGGGTAGAATCTCACTTTTGGACCAGTTTATTTTGTGGTCTGAGATAGAGGCGTATTCATTTAAGGTATCATGTACGTGAGGAAGGCCTACCTCTGGGTTCTTTAGGTACAGCAGTAGTTATACTCCTTATTAAACCCTTTTTCAAAGTTATTACCATTCTTTTTCGCAATATCACTGATGTTATCTATTGGCTGGAAAAAAGATGTGAAATACAGGGTACACTGGAGCCTATTCTTGACAGTGAACACTTCTGGACTGGGGACTAGAAATTCCATGTTAAGCTCTATTTCACTGACTATGGTATTCAACATCTGCCCAGTTGCTTCTTTTTGGGGAGAGATTGAGGCATACTGTTTTACCCAGCTCAGCCCGAAATCCTGTCACAAGTGTGGCGCTCTTCAGCATCTTATAATACAAGTGAACACGTTAAACGTTCCCTATGTGGAGTACTAGGACATTCTGGTTTGCATTGCATGTTTACACAACAATGTAATCTGTGTAACGAGGAAGGGATACCTTCCATTCATGCCGCTGGGTTACCCACAGTACTACTAACTCTGGTTTTATGGAGCAAGAGTTTTACATACATAAAGCTGCCAAGTCTAAAGTTTCTGCGATACATGTACCCCTTCTAGAAACAACTACCACTCCTTCTCACCCATGGCAACTTTCTGCAACAATTGGGGAACTTAGTACCACCAGTAATGCTGAGGTATCTCATGAATCCCCTACTGTGGTCTCAGAAGACTCTCCTACACAAACTGTTTCTCCTCTTTCTGCCCCCGCCCCCAGAGTGTATGGAATCAGTGATGATGTTACGCCTATTATGCCCTCTCCACTTACTCCTCCTACAGAACTCTTCCAAACTGTGGGGAAAAGGAAAAAGGAAGAGGAAGGGGGACCCTCAAGAACTGATTCCTCTTGAGAACAAGCATTCAACTTTGCAATGGGATGATATGGTCAATGGAGAGGACTCGGATGCATCCACCATGCACTCACCACTATGAGACATTTTGTCTCATTTGGAGGACGCGAGCCCTTCTGGCTCCCATTCCAGAAGGACTAAATGGGGACCGAGATCTAGTGTTAAGAGTTCTATAGTAAAGTGACTCTTTTTTCTCTTTTCATGGCTGGCTCTGGCCTTGTCGACTGTTAACAGCATCAAAGCTGTTAAGAAACAGGTGGCAACCTTTGTCCTGCTTACACAGTGCCTCTCTGATATTCATTTTTTACAAGACACAAGGCTCAGATCGGTTTCAGATATCCAAACCACAACATCTGCCTTGATATTGGGAAATCCTTTTGCTCCTTGGGAGAAACTTTGTGCAGTGGGATAGGGATTTGTTTTTACACATTCTGACATTAAGGTTGTTAGCCTGGTAGACATGCATCCAGGTCGTGCCTTATTAATAGATATTTCTATCCATAATCACACCTTCCGATTGATAAATATCTATGCCCCTCAAACTAAAGCTTCCTTATAGAATTACTTAAACTGATTCAACCTTATCTGTCCACTGCTACACCAGTTCTCTTTGGTGGTGATTTTAATTGTAATATACTATCCACAGATAAAGGTACTAAAACCAAAAAAATGTTTTGTGATACTCAATTCTTAAAACACTCTGCTTTCCCAAACTGGTTTGGTTGATGCCTATGGTTGAAATGCAGCTATTCCTAAATGTACATATTTTCGGGGCAGTTTTTCTACCCAAATTCATTATTGGTTCATCTCGGTTAATCTCTTGGCCCCATCCCAGAGGCCTTTGGTGCTGTACAAATAGATTAGCAAACACACATCAAAAAAATAATAAAAACAAGAAAACAAATAATAAATTATAAAAATTTAAAAGGCAAAAATAAAGTATTGCAACAGTTAACCAATTTACTATAAACAATCTGGAAAAGCTTTTCTAAAAGATATGCCTTAAGGCCCTGCTGACTTTCACCAATGGGGCCTCCCTCAAGTACCTTGGTGTCGAGTTCCACAATACTGGGCCCACCACCTCAAATGTACAATCTCCAGAGGATTTAAGGTGGGCCCTGGGACCCGCTAGGAGGCCCTTGGTGGAGGAATGAAGTGAGCGCATGGGACGGGCAGGAGTCAGGAGGTCCTATAGGTAACCAAGGCCTGATCTATATAGGGTCCTATAGGTGAGCAAGCCCACCTTGAAGATGATTCTCCACCTAACTGGCAGCCAGTGCAGTTCGCGCAGAACTGGGGTCACATGACAGGACCTTAGGCAGCCCATCAGTAACCTGGCTGCTGCATTCTGCACCAGCTGCAGGCACCAGAGAACCCCTTCAGTGACCCTGAGGTACAGAGCATTGCAGTGGTCAAACCACAATGTCACAAAAGCATGTACCAATGAAGGCAAGTCACCCGGTGAAATCAAGGCTTTAATTTGGGTAACATTGCTCAGGTGGTAAAAACCACTCTTGATGGCGGATGATACCTGAGCTTCAAGTGTCACTCTATCATTAAGGATGACACCCAGATTTTTCACCTTGGTGGACTTCGCCAAGGGAATAGGGCCAAGGAATAATCCTGCTCCCATTCCAGCAGTGTCCACATCTGGCTGAAGACCAGGCTCAATCACTAGCACCTCCAACTTGTCAGAATTGAGTCTTAGCCAGCTAGAGGCCATCCAGTCCTGGATCTTGGACAGATGTTTATTTTGCACTTCCACAGTGCAATTAGTGTTGGGTGCAAATGACATGTACAGTTGGGTGTCATCTGTATAACAGTGGAACCCAAGCTGTACTGTCTAATGAGTCCACCCAGGGGAAGCATATACACTGTGAACAACATAGGTGACAGGACTGAGCACTAGGGAACTCCACAGAACAGGGGCTTTAGGCAGGATGAAAAATTTGCCTTCACCACCCTCTGAATCCTGCCTGTAAGGAAAAACTCAAACCAACTGATGACAGTACCGATGAGTCCACAGAGCTCCCTTAGATGATCCAACAGCACTGTATGGTTCACATTGTCAAATGCTGAGGAGAGTTCAAGGAGAATGAGAACTGACCGCACATTCTGTCCCTCACCCTGAGGAGATCATTTTGCATTCTGACTAATGCCATTGCAGTGCTATGCCTTGACCTAAATCCTGACTGGAAGGGTCATAGATGTCATGGGCTGCGAGGTGTGCCTCGAGCTGCAGAGCCACCACTTTGTCAATAACTTTTCTTAAGAATAGGAGATTAGAGATAGGTCTATAATTCTCCAAGGTGTCAGGGTCAAGAGACGTTTTCTTAAGGAGGGGTCTCACCAGCTCCTTTTTTAAGGTATCAGGAAAACAACCCTCCAAAAGTGAACACCGAAGAATCTCGGCAAACACTTACCCAACATGCTCAACACATCCCATTAAGAGATGAGCTGGGCCTGGCTCCAGTTCACAATATGTGGGCCACAACTTCAAGATCACCTCACAAACCTCAGCCACCCCAACTGGTCTGAACTCACTACAAACAATAGGAGTGTCTCTGGACACACATGACTCATCACTACGGGGTCGCAAGTACCCTGTTGGGGGATCCTAGCCCTGATGGAGGATACCCTGTTAGAGAAGAACAGAGCAAACTCCTCACACTGAGTGATTGAAGATGCTTATTCAGCTGTAGACAGGCAGGATGGGGAAGCAATGTCCACAGTTCAAAAAAGCAGAGCTGATCTGTTCCTTCCTGCAGCAATCTCACTGGACAGGAACACTGCCTTCTTATGGTTAATTGTCCTTTGATATTCACCACAGTGAAGTCTCAAAGCCAGTTTATCCTCCTCAGACCGAATCCTCCACCAACAATGCTCCAACCACCTACCCTTGGTCATCATCTCCCTGAGAGCCTCATCAAACCACAGAGGTCTCAAGCAAGAAGACCTGGATCATCCACGGACCAGTGTGACAGAGTCGTGTGCCTTGGAAACAGCCTCATTACAGGCTGCAACCACCTCACCCACACCTGTCACACATGCAACACTCATACCAGATAGATCTGCTGTGGGCTGCCATGTGAATTTTATAAATGGTTGTGGAACTACATGTCGTAGAAATTAATTGGCATCTATAATGCCCTATTAAATATTTCAGTGTTACTTACAGACATGTATACCAGCCTACTTATTTTTTTGTTTAAAAAAGGTGACAATTCATTACTTTTCAATTTACACCCCATTACTTTATTAAATACAAATTTTAAGATTCTTACTAAACTCATAAGTAAATGATGGGCCCTAGTTATGGACCACATTATTCACCCTGCACAATTGTGTTCCCTACCTGATAGAAAAATCACTGATGTTCTACTTTTGTTACATGAAATTGTTGAAAGGGGAAATGTGGGTAAAAGTAAAGGTTACTTTCTTAGTCTGAATCAGTCTAAGGCATTCGATAGGGTGTTCCATGATTGTCTCTGGAAATGCTTGAAGTATTATGGCATTCCATGACAATTCATACAATTGGTAGGTCAAGAATGTATGGTGTACATAGGAGTCCAGCAGGGTTGTCCTCTTAGTCCTCTTCTGTACATTTTATTTTAAGATTACCTGATTCAGACTCTGAAGCTATCTCCCCGAATTTTAGGTGTTTCCTTATCTGATCCATCGCTAATATTGAAAGCATTAGCATATGCTGACGATTTGTGCCTTACATTGGCTAATGCACATTCCGGGGTTGCAGCCAAAGAAGTGTTACAGAACTTTTCACTTATCATGGGTTCGATGATAAACTTCCAGAAAAGTTCTTGCATACACCTTGGGGACAAGGACTCCAATAGTAATGAGACTGCAGGAGTTACTGTGTCGGACGGCCTGTTGAAAATCTTGGGTATTTTATTTGGACCTGGTAATATGGTTCAGGTTAATTGGGAAACTCAATTGGCTATTGGTATGAAAAGGATTGCACAGTGGAAAAAGTGGCACATGAGTAAATGGAAGCATGTCATTATGATTAAAGAAAAGCTGTCATTATTACCCCCTCCCACCCCAGAAAAGATTACTCTTCGGTTAAGCTTTTAATATATGTTGTGGCATTTTTCTAGCACCACAACATACATTATTTTAACTTGTAAAAATCCACAACATGGAAGTATGGAGGATGGGGGGGGGGCTCCAATATCTGTAAAGGTGTGGCGACGCACCACTCACTTCAGTACAAAATGTATTGAAGCTGCATGCGTCGCCACACCTTACAGATGACGTGAGCCCCACCCCACATCCACTATACCTCTGCTGTATATTTTATATTAGTTAGTATATCGTATGTTGCGCATGAGAAAACGCTGCAACATACATTAAAAAGCTTAACCGGAGGGTAAGATTTGCTGGGGTGGGAGGGGATAATAATGACAGCTTTCCTTTAACACATACCTAGTGTCCCTATTTTTTTATACCTCAGCTATGTCTATCCTCCACCTAAACAGTTGGAGGTGACACTTTACAATTGTTCCTTTCAGTGTTGATGGGGTAGCAGGTTGAACCCTATCAAATGTGGCATAACATATTTGGAGCTTACTTTTGGCGGTTTAAATATGCTGAATCCACTAGCACTGTTTTTTAGCATTTTCCTCTGTGCCAATATCAGGCCAGTTCTTGTGTCCACCACTTAAGACTGGGTTCCATGTGTAAAGCACCATGACTCATCCATTTTATTAGAATGGAAGTCAGGGGCTGGCTCCATGGTGCTGAGTGATGGGTGTTTGCTCAGCACACTGGCAACCCAGGTTCGCGCCCCGAGCCCAGACGTCAGGAGTGGAGGCCAGCGGGAAGGGGGTTCAGAGCATCCTTTGGACACTTCCCTCCCAGGGGGGGTGGGCTGCATTGCGCTGCTGTCACAGCAGCTCCTGGTGGGGCTCGAGGAAATGTCCTACATGGTGTGGCTGACTACATAGCGCTGGACATCCTCACCATAGGACGCAGCTGTGGCGCATGCCTATGTGGATGGGTGGGACCAAAAACCAGAAAATGGGCCCATTTGGCATCTCTGGATGATGGCTGTCAACTCCACCATGCCACAGTCCCCAGAGCGCACCACTCCCAGCCCCCTGCACCTGTGGTTCAGGGTGGGGCCACGTTCAGACTTTTCTCCTGTCCTGCTATCCCTGCCTACAGGCAGGGGAGGGGGTCCCTCCAGCAGTGTTAAGCTGGAGCCCATCTGGCCACAGGGCTTTACAAGGAGTAGGTGTTGGGTGCTGGCAGTGGGGGTGAGACTGGTGGGCATCAAGGGACTTGTGCAGGCCTGAAGGAGTGGCAAGCTGGGGACCAGGGCAGGTGGTAAAAAGGACAAAAAAATGGCAGTCTGGTGCCTTTGTGCACAAAAATAAATAGACCCAGAGATTGCCTTACTATTTCAATGCATGTTTCGATAACAATAAGCAGTGGGGGGTTCAACAGGCACTTATCCGTTCTCATTCTTGAAAGTCTTTCTATAACACTGTTGTACAGAGTTGCTTTGCTGCATGGCCAAGCTTACTTTCAGGTTCCACGCATGAGCAGGACTGTATTGGGAAAATGTTCACTGATTCTAGAATACCAGTTAAGATGTGGGATGTGTTTTGGCTCTGTGCTCCCGGCAAACTAAATATCAAAAATAATCTAAAGCATAATGATGTTCATGACCGTTACTGTCCGACGCCTTCCTGTCCTAATGTTCTAGAAACCATGAAACATCTTTATTTTGAATGCCCTTACATGCAGATATTTTGGACTTTAATTCTAAAATGATTGGAAAAACCTGAACTTTTATAATGTATTTCCAGAGGTTTTCTACGAGGGTATTTTCGCTCTGCAGTGGTGTAAAAATGACACCAGTAGTGTAAGGGTCACATTGACTTGCTTTAAATAGTGGATTTGGCAAGCATGTTGTAGATTAACACTTCAGCAACAGCATATCTCACAGGAAGAATTACTCCACGTGACTGTAAAAGACGTTTTGTAGATTCAAGAAAAAGAGCAACAGGTTGCAGGGACACTTTTCAAAAAATGGTGGGGGTCCCTCTCATCAGTGCTATTTGTTTTTTCTTTGCCTCATCGCAGTTACGCAGCTTTTTTTTTCCTTGCTACTGATGATGTTGCTTTCTTTTGTTTGCTTTCATTTCCATTCTGGCTGTATGTGTTTGCTTGGTCAAGTTTTTGTCTTGACGTGTTGGTATTTTCGTAACTATATTTCACCAGGTTGTTCAATAAAAATTCCCCTACTCTTTTCAAGAAGTGCCGTGGGATCTTTAACATTCAGCTGAAGAGGCAGGCCTCAGTTTAACATCTCATCTGAAAGACAGCACCTCAGGAGTGCAGCAGTCCCTTTTGCTGCACCACAGTGTCAGATTTGGGATTTTACCCCGAGTTTCTGGTGTGGGACTAGAACCCACAACCCTCAGAGGCAAGTGTCAACCTGCTGAGCCACTGACACTGACTGACCAGATTAACCTGGTTCAGTATCAGTTGGATTGAATCTGGGCACAGAGTTGGAGGGCTGGTGTGCAGTGTGCTGTCACAGAATGGCTACCATGTTCCACCACCGAGGTAACTACAATTCAGTGATTGTTCAGTATGAGTTCCGTGTTGATTGTGAAGTGCTTTGAGATGCTTGCATGAAAGGCCCTATGTAAATAAGTGATTATTATTATTATTAACATATTATTCTGGCCCTGTTTTTTTTGCAAATGCCTTTTAATAACAGCAGGAAGCTTAATACAGAAAATCATATTAAATTAACTTGATTTGTGTTTTAATTATGTCCGGCTTATATTCCATATACAGTTTGTGGGTGGGGGTGGGGTTCCCAAGAGACATTATCAGCTCACTCCTTACAGAATGGGCTTTAGTTAGTCTGTCAAAAAAAGCACCACCGATTAATTAATCTTGCATCCTTTATTTTCCTTCAAGGCAGAAGACTGCCAAAATCTCACTGATTACATTAGAACTGAGATGGACACATCTGAAAATGAAGACCACAGTGAGGAAGAGGAGGAGACGTTTGGTGACAGCAGGTAGAGTAGGTTTATTTCTGGGATGCTTACAAGCCCATTCTCATCTGCACTCCCACATGGTGGTTTGAATACATTACCTTTGATGCCTTGCATTACAGGAGGTACGTGCAATTTTATATTTCCATTCACAGCAATTATTAAGATGAGGGAAAAACAACAACAGATCTGGCTTCACAGATTTTATTATTTGACTGTTTTGCAAAGCACAACTGCCTCACAGAGGTTCAACATCTCATTTACAAGGGAATTCTGTGGTGCTAGAACAAAAGCAACATTTGTATTTGGTTTCAACACAAAGAACACATTTACGTTATCTGAAACTGCAATGCATTACAAAGGGGATATATCCAGATGTATTATGCAAATTAGAAAGACAGAAGGAATTGTTAGTCTGACAGAGGGGGGCAAA
This sequence comes from Neoceratodus forsteri, assembly GCA_016271365.2. NCBI lineage: Eukaryota > Metazoa > Chordata > Ceratodontiformes > Ceratodontidae > Neoceratodus > Neoceratodus forsteri. Next base: position 1,543,180,129 of record CM028131.1, on the reverse strand, counting down.
GTTATTGAGGAGAACATGCAAGGGCTTCCATTCTTAATGACTACTTCTTCTTCTTCTCAGTTTTCACAATGGAAGACAGTTGGCCTTTGCCAGAAAACAGCATAACGGTTACTGATGGGTAGATCCCAAAAATGAGGCAGAAAGTATTTACAAGTAAAAGAGTCAGAAAAAGGCTCTCATTTCGGAAGTTAGAAGAAGCTGGATGAGGTGCATCTCAGGATGCTCAGGGAACTGTCATCGGAATGGGCTGAAGCCCTGATAGGGTTATTCAGGTGTTTAATTTAGTCAGTGGTGGTTCCAAAAGACTGGAGGGCAGTGGACGTAAATCTGCTCCACAGTGGGTGGGGGGGGGAAGAAAGAGCAAACAGGCAACCACAGGGCTGTCAGTCTAATCTCTGTTGTGGGTAAACTGATGGACACACTAGTCAAAGAGGACCCAGTGGACTACATGGAGAGCATTGGGTTCCAGGATAGTAAACAGCATGGGTTCATGGCAGGGAGGTCTTATCAGACCAACCTGATAGTGTTCTTGAGAGAGCAGTAGATAAAGATAACCCAGCAGATCTACTCTGTTTTTATTTTTATTTATTAATTGATGCATATCAGATAACACCTTTGAGTCAAAGACTCCTTTACAAAGGTTCCACGTCATTGAAAACAGAGACATCAGGTACAATAGCAACAACTAACACAATAATTACAGAAATGGATACAAAATGGTTACAGATAAAACAGTAAAGCAGCTGAGGATACAGAGTTACAGAGTGCTGCCAAACATAGGTACACAGTGCAAATGGCAGAGGTAACAAAACATGAACTGTAGGGCAGTGGTGCAAGCCATGGCCTGGTGGTTATTTGCAGGCCTAGGCCGGACTGAGGTGTCCATTATCAAAATATAGGTGCGCCCAGGGGTGGCTGGACCAGAGTTAAGTCCACAGTTGTGAGGGTTGGGGGTGGGGAGTGGGAAGGTCAGATTCAAGGGCAGTCACAGACTGATTCATGAGTGATTAGGTCTATTAGTTGGGACTTGAACTGACCAAGTTTGGGCTCAGTGAGGAGGGAGTTTGGGAGTGAGTTGAGCCAGTTAGAGCCAGGTATCCAAAAGTTCTTTGACCTAAAGTGGTCTTCCAGCAAGGTACCCTGAAGTGGGTTGCCGCCGACTGTCGAGTGAGGCAGGTGGACAGTGGTGCCTGGAGTAGGGGGGGAGAGGGCAGGTGAGAGTAGCCATGCTGTTATTTTTTTAGCAAAAAGGCAGGCCTGATATTTGAGCCTCCCATCAAAGTTTAGCCACTTTGTTGAGGCGTAAAGGGTGCAGGTATATGTGAGTCTGGCGCAGCCTGTAGCAAGTCTACAGGCCTTATTAAGGGACAATCTAATTTTGTTTAGGTGCAGTACGTGTTGTCGGCTGCCCCATAGATGATGATTCCGTAGTTTGTTAGTGATAGTATAGATGCAGAGACAGCTAGGTGGAAAGATTCTGGTGGGAGGCAGTGCTTGTACCAGTGAAGTAGACCAATACACACATTGACAGCGGTGCTCAGTATTCGGATGTGGTCATGGTAGGTGAGCCCAGAGTCTAGGGTGATACCTAGGTATTTGAACGAGGTAACCTGCTCAAGGGGGTCATTTATGGAGTTCAGTATGAACAGCGATTGTCCTATGTTCTTGTTTTGGGGGTGTGCAAACATCATGGATTTTGTTTTTTTTTGTAATTTAATACTAGCCTATGTTGAAAGAACCAAGATTCAGCTTCCATGAAAGATTTCTGGAGCGCAGAGCGGAGGGTACGGGGTCAGTGTGAGAGCTGTAGAGGATGGCATCATCTGCATACAATAGTAGTTTCCCAGAGCAAGCCTTGGGCAGGGAGTTGAGGAACAGGGAGAAAAGCAGTGGGCCAAGAATACAGCCCTGTGGGACCCCTGACCTGACTTGGAGTGGGGAGGACAGGGTATGGGCAATCCTAACTGTCTGGGTTCTCTCAGACAGGTAGCTGACAGACCAGCCAGTGGTCTCAGGGGACAGACCTATCTGTGTGAGGGAATCTAGGAGTAGTGTGTGGTGCACTGAATCAAACACCTTAGAAAGGTCTATGAAGACAGCACCAGCAGTGTGGCCAGTGTTCAGAGATGTGTGGAGGGTGTTTGTAAATTCCAAGAGGGCTGTGGTGGTGCTGTGTTTATGGTGGAAGCCATGCTGTTCAGAACACAGGAGGCTATATTTGGAGAGGTAGTCCATTAGCTGGATGGCCACAATTTTCTCCAAGGTTTTAGAGAGGGGAGACAGGATTGAGATGAGGCGTTAGTTCCCAGGCAGGGTGTGGTCACCGCTTTTAAGGATAGGTGTGATGAGGGCAGATTTCCATTTAGAGAGAAACTGGCCCAGCGATAGAGAGTAGTTCAGAAGCATGGTGAGGGGGGGAGAAACTTTGTTGAAGGTGAGTCTAAACAGTTTAATTTCTAGTGTATCACTGCTGTAACGAGATTTGCTGAGGGCCTTGAGAAACAGAGGGGCAGCTTCATGCTGAGAAATTGCTTTAAAGCAGAATGGGGGGTGGAGAGTGAACAATGCGGTATTGTGGGGTAGGGGAGAAGAAGTTGGGGGGAAAGAACACCAGTAAGATCGGAGAAGGAGTCATTAAATGTATTGCAATCAGGCCAGGGTCTGTGGTGATAGACCCATTGGCCCTGATTTGGGAGGGAGGTGCAGTGGAGACTTTGCCACTGAGTTCTTTGAGGGAGTCCCAGACCTTGCGACCCGAGCCCCATGTGGCAGTGAGCAAGGTTTTGTAGTACTCAGCCTTTGCCTTACGAATACTTCAGGTACATTTACTGCACACTTCTTGGTAGCGCTGCCTATCAGTAGGTTTACCAGTGTCCAGTGCAATATGCCAAAGATTGTCATGTTTGCGCATCTGGTTCAGCAGGGTTTGTGATATTCAAGGTGTGTCAGCCCCTTTAACTCTTTGTTTGGTTAGGGGTGCATGCTGGTTGCAGGCAATGTTGAAAATATCAATGAAATGGTCAGGGCAGTGTCAATGTTCAATGTGGTTTTGATGGGGGACCAGTCACTAGCTAGGAGGCACTGTCTAAGGGACCGAAGTTTGCCGGGTTTGAAGCGGCATTGGAAGATAGGTTTTGGGGGGGCCTTTTTTTACACTATATGACCAGTGACAGAGCACTGGGGAGTGGTCACCCAGGGCATTGGGTAGTACTCTGATCTGGGTAGCTTTGTGTGGTGCATTGGTGTGCACTAGAGGGTGGCAGTACCAGTCTTCTGGTTGATTCTGGTGGCAGTTGTCATAAGTTGGGACAGGTTTTGAGAGGCTGCAGCATCCCTAATGGGGGCTGATGCATCAGCTAGCCAGTTTATATTAAAGTCCCACTTTGATGTCAGCACTGTCATGGAGTGTCTGGACATGGGTTAGGACAGAGTTGAAAGTAGTCTTCTGATTTCAGGGAGGGATGTCTATGGTGGAGAGGAACAGTGGAGCTCTGTTTGGGGCAAGACTGATCTTTAGTGTGAGATTGGGCCTCATGTTCGAGAGTTGGGAATGGTAGGGCGAGACACTGTGGTGATTCCTGAACATACAGTGCACATCCACCCCCTTTTTTTGAGGTTCTCTCAGCACGGTATAGCGTGAAACCGGGAAGTGAGACTGTGGAATCTGGGGTGCGGTCGTTGAGCCAAGTTTCAACTACTGAGATGACATCAGGGCGATGCTGGGCAACTCAACCCTGAAACTAATCAAATTTATTGAGGAGGCTACATATATTAAGGGAGGTGATTATGAGATCCTTGGGAGTAGTAACCTTGGAGGGGGGGTCCCGGGTTCAGGTGGACATCTCCGGAGAGGAGGAGCAAGAGCAGGAGGATGCGCAAGGATGCCAGTTTTAATCACTTCTTCATTAGCTTAGGCACCAGTTGGGAGGGGGAACAGCAATGTATGGAGATGAGGGTGGGTAGGTCCCGTAGAGAGGGAGAGGCAAAGTAGAGTAGCGACCACTGCAGTACCATGGTGGTGCCAATAGGGACAGTTGAGCGTGGGGGGAGCATGGTCCATTGGAAGAGTGAGTGGGGTGGTTCAGTGGTAGAGGTGGGGAAGGGGGCTAAGGTGAGAAGTCAGATGATACGTGGTTCAGGCTCACCATGTTGGGAGACACGTGGAGCATCCCCTAGCAAAATGATGGGGGCTAGGGTTAGCAGTACAAGCCACATGGCAGTGCTGGCAACGGAAGGCAGTGTCATAATGAGAACAAAGTGGTTGGGGGGGAGCCAAAAGCTTTAAGAGCTTTTAAAAAACAAACTGAGAGGAAATTAGCCTGACTCATTGGCTTTGTGGTAGGGCTGCTGACTTTGGAGTCAAGGTTACAGTGTTTGAGACCTGCAAGGGGGCAGTAGCAAACTATGGGGAAAGTGGGTTTAGTAGTAGGAAAGTGAGGCGGAGCAGAGATTTGGAGGAAAACAGAGTGGTGTGAGGAAGGCAGAAGCAGGGGCTAGGAAGGGCACTGTAGTGACTCCTAGTGGTCAGAATAAAATATTAGCTGGAAAAAGGAAGTGGAGGAGTGGAGATGAGAGTGAACAGAGTGGTGCCTGGAAGGGCAGTAACTCCTAGTGGTCAGAAACTATAAACTGCAAATGGGAAAGTGGACACTGGACACTTAAAAGGAGTGATCATGTGATGTGTCATGAGACCAGTATGCAGCAATAAAGATAGAGCTGAGGGCAGGTGGGGCAGTCGGTGTGCAGCGCAAATGGGGTAACACCCTTGCAGAAAGTAAGCTGGAAGGAGACAGGCTTCTTACAGGCCCCTCTATGAATCCTGCAGTCCCTGATGTGAGCTCTTCAGCTGGGCAGTGTTCTGAGTAGGGGAGGAGATTCTGAGGCCTGGAAGGGAAACAAAGGAATCACATTAGTATGCAGTGGGTAGCTCTTTGTCAGGACAGGGCCTTACTACGCATGTGCCAACTGTTGGGACAGAGTCGGCACACAGATGGCTAGTGCGCATGCGCAAGAATTCAGCCCGTAATGTTGGAGACACGCCAGATACCCGAACAGTTCTAAACTTCAGCAAGTCATTTGACTTGAAGGTTACTGAAGAAGCCAGAGGATCTTTCTGTGGCAAAGGACGTAGTTAGGTGGGTGGGTGGGTAGTTGGTTAGATAGTAAACGATAGAAGGCAGTAGTAAATGGAGTCAAATCCATGAAGATCAAGGTCTCAAGTGGGGTGCTGGAGGATTCCATACTGCGTCCGGTCCTCTTCAATATCTTAGTCAATGACAGAAGAAGAAAATTCAGGGCAGAATGTGTCTCTTCACAGATGACACTAATCTCTGCGATAGGGTAGACAGTGAGGACAGTGAGGAGGGGATAAGGAAGTTGAAGATGGACCTGCAAAGGTTGTAGTGGTGGTCCAAGGTCTGGCAGCTGAAAAGTGATGCACGTAAGGAACAAGAACACCAGGATAGATAGGAGGAGTTAATGCACATATTTAAAGAATACCTAAACAAGCAGTTTTTTAAAACTGCAAACTCCAAAATCTGGCTTCATGGCGAGGTAAAGTAAAGGCTACTATTTACATTTATACTAAAACTGCATTTATGTAAATAACATAAATGCAGTTTCATAGCTTTTGAAAAATGTAAACATCAGCCTTTCACTTACAAAAAACAGCCTTGCCTTATCCCTAAGATGTCTGCCAACTGTGTTAAGTGATGAGTCATGATGACATCATTGGAGTCACAGCCAGAGACCCAATATAGATTCCTATAGGCTAACTAGTTCTTCTGTCTCTCTTTGTTTTGAATTGTTTTTACCAGAATGATCAACACCATGTGTTAACATGTGGATTATTTTCATCAGTACACGTTAGGCTATGATTGTGTTCATTTTATTTACTTTAACTTTCCGAAAACGTTTTGCAATGCAGCTGACTTTCTCTTTGGCAAACTGCAGAACAGTACAACACGTCAAATACCTGATGATCTAGTGGTTATGTGATGCCCTGAATTTCTTTTTTGTTAACCAGGAGAGACACACTATGCTGAAATCTTGTTTACAGATGTGGCCTGGCAGCACAAGGAAGTTAAGTGACTTGTTCAGGGTCACACAGCGAAGTACCGGTCTGGTCCAATTCCAAAGCTCATGCATTCTTGTTAATCCACAAAAAAAGCTTCTCCTGTATTCTTTTTCCAAGTGAACCCCCTGTACCTAGCCTGACTTCTGTTGAACACCCTACCATCCATACCGTGTACTTACTACTGCCTAGGGCTGCATATGAGCTTGTGGTCTCATGAAGAGAATTATCACACCTCAGACTGTAATCGTATACCTCAGAGAGTTATGCATACCTACACCGATACGGATCATCAGCTGGCACTGTTAAAAAATGCCTCCCAAATCACACTTGGGTCCACTTTTTCGTTGTTTGACTTCTGCTCCCACAGTAAACATTGAGTGGATCACCACCCTTCTGTACAGTGAAGGCAGTAAGTACAGTTCCCCTGTTGTGATTTTGTTCCGCCTCATTAAACGACAATTGGATCTTTGTGGAGGGCCAATCAATAAGCCTCAGGACTCACCAGAAAAACCTGCTGTTCATGCTCTCATAAGGGCTGTTCTTACTATGGATAACAATATTATTAGCAGGAGAGGCATACTACTGCCTTGAGCGAATCCACCAGACTTCCTGTGTCAGTCTACTCCTTTACCTGTGATCTGCAGAACCCCACAAGACAGTTTCCTGCAGATATTCTCCAGTACTTTATAGTGCCCTACTCCACAATGCGAGCTGGTTGGCTACCACCCTTCTAAATCTTGAATGATCTATACACAGCTCCCTCAATACTGTCCTAACAAATGTCAACCCCACCCCCCCACCTGAGGGTAATCTCCCTACACTGAATTTAAGTAACACTTTAAGTGCAGCCCTGCCACTGAGCATTTGTCATCTCTGGCTGATCTCATTCACAGTCAGGTAGTGATCATGGTGCTGGCAGCCCTACATTTCAGATCTCACAATGATCTGCTAAACATCCCCCTTCCTGTCTTCCACTAACCTGAATATAGCTGTACCCTGCTGGAACTGCCTCTTCAGTCCCTCTCTGGCATTCATTCTTTCTTCTGCTCCCACACCAAGACTGGTGGGCTCACTACCCTTCTGCATCATGAATGCAGTTAGTACAATCGCCCATATCATTTTACATATTAATAATAAACATGATTTTCTGGTAAGCCAGGCTGACAGCAGCAGGGCACAAGGGGAAACATAGGCATTCCTACCTATATAAGGTCTAACCCACCTATGGTTAGGCACTATTAATGACATGCATAATGATGTGCACACCCATCATTTAATAGTGCCTAATCAAAGGTAGCCTTTTAAAGATAAGAAAGTCTATAATTCCCCGTGTTCCCTGCTGCTATCAGCCTGACTTACTGGAAAGATTTGTTTATTTTTGATATGTCAAAAAACCTGGGAACTGTACAACCTACATTCATTATGCACAAGGGTGATGAGCTCACCTGTTTTTGTTGTGGGGAGAAATAGTGTGAATGAATACCAGAGGGAGACTGAGAAGGCCACTCCTGCAAGATATTGTTATATTCAGGGAAGGGGGAAGACAGAAGGGGAGAAATATGAGCAGATCACTGTGAGAAATAAGATGTGGGGCTGCCAGCACCATGATCACTACCTTACCCTATTGTCCTGGCCAGCATTCCCCTTCCCATAAAACCTGTTCATGCGATTGTCCAAGGCTGTGTGTGGGTATTACTACACATTCAGTCACTTCACTACCAGTCTAGCATTGCTTGTAAAGCACTTTGGGATACAAAGTGTATGAAAGCACTATATAAATATTGATGATTCTTATTATTTTCCATGGATAAAGAAGAGAAAACAAAACAAGCATATTTATGATTTCCAAGAAAGTATGAACTCTGGCATTGGACTACAGCAGAACTTTGCTACAAACAAGTGATGGATCTATGGGGTGGTGAAGGGTGCGGCTGTAACCCCCCCATTGTAAAGTACTCGCTTGCTGCTGCTGCATTTCACTTTATTGAAGAAGTCTGATTTATTGACTGTATAAGTGTTTACATTCAAAAATATGAATTACATTTGTAGTTTCAGTCAAAAACATACTAGAAAAGCATAAATGCAGAAAATATAAAGGTTTCATAAAAATGTTAAAAAGTGCATATCAAGTATGCACACACTCTCGGCACCCCCCCCACCCCCATTGTAGCATCCGGATCCGCCATAACCACTAGACCACCAGGTTATTCAAGATTTGTACTGCACTGTGGTTTGCCAAAGAGAAAGTCAGTTGGATTAAAACACAATTTCAGCATGTTAAAGTAAACAAAATGAACAGAACCAGAGCCTAACATGCATATTGATCTAAATAATGCACATGGTGTTGACCATTTTGGTGAAACAATTCTATACAAAGGGAAGAAAGAACTAGTTAGCACTATAGAGAGCCATATAGCTCTCGGACTTTGGCTTTGATGATGTCATTACTTAACACATTTGGTGGCCATTTTAAGAAGCAGGTAAGGCAGTTTTTTTAAATTGGATGGCTGATTTTACATTTTTCAAATGCTTTGGAACCACATTTAGGTAAGTTATATAAATGTAGTTTTAGCAGCCTTTCCTTTAGTCCTGTTTGAGGTCAGATGTTTGAATAGTTTGTTGTCAAAATGTTGATTAGGTATCCTTTAAGAAAAGCTTGAATTCACTTGCATTCAAGTCCCTGTGTCATGATTAGTGTTTCCTGAAAATATCATGCTGTTTGGTTTTGTTTTCTTTCTAAATCAGCATCTGTTAATTTGCTCTGCAGTAACTGAAAACAGTGAAGAAATTTCTGTCCCTATCAGTGAGTGATGACATCATTCTTGTCTAGCCTGCTGCTTCAGCAATTAAGTCCCTGATTGACTAAAGAAGCTGTTGCAGTTCCCAATCAAAGCAATCTGTAGAGCTAATTATTTTCACTCAAAGTATGCTACTAACCAGTCTGGATTGTGTTTAGATATATTAGCTTAAAATCTATCATTCTGTTCTCATAAAAAGTTGATCATTTGAGTTTCAGTGCTGAAATGTAGTGGTATAAATGAATGCCTGTGAGAAATTACCGTGCTTGTATTACAACTGTCAGTTCTTTTTCATCAAAACTCTGCATTGTTTTCTGGCTATATGACACAGGGTTGTTTAATGAATATAAAATAAATCTAAAGTTTGTTAATTCACAGAAGCAATGTGTCTTTGATGTAGCCTCCAAAAATAGGTTCATGTGAGAACAAGTTTGTTGTTATGTCAGATTGACAAACAGGTGTCTGCCACACTCAGCTATTTCAGGAACATGTACTGTATGTACTCACAAAATTCAGCTCTTTGAGGATTTCTGTGTGAAAATACATAATGTATGTGTATAACTAGGAATATTATATGGCATCCTGATGCCCCTGTCTCCTGCCCAACAGTTGAGACTGCAGCACTGTGCTACTCCTTTTCCCCTGCCCACAAGCCCCTGTCTCCTGCCCCCATATGAGGCTGCTGCACCCCCACTGCCCACTGTCTTCTCCACACAGTCAGGGCTGCCGTACCTTGTTGCCCTTGCACAAACAGTTGAGGCTGCTGCACCTGCTGCACACTGCTTCCCTTTGTCCCCCACCCCCACAATCAGGGCCAATGCATCCTATTTCCCCCTGTTCCTGTCTCTACAATCAGGGCTGCTGTCTTCTGCTAAGCCCTAGAGTCCCAGGTCCTCTGCCTTCACAGTTAGGGCTGTTGCACAGTGCAGTCCAAGGCTGCAGCGGTGAGGTATTTGCTGAACCTGCAACCCACGTCCATTGCCCCAACTGCTGCATCACAAGCACCCTGTCCTATAGTTAGGGATGCCATACTTTGATGCCCCCATGTGTCTTGCCACACAGTTGAGGCATTTGCACCATGCTGTCTTCTGTCTCTGCCACCACATCCAAGGCTGCTGCACCTTGTGCCTGTCTATATAGTCAAGACTACTGGTGCCTGCTTTGTCCTACAGCCACATGCCTCCACAATTAGAGCTACTTCTTTATTCTGCCACTTTCCATAAGACAAGGCAGGGCATGTGCTGCACCCTGTCCCCTGCTACCACAGTTGGGTCAGTTTCTCCCCATTGCCCCCTGCCATCAGAGTCAGATCCCTTGCTACACCCTGCTGCCCCTGTCCCTTGTCTCAAACAGGTGTGTCTGTGGCACCCTGTCCCACAGTTTGAGCTGCTGTACCCTGATGCCTCCCCTGTCTGCTGCCTGAACAATTAGGACTGCTGCACCCTGCCACCCTCTGTCCCCCACCCTATAACACAAGATGAAAGTATTTTTTTGTGCTTCCTTTCAAGCAGTTTAGGCAGTGTACCAAAGGATCTGACTCTGGTGGTAGGGAGCAGCATGGTGCAACAACTCTAACTGTTAATGAGGCAATAGGCTCTATGGTGCAGCAGGGCACAGTGGTGGCAGGGGACAGAGGACAGCATGGTGCAGAAACCTTGACTGTGGTGCAGGACACAGTGGGGCATCAGGGTACAGCATCTGTGACTGTGAGACAGGGTGCATGTGGTGCAGCTGCCCTGCCCATTTGGGGCAATGGAAGTGAGTAGCAGGGTGCAGCAAAAGCCCCACATATGGTGGCCTGGGGCAGCATGGTGCAGCAGCCCCAACTGTGGAGGCAGATCACCTGGGACTCTAGGGCTTAGCAGAGCACAGAAGCCCTGTCTGTGGAGACAGTAACAGGGGACAACAGGGTGCATTGACCCTGAGTGTGGGGGGGGGCAGAGGGAAGCAGGATGCAGCAGCCTCAACTGAGGGGCAGGAGATGGGGCATCAGGATGCCATATAATATTCTAGTTATACATATACATGATGTATTTTCATACACAAATCTTCAAAGAACTGAATTTTATGAGTTCATACAGTACATGTTCCTGAAATAGCAGAGTATGTCAAACACCTGTTGTCAGTCTGACATAAAAACAAAATTGTTCTCACATGAACCTATTTATGAAGGCTATATTAACGAAACACTGCTTCTGTGAATTAACAAACTTTAGATTTATTTTATATCCATTAGACAACCCTGTGCTATATAGCTAGAAAACAATGTAGAGTGTTGATGAGACAGTACTCACAAATGTGATACAGACAAGGTAATTTCTCACAGACATTCATTCATACCACTTCAGTTCAGCACTGAAACTCAAATGGTCAACTATTTATGAGAACAGAATAATTGATTTTAAGCTAATCTTGAGTGAAAACAATTAGCTCCACAGACTGCACTGATCGAGAACTACAACAGCTTCTTCAGTCAATCAGGGACTTAACTGCTGAAGCAGCAGGATATACAAGAATGATGCCATCACTCACTGATAGGGACAGAAAAATCTTTACTGTTTTTAGTCACTGCAGAGCACATTAACAGATTTAATAATTGCTGATTTAAAGAAAACCGCAAAACCAAAGAGCATGATATTTTCAGAAAAAAACTAATCATGACATAAAGACTTGAAATCAAGCTTTTATTACAAAATATGGAAAAACAGGTGCATTTGATCTTTAAGCTGGGCACTACTGAAAAGGAAAAGGATCTGGGAGTCATCATAATTTACTTCCTTAAACAATCTGGCCAATGTAACAAGGCTGACAGCAGGGCAACCAGGATGCTGGGGTGGATTGGAAGGGGGTTTGGAAGTAGGAGAAAAGAGATACTGTATTACTACCTCTCTTTAGATCACTGATGAGTACACACCTGGAGTACTGTGCCCAGTTCTGGAATCCTCACCTAAGAAAATTTCAGGACAGGCTGGAAACAATGCATTGTAGAGCAATCAAAATGATTCATAGCCTTCAGGACATTTCCTATAAGGACTGATTTAAGGCACTGGACATGCACACCCTGGAGGCCAGTAGGGAGAGGGGAAATGTGATATATAGCTTCAGGTTCTTAAAAAGAATTAATGGGGCAAAATGCAAGGAGTTATTTACCAGAAATAGTGACTCTATCTATAGTGGGGCTGTATGGGATACATCCCAGAATATTAAAAGAACTTAGGTGCTGGCAGCACCACTAACAGCCCTATTCAACAAATCAATAGAGACGGGGTGGTTCCAGGGAACTGGAGGAGGGCAAATGTAGTCCCTCTCCACAAAAGTGGGCTAGAGGGAAGGGAGGAAGCCAGGGTGGCCAAAAAGGAAAGGAAAGAGCCTTGTTAATGCTGTTCTTATATATATATGTATGATAGGCAATGGAAGCAAGTGTAATAACTAATTTATCTGCCAAGAGCAGTTTGACCCCGGTAACCCCGCATGAGCTGCGTGAAACCATGAGTGAGGCTGCCTGAGGTCAAACTGCTCGAGTGCAGATAAATCATTTATTACATGGTTTTTCCATTGCATATTCCATTTATGCAATTCTTTTGTTTTTGCTTTTGGAAGGGGCATTTGTTAGTCAAAAAAGTGAATAAAAATAGAATTTTCTGCCATTTTTTTTGCTGATTATAGAAAATCTAAAAGGAATCTAGAAAAGAAACACCTCTCATTTTGTAGCTATTTTTATGTTGAAAAACATTTGTGCTTCAAGAACCATACTATCATTTCTTGTTTTTAGGTTATTTGCATTTGTTTTATGACAAAGTACACAAAAATGGAATGTTCTGCTGTTTTTCACTTATTATGAAAAACCAAAAAATTATCTATAAATGAAACACTACTCATTTTGTAGATATTTCTATGCTAAATACTGTAAACTTCATGCTCACAGTACTATGCTATCATTTTTTGTTTTAAAGTTATTTACATTTGTTTGCTGACAAATAAAAAAAAAGAATTTTCTGCTGTTTTTTTGCTAATTATCAAAAAAATCTAAAAGGTATCAATAAATGAAACACCACTCATTTTGTAGATATGTCTGTGCTGAACAACTTTCATGCTCACAGTACCATGCTATCATTTTTCATTTTAAAGTTATTCGCATTTGAATATGGTTAATACTGCTACTGAGGCCGAACATTCTAAATGACATAAGCACTGTATAGGTAAATGTCTGATGACATATGCACTGTGTGGATAAACGACTGATGACATAAGCACTGTATACATAAATAAGGGATATGCGGGGGTTGACTGTGTGATAACTCATTTATCTGCTACAGTTGCCAGTGACCTCAAGTAACTTCACGAGTGGCGAAGCCACCAGTGTTGGTTACAAGAGGTCACTGGCAACTGTAGTACATACATGAGTTATCACACAGTCAACCCCTACATATTCCATTTATGCAACAGGCTTTTCTTTGGGGGGTTATATCCATTTTCATGAAAACTGAGATATTCACCATTAGCGTGGCTTGTGTGGACTTTGCACGACTTAGCGAAGACTTTGTGTGGACTTTGCTCAATTTGTGCAATTTGCGCAATGTAATAGATAGGACTTTGTGTGACTTTGCGCACAGTCACTGTGTGGATAAATAAATTTATCCACACAGTTACTCAAATAAACAAATTTATTACACTCCATTTAAGTCCACCCCATTGCATAAATGAAATTTATGTACACAGTTACTCAGATAAACGGATTTATCACACTCTGTTTATCTCCACCCCATTTCATATATATATATATATATACTATATATATATTATATATATATATATATATATATGTATATATATATATATATATATATATATGTGTGTGTGTATATATATATATATATATATATCACTTATAGAGTGATCTCGATCCTCACGAGTGGCGAAGCCACGAGTGAGGTTTCAGAGGTCACTGTACAGGACTGAATATATTTCCTATATCACATAAGTGCCCATCATGTATCCGATATATACAGTGGGGGCCTCATTGTTGCAAAATGTACCATTTGCATGGCTTTGTGCGGTATGTGCGGCTTTGTGCAGCTTTGCACGGGTGTGACAAATGTCAGGTCTTATATTTATCACACCCTGTTGAAAATAACATGATTTGTCACACTCATTTACCACTCACCCCCATTGTGTATATATATATATATATATATATATACACACACACACACACACACATACATATTTTGTTTTTTTGTTCTTCCAGGTGCTGGGATTATTAACTTTTATTTCCCTAGGTATTCTGTTATAGTATTTTAAGGTGTGTTGGGACACTTTTTTGGATGCATAGAGGAACAGAACATGTTGCTCTAAGTTAACAGAGTTTAAGATTTCTTGCTAGACTTGCCTTGCTTTCTGTTGCTTTCTTTTATTGCAGGTACACGGCGTAGTTATACAGTCAGATATTAATTAAAAACAGCAGCATTTATGTCTGACTTCAGGGCAGCTCAGGGGATTTTGGGGAAGATGTTGAGCAAACTTGTTCCCCTCGCCCTAGAAGCAGTTAACAACTGGGGCTCAGCTGAAGGGGACAGATTTGTCCTAGGTTGGTAGAGTCAGGATATTAGTTAAAAACAGCAGTATTTGTGTCTGGCTTCAGGGCAACTTGGGGACATTTTGGAGGTTGTTGAGCATACTTGCTCCCCTCCTCCACAGAAGCAGTTAGCACCTGAAGCTCAGCTGATGGGGAGGGATTTGTCTTAGGCTGGTAGAGTGAGGATATTTAAGCAATAAGCCACGAGGGGGGTGTGGGTTATCAGGGGATTTACCACGGCTGGAGTAGTTTGCCCACGAGGTGCAGCAAAGTGGGTAAATCATCGCCAGCCACGGTAAATCCCCCGATAACCCACATCCTCCGAGTGGCTTATTGCGATTATACCAAGGTTAATTTTTTTACTATAATAAAATACAAATATTAAAGAGGTTTTTTTGTTTTTTTTATTTTTTATTGTATTTATTCCTGTGCTGCAGAGGATACAGTGGGTTATAGTCTTATCAACAGCCATTTGTTATCAGAGGATTTACACCAGTAATAAACAGCCAGTCTGATGATTTCATTGGCTATTCACTTATGTCCATGGTATAATAGTTGATAACAGCAGCAGAGACTTGGGCTAGAGTGAAGGGAGGAAGTCTGGGACAACCGAGGACTTCGGCCGAAAAGGAAAGGAAAGGAAAGTACCGTGTTACTGCTGTTCTTTTATATTTATATATATATACATATACACATACATATTTTGTTTTTTTGTTCTTCCAGGTGTAAGCTTGTTTTTCCTAGGTATTCTGTTATAGTATTTTAAGGTGTGTTGGGATACTTTTTTGGATGCATAGAGGAACAGAACGTGCTGCTCTAAGTTAACAGAGTTTAGGATTTCCTGCTAGCCTTGCTTTGCTTTCTGTTCCTTTCTTTTATTGCAGGTACACGGCGTAGTTGTAGAGTCAGATATTAGTTAAAAACAGCAGCATCTGTTTCTGACTTCAGGGCAGCTCAGGGAATTTTTGGGAGGTTGTTGAGCAAACTTGCTCCCCTCCCCCCAGAAGCAGTTAGCAACTGAGGCACAACTGAGGCACAAATATATAGGTACTGCTGCTTTCTCAGGGAACCATACAGAGCTCTAGTGCTCTGACTAGCACTGTTGGCCTGATTGTTTTCTGAAGAGGCCGGTGTCTAATCCCACCCCTCCCAGGCTCACTTCCCCTTTATTCCCATTTACCCCCACATCATATCCTGTTACATCACAGGATATGAGTCATAGCATGTCAGGTAAGCAAGCAATAATACCTGACAGGGTGGAGTGCAGGAGGCAAACCGACTGGCCAGGGCGAATGACGGCGGAGGGCCTTATAGCCCCTGGTCCGGTCCGGTATTGCCCATACCGCCCACCCTGAGGGTATTATTGCGCTTAGAAAATGTCAAACATTTCAATATACAAAATACAAATAAAAGAATTTGAACATTTATAAACACTTTTCTTTATTTAAAATAAAATCATAAGAACAGAAAAAATAGTCCCTTGTTGGTACAGCAGAGAACAATGCATATTTTCGGTTTTATTTTATAACAGGTTAAAAAATACCTAAATCAATGGTCAGTCTACTATTTGTTACAGGCGATAAAATTTATGGGGCAATTGAAAGTGCAGGGTGTTGGGTTAAATAAATTCTGAGTTCCTGGGCCCCTGTGACCTGATAGACTGTTACTGGATTCAGTTTCTATTTTTTTCATTTCCGGGCTGTCCAACTGTGTCTGTCTTCTTATCTTGTTCTTCTGTCATCTTTTGCTGTTGCTTAGATGTGCTGTTTTCTGTGAATATAAACAACAACAGAAAACAAAAATTTAGACCATTGTCTACTGATAGTGCTACAAATACAAAAACAAATATATTGCCTTACCTGTAGATGCCATGCCGTTACTACTTCCTAGGATAGAGCTCCAATGTTTCCGGTCAGTTGAGGAAGGTCTCCAATATGTAGACAAACTTGTCTCAGATCTGTGGCCAGTCACTGATGTGATTGCGATTTGAAAGACCAGCATCAGAAAGGAGCGGACAGCTGTAGCTCTGATACTATGGTTCGTGTATTTGTATGACAGCTGAGCTTCATTGCTGATCTTGCTCATCAGCGAGCCAAAGTAGTTTTTCCCATGGGCTCACACGTATACCAGTAAGCCTGGGTGTCTAAGAAGTCCTGTGGGCACTTATGGGGATGTACATAGAACACTTTGGCATTTGGAGGAACGTTAGATACATACTTTAAGAAATATTTTACTGGGCAATGTGGATTTTCTGGTTCTTCAAAAATAAAACCTCTCATGTACTCCTTATTTATTTCTGTTGGATTTTTGTGATTTTTTTGTGTTTGCATTGTGACTTAGGGTTATATACTTAGTGCCACTGCTATCTGTTTTTACTCCGAAGGAATTCATCTTTAGGTTTCGTAGTCCCTCACGCCCACGCCTTGCCATGTGGAGTTGGATATCAAACCATACCCTTTTTACAAGTCCAGGTGCAGTATTGGGTGATACTGCAGCACTTGCTCTCAGTTTCTGTAGGTCAGATGATGAGATTGCAGGGTAGTGGCTGGATGTGTCCTTCTGTGCCTTTCTAAGCTTTTTTAGCACAGATTGTAGCACATTGTTTGATGATTTGAACTGGGGGTCAGTTAATATGTTTATGTTTCTTGCTACTTCGACACTATTTAGGTGACGATTTATCACAGCCCATAGTGCACAATATCCTGCCACAGAGTATTCCTGACCCTGGTTAGACCTGACTTCTGCATAAAACCTTCGCAGATTGCTATTCAGTTGATCCAGTGGGTCATTATGCCAGTCTAAGTTCATGCTGCTCTGCTTTGCCCATTCCTCATATACTGCCACTGCCCACGTGGTGTTTTTTTGTGTTAAATTCCACCCTGTCACTTTCTATTTTGTCTAGCTGGCTGTTACTTATGGGGCCAAAATGCTCACTTACATTTTTTTCAGCTTTTTCCACTTTTTTGGTGGGACCACTGTACTGCTGGGAAACATTTTTTCAACTGTTGTCTCTGCTTCCATATCAAAATTTACTGCAAAATAATCAGACATTTTCTTTTGGTTAGTTTCAATTACTTTTTGTCCCCTTGACAGTTTCTGTTTGAATTTTTACACTGTTTATGTCTGCCAGCAGTAGTTCTGATTGGCTGAGCCTGGTTGCTAGTGGCAACGGACAACGCTAGCTTGGGATTGCGCTTCTGTGCATGAGACTACCGGTATTTGGCCCGTTTTCCTTGCTGCAGGTGCTCATTCATCTGCGGTGTGGAAACTCAGGAAAATGCCGGTGCTCCCATGCACATTTATTGCACTAGGGGGCAGCGGTGTCATGGACAGTGCGATGATACATTGCAATTGTTTATTCATTGCAGTAGTCCTTATAGACGTGAAGTTAGTGCGAATTGTGATGTGAGCAGACAGCAGCATATTTTCTGTTTAATGTTATTATGGTGTGTTTTTCTGTCACTAAACAGGGCTAATGAAGGCATGCAAGGGGGGGCTCAGTTTATTTAGTCAGGCTGTTCGCTGTGTTTGCGTCACGGGGGGGGAGTGGCACAGAAAGCGTTGCTATAATCGGGACATCAGCCAGGTACACTATGATGTTCATTTTTAAGAAATTTGGCTTAGTTACCTTTAAGAAGCAAATAGTCTAACCAGTTGTTTCAGGGGGAATAGGGACGAACAGAACAGCGACGAACGTACTGGGTCATTTGCGGTGTGGAAGGCTGTTTTACAGATTTAAACCAGTGTCTCGGCTATCGATTCGCGCTGCTCCTACAACCTGATTGCTTTATTTGTTTGGACATGGTGTACGTTGCTTCTGCTGTTACTTCTCGGGTGTCAGACTGGCATTGTGGACAGTGCTTTTATTTGTGAAGCTTTCTGACGGTTTGTTCACTGGACCTGGGGTCTATGAGAAAAAAAGCTTGCACTACAATCCATCATTTTATTTGGTCGAGGGCAATGCTCACTTCTTGAAGCTGGGAAACTGTGTCATTCATAAGGTAAATGTGCTTTTTTTTTTTGATCATGGTTTGACAGGATGTGTGTTTTGCTAGTTGAGGGAAAAAATGGCTACCATTTACTTTTTTAGCGTTCTATTTGTACATTGCCATTACATGATTATCAGGGGGCCAGGGACTGGGACTTATTTTTTTGTGGTCTCTATTCACTGATACCCGCCTAGGTAGCTGATGCTGTTAGCCAATCAAAAACCTGTGTTTCTGTTTGACATTTTCTAACTAGGAAGAATATACAGGACAAGACTGATACACCAGGTCGAAGATAATGTCATAGAACAAGCAATTGATGCTATACAGTTATTGCATTGTATCTTACTGGTTGATGTTAGCGCAAATGCTGAAATGTTTGGCGCAGTGATTATTGCTTACAAATACATCCTATACTGTTTGTGTTAGCAGGGCATTTCTGGAAACCCCAGTATTGATATGTTTGGCACAGTGATTATAGGTTAGGATTTGCTGTACTACTGAAGTGTAACCAAGGTTTAAAGGGCAGATTGCTTTTGGTTGTGCTTAGGGGACAAACTGCACTTATTGGTGGGGCAAGCTTTGTTGGTTGGCTAACTTTTACATGAGGGTAAGGTATCGGAGAGTTAGGGGAACCATGGGCAGAACTGGAAAAGTTGAATGGGAGGGATCATGGGGGTGGTATGGGCATCCTTCTACTGAAAATGAGGGGGGATTGCTGGTGGGCAAAAAGTGAGATGGGAAGGGTGGTAGGCTCAACAACTGTGGAGTGCCAATCTTTCTGAAAATTGTGTGGAGAGAGGGAGGGTGTTTGGTGTGCAGGCAAATAAGGCAGCTTAGGAACGAGATCAGCTGTTTACAAATGGAGCTTAGGAGGGGAATGTGGGCTGCAATGGAGGACAACTCAGCAGCTGGGGAGGGAAGGAGGGTAACTGAGGGGGGAGAACAGATCAAAGAGAGAGGAGGAAGGAGCGGGAAGAAGGTGGCAGATGGGAGAAGGAGACGGGGGTCCCAATTCAGAAGACAAATGAGGGTGGGAAAGGGGAGGAATGGAGGATGGGAGGGAAGGAAGAATCTAACAGTCACAGAGTCAGCAGCGGTAGGGTGGTGAGCAGAAGAAAGGAGATAATAGGTGGTAGTGAAGGAGCATCAAAAAATCGATTTGCAGTACTGACAGGATTGGGGATGTGTTGGGGGAGTGCTGGGTGGAGGAGCTGATGTCAGATCAGGCAAGAAGGGATTGGGAGGGATGTTAAGGGGTTGAAGGGACATGGTATGGGAGATTGGTTGAGTAAGGGGGTTGTGGGAAAGGGGGGAAGTATAAGAAGAAATGGGTAGGGATGCATCGGGGGAGGAGGCAGGTGGAGCCCGGTGGAGAGGGGAGGTAAAATCAGAGGAGAAAGGGGAGAAGAAGGGCAGAGCAGAGACAGGGGGCATTACAACAGGAGTAGAAAAGGAAACAACTGTGCTGGAGGAGGTGGAGGAATGGAGAGGAAGGGGATGGGATAAAGGAAGGACTAGGCAAGTAGAACATGAAAATGAGGGTGGGATCCTAGTGCTGGGAGACTCAATTCTGAAAGAGATCAGATGGGGAAGCAAGGGGGAGAGGCATAGTCACATATGGATAGAGGCCATGCCAGGCATGACAGCAGAAAGGGTGGGTCAATCTGTTCTGAAGTATGCTAAGAGGGGTAGGGAGAAACCTCACATAGTTCTGCATTTGGGAACAAATGACCTGGAGAGAAATATGGTAAATGTAGTCCAGAGGAGGTTTGAGGAGCTGGGACTTATTTGTGAGGAGGCAGGAAGATCAGTAACTTTCTCAGAGGTGCTTCCAGTACCCAGGGCGAGCACGGCAAGGAAGCTAAGGATAGAGGGGTTTAACACATAGCTAAGAGAATGGAGTCAGTCCAAATGGTATGGTCTGGTGGGTGGGTGGGGAAGGACCTGGGAGGGCAGTGATCTCTATGCTAAGGACAGGCTACACTTCAGTGAGCAAGGGAAGGAGAGTATTGAAACAGAAACTGGGGGAATACTTAGCAAACAATGAGAATTTAAACTAGAAGAGGGGGTGGCAAGTGGGCAGGAGTCAGGCAGAATCCACAGGTAGGGAAGCTGAATGAGCTTACCCTCCATACCAGTAGCAAGGGACTTAGGGGAGGTCAAGAAGGGATGCTAAAAAGGGAGAACAAGTAGGGAGAGGGAGGAAGGAAGCAGGGTGGAGGGTGGTAACCTTGAATGCTAGCAGTCTAGTGAACAAAACAGCAGAGTTAGGCTGGCCCACTGGTGCAGTGGTAGCACTACTGCTAGCGATGCCAGTGACCTGGGTTTGGGAACAAGCCTGGGAGCTGGAGAGACGGCCAGGAAGGGGAAGCTTAAGCGTCCGATGGGCAGCTCACTTCCCCTGGGAGGAAGGGGGGAAGCAGGCCTGTGCTGGTCTGACCTCTGGTGGAGGCCAGAGGGGCAGCAGCATGATGCCTCACGTGGGGGGGAGCGTGGTAGGATGTTGGCATACGTGCCTTGACATCACAGTACAACCACGACTCTGGGGAGAAAAAAGGGGAAAAATGGAGCCGACTGAAGCTCTTCTGACAGAGGTGGCGCCCTTTACCACTCAACTTACAAGGCCACAATGGAGGGCTCGACGAAAACAAGAAGGATTTGGGGGTCCCTCCATCCCAACCCCACCTGGGGGGCATGGCCAAGGCTACGTGGGAGTGCCTCACTGGTGGATTGCAGTTGAGGTGGTTCAGGGGAAGTCGGTCAGATTCAGGGGTTAAAATGCAACTAAAAAAACCCCCAAAAAACAGCAGAGTTACAGGCTTTCATGGCAGATGGGGAGGTGGACATCGCTGTCATCACCTAGACATGGGTCACCCATTACCATGACCGGGACCTGGCAGTACCAGGGTGTAGGATATTTTGGAGGGACAGGGTAAAATGAAAAGGAGGGTGGCGCTGTATGTGAGAAAAGGACTGACGTATGTCAGGGAGGAAGAGGAGGAGGGCAGCATGAGTGCAGCTCCAGGACTCCAAAAATAGGACCCTTAGGATGGGAGTGGTGTACAGGTCACCCTCACAGACTGAGGAGTTAGACAGGGAACTAGTGGGACAGATCAAAAGAGCCCATGGGAGAGGCAGCAAGCTGACTGTGGGGGACTTCAATCTGCTGGGAGTGGATTGGGGTACCCCAGCCACCACAAATAGGAGGGAGCATGTACTTCTTGACGCCTTCCAGGACAGCTTCCAATTGCAGATAGTCAAGGAACCAACCACATAATGGAAAACCCTAGACCTTGTGCTGGCAAATGGTAAGTTTGTGAGGGAGCTGGGGGTGGAGCAACCACTGGAGGGGAGTGACCACCACTCAGTGTGGTTCACGATAAATATGGGGAAAGGGTGAGTAGGAATGGGCACAAGGGTGTTAGACCTCAGGAGGCTTGACTTTGGGAGGATGAAGGAGTACAGGGGTATTTGCCGAGGATCCATCCAAACATGGACACTAACCAGACGTGGGAGGTCATTAAACTGGGAATTGAGAAGGCAGCCATAACTTGTAAAAGGGTCCAGAATAAGAGGGCTAGGGCCAAGAAGCCTAGCTGGGTGAGCAGGGGGTTCATGGAAAAAGTAAGT
Organism: Neoceratodus forsteri; assembly: GCA_016271365.2. Classification (NCBI taxonomy): domain Eukaryota; kingdom Metazoa; phylum Chordata; order Ceratodontiformes; family Ceratodontidae; genus Neoceratodus; species Neoceratodus forsteri. The sequence continues at coordinate 1,543,158,061 of CM028131.1, read as the reverse complement.
AAGTAAGAAAAGAGCTGCCTTTAGAAGGCACAAAAAAACAGGGAGGGGGAGGACAGAGAGGAATACCTGAAGGAGTTGAGGGAGGTGACAAGGGCAGTCAGGTCAGCCAAGGCATTCTGGGAACTCAGGTTAGCACAGGACATCAAAGAGGGGAAGAAGGACTTCTTTAGATACATCAGGAAGAAAAGGAGTTGTAAGGACCAAATAGTAAGGATAAAGAGGGATAGAGGGTGGGTGGAAACAGGGTCAGAACAGGCAGAATCATTAAACAAGTACTTCCGCTCAGTATTTACTGAAGAGAAAGGGTGCGCTGTACCCAAGTGGAGGAGGTGGGCACGGAGGGAGAAGGTGACAGATGGGGAAATCCCAGTGGGCAGAGTACTGGAGGGCTTCAGGGCACTGAGGGTGGACAAGGCACCAGGGCCAGATGGCATGCACCCCAGGGTGCTGAAGGAGCTGGCAGAAGTCCTGGCAGAACCCTTGACAGACCTGTTCAATGCCTCCCCGGACTTACGGAGTGTACCTCAGGAATGGAGGATGGTGCACGTGGTATCCCTCAACAACAGCAGCCCCAAGGATGAGCCAGAGAACTACAGACCAGTAAGCCTCACATCCATTGTGGGAAAGTTGATAGAGACAATCATGAAATAGGGCTGGTTTCCCCTCCTAGAGGATAATGGGCCACAAGACAGTAGACAACATGAGTTTGTTTCAGGCAGATCCTGTCAGACCAACCTGGTGGAGTACTATGACTGGGTAACCAAGCAATTAGACCGGGGTCTTGCAATGGATGTCCTGTACCTGGACTTCAGTAAGGCATTTGATTCGGTGCAGCATGGGAGGCTAGGAAGTAAGTGGAAAGGCACAGGGATGGAGCAAAGATGGTGGGATGGGTAGTGAACTGGCTGCAAGGGAGACAGCAGAGGGTGGTGGTGGGAGGGGAGCTCTCTTCTCCCAGGGTGGTGACAAGTGGGGTGCCATAGGGCTCTGTACTGGGGCTGGTGTTGTTTGGGATCTTCATAGCAGGTATCTCAAATGGCATCAAGAGCAAGATCAGTCTGTTTGCAGATGATAACAAGATGGGAGCAGCAGTGGATGGCTTAGAAGAGTATCAGGAGTTGCAAGATGATCTGACAAAATTGGAGGCCTGGTCGGACACTTGGCAGCTGGGGTTCAATGCCAAGAAATGAAAGGTGCTACATTTCGGCGCAAAAAAACCCAAGGAGGAGGAGTTACCAGCTAGGGGTGATTCAACTAGCCAAGAGGGAAGAGGAGAAGGATCTGGGGGGTGATCATAACAGAACAATGAACAACTCAGCACAGTGTAGAAAGGCTGCTGCAAAGGCCAACAGGATGCTGGGTTGTACTGCCAGAGGCATATCCTCCAGGATGGGGGGAGGTAATCCTGCCACTATACAGGTCACTGGTTAGTCCACACCTGGAGTACTGCATGCAGTTCTGGTGACTGTACCTGAAGAAGGTCATTAAGTTAAAGGAGGGGGTGCAGCGCAGGGCAGCAAAAATTATCCAGGGGCTAGGGGACTTACTCTACGACAGCAGGCTGAAGGAGTTGAACATATACTCCCTGGAGGAGAGGAGGGATGGGGGACGATTGAAATCTTCAAGTAAATGAAGGGAATAAATAAGATGGGCACAGAGGGGCTTTTCATATTAAGGAGAGGGAGGGACACTCGAGGGCATGATCTGAGATTGGAAGGGGGAAGGTTCAGGATGGAAATGAGGAGACACTTTTTTTACAGAGAGGTGATATCTGGGTGGAATGCATTGCCAGAGGAAGTGGTATCCTGTAGAACAGTGGGCTGCTTCACAAGGGGATGGGGCAGGATAAGGTGGACGGTCTCTGAAGTGGGGAAGGGGAAGGGGGAAGGGGAGAGGGGATGGAGGGGCAGCTGCAGTATAAAGGCTACACCTGCCCACCTAGGAGCTCCCTTGTCCACTCACAGAGCCTCTGATCGGGCTACTGCCTCACACTGTGAGGCGCCGCGGCTGAAGGAGCCAGCCAACAGTGCGTGCTACACCTGCCCGCCTAGGAGCTCTCTTGTCTGCTCACAGAGACCCTGATCAGGCTACCACCTCATGCTGTGAGGCACAGCAGTTGGAGGAGCCAGCCGACAGCATGTGCTACACCTGCCCACCTAGGAGCTCCCTTGTCCGGTAAGTCTGCTTTCAGCCTCGGGGATTATCCTGGAACCCCAGATTGGACAGCAACCCTTTGCCTCTCTATCGATTGGCTACCGCTAAGTTACAGCTCCGACTAGAATTGGCTGCCTGACAAATCCGCTTTTTTTAAAAAAAAAAACTGATCCTGGGCACCTACTCGCTATACGCTTCTGGTGGGAATTTTCAACCGAATGTGATTGTTTAATATGGGGAATTTTATAGATTGTTATACTGAATGTAATTAAACCTACTGGGACTGTATCACTACCACAAAGTGTTTATTGCTACTGTTTTTCTGTTTGCTGTGCTTTCCCTCTCTATTTTCCAAACCTTCTCTTAGCCTGTCTCCCTCTCATGCTTCTCCCTATTTCCTCTCTCCCCTCATCACCCAGGGCTAGCGGCACCACAGTAAATTACATTGCTGTCTGGTCTTGCCCCCCCCCCGCTACTTGCCTTTGTGTAACTACGCTCTCAAAAAAATCACACCACCGCCCTCCGATTTATTTCCTGCAATTTTCTTAAGTTCCTTTGTCCCAACTGCCTCTCTAAAAACCCCCTACCTCTCTCTCTCTTTCAGCTCACAGAGCCTCTGATCGGGCTACTGTCTCACGCTGTGAGGTGCCGCGGTTGGAGGAGCCAGCCGACAGCGTGCGCTACACCTGCCCGCCTAGGAACTCCCTTGTCCGGTAAGCCTGCTCTCAGCTTTAGGGATTATCCTGGAACCCCGATTGGATAGCAACCCTTTGCCTCTCTATCGATTGGCTGCTGCTAAGTTACGGCTCCGACTAGGATTGGCTGCCTGACGAATCCTCTTTTGTTTTTTAAAAAACTGATTCTGGGCGCCTGTTCACTGTATGCTTCTGGTGGGAATTTTCAACCGAATATGATTGTTTAATGTGGGGAATTTTATAGAGTGTTATACTGAATGCAACTAAACCTACTGGTACTGTATTACTACCTCAAAGTGTTTATTCCCTCTCTATTTTCCAAACCTTGTTTTAGCCTCTCTCCCTCTCACGCTTCACCCTATTTCCTCTCTCCCCTCATCACCCAGGACTAGCGATGCCGCAATAAATTACATTGCTGTCTGGTCTCGGGACCCCCTCCACTACTTGCCTTTGTGTAACTCCTCTCTCAAAAAATCCCACCCCCACCCTCCGATTTATTTCCTGCAATTTTCTTAAGTTCCTTTGTCCCAACTGCCTCTCTAAAAACCCCTACCTCTCTCTCTTTCAGCTCACAGAGCCCTTGATTGGGCTACCGCCTCACGCCGTGAGGCGCCACGGCTGGAGGAGCCAGCCGACTGCGTGTGCTACACCTGCCCGCCTAGGAGCTCCCTTGTCTGGTAAGCCTGCTCTCAGCCTCGGGGATTATCCTGGAACCCTGATTGGACAGCAACCCTTTGCCTGTCTATCGACTGGCTGTGACTAAGTTATGGCTCTGACTAGGACTGGCTGCCTGACGAATCCTTTTTTAAAAAAAAAAAAACTGATTCTGGGCACCGGCTCGCTGTATGCTTCTGGTAGGAATTTTCTTCCCACACCACCTGCCCCTACCCTGGCCTCTATTAAATGCTCTTACTCTAAGAAGCTAGGTGAACCCCCTACTCACCTATTGGTCACAGTACGCTTAGCCACACCCAGTGTATAGCCCCCACCCCTGGATAACCCTGCTTCTTAAAGCTGTTGCTGATCAGCCTACTAAACTAGTGCAGATAACACTACTAGCCTCATATAAAGCAACTGTTACTAACCATTCCAGCCAACCCTTGGAGATATTTCCCTGTAAAAATGCCTCTTGTGACTGCTCTCCTTAATAGTTGCCTAATTTTGCTAATTTATATACCACTCAAAAGTTCAGTTGATAATTGGCACCAAGGCCAAAACTCTTTCTCTAACTTATACCATGATGGACCCTTTTTTATTAAAGCATGGTATCACTCAAAAGGGTTGACTTCATTATGTTCATATCCCTCCCAGCACCAGACGTTGACTAATGAACAGGTGCGAAGGCCTCTGACACTTTTAGCCTTAATAGCCAAGTATATCCTATCCCTTCCAAAATGCGTTACTGCCCAGAAAACTGCCACCAATGAAACAACTCATTCCAGAAGGAGTAAAAAAAAGGCTACTTAGCAGACTAACACATTACCTAAAAAAACTACTATTACTTCTCCTACTCTGTTCAGGAAACATTGAACTAAATCCAGGCCAATCCTCCTCTCTGGATACCCCAGCAGACATACCACAATATAAAGGTATCAGCTTTCTCCATGTTAACGCCTGTAGCTTACTAAAGAAGCTTGACTCTATACAGGCCTGGGCTCTACATGCTTTACCTAACTTCCTCATGATAACTGAATCCTGGCTCACGGCTTCAACCTCGGACTAATCTATCTACATACCAGGACATAATACCTACCAATGTGATAGACCCCCTAGAGGAGGAGGGGTCGTAACTTATGTGAAGAGCAAATACACAGCCACAATCCTTGACTGCACCTCAAAGGCTAAAGAATTAGAATGCTTGGCTCTAAAACTCTCCCTCTCCAATGATAAGTAACTCCTTATAGCAGCATGCTACCGTCCACCTTCTGGAGGCATGACATTGCTGTCACATCTCCAAAACCTACTTGACTCTGCTAACACCGAATGTGTACTAATGGGAGATTTCAACCAAAATTGGAATGATGATAGCTCAAAGAAGCTGAAGGAACTTTGTGATGCAAATGGACTGGTACAAATGACAACTACTGTCACCAGACCATATAGAAAAAATCATGAGCGTAGCTCCCTTCTAGACCTCATACTGGTAAACAAACCATATAACATCTCGCATACCGAAGTATTCTGCAATGACATAAGTGAACACTGTGCTACGGCTTGTATCAGACATTCTTCCCACATGAAACCCGCCACTAAATTCAAATTGAAATGATGCCTGAAAAAGTTCTGTCAAAACACTTTCCTAAAAGATTTAAGGAACATCAAATGGCAAGACTTCTATCTGGCACCCACCTTTAATGAAGCCTATAATATCTTTCATCGCCTACTCATGGGATTAATCAACAAAAATGCCCCACTAAGAATAATCAGATCTAAAAAAAGACCTCCCGGCTGGTTTTCTCCCATCCTAACTCCCATCCTAAAGAAAGCACTTAAGGATAGGGATTTTTGGTGGAAAAAAGCGAGGAAATCTCACCTACAAACAGATTGGCTGGCATTTCGGACCTCTAGAAATGCCTGCACCAGACTAATTAGGCCTGAAAAAGCCAGATATTACCAAACTGAACTAGAAAAGAAACAAAAACAACTCTGCCAAATTTTGGAACATACTTAAGGAGGTCGAAGGTCAGACTACCGATTCACCCCTCCCAACCAAAATTGTGTCCGCAGGAACTACCTACACAGACAGAGCTGCTATATTAGAGCAGCTCAACGAACACTTTGCCACTGCAGGGCTTGCCTTTGACACCTCACCCATCAACAATCTCAACCCACCAGGGGACACTACTGCTAACCATACTACTAACCTCAACCCAAACCTACCGCATCCTGCCAACTTCAGCTTTCTAACAGTCACGTTTAAATAAGTTGAGGCTCTCCTCCTGTCCCTGGATATTAAAAAGAGTGCTGGTGCAGACAATATTGAACCTTACTTCCTAAAACTCGTCCATTTCTACTGAACCACCCCCATCACCCAGTTATTCAACACCTCCCTCAAACAGGGCGAGCTACCTGTGTCGTGGAAAACTGCACACATCCTACCTTTATTCAAATCTGGGGATCCAAGTGATCTGAACAATTATCGGCTTATCTCTATTCTATCTGTCTTCTCAAAATTACTTGAGAAAATTGTCAACGCCCAGATCAGAGAACATTTAGACTCAAATAACTTGCTAAATCCAGCTCAGTCTGGCTTCAGAGCCAAACATAGCACCGTTTCGGCTCTAGCAAAAGTATCCACTGATTGGCAAATTGCCCTGGATTCCAAGAAGCATGTAGTTGCCCTGTTCCTGGATCTTAGCAAGGCCTTCGATACTGTGGATCATAATATCTTGCTTAATGCTCTGGGTTATATCAATCTTGATAGATCTGCCATCAAATGGTTCACCAGCTACCTAACCAACAGGCTACAGCAAATGAAAGCTATAGGTGATTTGTCCCCACAAAATCCCTTTTATGAGGTGTCTCACAAGGCTCCAACCTGGGTCCAATCCTCTTTGCAATCTACATCAACAACCTGGACTCGCACCTGCGCATAGCCAATGTGCACTTATTTGCAGATAACACTGTACTCTACACCACTAACTCATCCTTGGACTTGGCCCACGTGAACCTTCAGCAAGACTTTATCACTCTCCAATATAACCTCATCAAGCATAAGCTTCTCCTTAACTCCAAAAAGACTAAAGCCATGATTCTCTCGCCAAAGTCTGCCTCTGGATCTACACATATCCCCCAGATCCTAACACTATTAGATGAACCCCTAGAAATAGTTGATACTTTTAAATACCTAGGGTTCTGGTTGGATAATAAGCTCAACTTCCTGTGCCACCTACATGAATTTTCGAAGAAACTAAGGCAGCGATTAGGCCATTTCTATCACCTTAAACATCTGCTTACCTTAGAGGCCAGGAAGAGGCTAGTGAAATCCACATTTCTACCTGTACTGGACTACGCTGACTTCCTCTACAGTCATTGCCCCACAACAACGCTCAACAAATTTGACATCCTTTACCACCGGGCCCTAAGATTTATCCTTAACCTACCTCGTCATACTCACCACTGTCTATTATACCAGTAGGTGGGATGGCCCTCACTCTCAACCAGGAGGAAAAGAAACGCTCCCCTTTGGATTTCAAGAGTGCTATCTGATAATCTCCCTGCATACATCTCACGCTTCTTTGAATGTGCCAAGGGATCTTACAGATTGAGATGCTTCTCCATGATTTGCTTCCAGATCCCAGAGTGAAAACAACTTCCAGATCTCAGAGTGAAAACAACCTTTGGTTTGGCAGCAATCAATTTTTCTCTGCCAACACTTTGGAATACTATGCAAAAATCTTTAAAGCTTTCCACGCTTCCTAGCATTTTCACATTCAAAACCCTGATAAGGGACCTGTTGAAGGATACATGCAGCTGCTTTAGATGACTCTTTACCTTAGCGACTGGTCCCTCCCGCAAACCTTATACTCCGACTGTCACCTCCCTCTCCTAGCAAGAGATCCCCAGCAATTACTAGTTCTTTTATCTCCCCTAAACTCAGTCTTTCTAATTTATTCCCCTTTCCTAGCGCACTCTCACTCCCTTTCTTCTCCCTTATCCACTCTTTCCCCCTCTCCCTGATTTTAGTAAAAGGTTACTAGCTTCTAATTAGTGGTAACAGCTAGGATGATAATCTTTGCACTCCTGTAAACCATGATGGAAATTGTTGTATGTAACTATGTTACACCTTATGTATATGCCTCCTTTGGCCTACACCTGTTCACTGTTACTACATTGATGGCTACCATATCTGTACTATGTTACGTTCTTTTTTTATTTTTATTTTTTTCCACTTACTGTATTTTCTGTATTGTACCGAATTAATGTCCAGGACCACCTTGAAAATGAGCTTGCTCAATGGTGTTGTATGCATGGTTAAATAAAGTTGATTGATTGATTGATTGAAAGGCTACTAGCTGCACAATCAAGCAGACTTGATAAAAGAAGGCCTTTATCTGCTGGCAATTTCTTATGTTCATAACAGGGAGGAGGCTGGCAACCAAAGGCCAGTCAGCCTGACCTAAGTGGTGGGGAAAGTAATGGAGTCACTACTAAAGGAAAGGATTGTGATATTTCTCGAATCCAGCAGAGCACAGGATTCAAGGCAGCATAGATTCACAAAGGGAATTTCTTATCAAACAAATCAGATAGATTTCTTTGACTGGGTGGTCAGGGAGGTAGATGGGGGGGGGGTGGATGTGGCTGCCTAGATTTCAGCAAGGCCTTCGACACCGTCCCACATAGGATGTTGATATATAAGCTGGGCATCCTGGAAGTGGGCCCTAAGGTGGTAAACTGGGTCAGAAACTAGTTGAGTGACAGAACACAGAGGGTGGTGGTAAATGGCGTTCAAGCTGAGGAGAGGGGGGTTACCAGTGGGGTGTCACAGGGATCCATGCTGGGGCCAGTCCTCTTTAATGTCTTCATAAGTGACATTGCAGATGGGCTTGAGGAGAAGGTATGCCTCTTGCAGATGACACTAAGATCTGCAACAGGGTTGACACTGGGGTGGAAAATGAGAAAGGACCTAAATATGCTTGAGGAGTGGTCGAGAGTGTGGCAGCTAAGATTCAGTGCAAAGAAGTGTAAAATCATGCGCTTGGGGCGCAGAAATCCAAGGGAGGAGTACAAGATGGGGGAGAGGTACTGATGGCCACTAGTCAAGAAAGGGACCTGGGATTAAGCATATCTGATGGCCTAAAGGTAGCCAAACAATGTGAGGAGGCTGTGGGGAGAGCAGTGGGATGCTAGGGTGAATAGGGAGAGGTATCACCAGCAGAAAAAAGGAGGTGGTTATGCCACTGTGCAGATCACTAGTGAGACCTCATCTGGAGTACTGTATCCAGTCCTGGAGGTCATATCCCTGGAAGGACATAGGCAAAATAGAGGCAGTTGAGAGAAGGGCAACAAAAATGGCACAGGGACTGCACCAAAAGTCATATGAGGAAAGACTAGAGGATCTTAATATGTATTCCCTGGAGGAGAGGAGAGGAGAGGAGAGGAGAGGAGAGGAGAGGAGAGAGAGAGAGAAGGTGGATATGATAGAGACATTCAAGTACATCAGAGGTATAAACAACATACAGGAGGGTAGCATCTTTCAGAAAAGAAGGTGTACAAGAACAAGGGGGCAGGATATGAGGCTAGAGGGAGGTAGGCTCAGGGGCAATGTGATGAAGTACTTTTTCACAGAAAGAGTAGAAGATGCTTGGAACAACCTCCTTGTGGAGATGTTGGGGCCAAAAACAGTAGGGGCATTCAAGGATGCATGGGATAGATATGAGTGCTCTAGCAATAGGGAAGAGAGGATAAGCCACAGATCAACTAGGGTCTGCGATATTGCATTAGGAAGGCAAAAAGGGGCAGACTGGGTGGGCCACATGGTCCTTATCTGCCATCACCTTCTGTATTCCAGTGTGTAACTAAAATGCAGATGCATTAGTGGACGCTTGCAGGGAGAGAGTCAGGAGGGATGTGAGGACAATCTGTTTCACAGGGAAGCTCAGCCGTGGAACAGTCAGCAGACTGATGTGCTGAGCACCAAAACCCTCTGCAGCTTCAAGCATAGCTGGGACAGAGCTAAGAGGCTATCAGTGACACCGGGGTAGCAGTAAGGCAGTAATCATGGGAGGGGGTAGGGGTGACAAATAACTCCAGATAGACATTATGTCTTGGGGTATGATAGAGTATCACGTGCAGACTAGATGGATTAATGGTCTTTTTCTATATGTTTCATAGTAAAACAGTGAAATTAAGTAATTGATCATAGGTACTTCAGTAACACTAGACAGGCAGCACCATGTCAGTGGAGTTTATCATCGGCATTTCAATAATACTAGACAGGCAGCACCATGTCAATGGAATTGATCATAGACATTTCAATAACACTAGACAGACAGCACCATGTCAATGGAATTGATCATAGGCATTTTAATAACACTAGACAGGCAGCAGCATGTCAGTAGAACATAGAAACATAGAAAATAATGGCAGAAAAAGACCCTGGGTCCATACAGGCTGCCCCATTTTCCTATCTATTCCCCATTGACCCACTGTTCAATTGGGTTTGTACCCTGTGATCTGAATCTCAATTCACCCAGCTGACCCCCCCTTTCTGACCCTCACTCCCTACCCCCTTTCAGTACTGCTAGCCCTTTGTATCTGTCCAACCCAGCCTTAAACCCATTGATAGACCCCCGCCTCCACAACCTCCTTTGGCAATCTATTCAATTGTTTACCCTCCCTTTTCTAATGTCTCTCTTCAATTCCCCCCTGACTAGTCTCCCCCCATGCTGTTATCACTGTGTTTCCATTCCAGGTGAACAAGTCCACACTATCAGCTTTGTTTAGCCCCCTCAGGAACTTGCACATCCAATCATATCTCCCCTCTCCCTTCTGACCTCCAGTGTGTACATGTTCATGTCTAGACATTAAACCAAGGTCACATCTGCCTGGATTGGTGGTAGTTCAGGTGGATGTTAAAGATCCCATGGCACTTATCGAAAAAGAGTAGGGGAATTTCCCCGGTGTCCTGGCCAAATTTCCCTCATTCACTAAAAATACCACCAACAGCTTAATCTGGTTCAAGGTCAGTTGGCATTCATCTGTATCCCCTTCCCCCGAGTTGTGCCTGAAAATAGGCAGAATTTGTCTAGTGCACTTACCCGGTCAACAAAAACTAAATAAAATAAAATAAAATAGCAGCCACTCCTAGTACGTTCTGCCCCGTTGATCCTGTACTCCTGACACTATTGCTCTGTGCCATATTTCTAGCCAAGTGCCGTCTTTCCTCCATCTGCTTCTACTTCCACTTTCTCCTCTCCACAGCCACCCCTCACCTATTCACTCCACTCTGACTCCTGTACCTTCTCTGTCACCCGTTGCCAGACTTCTGCTGGTCAAAATGCATTTTCTATACATCTTCTTTCCGTATGCAATAATCTCCCTGCCCCCATATGCCTTTCGTCCTCTTATCTCTCTCTTTATAATCCCACCTAAAGGACCTTTTCATCCTCACTTGCACCTGCCAGTAGCTTCCCCCATGATCGCCTCTGTGACTCCAGGACTTTGTGCACCATTTATATTTTATATTTTCCTATACTTTTATTACATATTCTTACATCATTTGTAAATATTCTTGCATTTGTATTGCACCATTCCTATACTGTTATTATGCATTTATGTGCCATTTGTAAATATTTTTGCTTTGGCGTTTTATGTTTCTTGTACTTTTTATTGTGCATCTATGCACCATTTGTAAAAATGTCCCGTTTATATTTTACCTTTCCTGCACTGTTATGTATTTATACAGCATTTATAAATACTTTCTTTTATATTTTATCTTCCCTATACTGTCATGTAACTAATAAGCCACAATGTGTGCATTATAGGATTTTTATGCATGCCTTAGGGGTATAGTGAGTGACAAGGCTTTAGGCAAAGTGTCCTTCTGCCTCGGGATGTGCATTAAAATCCTATGATACACACACTGGAGGGGCTTATTGCACTTATAAAATGAATCTAACTGGTTTTCTGAGGGGAGAAAAGTGAGATTCTGCACCTGACCATGCATTTATAGAGATATAATGCACAGTCAGGTGACATATATTGCTAATGACATGTTTAGATTTTTTTCTTGCCATTTTATATGTATTTTTGCAACATCTGTGAATATTTTCACTTTCATATTTTATCTTTTCTGTTCTTTTATTATGTATTTCTGTACCATTTTTAAATATTTTTGCTTTTCTATTTTATCTTACCTGTACAGTTATGTGTTTATATACTATTTGTAAAGATTTTCACTTTTGTATTTTACCTTTTCTGTTCTATTATTCATACACCATTTGTAAACATTGTTGCTTTCAGATTTTACCATTCCTATACTGTTATCATGTAGTCATGCACCATTTGTAAGCATTTCAGCTTTTGTATTCTACCTTTCCTGTACTGTTTATTATGTATGGGTTAAGCTAGAAAGGAAAATGGGGCCAGCCATCCGCACAGGTGTGGTCTATAGACCACCAGCCCAAGAGGAAGAAACAGATAGGGAGCTGATGCTAGCCATCCAAAGGATGGCAGACAAGGGTGAGGTAGTACTGGTTGGAGACTTCAATATACCAGACGTGGACTGGAGCATCCCAGCAGCAGCATCAACTAGGAGCAGATTTATCCTGGACTCCTTTCAGGGTGCCTTCCTCAAGCAACTGGTCATGGAACCAACCTGCAGAAGGCAATACTGGACCTTGTGCTCACAAACAGGGACAGTGTGATGGGGGTAACAGTGGGGAGCACCTGGGAACAGTGACCACCAGACATTGTGGTTTGAAATCACAGAAAGAGCAGAACCAAACCACACAAAACACGTATCCTGGATTTTAGGGGCAGACTTTGGGAAAAGGGGGAGATGCTTGAAAGAGGCATTAAGGAATGGGACAGGAATCAGGGATTGAGGAATGGGCAGTATTTAAAATGGGATTATAAGAACAACAGAATTATGCATTAAGCAGGTTAGCAAGAGGAAAAGAAAGAGGAGACCATTATGGCTTTCCAAAGAGGTAGAAAAGAAAGTGAAAGCCAAAAGATTGCATTCAGGCAATACAAAAAGACACAGGCAGAAGGGGATAGGGAGAAGTACCAGGAGAAACAAAGGGAGGCAGGAAGTCAGTAGGAAGCCAAAGCTCAGACAGAAGAACACATTGCAAAATCAGTGGTTAAAGGGACAAAACCTTTTACAGGTACATAAGTGAAAAAAGAAGGACAAAGGGAGGGATAGTGAGACTGAAGGGGAGGATGGGAGCAGCGTGGAGGATGACAACAGTAAAGCTGACATATTGAACAGGTATTTCTGCTCAGTCTTTACTAAGGAGAGAGGGTAATGGGTCTGAAGGGAGTACAAGGGTGAGAATGGTGCAGAAATGGACACAAGTCCCTTTACACAAGAAAGGATCCTGAAGGAACTGGAAGTAATAAGAGCTGATAAAGCAATGGGGCCAGATGGGGTGCACCCTAGGGTCCTAAAGAACTAAGAGAGGTGGTGGCTGAACCTCTGGCTATCCTGTTCAGCCAATCACTGGAAACAGGGAGGTACCCAAAGACTGGAGGACAGCAGATGTAGTCCCTTTATACAAAAGTGGGAACAAAGAGGAAGCAGGAACTACAGACCAGTCAGCCTCACCTCGGTAGTGGGAAAGATCATGGAAGCACTACTGAAGGAGAGATTGGTGGAACATCTGGTTGTCAATGGACTACAGGACCCAAGGCAGCATGGTTTCACCAGGGGAGGTCATGTCAGACCAACCTCATTGAATTTGTTGACTGGGTGACTAGGGAGGTGGATCAGGGAGGGCAGTGGACATGGCTATCTGGACTTCAGCAGGCCTTTGACACTGTGCCACATAGAAGACTATTACACAAACTGGGGAATATGGGTGGGCAGGACAGTAGTGTGGTGGGTAGGTAACTGGCTGGGTGGCAGGACACAGAGGGTGGTGGTAAATGGCTGTCACCCACAGAGGGAAGAGTGACCAGTGGGGTACCACAGGATCAGTGCTGGGACCGGTCCTATTCAACATCTTCATCAGTGACATTGCACAGGATATAGAAGGCAGAATTTCACTGTTCGCTGATGACACAAAGCTCTGTAACAGAGTAGACACACCAGAGGGTGTAGACAGAATGAGAAGGGACCTGCAGAAACTTGAAGAATGGTCAAGGGTTTGGCAGTTGAAATTCAATGCAAGAAGTGCAAGATAATGCATATGGGCACAAAACCCTGGCACAATATATCAGTTGGGGGTGAGGATATAGCATGCACCAAGCAGGAAAGGGATCTTGGGGTTGTCATCTCTGATGACCTCAAGGTATGAGAAACAGTGTGACAAGGCATCAGGTAAAGCAAATAGGATGCTGGGATGTATAGGCAGGGCATCCAGCAGGAAAAGGGAGGTCATAATTCCGCTTATACAAGACACTAGTGAGGCCCCACCTGGATTACAGTGTACAGTTCTGGAGACCATACCCACGTAAGGACATAGACAGGGTAGAGAAGGTTCAGAGGAGGGCAACAAAGATGGTGCATGGGTTGCATCACAAGTCCTATGAAGACAGGTTGAAGGAACTGAACATGTACTCCCTGGAGGAGAGGAGGAGAGAGGATATGATAGAGACATACAAGTATCTTACAGGGAGGAACAGGGTGCAGGAAAACACTATTTTTAAGCGAAAAAGATGTTTCAGGACTAGAGGGCATGGGATGAAGTTGGAGGGAGGACGATTCAGAGGAAACATGAGAAGAATTTTTCACAGAACGGGTGGTGGACAAGTGGAACACCCTGCCAGAGGAAGTGGTGGGGGCTGAAACAATCACGGGATTTAAGAATGCATGGGATAGACATAAAGGAATTCTAGAGGTCAGAGGTAAGGGGAAATAGACTTCTAGGAAAACAAACTGAACTTACAAGCTCAAATGGGCAGACTAGGTGGGCCATAGGCCCTTATCTGCCGACACTGTCTATGTATCTATATGTATCTATGTATTTCTGCACCATTCATAAATATTTTCACTTTTGTTATTTCTTTCTCTCGCACTGTTTATTATGTATTTATATACAGTACCAGCAGAGTAGGGGGGAGGTAGCCGGAGATAAGTAGGGTCTATGATGACAGTATAGGCAGGGAGAAATGGACAGACTGAGTGGGCCAAGTGGGCCTTATCTGCCAATAAATTCTATGTTTTTATGTACCATTTGAAAATGTTTTTAACTTTATATCATTATACTTAACTGTACAGAATTTTGCTCTTGCTCTCCATAGTGTTAAGCCTTCATCAGGGCTCACCTGGAAACAAACCTTGGTCTCAGAGCATCTTTCCCAGTCACCAATTTTAAAATAAATTAAAAAAGTAAAAACCAACAAAAAACTATTTTGATTTAAACTGCGCACAGATGTTGGCACTTTCAGTAGAAAAGTGCATATTGAACTTGAGTTGTAATATATCTCTAATCCCTACCAATCCTTAGCTATCAATAAACAACTAGACCTCTACTTACTGATACTGGTAAATAACTACAGTGATTAAGTCTACATAACAGCGTTAAAGACTAACCTAGTCCATCTTCATGTGGCAATCGACAAGACCCACTGCACTGTTCTCCAGTGCCCCATAGGAATTGCCACTGTGACCTACTGTATGTGCCAGATGAGGCTGGTCCACTCTTAAGGCATCTGGGCAACTCCACTGGGGCTACACATTGTGTAAATACAGTAATGACTCCATCCCATATTATTTGACTTTTTGCTTCACTTCAGCATTAAAACTACTGTACGCTGGCCATCCATATGGCCCAGTTAGACAGTTAAACTGACTGTGGGGGACACTGATGCTAGGGGAACCATAGTAAAAGGAGTGAGAGAGGGGAACCTAGCTAGTGCTCCTCCCACCCTGGCGACTGGTAGCAGAATGGTGGATAAGAATAAGGTTGAGGTTCAAAAAGGAGCAGTGGAAGAGGCAAAGGGGGAAGGCTCTCAGGGTCTGCAAGGAATAGGACAAATAAGAAGGTAAGGAGAAGGGGAAAGAATGCAGGTGTAGGATCACAAAGCAGCAAAAGAGGATCTGGAGTTAGTTGGGAGGGGGTCTGCCTTAATGCCAGGAGTCTGAGTAATAAAATCAGTGAGCTGCAGGCATTGGTGGCAGACACAGAAGAGGACCCCATAGCCATTACAAACACTTTGGTTACAGAGAATAATGACTGGGGCTTGTCAGTCCAAGTTCACACAATGTTTAGACAGCATAGAAGGAAAGGGAAAGGGGGGCATAGCTCCATATGTCAGGGAGGGCATACAGGCTGTGGAAGACAGGCACTTCAGGGGAAGCAAAGTGGAAACAGTCACTGTGGTTCACCTCACAGTGCCTTCAGGCAAGAAAATACAGGTGGGGTGCTCTATAGACCATCAGGACAAGGGGAAGAGAGAGATAGAGAGCCCAGGGAAGAGCTGGCAAGGGAAGTGAAGAAAGGAGAAGGGGTCGTGGGTGATCTGGACCTGCCAGATGTCATCTGGGTCATTCCAGTGCCCAGATGCACTAGAAGTCAAGCCTTGTTAGATATGTTGCAGGACTGTTTGCTGGTGCAGCTGGTTAAGGAACCCAATAGACAGGCTGCCATTCTCAATTTGGTGCTCACCAGCTTGGTGATAGTGAGTGGAGTGAGGGTAGAGGAACCACTGGGGCCCAATGACCATAACTCCATTTGGTTCATGCTAGCCCTCGAGACTAGAATGCCCCTGTCAAAAACTGGAGTTCTAGATTTCAGAAGAACAGATTTCAACTGGATGAGGGAGCTGGTCTGAGACAAATTAACCAGGTAGGACAGCATCAGAGGTGTAGAGGAAAGATGGGGGAAATCAAGGGGACCATTCTCGAGGCAACACAATCATGCACAAGAATTGTTACAAAACAAAACAGGTGCAAGAGACCAAAATGATTCTCAGAAAGGATCACAGAAGCAGTTAGGGCCAAGAAAAGGGATTCACCAGGTATAAGAGAAAGCAGGGGAGGAAGAGGAATGGGAAGAGTACAAAATAGAAACTTGTCGATTTACTCTACCTCGATTTCAGCAAGGATTTTGACTCTGTGCCGCACAGAAGATTTTATGAAGAAGCAAGAGGACCTAGGTGTGGCTAGGGATATTGTTAGATGGGTAGGAAACTGGTCGAAGGAAAGACATCACAGGGTGGTGGTAAATAGGGTCAAATCAGAAGAGAGGGAGGTCACAAGTGGGGCACCACAGGGATCTGTCCTGGGTCTTGTCCTCTTCAATATGTTCATCAGCAGCACCGGAGAGGGAATTTACGGCAAGTTGTGTCTCTTCACAGATAACATGAAGCTCTGCGGTAGGCTAGAGAGCAACAAACTGATCAGGGAGATGCAGATGTGTCTACAAAGGCTAGGGAAGTGGTGTAAGCTTTGGCTGTTGAAATTCAATGCCAAAAAATGCAAGGTTATGTACCTAGGGGAAAAAAACAAAACAAGACAGTGTACTGGATGGGAGCGATTAAACTAAGCACTATGGCAGAGGAAAGGGACTTGGGAGTCATCATTAGTGACTCCCTCAAACAATTAAGCCAGTGTAACAAGATCTATAGTAAAGCTACTATGGTGCTGGGTTACATCAGAAGGCGTATTGACAGCAGAAAAAAAGAGGTACTACTACCTCTGTATAGGTCACTGGTGAGGATGCACCTGGAATACTGTACTCAGTTCTGGAGTCTTCACCTAAGGAAGGACATGGACAGGCTAGAGACAGTGTAATGCAGAATGACCAAGATGATTCAGGGCCAACAGGACAGATCTTATGAAGGATCATTTCAAGACACTGAACTGGTACTCACTGGAGGCCAGGCGAGAGGAGGGGATATGATACAGACCTTCAAGCTACTGAAGAGAATAAACACGGTGAACTGTGGGAAACTATTTAGCAGAAGTTGAGTAAGGAACCAGAAGTCACAAAAAGAAATGGATGGGGAAGGTTTAAGAGGGATGTGAGGAAGTTCCATTTTACCAAAAGGGTGGTGGAGCCATGGAACAGTCAGTGGAGGTGGTGGGCACCAAGACTATAAATGGGTTCAAGCATGGCTGGGACAGAGTGTGGAGTTTGGGGGTTGCTCTGGTCAGTAGCTGTAGGGAGGGAGGGGAGCATGGGGGGATGGACCAGGAGGGATAAAGCTCTGTATGGTCAATTGGTCCTGGGGCAGATAGGGAAATCTGACAGATACTGTTCCACACAGAAGATTGATTAATAAGCTGGGTAGGCTTGGGGTGGGTCAGAAGTTGGTCAACTGGGTGCCAAACTGGTTGGCGGGCAGAAAACAGTAAATGGTGGTAAACGGTATACAGTCAGAAGAGATGCAAGTCAAAAGTGGGGAACCTCAGGGATCAGTCCTGGGGCCAGCCCTCTTCAATATTTTCTTAAGTGATATTGCAGATGGATTGGAGGGTAAGGTTTGTCTGTCTGCAGATGACACCAAGATCTGCAACAGAGTAGATGATCCAGATGGGGTGGGCAAAGTGAGAAGAGATCTGGATAAACTGGCAAAATGGTCGGAAGAGTGGCAACTGGGGGTTTAATGCAAAGAAGTGCAAGATCATGCACATAGGGAAGAGAAATTCTGAATCCACCTATAGGTTGGGAGGGGAGTTGCTGGCAATCACAGGGGAAGAAAGAAACTTGGGCACCATCATCACAGATGACCTGAAATCATCCAAGCAGACCACTAAAGCAGTAGGTAAGGCTAGAAGAATGTTGGGGTGTATTAGTAGGGGTATCGCAAGTCGTAAGAGGGAGGTAATAATCCCTCTTTACAAGACATTGGTTAGGCCCCATCTGGAGTACGGCATGCAGCACTGGGGGCCACATCTGCACAAGGAGATTAACAAAATGAAGGTGGTCTAGAGAAGGGCAACCAAAATGGTGCAGGGACTGCATCAGAAAACATATGAGGACAGATTAACGGAGCTCAATATGTATACCCTAGAGCAAAGGAGGGAGAGAGGTGATATGATCAAAACATTCAAACATCTTAAGGGCTTTAACAAGGTGAAAGAGTCTAACATGTTTTAATATAAGAGAAATATTTTATTTATTTATTTATTAAATTCTAGGATTACAAATACCTTTGAGCAAGAACTGCTCGTTTACAAAAGTTCCACGTCAAAGGATGGAAGGTTAACATACAAACAAAGGTAAACATTAATACAGAGTCTCAAAAACAAAAATACTGTATATCAAGCGGAGAGACAGCAAAAGGATAGTAAGGCCAGATGAACAACCAGCAGGGATGGGGGAGGGTGGTGGGGTCAGAAAGGAGTGGGCAGGCTGAAGGGCCATTGTTTGGGGGGATTGGTATGAGAAGTGCAAGGTAAAGAGGATAGAAGTCTGAAATAGCAGGACAAGAGGATGCAGCATGAGATTAGAGGAAGGCCGATTAAGGGGTAATGTGAGGAAGTTCTTTTTCACAGAAAGGGTGGTGGATGCATGGAGTGGCCTACCTCAGGAAGTGGTGAATATGAATACAGTGTAGGGCTTCAAACAGGCATGGGATAGGCATAAGGGAGCAATACAGATGAGTATGACTAGATAGGCCATTGATAAAGTAAAGGCCTATGGCACATTCATAAGGTAGAACAAATGGGCAGACTGGATGGGTCTTGCAGTCCTTATCTGCTGTCAGCTTCTATGTTTCTATGTTTCTATGATATACCTATGCCCCACACCATGCAGTCTGCTGCCTGCAACCGGAGTCTGATTGCCCCCCCCCAAGACCGCACAACCACAGATGGGAAGCACTGGGGATTGCAGTAGTGGAGATGATAGTGGTTTATGGGACTGGCTGATGATCATAGACCAATAAACTAGTGGACATTATAAAAATGTCTGAGAAATAGAGCTTTCTGATTGGCTATAAGCATTTTATCAGCCTTATGTTTATCTTTTGTTAACAAATGGGTAGACCCTAATCACGTACTGAATAAGGTTCAACAGTATTTAAAAAAAATATTTTATTATAATGACAATAACGCATTTCCAGAGCTTATGTTAATGGTCAGTTTATTTATTTATTTTTGTTGACCAGGTAAGTGTGCTAGGCAAACAGGTACCAATTTTAGCCACAACCGGGAAACTACATGCAAAGTAGAGAGTACAATACATACATGTGGCTTAACAAGAATGTACAGTAGGTATAATCTTGACAACACATATTAAAGCATTAGTGAATTAGTGTAGGACTAATTGCATACTAGACCATGACAAATGACACAAAACATGGCTATAAATCTACATATTACCTGGGGTACTACATAATCTCCCTATAGGGACCTATGGCACTCGGCTATGCCTCATGCCACATTACTCCCCTACAGAGTACCTTGCAGACCTTTGATAAAACCCTTGTTCATACTTATTGCTGGATGGAAAGGTACATGCAAAAATTATAAAAACACATGTGCATTGGGTTTTTGTTTCTCTGATTTTTCCTCCCATTCTGTTCCCTGTGTCTGTGAAACTTTTTTTTTTTTTCACTTTTAATTGCCAGTGTTATGGCCCCTAACAGTCACCATTCAGGCTACTGTTATTGCCTTTGACCTGTTGGAAATTTTCCCAGAATACCTCTGGGACTAACATCAATGAGATCTAAGCTCTTCAAAGGTATAATGGCTTTATTATCACCCAGTGACAGCACTTACAAAGAACACTGCCACACATCCGTAATAACAACAGTTGCCACTTAGAGACATCTAACTTTGGCTGAGGAGAGAGGGCAAACATTTTTTTAAAGCACATCTTTAGCGAGGAGAGGCAGCACTCACCCCCATCTATAACACTCTGCAACTCAGTTCTTCCATTAAAATGTCTTTTTTTTCATTGACCTATCATTTCATACCAGTCACATGGTGCTTCTTCAGACCTCTGACCCTTTCTTTTGTATGTCAATGCAGTTTTTTTTATTGTACAATTGCAGAGGTTTTTGTTTTTTTCCCTCTATATGGCTGCATTCCCCCCTTCCATGTTGCACCTGGAAATGAGCTATTAGTGTCCTTTCCTGGTCAGCAATTTAAATAAATACAAGGTGTGACAGGGCGACCCCTGTCATAGTGGACACCCTTGGAATAAATTAAAACCCCTTTCCCAAGCAGTTTATATGTTTTGTATAATGTCCAACATGCTGGTTGGCTGGTTATGCATTAAGTGCTGAAGTGCTTATATAGCTTTCTGTGCATATTAACCTAAAAACAAAACTAAGAGTGCAGTTTTAATATAAGAATAACAAAAGTTTGTGTCTGCTTTTTCTAGATATTAGCAGCCCCCTTCTAAGATATATTTTGCAGCAGGTAGTATGAGGTAACATGACCCTGCAAGTGAGTTTAGGAGAGCACAAAATGTTCTGACTTCAGCTCTGCCTTTAACAATGTTGTAAACAGGTTATGTAATGTACTCCAGGTGCCAAATAACTGTTCTCTGTGGTGCAACAGTGGCCCCTAGTGGCTAGTTTTATGTTGTGTCTGCTGTTAATCAAAAGGCAGGAGAAATTGTTTTTCCAACTTCTAGTGAGCTTATAACAAGTCCTACCTCAGTGCTGAGATGGTATAGATAGGGAGGTCAATTGAATACTAACTGACGAAGGTGAAAGACCTCCTAGTAGTGTGTGCTTTCACACTGTTAGGCTGAAGAAAAAGACTTGGAAACTATTGAAGCTAAGCAGTTATCTGACTTACTATTTTGCTTTCTGTATATTTTACTTGATGAAAATAAATTGATAAATACAACCATGTGTTTTGTTTTATGAACCTGTCTTGTGGTCTGCCTGAAATTGTGTTATCCTAAACCCACGCCTGGTGACACAAGGGAAGCCAGAAGGATACATTCCAGAATGCTGCCGTCTGCCAATGACGGGGGTGTGGGGGCTGGTTGGCCAGGGACCTCTGTGGGTGGGGGGAGGGGGTATCACTGGATCGCCAGGTAAATCTGCATTTCCACAACAGCCCGCGATCAGGAGTACAGGGGGATTACTGCTAGACCAGCAGGGATTACTGTACTTGTTACAGATGCCCACAGTCAGGCATGTGGGGTGGGGGAGCCACTAGCTTACCAGGGGGTCAGGGTGCTTGTGGATGGTGTACCTGCTGGGCGGGTGGCCACCCATGGGTGGCAGCTGTTGTGTTGCACCTTGCACTATAGCCCGTGGGTGGCCAGTGTTTGAGCCTGTGATTTGTGGCTCAACTTTGAGCACCAGTGTGTGCTGTATGTAGGGGTTTCTCCAGCATATGCACTGCACATCCCAGGCTGACTATCGGGATGTGCTGCATATGCGTGGGCACGCCCCCCGCATCTGTGCCGCATACATTACCAATGCGCCCCCTGGTGCATCGGGGCTGCACTCCGTGCACCTTACCCCTTTGAATATCACACCAGGGTGACTGGGGTTGCACATGGCTCACCCTGTTGTGCCAGGTGCAACCCCTTTGAATATCCAGCCCTTAGTCGTTTTTAGCAATATTTTAGAAATAAGGTGCTAAACTTACATTACTTTGAGAGTTTGATATGTTGTAATTTACTGTACATGTTTTTGCAAATATCAAAAACAAATTTTATTGACAAAAAATAATTTAGATACAGAAATAAAAAGTGAAAATGGGCTGTTTCTTTAGAATAGTCTTGGATTGGAGCAACATGATAGAAGATAGAAATCCTTATATTAAGATGAGACAAGAACTGTTAGGACCACTATGAGCCTATTTTTCAAAGTTGTCTTGTGACTAACTACATTTCAGTGGCTTTGATACTTACAGATAGGGGGGCAAACTCATTACATCAGTATCGACACTAACAAATAGGAGTACAAATGCAGTGTATGGACCAAGACAACAGATGCTTATCCAGGAAGTTTGTTATACTGTTACAGGATAGAAATACAGACACATAAGCTGTCAATAGAAAAGGACCTTATGGCCCACCCAGTCTGCCCTAAAATCCTTCCCTACTGAGCTACCATAGACTCTATTCGATTTCCAGACTTATCCCTCCCAGCCCTGTTACTAATGTCCCCTTGTGTCTATCCCATGCATGCTTGAAAGCTACTGCTGTTTTAGTATCCACCACCTCTGCTGGGAGGTGGTTCCAACTGTCCACTACCCTTTCCATGAAGAAATACTTTCTCATATCCCCTCTGAGTCTCCCCTCCCAGCCTCATACCATGACCCTTTGTCCTTTGGCATCTTTTTCTGTGTAAGATGCCATCATCTTTTACTTTATTAATACCTTTGAGGTCTTTGAACATTCCTACCATGTTCCCCCTTTCCCTCCTTTCCTCTAGCCAATACATATTTAATTCCTTTAGTCTTTCCTCATAGGGCTTCTGATGCATGTCATGCAGTATTTTAGCTGCCATCCTATGTACCACCTCCACTCAATCTATATCTTTCAGGAGATGGGGCTTCAGTACTGGACACAGTAGAGGATCACTCACAGTCAGTTTCATTTTAGTTACAATTGCAAATGTCGGTGAATTCTGTTTGTAGTAGGTTTTAAATTTGGATAGAGTTTTGCTCCTATGTGATGCAGGAGACAAGATGTTCCACGTTCTTGAGATGAAGTAATTGAGGATCATTTTCCCATAGTGTAGTTGGTTCAGACCATGGGGAAGTGGAGGCTCCAATATTTAATCTGTTGCATACCGTACTTGTTTTTTGGAAGAGTTGTTTGCTAAGTTTTGGTATACAGTTATCTGACCCGTAACTTGTGTAAGCATTGTTTGCCTTGTATTATCCCTTCTGGCTTTGCAAGAATTCCATTTTAGTCTGTTGAGCTTTTCACATTGGTGCCTGTGGTATGGGCATCTGAGACTGAATCTTGCCATCGTATGGTAGGTAATGCCCAGTCTTTTTAGTAAGTAGTAGTTTGCATAATGACAGACATTGCTTCCATATTCTAGAATTGGCAGCAGCAACTGGGTGACTAGAGTCAGTCTGGCTTTTTTGGGGTATGGCATAGGTGTTGCAGCATAGTGGTTCCAGCCTGGTATTCACTGTTTTGACCGTTGACTTACTATAGTTCTCAAAGCTTAGGGCTCTGCTGATTTCCACTCCTTACTATTTATATACTTTGGTTTATTTGGTGGTAAAGCCATCTAGGTGCTGGTTTTTGTTACTCCCTGGTGGCTCTGTTTTTTATCCTTTTTTGTGGAATGCCATAGACTGGGTCTTCGTCCCACTTAGGGCCATCTTTGTAGAGATGAACCACTTAACTCCAAACCTCATCTTTGCAGAGATGAATATTCCTTTTGTTCCCAACTTTACTTAGATACACTATTTTCCCACCAGAGCTGCTTACAGAACAGACTTATCAATGCACTGACTACTGCTGCTCTTGTATCCAAATGAACACATGGACCCAGTCACTAACCTGGCATGCTCCATGTATTTTTTTACACTGCACTGTGAATCAAAAGTTCTGTATGGCCCACCTGGTGACACAAGAATAAACAGCGATGCACGGCATCTAGATGAACCTGGGCTTATGTCCGAGGTTTTAAAACCACCTCTGGGATGGATTTCAGAAGACTGGATCTCTTCATCTCGAAGGATGAAAGGACTCACATCCCAGCATGCATCTGCCTCCTGATAGTACTGAGGAACTTTAGATGCTAGTTGGAGATGGGCAGGGGGTGGTGTGCAGTTGTATGCATGGTCGCATCTACAAACAAGATTATTTCATATTGTTGTATGTTTACCTGGTGAAACGATTTCAAATAAATAATAAATAAATGTTATTGTCATCCACGACTGATGTCTCTCAGAGGGTGGGCAAGGCAGAAAAGATGGAAAAATTGAAGAGCCTTCCAAAGGCTCCTGAAAACACTTTAACACTAAAATACACCAACAGTCATTGGATATTTCAGTCCCAACTGTGTTAGCTTCCATCTAGGGTCAAACTGAGGTAATAAAGCCAAATGAGTGATTCCTTAATACTGGCACCGGTTAGATTAAGACCACTGGCTGGTAGAAGGCTAAGAGAAAAATGTTAAGTAAGGAAACAGAAAACTGAATGCGCGGAATAATCATATGCTGGATTCATGTATTTATTTCTAGTGGCAATGATGTACTATACTGAATGCTATATAATGTGAATTCTGTTGTCTGACATGTCTGTCTGTTGCATCTTGCCCTGGACCTTCATGTAGAGTAGTTTTCAAAATATGGGTCACAACCCAGACATGGCAGTGAGAAGGGTGATTTATGCCATGACTGGCTGCTCGCTGATCCAGATTTTCGAAGGGCTGTAAATGCCGCTAACCCTGGGTGCACTGAACATGTGGCAGACGGGGCTCGCACGGCATTCACCCGGCCAGCGATCTGGAGTTTCTATCCCATACGCCAATTGCTGCAAGTTAGAACGACTTTTCTGGTCTAACTTGCAGCAATCCTGGGTACCCTTTTCACGGGACTTGCGCCAAGCTGTTGTAAATCGGGTGAAGTGTTGCAATTGTGTCTGACCTACTAAAATCGTGCACGGTTGCAGCAAAGGTGTTTGGTACGGCTGTGCCAAAAAAGGGTTTGACACAGGGCTTGACGGAAGCCTAGCATCTTTCTTTGAAAATCCATCCCTATGTTTGTTTCCTTATGTCACATTCTGTGCAACAAGTTAAGAAACCTTTGCTAACCAAAAGGCTGTTTCTAAAGTTTAAGCTTGTTGATTGCCTTGTATTTGTTTGGCATGCGTCCCACTCACCATTGAACTGACGTGGATAAACACTGGGCCTCAGTCAAAAAGATTGAAAGCCACTGCCCCTGTAAATTATGTGATGAATCTCTATGGTGCCCTAGCCTGGGGAGCAAAGTTTTTTCTGAAACACCATTACATCATTATTAATAATGGTCCTTCATATACAGGAAACATCACCAAAAGGAGGGAAGTGCCACATCTGCAAAGGGAAAGAAAGCAGACTATAAAGAACTACTGGAGGAGAACACATCTGAAAAAGAAACCGAGGAGCAGGAATGGAAAAGAGCACAGGAAAAGGTGATTCATGGTCTTCTACCCAATTGTACTTGGATAAAGCAACAGCAAATCTAGTTCTTCTATGACTTAACTAAGCATGCAGTAACTATGATAATGTGCCCATAACCGTGACTTTTAAAAAACAAATTAGCCCCAGGAGAGGTCATGGGCTAGCATCTTATGTTTGTGAACCCCCTAGTACCCTACCATGGCTGTCAATGCAGTTACTTTTCACCATCCTTGGACAGAATTGAATATGATGTGTTAGAAAATGGGCAAAGAAATTCCCAGGCTTTGATTGGCTGATAGCCTAGGCAAGTTGGGTGTCTATCAGACAACAAAGCCCAGGCATTAAAAGTACCAGCTAGACACAAGCCCAAGCATACAGATCATAATTCATATAGAATGTTCATTTTTAAAAGGTAGACATCTTTTTTCTCACTCCTCAGTGGTCTAGTTTGTGGCCTTCCCCACCCCCAAATTCATTACCATCACATCAGGCATCTAAAAGCAATTTAAAAATGTAAGAATAGTGCATTCAGTACCAACATTCATAGCAATCACCTGTGATCACTGTAAAAACCTCCACAGGCACCTTCATTAACCTGTATACTTGCCACTCCCCAAGTCACTCTCCCACCTCGAAAACTGGCAGCGCAATTTAAGCCCCCAAGCCATCAAGAAACATTGGTAAGTCTGTCAGAGCTCAAGCTGTACTGCAAAGTGTTACAGACAATCACTAGCTTCTCATTTCTCCGCGACCTCTGCATCCTTGACTGTGAGCAACCAAAGCAACAGCAGCACAAAGCTAGTAAAGGCATAAATAAATAGATGTGTGCAGCCTACCTAAAATTATCTCTACAGGCCACTTCTCATCTTCTGCGCCTGTCCTCTGCAAGCACAGCATAGAATCGGGACCCCATCTTCACACAAAAGCAGTATTTTCATAAGCAGTAAATGCTCAATTCTCCCCTCCACAACATGTTTCGGCACAAATAAAAAAAAGCAGTAAAAGCCTGAGCATCACGACCGTGCGAATAAAACCCACTGCAAAGTAAACACAAATAGGCACGTGACAGCTCACTAGAGCGTGAACACGCCCATTAATAATTTGTTACATATTTAAACGGACAGTCAGACTGTTTATGTTCAGTAGTGCTTTCTGTCTGTGTTTCTCGTAAATAGAAATTAAAAAGTTTGGTGAAAGTGAAAATGTAGTATTGCAATGCAGTTTCAATTTTAGGGACTATTTTATGTCCCATGGTTGTAGTGTTAAATAAAAATGAATTTATTGGTTTGTAAAGTTAACAATCTGTGTCAGTATATTTTTTCAAACTGTTATACCATTTTCTAAGTGCAATAATACCCTCCAGGGTGGGTGGTATTAGCCAATACCAGACCTTCCAGGAGCTATAAGGCTCTCCGCCTGCGGCGTCGGGCCTCATTAAGCCCCCGGGCAGTCTGGTATTGGCCAATACAGCCCACCCTGTCGGGTACTATTGCACTTAGAAAACGGTACAACAGTTGGAAAAAATATACTGACACAGATTGTTAACTTTTATTTATTTAAAACTCAGAGCACTTAACAATAAGCAAACTATTGGTAGTATGAATCAATAGATACAATCAATTGCTAAATCAATCAATCAGTAATGTGTAGATATAGGGTGAGATATTCGGAGTGCACCAAGCAGGGGCGCAAGCCTGGGTGCTGCGCAGCTAGGATGCGCCAGGGAGTGTGCTGGGCGATATTCAATGGTGCTGCGCCATGGCTCAGCACCACTGAATATGGCAATGTGGCCACCCGCATTTCTCATGGCACAGTGGCACTGCGCCAGTGCAGGTGGCAAGAGAGGAGCAGGGGGATGCGCCAGCGCAAGTGCGGTTGCGCTATGTGCAGGGACCATGATATTCAGCCATGGATATGCAAATGGGGCCATAATGCATGCAAGGTGCAATTGGCCCCATTTGCATGCAGGTGTGCCGATCCCCAGCGACTTGCACCTGGCACCCTACCAAGCTGCAGCTGTCAGGGACCGACACCCCCTGCACATTGCGGCAAAGTGCCCCAATGCCCGATCGCAGGTATATGTACCAATACAAATATATATGTTTTCAGGTCCAGTGATTGCCAGCCTGATCGCAGGCATAAGATTATAATAACATATACATTCTCAGGGTTCAGTGGACCGCCCAGTTCGGGACTGGCGGCATAGTAGTGAGACGAACATTTTGAACGGGCAGCTCACTTTCAGCCCACTCGAACTACCACCCCGCCTCCTCAGTCAGCGGCGGGTGGCAGCTCCCACCTGCAATCTGCTCGCCACTGTTGACCCCATTGCGGAAGCACGGCGTATGCCCATTGTTCCACAGCGTGGGCTAATGGGCATGCAGATTCATGCCGTACTACACAGTCCAGATATGTGAATGGATCCATTCACTTATCGGGACTGTGTAGTATGGTACAGTCTGCACTCCCATTAGCCCACGCTGTGGACCAATAGGTGTACAGCCGTACTGTATGCAGTCAGTTGGCAGGCGGCCGGGTAGCTTGCGGGTGGGGAGCTGCTGCCCACCGCTGACCGGGGGGGAGCAGGTTGGCAGGTCTGAGTGGGCAGGTGGGGAGGGGGTACCGCTGGACTACCAGGGATGATTTAAAATGTGTCTTATGATACTTATGCCCATAATTGGGCTGGAAGCAGTCCACTAGACCACCAGGGATATTGGACATGTTTCTCATCATACTTATGCCCACGATCAGGCAGGATTCGGTCCACTGGACCACCAGGGATAATATTGATATTACAATGCCCACAATCGGGCGTGGGGGTGTGTGACACCGATAGACCCTTGCTCTGGAGCTCAGGTGGCCACCCACAGCTGGCGGCTGCCGTGTTGCGCCCTGCAATATGGCAGCTCACCTGTGAGTGGCCAGCCCTTGCTCCTGTTTCTTTTTGGCTCAACTTTGAGCACCGGTGTATGGCACAAGTAGGAGTTGCAGCAGCATGTGCGCGTATCCCAGGCTGAACTGCTCGGGGATGTGGAATATGCAAAAGCAGGCCGTAGCTTGCACTGCATACCTTACTGGTGTGCCCCGGTGCATCGGCATCTGCGCGGCACAACATCCCCTTTTGAATATCGCGCCAGGGCACAACCCCTTTGAATATCCTGGCCATAATATCTAGTGATTATGGGACAGCTTGAGTGGAGGGACTGAGTCTGCTGGAGTCAGACAGGACAGAAGGGACTGAGCAGGTCACGCTGCCAGACCAAATTGTATTATTTGTAAGTACTGTGTAACCACTCACAGAAAGAGCTTACTCACTAATAATCTTGCCTTCTCTCTGACTTTGAAAATGGAAAATAAATGGTACTGTACTACCTTTTGTTACTGCTCTTAACAACGTCCTCCATAAACTTTGAAGGGTATGATGGAAAGAGTGGGCAGAATCCCAGTTGAAAGGGTAAGATAATGAGAGCTTTATCAAGGTGTATTACCGCAACTAGCCCTTTATGGAATGTGGGATTTAAGCTAAAAGATGCTAAGAGTCAGAATGAACTAATAAGCCTTATTAGAGATTGTGTCCCTCACATAGCACAGCAAAAACTGTTACAGAATATAATATCAACAGTTTATGTTTCAGATCAAATAAGTGGGGTCGGGGAGACTTGTTCAATCAAACTAAAGCACTGTTCTGAACATTTTGTTTTTATCAGCTTGTTAGCATGCAGGGACATCAACCACAATCCTGGCCCTTCATGTGTTAAACAAGGGGGTGATTCTAAATTTAAGGGAGAGTTCTCCTTCATGCATGCTAATGTCTGAAGCATCATGAGGAAAATGGATTAATCCCGTGAGTGCCTCCAGCAAAGAACCAGATATAGTTCTCTGAAAAGTGGCTAAACACAAAAATAGATGACTCTAACTTGGGGATTAAAGGCTACAATTTCTAAGGACAGATAGAAACAAAAGGGGGGAGGACTATTAATTTACTATGCAGACAAACTTATTAATAGAGTAAAATTGGATATTAGCCCTGAAGGCTGTGAAGACATAGCTGTGGAAGTAACACTGAACCTTGGTAAAGCTACTCTTTTTATTGGATGTTGTAGTCCAGACCTCCAAAATTGTCCCTTTTAAGTATAACCCAACTTGTTGAAACCCTAGCAGTATATGTATTCTCCCATGAGCTGCTGCTGCTAGGAGATTGCAACATAAATTGGTAGTCCCCTGTGAAATCTCGTTATTTACAAAATGTGGCAATTGAGTTGGGGTTAAAACAGCTCATAACAGAGTACACATGCGTAAATATTAGGAAGCCCAATGAATCAACTGTTCTCGATCTAATCCTCACACCCACCCCCCATAATTATAGAGCTGCAGGAGTTTGGGCTGATCTCTTCAGTGACCATAACCTAATATAATGTGTCAGGGGAAGGGAGAGGCCCATTTGGCCTCCTAAACTTGTTCGCCATAGGTCCTTCAAAAAAATCAGATTTTTATTTGGGATTTGTCAAAGACCTGGAAAATCCAGATCTGGATACCTTTGTGGATGAACTAAAAACAATATATAATAAACATCTCCCAATAAAAACAAGGAAAGTTAAAAAAATAATGCGGGCAAGACAGTGGCAGCACATCTTGGATCAAGTGTGGTGGTGCAGCCAGTAATGCTGTGCAGAATGTGGAATTCCACTGGCAAAATTATGTTAGGCAAGGTCCCAGAACCCTGGAAAATGGCCTGTGTTATTCCATTATACAAGGGCAATGGATCAGAGGTTTTAAGAAATTATAGGCCGATATCTCTGTTATCTTGCATAAGCAAAATTCTAGAGAAGCTAGTTTACTCCCAGCTGATGGAGTATTTAGACAAGCAACAGATGCTCACTGAGTCCCAGTTTGGCTTCAGAAGGGAACGTGGGATGTTGACTGCCCTGGTCAGATTCATGAATGATTTGTACCTGAATATTTATTTATTTATTTGCTTTTGTTAACCGGGTAAGCACACTAGACACCAGGTGCCTATTTTCAGGTGCGACCCAGGAGAGTTACAGGTGAGAACTTCATACATAAACAGTAGAGGATACAAAATACATAGTAGAGATAGGCATTTCAGGGCAAGCATTCCCCGGGAGAGTTACAGGTGAGAACTTCATACGTAAGCAGTAGAGGGTACAAAATTAATAGAAGGGATAGGCAGTTCAGGGCAAGCATTTGCCGGGAGAGTTACAGGTGGGAACTTTGTACATGGGCAGTTGAGGATTCAAAAAATACATAGGAGAGACAGGCATGAAGGTGGTGCAAGTGTTACATGCAGCGAATAATTGGAGTTATAGAGGAATGCACATGGGAATAAACAGGGTAAGGCTATTCTAGTGGCAGTGCAAGGTTGGGAGGAGTTCACTCGTGAACAGTTAGAGGAGAAAGGTAGACAAACCCCTAACTTGGCGTTTCAGCCCTGGCTTTTTGAACGAGGAGCGATGAAGGCAAAACAAAGGGGTGGTAGGGTGCTCATGAGGGAGGGGGCCTCACATAAGGGGTCAGGGCAGGGATTTCTAGGTGGGAAGGGGGAAGAAGTGCAGGTGGGGCTGAGGCTAATATGGAAAGGGGTTGCCTGACGGCTGTGGTCTTTGTGGACCTGACTAAGGCTTTCGACCTAATGGACCACACCTTTCTACTGACCAAGCTGGATAGCATAGGAGTTGGAGAATCAGCAAAAGAATGGTTCAGTGATGATCTGACAGATGGCAAACAGCTTGTGACGCTTGAAGGTCACTTGTCTTTTCCATGTCAGGTTAAATACGGTGTTCCACAAGGTTCAATATTAGGACCTCTACTCTTTACCATCTTTATTAATGAGATGCCAAACATATGTCAAAACTCAAATATAATTCTGCACACAGATGATGCAGTAATTTATAGGGCTGACACAAATATGGTAATCCATGTCTAGTCCCCATATCCAAGGGCATCTCCTTTTTAGGTGGGCAAGTAGCCGGGATGGCCTACGAGCACCGTCCAACCCAGGCGTTGTTATGCAATGCCAGATCCATTAAGAACAAAACTGCAGTGACTGCGGATTTTGTTGGAACAGCGGATCTGACTTGCATCACCAAGACCTGGTTGGATGGTAATGCTACCCCAATTTTGGAGGCAGCTATTCCTCCCGGGTACTCAGTGATACATCGCCCGAGGTTGGATCGCAGGGGCGGGGGATAGCGGTCTGTTTTAAGACTGAATTGGGCCTCACTGGTGTTCCAGTTGAGGAGACAGAATCATTTGAGTGTGCTGTGGTAACTGGTGTGGGGTGCAGGATAGCTCTCATTTACCGTCCACCAGGGGATGAAAAGCTGTTCCTGCAGGAAGTAGCAAACTTCGTTGCCGACATGGCATTAGAGTCACCCAGATTGATGGTTCTGGGTGACTTCAATGCCTGGATCGATGACTAATCCTCACTTTTGGACAACACTTCCTCCAGTTGATGATATCACTGGGCTTCACAGGTTGCTCTCAGCTACCCATAAAGGTGGTCACTCTCTTGATTTGGTCTTCCTCCTGGGGATCGAGGCCTCCAACCTGGGGGTGGAACCTGTCGGTTGGTCTGATCACTACACCATGAGGTTAAATTTTTCTGCCCCCTGAGTAGGTCTGCTCCTGTGGAGATGGTCAGCTACCGCCCTTTGCGGGATGTGGTCCCTGAAGACCTGGCAGCGGTGATTCACCTCTCGGTGCTCGGTGAGACCAGCACCGATCCAGAGCATTTACTGGTAGCCTATAATAAGGCTATTACCTCAGCTCTTGATTGGATTGCTCCAATCCATGTTCATCCCCTTCTGCTTCACCCTCGGACACCATGGTTTGATGGGTCTCTGAGGGAGATGCGGAAGTTGGGTCATAGGTTACAACGTTGTTGGTACAAATCCACCTTGGATACCGACCATCTTATTTTGTTAGAGCATTATCAGCTGTATCAATCAGCGATTTCCCATAAGAAGGCAGAATTCCTGTCCAGGGAAATCTCTGTTGCTGGGAACTGACCGGCTCAGCTTTTCTGAACTGTGGACAGGTTGTGCAACCCAACCTGTCTGCAGTTCCGTCGATTTTTTTCACAAATTGAGTGTGATGAGATTGCTTGATTCTTTGTGAATAAGGTGGCTGATATCAGGCAGGAGATTTGCCTTTCTCGTTCTATGGGTGATATGGTTGGTCGGTGCTCGGTCACTATGCCCGGTGTTTCCTGGAGTACCTTTGACCTACCAGATTTCATTGAGATTATGAGAATTGTCCAGGGGATGCACCCCATGTGCTGTAGTTTAGACCCGGGCCCTACTTCCCTAATTTTGGGTTGTAGCGATATTATTGGCCTGGTCTTAGCTTAGATTGTCTGGTGCTCCCTGGAATTGGGTGAGTTCCCTGGCTCACTGAAGGAGGCGGTGGTGACACCCCTTCTAAAGAAAGTTTCTTTGGACCTGGAGTCTCTGGCTAACTACAGACCTATCTCGAACCTTCCTTTTGTGGGAAAAGTTATTGAGAAAGTGGTGGCAATCCAACTGGAGGACCATGTAACCATCCATAATTTATACAAACCTCTCCAGTTGGGCTTCTGTATGAGGTATAGTACCGAGATGGCTCTGGTTCAGGTGCTCAATGATCTCCTGATGGTGAGAGATTGGAGGAACCGTTCTATTCTGGTACTCCTTGATCGCTCCTCGGCTTTTGACACTATCGACTATGGGGTTCTGCTCGAGAGCCTGAGGTGTATCTGTGGGCTGACGTGTACAGCGCTCAGATGGTTTTCATCCTTCCTCATCAGTCGAACTCAGAGAGTTGTCTCGGGAATATTTACTTCAGAGTCTTTCTTTCTGCCTTGTGGGGTACCTCAGGGCTTGGTGCTGTCCCCCATTTTGTTTGCAGTGTATATGCTGCCCCTCGGAGACATTGTAAGGTGGTATGGACTGAGGTTTCATTGCTATGCCGATGATATCCAGCTCTATCTGTCTTTTGTGCCCGACCAGATGTGCGCTCTCTCAGTATTCAATAGCTACCTCATTGAAATCCAAGACTGGATGAGTTCCAGTAGGTTAAAGTTGAATGCGGGAAAGACTGAGGTTTTGGTGGTGGACCCTGGTCGCAGGATAGAGGGGCTAGGGATGGACTTTCCCTCTGGTTTATTCCTGGGAGGCGAGCAGATCCCTACCTCTGAATGGGTGCATGACCTGGGAGTGATACTTGATGATGGTTTGACCCTCCATCATCAGGTGTCTGCTGTCGTCAAGTTAGCCTTTTATCATCTTAGAAACATTGCCAGGATCAAGCACCTTATTCCGTCCAGTGACTTGCCAATTTGGTCCACGCCTTTGTGACCTCGTGCCTTGACTACTGTAACTCCCTGTACCTAGGGCTTCCTGGGGTTGATATCCACTGCTTGCAGCTAGTGCAGAATGCGGCTGCACACTTATTGACTGGGGCATCAAGAAGATCTCATATAACCCCAGTGCTGCGCGATCTGCACTGGCTGCCAGTTCAGTGGTGGATCACCTTTAAGGTAGGTTTGTTAACTTACAAGGCCCTACACGGACTGGGTCCTGACTACCTGAAAGAACTTCTGATCCCTTACACCCCTGTGTGAGAACTCCACTCGGCTGATGAGGGGTTGTTAGAGATTCCGAGGGTTAGATTGAAGTCATCTGGGGCTCGGGCTTTTATGTTCGCTGCCCCATCCCTCTGGAATTCTCTACCTCATCAGCTACGGGAGTGTAAGATGGTGGGAGTTTTAAGCAGGCACTGAATACCTTTCTTTGGGTTAAAGCATTTCCTGATTTTTAATGATTTTATTTTATTTATTGTTTACTTGTGTTCGTTTTATCTGTGAAGCTCCTTGATGATTTGAAAGGCGCTATACTAAATAAAATTATTATTATTATTATTAAATATAACATCACAAAATAATGTTATATTTGGGTCTATTGATTCTTTTGATTCAGAAATTCTCACTTATATCCTGGAACATTGCTGGTCTAGGTAGTAAACTGGCAGATAAAAGCTGACTGGATATATTAGCCAACTTTACTGTAATATGTTTTCAAGAGACATGGCACTCAAAAATTGTGATATTTCACTTAATGGATATAGTACTTTTCAGGTACCTGGAGTAAGAACTGCTAAAAAAGGCAGATTAATGGGAGGCATGGTTTCATGGGTTAAAATAGGGAAAGGGATTAAAATTGAACAGATACAAGCAAATAATAATGCACAAATTCTATGGCTAAAAGCTAAGAACAGACTATTTGTTTAATTAATACATGTATTCCTCTGATTAATACTAATCTTTATGATCCATAACTTTGGATATCCTTAAAATAATTAATACATGATATTTGGGCCACCACTGCATGTGAAGAATTGCTTTTATGTGGTGATTTTAATGACAGAATTGGGGCCTATGATGGTTACTCTGAAAATGATTTTTATAACTGGTGCCATAAGGAGGCAGATACATCTCCAAGAAATTCTATGGATAAAAAGGTAAATAAAATGGGTCACAAACTAACTGAAATATTAACAACACATCACTTGGCCCCAGTAAATGGTAGATTATACAGAGATAAAGAGGGCAATTTTGTGCATTACTCGGCCAGAGGACCGAGTATTATTGATCACATATTCTGGAATGGAGACATGTCTAACTGAAGTACATTTTGTATACCCACTAGAGCAGAGAGTGGCCACTTACCCTTATTTCTTGCATCTAATAGTCTGATGGCTATTCCACCTGAGCCCTTTCTTTTCCATCTATTGAAATACATAGGCATATAAGAACTAAATGGTCTAAGGCATATGAAGGTCAAATTGTTGTCCTCTTAGAAAACATACTTACCCCATTGCATACAGGTTATCATGATCTTACAGAGTTAAGTGAACAAATATATACATGTCTGGCATAGGTTAGGACTCTATTAGAAAAACCTATTAAGCAGGATAGGAACAGGGACAATATGGATAAGCAGACTTGGTGTGACACTGACTGTTGCCTAGCAAAGAAAGCTCTTAATCTGAAAATTAGAGAAGCTAAGCTAAAGAAATATGTAAACCATACAACACTTTAATCAAGGCTAGAGAACACTATAAAACTTTCTTATCTAACAAACAAACAGAATTCAAACTTAAGCAATGGGAAACTATGCTAAAGGTTATAAATGGGCATGACTATCAAACATATTTGCTCTTGGTTGCTAAAGGAACTAATAAATTAAAATATGAAACTGACTCATATTTCACTTGAAGTCTAGAAGGATTATTACTCCAAAAAATGTTATAGTTTGGAATTTGACACGTTAAGCAACATAAAAAACACTGATGTGTCTATGTTTAAATATTTTACAACTGCCGAAGTATACTTAACCATTGCCTCCTTGAAGCCTCAAAAGGCACCAGGACCTGATTTAATAGAAGCTGAAGTCAATCTGGTATGCCCAACCTTATGGGCCCCTGTGCTTACCAATTATTTTAATGCTTGTTGCAACAATCTAAGCTTTCCAAGCTTCTGGAAAGGTGCATTGATAATATCAATCTATAAAAAGGGGGATAAAAAGGATCAAGCCATGTGTAGACCCATCTCCCTATTAGATAATTTGGGCAACATTTTTCTAAACTAATATTATACAGACTCACTGAAGAACTAAGGAATCTAGGCAGGCTCTCAGAAATGCAGGCTGGTTTTCACCCAGGGTATTGCACAATAGCTAACTTTTATTATAAGACATTTATATGAAAAGTATGTACTCCTACGCAAGCAAAAAGTATATGCTGCTTTTATAGATTTTAGCTCAGCCTTTGACATGATACAAATGAACCTACTATAGGAACTAATGCATGAAAAAGGCTTTTCTATGGAACTGATAGCAATCATCAGCGAACTCTATACTGGCACTTGGGCCCAGGTGAGAATGGGTAAAACTGGACCTTTATCTACTACATTTCCTACCAAAACAGGTGTTAGACAGGGGTGTGTTCTTGCAACCCTTTTATTTTGCATTTATATTGATAAGCTGTTAAGTCAGCTGGAAATTTCAAGACTGACTCGCCTAAAGTACTGAACAAACACTGTGGTCCATTGGCATATGCTGATGACCTGGTCTTACTATCTTCAGCTCAGTCTGGATTACAGGTTAAACTTGATATCTTGAGTAATAATGCAAAGTTCTACAGTCTCAAAGTAAATGTACAAAAGCCAGGTTCTAACCTTCGCATGAACAAGGTCAAACATTTCACAAGGATAGGTGGTGTCAGGCTTGAATCTGTTAGAGCTACCCATATCTGGGTCTGCTTTTAACATCAGATTGAAAATGGCTTAAACATATACACATATTAATAATTAAACTTACAGGAGAAGACTCCTGTATATTTATGATCTGGATATGTCTGATGTATTTATTATACATTACATCAAGTACTGTACATATGGCAATAAGGGATCAGTCATTTCTTCTGTTGCAACACATGTCTAGAGTCTGAGGCTCTGACACAAGGTAGTAAAATGTCAAGCAAGCCTCCATTTACATGCAAATGAGTCACTTGTAATACAGCCCCTCCCATTCCTTGATGTCACTGCAGCGACAGTGCAGAAGAAAACATAGGGGTATCAATGCTGTCTATCCTGATTTTAGTGTTAAGTTTCCAATGGCTTAAGACAGGTTCTGCCATGCAGCTCATATAGGAGTAGTGCTTGTAGCCTTAATACTGTATGTGTAGAGCAAATGATACATCTAATAGTATTTAATTCACAGGAAACGAATCTGTTTCTTTGTACTGCTCCATTCTCTGTAGACTGTTTTAACATGTTGTGGAGAGCAGTAGACTGAATCAGTTAATCAAGCAGTCAGTCAGTCAATCTGTATTGAACCAGGTGAACACCCTTGAGAGATTAATTTACAAGGTGGGCCTAAGCAGTTTCCCAAAGGATCACACAAGGTTGAATTCCTCCTTTGCACAAATGATACACACCCACTTTCAGCAGCCTGAAAGTGGACAGCTAGATCACTTACTTTATAAAGTGTATTGTTTTACATTTCAAATGCTCCTTAAATCTATGTTTCTGACTGGAAATACCAAGACACAGAATGCATATGACATGGGAGGAATGAGCTAAGCAAATACAGAGCACTACAAACACTGAGACTGATTAGTTTCTTTACCTACAACAGCTGAACTTAGTGTAGCATCTGATTTGTGAGGGACATCCTATTTCAAATGTTGGCAGTACAAAGTGTGGGGGGGAGGCTGCCACCGCTTGCCCTCAGTACCTTCACAGTGAAGTGCTGTAGCTCTTACGCACTGCTAATGATTTATAATGGGATGGGGCACTTTTAAAGTCATGGATCTGAGAGGCAATCACAGTTCTCAAGGAGTTTAGGAGAATTTGTTAAGGGTTAGAGAGTAATGGACTCTAGTAGGATTTGAACCAGAATCTCCCAGTTATTGTGCCAGTGCTTTAACAACTAGATTACCCTTCTTCCATATGCTGCAGCTGATGCTTTCCTGGTAACCTATTCCTTGTTATAGCTGAACTCTGTATTACCTTACAGCAGCCATCAAATCACTGATAGTCTAGTTACAAAGGTAAAGGGGCATATTTGCAAGATTGTTTCTCACTGCTGATGTCAATCAAAACAGAGAATGCTAACACACACAGAACATAATACAACAGGTGTATAATACCACTTAAAACTCTTGTTGTACCCAGAGTCATTTATTGGGTAAACTGTTTTTGCTAACAGAAACAGTGACACAGCACATACAGGCACTTCCTTATATGAATACTGTATATACCTCAAATCAGTGCTGCATCACACTCATATGGTCCTAGTCCCTATTAGACCTGCACTTCAGGATGTGCATAACACTTAAAGGGTTCCTCCATTACTCAAGTGGGGAACCAAACATTGTGGGTTTGGTTTACTGGTGGAACTGCATTTAGTGCAGCACCATTATCTGTTGCTCTGATGACATCATCCTCCAGCAACATTGATGGTAAGCATGGAGGACAACACATTGATAACTTCTGGGGCTGTATATTTTATTTATAATCTAGATTTGGACAGCAATAGGACTGCTGGCAACTGGAGGAGGCACACAACAGTTACACATAAGGAGTTGGGAAAATATTGGTCTGAAACTATTGAGACTTCCCTTTAAGCAAAATGCCACTTCCTTTTGCTTTTAATAAAAAAATATGGTGGTAATTCTATTAGGTCACTGCTTGTAGCAATTAAAGCTAAATATTATTCCCCAGCCCAATATGGTTGTGCAGTTTGGGATATCAATACTTTCAACAAGATAGAGACACCACTAGATAAACTCTTTAGAAGCAGCTTGGGACTTAACAACACTGTACCTGCTACGCTGGTCAGGCTGAATTAGGCCTACCTCAATTTAAAGCTTATTTTATGCTAGGAAAATAAACTATTGGCTAAAATTTACAGCACTACCCTGAGAGACTAGGGTACTATGTTTAAAAGAGAAGGGTCCGTGGAATAGTCTTGGACATCTGCGCCACCATAGTTGTCCGCTATTTTGAAGTTACTACAGGAACTAGGACTGGAATATTTTAAGAATTATATTAATAAAGAATTACCATTAGCTTAAAATATCAAACTTATATTACAAACAAGATAACTGAATACTATAAAAATTTGGATATGCAGCACAATCTGAGAGCGCTTTTTCTCCTATTGATAGGAAATGATAATGAGTATTACTATAGGTCTCATCTAGACATACTTACAGACCATAGACTCCATACACTTTATACAAGATACAGATCTGAGTTTTTTTTCAAGCAATGTTCTTACTGCAAGATTTAATAAAATACTTCTCCAGTGCTAAATGCTGTTCGCACCAAGGAAAATACTGAAGATCTACTATATGTGTTCTTGATACACCCTTGGTGTAATATCCCAAGGAAAAAATGGTTAGATCCAATATGTAACTCTATACTTACAAATGATCAAAATCTGCTCCTGAATCTTCTTTTAACTACAGATGATGATGATGTCATTGTGTACTCTGTTGCAAATTATCTGTCAAGTATAGATAGAATATGTACTAGAATCAAAAGATAGTAGTTATACATAGCAATGAATACTGCACATACAGCATTTAACGTAAAGAGGCAA
Source organism: Neoceratodus forsteri (assembly GCA_016271365.2). NCBI lineage: Eukaryota > Metazoa > Chordata > Ceratodontiformes > Ceratodontidae > Neoceratodus > Neoceratodus forsteri. The sequence goes on along the minus strand of CM028131.1, from coordinate 1,543,118,388 downwards.
AATGGATCTTAAACAGCATTAAGTAGTAGAAATGGATATATGTGAAATACTGAATTGCTTTGTGTGGTTTAAATTATTATATAAAGATGGATAAAACTTACACATCTTATTACATGTATTTATATTATGTATGTAGTTATTAGATGTTGCCTTCTATATGTTTTTCTTTTGAATATGTTTTTACCTTTTTAAACTTTGAAAAGGTCTAAGACCGATCAATAAAGTATTTATCATCTTCATCAAATGAAAAATTATCACTTGAGTTTCTTAAACTGCAGGACTGGTTCAAATCTAATAGGCTGCTCCTAAACAAGAAGACGACAAAGGTCATGCTTTATTGCACACCCCAAAGGTACTCAAAGGCAATTACACACTTCTACATAAGAATGTCAGATCACACTGCTCTTGAACAAGTGGAGCACTTCAAATTCCTGGGGGTCACACTGAATGCAGGCTTAAACTTTGACAGACACATGGAAAATGTCACAGACACTTTACATAGTAAAATAGGTTTCCTGTATAGATTAAAAACACATTTACTATTGAAACAAAACTGCTATTGCTAGAACCTGTTTGCTTCCCACTTTGGAATATGGAAGCAAGTCTGGGTGACAGCCTCTGTTGGGATTTTAAAGAAATGAGAACTTCTTTATAATGCAATCTGTCACTTTGCCAATGATAGCCCATATTTAGAACATCACTGTGAACTGTATGGAAAAATTTAATAGTTACCACTAACACAGAGAGATAATTTTCAGCTAATGCAACTTATACTTTAAAATAGATCTCTGTCTAAGGCACTTGAGCATATAGTTGCAGATCAGCTGGTGGAGTATATGGAAAATACTTGATTCAGTGCCCCAGCAGCATGGATTCAGAAAGCAACATAGCACTACCACAGCACTGCTAGAATTCACTGGTTTCATTCACCAATCTCTGGATCAAGGTAGATTGGTGGGTGCAGCCTTCATAGACCTCACAAAGGTCTTTGATACAGAGAACCATGCTCTACTTCTCAAGCAACTGTCCTCAATTGGCCTCTTGGCAGATACTGTTTCAAAAGCAATCTTGTAGGCTGCTTCCAACAGGTGTAGATAGCTAATGTCACCTCTGACCATCAACATGTCTGCTCTGGAGTACCACAGGGCTCCATACTGGGTCCACTTCTCTTTAGCATCTTTCTTAACAACCTCCCTCGCTCCTGTCACCAACAGATCCTCCTCTATGCAGATGACACGGTCATATATGCTAGCAACACTGACCCTGAACCACTGGAACACCAACTTCAACTCATCCTTGAGGAAGTGGAGTACTGGTGCAGGAAACACAAGCTGATTCTGAACTATAAAAAAATGAAACTCATGTTATTCAGCAGTGCTCGCAGCAAACACAGATCCAGTGTCCTAAACATCAGGAACCCCTCAGGTGTCCCGCTTGAACAAATTCAACATTTCAAGTATCTAGGAGTAACTATGGATTGCTCACTATCATATGCCCAGCATATTGAGAATGTTGCCAGGTCTGCCAGTATCAAGATAGTGTTACTCCATAGACATAAACACAATCTAATGCCTGAAGCACTTATAGTAGCTATCTATAGCTCCATAGTATCCATTGTTGACGACGGTCTGGTTATGGTTCAACATCTACCACTATCCTCTGCAGAATATCAGTGGCACTCAATAAAACATGTTGACTTCTTACTGGAGCAGCATGCCTTACCCACACATGTGAACTATATGTGCAAACAGGTTGACTTAAGCTAAATGGGTGGATTCACTATCAGACCTGCTTGCTAACTAAAAAGGCACTTCTTGGGCTCCTGCCTTCTGGTGTTACAAACTTATTAAACCCATCTTGCAGTTTGCAGCACACGCGTAGCTCAGTCAACCAGCTTTTTCTGTCCCAAGATGCCAGACTACACAAGGGCAACGGTCATTTACATATAGAGCACCACTATGGTTTAATGTGCTGCCCAGAGATATCTCTTCCTTACCAAATTTGGGACCATTTAAAGGCACTCTTCATCAGCATCTTACAGCTAACAGTTCCTGTGACTGTTTAAACTGACATGACCCTACCTCAGGAGTATTGACACATCTTTGTGTACCTACTTCTCTCCTTTTCTCTGCGAATGACCACTTTCACACTAATGGCTCTGCCCTATTTCCTGCCTCCTTCCCCGATCCTTCTTTCACCTCACGCGTCTCACCCTCCACCTTCTTTCCTCTGTTTATCTTCACTTAGCTGAACTTTTGTTCACCCAAATCTAACTATACCTACTTGGCAAAGCACCTTGGGCTGCCTCTTTTTATTAAACTATTTTTGATTTACTACCAATTCATAGTTTTAATTTTAGTTGCAATATTAATGTAATTATCATTTTAAATACTTTCTTGTCAATATTTTATGTAAGACCATCTGTTGTATGTCTGTCACCCTTCCCACTGACATGGAATCTTTGTAAAAGAGCTGTTATGTGCTCAAAGGTCTTGTAATCCAAGAATGAATGAAAAATAAATAATATATATAAAACTGGGTGACAGAAACCCCTATCAGACTTGTTAATTGCCAACAGTGGCCAGAGATCAGCTGAGCAGGCCTGGCTGAAACTATTACTATGCAAAACAGCCATGTGCCAAAAGGCCTTTTCTTATTGTGCAGTGAAAAAATGGAATGAGCTGCCAAAGTAGATCAGAACAGCTTCATTAGCCCAAGTTTTTAGACAAACATTTTTAGGTCATTTGTCACTCACATTCCAGTGCAAATGTATGTAGTTTGTTTATGTAAAAGTTATTGATGGTCTGTACAGTACTATGTACTGTAAATACAAATGTCTGTCCAATGCTGATAACTCGAATCTTAGGAACATACGAACATACAATGAAGTCAGCAGATAAAGGCCTAGTGGCCTATCGAGTCTGCTCGAATGTGCAGCTCTCAGTGTTGTGCACTGATGCTGTCCCCAACCCCCTCATACTCCCTCCCTTACCAACGGATCCTACTGTTTAACCCTTCCCCTACCCTATTTTGATTCTGCCCTTCAGTTTATCCCACCCCTCCAAAAAAAACCCACTGATGCCCTTGAAATCAGCTTCTCAGGCAGAGCATTCCATGCTGTCACCACTCTCTCAGTGAGAAAGTGCCTCCTCATCTCCCTTCTGAACCTTTTGCCGTCCAACTTTAGATTATGTCCTCTTGTAATTCCCTCCTTTCTAATTTTAAACAGGTCCTTATGACTTACCCTATTAATGCCCTTCAAGTATTTAAATATCTCAGTCATATCCCTCTGCCCTTCTGTCCTCAAGAGAATATATATTGAGCATCTGTAGCCTATCCTCATAGGCTTTTCTGTCAACCCACTCAACATCTTGGCAGCAACATTGATACATTATTTTTATGTTGCGAATGTACAGGTATTTGTAAATCTTGAATAGATGAGTTGTGTTTCCTAAAACACCTGAGTCATGTTGTAAACAGACCTCTGGTCTAGTGTACTTATCTGGTTAACAAATAAAATTGAATTGATTTGAATTGAAATTAGCACAAAATGACCATTCCACTGACAGAATTTCAGCTGGTTCTTCTGTGAAATTCCACCTGCTGTGATCCATAGAAACATAGAAACGTAGAATCTGACGGCAGATAAGGGACGCTTGACCCATCCAGTCTGCCCATTTCCCTACCTACTGGATAAGCTGCAGATCCTAGTTAACCAGCAGACTACTTCTTCCTACCCCAACCCCCTAGAATTGCCTTATCACTGTCCCATGCATCTTGAATTCCACCACTGTTTTTTGACTCCACAACCTCCTTCGGAGGCCGTTCCATGCATCCACAACCCTCTCTGTAAAAATACTTCCTTAAATTACCTCTGAGCCCCTCTACTTCCTTTAAATTGTGCCCTTGTTCTTGCACACCTCTTGTTTTGAAAGATGCTACCCTCTTGACTTTGTTGATTCCTTGAGGTACTTGAAAGTTTCTATCATGTCCCCCTCTCCCTCCTTTCCTCGAGGCTATACATATTAAGCTCCTTAAGTCTCTCTTCATATGTCTTTCAGTGCAGACCCTGCACCATTTTGTTGCCCCTCCCTGGACAGCTTCCATCCTGTCTATGTCTTTGCAGAGACTGGGTCTCCCAGAACTGCCGCAGTACTCCAGATGGAGTCTCACCAGCTGTCTGTACAGAGGGTAATAACTTCCTGTTTTTCTACTGGTGATGCCTCTCCTATGCATCCCAGGATCCCCCCAGCCCTCCTTGCTGCCCTCTCACATTGCTTGCCTACCTTTAGGTCATCTGATATGACTACCCCCATGTCCCTTTCCATTTTTGTTGTTGTTAGTATCTTACCCCCCATTCTGTACTCTTCCCCTGGGTTTTTGTTTCCCAGGTGCATTACCTTGCACTTCTTAGCATTGAATCTAGGCTTTCATACATTTGACCATTCCTCTAACCTTGCCAAGTTCCTTCTCATCCTTTCCACTCCACCTTGTGCATCAACTCTATTGCATATCTTTGTGTCATCTGCAAAGAGACATACTTTTCCTTCTAGTCCCTCTGCAATGTCGCTTATAAAGACATTGAAGAGGACCGGTCCTAATACTGAACCCTGCGGTACCCCACTAGTAACCCCCCTTTCTTCAGAGTGGACTCCATTTACTATTACTCTCTGTGTCCTATTCTCCAACCAATATTTCACCCAGGCTGTCATCTTGGGACCCACTCCCAGGCTGGCTAACTTGTATATTAATCTTTTGTGTGGGACTGTGTCAAATGCCTTGCTAAAGTCTAGGTAGGTCATGTCCACAGCCCCTCCCTGATCTACTACTTTGGTCACCCAGTCAAAGAAATCTATCAGATTCATCTGGCATGACACCTCCCGCTGTGAATCCATGCTGCCTTGGGTCCTGTGCCCCTCTGGCCTCTAGATGCTCGACAATTCTTTCCTTCAGAAGTGATTCCATCATTTTCCCTATCACTGAGGTTAAACTAACAGGTCTGTAGTTTCCTGCCTCTGCCCTGCTCCCACTTTTGTGAAGGGGAATCACATCTGCCTTCCTCCAGTCCTTGGGTATCACCCCATCCTCCCATGATTTGTTAAAGAGGGTAGTCAGTGGTGTCACTAGTTCTACCCTTAGTTCTTTTAGAATTCTGGGATGAATCCCATTAGGCCCCATTGCTTTGTCCACCTTCAGTTTTAAGAGTTCTTTCATAACCCTTTCTTTTGTAAATGGGCTGGGTATCCAACTTCTGTATCCAGAGTGTTTCTACTGTTTGTTTTAGGTACCTCCCCTCTTCATTTGTAAATACTGAGCAAAATATTTGTTTAGTATCTCTGCCTTTTCACAGTCTCCCTCTGCCCACCCTCCTTCCCCTTTATTAAGCCTCACTATCCCTCCCTTGGTCTTCCTTCGCTCCCTGATGTACCTATAAAAGGTTTTATCCCCCTTCTTAACTGAGTTGGCTATCTTTCCTCAGTTTGGGCCTTTGCTGTTCTGACTGCCTTCCTAGCTTCCTTCTGCTTTAACTGATACAGTTCTCTGTCCTGCTCCTTCTGTGATTCCTTGTACTTCCTGAATGCTTTATTTTCTCTTAAGCCTTCTGCTACTTCCTTTGAGAACCATAGTGGTTTCTTACATTGTTTTGTTTTGTTTATTTGCTTCACAAAGGCTTGTTACCTCTGTGATGGCAGTTTTCATTATTCCCCATAGTTCTTCCACCCTCCTTCCCTGCCATTTGCTAGTGCATTCCTTAGGCACTCACCCATTTTTAAAGTCAGCCCTCCTAAAGTCCAGTACTTTTGCCTTTGTAGCTTGACTTGATTGCTGTGTTTATTGTGAACCATACTGTTCGATGGTCGCTAGTTCCCAGATGGCTACCCACTTCTACATCTGTGATCCTCTCTCATCTCCATTTGAGAGGACAAGGTCTAAGACTGCTCTCTCTCTCGAGTGGGCTCCAATACTAGTTGTCTAGGCATGCCCATGTAGAGTTATCTAGAATAACTCACGCTTGAAGTGGCTGCTGCAAATGCACTCAGTTAACATCTGGCATATTCAGATTACCCATCAGCAATATCTCCCCTTTTTCTGCCATTCTAAGTATACTTTCTATCATTTCCTTGTCCATTTCCTCCCCCTGAGAAGGGGGTCTGTATACAACCCCTGTGCGGATTGTGGTGCCATTGCGTATCTCCAAATTTACCCACAGTGCTTCTTCTCCTCCTCCTCCCTGTTTACCCTTTTGTTCTGTTGCTTTGATTCCTTCCCTTATGTAAAGAGCTACTCCTCTTTCTCTTTTACCCTCCCTGTCCCTCCTGTAGATAGTGTCCATGGAATAATATTCTGTGGAACAGTATTTGTTCTGTGGAAAATGATTCTGCAACCATTGCCATGGAAAATATTGAGATCCATGGAATACTATTCCACAGAACAGCATTTTTTCTATGGAAAACTGTTCCATAACCATTTCTGTGGAAAGTACTGAGATCTGCAGAAATGTTGCAGAAAAACTCATTTAGCATTTTTCTGTCACAGAATTCCACTATTCCGTTTCCAGTGAAATTCAGAAGAATTTTGAAAATTCTGTGAAATTTCATTCCACTGGAATTTGACAGTTCTGCCCAGCACTAGCGTCTTGCCCCAGAAACTGTACACGGACTCATAAACTGCACTCAGGAGAATAAATTGACATCTGAAACCAAGCTAAGTAGCCACATACAAGGAATTTTATTTTGCTCACATGCACAAGGACTACATGAGGAAGACCTGTTCAGGTCAAGAGCTGGGGCTTTGTAGTCCTCCTGCATGTGTACGCAGAACAAAATTCTATGTATGTGGCTACTTAACTTGGTTTCAAATATCAATTAATGCTTTTGAATGCAGTTTGTGTGTTTGTCTAAAAAAATGCAGCCAAGTTTTCCCCCTTCTGAGCAAAATTAAGGCAGATAAACAAAAATAATAGAAAAAGCTCAGGACTCAAAAGGAAGTAGGGATTTGGGAAGTTTACAGAGAAGCAGGTAACAAGTGTGTTAAGGAAATCAGACAATCAAAAGTAAAATATTTTAAAAACAAAACTACATAGGAGGCCAATGACCTCGAAAACATTCTGGGACACAATAACATGTCTAAGTGGGAAACAAAATGTCAAGATGCATTTACTCTCAAAAATAAGGAAGGGAAGTTACTGGGTGGAGAGAAGATAGCTAGTGAACTAAATGAATTTTCTTTTAGACTCTGGAAACTTTTAATGCCAAAAATTAAGGTAATGAAGCAAGAAGAGAGACACTGAACAGTAACATGGGGTCCTTTAAAATTTCTTAAATTGAAGAGTATAAGGTACTAGAACTGTTATTAAAACTTAAAAAAAAGAATAAGAGAGGTTGACCCAATGATTTTACCCCTGTTTGCTGCAAAATATCAGCCTGTCAAATTGCTGAGCCATTAACGTACATGTTCAGTTGGTCCTTAGAGTCTGGGTACCTCCCAGAAGGGTGGAAAATGGCCAAAGTGGTCCCCATCTTTAAAAGGTGGTGGCTGAAACATAGAAACATAGATTTTGATGGCAGATAAGGACCGCTTGGCCCACCCAGTCTGCCCATTTCCCTACCTAATGGATTAGCTGCAGATCCCAGTTAACCAGCAGCCTACTTCTTCTGGTTAACTCTGAAACCAAATTACCAACTACAGACCAATTTCCTGCTCCCAATAATTTCCAAAACATTAGAGAGACTAGTCCCGAAACAACTTCAGGGATATATAGAGAGGAACAAACTTTAAGACCCCTATCAGTCTGGATTCAGGAGAAACCATAGTACCATCTCCTCTATGTTGATGATCTTGGATGAATGATTTTAACAAAGTAATGTACTCCGGATATTATACAGGGACCATCTTTGTTGACCTCTCCAGGGCCTTTAACATGCTGGGTCATGATATGTTGGTCAAGAAACTATGGTTAAGAAACTAGAAACTATTGGACTGGACTGTGGAGCATTTAGTTGGTTCTCCTCATGTCTTCATGAAAGGAAACAGTATATAATAGTAAGTGGACATATCTTATGGAATGTGGACATCTTGAGTGGGGTCCCTCAGGGGTCAGTGCTAGGCCATCTCCTTTTACAATATACCTGAGTGGCCTAGGAAAGAATATTAACAACTTGAACTACCATTTATATGCTGAAGACACAGTCATCTATGCTTCTGGGGGTCCTTCTCAGATGTCTAGATAACCCTTCAAATTGGATTTGATGCCCTTCAGAGTTTTTTTTAATAATTCCAAATTAAAATTGAACACAAACAAAACCAAACTGAATGTATTTGGATCTTCAGCAAAATTAAGGAAGGCACAAAACTATTCATTTATTACTTCCACTGTGAATGGACAGGCCTTTGATCTAGTGGACTGCTATAAATATGTAGGATTCTGGTTTGAACCGAGCAGTGCAGGCAACAATCACGTGGATTGTATTGTTAAAAAACTGGTACACATGTTGGATTATTATACAGATACAAAAATTATTTAACCACTGAGTTATTGCAAAAGATTGTCGATACACAAATAATCCCGTCTTTTTGATTATGCAGACATTATTAACGATTACTCTTCTGCAGAAAAACTGAACAGACTTGATGTTCTGTAGAACAGACTTGCCAGAATGATTGTAGACTGCCCTAAAAAAATTAATCACTGTGAGTTATGTAAAAGACTGGGCTGGTTGTCCATCGACAACCATATGAAGTAGCACAAAATAGTTTTTTGCAGTAAAGAGTGTTTACAGTATGGGCAAGTTCTTGATTATTTAAGGAAGTGTTGGTTCCTAATTATTTAAAGGAGTGTTTATCAGGTAGGCCCAAAACAGTGTTGCTAAGAACAGCTGGACAGTATGAGTTGACAGTTCTTAGAGTTAAATCTTAAAAGTCAACTCACTTCTTCAGTTATTTTGCCCCCTACATCTGGAACTCTGTACCAGCTAATTTAAAGGTAATTTGGAGCAGGAAGCTTCCAACAAAAGTAATTTTAAACTGGTTTCAGACTACCATCCCTTTATTTGGTCCTTGCTGCCCAGGGGATCATGGAATAACATAGTTAGCTATAGTATAACGTATAGGTTAACACTGCACCAAAGTCACTGTATTGTTTATAATGTCATAACTGTGTATGTGATTTTTTTTATATTGTACTGCTCGTATTTTATCCTTGCTGTATTAATGAAAACTGAAACTGTTTGCACAATATGTAGGGGCACCACTGAAAATGAACTTGTCTCAATGAGAACTCCCTCAAAAAAAACTGAATGGAACTGAATTATGAAATCCTAAAAATGGTCACTGGATGCTAATAAATTAGAACTGACTTAAAGCAGCAGTACTTGTTAGTCACCACACAGTTTGTTCCGCAATAACGTTTTTCTGTGGCAAAAATGTCAATATATAAGGGATATGTAATGGGGTAGTGTATGATACATTTTTTATCTGAATGAGTTGCGGTTTGACCTCCTTGTTCTCACGCATGGCGGAGCCATGAGTGAGAACACAGAGGTCAAACCAAACAAATTCAGAAAAATCATTTACCATACACTACCCCATTGAATATTTGGTGTATGCAATAGGTCCCTGATATTTTTTTTTTAATTTAGAAAGTAATTTTTTTTGTCTGCCTGTGAGGTACAATCTTGCACTTTGCCATCTTCTTCCGCTATGTTACTGTCCTGTTGGTATATATTTCATGATATTTTAGTCCAATTGGATAGGTTACATGGTTGCAAAGTGTCTGATTGGCTAGGGGTCCATTATGTCAGGACTGCTACAGATCTGGACTTGATTAGGTACATGACTGGAGACATCAGTGATGTGAGAGCTTTTACTTTTTACTACTTTGCTTGTGAAAACTGTGCAGTGTGTTATTCAGAAACAGGCTGATTTGAAATTTAAAGTACTAATTTTAATCCTTTGAGGACCGTATGTGTAATGGGGGGGGGGCAGTTGTCAGCACCACCGAGTCTCAGTTCAGTGGCGTGAATCTTTACTGCAGCTTGTAGTTATATTTTGAATTGTGCCACAAAAATATTAATTCACATTACTGTACAGGGCCATGCTGAATGAAACTGACAAATCAGTAAGTTTTATATGTTGGTATTCCTGTTCGCTATCATTATTTTCCCTCTTGTTCCACAGAACAGCCCATCTACGGGCTTTCCAGCTCTACTGCAGCCCGGCACTCTCCGAGCCAGCGCCTTCTGATCAACCACCCAACTGACCCCTGGATAGATTCAGACAGCCCATCTGCAGGTTTCCCAAGCTGCTACTGTGGCCCTGGCACTCTCTAAGCTGGCTGCAGCTAACAGACCACCAACTGACCCCTGGACAGATTCAGGTACACACTGGACCTCTGAAACTCTCCTCCCCACTTGCAATGCTATCTCTCTAAACAGCTTAATTTCTTCTCTGCCTTACCTACAAACCATCCTCTTACACACCCTCCTGCTGCTGCTGTAATCCTCCTCAGATGTCCTGGCACCAAAGCACAGAACCCCCTCCTGTTAACTCCTCTTCATCTCTAAATAATAGCCCTGCATTTGCCATCTCTTTACCTTGTGCTTTGTCTTTCCCCATTGCCTGCCCCCCACTGAGCTTGCTATTGTACTCTAGTTGTATTTAATCCTTAAACTTTCCCCTCTTGTTCCACAACCAGCCCATCTGCGGGCTTCCCAAGCTGCTGCTGCATCCCCGGCACTCTCCGAGTTGGCTGCAGCTAACAGACTGCCTGACTGACTCTCAGACAGATTCAGGTATGCGCTGGACCTCCGAAACTCATGGTTTTGAATGCCACTGTTTTGACTGGATGCCCAGTGGAGGAGCCAGGTGCTGATTGGCAGTTTCTGCTCCTCAGCTGATTTTCCAACTCCTGGCGCCTCCTGATCTCAGGAAAATCTCTTTCTGTGCTGTGTTCTGGACTGAATTTTTGTAAATGTAATTACTTATGTTATGCATCAATTGGTCTTACTTTACCTGCCAGTTTAGCTAGTCTATTACAAGCCTCTAGTCTAGCCTCTCGGTGCTATTTGCTGCTGTGAGACTAGTGCTGGACAAACTGTATTGTTTAGTAGCTGATGTTTGACTGCTTAGACCTAGCTACTGAGTAAGATTGTTGCATTTTTCCATTTCTGCCTCTATTGCCAAACCATGTCTCCTGTCCTACAGTGGTCTCTCTCTGCTAATTCTTAATTTCTCCTCCCCACTTGCAATACTGTCTCTCTAAATAGCTTAATTTCTTCTCTGTCTTACCTATAAACCCTCCTTTTACACCCCCTCCTGCTGCTGCTGTTATCCTCCTCAGACGTCCCGGCGCCAAAGCACAGAACCCCCTCCCTGTTAAGTCCTCTTCTATCTCTAAATAATTGCCCTGCATTTGTCATCTCTTTACCTTGTGCTTTGTCATTCCCCATTGCCTGCCCCCCACTGAGCTTGCTATTGTACTCTAGCTGCATTTAATCCTCTGTCTTTACCCTCTTGTTCCACAGCCAGCCCATCTGCGGGCTTCCCAAGCTGCTGCTGAGTCCCTGACACTCTCAGAGCTGGCCGCAGCTAACAGATTGCCGACTGACTCCCAGAACAGATTCAGGTATGCACTGGACCTCCAAAACTTGTGGTTTTGAATGCCACTGTTTTGACTGGATGCCCAGTGGAGGAGCCAGGCACTGATTGGCAGTTTCTGCTCCTCGGCTGATTTTCCAACTCCTGGTGCTTCCTGATCTCAGGGAAGTACCTTTCTGTGCTGTGTTCTGGACTGAATCCCCCCCCACCTCCTCACAGTATTAAATAGACCCTTGCTCCACCCCTTTCCTCAGCCTAGCAGCTGATTGGTCACTCCACTGCTGCACATTCTTATGGCTATTGGCCTCCCTGTCTTCAATACCTGACTTGACCCACTTTCTTACCACTCCTTTTTAAAGCAATCTCACCCACAGGGTTGCACATTTGCTCTCAAGTTTTTCTCCAGCTAGAAGTATGTGATATTATGTTGCTATATCTTGTGTGGTGATTCTTTTCACACCCTGCTACTCAGCTCTGTCCACAAATTTTTCCATGATAGCTATGGCTGAAAGTATACTGCCCTGCTGACACTGAGCCTTGCTCTCTTTTTACTAGCTCTTCTCACTGCTAGACCTTGCTCTCCTGGCAATGCTAAACTGACATCCACACTATCTGACTTTACCTACTCAGACCTTCTTGTGTCACAGATCAAGCAGCATGACGTGACTCCTCTGTTACTCACTAGGCACTCTCTTATACTTGGCTGCTGACTTTGCCTCTAACGCCTCTGGCAGAGCAGCACTACTGGTACCACCTGTTTTTCCACGAAACTATGGTGTCTTGTGCTCCTAGCCTTGTTATCATCTGGGGACACTGAAACAAATCCTGGCCCCTAGTTACCCACTGCCTCTCCGAATATGGACTGGTTAAATATGAAAGGCCTTCGTATAGCACACTTAAACATTAGAAGCCTTCTCTGTAACTTTACTGAACTTGAGGCATGGATATCCATATATGAACCTGACATTCTCTGTCTGACTGAAACTTGGCTAAAGCCCTCTACTCCTGACTCTTACTGCTCTCTTCCTAACTATTCCCTATTTCAAGTAGACAGAATATCTGGAAAAAAGGGAGGCGGAGTTGCGCTCTATTTCAAAAAAACACCTGAATATGTCCTTAATGCAACGTTCGGTTGCCTCTAACTATGAATTTTTACATACCCTGCTTCTATTTGGAACCAAAAAGATTCACTTAATATGTGCCTACAATCCTCCTAAAGCAGGTCTACTAGGATGCTCCAAACTACTTGAGTATTCTACCTCTGCAGCTGGCCAAAATGAACTTATTATTCTTGGCGACCTCAACCTAAATTGGCTAAAAAGTGCACTGATATCTCTAGTACATGGATTTAACATGCACCGGGTAACTGAAGATCCCACCAGGCTGACCCAGTCACCTGCTGCTGGAACACTTATAGACTGGATACTCACAAATCAGCCTGATATAATTACCACCTCAGGTGTGCTCCTGATAGAATTACCACCTCAGGTGTGCTTCCTGATTCTATAAGTGACCATTCCCCTGTGTTTTGCATATGGGGAACATCGGTGATTCCAGCCCCATCGCCATGCTACATCACCTTCTGGGATTTTTTCACACTTGATCAAGCAAGCTTTCTACATGATATCTCTTCTGTAAACTGGATCCCTATTATCCAGTCCCAAGACACTGAATCTGCTGTCAGTCTCTTTCTTTCTATATTCTTATCCCTCCAGGACGTACATACACCTAAACGGAATTGACGCCTTAGGGCTAAACAGACTAGGTGGCTGCACAAGGAACTTCGCCTCCCTCTGGGCACATGACAAAAGTTGGAACCGCTACAAAAACTTGGGTCAGCAAAGTGAATATGACACTTACAGAAAGCAGCGCAATATGTGCAAAAAACAAATCAGGCTTGCCAAAAGCTCATACTGCAAAGGTCTAATGTTGGAAGCTGCTGGGACCCAAAGAAATTCTGGACACATGTAAAATCCTTCCTGGGCTCAAACCAGTCTCAATACATGAATGATATGGTCCTCAGTGGTATGCACTATAATGACCCCACCACCATTGCAAATTCTTTCAACAGTTACTTTACTGATCTCACCAAATACCTGCCTCTTTCACAGCAAATTGCATCCTGATGCCTGTTACACAAGCGTGCCCATACATCCGCCCTTCTATTTTAAGGCTATTCCAAATGCTGATGTTCTAAAACTACTAAACTCAATCTCTGATAGTACTAGTGTAGGCTCTGACTACCTAGAGCCTAAACTCTGAAGCTGGCTGCTCCTTTTATTGTGGCCCATTGGCTAAAACCTTTACACTGTCTCTCTGCCATGATCATGTTTCAGACATATGGAAAGTGGCAAAAGTCACCCCAGTCTTTAAGAAAGGTGACAAGAAGGACATAGCTAATTATAGGCCCATAGCCATTCCATCAGTACTAAACAAAATACCCAAGAAATTAGTGGCTATACAGATCACCGAGTTCCTCTCTAAATATACCCTCCTGTCACCTGCTCAACATGGTTTCCGCAAGGGGCATATCACCTCTACTGCTCTGATACAATTTACAAATGATGCCCTTATTGCTATGGATCATGGTCTCATGACTGGTGCAGTGTTCATTGACCTCTCAAAGGCATTTGATCTTGTAGATCACCCTCTTCTGCTTGATTGCCTTAGCTTCACTGGTTTCTCAGAGCAAGCCACAAACTGGTTCCTGAACTACTTAAGCAATAGAATACAACAGGTAAAATTTAACTCTGTGGTGTCAGACTCTGCACCTATCAATGTTGGTATTCCTCAAGGCTCCATCTTAGGGCCTCTTCTCTTCTCCATTTTATAAATGACATATCTTCTAACACCCTTTGGTGCTCAACAATCTTGTATGCAGATGATCTGGTGCTCTACACCTTCTCTGCAAACATGGAAGTAATAAATAGTCGACTAACATCTGCATTTCTCATAATGCAAGAATGGATCCACAACAAAGGCTCATCCTAAACATAAATAAAACTCAGGGCATGCTCTTCGGATCTACAACCAAACTTAGAACAAACCACAACCTTTTCAACATCTCCTGTGCAAATGGCTCCCCCCTTACGAAACTAACCTCATTCAAGTATTTAGGTGTCCTGCTTGATGAAACTCTCAACTTTGAGCAACACATCATCGACACCTGCAAGTCATTAAACTCCAAACTCGGAATAGCTTACAGGACTAGTTGGATGCTCACCCCCTCAGCTAGACTGGCTCTTTCTAGGGGTATCCTACTTCCAACCCTTGCGTATGGTGCTGTCACCTACATAAATGCTTTAAAAACCACCCTAAGTAAGTGGGATACAGCATACAATAGTATCTGTCATTATGCCTCGGCTTCCCCATATTTGAAGCACCATTGCTTGCTATATGCAGACCTTAGATGGCCATCTCCATCTGCCAATTGACTCCTTGCCCTTGGTGCTCTGCTGGACAACATCATTAGAACTAATCTACCTACCTGTCTTGCAGGCATGTTGGTGCCTCTGTCCCCCACCTATGGCCTCCGCTGTACTGGACTCTCTCTACTATACACCCCTAGGTGCAGAACCCTAAAAGGAACCTCAGCTTTCTCCTTCCTGGCCCCAAAATATTGGAATTCCCTACCTCTTGATGCTCACTCTGCACCTAGTCATATTGCTTTTAAAAAGATGCATCACACTCTCCTCATCAAACATGCCCCATGTTCCTGTTTCAAACCCCTATAGGGTGCTTGACATCCCCTTCTTCAGCTCTCAAAATGTTTCAATTTTGCTCTGACCCCTTGTTACTGTTATATGTAACACTTACCATGGATTATGTGTTAAAACTCTACTGCACTATGATTGTATGCTTATTATGTTTTGTACTATTGTGTATTTTTCTGCCATTGTCTCTGTCATATTAGCAATGCTGTTACGTCACAGAACATCGTGTAGATTTTTCCTTGTATGGTTGATTACCTCTGAACTATACCTGTTATATGTTTTGTCTGCCAATTTTGTATTGTAACCTCCCGAGTCGTGTCTGAAAATAGTCATATTTTGCGGCTACGACACCTTACCCGGTAAACAAAAACTAAATAAATAATGGTTGTAGGGAGGGGGATGCTTGGCATCACAGTATGGCCATTCAGCAGTGAAACTTGTGCTTTCTAATGTACTGCCAGCAGACCCACAATGCATGATGTGTTCACTGTTTAGATAAACACTATAATGAGTTTACTGTCTATTTAAATAAATCTGTTTTTTTAAACAGTAGACTTGTTATAGCATGAAAACTTGTTTTATCACTACTGCATCACCATTTTCTTTTCATTTTCCCTCATTCCTGAACTAAGACTTGGGATTTAGAGGTCTCAAAGTTCCCACTCTAATGCCATGCCTGCCATGAAATAATTAAATATCTTGGTGCTGTGTTGTCTACCATCAGAAACATATGCTAGCACCATCTTAATGCGGTTACACTTTGTGTCCATCTCAATGTAACTAATCATTAATTACATGTAACAGAGTAATTACACTGTAGTTACATATTTGTTGCACATCCACAGTATGATTCTAGTATGTGCATTCAACAGGTAACCTCAGCAGAAGAGATTTTTAAACTTACGTTATTAATTACAAAATGATTTATTTAAAATTTTGGTAACCAGGAAAGGCACGCTGAGCCAAGGCTCATTTCTGGAGTGTGACCTGAGGGAAAGTGGAGTAGATTATACAAGGTTTAGTAGCAACATTGCAGTAGTACCAAAATGAGACAATACATTAACGCAGGTGGTCCCAACAGGAGACAGTAGAGTCCAAATGTATATATATATATATATATATACAATTTGAGTTACAAATAGTGCAATAAACAGTTCAGAAGTGAATGATAAGTGCATTACGGAGTAACAAGTGGTTCCGGAATGCATTGCACATGTACCAGTGCCATTTGATGAAACAGGTTACAGCAAGCATTATGGAAGAGAAGCAGAGGAGGAAGATAGTGAGACAGCATAGGGGAGGGGTGTCAGTAGCTGATGAGATTTGTTATATGTGTGGTAAGTGAGGAATGTGAGGTGGAAAGGGAAGAGGGTAGGGGTGGAAGAGGGAGTGGGGTGAGTGGGTGGGGGGTGAGAATGGTTGGGTGTTATCAAGGTAGGCCAGGGGGAGCAGCCACAGAGGGTTGGGGGAGATACTTCAGCTGATGTTTTAATGCAGTCTGAGTTGGAGCAAGGTGGATGGATTGGGGGAGTTGATTCCACAGAGTTGGTAGTCTGTAGGAGAAGTCGACCTTGCCAGCTTGGGAGTGCAGAAGCGGGAGATGGAAGGAACGTCTATCGCATGATCTGAGACCATAGCCTGACAAGGGGGAAGGGGAGAGGAGGGCAGGTAGGTAGGGGGGAGGGTGGAGGACCAAAACTTGCCAACAAACATGGCACGGTGAGTGAAATGGTGGGTGGCAAAGGAGGGGATTCAGAGAGCAGGGTACAGGGAGCAGTGACGGGCTCAGAAGGAGAGGTTAATAGCAAAGCGACAGAAAGAGTTGTAAAGAGGGTCAAGTTTGGAGAGGGGTGATTGGGGGCTGAGCTATATACAAAATTGGCATAGTTAAAGGTGTGGGGGGTGCCAGAGAGCCAGCTTCTAGGCAGGACGTTTTTTCATACAACTCCTACAAAATAATTTTTCTTGTCTGAAGGCCATCAAGCAGGACATTTTTAACAGATTTGAAATCTGCATACTGTGAGCAATGCAGTGATACTTTATTTACCATGGGACGTACAAAGAACACACAATCACAAGTGTCTGAAATTTCATGGCCTACACCCTCTCAGACACCCATGGGACCTGCAGATGATGCATTGAGGTCTGCATTTATGGATGTGGCATCGGATCCTCCGTGGCAGACCATTCTTGAATCAATCAGGGCTATGGATGCAAAAATGGAGAAAACTTTAAGTAAACTAGAGGTACATGATACAGCCCTGACTTTGTTAAAGGACACTGTGAATGATGCTGACAAACATTCCCTAGTGATGCAGGCCACAACAGCAATGCTAACAAAGGAAAATCAGCAACTAAGAGGGTGTCTTGAGGTGGTGGAGAATGGTCTGCGAGTGGAGAATGTGAGAATAGTGGGTCTGCCGGAGGGAGTAGAGGGTGTTCAGCTTCTGGATTACCTGAAACAGTGGATGGTGGAGGCATTACAAGTTCTGGAGGATTTCAACTGAGCTACCAACCAATAGGCGTATTGAGTGAACCCAAGAGTGCGGCCCTCAGATCAAGCTCAACCACGAACTATGCTTATCTGAACTGATGGTCCAGAGGTGCGAGACGCACTTATTGTGGCAGCATGAGCAGTGTATCCACTGGAGGTGCAGGGACAAGATGTAAAGCTGTTCCCTGACCTCTCATTTCAAACCAGAGACAGATGTAAACAGTTTGATGCGACAATGCAGAAGCTCCGATCGCTTGGGATCGTACACTCTTTCTTACTTCCCGCTCGCCTCTGAGTTACCTATGGGAGAAAAAGTTGGCAGTTCTCCGATCCAAAGGATGTGGACCATTGGATCGAAAAGATAGAAGCAGAATTCAAGAGGAACCCGACACATGAAAGTGCCCTGGAATTCCGACTCAGATGCAGGCTAAGTAGTCTCATAAACTTTAATTTTGTGGAGTTCTAAATACAACTCAAATTGCACCCTTAGGGACAGTATATGGACACATTTACTGATTAAAAAGGGAAATATTTAGTGGAAAGACTGAGTGTTGATTCTTTTACTGTTGTAACTCATTTTCCCTAAATTTCCTTTGTTAAAGTTTCATGAATACTAATCATGTGGAATGTTTAATAGTTTATTGATGAAGTATGGGGTTCTCTAGGTTCAATCAGAAGTATTTGGTTTGGAGCTGTGGGGGGAGTGGAGGAAATTCTACATACTTCTTTATCTTCTAGAAATACTAGGTTTGATAGCACTACTGGTTAGTGCCTGTTTCTCATTTTGATATTTCCCTACAATCTTCCACCTAAGCTATTGAAGCTGCTAACAAGTTGAGACAGCAATTTTGGGACTCTAAGGTCAATGTCTGCCTTCACTATTTTATATACCTCCAATTCCTTCTGTATAATTCAGTTCATGTTTATTGATCAATATGAAATACCATTGCAATATAAAAATAGAACATTTATAAATGCTATAATATCACATACCACAATTCTAAAGGATAAATATTACAATTTTCTACAAATGGATGAAATTTATACGTATCTATGCCAAATCACAAGCCACAACAGCAGTTCTAAACAAGACAAAAAACAGTCACTTTCTTATTATCAGCTCTATTGACTAGAGATGAATTGATCCCAGAGATCCAGCCGGGGCCCTCAGTTTTACAGCATTCCTTGATGTAAAAGATCATAAATTATCATGTTAGGTGGTAAGTTTGATTACCCAGAATTTATCCAGCCATTTATCGCTGCTTTTATTATACAGAGTGCAGAGCAGGACTGTGTGCTTTAAGTAACTTTCCTGTAATTCCCACACTTACAAATTGGTGATACAACATCTGGTCTATTTTGAAGGTAATGGCCCAGATATTCAAACTACGCCAGGCTGTGGTGCAAGCCTGGAGTGCAGCGCAACTTAGTCTGCCAGGGGCGTTGACTGGGTGATATTCAATGGAGCTGCGCCATTGCACAGCAGTGTTGAATATCACACCCTGGCCACCCACAGTGCACATGGCACAGTGGCACTGCACCAGCGCAAGTGGCCAGAGTGCAGCAGGGAGACGCGCTAGCACAAGTTCCATTGCGCTATGCGCAGCAACTGCAATATTCAAAAGTGCACATGCAAATGGGGCCATAATGTATACAAGGCATGAATGGGACCATTTGCATGTCATTATGGCCCCATTTGCATGCAGGTGCACTGATCCCCGGCGACTTGTGCCTGGCACCATGCCAGGCAGCAGCCATCAGGGACCGACACTCCCTGCACAGTGTGGCAATGTGCCCCACAGCCCGATCGCGGACTTCAGTATAAATAAAATGAATCCAATATCCCTGGTGGTCCAGTGGACCACTGTCAGACCTATCGTGGGCATTTGTTAAATAAAATAACACCTATATCCCTGGTGGTCCAGTGGACCGCTGTCAGCCCGATCGCGGGCTCGCATATAAAAAAGTAAATTCCGATATCCCTGGTGGTCCAGTGGACCACTGTCAGCCTGATCGCGGGCTTGAGTATGAATAAAATAAATTCAATATCCCTGGTGGGCCAGTGGACCGCTGTCAGCCTGATCATGGGCATTTGTATAAGAAAGTTATGTCTAATATCCCTGGTGGTCCAGCGGACCCCTCCCCACCTGCCCACTGGCCCCCGCCCGCTCCCCGGGTCAGTGGCGGGTGTAACACTCCACCACCTGCCACCCGCTGTCCACCAACTGACACCGTAGGTAGGGCTGTATGCCCATTGGTCTACAGCCAATGGGTGTACAGCCCTACCTACAGTGTCAGTCGGTGGGCGGCAGGGCGGCAGGTGGGTGGGTGCTGCTGCCCTCAGCTGACCCAGGGGCAGGCGGTGGGGCTCAGTGGGTGGGTGGGGTTGGGGTCCGCTGGACCACCAGGGATATTGGAGCGTAACTTTCTTATACAGATGTCCCGCATTGAGCTGACAGCGTCCACTGACCACCAGAGATATCGGAATTTACTTTTTTATACTCAAGCTTCCACGACAGCAGGCAGTCCACTGGACCATTAGGGATATCAGAATTTATTATATTTTACAAATGTCCGTGGATCGGGCATGGGGTGCCGCCAGGTGCAGCCGACTCAGATGGCCACCCACAGGTGGCAGCTGCTGTGTTGCACCCTGCAATACGGCAGCTCACCTGTGGGTGGCCAGCCGTGTTCCTTTTTTTGGCTCACCTCTGTGTGGCGCAGTAGGGAGGTTGCGCTGGCCATGGACTCAGCACATCCCAGGCTGAATATCGGGATGTGCAGATGCATGACACCCCCACCCTGCGCCCGCATACATTACTGATGCACTCCGGTGCATCGGGATTTGTGCCAGGCACAATCCCCGTTTGAATATCGCACCAGGGTGCATCAGTGGGTTGCGCATGGTGCAACACTGTTGCACCATGTGCAACCCTTTTGAATATCTGGGCCAATGTGTATAGTTTGAATTGTACAATTCCATCCTGAATCTACATATTAGACATCTATCTTCTGATTTAGTTAAGATTAGAATAGGGTTCAAAGAGATTTGTGTTTTAAGTTGTTTAAACTATCAAAACACTTTAGTCGATCAATTGAGAATAGTTGTTTGAAATATCATTATCCCTTATTCTTGATGTTACCTTAGTTTTAATTTGGTCCCATGATTGAATATATATATATATATATATATATATATATATATATATATATATATCGGTCAAAGGTTTCCAAGGCCCAGGAAAGACTTGTTGCCTTATTAGTTGCATAGAGGGAGAGAGGAAGCCCCTTTCTAAATATTTCATCTCCTCCTCTATGCACCAAGAAGGGAGTCGTGTATTAGGGAGAAGAAAAAGTTTCAACAAAAATAAAATGTTTCTTTCCATAGCCATAGAATCCAAGGAATACTGTCCTAGCTCTAGTTGTAATACAGCTACTGGTACAGAATTGGGTACCATCAATAAATATCGATAAAGTTTTTTAATTGGAATTTCAATATCTTTAATGCTTTCAGTCCCCAGACCCCAATGGCGTGAGAGCACATGTCTTAATTTTGGCATTCAATACTTTAACAACACCTGATTTAAGTAGTTTTCCCTAACTTTGCATTGAATAGCCGAAAAGCTCCGAGGCCGTTTCATTTTATTTTCACTAGAATTTTATGTTCTGTCCAGGTAGCCTCTTGAGTAAATCTTACCCCAAATACTCGTAAGATTTAACTGTTTCAATTTATCTGGGCCTAGCCAAACTGAAGGGTGTTTTTGGCCTTATTTCTGAATATAGCCATCTTGGTTTATCTTTATTTATCTTTAATTTTAAGTCACTAGACGGAGATAGAAAGTGATTGAGCTTTCTTTGAAGGCCTAACATAGAAGTAGATATCAAAGCGATATCATCAGCATAAGGCTAATCTTTCTCCAATCTTAGGAACATGAAAACCAGGATCATCTAAATTTTCCAACAATGAATTAATGTAAATATTAAACAAAGAGAGAGCCAGTAGGCAGCCCTGCCTAACCCTAAGTTGGTTCTGATTATTGGAGTTGTATGACCATACTGGTTATATTGGATCATAGCCCAAGTGTGACAGTAAAGTCTTATTATTATATTAACTAAATCTAAATCCAGTCCATACTCCTCTGGTTCTTTCCATAAGATTCTCCTACTTATGCTGTCAAATGCAGAGGAGAAATCTACAAAACAGCAATAGAGTTTAAGGGACTTAACCTTAACATATTTCCATATGAGGTAGTTTAAGACATAACAATGTCAAATGGTAGACCTCCCTGCTCTAAAGCCATTTGAAATTCACTTAAAATGGCATTTTCTCGATCCAGAATGTTATCTGTTTCAGTATTATTTTAGTAAATAATTTCTGTGAAATGTCAATTAAGCTAATTGGGTGGTACATTTTGTTGTCATTACTGCCTCCTTTTTAAAAATTGGATAAATGATAGTGCCTTGCCAGCTTTCTGGAATTGCTAGGCCCTGTAATATTGCATTAAACAGGACTTTAAAATTGGGGAGCCACGAAGATGGAAAAGTTTTATATACATCTCCTAGTATAGAACCTGAGCCTGTAGCTTTATTAGAAGAGAGTAAAGTGATGGCAACATGTATTTCCTCCTCGCTAATATAGAATAAGGCTGGCAAATGCTATTTGCTATTGTAAGATTATCATGAGTAAGAAGATTTTATTCCTCAATAGAGTAGTACAAGTTTTCAAAATATGATGTCCAAGTACTTGGAGTAACATAGGCTTTTACCTTATTAGAAAAGGTGTTATAACCCAAAGCTACTTGTACCCAGAATGCCCTAGTACCCCTCTGGGTTACCGCTTTCCTACGTTCTTCCCATCTCTTTATGTTATGCTTGAGCCTTTCTTTTTCCAAAATTTCTTTATATTCTTTTCTATATTCATTCATAATAGGAGCCCTATCTCTGGGATCTAGGATCTCTTTTTGCACTTGTCTCATCTTGCAATTTAATTTATGTTTTACCAACTTACAAGTTTTATTAAATCATGATTTGCCCGTAGAATTTTGTTTGGTTGGTCTTGAGACTATACAATGTGATCTTAATAAAGTGTTAATTTTGTTCCATTTCTCCAAGATTGCTCACAATTCAATCTCAGTGCACAGTGATTCTCTTAAATCTAGAAGAACCTCATTTTCTAAGAGCACAGTAAAATTGTTAATCGAATATATATTCCATCTAATTCTTCTGTGATTTATTATTTCTAGATTATTTGATTCAGTATCTAGGTTTGGTATGTCTCCCAATGCCTTCATTTCTAAGAAGACTATAATCGGAAGGTGGGCTGATTCAATACGGTCCAACATCCCAAAATCTTTTACAGATCTGAGAGCTTCCATATTTACCAATGCCAGATCTATTGTTGAGAAGCCTCGAGGGCCATTAAAGGTTATATTTTCCTTATTGACACTAGGAGAACGTCCATTTAATATGTATAAGTTTAAATCCTTCATTAGTTTAGTCAGGCATCTCCCATTATCGTTAGTTACTGGGTCTGAAGTTGCTCTAAGATCTGCGATTCTGGGGTTTATGGTCTGTAAAGAAGATGAGAGGTCCCCATAGAGATCTTCATATGATTTATTTGCAGAAATTCTAGCATTGAAGTCTCCTATAATTATAATAGGAAGATGCAATCATTTATTTATAATATTTTCTAGGACTTTTTTAAATTTAAGAAGACTTCAGAGCTTTAATTTTAGATGGAGGAAATATGTATTAATAATGACCAAGTTGCCCAGGCCACCTTCCAATTTAAGTGCAAGAATTTCATTGTCATGAGTTTCAAGATTACTAATCTTATAATTTGAGAAGTCTTCATGAAAATCGTTAGCCAGCTTTATGTCGACCCAGGCTCCCTGCCCTAGTAGCTGGTATCAGATGTCTGGTGTATCCCGCTAACTGAGGATGAAGGTTATCTGTACACCTCCTTCTGTATAAGACTATGAGAGGAAATAATGTAACCTCACATTTGTTGTAATTTTCTCTATCTCTTACATGAGTATAACTACTGTATTTTTTTTTAATAAAAGAATAATAAACAGAAAGTACAAAAAAGGTGGGGAGAATAAGTTTAGTAACTAGTTCTTGTCAGATCAGGGGTGAGAGGCAGTTCTTGATTCTATATATGGCTCCCAATTTGGGCCTGAGTTTGGTGTGAATAGAATCGATGTGTTTAGAGAAGTCAAACTTGGGATCCAGCCAGACCCCTAAATACTTAAAGGACTGTACAGTGTCTATCAGTGTGCCATCCAGGGAGTAGAAAGGAGGGGGGATGGTAGTTTGACCAAGCGCTGTGGGGAGCCGAAGGCCATGGTGACCTTTTTTTCGGTACTGCATCTCAGGTCATTAGCCTCGAACCATTTTAGGGCTTTCACAAAGGTCTCTTGCAGGTATGTCTGTGTGGCAGTAAGTGAGGGTCTGGAGGCAAAGATGACCATATCGTCAGCAAACATGTGAGTGTATGTTGGCGAGCAGACAGAGGGGAGGTCATTGACAAACATAGAGAAGAGTGTGGGGCCCAGAATGGAGCCTTGAGGGACGCCAGAAAGCATGAGGAGGGTGGAGGACTTGGCCAGGCCTAGTTGCATGTACTGGTTTCTATCAGTGAGTTATGACTTGAATAATCTGTAGAGGAGGGGGAAGAGCCCTAAGGATGATAGCTTGCCTAGGAGGACATTGTGGGAGACAGAGTCGAATGTCTTGGTGAGATGGATGAAAATCGCCAGGTGGGTAAGCAGTCTGAATATGATTTGTGAGTCTAATCAGGGAGGAGGAGGAGGTGGAGTGGGCACATCAGAAGCTGGATTGGAAGGGGCTTAGGGAGTTGGAGGAGTCAAGGAAGGAATTTAGTCTGGATGAGTTTCTTCTGGATTTTTGAGAGAGTAGGGAGGAGTGAGATGGGTCTATAGTTGCCCTGAAGGGAGGGAGGGGAACCTTTGTGGAGAGAGAGATGACCTTGGCTAATTTCTGAGCTTTTGGGACACTACACTGAATGACAGATAGGTTAAGTAGGTGGGTGAGCGGGGGATTATAGTGTGGGCCGAGCTCTGAAGTAGTCTGGGATCAAGGCCATCAGGGCTGTGTTTGGAGGGATTTAGGGCTTTTAGAGAGCAGAGAACTTCTGCAATGGTAATAGGCAGGAAAGAGAACCTGTTGGTGGAGTGGAAGGGATTGGGAGGATGGGCGAGGACATTGAGGGGAGGTAGACAAGGGGAAGGGTGCAGATGATGAAGAAGAGATTGATGGAGGAGGCAGTCGAGGAGGGTCAGAGCTGGCAGAGTTGGGGAAGGCAGGTGTGGTGGAGGAGGAGGTGGAGCCTAGAAGAGGTGGAGGATTTTCCAGAAATCGGCTGGAGATGACCTAGTGTCGTTCAGCTTGTTTCTGAAAAGTTAGCTTTCATGGTGTACACAGCCTTTGTGCAGGCATTGCATAGTGTTCTATAATGTTGCAAGTAGAGATGCACAGATATCACTTTTCGCTGGATATTGGATCCGGATATCCTGCATCTACTATCCGACGGATCGGTTCAACATCGGGTCGGATAGTAATTAGAAGCGCAGTTCCTGTAAACACGGTGCTAATCGCATCTAACAGATATGCCACACTGCTTTCACTTCCTATCAAGTTTCAGCCTTTACAGCAGTCAGTAGCTCTTAGGAGAGAAACCCACCAAATATGCTCATAACCTCTCCCTTTGCCTTTATCAGATCACCCAGCTCTCTATGTGATATCTTCCTTTACAGAGAAAAATGCCGCACACTCAAATTCAAGTTCAAAATAGTAAAAAAAAACTCCTTTATCTTACTGGAACTATCAGGCACTCGTTATCACCGGCCAGGGAGTTGCTCCTGCCACTCACCCATCATGAAGTCACTTCCAGATCCAGCTGCTTTAATGATAAAATATATTTAGTTGGCCCTTTAAGTCTGCACAGTAAAAAGAGAAGTTCATAGATTTAGGACTGGCTTGTGTCTTGCCTAAATGGCTGTAACACTGAAGGGTAACATTGTAGAAAACAAAGGTTGTAATGTTTCTGCGATGGTACGGCTTACTTTGTGCTTTTCAGTGCTGCCTGCTGCTCCGTAGAAAAAGGATTTCTGTTTTGTATTAAATTTACTTTAAATTCAATACCTGACTGGATAGATGATTTAATTAGAAGTAGATGTATTCAGCCAGCTAAGGAGTCAGACAGAGCAGCAAAACCCCCGGCTATAACGAAAGGTGACCATGGCTCCCGACTAGCAATCAGCCTTTTTAGCCACCGCATTACTGCTTATCTTGTAGTCCTCTGAGATTGCTCTCAGTGCCTTTCCTGTTCGCCTGCCTGCCTCCACCGACTGCAGCTCTACTTTTGCCGAGACATTACCCCTTCCATCTGCAGCTACACACTACCTGGTACTGGTACTGTACTGTATTTGTTTTGTTTTTTACTCAAGGCGCTGTTATGGAGTCGCGGTCGTCATGGATCGAGCTGGTCCATCTTTAAAATAATCGACCTGACCTGACCTGATTAAAATTTAAAAACCGATCAGATCAGATAGGGTTAAAAAGCCTGATATCCTACCGGATCGGATCTCCGGGTCGGATATCCGTGCATCACTAGTTGCAAGTCAGCATGGCTAGAAGAGGACTTGTAGGTGAGCCAAGCCAGGTCTCTTGATTTAAAAGGAGATTAGCTTGTTGAAATCCAGGAGATGCTTACAGCGTAGCCATCACCTTTAAGAGGGAGGGCTGATCCCAAATTCTAAGGAAGGTGGAGGTGAAGGATGTGAAGGCAGAGTCCACATCAGGGACAAAGAATACACCTGACCAGTCTGCTAGATAGAGGTTGGATAAGAGGGCACTAATGTTAAGGGATCCGAGTGCTTGAAAACATAGGTACTTCGGGGAGAGTGGGGGTGACAGGATTCTCTGCAGCAGTAGGTCATGCAAAGATTACTGAAGGCATCGGGAAGGGTATGGGCGGATGAGTATTTCAGAGGGTGGGATGTTAGAATCCAGTCATTTAAGGAGTGGTTGGAGGAGTGGGGGTTTAGTTGGGTTGGTTCCGACAGGAGTTGGACAAGGTTTAGGGCCTCGATTTCTTGTATGATGAGTCTTGCTGGGACTGAGATCCAGTACACATTGTAATCTCCCTAGAGAAGTAATTCACCCTTTTGGGTGAGAGAGACTAGGGATGCAAGGGTGGAGATTAGGGCAGGGGGCTGGGCTTTGAGGGAGAAGTAGCATACATCTATGAAGATAGGGGCAGTCAATGGGAAGGTCAGTTTGAAGAGCAGTAGCTTGTGGGAGGAGTGGGAAGCTTGCTGGAGTATGATAGAAGAGGGAAGGGAGTCCAGTACATAGGCCACTATACCACCACCTCTTTTCCCTCTGTCTTGTCATCTTATCAGCAAAAGCTTTTCTAAAAAATGTGGGCAGGAAGGCTGGGCACTCCAGCAAAGTATATCTTGAAATAAGGCAAAGCACAGGCAAAAATACATACAAGTTTTTATTTGCCACAAAGTGCAGAAATACACAGGAGCTCCGTCATTCCTAAACAAAGCCCTGTGTTTCAACCATAATCTTCCTCAGTGGGCTGGAGCACACTTACTCCTGCAAGCCTTTTATAAAAAATATCGGAGAAAATTACAAACACACTGAGGGTGACTCTAAGGATGTCAACAACATGTCTAAGGAAGTCAATAAAATACACACATTCATACATACATATATGTATAAATAAGAAAGTAGATGACTAGAGAAGAAGGAACTTGACACAAGGCACCACTAAATTATTCCCTATTAAAACTAAAGATTTGAATCTTGGTCCACATACCTGTGTGGTTCAAGACTGAAAATGTGCCAGATTTAGTCAAATTTGGATAAGTACTGTAGTTTTAGAATCAGTTGAAAATAACTGATAACAGTACTATAAAGTTCAATGAAATGTTTGACTGCATAGCACTCAGTCTCCTTTAAGGCTAGAAAGCTAAAACGTGATACACATACTCATGTACTGCAGTACTTTAGACTTTGCAAATGTGGCAAAATGTGGATACATACAGTAATTTTACAATTAGATGGAAATAGCTGAAAATTAAATGTTGATTAAATGCTTGGCTGCCTAGCATGCAACCCTCTTTAAAACTAGAGACCCCAAACGTGGTAAACATACAGTACCCATGTGACTCTATACATGAAATGTACCAAATATATTGAAATTCGGCTAAGTAGTTTTAAAATTAGATGGAAACTAAACATTTCATTTTGGCAAATCTTTACAAAATGTTACAAAATCTTAATGGAAAAAAAATGATAATTTCACTTAATGTAGCTATTTTAGATTTTTTCCAGGACTAGCATGGATAACTGAAGGGGGTTTAATTCTTGTGACTGGTGTTGCGTCACTCCCTTACAGGGTCATGCTGTGTAATCTGACAAGGCCCTTTTATGAACCTAAGCCCCATATTCATACACTTTGTGCCCAAATGCAAAGCTACTGAGTAGCGTGGCTTGTTTGCCCACCCTCGATGCTTATTCAGGAGTGCCTGGTGCCAAGTGCACCACTCTTTGCTACTTCCATTGCTTGTATCAGTTTGATTCCTTTCTTTACTTCTTCGTTAATGTATTCCCTATGCTTCTACTTCTCCACCCCTGCCACCTTCAGAGTGCATCCACAGCCCTGTCTCCTGCCATCTCCTGGGGTTAAATCACTTCCTCCCCTGAGAAGCCTCCATGGTTCTCCCCCTCCATAGCGCAGCCTTTGAGGTGCCCCCAGCCCCTTCGAAGAATGAAGCAACCACGGCCTGATGGGCAGTGTAGAGTCCACACATGGCAAACATCATCCTGCGGGGCTAAAGGTTTTTCCATTTTTCAACCTCTCCGCTGGGACAACGGCACAGTGTGCTTCAGTGGCGTACACTCTGGGCATGCACTGGAACTAGTCTTCACTCTAGATGTCAAAAATAATTAGCCATTTGACTAGACCTCTATTTCTTTTTGGCCACCACGGGCCAGATATTCAAAACATTGCCCGTGGTTAAGGTAGCACTGCCCGCGCAAACAGAGCCCGGAGCAAAATGGCAGCTATATTCAAAAGGAATAGAGTGGTGCAAAACCATCTGAATATAGCAAGCAAAGGAAGCCGGGCAAACAGGGCCAGGAGTGCAGAGCAAAAACAGCCCGGGAATAAGACAGCACTGAATATAGCACCCAGGCAGGCAGTGCAAACACACAATGGAACACAGTGCAGAGGTGAGACAGCCAGACCCTAGGACTCATGCAATCAAACACAGGCTGGAATGAGGTAACAGGGGCAGACCACAGTGCACAGCCTTGAGGATGCCACACATGCACGGGAAAGGCAAGCAACAACCCGGACCCATGTGGAGAACCCATGGAACGGTATATACCAAGTGAAACCCCAGCACCCAAGAATGACACATGACACAGTATGGTGGAGTAAATGCAATGTAATAACTTATATTCAAAAGGAACTGTAATGGGTACAGAACAGTGATGCAAACCCATACTAAACGAAAGACTAAACCAAACACAGAACAACCAATGCCCCAAATGCCACTGGATGACCCACCCCACAACAAGGAAAGACAACAGAACAAATTCCACTAAGCAACATGCCAAGCCCCCCCAACACACAACCCAAGCAACAATAAGCCACTATGGGAACCACAAATGGAACGCACAATAGGCAAAGCAAGGATGTAAATGGCAAACGTATGTACAAAACTAACAGGGTGTACAATAAGGCACAGGTGAAGGGTGCAAAGGGAAGGGGGATGCACACAGGGACACAGGAATACAGTCAAGGAAACAATATCATGTCCAGTAAGGGGGGGTTGTGAAGCCAACACAAGACAGGATGAAGGGCATGGCTAGCTGCCCGCTGGATCTGGGAGCCGAGCCTCCAACATAGCTGCCACCCTCCTTGTCTCTGTTATCATGATGGCCTGCTGCTCTATCAGAGTCCTCTGTTGGTGGACAATGTGGCGCAGCAGGTCCTCCATCCCCTTCAACTCCTCTGGCCTGGTCGCCCACAGTGATGCCCGGAGTGGACCTACAAGAGGAAGGGTGAGATCATGAGGATGGAACACCAGCCAGGAGGCAGACAGCAGCCACAGGTGGCCTTACAGGGATGGACAGCATGTCCCAATGGACAATCCCGAGTGGAAGTGAATGCCGCACTGGTAGGCCAACCTGGGAGGTGCCCACAAAGCAGCCCAGGGTGACACAGGCACCAACCCAAGCCCCAACATACATGACGACAGTGATCCTGACAGCACCAGGGTACAGGTGACACCGTCAACCCCAGCACAGCACACAGCGAGACACTGCAGACACACAGCCGGACCCCCAG
The DNA here is from genome assembly GCA_016271365.2 of Neoceratodus forsteri. NCBI lineage: Eukaryota > Metazoa > Chordata > Ceratodontiformes > Ceratodontidae > Neoceratodus > Neoceratodus forsteri. The sequence goes on along the minus strand of CM028131.1, from coordinate 1,543,088,192 downwards.
AGAGCTGGATGCAAGGGCCACACCACAACATGCACAAGGGCACCAACATGTTGGGACATGCTGCCCACCAACAGATGGCAATGTACCGTAATGCAGAGCACAGCACCAACAACTAAAGGCACGCTGGAGCAGCACTGAACTGTGACAGTGGCCTGTCAAAATGACCGACCAGGAGGATAGCAGGCAGCCAGGGCACAGATGCTGGCAGTGAAGGGGCTGACACATGCCACCAAGCAAGGCCACTGAAAGCATACCTTACAACTGTGACACAGTACAAGGAAGGGTCCCTAACCCATGGGGCAAAAGCCCTCTGTCCCACCCTGTGAGGACATGTTCCACAGCCAAGGTCAACAGTGTAATGGAACACTCAATAGTAAACGATGCACATATTAGTATAGTGATAACAGACCCTCGGAACATAACTGCAACACAGTAACAGTGTCATGAGATACCCAGGTAAGGAATCCACTATGTGGACCACACATCGCCAATATGAACCACAGTATGACAGGCAATGTTCCACGGCTGGTGGACAGAGGGATGAGAGGTATGCCTGAAAGGCATGGGCGTGGTGTCCCACAGCCACAACAGGCATGCAGGTGGCACTATGCAGAGCCTGTTCAGTGAATACACAGGACAGCAAGGTAATGCCAACAGTGCACATGCGGACACCCTGGGGGGGCTGGAGGGACCCCAGAGGTGGACATGGCAGCTGACAGCATGTGACCCCCACCGAACACTCAGCGCCAGAGCCCCCACCACCATCAGGCACCCAAACAGCAATGCAAGCCAACAGTGCCCCACCACCTCCCCCCCAGGACCAGACTGGCAGCACCCAACTGTGGTGTGCAACAGAGATGTGCAGCACAGCACAGTGTCACATCACCACTGGCCCACTGCCCGTCGCAGTCATGCCACCAGACCAGTCAGTGGCAGGACACCCAGATGAGACACACAGCACAGTGAAAGAGCACAGATCACAGAGCAATGAGATAGGTACTCATGCAACACACCACCGCTCTCAGGGTTGCTCTCCTGAACCCGCTGGCATGGATGGCACCCTCGGCTGCCTCTCCACTGCTCCTGGGTCACGTTCTGGCCCCCTTCTCCAGCCATGGTCTGCTTGATCCACTCTATAGAGGACAGGTGAAACATTGGCGTTAGAGTATGACACAGCATACATCTTGTGCAGCACAGCAAGATGCACATGCAACCTCAACAACACTGCACACACAGGGCGTGAACATGGAGGACACCCACACAGAGGGTGGCATGGCCCATGGAGCATTCGCCAGGCACACACGTCATGATGTCACGGCATCGCAGTGGTGTGACAGTGCCTGTTGCAGCTGTCCTGTGATTATCTGCATACCCATGTGTGTATGTCGACAGTCTCCCAGGAACAGGACCCTGGCACCACGGTGTTGCTGGCCGCAGGCTGGTGCTGCACCAGGACACGCCACCAACCATGTCCCAACCCGCCACCCACACCTATGGCCAGAGCATGTATCGGGCCGTTAGGGGGCCAACATGTGGGTCCCCGCCGGTGCCACATGTGCCCAAGCACCATGCAGATTGGTACACATATGCGCGCGCGTGCGCGCGCACACACACACACACACACACACACTTGCAGCCTGACATGATCGTTATAGTGGGTGTCAACATGCATTGCCACTTACCTGGCGCAGGCACAGTGCCCTCATGCACCATGCGCCTGTAGCGTTCAAGCTGCTGACGCTGACGCTGTCACAGGTCTGTGTATCTGTGCCTGCACTTATCCGCATTACAGGAGATTCCATTGCGGGCACTCAGCTTCCGTGCGACCGAGAACCACACCTGCATACGTGGGAGGTCCCCTTCCCTGACCTCCCCAAAGAGCCTCCGGTGCCTCTTCTGGACCAGATCCACCAGGTTGCCTGTCTCCACCTCCCCCCAGTGCCTGTCCCTGTGCACCACAGCATGCTGTCTCCCACGTCCTGGCATTGACCACACCGCGCAGTTCCTTTCCACCTGTTACAATACCCAGCGGTTGGCACACCCAGGACCCTCCTGCAACAACTGCTGTAGCACCGTGCTATCACATGACATAGCGCGGCGCTGCAGGGGTAATTAGCACCGGCGTCATGCGTGACCCCTGGTGTGACCCTGGAGAGAAGCCTGCCGCATGTGTGCCTGTCACGGCACAATTATTGGGCTAGCGGCGGTCTTTGCTCGCACTATGTCAGGGACACTGGCGTGGCCATGGGGCCTCCACGAGCATGCGTGATGGTTGTGCTATACCACAGAGTGCAGCGCTACTGGGATAGTGCGGTGCTGGCCCCAATAGCGGTGTGGACGTTTGCACAGCACTAAGGTGGTAGCCCGGCACTAATCAGGCCATATTCAACCGGCATTTGCAAATGGGGGTACTTGTGCATGCATGGTGCAAATTGTGATATGCATAACAGGCTTGATTGCCTGGCTGGCTATAAAGGGCAAGCAGTGCACCACCAGTGTTGTGTTGTGGGATTGCAGCATACTACAGTTACTGCAGAACAACCCTGGACAGGTGGAGATATACAACAGGGGAAGAGCAGCGAGGCAAATATGTACAACTGCTGTGGGACTCTCGGAATGGCACTAGCTCAGAACAGGGTCAGCCGTACTGCAGCCCACAGATGTACTTGCTGGGGAACGGTCAGCCAACTGCAAGACCACAGGCAAGCACTGTGCTGCGTAATGGTGCACATCTACATATGGCCGCCTGTACAGCATAACGTCCAGTGCACTGTGCACGTGCACCTGCATTGTACTGTGCCGTGTGGCACTGCCTGCACACTGTGGGTGCCAGGTAGGGACCAGTGTGCAATACCATGGCATGCCCTGCAACACAGGCTCACTGCTTGACACCCTGGATGTGGGCGTGGTAGGCTGTGACCGCTCTGCTGGAGGAACACAGGGTCCCAGCACTGTGCCATCCCAAGCACCGTGTGGCCTGTGCCTGGTGTTCTGCCATTGTTTACATGCCAGTCTACGTGTCCATGCCTTCAGCGTAGTGAACACACAGGGAACAGTACAGTGCCAGGTGGTGGGCATAGGGGTGGCCCTATCCACGGGTGCACATGCCAGCCATGGGTGACAACAGTGCACATGTGGGTCCAGTGCTTGCTGTCCAGACACAGGGTGGCCATTAATGATGTGGCCGTGTGCACCGTACCTGCACATGCTGCCAGTGCCATGTCCATGTGGCCTGTGACATTCTAGGGGTGGCATGCGATGCACCACAGTCCTGCCACAGCTGCTGACACATGTCCATTTCCAACTGTCCCATAGGTAGTGCAGCATGACAAGAGCATATCCACACATAGATTCTCCCAGGATGAGCTCAAGACCCTGGTGCATGCTGTGAAGGAGAGGGATCAGGTGCTACACATGCACAGGGCCACAGATGTGGTGGTGTGCCAAGCATGGGAGGAGGTGACAGCTGTGGTCAATGTAGTCAGCAGATGTGGCAGGTCGACTGAGCGGTCGTAGCGGTGGAATGACCTGCTGCGCCGGGCAAAGGAAGAGGAGGCACAGCAGCTCGCGAGCGTAGTGCAGACTGGTGGAGGACCACAAGCCCAACAACAGTGGGTGGAGGAGCCACTCATAGCCATGGTGGTATCCACACTGTGGTCGGTAGCAGTTGCAGGTGTGCGGGTGGTGGGTGTGAGACGCCTCTCGCACTGCCTGGGACAGGTCTGTATTCACATGTGTGTACCCTGCATCGTGTGACGGCACAGGTGCAGAGTCTTGCTGTTGGTACCCTGCACAGGGTGCACTGTGGGCTGCCTAACAGCTGCCTGGCCATGGTATGTGCACTGTGTGTTGGTTGGGTGCATGAGGTCACAGGCTGGTGTGTGAGATGTGCATGACCACAGCAGGTGGCATGTGTCCTGGGGTGTGCATGGTGTGGTGGTGGTGGTGGTGGTAGGGCACACTGTCCGTGTACAGGTGACTGACCCTGTCCCGTTTTTCTCCACAGCGGTGTCTGCAAGGCCTGCAGAAACACAGGAACAGGCCAGGATGGCTGCCCTTGGTCCAGAGGATGTGGAGGATGAGGATGACTGGCCATCAACATCTGGTCTGGGTGTCAGTCGAGGATGCACAGAGCCACTGCATGTGTGGCATGCCATTGGACAGGGGTTGCATCTGCCAGGGGAGGGGACACACTGCAGGCAGGAGATGGAATCCACTGAGCACCTGGAGGATGCCCAAGTGGAGGAACTGGGTGTTGGGCAGGCACTCCTGGTGGCGGTCACCAGTGAGCGTTGACACGGACGTTTGGAGGGTTCTTACCACCTGGACGTGCCTGTGGAGGGGATGCAGGGTGGATCTGGGTGCAGGCCGTGGAACAGGTGCCAGGGGAAGTTCATCATTGCTGACATGGCTGTCCCTGTGCAGCTGGTGGTGGGCAGTGTGGGGGACATGTGTGCACTGCTGGACATGTGGTGTCCCACAGATTGTGGTCAGGACCATCCTGTTCAACAGCGCACCACCAGTGGTCAGCAGCAGCAGGCCATGCCAGATGTGCAGCGGCATCCCGAACCTTGTGTGCAGCAGGCACCAGTGCCAGCTGCCATTGAGGAGGATGTGCCTCTGGAGCAGGATGCCCTGGTGCCTGCTCACTCCTGCAGTCTGCTGTCACATCCCAGCAGGAGGCTCAAATGGACCTGCATGGCCTGTGGAGGGAGCTGAGGCATGAGCTGGCACTGATGCGGGAGTCCATTTCAGTGGGCTTTGCCCATGCAGAACAGTGGGTAGAGGACAGGTTGGGCCACATGGTGGCTGCGATTGACCGTGGCTTTGCTGGCCTGACAGCTGCCGTGGTTGACATCACCACTGTACTTCATGGGGTGCATGGGGGTCACCAGCAGGTGCATGTTGGTCAGGGTGCACATGGCACAGGAGCCCACAGGCAGGTGACCTGTGGCCACAGGGCTGGCACTGGGTCCAGCTCAACTGCTTCATGCACCTCTTCAGGCACACAGTGCTGCCATGGCCATCCACCCACCCTGTCAGGCTCCGCCGGTCAACGGGGGCACAGGAGGTCTGCCCTGCCTGCCTCACCTTATTCCTCTGCCATGTCCTCGGCTCAGAGCACCCCGGGGTCTGTGACCCACACACGTGATGTGCGATGTGTGCGTGGTGGTAGTTGGTGGTGCTTGTCACGGTCGAACTGCACCTCTGCCCAGTCATCACCCCTCGTGTCAACACTGGCACACCCACATCCCTGTGCACACAAGCACACACACACTGACAAACACACACCCTCACACTCCATCCCATGCACACTCACACTTCCACTGCCATGATTGCCCTCCTTACACTCCCACCACACATTGTGAATCCCCAATTACACTATACCATGACTGTGTGTCCACCCCCCATGTGACCTGCACACCCCCACATCGCACCACCGCACACATGTATTCTGTTCCACTTTGTTGTGTTCCTTATGTGATTGTTGGTGTCACTGTTCTGGTTGTTTGTGCACATTAAACAATTCAGCATGGTACTGTTTCATGTTGCTGTGCAGTCTGTACTTACCCTCTGGCCTGTGACAGTGTCCTGATGATGTTGGCCCTGTGCTCTATGGCCCTGTGGGCCATGCGAGGATCCCTCCTCTCGAGTTGCTCCACTATCCCCCTGACCGCTGGCTCTGGGACACTGTCGGCCTGTCCCTCAGGTTCAGGTGCCTGTATCCCATGGTTCATTGCCATGTTGTGCAGCATACAACAGGCTAGGAGAGATCGGCATACCTTCTGATGCATATACTGTAGGGCACCACCTGATGTGTCTATGCTTCTGAAGTGCATCTTCAGTATGCCAAACACCCTCTCTATGATGTTCCTTGTGCTGGCATGTGCCTTGTTGTACATCTCCTCAGCCACTGTGGCCGGACAGAGTACCAGTGTCAGCAGCCAGGGTCTCAGGGGATAGGCGCTGTCCCCTGTCAAGAGATGTGTACATGTTAGTGCCATACTGCAGTCTGGCCGTTACTGTCCTGCACCCCTGTGTTGCCCTCCCACACCCCTTTCCTGGCCTCCCCTGCCTGCCCCCATCCATGATGTGTGCCTTGTATGCTGCTACTCACCAACTAGATGCCCACTGGGTATCCTGCCCTCCTCAAATGCCTGGCACAGCTGGGACTGGTGCCAGATGAAGGCGTCGTGGGCACTGCCTGGGTACTGTGCATAGACATTGCTGATGCACCCAGCCGCATCGCACACCACCTGGCAGTTGATGGAGTGGTACCCCTTCCTGTTTACATACACGTCACTGCCATAGTCAGGTGGTGCATGGATGGGGACATGGGTGCAGTCAATGGCACCCAGTACGGTTGGTAGGTGCGCAACTCGATGGAACTGCTGCATTGTTTCTCTGCGCTCTGCTGCCATGCTGGGGAATACTATGAACTCCCCAGCATGTGACAGGAAAGCCTCTAGGAACTGGGTCAGGAGGCGTGAGATGGCAGACTGCGATACCCCGATGGTGTCCCCTGTTGGTCGTTGGAACGCCCTGTGGCAAGGAAGCACATCGCTGCTGTCACCTTCTCCTCCACTGTCATGGCATGGCTGCGTCTGGTGTTTGGGTGCAGCTGCTCATGCTGGAGTTCACATAGCTGCCTCAACATTCCCCTGTTCATCCTGTACCGGCCAGTGATGTGGTCATCAGGCAGGGTCTTGAAGGAGACCCTGGGTAGGCACCACTTGTTTGCAGCATACCGGCTCCTTGGCCTGCGTTGGCCCATGTTGTGCCTGCTCCCCCTCCTCCCTCCTCCTCCTCCACTACAGCTGCCATCAATGGCAGCATCACTGCTACTGGCACTGCACATTCCCACTTCCTGTTGTGGTCCCTCCTCCTCCTCCTAGGTGTTTTGCCCTGGGTTAAGACCAGCCTTTTATAGGTGCTAGCTAGCACAGTGCTAGGTGTCACGCTATGTGTCCTAGCACAGTGCTAGGGCTTTGAATATCCCTTAGCACATGTATGCAGGCCACCCCCCTCACTTTGCCCCTTGCATACATTATTGGTTTGCCCTGCACTACTGCTGTTAGCGTGCGTTGACAAGTCCTTTTAATATGGCTGCTCTGCACTAATCCAGCGCTATTCCCGTGCAATTGGTTTGCGCACTGCGCTATGCTTTGAATATCTGGCCCCACTTCTTTTGTTTTAGCCCTTTTTTCAAAAGAACACCTACTAACTTGACTGGGGGAGTAGGGTGTGAATGGGTTCTGAGATTCAGATTTGGATCCGAATGGGGGGCCTGGAGGCCAAGACCCACGCACACCACACCCTTTACTTCATTTACTGACAAAGAAAAGAAAATAAATGTATTTAATATAGCATTTTAAACAAACTGTATCAAAAAGCACATACAAAACCAAGGGGGGAGAGAAGGGAGAGAGAGAAAGAAAGAGAGAGAGAGTCAGAGATGGGGTGGGGGGAGAGCCAGAGATAGACAGGAGGGAGGGAGAGAAAGTTGCTACCATTTCATCAAACACAGAGATTCAAACAGTAGAGACAGATTAGACTTTAGAGGGATTGCATGGAGGTTATGCACATGAAGGTAAAGAGACATGCTCAGGGTTACACGGTGAGTAAGTGGCAGCTGTGAGATTCAAACCTGAATCTTCACAGTCTTATGGTAGCTTTGTGCTTTTAACCACTAGTCTAACACCCCAACCCTCTACACACTCCTTAATCCCCACCGAACTGTGTGGGGAAGATGATGTGACTGGGATGGGAGAGGAGAGTGATGTGAAGTGGGGTGGGAGAGAACAAGCAGATGTGCTTGCTGGGGGGGGTCGGTACTTGTGCTCTAAGGCTGCCTCAGAAATGAAAAATTATCCTGGCTCCGCCCCATTGCTCCAGCCTTGCCACAGTCCCCAGAGCCCCAAAACCAGAAATGGCACAAAAAGCATTAGCCAAAAGTAGCTAATTAAACTAAAAAAAAAAGCCAAATGATTAGAAAACCCCCACTAAAACATAAAGTCAACACTGGCAGTAAGCACTTGCAGGTACTCATCACATGTCCCCCTCCATCTATCCAGACTGCCACACCCTGCACCCTCTGGTACACAAGTAGAAGCTGTTGCGGCAGTCATCAGACAGCCACCCACCCCAGAAAGCCTCCCCTCCCTGCCACCGCTCCAGTGACCTGGGCTCATTTACTGGACCGAGGACACCAGCATTGAATGGCATTGCTACTACTTTGCCAGGGGGCTGGCAATAACAATTGCGTTCTTAAAATCCAGTGAGGTCTTGAACAGTAGCCCCTTTTGAATCTGACTGTCACTGTTGTCACATACCAAGTGATCTCTGACCGTTTTGTCCAGTGAGGTACCACAGTCGCAGTGTTCAGCCAAACAGCAGAGTTCAGCTACAGATGTTGACACAGATTGCCCTGCATGTGAAAACTTGTCAGTAAACTTGACTCACTTCACAGTTACAGAGGGCCGGGAATAATAATGTGTTGTGAATATGGTCATCGATTCTAAAAACGTTTCACCGCTGTTTTGTCATCCAGTCATTAACGTATTCATTAATTAATTATCTTTATTCAGACAGAATCAGAAAGCCATTGAGCCAGGCTCATTTACGAAGGTATCTAGAACAAGTGCAGGTACAAATGTCACAGATTACAGACTACAGGATTTTTGAATAAACATACCTGCACACATAGAGATTCTGACCATATTATTAACAGTGTATACATTTTACTGCACACCACATCCAGGACTCAGCACTTATTTTCATTACCATTAATCTCCTTTCCTTCAAATAACTCTGCAGTCTTTCCTCATCATCAGGCCACTGTTAAAGTTACTGTTAAATGCTGAAATTTTCCCAAACATGGCCACCTCTTTGATTTTCTTTACTGGGGTGGGCCAGTGGGAGGGCTTTAATTGAGACCCCTTGTGGTAACCCCAGTGTTTGGATAAGCAGAGAACATTTGTCTCTAGTGCCATTAGTTTGGTATCTTTCATAAGTCGCAATCTCTGTACCTCTCAACTGCTTAGCATTAAAATGTGTAGCATTGGCCTTTAAAATGCAAAGCACATGGCTAAACTATGCAGCACATCGTAGGTAGAAAGAATATAGAGAATTCCGGCTGGACAACCATACTCAACCAGCCTGTGCTGCCACAGAAAGGTTCTGATTACATCAGACCTCAAGAGCAAAGTTCGACAGGTCCGATGTAATCAGCAGCCCAAGATGGCGGCACAGGCTGGTTGGGCATGTGGTTGCCGAGCCAGTATTTTTATATTGTATAGTTTCTTTTCTTTAGTTTTTATTTAAAAAAAAAGAAAGAAAGTGTTTTCACAACACTCCCGCAGCAACAGTGAACGTGCGGTTTCAGTTCAGAACTTGAACTGATTGCTATGTGCATAACGCTGTGAAAAACACCAGCTGCCTTGAGGGTTTCCCATCAGCTGGAACCTTGTTGTACCACAGAAGGGTACAGCCACGTTCCGTGACCTTTGAACTGTGGTACAACAAGGTTTCAGCTGGCATGGAAATCCATGCAGAACAATCCCTCGCTATACACTATATAGAGGATAATGGATCGGTGTCAGATGGTAACCTAGCTGTAATCGCTTTGAGAGGTGTCCATGACAACTTGGTAAACCTCGAGAGTGCAGCATGGGCATCCACGTTTTACCGAGTCAAGCAATGCTGCCATTTTTTATAGACTGCACAGAGATTTTGATGTGCTTTGAAGCTGCCATTTATCTCGCTAGGAGAAGGTGATTTTTAAACATTAGAGTGTGACAGCGCTAGCTTACTGCGACCGTGCGACTTCATTCCATGTTGTTAACCCATCGATGCACATAGCATCGATAGGTTAACAACATAGATCTGAGTTAACGATGGGATAACAACCAAGGGAACAATGGATTTCAATGGTTTATAATGTTCTACCAAACAATATAATACATTTAGGAATTATAGCAACACATGTTTTAGTGCTAGGTGTTAAGGAATGCTTCCATCAAGTTAGTTTCATTTTGTAATCGTTTCTATGTCCAGAAATAGCTCTAACATTACATGGAATATCAATATATCTTCACTGAGCTTGAAGGTAAAATTGGATGCACAGTACATAACATTATGCAAAATGCATCATGCTTGAGAGGTATATCTACCAATATTTACTTAAAAAAATTGTAATGCAAACAAACAAAATGGATACGGTGACTGTTCTAAACACTTCTGTATGTGTGTTTCACATTGTAGATAGAAGAGTTCCTGGGCTCTCGAGCTGTTGCACCTGGTCCTGCATTAAGGTAGGTGAGTAAATGATATTATAAAAGGGTAAGGAAAACATGATCTGTGATTGGTCAGATGTGATCACATGACCATGCTTTATTTCAGAACAACAGCCCAGGCCAGAAATATCTAATGTTCTGAACCTCATTACTCAGTTTAAAATAAAAATTGGAGGAACCATTTTGCAATCGTAATAAGGCACTCCAGGGTGTGCAAGTTGTTGCATGTGGTGGTGCATGACAGCAGGTGAGTAAAAGATAATCAAGCTTTATTTTTGTATTTTTCCAATATATTTTTCAGTTATAGTATACCATGTCTCATATACTATATATAACACATTATTCGTATTATTAGCCTCTAAAGAGGGTATCTATTTCAGCACATAATGCATAAAAAGAAAACTATTACCATTTGTTAGAAACACTTTTCAAATAATCTTTTTCTGTTCCAAATTTTCCAATGCATTTTGTCTGTGGCTGCAACAGAGTAGACACACTGGGGGTGGGGGAATGAGGATGATACTTGAAAAAGTTTGAAGCATGGTCAAGGTTTGGCTGCTGGGTTTCAATGCAAAAAACTGCAAAATCATATGCCTGAGACACAGAAACCTGGGGCTGTGTACCAATTGGGAGGAAGTGGCAACCTCCAAACAGGAAAGGGCTTAGCGGTAATCATTTCTGATGACCTGAAGGTAGCCAAGCAGTGTGATAAGGCAGTGGGAAGGGCTTGCAGGATGCTGGAGTGCATCGGGAGTTGTATCACCAGTAAGAAGAAGGAGGTGATATTGCCCTGTATCGATCACTGGTAAGACTCCACCTCCAGCACTGTGTCTAGTTCTGGAGCCCCACCTCTGAAAGGACATTGATCAGGTGGAGGCGGTACAAGAGAGGATACAAAATGGTGCAGGGCCTGCATCAAAAGTTCTACGAGAGAGACTCAATGAATTGAATATGTACTTTCTGGAGGAGAGGAGGAAAGGAGGAAATGATAGGAACATTCAAATACTTCACAGGTATTAATAAGGTACAGGAAGGTAGCATTTTCCATAGAAAAAGATGCTCCAGGGCAAGCGGTCACACTATGAAGTTGGGGGGCTCAGAAGAAATGTGAAAAATACTTCTTTATGGAGAGGTGGTGAACATCTGGAACAGCCTTCCAGTGGAGGTGGTTGGTGCCAAAATGGTGATGGGATTCAAGCATGCATGGGACAGATACAAAGGGACCTTGGTAGTAAGGCAAGGGGAAGGGATGACTGGAGATTGAGTAAGGTCTGCGGTGGCACAGTAGGTAGAGAAAACTGAGCAGACTAGGTGGGCCAGGAGTTCCTTAACTGTTGACAATTTCTACGTTTCTATGTTTCTATGTCAGCATCTCCATTTTGTCTGTATACAAAGCTTTTGTCAAGATTTTGTGACTTAGTGCACTTGGTGTGACATTATTTATTTCTTCATTTGTTAACCTGGTAAGAACTCACTGTACACAGGTTAAATTTGCATTATAGATCAGGGGAGTACCATGTGACACTTGAGCAGTCACTGGGCTCCTTTTGTTTGTATGTGAAATATTCTTTGATAAGAGTACCTCACACGCAGCACCATGGCAACTGATGCTCACCTAATAAGAACGCCATTTTCATGTTTTGAAAATAAAAGGTACTTTTCTAAAATAATAAAAAAATCCCTCAATCTATGATATGTTGAGCTGTCTCTAGCACCACTCTTTGCAGTATAAGTGGAATTTCTCTTGCATTTGTCACATGTCAGAACAACTCAATTTCACACAAAACAATCTTATCCTGTAACGAGTGGCTCCTGGGGACGTATTAAAGGTGAACAGGCAGCACTAAGAGCCCCACACTCATATGTGAGGCTAGTTCCAGTTTGCACTTTGTGAACAAAAACACTTTGTTTACTTACTGTTTACTGCAGTGCAGTAGATTGTATCAGACTCATTCTGTTAACTTGCAAGCTGACATTTTCTAAACTACAAATCCCAGAATCCCCTGCAGCTGACATCGGAGCAGGGCTACAGCAGTGAGAGATTCAGTTGCCTGCCGTGCGTATAAGAGATTTTATAAACTCATATCAGATGTTTGCCGGTCCTGCTGCCCTCCTGGGACTAAGTACGGTCCTCTGTGACTGTACCTAGCCCAGGGAGGACAGTGAAACCAGCAAACAAATCCTCAGCACTCAGCTCTAACATGCATTGCAAGCTATTGAATCTTACACTGCTGCAGCCCTCCTCTGATGTCAGCTGCAAGGGATTCTGGGATTTGTAGTTACAGAAAATGTCAGCTTGAAGTCAGCAGCATCAGCATGATACAATCTGATATACTGCAGTAAACAGTAAGCGCAAAAAAATGTTTTTAACACGGTGTATAAATTGGGACTAGAAACACACTTGGTGTGTGGCTCTTAGTGCTGACTGTTCTTCATTTATACATACAAGTGACCTGGTCACCCTGTGTGTTTACAATTACCACAGTTTATGATGTCACAAGTGCAGCAATTGGGAGGTCAGTTGGGGGCAGTCAAATGTATTTGAAACAGGCAGTGGAATAAGTTCTTATTCATACTGACAATGGGACACAGGACTGGCAGCACTACTGTCTAGACCATAAAAAGCTTTCAATCTTCTGAAAGTCCAAGAGTGGTCAGATACTAAACTGAGAAGAAAGTTTCTATAGTCAGATATAAGGAGAATGTATAAGAAGTAAATTCGCAGGCAAGCGGGGACACGTTTATGTAAAACCAGACTCCCAAAGAAGCCTGTATTATTTAGGGCAAAACATTGGGGTGGATATTGCTGCCAATACTTGGAATAAAGAATTTGGAAAGATAGTTATTGCAAGACTGTTTTTGCAAGCACCCCAACACACACACACACACACACACACACACACACACACACACAAGTTTCTAAGCACACAGTGGACAACCTGGAAAATATTAACTTGAAATGCAATTGTTACTAGCATAATGGTCTTAAAAAATGTTGTTTGGACTACCGGTGACGTCACCGATGGGACTGGCAGCCTGAACTGGAGTTCCTATCACCCACCCCAACAGTCCTTCTGAATCTGACCTTGAACCGAGGACATTGTTTAAAATAGCTTAAGGAACAAGGGTAACGGATGAGACCATCTAAACCAAAGCAAGATTTTCTGTCTGCGTGGCACAAGCAGACTAGATTGACCACCAAGTGGAGGAGCTCGAGCCAGTTGTCATCCTAGGCCTCAGTCGGCACCATACACTCGGGTGCTGAGGACCGCAAGCCGAGCAGCAGGGCTAAGGGATCGGCAACCAATGCAAATATTATGCAAGTGCTACAGCACATTGATGCAAATCAATCTGCTACCAAAAAAGACTTCAAAAAAGCTTGAGAGCTGCATGACTTAAGTGGAGAAGGCAGTAAACAGGTTCAGACAGTAGGCAGCATGCACCAGCCAGGCCTGCTCTTCGTTTGTTAGAGGGAGAGAAACTTAACGAGGTGCACAGAGGATGCAGAGGCAAGGGAATGGAGACAAAACCAAAGGCTGTTTTGGGTTTCCAGATGAGGTGGAGAGCCCCGACTTGAACTTGTTCCTGCAAAGGTGCTTTCAAGCGGCGCTCCCTGGAAGAAGACTTCCAAATCAAGATAGAGTGGGCGGGCACACAGGGTGCTCCATAGTGATTACATTTCTCAAATACCCTGCAAAAGAAATCCTGATGAGAAAAACCTGGCAAAAGAAAGATCTCAGCTTTAACAGCAAGTGGGTTTACATTGATGAGGACTACCCAGGTGGACTGCTTCAAAAGAGAAAAGCGGTACACACTGACATTAAACAACTGAAAGAGAAGCAAATACAGGCTCAAATGAGATACCCAGCGAAACTAGTTCTACATCTAGAGAGAGTGAAGGTCTATGATTCATTACTGCAGACACAAAAGACTTTGCTGAAATTGGGGATAATGCTCCTGAGATATCGGTAGATGCATACAATAAGGACCTCCAACAAATTTTGTGGGAAGTGGCCAGTAGCCCCAAGATCCAGCAGCAGCAGATTCAGACGCATGACCCCTTGAAGAGATTAGCTCAGGACTTACAACATATTCATAAAACCCTGCGGGCATGGAAGGACATAGAAGAGTGAGACTTTCAGGGATTATGCTTGTTGTAATTTCTCTTCTTGTGTCGTCACTCCCATGAATACCGTGGGATTTTTATTATATTCTCCTGGCACTTAGATAAACACGTACAGAGTTGCTTCCTGGTCATGAGGTCCCCCAGGGTTTCCCACTTGAAGTGATATCGCTGAGGTGGAACTCCCCTCATGCCAGAAGCTTCTTCCACAATAGTCCCCAGATGTTATCACCATCGGTGCACTGGCCACTGTTCAAAGTGCCACACAGTTACTAGTGGCAGAACTTCCTAGCAGAGCTGTGACTTCCTTGATGGCCAGGTATCACTGCCACCAATGCCTGGGTCTTTGTGTTTCCCTTCTTAGCCATCACTAGGTTTGTGGCAGAGAACAGCCGCCAGCCATCTGTACGTGTTCCTCACAGGCAGGACTCAAACATGGATCAGTGCATTTCTACAGACAACTGTAGAGAGACTTTCATGAACAGCTGAGGGGTAGATGCAAAAGGAAGGCATGACCCAGTTAAAAGACATGAACAGTCTGCATTACTTGCAAGTGTAACCCCCCTACAAATTGGGGTTTACCATAATGTCTTCCTGGGCTCCTTAATACCCACTATCAGGCTGGTTTCCTGTTTAAAGTAGTTGTATCTATTTGTGTGAGAGTGCCATACTGAGCCTCCATGCCTGTCTCTTTAACAGCATAGCTAATCTGTGTTTAGAAACTAGTCTGGGCTGTGTCCGAGTGATTTAGGGCTTGCGACCAGCCAGACAGTGTGTTATTTTGCTCCATTCTGCAGTCGCTACTTGTGCAGGAGGAGCACTCATAGGAACTGTGATTGTTTATTGCTTATTGGTTGTTATAGTAAAGACAGAGAAGTTTGTCTAACCTGCTTTGATCTGCAGCTCGAACATTTAAATAGAAGCCACCATGTTAGGTCCTGGACTCCAGTACTTGGACCAATCAAACCACTAGGAGCCTGTCCCCAGGGTCTTGTGGAAAGGAACTTCTGTAGTTTTGTAGTTTTGAGTGTTGGTGCCTAAATGGACCTAGAGGGAGCCCTTACTCTGACTGACAGTTCCGTCAGCCAACTGAACCTTTGGGATTACAGGGAATGCCCAGAACTGCCTGAAGCAGTGGATCAGTTAGAGTTGGAAGTGGAAGAGTGAACTACTTGAGCTTTCGAGCAGCTGCACAGAAGAAGCGAGGGGAATTGTCGGAAGAGGCTGAGCTGGCCTTCCTGCCACATTCTCCTGCAACTGAACTGCCTATTGCAGAAGTCAGAGCTGTCCAATTTCCAGCCCTGGAACTGTGGCAGAAGAGAAGAAAGTGTCATTGCAACTTGTGATTTGGACCGAAGATTGGTTCCAGAACTGATCGTCCCAGCTGTGAGAGAATTAAACTCGAATCAAAGGTTTCTGCAGTAAAGCTGTCAATTTGCAACGGACTGTATCTGAACTGTTGTTTAAAGAAGTTAGTGATTTAAATCGCTGAATGTGTTTAGTGGGTTGCAAATTGGTTCCCAATCTGTTACGCCAGCTGGAGACTACACCAGCAGAAGATTACGAACTTTTCCAGAACTGTTCATTCCACCTGGGCCCTGTCATCGTGGCCTAGGCCTTTACTCACATCCAAGACCATCTCGGTGAAAGACCGCTTGGGGATCTCGCCCTCTGCCCAACACCATTGAGCAGGCTACCACCTGGAGGTGAGTCGGTCAGCCAACTTCTCCCAGCCTCCTTGATCACCACCATGAGGTCTATATCTTGCCTGCATTGCAGCCAGGTCCTGGCAGCATGAATACAAATCAGGGTAGCTCTCTGCAGCGAGAACAAAAATCATTCTGGTACCATCTAATTGTTCGTTTTAGTGGGTTCTTGCAATGGACTGAGCCATCTGGCTTGGATTAAAAACTATTGGGTTGTGTGCCTGCTTAACTGTTTTTCTTTCCTAAGAGCCCCAACATCAGCTGCAATGCCAGCCACCCTGGGCAATGCTTCAGGCTAGCCTGCATGACATTCTGGGTACCGGGGTTGTTCAACTGTCAAGTTGGGACTTACAGTGCATGCTGGACAATTATAATTTAAATCAGATTGCTAATCATTCTGCTAGATTCTCGTCCCTCTCTTGTTCACTGCCCCTAAATAAACCTGATTTGTCTTTTTTACGTTTAACCTGGTCAGTGGTTTTTTTTTAGTTGTTTAACCAGGAGTAGCATATTATTAGTTGGTTACAGTGTTAATGTTGTATTGTTGCATTGCTGATCTTATTTTCCAGGGGGTCTCCAGGTCAGTTGCCGAAGATCCAGCCCTGGTGGTAAGTGAAATGGGTGTGAGCACATTATTACTACTGCCTATTGATTTTGAATGTGCTCTTGTGTTGTTTCTTAGGCCACTAGAAGGGTTGGTGGGTGGTTATAGCTTATCAGAGGGCTATACCAGAGCGAATAAGCAACCCCAATACTACTTCTCTGGGTGGAGGCACCTAATTAGAGAACTCAGACCCCTCAACCTGTGCATTGCCATACAGGCAGGGCAGTAGCCCTTAGAATAAGCGCTGCCTAGGGTTACACAAGTATACCTGGGGACTTATATCATATGTTTCTATTTCTCCATCGGTTTATCGGGTGTTCTGATTACTTAACTTTCGGGGGGCTACGAAATGTTGTTTAGGAGACTTTAGTGATTTTAATTGGGCTTCATTACTCATGATGTCACAATACTTCCTCTCTGGTTACACAAGAGATGTAAGGCACATGGTTGCAGAAGAGCATCCCAGGCTTGCATTGGGACCGGGCTGCACCTCACCAGGGTCACCATGTCTTCTGGAACCACCGACTCTGCCGTCAGTGGGAGGAACCCTTGTGCTTTAGTTTCTCAGGGGTTAGTATTCCTCTAGACAGCACTTGATATACTGTAGCTGGGTTGTGTGTGTGTGTTGTGTGTGTGTGTATGTGTGGGGATATGAGATGGTGTCCTCAACAGGAGTACCATCTGTTTTGTGTTGTGTTCCATGTTGTCATCTGCGCCACAATCAGGACTCAGGTCCAAGGAACCATGGCAGGCTGGGGGGGGGGATGATCTACTCCCATCTCACCTCCATAACTACCTTGCAGAGTGCTTTAGGGTATAGTCCCTATTGGAGGGCTTATACCTACACACACTTCCTGCTGGAGGAGCATTGTCACACAGTGCCCTTCTTGGGGGGGTCTAACTAGTTGTCTTGTTTGTTTGCTTCTTTCTGTGTAATTTCTTCAACCTGTTCGCAGTGTATAGGATCTCAGTGTTTGCCAAGGAAGGGATGGTCTGAGCTGCTTTGGAAGGGAGATGCAGTTGGGTCAGGAAACACAGACATATTGATAATATTACTGTGTGTTTTTAGAAGATCATGGTATATCTGTACTGCAAAGCTTAGGACAGGGGTGTCCAGCCTTTTTGGGGTCATGAGCCACATTTAAATTTCTGAGTAAGATGTGAGCCACAGCAACATGCTGTACCATACCCAACTTATGCGGCCTGTACCATACCCAACATCTGGCTCTTACCATACCAACATACGGCTCTTACCATACCCAACATGCAGCCCATACTATACCCAACATGTGTCTCTTACCATACCCAACATGCGGCTCTTACCATACCCATATTTAGCCATATTTAGGAGTTAAAATAATAACACAGTCATAGTAAATAGTCAATAATTGTATTTTATTAATTTACAGTATTTTTAAAAAATAGCTGTAATTTTAAAATAATTATTCAGAGCAGCTCTGGAGCTTTAGATTTGCTTGCAGGCTTAGTAAAAGTAACTTGTTGAGCACTCAGGGCACTATTCAGCTCCTGTACTTTGACTTTTCTCAAATTTAAAAGACTGTGATGTGTACTTGACACATAAGTGACAAACCCCTCAGAGCTACATCAAATTGCTTGAGAGCAATGTGTGGCTCATAAAGCTACAGGTTGGCCACCCCTGGCTTGGGAGGTAAATGGGTAGTATGCAGGTGTCTTATAATGTAAAGGGAGTTTCATCTGAACTTCACTAAGCGAGGCTCCTTGAGGATCTTGCCCAGCTTAAACCAGATGTGGCACTATGCCAGTAGACCCATTTGTCTGAGGGAGCACCTAAAACTAAAGAGGACCTGGGTGGGCATCATCGTTGCCTCTTCATACTCAAACAGAAACAAGGCAGGTGTGGCTATCCTGTTTAAACAAGGACTCCCAGTAGATATCGGACTTGCTTGCAGGTTTGCCTTCTGTTTGTCAGGTGTACATCTTGTGAGTTTTGACAGGAGATGCCTTGCACATGTATAGATATACTGTGCAGACCTGTTATAAAATAACCCTAAATACTGAGCAAAAATATTCTTATAATATAAATGTTCTTACTGCCATTAGCACTTGTTAATGAATGTATATGTTTCTTCTGTATATACTTGTCTACAGATCTATGTGATATATGGTGATCTCAAATAGCGATCACCATTAGAGTGAATACACATCGCTGAAAAATATTTCAGGTGATGTGGTCCCCGGCCTTTACAACAAAAAAGTGCTGGGACTTACGTTTTAAATGTTAATGCGGGGCTGTGCCCACGCCCCACTGAAGGATTCTCAACTCCAGGGAGGACATGTCGGGGGAAGCAAAAACACAAAAAACATTTCAGGTCGGGCGCAACAAAGGTACCTGCACCCAACCCCAGGCACCCTGTGCTGCAGACCTGTACCCACCCACCATGCTATGGGAGCAGCTTGGAAGCTCACCACGGCACCACCCCTCACAATCCCTCCTGCCCTTTGCTGTGCATGCCCCCCCCCTCACCTATATACATTTAGTGACAGGATGTCGCTATAGTCATGCATCCCCACATCCGGTCGACCCTCCCTCCCATCTCACCTCAATGCGAGGTGCCACGACTGAGTCGCTGTTTTGGTAGGTGCCCAATCGCGATCACCCAGCTCATGGGATACCCTTGTCCCTGCCTGGGTCACACCTGGAAACAAGCCTCGGCTCAGTGTGCTTTTCCCGTTTGCCAAATTTAAAAAAATAAAAATAAAATAAATATAAGAGAGCTTCAGTGAAAACAATGACCACAAGCATTTGCCAATGCTAAATGCTCACTGCTTGCATTGTTGTTGTACCAGGTCTTGCTTGTAGACATTTGTATTATGTATTTACCCAAGATAGACCAGATAAGATGCAAGATGTCATTTGCAATGGGGTCCTTATTTTACACAGTTTTATGCTGCATTTACCAAGGATAGTAGAGATGAGATGTGATATCTTGTTTTTAATATGGTCCTGCATTTATAATGTATTTTTTCTAGGACAGATAATTTTAGCTGCAACATCTCCTTTTCAGTTGGGTTCTGCTGTAGGGTCCTGTTCTTACACGGTTTTGCAATATACTTACACAGGATAACCCAGATGAGATGCAATATCTAATTTTCAATGGGGTCCTGCTTTGACACATTTTGTACTGTATTTACCACGATAGCAAAGCTCAGATGCAAGATCTCATTAAAATGTTGTTCTGTGGGTCTGTCAGCATGAACATGCTATGAATCGCTTTCTCAAAATGCAGACTTGCTTTTCAAGAAAAAATTATTAAATCTGACCTGCTCCTGTTGAGCGGTCTGACTGGAAACCATAGCAACGTTGTTTTAATTTAGTTACAGCATTATCCTTATTCACCTATGAAATTTAGGGTCTGTCAATAACTTATGCACAGATTTTGATTAGAAAAGTTGTCACTCTTGTAATTTTCAGCCCCCAACACACTCACACTCACACATACAGACACCACTTACACGGCATAATATTGAATTAATAATATAGTTTCAGAGTTTCTGAATACAAGAACACAACACAGAAGGATGGTGGGGTCTGTAATGTAAACTAGTCACCCCACCACCATAACCACCACTACTGCAAGTGTAAATGAAACTTCAGAAAATTGCAAGTGTTTTCTACACACTCGACCTGCATTTACCTCCCATCAACCTTGTATCTCACTAGTTAGCCATTAGCCCCTCACTACTATCTAGTCCATTCATAACCACTGCCCTGAAAATTGATGCGGACAGTTCAAAGAATCGGGCAAGCTGAGTGCAATTATCATTTGAAAAAGCACTTTGCTTAAGGGAAGGGGCAATTGTTTAACTAGGGGAGGCACACTAACCTGAAGCTTGTTTGCAGGGGTGGCCTGGGAGCACAAGGAAGTTAAGTCACTTGCTCAGGATTACACAGTATACAAATAGGGGCTGTGGGATTCAAATCCAGGTCTCCAGATTTGTAGCTCAGTGCCCTAAACCACAGCGCCGCACTGATGTCAGTTTACTCATGCTGTCTGGGTCCTTGTCTTTCCACCTCATCCACCATGATCTAGAGTCACATTACTCAAACCTCATAGGTTTATGTTCAATACAGAATGGAACTGCAAAACGCCACCACAGTTTCACTATTCAACTGTAACACGGCTTGATCATTTTATAGTTATTGGTGCCTATGCATGAAGACAGGCAGGATATGCATGAGATGCACATATCTAGCCCACGAGCTCCACACCCCTGTACAGGTGCAAGGTGGCTGGCATTCACTAATTCGGGTCATCTGTCCATGGTCCTGCCCCCAGTGCACAGCTGTATGGGAATGAATCATGGGGCACAGGCAGGCATCCAATCAGATGCCTGTCCTGGATCCCATAGTGGATCCCCTGCTGTGTGCTAGCAGGGATTCTGGGCAGATGCAGGTCCTGGAATTGTAAATGTACTGGCGTGAACATGAGTGGTTGCACCCAGCCCTACCATGTGGCTAGGAGGAATGGGCATCACAGTGGGGAGGATTCCCTGTCCAACCAGTGCTGGTGGGTGTTATTGGTGGGCATGCACTTGTTACAGCAAGGTTCCCACTGTTGTACCCTGCAGTGGGTATGGGGAGTGCAGGGCCTGCACCCCTGTCCGTCCTCTGCACCTTAGTTAATGGTGCAATGTGCAGGCACAACCCCTGTCATGCCCAGACGCCCATGGTGCATAGCAGTGTGGGTGGCCAGGAGATCAAGTGCACACTGGGTTCATGCACCTGCTGTACATGCTGCTGGGGGTCTGCTGGACCCCCACTGTATGCCATTCAGACTTTGGGTTGCCTACATGCCTCAGGTATGCTGCATGTAAGCAATCCGCCCTATTGTGCATAGGTCCCAATAATAGTAATTGTGCATTTTGTTTATTCATTGTGCATGTGCTAACTCATTATTGAACTCCTGTAATAAATTTACATTTTTTTTATCATGTACCTGCTGTTGGGACTCTAAGCCGCAGACATGTGAGAGATGTATTCACAACTTGCCTGACATTCATTGTATGCATACAGGATATGGGTGAAGAAGGGGATGGGGGGGCAATTAGTTGCTGTTTTCAGGAAAATACATATATCTTGATTGAAACCTTGATATACTGTATGTGTGTGTGTGTTATAACTATCATAGTATCTGCAGTGGTAGTTTGATGTATGAGGGGGAAAACTGTAATTGCAGAACTGACACAGAAATTATTTATAAAATAGGAATGAAATGTTTATATTAATTCCATCTCAGAACATGCAGATATATTCAAGAAATGGACTGGATCTCAGATCGTGATAAAATAAGCAGATTTACATTACAAAAAGTATGCCAGCAAATACAAAGAACTGTCACATGTCTATGGGTTCCAACAGTAGGGACATGATAAAAAAAATGTAAATGTGTCACAGGAGTTCAATAACGAGTTAATAAATTCACAATGAATTAACAAAAAAAATTGCAATTTCTGTTATTAATTGTAAAATGACCAAATCTTGTTACAGTTGGATAGTGAAACTGTGGTGGTGTTTTGCAGTTCCTTCAGTACTGAACATAAACCTATAAGGTTTGAATAATGTGACTATAGATCATGGTGGATGAGGCTGGAAGATAAAGGCACAGATGGCGTGAGTAAATTGACATCAGACTATGATGTATGAACATGTATGATGTATGGTCTAATTTAAATAAAGTGCTTTTGTATGTTAATACCACCATGGAGACAACTTTTATATATATATATATATATATACACATACATATTTATAAAATGGAGATGATAATATCCTCCAAATCCAAACTTCTGATTGTATAAAACACATCACATGACCGTGCGTATATCAGAGCGTGACCGCACACCTCCACTTTTAACCCCTTTCAAAACAATTTTGACATTTTATAAGATAGATAAACCACTCTGAGGTGTGTGGTGGTGCTCTGATATACTCACTTTGGTAGGTTGATGCACTCGCCCACGGCCTCACAGTGTAGCAACGCACACCAAGGCATGCGTATATCAGAGCGCGACTGCACACCTCTGAGTGGTGTATATATTACATATATATATATGTATATGTATATGTAGTTCAGTTCAATTTATTTGCACAGCATGTATAAAAACAATGTTTGTTACACACCAACTTTAAAAAAGATACAGACAACATTTCATACATAAATACTTCACATTCTCAAAATTCCATATACAAATGTATATAATTATAGGCTACAGTACTCCTTTAAACTCTATTCCTTGTTTCTAAACAATCATCTTCCATTGGCATTTTATTACATAATGGTGAACTGTGCTCTAGCAGACTTCCCTTTTAATTTAGAGTCAACGTTTTGTGCAAACTGCAACTGAAGACACCCACTCTTGTATCTATATTTAACATCATTTCCATTTTTTATCATTCTCTAGAAATCTTATATTATTAAAAATTGTATTCAATATTTGTTCTTGATCAACCCTGAAATCTGGACATTCCAACAATATGTATATGTATGTATGTGCTTTGCATTGTGGGGGCATGTGTGATTTTGTATTTTCTTGAAACTTGGCTTCCCAGCCAAATGCCCTTTGGGGTAACCCTTGCCTCAGTGTTTACGCACAGAGGTTCTTTGTCTTTTAAATATTTTTTTATTTTAATGGGTTCACCACAATATATCCCAGGCACACTGCCTTAGGGGTAGCTGGTCCATTCCACTGGGGTGTCAAACAGATGAGGCATACTGATGAGTCCTGGTAGGACCCGAAACACGTGTCTATGTCTTCTGTTAGCACCCTTGCAAACTGTGTGAGAGGCCTTGGCACCATGCAATTCTGCTTAAAGTTGGACCAGCATAACATTCTGTGGTGATTTGCATATGCAGCCCATAATGCTTTGCATTGTGGGGGCATGTGTGATTTATATATATATATATATATATATACACACACACACATATATATGTATACATATTATTGATTGTGCTCGATAATAATATATTAACACTGCTGCCGAGACCACTCTTACGCTCGTAAGAGTGGTCTCACATACAGTCTTAGGGTATGAGAACCACCAATCGAAGGTGAGTGGTTCTGATACCCTAACACTCATGCAGAGCTCAGCTGATGGCTGGCTGTGCTAGTGAGAGGTGGGCTGTGCCAGCTGCCGGCTGGGTAAGGGTCAGGGGGGAGCAGTGGTAGGGCACTGTTGGGCGGAGGTCCATTAGACCACCAGGGCTACATTTAAAACAGATATACAAACATTAATATACAAAATAATAGAGAAACATTTTGGGGATTGGGGATGGGGTCTGAATTAAATACATATATCAGGGATCAGGGCTGAGGGCTGACTTACATACTTATATCGGGGATGGGGCTGGGGCTAAGCCCACAAGGGCTTTTCTTTCTACTTCAGGGATTGGGACTGGGGGGGTGCTAGCACCCTTTTACTGGACAATGCTACAGGCTTGTGGCAACCTGTTCAGGTGTGCCCTTTGTTTGGGCACATCTGGGGTTGCCACAAGTTGTGGGACTTAGCTGCAGAGACCCTGCCCGATAGAGAATCAGGCACATGGTCCCCAGCGCACTGGAATTTGGCGCAAGTCACCTTAGGCCATTAAATCAGACACCTTTTATTGTGCCACAGAGTAATTGCAGCAGTGTAAACCTGCTATCCACCACACCTGCATGAATTTTTTATACTGCTTTGTGGTATCTTTACTGGTAGTGGACTGTTACTGCCATGCACTACCCCCCCAACCGACAAAAGGTATTCTTTTCCAGATGTGGATTTTTGAATTGTGAGCACTGGTTAGGTGTTGTTGTGCCTTTGCATCTGCATCTCCTGCGTGCACAGTGCAATCTTAATATGTCTGTACGTTTGCAGTTCACCATTAATTCTGGGAGAATTTGCATTTCTTGTTACACTCTCATTTCACTTCGTCCAGCACTGGAATTTCTGGACACAAGACAGTAGCATTTTGGGGATGCACATTAATTCTGGTGACTGTGTGTGACCACTGCATGCATGACGGTGTGCACCATTACTTCTGGGAGACTTTGCATTTTTATTATCCTCTCATTTCCTTCGTCAGCACTGGGGAGTTTTCTGGACACAAGACAGCATTTTGAGGATGCACATTAATTCTGGTGACTGTGTGTGTGAGGGGCTGCCAATATTGTTGTCACTTTGTCTTACTCGGCGTTAAGGTGGCATGACAATGCAAAATAATAATTACAAGGCAGTGAGCCTCTTGTGTTAGCCACTCTGCATAGTGGAGTGACAATGTGAAGTGCCTTTGCATTCACTACGCTGGCGAAATTGAAATTGCTGCATCTCTACTCAGATGATCTGGGTTGGGAGCAGAGGCCAGGTCCTGTTTGTAAGGACGGTGAGCAGGGTATTCAGACGGCTGAAGACAAAAAGTAAATACAGAGGATAATCAGGAGATAAGGCATAAATACTAAGCACAAAAAAAATAGTAAATATGATTTTTTAGTAAGCTGTTTAATGAAAGCAACATCACAATACCTAACAGGATACATGGGCAGTATAACTAGCTTTATTTACCATTTAGAGCCTTTTATTTATTTATTTAGTTTTTGTTGACTGGGTAAGTGCACTAGATAAATCCTGCCTATTTTCAGGCATGACCCGGGGGAGGGGGATACAGATGAATGCCAGCTGACTTTGAACCAGTTTAAGCTGTTGGTGGTATTTTAGTGAATGAGATAAATTTAGCCAGGACACCGGGAAAATTCCCCTACTCTTTTCGATAAGTGCCATAAGTGATAAATAACATCCACCTGAACTACCACCAATCCAGACAGATGGGACCTCAGTTTAATGTCTCATCCGAAAGATGGCACCTCAGAAGTGCAGCACCCCTCTCATGTTGCACTGCAGTGTCAGTACTGGGATATTAACCCAAGTGCCAGATGTGGGAACTGAACCCACAGCCCTCTGATCTCCTGGCCTCAGAGGCGAGTGTGCTACCTTCTGAGCCACTGACACAGATTTCCTTTGAATCTGGATGCTTATAACAACTCTTAAGGGCAAGAGCTGGACAATATAACTCACTGCTTGGCTGATATGTGATGTGACTGTCCTTCAGGTGAGACATTAAATCACACTGTCCCTTCTGCCCATCTCTGGTTACTGTCCAGATCAATGCTAAAAATCCCATGGGATTTATCTAAGAAGGATAGGGGAGTTTCTCCTGGTGTCATGGCCAACATTTTCCCTGTCCATAACACGGGTTCATGTAACCCACCCCCAGAATGTATGTGGGAATGAGCTTGTTACAGCTTAGTGTGCAATTCCTGGTCAAAAATTATAAATTAATAACAAAATATTGTTTAATTTAATCATTTTCTATATGAATAAAAAGTTGCAAATTTTCATACAAATGTCCCCAGTGAATGAGAACACACAGGGATTCTGTTAATTTAGGAAGGAGACAAGGAAAGTGTTGAAGCCATGACTTATTTATGTTCTTTTTAGACAAGTTTAAAAATATTCAGTGAGCCTTTGGACTTTATACAAAGCTGCATGCGTTACTTTCAATTTGAAAATGTGCGGGGTTATACTTTAAGAACTACTGCCTTGCAAAGATTTGCAGGGGTTCATGGACATATTTTTGTGCTCAAGGAGTACAATAAAGGATATCTTCTTTTTTCAGAGCAGTGCAAGGATCACCAAAAGTTCCCCATAGGGCAGCATCTGGACTCAATGAAGAAGAAGAAATGTCAGAGCGTGCGATTGTGAGTATTGCCAGTTTTCTCTCTGGTGTTGTATACATAGCCCGTCACCAAACTCCACCACTTAAGAGCTAGTGATGGTGACATAGGGGACAGAAATGATGGGCCCGATACCGGTTGCACTCACAAGCAGTGCTAAATGGGAGTTGCACCTGTTCGCTAGTGCCACCTACACTTGTGACACACAATGAGGGGCCTACACCACAGGGTAGTGCAATGTAAATCAACAATCCAAATGTTCGTGGGTGCTTTCTGGGATAGGACCCTCAAACATCTTCAGTAGCTGCTTGCAGACACAGTACTAAGTAACACTGCAAGCATTTTTTTTTACATTTTTCAAGGGTGAGGTGTGCATATATATTTGGAACACAAAAGAGAAAGAAATAAGTGCCATAGCTGGGATTTGAACCAAGGCTGCTCAGAATACCATTATGTAGCACTGCCAGCTGCGCCCTCAAGGCAACTGGAAACCTGGGACTCTCAGAAGCACCTTACTCTCTCAAATGTAAAACCTGATGCTGCTCAGATAATTACATTTTATTCATATGGGTGTGAGGTGCATATACATGAAACACAAACCTTAGCAAGCCTTTTGAAAGCATGTTGCATAGAATGTCATTACTGTATCTGGTGCCATATCTGATCCATAAAATCTTGTTCATGGGTTAGGTCTGCATTATGATCTGTAGCTTGAAAGTGGATAACATAGGCCCTAAACAGAAACAGATTTATCAAATGGGAAAATGGCCCTCACAAATACATCTTTCTCATTGGATGAACCAAATCACATGCACTGTATATACATACACACAGTACTGCATTTCTAAGCCTAAATGTTTCATATCAGGCCATTTTATGCAGTTGCAGTGCAAGCAGTAACAGGCCATTTTACACAGCACATGCAATACGCATGAGCCATTATATGCAGTACATGCAACAACACAGGCTGTGTTATGCAGTATATGCAATAACATGAACCATTTTATGCAGTATGGGCAATAATATGGGCACTTTTCATACAGCGAATGCAACTCTCCCTTTTCTGTAGCACTTGCAATAACATGGGTCATTTTATGTACTACATGCAATAACAAAGCCCATTTTATGCCCTACATGGAATAATACAGGACATTTTTATGCAATACATGAAATACACACAGGCCATTATTTGCAGAACATGCCATAGCACAGGCTATTTTAATCAGTTCATGCAATAACACAGGTCATGTTATGTAGTATATGCATTAACATGGACCATTTTATGCAGTACATGCAATAACACAGACCATTGTATGCAGTGCATGCAATAGCACAGGCCATTTTCTGCAGTTCATGAAAAAACACAGGCCACTTTATGTAGAATATGCAATAACACAGGCCATTGTATGCAGTACATGCAATAACACAGGCCATTTCGCAGTTCATGAAATAACACAGACCATTTATGAAATACATGCAATATCACAAGCCATTGTATGCAGTACATGAAATAACAGGCCATTTTATGCAGTACATGCAATAAAACAGGCCATTGTATATGCAGTACATGCAATAGCACAGGCCATTTTATGCAGTACATGCAATATCAAAGGCAATTTTATGAAGCACATGCAATACGCATGCCACTTTATACAGTATATTCAATAACACAGGCCATTGTATGCAGTACACATAGTGACATGGACTATTTTATGCAGTACCTACAATAACATGAGCAAGTTTATGCAGTGCATTTAATAACATGAGCCATTTTATGCAGTACATAAAATAACACGGGCCATTTTATGCAGTACATGCAGTAACAAGGGCACTTTTGCAGTCGTGAAATAACACAGGTCATTTTATGTAGTGCATGCAATAACACAGGCCATTGTATGCAGTACATGCAATAGACTGAGCCACTTTATGCAGTGCATGAAATAACAGACCATTTTATGAAGTACATGAAATAGCAAGTCATTTTATGCAGTACATGCAATAACACAGGCCACTGTATGCAGTCCATGCAATAACACAGGCCATTTTATGCAATGCATGAAATACCACAGGCCATTTTATGCAGTACACACAATAACATGGACCATTCTATGCAGTACATGCAATAATATCAGTGTCAGTGGCTCAGTAGGTAGTACACTCACCTCTGAGGCCAGGATATCAGAGGGCTATGGGTTTAGTTCCCAAATCTGGCACTTGGGTTAATATCCCAATACTGACACTGTAGTGCAGCATGAGGGGTGCTGCACTTCTGAGGTGCCGTCTTTTGGATGAGACGTTAAACCGAGGTCCCATCTGCCTGGATTGGTGGTAGTTCAGGTGGATGTTAAAGATCCCATGGCACTTATCGAAAAAGAGTAGGGGGAAATTTTATTGCAAAATTCAAAAACAATCTGAAATTAATATACATTCTGAAAAGAAACACCAAACAGTGAATTCCAATAAGCTCTAAACTAGTTAACACAATAATTAATAATAACAAAAGTCTGAAAAAACAACTATATGCCAAAAAATCATATTTTGTATGGCAATTGAGGATATGAAAGAAAAAGAGAAACAAAAATTCTACTTGAGAGTGCTGTTTCATCCATCCAAGTAACTCCTTCCTGATACCCACAGACAACAGTACCCATAGTTTTTTCTCATATGTGTATACTTTTTCTATTTCTACCTGCAGTTTGAATAAGACATCCTGTAAAATAATTTCTTCATTTTGTAATACCCTCTGACATCTAACTTGCCAGATAACCCATTTAATACCCGCCAGTATCACATAAACAGTATGCTTATTCCATATGTTCCAGTGGTCATGTAACTGACGTTGCACTAAGACGCCATACATCATATTAGCAAATGGTGGTGCACCCCATGAGGATGCCAAATCAGACCCAAAGCCGTGTATCCTAGTACAGTCCAAAAACAGGTGCTTCATGGTTTCTATCATCTTTCGCATCCTATTTCTAAATTCTTTCTGACATACACTTATGCTTATGGTTCCTTCACATTCAGTCTCTGATGCCCACACAACCATACCACATCCTGCATTTTCTAGGATTCTAGGTTTAGTGATACATTCAGTACTTGACTGCAACTGACCCTTTCATTGAAATCAAAATTGGGGTTTCAAAATAGCATTTATAACCAAAGTGGAGTAAAATTTTGTTTTGACTGAGTTAAAAACCAGAGTAACTCAATTTCCAGGTTCTGACATATTTTAAAGCAGTCTGTACATAGGAAGGTAATAATTTATCTGGGATGCCATTTCCCCTTCCCCAAGCTGTTAAAAAACCTATACTCCATTCCTGCATTAGCTTTGTACCCACAGACTCAGTAACCAAAATCAATGGTCTCACATTAGTATAAAAGAAATTAGAGAAGAAAAATACTATTGGTTGCAACATACCCATACCCCTTTCTTTCCATGGATGATAAGTATGCACCCTTTTTACTGGGTTGAGTTTGCGGCCCCATAATAAGGTAAAAAACAAACTGTGTATTTTTGTGTGCATACCATGGGGTAACGGATATATGTGTGATATATGCAAAAAGAGAGGTACAATATATGTTTTTAAAAGAAAAACCCTTTTCTTACGTGTCATTTTCCAAGACTTCCAGGCCTGAACTTTCTTCATAGCCAAATCATAAGCCATATTCCAATTCAATTGTCGCGTGTCCATAGTACCAAACCATAATGCCAGAATCTTTATGGATTCTGTTGCTTTAGGAATAGGAAAGTCAAACTCCAAAGGTACTTTCCCCACAGGCAGTATCATACTTTTACTCAAATTTAATCTTATTCCGGTATAAAATGCTTGTCATCAAAGGGTGCCAAAGCTTTTTTCCCCCAACCTCTACTGAAGCTACCATCAGAACACACTCATCTGCATAAGCCACTACTTTGTTATTTCTTATGCCAGAAGTACTAACCATCAGAGCTATATCTCCCGAATTCTCAATTAAACATAATATCAGATCTAGCCCAAAAATATATAAAAGCGGGCTTAAAGGACAACCCTGTCTTACTCCTCTGTTAATACAAACAGGAATTCCCATGTGTCCATTAATCAATGGCATCACTTGAGCTGAATCATAAAGAAGTTGAATGAAATTTACCATCTGTGATGGTATACCATATGCCTGTAGTACTATCCAGAGATAGCTATGATTAATGGTGTCAAAAACTTTCTCCTGATCAATGGATAACAAATATCCTGTGGTGTTAGAAGTTAAGCCGTGTTCTATGATTTCTCTTACATGTTGTAAATTTTGATAAATTGTTCATCCAGGAAGTGCACAAGTTTGTGTTGGAAGAATTTAGTGTCAGTAGCTCAGTAGGTAGCACACTCGCCTCTGAGGCCGGGAGATCAGAGGGCCGTGGGTTCAGTTCCCACATCTGGCACTTGGGTTAATATCCCAGTTCTGACACTGTAGTGCAGCATGAGAGGGGTGCTGCACTTCTGAGGTGCCGTCTTTCGGATGAGACGTTAAACCGAGGTCCCATCTGCCTGGATTGGTGGTAGTTCAGGTGGCTGTTAAAGATCCCATGGCACTTATCAAAAAGAGTAGGGGAATTTTTTATTATATTCAAAACAGTTCTTACAAAGTATAAGACAATCCTAAACATCCATATACATATCTTTAGCAATCTTTCAAAATAAAATTAATGTTACACCTACTTCCTTATCCATCTTATACTTTACAGCCCCTTTTTTTTTCCCAAAAATATCTTCCCCGATCTAATCAAGTAGAAAATTGAAATCCTCCCAATAAGATTTCCATTTCCTTATAGGAATTATGTTCCTCTCTATAACCATTAATTTCTTTTATATCGAGTTCTATTATCATAATCAATGTTAAAGGGGACAAAAACGTCTGCTGTAGTAATAATCTACAGCGGCTAATCCATAGCCAATATAAAAGAAATACATGTATTACTTGTAAAGTACTATATCTGTCGTTTAGTTGTTCATTAGCAAAGAAGCCACAATACAAGCTTACCTTTACTGGTGGGAATTCAGGCTATCCTTCCACCTTTCTTTAGGATGTCCCAAAATTCCTTTACATACCAACAATCATAATATAAATGATCCATTGTCTCCATTTGAATAATGCACTTATCTCTTGGGCAATATCTCTCTTGTAGAGATTTATGTTTTTGGTTACTACGTACATTAATTTTACGTGTTCCCAACCATAAAGTATCCCAGATCTGTTCGGAATCGACCATTTGTTAAATAGTGACCTAAACCAGAACTTACTACCTCTAGGGTGACTAAAGGAATCAGAAAAAAAAGAGCCCATAATAAAGTTGTACATTCCTTTCCTATTAAGCTTCTTAGCTAATGTCCAACTCACATCCCATTTTTAATATTATCAAATACCGACCTCCAAGTATCCTGCAGATGAGGTCCTTTTTATTAAAATGCACAAACATCCTTCTTCCCATTCTCTCAATATACCTTGTAAATGGAGGTTTATTAAAAAACCCATACTTGAGAATTATTTGGTACAACAGGAATCAAGTTATTATATAAAAAAGTGGTAAAAAAAAAGACAATTGGATTTACCATCCCCAAACCACCCTCTCTTATCTCCAAAAACAGTGTATTTCTTTTAATGGGATTCAATCGGCTACCCCATATACTGCTAAAAAAGCATCTCAACAAAGGGGTTTCAAGCATTTTAGGAATATAAAAATGTTACTTATGAACAAAAATATTGGAATAAGATATGTTTTCACCATATAAATGCGTTTCTTCTTAGACAATCTATGCTTATTCCATTGAGACACTTTTAAATTTCCTTCCTTTAGTGCCTCTTGCCAATTATCCCAATCACTATTTTTGCTCCCAAAATAAATTCCCAAAATTTTGCACGGTTCTTGTTCTACTTTAAATCTTCCTGCCCAAGCAGGATTTTCAGGAAATCCTGGTATCGCCACACATTTAGTTTTTTCCTGATTAATTTTTGCTCCCATAATTTTCCCTACGGACCTAAGTAGCTCATATGCTAGCTCTATAGCCTCACTATTGGGCAGCACTAAGCAAATATCATCTGCATAAACGATTAATTTAGGAAAATTAATATTGTACTTAACAATGGGTCTAATTAAAGGTGACATACATATAATTCTCAACACTGGGTCTAAAGCAAACACATTCAGTATTGGGCTGAGTGGGCATCCCTGTCTGACTCCTTTCACCACACTATGAGGTCTACCTCTCCATCCATTTTCTAGTGGGATAACCATAGCCAATGCATAGCATAATTGTACCCAATTCACAAATTTATTGGGTATCCCATAAGCTTTCAGACATTCCCATAGATAATTATGTGACACTTCGTCAAAAGCTTTTGATTGGTCTATACCAACCAAATAGCCTTTTAATCCATTAACTGGGTCTTTACCTGCTGACATGATTTCTTTAATAAGAATTAAAGCATCTGTTAAATGTCTCCCAGACACTGCGCAGAACTGCTGTGCATGTATCAAGTTCTGCGTTACTAAAGATACTCTATTTCCCAAAAGTTTCTCAAATATTTTAAAATCTACATTTAAAAGGGTTAAAGGTCTCCAATTTTTAATATCCATTCTATCTCCTTTCTTAAAGAGAAAAATAAGTAATCCCTCATACATCTGAGTAGGTAGCAGCATATCTTCCAAAAAGGAGTTATATACAGCTAATAATTCCTTTGGCATTAAATCCCACAATATTCTGTATACTTCTCCCGGTAGCCCATCAGAACCAGGAGAAGTATCTTTCTTTAATGTAGATATCATGATGCTCATCTCTGTCTCAGTAAAAGCCACTACCATTTTAAATTGAGAATCAGGGACTACTTTTGGCAAGTTTGCAGCTTCTAATAAGTGGGGTATAAAATTAGAAGGAGGTCCGCCATCCCAAAGTGCTTTCTACATGCTCATCTAAAAAATCTATTATTCCCTTATTATCATAAACTACAATCCCTTTTTTTTTCCGCAGTCCCGAAAATAAACGCTTGTTGGATCTAGCTTGACATGCTAAAAAAGGGTTCACCTGGGCAGTTTTCCCTTGGGTCCCAAATTTTTGTTCTTGATTTAAAGATTTCATGCGGTCATACTGAAATGACGTCATCTGCATCTTTATACAATTAATCTCTTTGGATAAATCTTTACCGCTTTCATGTTGGGTGGACAGAAGAGATTGTAATGACTGACGTAGTTTCAAATAATTACTATTTTTCAAACTCGCCATTGCTGTTCCTTTATATTGGAAGTATCCGATCAGGCATCTTTTTAAAGCTCCCCACCAACTTCCTAAATCTTCATATAAACCCATCGTAGTAATTTGGTCTTTTATTATTATACTTATATCAGAGATGACTGATATTTCTTTTAAACACGAAACGTTAAACTTCCAAAATCCTGCCCCGTATTCCCTGTTCTGGCAAGTGCTTACCTTAATTCCAATTAATATATGGTCCAAAGTTTCCACAGGTATATAAATTAGTCCATCTATCTGTAACCTCTCGGGCACAAATATAAAGTCTATCCGGGATGTTAATTTCCCTTTAAAAAAAGTAGGTTTACTTAAATTTTTCCCATTTTTTTGTGCATCTTTTAGCCCTGCCTGAGACAGAACAGAAGATAAACAAGATTTATCACAATACTGCTTCCCTGTTTCTTTTTTCCGTTCAAAGTTTATATTAAAATCTCCTCCCAAAATTAGCAAACCTTTTTTGTACAAGTATGGTCGTATTTTATATAACAAGTCTATTCTCGAAGACTTCACCTGCGGTCCATACACAGAAATTATATGACAGGTAATATCCTTTATCCTCACATCTATCATCAAGGCTCTACCAGGCTCAATTTCAACAGTTCGAAGTAAACTTACTTTGAAGGTGTTGAAACATACCCCCACACCACTGCATAAATCTTCACCTAAAGATCAAAACGATGCACCCCACCTCCACTGATTTCTAGCTTCAGATATCTCTGACACAGTGTACAATCGAGTATCCTGTAAAAGGTACACGTCATATTTTAATGCTGCAAGTATACCAAATGTTGTCAGACGCTTTACATAAGATCTAATACTATTTACATTTAAAGATGTTATAGTTAAAGGAAAAGGGGTTTAGGGAAGGGGTTTAAATGGTTTATTGCTAGACCTGGTCACACGTTTAACCACCTCTAGTGCTTTCTGCTTACCAGGGCGCCCCATACTGGTTTTAGAAGATTCTGTACTAGACTCATTAGAATTCTGATTTGAAATTGGAAAACTTTCTTCTATTTGTTCTCCCCAACTTGCTAATATAGAGTATCTATTAGATAAGGGCAAAGGGGGATTCGGGGAGTCTCTAATAGAAACACTTTCCACCAATGCCTCTCCTTCTTGATGACCCTCTTTCTCCTTTACATTTAAAGAAACATCTTGATTATTACTCAACTGCTTAGTAGGCGAACGGGGGATCCATGAGGGGTAACAAAAGGGGCATATCTTCATTGCCTAAACCTACACTCGGGGTTAAAGGAAAATCCTGTGGCATAGGATTACCTGATACCTCGGACCTTGATCTTGAACTAGGTCTTCTTCCATTTCTGGGGCCTCCATCTCTTCCCCTTCCCTACGTTTCTCTACCCTTGATCCTAATTCAAAGTTCTCTGGTTCTATTTGAGAGCTACGAGCTTGTACTAACAAATGTTCTTGATCTGAGGTCTCATTAGTCTCTGCATGTTTCCATGCACAGTCTGCAAATACATGATCTGTTTCATTGCATAAACTACATAATGGAGGACTTGTACATTCTAATATTTGGTGCCCTAGCATCCCACAATGAAAACACGAACCTGCTTACAAACTGTATTTAGGTGAGATAACGAACACATTTAAAACAGCTTTTAGGTTGACCTGCATAAAATATAATACCCCTATCCCTTCCCAAATAGAAAGAGCTGGGCAAATGTTGTATGCCCTCGGCATCATGAATTAGTCTAACACGGAAAGTCCATCCTCCTGTCCAAAAACCATTTACATCCAGAATTGGACGAGGTTTATCCTGTACATAGCATCTTTTCTCTAACCAAAACATAATGTCAGATATATTCACGTCCTCATTTCAAAATAAAATTGTCACTGTTTTAACTGTAGGTTTAGTTATTGGGATAGCTTGAAAGTCTTTCCATTTTTCGTTGTTCTGTAAATTATAGTAAAGCCTCCAAAACTTATCTAAGGACATTTCAGTACAAAAACTAACATCATAATATCGATCTCCTGGCGGATGAATTAATGCATACACTTCATTTGGTGAAAATGACATAGAGTCTATCAGTAAATTTTTGCCCACCCAGACACGGTCAGGGGCTACTGACAACTGCCCAATGTATCTCAGTCTCACTAGGAATCTGCATTTTGCTGACTCCACTGGTTTTCTAAAAAGGCCAGCAAAAGTTTTCACCGGTTCCTCTCCCACATTTAAAGCACTTACTGTCTCATTGTTTTCTTTCTCCCTTATTGTTTGAAAAGATCCTTCTGTAGATACAGGCTCCGTTGCACGCTGAAGCAGAGAAGGAACCTCTATCTCTGGGTGCGAAAGATTGTTTGTCAAAATGTCTCCTGTCCATCCGTGGCGTCTTGCGTTTCTGAAAAACAATAGCTTCAGCTTGGGAACGCGCATCCTCACTTTTGTCTAATTGGGACTCTGAAATTTGAAGAGTATTCCCCATTTGTTCTTTATTTTTTTGTCCTAAAGGTAATGAATTAAAAGTTCCAGGTATCGGAATTAAAGGGTCTGGGACCCACTTGTTTTCTTCCCATACCCAGCCCACTTTTGCTAGTGCTTCTCCAGGGAACCAGGGTTCTAATAAACTCGTTGTTTTAGGTTCCTGTACCTGAGTCAAAACTTTTCTTGTAGTGGGATTCGAACTCCCTCCGTCTTCCGTTTGTTGCTCAAAACGCTTACCTCCTTCATAATTCAGACTTACAGGGGAGCATTTTCTCTTGTTCCTTTCCACTTCTAGTTTCTGCTGGCAAGTTTGGTAATCTTTCTCAGCCAGCGAAATTAAGTCCAAAAGATGTTGTTTTTCCTTTTTTAGCTCCTCAGCTAAAACCGTTTCGTCCTCTTCTTCTACATCCATATTATTTCCATAGGATATTATCGTTTCCTCACCAATATGGCTTATTGCAGTCTCCTGGTTTTGAACCTCTTTGTTAGCTATAGATACATCTTCTGAAACGGTCGGAGTCGCGTACTCACAACCTTCCTCTTCAAACTCCTCCGACTGACTGGGCTCCTCCATCTCCTCGGACGGACAGCACCACCCTCGAAAAGAGTAGAGGGAATTTTCCCCGTGTCCAGGCCAAATTTCCCTCATTCACTAAAAATACCACCAACAGCTTAATCTGGTTCAAGGTCAGTTGGCATTCATCTGTATCCCCCTCCCCCGGGTCGTGCCTGAAAATAGGCAGGATTTGTCTAGTGCACTTACCTGGTCAACAAAAACTAAATAAAAATAAATAAATAAAAATAAAATAAATAAATTACATGTTCTGCTATCCTTGCCAGTCTTACTGTCAAGATTATGGTCAAGATTTTATAGTCAGAAGTTAGCAAAGTGAGTGGTCTCTAATTTGAATATTTCAGGCATCTCCTTTTTGTATAAGAAGATCATGATACCTTCCGTCATACTATGACTGAGTCTTTTCTGTCTTTGTATAGCATCATATAACTTTTGTAAGATAGGTGCTAAAATATCTATAAAGATTTTATAGAAGTCATTTGGTATGCCATCCAATCCTGGAGTAGTACCCAATGACAATCCATAATTACTATTTTGTCTTCACAAGTGATCGGTTGGAGCAAAGATTCCTTATCAACAGCAGGTATGACAGGAACATCCGTACCCCGCAACTCAGTCTCTTTCCTGGGTTGATCAGAGATCACTGAGAAGGTGTTATAAACATATCTTTGCATCTCCTGTTGAATATTACTCTGATCATTCACTAGTTCCCCATTGTCAGTCAGTAATGTAGTAAACAGTGTATAATTTTTACCATTAGCATTGTGATCATAAGGATTAACCAACTCACTTTTACCCTTAGTTAAGAATTTCAGTTGTAAACCTGTTTGATAATTCTTTTCTGTAATGTAGGCTTTCATATCTTAATTGAGACAAAGTAGCAACTCACTGTCTACTTGTTCCAATAGGTTGTGACAGCAGCTTTAAATATTTTGCCCTTAGACTCAGATACGAAATATATTTATTCTGTGCTGCCCTGTCCGTTAAGACAATCATCAATTCCTTTATGTCCCTTTTGGTATCCTCCCACCAATCAATTGGACTGTCGTAAAGAAAATCACGACTCAAACGAAAAGTGAGTAAGTCCTGTATCCTATTTTTGCATAATTCATCCTGAAGTTTGGAAGAATTCATCTTCCAATAACTTCTACCTACAGTAATTTTATGAGATGAACCCACCGTCAATTGTAATGCAAGATGGTCAGAAGTCGCCAAAGGAATGACTCTGACATCTCTACATGATACTCTATCCGTTGTAAACAAAAAATCTATCCTTGTACTAAGAGGACCCTTATAGAAGGTATGACACGGGTCCCTTTTCAGTATGTCATAAACATCCTTCAAAGAGTGTTTAGTAAGAACTGGCGGCAAAGCATTGGTATCACAATATAGTTTATCATTCTTAGCGCCCCAATCCTTAGCACTAAGCTCACAATTAAAATCCCCACCCACAGAATCAATTTCGATGTATGCAAAAAGGTTCTTTCAACGAAATAGTTCAGCCCTGAGAGCCTTGGACTGCGGTGCATAAACATTAATACATCTATACATAACAGCATTAAGTTGAACATCAATCAACAATGCGTGCCCAGGATGCACATTCAATACTTTAAATATTTTAACTTCAACATTTTGAAAAAGAATTCCAACCCCTGAGCACATGAGATCTCCTATTGACCATAAAGATGGACCCTATCTCCAATCCTTTTGAGCTTCTGACAGTTTAGAAAGATTATGCAACCGTGTGTCCTGCAAGAAATAAACATTGCCACCCCCTTTCTGTAAGCTACCAAATGTGATCTGCCGTTTTTCTTGTGATTTAATGCTATTCACATTAGATGTAATAAACAACAACTGATCCATAATGCATTTGTGAAAGGGAGAAAGAAAACCTGAGGAATATTAAACAGAAAACTTCACTTATGTTTCTTCCATTTCTTTGGTTTCTTTGCACCTTCTTTAGCCAGTAAATCACAGGCAACGTCTGTCTGAGAGGACGCTGTTGAAGAAACATCCGAATCTTTATCACCGTCTTCATCATCCACATCCATCAGGACAGTATAAGGATTCTGTACTGAAGTAGAAGCCATGCAAGTAGTGCCACCAGTTTCCAGCAAGTGTTTTGTATTAGCCTTGGATCTCGTAACTCTCACAAAGGGAGGGTCTGTGGAGTCAGGGGGCTTCATCTGTCCCTCACTTGCAATAGCATTGTCCAGTTCAACCACTGGAGTTGTTATATCTGTATTTCCAACAGTAAGGCCCCCTATCATTGATTTTTCAATTGTATTGTCAGTGAGTATGGGGTCTTGTTGTGCAGCAGTTGTAGGTGGGGAAACTGACTCCTGCTGGTCAGGAAAAGGGACCACACAAGACCTGGATTGATCAGCATGCTGTTCACAATGACTTTCAGTATGAGTCATAATCCTTTCTTCTTCCCTAGCTAGAAGCACTGTAGGAGCAGTTGGAATCATAATTTCCTGTAGTCGTGCTTTTTTCTTTCTGAGCATTTGCCACTTACATCCTGTTCAGCTCTAGTTGTCTGATCTATACTGTTATGTGAGGCCCATACACAGTGCCGGAATGTATGACCTGTTTCATCACATGAATTGCATTTTGGGATTGCCAGCAATGAGCTCCAACATGTCCCAACTCACCACTTAACCCACATCTCTGTTTTTCACAGGCATTGCTGATGTGCCCCACATCCCCACATTTATAGCATGCTCTAGGCTGGCCTTGATAGAATATTACTCCTCTGTCCCTACCCAGGAAGAAACAGTTAGGTAAATGCTTGTGGACCCCATTTTCCTGCTGCAACAGAATTTTATACTTACAGCCCCCAGTCCACAGATGTTCCTCATCAAGGATGGGTTCTGGATATCCTTTCACCGTACAGTGTTGTTTAAGCCAATAAGTGATATCGGCAACATTGACCCCCTCATTGAGAAATAGAACAGTTATGATCTTAAAACTGGGTTTCGTCAGGGGTATTGCCAAAAAGGGTTTCCATAAAGGAGTAGATTTAAGGATCTGATATTGCTTCCAGAATCGATCCAAACCAGCAGGGTGTTTAAAACTTATGTCAAAAATTGTGTCTCCCGGCATATAAATTAAAGCATAAATCTCATATGCATAATATTTCATTCTGGTTTTCAGAAGGGCATGGCCCACAGAGATTCAGTCACTGATATCATTCATGTCTCCTCGAAATCGTAGACAGACAGCATTACATCTAGTGGCAGGCTCAGATAAACTTCTCTGATTATCTGGAAATAAATGCTGAGCAACATTTGAATGCCATATATTTGGGTGAGGCAAAGATTCACTCTGTGGTGCCTGAGATATATTTATTGAAGCAGTGTCAGTGGTGGAAGGGAGGGGGTCCTTATTTTCAGAGGCCTGAGAGTGAGAATCTCCTTCCAGAAGTTTAATGTCAGCTAGGATATTTAAATTCTCATCATCTAAGCAATTACCCACATCAGAAGTTCCTGCAGCCTGCCCTGGAGTAATAGTATCTGAGTCAGTCGGGGTAGTAGTGAAAACAGCCTCGGACATCTCCACTGAAGGAGGTGATATTTCTGTCAGTACTGGGAAGGTAGCATCCCATCCCTTACCGTCTGGCGATGTACCCAGCCAGCTCCTTGTATTGCACTGGCGACCCAATCAGAGTCTGAGCCATCAGACCTAGTAGTAAGATTTCATCCATTGATTTAGCATGGACCCCATATCCCTTTTCCCCTTCTTTTTTATCTCTGTCAATTTGAACATGACTATGATCTGCTACCCGAAGACACCCCTATCGAAAAAGTCACTGGTCGTGAGGGGAGACATCACCCTGCAATATCATTAGATTTAGTACTAGTGTTGAAATCAGAAGAAATAATCACTGTATCATTACACCCCTGTGAACACAGAGCTCGCACCATCCAACATTTCATTAGATAAGGAAGATTGTACCTGTTGTTTTGGAGAGCCAGAATCCACACAGTCACTAGTAGATGGCTTTACAGGGCACTCAGGCAGTGATTCGAAAATTGGTGCTGTTCGTGTCGGCTCCAAATTGCACCCAGACCTCCGATCCATCTGTCATAACATTTCTTGTTTCTGTAATTCCGCCTGTAAACAGTTCCTTCTCTCAGTAAACCACAATTCCTCCATCATCAATTGGTCCCAAAGATCCTCTACCGAGGGGTCATGAGCCATCGGTTCCAGGACAGGCTGCACGTCCATGCGCTCAGCAACACTGCCATCAGGGACATATTCCTCCGGTAGGGAAGTATTTCGTTTATTACTTTTAGATGGCACGATCTCTAAGGGTAAAGGGCTGGGGAGGAGACCTGCTCCTCGGCCCTGACAGACATCCGTCCTCTTCACCAGCAACGAGGACTGGCCATGCCGCAGCACCAGCATGATGTGCCCCTCACTCAGAGTAGGGAATTCCCCGGTGTCCTGCCAAATTTCCCTCATTCACTAAAATACCATCAACAGCTTAATCTGGCTCAAGGTTCAATCTCAGTTTTCTTACCATCTGTATCCCCGGTTGTCCCTGAAAACAGGACTTCTAGGCCCAGTGGGCTTAGTGGGTCAAAAAATCTAAATAAATAAATAACACATGCCACTTTATGCAACACATTCAATAACATAGGCCATTTTATGCAGTACACACAATAACATGGACCATTTTATGCAGTACCTGCAATAGCACATGTCATTTATGCAGTGCATTTAATAACATGGGCCTTTTTTACACAGTACATGCAGTCTTGACTATACAGTCTTCACAGTCTACACAAACTTGACTACTGCAATGCTCTATACCTAGGGCTACCTGGGGATGGATCTCTGTCGCCTACAGCTAGTGCAAAATGCAGTGGCAAGGCTGTTGACTGGGCAGTCAAGATCTTGCCATGTCACGCCGGTGCTGCGTGAATTGCACTGGCTGCTGGTGCGATGGAGAATCACCTTCAAGGTTGTGTTGCTGACCTATAAGACCCTACACAGACAGGGACTGGGCTACTTGCAAGACCTCCTGCTGCCTTACTTTGCCCTCCATTCTCTCTGCTTCACCAATGAGGGATTGCTAGAGGTTCCCAGGGTTCATTTGCAGACATCAGGTACTAGAGCGTTTGCTTTTGTAGCCTCGACCCTGTGGAATTCTCTACCTCATTGGTTGAGAGAGTGCCCATCCATCGAAACTTTTAAAGTCTCTCTGAAAACATATTTATTCAGCTTAACATTCGGGAGGATATTTAGTCTCATATCAGCCACTTTTTTTAATTTGTGTATTTTAACTGTTTATTTGTGTGTTTTAATATTGCATATGCACTTTGATTTTAGAAAAGTGCTTTATAAATAAAATATGATTTGATTTGATTAGAATAACACAATGCAGTACATGAAATAACATGGGCCATTTTATGCAGCATGTGCAATAACATGGCCCATTTTCTGCAATGCATACAATAACACAGGCCATTATATGCAGTACATGAAATAACACAGGTAATTTTATGTAGCACATGCAATAACAGGTCATTGTATGCAGTACATGCAATAACAAAGGCCATTTTATGCAGTACAGACAATAACACAGGCCATTTTATGCAGGACATGCAATAACACAGGCCATTTTATGTTGTACATGAAAAACACTGACCATTTTACGAAGTACATGCAATAAAACAGGCAATTTTTTTCAGGTTTTCAGGACATGCAATAACACAGACCATTTTATGAAGTACATGTAATAACAAAGATAATTTTATGCAGTACATTCAATATCACAGGTAATTTTTTGCAATGCATGCTTATATGCAGTACATGAAATAACAGGCCATTTTATGCAGTGCATGCAATAGCACAGGCCATTGTACGCAGTGCATGAAATAACACAGGCCATTGTATGCAGTACATGCAAGAACACATGCCATTTTTATGCAGTATGTTATACAACACAGACCATTTTATGAAGTACATGTAATAACACAGGCCATTTTATGAAGTATGCACAATAACACAGTCCATTTTGTGCAGTACCTGCAATAACACAGGCCATTCTATTTAGTGCAGTTAATAACACAGGCCTTTTTGTGCAGTACATGCAAAAACATGGGCCATTTCTGTAGTACATGAAATAACATGGGCCATTTTATGCAGTACATGCAATAACATGGCCTATTGTATGCAGTACATGAAAAAACACAGACCATTATATGAAGTATATGCAATAACAAAGATAATTTTATGCAGTACATGCAATAATACAGGTCATTTTTAATGCAGTACACGCAATAACACAGGAAATTTTATGCAGTGCATGCAATAACACTGGCCATTGTATGCAGTGCATGCAATAACACAGGCCATTGTATGCAGTACATGCAATAACACAGCCCATTTTATGCAGTATGTTATACAACGCAGGCCATTGTATGAAGTACATGTAATAACACAGGCCATTTTATGCAGTACACACAATAACACAAGCCATTTTATGCAGTACCTGCAATAATACAGACCATTCTATACAGTGCATTTAATAACATGGGCCTGTTTGTGCAGTACATGCAATAACATGGGCCATTTATGCAATACATGAAATAACATGGGCCATTTTATGCAGTACATGCAATAACATGGCCCATTTATGCAGTACATGCAATAACACAAGCCTTTATATGCAGTACTAGCTATAACACAGGCCATTGTATGCAGTACATGCAATAACACAGGCCTTTATATGCAGTACATGAAATTACACAGGCCATGTTATGCAGCACATGCAATAACACAGGCCATTGTATGCAGTACATGCAATAACACAGGTCATTTTATGCGGTACATGCAATATCAAGGGCCATTTTATGCAGCACATGCAATAACACATGCCACTTTATGCAGTACATTCAATAACACAGGCCATTGTATGCACTACACAAAATAACATGGACCATTTTATGCAGTACATGAAATAAAACAGGCCATTTTATGCAGTACATGCAGTAACACAGGCCATTGTATGCAGTGCATGCAATAACACAGACCATTTTATGCAGTACATGCAGTAACACAGGCCATTTTATGCAGTACACCTAATAACTTGGACCATTCCATGCAGTACATGCTATAACACATACCACTTTATGCAGTACATCTCAATAACATAGGCAATTTTATGCAATACACACAATAACATGGACCATTTTATGCATTACCTGCAATAACACAGGCCATTTATGCAGTACATTTAATAACATGGGCCTTTTTGTGCAATACATGCAATAACATGGGCCATTTATGCAGTACATGAAATAACATGGGTCATTTTATGCAATACATGCAATAACATGGCCCATTTTGTGCAGTACGTGCAATAACACGAGCCTTTATATGCAGTACAAGCAATAACACAGGCCATTTTATGCAGTATATGCAATAAAATAGGCCTGTATATGCAGTACTTGAAATAGCACAGGTCATTTTATGCTGCACATGCAATAACACAGGCCATTGTATGCAGTACATGCAATAACACAGGCCATTTTATGCAGCGCATGCAATATCAAAGGCCATTTTATGCAGTACATGTAATAACACATGCCACTTTATGCAGTACATTCAATAACACAGGCCACTGTATGCAGTACACACAATAACATGGACCAT
This sequence comes from Neoceratodus forsteri, assembly GCA_016271365.2. Lineage (NCBI taxonomy): Eukaryota > Metazoa > Chordata > Ceratodontiformes > Ceratodontidae > Neoceratodus > Neoceratodus forsteri. The sequence continues at coordinate 1,543,043,746 of CM028131.1, read as the reverse complement.
TTTATGCAGTACATGAAACAAAACAGGTCATTTTATGCAGTACATGCAGTAACACAGGCCATTGTATGCAGTGCATGCAATAACACAGACCATTTTATGCAGTACATGAAATAAAACAGGTGATTTTATGCAGTACATGCAGTACCATAGGTCATTTTATGCAGTGCACACAATAACATGGACCATTCTATGCAGTACATGCAATAACATCTACCACTTTATGTAGTACATTCAATAACATAGGCCATTTTATGCAATACACAATAACATGGACCATTTTATGCAGTACCTGCAATAACACAGGCCATTTATGCAGTGCATTTAATAACATGGGCCTTTATTACAGTACATCCAATAACACAGGCCATTTTATGCAGTACATGAAATAATGTGGGCCATTTTATGCAGTGCATGCAAGAACATGGCCCATTATATGCAGTTCCTGCAATAATACAGGCCATTCTATACAGTGCATTTAATAACATGGGTCTTTTTGTGCAGTACATGCAATAACACAGGCAATTTTATGCAGTACATGAAATAACATTGGCTATTTTATGCAGCATGTGCAAAAAAAGGGCCATTTTCTGTAGTGCATTCAATAACACAGGCCTTTCTATGTAGTATATGAAATAACACAGGTCATTGTATGTAATACATGAAATAACACAGGCCATTTTATGCAGTACATGCAATAACACAGGCCATTTATGCAGTGCATGAAATAATACTGACCATTTATGAAGTACATGCAATAAAACAGGCAATTTCTTGCAGGACATGCAATAACACAGACCATTTTAAGAATGCAATAACAAAGATAATTGTATGCAGTACATTCAATATCACAGGTCATTTTCTGCAGTGCATGCAATAACACAGGCCTTTATATGCAGTGCATGAAATAACACAGGCCCATTTTATGCAGTGCATGCAATAACACAGGCCATTGTACACAGTGCATGCAATAACACAGGCCATTGTATGCAGTACATGGAATAACACACGCCATTTTATGCAGTATTTTATACAACACAGACCATTTTATGAAGTACATGTAACACAAGCCATTTTATGCAGTACACACAATGACTCTGTCCATTTTATGCTGTACCTGCACTAACACAGGACATTCTGTACAATGCATTTAATAACATGGGCCTTTTTGTGCAGTACATGCAATAACATGGGCAGTTTATGTAGTACATGAAATAACATGGGCCATTTTATGCAGTACATGCAATAACATGGCCCATTTCATGCAGTACATGCAATAGCACAGGTCATTGTATGCAGTACATGAAATAACACAGACCATTATATAAAGTATATGCAATAACAAAGATCATTTTATGCAGTACATACAGCGGCACAGGTCATTTTATGCAGTACATGCAATAACATGGCCCATTTTATGCAAGTGCATGCAATAGCAAACCTTTATGCAGTACAAAATAACACAGGCCATTTTATGCAGTACATGCAATAACAAAGGCCTTTATATGCAGTACATGAAATAGCACATCATTTTATGCAGTACATGCAATAACACAGGCCATCGTATGCAGTACATGCAATATCAAAGGCCATTTTATGCAGCACATGCAATAACACATGCCACTTCAGTACATTCAATAACACAGGCCATTGTATGCAGTACACACAATAACATGGACCATTTTATGCAGTACCTGCAATAACGTAGGCCATTTTATGTAGTGCATTTAATAACATGGACTTTTTTATGCAGTACATGCAATAACATAAGCCATTGTATGCATTACATGAAATAACATGGGCCATTCTATGCAGTACTTGCAGTAACAAGGGCCTTTTTATGCAGTACATGCAAGAACACATGTAATTTTATGTAGTGCATGAAATAATGCAGGCCATTGTATGCAGTACATGCAATAGCACAGACCATTTTATGCAGTACGTGAAATAACACAGACCATTTTATGAAGTACATGTAATAACAAGTCATTTTATGCAGTACATGCAATAACACAGGCCATTGTATGCAGTACTTGCAATAACATAGACCATTTTATGCTGGACATGAAATAAAACAGGCCATTTTATGCAGTACATGCAGTAACACATGCCATTTTATGCAGTACACACAATAACATGGACCTTTCTATGCATTACATGCAATAACACATGCCACTTTATGCAGTACATTTGATAGCATAGTCCATTTTATACAGTGCACACAATAACATGGACCATTTTATGCAGTACCTGCAACAACACAGGCTATTTATGCAGTGCATTTAATAACATGGGCCTTTTTTGTGCAGTGCATGCAATAACACATGTAATTTTATGCAGTGCATGCAATAACATGGCCATTTTATGCAGTACTTGCAATAACATCGGCCATTCTTTACAGTGCATTTAATAACATGGGCCTCTTTGTGCAGTACGTGCAATAACATGGGCCATTTTATGTAGTACATGAAATAACATGGACCATTTTATGAAGCACGTGCAAACACATGGGCCATCTTCTGCAGTACATGCAATAACACAGGCCTATATGCAGTATATGAAATAACACGGGCCATTTTATGCAGTACATGCAATAACACAGGCCATTGTATGAAGTACATGCAATAACACATGCCATTTTATGCAGTACATACAATAACATAGGCCATTTTATGCAGTACATGCAATAACACAGACCATTTTGTGCATTACATGAAATAACACCAACCATTTTACAAAGCACAGTGTATGCAATAAAACAGGCAATTTTTTGCAGGACATGCAATAACACAGACCGTTTTATGAAGTACATGCAATAACAATGATAATTTTATGCAGTACATTCACTATCACGGGTTATTTTCTGCAGTGCATGCAATAACACAGGCCATTTTATGCAGTATGTTATGCAACAAAGACCATTTTATGAAGTACATGTAGTAACAGAGGCCATTTTATGCAGTACACACAATAACACAGGCCATTTTGTGCAGTACCTGCAATAACACAGGCCATTCTGCACAGTGCATTTAATAACATGGGCCATTTATGCAGTACATGAAATAACATGGGCCATTTTGTGCAGTACATGCAATAACATGGCCTATTTTATGCAGTACATGCAATAACGCACGCCATTGTATGCAGTACATGAAATAACAGAGGCCATTATATGAAGTATATGCAATAACACAGGTCATTTTATACAGTACATGCAATAACACAGGCCATTTTATGCAGTGCATGCAACAAAACAGGCCATTGAATGCAGTACATGCAATAGCACAGGCCATTTTATGCAGTATGTGATATAACACTGACCATTTTATGAAGTACATGCAATAACACAGGCCATTTTATGCAGTACACACAATAACACAGGCCATTTTATGCAGTACCTGCAATAGCACAGGACATTTTGTGCAGTGTATTTAATAACATGGACCTTTTTTTGTGCACTGCATGCAATAACCCTTGCCATTTACTGCACAATTGAGTGAATGTTTTAATTATTTATTTACTGACTGACTGATTTAGTTATTTGGCTTGTGTTGACTGGGAAAGAAAGGCTAGGCAATTCTGCCTATTTTCAGCCTCACCCTGGGGGGGGGGGGTACAGATAGAAAGTGACATATTGAATCAGATTAAGCTGTTGCTGGTATTGTTAGTGAATGAAGGAAATCTGGCCCAGAACAGCATGGAAATTCCAGTACTATTTTTATGAAGTGCCATGGGATCTTTAACATCCACCTGCACAACCACCAAAATATACAGATGGGGCCTTGGCTTAATATCTCATCGAAAGACGGTACCTCAGAGTGCAGCACCCAACTCACACTGCCCAGCAGTAACTGTATTAGGATTTCCGCAGTTTCAGATAGAAGGCTAGATCCCACAATCTTCTGGTCATCCAGCCTCAGAGGCGAGTATGCAACCTGCAGAACCACACTGACACTGCTATTGTAAGTGACTCAGCAGACCCTGAAAGAGTGCTATGATCTCCCAATGACACACACCCGTCATGTGTCACTGCCTACATAGAATCATTTGCTTGAGATATCAGAATCCATGAGTTCTATTATAGCTGGTATATCAAAGCAGTGGTAAGTGTTCCACTGGCAATTACAGTGACCTGGGTTCAGGAATGAACCGGGGTTATTGGGAGTTGGTGGGGGAGGAGGGCTGAACCTCCCAGAGGAAACTGTCCTTTGGAGAGGGAAGTTAACATCCACCACCACAATATGGCCCGCTGGGTGAGCACAGCTGGTAATGCAGTTGGAGTGCTGAGGGAGGGGTGGGATGCTGTAAACATTGGCAAGCAGACATGCATTGCATACACACCCCTTGACATCAGAGAACTTTATATCACAGTGGATGGGAGCAAAGTGAAAATGGCCCTAGCCCCAAGGACAATGAAACCCGCCTGACAATGTTGTGAGACTTGGGGGTACATCTTCCTACTCACATACCTCTCTGAGGTGAATAACCATGGCTCTGTTGAGGCTGACAGTCTGGGTAAAGGGGTTCAGGGTGACTGGGTGCACCTTGGGTGGCCCTGAGCGAGATTGGAGCTACAGACAGGAAGGGGGCATAAAGACGAAGTTAAGCAGGAAAAATCTGTGACTTCTATGGATGCCAGTGGTGATTTGTTACTGTTGTTGATCATAGGCCCTTTTTGTGTTCTTGCTTTGTTTTGTTTATTGTTTTTACTCCTAGATCACCAATTGGCCCCATCAGATGATCTCCCTAGCTCCGTCACCTGCCATCTCCCGGATTTATCCCTCCTCAGTTTCTTCAGGGGTTGTCCTCCCTGGCTGAGCCACTGAGGTGGTTCAGACCCTTGCAGAGACTGAATTTAGGTTGAGGAGGAGCCTAAGTCAGCGTGCAGGGTCTGCAAAGGTCATCATCATCCAGCCACAGTCACAGCCCTAAGCGATCTACTGCCTGCCACACAAGGCCTCCTGCCTTTCCACCTGTGGCCACCCAGGTGGCACTCACATGAGGGGCTATTATTCATTCAGTTTATTCTTATTCTTATATTTCATCAGGATAAGTCACTAGGCAAGGCCTATTTTCAGAGCCGTCCTGTTACACAATAAATACAAATAGTACAAACAAATATTTATACAAAAATCAAATCACATATACATAATAACACTTATGCAAAATTCAACAATAACAAGTACAATTGAATGTATATAAATACTGAAAAGCAGATTTAAATGTTACATATGTAGGCCTATTTCTAACCAGTGGAGGGATCGAATTCCATTTATTAGCAGCTTAAAATCAAAACGCTGCTTCCCATACTTTGTTCTTATATGAGGAAACATTAGTCCCCTCTCCCTTACATCTCTCATAAAATGCGAACTAGAGTTCCATATAAGTTTAGCTCTAAGATATTCAGGGATGGGGCCAGTAATACATTTGTACAAAAACATATTAATATTCTATCTCTTCTCAATTGCAATGGAACCCAGTTTAGTTGGGATAACATATGGCAATGATAAAGGAATAATGCCTGACAGGGTGGGTGTTATGCTGGGATAACATCCCACCTCGGGTGGTTGGGCCTGAGGCCACCAGCCGAGGGCATCCAACACCGAGAATGGATGTTATCACAGCATAACACCCACCCTGGAGGGTATTATTCCTATTATACAATGGCTCATTGTTTTATACACAAAAAAAAATTTTTTAGAGATTTTGTTTAGTGTTTAAAAATATTTTTTAGAAAAGATGGAAACAATGTGGTGCTCATCTAGTTGATCAGCAGAGATGTTATGCCAGGATAACATCCATGCTGTGATGGCAAACTGACCAATCAGGAGCCAGGATTCTTTCTTGTCGCTGTGTAATGATATTTAACGTAAGGTCCCTTCAGGCCAAGCACAAACTTAGCTAGCTTGTGTTGCAGTCTATCAAGTTTCTGCAAATTATGCTTATTTGAATTGTTATATACCGTGCATTCATAATCAATCAGGGGATGTATGACCGAGTTGACCAATATTTCCCTTGTTCCCTGAACCATACACTCCCTGTATCTCCTTAGAGCCCCCAATTTCTGTGATACCTTCACACAAAGCTGTTCAATATGATAACCTAATTCCATCTGTGAATTGACCCATATGCCTAAATACTTATATTGAGAGACCTGAGTAAGCTGTGTTCCATTAGATGTAATTATGTTAGTGTCCAACAATTCCTCACCCATTCCCCTTACTTTTTTATTATTAAAAATCATGACATTTGTTTTCTTTGTATTCAGTGTCAACCTGTTATCCTTCAGCCGTGTCTCTAATTTATTGAATTATTGTTGCAGAGTCATTTCTAATGCTGCACAGTTTTGGCTCTACAATTCAAAGCAGTGTCATCTGCACACATTTTGACACTGCTATTTACACAAATCCTGGGTAACTCATCAATAAAAGTGATAAACAGCAGTGACCTGAGGAGTGAACCCTAGGGCACTCCTCTGCTCGCAGCCCTTAATTCAGAAACTATACCGTTAACACTCACTCGTTGAGTGCGTCCATGGAGATATGAATAAACCCACTTTAGGGTTTCATTACCTATACCCTTGAAACCCATCTGCCCCGGAGAAAGATAGTGTCACCTGTGATGCTTGCTCCTACTACCACCCAGCTGTCTGCTGCAATTCAGACTCGTTCCCAAATCCGGGCATCAGCGCTGTCAGCAGTAGTACTACTGCTGTGCTGATGGGCCAGCAGCTAGAGACCTTCTTTAACCTCCCAGTTTTTCAGTCCACCCAGTTGTACAAAGGGGTTAAGGCAGGATGCCACTGAAAATGAGATATTGTTTCTCAGCTGATCAATCCGGGGTAAACTGTAAAAAAATAAATAAAAATGCATTGAACAGCTGGGAAATAAATGCCTTGGGAGCAAAGTGTTTCCTCAAGAATGGAATATCAAATTTTGTTGAATAAACAGAGCAAATTAGTGCAACTTCATGAACTAATAATCTGGTGTGGCCTTTAAAAGTCTGTTTTTTACAGGAGGATGACATCTGTAAGGAGAGGAAGCAAAGGAATTTAAACAGCACTGTTTATACATACTGCACCTCAAAGTGCTTTATAGGCCTTGAACATTTGCATCTGCTTTGAGGCAGGACAGAGAGGTCAGGTGGAATGGGGGACTGAGCTAAGGGAGGCGAGAGCAAGGGTAGCTAAAAAACTCATTCCAGTTTCCTGCAAAGGAAGCCATTGGCTGCAGCAAGAGTCATATCTTATATTCCTAACAAATCTGAATTTCATGTCATTCCATGCGTTGCCAAAGCTATTTCCATTAATCTAGAACTTTTGTCCCTTAGGCTTTATCTCTTTCGGCTGTTCTTCCTGCTCAAAAGGCAACTCATAATCCTCTGCTAGTGACATCAGAGTCAACAGATTGTGATGTCAGCAGGAAGATATATTTCCTCTAACCCAGTATAAGTAGCCTGCACGGATGAAGTGTAATGAAAACCACCTGTTTTAATGAAACTGTGTTTTAGTAATATAAAAAGTGGAGATCCTAAAATTTAACATTCGGGAGAACTGTTTTGTGAAACTGAGTACTACCATACCTCTCAACCTCCTGCCTCATAAATCAGGGACAAGACTTAAAAAAATCAGGGACAAAGGACCAAAATCAGGGACACTTCTTCAGAATTAGAGATATATACCCAGAAAACTGGTAGAATATGGGGCTTAGTGCAAAATGCATTTTCTAGGGAAGAACAAGTCTATAACTTTAATGCTTAACATTATTTCGTGCTTACAATTTCCACTGTTTAGCCATGGAAACACAAATTTTAGGAGGGACAGAGTAAAATTTTGAGGCAAAATCAGGGACTTCCCTGAAAATCAGGGACAGTTGAGAGGTATGAGTACTACTGATGCCAGCTGTGGAAATATAAAATCATGCATGGTGACTTTCTCACAGCCGCATGGTGAGTAATGTAAATGGTGCCATGGAGATTCAAACCTAGGTGTCCAGGTGCACTGATCTGCACTCTAACCACTAGGCTGGACTGCTTCTAAACAAACTTGCACCCATGACTTGTGGTTCAGAGGTAAAAGTACTACCAACTGAGCTTCAGTGATGAAAAGGCAAGGTTGCAGGCGCTTTGCTTCTGATTTTGACTTGGGCATGTTATCCGCCAGCAATGGCATTTAAATCATTCAGCAGCATTAGTAGGTCTTAATTTCAGTTTTGGATTGCTGCACTACAAGGTTTTTTCCATTCATTGATCTGAGCTTCTTTCATCTTTCCTGTTTTTCAAACCCTAACTCATTCTACTTGATACTGAAGACAAAAATGAAAAATTTAAATCAGAGGGCTGGACTTCTGCAGCTGAGTTTTTTATTTTCATTTTACAATGTATCTGCTGTGGATTGTCCAGCTTAGTTTAAATGTTTCTACTGTGGGTACCTGATTTTTACCAAGTTTTATACTTAGGAGGTCAGGTGATGCTCCCATCACATCATTAGTAAGTGACCCTGGAGGATTTGAACCAGGTCTCTCAGTTCTTATACCTGTGCTGTGGCCACTAGACAACACTATTGTCCTACAGATATACCAGAAGTTCAGTTTTAAATCATTGTGGTCTATGCAGGAGTTTTGAATCAGAGTTATTTGTAACTGACTTGGGTCGCCCTCGAAGCTGAGCACATGCTGCTCAAGGGGCCCACGTGGAAATAAATACAGTTAAGAATTGTCTTGTCTTTTTCCACAAAAAAAATTGTAGTTTATAAACATGGTTAAAGCCTACATCAGTACTACCAAAATTCCACAAGTTTTATGAGGGGTATGGTATAATCCAAGGGTTAAGGTAGTGGGTCTGTGTATACGGTGTACTGTTTTTTTTAAAACCTTATACAGTACATTACTTCTTTTGCTGTTCTTCACAGGTTTTTCCTCCAAGCAGCAGACAGAATGCAATAGAGAGGAGGCAATCCCAGGAGCCGTACCGGCACTTAATTAACCAGCCTGTATCAGCCACTGGAAACAACCTGGATTTCCATTACTCTGATGGAGGAAAGACTACAGAGCAGTGCATGTAAAGAGATGAAGTCGGCAAATCTATCTTTGGAATACGTTCAAGATGTAAAACAACAGTCTACATATTCTGACCATGGTACCAGGCATGCCAGTCAGTGGGGTTCCTCCTTCAACCAGGCCTAGATAATTACTTGAATACCCTGCTTTATAGGCCTGATTCACATGACAGCCTTCAGTCACAGCAGCTTCAGCGATCTCCCAGCTCATGGCAGACAATGAATGGACACACCTCTGAAAGATAGATCAAAAAGCAGGAAGGATTTCAAAGGAATCTGCTCAGGATCTATTGACCTTCCATATGGCTGCTTCCAGAGATCAGTCTAATGGCCAGATCCATCTAACCCCAGGTTCTGTTTATCCTCTTAGGATCTGTTAACCCCCATCTGTCTACCTTCCCAGGATCTGTCTACCCTCCCTCAGATCTATCTACCCCACCGATCTTTCTACCCCCAGATCTGCCTACTCCCAGAGATCTGGCTACCTTCCAGGAGTACACCTAGGATGCGTTAACCACCCTCCCCAGGATCTGCCTCCTTACAGAGATCTGCCCCCCACAGATCCCCCTCCTTGCAGATCAATCCACCTTCAAGCATTGTCATCCTCAGGATCTGTTCATCCCAAGTCTGTCTACCCCCACATTTGCCTCTCTCCCATGATCTGTTCACCCGTGTTTTCAACAGCAGACTTATCTTTATATCTCCCTGGAAATGCTATACCATCTTTCAGAAGCTCAACATGTCTGTCTATCCAGATGAATTTGCATCAAAATCAGATGAAAATTGAAATTACGTTTAACTTTTGAAGCAGATTGGGACTCTTTTATTTACAAACAAATGCATTGTTTGAACTGTAGGTACACATGTGGATACAGTGTCTGACAAAGATTTGGATGCTGATGCTAGATGCAAGTGCAGCATGAAGTTGCAGCAACATCCACCAGAATTAAACACTTGTTCACCACATCCACACATACAAAAAAAGATGGCTGCCTAGATAGTGGGTTGTGTTTTCTATCTGTCTGCTTCTGTGGGTTAGTTTTTTGTTTTTTTGTCCTTTTTATGCTCCAAACTTGGAGCAACTCTATCGGTTTTACCAGATCATCAGTGAATGTCACCTGAATCATCATCTTGAACTATACAATACTGGGGGTGTCGGTCAAAACCACGATAGCAAATACCGCATGATCAAAAACCACATAGTCATAACAGTGCCACACGGTTTGTATATCTAATCTAGTGGGTTTTGGACCGCATGGTTTTGTACTCACTGTGTGGCGCGGTTATTGATCGCGTTGTTTTTGACCACGCAGTCTTGACACAGCTTTGAAACTGGGTATGTGTGCTTTCAGGATTGTCTGTTAAAGATTTGCTCCAACAAAGAAAGATTCTGCAAGTTTCTACGGCTTCAAGCATTCCAAGTTCCAAAAACCTGATACCTGATATTTGCCTGTGTTTGCTATTTTATGACCACGTTCATGCTCCGAAGAACCAGAAATTTGTACTCTGCTGTCCCCTTCCGTCTCCCCACCCCGGATCAACTGTTCTCTGAAAGGCTTTCCAGTAGCCTGATTTCTGCTTGTTGACAACTCTGTTTTCTGCATCCTCATGTGCAGCATTCGGTGAACCTAGCTATGAACCACCATGCTTTCTCATCCGGCACTAATTAAGTTGGTGCTGTTTTACTGTAACCTTGGTGGCTGGCTCAGGGTTGTGAGGATTTACAGTTAGGGGATTATAGCTTGTTGGGAGGAATTTGATATTTTTATTTAGTCAGATTTGCTGGACCCCCAGCTTTAATCTGGCAGACTGGTCTGTGGATCCTTTACTTGTTATCTGGACTCCAACTTCAGTGTCAACTCATCTGCTTTCCTTTAAGTCTTAAATCTCTGTCCTCCTGGACCCCCGTTCTGCCTGTAGCACTTGAACTCATGTTACAGCAGTAAGACTCGGGTCTGCAGGACGCATATCAGGACTACTGTTTGCAAGCTGTCCAGTGCCTACCTACATGACTACTAGCTTGCCCTGCATGACTCTCGCACTCTGAACTGGGGTCACCACACAGCCATCACTGACCTACAAACCTCTCCCCTCCACATGATTGTTACCAACTGTCCTCCACCACAGACTCATGCTATCTCCTTCTCCATCCATTACAGCCTTCAACCAAGACTGCACATTTACCTTCCTTATCTCTGACATAAGATGTTTCTAGTTTACCAGACTGGTTTCACCTCCCTACTCATTTTGCTATTCAATTTCTCTCATTCTTTAAATAATGTTTACTGCTGCACTGTATCTGCTTAATTAGCCCTTTCCTGCCCAGTTTTTGTGCCTAGTCTTACCTGCTTAGTTTAATAGTCTATTTACCAGTTTTTCCTTCTAGGTTTTGTAGTTGTCTGTGCTAAGTACACCCATTAGTGCTTCTCCCAGCTATTTGTGCTTGTTCATCTTAGCCAAAAATCCATTTGTACATCTGTGTCAAGGCAAAAATCCATTGTGTACATCTGTGTCAAGGTAAAAATCCATTTGTACATCTGTGTCAAAGTAAAATCCATTTGTACATCTGTGTCAAGGCAAAATCCATTGTGTACATTTGTGTCAAGGTAAAATCGATATGTACATCTGTGTCAAGGCAAAATCCATTGTGTACATCTGTGTCAAGGTTCTCACCTGCATGTTGTTATTCCAAAGTTTAATTACAGCCTAGGCCTGTCATCAGGTGACTGCAACATTGCATTTTTTTTTGAAATTGCAATTTTAATTATCTCTTTCATCAACATAAAACCACAAAAAGACTTACAAAAAGGAACATAATTTTACAAAAAGAATTATATAAATTGATCTTTCTGATACATTGCTCAATACATTATTACTGAAAAACTGATTAAGTCTATGAGGCTATAGCTGTAGAATCACCAAAAACTTTATAACCAGCACACCTGCATGACCTGACACAAACATTGTGACCAGTATGGTGGTAGCCTGCTCAAAACAGTGATTAAATTAAAAGCAATGACTCAACCTTAACATTCTCTAACTTTGATATGCATTTAAAATATATTAACATAAAATAAAGATTAAAGACCTCCTAACCCCCCTCCCCCTCCACCCATGCAGCGTGGTCAATGGGAGAAGTGTACATGTAGCAGTGGTCAGAAATTCAGTATGTGAATGCCTGCAAGGATACCCACCCCAGACGCACACCAGTCCAAAGGTCATGTCACTCAGCTCGTGAATGGTCTGCTGAGCCCGGATACTGGGGCCCTTAACCCACTAGGATAGTCTCACTTTCTGGAGGATGGGGAGCAGTCTGACACCATTACTAGTCGAGAGCCTCTCTGGCTAATCTCCAAGACCGGGAATCCCTCCCTTCCACTCAAAAACTAAAAAAATGGCAGCCAACAGGCCTTATGTAGCTCCGGCTTAAGCAGTAAATTTTTGGTCAGCCTTTCCATAGTTTTAATTTGTTGACAACAGGTCAACTATGGATCCTCCCCCGGGGGACGGTCTGACAGTCATAGCCGTGTAATCGATTTCTGGGGTGTAGCTGTCAGAATTGGAAATAAGTATCTAATTTTAGGACCTCCCAATCCTGGAGGGGGCTCCCCCAGTATTAGATGATGTTGGCTATCAGGGATCTGTACCTGCAGGATAGTACTCATATGCTCTGTGATTTTACCCCAGAAGCCTCTGAGTTTGGGACAACTCCAGAAGACATGTTCCTGAGTCCCCACATGCCCGCATCCCCTCCAGTATTTCTCTGATGGGTTTTTCCCATAATGCTTGGTCACTACAGGGGTTCTAAAGTATCTTGCAAGTACTTGCCAGCGAAATTCCCTCCACGAGGGTGAGGCTGTGGTCCTATGGGCCAGTCTCCAAATTATATCCCATTTTAAGTGTCCCTCTTACTCATTCATTTCCTTTTCCCAGAGCTTCTGAATTCTAGATCTACTATTAGTTAGGACATTCCCACTTGCCATATAAATTTTGGATATTAAATGGGTTCTTTGCTTCATACCTGCTGGTAACTCTAGGAGGAGATCTATCAGGGATTGTACTTCATGTGGCTTCTTATAGCCCTTCCTTTTCCAGCCTGAAGGTAGTTTCTAACTTGTAGGTAGCCATAGAAATCCTTTGTTGGGATTCGGAACTCCTTTTGAATTTGGGTAAAACCTTTTAATGTTTCCTCTGAATGTAGCTGGGAGAAATGACACAGTCCCAAGTCCTCCCAATAGGAGAACATAGGACTTTCTCTCCCAGGAAGGAAGTCGACCCCGTCCCTAATTCTCCCGTACCACGAAATGATGTGTTGAAGTTTCCTGTCCTTTATTAACTGCATCCATGACTGCACCATTTTTTTGAGCCAGGGGGTTGGCAGGGCCTGTAATAGCTTGGGGTCTCTTTTATTAAACAGCATAGAGCATAAAGCACCTGGTCTCATAAGGTCGAGTTCCATTTTGACCCAACTTTGTACCTCCTCTGAGGCATTATAAGCAGCCAAGTACTGTAACTGAGCCATTCTATAGTAACCATTAATGTCTGGGACTCCCAACCCACCACTCCCCTTAGCCATCTTAAGCGGGGACCAGCTTAATCTTGGCCTTTTCCCACCCAAATAAATGTTTTTAATAGTTTGGTTGTGTCCGACCACTTTATTCCTTTTTAGCCATTTTCCTTCTACCCTCACGTCACCAGATCCACTGTGCCTCACTCATAGCCAAATACTGGTTTGGGTTCCTTCCTCTGTCACTCCTCTCCCTCAGCCCCTGCTTCCTTCTCCCTCTACTTTGGGATCCTCCATCTTTGCCATTTCACATCCTGGCTCCTGTGCTGAGGCAATAAGCCTATTCCTATCAACTCCCATCACTTTGAACCAACTACCCTCTTCCTTCCACTTCTGTCTCCCTCGGTATCAGCTGAAAATCTTTCCCTCCCCGGCTCCTGTTTTCCCTCTGCTTGACTTTTCCCCTAGAAAAGGGGTGTCTGAAATGCCTTATTTTGTTGTTTCTACCTTGAATGCTCATTTTGCACTTACTCCTGTAATTAATTTGTGTTCTCTGATTGCTCTGTATGGTAACTGTGAATTGTGTAAATGCTATGTATTTCATATCCCCTATTCCTTTCCCCCAGGTTGTGCCTAGAAACGGGCCTCGGTTTAGTGTGCCTTTCCCAGTCACCAATTTTCAAATAAATACCACAACTAAACATTGTTGAGAATAATGGATATACAGGAAATTGGCAGTGAGTATACAGGAAATGGGATTTGGGTACAAAATGAGCAGTGGGCATCAAGGAAATCGGCAGTGGGTATACTAGAAATGGTCTATCAGGTTCAGTGCACCCCTCCTCCCCAATAGCTGCTCAAAGAGCCTGCTTTCCTTTAAAGTTTTTTACTCACATTTGTCATTCCATGATTTTCAGAAGGAGTTTCTTGGTTTTCGATGTCTGCCGAGAAATGAGCCCAGCCACCGACGACAAGGTGAAAGCATGGCTGAGTAACTACTCTAACATTTAACATTTTAACTTCGCTACTCTCTTTGCTGAAGTTCAAATGAAATATCACTTATAATGCCCAGACTTCTACTGATATCTCCACCTAAGACAATACATCACTTCCCTCCTTTAGAGCCCACAATCAACCAGTTACCCCATATTATCTCGTACTCCATAGCCTTCTTTTTCAGTATTACAGTCTAATCTTGGAACTTCCTCTATGGATGTAGCTCAGAAATGGGAAATGGAGATGGACTCCCCATCGATGTGGAGACTTGGACTCAGTGCGTGCAGTTACTCCTCAAAAATAATGAGTTCACATCAATGGAGAGAGTATGCTTGGAAAAAACTCACCAGATTCTTCCATCCCCCAGTGATTACTGCCCACTATCTTCCAGCATCAAACTCTACCTGCTGGAGAAACTGCGGAGAACAGCGAGCAACGCACTATTATATTATGTGGGACTGCCCAATAATTCAACCTATCTTGACAGTATCCAAGCTGAGCTACAGGAAATCTTTGACCCTTCCCTTCAACTTACACCACAACTTTATATCCTGTTACAATGCCCTAAGGGACGCAGAGACCCTCCCTCATGATACATTCTTGGAATCCTTATCACACTTTCTAAAAAAATAATCACTAAATTATGGTTGATCCCTACCCTCCCTGATGTGATAGCATGGTGAACACTAGTCTGTCAAATATACCAAATGGAAAGACTTACATTTTCCCTCATTGACCGCTCTGAAATCTGTACGAATCATTGGCAAAGGTGGCTGGTTTACGCCAAGAGCAGAGACCCTACTTTAGTTACATAAGAATGGATACATAATCTATGATTAAGTGGGGTTCCCTCATTTTGTTAAATCATAAACCTATATTTTAATGTGTGCCGCCCACCTGCCTGAGGTCGTCTTCCCATTCCTTGACCTGAGCCATGCCTAAGACAAGGGACCAATGAAATAAGAAATAAATATTACTGTCTTTTGAGCAGCATGGATATACTTTTTCTGGTTCCATACATAACTTCTTCTCCCCCCGATCTGTGCCTAAGGGGGGTAGACAGTAATATACAAAACTGCTGTTTAATGTTGATTATTACTTCCTATTGTACCTTGTTCTCAATGATAATTATGTATAATGCTATCATTTGGAAGGTTGAACCATGATGTACCTGGTAAAGCTGAATAAACATATTTAAAAAAAAAAATTAACTCACTCATCTGAGCTGGAGTCCTCACTGCTTATCTTTAAATTTCATGTGAACTCTCCTCTAAAACTTCCCAGTGTTCACTTCTGTTAAGAGAGCAGATACCCTGAGGCTTGTAGCTGGTATGTGGGGAGCTTGCCAATAGAGGGGAACACAGACCTCCCAATTAATAATCACATTAGAGTTCAGCAAGGCTTACCCCAGCTCATTCAGTGCACTTAAATCACATTTCTTATAAAATACAGCCTTTTTTTAGAGGTATGCTGCTGGTTTGTGGTCCATGTCAACATGTCTGTCCGAGTCCAGAGCACTCCCCCATAAATAGCTGTTCAAAAAGAACTTTGAAGAAATGTAGGCTATTTTGAGCAGTTATTTGGGAGGGGAATGCACTGGATTCTGATCGGAAACGTCATGTGTTTTTACATTCTCCTATTTTTTGATTTTTCTTTTAGAGTACTACAATCAGCCAGCCCTTTGGTGCAGCAGTAGTGCTATCGCTTGCAGTGCTGGTAACCTGAAAGAACCTGGGTCATTGGAGGGCTGGGCGGGGGAAGATGGTTGAACATTCCAGCAAACACTTGCTTCCTCAGGAGCCAGAGATAAAGGGAGGAGGATGTCAATGCTCTGATGCATGCTAGCATGTGTGCATCAGTTACAAGGGCTTCCCAATGTCCCTTGGGTGGGGACCATAAAAAATCGAAAAATAACCCCTGACAGTGCAGGATGAAAATCACCACCTGCCACAGGTCCTGCACTGCCTATGGGGCTCACACTCCAGGAAACAACACTAAATATCTGTCGAGGGTAGGCCAGACCTCTGGCCGCCCTTCCCATGGGAAGGGGTCATCTATGGGAAACAATGGAGTGGAGGTAAGTTCAGGGGCTGGTGGGTGATGGACCTGGGAGGAGCAGGTAGCCAATGTGGACCGGTCGGTTACGGGGGTGAACAAAGGGTACTAAATTTTAAAAAGTACTAAAATGGACAGTTATGTTTTTACTGGTTGGGGATCATATTAAGTTATAGTCACAGTATATCTTAAAGAGTATTTCATTTAAAGGGCACCTTTTCTTACAGAAGCCTTGTCTGCCACAAAGTATGTTGTTGCATAACTTTTAATTTTCGGATAGCTGTAATTAGGGAGCAAACTGATCATAGTTTGGTTCCATGGAGCTAAGAGCCTGATCCTTTCCACTTCCTGATTCGCAGGCACTCCCCTGCGCTCTCACATTTTGTGATGTAATACTATGGAAAGCATGGGGGTGTGCTCCATAGACTTGTATAGCAGTCTGTTTTTTAGTACTATTTTTAAACCTTTTTGAGTGCTAATTTCAACAAATCAAGGCCACCGCTCAACTAACAAGTCCCTTGTTAGGTGAGAGGTGGTCTTGATTTGTTAAAATTGGCACTATGAAATGCTGGGTCTCCATCCCAGAGAGGGTCACATTTATTTGCTTGGCCTCTTCCATTAACATTGTTAGGGATCCAGAGATCCCACAAATCTTCTGCAGGAGAGTTTCAGTGGATATTGCAACCATGCATTGTGGGGCAGGAGATACCAATGGGGATGGTGGACTTTTTTTCATCATTTTAGCAGGTGAGGGTGTGGTCGGACATGATGTCAGATGGCTCTTTTGTGTCTTGGAGGTCTGCTGCATCACCCAACATATTTGCACTTGTTTTCTAAGGTTTAAAAGCACCAATGGGCATAGATTTTATAAGCACCATCTGGACCTCTTGATCTTGTCAGCAATCTTGCAGGTTGCCCAACTGGAAGTCCTTATTCACTTGTTTAACTGCGGTGGAAACTGAGCCATATGTCATCTCTGAGCATGCACCAGTAATTCTAACCCTGATGTTGTCTTCTGTCTGTAAAAGCCTATATAGATGGCAGTGTAATTGCCCTTACAGCTCTCAGAGTGATGGCATTATGGTGCTGGGCAATCAGGGTGCCAAATGTGGGATTCCACCCCTCCCTGAAGTCTGCCCCCCCCCAAGAAGGAATTCTGAAGTGGGGGATGGGGGGGCAAAGTGATCGGTGACATTGCTGATTACAGCCCAAGGGTTGAACCTTTAAATTGCTCACTATTAAGGGACAAAACATTTGTAATTTGGTCAAGGAAGAAACCAAATTATACTTTGATTTCAATGATAACAGGAATACTTCTAAATATGAACATATGAAGAAGCCAGCAGAAGAAGGTCATTTGGTCTATCAAATCTGCTCATATTGCAGGGTCCACAGCTTGACCTAATGTCCCTGCACTCCCTCCTTACTCCTCCCATCCTCCCTACCCATGATCCTTACCTTCTCCCATGCCTATCCCAGCCTCTCTTAAAGCTGCCCACTGTCTTCAACAAGATGACCTCTTCCAGCAGCGCATTTCAAGGGTTCACCACCCTCTCTGTGAAGAAGTGCTTCCTGACTTCCCTCCTAAACCTCTCACCCTCCAGCTTAAGCCTGTGTCCCCTCATGTTATGGTTGCCACTCAGCTTAAAGAGACTCTCCTTATCAACTTTATTTATCTCTTTAAAGTACTTGAAGGTCCCAATCATGTCCCCCCCTTCTGTCTTCCAGGGAGTATATGTTCAGTGCCCTCAACCTCCCCTCATATGCTTTACCCTGCTGACCCACTATCATCTTTGTAGCCTTTCTCTGGACCTTCTTGAGCAGGTTAAAGTCCTTTTTGAGGTGTGGGCACCAGTACTGAACTCCATACTCTAGATGTGGCCTTACCAGTGACCTGTACAAGGGCAGTATAATCTCCTCTCTCCTACTACTGCTCCCCTAGATATGCATCCCAGCATCTTGCTTGCCTTTGCTGTTGCTTTCTTGCACTGTGTGGAGTGCTTCAGGTCACTAGTGATCATCACTCCCAGGTCCTTCTCCTCCTCTCATGCAGATACTCAGACTCCACCCAGGTAGTACTCCATCCTGGGATTCTTGCTCAATTTGCATAACTTTGCATTTCTTGGCATTGAAGCCAAGCTGCCAGATTCTAGACCACCTCCCACACTTTTCCAGATCTTCCTGTAGGTCCTCTATCCCTTCAGCTGTGTTCACTCTCCCACAGAGCTTGGTGTCATCTGTGAATAGGCACATTTTGCCCTTAATGCCATCCCCAATGTCACTGATGAAGACATTGAACAACACTGGCCCCAGCACTGAGCCTGCAGGACCCCACTGGTTACCTCTCTGGTGCCAGATAACTCTCCCCCCACAACCACCCTCTGGGTTCTGTTCCTCAGCCAGTTTTCCACCCATCTTGCCATCTTTACCCCAACCCCAAGATCCACCAACTTCCTGATCAACCTTTTACGGGGCACAGAGTCAAAGGCCTTGCTAAAATCAAGATAGAGGATGTCTACCACTTGGTCCCTGTCTACTGTCTTAGTGACACAGTCAAAGAAGTCAATCAGATTTGTTTGACACAATCTCCCCCCCTTGAACCCATGCTGCCTCGCATCCTGGAGACCATGCTTCTCTAGATTTTCCACCAACCTTTCCTTTAGTATGGTCTCCATGAGCTTGCCCACAATGGAGGTCAGTCAAACTGACTGGTCTGTAATTCCCTGGGTCAAACTTAGGACTGTTTTTGTGGAGGCACTATATGTGCTATTCTCCAGTCATGCTGTACCATGCCTGACTATAGTGAACTATTAAATAAGTCTGCCAGTGGCCCTGCCAGTTCCTCAGCCAGTTCCTTTAGTATCCTTGGATGTTCTCTGTCCAGGCCTGGTGATAAGTCCACCTTCAATGCCAGCAAAGTCTCCCTCACTCTATCCTCCTCTATCACTACATCTGTGTCCCTCCCCCCTTTTCCCTCCTGAAGGCATTGGTCCATCCTTTTCCCTGGTGAAGATGGAACAGAAGTATTCATTTAGTATCTCTGCTTTTCCCTCATTATCCTCAACCCACTCCACTTCTTTCTTAAAGGGGACAGGAATTGATTACTTTGCAGCTGTTTGAAATGTCCCTATTTTCATAAATCATATTTATACCTCTAAAGAATCCCTATTTAACTGTGCCTGAATAAAAGCTGAAGCTGTCAGTTGTGTTTGGTATTGTTTTCTTTGTATGGACAACATTCTGTGCAGTTCCTTTCATGGAACCAAGAATTTGGAGTTTTGATTATGTCACTTCATGGTTTCAGAAATGTGAGCATGAACTTATCAGTACAGTGCCCACGGTTCTGAAACCATGACGTGACATAGTCAAAACTCCAAATTCTTGGTTCCATGAAAGGAACTGCACAGAATGTTGTACATACAAAGAAAACTATACGTAAACACAACTGACAGCTTCAGCTTTATTCAGACACAAACAGGGATCTTTAGAGGTATGAATATAATTTATAAAACTAGAGACATTACAAGCAGCTGCACATAAGTAATCGGTTCCCTGTCCCTTTAAGCCTAACAGTTCCTTCTTTTTTGCCCCTTTTCTCATATAGTAAAAGAAAGCCTTCTCCCCCTTCTTCTTAATTCCTTCAGCTGTCTGCAGCTCCTTCTGTGCCTTTGCTTGCCGGACGCCCTTACTTGCCTCACTAACCAACCTTAGGTAATTTTCCCTATCCATCTCTCTCTCTTGGTCTTTCTGAATTTTCTATAGGCTAACCTCTTTCCCTTACTGCCTGGGCAACCCCAGAACTGAACTAGCTGGGTGTTTTGTCCCTTGTGTTCTTCCCCCTGCTCATGGGAAGCTAGTAAAGTGTACATCAGGGGTAGAATACTATGCTATACTGCAGCAGAGGAAAAGCAAAGAGAAAAGGTTTTGTCTGAAAAAGGAAACAAACTGAAACCCATTGAAAACACATATAAGGTAGGAATGGGGCCAGCTATAAATTTACTTAAAAGAATAACAAGACTTAAAGTTGAAATAAAGAACACATGGGTAAAGCTGAGTTTGCAATCTTTGAAATGGTCACAGTTTATTTTAAGTGTCAGTTTCATTGTAATTGCAGGGTAGGTAATCATTAATTACATGCAATGGGGTAATTTATACTGCAGTTACATGTTTGTTGCATGTAACTACATTGCAATTGCAATGTAGTTACAGAGCAGCTGCACTGTAACTACAGTGGAGTTAAGGAAACTTAAAGTGTTACCTTCAAAACTAAACAAACTTATTGGGAGGCAGGAGAGAAGGGTGGGAGATTACTGGCACACAGATTAAAACAAATACAGAATAGAAATAACAGAGCTAGTGTCAGCAGCAAAAATGGAGATATGAAAATCAAACCAAAAGACATAAATGAAGAATGTTATAACTTTTCCAAACGTTTGTACAAAAGTAAATGCAAGATTAATAACTTTAAAAAAAAAATAAACTCTACTCTTTGCCCAATTCACCTACACACAGTCTGAATGCACCCATAAAGGTAGGTAAGATAAAAAGATCCATGAAATCCACACCAGCTAACACAACACTTGGGACAGATGGCCTCCCAGGAGAATTTTACTCCCTTCCTTAGTCATAACATATGCAAACATTTGCTTGATATATATATAACAAATTCCGTGAGCATGCTAAGTTACCCATTACCTTATCGAAAGCAATAATTACAGTGGTATAGTAAAAGACAAGAATAGCCTGGATGTGGCAAACTATCACCCCAAATCTCTGCTAAATGTATATTATAAAATATTGGCCAAGACAATAGCAAGCAGACTTCAGGGTTTGATGTTTCTTCTAATACACAAAGATCAGAAAGAATTCATACAAGGGAGGAATGGGTATGAAAAATGAGTATGAAAACATAAGTAGGTTAATTTTGACAAGCTGGGATTCCAAACAGTTAAATGAATTGACTGCAATTTTATAACTGGATGCTGATAAAGCATTCATTCAGCTGAATGGGTTATCTCAAGTCAGTATTAAATACATTGATTACACTTTAAGTGTCATTTAACTACACTGTAAGTTACAGTGTATTCACATTGTAACTGCTTAGATTGCAATGTAGTTACATGTAACAGACATGTAACTACAGTGTAATTACTACATTGCATGTAGTTAACCTGGGGCCAAATTTAGGATGAGTCTCAACACTGTATCACAAATCCACTGTCAAAATTTGCATCAATAAAGAACTATCACATAGAATAAACCTTGAAAGGGTCACTAGACAAGGTTGCCCTATCCCCACAGCTTTTTATATTAGCTATAGAACCCCTGTTATGTACAATTACACATGACAAAGAAATACAAGGTACAAAACTAGAGAGAAAAGACATAAAATAATGGCTTATACAGATGATATGATACTGGCACTCACTAAACCAGTCATCAATCCACTACCCAATCCACCTTTTGGAAATGTTCAGATCACTGTCAGTGCTTACTATGAACTGGTCAAAATTAGAGATAATGCCTCTTAAAATAACTGAAAACAAAGACCTGAAATGGGAGGTATCCCATTTAACATACCTGGGAATTGAAATACCATCTCACTTAACAAAAATGGTTGCGATGAATATGGACACATCCTTGATAAAATTAGTATAGAATTAGAAAAATGGCAAAAGCTGAAACTTTAACTATGGGGAAAAATAATTCCTTTAAAATGATTTCTGCATCCAGATTAATGTACTGTATGCCTTAGAAAACATACCTCTTAACTTCTCATCCACCACACTTCCTATCCAAGTTGGCTTCCCTCAAGGATCTATTCTCAGTCTTATTCTTTTCACTCTCTTTATAAACAACCTTCCTTCTGCCTGCTCAAATTCCCACATACATATGTACGTGGACAATACTGTCCTTTTCACCTCTGGTCCCAACCTGTACTCCAGCAAATCTACTCTGCAGGAAGACGTCCACAGCATACAGTCTTGGTTTCAAAGAAACAAAGTAAACACCTCTAAAACTGACTTCATGGCCTTCGGGACCTCCCAAAGACTGGAAAAATCTATCCCTTCCCCTCCCATACCTACCCTTGTAGATACTCTCCTAAATGAAGTCTCATCCTACAAATACTTAGGTGTTTGGTTAGACACCCCAGCTAAATTTCTCTCACCACATTGACTATCTAGCATCAAAACTGCAGCCTAAACTCTGGATCCCATATCTCAATAGGAACTCTCTCTCACTCCCTGTCCTTTGTGAACTCCTAACCAAAATGATTTTGCCTATTCTTGACTATGCCAACATAGTCTACTGCACTGCCCCCTCCTCCCTACTTGCTAGACCTGACTCTCTCATTTATGCCTTCTGTCATTTTGCCTGTAACTCCTCCTTAAGGACCCATCACTACTCCCTTCTCTCCACTCTGAACCTCCCTCCCCATCACACCAGCATTTCACCTACTCTATCTCCTTTATCTCTAATTTTTGGTTCAATCTTCTTCCCTCCTACCTCTATGATCACCTCATCCTCCTCCTCCTGCATCCTACTCACTGCACTCTAGGGATACCCACTCTTTCTCCCTTACCAGACCTTGTTCTAGCATGGGCAAATCTGCATACACCTATCACCTCCCCTCACTCTGGAACTCTCAACCGCCTGCATTTCATAATTCCCTCTCACACCCCTCTGTCAGGTCCCAACTATGTCTGCTACCTCTGCCTATCTGCTCCCATGTCACCTCACTGCACTTAAGCACTGCCACTTCTTGCTATTACTGAATTACCTATCTGTACTTATTCACCGCCTTGTGCTATTTTTCTCTTTAATTGCTGGCACAGCCTTGTATCACAAATGACTTAATATTGTACACTGTCTTGATAACTCTACATCAATATTCAACATCTTCCTTAGTTGTGATCCTATGCACAGTTTATATATTGTTTGTAATTGCTTGAAATTGTATAGACTTGTAATTGCTACTGTATTACTTAGAGAATTGTTTATACTTGCTGTTTTTTCTTTGTACCCCTTTCCCCAGATTTCCATGGGTCATACCTGGAAATGAGCCTTAGCTCAGTGAGTCTTTCCAGGTTACCAAATGTTTAAATAAATTAAAAAAAAATTAAAACTCAGTGGTTCACCAAACTAAACAGAATAATAAAAGCTTCATATGGGAAGGAAAACTTCCAAGATTAGTTTTAGATAAATTAAGGGTGCCTTGGGAAAAGGGAGGCATGGGTCTTCATAATCTAAAACTGTATTATCAAGCATTCAAATTTAAACATGTAATCTATTGATTCCTCCCAAAGGAAAACCAGCCACCATGAGTAAAATATGAACAGGAAATCGTGCGGCCAAACTGGCCATGCTCATTAGTGCACATAATTTACAGAAAAAATCACATACAGGAATGGTAAACTTAGCCAAATTCTCATTTCATTAAAGAGTTAGGAATTAATCAGATTCTGTTGGAATACACTCCCATTTGGAGAAATACACAAATTAAATTTAACAGCAATGTATTATTTAATAGTGAGTGGGAATTAAAAGGCAACAGTGTTTTGACAGATTTAATAGATTCAGAGAATGGGGTTTTATACTCCTTTATGGAACTAAAACAGCAATTATCATGCTCAGTTATCCAATTCTACCAGTATCTAGATATTAGGGAAGCATTATCAAGCATCCTGGATGCTAACAAATCCATCTTTATCAATAAAGATTAGAGAATTACTGTTTAACATTAGTAGGAGTTATGGAGGAGCGGGTAAGCTCTACAGATTACAAGTGAACTCAGGACAGAATATAACAACGAGCTGGCCCATCTGCACAGAGGCAGGGCATCCATCTGTGATGCTGATGATCTGGGTTCGGGAATGGACTCGGGACATCGGAGGGCCAGCCAGGGGAGAAAGACTGAGCATCCCAGGGACTGTTCTCCTTCTCCAGGGGTTGAGGGGTTGTATGTTTGGCATGCTATGGACCCCTAGCAGAGTCCAGGGGAGCTACAGTGCCAATGCCATATCAGTGGGGGGGTGGGGCAGATGCTGGCCATCATTGCAAGTCCCCACCCCCGATACAGCATACAAAAATGTCAGCCCCAAAAGCATGAAGCTCTGCTCTGCTGCCTCCACTGCCTACTGTGTCCACCAGGTGGGGCCCTGCTCCCATGGCCCCACCCTGAGAAGCAAGCCAGGGCAAGCTACTTTTGACCTTGGGGAGGGTTTGCCTGCCTGGTGGCCCCACCCAGGAGGGTAAGCCTGGGCATGGAGAGGTGGCAGGAGTGGAAGCTGTGCCACTGCAGGGGGATCAGGGGCCAAAATAAAGAAAAAAAAAGAATATAACAATGAACGCTGAAGAAATGGGAGGAAAATATCGGATATGTACAGTAATGACACAAAAAACAGGGGGTCTAGGTTGGAGAAAGCTTGTAAGTCAATTACAGACATACAAGGCAAACTAATACAATTTAAGAGTGTCCATAATTGGCATTATAGACCACAAAGATGATCTAAAATATGACTCACTGCAAATGGCAGATGTTGGACATGTAATCAAGACAAAGCAAATTTGCTTCACATGATGTGAGAAGGTACTTTAATATCTCCAAGTTGGAGGATGATACAGAAAGTATGTTCACAAGTCCTACAGCAAAATATTGAATTTGACCCTTAAATTTCATAGTCGGATCCTCTATCTGTACTCTGCCTAGATAAAAATGAAATAAAATGGTTACTGATCGAAGCATTTGGCCTCAAAAAAGTAACTGGAGAAAGAATACAGAACTCAAATTAAATGATTGGATTAAATATATCAAACACTGGCCTAAACGAGAGAATGAGCAACATGGTAAATAACAACCATGAGAAAGTTGAAGTGAGGAGACCTTTCTTTACCCGGTTCGACACCAAGTAAGATACACAGGGATGTCTACTAATGTATGCTTTCGTCTAGTAAATACAAAACTGTAGTAGCTTATTGTTACTCAGAATATGGTATCTTGACAGAGATAACTTTGCTACACTAATGTATAGATGCAGGAAAAGCGTACATTTTATTGAAGCACTTTTCTTGATTGTCATGAAATGTTACTGTAAGTTAAAACCAGTACAAATTTTAACAAAAAATGGATATATTGATTAATATGTCAGGTTGCTGGGCACAGAAAGGTGGGGGATGTGCAGTACAGGAAGTCAGGAAAACTGCCATACAGGCATTCACAGTTGACAGCTGCGTGCAAAAACCACCCAACATGCACCCCGTGTGTTGCATTTGTAGAGCCTTTGTAAAGCACAAATGGCACCAACTACAGAACATGCCACACAGCCACCTGACAGCTGTGGACAGCCACTACTATTGGATCCCTGCAAAGGCCACACCTGTTGGGAGGATGCTGATAAGGTGGCTCAGACTGGTCCCCATAAAGCAAACATAGCTCCCACCAACTGATGTACATGTACAGTAGGACGGCTGCTAATGCTGGTGGCCAGTGCTACAGCAGTCTGACTCATGTCCATAAAGTACATGATAACATATCTAGTACATGCCACCTAAGCCCTAGAGATGGACAGATAGATGCAATGGCTACTGCAATGGCAGAACAGTTATGCAGCTATGTACACAGCATGTGGAAGGAAGAACATGGAACAGGTTCCAGCCAGTACCATATGTGTAAACAGCAACAGCCAACATGGGCAGGAGCTGGGGAGGCAGCACATGCATGGATAAATACAGCAGCAGGAGTATGCAGCGTGGTACACACTGCCTGACCATGATCCAGGCACCATACATACATGCATGTGCAGTACACTGACAAGGGGCTTGGCTTCAGGGAGGGTGAACTGCACCATACAGGAATGCCCCCACTGATGTTCAACCATGGCACTAGGAAACTGTGCCCTGGTGCCCCATCTACACAGAAGGTGGCCCTACATACAGGCACACTAAGAATGGCAGCTGCTGTGGGAGGCAGGCCACATGGGATGGGACATGGCCAGTGTGCCACCAACATGCTGGTTGACCAGTACTGAATACAGAGCACAATGAACATGTGACCTACACTACCACAGGCCACACCAACTGCCACAGTCCACAGTATAGCCAGCAGTGCATGCCGAGTATGTCCACACCACAACCAATACTACACCATAGGATGTTCTGTAGGGCACACAGTACAGTAGGAGTACCAGATGATCTAGAGATGGGATTGTAATGACCATTCAAAAGGTGTGTACTGTGTATGACAGAAATGCCAGTAGACCACATGCACATGTAGGATCTGTTTATTAGGTACACAAAAGTGAGAGGAAACAGGCAGCAAGACCCGGGGCCTGATTTTGGAAGGGCATAGATCGAAGCAAGGGACTTGTTTTGGAGATTCGGATGCAAGGGGTGACTTGTGGCAGGCATTGCAGCATTCTTGATTTTGCAAATGAGCCAGCAGCAAGCTTCAATGCAAGTCTCTTTCTCTGAATGCAGGAAGTTAGACCAGCTCCTCCTAGTCTATATTTGTGCCATTGGGAGCCATTTTACAGGGCTTGTGCCAAAGCTTTGCTAAGCTGCCGTAAAGTGTGACAAATGTCACAACTGCACCAACCCTTCAAAATGGGGCTGTGTTGCATCCAAGGGGTTTCGTGCCACTGTGCCCAACACTGTGGTTGATGCAGGACTTGACTCAACCCCTGCGTCAACCTTCTAAAATCGGGCCCCTATATATCACTGTGGTCCTGTTAGTGCCTACCCCATGCTCCCATATGGTGTGACTTGTAATGCCAAAGTAACAGTCCACGTTTATATATCCTTGCTACTACACTGAATCCCCATTCACACAGCAGGTGCCATTCACTCCCATACTGCCTGAACAATCCATGACATTGGAAACACCAGTGCAGGCAAGAGGGATGAGTGGCACGGAATGGTGTTAATAGTGTCTTGGAATGTCAGATATATCTGGAAAGGAAGGGCAGCGGCTGGTGAAATGAGTGGAATCCTGTGTAGAACTGAGGGCAGACCACACAGACAGAGTGTGTATTAATCACACAGTGGTGAAAGCATCTAATAATGCATAACTTGTATGGAAAGGCAATTGGGAGGGCAGTCAACTATGTAACATTCAAAGTACAGACTAGCAGAGCTGGGTGGAAATTGTAAACCCAAATTGGTGGAAATTCTGTGAAATGTTACCAATTTCATTAAATTATCCAAAATTCCAACTTTAGCGAAATCCAAATCCTCCAAATGTGTTTGGCAAATTTTCACCTCGTTCCCCAAAATTTCTGGCAGTATTGCAGAAAATACACATGAACTGTGGAATGACAGTTCGCAGAAATTCCGTTCTGCAGTTTCATACATCAATCTGCATTACATGCAATGGTAACAGTTTATTTTAAGTGTCCTTAACTACACAAGAACTTCTGTATAACTACACTGTAACTGCACTGTAACTAGAGTGTATTTATGTGTAACTACTATGTAATTGTTAACTAGTTTCACATTTGCTTGTTGTGTAGTTACACACAATTTGCATTAAGTAACTACACTGTAACTGTACTGTAACTACCATGTAGTTGTTAACTAGTTTCACAATTGCATGTTGTGTAGTTACACAATTTGCATGAAGAAATACTGTAGCTACACATGGAACTACTACTGTCTCCCTTTTGGCACAAATCAATTCACTCTGACAAGTGTAACCACACATTTAATAGCTGTTGCAAAGTGTAATAGAAAATTTGTTGTGCAACTACCACTGTATTTCTTCTGGTAATATGTAATTTGTTCTTACAAAGGCAACTACACATGTAGTAGTTATTGCAAATTATGAAATGGGTACTAAGAATCTTGGTTCCTGATTGGTCGAGAGCTTCTTTCAGCTGGGCCGTTATCTTAGCACAACAGCCCAGCTGAAAGAAGCTCCCTACAAACAAGACCCAGCACCCACTCTGAGAACCTTCCCTGCTGACTGCCCTACTCATCTCTGTGGCCCCTGCTCTCTCCGTTAACATGAAACATACCTGCTGCATCTTTTAAGCCACTTCCCAGCAGCTCCCTTGATCTCTCTTCGCTCTGGAGTCCATGGAGCATCTTTGTCCCCCAATTTGCCACCGCTTTTTTTAAAAATGCAGAGCAGGACTAACAAACTGACGATCAACACTGGAGCAGGACCGGGACCGAAAATAGTGGAGCTGGAAGTCAGTGACAGTGACCAATGAGGCAGCACTTTTTTACTTAACTGACTTCTTTTACTTAAATTATAATGTTGCAGTAATTTAAAAAAGAGGCAAAGTATGTTACCCACCCGAGGCGGGCAGTTATCCCACCATTACGCACCCCCCCTCAACATGCCTTATTGCTTAATTGTAACAACAAATCTGTTGTGTTACTACTATGTTATTATTTTGGCATTATTAAATTTGTTCTTACAAGTGTAACTACAAATGACTGCAGCTCTTGTGCACTGTTTCAGCAGTCTATGTCTATCTGACATCTAATTAAGAAATAATCCACACAGAAAAATTTAAAAGTGTAATCAAATGGTAACTAACATATGATTACAATGTAACTTCAGTATGCTACACTTAAATGCTATGACTGGCAACTCTTTAGAAGATGTTCCATGTCTGCATTCCAGTTTTTCATGAACCTACAGGTTAATAAACATGCAGTCTAATACTGTGAATTGATATATGACTGTACACAAAAATATTTCATTTGCATAATTACTAATTGGTGTTGTAACAATATTGTGGCTAAGAAATAGTATTGTTTTTAGGTAATGTCTAGGTAACATGTATTTGCAATTACGCACACTTACATTTATCAAATGTCAGTACTGTTGCTGTGATGTAAGTTCTCATTCAGAAATCAGTCCCTCAAGAACTTACTGCTTACTAAACATGTAATCTAATATTGGTCCCTTATCACATAGGCAGCAGTGAATGTGTCACATGTGCATACCCAGATCTTGTGATCAACAGCAGCCATCCAATCAGATGGACTGCCCATCAGCAGACTGGATCCTACACTCTGTGTGAAGTGGGGAATTGTAGGATATGGCTGGTCCTCCCACTACTGCTGTTTTCCAGTAAGGGGACCTACTGGTCTGCCTGCATTCACTGCTTTGTCCCCATTCCTCATGGTATAGTCAGAGGGCTGGGTAGCTTGGTGTGAAGGATAGTACCATGTCCGCCACCCCATTCAGCCATTGGGAAGAGAATGTAATGGCTAAGGAAGGGTCCCTGCCTGTGTATCTGGCACCACCCACCACCACTCCACACAGCAGATTTGGCGTAAATCATGGGATGTAGCCATGCCCCACCCCAGCCACCCACCTGGGCAGCAGCAGGACAGGGGTGTGGGTGTAGAAGAGGTGTGGGTCAATGTCACAACAGTAGCACAGTTGAAACTATGTAAGTACACAATACACATCAGGAACCCAGTTAGCAACAACATAGTAGTGCAGCTACAGTGTAGTTATACAGTAGTTACAGTGTAGTTAGTGACACTTGTTACCGATGTATGTTATCCTTCAGAAATCATTCCCTCATGAACTTACTGCAGTACAGTGTAGTGGCTAAGAGCACTGACCTGCAAACCTGGAGTCCTGGGGTTGAATCCCAGAGCCACCTCTTATATACTGAGTGATCAAAAATAAAAATAAACATGCAATCTAATACTGTTAATTGACATACAATAAAAATCATTAATTTACATAATTACTTATTGGCTTGTAACAGTGCTAAAGTTACTAAGGAATGTGACACTTCTGTGGCATTGTTTCCATAGTTAATGCCTAACTAGCATGTATTTGCAAAGTAAGTATGCTGAAACTGACACAAGTGTAAGACTACATTGATCAAATGTCAGTGCTATAGTTCTGATTTCTGTTTTCTTTCAGAAATCATTCCCTCATGGACCTGCTGCCTAATAAACACACAATCTAAAATTGTTCATTGCTATACAACTACACAGTTTACTAGTACAATAAAAAATTAATCATTCACATAATTACTTATTGGTTTGTAGCAGTGCTGTAGTTACTAAGAAATGTGATGCTTCTGTGGCATTGACCCACTCCTCTTCTGCACACACACCTTGTCCTGCTGCTGCCCAGGTGGGTGGCTAGGGGTGGGACATGGCTACATGCCATGATTTATCCCAAATTTGCTGTGTGGAGTGATGGTGGGTGGCACCAGATACACCTTAGCCTTTACATGCCCTTCCCACCAGCTGAACGGGGTGGCGGCCATGGCACCATCCTTCACACCAAGCTACCCCAGCCCTCTGACTATACCATGAGGACTGGGGGCAGGGCAGTGAACACAGGCAGACCAGTAGGTCCCCTTACTGGAAAACAACAGTATTGAGAGGACCAGCCATATCCCACAATTCCCCACTCCACACAGAGTGCAGACCGCTGTTGATCACCAGGCCAGGGTATGCACATTTGACACATTCCCTGCCACCTATGTGAATAGGGTCCAATATTAGGTTGCATATTTAGTAAGCAGTAAGTTCCTGAGGGACTGATTTCTGAATGAGAACATACATCACAGCTACAGTACTGACATTTGGTAAATGTGAGTGTGTGCACTTGCAAGTACACGTTACCTATGCATTAAATATGAACACAGTCCCAATATTTCTTCACCACATTATTGTTACAAAGCCAATTAGTAATTATGCAAATTAAATATTTTGTGTACAATTATATATCAATTTACAGTATTAGACTGCATGTTTATTAACCTGTAGGTTCATGAAAAACTGGAATGCAGACATGGAACATCATCTAAAGAGTTGCTAGTCAGAGCATTTAAGTATAGCAGACTGAAGTTACATTGTAATCATATTTTAGTTACTGTTCTGATCGCACTTTTAAGTTTTTCTGTGTGATTACCTCTTAATTTAATGTCAGACATAGACTGTTGAAACAGTGTACAAGACCACATTTATATGTGGTTACACGTGAAAGAAAAAAGTAATAATGCCAAAATTAGTAACATAGTAATTACACAACAGATTTGCTGTTACAGTTTGCAATAGCTATTACAGTACATGTGTAGTTGCCCTTGTAAGAACAAATTGCATAATGCCAGAGGACATGCAGTGACAGTCACACAAGAGATTTTCAATTACACTTTGCAGTAGCTATTAAATGTGTAGTTACACTTGTCAGGATGAATTGATTTGTGTTGAAAGGAGACAGTAGTAGTTGTAAGTGTAACTATTTCTTCATTCAAATTGTGCAAGTACACAACACTCAATTGTGAAACCAGTTCACTACTACATTGTAGTTACATGTAGCTACACAGTAGTTACAGTGCAGTTATGCAGTAGTTACAGTGTAGTTGAGGACACTTAAAATAAAGTGTTACCCATGCAATTATTCCGCAGTTCAGTGAACAGTTTTGCAGAATTTCTTTCTGCAGCTCAACACATCAACCTGCACAAGGGACTACATACACAGGAAACAGTGGACATCCATTGTGCTAAAGGCCAACATGGATGACCACTTAATGAAGGTACTGTGTGGCCATGTAGCACTGCCACACTAACATATGTCCCCAGCTGGCCCACAGGTTCCGCAACATCACCTGTTGGATATCGGGATCCACCCATGATGCAACAGTTCTATGCATGTCAGGCATGTACTGTGTCAACAGATAATGCAGTTCCCACAGGCAATGGGACTGTGTATGGGTAGTTAGCAGAGGAGTAATGGTGAGGGCATGGGGCATGCAGATGCCTGCCCAGGATAGTACAGCTGCACAATGCCACATATACCCAGGAGAAAACAATGTCCCGGTGGTTGCGTGCTGCAGTGGCACTTGTGCCAGCACTGGGTATCATGCTGCCATACGCAATATGCCCCTGGCCATAACCTGATCTACTGTGCCGCTACCACTATGTAGTAATGGACTGATGCACATTAGCACGGCAGTAACATATGTCATAGAACAGTAACTAACCCATGCACATTTGTATTGCAAGACACTATCAACATCAATGGTAGAAGCATACTGTACTACATCCTTACTGATGCACCTACCACAGCCATGGCTGATGAAACCATACCCTGAAACAAGCTGCACACCAGAGGAGGAGGCATGCAACAGTGCCCACCAGCCAAACAAACTGTTGTGGAGCTCACATTCTGATGGCTGAAGGGCTGTTGGAATGTCCTGCTGAAGAGGATGGAATTGGACCACATTCATTCAACATGTGTCTAAAGATGTGTCATCCTGCACAACATCTGCACAGATGTGTAAAGAAGTCAGTTTCATGAAGTCCTTGAGCAACATGTACAGACATACCCCATTCGAGAAACAGGTGGCAGCAGGATGACAACAATGTGGCACATGCCATTAGGGACATGCTAAAGGCATGCATCACAGACAGTAATCCATAATGCAACTGGATATAGTATGGGAACAAGACAGCACATATAGAAGCATGTGGGTTTTAATTCACAGGTGTAGTGCATAGTGGGGTACACTGCATGGTATATGACAGAGGCATGGAGCATGTACAGTTGCAAACTGTACCAAGGTACTTGTACCAGCACAGTAGAATGGAAACCCCACTGGTGACATGCAGACAGCAGTGTATCTACAACACTCAGTGCATTGTGCGTGGCTCCAGTGATTTACACCACTGACATATAGAGAATAATGGATGGGGAAGGGTGTGAAATGAGAATTTAATGCACACCTGAGGTGTGGGATGCTACATAAACCCCGAGGGCGAAGCCCGAGGGATTTATCAAAGCATCCCACAATGAGGGTGTGCATTAAATTCTCATATGCACACCTTCCCCATCTTTTATTTTTTGTAATAACGGGCCAGCAATTTTTCTTCAGCCCAGTTTTTGTGAGACTGTTTGACCCGCCCACACATGGAATGTTGCCCAATGAGGCAGCAGTATTGTTTGATTGGCATGACTCATGAATGTCATAACAACCAGCTGGTTATTATGGAAAATATCAACCTGGTCAGTACACTGAGAGAAATTCCTGACCAGTTATTATAATGCAATAACCATCCATGATACCACCCATAGCATAGGCATCCAACCCACCTCATACAGTTTCTTGGAAATGGACCACGTAGTGCATGTTACATAGCTACACATGCCACAACTAGTTACATGAGTCCACACAGCCTCCCCTATGTCCTGTACTGCAGGTACTATCCCTATCTAACTGCTAATTGCCTTCCCCCATTTACAGTTGACATCTAATGTGTATGGCAGGGGGCCCATCAGGTCACTATTCCACCTTGTGCACCTCACACACCTCTGGCACTGTTCCGTGCTAGTGTCCACAGACACAGGTCCATGGTCACCATTGAGTGACAAGCTATTGGTGCCTTTCCTCCATGGTATCCATAACAGGTATGGGCGCATGTGATTCAGGCATGGATAATATGTCCATGTCACTGTCTGTGGAGTCCACACACCTGCCTGTATGCCTCTGTGCCCTGTTTCTCGGCATTCTGCGGCTATCGCCTGGATCATGTGTGAAGTACATGCTCTGGATCTAAGCTCACATGGGAACAGAGGCACCCGAAGTGGTTGACCCAGGGCTCCCGATGTCCATTCTTTGGATGGATTATACGTGGCTGTGGTGGAGCCACTGAGAGCACTTAGGATGGTCTAGCACCATAACGAAGCTGTGTATAGAGGACTGAACATCTTCAGTAGCCCTGGTGGGATGGGATGAGTGGGTGGAGGATCGTGGAGAGGGGAGAGCAGTGCAATGTCTGTACTTTAAAGAGATACAGGGTGGTGGGGTGGAATGCTCCAATTCTGATGTGAGCTGGAGTGTGCTGGGGGGATGCAGGACATGTCTGTGGTGGTGGTGCTAGTTGAGCCAGGCAGGCAGAGCAGCCACAGTCCCCTGATATAGTTCTAGACACTATAGTCTCCTGTGTAAGCTTTGTGTCTCAGTGAGTCTGGGAAAGGACAGTACCCATAAAAGACAGGCCATGGGTGAGACCTCATGAATGTAGAGGCCAGGCGAGAGATGTGTCCACGATGAGGTAATGTTTTAGGGGGGATGGGCAGGAAGGGAGGAACCTGGCCTTAAGATGTGGGTGCTCATGTAGCCCAACTGCCACATTATGGACAGAACTTAGGATGGAGACCTTGAAATGTGAGGAGACATTTGCTATGGATGTTCAGGGGTGTAGTCCAGGCCATTAAGGATGTCCCAAGGGGGGAGGGGAGTAGGCAGACAGCAATGTGACCACGGAGGAAACAACAAAGGGGCTGTTTGCTGGTTAGACATGAGACTGGGTCAGTCTTGGGAGCCTATCTGCAAGGGAGAAAAAAAAATGATCCTTGGCCTGCCTGGCTTAGTTAACTGCCTGATCTGGACAAATGAGGTGGTAGCAGTCTAACAGTATCCCGCTGGTGGGAGGGCGGAGTAAGCTGTGTCCTCGGGTGGGGGGGATGGGGTATGTCAGGGACACTAAAGGAAAAAGTGTGAACCTAGTGGGGATGATTAACTGCTTGCATTTATAGCCAGAGGGCAGAGGAAAATGTCCAGATGTATGCACATTTATGATCCCTTAAGAGAGCACAGCCCTCAAGTGAGGGTGAAAACTAGGAAACTCAACACAGCCTTCCAGGAGGGAGTGGCAAGGGAGGGGGACTTGTAAAGTAAGGAGGGGAATTCCCAGGGTGCAATCCGGAAGGTGCACAGGCCCTGGGAGTGGTATGGGCGAGGTGAGGCAAGAGGAGATGGTGCAACCTCCATCCTTCACCAGTGACATTGCCAGCCCATCCACTCAGTAACATCTACAAGTGAAAGAGGTAAATAGCACTCCTGTGCATTACAAAATTATAACTGATAGGTTAGACAGTAAGTCTAGCAGAGGTTGCAGCAATTTGGTGTCTAAGAAATAGGTGGGAGGATCAGTCAGGAGTAGAGGCCTGGGGACAGAGGATGATGAAAGTAGGGTAGGGCAGAAGCCAGACTGAAGCTGTGGGGAAGGAGGTAGAAGTTGAAGAAAAGAGGAGTACTAGCACTACACAGTATAGGTGATGAGTGCCTTCAGCAAAGAGTATATCGGGTTCCTGTCAAGTGGTGAGGTGGTGGGCATAATTGATCAGACATTCAATAAGCAACATGACAGTAGTAAAACTGTAATAAGAAAAAGAAAGGATACAAACCTGCAGCTGTAAGACATCAAGTTTGGGTAGTCAGTGGTGCAGCAGCTGTCAGGGGTTGGTGGAGTCCATTCACAGTGTTCAAGTCCATGCTGTAGGCTGCTTGGTCTGCCCAGGTAAGGGATTCCTCCAGAGATTACTGCGATGAATTAGTGTCCACATGGGTGGGTGATGGTGGCCCAGTTTGGTAGGATTCAGGTGGTGGACTGCTGGAAGTGTCTGGCCTTTTAGGCACCGGCTCTTGTACAGAATTGGGGCTAGTAGCTGAGTGTATGGAATCTCCACTGCAGTTCCTTGATCTATTGGCTTGGGTAGGAGTATTATATCTTTGCTTATCCCTAACATGGCACCGGGCCTTTTTTCCTTAGAAGTTTACCAGTCCATCTGGTTGGGAAGGCAGCTTGGGTCCTCCTTAGGGGTTGGTGTAGATTTCAGCATTGTTGGGGGGTGGTAGAGTTCTGAGAAGTTTACTGGGGGCCTGTAGGCTGCTGAAGAGTCTTAGCTTTGTCCAGCCAGTGGCTAGTAATACAAGCTCTAGCCAGAGCCAATACGGCTGTGGTGAGCTGAAGCTCTGAAGAGCTAGTGCTACCTGTGCCACTGAGTGCCATCCACAAAATAGAGGCAGTGATGTAAATGCATGTGCACGACATTCATGTATGCACAGTTGCAGTGAATGGCAATATGCCATTTGCAAGATGGCAGCACCAGCAGAACTGCACTTGCGCAGCTCTTGTCCTGGAATGTGGAAGTAACAGCCAAAACAGTGCGCCTGTTACTCCATAGCGGTTGATCATGGTGGAGTGTACAAGCTCCGCTGGACTTTCGGAAGGATACTTCCAAAAGTCCAATGGAAAGTGCCACAATTGGCCATTTTGAGCCACAGAAAGCAAAACTTCTGCTTTGTGCATGTGCAGCTGTGGTGAGTGGCAATATGCCATTCGCAAGATGGTAGCACCAGCAGAACTAAGTTCTTGTCCTGGAATGTGAAAGTAACAGACAGAAAGCAAAACATCTGTAGGCTCTGCCCACAGCTATAAAAATGGGTGGCCTCCACCACCTAGTCAAAAGTGTGGAAGAATCTATTATTGGTAAGAGTGAGTTTGGCCACATAAAGGAATCTATATGGTATTTTTAGCTCTTGAAGGATCTTTTTCGCAGCATTATACTCCTTGCACCTTTGAGCTAATTCTGCAGAATAGTTTGCAAATATCTGGATCCTATTGCCATTCCATTTCAGTGAACCCTGGCCCCTGGCTATGTCGAGGATCAACTCTTTGTCTGGATACTGGAGGAAGTGGGCTATGATTGGCTGAGGCCAATCTCAGGGTTTAGGTGGTGGACCCAGAGTCCTGTGGGCTCTCCTAATTTCCAGAGGGAGCTTCCAAGTAGGTTGCAAAAGGTGTGTGAGCTCTTTGATTTGAAAGTCGCACGCTTTTATTTTCACTCCTTGGGAAAGCCAACGAACCTAAGATTAGTCAGCTTCTATTCTCTGCATCTTTGGCCCAGGTCCAAAGGAGCACCACTAGCCTTTCCAGTTCCTGGATATGGGCCTCATGCCTCGTGTCCTTATAAGCCATATACACCAGGAATGTTTCAGTATACCAGACCTTACCCTAAAGATCCTGAACCTTGCCTTCTAGTTTTGTGACTGGGGACTTGAAGAAGGTAATTTCTTTTAATACAAGTTGTAGCAGTCCTTTCATTTCTGCAGTGTCGCTGGTAGCACTTGGGGGTGGGGGCAGGAGTCTCTGCCATTCTCGCCAGTGAGACTGGTGCAGCTGTGGCCCGAAAAGGTTTTCCCCCTCCCATGAGAAACTCTGAGATTTCACTGTGAGACTAGTACAAATAATAGTTTCTGCTCTTGCTGAGTGTATATGTGTTGAAGAATGGTGCAATAATGCAAGGATTAATTGCAAAACACGGCCCGATGGCTCGGAGCTGGCAAACTAAGCTGTCATGTTGGGCCACTACTCACGCATGTGCCTCTTTTTTATTCTTTTCTTTTTTCATTCTTTAGTAACCAGGGAAGTCCCACTGGGCCAGAAGGCTCATTTACTGGGGCAACCTGGGAGCACTGGGGCAGTTAAGTGACTTGCTCAGAGTCATACAGTTTGCAAGTAGAAGTTGTGGGTGTCAAGTCCAGGTCTGCAGGATGTACCAAGCTCGTTTGCAGCTTGTTACTCTAACCTCTAGGCTATACTGCTAGCCAGGATGTGAAGGCATTGCCAATCCTCATAGACTGGACACTCGTACTCTTCAGTAGGACATTCTTTTCCTCACTTCTGCTCCCGTGACTACTGTATCCTCATCGAAGTCATCTGCATGTGAATGTGAACAAACAGGTATTAGAATCATGCAGCAGATGCATGCACAGGGCATGATAAACATATGTGGCACAGACCTGTACCATGCCTGCTGGCTGCAAAGGCATGCTCCCCACCTACGCCATTACCTGCATCACCCACAGGCCCATCCCTGCAGTGTCCACTAGTGCCATCATCCCCTTGGGTACATGTCCATCCCCGCTGCAACATTCTAAATAAATAATAAATAAATTAGCACCTCTAAGCTAACGTATCCAACCTGTTAATAAACAAGTGTCTCACTCTCTCTTCTGCCCCAAAAGGTTTAAGAACCAGCATCAGTTTGCAAAGATAAGACAGCTTCTTGACCATTAATACAATGTTCCTTAAAGAGCCCCTGACACCGTTAGAAAAACTTGGAAGAAATGTAAGATTTAGATAGTTCAGTTTATATTTCATGTATTTTCTATAATTATTTACCTTTTTTCTTTATTACTGAGGACAGATGAATGAAAGAGGCTTACTGTCCCTTAGACCTTATCTGCTCTTTCTGCTATTCTACATATGACATCATGATCCAGGTTGTACCTGGAAATGAGCTTCTGGTCATGGCGCTTTTTCCAGTTACCAACTTTTAAATAAAGAAATAAAATAAATAATCCCCCATTTATGGCATCATAATTATCCCCACGGCAACAGACAGTGATGTCATAAACAGAATTCTGATGTCATATGTAGGCAAGCAGCCAGAACAGATAGGGCAGTGATCCTATTTACATGCAGATGTCCTTAGTAATAAAGAAGAATGAGAAATACAGAAACAATAAAAATATAAACTCACTTGTGCTAAACATTACATTTTCTCAAAGTTGTCACAATGGTGTCAGGGGCTCTTTAACAATGGCTGTTACAAGAGATCATATGACTTTTGCAAAATAATGAATCAAGGCACTGATTGGTCCTCCTGTTCGCTGTGTCTGATGGGTCTGAGGATCAAGGCACTGATTGGTCCTCCTGTTCACTGTGTCTGATGGCTCTGAGGATCAAGGTTTTGATTGGTCCTCCTATTCACGGTGTCTGATGGCTCTGGCGATCAAGGCCCTGATCACAACTCTGCCTGTTGCTCTTGATAGCTCTGATGTTCAAGGTCCTTTGCAGGTACTCCCAGTGGCTCTGAGGATCAGGGAACTGACTGGGTCTCTTGCCTGCTGCTGCTGCTTTTCCTACTACAGTTTAATAAGATGCCCCTGTATATTTCTAATTGTTTAAATCTTACTGATGTTAGCGGATATGCACATATGTATTTGTTGCGAGTCCCAGGAATAGTTTTTCTTGGGTTTGATTGAATTCATTCAAGGTGTCCTTTCCTGTTGATTTCAATTCTCTCTGTAAATGTCATGTCTCTAAACCATACATATCAATATTTCATGTCATTATGGTTGATGAAACAAAGGCTCACATTTGCAGAGTGAACCAAGATCATCTTTCATAAGTGACAGTCGAGAATACACTTAGTTTTTGAGTGTTTGTGCCAAGTTGCCATGGTATCTGTTCACCCATGCAGCAATGTCCCCTTTCACCTTATGTTCTCTTCAGTTTTGCTACTCTTTGTACAGCACGGTATGTACACTGTGGGGATGCTAGTACAGTTCCCACTGTAATGTGGGGATGCTAGTACAGTTCCCCTTAGATGTATAAGATTTATTCACAGAGTCCCTGTTTCATGCCCCCCATTGTATACATAACCACATTTTTGCCCTGAGTTTTATTTTTAAATGTTATTCTTGAGTATGTATTTGACACTGTAATAGGAAAAACATTATTGTAGCAGTCATCTGTACTTACATTGAAACAGAATCCAAAAACCATATTCCATAAGGAAAAAGTGTCCCTAAAAATACCGCCAGCAACCAGGGTTGCTTCAAGTCATGTGAACTGTGCCTAATGAATAGAATATGCCAACAAACAAAACAGACTGGCACCAGTTCTCCATGTACGCAATAAGACATGGCGGGGTGTGTATTACGGTGTGATATCGACACCCCCTAGTGCGTAGTTAGGCATGAGGCCAGGCTTGTAGTGCCAGTCAGCCCCTAGGAGTGTAGTTATCACACTGTAAATGCAGACCCTGAGTGTCTTGTTGCACTTATAAAATGGCCATTTATGTTCAGAAGCAGTTTTTTTCCCTGGAAGTACATTTTTAAATAAGTTAAACTGTAAAGAGTATGTCGTTTTAATATAACAGTCCTTCCCCCAACTTGGACTACATTTATTTTACTGCTTTAGTTTAGATCTTTCAACCCAATTCAGATTCCATAATCGTAGTTTTATAGTTTCCCTGACCCCCCCCACTCCCCCACCTTCCAACAGAATGCTTGCAAGCTCTGTGCCTCTTAAAAACTGTGATCAAGTGTCTCCTAATTTTTTTTTTAACTCAGTAGATGACATCTGTGTAGAGTGATACCGGGCAGGACCTGTTACAGGTGGCAGGAGAACGAATAGGAGATCAAAAGTTTCATGGGGAAAACATACAGTACCAAGCTTAACACAGCTCATCTCTAGACATTTCTATTGATTGTCTTATTTAGCAACTACCAACTACTTGCTTGCTTCTCTTTCCTCGCTTTATCAGCTGCTTGCTTGACACCCCCACACACACAGTATGCATTCCTTCACTGAAGTTTGGCTGTACAGATGAGCACATTTATTTAGTTATTTCAAAAGTTTCATGGGAAAAACATACCAAACTTAACACAGCTCATTTCCAGATGTTTCTATTATTGTGTTGTTTAGTAGCCGCCATTGGCTAGCTCACTTCTATGTCCCTCGCTTTATCAGCTGTTCGCTTGGAACTCTCCCCACACCCTTGTTCTTTCACTGATGTTACTGGTAAGTCAGAGTACTTGAAAAAAAATTGCTTCCTCATGTTGCCCCTGAGCCATCACCCCCTCTATGTTCAAATTGTGCCCCCTTGTTTGTGCACATCTCTTTTTTTCTGAAAAACGCTACCTGCTTGGACTTTGTGCAAACATCTGTTGAAAGCACTCAAGCGCATGATACAGCTGTGCTACTTTAATGACAGATACAGACAGGGCAGCTCACTGTAAATACCTGTGCCTGGGGCATAGCACAAGCATCAAAAACACAGCCAAAATATTTGGCACCAAGAAAACTGCCAGAACACAAAATTAAGTGTTAAATAGATTTATAGTAACACACATACCAACAGCCCTAAATTGCTCCAACCAATCCATCAATATTTCACTCCAGAACGTGACACTTTTTCAAGGCAGCTTGAAAAAGCATCAGGTTCCATCGTGAAACATTGGTGGACTTGTTGGATCAACTTGGGGCTATTGGGATGTGTGTCAATAAATCTGTTTAATACTTAGTTTGGTATGTTTGTGGTTTCCTTGGTGCTAGGCTTTCTGACTGTTCTTTAAAATAATGATCAGCCTGCACATGTTCCTTATAATGGGGGAGGGGTCCTACATTAGAATGCATTGAAAACGGGGGAAGCATTTTAGAGGCAGAAAGACCCTCAGTCCATCAAGTCTGGAATGAAGGATACCAGAAAGAAAGATACCAAACATTGGCAACACCACCAGGAAATTCATTATTACAGACCCAATCTCAAAGTGGGGTTGTCACTTTTGAGAAAATGTTGAAAAACAAAATATTTAGACACCATTCAGTTTATCTTTTTTGGATTGAGCACAATTCCCTTCTTTTTGCTCTTCAGTTCTATGCTAATTTGCATGGAAACAGAATCCTTGTCCACTAGAGCTCATTTACTTCTTCTGCTTAATCTTTCGCTGAAGTCTTTATTGTCTGTTGTGACATCACACTTTGCTGCCATGGAAATGATTATGATGTCACAAACAAAAGATGGTAACTTCAGCTAAGGATTAAGTAGCAGGGGCAGATCAATGGTAGGGGATACAAATCCTGTCTCAATGTTAAAAGACCTTAATAATGAAGAATAAATGGCATAGAAATACAGGAAATATATCAAATATCGTTTGGTTTGGGTCTAGTTTTAGCTTATTTGTGTTTCCCAAAAACCAGAAAATCACTTTAAAGGCTTACCACAGCTGTTTTACTTTTTTTTTTTTTTTTTAAGTCTTTGGACCGCAGCTGGAGATAAGTGAAGTTAATTTGCACACTCTCTGTCTCAGATTTACCATGTGCGCATGTGTGTGTGTATTTTATTTATTGAATTTTCATTACCGGGCTAGCCCACTGAGACTAAAAGTCCCTTTTTCAGGGGTGACCCAGAGTTAATTACAGAAAAGTGCAAGTGTACAAACAATGTTGGAGTACATACAATGGTTAGAAGCAAAGGACATTATGCAAAGATATTGCAGGAGCAATGACGGTAATTACAGCATAGTAAGTGCAGCAAACTTGTATGCAAGGTCAGCTGTTAGTTACTTATGTACATTTTGCACTGCATAGCATGCATTCAG
This sequence comes from Neoceratodus forsteri, assembly GCA_016271365.2. Lineage (NCBI taxonomy): Eukaryota > Metazoa > Chordata > Ceratodontiformes > Ceratodontidae > Neoceratodus > Neoceratodus forsteri. Next base: position 1,543,001,193 of record CM028131.1, on the reverse strand, counting down.
CAATATGTAGACAAATAGACAGACATGCCACATCGTGTATAAATAGAATTTAGAGAGTAAACCATCACTAAAACAGGAGGCCTTCAATGATTACAGTTGCAGATACTCCTGCCAAGATAAGAGAACCTCAACACTATTCTTGAAGTCAGTGGGCGGTTTGCAGTTGTGGATCTTGAGGGGGGCATTTATTCCAAATGTATGGGTCTAAGAAGATAAAAAATTGACTTCCCTAGCCCCAACTTTAAAGGATACACAAGCTGAAAACACAATCATCCAACACTGGAGCGAACAACATACCCTCTTCGCTCATCAGTGTCCTGCAACAAAATGAATGAGTGATGATGTCTTCACCTATAGTAACACCTGATTGGCTGATGAGGTCCCTATGATGTCATCAGAACCCCTCAATGAAAACACATAGTTCAACAAAGAGCCTTGAAATCAACTTGTCACCTAACAGGCAGCTAGCCCAGAGCAGGTAGCGAAGGGGGATCTATGCTCTAAGTTCTGACTGGAGATCAATAACCTCACTGCTACATTCTGTACCAGCTGCAGGCAGAGCAACTGAACCCAAGGCAAGCCTTCATGGAGCACATTCCTGTAATCTAGATGGGACACCACGATGGTCAGCACTAGTCTTCAGAGATACAGGGTCCTGTAAAGGGCAGAAACTGGAGAGGTTCCTGCGATCACAGAAACAACTCTTGACAGCAGCTGAAACTTGAGGCTGGTCTTGTCAAACACCACCTCCCACACTGTGAATCTGCCTTTTCCCTGCAGCTTAACACCCCCATTAGGGGAGCCAGAGCCACCTTGGAGGGCCAACACCTTTAACTATTGATAACATGAGACAAAGCAGTTGCAGTGCTATGATACCTCACTTACATCAATCCCCCCAACAGATCTCCCCTCTGACATTGCCTGCACCAGCCACCTATCTGTCCCACACTGGTTACTAATCCTAAGCCATTAGCTCAACCACCTACACACCCTAATGGGTTACCGCATACACTTGGAACACCACAGCCTCCTGGAGATGCAAAACTTCCTACCTGGCTGGTGGCACATTTTTCTTCAGTCACTCACAGGATAGTTGTTTGTACCTCTCTTTAGCATAGCACCTTCTCGATCAAACCCCCACCTGTGTTCCCCTAAAGTGTTTTGGGGAGACTGTCCTCAGGTCAGATGGCCATCAGGGTGTTCCCCTTGAAGGGGAAAGCCATGGTCCCTATGTCCTCCAGTTGGCCCCCCCTACATCCTGCTGCTATCTAGAGGGATTGCTAACACACTGGGGTCCCCAGCTCAAGGCCTCACTTGGACCTCTTGTTGTCTGGCTGTTCCTGCAGTAAGCTCCTATCCCAGATTCTCCCAGACTGTTCTAAACTGGCTCTTTTTATTTATTCTCTAAACTCCCCCCCCCACTCCCCAAGCTTCATCTTGAGGCTTGACACTAGACAGTCACTTAAAAAGCTAATAGAACCAAAATAGCAGACACAGGAAAATGCCACACATTTTAAGTTGTCAGTTATAACTTTTATTTTGAAGTATTTTTCTTTTTGCTCATTAAAATGTTTTCAATATGATAATAGTATATGGATGTATGAAACAGCACTCTGTCTAGCTGACCTACAGTTCTAAATCTCCATTACATCATCCCACTGTAGCCTCACTAACAGTAACATCACAGGTGACTGACCTGGCAGCTACTGTGTGGCTCTTCTCTGGGCAGCTGGGATGTCACAGTCAGTGAGGTCACAGTACTGATGATGTAACGAGAGGAACAGAGCCAGATATGTCAGCTGCTTGGCAAAGTACTGTTCCACACATCACAAATACTAACGTCAGGTGAAAAAAGACTTCTAATTAAGCAAAGGTAAAAGAGAAAATATCTCAGATATAAAAGGTAATAGCTAACTGCTTTTAAAAGCTAATGTTACTTTTGGGCAGCACACTAGCTCCTTAAGTGAAAGGAGTTGTGTGGCATGGATGGCATTAGGCAGTGAAGGTGAGCAGAGAGAAAATACTGCCTGCTGTCTTGGGGCCCAGATGCCATGGATGAGGTTACTGTGTGTAGGAATTAGAGGGATGCTAGACTACCAAAGAATACATGTTTAATTATTGAGTTACCAGGAGTGGGATGGGAAGAGACCTTTAGCCTACCAGGGCATGGATGTTTATTTATTGAGTTACCAGGAGTGGGGTGAGGGAGGAATGGCAGCTACAGGGCATGGATGTTTATTTAATATTTGGGTTACCAGGAATGGGGTGGGAATGATGCTAGCTTACCAGGGCATGGATGTTTATTTAATGGGTTACCAGGAATGGGGTGGGGAGGGACGCTAGCTTACCAGGGCATGGATGTTTATTTTTGGGTTACCAGGAGTGGGGTGGGGAGAGACGCTAGCCTACCAGGGCATGGATGTTTATTTAATGGGTTACCAGGAATGGGGTGGGGAATGATGCTAGCTTACCAGGGCATGGATGTTTATTTAATGGGTTACCAGGAATGGGGTGGGGAGGGATGCTAGTTTACCAGGGCATGGATGTTTATTTATTGGGTTACCAGGAGTGGGGTGAGGAGGGACACTAGCTTACCAGGGTATGGATGTTTATTTATTGGGTTACCAGGAATGGGGTGGGGAGGGACGCTAGCTTACCAGGGCATTGATGTTTATTTATTGGACCACTGGGAGTGGTGTGGGATTGGGAAGCTAGCCTACCAGGCCATACATGTTCATTTATCAGACTACTGGCAGTGGGGGGGGGGGGGTCACTAGACTACCAGGACTGGATGTCTACTTATTGAGCTACTGGGAGCTGGAGGGAGATGGACACTTGATTATCAGGGAATTAAGTTTTATTTTTATGTCACAAACTGCAGGTGCTAGCCAGGGCAGGGTTCCATTGTTTTAACAATGTGCTATTATTAACATACAGTTAAACCATGATTCCTGAAAGCATTAGCTACCACTACAGTAGCAGTCTGTTAGTGCTTCCAGTTGTCATTTACATAACCAGTGCGCTCTGTGTGCATACGGCAGGGTTTCTCAGCCTTGGGTCCATTGTCCCATAGGGGTCCACAAGGTTTCACTTAGGGGTCCTCACTAGGTGAGGTGCAAAAAGCAAGCATAACCATCCAACAAAATGAAAGTTCAGCATGCATAAATATCATCAGTTTATGACATTCTCATTCATTCTTCATACTGATAAAGTGAAGCACTGCTAAAAATTAAAAATCTTCTTGGGGATAGGGGGTCTTTGGAAATGGATGGTCATGGTCAGGGGGTCCTTGGGCATGTTTGGTCAAGGTCGGGGGTCCTTAGTGTCAGGAGGATTGAGAGCCCTTGGCACAGATGAACCCCTCATTTGCGTGGGTGCATTAGTGTCTTCAGCACTAACTCACCAACAACTTAACAATGTGCTAAAAGTGACTTTTTATAAACAGAAGCAGTGGCACTAACAGGCTGTCGACTGCATTAGTAACACTTAGCTCAGTGCTAATCTACTTAGCACAGCTCTAACATTTTAAAAATCAGGCCCCTTCTGTCTGCAAATGTATGCACCTCTACTTACTGTGTTACTATTATTCTAAGTGACTGGCTGGTTGGCATTATTCTGTGTTTACCAATACTGTTCATGCTGTTTGCAAGAAATAATACCTGACAGACTGGTGGTATTGGGCTATACCAAACCACCCAGGGTGTAATGAGGCCCGTTGCTGCAGGCTGCGGTTGGATGGCCAGAGGACAGGGACACCAGTAATCCAGTGGCCTGTACTATGGAAAAGTTACTGGTTGTGAACAGTAGACAGTTTTTAATTTAATTTAACATGATGAATGAAAACTGACATAGAGTCAGGTGGTGGCTGCCAGCTGGGTAGCTCACACGGTAAGTGAATAAAGAAATGGTGGCCAGTCAGGTTTTTAAAATTTTAATGCTGGCCTGGCACATGAATATGGCCAGGTAAATAGGCAGTTGCACTGGAACTTGTTTTAGCTTGGCACTGTTGTCTCATAAATGTCTACCTTGGCAAGGCCCTTAGCCAATCAGAATGCAAGAAATGTCCAAACCATTTCTAAGCTATTGTAAACTCCCAGGCAGTGCCTGGAGATCGGCACTCATTTGTCTAGCGTATTTACTGATCTGGTGGCTGCCTCTAAGATGGAGAATCTCAGCATCACTCTGGATGAGAGGCAGACATTTGAGGCTCAGTTGTCAGCAGTAGTCTGAAGTGGTTTCTACCATCTTAGAAACATCAGCTAGATAAAATCTCTTATTCTCACTGGAAACCTGGCGACAATCGTGCACACGTTTATGATTTACAGGATGAACTACTGCAATGCTCTGTACCTCGGGTTTGATGGCGGTACGCTATGACATCTGCAGTTAGTGCAGAACGCAGCTGTTAGATTGCTGACTGACCTTTTGAGGTCATGTCATGTCTTCTCGATGCTGCGTGACCTACACTGACTACCGGTGAGGTGATATATCTCCTTTAAAGTTGGATTAGTGACTTACAAGGCCCTACACGGGTTGGGCCTTGGTTACCTGAGTGAGTTCTGGCATCCTTGTGTGTCCTTGCTCCCTCTCCACTCCATTAAAGAGGGCTTCCTTCTGGTACCCTGGACAAGACTAAAAACCTCAGTGGACTGGGCATTTGAGGTGGCAGGCCTGGTCCTTTGGAGCTCACTCCTGAGGGTTCTGAGGGAGGCTTTTAAAAGGGGCATAAAGACCTCTCTTTTTCTACAAGCGTTCAGGGAATAATTTCCTACCTGTCATATCTTTCATTCCAGATGTGCCATATGTTTATATTTTTATATTGTTATTTATGTAAGTATTATAGAAACATAGAAACATAGACTTTGACGGCAGATAAGGACTGCTAGGCCCATCTAGTCTGCCCATTTCCCTACCTACAGGATAGGCCGCAGATCCTAGTTAACCAACAGCCTATTTCTTCCTACCCCCCACAAGAATTGCCTTATGTCTGTCCCATGCATTCTTGAATTCTCCCACAGTTTTAGACCCCACAACCTCCTCAGGAAGGCTGTTCCATCCACTACCCTCTCTGTGAAATAATACTTCCTCACATTGCCCCTGAACCGCCCTCCTTCTATCTTTAAATTGTGTCCTCTTGTTCTTGCAAGTCTCTTTTTCTGAAAGATGCTACCCTCTTGGACTTTGTTGATTCCACTGAGGTACTTAAAAGTTTCTATCATGTCCTCCCTCTCCCTTCTTTCCTCAAATTATGGCTATGAAACCATAATGCGGCTATAGTTAGGACTGTTTTATCTATGGGATTTTACTTATGTTTTATTCTATACATTTGTTCGTTTTTTTTTTTACTGCTACTGAGCCCTGAGCCACCAGGGAAGGGTGCCAGATTGAAATAAACTCCACTATGACTACCTTAACTAAAACAAATTATATAAAATACTGTATTGTGTTTTTCAATGTTCTTCCAGAGGCATCATTTGCTTTTTTATCTGATTGCTTTTCTACATAACAAATTACAGCTGAGGATTACTGCTGAAACAAAGTACCATATATACTCACCTATAAGTCCACCTCACATATAAGTTGACCCCCTTTAACTTGTCAGTTTTAGCAAAACATAAGCATTCCAGCTGCTGAATGTGGCTCCCAGATGCATAGGTGCTATCCCATTTGGCATGTGCTCTCTTGCTTTGCTCTTAGGAGTCGGTTCCATCAGGCTGTGTTACCGCTGCGCTTATTCACTTTGCAAGGTGCTAACATGGCCCGATAGTCATACAGGCAGGGCACGCCAGACAGGGCACACTTCCTGTTTGAATAGGGCACCCTGATGGCCATGCGTCATCTTGCATGCCCTGCTATTTCTTGCATGGCACTAACAGATGGCTTTGAAAATGGAGCCTTATGTGCTTGGGGAGACTAAAGTTTGAACTATACTGATCGAATCATAGGTGATGATGGCAAAAAAGACCGATGGTCAATCTAGTCTGACCATATTACCCTATCATACACCGGGACCTACTGTTCCTGTGAGGTCTACGCTTACCCTATTCCTTCTTTTATTCTCCACGCTTACGCCTCCTTCATCCCGCTGAGTAGCTACTATATCCGTAGCTCTATCTCAGATGTGTTTGAAGCCATTTATGGTTCTGGTACCCACCAGTTCTGCCGGCAGACCATTCCATGGCTCAACCACTCTTCTTGTAAAATACTTCCTCACACCATTTTTAACCCCCCACCCCTCCATTAACTTCCACTCATGATCCCATGTTCTAGCTTCTCTGTTCCTGGTAAATAAGTTCACTTTGTGTATTCCTTTCAGGAACTTGAAAGTCTCCATCAAATCCCACCCCCCAATCTGGTTTTGAGTGAATACGTGTTCAGTGCCGTTAGTCGATTCTCATAGGATCTGCCTTCCTGGCCTTGAGTCATCTCGGTCACCCTGCAATGTACTGTTTCTAGTCTGTCCCTGTGTTTTTTTTTTAGGTGGGGACTCTAGAACTGGGAACAGTGCTCCAGGTGTGGCCTCACCAGTGACCTTTACAGACTTTACAGAGGTTAGAGTACCTCCTGCTTCCTGCTGTCGAACCCTTTCTCAGTGCATCCTAGCATCCTGTTAGCCTTGCTGAGGGCCTTGTTACAGTGGCTGGTTTGTGTAAGGGAGTCACTAATGATGACTCCTAGGTCCTTTTCCTCTGATGTTGTGTCCAGCTGAACCTCTGCCATCCAATGCTCTCTTCTTTGTGTTTTTTTTCCCCAAGTGCATCGCTTTGCACTTCTCGGCACTGAATTTCAGTTGTCAGACATTGGACAAGTTTTCAAGCCTTTTGCAGATCTCTTTGCAATTTCCTTATCCCCACCACATTGTCAACTCTCCCACAGAGTTTATTGTCAGCTGTGAATAGACACAACCTGCCCTGGATTCCTTCTCCCATGATGAACACATTGAAGAGGACTGGGCCTAGAACAGATCCCTGTGGTACTCTGCTGGTGAGCTCTCTTTCCACTGATCTGACCCCATTCACCACAACTCTCTGCTGCCTCCCACTCCAACCAACTCCCTAACCACCTTACTATTTCCCTAACTGTCCCCAGATCCCTCATCTTATTCAGCAGCCTTTGGAGTGGCACCGAGCCAAAGGTCTTACTGATGTTGAAGTACAGTAAGTCTACTGCATGGCCCTTGTCAACTACATAGAGGTTAGAGTAATGAGCTGTGAATGAGCTTGGTACATCTAACAGACCTTTGTAGATTCACACACCCTCCACTTGCATACTGTACGACACTGAGCAAGTCTCTTAACCTCCCCAGTGCTCCTTGGTCACCCCTGTAAAACAGGTCTTGTGCCCAGTGGGCTTTACCTGGTTATCAAAGAATAAAACAAGAGAATAGTATCAGGTTGATCTGACAATACATCCCTGCCATGATCCCCTGCTGCTTAATATTCTGATGTCCATTGTTTTCCAGGTGTTCCACTGGAATTATTTGTGCAGCACCAGGCTGTGCATTGGAGAAAGGGTAATATGCTCCTGGGTGGCTCAGACTCCAGCTACCTTGGTGGCACAGCTGGTAGTGCAATTGGAATGGTATTCCGGGCAGCCTGGGTTCAAGACCCAGCTAAGGCACTTATTTCTTTCTCTCTTCTGTTTGTATGTGTTCCACATATGTGCACACCACACTCTCGTGATTGAAAATGTAATCATCTGTGCAGCAACAGGTTGTGCATTTGAGAAAGAGTAATGTGCTCTGGGGTGGCTCAGGTTCCAGCTGCCTTGGTGGAACAGCTGGTAGCAAAACTGGAACAGTATTTCAGGAGGCCTGGGTTTATGTCCCAGCTGAGGCACCTCTTTCTTTCTCTCTTCTGTTTGTATGTGTTCCATATATGTTATAACTCCCCCCCATGTGGTGGGGCTTACCTTATGTTATCTCCCCAGGCTCTTCTGCTGCCCTTAGCCTGGCCATGATCCAGCCCTGTGTTCTGCCTTTGAAGCTGAGCTACTATCCAGCAAATGTGAGTGTAAATCCATGTGCAGTAATGCTGTATCCATATTTCCTGCGTGAACGTGCGAGATGGCGTCATCACGCTATAGCTTTAAGAAGCTTAGTCCCTGTAGCCTCTGTTGGGTCTGTGTATCCGGAGTTCCCAAATGGCCAGGAAGTGCTCTTTCAGACTCCACTCTGCAGTCGCTTAATTGTGAAGAGGGAGCTCTTTCAAATGCTGTAAATGTTTAAACTTAAAACTAACCTGTTTGTATATAATGTGTACTTTAAAGTTGTACTGTTTATCTATCTGCTCCGTGGCAGCCATGTTGTTACTTTGACCTTACATTTCAGCCAATCAGAACTCAAAGGATCCTTCTGCTAGCGCTGCTGGGAGAAATAGGGAACTGTGTGCTTGTTGGCATGGAGTCATAATGTTGCGGTCAAAACCATGCACATCAGAAATGCCGCACGCAATTCAACGTGCGGCCATATATCATCAGCACAACATGCTTACCAAACAACAATAGTGCCCACAGAAGGAATATCTTTGTTTTTGCAGGGGGCTCCACCCCCTCACATCCTGGTGTGAGGGACATTGTCCCCCACATCCCCTGGACTTATTATAATCAACTCTGGGGGGTCATGGACTTCAGGGAAGATAGAAAACTCTGAAGGGGCAAAATTGTTTAAAAACCAAAACTGCATATCAATGGGACAGGAGGACTGAACCGCAGCCCCAGGTTCCTGATGCCGCTGGAGGCAAGTGTTCTAACCACTTCACCACGGGAGTGGCTTGGCCTGGCACTGCCCCGGCAGTGTCCTTCATGTTCTTGCAAGGCAGCCTACAGCATCAGGGATAGCGGTTCCTACTGCACACTAAAATAACCCCATGTTGCTATAGAGCCATTCACACCACTCCATGCAAGTTAGTCCATGCATGGTTTTGTCCGCACTATAGTAACCAGGTACCGTGCTGGGTGCCCTTTTTGACCAGTTGGAACACCAGAACTGTGACTGATAGCCTTATCTCCCAATCGGATTACAGTATTGTGTTTCCTTGAGTTAAGGAGGGGCAGTTGAACTAGGCAGTCCTGAAAGAACTTCCAGAGAATGAGGAAGCTCAGACTTTTGCTCTGTGAGAAAGTGTGGATGCCTGTCTGGGTTTCCATAGCCAAACAGCCCAGATGTGGTTTGTTTTAGACTGCAATATCTGCAGCAGTTGCTGTAAACCTGGAAAAGAGAAAAGCACTTTACTTTTGAGTCAGATCTGCTGTGTTTGCCTGAACTGCCTCAGAGACTGTGTGATACAGCCAGAGCTAAAGGTAAGTCCTGCATCTAGTTGCCAGAGTGGAAATTTGGGAACCAAGCCTGTTGCCAGAGGTTTCATAAGCCAAAGAACTGTGTCTGCACAGAGCTACATCTACCAAAAAGGTACTGCCTATATCAATTGTACAGAGCAAGTTGAAAAAAGCCTGCTTATGTAGAGACTGCATCCTTCTTGCTGAAGCAAAACACCAAAGACTGTTTTTGAACTGAATCTGTGCATGGATCAGCATGGGAATCAGCTACCACCACTACGGCTAGCGTTGGCTTGTGGCCACCTTAGGGGATATGCATAGACATGGGGGAGAGTCATGCCAGCCATGGTCTCCTCTATTGGTCCTGTGTCCAGAAGCCAAAAGCCTACAGCATGAAACTGGGACTCCAGAGGTTCAAGACTGCCTAAGGGAGCCATCCACATCAACTGCCAAACAGAGCCTGGAAAGCTGTAGAGTAGTGAGTACTTTCAGGGCTTACCCTGCAACAAATGTCATTGTGTTTCCAGTGTGGTTTAAAGTGTTTTGCAGGCCATCGGGCCTGGGATTACAAACTCCAGTTTTCTAAAGAACCAAGTTGTTATTCTTTAAATGTTTAATTCTTCTGTATGGTTACAGAAATAATTCAATTTGCTTGTTTAAGGGCCCCAATGCCAGTCGACCAGCTGCAACATGCCAGGCCTGCAATGACTATTGTTTGGATACCAAATGAAGACAACTGGGACTGTCCAGGTGGACTATTAATTGTTTAAATGCTTTGTCAAAATCAACCAAAACCAAATACCCAGCTTTTAATTTGTGTTCCCCTTACCCCATTTTTATTCCCCTAATAAATGAGGTTTATTGTTAATGTTACGAGTGTCCATGAGCATATTATTACTGAATGCCAGTTTACTGTGTCTAGTTGCAGAGTGCAGTGTTGGTAAGTGTGGTCACTGTGAGCATATTATTAGCTACTGCCAATAATTGTGTTACTGAATGCAAGGTGAGCTGTTATATGGTAATCCATGTGTGGGGCCACTAGTTGGAGCAGTGAGTAGGTACAGCATCCCAGAGGGTTCTACTAGCTTGTCATCAGACCCACTTAAAATCTACTCTGGGTGGAGGCATCACACAAATAGTTCTACTACTGGTAACGAGCCCCTTTTGTCATCAAAACCAGAACCCAGGCCCCTCAACCTGTATTGTGGGCAGCAGGCAGGGGTGGTAGCCCATTGGGACATGGCATCCAGGTTAAATGTGCACACTGCAGTCTTGTGATTGAAAATGTAATCATCTGTGCAGCAACAGGTTGTGCATTCGAGAAAGAGTAATGTGCTCTGGGGTGGCTCAGGTTACAGCTGCCTTGGTGGAACAGCTGGTAGCAAAACTGGAACAGTATTTCAGGAGACCTGGGTTTATGTCCTAGCTGAGGCACTTCTTTCTTTCTCTCTCTTCTGTTTGTATGTGTTCCATATATGTTATAACTCCCACCATGTGGTGGGGCTTACCTTATGTTATCTCCCCAGGCTCTTCTGCTGCCCTTCACCTGGCCATGATCCAGCCCTGTGTTCTGCCTTTGAAGCTGAGCTACTATCCAGCAAATGTGAGTGTAAATCCATGTGCAGTAATGCTGTATCCATATTTCCTGCGTGAATGTGCGAGATGGCGCCATCACGCTATAGCTTTAAGAAACTTAGTCCCTGTAGCCTCTGTTGGGTCTGTGTATCCGGAGTTCCCAACCGGCCAGGAAGTGCTCTTTCAGACTCCACTTTGCAGTCGCTTAATTGTGAAGAGGGAGCTCTTTCAAATACTGTAAATGTTTAAACTTAAAACTAAACTGTTTGTAAATAATATGTACTTTAAAGCTGTACTGTTTATCTATCTGCTCCGTGGCAGCCATGTTGTTACTTTGACCTTGCATTTCAGCCAATCAGAACTAAAAGGGTCCTCAAGGATCCTTCTGCTATCGCTGCTGTGAGAAATAGGGAACTGTGTGCTTGTTGGCATGGGGTCATAATGTTGCGGTCAAAACCACGCACATCAGAAATGCCGCACGCAATACAGTGTGCAGCAATATATCATTAGCACAACATGCTGACCAAAAAACAATAGTGCCCACAGAAGGAATATCTTTGTTTTTACTGGGGGCTCCACCCCTTCACATCCCGATGTGAGGGACAATGTCCCCCACATCCCCTGGACTTAATATAATCAACTGTGGGGGGTCATGGACTTCAGGGAAGATAGAAAACTCTGAAGGGGCAAAATTGTTTAAAAAACAAAACCACTTATCAATGGGACAGGGGTACTGAACCACAGCCCCAGGTCCCCGATGCCACTGGAGGCAGGTGTTCTAACCACTCCACCACGGGAGTGGCTCGGCCAGGCACTGCCCCGGCAGTGTCCTTCATGTTCTTGCAAGGCAGCCTACAGCATCAGGGGTCACAGTTCCTACCGCACACTAAAATAACCCTGTGTCGCTTTAGAGCCATTCACATTACTCCATGCACGTTAGTCCATGCATGGTTTTGTCCGCACTATATTAACCAGGTACTGTGCTGGGTGCCCTTTTTGACCAGTTGGAACACCAGAACTGTGACTGACAGCCTTATCTCCCAATGAGATTACAGTATTGTGTTTCCTTGAGTTAAGGAGAGACAGTTGAACTAGGCAGTCCTGAGAGAGCTTCCAGAGAGTGAGGAAGCTCAGACTTTTGCTCTGTGAGAAAGTATGGATGCCTGTCTGGGTTTCCACAGCCAAACAGCCCAGAAGTGGTTTGTTTTAGACTGCAATATCTGCAGCAGTTGCTGTAAACCTGGAGAAGAGAAAAGCATTTTACTTTTGAGTCAGATCTGCTGTGTTTGCCTGAACTGCCTCAGAGACTGTGTGATACAGCCAGAGCTGAAGGTAAGTCCTGCATCTAGTTGCCAGAGTGGAAATTTGGGAACCAAGCCTGTTGCCAGAGGTTTCATAAGCCTGAGAACTGTGTCTGCTCAGAGCTACATCTACCAAAAAGGTACTGCCTATGTTAATTGTACAGAGCAAGTTGAAAAAAGCCTGCTTATGTAGAGAGACTGCGTCCTTCTTGCTGAAGCAAAACAGTAAAGACTGTTTTTGAACTGAATCTGTGCATGAATCAGCATGGGATACAGCTACCACCACGGCTAGCGTTGGCTTGTGGCCACCTTGGGGGATATGCATAGACGTGGGGTGTCATGCCAGCCATGGTCTCCTCTACTGGTCCTGTGTCCAGAAGCCAAAAGCCTATAGCATGAAACTGGGACTCCAGAGGTTCAAGACTGCCTAAGGAAGCCATCCACATCGACTGCCAAACAGAGCCTGGAAATCTGTAGAGTAGTGAATACTTTTAGGGCTTGCCCTGCAACAAATGTCATTGTGTTTCCAGTGTGGTTTAAAGTGTTTTGCAGGCCATCGGGCCTGGGATTACAAACTCCAGTTTTCTAAAGAGCCAAGTTGTTATTCTTTAACTGCTTAGTCCTTCTGTATGGTTACAGAAATAATTCAATGTGTTTGTTTAAGGGCCCCAACACCAGCCAACCTGCTGAAATGTGCCAGGCTTGTAATGACTATTGTTTGGATACCAAATGAAGACAACTGGGACGGTCCAGGTGGACTATTAATTGTTTAAATGCTTTGTCAAAATCAACCAAAACCAAATACCCAGCTTTTAATTTGTTTTCTCCTTATCCCATTTTTATTCCCCTAATAAATGAGGTTTATTGTTAATGTTACGAGTGTCCATGAGCATATTATTACTGAATGCCAGTTTACTGTGTCTAGTTACAGAGTGCAGTGTTGGTAAGTGTGGTCGTGTGAGCATATTATTAGCTACTGCCAATAATTGTATTACTGAATGCAAGGTGAGCTGTTATATGGTAATCCATGTGTGGGGCCACTGGTTGGGCAGTGGGTAGGTACAGCGTCCCAGAGGGTTCTACTAGCTTGTCATCAGACCCACTTAAAATCTACTCTGGGTGGAGGCATCACACAAATAGTTCTACTACTGGTAACGAGCTCCTTTTGTCATCAAAACCAGAACCCAGGCCCCTCAACCTGTATTGTGGGCAGCAGGCAGGGGTAGTAGCCCATTGGGACATGGCGTCCAGGTTAAATGTGCACACTGCAGTCTTATGGTTGAAAATGTAATTATCTGTGCAGCAACAGGTTGCACATTAGAGAAAAAGTAATGCGCTCTGGGGTGGCTCAGGTTCCAACTGCCTTGGTCGCACAGCTGGTAGCGCAATTGGAATGGTATTCCGGGCAGCCTCAGTTCAAGTCCCAGCTGAGGCACTTATTTCTTTGTCTCTTCTGTGAGTATGTGTTCTACATATGTGCACACCGCACTCTAGTGATTGAAAATTCCACTGGATTCTCCATGACCAGTTCCTGCATCAGTTTCCCTACCATAGAGGTAAGGCTGAAGGGTCTGTAGTTTTCTGGCTACTCCTTGTCCCTTCCTCTGTGTAGCAGAACTGCGTTTACCATCCTACACTTTTTTTTTGTTGCTAGCAGTATTTTATCTCCTTTTACGGCTGTTCTAGTCCCATTCAGGACTGGTCCCGCGCAGTCCATCACCTTCCCTGGGGCTTACCTTGCTATTGCCCACTGTCCTCAGCAAGAGGACACTGGTTGAGCCCAGTCACTGGTGTGTGGCCCATGAGGGACCAGTCCGCCATCCTGCCAGGATCAGGGATTTTCCACCTTTGATTTTCATCCTGGGCCCCCATCATGTGCAATGATGCACTGTCCACACTCCACTGCTGTGAAGGTGGCCCCAATCATCCAATGAATGTGACATGTTCTCTGATGTCTTACTGTGCTGTCACTTAGAACCTCTAGGTGGCAGCCACCAAACAAGATGTCCTGTCCCAACCCTGAGGAAGGAGAGCTCTCCTTGGGACACTCAGTCCTCCCTCCCTCCTCAGCTGGCCCCCGAATGACCTGCATCTGTTTCTGAACCTGGGTTGCCAGCGTGGAGGCAGAGTGCAGGCAAGAAAGGAGGTGAGGCACCCAGGGCCTCAGTACTGCATGCCACCAGGCTGGCCAATCCTCCAGTTCTTAAGAACTACCCCTTGTTGCAAAGAGATATTGGGCCCAATTCCAAAAGGCGTTACGCCTGGTGCAAGGTGATTTACGACAAACCCGATGGTGCAAATCGCTCCTTGCACCAGGCATAACACAAGTCGTGATTCCAAGTTGTGACTTGTGCTATGCTGTATGCGGGTTGTACCAAAGGTGGGCTACACCACCCACTATGCCCACAACCCACAGCAGCATGGCACAAGGGTGGGTTATGGCAGCAACTGCACCCTATTCCAGGAGGGTGGCTGCTGTAACCCAACTACGCCATTCCAGAACAGGAAATGGTGTGTCAGGGTTAGAGCAGCTAGGAGGTGGTCTAAGGGGCATCTGTCCTAGCATAGTGACAGATCCGCCCCCCCACAGTACTGTGGGAATTACAGTAATGTGCTCCCCGTGCCCCCGCCCTGTCATGCCTCCACCCCGAACTTCCAGGGACCCCGTGGTCCGTTTCCATCACACCCCTCAAGTGCATGTGCAACCCCCATGCCCCCAGGTACTTGCTGTTGCTTTTTGGGGAGTGGGGCCCAGGAGGCAGTAGAATGCGCAGGCGACTTGGGCACCCAGGTCCGCGCGCCATTCCTTTGGCGCTAGCCTGCGGCTGCCACAAGTTGTGGGCATAAGTGCCGGGGACCCTGCTTTGGAGGCAGGCAATGGCACCATAATCCACACAGGGGTTGTATACAGACCCTCCTGTCAGGGGGAGGAAATGGACAAGGAAATGATAGAAAGTATACTTAGAATGGCAGATAAAGGGGAGATACTGCTGATGGGTGATCTGAATATGTCTGAATATGCCAGATGTTAACTGGAGTGCAGTTGCAGCTGCCACTTCTAAGAGTTGGGTTATTCTAGATGCCCTACAGGAGGCATGCCTTAGACAACTAGTATTGGAACCCACTCAAGAGGGAGCAATCTTAGACCTGGTTCTCTCAAATGGAGATGGAGAGAGGATCACAGATGTAGAAGTGGGTAGCCATCTGGGAACTAGCAACCATCGAACAGTATGGTTCACAATAAACACAGCAATAGAGTCAAGCCATACAAAGGCAAAAGTACTGGACTTCAGGAGGGCTGACTTTGCCAAAATGGGTGGGTGCCTAAGGAATGCACTACCAAATGGGCAGGAAGGAGGAGTGGAAGAACAATGGGGAATAATAAAAACTGCCATCACAGAGGTAACAAGCCTTTGTGTGAAGCAAATAAACAAAATAAAATGATATAAGAAACCACTATGGTTCTCAAAGGTAGTAGCAGTGAAGGTTCAAGAGAAAAAGAAAGCATTCAGAAAGTACAAGGAATCACAGAAGGAGCAGGACAGAGAATTGTATCAGTCAAAACAAAAGGAAGCTGGGAAGGCAGTCAGAACAGCAAAGGCCCGAACCAAGGAAAAGATAGCCAACTCAGTTAAGAAGTGGGATAAAACCTTTTTTAGGTACATCAGGGAGCGAAGGAAGACTAAGGGAGGGATAGTGAGGCATAATAAAGGGGGGGTGGGCAGAGGGTGACGGTGAAAAGGCAAAGATACTAAACAAATATTTTTGCTCAGTATTTACAAATTAAGAGGGGGAGGTACCTAAAACAAACAATAGAAACACTCTGGATACAGAAGTTGATACCAGCCCATTTACAGAAGAAAGGGTTCTGAAAGAGCTCTTAAAACTGAAGGTGGACAAAGCAATGGGGCCTGATGGGATTCATCCCAGAATTCTAAAAGAACTAAGGGTAGAACTAGTGATACCACTGACTACCCTCTTTAACAAATCATGGGAGGATGGGGTGGTACCTGAGGACTGGAGGAGGGCAGATGTGATTCCCCTTCACAAAAGTGGGAGCAGGGCAGAAACAGGAAACTACAGATCTGTTAGTTTAACCTCAGTGATAGGGAAAATGATGGAATCACTTCTGAAGGAAACAATTGTCAAGTACCTAGAGACCAGAGGGGCACAGGACCCAAGGCAGCATGGATTCACAGTGGGAAGGTCATGCCAGATGCATCTAATAGACTTCTTTGACTGGGTGACCAAAGTAGTAGATCAGGGAGGGGCTATGGACATGGCCTACCTAGACTTTAGCAAGGCATTTGACACAGTCCCACACAAAAGATTAATATACAAGTTAGCCAGCCTGGGAGTGGGCCCCAAGATGATAGCCTGGGTAAAGAATTGGCTGGAGAATAGGACACAGAGGGTAATAGTAAATGGAGTCCACTCTGAAGAAAGGGGGGTTACTAGTGGGGTACCGTAGGGTTCAGTATTAGGACCGGTCCTCTTCAATGTCTTTATAAGCGACATTGCAGAGGGACTAGAAGGAAAAGTATGTCTCTTTGCAGATGACACAAAGATCTGCAGCAGAGCTGATGCACAAGGTGGGATGGAAAGGATGAGGAGGGACTTGGCAAGGTTAGAGAAATGGTCAAATGTATGGCAGCTTAGATTCAATGCTAAGAAGTGCAAGGTAATGCACCAGGGAAACAAAAACCCAGGGGAAGAGTACACAATGGGGGGTGAGATACTAACAACAACAAAAATGGAAAGGGACCTGGGGGTAGTCATATCAGATGACATTAAAAGTGGGCAAACAATGTGAGAGGGCAGTAAGGAGGGCTGGGGGGATACTGGGATGCATGGGGAGAGGCATCACCAGTAGAAAACAAGAAGTTGTTATCTCTCTGTACAGACAGCTGGTGAGACTCCATCTGGAGTACTGTGTGCAGTTCTGGAGACCCAATCTCCGCAAGGACATAGACAAGATGGAAGCTGTCCAGAGGAGGGCAACTAAAATGGTGCAGGGTCTGCACCAGAAGACATATGGAGAGAGACTAAAGGAGCTTAATATGTATAGCCTCGAGGAAAGGAGGGAGAGGGGGGACATGATAGAAACTTTCAAGTACCTCAAGGGAATCAACAAAGTCCAAGAGGGTAGCATCTTTCAAAAAAAGAGGTGTGCAAGAACAAAGGGGCACAATTTGAAGATGGGGGCAGCTCAGAGGTAATGTAAGGAAGTATTTTTTCACAGAGAGGGTTGTGGATGCATGGCACAGCCTTCTGGAGGAGATTGTGGAGTCAAAAACAGTGGCTGAATTCAAGCATGCATGGGACAGTCATAAGGCAATTCTAGGGGTTGGGGTTAGAAAGAAGTAGGCTGCTGGTTAACTAGGATCTGCAGCTTATCCATTAGGTACGGAAATGGGCAGACTGGGTGGGCCAAGCGGTCCTTATCTGCTGTCAAATTCTATGTTTCTATGTTGTCCTGGAATATGGTGCAGGGTCCCTGGGATAGCGCCACATAGTGCAATTCGCATACGCCCACAAGTTGCACCATGCGTTTTAGAATTAGGCGCCTTGAATAGGTTCTGCTAACACCAATGCCAGTTCCCTTAGTACCCTCAGATACATCACATCCAGGGTGTTGTTTACCATCAGGGCTGCTGGCCATTTTCTAACTCTTTCGCTAGTATACTTCTGCATCCTCATTTCTGGAACCCCTCTATCAGCTGCCTTTGTGCCACTGTCTGTCAAGGACCTGCTGTTCTTACTAGTAAATAATGAGCAGAAGTAGTTGTTCAGCATGGCTGCTTGCTTCCCATCTTCCTCTATTACCCTGATCCCCTCCTTTAGCCTGACAATTCCCCTTCCCAATTTTTTTCCTTTATATATCTAAAAAAAACTATTTTTTCTCCGCTTCCTTGACCCCCTCCGCAATATGCAGTTCTCTGTCTGTCTTTGCGACTGCCCTCTTGGCCTCTCTAGGTTTTTTCCTGATACTCATCCCGTTCCTCCTCTCCCTGTTTTTCTTTGTACCTTTTTAAAGGCTTTCTTTTTGGTCCTCACTGCCTCCCTGACCTATTCAGAGAACCAAATTAGTCTCTTGTGCCTGTTTCACCACACGAGCCTACAGAAAATTACGTCCCATTGTTCTACTGTTTCTGCAGTTACAGATGTGGAAAGGGACCGTTCATGGGGAAACAGCAGGGCAAAGTCCACAAGCACACAAAAATGGCAGCAAATGTACCCTAATGGTATAATGGTGCTGAAAAAGTGATAGAAATCACTTTGTTTTGTGCAACATAGCAAAGTGGGAACATTGATGACACTTATTAGAAACAGTCGGGAAGATCTAATGGCTAGGTTTCGAGAAAGGGGCTATACCCAGAAAACTCTAGAATGAAGCCTTTGAAAAGGTAAAAAAACAAAACAAGGAAAATCTTCTAGCTCCAGGAAGTAGACACATGAAGTTGTAAGAGACAGAAGGATTATAACCTTTGCTACAGACTTTAATCAACCAATTACTATGGTATACAACAAATCCATTGCTTCTGGTTATGTCCCCCAAGACTGGAAAACCTCAACAGTAGTGCCTATATTTAACAAAGTCTAGTCAGAGCCGATACAGCTGCGCTGAGCTCTTACCTGTCTGGGTAGCAGAGCGGTGGCAACATGGCTCTCAGAGTGGCGTCGACAGTGATATCGGAGCAGCAGCAGTACAGGTCATGGAGTGGTGGCAACATCGGAGCACCGGTTTCAGAGCAGTGATGGGTTGCCATTCAAAAGATGGCAGCAGCAAAACTGCACAGGTGCAATAGCCACACATGTGCAGGTACAGTGGAAGTGCATCCATGAAGTAGTGTGCCATGGGGGGAGACCGTGCTTCAGGGGATGCTCTGTCATGGAGGACAGCTGCTATTGTCATGATGTTGATGCAGCGCTGTAGGAGAACATAGAATCATGTTCCGGAGGTGACCTGCTGTTCTCCTACAGTGTTGGCAAAACATCTTCAGAGCTCCACCCATGCAATCGTAAAAAGGGAGAGAAAGAAAAGGTAAACAGCTACAAGCCCATAAGCTTAACAACAGTCCTAAGCAAAACACTCCAACAACTAATAAAACATAAAACTGAGAATTAATTAGCTGCCCTCTCTTATTCCAACAATAAACTACACAGATTTACTCCTGGACGATCTTGCACTACAAACTTGATTGCTTTGTTATAACAAAATAAGCACTAGTCTAGATAATAGAATCCCAGTAGATGTTATCCTGTGGACTTTGGCAAAGCATTTGACAAAGTTCCACACCTGGAACTGCTAGATAAACTTGTTAACATTGGAATAAGCCAGCAACTAGTCAACTGGGTTAGTAACTGGTTACTTGGTAGAAAACAGCAAGTAAGGATCAATGAACATCTCTCACCCATGGGTGTGGTGAGTAGCGGTGTCCCCCAGGGTTCGGTCCTGGGACTGACTCTGTTCAATATCTTTATTAGCGACATCAATACTATCAAGAGTCATCTAGCAAAATTTGCAGACAACACAATGATAGGAATGGAGGTCAACACTTTGTCCAAACATTTGCTACTAGCTAAGGATTTGGATCGTATCTTGCAATGTACTAATGATAATAAAATTACACTAAATCTAGATAAGTGTGTGGTTCTTCACCTTGGACAAAATAAACCTCAGTATACCTATACTATAAACAATAATCCTCTATGTACAGTCACTGAAGAGCGTGATCTTGGGGTTCTCATCAACAACTCATTCTCATCAGCAGGACATTGTCAAAAAGTAACCCAAACAGCTAACATGATATTAAACCGCATAAAATGTTCCTGCACCAATAGAAGCAGTTACGCATAATACTGCTGTATAGGACATACATAAGGCCCCATTTAAATTTTTGTTCCCCTTTCTGGAATCTTTACTTAAAATAAGACATCTGCCTAATAGAACAGGTTCAACATAGGGCAACTAAATTAATTCCCAAATCTAAGAAAAAACTTATATCATGAAAGATTACATAAAATAAGCTTAGTCACCCCTAAAGAAAGGAGACACAGGGGAGATCTTTTACAGCTGTATGCAGTCTTACAGGACCCTGACCTCACACATCAGTGTGGGCTTCAGTTTTTGTACCGTTGTATTACCCTCAGAAGCTATAACAAACAATTAGCAATCCCACAAGCTAACACAAACAAGAGGGGACAACTTTTTCTCAATCAGCGTGGCTAATGCATGGACTCTTCTCTCACAAAACGTTGTTGATGCCCAGAATTTCAGCATCTTCAAAAGCAGGTTTGACAAACATCTGAAATGGGACGCTAGTTATGAATAATTTGCCCACAAAGTTGTGGGAAACATTCTAGATGGACCTCGGCCTCCTTATGTCTAATAACCTAGTAACCTAGTAATCCACTATCTGGGCAGGTGGGTGAACTGGTACATAGGCTTTGGCTAATCAGAACATCTGGTTCTATGCAAAAAAGACACAATTGAGAAGAAACCGATGGTGACCTCCACAAGACAAAAAGCATAGGGATCAGGTGACTTCAAGTCACTTCAAGAATCAGCACCATCTCAAGCTAACACGTGGCTACCAAAAAGCCATTGGGCTTTTACAAATGTGGTGCATCTAACATATGCAGATTCTGTCATGAGGGTAAAAAATGTCAACATGATAACAAAATTGTTGAATTTAGACACTTTTATTGCATTCACCGCATCATTTGTAGTATACATGGCGAGGTGCAGTTGTAATGCTTACAATGTGGGCAAACAATAAGGCTCCTTAAAAAGGGAATTCAGAACCATGTAAGAGCCATAGATAACAAAAATGGACACAATGCCCTGGGAGCACATGCTGAAGCCTGTCGCAATTCACATACTAGAGGTTTCCGATTTATGACTTTGGAACATGTTCCTGCTTGGAAGGGGGTGGGCGGGGGAGACTGGGTCTGAACCCTTTTGCAAAGGGAGACATGGTGGATAAGGACATTAAAAACTCACAGTCCCTTTGCTATGAATGAGGACATTGATTTTATTCTATTCTTATGACCAGTTATCCTTAGCTAGCATTGATGTAATTAACAGAGAGGAAATGATTGCAAACACTTTGCTGCCTTTTTGTATACGCTTAGTAATTTGCTCTAATTTTCTTTTCTTGCATTTTTTAAAATGCACTTTCCAGGCTATGTGGAATATGCAGAAGCTCTGGAACTGGATTCAGAGGAGTCTCTGGATTGGAGAGCCTTGAAGTATCCAGTGCCACTTTCCCTGACTGTAACTGTTACTTAATTCAATGAAATAGTTTTATTGATCTGTTGCTCTTTACTTCTGTTATGTAAATGTGGTCATGTTATCAATACAGAGAGACAAGGTCTAGTGTAATGAAGGGCTGAAAGTGATGGTAAAGTTTTACCTGAATTTTTCAAATGATTTATTCCCACTTTGTATTTCTTGCCCTCCCCCCACTTTATCCCATCTCCCTATTCTTAAAGGGACACTGTCACCTCCTTAGCTCTCAAAATGTGTCTAGTTAAAAAAAAAAAAAAAAACTCATGTTATGATTGCTCACATTCTGTAGAGATTGCTGATGTAGCTCATAGTTTGATTCTGAGTCCGTTTTTCTTTTTAAAAGTAAAAGCGACTGCTCGCCATACTGGTGTTGCCTCACAAATGTATTTTGTTTTTCACATTCTTTGATCAACTTCCATTGCATCTTTCCTAGTTTTGTGAATGTCCCTAACACAATCTAGTGATTCATCATGATACTGTGGGAGGAGAGGAGACGATTGTATCATGATTGGTTGCACTGTTAGGGGCGTTAATATCTAGGATGTACATAATGGTATCCTGTGAAAAGGGTGACTGAAATTGAGCGACTCAGATATAAGCGACCCAATTTCAGCACCCATTATGTGAGCTACCCTGAAAGGCTAGTGAGGGGAGAACAGCAGGGTGAACAGAAGAACATCAGGAAGAACGGAAGAGGAGGGATGACAAGGAAGGTATGTGGGAGGTAATGCCGCATGAGGCCGCCGAGCTGGCCATGTGGTGTGGTGATGAGAGTGGCTGGCTACAGTGGGGAGTATGATGTGGAAGGGTAATTTTTTGTGTGTTTTACATGCAGGAGTAGATTTTTTTTATAATTTCTCCCCCTCCCTGTAACACCTCCTGGAATTGAGAATCCATAGTAAGGGGTGTGGGTGCCAAAACCCCCTCAGTGTGTGTGTGAGTGGGGTGGTACAGCCCTTACATAAATATGTTTGTTTTCACCGATGTTGCCTCACTGAGACTGAACATTGCGCTTTGGTTTTCAAGTGTACACCGCTTGTAACGGTATGATCATATTTGACGATCACGTGTTATGACATGGAACCACGTGATAAGAGTAGAACAAAATCTAGCGAAACAAAATTGTGTATAATTACACCATTCCAGTGCCTTTCAGTTCTGCTACAGCTATCAACTTAAATGAGTTTCAGAGAAGGTAAGCAATTATAAAATGTGGGTTTTCAGCTAGAAATGATATAAACTACAAAAAGGGTTGACAGTGTCCCTTTGAGTCTTCTCCAAACATTTTTAGATGTGTGTGGAACACTGTAAATCCCCAAGAGTTATACTGTAATCAAAACTCTTTTCAATGAATGTATTTCCTAGATTATTCAGTACTTACAGACATGCAGCTTTGGAGAAACAAAACATGAATGGATTTTTGTTTTCCCTTTCCATTTCCATTTTTCTTTTCAAATTTTTTTCTTCCCTTCCCCTCCTTGTCCCACTTCCCTAACATTAATCATGAGCAATATATGAAGAAATACTCTTACCCTTACAATCCCCTAGCCCCCGTTCCCTTTCCCCCACGTTCTTTTCTATCAGTCTTAATTAATCTGTTTTTTCACTTTATATACATTCCCTTGAGGTGTTTTGTGTATACTCTTGTGTA
This sequence comes from Neoceratodus forsteri, assembly GCA_016271365.2. Lineage (NCBI taxonomy): Eukaryota > Metazoa > Chordata > Ceratodontiformes > Ceratodontidae > Neoceratodus > Neoceratodus forsteri. The sequence goes on along the minus strand of CM028131.1, from coordinate 1,542,978,095 downwards.
TTTTTTAGCTTTACAGAACAAGGAAAGCTCTTTATATCTGACCTCCCTATAGTACTTCAATGTATGATCCTGGCATTTATTATGAATGGGAATATGAATTCATTGATAGTTTATGGATTTGTGCCTTAACCAAGATACAGCTGTCCTTGCTTATAATGCCATTTTTTTTGCATAATTTTTACAGTATGCACTTTTTTATTATAGTAAAGCATTAAGAAAATATTGGGAAATGAGGCTGTTAATATGTAATTATGCCTTTAAGGGCAGGGTATTTAAAAATTGCCTTCTGTTTGTTGGATACAACCCCTGACGAAGAACCATGGAGGGCAAAGCACCAGGGTTTGTCTCCTCACCCTCAAAGTCAGGCTGTATAGCCTAGAGGTTAGAGTAACGGGTTGTTATTGAGCCTGGTACATCCATCAGACCTGGGTTTGATTCCCACAGCTGATTCACACAACCCCCAGCTGCATATTATGTGAATCTGAGCAAGTCATTTAACCACCCTAGTGCTTCAAGTCACTCCTGAAAACTGGCACTTGTGCCTAGTGGTCCTAAAACAGTTACCAGAGAATAAAAATAAATAAATAAAGTGTTTTTGCACTGAATGAAATAAATATGCTGTTACTGCAAAAGTCAATTTTGTGTCTTAGACATTGTCCTTAAGTCACTGGGCTCCTTGAGTGCTAGCATTTTTGTTTTGCCAGGCACAGCAAGTGCAGAGTGAGAAAAAAAAACATGACCACATTCAACACATTCTATGTTTCTATGGATACAAGAAAGGGAGGGGAATGCGTGCCTGTGACCAAATAGGGTCCAGGGTGTATTAATAGGCAGGCAAAATAGGGCGGACTAGATGGGCGCTGGTGCAGGCAGGGAATACGGGCAGACTAGGTGGGCCTAGCGGTCCTTATCTGCCATCAACTACTACGTCACTATGTTACTATGGGCCTACCAGTCCTGTTCTGCTGATACATTTTATGTTTCTGTGACACTGAGGGGTCAACCGAATTGATGTTTCATACCTCAGTACATCTTCAGAAGCAGCACTGAAGAGCAGAGTTACCAAATGTCAGATCAGTGGCCACATTGGTGTCATGGTTTTTCTTTTTCTCTGCATCTGCTTTGCTGCACTTAGTTACTTTGCACAAACTAGCGTGATCCACATGACTTATTTCGTGCTGTCATGCCATTCCTCTGTGTGTGCTGACATTTGCGTGTCTGTAGTTTTCCAGTTAACCTTTTGTAAATAAAGGATCTCACTCCTCAGCCACTGCAATTTCCGTTCATGGCACATTCTCATATAGGTTTTTGAACATAGTATATGCCAAGGATCCATCGAGATTGTGAGCGTCGGGCTTCTGGGTGTTGGTATTTTATAGCAAACCCCATATGCCAAATCTAATAAATGCTCCTGTCAGACTGGTGACAGCTAATGCATGTTTATTCAGATTTATTGCATACTGTTATCAAGTTTTAGTTTAGTTTAGTTTAGTTTATTAGTCTAGGAATTAATACCTTTGAGCCAGGGCTCTTTTACAAAGGTTCCATGTCACAAAGAACATTTAACAAAGCACAATACACATTACAGGTAAAACCAGACAGGAAAGTTACATCATAAATTTGCTATTAACAGTTTAAGGCAGTAACGTTTTTAGTTTCATAGAAAAACAAGCTAACAGGTTCAAGTGAGTAGACAATTCGAGGTTAAGGAAACTTCCAGGAGAGGTGATCATTAGGCGCCAAAAGGAGGCTAGAGAGGAGGAAAGGTGGTGGCGGGAGAGTAAGTGAGAGGACAGGAAAAAGGGGAAGTGAGTTTGGGTGGGAGACAGGAAGTAGTAGAGGTACCAGAGGTTCATTAGTCAGGGAGGAAGAGGCCTCAGATGTGAGGATGGACATGAGGAGTAGTAGTCTTTATCTAGCGCAGTCACAGTTGCTAGTGGTGATGAGGTGGGCATAGAGCATGGATTTGAAAGCTTCAAAGCGAGGTTGAGGATAGAGTAGGTGGACTAAGCGCATTGAACCATGTCGGGCCCTGTCGAAAAGATCTTTGTCCCTGTGCAGTCCGGCATCTCGGAACCAGGAAAGGTTGGCGTTCAGATCTGGTGGAGGGTCTTGAGCCAGGATTCAGTCGGAGTAGGTTTTAAATACATAATGGAGTCAGTCCCAAGACAGATTTTTTTGCCATTGTGCAGGTGAGATAAATAAGACGATTTGATAGGTTCAACCAGCCTGATTCATAGTACAGATCACACATGTGAGTCAGTCTTTGAGCCCCCGTGAGGAGCCGGCAGGCCTTATTTAGAGTGACTGAGATATGCCTTAGAGCAGTGGAGGTAGCTGAGCCATAAATAATAAGGCCATAGTCAATGATTGAGATTATGGAACTCTGTATGGCTATTCTCAATGCCGCTTGATTTAGAAATTGACAGTTACGGAATAGTATTCCAGCTGGTTCACTGTTTTCGCAGTGTTGTCAATGTGGGTTGCAAAGGTGAGCCCTTGGTCAAAAGTGATGCCAAGGTATTTGAAAGTATTTACTTGGTCCAGTGTAATTCCTGCAGAGGTTTGTATGGTGAGTGGAGTATGCCTATTTTTGTTTTGGTGATTGGAGAAGAGCATGGCTTTTGTTTTATTGTGGTTTAGCACAAGTTTACTATCCAGGAACCACCTTTCAACACTAGAGAAAGCAAGTTGCAGGCTTTTTTCGTAGGGAGTTTGGATCCTTGTGGAAGAGAGAATTACAGCATCATCAACGTGATAGGATTATTTTCTCCTGGCAGATATCTGGGAGGGAGTTAAGGAACAGGCTAAAGAGGAGCGGTCCAGGAATTGATCCTGTGGTACACCCGAGAGAACTGGTTTGAAGTCGGAGAGTTCATTAGAGATTTTACAGCCTGTGACCGATTGGACAGGTAACTTTTATCCAAGCACAAGGACCTTGCCAGGCCTAGGCTAGAAAGTAGGGAGGTAAGTAGGCCATGATGGACTGTGTCGAAAGCTTTGTAAGATCGATAAAGACTGCACCTGTTTGGCACCCTTTGTCCAGGGCTGAGTGGACTTCTCCAGAGAAATCAAGTAAAGCTGTTATTGTACTATGTCTTTTCCTAAAGCCGTGCTGTTGATTACAGAGTAGATTGTATTTGTCCAGGTAATCAGAGAGTTGGTCTGCCACTATTCATTCAAGTGCTTTGGAGAGGGGAGGGAGTATTGATATTGGTCGATAGTTTCCTGTTGAGGTTTTGTCTCCTCCTTTGTGCACTGGCGTAACTATGGCAGATTTCCATTTGTTGGGAAATTGACTTTGGCAAAGTGACAGATTAAGAATTTTTGCAAGGGGGTGAATTACTTCATCCAGGGTGAGAGACAGGATTTTTAGATCTAGCGTGTCACTACTTGTTCTGGATTTACTGTATTCCGCTTCCCCTTGCCCCCAGAATGCATTGGGAAATGAGCTGTTATTAGCTTGACATATCTGGTGAAACATTTAAAATAAATAAATAATCACTCAATCAATCAGTATTGATCCAGTTTATCTGGACTGTGGTTACTTCCATCCCTCATTAGTTGAGTCTTCTGTCATTCAGTTTTGTTTGACACTCATTTTTTCTTTCTCTATTCAAACATTAAACTTAAGTTGAGACTATTCATCCTTAATTGCTCCCCTAACGTCACATTGCTTGTCTTGTAGCATATCCAGTGCTAGAAAATGGACAACTAGGAATGAAGTGTGGAGCAGAGTCCCACTTGGAATTGTCACGTTTCACTAACAGCCTAAATGTGTTTTGGAAACATTGCACTTTAATAATCTCATATTAATCTACATTGTCTAATTATTCTCTGCAGCCAGCACTGAAAGCCTAATATGTCTATAAAAACTGAATTAGAGGAGCCCAAATGATTTTTCATGTCCAAAGCTGTAATTACTGCCAAGCACTATAATTATTAACTCCAATTAATATCAATTGCCATTTTATATAACCCATTAAATTGTAATGTAATTGCAGGGACATACAGTAGCTCTCTGCTGACACACTAGGGAGGCAATATATTTGCTTGTGCAAAATTGTCACAGGGCCTGCAGGCTGGAAATTAAGGGTAATTTTTCTTCACATTCAACTAAAACAAAAATGGGTAAAAAAAGGACTGACACAGAAAAGGAATTTTTAACCCTTTCAGTGTAAGAGCAGATTACGCTGTTCATATTACAATGCAATTGAGAGATTTGTACTGAAAGCCATCCCTGAAAGGGTTAATTCTTTTTTTCCTACAAAACAAAGTCCATTTTAGAGCTAGTTAGAGTTTTTCACTTTTTAAGAATACTTTGAAAAACATAACATTTAGACACAATTCAGCTTATATTTCATAGATTACATTTCTCCTCCCTTTTTTTCATTATTATGTGCATTTACCTGGAAATATGATCCTTGTCATCTATAATTATTTGCTTTTGCATCTTAATCCAGTGCATAAGTCATAACCATCTGTTTATGTTCTCACAGTTTGATGCCGTGGAAATGATTATTTGTTTATTGAATTTTGTTAACCAGGTGGGCCTGTTGACACTAAGAGACACTTTTTCCTGGGGCAACAGTGGAAATAATTACATAGAAGTACACACATTGCACAAGAAGGTGGAAGGCAACAGAGCAGTAAAAAAATTACAACACTACACAGTATTCCCATTAGTGGCATTTTCACTGGCAAAGTTGCAAATTCACCTTAACTTCACCTGAAAAGGTGCCTTTTCCCCAGGAAAACTCAGTGCAAAGTGACAAAGTGATGATGTGGGTAATTCGTGAAGTTATTCACCAAGGCAAATTTTGCAACTTTGCTGGAACTTCACCATCAAAGTAAAACTTCACTGCATCTCTAAATGCTGTATGTAATTACACTACTTTTATCTGTATTAGTTTCAACTGTCTGTAGTTTACATCTTGCACACATCCCCTTGGGGTCGCAATTGAAAACGAACCTTGCCTCTGTGTGCCTTTTCCAGTTACCAGATTTTTTTTTCAATTATATTTAATTAAGTTTGCATCCAACAGAGTGACACAAGAGTAAAGCATAAAGCATTTGCACATCGTTTACAGCATTCTGACAAATAGAATACATTTACACCTTTGCAAGTTGGTAACTCACCGGGGACTCATTAACAGTTCATTTACAACCAACGTATGTGTTAGACTGAGCCACATGCAGAGATTCCTATAATAGGTTAATTAATAACATACATTGTGTGCCCTGTCATCTGGATCTAACATCTCCGGGTACTTCTAAGGAGAAAATCTTTTAACGCATGAGCAGAAATAAAGATTACTGATATCTTTTGGTAAACACTAGCCTGCCCTTCCTAAAAGCATTCAAACAATGGACAGTGCACTTGCTTCATGAGTTAAGGAAAAACAAATAGTCCATCTCATTTTAACAACAACAGAGCTTCATCCTATGATGTATTGTAAGAACAAAGACCTTTGTAATTGAGTTTGCATAGCTACTGTAAGCCCACCCCCGTTAAAGAGGGGCTTATGCTCCTATTTAGGCATCCCTTTCTCTCTCCTCCCCCCTCCCCCAGAGCTAGGGAATGTGATAGTGCTCTGGGGGAAATTGGCTGCTGGACGCCTCAAGGTGGCAGCAGAGAGTAGGTTTTAGGGTGTATTTAAGAGCGCAGACAGGAAATATCAGGGCCTTTCCTGCTTGGGCATTAGGCCTGGGGCTGGAGGGGGGTGGCTGGAGGAGCAGAGTTTAGTGGGCAAGTAAGGGAGCTCAGCAGTCTGGGAGGGCCAGTAGGGGACCCCCCCCAAAGTAGAGTCAGGATGGCCTTCTCAGCATCATGGTCAATCAGGAGCTGGGGGAATGGAGCTCCGTGAGGGAATTATGGGTAGCTAGGTTCTACATCTTTTGGAATCAGGGAAAGTAGATGGCTTTGTAGGTCAGGAAAGGTAGGAGCCCTTAGAGACCCCTGTAAGGTGTCTCCTGGGTCACCAGGGTTATGGTGGCAGTGGCAGAGCTCCCACAAGAGGGAAGCCAGTGGCAGTGGCTCCCCTCATACCCAGTGTGGCAGGGAGGCATGGGGGAAGAGGGAGCCAGGGAGCCCTTCACCCAAAATATGGGGCCTGCCATGGAGGGGCAGGTCCTGGGGTGCCAGTACATTGAGGGCCAGGCAGGTCACAGGCCATAATAGCAGACCTTGGAGGGTAGTTCTTGTGCTGGAGCTTAATGGAAGCTCAGGAGGTGTTGAAGGAGATGTGGGCCTGGCAGGAATCCATTGAGAAAGATAAACAGCAGAAACAGGAGCAGTTGGGGCCATCAGTGAGAAGGCAGGACAGCCTGTAGCATAAGGGCCAGAGTACTGGAGCAGGGCTGGGTTTTGGGGCCACTGTCCCAGTGGAGCTGGTATGAGGAGAGGCTGAGCCGAGTGAAGGTGGCAGGTGCTGAAGTAGCATATGTTCAGTGGTAACCTTGAAGTAGGTTATGGGGCCTGGGTCATAGTGAAAATCCCAATACCCCCTGTAGCATGGGCCAAGACTCAGGGATCCAGGTGTGGGAAGCAGCCTGTTTTCCTGCACCAGAGTTTTGGGGGATGACCAGTGCCAGTGAGAGAGTGGGTAACCTGAGTAAGGAAGAAAAAAGGATATGCAAGTGGTGTTCTCTCTTCTCCTAGGAAAAGTTTCTCATGGGTAGCATCAAACAAATGTGCTTACTTCATGCTGATTTAGCGGGGAAGAGTAACAGTTTCAGCAGGGAGCCTGCTTTTTCTGACTGATCTCATTGATTGGTAGTGGAAAAAATTTAAGCACACGCCTCAGGCTGGGTGTCAGTGAATTCGGCTCAGAATTCACGTGGACATTTTTGAAATTCCTGCTATTAAACAAAATGCACTGATGCTTTGATGCCCTTGATAACTCTGGTCAGGTGAGGAGCCTTCTCTTTCTGATCAGACCTTGGAGCAGCAACAGGTCCTCGTCTCTGGTAGGCCTTGGTGTTGGGGGGGGCCCTGGGAACAGTTGTGGCCAGGGTGGCCAGTATTTATAAAACATATTGATTATAGTGTGGGTAGTATAAAAAAAACAAGCATTTGTCAATGTCAAATGTTGTCTCGCTGGCATTGGCATTGGTAGTGCCAGAGTTAGAGATGCATAATAGGAATGGCAGTGAAGTATTGAAGTGACGTCAACCCCACCCCCACCCTGCAGAGACCGACAGGCATTGGGGCGTGCCTTTGGGTCATCAGCTATAATGCTCATGCCATTTTACCTCATCCTACCCTGTAGACCCTGACAAGTGTCATGGTGTGCTTTGGAGTCTTTGGGCATTATACTTACCCCATTCCATAAGGAAATACGCCTGTAACCCCTTGTTACCTGGGGTTACTAGAATCCCAGTAAGACCTAGTGGTAGGCAGGGAAGGCAGCTTGTGAAACTCCAGTTAAATGGGTTTCACACTGTCTCACTCTGTTCTCAGTCACAGCTGAGACTGACTGAGAGATGACATCACCATAGGACTGTCGCAGCTGAATAAGCCACATTGGAATCTGCAGCACAGGGAGTAAGATAGAACGTTGGGAGTTTTCAAAGTCAGTCTCCTGTTTATTGTCAAGCAGGAAGGAAGTTTTTCTGTTTACTTCCTTGGGAGAAGGAAGTGTGTTCCTGTTTACCTTTTGAAAGAGAAGGTCAGTGTCCAGTTTCAAGTAGTGGAGACCGCTGTCCAGGTCTCAGTGCCCCCCTCCCTCCGGGGGTGGGGGAGTAAAGTATCACTCTGTGGATTCCAGGGGCAATCCCCTAATTTCTACTACAGGAAGAAAGCTGCCTTTTTTACAGTTTCTGTTTTTGGTCTGATCAAAGTGAAAGAAGTTGTACCTCGCCTGTGGGGCACCTGCAACGAAAGGGTGAGTGTTTTGCTCCAGTTTGAGAGGGCAAACAATATGTCTCTTCAGTTTGGAAAATGTGAAGTAAGCTGGGATGTGAACTACTATTTGGGAGGCCTATTGTACTAGGACAAACAAATGGAGTAGTGTAAAAATCTAAAGTCTTTATGGATTCAAGTAATGTTGTAGAGGGGGTGCTACAGGTCATCCACCGTTTAATCTACATTTCGAAGTTTTAGTTTCTGTTTGTCCAGAGAAATGGCCGGGTATGGGCTGTGGAAGTTGGAGGTGGGAACACCCCCCATCTTTAGTAACCAGGTCCACCTCTACGGATTTCTACTGTGATTGCTACTTGCCTCATGCGCCTGGCCAGTGATGAGGTAGGTACCCAGACGTGGGTCGCAAATTGAAAATCTCTCTAGAGTCACAGACTCTAAGTGGTGTGGGGAGAGCCACAACTTGGGAAAAGAATTCTCCTTGTTTGATGGGAGTCAGAAGGAAGTAAGAAGAAAATCTCTAGGAGTCACAGACTCTAAGTGGTGTGGGGAGCCACAACAAGTAAAATTTGGGTTCTTTTAAATGGACCATCAGTCAAGTAGCCGGCAGAACCAGGCCAGTCGGGCCTAATATTATCAAAGCGCCCATACAAGTCGGGCTATGTGCCTGGTGGGTCCAGAGACCTGAATACAGTAGAAATGGGTTCATTCTTAAGTGGACCGCTTGTAGTCTCTAATCTGCATTATCAGTAAACGTGAGCCCTTGGGGGTCCATCTATGCTTTGTTGTGTTCAGCTAGTTATGAATAAAAGCCACACTGAAAAATCCCAGTCCTGGTTCTGGACATTACAGTTATTGTTTCCTGTGTTCGGATTTACTTAGGTGCCCCTGTGCAGAGTAGCCAAACCTAGGTCCCCTTGTGCCAGGTAACCTCATCCTCCCCGAACCCAGGTCCCCACCAGGTATTGCTGCCAACGCCAACAGCATGCCACCTGTCATTTTGGTAAAAAGGCAGGGGTGAGGGGTTACACGCTGAAGTGGGTACAGTATAGGAGAATGGGGTGAACTTTGTGGCCGAACACTGCAAGGCTCACCATGATGTGTGTCACTGGCTGCAGCATGGGGTTGGGGTTTATTAGGGTGCATTACAGCCGATGATCCCAAGTCACACCCCTGATGCCTGTCAGTCTGTACAGGTTGGGATGTTACAGTTGGAAACCCTAACGATGTAGGCGTGTGTTGGTATTTTCATTACAAATTTTCAACATGGGAATTTTGTGACCCCAACTCATGAAGAGCAGCACTATCAGTTTGTTAGCTGAAAGGTGGTTTTGCACAGTGGCTATGCCATTTGGTGACACAGGTCCAAAAACACATTTTGGGCAGTATGTAAAAAATGAGAACTGTATTGTTCATGAGGAGGTGTAAAACAATGGCAACATTGAAAATCTGGTGTGAAAATATGAAAAATTGGTGAAGTCATGAGCATGCATAGAAACTGTGCAACACACGTCCGTAGCTCAATTATTTTTGGGATTTTTTAAACTACATTTTCAACATAGACATTTTGGGACCTCCACTCAGGAACAGTGGCACTATGATTTTGTTAATTTGTCCCAAAAGTTGATTTCCCATAGCGACCACGCCATTGTGCGCCACAGGTGTAAAAACACATTTTGGGCAGGATGTGAAAAATGGCAGCTGTACTGTTCATAAGGAGCTGTGAAAAAATGTCAGTGTTGAAAATTTGGCATGAAAATATCGCAAATTTGCAAAGTTACAAGGGTGCATGGGAACTGCGCAACACATGCTTGTAACACAGTCATTTTACAGACTTTTGTCACCAAATTTTCAACATAGGCATTTTAGGACCTCTGCTCATTAACAGTGTCACCATCATTTTCTCAAACTGTCCCGAAAACTGATTTCACGCAGCAACCGCACTATTCTGCTCCACATATGTTAAAACACATTTCGGCCAGGATATGTAAAATGACAGCTGTACTGTTCATCAGGAGGTGTGGAAAAATGCCAATTTTCAAAATCTGGAGTGAAAATATTACAAATTCATGAAGTTACGAACATGCATGGAAACTGCGCAAAGCACACTCGTAAAACAGCGGTTTTTTAGATTTTTTCCAACAAATTTGCAACATAGGCTTTTTGAGAGCCCCCCTGTCAAGAACAGTTACACTGTCATTTTGTTAATCGGTCCTGAAAGGTGATTCCGCGTAGTGACTGTGAAATCACATTTTGGGATCAAATAACGCCATGACAGTGACTGAATTCATGAGAAGGAGTTGCAATAACCCCATGTTAAAGATTTGGTGTCAAAATTCTCAAAAATGCCTGAGATATGCACCAAAGTTGAAAAAAAAAACTATTTATGCCATTACACAGCTTACTTGCATTTCTTCAGTTCGCGGTCAGCATTGAAGAGTGCAGACTGTTCCCGGTCCACCGAAGATCGTTGTGCCAGACTCCAGAGGTAATTATGGGGTGAGGGGTGTAGGAGGCAGAGTGCACAGAGGGTGAGCCCCAGGTTGGGGAGGGGCAGGAGACCGTGATGGACTGTTTTCTGTTTTACAGATGAAAAAAGGAACGTCACGGGATGTTTTTTCAAGGACATTTGGCACACTGGGGTGGGCTCCCAGCATGCCACCTGATTGTTTTGGGAAGAGGAGGCTTTAGCCAATAGGGGATTGGGCATTCCCGTTGGCACATACGAAAGGGGAGGCAAGAGCTGAGGGGGATTGGGCACCCCCTTTGGCACACACAACGGATGGGGAGACATTATGCTGATGGGGAGTGGCCCCATTGGCAAAATAAACAGGAAGCGGGACTGTAGCTGACAGGGATTGGGCCCTCGCTGGCAAAGAAAGACTGTTGGGGTGGGAGGGTATGAGCAGGATTGGGCACTCGCACACACTTGGGGATCATTATGCTGATGGGGAGTGGGCTCCCCATCTGCAAATGAAGGGTTCAGGGGATGCGAGAGGGGATTGGGCACCTCTGAAGTTAGGCGGCAGCAGTCAGTGCCGCTATGTTTGATGGAGGCATGTTGTTCGCTGTATTGAAATCTTGCTTCTCATTACAGTGGACCTCTAGATCTGGTGGCCACATTCTGAATTGCTGGTATAGGCATGCATGCTGGCTGATTGGAGAATGAGGGGCAGCACCTATTGATCGTCCTGCGATCACCCACAGTGACAACACCTCAAATCTGCTACTACTGCAATATGTTGACTTTGGCCATGAGCCAACATGAAAAAAGAAAAAAGGGTGTTTTGGATATCCTACCATTGTGTTTGCCCACTCCCACACCCGGGGCCTGTTCTTTTGAAGTAAGGCTGGTGCACCCCACTACCACCCCAAACTCCTTGTAGTGCCTGCTCGTTAGGGTGGTTTCCGCCATACAGTTCTGGCCCGACTTGAGCATTTCAGCCATTGGTACAGTGATCCTGCCTTCCCCTGGATCTGGGGGTTGGAACCTGGCAACCAAAAAAAATAAAAAAATATATATATATACGTGTATATATATATATATATATATATATATATATATCATTCAACTCTTCCTAAAATTTACTTTCCTGCATTGCCCTACTGTTCAGGGCAATGCAGGAAAGTAAATTTAGGGAAGAGTTGAGGGAGAGTTTAAGAAAATCAAGATATGAACCAAGGAGACACACTTTTCATTTAGTAATGCAAAAATGGAAAACACTTCCTAGAAAATATTGGTTTAGCCAGAGAGTAGTTGCAATATGGAATGCACTACCACTTGAGGTAGTGAGCAGTGCAATCATGCAAGCCTTCAAAGATAAACTAGATGAATATATGATAGCCAAGCATAAAGGGATGACTTAAAGCTTACAACAAAATTCACAAAAGGAGAAATAACAAGCATTTGTCAATGCCGAATGTTTGCTTGCTGGCATTGGCAGTGGTAGTGTAGAAGTTACAGAGTTGCGTAATAGGAATGGCAGTGAAGTATTGAACTGAAGCCAACCCCACCACCACCCTGCAGAGAGTGACAGGCATTGGGGTGTGCCTTTGGATCATCAGGCATAACGGCCACGCCATTTCACCACACCCCACCCTGCAGACACTGACAAGTGTTACGGTGTGCCTTGGGGTCTTTGGCCCTTATGCGCACCCCATTCCATCAGGAAATACGGTGAGATGGGTGTGGTATAGGAGAATGGGGTGGATTTTGGGGCCGAAGAGTCCAAGGCACACCTTGGTGCCTCTGACTGGCTGCAGGGCGTGGGTGGGGGTGGAATGGTATGACCATTGCAGGCAAGAATCCCAAGTCACACCCCTGATACCTGTCCTTCTCTACAGGGTTGGGCGTTATGGTTGGAAACCCTAATACCTCAGGCATTCATTGGTATTTCACTCCAAATTTTCAACAAGGTTTTTTTGTGACCCCACCTCATGAACAGTGGCAATATCAGTTTGTTAGCGAAGCTGCTTATGCACAGCGACTACGGCATTTAGCACCACAGGTGCAAAAACATTCGAACAGGATGTAAAAATGACAACTGTACTGTTCATGGGGAGGTGTAAAAAATAACTTTTGCAAATCTGCAGTAAAAGTATTAAAAACTGGTGAAGTCAATGAACGCAGTATAGAAACTGTGCAACACACACCGTAATGTAATTAGTTTGGGGATTTTTTACAGCAGATTGTCAACACAGGCATTTTGGGACCTCCGATCATAAACAGTGTCACTGTAATTTTCTTTATCTGTCCTGAACAATGATTTCCCACAGTGACCACGCATCTATGCGCTGAAAGTGTGAAAACACATTTCGGCCATGTTGTGAAAAATGACAGCTGTACTGTTCATAAGAAAGTGTGGAAAAATGGCACTGGTGAAAATCTGGACTGAAAATATTACAAAGTCATGAACTTATGAGGGTGCGTGGAAACTGCTCAATGCTCACTCATAACACAGTCACTTTATGGACTTTTGTCACCAAATTTTTAACATAGCCATTTTAAGACCTCTGCTCATGAACAGTTTAACTGTGATTTTCTTAATCTGTCCCAAACATTGCTTTCGCTTTACGACTGCACCATTGTGTGCTACATATGCGCAAACACTTTTCAGGACGGTAAAAATGGCAGCTATACTGTTCATAAGGAAGTGTAATAAAATGGCAATGTTGAAAATCTGGAGTGAAAATATTGAAAATTCGCAAACTTACGAAGCGTGAGTAGGAACTGCAAACGCATCGCTTGTAAACAGTCATTTTTAGAGTTTTTCACCGAGATTTTCAACATAGCCATTTTAAGACCTCTGCTCATGAACAGTTCACTGTGATTTTCTTAATGTGTCCCATACATTGATTTCGCACACCGACTGTGCCATTGTGTGCTACATGAGGCGGAAACATGTTTTGGGCAAGATGTGACAAATGACAGCTGTACTGCTCATAAGGAAGTGTAATAAAATGGCAATGTTGAAAATCTGGATTGAAAATTTCGAAATTTACGAGCGCAAGTATAGGAATCATGGAACGCACGCTTGTAAAACAGTCATTTTTAGGAATTTTTCACCAAATTTTCAACATAGTCATTTTAAGACCTCTGCTCATGAACAGTGTCACTGTGATTTTCTTAATTTGTCCCATACATTGATTTCATCAACCGACCGCGCCCATTATGCACTACATGGGCAGAAACATGTTTTGGTGAGATAAGAAAATGACAGTTGTACTACTCATAAGAAGGTGTGGTAAAATGGCAATGTTGAAAAATCTGGATGAAAATATTGAAAAGTGTGTGAACTTATGGCGTCTTTGTTAGGAACAACCACAGCGCCACGCTCGTAAACAGTGTTTTGGAATTTTTCCACCAAATTTTCGAAATAGGCTTCTTGAGAGCCCACCTTATGAACACTGGCAGTGTTGTTTCATTAATTGGTCCTGAAAGGTGATTTCGCGCAGTGACTGCAAAATCACCCTTCGGGCCAGAATAACGCCATGACAGTGACAGCATTCATGAGAAGGGGTGCCAAAAACCCCATGTTGAAAATTTGGTGCAAAAATTCCAAATAATGCCTGAGATATGCAGCAAAGTTGAAAAAACCCTATCTATCTCATTATTCAGCTTACTGGCATTTCCTCAGTTCGCGGTCAGCTTTGAAGAGTGCAGACGTGTTCCCAGTCCACCGAAGATCGTTGTGCGAGTCCGGAGGTAGTATGAGAAGTGTGGGGAGGCAGGGTGCGCAGTGGGTGTGGGTTGTGGGAGGGGGCAGGGAGAAGTGCCGAGGGACAGTTTTTTATTTGCATTTTTTTTTAAATGATGGCCGGGCGTTGCCACGCTAGGTTGGGCTCCCAGTGTGGCACAAGGACGGCTGGTTGAGGCGCGGAGCCAACGGGGGATTGGGCACCCCGGCCGCCATAGACTTGTTGCCACGCTGGGGTGGGCTCCCAGCGTGGCACCCTGTACTCTGGGGAGGGAGGAGCCGACGGGGATTGGGCACATCGTTGCTATGTGATGAGTTGCCATGCTGGTGGGCACCCAGTGGCATGTGGAAGGCTTTTGGGGGGGGAGCGCAGCACAGCTGATGGTGGATTGGGCACCCCCGGCTATACAGTGTGTGCGTGGGGGGGACAGCATGCAGTATGTGTGCATATGTGTGTATGTGTAGGGGGAGCGGGCATGAGCAGGCGATATCTGATCGCTGCTCACTGAAGCGTAGCTCCCCCTTTCAACTGTACTCCACTGTATTTTGGAGCTGTCATAGACAGCTCCAGCAGGCACTGGAGAACTGCGGCCGCGCCTGCAAACACACTGCCTGAATTGGAAGAGGGCTGCCACACCCCCGAAAACTCAGATGATGGCACTATGTTTCTTGCGCATGCGTGCAAGCAAACATAAAAAGGGCAAGCATTAAGGATGTAAGTTCAAAAGCTTGAAATACCTATGATACCTATGTACAGTGTATATATACAGTATATATATACTGTATATAATAAATAAAATACTGTTCATTGGATGAGTGTTTTGGCTTGTACTCTGAGAGCCCAGATTACATCCTGATCCTCCTGGGGCACACTTGGGCATTCATTGTTCCCTCGCTCGGTCTCGGCCCTCCTGATCCCTCCCTAGCCAGCACCACCCCCACTTCCCACACGTACCATCTGGCTTCATATGCTCTTATCATGGTTCCCCTCCATTTTCTCCAGTGCTCCGATATGCCTCCGGCACCTTGGCTTTCACTGGGGAATGCAGGGATGGATGTTGGGTGCACTGTCGGTGAAGGGGAACTTTGGTGGCTCTCAGGTGGCTAAGCACAGCTAACAGTGATCTTGGCCATTCCCCTTAGTATCCGTGTCAGTTTCCCTCTGCCTGCTGGGTTGGGGGCAAGTCTCCCTGGCACGGAGACCAAATTTTCAAATGCCCGTGTCTCTCCAGGGGCGACAGTCCATCCCGACAGCTACATACTGGGCTGTCTCCGTAACGGGTATGGAAGATCTTATGAGAGGAGTGACAACTGATTCACCAAGCAACATAGGGGCCTTTTACTGCCAACTCCATCTCGCGAGATCAAGGGTGGCCATCTTGCCTAGGCATAGGCTGCCCCATGTTTTGTATTGAGGCCTCCTACTCTCGCAGGCACCTCACGAGAACTTGGCAGGCATTTTGGTTGGGCCCAGCTATTCCCTGCCTCGCATCTATCACTGGGTGTTGTAAGGGCAGGTCGGGGGCCTGCATAGCAATCGCATAGCATTTTAAATGGAGACCATTTCTAGGCCAGTTTGGCTAGTTAAAAAAAAAAAAAGAAAGAATATATAGATATTCAGGATACTACACCTCAGATCCCCTCGGAAGCTGGAATGAAAAAACATGTATAAAAAGAAAAGAATGAGATATATTCCACTTGGCTGCCCAACCCCCAAAAAAAAAAATACAAAATCACAAATGTTGGTGGTTTTTGCAAGGGCATTATACAGGCTAATTTTGAGTTTTCATCCGCTATTCCTGCTCAAAATAAATATAGTGATGTGCTTCTTCCATCTCCTGAGTCAGGGACTCCCAGCTACCCTACCTTCAGGGGTCTGGAATCCCCCCATCAACGTAAATCCCAGGATAATGTTACGTTACGATAATGCTGACCCTTATATGTAAGCTTTTACTTTGCAGGTGTTTTCTTCACAAGCCCCCAACTCTAACATCATGAACACCAGAGGAAGGCCAACGGAGCAGGCAACCCAGGAGATGCAAGCTTCCTCAGAATCATGCTCCATGGCCACACCATCTCAAGAATTTAGGGACAACCTCCAGTGGCTTATCCAGCTGGGAGGCCCCGACTGGCTTCAGGTCACCTTGCAGGAAGCACCAGGGCCTCAGCTGAGGGTTTCTACAGATGACTAGCCACACAAGAGATCGTGGAGGCTGTCTGCAAAGATGGTGGAGGTTATGGCAGCTAGAGAGGGCCAGAGAAGGGAGCCACCTCGGAGACAACCAGAGACAGTGATGGAGGCAGCAGCTGTCCCAGCAGTTGACATGGAAGAGTGGGAACCAACGAATGACCGGTCCAAAGAAGAATGCCCCTTGGAGGGGCCCAGCGCTGCCCTGCCAGCCTCAAAGGCAGAAGGTGAGTTGTTTGATGGGCTTTGTGCAGCTGAGGTTCTGCTTCAGGACTGGCAGGCAGGGCTAGCTGGGTGGGATAAAGGCCAGCATACCCACAAGGGAAGCAGGCAGAAGGGAAGTAGGCCCACAGGAATGGGGAGGCACCTATATGCTAAGGCCCTTAGCAGGGCTCAGGGGGTGGTCAGGTTGGGGGCAAAGACCACACCATCTCCTGCGGGGGCCCAGCATTGCCTGTCACCAAGTTCCACATCGGGGCCACAACAACCCATGAGAATTCCACAGCAGGGCTGGTGGTCAATGATGATCTCATGGTTCCCCCCAAACTGCTCGGGGCACCTATTCCTAAGGCATACCATGCTACATCAGGGTCTGGCAGGTCAGGGCTCAGCCCACTACCGTCTGATTTCCAGCCTTGGCCCTGGACCCAGTGGGGACCTCAGCAGTTCTTCGGGGTAGGTAATGTGGGCAACAATGTATCCATTTTGCATGGTGCTGCCCCGCCTTTGGTGAGGTCTTTGTCCCAAAGAGTTGAAGGGGTAGGGGCCCCTCAACAGTCAGATGCAGGGTTGGCTGTGTTAACACCACCATCTTCTGCCACCTCAGAATCTGTCACCACATCTCAGCATGGCATCACCCAGGATCAGCAGCTGGTAGACCTGTCGGTGAGGCAGGTTTGGGGTTTGGACCAAGAGGTGCAAGCCCAACCAATGACTGATACCTCTTCATGCTGCCAGTGGTCCCTGCCCCCATGCCTATACTGTCTCAGGTGACTGCGAGCTCTGCAGTGCCCCCTTTGTCGACTCAGCAAGATCACTGGGCATACATGAGAATGAACAACCCCATGGACACCCATTCATCAGCTGCAGTCAGAGAAAAAATATGGAAGGGGCAATATATTGAGATGTTTGGGTTGCTGCATCGGGAGCTTTCTGATGTGGCAGACAAAGAAAAATTAAAACAAGAAAAACTGCGCAGACCCAAAGTGCCACACACATTCAACAATTGGGCATCCGCTTTCGATATTTTCATTTCCATTTATTGTGGGAACTACCCACAAAAAGTGGGCCAGTTACTTAAGTATAGGGGTAACATCAAGACCACATACCTAGCATATGAGGGGAACGCTTGGTTGTGGTATGATAAGCTTTTCCGGATGCGTCTCATAAGATCACCGGGGATGCGGTGGGACAAAATCAATCACGATCTATGGTTCAGGCACATGACCGGGGCAAAGTTAGCCAATGTTTCCTATACCGCCAGTGGACATATGGTCACCAAAACCCCCTGGTCAGGGCAAAAAGTGGTAGGCACTTGCAGACAATATAACACTGGGAAGTGTTTTCATGAATACTGCAAATTTCAGCACGAGTGCAGCAATTGTGGTGGAAAACACAAGGCAAGCACCTGCTAAGGATTGGGGGTCCCAGGAATGGGGATGGACAGCAGGCAGATGGAAAATAAACAGGTAAGCAATTCAGGAAAACTAGCGAGGTCCCCAATAAGAACTGATCGCATGTCATGCTGGCTGGACCGCTACCCTTGCAGAAAAGATGCATTCTATTTAATGGAGGATTTTTCCAATGGATTTTGCATCCCTTACCAAGGTCCACGTGTTAACACCACTGCGTGTAATTTAAACTCTGCTTATGCCCTACATCATGAGGTGGAAGAGAAAATATGCAAGGAGGTGGATGCTGGGAGGGTTATTGGTCCTTTGGATGAACCACCACGACCCCATTTTGGATCTCGCCATTGGGGGTGGTACTCAAGAAATCTGTAGGGGAGTACAGATTGATCCATCACCTGTCTTACCCAAAAGGAGAATTGGTGAGTGATTTCATCAGCCTGGATGACAGCTCAGTTTGTTATGTGTCTTTTGATTCAGCAGTCAAGCTCATTCAAGAAGCAGGCAAGGGTGCTCAGCTAGCAAAAAGTGATATCAAGTCTGCTTTTTGCCTGCTGCCAGTCAACCCATGAGATTTTGACTTGCTGAGTTTCTTCTTCAGGGGCAAATATTATTACAATATGGCCATGCCCATGGGTTGCGCAGTTTCTTGTGCAGCCTTTGAGACATTCAGTCATTTCCTAGAATGGGCCACAACTCAGCATAGTGGCATCAATGGGACGACTCATTACTTAGGTGATTTTCTCTTCATTGGGGCTGCAAGCACAGCAGAATACAATAAGGCCCTCACTTCCTTCGCACACTTGATGGACTGGTTTAGTGTTCCACTGGCACACGAAAAGACTGAGGGGCCGGTCTCCTGGCTAACTTACCTCGGAATTGAGCTGGACGCAGTGGATATGGTGTCTCACCTACCAGCTGACAAGGTAATAAAATTGGGACATCTGGTGTCCAAAGTGAGTTCAGCCAAAAAAGATACCCTGCAGACGCTGCAGTCATAGATTGGGCACCTGAACTGCACCTGTAAGGCAATCTCACCAGGCAGACCTTTCTCAAAATGGCTGGCATGGGCAACCAGGGGTTCTTTGCAATCTCATCATATTAGGGTCACTGCTGAGATGAGGTTGGACCTGCCACTCTGGGAGACCTTTCTCAAACATTTCAATGGATTCAGTATCCATACGGCAATCCTGCACACTGTTTCAGCAGGACTGCCAGATGGTTACTGGTGCCGAAGGGGGTATAGGTTATGGGACACATTTTCAAGGGTCCTGGTTCGCAGGCCCTTGGGATGAGGCTTGGGAAAAGGAGGGTCTCAGAAAAATTTGACATTTTTGGAATTCTTCCCTATTTTGGCAGCCACCTTTGTTTGGGGGGATAGTCTTAGGAACAAAAAGGTCCTCTTCCAGTCTGACAACATGGGGGTGGTGGCTATCCTGAACTCTCAGTCCTCTAACTCCAGGGAAGTTATGAGATTGGGTTTTCATGCTGAGATGCCTGCAACTCAGTCTCTCCTTTAGAGCAGTGCATGTCCCTGAGGCTATGAATGTAATTGCTGATGCCTTTCTCCATTGCAACTCGACTGCTTCTGGCATTTGGTACCAGCAGTGGAGGAACACCCAGCTATCGTACTGTCCTTCCTTTGGCAAGCTGTGACTCGAGAACAGCAGAGCTGGTACAGCATACTGCTGGTACAGCATGATGGAGGGTATTGTCAAGGAGAGGCTAGGGGGGACCTGGAAAAGTCAGGGTGCCTGGATGATAGACAGCATGGATTCGTCCCGGGGAAATCGTGTCAGAAAAACCTTGTGGAGTTCTATGACTGGGTGACGAGTGCCTTGGACCTGGGTAGACCAGTGGACGTCCTCTTTCTAGACTTCAGCAAGGCATTTGACTCTGTTCCTCACATGGGCCTGTTGGATAAGCTGGGAGAATTGGGGGTGGGGAACCAGATGATCAGATGGATAGGCAATTGGCTCCAGGACTGGACCCAGAGGGTCGTAGTTGGCGGGATAGTCTCATCCCCAAAGAGGGTCTTTAGTGGGGTCCCACAGGGATCAGTCCTTGGGGCCCCTCCTGTTCAATGCCTACATCTCTGACATAAGGACAGGAATCGGGAGTGAGATGAGTCTCTTATGGATGACTCAAAACTGGGGCGGTGGTGGATGGGGAGGAGGGAGGCTGACCCTACAGGGGACCTGGAAGCTCTGGAAAGATGGTCTAGAAAGTGGAAGCTGAGGTTCAATGCAGGAAATGCAAGGTACTCCACCTGGGGCCAGAAACCGGGCCAAGTGTACACTGGGGAATGCTACAAGTCTCAATGGCTGAGAGGGACCTGGGGTTGGTGGTGGATGTCAAGATGAACAACTCTGAGACTTGTAGGAAGGCAGCAGCCAAGGCCAACAGGATGCTGGGATGCATCTCAGGGGATCACCTCCAGAAGGAGGGAAGTGATACTCTCTGTATAACTGTTGGTGAGGCTGCACCTTGAGTACTGCGGCAGTTTTGGAGGCCACATTTAAAGAGGGACATTAAACTCCTGGAGAGTGTCCAGAGGAGGGCAACCAAAATGATTTGGGGCTTGGGGACAGGACCTATGAGGAGAGGCTCAAGAGCTAAATATGTACACATTGGAAGAGAGAAGGACTGGGGGACATGATAGAGGTCTTCAGGTACATGAAGAGGGTAAATGGGGAGGAACAGTCAGGGTGCTTCAAGGAAGGAGGAGGGGCCACTAGACGGCATGGGTGGAAGCTGGAGGGGAAGATTCAGGGTGAAAGAAGGAGGTGCTACTTCACTGAGAGGGTGGTGGAGCCATGGAATGCGCTGCCTAGGGGCTGGTGGAGGCAGAGACGGTGGAGGGTTCAAGAGGGGTGGGACAGATACAGGGAAGGGTTCTGGAAGCAAAATCCAATGCAGCAAGAACATCCGAAATGGGAAGGAGAAGCCAGAGGGGGGGCAAGGTCAGCACCCGGGTGGGGGCTGACAAGCGAGCGAACACGAAGACCGTTAGGCCTATTCTGCTGGCATTTTAGTATGTTAATATGTTAGTATGTTAGTATACTCTGGCCCCAGGGACATGGCGTAAGTACCAGACACATGTGAATTCCTTTTTGGAATTCTGCGGGGACAGCAGCAGGAACTTTGAGCCACTACAACATTCACAAATGGTCCAGCAGTTCGTGCATCACCTGGTAGAGCGGGGCATGGCCCAGGCCTACATACAGAGACACATGTCAGGCATAGCCTTTATGGCAAAGATGCATGGACTGCAGGATGTAACAGGTTCTTTCCTGATCAGAAAGATGATAGAGGGGTGGCACAGACTTCAGGGACATAAGGTGATCAGAGGCGGCCAGTGGATGCTAGCATCCTTAAGGAGTTCTTGGCACACCTGACAGGGGTTTGCTCATCTGAAGATGAGGCAGTTTTGTTTAGGGGTCTGTTCAGTGTGGCCTTTTTTGGGGCATTTAGGGTGTCAGAACTGGTTGAAGACCATTCGATGCTGGTGGGTCATAACATACAGTGGGGGGATGTCTGTGTTATGATGCTGCACCAGTCCAAGACAGTGCAGCTGGGGCCTCCTAAGTTGGTTGAGTTCCAGCGGGCCCTGGGGCAGTTACTATGTCCTTGGACCCTCCTTTGGGTATATATGGACCAGAGAATGCTGAGGCAGGGCTCCTTTTTCACGCATGCCGATGGAACACCAGTAACCAGGTACCAGTTTGCAGCAGTCCTGTGGAAGGGTATTGCTGCTACAGACAGGGACCCAAGGTATTTTGGCACACATTCTTTCAGAATTGGGGATGCAACTGAGGTTTGTCACCTCGGTTGCTTAAAAGGGGAGATCCAGGCTATTAGTCGGTGGCAATCAAAAGCCTATCTGGGTTATGTGAGACCAGCGGCGATTGAAAGAAGCGGGGGTGCTGACAGGTCGGGGGATACCAACTATTAATTTGTGATTTATCTTGCAGGTGCACACCCAAGAGTGAAAACCTTTTATGTGATTGGCCATTTCTTTGTCATGAGAGCCCGTGAATGGGCAACTCATCAGGATCAAGGAGATCAACTGGGCATCCCGAGGGCAAGAGCTTCGATCAGGTGGTGTACCATCAGTAGGATGAAATGGGTGGATGGGATTCCTACCCTCATAAATATTGGTTTAGTACATTCTCCCCCTCATGGGCTAATCATCCATTTGGGAGGGCATGACTTGGAGTGCTTGTCATGTATTGATCTCATGAGAGCGATGATGGTCGACCTTAGCTGGATTATCAAGCACATGCCGGACACCGAGCAGGTGTGGTCTAGGATTGTACCAAGAGGGAAGTGGAGTGCAGGGGAGGTGGCCAGAAAACTCGGAAAGTTTCTCAGGGGGGTGAACTGGGAGATTTCCCATTTCTACGTCCCTCAGGGGGGATATCGGTTATAGGCCACCAAGATATGCCTACGGGATGCAGTTTTTTTTCTGATCCTGACGGCTTGCATCTGTCAGATATTAGGCAGGCTATGTTTACTGTTAGTCTTCAAAATGTTTTGGAGTCATGGTTGTAGGTATTCTCCTGGGACATTGTTGGGGTGATTCGTAAAGGTGGTTACGAATCTACTGGCGGATGTTTCGGCATTATGAGGTTTGTTATATCAGTATGTTCACAGAATGGGTTGGCCTGATGAGGGCACACTCACGAACATGAAAATTGGCACAGTTCAGGACAGATCCTGGGACAGCAGAGGGGTGACGGCCAGGCAGTTGAGGCCCAGTGAGGGTATAACTGCTTGGCTGTGGCCCAGTGGGTTCCCAGTCCATCGAGTCTCCTTGTCATTGGAGCTGTCTGCTTGTGGGCTCTATTGGGTTTCCTTTGGCCCAAGGCTGGCTCATGAATTAAAGGTGTGTGTGTGGTTGCCGAATGCGTCTGTTGCTCCAGGAGAGTACTGCATTTAACCATGTCTTGTAGGTATCTGTATGACATGTTTTAATTTGTATTATCAACTGTTATGATGTAACTGTTACTGGACAATCAATGTCAACGTAAAGTTCTGCCTTTCTGCCAAAAAACACCAGGTGTATCAGTCTTCTTAGAGGGATAGGGATGGTTATATCTGGGCATAGACTCAGAATTCATTCATAGAAACATAGAAACATAGAAGTTGACAGCAGATAAGTAGCGCAAGGCCCATCCAGTCTGCCCATTTTTTCTACCTTAGGAATGTGCCATCCGCCTTTACTCTGCCAATGGCCTATCTATTCATACTCATCTTTATTGCTCCCTTATGCCTGTCCCATGCCTGTTTGAAGCCCTGCACTGTATTCATATCCACCACTTCCTGAGGTAGGCCGTTTCATGCATCCACCACCCTTTCTGTGAAAAAGAACTTCCTCACATTACCTCTTAATCGGCTTCCCTCTAATCTCATGCTGTGTCCTCTTGTCCTGCTATTTTTTTTTTATATTGAAACATGTTAGAATCTTTCACCTTGTTAATGCCCTTAAGATGTTTGAATGTTTCAATCATATCACCTCTGACCCTCCTTTGCTCTAGGGTATACATGTTGAGCTCCGTTAATCTGTCCTCATATGTTTTCTGATGCAGTCCCTGCACCATTTTGGTTGCCCTTCTCTGGATTGCCTCAATTTTGTTAATGTCATTGCAAAGGTGTGGCCTCCAGTACTGCACACAGTACTCCAGATGGGGCCTAATCAGTGTCTTGTAAAGAGGGATTATTACTTCCTTCTTACGACTTGTGATACCCCTACTAATACACCTCAACATCCTCCTAGCCTCACCTACTGCTTTAGTGGTCTTCTTGGATGATTTCAGGTCATCTGTGATGATGATGCCCAAATCTATTGCTTCCTTTGTGACTGCTAGCAACTTCCCTCCCAACCTATAGGTGGCTTCAAGGTTTCTCTTCCCTATGTGCATGATCTTGCACTTCTTTGCATTAAACCCCAGTTGCCACTCTTCTGATCATTTTGCCAGTTTATCAGAGCTCTTCTCATTCTGCCCACCCCGTCTGAATCATCTACTCTGCTGCAGATCTTGGTGTCATCTGCAAACAGACAAACCTTATCCTTCAGTCTATCTGCAATGTCACTGATGAAGATATTGAAAAGGACTGGCCCTAGGAGTGATCCATGAGGTACCCCATTTGTGACTTGCATCTCTTCTGACTGTATACCATTTACCACCACTCTCTGTTTTCTGCCTGTCGACCAGTTTGCCACCAGTTGACCAACATCTGACCCACCCCAAGCCTACCTAGCTTGTTAATCAATCTTCTGTGTGGAACAGTATCGAAAGCTTTGCTGAAGTCAAGGTGGGAGACATCAACTGCTCCCCCATGGTCCACCACTCTGGTTACCCAGTCAAAGAAATCTATGAGATTAGTTTGACAGGACCTTCCTATTGTAAACCCATGCTGTCTTGGGGCCTGTGCTCCTATGGATTCCAGGTGTTGCACTATCCTCGGTTTTACGCTTCTCTCTTTTGCTGTTTTTTGCTTTTACAGTTAACCGCGTTTTGTTTTTGCAGTCTAGAGCCTTAGTTGGGCAGGGTTTGGAGTGAGGTAGTTACCTCTGACCATTGCCAGACCCTTCGTTGTATGTGGTAATGATTGTTTGACCCTGCTATTGCTTTGAGGATTGCGGGGTCTCTCGATCCAGGATTCCGTGGCTTCTTGTGAATATTCTGCATCACGGAAGACCTGAGAGAATTGCCACGGGAGAAGCCCTAGATATAAGTTAATTTTCAGCTGCATGGTTGGTGGCAACGATTGTGCAACTTCACTGTTGTGTGGAGGAAAGCGGAGACTTCTGTTTTAGGATGTTATTGCCCTATTGGATCATTCTGCATTGCTGAAGAGTTGGGAGAGGACTTCTGTGAGAGCAGCCAATTTGTGCATCGGAGCTGGAATTGAGTGGCGGGCCTTGAACTGTGTTTTTGTGGGCCTGAAATTACGATTAATGAGACTGGCCATTAGCGACGAGAACAGTCCCGACTCCATTGGGTGACCATTGGCTAGATTTTGCTGCTTCACAGGGATCCAGATGCTTATTCAGTCAGGGAGCTGGCTGATGTAGCTGTGGTGCCCCTAGACTCTCGGGATTGGCTATGGTGTGGCCGTTGCCCGGGTGTTGTGGTGGTGCTGCAGATTATTTCTGGCTGTGGTCTTTCAGGTATGGAGTCCGGTGGGCCTTAGTTTGTTGCTGATTACTGATTCGTACTCCTCGGCTGGCTCTGTCCTGGATTGGCTTCTCCTTTTGGATTAAGCTATACTTTATGGACGATTTCTTCCTTTTGGATTACTCCTTACTTTGCTCATGACTTGTGGCCTAAACTTTTCGATGTGGTCTCCCCAGTGGTGAGAGGACCTGGGCGTCCACATTTTTATTGTTTTATTTATTTTCTGGCAAAATGTTACGTTGACGTTTATTTTATTTTTTGGACTCCAACTGAGTAGCTTCTGTTTTTTATTTTGGGCAGTGAGAATACCTGGACTTCCTCTACTCCTGGGCCGTGCGAGGGCTTGGGGGGTGAATTTATAATTCTGTGTTCTGCATGCCTGTGAGAGGGACTGCAGTACTTTTTCGAGCCAAGTTGGGACTGAAATCATCCAAATAGTTTAATTTTATTATTGTTGTTTGAGGTTCTTCTTTACGTTGGGTGCCTGAATGTTGTGTATTTTGGTATTGGTTTCGGTTTGTCGCAAGTCCCAGTGCGTGCACTATTCATCCTCTCCACCCGGCTCCTACCTCTCCCCCTTTGTTTCTGTCAACTTACCAGTGCTGTCATGCGCTGGGCATTATTTGTAGGGGGGGGGTGTGGACATTTGAGGATGAATGATGTACCTCTCACATGGGGTGGTTAGGCCTAGAAGATGCCTTGGGGCGAAATGGAGTCTGGAACGTGGTGCTCCATGTCTAGTCTCCATAGCCAAGGGCACAGCCTTTTGTGGTAGGCAAGTAGCCAGGGCGGCCCTCAAAGCCCATCCAACTCAAGCAGTGTTATGCAATGCCAGATCTATTAAGAATAAGACTGCAATTATTGCAGATCTTGTTGGAACAACTGAGCTGGCTTGCATCACCGAGACCTGGCTGTAGGAAAGTGCTGTCCCTATTCTGGATGCTGCAATTCCGGACGGGTACTTGGTGATACACCACTCAAGACTGGATCGCGGGGGTGGGGTGGGGTGGCGGTCTGCTTAAGATCGAGTTGGGCCTCACGAGTGTACCAGTTGAGGAAGCCAAATCATTTGAGTGTACTGTGGTAGCAGGTGTAGGCTGCAGGATAGCTCTCTTCTACCGTCCATCCAGGGACGAGATGCGATTCCTGCAGGAAGTAGCGGATTTCATGGCCAACACGGTGTTGGAGTCGCGCGGATTGATGGTTCTGGGTAACTTCAGTGCCTGGGTCAACGACGAACTCTCACAGTTTGGACAACACTTCCTCTAGCTTATGATGTCTCTGGGCCTCACACAGGTTGTTACCTCTGCCACTCATGAACATGGTCACTCTCTTGATCTGGTCTTCCTCCTGGGGATTGAGACCTCCGACTTGGAGGTGGAACCTGTCGGTTGGTCTGATCATTACACCGTGAGGTTCAGCTTTTGTGCCCCCCTTCGAAGGCCTACCCCTGTGGAGATGGTCAGTTACTGCCCTTTACGGGAAGTGAGCCCTGAATGCCTAGCGGCAGTGACTGACCTCTCGGAGTTTCCTGAGGCCCGCTTGAGTCCAGAGACTTTAGTCGTGGCCTATAATAAGGTCATCTCTGTAGCCCTGAACTTGATTGCTCCTGTCCATGTTCATCCTCTCCCCTTGCGCCCTTGAGACCCTTGGCTTAATGGGTCTCTGAGGGAGTTGCAGTGCGTAGGATGTAGGTTAGAGCTGTGTTGGCAGAAATATGCCCTGGAAGTCAGGGCTACAGAGATGACGTTATTATAGGCCGGGGGGACATGATAGAGGTCTTCAGGTACACGAAGGGGGTAAATAGGGGAGTAGCAGTCAGGGTGCTCTGAAGGAAAGGGGGACAGCTAGAGGGCATGGGTGGAAGCTGAAGGGGGGAGATTCAGGGGAGAAAGTAGGAGGTGCTACTTCACTGAGAGAGTGGTGGAGCCATGGAATGTGCAGCTCAGGGAGCTGGTGGAGGCAGACACAGTGGAGGGGTTCAAGAGGGGGTAGGACAGGTACAGGGGAAGGGTTCTGTAAGCAAAATCCAGTGCAGCGAGAATATCCGGGTCTGGGAAGGGAGAAGCCAGAGAAGGAGAGGGGGGCAGCAAGGTCAGCTCCCAGGGCGGGAGCTGACCAAATGAGCAGACATGAAAGACTGTTAAGTCTAGTCGGCTGGCATTTTAGAATGTATGTAAGTTGACCACCTTAGATTGGTTGAGCATTATCAGACTTACCAATCAGCGATCTCTCCGAAGACCTTTTTTGCAAGTGGAGTGCGAGAAACTTGCTCGGTTCTTTGCGGATAAGGCGGCCGACATCAGGTCAGAAATTCTCTCGACTTGCTCTACAGGGGCTGCTGATGATCGGTGTTTGGTCACCTCACCTCAAGTTTCCTGGAGTACATTTGCCTTGCCCGAGCTCGCGGATGTCATGCAGATTGTCCAGGGTATGTGCCCTATGTGCTGTAGTTTGGATCCAGGCCCAACTTCCTTGATTATGGGTTGTTGGGATATAATTGGCCCTGTCCTGGCACAGACAGTCCAGTGCTCCCTGGAATCTGGTGAGTTTCCAAGCTCCCTTAAGTAGGTGGGGGTAACTCCCCTCCTAAAGAAAACTTCTTTGGACCCGGATTCTCTGGCCAACTACAGACCAATCTCAAACCTTCCCTTTACAGGGAAGGTGATTCAGAAAGTAGTTGCAGCACAACTGGATAACTACCTGACCATCCATAACATCTGCAAACCTCTCCAGTCCATTTTTCAAAAGAGGCACAGTACTGAGACTGCACTGGTTCGGGTGCTCAATGATCTCCTGATGGCGAGAGATCGGAGAAGCCATTCTATATTGGTGCTTCTTGATCTCACCTCAGCCTTTGACACTGTAGACCATGGGGTGCTGCTTGGACATCTGATGTCCATCTGTGGCCTGACCGCTACAGTCCTCAGGTGGTTTACATCTTTCCTCACTGGCAGGAGTCAGAGAGTGGTGTCTGGGATTTTTTCCTCGGACCCATTCTCCCTGCCATGTGGGGTACCTCAGGGTTCAGTGCTGTCCCCCATGTTGTTTGCAGTGTATATGCTGCCCCTCGGAGACATTGTAATATGGTATGGGCTGAGGTTTCACTGCTATGCTGATGATACCCAGCTCTACTTGTCTTTTGCTCCCGACCAGGATAGAGCTGTATTTAATAACTGCCTTGTTGAAATCCAGGACTGGATGAATTCGAGCTGGTTTAAGTTGAACGCCGGAAAGACAGAGGTGATGGTAGTGGACCTGGGTCACCGGATAGAGGGGTTGTGGGCTGATCATCCCTCTGGACTTTTTCCCGGGGGCTCTCAGATCCCATCCTCTGAACGGGTGCGAAACCTGGGGGTAATGCTTGGCGACAGGTTGACTTTACGAGCTCAAGTGTCGGCGGCCGTCTAGACATCTTTTTATCATCTCAGAAATATCTCCAGTATTAAGCACCTTGTTCCGTCTGGGATTTACCAACGTTGGTCCATGCTTTTGTGACCTCACATCTTGATTATTGCAACTCCCTGTTCTTAGGGCTACCTGAAGTTGATATCCGTTGCCTGCAGCTCATGCTGAACGCAGCAGCACGATTGTTGGCAGGGGCTTCTTGAGCCTCCCGTATTACTCCTGTGCTGTGCGATCTGCACTGGCTGCCGATTAGGTGGCAGATCACCTTTAAAGTTGGTTTACTGACTTATAAAGCCCTACATGGACTGGGCCCTGACTACTTGAAAGAGCTTCTTGTGCCTTACTGCCCAATGCGACAGTTACGTTCAGCTGATGAGGAGTTGCTGGAGATTCCAAGGGTGCCTTTGAAATCTTTGGGGGCCCATGCATTCATGCACACAGCCATGACCATTTAGAATTCTCTACCCCATCAGCTTAGGGAGTGCATGACTGTGGGAGGGTTTAAACAGGCGCTGAAAACCTTTTTATGGTGTCAAGCTTTTAGTGGCACCAAATAATTTGGATCCTCTGTCATTTATTTTTAATCATTATGTTTACTGTTTTTATCATGGTTGTCTTTATCTTTTTGTAAAGTGCCTTGATGACTTGAAAGGCGCTTTTGTGAAATAACATTTATTATTATTATTATTATTATCCTTTCTTTAAGGAGTGCCTCCATAATCTTGCCCACTACTGAGGTAAGACTGACTGGTCTGTAGTTCCCTGCCTCCTCCCTGCTACCACTCTTGTGGAGCAGGATCACATGAACCCTTCTCCAGTCTTCTGGGACCTCTCCTGTGCTCAGAGACTCACTAAATAGTTTTGATAATGGCTTTGCTAGTTCCACCCTTAACTCCTTTAGTACCCTAGGATGTATGCCATCAGGTCACTCGGACATTTTTGAAATTCCTACTATGAAACAAAATGTGTTTATGCTTTTATGCCCTTGTTAACTATTTCTCCCTCATCTTACTGTAACATGGAGACAACATTAAGAATCACTGCTTGATAGATTAACAGAGGTTCACACTGTGACTGGGGGATTTTGTTGTTGTTGTCCAGAGTAGATTTAACTTAATTTATTTGTCATGCTTTGGTATATTCCCAATGTCCTTAAGTGCAGTATCTTATATATTCTTAACACTTCTGGGAATGGTACAACTTTATAAACAGTATAGAGTCATATCTGCTTTTAACCTATTTACTCAAATGTTCAGTTATTTTCATTATATATATATATATATATATACACACAGTATATATATATTATATATATATTTATGCAACAGGGGTCAGGATAAAAACTGTAGAATAAAACCATTTATCTTCGCTACTACGGTAATAAATTTATTTATCCACATAGTAACTACATCATCACCTCTTTATCCACACAGTAACTACATCAGTAGCTCATTTATCTACACAGTTCTCTTCAGAATTCATTTAGAATGTTCGGCCTCAGAAGCAGTACTAACCATATTTAAATGTCAATAACTTAAAAACGAAAAAAGATAACATGGTACTGTGAGCACAAAAATTGTTCAGCACAAAATTATCTACAAAATGAATAATGTTTCATATATATAAACCCTGTATATTGTATATGGTTAGCAAGAAAACAGAAAAAAAAAATTTTTGTTCGCTTTTTTGACAAACAAATATAAATAACTTTAAAACAAAAAATGATAGCATGGTACTGTGAGCACGAAAAATGTTCAACTCAAAAATATCTACAAAATGAGTGGTGTTTCATTTATAGATACCATTTTGTTTTTTTATAATTAGCAAAAAACAGCATAAAATTAAATTTTCTTTTCCCTTTTTTGACAAATTATTTACACCTACCAAAATCAAAATGTCCACACAACATCTAAACCTGTTGCATAAATGGAATATGCAGTGGTTCAGTGTGTGATAATGCATTTATTTTGTACAGTTTCCAGTGACCTCTTGTAACTCTCACTCGTGCCTTTGGCACTCGTGAGGTTACTGGAAACTGTACAAGATAAATGCATTATCACACACTGAACCGCTGCATATCTCTTATTGATGCAATGGCAGTGAGGATAAAAAGTGGCAAATAACAGCAGTATTTTTGTCTGGTCAGACCTACAGTGAGAATATCGCATTTATCCTCACGGTAGGTCAGTTATCCTCACTGTAGGTAATAACCAGGCACTATCTGCACTTGACCACAGCAACACACAAACATTTTGATTGGTGGGAGCTGGCAGCATGAGTAGCACAATCAGAATGGACCTGCTCACTTGCATTCCAGCTCCCACTGGCAGTTTCATTTCTCTCCAGCAGCACACAGAACAGTTTCATTTTCTCCCCTGTTCTTTCACACTAAATTATTTAAAACAAATGCAGCTTTCAGCTTCACACATTGGTACCGTTTTTCCTGAACATCTCCAGCACCTTACACAAACTTTCACTTCCTTCACACCCCACGATGTAAAAAAGCAACCAACTCTCTCTCTTTTGTACTCCTACCGGTCTATCCAGCAGCAGTATAAAGCAACACGTCTCTTTGATCGGCTCTCAGGTTGACATCACACAACAGGACAGAATCATAGTGTATCTTTCTGACTGCTCTCTAGTTAAACTGATGCTGACACCACGCAACTCATCCCCGGACTCTCCCTTAGGCCGCATCATTCACTGCGGTTGTCTCTTGTGCTACGACAAACCAAACAACGTAATCACGCAGAACTTCACGTAACACAATGCTTGGTCATCCGGAAACAAGAAAAAACAATAAATAAACACATGCAGATTTTTTAAAACTCAAAATTAACCCGATAAAAAAACTTGGGACATTGCATTAATGGAACATGCAATGCCCCCATTAAAAATATCTCTATTATTTCCCCCTTGAGCAGTTTGACCTATGGCATCATTCGTGGCTTCGCCACTCGTGATGTCAAAGGTCAAACTGCATTCAGAGATATTTTTGATGGGGGCATTGTATATCCTATATATATATATATATATATATATACACACACACACACACACACACAC
Source organism: Neoceratodus forsteri (assembly GCA_016271365.2). Taxonomy (NCBI): domain Eukaryota; kingdom Metazoa; phylum Chordata; order Ceratodontiformes; family Ceratodontidae; genus Neoceratodus; species Neoceratodus forsteri. The sequence continues at coordinate 1,542,946,563 of CM028131.1, read as the reverse complement.
ACACACATATATATATATATATATATACATATATATATAGCTTAGTCAGCTTAGACTCGGCCTCCTGGGTCTGTGTGGTGGCTGCTTGTGTTCGTCTGTGTCTGTAGCTTAGTTTTTGTGGATTTACATGGTTTTCTACTTGGAGTAGCTACACCATTCTTGATCACTACATCCATGAAAGTCTCCTGGACTGGATTTCTACAAAGCATCATCACCAGGTATCTGCATTTTTCATTTTAAAATCGACTTGTTGGAAGGTATCCCAAGCAAAACATAAGTGAAGCAACGAAGTCTGACAAATTCAGTGACTCTGGGTCCTGCTTGAACCCACATTTTCGTCTGACCTGCCCCATGATCTGTATGTGGGCTTTTCAAGACCTCTTTGAATGACAAAGACACATACAGACAAAAGGATTTCACATCCTGCATATGCACAGGCACAGTTCATCCCGTTCCCGGAATTCTAACACATTCTGTGACTGTGGACCTCAGCTGTTGATCATTTCTTTTAGCTTTTGACTTAACCACCAGGTATCAACATTTTCAATTGAAATCAACTCTTAATGTACTTGTCTCTGAGGTCTGTCTATCCAACAACCATTTTGAAGAACAAATGGCACTTTTGGCCTGTTCTCAAAACCACTGCAACTGTGCCCTTACAGCTCCTTGCTATTACTAACTGGTCACTACCTCATGCATCATCCTTATGGAAAGGAACCTGTTAAAAAAAGGGCCCTGCTGCCCCACAGAAGCAACTTCAAATCCCTTTTAAAACATCTAATACTGCTGCTGTTGCTCCTGTCAGGCAACATTCACCCTAACCCCAGCCCACCACAACTTGGCCACAAGGTTAACAGCAGTGCAGGGTCACTCTCCTTGGCAAGCATTAACATCTGCAGCCTCCTTTCCAAGCTTGATAGCCTCTCTGCCTGGGTTTCCCAGCACAATCCAGACATCCTATCAGTGCTGGAAACATGGCTGTCTCCGAAGATACCTGACTCCGCAATAGCAATTCCCAGATATGTAGTTTTCAGACAGGACAGACTTACCAAGAAAGGAGGAGGCTGTGCCCTCTACCTTAAAGAGTCTCTCATGGGTCATGTCATGCCCGTGCCCATCCCTGGAAATGACACCCAAATCCTTGCTGCCAAAGTACTTCTTGGAACTCATAACAAGATCCTGACTGTTGTCTCTGTCTATATATCACCCAAGTTGAGCTATCTGGGCTTTCACTCCCTCCTTGACTGTATCAACTCCCTGGATCAGAATACAGAAGTTATCCTACTTGATGATTTCAACATCAACTGGTTGGCCTCCAGCTCGAATAGTTATAAGGATGCCTTAGCTGCTGCTAACTTCTCACAAATGGTCAAATCACCTACTAGAGTAAACTACAGAACAGGGACCTGTACACTTCTAGACTGGGTGCTAACTAATTGTCCAGAGCACATCTCTGAAGCAACAGTCCTCCCAGACTCCTTAAGTGATCATTCCCCTATCTTGTGTATCTGGACCAACAAATACACCAAACTCCCCCCCAAAACTATTAACAGGAGAATGCTGACCCCCAGTCATCTTGAGTCACTTAAAACACTCCTTCAGGAACATGACTGGTCACCAATAGCCCTCGATGTAGACACAGCACTTGAATACTTTATCACCTGTTTCAACTCAGCCTGCAATGTTCATGCTCCGTTCAAGAAGCGTAAGATCAAGGGTGTCAATAACCCATGGATGACACTAGGCCTCCTTACACAAATGAAATCTTGAGACCAGCTCTGGTATCGTGTTAAGGCTACTGGCACCCAGACTGATATCCAGGCCTACAAAACAGCAAGGAATGCATGTACCAGAGCAATCCGCCATGAGAAGATTAACTATTACAAGAACGCCTTAGCCAGCACCTGGAATGACAGGAGTAAATTCTGGTGTAACCTTGTTGAAGTGACTGGAAAGGATCCCAAAACAGCACCCACAATGTTGAACATAGATGGTACCATCACTCTTGACCATGTAATCATTGCCAAAGCATTTAACACCACTTTTGCTGACCTTAGTCATGTGCTACCCCCTAACATTTTTGATCCCACCACAGTCAACCCAGCTCCTGTTAGTTCAGGTTTGCCACCAGGGCACCCTCCTTTCCATTTCAAAGCAATCCCAGAAAGCCTAGCTAAAAAACACATTCTTAAAGTGCTTGGAAAGTCTAGGGTCAGTGGCGATTCACTGGATATGAAACTTCTGGCCCTCACCATTGACGAAGTCCTGCTCTCACTAACCAAAATCCTCAACCGTTCCCTCATGCTCTCCCAGTTTCCCCAAAAGTGGAAACTGGTAGTGGTGACTCCAGTCCATAAAAGTGGTGACAAGACTCTCACAAACAACTACAAGCCTATATCCATCCTCCCTCCCCTATCCAAAGCCTTGGAATGGATAGTGGCTGATCAGCTCATGGACTACCTTGTAAAATACAGCCTGCAATGTTCCCAGCAGCATGGCTTCCACAAAGGGCACAGCACTACCATGGCACTCCTCGAATTCACCACACATTTCCATTATGCACTTGATCAGGGTCAGTTGGGTGGTGCCTCTTTTATTGACCTGACTAAGGCATTTGACACTGTCAATCACTTCATTCTCCTCAAACAATTATCCCTCCTTGGTCTTTCAAGTGAAACTACCCTCTGGTTTCAAAGCTACCACAGTAACCAGAGCCAACAGGTCAGGATTGGTGAATTCCTCTCGTCATGCCTACCAATCTACTCTGGAGTACCCCAAGGTTTTATCCTTGGTCCCTTGTTATTCAGCATATTCCTGAACAATCTCCCTGCCTCCTGCCATGACAGAATGTTACTGTATGCAGATGATGCAGCATCTCACTTGCCACACTGACCCCACCTCCCTTCAGTCTCAACTACAAAAAAGTTTCACAGAAGTGGAAGACTGGTTTTGCTCACATAAACTCATCCTTAACCAAAAAAAACTAAAACAATGTTGTTCCATAGAACCCACAACAAGTACAAGGACCATGAGCTCATAATTAACAACCACGAAGGCGTCACTCTTGAGCAGATGGATAAGTTTAAATATCTGAGCCTGACCCTTGACTGCTCCTCTCATATACCAAACACATTGACAATATCACTAAAACTGTGAACTCCCGTATAGGGCTACTGTACAAGCATAAACATTGCCTAACGGCTGAAGCCGTGAACCTCGCTATCCAGAGCTCTGTTATCTCAACTATTGACTACGGGCTTGTTATCTATGGATCCACTACTGATACTGCACTCCAGCGCATAGCTGTAGCCCTTAATAAGGCATGCAGACTCCTTATCTCAGCTGCCCGCCTTTCTCACACATGTGACATTTACAAGCAGGCTATCTGGCTCCAGCTATCCAGCAGGCTAAAGTACCAGACCTGCATCCTAGCTTAGAAGACATCACTATGCCCCCTGGAGTCCAATCAATATTGACCCCACAGCGTGTCCGCCACCTAACTACAAGATCGGACAGTCTAACCTTTACAATACCTCGCTGTTGGACCTCTCAAGCTCAGCATTCTTACCTTGTCAGAGCCTCCACCTGATTTCAACTTGCTACCTACAGAAATCTCCAACATTGCCACGATTGGCACTTTTAAGTGTAAACTGCGTCAACACTTCATGGCTAGTGCCTTCTGTGATTGCTTCTTATAATCCCCTCCAGGCATACTACCCTCAAGCATCCCTCCTCACTGCCTCAGCTCTTCCTCCTCTCCTACCCCCCATTACTGGGTATAGGATGAATCTGTCTCTTTTTCTTTTTCATTCCCCCCTTTCCTCCTCCCTTGCTGTTTCCCATCTACCACATACCCAACCCAATGCCCTCCCCATTTCTTCCCTCCTCCCTCTCTCTGTCTCCCATACCACCACCTCACCACCACTCTTCTTCCTCTTTTCCCACTAACTCACTCCTAACAAAGCATCACTGAGCCGCCTATGACTAGTACTGTATAATTAACTTGAAACACAATTCCTTGACAATGCCTTTGGCTGCTATTATTGTAACCTTATTTGTCTTTTTTTTTGCAAGTTCCATTGTAATGATCATGTTATATTTTGTACCTTATTGTCCTTATTGCCTTGACGTGAACCTTTGTAAAAGAGCCCTCGGCTCAAAGGTGTCATCTGAAATACAAATAAATAAAATAAAAAAATAAAAAAATATATATATAATGTATGAGTATCAAATGACTTAGTGAATTTAATACATGCAGACTTGGGTGGAAGTGGTCTACTGTTTAGAGCCTGTCCCTTGTGTTGCGGACCTTACCACCTAGGATAATTAATCCAGTGGACAACAGGCTAAAAGTAGTCCAACACCCTACTTAGTGTTTTGACTTGACCCCTCTGTTTTTTATAGGGGAAAGTCAATTTCCTTTGTTTTTGTTTTTTTGTTTGTTTTGTTGTCACCTTTTCTTCTCTTGAAATTATACAGTAATAATATTGTATTATAGTTCTCCTTTGTAATCTAAAGACCAACTTTCTCCATCTTTTTTATGAGAGCCCCCCCCCCCCCCAAGAAGCATCAGTAAACTTTACCTGGGCAGAAGTCCTAGGATGCCCATATTTTTTTATAGTAGCCTCTATTTCAGAAGGGAAGGGATTGTATTTTGGCTCCGTGGAGCCGAGCCGCGCTGATCCCTTCTACTTTCTGATACCACTTCAGTCCTCAATTGGCCCCCATTCTGCCCCCACACTGGCTCTTTTTGTGATGTCATTCTTTGCAGGGCATGGGGACATGTTTCCATAGAAATGAACGGGAGACTTTTTTCACTGTTAAATTTATGTAGTTTAGATGGCCGTTTGGTACAAATCATGGCCACCGCTTAACTAACAAGGCCCTTTTTATGGCCTGGTGGTGCTAAGGGTTGAGGTGCTGGATGCCACACCTCGTGCCACGCCAGTGACTCGGGTTTGGGAAAGTTCAACCAGATCATTATTCACATGTTCATGATTATTCTATGACACCCTTATACTATCATCCAGCATAATACGCCTAGGCGCATTAAAAACATCCCTTCCTACATTGTGCAATATATCACCAGCAGCTCCTGGCATTATTTTTTTTTAATGCTCAAACAACCATTGCAAATAATCTATTTGTTACCTCAATGCAGCTTCACATACTGTCTCACAGAATAAATTATGTCCTCCTTGACAGTTCTGCAGTGCCTAATATGTAATGTTAAACAATGTATTACAATTATGTGAAGTGCCACAATATATTTATTGTCCCTAAATATAAAGGTGTCATATCCTATATTAGGATCACTTTACTGGGCTGAGTGGCCCCGTTCCTGTTCCATCATTTCTAATTTCTGCCTTAAGTCTATACAACTCTTAAATATTCCTGGTAAGAATACAAATAGGGCCAAATCAATAGAACTTCTACTGGAACCAAAGTGGTGTACTGGTAAAAAGGTTTTTTAATTGTTGCACTAACATAAGGTCCAATGGGATCTCGCCCTGCGGCTGGGGACCCACCTGGAAGGATAAAGGCCTATACAGGGGTGATGGCCTTCATCCATCTGTAAAGGGAGCCACAGTCCTTAGTGGAAGGTTTAAATGTACTTTGACACACATTTAAACTAGCCATGGGGGGGTGGTGGAAGAAATCACGGTGGCAATAACTGCCCCCCCAAAGGCTAAATTTGGAAGTAGGAAAGCCTGTGGGGAGAGAAGCACCCCAGGGTTCAAATTAATAAAGGAAGCAGGATGGCAGAAATGAAGGGGAACACGAATGGGAACATTATAAGGGGGGAGGAGGCAAAAGGAAAAAAGGGGTTAACAAGCATATAGTGCAGTGGTCTAAGGCTCTGAGCTGCAAATCTGGTGACATCCAGCAGACCAGACCTGGGTTTGAATCCCACAGCTTCCATTTGCAAACTGTGTGACCCTGAGCAAGTCACTTAACCTCCTTGTGCACCCAGGTCGCTCCTGTAAAAAAGCTTTCAGCTTAGTGTGCTATACCTGGTTAAACAACTAAATAAAAAAAAAACAAGCAGAGTGGTAACACAATCTGGAAGGCCATGTGTAGGAATGCTAGAAGCCTAGGACTAGAGGACATCTAGACACAGGCTGACCTGGATAGTGTGGCCATTACTAAGTCATGTTGCACTGAAAACCATGACTGGGACAAGGCCATACCAGGCTATACTCTGTTGAGGAAGGACAAAGTGGGAAGGGAAGGGGGGGTGTGTTGCTTTATGTGAGGGGAAAGCATAAAATACACTAAAGCAAATTGGTAGAGAAAAGAACCCACTCACCAAATAGTAAAAAAATATTTTGTTATTATGTCTTCAGTTTATCTCAAATAAATATTTTTCCTTTTATGGATAACAGTGAGCATAATTCAAACATTTTGGAAAATTATTCCTTCATCAGTGAACACCATTTCCAATTTTTTTCTTCAAGACACCTTTTTTCTCCATTCACCTCCATTATAAGAGAGAATGGAAGAAATGAGAGCGCCTGATGTATTTTTGAAACTTTACTAAACAAAACGCTTTATCAGAACAAACAGAAAGTTCAGTACAAAGCAGGGTGCTCTGTGGTTTAACATGTGAATTGGATGGCAGAGATGCATTTAAATATATGCATGGAGACAAAAAGTGTCTAGAAGATAAATAAGGGAAACAGTGGTGTTCACTGATGAAGGAATAATTTTCCTAAACATTTTAATTGTGCACACTGTTATCCAAAAAAGAAAAATATTTATATGACATAAAATGAAGAAATAATAAAAATACATATTTTTTTACTATTTGGTAAGTGGGCTCAGTTCTCTATCAATTTGCTTTAGTGTGTTTTATGCCCTAATTGGTAGTGGGCTACTCCCTTAATGAGTATCCTATTTTTCTGACCGAGGCTGGCTGTACTGGATCAAGTTTCTTCTCAAGAGAAAGCATAAAAGCCACAGAGATACAGGGAATACAGGGGGAAGCAGAGGTACTGTGGCCACCCTGGAAATGGGAAATGGAGCCAATATTCACACCGGTGTAATATACAGACCTCCAGCACAGAGGGAGGAGTTAGATAAGGCAATGGTGGAAGCCATTACCAAAATGGCAAAACAGGAGGAGGTGCTGCTGGTGGAGGAATTCAATCTGCCAGATGTAGATTGACGCCTCCCAGATGCTACTTCAGCTAGAAACAGGGACATCCTGGACTTCCTGCAGGGGGCGTTCCTCAGGCAACTTGTCAGCGAAGCTATTCGTGATGGGCCAGTACTGGACCTGGTGCTGACTAACAGGGACAGTGTTGCAGATGTCAAGGTGGGAGACCACCTGGAGACCAGCGATCACTGTACAGTGTAGTTTAATATAAGGATGCCTGTGGAATCGAGCCACACAAGAGCAAGGGTTCTGGACTTCAGGAGGGCAGATTTATTAAAGACGGGTGCATGCCTCAGGGATGAACTGTCAATGTGGGACAACAAGAGAGAGGCAGAGGAACAATGGGTGAAGCCAAAAGGGGGATAGTGAAGGCAGCAAATGTCTGCATCAAGTCAAGTGAGTAAAAGCAAGAGGAAAAGAAACTGCTATGATTCTCGAAAGAGGTGGATGACAAGGCAAAGGCTAAAAGTGTATCATTCAGAAGGTATAAGGAGATGCAGAGGTTGGAGAATAAAGAGGTTATTGGGGAAAATAGAGAGAAGCAGGGGAAGTAGTAAGGTGTGTGAAGGCACAAAACTGAAGAAAGAATAGCCCAACCAGTAATGAAAGGGGACATAGTGTCTTTATTATTGTCCAAAAGAAGCCAATCGAAGGGAAGACCACACCTACCAGTCCCAGGGAGGACCAATCAGGGCTCTGCCTTGCACATCTGACTGCTTCCTCCTACTACAAAAGGAAAAGGCCATCAAGTGGATCTCTTCGTTGGACTGAACACAAAGGACATCAAGAGGGAGTCTGCCAGCAGGGAGCTAGCCTGGGGAGGCAGCCAGTGACCATACACTTTGACCGTACACTCTGCACCACAGCAGAGGTTAAGTGAAGGAGGAGAGCTGGTGTCTGGAAGCAGGCATCCACTGGAGAAAGCTGAGAACCTAGAGATTCTGCCGTGATTGTTTCTTAACTGCAAAGACTGACAGAGTTACAACTTCTTTGTGGGACTAGGAACCTGCTGGATAGTTTTGTTGTGAAACTGCGAGTGTGAAGGCTTGCTGGTAAGTAACCCTAGAAAGTAGTGAGTGGGAAGAGGGACTTACTGGAATTTCAGTTGTGAAACTGTAAGCACAGTGACTGGATAATAATAGTGTAGTATTCTAACATAAATGACTCCATGTGGCACATGTTAGGGAGGATAACAAATAGTCAGTTATGGTGGCAGCCCCCCCCCCCCACATGCTCAGAGTAAAGAATGGTATGAAATCCCGTAGCCCATATTCTGTTAGCACTAATTCATCCACCCTATTTCCCACATCCTATCTTCCGTGCCCTATTGTCGGGATACCATTTAAAATCACACATGTATACCACTCCAGTTGCCTCTAGTACAGTGCAGGAGACAGCTGGGCAGCAGAGCAAGATCCCTTTAATCCCTATGTGAGTGCATCAATTAAGAAAGCTTTCTACCAGTACAACACTGTGGTCCTAGAAGAAGTTCTATTGATTTGATCCTTCTTTTGTCGCATAGACTCGAGGCAGAAATTTGAAACAGCGGAACAGGAATGGGGCCACTTGGTCCAGTAAAGTGATCTGACTATAAGGTATTACACCTTTATATTTAGTGAAGTTCCACTGAAATTTATCGATCTGTATTACAGCATTGTGCTGTCAGGAGCAGAAGGTGTATTTTGTGGGGGGTTGCCCTCGAGTTCCCCATGTAGGGAGGTCTGCCCCCTGCACCCCCAACATTTTAGATGATCAACTCTGAGTCGGAGTTGTTTTGGGAAGGGGGTGAAATCACGGCAGACAGCAGTGTCAGCAATACCGTGGACTGTTACAGCGAACTGCAGATTTTGTCACTGTAATGGTCTTCGCGGTATTGCCATCACTGTATGAACGGTGTGCCATTTAGTGACAATAAATACATTGTGACACTTTACATAATTGTAAAACATTTTTTACATTACATACCAGGCACTGCAGAGGTGTCAGGAGGAGATCATGAATTCTGTGAGGCAGTATTTGAAGCTGCATTGAGGTAACAAACAGATTATTAGGAATGGTTGTTAAAGCATTAAAAAACGTTTAAGGACGGTAGCTGGTGGTGATATATAGCTCAATGTATGAAGGATTGTTTTTGATGTACCTTGACGTATTATGCTGAATGATAGTATAAGGGTGTCATAGAATAATCACGAACATGTTAATAATGAGCTGGTTGAACTTCATGCAAGTGGATTAATTTCCTGTTATGACAAATCACATTTTATATCAAATACATAGGATGAAGGATTCTAGGCACTTATGATTGCAACTAGTTGTGGTATAGTCACTGGATTGAAGTGCTGGAGCAGTGTGCTCTGGTGTGAGAGAGCACTGAGGTGCTATAATACAGAACATGTCATACATTGTACTGAAATGTTTTTTTTGAATGTCTATACAGGCTCTGAGCACACGGCCTGATGAAGTGGTGTGAACACGGAAATGTAGCCCTGGATGGTTGAGTAAAAAATAAAAGAAATTACAAATGGAATTCATTGAGCTGTTCACCCAGCATTTTCTTTAGAACTGGTTTGATATGTCTTCTGGATGATCCAAAATCATAAGATTTTCATTCTTTTACAAGGAGAAAGACAGCCTGGACTTTTTTGCTAAACAAGAGATAAACCATGCTACAAATATTAAACCAAGGAGCAACATAAAACCCATCAGTTAACCTGCCCCCAGGAACATGTTGCTGTAAAATGGACAGTCTGACTTTAGGTATAAATACCTCTCACCTCGGTCTGTGCAGCACTGAAAAGTTTAGACCACAGTACTTACTCCTCTACATCATCCTCACCCTCAGAGTCTTCATGTCTCCCTGAAAACTCCTACTCAGTTTTCAGCAGTAACTTGCATGCTTCTGCGAGGTCAGAAACTTAGAAAACATTTCCTCCGTAGGTCACTTTTGAACTGGCTGGCATGAGCATAAGGTGGCTAATGCGCAATTGTCTGAGCCGCATGTACTTCCTGCATTGACAGGTGGCGAAGCTCAGATTGGGGAAAATGTAGATATTTCTGGCTTGCCAATGAAGTGGGCATCTATGTTTAGCCTCCCTTAGGTTACAGTCTCTTTCAGAAGTGATTAGGACCGTTCTTGTTGTCTGTTGTCCTGCAGCTAAATTGTTCCATGGTCCCCAGGGAGAAATCCTATATGAAAGCTGAATGGAGCGAGGCCAGTCAAGTTATAACAGTTCGGGTAGCCAGGTAGTGAAGAAGTTTATTGGATTGTCCCCTTCCAAGCCTTTGGGAAGACCCAGATGTTATCCACCCTGGCTCCATTGTCTAAGTTTTCCAACCTATGGCACAAAACAGTTTTTTTTACCAGCCCTGTTATCATCACAACAGCTCTGTTAGTCAATGTCTTTGCTGCTTTAACTTCTTGTTCTGCCATCCGAAACTGAGTATCCAGGACTGAAAATTTCATAGTGAAATCCTCTAGTTTCTTGTCCATTGATTGAATGGCTCTTAAAAGAGCAGCATTTGTAGGCTGGTTGTGCTCAGTCTTGGGTGGTGGCAGGTCGGTCTCTTTCAACAAGTTTGCAGGCTGTTTCCTTTCTTTAGGCCATGCTTCCTCACCTCCATGTAAAGATCTATTTTGGCATCCCATCTTGGCAGGTTTGCAAATTTTGCAGTAAAATTTGGTATTAATTTGTTCAGAATAGAAAGTGCTTGTAAATTATAGAAGTTTTTTCACACTCAGAGCAAAGATTCTGATGTTTTGAATGCAAGTAAAGAATATACAAACAGAGCTCCAAATTCCTGCTATTTTCAGTGGCGCTATGTCAAGACCATGTGGTCAAAAACATTGCAGTCAATAACCTCGCCATGCAGTGAGTACAAAAGCACATGATCCAAAACCACGTTAGATTAGACATACTAACTGCAAAACCATGTGGCACTGTTACGACTCTACATTTTTTGACCGCGTTTATTTGCTGTTGTGGTTTTGATCAGACGCCACTTTCAGCTCAGCGGCTGACTCCTTCCCCCCAAGTTACCAATTTTTCATTAATTAATTAGTTAATTAAATAAAATTGTGTTCAGGATGCAGATCCTCCAGCTAATTTGGCATTCAGTCATTGAGTACAGGCCCATCCAAATGATAAGGTCTGGATGCTGAGTACCAGAAAGGACCTGAGCCATAGAATTCTGCATCAGCTGCTGCAGACAGACAAGCTTTTTGGGGAAAGCCCACCATGATGAGCTCACACAAGGCTGACTTTCACCCCACTTTGGAGTCATGACTATAGCCCTGAATGCACTCTTTTAGGAAGGCTGGACATGTTTCTTATCAGCCCCACAGTGACAACTAAGGCTGGGTGGAAAGTGCAGAATAGGGTTCCAGGAAAAATCTGCTTTCACGGGGCTGCTTCTGCGGAATCTGCTGCCACAGTGCTGGCAGTATAGCCCAGAGGTTAGAGTAATGAGTTGTGAATGAGCTTGGTACAACCAGAAAATCTGGGTTTGATTCCCACAAACCTCCAGTTGCATACTGTATGACCCTGAGCAAGTCAATTGACCTCTCCAGTGTTCCTGGGTCACCCCCGAAACAGGCCTTGGGCCTTTCCCAATTACCAAAGAATAAAAAAATACTGCAATTCTCTCTTAAGCCCCCTTGCATCATCACCATTAGTTCCTTGTGCCAATCAATGGGCTATGACATCGCTCGATTGAGCAGGTGCAAATTGTTTTATGACAGCCCACAAGGCTAAAAGCCAAATAGATGAAAAACAGCTTAAAGGGGAGAATGCTGTACTAAGTTTTCCAAAAAAATGCAGTTCTAGTGGGTTGAGAAAGGCTTCATTCCATTCATTTGGCAACATGAAAGACTGAGGATTGGCCTGAAGCAGCTCAATGGCATTACTGAGCAAGGAGGTCTACAGTTCGGATATAAGGGGGTATTTTCTATAAGTTTATACTGTACATCTTAACAGACTTAGGTCCTTAGGAGTCTCAGATAGTGCACTGCCATGGTTTTCCAGTTATCTCTCCAATAGACAACAACGCACCAGAATCGGCTTAAACTTCTCAGTGTATCTTCCCAACAACCTTGGTGTTCCTCAGGAGTCCATCCTCAGCCCCCTGCTGTTCTCTTTTCATATCAACTCAATCACACACTGTTTTAACAAAACAACCCCCTCCTTTACACAGATGACCTGGTATTCTTCTGTCACTCCCCTGACATAACTCGCTTAAACCAAGACCTAACAACCTCTGACCTGTCTGCAGTGCAATCCTGGCTCAAGGACAGCAAACTCCTAATGAACTACTCCAAATCCCAAGCCATGCTCTTTGGAACCCCATATAAACTAAAAAACATACCGATACCTTTGTTAGTAACAACTGATAATAGTACCCCTTTGAATACAGTACCCTCCTTCAAGTACCTTGGAATCACATTGGACCCCTGCCTAGATTTCTCAACTTACATTCACTTGGTTTGTAAGGCAGTCAACTCAGATCTAGGCATAGCCTATCATGCTAAAAGCCATCTGTCTCCCTTGGCATGCATTGCAGTGGCTCGCCGCCTTCTCTATCCCAGATTGTCCTACGAAATGCCCGTGTTGGCCCTATCCTCTGCTTCTCTCTGTCGCAAGTGGATCGTAAGCTACAATAATATTTTCAGGTTTGCTCTATCCTGCAACTGTCTCATACATCACTGCTCTCTCTACAGCAAGCTTGGTTGGCCCTCCCCTACAGTCTTACTTGACTCCTCATTAGACAAATTGGCTCATAACATCATTACTGCACATAAACCTCTTTCACTGGCTGCCCTCTTAGTTCCCAACTCATACCACTACACCCTCAGATCCTCCAACACCGTGCAACTAGGTGTTCCCAGATCATGATCCAAGTATGCTTGCATGGTCTTCACCTTCATAGCTCCTAAACAATGGAACTCCAACCCAGCTGCCCTTTGCTACTGTGTCAATAAAAGCACTTTCAAAAATCAGCTCCTCTCCTTATTGACTGCTCTATTTGTACCTGCCCCTAATCCTCCCTAGTTCCTCTCCCCCACTCTTTACTCTGTCCTCTCTCCCACCCTACTCCCCCTTCCCCCTCCTCTTCCCTTAGTCCTGTTTCTTCCACCCCACCTCCTACTCCTCCCTGTCTTGTTTCTTCCACCCTGCCTAACACTGCTACTTGACCATCCTTGGCTGCACTGGCTTTTGATTGCTACAAGTGTTTGCCTCTCTATGTAATATGTATTTGAATGTTTATTGTCTTCGTTACACTGCCCCCAGTTACTACACTTTGTTTGAATTTGTACTGGTGAAGTGTATAATCTTTTCTTTTACTCAAAATGCTATCATTATATATTTTTTTCTGTACTCACTGCATACTATTGCATTGTACTATGTTGTTTTGTACTGTATTGTATTGTACTGTATCTCTCCTGGGTCGTACATGAAAATAGGCAAATGTCTGCCTAGTGTACCCCACCCAGTCAACAAAAGCTAAATAAATAAATACATTTGTGCAAGACTGGTTGAACAGAGAGAAGGAAGCAAGATGGGTGGACCTGGAGGAAGATATGGGACCTGGTTAATTATTAGTTTACCTAGCACCTGGGGGGGGTAAGAGAGTGTATGGAGCAACAAGGGAAGATAACCCTAAGGTGATGTATACTATGGAAGTGTGGGAAGAGGTGTGGAAAAGGGGCAAGGCAGGTAAGGACCATGTACTCCTGGTTCCAGTGGCAGGTAACCTGGCCTTCTTGCCTGGATTAGAAAATGGGGGGGTCTGAAAATGTAGGAATAAGGGGTACAGTGTGTGGGGGATCCTTACACATTGGAAGTGATTAAATGTTTTGCAGCAGTGCAAGAGCAATTCCAGGTCCTGCTAGCACACTTATATCAATCTCTCCAGGTGAGGGCATGTGGATGGAGTCTTGGGAGGGAACCAGCAGACTCTTCTCTGTTGCACTCTTTGGAAAAGGTGGCCTTGGGGGCTTAAATAGCTCTTAAAGAACTAAATGTCAAAGTGGTTTGGAAAGATAGGACCTGCTCCCTTGATCTCGCAGGAAAAGTTAAAGGTCAGTGGGAGAGAGGCCTAGGGGGAGAAATATCTGCTAAAAACTGGACATCTGTATTACTATCACATATGGGGTTGGTAGTGTGCAGTAAATACAAGGAGTCACAGTTTAAATGTATTCACAGACTTCATATTGCCCACCCAGTGTTGTGAATTGGTTTAATCCTGTTGTTTCAACTGTGTGTGTGTGTGTGTGTGTGTGTTAGATGTGGAGGAGAGCGGGGTATCTACCTACATTATTTATGGAGTTGCACAAAGCTGCAGCCATTCTAGGCTGAGGTAGCACATAAGAACTCTTGCATCTTCTCCAGGACAGTGGAGCACACCCTGGTATCATTACTGTTTGGCATGGAGGACATGGAGGGAGAAGGGTGATAGCCTTACTCCAGGGGATCTGGTTCTATTGCCTCTGGCATGACAGTGCATTTAAAGCACTTGAGTGTTGCATGTGGCCCTGATACCGACCCAATGCAAAACCCTGGTGTTGCAGACCCTGGTGCTCGAAAGGCTCATATACATAATATGGGAAAGGGAGAAGTTATTCTTAAGGATCTGGGGAAGATTCTTAGATTGTCTCCCCTTGGCAGATGCTATCCTCCTGCGGAAAGGTGTTGTCTGAGGCACAGAATGGTGGAGCAGTACAGGGATGAAGGAATGAGGCATGATGTCACCGTATATGCAGCTGTAGTTAGGAAGCAGCTAAAACTACATTGCTGATTAACAGAAAATGTTGTACTAAGTGGGTATGCACTATATTTATCTGGATTTTATCACCCTATGTACTGTATAATGTCTAGTTGTGATTAAGATTTTGTTGTACAATTGTTCCACGTTATTGAATCCCAAGTTGTCTACTGTCTGCATATATGAAATTCAATAAAGATATTAAACAAAACAAAAAACAGTTCTGCTGCAAATACATTGTACTGTACTTGTACTGTTCCTCCAGGTGTTGCTATTGTACTGTTGCAAAGGAATGACATTATCATGATGAGGCTGTGTCTCATCGTGAGGTCACTCAGCATGAATGGCCGAACATGGTAGCCTTCTGGTGGCACAGTTTAAGGAGTCAATGTTCACATTAGAATCAGTGTATTTTTTAGAAAATATGGTACAGGACAAAAGCTTACTTTCACATCTTTTTGAACAATATGTTTTTCTGTAGACATTCATGTTGGGTTGGTACCATAGTTAGGTGTTTTTAATTTGTACATGGTGTCATTCCAGTAGTCACAGCAAAAATACAATATTGTATTCCAAGGCTATAAACATTCACAGGACACATCCAACAGCATCTCAACTCAGTCAGCCAATCAATATCACATTTAACCCACTTCAGGTACTCAGCAGGGCTCCAATTCCAATTCTGACAAAGGCTGATTTGCTTTCCAAGAGGCAATCCTTACCAGTGTAAGGACAGTTCATTACACAATGGCTGGACTGTCTTTCTTCTAAAAGCCCCAATTGTATCCCTACAGAGATCAATTCTCACCTAGCCTTCATTCATCTGGAGGGCAGAATGGGATCATTAGCCCCAGATGGTCTATTTAATAGCACCATGCCCCCCAAAACACATAGGACCCTTACCCATCCGAGGCCATGAGGTCCATTATTTTCAAGGGAAACAATTGTATTTGGGATCCATAGAGCTGGCAACCTTCCACTTGCCTATTAGACAGTCCTGTCCCTGCACTCTGACAGTTTAGGACATCTATGTTTGGAGTGCGTAAGAGCACACGTTATAGAAGTAAATGGGACCATCTTTCTTGTACATTTCTTGTAATTTAGAGGATAATCTGTTTAAAGTCAAAGTCACTGCTCAACTATATAGAGCCTGGTTAGTTGAAATTTGGCTTTGATTTTGAACAAATGGCCCTCTAAAATATAAAAATCATACCAGAAAAAAAATGTCCCATTTACTTCTACGGTGCATGCTTCCACACTCTCCAAACATAGATTTCACAAGATATTGGAGCATAGGAGTAGGGTAAGAGCTGTGTGAGATATGGAATTTATGCTGAATAACAATTCCATTTCCGACTTGCTTTTTCTGCACAGTTTGTGGAAAATGAATCCCAACTCTTATCTAGCTGTCTGTCTGTCTGACTCTGTCTGTCTGTCTACAGACAGTATCTATCTATCTATCTATCTATCTATCTATCTATCTATCTATCTATCTATCTACAGACAGTATCTATCTATCTATCTGTCTGTCTGTCTGTCTGTCTGTCTATCTACAGACAATATCTATCTATCTATCTATCTATCTATCTATCTATCTATCTATCTATCTATCATGTATTTATGTATTAGTCTCTATTTTCTTTTCTTTTCTCTTAATTTTATTACCCTGTGTACTGTGTAATATAGTTATACTTCCTTCTCCTCCCTCCCTTGAAGCCAGATACCTATCCCACTGTTCCTTCTTTGTCACAAAATACTGGCTTGGCTCTCTCCCTTCTTCTACCTCACCTCGATCATCACCCCACACCTATTCCATTGGGAACTCTAGCTATCGGTCCCTTGCGCTCCCCTCTAGGTCAACCATTGCTGGACAGTCTGCATTCTCCTACCGTTTCCCTAAACTGTGGAATTCCCTTCCCTAATCCATCCACTCTGTTCCTTCCCTTTGATCTCTATCTTCTCTACTTCTCAATTTCATCTCCCCTTCCTGCAACTGCACCTGATCCCACTTCTCTGCAACACTGCTCTGTCCCTCCCCCTCTCTCTCCCTTAGCTACCCTGTTTTTCTTGTATAACTTCCAACTTATATCCTTTATCATCTTCCCCCTCTCTCTCCCATAGCCATCCCCTGTTCACTCTGTTTTCCCCTACCCCTCCTCTAACCTCTGACCTTTATCATCTCTTTCTTCTTCCCCAAACTCTTCTACTTTTTCTCCACCTCCTCTCCTTATCCTTGCTTCCCCTCACCTCCTCCTCCTCCCCTTACTTTCGATCTCTATCCTCTCTCTTCCTTCCTAATACCCTGCTATTCCCCTCTACCACCTCTCCTGTCCCCTGCAAGGCACAAACAACCCTACTGTGCTACTCCCTCATACACTGTATGTATATGGGATGCTGCTCTGCCATGTCTTCTTCAATCCCCATCTTCATCTCCCTCACCTATCTCCCTTGTAAACTCACTATGTTCTGCCTCTCCCCCTTCCAATTTAATCCCATGCACTTTTCTTTATAATGTGTTTGCATTCCATTGTTCTTCATGACTAGCTCCTAACATATAACTTTGTATTCGATTGCAAATGTTTGTGGCCTGAATCTGTTATCTGTCCTTACCTGTTGTTATTGCACTTTTACTATTTCTTCATCCCCCCTCACCCTCACCCCCAGGATGCATCTGGAAATGAGCTGATACTCAGCTCAGTATGCCTTTCCTGGTGAAACTTTTGAAATAAATCAATCAGTCTATATGTCTGGCTGTCTGTCTATCTATCGTATCTCTATCAATCTGTTTGTCTGTGTCTGTCTATCTGTCTGTCTGTCTGTCTGCCTGCCTGTCTGTCTCTCTCTCTCTCTTTCTCTCTATCTGGAATATGCAATGTCCTGACTAAAATGTGTGATTCATCTTCAAGTATGAGGCGAAAGGACCATAACTTATGCGTGGCAGAGCCACAAGTGAGTAATGAAAATATTGCCCTCTATCAGGTGAGGATAAACTGTGTATTTTAAGTCAGAACATTGCATATTTGATTTATAAAACACAGTTTACTAGTCCTAACTTTTAAATCTGCTGTTTGCTTGAACATTTAACTTTCTTTTTGGTTTTAATTGCTGGTTTCAGTACTGCACTGCACAACTGTGATGTCATCAAAATTGTGACTGCTTCTCTCTGATTGGTTCAGTATTCAATTATAATGATACTAACCTTTGAGGTATCAATTATGAGAACACTTACAGCAAAATGTTTTCAGTATCCTGCTGTAAGTTGCCATCTGCCAAGAGTAGGGTTAAACATGATGAAATAAAAGTAGTATGTTCCTGATGACAACACGAACACTGGTCCTGTCCTATCACACATGATGATAAATTGCATATTTTGAATCAGACCATTGCATATGCCTTACTATATAAATAAAAGTATACTCTCAGAGACTGGAAAAGCCCATATGGGAGGATAGTTATGTCATAGCCAGCTCTCCAAGGAAAAGGGAGTGACAGGCTGAGAAAGCGCTTAGGTACCTTAAGAGGCTACTTGGCTGGCTGTACAATTAGTGGAAAGCCTGCAAAGTGTTTTCTGCAAGGCAGGGGAGGAGGGAGCCCTGCCTCCATCTTGCTGTATGGCCATAGTATGAGTCATCCCTAAGGCTGGAATGATCCTACCCAGCGTGCATTGTATCACCCCATTTCCCTACTGAACAGTGGTGTTAAGGTACTGGCACAGTTATTAGCAAAGAGACTAGAAGCTGACCTCCCAGTTCTCATGCACCTAGACCAGATCAACTTTATTAACAGATGACTCTCCTACCATACTCCTAGTGCATTGCGGCTCTCAGTGTCATGGATCATCACTTTTTCTGTCCGTGGATGCCAAGAAAGCCTCCAATTACAAACAGTGGTAATCACACAAATGTTTAGCATTGTGTTGATATGCCACAGCACATGAGGGGTGCATGCTGCAGCAACTTCTTTGTCTTTGATGGTAATTCAACCCAGTTATCTGAAGGTAATTTGAGGTATACTGCAGGTATAATGCGGCAGAAGAAGCAAAAAAACAGCACATCACTTGATCGAGTGGTTGGTGCAGGAAAAGGGACATCACCTGACAATCTCAAATGAACAAGGACCTACACTCAAAGAAGCTACTGAAAAATTTAAAAGCCAAGCTCAACTGTGGCAGGGAACATGCCCCTTGAGAAAGGCCCTGCTTGCGATAGAAGCATCAGGGCTTTGGTCAGTGTTCTTCTGTTTGTTGGCCTCACCAGTAAAGGATATTTTATTACAATTGAGCTTGGATTTGTAATTTTTCAGGAACTTCCTCTAGTGCAGGTCTTTGCTAGTTTGAGAAAACACAGTAGAAGTCAACTTTTTCATGATCGCCACTGTAGAATGGTATTACCTTTTTAATGCCCTTCATCAGTTTGGTATACAGAACACATTTATTCAATTGGTACAGCTACATTACAAATCCCCTAGCAATGCAGGCCAGAGCAAATGGCTGCTTGTGACAAGGCTTTCTTTTGACATTTCTGGACTTGAATCGCTCTAGAGGACATTCCAGACTCTCCTTTGTTTAAATTTTTACAGACCCAGAGTTACATAGAAAAGATGTATAGTGACCCCCCATATGCTTCTCCCATCTAGTCCCTAGAGCAGATTACAGTACCTTGCCCATACATCTTAGACTATGATTGCAAAATGTTATGGGGCAATCCAATGGGGGAGACAAATCTCTTATTTAAGACCAAGCAAACTTGAAAAAGAAACCTGGTTGTAGTAATGCTGGAGAAGGTGTGGGCATTAGTCTGTGAGAGCAGTAAGTTTACAAAGGTCCAGGACAAGTTTATTGACAGGTTACCCCCCCCTCCCAACCACCACCACCACCACCACCACCAAGCATGGTTTCTGAGATCTGCTGGAAGTGCAGGACAGAAAGAGTGATGTACCTGTACTTTGTTGGGCTTGCCCCATGCTTTAGCCCTTCTGGGGCAATTGGCATGAAAGATCACAAGAATTACTAGCATACCTTGGCCCCTGATGCCCCAGTCTATGCTGTTTGGGGTGGAGGATACAGCTTGAATGCACCTAGATTTATGTTAATTATGCAACTGATGGCCCATGTGACCTGCAGTCTCTCCTTCTGGCAGGAGTGACTGATTACATTTTCCATCTGGAGCGGTTAACCCAGGAATGCAAGGGAGAAGTGAGAAATGCAATGGCTACTTGGTCCTTTCCTTGCCAATCTCCCATTACTGAAGGCTTATCTGATTACACACAGGCGTGGTATGGGCCCCAAAGCATGTTGGGGAATGCCCTTACCTCTGCTATGCATGGAGGCAGTCTGAAGTATGCATAGTATGCTCTAGGTCAGCGCATCTGAGTGTTAGGTTAACTTCCTGCACCCATTATAATCTTTATACTTGTTATAATATGAATTCACACTACGTATTGCAATGCAGGTTGCGTGTTATGGGTTGACTGTTCTGTACTGATTGTCTGTGATTGCTCTTACTGAAATTCAGTACAGATATCTTTACAAAAGACAATGTCTTCTGTACCTTTAGTATAGAATTAAGACTTAAATGTGCACTCAGCAATAGACATCCCACTGACAGCCACTAACAGTAAGGTGTTAATGGGCATCCCTGCAGTTTTATTCACACTGTCTGAGCCATTACTGCTCACAGACTGAGTGTGTATCAATAGAGCCACTGGGAAGAAACGGTGGATTTCAATTAAAAATGCATTTCATGCTATATGGTTTGGATTCCCTATCCCTTAAATGGTTCTTCAACTACCTCTCAGGATGACTTCAACAAGTAAATGCAGAAGGGGAAGTTTCTCCACCAATACCCCTATTGAGGGGTGTACTGCAAGGTTCCATTCTGGGTCCTTTGCTCCTCACCATTTATATTAACAACGTAGATGCCCCCATCAAAGAAGCACAAATACACCTATCTGTGGATGATATGGTACTCTATGCTAGTAGCCCCACACCTGAAGTGGCCTGTAAAGCCCTTCAAAATGAATTTAATCTGCTGCAACATTAGCTTATAAACCAGAAACTGCTCTTAAATGCAAAAAAAAAACAAAGCAATGTTCCTCTCACCCCTTCAACATGCAATAAATCCTGCAATTGCTGGGACACTCCCACAGATCACTACCATTCTAGGTGAGCAGTTGGACTATGTAACAAAGTTCAGGTACCTGGGGGTCTGGTTAGACCATAGGCTTACTTTCACAGATTACTTAGAAGAACTGGCAAAGAAACTTAGACAAACACTTGGTCTGTTCTTTAGGATTAATAATCTCCTCACAAGAGACTCTAAACTGAAACTGGTTCAAACTACCTTTCTTTCCCTATTGGATTATGCAGACTTTCTATATAGTCAGGGACCTGCAGGTACCCTAGCCAAACTCGATACGCTTTATCACAGAGCCATAAGATTTATCACTGGTCTTCCATACTCAGCCCACCACTGTGCACTGTACACGGCAGTGGGATGGTCATCCCTTGCTTGCAAACGGCAAAAAAATGCTGCGGTTTGGACATACAAAGCTATCTCAAATAAACTGCCTCAGTATACAGTATCTCTATCTGTTTACCTTTGTGCACTCTGGGGAAGTGTGCCCTGAGAAGCACCTCATATATCTACCTTTATGTTTACAAAGCAAAATCTCGCATTGACAGAGCAGCCATCAGCTTTGAGCTCCCTCAACTGTGGAACAAGCTGCAAAAAACTTTGAAATTTACTCACGTCATCAGCCTAGCAGCTTTTAAATCTCTATATCTACATCATAATCAGGAGTCCTGTGCCTGTCTACCCTAAATAGTGACTCCTATAAGTCCAAGCACACTCTAATTACTACTGTTAAAAGACTGATCACATCTATAATCGACTCTTCCCTCTCCCTTTTTCTACCCCCATATCTGTCCTTTCCACATTCCTTTGACCCTGGTTCCAGCTCTAAATTCTCCATACCGTATCACTATATATCTTTTTATATTAGGTTTTATTTGTGTTCGGTACACCTGATATGTATATTTCTTTACTTTTATGAAAAATTGTATCCTACCCAAAACTAGCTGTATCTTGTGTTCCAAACATATACTGCTATCAATGCTACCTGCTGATACTTTGTATATACTGTATTATTGTATCTCACTTTATTTGTATTCTTACTATTTTCTTGTGTGTTGCTTCCCATGTATATTGTCCCTTGTTCCTTGTTAGCAAACCCAGGTTCACCTCGAAAATGAGCTTGCTTAACGGTGATCGTCTGGTTAAATAAAGACTTTGATTGATTGATTGATTCATTGATATGCTATAGAAATGTAATCTCTGATAAATGCTTTATTCTTTTGCAAGAGGGAGGAAAATGTTGTGGCTAGTTTTAATGACCAGACCCATTACTTTCTTAGTAGAAATGTGCTGATTTCAAAGTCATTCCAACACAATAACAAATAATTCCAAGATCTGACATCTATTTGAAGTACCCTGGGTGGTAGGGTAGATAGGACATTTCTCTGAATTAGTACGTGCTTGCACAGCAAACCTATTGGTCCCTGCTTATGAAGTGTGGGGAGGGCTGACCTGATGGACCTAGTGCTCCTTCTGACTTTAAAGGGGTACAGTCAGCACTAAGAACCCAATTTGCATTTTACATTTTGTGTGCAAAAAACACATTTTCTACTTATTGTTTACCGCCGTATAGTACATTGCATCAGGCAGTTTCTGTTACGTTCCAAAGCTGACATTTGCCGTAACCAGAAATCCGATTCGTCTGCAGCTGATGTCAGAACTGGGCTGCAGCACTGAGAGATTTAACAGCATGCCATGCATATTAGAATTTTTATTAGCTCAATTCAATTCAACTTTATTTTTAAAAGGCGCTTTTCTTAAAATCAAAGTGCCTGTACAGACACATATAACAATAAATATAATAAGTCAAACTAATAAAAATCCTTAAAAACTATATTAAAAAGGTGGGTTTTCAGCGCTCCCTTAAAACTAAGGACGTTCGGGCAATCTCGCACCTGACGAGGTAGAGAATTCCACAGGGTAGGTGCCATAAAACTAAACGATCTAGCACCAGATGTTTTCAAGCCGCACCCTGGGAATCTCTAGCAATCCCTCATCAGTAGATTGGAGGAGGCAGAGGGACTATAGGGGCAAAGGAGCCTTTCGGTAGGTAGGTCCCAGATCATGTAGGGCTTTATAGGTCGCAAACCGACCTTGAAGGTAATTCACTAAACACTGGCAGCCAGTGCAGTCCATGGAGCACAGGCATTATGTGACTGGATCTAGAAACTCCAGTCAACAGCCTGGCTGCCACATTCTGCACCAGCTGCAGACGGCGAAGTTCAACCCCCGATAGCCCTAGGTATAGGGAGTTACAATAGTCAAGCTGGGAGGTAACAAAGGCGTGGATCAGTGTTGGAAGGTCCTCTGGAGGAACCAAGTGCTTCACCCTGGCAATATTCCTCAGATGAAAAAAGGAAGTTTTTATGACCGCTGACACCTGGGATTTAAGTGTCAAACGGTCATCAATTATTACGCCAAGATTTCGCACCTGGTCTGAGGTCGTCAGCTGGACACCTCCAAGCCATAGGCCTGAGGGTGATCCCTCTGGCAGACCCACCTCACAGCGACCTTTATCCACAACCAACACCTCAGTTTTCTCCGGGTTTAACCTCAGCCAACTCCCATTCATCCAGTCTTGTATTTCTTCAAGGCAGTTATTAAATACCGACAAGGCAGCGTCCTGACCGGGCACAAAAGACATATACAGCTGGGTATCATCTGCATAGCAGTGAAAACCCAAACCGTACCATCTAATAATCGCCCCCAATGGTAGCATATACACCGAAAACAACATGGGTGCTAAAATGGAGCCCTGCAGTACCCCACAGGGCAGGGAGAATGATGCTGAGGAAAAAATTCTCGACACCACTCTCTGAGTCCTACCCTCAAGGTAAGATTGAAACCATCTGAGGACCATACCAGACAGTCCACAGACTAACCGCAGGCGCTCCAACAGCACACCATGGTCAACGGTGTCAAACACTGCAGAGAGATCAAGTAGTACCAAGATGGATCGGGTCCTATGATCTCTTGCCATTAGGAGGTCATTTAGTACCCGTATGAGCGCTGTCTCTGTACTATGCCTTTTTCTAAATCCAGACTGGAACGAATCGTAGATATTGTTGTTGGTCAGATGATCCTCTAATTGCACTGCGACCACTTTATCAATAACTTTACCCACAAAGGGTAAGTTAGAGACTGGCCTGTAATTTGCTAGACAGTATGGGTCTAAGGAGGGTTTCTTTAGTAGAGGCTTAACTATAGCCTCTTTAAGGGGATCTGGAAAATTCCCCCTCTCCAAAGACTTCCATATGATCAAAGCTAGGACTAGGCCAATCTTATCCATGCAACCCACTAAGAGGCGCGTGGGACCAGGGTCCAAATCACAGCAGGTCGGTTGCAGTGCTCGAATGATCATCACAACATCCTCGATTATGGGAAGGCTGAAGTCAGACCATTCCAACTGGGTGTTTGACATCTCCTGACGACCACCGCCGCTCCCATTAGGAGGGGAAGAGCGAATGTCCGATCTGATTTTGACAACCTTATCTGCAAAGAAGAGAGCAAACTCCTCACACCATTCTTGAGATAAGGCTCTTCTGAGTTGAAGACAGACTGGATTGCACAGTCTGTCCACAGTCCGAAAGAGCTGAGCCAGTCTATTCTGTGCAGCCGCTATCTCTCTGGACAGGAATTCTGCCTTTTTACGAGAGATTACGGATTGATAGACCAAATAATGGTCCATCAAACTAAGCTTGTCATCATCACGACCGGACTTTCGCCAACGCCTCTCCAGCCATCGCCCAACTATCCTCAACTCCCTCATGGTCTCATCAAACCAAGGAGACCTGGGGCGAAGAGTAAGAGGACGAACACGAACTGGTGCAATAGAATCCAGGGCCCCTGTTACTGCCTCATTATAGGCATGTACCAGATCACCTGGATCCATGCAATCTATCGGTAGGCTTGATAGGTTCAACACCGCCATCAGGTCTTCTGGGGATACACCCCTCAAAGGGCGGTATCGAACCATCTCCGTGGGGGAAGACCTAACAGGGGTGGCCTCAAAACTGAACCTAATGGAGTGATGGTCTGACCATCCAACCGGTTCCACCACCAAGTCAGATATCCCCATCCCCAGAAGGAACACCAGATCCAATGAGTGTCCACCCACATGGGTCGAGGAGGAAACCACCTGTGTGAAGCCCAGTGATATCATCAACTGGAGGAAATATTGACTCAGATAAGATGTTTGCCTGTCCTGGTGGTTTCCCAGGGTTAACGTTAAAAGAGTAGTACACCCTCATGTCTTGTAACTGTTATTTGTTTCCTTGTCAACAGATAGCTCTTTTTGAGTGCTGTTGAGGATATATGTACTTGCTTTAGTTTGTTTTCACTGTTCATACTAGTCCCTGTAACTGTCCCGGGGGTCTCCATTTTCTGGTTGTTGATATCTCTTTGTGCCTCAGAGCTGCATTAGCATATGAGAACATGATGTATCAGCACCCTATAGACTCTACAGTATGCCTGTGTGCTTACTTAGAATTTAACAAAACAAGTTGCCACAAGATGTGAAATACACATTTACTTTCAATTAGCTTTACAGACTCTCTTAGATGTGATGCAAGGTTTTTCCCCCTTTAAACTGCATTCAACTGGTGTTTTTCTAAACAGTTTTTTTCAGGCTATGTGTACTTTCAGCATGGGGATACATGGGGTGGGATATTCAGAATGCGCCAGGCAGGGGCGCAAGCCTGGGAGCAGTGCAACTGGGATGTACCAGGGCATGGACTGGGTGATATTCAACCGGCTTCTGGCAGAGCACCAGGAGGAAGGAGCTGCTGGTATAACTAAACTTCTTTGGGACTATTTTGCCATTCTTCCCTCCCCTCCACTCAAGGGCAGTTCTAATTTTATAGGCACAGGATTTAACTGACAACAGGAACTTCCTGTTTGGGAGCAGGAAGTGAGTGATCACAGAGCCACCAAAGACTCACCATCCTAGACGGGCAAGAGTAGCTCCCTGTCCCCCAGCTGCTGGAGGTCTGACTTTGAGCAAGTAAGGAGACTACTGAGAAATATAGGAACTTCTTGTCTCAGAACAGGAAGATCAGGGGGGTAAATGGGCACAGAGGCAGTAAGTAAATAGGGAGAGAAATAAAAAAAGAAACAAACAGAGGAAAGAGTAAGTATTCCAAACAACAGTTAGGGGGCCAGAAATAAGACATGATGGGAGTGGTGCAGTGCAGTGACTGTGGGGCAGCAGTCTTCCGGGAGACTTTCTGGAGGATGCAGTGTTGTCTCATCTGCAAGCACCTCTCTGGGCAGAGGGAGGAGGCTGCTCATCTCCAGGCTGAGTTGGCCTGGATATGTGGGACCTCCACTCCCACCCAGGGACCACCAGGGTCACTGCTGTTGCCACAGAGGTTGCCAAGAAAGAGGAGTGGTTGGACCACAGTGGGCTCAGGAAGGGTGAAGGTGGTGGAACAGAGGCACATCCCTCCAGTTGTACCTCTCCACAATATCTATGCCATTCTGGAAAAGTATGGTTCCTCTATGGAGGCACCCACAGTGGAGACCAAGGAGGATGCTGGGAACCTCCACAAAGGAGACCCACAGGAGAGTGGCACAGGGGAAGGAAACAACTCCTGATGGGGACTCCACTGTTAGGAAAGTAGAACTGGGAAGGAAGGGGAGAGGGAGGTAAGGTGCCTGCCTGGCACCATGGCTTGGAGGGACAGGGAGCGAATCCTCAGGATCGCAGGAGCAGCTGCACAGGGGAGGGAGATGGCTGTCATTGTCCACCTATGGACAAATGATCTGGCTAAGAAAGGGATAAGAGCAGTGCAAGAAGCATTTGTGGAGATGGGAAGGGGCCTTAGACAAATAGCACGAACGGTAACCTTCTCTGAGGTGCTGCCAGTCTATGGCATGGGTGAAGCTGGGGTGCTCCACACCATCGGATTCAATCAGTGGTTGAAAAACTGGTGCAGAGCTCAGGGATTTAGTTTCATTGGGGAGTGGGGGTCCACCAGGAGGGATGCAGGTCTATACTGGCATGATGGTCTGCATCTGTCCAGGAGGGGAACCAGGATCCTAGGTGATAGGTTTAAATGCTTTATTGGCAAGCATGGCGATAGGTTTAAATGCTTCATTGGCAAGCATTTAAACTGCCAAGGGGGGAGGCACTGGAGAAGAGCAGGGAAATCCTAGCCCCCCTAAAACAAATCAGGGTACTAAGTGAGGTAGACACCAACATAGAGATGTCAATAGGGAGAAGTGCAGGGGTAAATGGAGAAAGTGACAAACGCAATAAGGACAGAGATGGGGCAAAAAGTGGTAAGGCCATCAAGAAATGGAGGGTAATGAGTACCAGCGCCTGTAGTCTGGGCAACAAGCTCCCTGAACTGGTGGCCTTGATGGAACAGGGATGCCTGGATATTGTAGCAGTCACAGAAGCATGGTACACAGAGAACCATGACTGGGATGTTAATATATCAGGGTATACAACCTACAGGAGAGACAGGGAGGGGAGAAGAGGGGGCTGAGTAGCTCTCTGTGTAAGGGAAGGGATAAAAGCAACTGAACAAAAGAGTAAACAGGGAGGAGAGGAGGCACTGTGGTTCACCTTAGAAACTGGAAATGGCACCACAGTTTGCACAGGGGTTGTATACAGACCCCTACGTTAAGGGGAGGGAATGGACAAGGATATGATAGAAGGCATGCTTAGGATGGCAGAGAAAGGGGAGGTACTGTTGATGGGGACCTTAATATGCCAGATGTTATCTGGAGCACCTTTGCTGCAGCCACATCCAAAAGCAGGGCCATTCTCAATGCCCTTCAGGTGGCATGCCTCAGACAGTAGTTTTGAAACCTACTCATGAGGGAGCAATCTTAGACCTCGTACTCTCAAATGGGGACAGTGAGAGGATCTCAGATCTAGAAGTGGGTAGCCATTTGGGAACAAGTGACCATCAAACAGTGTGGTTCATGATAAACTCAGCTACAGAGTCAAGCCATACAAAAGTGAGGGTTCTGGACTTTAGGAGGGCTGACTTTGGCAACATGGGAGAGTGCCTTAGAAAAGCACTAGCAAACAGGCTAGAAGGAGGGGTGGAGCAACAATGGGGAAATATCAAAACTGACATCACAGAGGCAACAAGCCTTTGTGTGAAGCAAATAAACAAATCAAAATGAAAGAAAAAGTCACTATGGTTCTTAAAAGAGGTGGCAGTGAAGGTTAGGGAGAAAAAGATAGCATTTAGGAAGTATAAGGAAACACAGAAAGAGCAGGACAGAGAACTGTACCAGTTAAAGCAGAAGGAAGCAGGGAGGGTAGTCAGAATAGCAAAGGCCCAAACTGAGGAAAAGATAGCCAACTCGGTTAAGAAGGGGGATAAAACCTTTTATAGGTATATCAGGGAGCGTAGAAAGACAAAGGGAGGGATAGTGAGGCTGAACAGAATGGACGGTGGGTGGGCAGAGAGGGACAGTGAAAAAGCAGGGATATTAAATGAATACTTCTGTTCGATATTCACAAAACAGGAGGTGGGGGAGGTGCCTAATCCAATTAACAGAAGTACTCTGGATAGGGGGGGTCAATCCCAGTCCTTTCACAGAAGAAAGGGTTCTGAAAGAACTCCTAAAACTGAAGGTGGACAAAGCAATGGGGCCAGATGGAATTCACCCCAGAATTCAAAAAGAATTAAGCAGAGAACTAGTGACACCACTGACTACCCTTTTTAACAAATCATGGGAGGATGGTGTGGTACCTGAGGGCTGGAGGAAGGAAGATGTGATTCCTCTTCACAAAAGTGGGACCAAGACAGAGGCAGGAAACTACAGACCTGTCAGTTTGACCTCTGTGGTAGGGAAAGTGATGGAATCACTTCTGAAGGAAAGAATTGTTGAGTACCTAGAGGCCAGTGGGGCACAGGATCCAAGGCAGCATGGGTTCACAGCGGGAAGTTCATGTCAGACGAATCTAATCGATTTCTTTGACTGGGTGACAAAAGTAATAGACCAGGGAGGGGCTGTGGACATGGCCTATCTAGACTTTAGCAAGGCATTTGACACAGTCCCACACAAAAGATTAATAGTCAAATTAACCAGCCTGGAGGTGGGTCCTAGGGTGGTAACCTGGGTAAAACATTGGCTGGACAACAGGACACAGAAGGTAATTGTAAATGAAGTCCACTCTGAAGAAAGAGGGGTTACTAGTGGGGTACCGCAGGGTTCAGTACTGGGTCCAGTCCTTTTTAATGTCTTTATAAGTAACATTGCAGAGGGACTGGAAGGAACAGTATGCCTCTTTGCAGATGACACAAAGATCTGTAACAGGGTTGATACACAAGGAGGCGTGGAAAGGATGAGAAGGGACTTGGTAAGGTTGGAGGAATGGTCAGAAGAATGGCAGCTTGGATTCAATGCAAAGAAGTGCAAAATAACACCTGGGAAACAAATACCCAGGGGAAGATTACACAATGGGTGGGGGGAGATAGTAACAACAACAAAAATGGAAAGGGACCTGGGGTAATCATATCAGATGACCTTAAAGTTGGCAAGCAATGTGAAAAGGCGGTAGGGAGGGCTGGGGGGATACTGGGATGTATAGGGAGAGGCATCATCAGCAGAAAACAGGAAGTTGTTATCCCCCTGTACAGACAGTGGGTGAGACCCCCATCTGGAGTACTGCATTAAGTTCTGGAGACCCCATGTCTGCAAGGACATAGGCAGGATGGAGGCAGTTCAGAGGAGGGCAACTAAAATGGTGCAGGGTCTGCAAGAGAAGCCATACGAGGAGAGACTAAAGGGGCTTAATATGTATACCCTTGAGGAAAGGAGGGAGAGGGGGGACATGATAGAAAAGTTTAAGTACCTCAGTGGAATCAACAAAGTCCAAGAGGGTAGCATCTTTCAGAAAAAGAGATGTGCAAAACAAGGGGACACAATTTGAGGATGGGGGGATGGCTCAGGGGCAATGTGAGGAAGTATTTTTTCACAGAGAGGGTGGTGGACGCATGGAACAGCCTTCCTGAGGAGGTTGTGGGGTCTAAAACTGTGGGGGAATTCAAGAATGCATGGGACAAACAATAGGCAATTTTTGTGGAAGGTAGGAAGAAATAGGCTGTTGGTTAAATAGGATCTGCAGCTTATCCTCTAGGTAGGGAAATGGGCAGACTAGGTGGGCCAAGTGGTCCTTATCTGCTGTCAGAGTCTATGTTTCTATGCTGCGCCATGGCTCAGTACCATTGAATATGGCACTGGGGCCGCCCACACTGCCACGGTGCAGTGACACTGTGCCAGTGCAAGTGAGGAGCAGGGGGATGTGCCAGCACAAGTGCGGGTGCGCTAGGCGCATCAACCGCAATATTCAGCGCTGGGCATGCAAATGAGACCATTATGCATGCAGGGTGTAAATGGGGCCATTTGCATGTCATTATGGCCCCATTTGTATGCAGGTGCACCGATCCCCTGCGTCTTGTGCCTGGCACCCTGCCAGGCTGCAGCCGTTGGGGACCAACGCCCCCTGCCCCTCGGCGGGCAATGCGCCTCAATGCCCAATTGCAGGCATGACATAATGTAATCCCTGGTGGTCCAGTGGACCCGAACCCCAGCCTGATCGTGGGCAAATAAATACACAACTATCCTGGTGGTCCAGTCGACCTGATCCTCTGCCTGATCACGGGCTGTAGTGAAAAACATATTCCCTGGTGGTCCAGTGGACTCGATCCCCTGCCCGATCACGGGCAAATGATGACATTAACTCCCTGGTGGTCCAGCAGTACCCCCCTCTCCACCCTCCCACTCCGACCTGCCACCCTGCTCCCCCCGGTCAGCGGTGGGCAGCAGCCCCCCACCCACACCACACAGCCAGCTCAGCAGCCCACTGTTGCACTACACCCCACAAAGCCTCCCTCCCTTTCTGCCCATTGCATGGCGTGGTCCCTGCCCCCCCCACGCGTGTGTATACATAGCGACATCCCATCACTACATTCATCAAACCCCCTATCCAGTCGCCCTCCTGCCAGGTAGTCCTGTGCACAGGCACCTTGATTGAGTTGCCCTTTTTGAAGCACTCAATCATGGTCACTCTGTACACGGGATACCTGGTTTAAAATCCATCAGCCCCACTTCCATACTGTGTGACCATGAGCAAGTCACTTAACTTCCTAGTGCTCCCAGGTCACACTTGGAAAGAAGCCCTGGCTTAGTGTACCTTTTCTGCTTAAACAATTTTCCCTTCCCTTACAGAACCCTTTGGGTCATAATCAGAACACAGATGGGTTCAACCATCCCTTAAAAAAACTTGATGAAACTGGCAAAAATCCCAGAACTTTATTGGGAGTGCTGCTGGTGGCATGGATGCTAGTGTGTTTCAGACAACATATTGCCCTCCATCTTATTAAGAAAAAAAAATCGCAGTATTTGTGGCCTAACCATATAAATAGCAGCTGAAATCAGTGAAGAGATGGATACTCAGATGACCTTTAGTCCTTGTTATATTAGAGCAACAAGAACAGCCTGACAAAAGCAATTCTGGCGTGAAAAGAGAAATTCCATGCATGAGCACATCTCCCCTCCCACTGACATTCACATCTTACATAACTGGTAGCCATCCATCATGTTCCAGTCCAACGATTATGTCAACCTTTAGTTTCCTCTATATACAAGAAACAGTTATATGAGGAAACAGAAATGATCACATCCCGACTTCTTAGAAACACACAAAGCTGCACCAGAGTGGTGTAGCCATTTCCAACTGCATACCTGTGAGGGTTGATTTCCTATTCAATTAAATGCATCTGTTACTATGGTGTGTGTGTGTGTGTGTGTGTGTGTATGTGTGTGTTGGGGTAAAATTTGTTAATTCTGATGGGTTAAACAGGCAAATTAGCACCAGAACCAAACATATTGTTATAAGAAATAGTGCTCATTTAAAAAGCAGAGGTATTAAGTTGCAGCTCTGTCCTTATTGCTCTTAAAGGGCCAGTGAGACTCAGTGGCTCCATTTTCTATCTGTTCTGTGTTGTAGACCTGTATAAACTTCTTAAAGGGACACTGTCAACATTTTTTCCATTATATTTTTTTTCTAGCTGAAACCTAACATTTTAAGATCATTTGCCTTCTTTAATAGTTGGTAATGTTGCTGGTTGTTTTATCTTCTTCATTTCTTAGTAAGAGAAATACTAATAAATGCAAAATGCCAGGGCTTTGTGCTGTCTTTTGGTGCAATAAACCTATAGTCGGATTTCCCTATTTCATGAGTAAGCTTCAATTTTATTTCACAGAGTGCTGCCTTGGAGTTTCCCTGTCCTAGTGTTTCTGGCTCAGCACCCTCGAGACTGTAAATGCATGTTTTTGTTTGTTTTTCCTTTCTTAGTAAAACTGAAATGCCTGCTAATGGTGTAGTTACACCCAGCCTTGTTTTGCTTTAAATCCTTGATCTACTCTTATTGCATACCTCTGGAACATTGGTAATACCCCTAAACAGTGCAGTCACTCATTATGCTACAATACCCTCTCCTCCCACTGCATCATGTGTAGCTAGACTGCTTGGGGGTGTTCCAAAGTCTAGGAAAGATGCAATGGGAGTTGATCAAGGTCTGTAAACAAACATGTTTTTGTGTGGCACTGGTAACACCACAGGAATGAACAATAACATCAAGGGAGGCATGACAAACAAAGTGACACAGCAAGAATGGTCAGCACTATGCCTCAATGCACGCAGTCTGGCTAACAAGATGACTGACCTCACTGCCACAATAGCTGAGGCAGGACTAGACTGGGAGGCTGTGACAGAAACATGGTTCACAAATAATCGTGGTTGAGAGGTGACTATCCCTGGATACAACTTATTTAGGAGAGATAGGACTGTGAAAAAGGGAGAGGGGTAGCTATTTATGTTAAGGATACCATCAATGCTACAGAAATGCAGCAGGCACTAGGGGAAACAGAGGATCTATGGATCACAATAGGGGCCGGAAGCCGGAAACCCATTCAGGTAGGAATAATCTACAGACCTCCGAATCAGGAGGAAGCCAGGGATAAGGAAATCCTGGAAACTATCCTCCAGATGTCAGGCAAAGGGGTCATGTTGCTGGTGGGGGATTTCAATCTGACGGACATATATTGGAATACTCACACAGTGGCATCACAGAAGAGCATGGAATTTCTAGTCACACTGCAGGAAGTAGGCCTAAGTCAACTAGTGACATCACCCACAAGGGGTAATGCGGTTCTAGATCTGATATTCACAAATAACGATAGGGTTACGGGTGTCAAAGTAGAGAACCACCTGGGCAACGGTGATCATAACACGGTATGGTTCAGAGTATAAAGGACTGTAGACTCCACACACTCCAAACTGAAGGTCCTTGACTTCAGGAGGGAAGACTTCACAAACATCAAGGCCTGCCTAACAGACAACCTTAGTAACTCGACAGAAGGGAGCGTTGAGGAATATTGGAAAAGGCTGAAGGATGCAATAACCATGGTCACATCACAGTGTGCCCGTCAGGTTAGTAAGCACAAAAGGAGGAAAAACCCACTAGGGTTTTCCAAGGAGGTGGCAACCGTGGTGAGAGAAAAGTCCATAGCCTTCAGAAAGTACAAGGAGTTGGGGAATGAGACAGACAAAACAGAATATAAACAGAAACTAAAAGAGACAGGGAAAGTGCTAAGAAATGCAAAGACTCAAACAGAGGTTAGGATAGCTCAGGAAGTAAAAAAGGGTAACAAAACCTTCTACAGGTACATACGTGAAAAAAGGAAGACCAAAGGGGGCATTGTCAGAGTCACAAAAAAAGACGGACAAACCACAGAGCAAAATGGGGAGAAGGCAGAGGCACTCAATGAGTACTTCTGCTCAGTCTTCACACAGGTAGCAGATGGTAATGGACCAACAATAGGCATGAAGAAGTGTCCGATTGAAGGAATAGACACGGGTCCCTTCACAGAGGAAAGGGCCCTGGAGAAAATAAACAAGTTAAAGGTAAATAAAGCTATGGGGCTAGATGGGATACACCCAAGAATACTGAAAGAACTAGGGAGGGAAATGGCAGCCCCTTAGCAGTGCTCTTCAACAAATCATTAAGGAGCGGGGAGGTGCCAGAGGATTGGAAGACTGCAACAGTAGTACCACTCCACAAGAGTGGAAGCAAGGAACAGCCAGGTAACTATCATCTGGTTAGTCTAATGTCAGTTGTGGGAAAACTGATGGAGTCCCTGCTGAAGGAAAGAATCATAACTTTTTTGGAGCAAACTGGTCATCTCGACAAAAATCAACATGGCTTCACAAAAGGGAGGTTCTGCCAGACAAACCTAGTTGATTTTTTCAATTGGGTCACATAAACAGTGGCTCAGGGTAGGGCAGTGGATGTGGTTTACCCGGACTTCAACAAAGCTTTTGACTCCGTTCCACACAAGAAACTAGTCAAAAAACTGGAGACCATGGGAATTGAGCCTGAGGTTACAAACTGGGTCAGAAACTGGTTACATGGGAGAACTCAGAGAGTATTAGTAAATTGCACTCTGTCTGTGCAGGGGAGGGTGACTAGTGGGGTCCCGTAGGGCTCAGTTCTGGGGCCGATCCTCTTCAACATATTCATCAGCAACATTGCGGATGAACTGGAGGGAAAGGTGGGCCTGTTTGCAGATGACATCAAAATCTTCAACAGGGTAGACACAACAGAGGGACAGCAAAGCATGGAAGCTGATCTCCGAAAACTGGAAGAGTGGTCCAAGACCTGGCAATTGAAATTCAACGCCAAAAAATGCAAGGTCATGCACCTGGGAAGCGTAACCCAGGGAAACTGTAGTCAATGGGAGGGGAGCAGCTGGTGGCTACCAGGTAGGAGCGAGACCTAGGGATGATCACATCAGATGACCTCAAGGTCAGTTGACAATTTGAAAAGGTAACACTAAAGGCTAGTGGTATCCAGGGATGCATAGAGAGTAGCATCATGAGCAGAAGGCATGAAGTAATCATGTCCCTGTATTGGTCCCTGGTCAGGCCTCACCTGGAGTACTGTGTCCAATTCTGGAGGCCACACCTCAGAAAGAACACAGATAGGTTGGAGATGGTACAGAGAAGAGCAACAAAGATGGTGCAGGGCTTGCATCAGAAACTGTACGAGGCAAAACTGGATGACTTCAAATTATACTCCCTAGAACAATGCAAGAATCGTGGGGACATGATAGAAACTTTCAAATACCTTAAAGGCAACAACAGGGTGCACGTGTAGAACCTCTTTCAAGTAAGGGACTACAGCAAAACTAGAGGGCACAACCTTCAACTTAAAGGAGGACAGTTCAGAAGCAATACAAGGAAATTCTTCTTCAGAGAGCATACTTTATTTATTTATTTAGCTTTTGTTGACCGGGTAAGTGCACTAGACAAATCCTGCCTATTTTCAAGCACGACCCGGGGGAGGGGAATACAGATGAATGCCAACTGACCTTGAACCAGATTAAGCTGTTGATGGTATTTTTAGTGAATGAGGGAAATTTGGCCAGGACACCAGGGGAAATTACCCTACTCTTTTCGATAAGTGCCATGGGATCTTTAACATCCACCTGAACTACCACCAATCCAGGCAGATGGGACCTCGATTTAACGTCTCATCCGAAAGACGGCACCTCAGAAGAGCAGTACCCCTCTCATGCTGCACTACAGTGTCAGTACTGGGATATCAACCCAAGTGCCAGATGTGGGAACTGAACCCACAGCTCTCTGATCTCCCGGCCTCAGAGGCGAGTGTGCTACCTACTGAGCCACTGACACTGTGATTATGACAGTGATTATCAGAGGATTTACACTGATGGTAAACTGCCAGTCTGACCATTTGATTGGCTGTTCACTTATGTCCATGGTATAATACAACCCTTTCTACATTTATAATAATTGTTTTGTATGTGCATTGAAACTAATGAGTTATCACCTTTACATTTCAAACTGTTAGTAAAAATAATCCTTCTTTAGGATTGCTTTAACTTGTAGGCTACACTGCTAGTTGATCATTAAAAAACTACACATCTGAAGGCTGACTCTGTGGTGCCAACAGGTATTGGGGCACCATACAGTATCAGAATGTCTAAACCCTGGCTGTGTTCATCTCAGTGCAGATTTCTGAGGCTGCCACAGCACCGACTTCTGTCTTATTCCATTCTCTGTATTGCAATTTCGGATGTGAACTCAGGTCTACAAGATGTAAACGTGGCTACATACCTACTGGTCCGGCATCATGGGGCCAGCCTTGAAATGTGTAGTTTTTGATTAACAGCTGGCAGCATAGCTTAGAGGTTAAAGCAAAGAGCTGTGAACAAGCTTTGTTCAGCCAGCAGAATGGGGTTTGATTCCAACATGCTCTACGTGTATATTGTGTGACCAGAGCAAGTCACTTATCCTCCCTGTGGTCCTAAAGCACACCCAGAAACAAGCTGTACTGTAGTTGTGTGCCTTTCCTGGACAGAGACAGTGAAAACAATCTGAGCATGTTGACTTGAAAAGAAAAAATTAGGACATCATTAATTGTTTATTAATTGCAAAAACACATAGATGGACAACATTGTTAAAATATGCATAACCTGAAATGCATTATTAAAAGAGTATTTTACTTTTTTTGATGAAGTTAAAAGTATAACAGTTTCTTGCTGAAATGCTTTGGATGGAAAGGGATTTTCTACCGTAAAGGAAACAAATGAATCTGGTTGATCCTGCCGCTCAAGCCCTTCGAGCGTGTTTTACACACTGCAGCTCTGCCAA
This sequence comes from Neoceratodus forsteri, assembly GCA_016271365.2. Taxonomy (NCBI): domain Eukaryota; kingdom Metazoa; phylum Chordata; order Ceratodontiformes; family Ceratodontidae; genus Neoceratodus; species Neoceratodus forsteri. The sequence continues at coordinate 1,542,909,803 of CM028131.1, read as the reverse complement.
TGGACTGCGACTTTCCAGGATGACATTCCTATTGTAATATAAAAAGAAAGGAAAAAAAGGGAAGACTATGCTGTGTGTGTGTGTGTGTGTGCAGCATTATGCGCTTGTGGAGCTGCGTCGAGTGTGTGCTGCGTGTGTGTGTGAAGCATGGTGTGTGTGTGTGTGTGTGTGTATGTCTATCTCTGAGAGAAGTGCTGCACTAACTGAACAGTGCTGAAAGGGGAAAGAATTATTTCCATTAATTCAATAAAATAATATATGGGTGGGTGGGTGTAAAAAAACAGAATTTTGCACACACCCTTGGTGTGGGATGTTTTTATAAGCCACTTGGAGTTAATGTAGCATCCCATATAGTGTGTGTGTGTGTGTGTGTAAAATTCTGATTACACCCACCCACCCATATATTATTCTATATTTTAAGAATGCAGTTCCAGTTATACATGTTTTAACAATATTGTCCAGCTATGTGTTTTTGCACACACACACATACACATATATAGTATCTCTCTCTCTCTCACTATACACACACACATATCTGTATGTATGTTACAGATTGCGTATATATAAGTGATACACAGTGGAGACCTCATGAGTGGTGTAGAAAGCATATATAAATATATAAGTGATACACAGTGGAGACCTCATTAGTGGTATAGATACCATGCGTATAGAATACCTTATTTGTCACATAAGGTTCCTTCTGCATATTTCATTTATGCAATAGGCTAGGACCTTGAGGGAGAAATATTAGTTTTGCTTTTTGAGGCATAAAATTACTTCTATAAGTCTGTTATTTTTTGAACTAGCTTTCCCCCATCCTGATTGCTATAGCTAATGCCATGAAAGTGAAGTCAGGATGACAAGCTGACACTGTGATATGGTAGTTTGTTAGTGCCGCAGAACTTCCGCAGAAAGTACAAAACCACCGCCACAGAGTTCTATGACAAATGGTAGTCTTGCCGCAGAACTTGGTCCCACTGTGCCACAGAAAAGTAGGGGTCTTGAGTATTCAGTACTACATGCTGCAAGGGTGATCACGGGTGGACGGTCAGCATTGTAACACACAGCACATACTGAATTAGAAGCTCACATTTTTATTAACAGTAAAACAGAAGTTCAACAATACAAAATGAAATATGTAGAAATAAAATAAAAATTAAGGCATGAGTAGTCAGAGCAGTACGATTCTTCATTTCATTACTCAGTTTTGACATTTTCTTCTGCCTCAGATCTCCACTAATCTGTAAAGCAAGAAAAGGAAAACCTAAGAATTTCATACATAAGGGGGCACAGTTTAGGATGGACATCCTTCTGCAGTCAGTAACATAAGCAGAGCAATACAGCAACAGAGAAGCAGAGTTTCAGGAGCTAGTGTTGGCCTGTTGGATGACTGAAACTCAAAGACAGCTTAAATACAGGTACTCATTTTTTTTTTTAAATTAGTTTCTGCAAGCTGGCTGTGATTACAGAGGCTGACCGACAGAGGTTACTTTAGGTTACTTCAGGTCGAATACCGGGATTCTGTTGGAGCTATTAGCAGCCATTTATCTGCCATTTATGTGTTTGTGTACTTGATGAAATCGCGGACATAATCAGACGTGAATGTGTTGACACATTTGGCCCCGCGAACTTTATGGGCCATGAATATTTTCTGTAGTACAGTATATTGTTATGGTATTGTCTGTCTGGATCTGGACAGACTGACCCTGGATTTGGGAGGAAAATGCCTGCATTGTCAAGTACACTGCCCTGTGCTCCAGGAGGTTAATGTATTCCTGAGTCTTTGTGTGCTAGGTACCACTTACAGTGAGGTCCTCCAGGTGGGCACACCACCCTAGGAGAGAGGCATCTGTTGTAAGTATAGCTGTGAGGGATTGCTGGAGGAAGGGAATTTCCTGTCTGAGGTTGTCTTCCTCCTTCCACCACTCCAGTGTCTGTAGCAAGGTTGTTGTAACAGGCACCAGCTTGGACAGAGGATTCCACTTCTGAGACCAGTGATCCCTGAAGTGACACTTAATGCCTTTCATTTGGAACCTGGCCCCTGGTACTACTGCAGCAGATAAGGCCATGTGTTTACACAGATGAAGTCCAAAACCTGAGCTGGCTCTGTCTGTGACTTCTAAAGATTTAATAGGAAGCCAGATCCTCTACTGCAGTTTGTGTCAACTGTATAGAGAACTTTGCTTCCTGCTATGTCTTTGTGGAGACCAACCAGTCATACAGGTAAAACAAAACAAAACAAAAAAAAACACCTTTCCTTCTTAGGTGTGCTGCCATCACAGCTAGGCACTTTCTGAAAACCCTTGGAGCTGAGGTTAGGCCAAAGCAAAGGGCTGTGAATTGGTATTGGCAGTTCCCTAGTTTGGACCTCAGGTTCTTTCTGTGACTGGGTCTGACTGGTATATGAAAGTAAGCATCTTTCAGATCCAGGGACCCAGCCGGTCTCCCGTTTGCAGAGATGACATCACTGAGCCCAGTGTTACCATTTTGAACTTTTCTTTCTTTAATTGTTTGTTCAGATCAGCTGTATCAAGTCTAAAATGGGTCACCACACCCCATTTTTCTTGTGGGTTAGGAAGCATCTGGAGAAGAGACCCTTACCCAAGTGTGTGGCGGGCATTTTCTCCACTGCTTTTGCTTGCAGTAATTTCTACATATCCAGCACCAACAGGATTTTTGTCTGTTGGGGTGTAAAGCTGAAAACCCTTTGGGTTCTGCAGTTTTGGACATTTTGTTAACAACAGGGACAACCCACGGCCCACTAGTTCTTGGTCTTGTCACTCTTATCACTTGTCTGTGGTGATCTTTGACCGTTCCTGGAAGTAGTGGTCCAGCCTTCCTCCTACTGGCAATGGATGAGGTACCTGAGCAGAGCTGTCAGTGGTTTTGTTTTGGTTGTGGTTTAGGGGCTGGAGTTGTAGCTGCATGTCTTGTACCTCTTCTGCCTGTGCCCCTATAGTAACCCCTTTGTGGTGGGTTCTCATAGAGAGCACAAGAATGAGGGTAGTATCCCCTACCCCTTCCATAAGGCCTGTAGGAAGTGGAGGCCTGTTCTTTCTCCGTGTTGCTCTTGTAGGGAGTTTCTTTCAAAAGGAAAGTTCATAACCTTAGTCTGTGTGTCTTGGGACAGACTGGTGGTTCTAAGCCAGGCAAAAATTCTTAAGGGCACTGCATGGGCCATCACTCTAGAAGCAGTGTCACTTATGTCCACTGCCATATGGAACTGGTATTTTGTAGCATCCATGGCTGCCCTAGCTGTGTCACCCATGTCCTGTGCTAAGTCACCAGTAGCATTTTGTTAAGTGCCAGTATGGAATTCCACAGTGCTTTCTTGTACTGAACTGTGTAACCCAGGTAAGCTGCCTGCCTGAGAAGCAGAAAAGCTGATGTGTAAGCTTTTTTGTCTGTACTATCCAGTTTCCTGGAATCCTTCTCAGGGGGCTGGGAAGAGAGGAGCACTTTGGCCTTGTCACAGGCAGCAGTCTGGACCACCCCTCACGATGAGGGTGAGAGTACAAATACCCTGTGCCCTGCCTATCCACCTGATATTTTCTCTCAGTTTTCTTGTCAGTGCCAGCAGCTGAAATTAGTGCTGACATGACTTTGTTTGTGTCCTTTTTGAGAGATTTGTGGATGGGAAACAGCAACCTCCTTGTGGGAGCTAATTGCATCACATCCGTGAACTGTTTCCTTGTTTCCTTGTTATTCTCCTCACTTTCATGGGAGGAGATGTTGAAGGTGTTTACCATGTGCGTTATGAAGTTGTAGTGAGTGGTATAGTCATCTGAAGGCCTACGAGGACTGCCAAATTCTTGCCGAGGAGAACCGTCTGATTCTAGGGTTTCTCCTTCCTCCTCATCTTCATAATACATTTCAACCTCTTCCTCCTCAGGCATTGGGAATGGAACCAGAGCCTGGGGGCAGACATATTCATGAGATTTCCCATAGCTTGGAAAGGCTAGAAAAATTGCCATGCCTTTGTCATGTTCTCTACTGAGGGCATTTCTTTTAAGTCAACTAGATGCTCCTTTCATTTTTCAGAAAGAGGGACACAGACACGTTTTTCCTTTTTTTTCTTTTTTTTTAGCAGGCACCATTTCCAGCGTCTTCTCAAAGACTCTTTTATTTTTACTGGACTCAGGATAGCCACCTTTTGGACCCCTGGTTTCTATACCATCTTTAGCAGCTCTGTCTTTCTGTTCTGTTCTGTCGACTTTGACACGGACTGTTGCTTACTTTGAGGTGCTGGACCTTCATCTAAGTTTTTTTGTGATGTAGAGGCAGACTAAGAAGTCATGAGATCTTGATTTTGTTTAGCCCTTTTCTTGTGCATTTTAGAGCAAAACTTTTAACGGAGCTCACAATTCAAAAAATCATGGTATGGACCCAGGCACCTTAAACAAAGCTCATAGTAGTCTGCCTTTGCCAGAAGATGAAAACAAATAGTACAATATTTGAAGCCTGTAGATCCCGTTTTCTTTTTAAGTCTGTCAGTCATGCCAGACACTGGAGACCTAAATAAAACATTTCCGATTCCCAATTAAAAAAGTAAATTTAACACAAATATAAATATCACCTCAGAAGAGGGCAGAAGCATGAATTTTGTAACAAAAATTGTGTCAGTTCCCAGAAATCAAACTCGATTAAAACCACAAATGCAGTTACACAGAAAGTCCATTAAATATAGTTTAAGAGTTGAATATCATGGTTCCCTAAAGGAGGGATCCACACCAACGAATGGCCTTCTCCATTCCCTGGGAGTCGATCGAGAACCAGAGAAACAGACAAAAATTCACAAATTACAATATAAGGAACAACGCATGGGTGACCATACACAACAAGCCTGTGTTTCCATCAAGGGATAAGGATATAGTATATGGACCTCAACAGCAAAACTCAAGAGGTCCATGCTCTTATCTCAACTCTGAGATGGAAGTACAGGATGAGTTGTGTATGGTCACCCATATTTTATTTTTTTATAGTACACAGTTTTTGTGTGAGATCCTAATGTTGTGTGTGCGGCTGGAGGGGAGTGAATGAATGAAAGTGAAAACTGGAGCAGGGAAGCAACGGCAGTCAGTGCAAGAGGGAAAGTCAGGTGCACGGATCATAGAATGTGCAGAGAAACATCTTTTAAATGTGCACAACAACTTTTCAACTGTGCAAAGCAAGTTTAACTGGCTGAATTCCATACACAATAAGCCCTAACCATATACTATAAATAACACCTTAACTAACACAGAGTTATCCAGAAATAAACTAAAACACTTTAACGATTGTTAAAAGTAAAATAATAAATAGTAAACTGGCCAGAAGTGAGGCAATGCCTTCGGGATGACTGCTGCCTTCAGCGAAGAAATAAATCTGGTGTTAGAAAGCTGAGGTGAGCGCGATCACACAGCAGAGTTTGAACTTCATTCTAAAGTTCCATCATTAGCATACAGTTCTACATCACCAGGACTGCTCATTCCTGAGGAATGATTGTAGTTATTAATCATAAGTGAGGGATTCCTTAAATTAGAATATGTATTTTTTTTCATTATTTGTTTCACAAACAATGCCTACAACACCATGCTCCAGTGTCAGGGATTACATTGCAGAGAAAGATCGCTGTACTGGTCTTTGTGCAAACAGGTGAACAAAATAGGTGATTTGAAACCTTTTATTGGACCAACAAAAACACTGTCAGTACACATGCTTTCAGGGTTACACAGAGCCCTTCTTCAGGTGATGGTAGTTTCTACAAAAAGTCAGGGGTCACGCTGGAGAGGAACCCAGGAACTCAGTTCCACCACCTCTTAAAAAAATTGTATGAGAGTTCCTGCACCTCTGTCATCTTTCTACATTCAATATTAAAGGAGAGTTCCCACACCTAGACATTTTCTATCTAGACTGTGTCAGCAGCGCAGGAATCTAAAACACTAAGGAGTGGGACACAGCAGAACTGTTTCTGAAGCAGTGAAACCCTTGCATTATTAAAGAGACAGGGCCAGCTTTATTATAGCACAGTTTCAACAGCAAAAACTTCTTTTTTTAGAAGAAACATAGACAATGGTGGCAGAAAAAGACCAGTGGACCATCCAGTTTGCCTGAGTTCCCTATAAGCCCTGGAATCTACTGTTTCTCCAGGTACTAACCCTCCCTGTCCCCCCACCATTCTCCTCCTTGATTCTGTTGCCCCAAGAAACCACTATACCCTGCATTCTATCCCATGCCTGCTTGAATCCCCTAACTGTTTTTGCACCCACCACCTCGGCCAGCAGACTGTTCCAAGGTGCCACCACCCTTCCTGTAAAGAAGTACTTCCTCACATCCCTCCTGAACCTCCCTCCTGTTAATTTCCACTCATGACCACTTGACCTTGAGTTGGTTTTCAGTGTCAGTGGCTCAGTAGGTAGCACACTCACCTCTGAGGCTGGGAGATCAGAGGGCTGTGGGTTCAGTTCCCACATCTGGCACTTGGGTTAATACCCCAGTACTGACACTGTAGTGCAGCATGAGAGGGGTGCTGCACTTTTGAGGTACCGTCTTTCAGATGAGATGTTAAAACAAGGTCCCATCTGCCTAGATTGGTGGTAGTTCAGGTGGATGTTAAAGATCCCATGGCACTTATCAAAAAGAGTAGGGTAATTTCCCCGGTGTCCTAGACAAATTTCCCTCATTCACTAAAAATACCACCAACAGCTTAATCTGGTTCAAGGTCAGTTGGCATTCATCTGTATCCCCCTCCCCCAGGTCATGCCTGAAAATAGGAAGAATTTGTCTAGTGCACTTACCCGGTCAACAAAAACTAAATAAATAAAAATAAAATATTCAGGTTAAAGAATTCACAGCAGCTTACCTTGTTAATTCCTTTAAGGAGCTTGCAGGTCTCTATCTTATCTCCCCTCTTACTTCTGGTCTCTAATGAGTACATATTCAGTGTCATGAGGTGTTCTTCATAAGATCTGCTCTGCTGACCCTGAATCATTTTTGTTACCCTGTGCTGCACTGTCTCCAGTCTATCCTTATCCTTTCTAAGGTGAGAACTCCAGAACTACGTGCAGTACTCCAGATGAGGTCTCACCAGGGATCTGTAAAGGGGGAAGTATTACTTATTTTCTTCTCCTATCAATACCCCTCCTGATTTATTTATTGATTTATGTTATTTGAACATTGGTGACCGGGAAAGGCACACAGCTGAGGCTTGTTTCCAGGTGACCTGGATGAGTGGGAAACAGGAGGAACAAGAAACAGATTATGTGCAATTCAAGTTCCAGCCATAAAGTGCAGTCACAATACAAACAATTTACCAAAAAAGATACAGGTACATCATTTAATATCATGCAGTGCAATTATGCAAACCAAGTGCCTTTGATAAATACAAAGAAACTCTACCATGTTTATGAAAAAAGAGCAGGCAATACTAACAAGTTTAGACAGGGGAAGAAGCTATAACTCAACTTGCTGCAATCGTAATGTCTGGAAGGCTGATTAGAGGAAACAGTAGCAGGTCGGGAATGGAAGGAGTTTCAGCTGATGTCTGAAGGAGCCTGCTGTGGTGGTGTAATGGAGGGATGAAGGGAGCTAGTTCCAGAAAGTTGGCAGTCAATAAGAGAAGGTGGATTGGCCAGCAGAAGAATGAGGATGAGGGCTAGAGAATGTACACTGGGCCCTGTAATGGACAGAGCATGGGGCTGGTATGGCTGGAGAAAGAAGTGATGAGAGGTAGGAGGGAAGTGAACCAAACCAGTATTTAGAGATAAAGGAGGAACAGTGTAATTGACAATGATAAGTTAGGGGGCAATGGAGAGGGAGGAGTAGAGGGAGGCATGGTGTACGAGGAGGGGAGTTTGTTGCAAACTGACAAAAGGCATTGCAGAGGGTATCCAGTCTGGCGAGGGAAGTGGAGGGGGCCAAACCAAAGACCATGTCAGCATAGTCAAAAACCAGAAGCACCATTTTGATAATTAGCTCATAGTGGACCAGCAGGGGAAGGCAGCCTTTATTACGGTACAGGGAATCCAGCTTGTATGTGGGCAGAGAAGTCGAGTTTATTGTCTAGTCACATGTCAAGGTACTTGAAAGATTTCACAGCTTCAAGTGAGGAGTCATCCAGTGTGGTGAAAACAGGAGTTCTTAAAAGCCTGGCCAGTTTCTGACTGGTACCAAAGGTCATGGACACTGTTGTTTTGGTGTGGACCTGGAGATGGTTGGTGCAAAACCAGCGCAGGATATTGTGAAGCAGACTTCACAGATGCGGTTGATGGACCAAAGACAAAGATAACTGTGTCATCTGCATACATGTGTGAATGCGAGTTGGTACAGATGGAAGGGGGGGTCATTTAGTAATATGGAAAACAGCATCCCATCCCACATCCCAGCATCCTATTAGCACTGCTGTAGGTCTTGTTGCACTGGCTCGATTGCTTACGTGAGTTGCTGATGATAACTCCCAGATCCCATTCCTCAGCTGTGCTGCTAAGTGTCTCCAGTCCCCACCCATCCAGAATTCTGTCTTGGGGTTTAGGTCTCCTAAGTGCATTACCTTGCATTTTTGGCATTGAATTTCAATTGCCAACCCCCTGACCACCCCTATAGCTTTTTAAAGTCTCACTGCATTTCCCTTATTCCCTTGTCAACATTCACCTTCTCACGTAGCTTTGTGTCATCTGTGAAGAGACACAACCTGCCATGGAGACCCTCTCCAGTGTCACTTATGAACATGTTGAAGAGGACCAGACCTAAGACCGATCCCAGTGGAACACCGCTCATAACCTCCCTCTCTTCTAATTTAACCCCATTAACCAGAACCTTCTGCTTCCTCCCCTTTAGCCAGTTACCCACCCAGTTTACTATGGGTTTAGCCTCATCCAGGTCCTCCATCTTCTTGAGCAGTCACTTGTGAGGTACTGAGTCAAAAGTCTTGCTGAAGTCAAAGTAGAGCAAATCCACAGCATGGCCCTAATCTAATTCCTTCATTACCAAGTCAAAGAAAACTATCATGTTAGTCTGACATGACCTTCCTGCCACAGATCTGTGCTGTTTACTGTCTTGCAGCCCATTGCTCTCAGGTAGTCTATGAGGTCCTCTTTGATCAGTGACTCCATCAGCTTCCCTATGATAAAGGTTAGACTGAAAGGTCTGTAGTTCCCTGGTTGCTCCTTGCTCCACCCCACCCCCTTGAAGCGGAACCATGTATGCTGCCCTCCAATCCTTAAGAACTTCCAGCATCCTTAGTGAACTGTTGACTAGACCTACTAGTTGTTCAACCAGTTCCGCTTCTAATTCCCTGAATATCCTCATATGCAACCCATCTGGTCCCAGGGCCTTATCTATCTTAAGGGCAGCCAGCTCCTTCAAGACTCTTTCACTCATAAATACTGGCTGTCTCATTACCAGGACTCCCTTAGTGACTGCTTTGATGCCACACTCTGGCAAGGACCTGCTGTCCACTCTAGTGAAAACTGAGCAAAAGCAATCATTAAGCACAGCAGTCTTTTGCCTGTTCTTCTCTATCAACCTACCCAACTCAGTTAGCCTTACAGTTCCCATCTTTTTTCTTTCTTTCACTAGTATATCTGAAAAATTGTTTTTCTCCATTCTTGGCCCTTCCGCAATGCACAGCTCTCTGTCTGCTTTCTTCTCAGTAATAGCCCTCTTTGGCTCCCTATTTTTCTGTACATAATCCTCCCATTCTACCACCACTTGGTTTTCTTTGTTTTTACAGAAGGCCTTCTTCTTGGACCTCTACATTTCTCTGACCCTTGCCAAGAACCATAGTGGTCTCAAACCTGTTTTTTTTGTTACCATTCTTATGCGTACCTTAGATGCCTTGAGAATGGACCCCTTAACTGCCCCCCATCTCTCATGCCCCTTACCTATGTTCTCCACCCCTACTAACCTCCTGATCAGCTCCCTCAGCCTATCAGAGTCTGCCCTTCTAAAGTCAAGGACTTCAGTTCTCAATTGTGGTTTGTCAGACCTGAGGGCCAGTTAAAACCCAACAGAGCAATGGTCACTGTTTCCCAGTGGCTCCCCACTCCCACAGCTCCCACCATCTCTGAGTTAGTGAGCACCACATCTAGTATAGTAGTCTACCTGGTGGGTTCCTTAACTAGCTGTACCAGTAGACAGTCTTGAAAGGCATCCAGCAAGGCCTGACTTGTAGTGCTCTTGGCCACAGGAACATCCCAATCGATGTCTGGCAGGTTCAGGTCTCCTACCACCTCTACTTCCCCCTTTGTTACCCCTCTTTCAAGTTCTTCCCTGAGCTTTCTGTCCCTTTTCTCCCCATGCCTTGGAGGCCTATAAATTATCCCCTAGTGTACTTTCCTGCCTGAGGTTGCTATGAGTTGTACCCATATTCACTTAGCCTCCCCATTGCTACCCCTAATGCACCCATCTTCTACAGCCTAAATGCCCTCCTTGACAAAAAGGGCAACTCCTCCCTCTCTACCTCTAGCCCTCCTGAACAGTAAATACCTAGGGATCGTCATCTCCAAGTCATTAGTATTCAAAGCCCACATTTATGTGACAGCCACAAGGTCCACCACAATGTCTGCCATCAGCACCTGGAGCTCAATGAGTTTTTTTACCAGGGCTCCTGGTGTTAAGGCATACCCCCTTCCATCCATGTGACCCCAGTCCTACTTTCTACTGGCCTTTTGTTTTCCTTGTCTTCTACCCCCTTTCTTGTTGCTTTCACCCTTTGCGTACCCCCTCTCTACTGTCTCCTCCCTTGGTCCAGTAGCACTACAGCTCTCTTTGCACCCTCTTTGCTGCTACAATCCCCCCGATGTGAGGGAGTACTACCTAGGATCTCCTTCTGTTCACCATCCACCATGATTCCCCTAGACCCAGACTCCCCTGCAGTCAGTTTAAACATCTGATATAGATGTCAAACTTCTGCCCTAGCATGTTGGCCCCCCTCTCATATCAGGTGAAGTCCGTCACCCTTGAAGAGTCTCCTGTTCCAGAAGTCCCCCTCGTCCACTACAGAGTGGCACCCCATTTCCTGACACCAACTCTTATGACAACTGTTAAATTCCCCTATTACATCACTCCTTATCCTATCCTATCCTGCTTCCTCTCCCTGCCCCACACAAAGAGGACTTCGGAAAAGGCCAGGTAGGCTGAGTGTGCCGCCAATCTGTCACCCAGTCTATGGAAGTTTTATGTTCTCATGAATAAATACAGCTAGTGTTGGTAGCACTGAAACCTGAGGGCTGGATTTCTAAAGCCCTCATTTATTGTGCACCCAGGCCAATCTTCAAAGGGGCTTCTTTGGTACTGTTCCACTCCTGATGTGCCTGGATGCAGTTTTGAGCTGGCAGATGGTGAACCAGGGACAAAGTGCAGCTATATCTGCTATTATTCATCATCTTGAACTTCTGCTGCTGTCTCTCTGGATTCTTACTCTCTTGGTTTCAATAAGTGCACCCCGGAAGAGAGGATGGGGGGGACATGATAGAGACCTATAATTACCTCATGAGGGTGAATAAGATACAGGAGGGGAATACTTTTCAGAGGAGAAGGTGCACGAGAACAAGGGGGCATGCAATGAAGCTGGAAGGGGGGAGTTTTGGAAGGATGTGAGGAAGTACTTCTTCACTGAAAAAGTGATGGATGCCTGGAACAGTCTTCTAGTGGAGGTGGCTGAGGCAAAAATAGTGGTGGGCTTCAAGCATGCATGGGATAGGCACAAAGAAATCTTGGTAGGAAAGTGGGGGGGTAACTGAAGATCAGGTAGGGTCTTCGGAGACAGTATAGGCAGGAAAAAATGGGCAGAGTGGGTGGGACAAGCGGTTCTTATCGGCCAACAAACTCCATGTTTCTATGGCTTAAAGAGTAACGCAGGGTCACTCATAATCTGAAAGCCAAGGAAAGACTGTTTTAAACAAGGCAGTGGGTTTGCCTCTAGGTGACAGCAGTCCAGAACTTTGTTTACAATTTATTTACCTAGAACAGCCCAGCTGAGATGCAACGTTTCATTTCCTGTGGTACTCTGCTGCTACCCATTTCCACAGCTGGGTTGACTAGAGCACTGGAAGGTTAAGGGACTTGTCCAAGGTCACTTACTGAGTGTTTAGCTCTAGGGGGTTTGAACCTGCGATCTCCAGGTTCCCAAGCCAGAGCTCTAATCCATACACTGCACTGCTTCTGCTTATATGAACAGAAGAAATAACACTGTCTAAATATTTCCTATCTTAAGTCATGGCCACAGCCTTTTCATGACAGCTTGAGACAGGAAATGATGCTGCTGTTGGGCATTCTGTATGTTGATAAGTTCAGCTTTCGCATCAATAACATCATGGTTCACTGAAATGGATGCTGTGTGACCTAAAGAGCTAGTGTACTGCCTGGAATTAATAGTAATTTCATAGAAGTAGTCCACTATCCCTTCTTATATCTGAAGTTTTTTTTTTCTTTTCTGTTGTGCTAATTTTTTTAACGTTAAACGTTTTATTTAAAATTTTCAAAAACAGCAAAACATAGTACATACATTCAATGCATCAATATCACAGAAAGAAAAGCACATTCAGTCATACCAGTACATTACATTTCTGGTAAGTGAAACCGCTCAAAATTATCTGAATAACAAGAGCCCCTCAAGTAAGGGGGGTCCTTTAATAATGGCACAGGAAGGGTACTGTGAATCAGTCTATGAATAGCCCCAAATGAGAAACAGCTCAGTAACTAGGGGGATATTAAAGTCCATGCAGAAAGTCATCCTTCTGTTTTGCTAATTAGAAGCTTTTCTACCAGACAGTCCTAGGTGTGATGTGTTGAAAAGCACTCTACCTGTATGTTGACATGGTCAGTTCTAGTCCTGCTATACCATCAGCACTGTGACCTCACTGACTGTGACATCACTAGTAACCAAGAAGAGCCAATCTCCTGCTGACTTGTGAGATATATCACAAATCAGGCAGCAGGACTTGTAATGTAATAATGAATGAGGTCACATGCTGATGATGCAGTAGTGGGAATAGAATTATATATGCCTGTTTACAGGTAAAGCACAGTTTGTCACTTCACATACAATACTATTAGGTAGAAAACAATTTAATGAGCACATAGAAGAAGAACAGTACTTTAGAAATAAAAAGTAAAAGGGAACTACCTGTAAAGATTATTGCCATTTTGTGTGGCTATTAGCTCTTTAACTGATTGTACCCTACGTGGCCACTTTGTATCAGGTTAAACAATGGATGGTTCGGATTTCAAATGGAACTATTGGAAGTAATGAGTAAAGATCTAATATTTACTGGTTAGTGTTGTTTATCAACTGCTAGCAGTGGCTGGTAAACACTGTTATTCACACATGTGAATAACGAACTATGAATAACGAGTTTGCCCAAGCATCTCTCTCAAACGTTCTGCCAACACTTATCTAATGCTGACTATTAAGAGCCCAGGGGAGGGCTCTCAGGCACCCCAGAAGACAGAGAGAAGTCCAATCACCATGGTGATGTGAGGGAGAGAGGGGACACAGGCCAGTAAGAGTAGTTTAACAGCTTATCTGTGGTCTGCCTCTCGTCCCTTGGTGCTGACATTGGGTCCTGTTCGGTGCAGCAGTCCAAAAGTGGTGCAGTGGTTCCTACTTCCTCCAGTGCCACGGTATGGGCTGTCTTCAGCCCCTTTTATTATTTTACGCTCATTTTTCAAAAAGTTAAAAGTTTCCAGTCCCCCGACAGTGGTGTGCTGAAGAGCCGCATCTGTGAGAAAGCGTCAGTGCAGAAAGAGTGTGCCAGACTGTCAGGCATTCTGAGGCTCCCTTTTGCCATCTGGTCCCTTGCCTGCAAGTCCCTCCCTCTGCCAGCCCCTCCCACCTCCTGAAGCAGTCTCATTGACCCCGGGTCGGGGCGGTGGGTTGGCGGCAGCACAAGAGTGCTATCCTCCTGGAACTTTTTAAACAAATAAAGGTTTTATTTATTGGTTAAGAACCGGTAAATATAAAAAATAAAACATAGGGACCGTGTATAAATTCAGCTTTTATGCACACCCTCAGTGTGTGATGCCCTAATAAACCCCTCGGGCTTCGCCCTCAGCATTTATGGGGCATTGTATACCTTGGGTGTGCATACAATCCTTATTATACACACTTCCCCATGCATTATTCTATACATAATTGCTAGCTACAATTTTTTTTACACAGAGAAAGTTGGTTATAACTTGCCCTTATAACCAGCTGGTTATAATGTCAAACACACACCAGCTTTCTCTGCAGAAGTGCAAGACACAAACTCCTGCAAAGCAAACAAAACTATTCAGCCACTCATGCTCTGTCAGCCGTGGCTCTCCTCTCAGCTCCCTCGTTCATCTCCGGGACTCAACAGGAAACAAATACTCACTTCCTACAAAACGAAACAGAACTTCAGTTACACTGACGGAAAAAAGATTTTTCTCAACAATGGACACCAGGTTTGAAATCATAGATAGCGCTGTCAGGGAGGCATTTACAATAGAGCAAGACAATAAAAATACACAAAGAAAAACAGACAGTGACCTCCGCCTGTTCCACACATTCTTCACGGAGGCTTCAGTACAAAATGAGTTTACAGAACTAAGTGCTGACGAGCTAGATACCCAGATAGCAAACTTCATTTACTGCCTGAAATGTCACGATGGTTCCGAATATGAACCCAGAACAATCCATGGTATAATTGCCATTATTGATAGGCACCTAGCAGCCCATAAGTATCCCTCAAGTATATTTTAAGGGCTAGCCACAGATTTTATTCAAACAAAAAAAACAAACACTTGCTGCAAAATAAAAACTGCTGAAGTGCCTCGGCAATGGAAACAGACCATTAAAAGCTGCATCTCTCACAGAGGAAGATATAGAATTACTGTACAACTCGGGCACATTATCACTTGAAAACCCAGCTTGTCTCCTAAATTTTCTCTTTTTCAATATCGGCCTCCAATTCACACTCAGAACTAAGGAACAATATGACCTCACCTGGGGAGACATCACTGAGGGCACAGACTCAGAAGGCAACAGCTTTCTTGAATACAGTGAAAGACAGACAAAGATGAGAACTGGGGAAAACCCCAGAAATATAAGACCTCTAAAGCCCCGAATATATGAAAATAAAAACAACCCGGAAAGAGACACAGTAGCAGCTTTCCGTCTCTACAAAACCAACAGACTACCCCAAATGCAGACTAAAGATTCACCATTCTACTTAGCCCCAAATATAAACAAAAAAGAAGGCTCCCTGTGGTTCCAAAACATGGCTGTGGGATTCAACAAGCTAAGAGCCATGATGACAACAGTGAAGCTGCAGTCTGGAATTCCAGACTGCAAATGAATTACCAATCATTCTACAAGAAAAGTGGCAATCCAAAGACTTTTGGACTGTAGCATGGCCCCCACCGAAGTACAACAAATATCTGAAAACAGAAACGTCCAATCGATCAATAATTATTTTGTCCTGTCTGAGTCTGAAGCCAAGCAACGTAAAGTAAGTGAGCGCCTCACATTTTCCAAATATGACACAGAACAGCCATCTACCTCCAGCAAAGATCCACAACATTGTGCCATTTCAGAAGTCCAGAACATGACTGAACAGCCTTTCTCCAACAGACTGCAAGTCATTTTTGGTCCACACTGCACGTTCAACGAGGCAGTCTCCAAAAAATCTACAGTGCTCCAGAAGCGAAGCACAGAAAACGAACCCTCATTATCGAAGACTCTGATGACGACAACTGAAGGTAAATAAAAAGCATATACATTTAACATACTCCCTAACCCACGCTAACCTAATGCTCTCCTCTTCTGTCCTCAGGCACCGCGAGATTCACATCGCTTCATCTACACACCACAGGAACCGGATGACTACCAACACCACAGCACCCAGAGCTCTACAGACTGCACCTAAAAATGGACATAACAGTTTGAACTTTTCATTTAAAAAGTTAAAACGTTCTTAGATAATAGTACTTGAATGTTTACCACTTGTTCCACACCTACAAAAAGAATTGAAACCGTCATGGTCTCACTGCAGAAAAAAAATTAAGTTAAAAATCTTACAATGTTAAAAAATGTTTTACTGTTTCTTTACCAAAAATAAAAATGTTAAGCACAAATCATTAAAAACTGCATGTAATGTAATAACAACCAAAATAAATTTGCATCCTATTCCAGTTCTCTTACTCACTTCTTTTCAAATCCTATGCATGGTGGCTCTCAAAAAAATTGAAACCAGCAATTATAAAAAATAAAGTAATGGGGAGGTGGTTATTCACTAGAATTTTACACACGCTCGAGGTGTGGGATGCCAAAATACATTTTATATGGCATCTCACACCTCGGGTGTGTACAATTCTTGTTATAACCACCTCCCCATACATTATTCTCATTTTATTTATTTAATTTTTGTTTAGCAGGTAAGTGCACTAGACAGGAACTGCCTATTTTCAGACACAACCCGGGGGTTACAGAAGGAATTATACAAATGGCAGCCACAGACATTGCCAGCTGTTTCCCAAAATTTCTGTGATATTTCTGGAGAAATCTCCTGCTGTCTGCATTTCCACAGTAGGGGCAGCAGAGAGAAACTATTCAGAAATTTGGCGAAATATCTGGAAATAGTTGGCAATGTCTGTGGCTACTACTGTAGTACAAAGAAAGCATGTATGAAACAACTTACAAGTAGTACAACAAAATAAATTACGTTCAAGAGTAAACAGCTAAACCAATAATTCACAACACAGAATAAACCAACAACAGTGAAGCAAAGTACAAATAATATGAAGATTTGATTTGGTCACACATAGACATCACTAGTCTTAATGACAGGTCCATGTGAAAGTATTACAGTGAATAAATGTCCACTATACCCTCTATGGAAGACTGATACAGTAGACCAATTCAAGTGTTCATGAAAATAACAGCGCAAGCAAGAGAGCACCGGCAATAAAGGCACAGACAACAGAGCACAGGAAAAGAGAACACCTGGCAATAGGGGTGAATGTGTGTCACCCATGCGGATGTTATGCAGGGGGCTCTGCCCCTTCAATCCCATCCCAGGGGAAGCACTCCCTGGCCCTCCCCCGAAATATATATAATCACCCCCTCCTGCCTCATGGTCGAGGAGAGGGATAATGTTGAGGGCAGCGGCAAGAGTGGGCTAGAGACAAAAGATACTCTCTGCACCATGCGCCCATATCACCACGCCCAAAACTCCCATGCACCACAATTGCCAGCACCCTCTTTGTGGCGCCATTGTTCCCATGCCCTTTTGATGGGGTACCTTCATGGACATGGTTGTTTCTGTTATACTGGTGATATTTACAGGTAAGCTCAATACCTTATATGAAAAAGTTTGTCATGGGTTAATAGACATTATACAATGGGGTCTCAAGATTCTGTAACCTGATTGACTGACTGGCACTTTTTACCCGTGGTAAATCCTACGATATACCCACAGTAAAGATGCCTGTCAGCCGCATCTCCGTTATCATTCTGACCTCCCGACCAGGAAAGTTAAAATCCGCCATCTTGAATCGCTGGTAGACCACAGTCTCACTGGCAAACCACCAACATAAAGTACAAAACTTAGGCAAATAAAATAAACAAGACAGTGTGCCAACTGAAATCAGGGACCAAAAACAGTGCTTGTAAACTCTTTCCCGATAACCACTTCCACCTTGCTCACCTTACAATTATTTTTTCAGTGACCATTCAACTTTGCTCCGTTGCCACTTTCTTGGACCATGACAGTTCACAAGTACACATGTACTCCCTATCCAGTACAGTCCCAGCCACTCCCCTGTACAGTCCAGGTCTCACTGTCTAAATCCCCACTCTCATTCAAGAGAAAAAAAAGGCAGAAAATAAATTCCTAGTCATCTCCACAACACAAACTTCAACCCAGAAGTTGTCTGATGGCAACCCTTTACAGCTCACAGCGCACCACACAGTCACAGTTTTCTTTTACATCAGTAAGAAAAAAAACACAAAGTAACCCCCCACAAATTGCAGCCCTCTCTTTAAATGAAAAAAAATAAATAAATAAATAATGGGCAGCATTACCATACATGGCAGCAACTCCACAGCCATGGCAACAGTTCTAACAACCAAGGACAGCCCTAGCAACCAAGCACGATGTTTTCCAGTGGAACAATAAATTTGATAAAAATCATTTCAATAATAAAAAATGTTTTCTTTCTTTTTCTTGTCATAAAAAAGGCAGCCATTGTATAATTGCAATAAACCCCTCCAGGGTGTGGGTTATGTTGGGATTTACCCATGGCTGATCTGGTTTGACCACTTAGCTTGTGGCCAAACCACACCAGCCGTGGGTAAATCCCAGCACAACCCTCACCCTGTCATGGTTTATTGCTTAAATGAGTAACTTGCCCATCTGCATTGCATTTTAAATACCACCTCTCATATTGCTCCTTTTTAGGTACTGGTAATAAATCTTCCTCTTCCTCTCATACGGTACCTGATGGTATTCCTTAAAGAGCTACTGACGCCTCAAAGAAAACTTTAAAAAACTTAATAATTAGGTACAATTCTGCCTGCATTACATCTATGTTTCATATATTCCTCCTCCCAATTATTTATTACTAAATAAATTTAGATGAATATATTATCTTTATCCCTTAGAGTTCCTTTAGAGTCCATCTGCCTCTGTTGCTTGCTCCCCACTTCAAGTCATAATCCTCTGTTGTGATATCACAATCTGTTATAACATTAGGGAGTTACTGTGATAGCACATTCGGTGCTCTATGATTTCAGGTAGGGAGAAAGCAACAGGAATAGACAAACTCTTCAGGAACAAAGATCCTGTTTTCATACAGATGACCTCAGTAATAAATAACGGGGAGGAGGAATACAGCACTAATGGGAATTACAAGCTGGACTGTGTCTAAATATTATGTTTTGTTAAAGTTCTCCTGAATGTGTCACCAGCTCTTCAAGACTCACAGTACTTGGCCATTTCTTTTCACAGTTTGTCTGCTCTCTCTTGGCCATCTGAGATACAGCTCTGATACAGAATACCACCTTTATGCTGATAATCCTCAACTCAGCATTTCTTCATATTCATTTTATGAATGCCACCTTTGTCCTCCCACACTTCCTGCCTACTTGATATTATTAACTCTTGGCTCCAGTCTAACTTCCTTCAGCTTAAAGTCTCCAAAACTGAAGTCATTTTCTGGGGTAGACCTAGTGTCCCCATGCATACTGTATCTCTGCTACTTCTCTCTCATTTCTTTAGAATAATATTTCATTTTCCTCTATGGATAGGAACTTGGGGGTTATATTTTATACTGAACTCACATTTAATAGTTACAAGTCCTTTCTCCAAATAGCCCCCCCCCCAAATTCGGGGGGGGGGGCTTACCTTAAGTATCTCCTTACTCTCCTCTGTTGCCTACTGCGTGGCAGACGTCCAGAATAGGAAGATAAATCCATGTACGGTGATGTTCTAACCTTGTTCTGTGCGAGTGTGCAGAGTTATCCCGCCATGCTATCCCTTTAAGAACTCCAGTCTGTGTGTAGTATAAATAGCCTGGGCTGGGTCCAAATACAACGGAGCTCACAACCAGCCAGGTAAAGCTGTAAACCATTCTATTCTGCTGTCAATTACAGAGAAGAGGGAGTCTTTCAAGAATCTGTAAATATTTATCTCTAACTCTGTGCCTCTGCTAAATAAACAGGTTGTTTATGTTTGCCATTCAATCCTTCAATATGGGAGCCACCATTTTGGTCCGGGATTCTCACATTTGGACCAGTTGGAATCAAGGGGTCCTCAAGGGGTCCTTATTGCAGTGCCTTGTGGGTGAAACTGTGAACTTTCCTTGTTGGTGCCTAAACCCACCAATAGGAGTACTCAAACTGTGATTGACAATGCAGGCAGCCAACTGGAATACAGAGATCCCAGTTCTCCAGTAAAACTGTTTTCAAGCAAAATCAGTCTGCTCAAGCCACCAAGAAGAACAGTCATAGTGTAGCTGCAGTCCTCAGAGAGAGAGAGAGAGAGAGGCCTGTACTTGCCTCCTATGGATCCCGCTTGGTTCCAAAAAGGGATCAACTGAATCCAGGACTGCCTACATCAGAAAAGAAGCAAATTGTGTGGTTTCTGTAGCCCAGAGCTAGAGTTTGGAAACCAGCATAAACCATGAGGAATAGTTTATTCCTCCAATCACCTCAGGGTGATACCGACTGCATGGAGAGTTCTCCAGAGATGTCTGTGTAAAAAGGGGAGCCAGCTTGTGAGGAGAATGTGTCCTGCCAAGCGTCAAGCGGGGGAGACCAACATAGGTTTCATCTGTCCTGGAAGTTCCAGCTAACCTAGCACCAGCCAAGCCACCAAGTATTTAAAAATACTTTTCTTCAGTTGGGCCCATGCCGTTCATGGCCCAGGAAGACTGTTCCTATACCTGAATCATCATCCTGATGAGAAACCAGCCCTGGGGAATCAGCAATTGCGGAGAGCCAAAGCGCAGTTTGTGGGCACCTACAGGGAAAGGCTGTGAAGAGAAGGTGAGTTGTGTCAGCCCAGGTTCCCACCAGCCTCCAGATGGAGCATCTGGTCTTCAATGTCACCAACTACAGCATCATCCTGTCAGGGTACAGTGAGTACAGCTAGGCTAGCTCCCTGCAACAAAGCCTTAGTCATATATTAGTACCATCTAATTAATTTTGCCAGCTTAAGGGTTTTACTGTGACTAGACCATCTGGCAAGGATTACAATTGCTTTATGGTGTTACAAGTGTGTTTGCTCATATCTAATCACCCTTTCTTCCATCAAGGGTCCCAACCAGCTGCAATGCTGGCCTACCCACAGCAATGCTTCAGGCCTACTCCTAGTTCCACTCTGGGTACCCAGCAGTTGGTTAAACTGATTAACTCAGGGACAGATTTAATGCTTGTTAATTATCCTCTGCTTGCTTACAGTATTACAGTGATCGTTAATCTAAATTCATGCCCCTCCCTTGTTAAAGCCTCCTTAGTAAACCTGATTTACTGTTTGACGTTAAGTTGGTCTGTGAGTATATTATTATCCAGTGCCTGGTTACTGAGTCTATTCAAAGATACTGTGCAAAAGATCTGTGGTTGCAGGGAACTGTTTCTTTACAGGGGACACAGGATATATGCCAGAAGACCAAACCCTGTTGGTAAGTGTGATACACTTGAGCATATCATTAATGTTGTTGAACCATTGTGTAGTTAATGTCATATACTTTGATTGTGAAACTTTGTGTGAAGAGCCACTAGTCAGGGTTGTGGGTGGTCATATCTTCCCAGAGGGCTGTACCAGTATTACTCTCAACCTACTTAATTATTACTCTGGGTGGAGGCACCATTATTGTAGCAAGATTGTCGGTAGGGAAACCATAGTCACCATTAACTCCAAACCCAGGCCCTTCAACCCGCATTCAAACAGGCAGGGGTAGTAGCCCTTTGGATAACGGCATCAGGGTTACATCCATAAAATGTCCTACTTCCACGTCCATAATATAGTAACATAGGTGTCTTTGTCTGGACCCTAGTTCCTGCTGAAACTGTAGGCCGTGGTTTCGTCTTTTCTCACCTTGTCTACTGCAGTTTTCTTTTTTAGGCCTTCCAAAATCTCTCATTCAAAAGATTATATATGTGAATAGTGCTGCTGTCTGTCTTTGAACATGTACACTGGGCTGTAAGTGCACCTGATTCATACCTATTCTTAAAAACCTACTGTATACCGGCTCATTGGCTCTTTCCTCTCCATTCTTATAGCATTCAAAAAGCTCTTCATGGTATTGTCTCATACTACGTCTCTGCTTTAATTACTCCTTCCTCCCCTTGTATTTTCCTGGTCTGCCAGTAACCATGCCTCTGGGTTTTCCAGTCTTCAATCCATCTTGAGAGGAGTCTTGAGAAAACATTTATAGGTCTCCTCCGCCTGTAACTGAACCTGAGGTACAAGCTGCCACTGTCATAATGTTCTTATTCAAGGCTGGTTGTTATTTGTTACTGTCCATTGTTGACTGCCTACTGCTGTATTAGTTCTCTCTCTAGACCAGCAAATTGTAACTTGAGTCTACCTAGTTGCCAGCTCCTATTTTTGTATTTATTATTATTATTATATTATATGTAGAATAATACACTACCCTGGAGTTATAGATAATAGCGGTTGTGGTAGCACGGTCTGGTTGGGACGTGGTTTAATTAACCTTTTACTTTTCTATAACCCTTTTTGCACAGTTGCTCTGAAATGAGACATAAAGGAACTGATCAGCAACTAGTCCATTTACTGTGAGCCAGTCGAAGTGTGTGCAAGAGGGAGGCAATGTGCACAGAATGAGGGAAACACAGTGTGTGTTCACCATTATAACCCACTGGTTATACCAGCAAATTATAACTGGGTTTCCCTATGGGAGGAAATGCTTCCAAGTTATTATAACTTATTTCTGTATAACGTACCCTGTTTTATGATACCTGTAGGAATTCTTGTTTAAATTGAAATATTGTTCTTTTGTACTGTCATGGGTTGTACCTGACAATAGGCATTTATTTGTCTACTGTACCTACCTGGTAAATAAAAACTAAGTAAATAAATCATGACAGAGTCCAATGTTATACCTTGAAGCTCGAGTTTGGTAGCTGGTCACTAGTAGGGCTACCATGTATATAGGTTGGCTATGATTGCTTATTCTTGTCTGCTCTAATATATGCCTGTACTGAGAATTCCTTGCTTACCATTTTGCACTTATTATTATTGTGGTTAAAAAAAATTATCCTTAGACATTGGATAGACCAGACAATTCCATTCTTCACTGAATGGCACAAGGAGATGCCGGATAATATGCTAAAAGTGGAATGCATGCTGGCATCTATGCAACACTGCTTTTAGTTGTATATTAGGCACTGGGCCCCCTTGGACGCCTGGCTGTTCACCCAAGGGCACTAATCTCCCCACTGCTCCTGTTCTTCAATTCACCAACATGATGGCAATCTCCCTAACTACTCCATGGCCTGGTTTGGGGGTGGGGGTTGGGAGGAGGGAGGGAGGGTGGGCTGGGTTTCTTACATTTGTATTTTGCTGTTTGCTTTTCACAGTTGCCGCTGATTGTATCCTTAATTTTCTCAGTAAAGTTCATTTAATTAAAAGAAAACAGAATCCCCTGCTTGGTGCTCCATCACTGTGGTAGTGGCACACTTATAGGGAAAGGGGATTTATTACTGACTGAACTGGCCAGGCTACACAAAATGTTTGCTGCCAGTCCCCACCATGTTCCTTCCTCCCAGTTAACCAGGCACAATCCAAGAAAGGAGGGTGAAGCTGTTTCAAAAGGGATCTTCCCTCAGAACTAAGGATTGTACTAAGGATTTTTAGGAGCAAGGAGGCTGGTTTAGCCGATATCTGCATCTTTTCTGCACTATTACACATTTGAGTTGTATTGAAACTTATGTCCAGATAACAGCAGGGTATCAAATCATTTTTTAAATATAGATTTGGTCTCACTAATGACAGCATCCAATGGTAAACTATTCCATGGGCTGATAACCCTTAGTGTGAAGAGAAACTTTCTACCAATGTAATTAAATATTTTTCCCGCAAGTTGTAGTGGGTGCCCTCGAATGTTGTAAGTGCTATCTTTAAAGACCAACCCCAAGTCTGAAATTAGATGCAAGTTCTGTATTATATCATATAAAAATGGAAGGTCTACTCTGAGTCTACACATTTCTAGTGACATTAAATTTAGGCTTAATAGTCTGGTTTCATAGTTGTCATTGTGTTGACCATAAATGTGTTTAGTAAAGCTTCTCTGTACTTTTTCTAATATGCTACTTTCACTCTTTTTAAATGGGCACCACAACTGAGATGCATACTCTAAATGTAGTCTTACATAAGCTCAGTACATAGGTACCGTGACTTCCAAGTTGCGTGATCTAATATTTCTCCTCATGGACCAAATTACCCTATTAAGATTTGTTAATCACTGCATTTATATGCTCAATGTGATAAGATTACTATTGATAGAGAAGCCCAAATCTTTTTCCTCATGAGTTATATTTAATGGCACTCCAGTTGATGAGTATGTAGTCATAGGGTTGTTCGATCCTAAGTGCACGACTTTACATATTTCTTTAGTTACTTTCATACCCCATTTGTTAACCCATGCTGAGATAAGACCTAGATCTCTTTGTATGGTAAAGGAGTTTTCTGGGGTAAAACAGGCCCCTCCTAATTTAAGATCATCAGCATATTTTATATTAAGTGATGTACAATCTAAAGTAAGATCAGCAACAAATATCTTAAACAAACATGGGCCAAGAACAGATCTCTGTGGGACGCCACTGGTTACAGGTCCTGGGGGAGACATATGGCCATGAATTAATACAATTTGAGATCTGTTTGAAAGCCAATTACAAATCCAGCGAATGATGCGCTGATTTATATTTAAGGTGTTAAGTTTGACTTGCAATGCCCAATGAGGCATAACGTCAAAAGCTTTGCTAAAGTCAATATATATATAATGTCACATGGGATTTTTTTGTCCAGAAATGCACCAATGTGCTCATAAAAACACATTAAGTTAGTCAAGCAACCTCTTCCCTTTTTAAAACCATGTTGTGTAGAGTCCTGTGCATTCACAACTGGAGCAATGAAGTCTTTAATTAGACTTTCCATAATTTTACTGAAGGAAGAGGTCAGACTAATGGGGTGGTAGTTTTCCCATAAAGATTTGGAACCCTTTTTATGCAAGCGGGATCACATTTGCTGTTTTCCAGACTGCTGGCACAAAATTATGTTTTAAACAACCCTCAAACAAAAGCTTTAAGGGCAAGATCATGTTGTCAGCAACGAAATATAAGAAATGGCCTGGGGTGTTATCTGGTCCAGGGCTGTTTTTTTCCTTTTTGTGCCATTAACTTGTTTCTGATGATTTCGTTTGAAAAGGCAATGGAGTCAGAATTGTGTGGTGATGTTGAATCAGATGTAAATACACTACCACTTTGTGTGGAAAAGATTTCACAAAATTTCTTATTAAAAAGGTCAGCCATTTCTTGGGGTTATAAATTAAATCACTGCCTGATATTAATGGGTCGACTTTGTTAATTGTTTTTTTTAAGGAATTTACATCGAAAAAAAAATGTTTGCTGTTGTTCTTAGATGCTGTTTTTGCTAGGTTTAATTCTTACATTGAATTGCCTTTTTTTTATTTTATTTTGACATTGTTTTTGAAATTTTTATATGTTAACCAGCTATCATGACTTTTTGTTTTCAGATAAGTACTAACTCTAACTCTGGTAAATGTCCAGTGGGGGGGGGGGTGGCAGAGCAAAAGATCTACTTTTGGGGGCCTTGCCAGTCTGCCTTAGTGGTTATAGCACAGAGCTGTGAATTTGGAAATCCTGGTTCTAACTGCACCGCTGCCAGGTACTTTGTGACCTGGACAAGTGGCTTAATCTCCTTGGGTTTGACCATACTGTTACCTCTCACTAATATATCCATTTGCTGTTTAAATCTCCATGTTTTTATGAAAGGCACTATATACATTCAAATTCCATTCCCTTCCAAAAGGAGGGTGCTAGGCTTTGGGGGTGGTTGGGGGGAGGGAAGGGGACTATTGGATGGATGGCATTGAATGGTAGCTGGTATTGGCAGGATGCCAGATATTATACTATTGGTGGGTCTGGGAGAGGTGGCTCAGTGGGTGGAAGATGGCCATGACTAGCCCTCATGACATGGTCAATTGCAAACTAAGTTTTGCAGCAGATCTCCTGTAAAGTATATTTTGCCACTGCATATTAAATTACAAATACCCAAATATCTGACTTTTCAAATATAACTAGTCATCAAAATCCAAATACTGGAGTCTTTACACACCCTTCTGCCTCCTTTGCATAACATATTCCTTGTGCTAAGTGACTGAGGATGCCTAGCTTTTTCGTTGTAAAATTTTGCAAACTTATATTTATTTGTAGTGAACAGAAAGACAGTTTAATTAGAAAATAGTTGATAAATCAAAAGATTTTCAATTATTGGAATGTGAGGCAGTGTCTAACTGAGGAGGACACACCTGAAAATCTTCAGGGGTACAGGTGGGCCAATCCTAAACTGATTTAACCCTGAGGAATCATCTTTTTAATATTCTGCTGTGTTGTGGTAAAGTTTTATAAAGCTCTACCCAGGGCTAGTGGGGTGAATCCCAAAGCAAAACCAGAACCTGGAATCAAACTAAAACTATGGGATAATTTGGTAAAGCCAAATCCTGAACCAGAACACTCCCACTTTTATTTATTTATTTAAAAGTTAGGAAATACATACTGAGCTTATAACAGCTAGCGTCCAGATGTGTCCTGGGAGTGAGGGGAGAAGGAGAAAACTAAACAATTTAATTACTAAAATACAAGAAGGTAAATACAATGATATAGAATTACAATCAGAATTAAAAATATTACAGGCAATGTAGTAATTTTTTTCCCCCAATTGTTTAACTGGGTGAGACACACTAAGCAGAAAGCTTGTTTACAGGTGCAACCTGGGAGCACAGGGAAGTTAAGTGACTTGCTCAGGGTCACACAGTATGCAAGTGGGGGCTGTGGGATTCAAACCCAGGTCTCCAGATTTGCAGCTCAGAGCCTTAAACCATTGCACTATACTGCCTCCCAATGACTAGTAATGAGATGTAGTCAGTAAAATATAATAATCTATATATGTAGTAAGTGAAAAGGAAGAGAAATTGTAAGTACAAGGCAGAAACTAGAGATGAGAAGTAGAGTAGAACAACCAGATGCAAGTAATGAGGGTGTGGAAGAGGAAAGGGTAATAGACAATTGCAGGAAGGAGAACAAAAGACATAGAGAAGAGACTTTAGGGAGGAAAGAGAAGAGGCAGAATGAATAGAAAGGGGAAGAGAGGGGACTTCCGGTGACGCTCCCGATGGGAATGGCAGCCTAGCTCAGCACCTCTGCATCTTGAGCACACAATCTGTAGGCATCACATATCTCAGCAGCAGAATCTACTGCCAAAACCTCACAGTTTGGGCATTGAAGTGATGATGGGCCGTTCGAAAAGAAAAGGTCTTGGGGGCTCATGGCCAATCACCCCAATCTCAAAACCTAAATCCGCACCAGGCCTCAGCCCCACACCCTCACGATCTTGAATGGTATCAGGTTCCGGTGAGGATGATTCCGGCTTGGATTTGGGGTCAACTTCCACAAGGCTGGAGACACATAAAATATTGAAACTATTGCAGAAAATTGACAGCAAGTTTACAGACATTCAAGAAGATTTCAAGAGGCTTGAATCACGTACCGTAGCAGTTGAAAACCAGATGGAGTCAATACAACATAAAAACATGGCCTATAGCAAGTCCCTGGCTTTGCTCCACAAATGAGAGTGGGCACTCACCCTCTGGGCCAAAGATGCTGAGGCCAGGTCTAGGAGAAACAATATCCGAGTTGTCGGCATTCCGGAGGGTGTGTAGCAAGAAGACATGACTGGCTACATTGAATGCTGGCTTTGAATGGAGCTTCAGCTGAAGGAGAACATGACAATAGATATTGAGAGAGCCTACAGGGCAACTGCCCTGAAGCCCAAGCCAGGTGCACCTCCCAGAGCTATTTTGATTAAATTCCTTAAATTCCCATCTAAGAAAAGGGTACTTCAGCTTTCATAGGCCATAAGAGACTTGAACTTTGATGACAACAAGGTTTATGTGGATCAGGATTTTCCTCCAGCCATGGTGGCAAAAAGAAAGAACGTTCTCTTCGTTGTAAAGCAGCTTAGGGAGAAAAGAATCCGAGTGCAACTACGCTACCCCGCTAAATTATGAGTAGACACTAAGGAGGGCCCCAAATCTTCCAAAAACCTTCTCTCAGCTAGCCCATACTTAGAAGCTGAAGGAGTTTCACTTCCTGACTTGAAGGAAGAGAAGGCTGAGGGAGAAATAGAAGTGCTCCTGTGATCACTAACTTCGGGCAATCGCCAACCGGCAAGAAATGGCTCCAGATCGGAGGCTTTGATCCCGCTACATGCTGACATGACCAGATGGCTCACCCCCAGTAAAAAATTCTGGCTTTCAGATAATAAGCTGTTGCTTTTGTTTGCCTAATATCCAAAACTCACCTCTCGCTTTTAGCTATGAACGAATGAGGTAGGGGCACTCAGTTTTCAAAACTCCCGAGCTTGCCATACCTGGGTTAACCCCATAGAGTTTGCTTCAAAGCACCCCTCCTTTCCATGCTCTCATCTGGTTTGCATCACTGGACTTTGGAGAAGAGTTGGAGCCTATCCTACAGCCACCTCGTGAAACCTCTTTGTTGGCTTGCTTGTTGTTGTTTGGGACTTCCTGTGAGGCCGGACCTGTTTGGTGCCACTTTTAATGTGATCTGCAAAGCCCTCACATGGATCACCTTGGCAGTAACCCATCCAGCTACAGACATCATCACTCTGGAGAGGAGAACACATCTTTCTGATCTGCCGAGAAGACACTCTGCTCTTCAATCTACCCAAGTCATTTCAAGGTGGGAATACCAATTTGTTGATTCTTTGGAAGGTCATGTTACGGCCCTTCCCACACCACAAGCAGAATGTTTTGGCCCCTCAGAGGATTGCATCTGTCTCTCCTTGATGATGTCAGTGCTATGTACAATCCTAGGCTCTCGTCGAATTTGGTGAGAGCCACTCAGCAAGTCTTTGGCTACATTTCGGAGAGTTAAACAGTGGTTGAGCTTATCTCAGGACTATTAATCATCCTTTGTAATAATTTGGACCTTTTCTTTTCCAATTGTATAAAACACCTTGATGACTTTCCTTGAGGGCAGGGGTATTTTCCCCCCACTATATGTTGTTAACCTGTTCATCCAGGTGGGGGGGGAGGTAGTAGTTGTGGGAATTTTGCCTCCTTTTGGTTTGGGGTTTTACCATGAATGTTACATAAATGCAAACCATTTTACCTCCCCTCACAGTGTTATAGTTGTGATTAGCAGAGGGGGCACATTTCTGATGCACATGAATAAATCTTGTTTTCCTTTGCCTGGGTTCCAGATGATGGGCTTGGCGTGGCTTTACATTTTTGCCTGCTGACTTATTTAGTGTTATTCCCAATAAACTGTTACAGGGTGCATTTCAGTTTGTTACTTATAGATAAAAGGTATGCTCGAGGCTGGCAGGCTAGGCCCATACCGGAATCAGTTCTTGTTTCAAAGGGCACTGGTCATGGGGCTTGAGCTGTAGAGTGGAACTCCCGTACCACTTACCCTTATATACAGGGTATTGTTCCCTTGAGGGATTTGATCCCCACTTTATCCGTTGGGGCAGGGTGAGTAACCTCCTCAACAGGTGTTTGGGCAGTGTCACCTGACACCACCCTCAGGTTCTTTTGTGACCTCTTCCCCTTCTCATAGGGGGTTTCTTGTTGATCCTTTAACAAAGATGATGTTTAATGTTAAAGTTCTCTGTTTACTATTTGTCTTTGTCTTAATCTATAATCTTCTACTTTTTTCCTTGCTCTGTTGTGTAAGGGGTGACCGGGGGGCACATGGGATATAAGGGTAATGAGGCTGGGATTATGTTAGTGAGAGTAATACTTTGGCAACATGCAAAATGGCAGAGCTAATAGTATGCTCTTTGAATGTAAAATGTATTAACAATGTTGTCAAATGATCGAAGATATTAACAGAACTTAAGATAGAAAAATGCGACATAGCATGTTTACAGGAGACTAAGTTATCAGCCAAAGAACATCTAAAACTTCACAGAGCCTGGGATGGGATGGTGTAATCAGACGAACACCCCCAGGCTAAGAAAGCAGAGGTGGCAGTGTTAATTTGCAGGGGTCTCCCTTTTCAGGTCCAAAAGGTGCACAAGGCCAGTTCTGGACACCTGGTGATGGTTTCTGGGATATATAGTGGCCATCCCATTCACATAGTGGCAGTTTATGCACCTACACACCCATTGGGGGAATTTTTTAGATCCTTGTTTAGTACAATAGCTGGCCTTCCCCCAGGCCAGATCATTTGTGCAGGGGACTGGAATTGTGCTGAGGAGGCGGGTCTGGACAAGAGCCCTGTTGGGGGTTCCGGGTCCAAGACCTGCTCTCGTCTATTTAATAATTTATGTACAGAGTCTAGCCTTGCAGATCCCTGGAGGTGCCAAAACCCCTCTGTGAAGGAGTTTACATTATTTTCACCCGTAACCAACTCACACTCGAGGTTGGGTAGATTTTATACCCAGAGCATTCTCCCTATTACAGTTTCAGATCATGCTATGATTCGTGCACATGAGGTGGGGGAGTTCACCTCAGGAGGGGGTTGGAGGTATGACCAAGGCCTGACCAATGACAAATAGTATGTAGAATTTACCAGAAGGGTGATACAGCACTATTTATCAGAAAATACTGAAGCAGATTCCTCTCCTAAATTCTTGTGGGATGCATTGAAGGCAGTAATCCAAGGCCATACCATTGCGTATGCCTCTCATAAGTATAAACAACATCAGGCTTGGATTTAAGAAACCTTAGATAGAATCAGGGATTTGGAGTCTGAACACAAGCTGATAAACTCAGCCTACGTTCTGGCCTCCCTTAAAGAGGCACGCTCCTCCTACAACTCTCTTATGCTGAGATGCATTGAGAATTATCTGAGGTACACCAAACAGCGGTACTATGGGGTGGGAGAGGGCTGGCAAATTACTTGCCCAGAGACTTAGGAAACAAGAGGCAGATAGATTTGTCCCCACCATTTGCCCTGATGACCCTAATCCCCAACCCCCTTGGATTCAGCCTGGAGAGATAGCGAGTGAATTTGTGAACTACTATAGGAACTTATACTCCAAAGAAAGAGGGCCAGATCATGAGGATAGGGTTCAGGGTTTCTTACAAGAAACCACATTACTAGCTTTGTTCCCCTCCCAACAAGATAGTCTTGAAGTTCCTTTTTCCGAGGGGGATATCAGGTCTGTAATTAAGGCACTTAAAACTGGTAAGGCCCCTGGCCCCGACGGCTTCACCTCCGAATTCAATAAGTTTTTTGCTAAAGAGGTGACCCTTCTCCTTGTCTGGATCTGCAACATGGCACACGAACCTGCAGCCATGCCTGGCTCCTAGGGCAAGGCCCTCATCTTGGTGTCGCCCAAGCCTGGAAAGGATCTAACTAAGTGCTCGAGTCACAAACCAATTTCTCTTCTAAATCAAGATGCAAAAATCTTTGCAAAGGCCCTGGGTGCCTTCAGGGAGTCATTTCATGCTTGGTGCACTCTGACCAGAGGGGCTTCATCCCAGGTAGACATATCCAGGACAATATCCGCCTGTTACTGAATGCCCTCTCTTTGGCCGGCGCTCCCCCTGGGGGGGGATGCTCCAGACAGAGATGTCTCTCAACGCTAAGAAAACATTTGACCATCTGGACTGGAGCTACCTTTATCTCTCCTTGGGGAGGTTTGGCTTTGGCAACAGGTTCAGGAAATAGATCCGCAGTATTTACAGTGACCCCCGGGCAAGGGTCCAGGTGAATGGAGTCACCTCCCCATCCTTTGCAATTCAGAGGGGCACCAGACAGGGCTGTCCTCGCTCCCCTCTCCTGTTTGTGCTGAGTCTGGAACCCCTACCAGCACAAATTCAACAGACCGAGGTATTCCAGGGGATAAGGGTTCAAAGCACAGAGGTTAAAGTGTCCATGTATGTGGACAATACTCTCTTGTATGTGTCTGACCCTGTTCACTCCATCCCCCAAATTTTCAAACTCCTGGAAGATTTTAGTGAAATATCTGGCTACGAAGTGAACCAGGGAAAGATGGAGGTGCCCCCATTAGGAACTCCCCCAGGGGCAGTCTCCCCAGACCTGGGTAGTGTCAAGTGGTCAAAGTCTGGCTTCAGATACCTAGGGATCTGGATTCCTAGGAACATGAAAAAAGTGCACCACTTGAACTACCTAAAATTACTTCAGGAAGTAAGGACAGACTGTAATCGCTGGAAGGAATTACCCCTTTCCCTTTCAGGTAGAATAGAATGTATTCAGATGAACATCTTGCCATGGTTCCTATTTATGTTTACATCTCTCCCCTATAGACCACCTAATTAATTTTGGGCTGATAAAAGGGCGACCTTATCCAAATTTGTGTGGCTGGGTAGGAATCTCAGGGTTAAATGGAAAGTGCTGTTAGCTTCCAAGGAGAAGGGTGGCCTTGGCCTTCCCAATGTGCAGAAATATTATTGGGCTGCTCAATTACAGGCCCTTATCCCTCTAGTGAAGGATCCCCCACCCCAATGGGTGGAGATCAAACAGGCTTCACCTCCTCTGACTGACATGGCAGATATACTTTATTTAGATCTTAACAGATTAGCTCAGGTGGAATTCAATAACCATATAACCAGGGTACTTGGCCAGGTGCGGAGAGAAGCGAATTCCAAGCTTCATCTTCCCTTTTGACTAGGCTCATCCACAAGAATCCTAAACTGCTTGGACTTATTGCCATTAAATGGGATTTGGCCATCCACCATTGGGCAAGGCTTGACCTGCATACCTTAGGGCAATGCTACACTGGAGACCAAATGAAATACTTTCAACAACCGAAGGAAGAGTTTCCACTCCCCTCAATGGATTCTTACCGTTATTTACAGCTTCAGCATTACCTATCCACTATCAGTTTTGACCCTAATCCAAGGGGACAAGATAGCCCTCTATGAACATGCATTTCTGCGCTGATGGAGGCATCAGACCATTTCACCCCCCCTTAAGCGATAATGCCTTTTACTGATTTTGGCTCCTCCTGCTCATGCGGGTTCACCCTCCGCTGTCATCTCTTTTGATTCTCTTCTCTTTGCCTTCTTTCTGTGGTTCCAATGTTTCTCCTTTTCTCTTTGTTCTTTTCCTTTCTCTTCTCTTTCCTTTCCTCCTGTCTCTTTCTTATTTCTCCCTTGGCTTTCCTTTTTACCTCTTCTTTCTTCTGCAGGGTTTTTCCTTTTTCTCTTTCAGGATGATCATTGCTATTTTCCCAGGCTCCTTGGTGTCCATCGGCGTGGGAATATTGGTATCAACAAGTAGAAGTTTTACCTACCTTTTTAATTTGTAGACCTTGCCGGACAGACCGATTTATAGATATCATGGTTCAATTGTATAGATTCATTGTGAGTCTAAGTGGAACATTGTAACTATACCCTGTAATTCTGTATAAATCTGTCTTTATGTAATTGTTGAAACATTTAATAAAGTTCTGGTTCAAAAAAAAGCAAACAAAAAAAAAAAAACAAAAGGGGAAGAGAGGACCAAAGTTTAGGAAAATGGTAAGAAAAAGCAGACTAACCAACAATTGATTTTCTAGAAGGAAGAGAGAGAGAGAGAGAATTGGAAGTAGTGTTACAGAGAGTGTAGGAGGATGAAGGAGGAGGGGAAAGGATAGGAGAGATGTGAGATATGGGGGAAGGGTTCCGAACCAGAATTTCGGCAAAAAAAGAGACACAATGGGAAGGGTGACTAGCATCCAGAGAGGGGAGAGAAAAGGCTGAGTAAAGAGAACAGTGGTGAGTACGGGCTGAGCAAGCTAAGGCAAAATGACAGAAGGAATGAAAAAGGGGGATCCAGACTGGAAAGGGAGGATTTAGGGGCACCACTATAGACTAATTCACCATAGTCAAAGATAGTAAGGATAATTTCTAATATGATTTCTCAGTGGGCAGGGAGATGAATACTCGCTTTATTTCTGTATGTAACCCCCTCCCGCTAGGGACTTGCCTATTAGCCCTCGAGGCTTCCTCAGTCCCTGTAGTGTCCCCAGTTTTTGTTCCGGTCCTGCTGTTTCCCCAGATGGTCCCCAGTGGTGTCATTACTTCTCCCTCCAGCACCCGCCTAGTTTTTTTTTAAGAGTGCAGAGCTACCAGTTGGATTTACACCTCGGGTGCATTCCAGCGCTCTGCGCGTGCGAACAAGTGCATTTTTGATTTGGCCATTCGGTGGCCTATTGGGTCACCTCTCTGGTAGTCCCAGTGCCTGGGATGTACAAAAGAGGGACTGTAGGCCTCAGCAGGTCCAGAGAGGTGACTGGGAAGTCAAACAAAAAAAAACTTTTTCAGAGTGCCAATCATGCTCAAGATATAGTGAGCCGCCTCATGAATATTAATGAGGCACCTCATGAACATTAATGAGAAGAGCTGTCTAGAACTTGGGGAAAGGTTTACCAGCGCTAACGATTGGTGAATAAATGTACAAAATGTGTAACTGATGGAATGGTGAATAAGGGCAAAAGGGAGGTTACTATCATGAGGCACTACGGTGAAATGAAAATGTTTATTGTGGTTGCAAAAGGGTTGTAATTGTTGGGAGCATACATGAATAGTACAGAGACTGTAAATGGGCTGCCTGGTGGCAGCTGAAATTGGCAGCAGCAACCAGCAAGGTGAGAAATAAAAATGTTAAAGGCTTCCAGCATTTAAAAGGGCACAAGGGTGGCTACCAAATGGTGGGGCAAATGTGAAATAAAGATGTTGACTGGCTGCAGGGAAAGGTTGTTCAGGCAGCTCTGCAGAGAAAGAGAGAGAGAAAGAGCTGCAGGATCCTGCTACAGGTTGCTGTGGTAAGAAGCTGCACCACAGCTGTGAAAGTGTTCAAGAAAAAGGTTGACCAGATTTGGAAAAAGGATTATGGAAATGGACTGGTTTTGTATGAGGAGGATGAGGAGAGAACCTCTTCAGTATTCCCTCTAGTTGTGCTTCTCCACAATTCATTCACCATTCTGGCGGAGCGTGCTTCCTCTATGGAGGCACCTACAGTGGAGACTGAGGAGGATGCTAGGAACCTCCACAAAGGAGACCCACAGGAGGGTGGCACGGGACCCCATGGGAAGGAAATAACTCCTGGTGGGGGACTCAGTCATCGGGGGGTAGAACTGGAGGAGGGAGGGAATGGGAGGTAAGGTGCCTGCCCGGTGCCATGGCTTGGAGGGACAAGAAGTGAATCCTCAGGATTGTGGGAGCAGTTGCATGGGGGAGGGAGCTGGATGTCATTGTCCACCTGGGGACAAATGACCTGGCTGGGAATGGGATCAGAGTAGTGCAGCAGGAGTTTGTGGAGTTGGGGAGGGGCCTTAGACAAGCAGCACACCCACTAGCTTTCTCAGAAGTGCTACCTGTCTATGGCATGGGTGAGGCTAGGGTACTCTGCACCATAGGATTCAATGACTGGTTGAAAAACTGGTGTGGAGCTCAGGGATTTGGCTTCATTGGGGACTGGGGGTCCACCTGGAGGGATACAGGCCTATACTGGCATGATGGTCTGCATCTGTCCAGGAGGGCAACCAGGATCCTAGGTGATAGATTTAAATGCTTCATTGGCAATCATTTAAACTAGCCAAGGGGGGAGGCACTGAAGGGAAGCAGGGGAATCCCAGACCCCCTCACAAAACAGGGTAGTTAGCGAAGTAGACACAAAGGTAGAGAAGTTGATAGGGAGCAGGACAGGGATAAATCCAGAAAAAGGCAAAGGCAGCTAGGACAGGGATGGGCCTAAAAGGGGTAAGGCCATCAAAAAATGGAGGGCAATGAGTACCAATTCCCATAGTCTGTGTAACAAGCTCCCTGAACTAGTGGTCTTGATGGAAGAGGGATGCTTGGATATCATGGCAGTCACAGAAACATGGTACACAGAGAACTATGACTGGGATGTCAGCATACAATCTACAGGAGGGATAGGGAGAGTAAAAGAGGAGGAGGAGGAGTAGCTCTCTACATAAGGGAAGAAATCAAAGCAACAGAACTAAAGGGTAAACAGGGAGGGGAGGAGGCACTGTGGGTCACCCTGGAGACAGGAAATGCACCATAATCCACACAGGGGTTGTTTACAGACCCCCATCTCAGGGGTAGGCAATGGACAAGGAAATGATCGAAGGAATCCTTAGAATGGCAGAAAAAGGAGAGATATTGTTAATGGGGACCTGAATATGCCAGATGTTAACTGGAGCACCTTTACTGCAGCCACATCCAAGAGCAGGGTCATTCTTGATGCCTCAGACAGTTAGTATTAGAACCCACTTGGGAGGGAGCAATCTTAGACCTGGTACTCTCAAATGGGGATGGAGAGAGGATCTCAGACTTAGAAGTGGGTAGCATTCTGGGAACAAGTGACCACCAAACAGTGTGGTTCACAATAAACACAGCTGTAGAGTCAAGCCATACAAAAGCAAGAGTGTTGGACTTTAGGAGGGCTGACTTTGGTAAAATGGGAGAGTGCCTCAGAAAAGCACTAGCAAACAGGCAAGAAGGCGGGGTGGAAGAACAATGGGGAAAAATCAGAACTGACATCACAGAGGTGACAAGCCTTTGTGTAAAGCAAAACAACAAAACAAAATGAAGGAAAAAGCCACTATGGTTCTCAAAAGAGGTTGCAGGGAAGGTTAAGGAGAAAAGGATAGCATTCAGGACAAATAAGGAAACACAGAAGGAGCAGGACAGATAACTATATCAGTTAAAGCAGAAGGAGGCAGGAAAGGCAG
Organism: Neoceratodus forsteri; assembly: GCA_016271365.2. NCBI lineage: Eukaryota > Metazoa > Chordata > Ceratodontiformes > Ceratodontidae > Neoceratodus > Neoceratodus forsteri. Next base: position 1,542,873,381 of record CM028131.1, on the reverse strand, counting down.
TCAGAATAGCAAAGGCCCAAACTGAGGAAAAGATAGCCATCTCTGTTAAGAAAGGGATGACACATTTCATAGGTACATTAGGGAGTGAAGAAAGACCAAGGGAGGGATACTGAGGCTTAATACAGGGGAGTGAATGTGGGCAGAGGGTGACAGTGAAAAAGCAGGGATACTGAACAAATACTTCTGCTCAGTATTCACAAAAGAAGAGGAGGGGGAGGTATCTAAACCAAACAAGAGAAACACTCTGGATAGGGGGGGCAATACCAGTCCATTCACAGAAGAAAGGGTTCTGAAAGAACTCTTAATACTGAAGGTAGACAAAGCAAGGGGGCCTGACAGGATTCACCCCATAATTCTAAAAGAACCAAGGGTAGAACTAGTGATATCATTGACTACCCTCTTTAACAAATCATGGGAGGATGGGGTGGTACCTGAGGACTGGAGGAGGGTGGATGTGATTTCACTTCACAAAAGTGAGAACAGGGCAGAGGCAGGAAACTACAGACCAGTTAGTTTGACCTCAGTGATAGGGAACATGATGGAATCACTCCTGACGGAAAGAATTATTGAGTACCTAGATGTCAGCAGGGCATAGGACCCAAGGCAGCATGGATTCACAGTGGGAAGGTCATGTTAGATGAATCTAATAGATTTCTTTGACTGGGTGACCAAAGTAGTAGACCAGAGAGGGGCTGTGGACATGGCCTACCTAGACTTTATCAAGGCATTTGACACAGTCCCACCCAAAAGATTAATATACAAGTTAGCCAGCCTTGGAGTGGGTCCCAAGGTGGTAGCCTGGGTAAAAATTGGCTGGACAACAGGACGCAGAGGGTAATAGTAAACAGAGTCCACTCTGAAGAAAGGGGGTTTACTAGTGGGATACCCCAGGGTTCAGTACTTGGACCGGTCCTCTTTAATGTCTTTATAAGTGCCATTTTTTTCTTTTTATTTTAGTCTTTGGTAACTGGGTAAGGCCCACTAGGCACAAGTGCCTGTTTTCAGGGGCGACCTGGGAGCACTGGGCAGTTAAGAGACTTGCTCAGAGTCACACAGTATGTATGCAAGTGGAGGTTGTGAGAATCAAACTCAGGTCTGGTCTGCTAGATGTATTAAGCTTGTTCATACCTCGTTCCTGTAACCTCTAGGCTATACTGCCAGCCCAAATCATGCAGAGGGACTGGAAGGAAAAGTATGTCTCTTTGCAGATGACACAAAGATCTGCAACAGGATTAATACACAAGGTGGGGTGGAAAGGATGAGAAGGGACTTGTCAAGGTTGGAGGAATAGTCAAATGTATGGCAGCTTAGATTCAGTGCAAAGAGGTGCAAAGTAATGCACCTGGGAAACAAAAACCCAGGTGAAGAGTACACAATGGGGGTGAGATACTAACAACAACAAAAATGGAAAGGGACCTGGGGGTAGTTATATCAGATGACCTGAAGGTGGGCATGCAATGTGAGAAGGCAGTAAGGAGGGCTGGGGTGATACTGGGATGCATAGGGAGAGGCATCACCAGTAGAAAACAGGAAGTTGTTATCCCTCTGTACAGACAGTTGGTGAGACCCCATCTGGAGTACTGCATGCAGTTTTGGAGACCCCATCTCCGCAAGGACATAGACAGGATGGAGGCTGTCCAGAGGAGGGCAACCAAAATGGTGCAGGGTCTGCACCAGAAGACATACAAAGAGAGACTAAAGGAATTTAATATGTATACATTCGAGGAAAGGAAGGAGAGGAGAGACATGATAGAAATGTTCAAGTACCTCAAGGGAATCAACAAAATCCAAGAGGGTAGCATCTTTCAGAAAAAGAGACATGTAAGAACAAGGGGGCACAATTGGAAGATAGAGGGGGGACGGCTCAGAGGTAATGTGAGGAAGTATTTTTTCATGGAGAGGGTTGTGGATGCATGAACAGCCTTCCTGAGGAGGTTGTGGAGTCAAAAACAGTGGGAGAATTCAAGAATGCATGGGACAGACATAAGGCAATTCTAGTGGGGGTAGGAGGAAGTAGGCTGCTGGTTAACTAGGATGTAAAGCTTATCCATTAGGTAGGGAAATGGGCAGACTAGGTGGGCCAAGCAGTCCTTACCTTATACTAGGATGTTATACTAAGAAGAGTTAGATACGCAGAAGGTGAAATACCCATATGAGTGCATCTTCCAGTGAGCTGGAATGAATTACCATGTTTGAGAATAGAAAGTATCCAAGTTATTTTTAAAAGACTCTATGTTGGTTGAATTTACAATATGTATTGGCAATGAGTTCCAAATTGAAATGATTCTTTGTGTGAAAAAATATCTTCTATTATTACATTTAGGGTAAGTTAGCGGTAATTGGTATTTGTGACTTCTAAGGTTGCATGGTCTAGACACAAATGGCATACCTAATTCCATCATTAATTCTGAATCTTTTGAGATTTTAAACATTAATAGTAAGTCACCCCTTATTCTATGCTGTTCCAGGGTGTACATGTTCAACTCACGCAGACATTGGCCATAGGTTTTTTTTTGCAAATTATAAATCATTTTGCTGATCAGTCTTTGAATACCCTCAAGTCTAGACACATCCCTCCTAAGATAAGGGCTCCACAGCTGGGAGCAGTAATCCAAGTGGGGTCTAATGTAAGCTCTGTAAAGGGGCAATATAAAATCTCTGTTTCTAGATACAAAAGATTTTCTAATACAACCTATTATTCTATTAGTTTTATTTACCAGGTAACCACAGTGTTTACCAAAGCTTAGGTCGGAGGTTATAATTACACCAAGATCCCATCGGCGCATGGCAGTTGGATTTCCGGCTTGCGGCAGCAATGACCGGTTCGGAAGCGGACCGGATCGTCGGAGGGCCGGCCGGGGAGTAGGATTGAGCGTCCGGCGGGCAGCCTCCTACTCCGGGAGGGTGGGCAGTGTTCGGTGCGTGGGGACCCCTGGTGGAGACCAGGAGTTCCACGCAGCCGACCTCCAGCGTGAATGGGCGAGGCGGGGACGCTGGCGTCGTGCATGACCCGCCTCCCTGGGAGAAAAAACCGGAAAAAAGGAAGAACTGCCCGCCGTCATGGATGAAGCTCCCGCGCGGCTTCACTGTGCTTTCCAGGCCGGGCCTCACTCACAAGCAGTGCCCATGTATATATGAGGGGGAGTGTCACGGGCCCCACCATGGGGGGGTAAGCCACGGGGTATCAGGGGGCAGTGGCCGATTTGGAAGCAGAAGCCGGTGGCCCGTGACCGGGCAGAAGGATAAGGCGCCGGGTGGCTCCAGGAGGAGGAAAAAGTTAAATATAAAAAAAAAAATAATAATTACACCAAGATCCTTTTCTTCAGTAACAGTACTTAGTGTCAAGCCATTTAATGTATATAATTGTAAGTTATTTAGCCTTCCAGGTGCATAACCACACATTTATCACTATTAAACACGATGCCATTATTGTGTGCCCAAACCTCGATTGTAATTAAATTTTGTTTAATTTGCTTAATGTCCTCCTTTGTTGTAACTTTGGCTAGTATTTTGGTGTCGTCAGCAACTTTTACGGCCAAATTATGTAAATTTATGGTCATGTACGAAATAAACATGTTAAACAACACTGTCCCTAGGACAGAGCCCTGTGGCACACCACTGGACACTTGTCCAATAGATGATTGATACCCGTCAAATTCTGTTTCAGTGTTTCTAAGTATTTGTCTGCACCACAACGGTGAGACACCGGTGATGAGTGATTTGTGTGAAAATGGTGAAAAGGAAAAAGGTTCTGTTGAACCCTAGGAAAGACAAAGCATCTAGAGAGAAAAAGAGGGAAGGGTAGCACTTATTTGTCTCTACTTTCATCCTTATCTACCCCCCTCCCACCTCTCTTCCCACTCATACCTCTCCCTCGCCCACTCCCCCACACTGCCTTATTCTGTCCCTCCCCAATTCTTTACAAACTCCAATGGCTAGCGCTTACAAACCTATATCTTTAAGTTATCCTATCTTATCCCCTCTCTCTCTCTCCACTAACTCGTCTTACTTATAGAGTCTCTGATCCTTCGACCCACCTGCATGCCACTAGTGCCTGACTGGTTCTTATCTGATGTGATTACTGACCTATATCCTCCAAAACTTTGCTGCATAGTTCATTATGTTACTGCTGATTACGCTGGCACCTATTGTATTGTACTCCATGTTTTTGTACTTATGTTACTGCTGTTATCTCTGGCTTTATTGTATTGTGCTGCTGTTTATTTTCTCCATGTTCCCCCCCTCCCCCCAGGATGCACCAGGAGATGAGCAATTTGTTGCTCAGTGTGTCTTTCCTTGTGACAATTTTCAATAAATAAATAAAATAACAGCTGGCTGTTGGCAGTGGAAAACATACAATGGAAAACGGACTGGAATTTGGTTCTGAGAAGTTGAAGAGAGATCCTCTTCAGTGTTCATCTACACCTGCATGGTGAGAGAAATATTTGTTTTGCATCAGAGGGACTGAAAGAAACTCTGTGTGGGAGAGAGAGAGAGATTTACTGGAACTGTATGTGAGTCAGAGCAAGAGGGATGGCGGTTTTGAAGGAGCGAGACTGTGAAAGTAGAGGGATGGGCAGGTGCCTACTGGGCCAGGTACCTGCTGTCTGCTCTTGAAATACAGCTAAGGAAAAAAACTGCTGTGGTGAACTGTTCAGACTCTGCTGGGTCCCCCAGAGTCTGAAAGACAGGAAGATTCCAGAAGCTGCTCTGGTTGCATATCAGAGGAAGTTTCCATCCTAACCCAGAGCCAGATGGGGAACTTGCAACCCCCGCCAAGTGGGGTCTGCTGGCTGCAGGGGATCACGGGTTTATACCTGAGTACTAGGGCACTCTGACCTGTGAAGGAGCTGGGCTGTGGAGCCACTCCTAGGTCTGGGCCCTTTGTGGTTGGTGGGCCTTGTGCAGTAGCTCTGCATCAGGCCTGGACAGGCTGAAGGGGAAAAGCTGTGAGACCTTCAATCAAGCTGAAGATCCAAGCTGCAGCAACCTTGCCTCTTCCTAAAGTCTGCCAAGACATTTGATTCTAAGGTTCTCCATCTGCTGTTCTGCCAATCCCAGGACTTCAGTCACATGGGCCACTAGAGGACTGATTTCACAGGACTGTAGATAAAGGCAGGAATTGCCCTGCACTGGGGGAATGTAAATAGTTTTATGCTCAAGTATGCCCACTGGCCTAGAAAGTAAAGCAAAAGTTAAAGAGGTCAAAAGAGAGAGTTAAGTATGGTTATTTTCATCAAGTGCGCCAACGCCAGCCGACCAGCTGCACTGCAGACCTGCAACTAGAATACCTGGGTACCCAGTCAGTGGACAAGGGGGGGTAAACTGGCACCAGTTGGGGCTCTGTAGAATTAACACCTGCAGCAATTAGCTAGATAGAAAGTGGTGGTCTCAATAGTTAAAATGTGGGTTTAAATCCAAATGGAGAAAAGGTTGTTTAAAAATGTCAAATCTCTAAATTCAAATTGAAAAGAAATGTATTTGCTTAACCTCTTTTACAATCTCCCCTTCCTAATCCTCCCCCTGTAAATAAATATGGTGTTACTGTTTTGGAGAAGATCTGACTCAAGAGCCTGATTTTGTGAATCTGTTATTACCTGAAGTTAAAAATGCCAAGTACTGAATGTGGGGACATGGCTAAATGCTGTGTCCATGTCTGGGACGACAGTATGGGGAGGTAGGTTGGTACAGCAGCCCAGGGGGTTGTACTGGTAATATCATACTCACTTAAATTGTACTCTGGGTGGAGACACCACCATTCTATTTTCATTCTTTGGAAAGGACCTCCTGTAACAGTTGTACAGGAATCCATGCCCCTTAACCTGGTTAGTGGATACCCCGACGGGGGTAGTAGCCCTCTTTAGGATGGTGCCAGGGCTACATGCACAAAGCACCTAGCTTAGGGTGAAGCTTATAGTGAATTGCATCAATATTTACTGAGAAATCTAGATGCTGATCAAGGCAGACCTCAAGGTACTTAAAGGAAGAGGCCTCTTCAATCTTAGTACCATTAAGGGTATTAAACAGTGGGAGAGAAGTAAGTTTGGCAAGCCTCTGACGAGTACCAAAAGTCATAGAAACTGTTTTTTTTTTGGCATTGAGGGACAGTTGGTTAGACTTGAACCAGTGCTAAATGTTGTCAAAATCCAGCTGTAGACGGGAGGTAAGGTCACGGGGAGAGGATCCAGTTGCAAACAGAAGTGTGTCATCAATGTACATTAAATGAATGTATGAATGGACGTGGATGAACAGACTGTGGGTAGGTCGTTAAGGACAATTGGAAAAAGAATAGGACCCAGAACAGATCCTTGACGGACACCTGAGCTAATGGGAAGTGAAGATGAGATGGATTTACCTATCTGGACAGCTTGAGACCTGCCTTCAATGTAAGAACAAAACCGGCTTACTGAAGAGTCAGAGAGGACTGCAGCTTTAGTTTGTCCAGAAGAAGGGGTTGAGCCATGGTGTTGAAAGGCTTGGTGAGATCAACAAAAATGATAGAAATAATCAGACCTTGATCCATATCAGTAAGTATGGAGTCAGTGAGTTGAAGGAAGGAGGTGGAAGTGGAGTGGGATTTCCTAAAGCCAGACTAGAAGGGAGTGAAGAAGGAGGAGTTATCAAGAAAGGAAGTGAGCTGAGATAAAACAATATGTTCCTGTAACTTAGCCAAGGTAGGAAGGACAGATAGAGGACGGAAGTTACCAGGACAAGTGGGATCACTACCTTTATGTATAGGTATTACAATAGCCTGTTTCCAGACATCTGGAACAGTAGTTGAAGAGAAGGAAAGATTTATAAGTAAAGAAATGGGCAGAGCAATGGCAGGTGCCGAGAGAAGAAGGAGTTTAGGGTCAAGGCCATCAGGACTAGCTCCATTCGATGGATTAAGGGTAAGAAGAGCATTTAGGGAAACAGGGGGTGTGATACGAGAAAACGAAATGAAAGGGGAGAGGAAGGCAGAGAGAGAGAGTGAGGTGGAAGGTGTGGTGAAGAAATTAGGGATAAGCGAAAGGGCACATGAGCATTAAGGCACAGACAAAAGGTCGTTCTATGGGAATTAATGCATGGTTGGCGTGGCTCGGCTCACAACCACCAACCATGCATTAATTCCACAGTAGAACGCACCTTTGGAGTGCCTTAATGCACTTGTAACATGGCAGTTGTTGTGTGCTATGTGTAATATTTTGTTGATTTTAACTAATAAAAAATGACGTTGGTAGTAACACAAAATAACACAAACAGTTTCATGGAAGTTGTCACAGTCATTGAATAAAGGCTGGTGCACAGCTACATAATGTACAACATATCGTGGTTGCCACTGACAAAAAAAAAACTGATGCAACTACTTTGTTACACTAACATTTCTAAACCACATAACACTTTTTAACATTTTTAAATATATACATTTGGTCTGCTATCTTACTCTCAATAAGTCGTTAGACTACTAATACATTGGTGCATTATGGATGAAAATACTCACGGATATCATCTGACACTGTAATGTTGATATCTGTCTAGCACCCGCTTGTCATTGTTACATGAAAACTTGATTTTATAACAACAAATTCGGTTATGTTCTACATGTAGTTTGCGTGATTACGAAAAACTGCTCACGTTTCTGTGTTTACAATACCCCATGTACACTTTACAGTCCGGTGGTATTCCGACGAGTGCCTCTTTAATGTAGGGTGTACATCATACTTTCTAACAACAACTAAGGAACTAACGTTCCACTTAACACACATTCTCTGTAACACTGGAGATCGTTTCAATGTCTACTACAAATAAACATTTTTTTCTTTTGTTACTGTAACCCCTAGGTGGCACTATCCCAAGGACTACTACCTCTTCCTGCATGACTAGTTCCAGGTTAAGGAGCCTGGGCACTGAAAACGGGTGTCTCCACCCAGAAGACAGGGTAAGTGGCAGCGTAGCTGACCTGGGTACAGCCCTATGGGACACTGTGACCCACCTCTTTCCCTTCTAGTAGCCTGAACAATGAACAGCTTACACAGGTACAATAGCCCCTAATCAGCATACAAATCCCCACTCTGTTTGCACTTAGCACCCTGGACTGGTTCCACCAGTCTGATCCTAGAGACCCCCTGTAAAATAAGGTTAGACACAGCAGGTAACAACAGTACAGTGCTTCTGATACAAAATGGAACTGCAGTCAGGTTAAATGCAAAAAGAATTAGATCTGATTTATTCAGGGGGAGTGAACAAGGAAGGGGTGTAATTTGGCTGATCAGTTCTGTAACTGATCCAATCAGACAATCATGAATGCACTTTAGAGTCCCTTCACAGTCACACACTCTGGGTACCCAGTTGGAACAAAGGTGGGCCAGCCTAATTCATTGCCCGGGGTAGGCCGGCATTGCAGCTAGTCAGGGCCCTGTGATGGAAAGAAGAAACATGCACAACCACACACAATTTGTAATCCAGAGCCTGGAGGCTCAGTTTGTGACAAGGAAACAACAAAGGAATCAAATGACAGCACTTTTGATTTAGCTGATGTTGCAGGGAGCTACCCTGGGGTTTACTCATGCTACCCAATACGAGACACAGGAGGGACGAGGTGAAGACTGTAGGTTGACAAGCTAGTATGCCAGGAGAAGCAGGGCCCACACCAATCACCGAGGTGTCGTTCGTGTTAGAGATGGTTGAGCAGAGGGCTGACCCCTGGGTGAGCCTCTCATTGATGGTGATCTCTGTGCCTGGAGCAGCTGGCTGGGCCAAGGTGGCAGGACGCAGCCCGGGTGAATAGTTCGGATTCAGTTTGGTAAACGCTGGATGCAGCTTCCAGCAACCGTGACACAATTGGGCAGTGGGGAACCAAATCACTACTCGCTGACACCATACAGTACATTTATAGTAAAGCAAAACATAATACCACAGGTCAGATGACAGTCTGGTTGCCATTTCAGCTTTCCTGAGCAAAACCATGATCACTGTGGTGATTTCAGATGTCCTGAAATGCCGTTCGAGTACAGCAAATCTTCAGTCTTCTTCAGGCAATGGTACAGTCACAATTCAGTGGCTTTTGTCACAGTTGGTTCGGATACAGTCCGGTTATTTAAACACTCTCTAAAGATCCCTTTCGAGGGACAGCAGGCAGACAGGACAAACTCAGCCTTTCCACCAGGTTCCCGCGTGACTATGCAGGAGCAGCTGCTCGAATCTCTCGAGCTGTTTACTCTCTCAACTCCAAACTCAGACTGACTTCTGCTGCAGGCAGCACCGGGACTTCCTTAGAAATCCAAAAGGTTTGGTTGGCTGATCCATCTGTCTATCACAGCTAGAGCTCCCCCTCCAGATCCATTTAGGTGCCAAAGTGTAAAAACTACAATTCCTACAGAAATTCAGTCCCACAAGACCCTTAGGGACAAACTCCATTTTAGGGTCCCCAAAGGTACTGATTGGTCCACAGTGGCAGTCCAGAACCAAGATGGTGGTGATTTACAGAACTGTCCATGCTGCAAAGAAGGCAGGTTAGACAAATTACGATATCATTACTATTATAATAGATATTCAGCAAATAAGTACAGCTTCTAACAGAGCTCCCTCTGTGCAATTAGCGATGGCAGAATGGAGCAATATCAGAGAACACTCAGCCCCACCCAGCCATTAATTATATACTGCAATATAGGCAGCTCCTAAAGAGACAGAACACGGAGGCTATAAAGGCACTCTCATGCAAATGCTTTCAAACGATTAAGACACAGGACCCCAACCTGGCAGTAGGCATTTAGGCACACCCAAGGAAGACTTTTGGAAATTCTCCTTTGTAGGGGAGCTACACCCTTCCCTGCTTGGAAAAACTTGGCATCCGCGTCAAGTCTACACCACAATAATATTGAAAAGACAATTCACTATATGAAATATACGTCACATTAACATACTATACAAATATATCTGATGCATCAGTAAATGTAAGCCCATCACATTATTATACATTGTCACTACGTTTTACAATACTATATCTATAATGACAATACTTATGCATATTTCATACATATAATACTGATTCCACTATGATTAACATACTATCAACATCATACATTAATTCAGGTTACAACTTCTTGCATATTGAATAGTGTAAGAGGGGGCCCTTCCCTATCAGTTAACTTGGGGCTAGGTGGGGCAGGGGCACCATTTGCTGAAGGAAGAACAATTAACCTGGAGTTGGCAGACAGGCTCAGTTTGGGTAGTGAGCTCTGAGAAACGTAGACACCTTTGTGAAAAACATTAAGAGGCAGATCCACAGGCCTCCCAGGGAAGTCATAACTAAGGTGTAGCACTGGCTTGACAGCCCGTCCAGACTTTTTTGAGGGTACAGACACAGGCTCTGGGCAATCAACACTGGCAATGGACTCTTCTTCTGTTGTGAGGGGTGCCTCTGCATTGGTCGAAATGTCCAGATTCGGAACATTGTCAGCTCCTTGCTCTGTAGATTCTGTGTTCACAATACTTTGCTCATCATTATCTTTGGAAGAGGGCCCAGGTTGCTCATCCTGAGGGAACTCTTGAATCATTGAACTTTGTGGCATAAGCGGGGTGCTGTCAACACTGTTGTATTGTTCTGCGGGTTCTGGTATGTCACCAGGGAGATTTACTACATCGGATTCTTCCTCAGGTAACTGAAACAGTTCCACTAGACACAAGAAATCTGCTACTTCAGACATAATACTCTGCACCTCACTTCCGGGGGGCATTGGTAACAAGGAAGAAGCTGGGGGCTTACACAATCCTGAAGGCCCAGCTTTATCTCCATAACTATGCATAGGGTTTCCTCGGAACAATTGACTCAGTTCATAAGAAAGATAATAAGCATTGTCACACTCTCTTTCATCAGAGTTAGACTGACAGTCACTATCATTCTGAGCCTGCCGGGGGAAGGGCTTGGGTCTGGAACAACTGGGGCAGTTTGATTCTGTCTCTTCTTAGCAGCAGCATGAGTCACCAGCCCAAGTGAGGTGTCACTTATCGGTTCAGCATCAATGATCACTTGGCCGATGGGCAGTAGGTGGTTCCTGTACATGGTCTTGTCAGCTTTAGAGTCATTCTCTGGGCAGACTTTGTACACTGGCAGGTCATCCAATTTGCCAACTACTACATGAGGAAGATGGTGCCACCTATCAGCAATTTTATGCTTGCCATGCAATCCCAAGTTACACAATAGGACTCTATCTCCAGGCAACAACTCCTGGGCCTTTACTCGTCGATCATCTCTCTCCTTGTTAGCAAGGTTTCATTTGACAGCCATTGTTTGAGCCAGTTGGTATGCATGGTTCAACTGAGCTTTCTGTTTCTGTACATATTGTAAATAGTTCTCAGCTCGGATCCCATCCGGGAATACCCCAAAGCAAACATCTACGGGCAGCCGGGCTTCCTTCCCGAACATGAGACTATAGGGAGAGAATCTGGTAGCATCACTTTTGGTGCAATTGTAAGCGTGTACCAAGGTGCTAATCTGCTAACTCCACTTAGACTTGTCTTTAGGATGGAGAGTGCCCAACATGTCCAGAAGGGTTCTGTTAAAGCGTTCTGGCTGGGGATCCCCCTGAGGGTGATAAGGAGTGGTCCTGGACTTTCGCACTCCCCCCCCCCCCACAGGGAGAGCATTTCTTTGATTAGTCTACTTTCAAAATCTCTTCCTTGGTCGGAATGGATACGTTGGGGTGCACCATAGTGGACAAAGAACTTTTCTACTAGCACCTTGGCCACTGTAGAGGCCTTTTGATCCTTCGTCATGAAAGCTAGTGCGTATCTTGTAAAGTGACGGGTTACCACCAGTACTTGCCAGTGTTCTTTTGGTCAGGCTCCAAGCACAAGAAGTCTATGCAAACTAGCTCCATAGGGGCACTGGTAAAGATATTGACAAGCAGGGCAGCTTTCTGGGGCAAGACTTTTCTCTGGAGGCTCCGACTGCAGGTCTTTACATGATGCTTGACATCTGCCCCCATTTTTGGCCAAAAGAATCTAGATCGCACTAAGTCAAGGGTCAATACCAAAGTGTACCATGTGGTTGTGCTGGGACCTTGGCACCAGCTGCTTGAAGGCTGTGGTTAGTACCAATTGCTGTTTGTCTAAGTGACCCCACCAATCCACTGTCTCTCGATAGAGTAACTGGTCTTGTAGCTTCAGTTGGGAGCCTTCCTTAAACAGTAATGCAGTTCATAGATCGGTGGAGTGTAACTTTGACACAACTTTCCCAGCCTGGAGGACATCAACTGCAGGCTGAATCATGGGGTCTTGGGATTGAACCCAATGAATGCTGTCATTATCAAACTGGGGCAAAGCACTGATATCTAATGCCAAGAAATGGTAATAAGCTGCAGGTATGCAGGTATCGGGGGGCCACAAACAGTCCACCAGGCAGTCCACTGTGTTGGCAGATAGTTGCTCATCTTTGTCAAATTTTGGCACAGTGCTTTAATAGAATGTTCAGACTACCTCACACAATTGTCTTTTTAACTTGGCCATTGTGAAAGGGTGTCAGCAGCAATATGTTTCAGTCCAGGCTGATGTTCAACAGCATAATCATAAGTCGACAGGGCAGAAAGTCACCGGTGTCCAGTGGCATCCAACTTGGCTGTAGCCTGTACATATGTTAGAGGGTTGTTATCAGTCTTTACTAATATTTTGGCCCCATAGAAGTACTCATGAAACTGATCGACTATGGTCCACTTTAGAGTGAGGAACTCCAACTTGTGCACAGGATAATTCTGCTTGGACGGAGTCAAGCTGTGGTGATGAAGGCCATAGGTATCAGGCCATCTTCATATTCTTGATATAGTACCTCCCCAAGCCCCTGCAGACTGGTATCCATGTGCAGGACATATGGTTTGGTGGGATCAGCATATGCAAGGACTGGGGCATGGGTGAGCTGATAGATGACTTTGAAGAAGGCCGCCTCGCACTCGGGGGTCCAACGGGTTCCAAAAGGTTCCCCTGTTCAAAAATATACCTTGTTTTCTTCTTTAAGGGTCCCCTTCTTGTATCTATGGTTGGTAGGAGGATAGCCTTGGGTAAGATTAAGGAGCAGCCGGATTACCTTCGAATAGTTCTTAATGAATTAGCGATAGTAGCCGCAAACCCCCAGAAAATGCTGCAGCTCTTTTAGGTTGGTAGGCTGGGGCCAGGTGGTTAGAGACTTCACTTTGCTGGGGTCTGTCTGTATCCCCTCAGCTGACACTATGTGTCCCACATATTTCACAGATGTTTGAAATAATTGGCACTTGTCTATGGATAACTTGAGAATGAATTCTTCCAAACGATCGAGGACTTTGAACAGTCTGGTCTCATCTTCCTCTAGCATGCATCCAAGAATGATGATATCATCCAAATGCACTAAACATTCCAGCAAGTTCATGTCTCCCACCACACATTGCATCAATCTCTGAAAGGTGGTAGGGGCACCTGAAATCCCCTGTGGCATCCTCAGGAATTCGTAGAACCCCAAAGGATAGATTAAGGCTGTTTTCTCATGGTCCTCCTAGGCCATCGGAATCTGATAATATCCACTGCACAGATCCAATACTGAGAACCACTGACTCCTGTTCAGGCAGTCCAGGGCATCCTGTATGTTTGGCATGGTGTATTGATAGGAGATAGTCCATCGGTAGACGGTCCAGTAGTCCACACACATCCTCACGGATCCATTCTTTTTACACACCACTATGATGGAGGATGCATATGGGCTTCTTGATTCTTGAATAATACCAACAGCGAGCATTTCCTGTAGGTGCCTCCTAACATCGTCTATGTCAGCTGGGGCAAGGCGTCGGGACCTCTCTCGAAATGGTCAGTCATCATGCAGGTGTATGTTATGCTCAGCACCATGGACACATCCCACTCTTTTAGTGAGAACACTTGGTCTCTCTGGGCAAGTTTCCTGCTAATTCAGGACTTCCACTTGGCAGACAAAGGGGAATCACTGAAGTCAAATACATCTGAGGTCACTTTCTCCTGTTTGCCAGAGTACTTGTTGCTGGGCAATATTGTAGTGTCTGCACAGTGTACTGTAGCCAGCGTACATCCCCGGTTCACACGGACTTCCCGATCTGACACATTTCTAACTTGCACCATCACTCGGCGGGCATAGGCATGGGCACAGGCAGGTAGTATACCGGGCTTGACCAACAACCCTTCTGGCAGCTTCCCTTCACCAGGGGCATCAATATTTTGTTCTTCACATCTTTCCTGAGACAGACCTCTCCGTGAATGCTACACTGAGCATTGGGTGCTAACATCAGAGAGTTGGGATCCTTCTTCCACACTATCTCCATGGGCTTGTCTCGGTCCACCTCAGTAGGCTGCTGCTGCAAGTCATAAGCTCTTTTGATCAATGCTGGAATTCTTAGTGCCCGCCCAGTCCGTTGTCCTTGTTTCTCATGACATAACTGTGCTAGTCTCCTGAACATATGGGCATTTGTCCCGATTAGCAGGGGAACCCCATCATACAGTCCGGTGGGGGGACACACCAAGGCAAGTGTCTCGACCTGTTCATCCACTCCAGCCACAGTGGTAGGGAATGACAGCCAGATCCGGATATACCCTGAATACGGATAGGATTTATCACTCAACCCCCACATGTGCAAACCTTCCAGGGGCTGTGGGGGCACATCAGGCAGGTGCTTCCGGTACCAATCTTGAAACACTATGGTCACTTAGGATAAATTGTCAAACACGGCCCTTGCAAATACATCATTTACGGTTACTGTGGTCTCCATTGGCGGGATGACCACCTTGGACCAATCAGGTGAAGAGGACTTAGACATCTGTTTTATGTCAGTCTTAGAGGAATAAGTCTTTCTCATAGGCCCCTTCTGAGACCTTATATTGCTTTTGCCGAATCAATGCAAGTAGCCTTGTGGTAATCTTTCTCAGATTCTCAGGCAAACTGCAGTTGGGCCGGGTATGTCCATCTTCTCCACAATGGTAACATAAGATGGGTTCTTTAGAGTTTCTAGGGAAAAAAGAACCACTTTCTTGTTTAGGTGGGGGAGGCAAATCCAGGAGTCCCTCTATGATCTGGGGTTCACTGTACCTTCTTACGGAACTTCTCCAAGAATCGACTATTTGAGTGGCCCTAATAAGGACTCCTACCAGGGCTTTCAATTCTCATAGTTCTTCCATCAGACTACTCTCCATCTGAATTTCAGAGGAAATGACATGCATGCCCACTCCTCCAGGCGGGATCTCACTCTTTTGCTCAAGAGGCACTTGACAAGGGTTTGCATCTTCCGCCGCCTCGGCAGCTTGTTGACAGACTCTCAGCTCTGTCAATTCTTTAATCAGTTCCCTCATCTGTTGCAATTCAGTCTTATCACTTCTTTCAGGGGTCTGGCAGGTACAGGCAACCCCAGCATAGGGCTCCCATCCCTCTTTATCATTCTCTGCTTCACAAATCTCTTTCATGAGGTAACAGTATTCATAAGGATTAGCCTTCCTGTCTTGCAATTTAAGTTACAGCATCATCACACTGGAGTACCGGGCTGATTTTAGGATATGATTGAACCTGACCTGATTCAATTCACTAGCATGCACCCCTCCTTTCCTGTGGGCCCTCTGCATAGCTCTCTCAATTCTGGTAACAAACATAGACAACTTCTCATTCTTCCATTGTTTTGCAGATTTACATTTCCACATCAAATCATCCCCCGGCTCGGTGTTACCAAAGACCCTCTCCAAAGCAGAGAGGTATTCGGCAACAGTGGCCTCGGTGCTGGTAGATCAGTGAAAATGAATGGCCTCCAGTGCAGGGCCCCTCAAGCTCTCCATGAGCCTCTTCTATTTCTCCCCCTTTGAGCACTGCCACTCCTGGACCAGGGGGGTAGCATAGTCCATCCATGTTTCCAGGTCATCCTCTCCTACGGGCACTGGGACATACTAACATACTAAAATGCCAGCAGAATAGGCCTAACGGTCTTTCGTGTCTGCTTGTTTGGTCAGCCCCCACCCTGGGTGCTGACCTTGCTGTCCCCCTCGCCTTCTCTGGCTTCTCCCTTCCCAGTTCCGGATATTCTTGCTGCATTGGATTTTGCTTCCAGAACCCTTCCCCTGTACCTGTCCCACCCCCTCTTGAACCCCTCCACTGTCTCTGCCTCCACCAGCCCCCTAGGTAGTGCATTCCATGGCTCCACCACCCTCTCAGTGAAGTAGCACCTCCTCCTTTCTCCCCTGAATCTTCCCCCCTCCAGCTTCCACTGATGCCCTCTAGTGGCCCTTCCTCCTTCCTTCGAAGCACCCTGACTGTTCCTCCCCATTTACCCTCTTCATGTACCTGAAGACCTCTATCATGTCCCCGGTCCCTTCTCTCTTCCAGTGTGTACATATTTGCTCTTCGAGCCTCTCCTCATAGGTCCTGTCCCCCAAGCCCCAAATCATTTTGGTTGCCCTCCTCTAGATCCTCTCCAGGAGGTTAATGTCCCTCTTTAAGTGTGACCTCCAAAACTGCACGCAGTACTCCAGGTGCGGCCTCACCAAGCAGTTATACAGAGGGAGTATCACTTCCCTCCTTCTGGAGGTGATCCCCCTAGCGATGCATCCCAGCATCCTGTTGGCCTTGGCTGCTGCCCTCCTACAAGTCTCAGAGTTGTTCATCTTGACATCCACCACCACCCCCAGGTCCCTCTCAGCCATTGAGACTTGTAGTATTCCCCCGGGTGTACACTTGGCCTGGGTTTCTGGCCCCAGGTGGAGTACTTTGCATTTCCTGCATTGAACCTCAGCTTCCACTTTCTAGACCATCTTTCCAGAGCCTCCAGGTCCCCCAGGGCAAACCCCCTCCTCCCCATCCACCACCGCCCCAGTTTGAGTCATCTGCAAAGAGACTCATCTCCTCCTGATTCCTGTCCTTATGTCAGATAGGTAGGCATTGAACAGAAGGGCCCAAGGACTGATCCTTGTGGGACCCCACTAATGACCCTCCTTGGGAATGAGACTATCCCACCAACTACGACCCTCTGGGTCCGGTCCTGGAGCTAATTGCCTATCCATCTGATCATCTGGTTTCCCACCCCCATTTCCCCTAGCTTATCCAACAGGCCCATGTGAGGAACAGAGTCAAATGCCTTGCTGAAGTCTAGAAAGAGGACATCCACTGGTCTACCCAGGTCCAAGGCACTTGTCACCCAGTCATAGAACTCCACCAGGTTTGTCTGACACGATTTCCCGGGATGAATCCATGCTGTCTATCGTCCAGGCACCCTGACTTATCAGGTCCCCCCTAGCCTCTCCTTGACAATGCCCTCCATCACCTTGCCCACCACCGATGTCAGGCTGACAGGCCTGTAGTTCCCTGCCACCTCCCTTGATCCCCTTGTGGATAGGCACTACATGCGCCACCTTCCAGTCTTGGGGCACCCACCCTGTCCTCAGAGAGATGGTGAAAAGCTCTGCCAGGGGTTTCGCCAGGACATCTGCAAGTTCCTTCAGCACTCTAGGATGTAATTTATCCAGGAGGGAGGTCCTAGGGTGGTAGGAGACTTCAAGGGAGTGGTATCTTCAGAAAGATCTAGCACCTTTACTAACTCTTTGGAGATCACCCCTCAGAAGCTAACAATTTGAGTAGCTTAACTTTTGACCCATCTATGCTGGGGGACCCTCCAGGAGTAACCAGATCACTGTGCAGATGGATGACTCTCCACCTCTTCTGGGACCCATCAGGCAAAATAACAGGGGGCACCTTCTCTGGGTTGATGGGGATGCTGCAGGAGAGGAGGACCACTATAGTTTAATCAAATAGGCCTGTTAGGGGTCTACCCCCTCAGCCTCACTCCACCCCATCATACAGTGCACTAACAGCTTATGAGGGGCAATCTTAAGCTTAGGCGTAGTGAGCACCTTCATTTTGTTACAATTTTTAAGTGCAGGGTTGTAGTACCCACTTCTGACCACTAGAAAGCGGTAATCCCAGTGGTGCCTCTAAGATGTAACCCCTAGGTGGCACTATCCAAAGGGCTACTACCCCTGCCTGCATGACCAGTTGCAGGTTAAGGGGCCTGGGTACTGAAAATGGGTGCCTCCACCTGGAGGACAGAGTTAGTGGTAGCGGAGCTGACCTGGCTACAGCTCTCTGGGACACTGTGACCCCCCCTTCCCTTCTAGTGGCCTAAACAATGAACAGCATACACAGGTACAATAGCCCATAATCAACATACAAATCTCCACTCTGTCTGCACTTACCACCAGGGCTGGTTCCACCAGTCCGACCCTGGAGACCCCCTGTAAAATAAGGTTAGACACAGCAGGTAACAGTAGTACAGTGCTTCTGGTACAAAATGGAACCATAGTCAGGTTAAATGCAAAAATAATTAGATTGATTTATTCAGGAGGAATGAACAAGGGAGGGGTCTTATTTGGCTGATTAGTTCTGTAACTGATTCAATCAGGCAATCATGCATGTACTTTAGAGTAGCTTCACAGTCACACACTCTGGGTACCCAGTTGGAACAAAGGTGGGTTAGCCTAAATCATTACCCGGGGTAGGCTGATGTTGCAGCTAGTCGGGGTCCTGTGATGGAAAGAAGAAACATGCACAACCACACACAATTTGTAATCCAGAGCCTGGAGGCTCAGTTTGTGACAAGGAAACAACAAAGGAATCAAATGACAACACTTTTGATTTAGCTGATGTTGCAGGGAGCTACCCTGGGGTTTACTCATGCTACCCAATATGAGACACAGGAGGGATGAGATAGAGACTGCAGGTTGACAAGCTGGTATGCCAGGAGAAGCAGGGTCCACACGAATCACCGAGGTGTCATTCCTGTTCGAGATGGTTGAGCAGGGGGCTTATCCCTGGGTGAGTCTCTCATTGATGGTGAACTCTGCACCTGGAGTAGCTGATTGGGCCAAGGTGGCAGGGCCCAGGCTGGGTGGACAGTTCGGATTCAGTCCGGTAAACGCTGGATGCAGCTTCCAGCAAGCGTGACACAATTAAGCAGTGGAGAACCAAACCGTGACCACTGGCAGCATAGAGCACATTTATAGTAAAGCAAAACATAATACTACAGGTCGGATGACAGTCTGGTTGCAATTTCAGTTTTCCTGAGCAAAACCGTGATCTCTATGGTGATTTCAGACATCCTGACAGGCCGATCACATACAGCAAATCTTCGGTCTTCTTCAGGCAATGGTACAGTTACAATTCGGTGGCTTTTGTCACAGTTGGTTTGGATACAGTCCGGTTATTTAAGCACTCTCTAAAGATCCCTTTCGAGGGACAGCAGGCAGACAGGCCAAACTCAGCCTTTCCATCAGTTTCCCGCGTGACTACGCAGGAGCAGCTGCTCAAATCTCTCGAGCTGTTTACTCTCTCAACTCCAAATTCAGACTGACTTCTGCTGCAGGCAGCACTGGGACTTCCTTAGAAATCCAAAAGGTTTGGTTGGCTGATCCATCTGTCTGTCACAGCTAGAGCACCCCCTCCAGGTCCATTTAGGTGCCAAAGTGTAAAAACTACAGTTCCTACAGAAATTCACTCCCACAAGACCCCTAGGGACAAACTCCATTTTAGGGTCCCCAAAGGTACTGATTGGTCCACAATGGCAGTCCAGAACCAAGACAGTGGTGATTTACAGAACTGTCCATGCTGCAAAGAAAGCAGGTTAGACAAACTACGATATCATTACTAGGACTTAGAACAGATAGAGGAAAGAAGATCAGTAACTGAAGCAGAGGAAACACCAGGGTGGCAGTAAACACCAGCAATAAGGATATGAATAGAGAAGGAACGAGAGAGAGTTAAAGGAGGATCACCTCAAGGGAAGAGGAGTAGAAGGCAGAAAGAACAGTCATACATTGAAGCCTAGTGGATATGCAAACTGCCATTCAGCCACTCCTTGTAGAGCAATCTTGCCTGACTAGGGTATCGCAAGGAATAGTTACATCTGAATTGTGGATCTTAGAGGGGAGCCAGGTTTCAGATAAAACTAGAACATCCAGCCAAAGATTAAGCAAAATAGGTGATAGCTGGTCAATTTTTGGGAGGAGGCTATGGATGATTAAATGAGCCACCCTCAAACCTTTGAGAAGTTGCAAAGGTGAAGGTGTAATGGGGTCAGGATTAATTTCAGTGTCACCTGCTAACAAGAGAAGTAAGCTGACAATGAGTTTAAAAGTTTAAAAGCACAGCTATTCTGTTTGGAAGAAGGGCGGGGTAAGATGAGAATGAGGAAGAAAAGGAAGTGGAAAAGGACAGAAGGCACTAAAGAGTTTCGAGGTGAAGCCAAAGTGCTTGAAGGAACTGACACAACAACCGCCGGGGGTGGGTGGGGGAGAGAGGGATTAGAGGAGGAGGGGAGAGTAGGTGAAAAGGATAGGGAAGTAGTGAGAGAGTAAATAGAGGAAGAAACAGCAGGAAGTGGAATGGTACAACAAGGAAGATAGGGGGACAGGAAAATCAGAACGATAAGCAGCATAGTAATGATGTAATGAAGGCAAAACAATTAGAAATCAGAGAAATGAGAATAGTAACAATTATGTGAGGTTATCAGGCCCAGGTAGGAGGGCAATGGGGATGCAACAAGTCTGAAACTGAACTCGGTAATTAAACATAAAACATTCAAACCTCTAGTAGAAGCAAAATGTCATAGATACTACAGACTCTCTCACCTCAAATGACACAGGGTAAACCACAGCAGTTTAAAATAGGAACAGACAAGTGACCTGTGCTGTATGAACTGAA
Source organism: Neoceratodus forsteri (assembly GCA_016271365.2). NCBI lineage: Eukaryota > Metazoa > Chordata > Ceratodontiformes > Ceratodontidae > Neoceratodus > Neoceratodus forsteri. The sequence continues at coordinate 1,542,852,683 of CM028131.1, read as the reverse complement.
ACTTAACACTGAATCACAATACTGTGCGATGCATTGTGGGAATTTAGCTACATTGCATTGAAAGGTGAATGTACAAACGAACTAACAGTAGTGCATCACACAATTAGGTACTTGCAGGAATAATACGTTAGGCATACCATAATAAAGCAGACCAAAAGAGGGGCTGCACAACTGATACCTAGCAACTTACTGTGAGTGCAGTCTCTTGTTGACTGCCACCCCATGCTGATGCCCACAGTATGGCACCCTTAAGCTGTGGCCCTTTAGTGTAAGGATTGCAGTGGAGGACCACTAGGAAGTATCCTAGAAATGGAGCACTGGGACCCTTCCCCCCAACACAGACAGCAAACCTCCCACTGAAGGATCAGGGCACAGGGGCAAGTCCAGCCAGGAAGGAAAAACAGCATCCCAGTCCAACAAGTGAACCTGATTGGCTCTGAGCGCACACCAGTCCCAAGTGCAGCAGAGAAGTGATATGGAATGCAGCGAGATTCAAATGCTGCTTTCAGCTGTCACATTCGAGCACCACCCCCAACACAGACAGAAATACTCCCACTGGAGGATCAGAGCACAGGGGCAAGTCCAGCCAGGCAGAAAAACAGCTGTCTTTTACCCACATCCACTATCTAACAATTGCTCATTGCTGCTGATGTAAGCACTGAATGATTATACATAGAATAATGTATGGGGTAGTGTGTATAACAAACATTTTATACACACCCCAGGTGTTGAATGCAACGTAAACCCCTAGAGCAATTCCTGAGGGATTTATACAAGCATCGAACACAGAGGGTGTGTGTAAATTTTGAGGTTTACACACTGCCCTATATGTTGTTTTACATAATTGCAGTGGAGCAGTTGTATGCCACAGCAGTTATATAAATAGAAATAGATATCAGCTGGTAGCTGCAGTTGGGTTGAAGGAGCCAATGAAGTGTGTGTTTGAGGAAGGCAAGAATGCAACAGGCACATTCATGAAGCGAGGTAAACCCGGTTCGTGTTAGCCGTAATAACCAGCTGGTTATAATGGTGAATTGTGTTGCGTTCATATCCATGGCACTCCAGTCCTTACATCATGGGTTCCAGCCCACCTAATAGGTCACTTGATTCACATGTGACCCAGCCTCAAATTTCCTGGTATACCTAGGTCCCAGGAGTGCCTCTTCTCCATTTTCTTTTGTGCATCTGAACAGGCTGCAGCACACCAGGGGCCCCTTTTTGTGATACAGACCCCTCATTTTAACTCCTAGCATTCTTATTTAAGATAAGCCATAGACTATCATAGTTGAACCACAGGGTGCTGGTTTCTCTTACTTGTGTTTATATCATTTGATTACTTGGGATCGTTTTTGGCTTTAGGGGGTTTAAGTTGGCCATAGCAGTGGCTACGGCCCCCTACTCTGTACTAGTCAGTGTTTTGACTGGTTTGCTTGCTGTTTAGCTATGCTGTTACTGTGGTTACAATGGAACAATTTCCCTATGTTGTTTCTGTGGTTAAAATGGAACAACTTTCCTATCCTTTGCTGACAGTGTTCAAATAGAAAGTTGTAAATATGTCTCACGCTGGCCAGCATTAGGGCTCGTCACTCCTGTGTCACTCCCTGAGCGGCTGTGTTTAAATATTGCGCCCTGCATTCTGTCTGGCTGCATTCAGTGTTCCCCCCTTCCAAGCAGGGACATTGCAATGTGCTCATTCGAGAGAAGCAGTGAGCTTGCTTGTCTCATGCTAAGCTCGCTCTGCTCCCTATCCCCCTCTCATAGCAGGATAGCATGAGTTTGGGTACAGTGGGCCACCTCCAGTACTATTGCCCCAGGTGAAAGGGGCTGTTCTGTGGCACCACAACTCACCAGGCCCCTATTAGCAGCCGAGCCAAGTTGTTCTTTGGAGGCGTTGCCTTGCCCCAGTGCTCACTGGTCCCTCACTAGCGGCTGAGCTGAGCCAGTATCCACCCATTTGTTGGGGGGTAAAACTGTGCCTTCTTGAGCTGGGTAATAAAGGCTTGTCGTTGTTAGATGTAGTTGTTTTTTAAATGTGGCTGTGGCATTGTAATATAATCTATTGAGTCCCTCCCTTCTGTCTAAGTGTTTTGAGTTTTTAGCACTTACCGCTCCCGGGGTCTCCTGTGAGCGCAGAGAGGGGTAGACAAGGGCGATCTCATTGAGAAGGGTGCCATTTTGGGTTGCTTCTCTTAAGTGCTCCTTTGTCCCATTTGTGCCATTTTTTCATTGGTGCATCACATGTGCAGTCTTGTTCGGGCTGTCATCTTGGTTACAGCGCTGGTCCAATGCAGACAATGCTGCACATGCTCAGTGTGGCTGCGGCCATCCTGGGAAGGTCCTCTCGCTCAGGGGAGCATACTGACCCAGCAGCCATCTTGTGTGCCTCACGATTCTGCTGTCCGCAGGAAAAAGAGGTGGAAATAAAGTATCAGCACAGGTTTTTAACAGGCTGTTGGGCATCAGAGGCTTACTTATGCTCGGTTCTTGTCAAGGCTTGCGTTTACTAGGAGTGTTCTCCTCTAGGATCATATCATAGGCTGGCAAAGTAATGGGGTAACAAGTTATGAAGGAGCTTTGTACTTTAAGCAGACATGGGTTTGATTCCCAAATCCCATTGCACACGGTGTAACTCTGAGCAAGTCACTCAAGCATTAATGAAATGTTTTTTTTACATGAGATATGTGTGTATTTATTCCGATCTGGGTCTGTGTTTCAGAAGCCCATCAGGTTATGGGCCTTGTTGGCAAAGGACTCCCTCTCAGTGATGCCACTATTCTCTGTTTCTGTTCCTCCAGATGGTAAAGACAAGAAAGTGCAGCACCTGTGGCACCACGCTGATGTCCCACCACCTGGGGCCACAATGTCCAGCATACCAGCATGAAGAGGAGGACTCCTCACTGGAACAGTCTCCATCACTGGAACCAAACAACCTTGGTACGAGTGGTTCCAATTGGATGGCAGACCCCAGTGGACTTCTTTTTCAGACACAACAGGCCACAGTGGCCATGATGGAGAGTCAGCAGAACTTCATGCTGAAGGTAATGGAGAGGTTGGAGGCCGTGACCAACCCAAGGCCAATGCCTCCTTTTGGGACCACCCCCAAGTCAAAGCCTAATTCCTCCCAGATGGTATCCCATGATAAGGACTTTTGGTTGAGGGCTACCCACACAAAGGTGAGTCCTAAAGGGTGAGTAGCACAAGGGAGACAGGCACATCTGGGCGCATGTAACACATGCACTTGTACAGTTCAGCGGCAGTCAGAAACATGACTGTACAGAACCATGAGTTCTAGGATGTCGCCCACCAAAATGGCGACTGTCACATGTCATAGGCACCACTGTCTTGCACACCTGCAGACAGTGGTAGACCACGTAGTCTTCACTGGGAGGGAGCACAACCAAGTACCCAATGTGGGTGAGGTGGGAGTGTGTGGTGTGCTGGCCGAAGTCTGGGAGAGGGCTGGCAGCATTGTTGAGAGCACGTCCCAGGTGCTCACACACTGCACCACTGGGGTGCCAGATGCTGTAGCTGGCAGACTGCTAGCCCTGCCACTCATGAAGCGCACTGTGCAATGGGTGTGGCAAGCTGCCAGGGGTTTCCCTGTCATGTCCACTTCACTCAGGGACCTTGTAATCCGCCCAGAGTACACAGTCACCAGGGGTGGGGACACCTTCCTACAGTATGACAGCGGCCCAGGTGAGGACCTCTACCTCCTGTTTGCTACACATTGGTCCCTCCACTTCCTGGCAGGGTCCAACAACTGGTTCCTGGATGGAACCTTCCACTGTTCGCCACCACTATTCGGACAGCTATACACGGTACATGGTATGCATAAGTGTGTCATTGTGCCATCGGTGTACATGCTGATGTCATCGCGAACCGAATATGCGTACAGCCAGGTATTCAGGGAGGTGTGCAGACTTGTGAGCGGTGTCCAGCCTAAAACAGCACTAATGGACTCTAAGCGTTCTGCCTGGCATGGCTTCAGCAACACATTTGGGGAGGCAGACCTCAGGGATTGTTTCTTCCACTTCTTCCAGGCAGTCTGGTGGAAGGTGCAGCAGACCCCTGAGGTCCATGCCAGGTATGCATGGGAGAAAGAGTTTGCACTGCAGGTAAGGATGCTCCTCACCCTTGCGTTTGTGCCTATGGATGCTGTGGAGGCAGCATATGGGGAGTTCCTTGACCTTCTGTTCTACAGGGCACATAAGGAGATCCTTCACCCAGTCCTCAAGTACCTAGAGGTGACCTGGATCGACCGGGCAGTAGGTAGGATGGCCCGCAGGTGCCCTATGTTCCCTGTGCACACGTGGAACATATACCAGCCCACAGTTATCAGACTGGCATGGACAAACAACTCAGTGGAGGGCTGGCACTGTGGGTTTGGCACACGACCCAGTGCCAGTCACCCAGCATTTGTCATTTCCTTGACTGCCTGAGGGAAGACCAGTGCCTCTGTAAGGTCCATATGGAGCAGTTGCTGCACCCGCTGCCCAGAAGCAGACATACCGTGACCTCACTAGGCACATTGAGGCCACTGTAGGTGAATATGGTAAGCGCTCCACATCCGAGCTCCTGCAGGTCTTGCCTATTTTTCCAGCTGCTGGTGTAGTTGGGTGTATTGCTGCGAGGTGGACCACCTCCGAATCTGCCACCTGACGGACCATCAATGTGCACCACTGCTGCTGTGCTGGCAGGTGCAGGAATGTGCATCCGCCTCCACCTACCGCTGCTGGTACCAGCCAGACACCAGACACCCTGTTGGACCAGGCACCTCGTTGGACCTTGGGTCTCTACCGCACTTGCGCCAACTGTGTGTGGCCCTGCACTGTGCATACATGCCAGGCTTGTCCACGGTACTGTCGTTCCCATCCATTTATCCACCCCATCTCCACCACTTAGCCCACCCTCTCCGCCTTGTGCAGTCCATTTCCCCCATGTCTGTGTGCTGCCCCCATCCCGTTATATAGTGTTTCCCCCACCCATCATCCTCTGTCTACCTGCATTTGTGGTGGTGTCAGCATTTTTTTTTTTAAACCCACCATTTGCTGTTCTAACATTCACCACTTTTGGGTTGCGCCGTGCATGGTTTCCCCATTTTCTATGCGCCGTTCCACGGGTTGCCCTTCGTGTTCACCCACATCACATAGAACCCTCCCAGACTGCAAATAACCAGGAAGGGAATACTGAGAACCCTGAAAGTCAGCCCAGTCTAGCCCCCCGGGGACAAGGGCAGTGCGGAGGTGGACTAGGATGACACCTCTAAGCACAACTCAGTGAATGAAGAGGCAGAACCCAGGGAGTCTGAAGATCCATCCCTGACTTCTAAGTTGTGCCCCTTTGACTTAGTCCTGGGCCTCATGAAGACCATCAAGACCACCATGGGGTTCAACTTACCGCCTCCCAAACTCAAATCCAAACTGGACCCAATGATCCAGTAGAAACATGTGTAAAAGGTTGTGCTCCCAATTTGCTCTGCAATAGATGAGATTATCAACAAAGAATGGGAGTCATTGGAACCATGACGAGTCCTGGAAAGGAGGAACATGTACAGGATGTATCCAGTCCAGGAGAACAAAGCAAGGACATGGTGCACTGCCCCTACTATGGACTCCCAGATTTCTGCCCTAAGCAAGAAAACTGTACTGCCCTGTGGCACAATTGCCCTAAAAGACTCAACAGATAAGAAACTGGAGGACATGTTAAAGAAACTACTCGAGATGACAGGTTTGACAATCAGGGTGGCCGCGACAGCCATCTGTGCCACCAGGTCCCAGATCTGGTGACTGAAGGAGCTGCTTGAGAAAGCGAATTCCAAGTCAAGGGAAACAGAACTTCTTGAGTGTACTCTGGACACAGCCAAATACATGGGGGACATTGTGGTGGATGCTCTTAAACTGAACACTGAACATCTGCTTTAACCAACAGGGCTAGAAGATCATTATGGCTGAAACTGTGGGAGCAGATAACGTGTCGAAGATCTTGCTCAAAAATCTGCCATTAAAGGGAAAACACATTTTCAGAGAGGACCTTCAGGAGTATCTGAAGCAGAGAGATGAGGGAAAGGATCAAGCCAAGGATAAACAGAGATCAACCTATCCGCCATCCAGTCGGCGGTGCTTTTGCATCAACATTTTTCAAAACAGCAAGAGGCAAGGTAACAACAGCAGCTTTTGGGGTACAGGCTACAACAATGGCTACCGATCCTCATACTCCATTGTTGGTTCTATGTGATAATGTCAAAAGCCTAAAGGCGATCGCCGTTATCGTGAAGTCAGAGTGCCGGAAACATTTTCGGCACTCTGACACCCTGGCACACAGGAAGACGGCACCGGAGGCATACATTTCAATGCTTTCTGTGGGTGGGTGCCGCACCACCCTACTAAAGGATTCTCAACTCCAGAGGGGTGCATGTCGGGGGTGAAAACATGTAAAATAAAAGGTTTGGGCCGGGCGCAATAAAATCGCACCAGTGCCTGGACCTGAACCCAGTACCTCACCCACCCCAACCACAGGCCAACCCCCGAAGCCATGACGCAGCTCAGCAAACTACTGCAGCACCACCCCCTACAGCTTCTCCACCCCTCCCAGCCCACACTCGTCATGCTCGCTCCCCCCCGTGCATGTACATATAGTGACATCCTGTCACCCATTTCGCCCCCCCCATCCAGTTGCCCTACCCTCCCATCGCCATGAGGGATTCAGTGGGGAATGAGTCACCATTATGGATAGTGCCCTTCCCCATGCACCCTCCTCACAAGGGTTACCTCGATCAACAATACCTCCACCTTTAAAGGAAGGAGCCCTAGAGAGATTTGGAAACAAAGGCAGAGAAGGAAAAGCCAAGCAACAATGACTGCAAGGATCTCAGACCAATTCCCCCGGTAGTGCCAAAGCCCTTGCAGGAACAACAACACCAAATCACACCAGTAGGACAAAGGTTCAACTCTATTTCAAGAGCAGTGGCACTGAACAACCACAGACAAGTGGGTCCGGGAGGTAATTTCCAAAGGGTTATGCAATGGAGTTCACAGACAAACTGGACAGACAGAGACTGATCCTCTCCCCATTTGCAAAGAAAAGAGCCACGGCGCATCAAGTGTAAGATATTCTACTGGACTTACTTCAAAACAAGGCCATACAGGTAGTACCAGAAGAGGTGAGAGGGATGGGAATCTATTCCATCTTCTTCCTGGTCCCAAAAAAGAACGGGGACCTACGGTCAATTCTGTATTTAAAATTCCTAACATACGAACATACAAAAATGCCAGGAGATATAGGCCATATGGTCTATCAAGTCTGCTCAAGTACGCAGATCCCAGTCTATTCTACTGCAGCTGCCCCCCCCACCCCTTACCCATCCATCTGATTTATCGACCCCATCTACTGACTCCCCTTCCTCAGATCCCCCTCAGATCTGACCTTACGTTTGACCCTGTCCCACCCCCTCTTAAAACTGCGCACAGATTTCAATGGTATCACCTCCTCGGGCAGTGCATTTCACCTTGCTACCAGCCTTTCCATGAAATAGTGCCTCTTCATTTCCCTCCTGAATCTTCCACCCTCCAACTTCAGACTGCGCCTCCTTGTGTCTTTCCCCCCCTTTAATCTAAAAATGCCCTCAACACTAACCCTATTAATGCCCTTTAAGTACTTGAAGGTCTCAATCATATCCCCTCTCTCCCTTCTATCCTCCAGGAAATACATGTTGAGTTCCCTCAGTCTTTCCTCATATGGTTTGTCCCCCAGTCCAAGGATCATCTTTGTCGCCCTGTGCTGGACCCCCTCCAGTAGTTTGACGTCCTTCTTTAAATAGGGGCACCAGAACTGCACACAGTATGCCAAGTGAGATCTCACTAGCAACCTGTACAGTGGCAGGATGACTTCCTCTCTCCTAGAGGTGATTCCTCTGGCACTTCACCCCAGCTTTGGCTGCTGCCTTCCTGCACTGCGCTGAATGATTCATGTCCCCTGTGACTAGTACCCTCAGATCCTTCTCTTTCTCTGAAGTGGATAACTGCACTCCCCCCCAACCAGTAGCAATTCCCAGGGTTTCTGGCCCCCAAATAAATGACTTTGCATTTCTTAACATTGGACCCCAGCTGCCATGTGTCTGACCAGTGCTCAAGCTTAGCCAAATCCCCTTGAAGTACTTGCCTCCCTTCCACAGTATCCACCTCTGCACAGAGCTTTGTGTCATCTGCAAAAAGGCTGATTTTACTCTTAATCCCAATTCCCATACGTTATGTCGGCAATGAAGATGTTAAATAACACTGGTCCTAGTACTGAGCCTTGTGGGACCCCGCTTGTCACAGCTCTGGAAGTCAAGAGTTCTGCCCCTAAAATCACCTTCTGCTGCCTGTCCTGCAGCCAGCTCCTAACCCATCCTACCAATTTCTCCCCTGCTCCCAGGTTTTTCAGCTTACTAGTCAACCTTCCATGTGGCAATGAGTCGAAGGCCTTGCTGAAGTCCAGATACAGGACATCCAGCTCATGGCCCCTATCGAGTGCCCTTGTCACCCAATCAAAAAAGTCAACCAGGTTGGTATGACAGGATCTGCCTGATACAAATCCATGTTGCCTGTCATCCTGGAGACCATTCACCTCCAGAAAGATCACCAGTCTCTCTTAAGGATAGTCTCCATCAACATTCCCACAATGGAAGTAAGGTCTATAGTTACCTGGTTCATCCTTGGGCCCACTCTTATGGAGGGGCACCACATGTGCCATGCTCAAGTCCTGGGGCACACACCCAGTCCCCAGAGAGGTGTTGAACAAGTCTGCCAGAGGTCCCTCCAGGACCTCCGCCAACTCCCTCAGGAACCTTGGATGCACACCATCTGGCTCTGGTGCCTTAGCCACCTACAGGGACCTAAGGACCTCCAACACCCTGTTCACTGGGATCTCCCCATCTGTTACCTCCACTCCCCCTCTCGTGCCCACTCCACCTTTACCCTGTGGCATAGGCCCATCTTTCTTCCTGGTAACTAGCGAATAGAAATACTCATTGAGTGCTTCTGCCTGCTCCCCCCTCTTTTCTGCCCACCCCCCCATCCTTCTTGATCCTGACAATTTGATCATTACAGCTTATGTACCCGAAGAAATCATTTTCCCCTTCTCTGATCCCCAGCCTTAGCTTCCTTGAAGCCTTGGTTGCCCTTAGTACTCTACTCACCTCTCTGGATTTCCTCAAGTACTCCTCCCTGTTCTCCTCTCCCTTGGATCTCTTATAACTTCTGAAGGCAGCTCTTTTTTTCTTCACCTTTTCTACTATCTCCCTGCATAACCAACTTGGCTTTTTGATCCTGGACTTCTTACTTTGGGTCTTTGTACATGAGTTAGTGGCCTCTGCCACACCCAGCTTGATGATGGCCCATTTCTTGTCGGCACCCATATCTGGGCAGATGTTGGCAAGGTGCCTTTCCAGTATGACTCCCATCCTGCCAAAGTCTTCTCTTTTCATGCCCACTACCATTGTCCTGATTCTGGCCACCTCCTTACCTTGACTGAGGAAGAATCACACTGTGTGGTGGTCTCTTCCTGCCAGGGGATCCTCCACCCCTACATCCTGGATGTGCTCCCCATCTGTCAACACAAGATCCAGTATGTTTCCCTCCCTGGTTGGTTCCATTACCATCTGCATCAGGAAACCATCCTGTAAGGCCTCCAGAAGGACCTGTCCCCTGTCACTAGAGGTAGCTGGAGTGCTCCAATCTACCCCAGCAGATTGAAATCCCCTACTATCACAGTATTGCCTTTACCACTAAGTTTCTTTATTTGTTCCCCCAACTCCTGAACAAGTTCATCCTAAAACAATGGGTCAAGATGGAAACTCTCAAGTCAACCTTACAAAGCATTCAAGTAGGCAACTACCAGACCTCTATCGACCTGAAAGATGCCTATCTTCCTATCCATATAAGGCCAGGCCATCACAAGTTCCTAAGATTTCATATTCTAGGCCAGCATTTCCAGTACCAAGCACTACAATTCAGTCCCACATCAGCCGTAAGGGTGTTTACCAAGATATCCATAGTTCTGGCATCCTGTCTCAGAGAGCGAGGCATCGATTTACTCCTGTACTTGGATGACTATCTGACACAGGCAAGAAGCAGTGCACAGTCAGAGGGACACAACTGTAGTTCTCGACACTGCAAAAACATGGCTGGGTGGTCAATTTAGCCAAGAGCTCCCTAGTACCGAAACAGTCAATAGAACACCTGGGAGCAGAGACCAACATAGCCGAAGGGAACGCAAGGCTGTCACCAAAGAGGATCGACACCATCATGATGTTATTACAGGGTCCAATTTCAAGTGACTCTCTGACAATGGGCCAGGTGGCCAAGGTCCTGGGGTGCATGGCTTCTTGTATTGACCTAGTCCCTTGGGCCAGATGGAACATGTGTCCTTTCCAGAACTGTCTCTTATGTCAGGGCTCCCCCTCAGAGGAAAACCTGGGATACACTGAAGATCAGCAGTAAAAAGGCCTTTTCTCTGGGGGACCAAGAAGGACAACCTAGTGCAGAGAGCCCCACTGGAGCAGTCACACGAGGTAACACTGGAGACAGACGTGAGCTTGACGGGATGGGGAGCATGCATGGGCAGCTCCTCGGCCCAGGGATGATGGATGAGATCAGAATCCAAACTTTCCATAAAGGTCCTACAGATGAGAGTGGTGTATCAGGCACTGCAGGCCTTTTGGGAGAAAGTTATGCCAAACAAGTCAGTGCTCATAAGGTCGGACAACAAGGTAACAGTTGCCTACGTTGCAAAAGAGGGGGAGAACCAAATGCCAGGCCATGCAAAAGGAGGTGGCACAGGTAATGAAATGGGTCCAAGCCAATCTCACACACATTCATGTCATACATGTAGTGGGGAAACTGAACATCAAGGTGGACTGGCTCAGCAGACAGCAGGTGCACCCAGGGGAGTGTCAGCTGCATCCAGAAATCTTCCAATCAATACACAGGCTATGGGGTCCAGTGTCTATAGACCTGATGGCATCAAAAGTCAATGCCCAGGTTGACAAATATTTCTCAAGGTTCAGGGAACAATGGTCCATAGGAGTCAATGCACTGTCTCAGGAGTGGATGCTCGACCGAGCTTACGTGTTTCTTCCTGCCCCCTTGATCCCACAAGTTCTAGTCAAGATACGTTATTTGAGGAGGCCGATAATACTTATTGCCCCATACTGGCCAAGGAGGGCCTGGTTTGCATCCACAGTAGCGATGGCACTGGACAAGTACCTCCCGTTCAGACCGGACATTCTGTTTCAGGAACCACTAATCCACCCAGATCTGAAGACACTCAAGCTCACGGGCTGATTCCTGAAAGGCACAGACTGCTAAAAGATGGTTATCATGAATCTGTACTGTATATTCAACTATTCTCAGGTCCAGAAAACCATCAACTACATCCACATATGGTAGGCAATGGAACATTTTTTCATCTTGGAGCAGGGTGAGAGGGGTAGAACCAGAAAGAGCAGCTGTTTCCTTCATCCTGCTGTATTTACAACAGGGCCTGGAGAAAGGACTATCACTGTCATCCCTTTGGGTACAACTGTCAGCCATCGGTGCAGCTTTGGGCCAGGTGAGGCAATCCCTACTGGGCTCACAACCTGATGTCCTCAGATTCCTGAAGGTGGCAGAAGCCATCCAGCCTCAAAAAAGATCACCAGTTGCACCTTGGGACCCCCCCCCCACCTTGGTGCTCGACTCCCTCACCGTTCCCCCATTCAAATTCCTGCAGGAGGCACAACTGTACTAGGCAGGCCTCAAGATTTGTTTTTGGTAGCAATATGCTCTGCTTGAAGGATCAGCGAGCTGGAAGCTCTCTCCTGCAAGGAACCATACACCATGTTCACTCTAGAGGGGGTGTCTCTGAGGATGGTACCAGCTTTCAACCCAAAGATTATGTCCACCTTTCACACTAATCAGACTGTTGAGTTACCTACACTTTATACAGATTCATTGGAAGGGGAAGCCATATTCCCATATCTGCTCAACATAAAGTGTACATTGGCCATATACATCAACAGGACCCAAGCAATAAGAATGACAAAGAGACTATTCATTATTGTCCAAGGACACAAACAGGGCATGGCTGCATCCAAATAAATCAATAATAGCAGGGTGGCTAAAAAGGACTATTCATGAGGCTTAGAAGAGGAAGGGCTTAAGCCCCCCCAGACAGCATAAAGGTTCACTCAACCAGAGCAGTGGTCACTTCCTGGGCTGAGAGAGCCAGTGTCTCCACTGAGGACATTTATTGAGCAGTCACATGGGCTTCCTTTCATGCTTTTGCCAGAATTATAGACTTGAGTCATTGTACAGGCAAAGAGCCTCGTTTGGGGCAAATATCCTGTCAGCAGCTTGTCCTGCAGGTTCCTGTACTGACCACTGTGGCTCTCCCTAAAGTGAATACACTGCTACTTATGAACCCATGATGTAAGGTCTGCAGTGCCATAGATATAAATGTAACACAATAGTAGTTTACTCACCTGGTAAAGGTGATTGTGTTAGTTTATAACCATGGCACTTCATAGCCAACCCTTCTTGAGCACTCACTGGGGAACCTGCATTGATATAGAGACTGAATTTTCAGTTTTAGCAGACTTTCTGATGTATGCTGGCTCACATATTTGTTCAGTTACGCTAGGTTACTGAGACTTAGAGTTGTAGCAGAGGGAAATAAACACAGCGTACATGAACATTAATTCTTCTGGGTACTCTGTTTCCCCTGTGGTTCTCTGCTATGATTTTGCATAGGTGTTACTATGGCTAACAATTTTCCTTTCAGCTCAGGAAGCATCTAAACTGGAGTAGAGGGGCTCCTTGGACCTAGGTATACCAGAGAAATTTGAGCCTGGGTCACATATGCATCAAGTAGCCTATCAGGTTGGCTAGAACCCATAATGTAAGGACTGGAGTGCCATGGAGATCAGCTAACACAATCACCTTTAACAGGTGAGTAAATACCCAATATAACCAGATTTCCCTTTGGGAAAAATGCTCCCCAGTTATCATAAGTCTGTAAACACCAGTGGTTTATACAGGTCTTATAGAGTTCATCACGTAACAGCATTGGAAAGCAATCTATTGAAGGAATAATGCCCGACAGGGTGGGTATTATGCTGGGATAACATCTTGCCTTGGGTGGTTGGGCCTGAGGCCGCAGGACAAGGGCGTCCAACACCTGAGAAGGGATGTTATCCCAGCATAACACCCACCCTGGAGGGCATTAATCCTATTATACAATGGCTTGTTGTTTTATACAGAATAAAAAAAAAAAATTAAGAATGTTTTTGTTAGTGTGTTAAAATATTTTTGTTTCTTAAGAGAAGATGCAAACTATGCTAGAGCAACAATGCTAATGCAAACGATGCTAGAGCAACAATTCTAATGCAAACAATGCTAAGCAAATAATCAACTGGGATGTTCTGTTAGGATAATATCCCTGCTGTGATGGCCAGCTGATCAATCAGAAGCCAGGATTCTTTCTTGCCATTGCATAATATTAGAGAAACACTGCAGTATTTATGTTATTTAGTTCTTTCTTCACCAGATCAGCCTCATTCAGATGGAACTCTTAGTTTGCAAGAAAGTCTTGGGGCAAGAACAGTATCAACGTACCTACGTTAAGGGCAATGAAAGCCCATATTATGCAAATATTGACCAGAGGTGAGGGAAACAGTGGAAAAATACTGACCCCAAGAGATGAACTATTGCCTGACACAATAGTTATATTGTCCAAAGCCAAAGGCTGAGGGCAACATGACTACTAGAAGGCAATAATTCACACCAAGGGTTCTGTATATTCCCACTATATCCCAACTCAACTTAATTCAATATCTGTTTTATTAAACCTTGTCCAAGTTACGAGGGATAAAAAGGCTTTAGTTGAAAAAACTATTGCTTAGTTTTAATGAATAATTGCCTGGTTCTAGCTAACTACTGTCTGGTTCATATGAGCTATTGCCAGGTTCAAATGAAATATTGCCTGGTTCTATTTAACTATTGCCAGGTTCTAATGATCTATTACCTGTTTTTTGTTTTGTTTTGAACTAGGCAATAGTTCAGACACCTTTTATGTCATGTGGTTGGCTCTGGTCCTGTCAGAGACCAGGATTTATTGCTAAGGCTTAGTAAAATACTTTATTTATGTTACACATGCAAATATACACATAATACAGATACAGCGCATATATGGGTTTATACTACTCAGATGGGTATAAGAGGATCTGAGAAATGACATTTTTAGTGGAATATACTTAATGTCTTGGTGACTGATTGTGAAAACAATGACAATGCCAGACTCATATTAATATCAGTTTTACACTGTATTCTATGCATGTAGTACAATTTGAAATGCCAAAAGCCAACAACACAGTCTATCCTATGTTTCTGTGTATGTTTCTATAAACTTATTTAAGCCATAAGCTATGAGAGGCTAGAAGGTGAATTTCAATTTAATTAAGATTTGCAAAGTAAGTAGATTTAATACCAATTTATATACCGAACTAATGCAATTTCATACTGTAATAACTTTAATAACATGGAATTAAGGCTAATAAATATTGTGTTATAGCAGATGACTGATGAGAAGCAGTTTTATATGCATGATGATGACTTTAATAAGTTAAGTTGCGGAGAGCGCATAATTTCTCCATTACTCTTCATAAACTCTTCTTGAATCTATTTGTCTACTTATCTATCTGTCTGTCTGTCTTGTCTGTCTGTCTGTCTTATCTATCCATCTGTCTGTCTGCCTATCCATCTGTCTGTCTGCCTATCTATCTATCTATCTATCTATCTATCTATCTATCTATCTATCTATCTATCTATCTATCTATCTCTCTTATCTACCTACCTACCTATCTCTCTCTCTCTCTATCTTTCTATCTACCTATATATCTATCTACCAACCTACCTATCTGTCTGTCTGTCCATCCATCTGTCTGTCTGTCTGTCTGTCTGTCTGTCTATCTATCTATCTGTCTGTCTGTCTGTCTGTATGTCTATCTATCTATCTATCTATCTATCTATCTATCTATCTATCTATCTATCTATTTATCTATCTATCTATCTGTCTTTCTGTCTAAGTATCTATAGTATCTATTCATCCATATGTAGAATCTGTCTGTCTATTTCCAAAAGGATCCAGGAATAAGTGTTCATTGAACATAAATCCTCATTTCCATGAGGTTCTAGGGCAAACAACTGCAATTAAAGACAGTGACACAGCAAAACAAGCACAGCTAAGTAAGAAAATGCCTACATAATAGCTATATATGCATACATATCAGTGGCTGTGTTTAGATATTTCAGAGCACATTAAAATGCCATGCTAAAATGCAGTTTATTGTAATAGGTTTTTAAAGACATTTTGAAGGTCAAGTAAGGTTGCTGTGATTTTAGAAGAAACCATAAATATAGCAACAGTGCTGTCACTGTATGACTCAGTGTCTCCGTTAACTCAGCTGTCTCAATAAAATCAAAATGAAGACCTTAGGCATGCAAAGAAAACTAGGTAATTAACTGTCTGTTGCTCTTGTAACCATGACATTGTCAAAGGAGCTCTGGATTTTTCCCGGGAATCAATATTTTTAATTTGTTTTACAGACACTGTGCAATTGTATGACTTAAAAACAGTGTTCAAATAGAGGAATTCAGCTGCCATCCCATTACACACAGAACTTAATAAAATGATTGGTTCCATGATGCAAGTGGGACTTATTGGGTGTCAGCATCACTGCTCATAGATATAAAGCAAGGGATGTTCAAAGGCTGTGGTCATTTGAACATCTCAGAGCGAATAATGGTACCACTGTCTTTTGGCCCCATGTCAGATAAATGTTTATGGTGAACTAGACATTGTTGGAAATGGCAAAGCAAACAGGATCAAAGGGGAATGGACGTGTGCCGGGTCACTCGTATTTGAAAGATCATGGATGGCTGTTACAGATGAGTTATTGGGCTCACCTGTAGGTGTCAGTAGTCCAAAGATATCACATTCAAGGTATTACTGTTGACATACAAGGATCTACAAGGGCTTGGTCTGAGCCACTTGAAAAACCTCTGAGCCTTATGTATACCTGGTCACTCCCTCCTGTCCACTGAGGGTAATATGGCCATCCTGAGACATTGCCTGAGACAGTTGGGCAATAGGGCTTTCTCAGTGAAGGTCCCACTGTTGCAGAACTCATTGCCACCTTATTGAAGGAGTTCACCCTCAGTGGAGGCATTTATAAAGGGGCTAAAAACCTTCTAATTTATGCAGGCACTTCATTCCATTTAAGTCTTGCTCAGATTTCATCCTGTGGGTCTTGGCCACAGCTATTTTAAAGCTGTATTTATTGAGTATTTAGTTCACTTCGTTTGTTTTATAAAGTAATTTTGTACGAGTTTATTTGTGAGACACTGTCCTGATTATTGCTATTTGTTGTACAGTCTGTTAAGCACTCAGAAACCTTGGGATTGAGCTCCATATAAGTAAATTGCCTTGCCTGTCAAAATCTTTCATATCTTAAAAGTCATGGGTGCAGCCATTTCCTGGAACCTTGAGGCAGAGAGTGATGTCAGTGATGGACAAGCTGTGTTTAACAACACACAGCTTCCTCCATTATGACATCGCTTTCCACGGATTAAGTACTGTAATTCACAGAATACTATTCCATGAATTATGTAAAAAAGGTTACAGTAAAAAAAGAAATGTAATTTATATAAATAAATACTTTTAAATATACACACACATGTTTCCGATTCATCAAACATCTCAGACAAAATAGTCATAAAGGGCACAAGGTCAATATTCTCATGTTATAAATATATAGATCTACTGTGTGGGTCAAGTAATACCACAAGATTTCTATTTGTTTTACAACTTTTGGACAGGAAAGACACACAAAACCAAGGCTTGTTTCCAGTTGCATCCTGGGACCACAGGGAAGATAAGTGGCTTGCTCATGGTCACACAGTGTGCAAGTGGTGGCTGTGGGATTCAAACCCAGTTCTCTAGGTTTGTAGCTCAGTGCTTTTAACCACTATGCTATACTGCCTCTAGAATTCCCTCTGTAGCTATCACAACTCTGGATACAGACAGAAACCAAGATTTTATTAGAGTGAGGAATTGCATTTTTTTTTAATTCAGAATTTCATGGGCAGTGTATTCCACCCCCGGGGGATCTTGTGAATAAAGAAGTATGAGGCCCTGAGTGTAGTTAACTTAGAAACCACAAGTTCACCTTCCTCAGGGATATGTGCTCTTCTCTAAAGGCATGGTGCTCCCTCAGACAATCTGTTACATTACCTTTGGCACATCTCAGTGAAAACAGAAATGTATGTAATCCACATTGCTCAGCCAAGGAGGTACAGCCCAACTGGTTGCATATAATACACTGGTGTGTATTAAAAGAACAGTTTAAAATAAGCCATGCCAACTGGCTGTAAACCACATCAAGTTTAGATGACTTGTCCATTGCAGTTATCATAGATTATGTAAGCATAATCTATAATTGATGAAAGCTGGTCTTGGACAATCTTTAGTAGAGTTTCTGGGCTGGACTTCCAAACCAGCTAGATTGCTGAAAGCCCCGACTGCACCAGGCTTGAGGCAGTCTAACGGGATTGTCCATCCTGTGTGGCAGTTGCCGCAAGTTATACCAGCTTTTTGTGGTCTAGCTTGTGTCAATCGCAGGGACCCTTTTTATGAGGCTTGCGCCAAAACTTTGGTGCAAGCTGCCATAAACTGGGTAGACAGTTCCAACTGTATCTGGCTTACTAAAATCAGACCCAGTTGTGTCAAAAGCCTTTGGTGCTTTGCCAGATTCAAAGTGTTGCAGTGCAGGGACTGATGCAAACCCTGCACCACCATTTGAAAATCCATTGCGTTATATCTAGACACTCCCTATACCGGTACATTTGCCCCACACACATTCCAACCCTTTTAAGCAGTTTGGTCACATAAAGATTACTGGGGCCAGATGGGTCCATCCAGAATGACAAGTATCTGTATCTCTCAACCTGTTCTATTTTATTTCTTTCTAGTGCGCTGATATTCAACTGATTTTTCAAGGGGTCACTCATTTTATTTGCAGCGCTAAAACACATATCATTTGTTTTTGATGCATTTTGGATTCAAGGAAGAGGACTCAAAAAGGACCATAGCCCTTCAAAGGCAGACTGTGAACGACACTGCACCAAGTCCATGAAAGCATCTGAGGTGCAGAGCACAGTATCATCTGCATAAAGATGGTAGTCTTCCTCTGATGTCTTCCCCAACACCCATCAAATATAAAGCAAACAAAAGGGGGCCCAAATCGAACCTCTGAAGCACCTCTTTGTTGACAGTTAACTCCTCAGACTGTTTTCTATTTAACATTGTCTTTTGTTTGCTTCCACAATGAAAATTTTAAACCATCTCAATGCCCCAGACTCCAGCCCAATCCTGCCCAGTTTCTTTAATAGCATTGCATGTTCCACCATGTCGAAGGCCTTGGAGAGGTCAAAAAATATGGCCGTGGTAAACTTTTTGAACTTTATAGCTTTTCTGACATCATCCAAGAGCTTTAACATGAAGGCTTTTAGGTAGGATTTGAAAAGGGAGGAAAAATGTGGGTGTCGGAGAGAGGGAGGGAGGGTGGCTGCTTTGAATAGTAGGAGAAGTAATGAGGAATGAACTCCATTCATTAGTGTATGAGGGGGAAGATAGAAGCAGAGATAGAGGACATGAGAGTGTGGACATTAAAATATGCAGCTGGAGTGGCGCCGAATGGTGAGGTGCCTGCTCAGAATGTCGGTGACCCCGGTTCACAACCCGCACCCAGGTTGACGGGAGTGGAGATCGGTGGAGAGGGTGAGGAGAATCCACAGGGACACTGTCCTCCCTAAGAGGGAGGGTATGGCCTGCACCACACCTCAGGTGGCTCCTGGTGGTAACCTGGTAGAGGTGCACTTGCCAACATGGGTGACAGCACACTGCCGTATATCCTTCCCAGGACACCGCAATGTGCAGCCATGATGCAGGAGTGGGTGGGGGGATGGGAGAAAATAGGAAATGGCCCACCCTGGTAGTGACAATCCTTTTACAGCGGAATCCTTTTACAGTTATATTTCATCCCTAAAAGAACCAAAATCTACAGTAGGACCTATAATTAGTAAGCATACAACAAATTGCGATCCTAAAGAAATGGCTGATGTATTTAGTGTACATTTTTGTAATGTGTTTGCTAAAAAGAATAAAGCACCCAGAAATGTCAATAGTAACCAGAGTGTATATGTTGAGATTTCAGAGTATGAAATTAAGAACAAAATAACAAATCTTAAAGCTCACACTGCCCGGGTCCAGAAATGATTACTAGGAGTATGATTAAAATTATGCCCAAACATTTAATCCACCCTCTAAAAAGACAATTTTTTTTTATTACCAGGAAAGACACACTAAGCTGAAAGCTTGTTTTCAGGTGTGATCTGGGAGCATAAGAAAGTTAAGTGACTTACTTAGGGTCACACAGTATACAAGTGGGGGCTGTGGGATTCAAACCCAAGTCTCCAGATTTGCAGCTCAGAGCCTTAAACCACTGCGCTATACTGCCTATTTAATGCATTTGAACACAGCATTGACAATAGCCAAATTCCAAGTGACTGAAAAGGGCAATTGAAACTCCTCTATTTAAAAAGGTTTAAAAGCATTATGTTAACAACTACAGACCCATTAGCCTTACATCAATCCTAGACAAAATGTTAGATGGTATCATAAAGGACAGAATATCTTTCTCCTTGGTAACATTGATCAAGATCAGCATGGTTTTAAAAAAGGGAGATCATGTACTACATTGCTGCATCTTCATGAAAAGTGAGTCATCATCTAGAGAATAAAATGCCTTGCAATGTTATTTTTGTAGACCTTAGTAAAGCCTTTGATCTTGTACCTCACTGGGCAGTCATACAGAAATTAACATCACAGGATATTGATGCAACATATATTATGTGGCTCTCAAAATGGCTGGAAGGACACACTCAGAAAGTTCAAATAAATGTATTCTTGTCGAATGAGGGCATAGTGTCCAGTGGAGTACCTCAGGGGTCTGTGTTGGGCCCACTTATATTTTATATCTTCATGTCTGATTCAACTAAGGATATAAGCAGTTGGAACACAAAATATGCTGATGATTCAAAAATAGGTGGTACATGCAACATTATAGAGGAAGCATACAAGATTCCAGAAGATCTTGATGGTATTTCAAATTGGGCTTCAGTCTGGGAAATGAATTTTAATATTGATAAATGTAAAAATATGCATTTAGGAGCAAAGAATAACAAATTATAGTATTTTCTGTGTGGAAGGCAACTCACAGAAATTGGCAGCGAAAAAGATTTAGGGATCATGATCTGTAATGACCTAAGCATGACGAAGCACATAAATGATGCTTTTTAAAAATCCAGTAATATTGTATGGTCTATCCAGAGGCATATAAAGTCCAGAGATTCAACTGTACATGTTCTCCTTTACAGGGCTGATGTTTGTCCTCACTTATATTATGGCTTTCAATTGTGGTGCCCATATAAACAGAAGGATATTATCCAATTGGGAAGGGTTCAAAAAAGAATAACAAAATATATGACTGGGCTACAGGAATTGAGTTATCAAGACAGATTGATAAATTTAAATTTAATGTTTCTTGAGAAGAGACGTTTAAGGGGGGGATTTGTTACTCATGAGAGATATTATCCAAGATCCCTGTGTAATGCTTAAAATGGGTTTTTAATTTAAGCAAAGCACCATTAATACTAGAGGTCACTCTTTACAGATTAAAGGATATAACTTTAACAGACTCAAGAGAAAATTTTATTTCTCACAAAGAACAGTTAACTGCTAGAACTCACTAACGTATGATATAATTATCAGTGATAATAAACGTTCATTTGATACAAAACTAGATAAATTGATCTTGTCTGGTGCAAATCTCCAGTATTATGGGTACTGAGATAGGAGTACCAAAGGGGCTTCAGCCTACTGCTCCTGTAAATTACCTTAGCATGAACCTTAGTATGACAGATGACAGCTTCCTGCAAATTCCCCCCCCACATCTCCTGACTGCCCAGTGCACCATACCTGCCCCCTGACTGACAACCCCAGTGTAAGAGGTGCTTCCTTCCTGCAGCAGTAGGGACCCCCAACAAGGATAAGCTGGATCACATGGGGGAGTTGGAGAATCTCAGGCAGCCTGGAGATAAGTACAGCAGTAAAACTGAGTCTGGCAGGCAGAAGGAACGAGTGTGCATGAGCCAGAAGGGGTGGCACTTCAGGGGGCCTGAGGCGACAAAAAAATAAAGTGCTGTTGGAGGTTGGGGATAAGTGTGGGAGGGCAAGCCCATGAAGGATTTTGAAAATGAGGAAGGTAACTGCAGTGGCTGTTTACTTGGATAGAACACCAGTGTCTGTGTAGCAGTATCAGTCTGGGGATGATGAGGTCACATTTTTTTGGAGTGGGTAAGTACACAGGCAGCAGGATTCTGAGCATATTGAAGGTTAGAAAAGAAAGACTTGGGAATCTTAGACAGAGAAGTTATATTGGTCAGGGGAGGATGAATCAAGGCATGAATATGAGTTTAAACAATGTTGGGGTCATGTTCATGGATGATGCAGAACTGGTAGCATGATGATTCCCAGACCATAAATATGTGGAAAGTAAAGATCATTCTGTGTCAAGAAAAACCTCAAGTGTTCTAACAGGAAAGGCAAATGAGAAGAGGACATTAAGGAGGATGCTGGGAGGAGGAGGCTGTGCTTTGGGAGTGGGAAATATACTGCATTTCGCTGATGAGAATGATCTTGGTCTTAATGACATTATGTTGACTTATCCAACAGCTAAAACAAATACTCAAATTCAATTAACTATTAGGCATGGGGACATCCCTGGATATACCCACAGTAAAACAAGTGCCATTAGCAGCACTGTCTCTTTCTTTCATAGTATTCCACCCTCCTCTGACCACAGTTTGACCATGCATAATATGCTTGTTATGTCATCCATTCCTCACCACAGTGTTTTAAACAAGCTCAGATCTAACTATACAACCACTGGTTCACATCTCTCATTGTCCCAGGTTTCTAGCACACCTTAGTTGCTTGCTGCTGCAGCACTCTCTGTGTCATGAGTCATGCCACCTAAGAAGATTGGGCTGGCCAACTACCATCCAACTGCAGAGCCTTCCCGCTTCCTGCCATCACTACACTGCTTCCTGCTCTTCTCTCAAGTGGAACCTACTACAACAGCACCATCTACTGACCAAATAAAGTATGGGAACTATTTTTCTAAATGTACATCTGCACTGTAAAAAGGGAAAAAAAAAAACATTAAAATATTTATAAAAGTTGTTTTTATTTCTTACGCACAACAATAGTAATAATACACTCCAGGATATGGTGTATCATGGCATTTTGCCACTTCTTGGGTTCATGAGTCCCACAGCCCGTGGCCTTGTGACTTAATGCACACAAGGTATGGCAATATCCTATGATACATCACATCCTGGCATATATTATTCCTTAATTATACAATGGATATAAAATTACTGAAAGCTTATTGGTTTACAGTCAGTTCCTGTCATTATTTTATATTGGGTTACAGGCAGTTCCAACCATGATTTTATCGCAGTATAACATCATAGTTGGAAGCAGATTTAAACAAAAACACTACAAAATGGCTTTTTTTTATTCTAAAGGATCCATTTTATACACACACTCAGGCCCTCAAAGGTGTGTGTTATACTGGTTAATGCAACTTCTCAGGTGGTTAAAATTGTGGGGTTCACAACCATACCTGAGTTATGACATTATCCCACAATAACACAAACACTGTCATGCCTTATTGCTTAAGCAAATAGAGATGGAGCCAGAAGTCAATTTTGCCAGTACAGGTAAAGATGGGGATATGTCTGGATTGGAGAAGATGTTGCAAAAAGATATAAAGTTGGATACCATCAGTATTACAAGAATGTTACATGAGATTGAATTCAGAGACAAGTGATGACCAGATAAGAATGAGTCCTGAAGTTGCTTGTCAAGGGGGAGTTAGTTTGAAAGATTGAATAGACAGCTTGTTCAAGAACCTAACTGACAAAAGGGAGGTGTGTTGAAGAAGGTATGTGGCCAGAGAGGACATTTTAAACAGAGTGGTGATGTCAGCAGTTCTGAAGAACTATGGGCAATTTTGACCCAAAAGAGTAGTGAATGATAACAATGATATGGGGACTTGATAAGGAAAACAGAACGGGACAAGGTGATAGAAACTGGGTTCAAGAAAGAAGTGCCTAGGTTGATAGAATAATGTCAGTGAACTCTGAAGTGGTGATAGGGAGCAGAGTTTGTGGGGATGAGGTGGAGGAAAAGATGTTATTATAAATGGTGGTGTTTTAGAATGAAAGAATAAGGCCAGTGCCTTGCAACTGGCAGTAGATCTGAGATAAGAGAGAGGTTTTATTGTATGGGAGGGAGTTAATAATGTTAAAAATGGGAGCGGGGTGAACTCTACATTTGACTGTGATAAAGCGTAGTATCTGGTTTTAGCACCTTGGAGAGCAGTCCTATACATAACCTGATGTGTTTTCAGTTTCATAATAAGGCCATGTGCACCATTATTTCTTATTACTATGACTCCAAACTCAAGATCCCAGAGGTAGTCACTACACTAGAGTTCCCTGGCATTACAGGAGATAGGAATTTGACAGGGGCTAGTTGGTAAAGGGCAATGGAGAGGACATAATGTAGGTTTGGGTCCTGCGCTGGAAGCGCAGAAACTGTTGACAGAGAGAAAAGTAAGCACCTAGCTTTAATTTAAAGCTATATTTATATTTTCTCTCCATATTGAAAGTTGTGGGATAAATGGATAGAAAAAATAGATATGTGGTCAGTGTTTGGGGCACTTTGAGACTTGTCTTTAAATTTGTAACAGTCAGTGTGGGGAACCTAGTTCAGAAGATTTTTCTTGGGCTCAATAGATTCAGAAAACCCTATGAATCAGGTGTGTGATTGGGGGTGGAACTGCCAAAGACTTAATGCCTCCTAAACAGAACAGTCATAAGTGATGGCAACAAGATTTTAGAAAATCACAAGGGTTACAGCAAGAATTAACTCAACACGACCAGTGTGCACTCAAAGAGTTGCAAGATCTCCCTAACGTAGTATTCAAAGCCTCTGACAAGGGTGGGAACACTGTAATTATGGCAAGCAATTTCTATAAGGATGACATGTTAGAATTATTAAGTAATCAGAATAATTATCGCAAATTACCCTCTGACCCACTACCTATTTTAAAAAAATGCTTCCTTTATTAGAAAATCCATGTGTAACAGGAGAAATTACTAACAGAGAATTCAGTTGTTATGGCCTCAGTTCTCCATTACTCCATCTATTTACATATTATTAAAGATTCATGAGGATCCAAACAATTAACCATGGCGTCTGATTGTCTCAGGAGCAGGGTCTCTGACAGACAGCTTCTGCAAGTGCTAAGACTTTTTCCTTGCAGAGGAGTGTGTTCTGCTTGGAATACCACCTCCACAACACTATGCATGTCTTAGAAAATTTGAAGGGTTTTATCTGGCAGCCTGATTTTATATGGTTAGGGGTACATGTAGAATCACTATATACATCAATCCAACATACCGATGGCATCAAAGCTTGTAAATATTTCTTAGATCAGGACCCACTCAAGGGCTACATGACAATCAGTTTGGTCATTGACGGTCTGGAATTTGTGTTAAAACACAATTACTTTCAATGTGATTGGGACTTTCATGTACAGTGTTGCAGTATAGCAATGAGGGTGGCCATTGCCTCTTCTTCTGTGAACCTATTTCTAAGGCTTTGGAAAAAGGACATAATTTTCAATGCAGTATGTAACCCCTGCATACCAATATTGTCAAGTGGTGCCATCTTATTGATGATGTAATTTGTGTATGGAAAGGCACTGCTGCAGAAGTAAGTAATTTCATGGACTGGCTAAACATCAATGATTTAAATGTGAAATTTGCATCTAGTATTGATCCAGCAAGCATCAACTTCCTGGATATCACTTAATCAGTAGATTCAGAGATTCATGCAATTTCCAAGGTGTATAGAAAACCTATATCTACAAGCAACTTACTTTTTACCACTGTCTGCCACCCTAAAACCTTGAAGGTTTCCATACATAACTTAACACCAGTTGTTATGCCTTAGGTGTAACTGCACTAAACTGTCTGATTTTGAACAGGCTGGTGAGCTTAGGGAAAGGTTCCTAGCATGAGGCTACAATAATAAGGTACTTGATACAGCCTACTCTAGAGCATTATCCCAAGATAAAGTCAACTTTACTCAAATCTAAGACACACACAACAGAATTCAGTCCACCAGTCTGTTTTGTGACACAGTCCAATCAAGTGTCTAGTAATATACGTAAAGCAAAAACACAATTCTTATGGGGGATCCAGTATTAGCAGAGAATTTCAGGAACAAACCAGTAGTCACCTCCAGTAGGAGTCCAAATATCAGAGACAAACTTCTGCAAAGTAATTTTAATACACCCAGGGAACATTTCCACACCTGGATTCCCATAAAACCAGTTGGGATGTATAACTGTGGGAATTGCAATAGTTGCAATTTTTGCAACCAGGGCAGTCACTCTGAGTTTCTAGACTGAGAAAAGGGTAAAAATCCATCAATTTATTTCTTGCAGCATCAATTTTAGTATTTTGTAGTGTATGCCCTATGGTGCAGTTGCTCCAAACTGTATATTGGCAGGACAGTTTGCCTGCTTAAGCAAATAATTCAAGAAAATATAAGGGACGTCAGGAGGTTAAATCTTGATAGCCCAGTGGCAGAACATTGTCTATTGCACCATGACTGCAAAGTTTCCGACTTAACATTCATGGGCTTAGAGCAAGTGAGAATAAGGGAATGGGGTGCCAACAGGCTTAATTGACTCTTACAAAGAGAGCGCTTCCAGATCTTTGCCCTTAGTAGCTTACAGCCCAAAGGCTTAAATAATAGTTGGGACCTAAAACTATTTTTGTAAAATTTGCTGATGAGAAGTGACATTGAATTTGAATTTGTATTCAGTCCCATCAAAATAACTCCTCCTCCCTTGTTATAGTGCACTTGATATGAAATTTGAAATTGGGGTTGATTTTGTTCCAGGTAATAGAGAAAGCACATTAATGTACAGCAGTGAGATTTTAATTTTGACTTCTTTCTTTCTTTCTTTCTTTCTTTCTTTCCTTTTCTTTCTTTCTTTCTTTCTTTCTTTCTTTCTTTCTTTCTTCTTTGTAGGTACCAAAGGAGATTTGGTGAGCTCAGGATTTCCAGCTGGAAATCCCAGCATATGGTATGGAATGTACCTGGGGACAGCTCCCAACTCCATTGAATACATCACCCTTGCCTTCTTCCTTTATGACTGGCCAGTCATGTCTATTTGTTCATATCTGCCCTAGATGGCTTCTGCCAGAGAACAGGCAGAACACCAGAAGAAAGGAGCTACTGGTGTAACTAAACTTCTCTACTGTGACTAAGAACTAGAACTCTACTACTGGGACCTTCAATTTAGAGTAAAAAAAAAAAGTTGGTTTGTTGGTCAGAGTTAGTTGAAGTGAACTGCTAACTGTGTAGTTATCTAGGTGCTTGTCACAGGTGGCTGAAGGGAATTGTTTTCTGTGTCATTAACTAAGTGTAGAAAGATTTGCAAAGTGGGGGGAGTGGCTTAGCTAGAAAGAAGCCAGGTTAAAGCCAGATTTAAACACTGCCCTAGATAGCTTCTGCCAGAGAACAGACAGAACACCAGAAGAAAGGAGCTACTGGTATAAATAAACTTCTCTACTGGCACTATATTGCTCTTCTTCCCTCCACCCCCCCCAAATCAGTTCTACTTTTATAGGCACAGGATTTGACTGACAGCAGAAACTTTCTGTTTGGGAACAGGAAGTGAGTGGTCACAGAGCCACCAAAGACTCACCATCCTAGAAGGATAAGAGTAGCTCTTCATCCCCCCTAGCTGCTGGAGGTCTGACTCTGAGCAAGTAAGGACACTACTGAGAAATATAGGAACTTCTTGTCTCAGAACAGGAAGATCAGGAGCTTAAAGGGCACAGAGGCAGTAAGTAAGTAGGGAGAAAAATAAAAATAAATAAACAAACACAGGAAAGAGTAAGTATTCCAAACAACAGTTAGGGGGACAGAAATAAGACATGATGGGAGTGGTGCAGTGCAGTGGCTGTGGAGCAGCAGTCTTCCGGGAGATGTTCTAGAGGATGCGGTGTTGTCCCATCTGTAGGCACCTCTCTGGGCTGAGTGAGGAGGTTGCTCATCTTAAGGCTGAGTTGGCCAGGATTTGTGGGACCTCCTCTCCCACCCAGGAACCACCAGGGACACTGCCGTTGCCTCATAGGTTGCCAAGAAAGAGGAGCAGTTGGACCACAGTGGGCTCAGGGAGGGTGAGGGTGGTGGAACAGAGGCATATCCCTCCAATTGTACCTCTCCACAATTCATATGCCATTCTGGCAAAGTGTGGTTCCTCTATGGAGGTACCCACAGTGGAGACCAAGGAAGATGCTGGGAACCTCCACAAAGGAGACCCACAGGAGGGTGGACATGGGACCACAGGAAGGAAACAACTCCTGGTGGGGACTCCTTTGTTAGGAAGTAGAACTGGGGGAGGAAGGGAGAGGAGGTAAGGTGCCTGCCTGGTGCCATGGCTTGGAGGGACAGGGAGAGAATCCTCAGGATTGCCAGAGCAGCTGCAGAGGGGAGGGAGCTGGATGTCATTGTCCACCTAGGGACAAATGACCTGGCTAAGAAAGGGATCAGAGCAGTGCAGGAAGCATTTGTGGAGTTGGGGAGGGGCCTTAGACAAGTAGCACATACACTATCCTCCTCAGAGGTGCTGCCTGTCTATGGCACAGGAGAGGCTAGGGTGCTCCACACCATGAGATTCAATCAGTGGTTGAATAACTGGTGCAGAACGCAGGGATTTGGCTTCATTGGGGACTGGGGGTCCACCTGGAGGGATGCAGGCCTATACTGGCATGATGGTCTGCATCTGTCCAAGAGGGGAACCAGGATCCTAGGTGATAGGTTTAAATGCTTCATTGGCAAGCATTTAAACTAGCCAAGGAGGGAGGCACTGGAGAGAAGCAGGCAAATCGTAGCACCTCCCAAACAATCAGGGTACTAAGTGAGGTAAACACCAACATAGAGATGTCGATAGGGAGAAGGGCAGGGGTAATGAGAGAAAATGACAACCGTAATAAGGACAGGGATGGGGAAAAAGTGCACACCATCAAGAAATGGAGGGTAATGAGTACCAATGCCCGTAGTCTGGGCAACAAGCTCCCTGAACTGGTGGCCTTGATGAAGAGGGATGCCTGGATATCAAGCAGTCACAGAAACATGGTACACAGGGAACCATGACTGGATGTTAGCATACTAGGGTACACAACCCACAGGAGAGACAGGGAGGGAGTGAGAAGAGGTGGAGTAGCTCTCTATGTAAGGGAAGGGATAAAAGCAACTGAACAAAAGAGTAAACAGGGAGGAGAGGAGGCACTGTGGGTCACCTTAGAGACTGGAAATGGCACCACAATCCACACAGGGGTTGTATACAGACCCCCATGTCAGGGGAAGGGAATGGACAAGGATATGATAGAAGGCATCCTTAGGATGGCAGAGAAAGGGGAGATACTGTTGATGGGGGGGCCTTAATATCCCAGATGTTAATGGGAGCACCTTTGCTGCAGCCACATCCAAAAGCAGGGCCATTCTTGATGCCCTTCAGGCGGCATGCCTCAGACAGCTAGTTTTGGAACCCACTCATGAGGGAGCAATCTTAGACCTCGTACTCTCAAATGGGGACAGTGAGAGAATCTCAGATCTAGAAGTGGGTAGCCATCTGGGAACAAGTGACCACCAAACAGTGTGGTTCACGATAAACTCAGCCACAGAGTCAAGCCATACAAAAGTAAGGGTTCCTGGACTCAGGAGGGCTGACATTTTGACAAGATGGGAGAGTGCCTTAGAAAAGCACTAGCAAACAGGCTACAAGGAGGGGTGGAGCAACAATGGGGAAACATCAAAACTGACATCACAGAGGCAACAAGTCCTTGTGTGAAGCAAATAAATAAATCAAAATGAAAGAAAAAGCCACTATGGTTCTCAAAAGAGGTGGCGGTTAAGGTTAGGGAGAAAAAGATAACATTTAGGAAGTGTAAAGAAAACACAGAAGGAGAAGGACAGAGAACTGTACCAGTTAAAGCAGAAGGAAGCAGGGAGGGTAGTCAGAATAGCAAAGGCCCAAACTGAGGAAAAGATAGCCAACTCAGTTAAGAAGGGGATAAAACCTTTTATAGGTATATCAGGGAGCGCAGAAAGACAAAGGGAGGGATAGTGAGGCTGAATAGAATGGACGGTGGGTGGGCAGAGAGGGACAGTGAAAAAGCAGGGATACTGAACGAATACTTCTGCTCAGTATTCACAAAAGAGGAGGAGGGGAGGTGCCTAATCTAATTAACAGAAGCACTTTGGATAGGGGGGTCGATCCCAGTCCTTTCACAGAAGAAAGGGTTCTGAAAGAACTCCTAAAACTGAAGATGGACAAAGCAATGGGGCCTGATGGAATTCACCCCAGAATTCTAAAAGAATTAAGGAGAGAACTAGTGACACCACTGACTACCCTTTTTAACAAGTCATGGAAGGATGGTGTGGTACCTGATGACTGGAGGAAGGTAGATGTGATTTCACTTAACAAAAGCGGGAGCAAGACAGAGGCAGGAAACTACAGACCTGTCAGTTTGACCTCTGTGGTAGGGAAAGTGATAGAATCACTTCTGAAGGAAAGAATTGTTGAGTACCTAGAGGCCAATGGGGCACAGGACCCAAGGCAGCATGGGTTCACAGCAGGAAGGTCATGTCAGATGGATCTAATTGATTTATTTGACTGGGTGACCAAAGTAGTAGACCAGGGAGGGGGTGTGGACATGGTCTACCTGGACTTTAGCAAGGCATTTGACACAGTCCCACACAAAAGATTAATAGTCAAATTAACTAGCCTGGGAGTGGGTCCCAGGGTGGTAGCCTGGGTAAAATATTGGCTGGACAACAAGACACAGAAGGTAATTGTAAATGGAGTCCACTCTAAAGAAAGAGGGGTTACTAGTGGGTACCGCAGGGTTCGGTATGGGTCCAGTCCTTTTAATGTCCTTATAAGTGACATTGCAGAGGGACTGGAAGGAATGTATGCCCTTGCAGATGACACAAAGATCTGCAACAGGGTTAATACACAAGGAGGTGTGGAAAGGATGAGAAGGGACTTGGCAAGGTTGGAGGAATGGTCAGAAGTATGGCAGCTTGGATTCAGTGCAAAGAAGTGCAACATAATGCACCTGGGAAACAAAAACCCAGGGAAAGATTATACAATGGGGGGGATAGTAACAACAACAAAAGTGGAAAGGGACCTGGGGGTAATCATATCAGATGACCTTAAGGTTGGCAAGCAATGTGAGAAGGCAGTAGGGAGGGCTGGGGGGATACTGGGATGTATAGGGAGCGGCATCACCAGCAGAAAACAGGAGGTTGGTAACCCCCTGTACAGACAGTTGGTGAGACCCCATCTGGAGTACTGCATCCAGTTCTGGAGAACCCATCTCCGCAAGGACATAGATAGGATGGCGGCAGTCCAGAGGAGGGCAACTAAAATGGTTCAGGGTCTGCAAGAGAAGCCATACGAGGAGAGACTAAAATAACTTAATATGTATACCCTTGAGGAAAGGAGGGAGAGGGGGAACATGATAGAAACTTTTAAGTACCTCAGTGGAATCAACAAAGTCCAAGAGGGTAGCATCTTTCAGAAAAAGAGATGTGCAAGAACAAGGGGACACAATTTGAAGATAGAGGGGGGACGCTCAGGGGCAATGAGAGGAAGTATTTTTTCACAGAGGGTGGTGGATGCATGGAACAGCCTTCCTGAGGAGATTGTGGGGTCTAAAACTGTGGGAGAATTCAAGAATGCATGGGACAGACATAAGGCAATTTTTGCGGGGGGTAGGAAGAAATAGATTGTTGGCTAAATAGGATTTGCAGCTTATCCTGTAGGTAGGGACATGGGCAGACTAGGTGGGCCAAGCGGTCCTTATCTGCCGTCAGTGTCTATGTTTCTATGTAATGGTTGCAAAAAAATTTGTTTGTATAAGCTCAACATATAGCTGTACAGTACATATCTTAATTGGGTCTTTTTTTGGGCTGTACATAGCTGCTCTTTTCTTTTCAATAATTGCATTTTTTTTTTAATTTAAGGTATTTATTTGTGCACTTTTGTTGTTCTTGTTAGGCTCCCAGCAGAGCCACGTTACATAGCAATTCTGGCAAACACTTGCTGGACTCTTGCTGATTGCACAGCTAATTGACAGTTATTTAACACACATCATTATGACATAACTGCTACTGTCAGCATATAAGAGACTCTATTTTTTGTTTGTTTGTTTTAACCAGGAGAGACACACTAAGCTGAAAGCTTGTTTACAGGTGCAATCTGGGAGCACAAGGAAGGTAACTAACTTGCTCAGGGTCACACAGTATGGATGTGGGGGCCGTGGGATTCAAACCTGGGTATCCGGGTTTGCAGCTCAGAGTCTTAAACCTCTGCACTATACTGCCTCCTTATTGAAGCAGGTACCTGCCCCCTGATGAAGCTTCAACTGAGTTAAGTGCTGGGGCATCAGATCTGTGGTTTTGGGAACAGTTTTGGTTTCATTAGCAATTTTTCTGTTGTCTATGTGTAGAATAAATTTTCTATTGTGATTTTAACATCATATCCCTGGCATCTGGTCTATTTACTTAAATTGCCAAAACATGACCGTTGGAGTGCAGACCTATTTGTGACTTTCCTTTTAGTGTCTTCTAGCAAGAGCACTATAAAAGATTCCCTTGCCCAGTGTGTTCCATCAGTCTTGTGTCCCAGTGCATGAGTGAAACAGTGCAGGAGTGAAATAGATATCCTAAGGTGCCTAAGTTATCAGTAGGCATCCACAGGCACGCATGGGGATCTGCCAGACTGATAAGAGAAGGTAAGGTACTCTAAAGATCTGAATGCACTTACTATTAAACTGCATAGGTAGCTACAAGTAGTGGGGTAGTGGGTACTTGCACGGGAAAAGGCAGGCAGATAACAGCTACAGGTGAGAGTAAAGGAGGCACTTAATCTGGGGGTAGAGTAAAGTAGAAGTTCAAGAAGGATAACAGGAAAAATTTAGCAAATAGGAAGAGTAAAAAAGCATGAGGGTACAGAGATAACTTTACCTTGAAACAGCAACCATTTAAAGTGAAGCAGGTAACACTCTATAGAGGGTGCGGCGTTACAGTAGATCCTGACGGAGGGTGTAGCTGGGAAAGGAGCAAGAAAAAGGAAAGAGACAGTAGGGGCAGGTTGCATTCAGAAATCAGAAGGGAGTGACTGATATTAGCAGAAATGGGAATGGTACAGTGCGGTGGCTGTAAAGCTGCAGTTTTCCAGGATATATTCTGGAGACTGAGGTGCTGACCCATCTGCACAGACCTTATTGGGTTGAGGGTGGAGGTTGCTGGACTCTGTGTGGAGCTGGCTAAGATCCAGAGGACCTCTTGCTCAGCCCAGTGGCCTCCAAGTCTGCTGCGATTCCTCAAGAGCTTGCCTAGACACAGAGGGCCAGCTGAACCATAGTAGGCTCGGGGGTGGGGGGTGGGTCAGGGGCACATTCCTCTGCCTGTACTACTACATAATTCCTTTGCTGTTCTGGCAGGATGGGACAGCCATGAGGAGGCAATGGTAGGGGTGGCAAGGGAGGATGTGGAGATCCTCTGAAGGGAAAGGTCCATGGCGGGAGATAGAGAACATCAGTAGAGGAGAAAGAAACTTCTGGTGGGGGACTCAGTTGTCAGGGGGAATAGATCTGGGAGCAAGAAGAGGTGGAGTTAGGGAGGTTAGGTGCCTACGTGGTGCCTTGACTCAGAGGCATGGTCAGCAGATTCGAAGGATCAGTAGGGTGGCAGGACAGGGTGAGGAGCTGGATGTCATTGTCTTCCTGGGCACAAATGTCCTAGTAAGGAATGGGGTTGGGTTAGTACAGGGAGAGTTTAGGGATTTGGAAAGGGGCCTAAGGCAAGTAGCATTAACAGTGGCATTCGATGAGAAGCTACCTGTCTGTGGCTGAGAGGATGATAGGGTACTCTGCAACATGAGCTTCAGCACTTAGCTGAAAGAATGGTGCAGAGAGGAGGGGTTCTGCTTCAATAGGGATTGAGGACTGACCTGGCAGGATATGAGTCTATTAGTGCTGTGCGGAATGTGGAACTCTGCTGGAGAAATTAGCATGGAATGACCATTCTGCTGGTGGAATTTATGCTGGAATTTTCCTGGTTCTTCTGTAGAATTCTGCTTGCTGAAATCTGTAGAATAATATTCTTTGGAATAGCATTTTTTCCACGGAAAATCATTCTGCAACCATTTCCATGGAAAATATTGAGGTCCACGGAATAATATTCCGCAGAACAGCATTTAGTCTGTGGAAAATCATTCTGCAAACACTTCTGTGGGAAATATTGAGATCTGTAGAATAAAATTCCATGCAAATGTTGCGGAAAAACTCCTTCTGAATTTTTCTGCCGTGGAATTTTGCTATTCCTTTTCTGGTTAAATTTGGTGGAATGTCAGCAGAATTTTGAAAATTCTGTGGAATTTCTTTCTGCCAGAATATGAAAAGTCCACACAGCACTAGGGTCTGTACAGAGGTGATCGCCTACATCCATCGGAGAAGGGGCCCACAGCCCTCAATGGAAGGTTTAGATGTTACATTGATGAACATTTAAACTAGCTAAGGGGGAGGCAGTAATACAAAGGAAGGTATAAACTGCCTCCCCCACAGACTGAAGAAACAGCAAGAGAGGGCCTGAGGGGAGGAAACTTCCTCAGGGTACAAGTTAAAGGAAATAGAAGCAAAGTAGGGGGCAAGGGGGGGCAAGAACAGAAGAGGTACACAAGGAAATGTTGAGAAGGCAAGGCTCCAAGAGGGGAGTGAGGAGGGAGGGGGACAGAGGAAAGTTTCAAGTGGCAACAAAGGCAGCAAGGTGGGAAGGGAGGGAGGTTACAGGCATAGTGAGAACAAGGTGGGAAGGGGGATACAGGCACAGTGAGAACAAGGTGGGAAGGGAGGGAGGTTACAGGCATAGTGAGAACAAGGTGGGAAGGGAGGGAGGTTACAGGCATAGTGAGAACAAGGTGGGAAGGAAGGGAGGTTACAGGCATAGTGAGAACAAGGTGGGAAGGGGGATACAGGCACAGTGAGAACAAGGTGGGAAGGGAGGGAGGTTACAGGCATAGTGAGAACAAGGTGGGAAGGGAGGGAGGTTACAGGCATAGTGAGAACAAGGTTGGAAGGGAGGGAGGTTACAGGCATAGTGAGAACAAGGTGGGAAGGGGGATACATGCATAGTGAGAACAAGGTGGGAAGGGGGATACAGGCACAGTGAGAACAAGGTGGGAAGGGGGATACAGGCACAGTGAGAACAAGGTGGGAAGGGATACAGGCATAGTGGAGAACAAGGTGGAAGGGGGATACAGGCACAGTCAGAACAAGGTGGGAAGGGGATACAGGCACAGTCAGAACAAGGTGGGAAGGGGGATACAGGCACAGTGAGAACAAGGTGGGAAGGGGATACAGGCACAGTCAGAACAAGGTGGGAAGGGATACAGGCACAGTGAGAACAAGGTGGGAAGGGGATACAGGCACAGTCAGAACAAGGTGGGAAGGGATACAGGCACAGTGAGAACAAGGTGGGAAGGGGGATACAGGCACAGTGAGAACAAGGTGGGAAGGGGGATACAGGCACAGTGAGAACAAGGTGGGAAGGGGGATACAGGCACAGTCAGAACAAGGTGGGAAGGAGGATACAGGCACAGTGAGAACAAGGTGGGAAGGGGGATACAGGCACAGTCAGAACAAGGTGGGAAGGGGGATACAGGCACAGTGAGAACAAGGTGGGAAGGGGGATACAGGCATAGTGAGAACAAGGTGTGGAGAGCCAAGTGTGCCAATGCAAGGAGTCTTGGAAGTAAAATTCCAGACCTGGAGGCCATCATGATGGAGGCAAACCTGGATCTTCTGACCATTACTGAGTCATGGTGCAGAGGGAGCCATGACTGGGAAAAAGCCATACCAGGATACAGTCGGTTCAGAAATGATCAGGATGGGAGGACGGAGGAGGGGTTGTACTGTATGTTATGGAAGGTATCGGAACAAGAGAGATGCAAGTGAACCTAGGGGAAAATAATGAGTTGGAGATGCTGCGAGTCACCCTGGAGCCACTATTCGTACTGGGGTGATACGCAGACCTAAAACCCAAAGGGAAGATTTGAATAAGGCACTGGGGGAAGCCATCAGCACAATGACAAAAAAGGGGAGGTTCTGGTAGTGGGGGAATGGATGTAGATTGGAGCATGGCCTCAGCTAGAAGCAGGCACACCCTAGACTCCTTGCAGGGGGAGTTTCTCAGGCAACTAGTCAGAGAGCCCACTCAAGGTGGTGCAATACTTGGCCTGCTGATCACAAACAGGGTCAGTATTGCAGACGCCAAGGTAGGATGCCACCTGGGGACCAGCGATCACTGTACAGTGTGATTAAACATAAGGACAGTGGCAGAGACAAACCACACAAGAACAAGGATTTTGGATTTCTGGGGGTCAGATTTTAAGTAAATAGGTGAATGCCTCGGAGAGGACCTATTGGGGAAGGGGGGTTACCTACAGTAGGTGTTGTGAAGAAACAGTGGGCCAAATTAAGGGATGGCATAATGAAGGTAACAAAGCCCTGCATGAAAGAAGTGGGCAAAAACAGGAGGAAAAAGAGACCACTCTGGTTCTCAAGGGAAGTGGCTGTGAAAGTAAAAGCTAAAGGGTTGTCATTTAGAAAGTACAAGGATACACAGAGGAAGGAGGATAGGAAGGTGTACCAGGAGAAGCAGGGGAAGTGGTGAGGGGCACAGAGGCACAAATGCAGGAAATGATAGCCAGCAGGGTAGCTAAATGGGACAAGATCTTTTTCAGATACATAAGCAAAAACAGGAAGACAAGGGGAGGGATTATGAGGTTAAGAAGGGTGGAGATAGATTGTGCAGAGGAGGATCAGAAAAAAGCAGATATCCTGAAAGGACATTTCTGCTCAGTCTTCTCAATGGAGGGAGAGGGTGATGGATCAAATAGAAGCAGCAGGAGCATTGAAGGGGGTGGACAGAAATTCATTCACAGAGGAAAAAGCCCTGAGAGGACTTGCAAATGTAAAACTGGATAAGTCCATGGAGCCAGAAGGGGTATATCCAAGGGTACTGAGGGAGCTCTGGGAAGTACAGTCTGTACCTCTGACAGCCCTATTCAACAACTCACTGGAAACAGGATTGGTTCCAGAGGACTGGAGGAGTGTGGGTGTAGTCCTGCTTCATAAAAGCAGTGTCAGGGAGGAGGCTGACAGCTATGGGCTGGTGAGTCTAATGTCAGCAGTAGGGACGTTAATAGAACCCCAACTGAAAGAAAGGCTAGTGAAGTATCCTGAATCCAATGGATTGCAAGACCTAAGGCTGCATGAATTCATTGGGGGGGTCATGTCAGATGAACCTGACCAATTACTTTGACTCAGTGACTAGGGAAATAGAACAGGGTGGGGCGGTGGATGTGGTCTACTTTGATATCAGCAAGGCCTTTGACACCGCACCACATAGGCGGCTTATAAGGAAACTGGGAAGTTTGGGATCCAAAGTGGTAAACTGGGCATGGAACTGGTTGATGGATAGGTGACAGAGGGTGGTGGTAAATGGCATTCACTCTAATTAGGGGACAGTGATCAGTTGGGTACCTCAGGGGTCAGTGCTGGGATCTTCTTCAATGTCTTCATTACTGACATTGTAGAAGAGCTGGAAGGGAAAGTATTCCTCTTTGCAGATGACATCAAGATCTGTAGAAGCGTAGATACTCTGGAGGGGGTGGAGAGAATGAATAGGGATCTGAGAAAACTTGAAGAGTGGTTGAGGGTATGGCAGCTGGTTTTCAATGCAAAAAAGTACAAAATCACACAGCTATGAAACATAAACTCAGGGGCAGTGTATAAAATTGGGGGAGAGGTATTGACAATCACACAGCATGAAAGAGATCTGATGACCTCAAGTCAGCAGGGCATTGCGACAGGGCAGTAGGCAGGGCAAGTGAGGTGCTCGGTTGCAGAGGGAGGAGAATCACCAGCAGAAAGAGGGAGGTGGTGTTACTACTTTATCAATCACTGGTGAGACCCTACCTGGGGCACTGTGTCCAGTTCTGGAGACCACATCTCAGGAAGGAAATAGGCAGAGCAGAGATTGTCCAGAGGCAGGCAACTAAAATGGTGCAGGGGTTGCATCAAAAGCCCTATGATGAGAGACTGAGGGATTTCAATAGGTACACCCTGGAAGAAAGGAGGAAGAGGGGGGACATGATAGAGAGCCGGTAGGCTCACAGGGACTAGGCCAGTACTTGAGGGTGGTCCTATCTTCACCTGCACCTCTGCAGCTCATACTTCAGGTAGACCAATCCCCCTCCAGCTGCTCAATTCAGCTCTGGTCCAAAACATCCTGGCCTTGGTTAGCATCACCTCTAGTCAGTCTTTCTGAGACTGCCCCAGCACTGACTACTCCCCTCTTGTATCAGCCAGTTCTCTATTGTAGAGGACTGCTCCCTCCACAGTGCAGATCTCACGTCCTCTGATCAGCCACACAGTGCTCAGCTAGTCCCTTTTATAGGGCTAGACATCTTGTGACCTTCTCAATCATACCTTAACTTTTAGTTATATGAGTGCAACAATTTTAAATATGGCTGTTTCATACAGAAAAGTAAACAAAACATGAAAACAACATATTAACGCAGATCTGCCTTTATACAATTGTAAAATACGGTAAAAAGAAAACAGAAAAGGGAACTCTTTGGCAGGAAGTTCCACCTTTCTTGTTCCTAGACTCCCTCATTCCAGGACTCTAGCAAGCCCACAGATTTCATCAGGCTTGAGTCCATAGTAGTCCACAAAGTGGACGCCAGCGAATCAAAAGCACATGGAGTCAGGCATTTCTTAAACAGGTCAATTTTCTCAACATATAGCAATGTGTGCAGTTTGGGCTTAAAGAAACGTTTCATTCAGTATCAGGAAAATACAGATAACACCAGCAATGTGAAACAAAAGGCATTGCTAATGCATTATTGTTTGTAGCAGTTTGTAAAACGTGTTTTATACATTTCATCCAACAAGCAGAGCTTCCTGATACTGTAGTTACCCTCCATATAAAACTATAGGTGGTTTATAGTAGTTCTCCTTCAGTATTTTGGTTTATATATGATTTAGGGTCAAAAACACAGACTCATAGGCCCAGATATTCAAACTGTGCCGCAAAAGTGCGCAACAGCAGGAGCAAGCGCAAGTCCACTGCGCACATGCGCAAGAAGCGCGATATTCAAAAACTGCGCAGGCCAAGATGTGCCTACGGCCGACGACTGAATATCGCACCACCTGTGCCATAGCGCAACTAGAGAGGTGAAGCTGAGCAGTCCAGATGCGCCATAGCGCAACCAGGGATGCCCCCCAGCAGCAGGGCAGCAATGCAACAACACAACCAGGGATGCAGGGGCCCAACACCCATGCCACAGATGGGCAGAGGAACACACAACAGAACAGACATTGCCCCCCCACACCCTATGCACTGCACAACTAGGGGAGGGCTGGAATAACCACTGGCCCATGGAGACCAGCACCAACCCACAGCTGGGCCATGGTGTCCCATCACACCCTGGCAAGCTGTGACCGGCACACAAGGATGGCCGACCACCCCTGCACTCACACCATCCCACAAATGCAGAGCACACCTGCACCATGATCCCCATACACCCTGCCCAGGAGTAGCACCCAACAGTGCAGGACACCCCATGCATGCCACCACCCCCACTGTGACAATGCAACCCTGTGCACCATGGAGCCATGCAAGGCAGCCCCACCGTGGGCACCCTGCAGTGAGCAGCAGCAGACAGTGATGCAACAGATGCATACACAGTGCCACCCTGCACGTCCCCCCCGAGGTACAGCTGAGAGACCGACCATGCGTCAGCACACTAGGTACCCCACATGCAACAGGGCATGCCCCGGACCCCACCTCCAGTGGTACAGCACCCTGCACACCCTCCCAAGAACATATCCCGTCCCAGCACTGGCCACAACAACCACCACTGACACGCCAGCAGACCATGCATATCACAGACATGCAAGGGTGTCAGCTGCACAGGCCATGGACGGTCTGACAGGGGTGCCATGCACACAGTGCAGGCCCCATGGACCACTGCACACAGGCATCCAGTGCACAGAGTACAACACACAAACCACAGACAGTGACTGATCCCCCTGCCCACACCATAGGCGGTTCACCTCTGCACACACACACACGCCCATTCGTGCACCACCCCTGATGCCATGCACACCACTGCAGCTGAGCACCTGTAGCCCGCTGCAAATCAGAGACCACCACAGTTGTCATAACAAAATGTATGTATTAAAAAATAACAACTCTCAAACATATGTACAAATATATACAAGGGTGGGGGGAAGGGCCACAAACCAGGTGGGGGCAGGCATGGGGCAGGGGTGTACAAATGGGAGAGGGAAGAAGGGATGTGAGGGTGGGTCCAGGGGGTTATGGGTGTCAGGGGGGTCATGGAGGGCCTATTCTGTGCCCTGCTCTCCACTCCTGTGGCGCCTCCAGGTTCTTCTCCTCTGGAACCCATGCAGCTCCATGTGCTCCAACACTACCAGGGACGCCCCGTGCCAGCTGCAAAAGCTCTTGTATGCCCCGTTCCAGGGCCATCCAGCATTGTCCACCTAGGACAAGGGAGCAGAGTCAATACATGTGACTGTCCAGCCCTCTGCTGCAAACCCATTGTGCATGGCATACAGCCATGTGCCACGCCCCTGTGATGGTGTGCGACCACCCACAGTGACTGTGTCCACAAGACCTGCCTACCCAGGCAGCGACAGCCATGTGGACCACTGCACACACACACCGCCCATGTCCTGCACAGCACCACTGTGGCCGTACAGTGACTTGGCTATGCGTGTGAAGGCAGTGGCACAGCCATGTGCCCAGTGTACGCATGGACCACCATTGATGCACTCCCAGACATGCAGTGCCACTGGACAGTGCTGACTGTAACAAGTTGCATGCATGGCAGTGGTGTCAATGGATGGTGGCCATGCCCCGCTGCCCACCCAATTATACAGCATGCAATAGTAATCATGGATGTAAGGCACTCATCATCATCAAGGTGGTCCATGCACTGCTGACCACCATCACCCCTCCTGGCTTGCTGCTCCTCCAGGCGGTGCCTCCGGTCTATGGCCTGCTGGCATTCTGCGGGCCCTAAGGTGCAAAACATGGAGAGAGGAACATCAGTACAATCCTGTAGCAATTTCCCCCCCCCCATGTGTGTGCAATCCCACACAGCCAGACCCACCCACCCCACACCCCGATAACACCACCACGGCCAACACCAGATGGCCCCCCCATGTGCCAGACACATGCAACCATGATACCCATATGGACGATAAAAGTGTATGGATGTTGCACCTACCTGGCCGTGGCACCGTGCCCCTCCTGGCACGTGCCTACAGGGGGGCAAGCAGGTCTGGGTCCCTCCATCTCAGGTCCCCATATCGGTGGTGGCACTGCTCTGCCGTCCGCCCCATACCGGTGGCCTACTCCAGGGCGTCGGCCACCTCCTTCCACACCTGACTCCTGGCCCTGTCCAGGGGTGCCTCCCCAAATAAAGGTCCAACATGTGGCTCCACAATGGCAACAAGGTTTGCCAGCTCCACCTGGCTCCACTGCACAGCACACCTCTGTGCCATCTCTGCTGCTCAGTTCAGTCAAAATGGCGCTCTGCAGCGCGGTCCTGCCACGTGCAGATGCTGCATGGTACAGTGCTGCCATTCCCTATCATGCTGTCACCGAACAGTGCGATAGTGGTGCACCCATGCTTGATGCATGGTGCCTAGGGGGCAAAGGTCGGGCACAGGGTCAAGGGTCTCTGGCGCACGGACAGCCACAGCACGATTGGAACCCAATGCGTGTAACGCGATTGGGTGCCTGTGTGCCACCTCCTGTAGTGGCCTACCGCGCTGTTGCCCCAGTGCACCTATGACACCCCAGTGCCACAGCGCCATATAGGTGAACAGCGCTGTAGCGCCACTGGCACAATGGTGGCCATGCCCTGCATTGGGTCCTGCCCACAGCATGTCAGCAGCGCGGCAGGTGCCTGCATCATCAACCCGGGCATGGGCAGTTAGGTGTGTACTGTGCATGTCACAGAACTGCGCCCTTGGCTCAGCACGTTCAACACAATTGCGCAAAGTGCAACAGCGCGATATTCAGCCGGCATATGCAAATCAGCTAATCAGCCATTCAATGGTGCAGTCACTGCATTTGCATCCACTTAAAGATGCGCCTCACCTCATTTGCATTGGTTGCGCTATAAAAGTGTGACATTGGGCTGCACTGGCCATAGTCGGTTACTGCAGTCTATTGTGGTGAGTTGCATGCTGTTTGGGAGTGTGGATTGTGGATTTTGGGACATGCATGGGACTGCACTGTCACAGGTAACACCTGTCATTCTCACAGGCTGAATCATGACCGAGCATGTTGTGGAGGAAGAGGAACAGAGTCGTGGGAGGAAGAGGAGGCCAAATTTCATTAAGGCAGAGACGGATGCCCTATTCGAGGCCTACCTAGACCAGGAGCCGCTTCTCAGCGGATGCCAGGAAACACCACAGGCCCGTGCTGCTGCATGGAAAGAGGTGGCGTATGCTGTAAACCTGCATGGCAGCCACCAGTGCTCTGTGCAGGAGTGCAAGAAGAAGATGGGCACAGACAGACAGGCAGAGGATTAAGGAGAAGGTGGCTGCCATCAGGGCAGCACGGTCTGCGACAGGTTGGGGGACAGCCGGAGGTGCTACGCCTGACCCCACAGGAGGAGCGGGTTGCTGGCAGCATGCAGCATTGCACCATTGAGGGTGTTCCGGTGGTGGATTCCATATGGGTGGTAGTCCGTCACTGCATGGTAGGTCATGGTCTGTCTATTGGGGGGGGACAGGGTAGGTCACATGCAGTAATGCGACTTTGTTTTCCCTTACAGCTCCTGAGCATCTGCATGGGTCAGTGGTGGTGGGCTTCTCCACTGAGGCCGGTCACATGGAGATGGAGGAGGGCCCATCCACCTCCATAGGAATACGCAGCTCAGGGTGACAGTGGGCCCGCCTGGACGTCCAGACTGATGTTGGTGG
This sequence comes from Neoceratodus forsteri, assembly GCA_016271365.2. NCBI lineage: Eukaryota > Metazoa > Chordata > Ceratodontiformes > Ceratodontidae > Neoceratodus > Neoceratodus forsteri. The sequence continues at coordinate 1,542,810,294 of CM028131.1, read as the reverse complement.
AGTAGGTACAGAGGAGGCCCTGCCCATGTCCCAGTGTGCCAGCGTCCACTGATGCCAGCATGCTGAGACTTGGGCTGGTGCCGGATCCGTTATTGATGATGATGTCGCTAACGTCATGGGCAGTGACACATGTGTGCCACAGGATGGCCATACAGCAGGTTACATCGCTGCCATGGCTGTGGGTGGTGCCACCGTGGAAGCCTGCGTGTCATCACAGTCCCAGCCTGTGCCTGTCAGCACCGGTTGGGCAGCACTGGTGTGTGTACAGGACAGTGGGACTGTTGCGACCACTATGGCGGCACCATTGAGCCTGGGGACCGGCAGCCGGGGGGGGCAGCATCAGCAGTCGGCCAATGGGCATGGGGGTACAGTGTCAGGGGCCGGCGTCAGTGCACCACCTGTGGACATGCCCAGGCCTGGCCCTGGTGTGCAGCGCCCATCCTCAAGGGGTGATGAGCATCAGGGCCACGAACACCCTGAGGGACAGCATGCTGATCAGGCAGATGACCTCTTGGATGAGCATACCCGCATATTGCAAGCATCAGTCAATCAGCAGATGCAGCTTGTGATGGCGGTGGATGCACTGAGTGTGGCTCTGCACCAGGCAGAGGAGTGTCGCAGCAGAGACACCGCTCTGCTCCTGGCAGGGATGGATCAGATATGGGAGGATGTGACCACTGCCATTGACAGGCTGACACAGACAATCACAGCTGCCATGGCCACAGTGGGCACACAGTTATTTGCCCATGCGTCGCAGACACCGTGCAGTGCAATGTCCACCCCCCATTCCCGGCATCGTGCGACACCATCCTTGTCGACACTGGGTTCAGCTGTGGGCATACCGAGCACGCCTGGCGCAGGCATGTTCGGTGTGTTGCAGACCCATGCGTGAGCATGGTCGTGTTCACGTAGTGGAACCCCTGGGGGACCGTCGGTGCCACCCCATGAGGCCAGTGGTCAGCTTGTCACTGCTGGCGGGTCTCGGCTGGGCTGCCCATGCATCCGTGGCGGCCGTGGCACTGTGGCGTGACTGACCTGTCTCCCAGCATGGCTACTGTCTGATGCTGCCCTGTGTGCATTGTGTCATTCAGCGGGCAATGCACGGGTGGGTACCCGGCCCTGCACGCACACATACAGTCCATTTGCACACCCTCCCGGCTGCTGTCCACAGTTGCGTGGGCATGATGATGCCTGCATTGCGCTGTACGCCACTGTGCAATGGTGCCCAGCGTCTGACACACGCACAGTGACAGGCAGTGGGCGCGGTGGTCTGTGGACATGTGTGTGGCTAGGGTGGTGTTCTGGGTCGGCGTGCCTCCTACTCTTTGTGCATGTCTGGTGAGTTGTGCGTGTGTGTGTGTGTGTGTGTCTGACCACGTGCCATGTTAGACCTCACCCATCCCTGGCGGTGTGTGTGGTTCCATGCCTGGCCACTTCCCTTGACGGCATGCACCCCTGGTGTGTGTCCATGCGTGTTTGTGGGTTGTGCCTTTGCCACTGGTGGTTGCACATGGCCCCATGACTTACCTGGGTTGGCTGAAGTGCTCCTCCGTGATGGTGTCCCGGTGCAGCTGTGCCAGCCGGAGCAGTCGGGGGTCCCATCGCCCAAGGGGGGGCTGCCCATCACCATTGTCACCGCGTCCTCATCATCCCCATCGCTGTCCCCCTCTTCAACCTGTACGGCTATCCCACATTCATTGACCATGTTGTGCAGGATGCAACAGGCCAGGAATAGCCCGCAGGCCTTTGAGGGGCTGTACTGTAGGGCACTGCCGGAGGTGTCCAGGCAACGGAAATGTGCCTTCAGCATACCGAACACCTGCTCGATGACATTACATGTGGTGGCATGTGCCTCATTGTAGCATTGCTGCGATGGGGTCACAGGCCACTGATATGGTGTGAGCAGCCAGGGATGGAGTGGGTATCCACTGTCACCTGTGTGTAGAGGGTGGAGGTTAGTTTGGTGGTCATCATCGCCCAGCCCCGGGCCATGTAGGCCACTACCCATGTCACCTCTGACCATGCCCCTCCCAAGCCCTAAGTTTGCCCATGTGGTTTGCATACTCACCCACTAAGTGGCCAGTGGGGATGTCCCCTCTCTCGAATCTGTGGCACAGTGCTGACTGGTGCCAGATGAAGGCATCGCGTGCACCCCCAGGGTGCATGGCATAGACATTGATTATGCACCCCCCTGGTATCGCACACCACCTGGCAGTTGATGCTAGCATAGCCTTTCTGATTAATATATGCAGCCCTCTCAGGGCCAGGTGGTGTGTGGATGGCTACATGGGTGCAGTCTATTGCCCCTAGCATGCCAGGCATACGTGCTACCCTGTGGAACTTCTGTATGTTTCTTGTGCACTCCACCGGTGTGCTGGGGAAATGGATGTACTCCACAGCATGTGGCAGCAGTGCGCTGAGGAATTGGGTGAGGTGGTGTGACGCGTCTGACTGGGTTATGCCTGTGGTGTCCCCTGTTGGTCTCTGGAAGGTACCCGTGGTGAGCAAGCACATGCAAGCTGTCACTTTAGTCTCTACTGACAGAGCATTGCTCCATCGTGTGGGTGCCTGCATCACATCACTGCACAGCTCACAGAGCTGCCTCAGAATTTCCCTATTCAGGTGGTACCAGCCCACGATCTCAGTATCGCTGTACAGCTCGAAGCTGGTGTGGGCTCGGTACTTTCTGTTGGGGGCATACCACCGACGGGCCCTTCCACGGCCGCGCCCCCCTCCTGCCCGCCTTCTCACCCCGCTCATTACTGCCTCCATCTGGATGGTGGCACTGGCCATGTCCCTGGCTTGTGTTCACCCCCCCGGCAGCTGTTTCTGTGTTCCCCCCGCTGTTCTGGCTGCTACTTCCCCTGCACCGGGAACACCTAAATGTGGTGGCCTCTGTGCTGTGTGGCACTTCCCCCTTCTGCACTGGCTGTGTCTCCCCACACCTTCCCTGTGCCTCTCTGTTCAGGGTGCCCTTTCCCTGGCCTGCCCTGTGTGTCCCTCCTGCCCTCTTTGTGCAGCTATGGTTCAGCCTTGTGTGCCTTCCCTGTAGCGTTCTTGCACCTCTCCCTTGTTCCTTTTTATTTTGGCTCATTTCCGCTAGCGCGTAACTTCCGCTTGCTCCCCTATTGCGCATGGCGCATGTTGTTGAATATCGCACTGCGCCATTTATGCATGGTTCCTCCCCCTTCAGTTGTGCATACATTCATTATCATTGCGCTATTGCTCAGCATGCTTTGGGAGGTGCAACTGCCTCCCGCTGAATATCGCAGAATGGCACATTTTTGGACTTGCGCTGGCGCAACCCTATTGCGCATGGTGCAACCCTTTTGAATATCTGGGCCATAGTATTTATGTAATTTCTAGCATTGCTGTTGGATTTCATAAATGGTAACTCTAACAGGGGATCACAGCACCAAAGTACATAAGCTTTTCTTTCGCCCTAACTGTGCTAGGGCGGTCCTAGTATACTTAAAGGGGACAGGAACTGATTACTTATGTGCAGCTGCTTGTAATATTCTAGTTTCATAAATTATATTCATACCTCTAAAGGTTCCCTATTTAACTGTGCCTGAATAAAAGCTGAAGCTGTCAGTTGCGTTTTGTATAGTTTTCTTTGTATGGACAACATTCTGTGCAGTTCCTTTCATGGAACCAAGAATTTGGAGTTTTGACTATGTCACTTCATGGTTTCAGAAATGTGAGCATGAACTTATCAGTACAGTGCCCACGGTTCTGAAACCATGAGGTGACATAGTCAAAACTCCAAATTCTTGGTTCCATGAAAGGAACTGCACAGAATGTAGTCCATACAAAGAAAACAATACAAAACACAACTGACAACTTCAGCTTTATTCAGGCACAAATAGGGATCCTTTAGAGGTATGAATATGATTTATGAAAATAGAAACATTTCAAACAGCTGTACATAAGAAATAAATTTCTGTCCCCTTTAATGTATAGCTGTGTGTGTGTTGGGTGGGGGGCAAAAGAGAAGAATTAGAAAGAGTATTAAAGTTTCAAACCTGGGTGATCAGGCCTGAGAAGACAACATACAATATTAGAAAGGTTAGAACAGAAGAAAGGCTGCAGTCGAAAGGATACAAAAGAAACATTAAAGGTAATCTGGCAAGCTGTAAGCATATTTCTGCACAGAAGGTTTCAGGTCTCAGCATGCTTTCATTTTTATGTTGCTTGCACCCATGTGCAATAAACATAGTGCCATCATCCGAGTTTTTGGAGGTGTGTCAGCCCCTCTTCCAATGCAGTCAGTGTGTTTGCAGGCGCGGCCTCAGTTCCCCAATGAGTGCTGCAGCTGTCTATGACAGCTCCAAAATGCAGTGGCATACAGTTGAAAGGGAGAGCTCTGCTTCAGTGAGCAGATCTCTCCCCCCCCACGCATTATCAACGCTAGTTAACGATATTGCGCAGCGATGCGCCCCCATGCACAAAGACACTGTATGGCCGACGGGATGCCCAATCCCATCGGCTCCATCGCCCCCAACAGTTGTCCTGGTGCCATGTTGGGAGCCCACCCCAGCGTGGCAACAACTGTTATAGCCGACGGGGTGCCCAACTCGGCCGGGCTCCAAGGCTGCACGCCTCCCCAAAAGCTTTCTCGTGCCACGCTGGAAGCCCACACCAGCGGGCAAATCTTGTTTTGGCCAACGGGGTGCCCAATACCCCATCAGCTCCACGCCCAGTTATTTTGCTGCTGCCACGCTTGGAGCCCACCCCAGCGTGGCAAACGCCCCGCTGTCTTCTTAAAAACAAACCTGTGAATAAAAAATGGTCCTCATAGTCTCCCTGCCCTCCCACAACCCTCACCCACCCACTGTACAACCTGCTCTCACACCCCTCACCCCATACTTACCTCTGGAGCTCGGCGCGACAATCATCGGTGGACCAGGAACACGTCTGCACTCTTCAAAGCCGACCGCGAACTGAGGAAATACCAGTAAGCTGTATAATGGGATAGATAGGGTTTTTTCAACTTTGTTGCATATCTCAGGGCATTTTGGGAATTTTGGCCCCAAATTTTCAACATGGGGTTTTTGGGACCCCTCCTCATAAATTCTTGCACTGTCATGGCGTTACTCAGGCCTGAAGGGTGATTTCGCAGTCACTGCGCCAAATCACCTTTTCCACACCAATTAACGAAATAACGCTGCCAGTGTTCATAAGGTGGGCTTTCAAAAGCCTATGTTGAAAATTTGGTGAAAAATTCTAAAATGACTGTACAACGTACGTCAGAATTTGCTGTAATTTTCAATATTTTCTCACTCCAGATTTTCAACATTGCCATTTTACCACACCTCCTTATGAGCAGTACAGCTGTCATTTTTCACATCCTGCCCAAAACGTGTTTCCCATACATGTAGCGCACAATGGCGCAGTCGGTGCAACTCAATGTATGGGGCACATTAAGAAAATCACAGTGACACTGTTCATGAGCAGAGGTCTTAAATGGCTGTGTTGGAAATTTGTGAAAAATTCTAAATGACTGTTTTACGAGTGTGCGTTGCGCAGTTCCTACGCACTCTCGTAAGTTGGCGAATTTTCAATATTTGCACTCCAATGACTTCCAAATACCTAAACAGCACATAGAAGCAAGCAACATTCAGCATTGACAAATTCTTGTTATGTTTGCTTGCACGCATGTGCAAGAAACAGTGCCATCATCCGAGTTTTGGTAGGTGTGGCACCCGTCTTCCAATGCATTCGGTGTGTTTACAGGCGCGGTCGCAGTTCACCAATGAATGCTGCAGCTGTCTATGACAGCAGTTGAAAATGCAGTGGAGTACAGTTAAAAGGCAGAGCTCCGCTTCAGTGAGCAGCGAGAAGCTACTGCCTGCACATGCACTCCCCCCCCCCACACACACATGCATGGCTGAGTTTACAATAAGGGGGTCGGGGCTAGCTTCAGAGCAAAGGGTACAAACACCTAGTATCCTTTTCTTAACCCCCCCAACACACACAGGCGAGCGCGAGCGCATGATTCAGCACTAGACCGCAGTTCAAGAGTTTCCAAGCCAAACCACAATCTTTTCTCACACCACCCACATCACCACCTCTCATCACGTGCTCATTTCTGTTTCAGCTATTAAAAGTAGAACTACTTCGTACATTTACCATCCCTTCCCTCCACGGGATCGCATATTCATTATCTAAGTTTCCAAAACTAAGAACAGCTGCACTGTTTTTGGTGGAAGGGAGGAAGAAAACATATCTCCGTCCCTGTCTGTGCTACAGTATGTATGCATTAGCCCAACAGCATCATACATTCCCCGACTTGCCCAGTGGCACATGGCAGAAGACTGGGGCTAGCAGCAAATCTGCTACTCTTTCCGCTGATCCTGCCAAGTTATTTTAAGCAAACAAAACATATCAATAACAGTAATGAGAAACATAACTTTTTTCATTTGTGCCCAGCTCAGATTAAACGTAGATCACGGACGGATCCTACAGTACACAGTATGACTGATACCAGTTGCAATTACTTTTCCCAGTTCCCGGGGATCTTGATATCATCAACTGCATGTATTCACCCATCGAGTTGTCAAATGGAACGATATATTAGAATCTACAAAAAGTAAGATACACCACAGTGACCCACTGTTGTTCTATCGGCTTGCCATTTTCATTAAAGCCTCATTTATGTGTGGTATTAATTTACCCCAAAATAACCTACAATTACACATGGCAAAATAAGCACCTTAAAACATGCACAAGCGATGAAAACAGCTCAAGGCTCCTACATTAGTAGATGGTGAGTGGCATTTTGGCTACCTATGCAATTATTTAAGGTACTACCCCCCCTCCCTCAACCCCGATCTAATTTTTTAAAAAGTTGCACTTCAGTATTCTGTCTCATTTTTTACCTTTTCTCCCTTGTAGTATAGGCCGGGGTCCTGCTTTGCAACATTAATTCTCATTTACAGTTTTCTCCCACACACCGAATCACTTGTGATTTGGATGATGTAATGACGACGGTGTGCTGTCACCTATGTTGCAGTTGATGCAATCTGTTGCAATCCCATTGCAATCCTTTCCCCACATTGTTCCAATTATTTCCCAGCAGGTTTGGAAACTCTGCCAATAGCTCTCTGGAGCTGTGTATGTATGCACCCGTGTATGTGTGCGACCGCACTAACACACACACACACAGGCGCCATCGTGGGGATTGTTTCAGGGATTCTCAGTTCATTTTATTTGGGCGGAAGTCGAAACTTTCCATGGGTCCAAACATGAAAAGTTATTCCCATTTTTTAAAAGCAGCAGTAGTAGTGAACCAGGGAAAGATTCATCACTTTGTAGATTTTTGTGTTGCCTGGGGGAGGGGAATCATTTGATTCCTAAAAGGTGAAAAAAAGAAGAATCAGGTGACCACCAGTTTTGCAGCCATGAAAGTCAAACATGATTGGTTGACTTTTCCGAAAGAAAAGGTCTTTTATTGGAAATAGCTGATACTAATTTCCAAAAAACAGTCTCTTATATAATATTGTTAACATTTAAAATCTGGGACCTGAGAAATATTTTAACTTAAAGTAGCAGCACTGTTAAAAATGTTCTAGTTATCAATCGTTGTGTTAGACAAGCCCTCTCTGTATTCTTTATTTTTCCTGTCAGTTTTGTCCAGACCCTTGCCATGAGTGCCATTTTGAATTCGGAAGGAAAAAGGGCAGTGCCATTGTCTAACTGGTCATTTTATCTGGTGCTACTGACTTTCATCACTCCTATCTCTTCCTGTGTGTTCAAAGGAGCAAGTTTTATACACAAAGGTAAAGAAACATGAAATGGTGTGAGACTGACATTTCCTGAGGATCCACACAATAGTATAAATTTATTAAAAATCAAGGGAAGCAATGATTAGAAAATGATAAAAAGGCATCAAAAGTAAAATAAGAATTTTTTTTTAACATTTTGAACATTTCTTCACCTAGTTGTGACTTCCAGAATGCAGTTGTCTGGAGCCTTGAATGAGCTTTTCCATTATACTGTTGCAAGATCAAACTGCCCCCACTGAAAATGGGCAGAAGGACCAGCCCAGTGGTATGGTGGAGGTGCCACCTGGGAGACTGCGGTTTGCATGAGAGCCTGGCACCCCACATTGAGGCTGGCTAAGGTCAGCTGCATCATGAACATGAGGTGCTTGACACTCAAGGAGGGAAAGATGGTGTGGGTCACCTGGCATTTGGGGAAGCCCCCACTGCCAACCAAGGAGCGGTGGTGACAATGGCTGTAAAGGCAGGTGCTCACCTGGCCTACCATTCAGAGGAAAGGTGCACAGCTGTGGTGACCATCATTTGGGTGGGGGGAGAGAAGCTCTGTGCAGCACGAGCTATTCTTGTATGGGTGGCCTGACGACCCAGCGGAAGCACTATGTGCTTCCGTGCTGGCGACCTGGGTTCAGCAGCAGATACACAGACCCAGAATCATGGTGGCCAGGGCTAGGGAGTGCTGCCTCTGGCAGTGCAGAATAGCTTGCGGTGAGGACTGCAGGAGCCCAGAGATGCAACGGCCCCTTGTGGTGGGCTGGGCAGACTGCTGCTCCCACACAAGGGGTGGTACATGCTCCCAGAGTGTGCTGTATTGTCTGAGGCCACAGGATAGCTGGCCCATGTCAGGGGGTGGAGGGAGGCAAGGAAATACAAAATGGGGAGAAAATCCTCAGCCACCACTGGAATGATGGCAAAGCCTGAACAGGGTATATCCCAGAGAAGAGGGTATATCCTTGAGGAGGACTGCTGCTGGCCAGGGATGTAAATCTGTGTAAAAAAAAAGGCCTGCTCTTGGATCAAACAGGAATAAAAAAAAAAACAACACACAATAAAGGAGTGACCTTCATTTACCCACAGAAAGTACAGGTGTGGAGTTCTGAGAAAAATGGTGTTATTTTTACCAGCATGGGTCTTACTTGGACGTTGTCAGGACAAGAGATGTCTTTATAAAAATAATGTCAGGCAAACAGTCAGAACATCCCTTTTGTTCATAATTTTCCTACCACAGCCCAACTGAGATGTAAAACATTATCTTTTTAGTGTATGTGTGTGTGCGTGTGGGGGGGAGGGTAGGTCCTACTTCTACCCCCATCTTACATCTGGGAGAGAACTGATGCTCAGGGAGGCCAAATGACTTGCTCAGTGTCACAGAGTGAGCCAGTGGCTGTGGTGGGATTTGAACCAGAAAGCACCCCCTTCCCAGTTTTTTGCTCTAATCACACCACACTACCTTCTCCACAGCTAAGTGCACAAGATTTGGGAGTGCCTACTACTAGTTTTCAGTATAATACAATCTCTTCACATGCCCATCCCAGTGTTCCTATATTGTGGAGTTAAATAAAAGCCTGCTAACAGCTCTCACTGCATCATGCATCTATCATTACCTGAGAAATTACAGCACAGCAGCTTCTTTTGTACCATCTCATCTGCTGCTATGCTGTACCCATTAATTAACGTCTGTCATCGCCACCCGCTGCCAAGGACAGGTACCCTGACAGCAAAGGCAACCTCTACCCTTCTTCATTCTATAATATAATTTATCTTTATAGAATGTCTGCACAAAAAGTGCACCTCAAAACGCTTCACAGTGTGGATAAACCCACCAAACAGAATATACAGTATATAAAATATAGGGGCTACAAATTATAACAGAATGTATTACACTATATATAGCAAGGAGTATGTTTATAGCGGGTACATACACTGGATGCAGTCTTTCACTGGGAGGGGATCACTTGGCATATTCCCATTTTTTTTCAGAGATGGGGTAACTAAGTATTTCAAAAGTGGTAATCTTGGTTTGAAAAAAAAAGTAATCTTCTGTATGAAAATTAATTAAAGAAAGAGTTAAAGAGTTAGCATGGTGCTGAAATTGTTTTTTAAAGGCGGGCAGATGTTACTTTTTATGTTTGCATGTGCATGCGTGTGCAGCAAACATTTTGTTACATAGAATCACATTTCAGAGGTGAGTCACTGTTGGGTCCTATACAGCTCAAGCTGCAGTGGGCATGACAGTGACAAGCCAGTAGTCAGACAGGCTGATAATGATGCCGGTCACTGCTTGCTGGGCAGAAATATCTTGTAGTTGAATGAATCAAAGTACTCCATTGATAGAGCACCTCGATGCTTTCATCTGCATGAAGCCACCCAGCAAGCAGCTTAGCAGCCTCATAATCAGCTCTGAGCCCCCCCCCACCAAAGACAGAGATGTGCAAAACAACTCCATCCCACAGCCAAGTATCCCACCCACCTCTGGATCCATCTCCATGCACTATCCACAGAAAAGCTCTTCCCTCCCACTGTCATGTATCCCACCCACTTCCCAATTGTCGCCCAGTGCCCCGTCCATGAAAAGCAACTCCCTCCCACTGCCAAGTATCCTGCCCACCTCCTGATTGTCCACCAGTGCTCCGTCCATGAAAAGCAATTCCCTCCCACTGCCAAGTATCCTGCCCACCTCCTGATTGTCCACCAGTGCTCCATCCATGAAAAGCAATTCCCTCCCACTGCCAAGTATCCTGCCCACCTCTCCATTGCTTTCCGTGTCTCTTTCAGACAGCTGAAAACCACCCCTCCTAGTTTTTTAACCCCCTGTAAAAAAGAAAATAGTCCATCAACATCTGTTACCACCACCACCATTACCCTCCCCCCACTCAGCACCCATCACCGCACACACCCTTACCCTTACTTACCTACCTATTGGGGGTCCAATGCTGTAATCCTCTCTGAACTGGAGAAATGTTGTTACTCTTCAACACCGGACTGGGAACTGAGGAAATTAAATATTGTGCAGTCAATGTATTTCAATGTATTTTGAACTTGTACTCAAAATGTGGTCATTTTTAAATATTTTTCCCCAAAACTTTCAACATGGCCTTTAAGGGGCCCCACCTCATGAACAAGGTAGGGACATTTTTCAAACTGGCCCAAAGGTGATTTCACAGTCCCTCCATGAAATTACCTTCAGGTGGGATTTGAAACTTTTCACCTACTGGGTTTATGAGGTGGGGTCATAAAAGACTATGCTGAAAATTTAGGATCAAAATATTAAAACAACCATGTTTTGAAGGTATGTTGCAATGTTTCAGTGCTCACTCACAACTTTGGTAATTGTCTAATATTTTGACCCAAATTTTCAACATAGTTCATTTTCATACCACCTCATGAATGTGACAGGTGTCGTTTTCAAACACTGGCCAAAATGTGTTTTCTGTGTGGTGTGAAATAATGTTTCAGCCAGTATTTTATAAATAACACCTGTCATGTGCAGAAGGAGGGGACATAAAAAGACTATGTTGAAAATTTGGGGTCAAAATGTCACAAAACAATGACATTATGAAGAAACTTTTAATTTTTTCAATGTTTACACATAACACTGCAATCTAGTTTTTGGCCCCCAATTTTCAACATAGCCCTCTTTTTACCCCACCTCATTAACATGACAGGTGTCATTTTTCAAATCTCTGATGAAACATGTTTTCGTATTTGCTCTGCAAAGTCACCTTTCGAATGGGATTTGAAAAATTCCACCTGCCGAGTTCATAAGCTGTGATCATAAAAAGACAGTGTTGAAAATGTTGGGTCAAAATGTCAAAAAAACAACAAAGTTATGAGGAAATGCTGAATTTTTTCAACCTTTACTCGTAACTTTGGGATTTTTGTAGATTTTGGTCCCAAATATGCACATAGCCCTTTTGTTACTCCACCTGATGACCATCTCAAGTGTCATTTTTTAAGTCCCCTTTGAAACATATTTTTGTAGTCTATCTGTGAAATCACCTTTCGGACAGGATTTAAAATATTCACTTGTCTTGATCATAACATTGGGTCATAAAAAGACAATGTTGAAAATGTGTAGTCAAAATGTGAAAAAACAACTGTTATTCAGAAGCTTTGAATTGTTCCAATGTTTACTCATAACTTTATTTTTGCAGATTTTGGCCCCTAATGTTCAACATATTCCTTGTGTTACTCCTCCTCCTGAACATGACATGTGGCATTTTTCAAATCCCCTCCAAAACATGTTTTTGCAGTTGCTCTGCAAAAATCACCTTTCAGATGGAATTTTAAAATTCTGCCCGCCTTGATCATAATGTCAGGTCACAAAAAGACTATGTTGAAAATTTGGGGTCAAAATGTGGGCGCTGGCTGAAAATTATATATTTCCTCCCAGCTGGACTATTCTGGATAACTACAGTATAAAAATGTGTAAAAGCAGGACACCACTGAAAATGAGATACTGCATCTCATCTGGTCTGTCCTGGTTAAATATATAGCAAAAATGTGAAAAAGCAGGACCACAGTACAGCAGAACCCCCACTGAACTGTGCATCTATGCTGCTCTATCCTGGGAAAAATATATTGTAAAAGCTGGACCCCACTGAAAATGTAACTTGCCTTTCAGTGGCCTATCCTGAGTAAATATATTATGAAAATGGGTAAACGCAGGGTCCCGTTGAAAATGAGATGTTGCCTCTCCGCTTTACTATCCTGGGTAAATACAGAGTTAACACTGAGGAAAAGCATGATCCCACTGAAAACAAGACAGCATCCGAGCTGTGCTATCCTACATAAATACAGTACAAAAAATGCATCAAAGCAGGACCCAATTGAAAATAAGATATTGCATCTCAGCTGGGTTATCCTGGGTACATATATTGCAAAACTATGTAAAAACAAGACCCTGCGGCAGAACCCCACTGAAAAGGAAATGTTACATCTAAGATGATCTGCCCTGGAAAAATACGTTATAAAAGCAGGACCACACTACAAATGAGATATCACATCTCACCTCTACTGTCCTGGGTAAATGTAGTATAAAACTGTGTAAAATCAGGACTCCATTGCAAATGACTCATTACATCTCATCTGGTCTGTCTTGGGTAAATACTGTATATAATAAAAATGTGTACAAGCAGAATCCAGAACAACACCATGCAAGCAAACATTCGTCATTGACAAATGCTTGTTATCTAGTACCTTAGGGCAGCCTTGGGCTGCATGACTTTCTAGTCCTTAGGACCTCATTGTCTGTTTAACAAACAAAAAAACACAGTGGGAAGGTTTCACCTTACCACAGGGGAGGAATAGTTTGGAGATGAGAAAATACAGGATATGGTCACATCAGTAGGTAGAGGAGGTGACAGACAGATGGTCAGAGATTCAATAGTAGATAGGAAGCTTGAGTCAAATGGGTTGTTGCAGTGATCAGCGTGGATGCTGAAGTCACTATTGGTGGTGGTGTCACAGGAGATAAGACTGATTAAGGATTAGTGGTCAGTGAATTCCTATAGGAAAGCTAAGTTGTGTTACAAGAAATCTGAACAGGTACTTGGGAAGAAAATAAAAAAAAAAAAAAAAAGGAATACACAATTAGGGGCAGCCCACCCCTTTTAAATGCTGGGCTTGTTTTGCCTAATTACTCCATTTGTCATGGTTTAGTCTCGTTTAAAACAAACAAACAGCCTAATCTCTCGAAACCTCACTCTGTAGGGACCCTAAAATGGCTGTGACATCCTGGCAGAATGATGTCATTGGAGTGACAGTGCTCCCACTGCATCCCTGTATCTATATGGTATCTTCTATAGAGGTACAATATGCAACCTCTGTATTGTATTAAGATGCAAAATCCCACACTTAGCATATGTATTACAAATGGGTTGCTGAGATTATCAACATGCATGCAAAAGTCACCATTGTTAATGGCATCACAGGAGGAAAGACTGACTAAGGAGGGATGTGGTCAGTGAATGTGCAAGTAAAGCTCAGATGAGATTAATGCAGTCATTATGAAATGCAAGTGTCATAATATTTTTCCTTTTAATAGAAACACGTTCATTCAATACCTGTGAAAAGGTAGCAAAATAACAGTAGTGCAGTAGGGACAAGATGAGCACCAGACAACTGGCCCTTGCCTGGCATACTGGACACCAGACTGAACACTGGAGTGGACAATCTAATTGCCCTTGTAGATCTGGTGCTCTTTTCTCTCTCTTTTTTTTAAATTAAAAAATGGTGTTTGTTGGTTATGTGTCACTGAACAGTAGGGGATCACTTGGTCCACTAGTTCCTTGGATTCATGCCTCAAACCCTGGAATCAGGCGTGGAGGCCAGCAGGGGAGGATTCATCCAGCATTGAATTGGACGTGCTCCTCCCTGGGAGTGGGGTGATGTCTTTCTCTTCTACTCAGCTGCCCATTAGTATTAGACAAGAGGCAGCATGCAGAGTCACCGGGAAGACTGGGATGTGGAGATGAATGAAAAACAGAGGAGTGTGCAGACATCAGGCTCTGTGTCCCAGAAAGAATAGGCAAATCGGTCATCCCAGGTGCTGAATTATGGCTACTTGTCTCCACTCATGCCAGGGCTCTGTGCTCCACAAGGCCCATCTATCTTCCTCTTTTTTTTTCTGGCCCACCACTTCACATGTTTTCTTCCTCTGTACATGTTCATGCTCAAGTAGGGATGGGGTCCCACATTAGGTACAGATATGGAGCCAGAAGATTAGGGTGAACTTCTTAGAGATACATGTACCCACAGCTGTAACTGGGAAACTTGCTACTCTTAAAGACTAACACATTGGTGAGTGTCATCGAGACACAGGTCAGGAAACATAGGAAGACCAGGAGCAGTTGTAAAATTCGCAAGTAGCGTTTTATTTTTTTTACAATAGCAGCAAAATAAATAATAAAAAATTATTCAGTATAACTATTTATAAAGGCAATACAGACACAGAAAACAAAGTCCTTCTGAGGGTATCTCTTAATTCCAAGTTTCAGTCTCTCAGTCTCTCACTCTCCTTGTCTCTCTAGCAAAAAAATTGCAGCTCTTTTTATAACAAGGCTTTGCCTCGTCGACATCCTGCTTCTCACAGAACGTTCTTGTAAGTTTATAGAATGTTCTTGTCAGTTTCGTTTCTTGCAAGTGCAGCAAAAAGAGCATAGTGACCCAGAACTGACCTCTTGTTTACAGTTCTGCAATAGCTTAAAAACTGCATCTCAGGTTAAGCCCTTGAGTTCCAAATAGCTTTTTGCAATCATTTCAACAGTACAACATAACTATATACATTTTTAAACAGGATCCAAGTATCAGTGACATTTTCAAATAAAGATTCACATATATTGTTTCAATGTTCGTGGAATAGCAATGGGGTATATGGTGCTTGTGTAAATTATACTACTTTTTGTGGTTTTACTCTATTTCCACCCTTGAGAAGTAGTTATGTAGGTAGTAATTTGTAGGGAATAGAAGACCCACGAACAAGGGTGAGAAGAGTGCTGAAGAAGGAGAATGAGGAAGGGATGGTGGTGGACAAAAAACACTTCCTAAGTGGAGGGCTTAAGTAGAGGTTATGAGAGGAGCTATTCCCCACATTGAACTTCAGGCCAAGCCCTCCCATTCAATGTTTGTGGAATAGCAATGTAGTATATAGTGCTTGTGTAACTTGTAGTACTTTTTGTGGCTTTACTCTGTTCCCACACTTGAGTAGTAGGTATGTAGGTAGTAATTTGTAGGGAATAGAAGGCCCAAAAAGATACCTCCTCCAACTCATAGAGAGTATGACCCCTGGCACTCAGGAGAGGAAACCCCCCCAGGCGGAGGAAACCTCTGAGGACCCATGGCCATAGGTCTCCCCATCCTCTGGGCATACTAAGTGGAGAAGGACCTAAGTTCTAGTAACCATAGCTAATTTGAGAAAGGTGAGCTTTTTGGAGAGATGGTGGACATCCTTGATCTATGGACGATGCAGATTGAACAATGATCCTGAAGCTGAAGAATAGGTCTTTTCTGAAGAAGCAGTAGAATCCCAAGTGTGAAGCAGATTCAGTTGAAGAAGGGCAAATGAAGTCCAGGTTTCCATGGTGATGAAGGATGCTTGTCCCAAGGGATTACATGGGTGTAATGAGCAGAGACAGCATGAATTGATCGATAAGTTACTAGGCAGTGAAAGGTGGACATGCTATGATATGAGAAGTCATGGATGGATAGTACAACTTGTGTAAGGTTTGACTTTCAAGGTAAAGTCTGGAGGCACTAAATTTAGTAGTGAGCAAAGAGTCACTAAATAAGCATCTATGAAGTAGAAAATGAGTAGGCAAGAGTCTTTGAATGCCTGATGGGAGTAATACCAGAAGTGATTAGTAAGTGAATGGAGGGAGATTTGCAGATGCAGGCTAGATAGTGACCGGATATATAGAGAGAATGATCTGAAGTTTGGTATATGACATTGGATGGCTTATTTGAGCATCATATCGTAACTATACTTGTAAATACTCTGCTGTTATGCTGGCTGGTGTAGAAATGAGTATTTCTGTGGCATGATTGTCCATGAGGTGCACTGTGGTGGCTTATAGCTGGTTAGGTTTACCATTAATCCAATGCAGAAATACTTGAGAGCAGCTTGGAGGCAGATATATGGAAGAGTCTGTAGGCTGGATTAGGTGTGAAGTCCAGTAGTGTGGAAGCCAGAGGATCTTAGTGCTCTGGCTGATTAAGACCAGTTGGGAGGCAAGACTGAGATAGTGAATTTACCTTAACTGTTGCGTATTTCTGGATAGATATTCAGAGGAGCTTGTTCACTGTGCTAGTCTTTACTGGAGACATTAATGGAGAAAATTTGTGAAGGATAGCTGGAGAATCTGCTGGAAGGGTGCTAACTCAACTGAAGGTAATGGACGAGGAAATGCGGATGATAGTATGAGGTATGGTGATGTCCAGGAGCCAGAAAAACACGGTTCAGATAGATTGACATTAGTAAGTAACTAGGCATTGGAGATCCAACTATGAATGTTCTGGAAGATAGTAGGACAAGCAACATCTGTTGAGGAAATAGGAGTTAAGTGACACAGTCAACAAAGTCGGTGACAGTAGGAGAGGCTGCAGAAGGTGACTGGATAATGTCTGAGGTGGCGTGAGGTATCTTGCTAGTCCTGGTAACCAAAGCAGCAATAATGAAGATTAAGCCAGAGCATGACAGAAGAATTTAAGTCCTTTCCATGCAGGAGGATATCCTGTGAGGCATTGTAGATGGGGAAGTCCACAGAGACTGAATAGAAGAGGTTCATAGGATGTATCCAACAGAAAGAGATGGGAATCTTTCCAGTGTCCAGTCAAATGAGATCCTGAAATGATCTAAGGGAGCTGATTGGGCAGCATGGAAAACTCTATGGTAACGTAAGAGTTTCTGAGGCATGTTATCCAAAGGATGTATGTTAAAAGTAATGTCCTCAAGTGAAATGTACAGTGATCCATGGAGTAGCAGATGGCAGCTGCTAGAATGGCCAGAGTAGGAGTATAAGATGGATAGACTGGTGTAGTAGTTGACTGAGTAGGAATACTGGCCAAATATGGTAGGATACCCAGAAGAGCCACAACAAACAGGATGAAGCTCTGAGCTAGCAAGGCAGAGATGAAAAGGTCGCTATCTGAAGATGGAAGGAAAGTTTTGAGTAAATCCCGATGGACTGAAGGACTGATCCAGGATGGGGTCGAGGTGAATGAAGCCGGATGTCATACTGTGCAGGAAGGAAGGAACAGGATCGGGTCAGCTCCACAGTGAATGCCAGCAGAATTCAGGAAGGCTGTAGCAGTCACTAGAAGATGATCCATGGAGGGCCGAGGAGGGAAGCGAAGTACTAAGAGCAGCAGGGCTGAGGTACATAGGTCCGACATCTGACGAAGGCCTCAACCACCTAGTGAAGGGACAGAAGATGCTGGAGTGAAGAGAGATAAAGTTCCCACATCTGAAGGAGAAAATAAACTCGGACATCAACTGGACAGGTGAGCTGTAGCAAGGAAGTCCCAGAAGTAGTTGACCTGGATCAAGATAGATACCGACCAGCTGGCAAGATCCAAATCATGAGGGAAAGTAGGCCAAGGGGGAGAAGTATGATGGTCTGTGAATGAGTGGGATGGCAAGTGGTGAAGAAGGCTGGAGGTTAGTTGGAGTAAATGGGTCCTGAGACTGGAGGGAAGTGGTAATGAGGTAGGATATGAACATTGCATAAGGAGGGACTAGCAGGTGCAAACGCAGGCTCCTACCTGAAATAGGTGAGGTGAGATGAAGGGCATGATGCTCCAGATAATGGTTAAGGGTGAAGGCACAGTTGGGAGATGCTCAAGTCCATGAGGGAGCAGCAAGTGATGGTCTGGGGGAGAGCAGGCAAGGTTGAAATAGTTGATTGTAGAAACAAGCTTCCTGGCATGGGAAACGGGGAGCAAGAACGAGCCTTCACTATTACTCTGCAGAGGTAGGAGGATGGAGGCAAACAAAGAACAGAGATCCTCTTCAAACAGGAAGCAGCAACCGGGCAAGAGACAGTGGAGACACTAACCCAATGGCTCCAGGGACAGGCCACAACTCCATGCTGTCAATGAAATGATGTGCAGTCGATGTAGACTGGCAAAAATGAGGGCGGAAGGCAGATGAAGTGTGATGGTCCCATTCCCGAAGGGAAGCTGCGATCTGTATCGGGTAGAGGAAGCAGACGGTGGAAACAGTGATGCAAGCTTAGGCTGCGGACCAGCAAGGCAGTACAATGAGGCTGGAGGGACGGCTGCAGGCAAGGAGAAATGGAGACTACTAGCAGGAGGATATCCAGTTCCAGAAGGGTTGTGGCATCGGATAGCAGGTGGAGAAGGTACACATGTTAAGCAGCGGAATGAAAGCTCATGCATCCAGGTGGGATGGTCGAGGCGAGATGATCCTGACTGTATGCAGCAAGGAGAGGTAGGATGAGGAGAGTACATGGTTGAAGAAGTTCCGGTCCTGAAAGGAAGTGTCAACCCGCATTAGGTTTAGGATGCAAACAGTGGAGACAGTCAAATACGGAGTCAGGCTCCCGTCCATGAAAGTCAGTGGGATAGGACTATGAATTGAGGCTGCAGACTAGGTAAGCTGGAGAATGCAAGTTGGGCAAAGTCATGTTATGGAAGGGAAGCAGCATCTGGGTATCAGGCTGAGAATGCAGAAGTTGAAGTGGCAGAATGAAGACTCAGACCCCTGTTAGAGACTGCTGGGGCGAGGAGATGGTACTGGGAGGTAGCCAGGCATAAGTAAATTGATGAGGTCATGTTGGGCATAGAAGTTCATGCTGGGCATAGAAGTTCCTTTCCCGAAGGGAAGCAGCAACTGGCATGGGGTAGAGAAGCGTGTTAAGACTCAGGAGTTTGTAGACAAGATTCCCATCCCTGGTAGTTGGGGCGAGCTAACCTTCACTCGATGCTGTCCAGCAGAGTTAGGGATGGAGGATGTCAAGTTGGTAAGTAGTATGAGGTAGTGAATGTAATGGAATCCCATCCCTGGTAGACAGGGGGAAGCCTACCTTCACTCAGCACCTCAGAAGACGTTGAACATCAGGCCAAGCCCTCCCATTATAACTACAGATATGCAAGGGGGAAGAAAAGACAGAACAGCAAGGGAAGGCAGAGAGATAGCGGGAGGCAGAGAATTGCGAAACTGTCAGAGTGATCAGTTCCTAGGTCTTACAAGAAAATTTGGTTGTGCAACCAGACAGAGAAGAGACAGAAAAGGAGAGGATAGAACAGACCCTTTAAACTCTTTCCACATAACAAATGGGACAGGGTCTTATTCAACCCTGTCACAGTGAGGTATGGGAGGTGCAAATAAAGAAAGACCTCTTGAGGCCAGCCTCCACTCCACCTCCTGTCTTACAGCAAGCTCCCATCCACCACTTCCAGCACCCACCTGCAAACAACTTTATTTTATGACATCCTATGATTATCCTTCCAATTAGGTCACAGATTTTCCTCAATATGCTTTCTGCCAAATGCTAACAATTGTGAGTAGAGGAATAGCTGTCAGTGCCCCATAGCCTAGGGACAGAATGTACACCCCAGAATGCATTGGACAATCATGTACTGCATTCTGGGCATGTGTTCTGCTCAAGGCTATGGTGAGCCCTGACAGCTCCTCCATCTGCTTGTGAACCTTAACAGTTGGCACTTGGTGTGTGAACACGAGGTTGGGGGGACTTGGACTGAGCTAGGAGGATCATCATAGGACATCTTACATTATTTGCAGGAGGGTGCTGGGATGGTAAATGGGAGAATGCTGCCAGACTGTGCTGTCCCAGAGAATTTCTTCTAATTATTTTAAAAAAGGGGACCTTCACCTGGTAATATCAACCAGGACACCGACTGGGCACTGGTTACTGGGTGTCTGCTTACCCCTACACTTGAGCCTGCTTAGTCCAACCTAAAGCTGCACCTAGTTGTAAATGTACTGTGTTTTACTATATTGCCTACACTTACTGCACTGTTCAGTATTCTTAGCCATTGCAGAGCTAAGATTTCCTTTTTAAAGTCTTTGACATATCACTGCTGTTCTATTGTCATTATCTTTTTGATTTTTCTGACTGTAGTCCCACAATGCTAACATATTAAACTGCATACTATTGCACTCATTGTTCTTTTTTGTATACCTCCCTTTTTCCTTTGCCTCCTGCTTGTGTCTGGAAATGAGCTGATTTTTCAGTGTTGCACGCTTTCAGTGAAATATTTCTAAATAAAGACACAAGACCTGTTTATCCATATACATTTGGAAACACAGACATAGAAGTGTAGAAACAGAATTCATCAGCAGAAAAGGACCGCTTGGCTCACCTAGTCTGTTCAGTTGGGAACTGGTCAGAACATAGCCGACCACAATGCCGTTGGCAAGAACAGCGCGGCAAAAATGCTGTCAGATTACCCCCTGCACCCCAAGATTCTCCCTCCGGGGGCAGCAGATCACAGGAAAGGTTAACATTGGTGGAGCCACAGAACACTGTTTCCATGGCCCCTTGTGAAAATTCAACGTCCCGAATCCGGCAAAATCTTCCAAGACCACTGCCTCCCAGCCAAGCTGCTCCATGCCCCAGCCCACACACTATAGGAGCAGCTTGGCCAGACCCTACTATTTTGTTGCCCTTGTCCTGTGGCAGCACCATAGACAGCGACCAGGGGAGCACATATTGCAAGTGCTCTACGTCTCTGCTTGCTGTCTGTGGTAACGCTACAGGAATTAGTGCTCTCTTGACTGGTGCTATTCTTGTAGCGCTAATCTGACCGCGTACCGTTCAGTTGCTCCCTGCCTATTCTGTCTCAGCAGACCCTCACTGGTGTCTAGCTGCCCTCTCCTCTGCCTTTGTATTTGCTATTATTCGCCTATGCTTATCCCATGCATGTTTGAAACCCTCCACTGTTTTTGCTCCTACTACCTCTGGTGGCAGACTGTTCCAGGTATCTGCCACACTTTCAGTGAAATAATATTTCCTCACATCTTTCCTAAATTTCCCCCTTCTAGCTTTGTTGCATGCTCTCTTGTTCTGCTGCATTTCTTCTTTTAAAACAGGTTCCCCATCAGTACCCTGTTCACTCCTGTTAGATAGTTATAGATCTCTGTCATGTCCCTGCTCCCTCTCCTCTGCTCCAGGGTGTACAAGTTGAGCTCCTTCAGTCTCTGCTCTTACGATTTCTCGTGCAACCCATGTATCATTTTTGTTGCCCTCCTCTTGACTGTCTCTACCCTGTCTATGTCTTTTCTGAGATGCAGCCTCCAGAACTGGACACAATATTCCAGGTGTGGTCTCACCAAAGATCTGTACAGTAGTAATATGAACTCCCTACTTCTGTTTGTGATACCTCTCCATATGCAACCCAGTATCCCACTGGTCCTGCCCACTGCCTTGTCACTACCCCGTGACTTTGAGGTCATCAAAGATATTATAACACCAAGGTCCTTTTCCTGCTTAGTGAGTGACAATACTGCCCCCCCTCCCATTTTATACTCAGCTCCTGGGTTTTTGGGTCCTAGGTGCATGATTTTGTACTTTTTGGCATTAAACCCTAGCTGCCATATATCTGATCACTCCTTATGTTTTCTACAGTCATTACTCATTTTCTCCACCCCTTCTGGGTATCCACCGTACTACAGATCTTGATGCTATCTGCAAAAAGTCATACCCTTTTGCAATGTCCCTTATGAAGATGTTGAACAGGACTGGTCCCAATACAGAACTCTGTGGCATCCCACTGGTCACTCTCCCCTCATTAGAGTAAGTGGAGTTTCCACCCCTGCCACCTGTCCAGTAACCAGTTTTTTACCCAATTTAATTTCCAACTTTGACTCCCACCCCTGGACTATTCAGTTTCTTTATCAGTCTTCCATGTGGCACGGTGGCGAAGGCTTTACTGAAATCCAAATAGGCCATGTCCACTGCCCTACCCTGATCCATTTCTGTGGCTGCCCAGTCAAAACAACTCAATCAGATTTGTCTGAAATGACCTGCCCCTCATAAACCATATACCAATGGGACAGCAACACCCCCACAGCAAAATCCCGAGGGCGACGGACATTGCAGTGACAGGGATTTCACGGTGATGGACCTTGCAGCAACGGGGAGTAGGCACCTAACTCCACTGTCTGTGCGACGTGAAGTTAGATATCTAAAGTGGGGGTGGGGTGCAGCCCTCTGCATTGCTGTGCTCAAATGTAGCAGTTAGTGCTGCTGTGTTGCCAGTCAGTGTCGGGATGCATCGGTGTCGTGGATGTTGGGATGGTTCCATTGCTGTGGGGGATATAGCCGCAGCATGGTAGATCCCTCATGAATCCATGCCATCTTTGGTCTTGCAATTCCCAGATTCAAGATACTGCAGTAGCCTTTCTTTAACAGGGTTTCCATTAATTTCCCCATGACTGATGTGAGACTGACCAGTCTATAGTTGGTAGCCTCCTCCCTGCTGCTACTTTTATGTAGTGGAACTACATCAGCTATCCTCCAGTCCCCTGAAACCTTTCCTGCAACCAGCAAAATGTTGAATAAGGCTACCAGTAGTACAGCAAGCTCCTCCCTAAGTTTTCTTAACACCCTTGGATGTATTCCATGTGGTCACATGGCCTTGTTCACTTTCAGGTTTGCAAGTCCCTTCACGACTCATTCCTCTGTAAATGGACTTGTGGTACCTCCCATGCCTGTTTTCTTGCTGTTCTTTGCTGATCCATCCCCCTCCCTCTCCAGTTCGAAGACTGAGCAGAAGTACCTGTTCAGGATGCCTTCTTTTTCATGATCATCCTCTGTGCAGTCACCATCTACCAACTTTCTTATCCTCACTTTCCCTCACCTTGCCTTCCTCTTCTCACTTATACCTTGTCCCCTTCTGTCTTTCCTTCAGCTATCCTTTCCTCTGTTTGCTCTTTTGCCTGCCTCACTGCCCTCCCTGCTTCCCTCTGTTTTACCAGGCACTTCTCCTTATCGTCCTCACTCCGTGGTTCCTTGTAGTTCCTGAATGCCACCCTTTTTTCTTCACTATCATAGCAACCTCTCTAGAACACTGTAGTGGCCTTTTTTATGTTTGCTTGCATGCATGCACAACAAACATATTTTCACAGTAGCAGCCTTCAGAGGTATGTCACTGTCAGATCCAATGCAGCTCAGACTGCAGGAGGCTCGACAGTGACAGGCCAGTGATCAGCGAGGCTGATAATGATGCTGTTCTGCTGGTTGATGGGTGGAAACTTTGTGTAATTGAAAGGAGGCAGCCACACCTATTGCAGCTGCATTCTTTCATCTACAAGATGCCACCTAATAGCCAGCTGAGCGTCATCATTATCAGCCTGCTTATACTTCTTCAAGCACATTTCCCACCAAATATATCTTTCATGGTAGGGAAAATGATGGAATCCGTTCTGAAGGAAAGAATTGTTGAGTACCTAGAGGCCAGCAGGGCACAGGACCCAAGGCAGCATGGATTCACAGTGGGAAGGTCATGTCAGATAAATCTAATAGATTTCTTTGACTGGGTGACCAAAGTAGTAGACATGGAAGGGGCTGTGGAGATGGCCTACCTAGACTTTAGCAAGGCATTTGACACAGTCCCACACAAAAGATTAATATACAAGTTAGTCAGCCTTGGAGTGGGTCCCAAGGTGGTAGCCTGGGTAAAAAATTTGCTGGACAACAGGGTGCAGAGGGTGATAGTAAATGGAGTCCACTCTGAAGAATGGGGGGTTACTAGCGGGGTACCCCAGGGTTCAGTACTGGGACCGGTCCTCTTTAATGTCTTTGTAAGCGACATTGCAGAGGGACTGGAAGGAAAAGTATGTCTCTTCACAGACAACACAAAGATCTGCAACAGGGTTGATACACAAGGTGGGGTGGAAAGGATGAGAAGGGACTTGGCAAGGCTGGATTATATGGCAACTTAGATTCAATGCAAAGAAGTGCAAAGTAATGCACCTGGGAAACAAAAACCCAGGAGAAGAGTGCACAGAGAGGGGTGAGATACTAACAACAGAAATGGAAAGGGACCCGGGGTGGTCATATCAGACAACCTAAAGGCGGGCAAGCAGTGTGAGAAGGCAGTAAGGAGGGCTGAGGGGATACTGGGATGCATAGGGAGAGGCATCAATAGTAGAAAACAGGAAGTTGTTATCCCTCTGTACAGACAGTCAGTGAGACCCCATCTGGAGTACTGCATGCAGTTCTGGAGACTCCATCTCTGCAAGGACATAGACAGGATGGAGGCTGTCCAGAGGAGGGCAACTAAAGTGGTGCCGGGTCTGCACCAGAAGACATATGAAGAGAGACTAAAGAAGCTTAATATGTATACCCTCAAGGAAAGGAGGGAGAGGGGGGGCATGACAGAAACTTTCAAGTACCTCAAGGGAATCGAAAAACTCCAAGAGAGTGGCATCTTTCAGAAAAAGAGATGTGCAAGAACAAGGGGGCACAATTTGAAGATAGAGGGGCGACAACTCAGAGGTAATGTGAGGAATTATTTTTTCATGGAGATGGTTGTGGATGCATGAAAATGCCTTCCTGAGGACGTCGTGGGATCAAAAGCAGTGGGGGAATTCAAGAATGCATGGGACAGACATAAGGCAATTCTAGTGGGGGACAGGAGGAAGTAGGCTGTTGGTTAACTAGGATCTGCAGTTATTCCATTAGGTAGGGAAATGGGCAGACTAGGTGGGCCAAGTGGGTCCTTATCTGCCATCAAATTCTATGTTTTTATATGTTTCATGTAATCAGCCACCATGTAGAGTGCCCCATCTCCCTTAAAATGTGCAGGCACCAGAATGCCCTCCCAAGGTGTTGTCAAACATCTGTGCCACCGACTCAGAGCACCTTATCAATTACCCACCCGTGCCAAGACCAGCCATGAATGGCATCTTTCATGTAACCCCCCCACCAATGTAGTACACCCCAACCCCCTTAAAATGCATGGACACATTACGTGTGTGTAATGCCACCAAACATCTGTGACACTGGGTTACCCAGTCTCCAGGATCACCCTTGTTGTAAGAAAACAACTGTCCCTCATAGCATTTTTTTGTTGTTGTTGTAATTTTTCCCTGAAAAGCAGAAAACCATCCATCGATGTCTTTTGATGCTGACCCCAATCCTGACCTCCTGAACCACCCCATCCCAACCCCCCCACTCAGCACCCACCACCCCACATCCTCATTCACCTTTGTGACAGGGTTGAATAGGACCCTGTCCCAGTTGTTATGGAGAGTTTGAATACAGGGATCTGTTCTGTTCTTTTCTTTCCTGTCTCTTGTCTATCTGGTTCAGCAACCAAATTTTCCTGTGAGACCTAGGATTTGATCACCCCAACAATCTCACAATTCTTTGCCTCTCACTGTCTCTCTACCCTCACTTGCTGTTCTGTCTCTTCCTCCCTTGCATATCTGCTGGTATAAAAATATATGGAAATCATTATGTGGAAATGTAACTGATATTGGGATCCCTTTGTTTAGAAATTATATAGTGTTACTGTTGAAATGTATATAATTATAGTTTGAGATGATTGCAAAGCTATTTGGAGCTCAAGGGGTTAACCTGAAATGCAATTTTTAAGCCTTTTGCAGAAGCTGTGGAGAAGGGGCTTCAGTTCTGGGACATTGTGTTCTGGCTGCACCTGCCTGAATTATACAAGAACATTTTAGGAAAAAAAAACCAGGATGCTTGTTAAGAAGGGGGGTTGCAAAGACTTATAAGAAGAGAGAGCTACAATGTTTGGAAACACACAGATTGAAGGAAAACTCAGATGCATCTTCTCTGTTTATTCTGCCTTTGTCTATAGTTATTCTGAACAAGCTTATTTTTTTATGTTACTGCTTGTACTAATAAACACTTTTTGTGAATTCTACAATTGCTCCTGGTTTTTACTATGCTTCCTGACCTGTGCCTCGATGACAACCTTGAAATGGTCCACCGCCACTCTACAGCAAAACACTTCCTTCTCTAAGTGCAATCTAGGAAGGAGACAGAGAACTATAGACTGGTCAGCCTCACCTCAGTAGTGGGTAAGATCATGGAGGCACTGCTTAAAGAAAGAATAGTGGCACACTTGGAAATCAACGGTGCCCAGGATCTGAGGCAACATGGATTCACAGCAGGAAGGTCATGTCAGAGGAATTGCATAGATTTTTTTGACTGAGTGATGAAGGAAGTAAATCGGGGTTGGGGGGCGGTGGACATTGCCTGCCTCAGTTTCAGTAAGGCCTTCGACACTGTCCCACATAAAAGGCTAGTTAACAAGATGGGTAGCCTAGACATGTAGCACAAGGTGGTAAACTGGGTTAGGAACTGGCTAATGGACAGGAGGCAGAGGGTGGTGGTAAATGGGATCCAATCCGTGGAGAGGGTGATGACTAGCGGGGTTCCTCAGAGATCAGTCCTTGGGCCAGTCCTGTTTAATGTCTTCATTAGTGACAGTGCAGAAGGGCTAGAGGGAAAGGTCTGCCTGTTTGCAGGTGACACCAAGATCTGCAACAGGGTGGATACTACAGACGGGGTATGAAAATGATGAGGGACCTGGGGAAGCTTGAAAAATGGTCTGAGCTGTGGCAACTGAGGTTCAAATCAAAGAACTGCAACATAATGCACCTGGGATGAGGGAACCTTGGGGAGAGCTAGAGGATTGGAGGCGGGGGAGGAGTTGCTGACGATCACCAGGTAAGAAAGGGATCTGAGGATCATCATTTCTCATGATCTAAAGGTGTCCAAGCAGAGTACAAAGGCTACAGGGAGGGCCAGTGGCATCCTTGGGTGCATAGGCCAAGTTATCACTAGCAGAAGGTGGGAGGTAGTGACGCCATTGTATAAAACACTAGTGACACCTCACCTAGAGTACTGTGTGCAATTTTGGAGGCCGCACCTTTGCAAGGACATTAACAGGGTGGAGGCAGTCCACAGAAGGGCAACTAAGATGGTACAGGGCTTGCACCAGAAAACATACGAAGAGAGATTAAAGGACTTCAATATGTACTCGCTGGAGGAAAGGAGGAATCGGGGGCACATGACAGAAACATTTAAGTACCTAAAGGGCATAAACAAGGTGCAGGGGAGAGACATCTTCCAATATTGGAGGAGTACAAGAACGAGGGGGCATGATATAAAATTTGAAGTTGGCAGGTTAAAGGGAAATATGAAGAAGTTTTTCTTCATTTAGAGGGTGGGACACACATGGAATAGTCTGCCACAGGAAGTGGTGGGAGCGAGTATAGTGAAGGGATTTAAACATGCCTGGGACAGGCATAAGGGAATCTTAGAGGTGGGAAGGAGTGGTGATAAGCCATTGACCAGATAGGGTCAGAAGCTGAAAACAAGTGTAGGGCTTATGGGCTGACTGAATGGGCCTGGTGGTCCTTATCTCCTGACAATTTCTACGTTTCTATGTTTCAATGTATTTTCAAAGTGTTTTGAACTTTTACTCATAACTTGTCATTTATTAATATTTTTTCACCAAATTTTCAATATGGTTTTTTTAAACCCCACCTCATAGAAACAGAATTTGATGGTAGATAAGGACCACTTGGCTCATCTAGTCTGCCCATGTTCCCTACCTACTGTTGCATTATAGACTCTACTTGATTTCCGGCTTTACCCCCATCGCCCTCCTTTCCTTGCTTCTACAGTCCCCTTATACTTATTCCATGCCTTCTTAAATCCCATTGCAAGTTTTCTTCCACCACCTCCTCAGGGAGGCTGTTCCAGGCATCCACCACCCTTTCTGTGAAGAAGTGTTTTCTTACATTACCCCTGATTCTACCCCCTCCAGCTTCATCGCATGACCCCTTGTTCTTCTGCATCCTTTTCTCTGAAAAATGTTTCCCTCTTGAACCTTTTTTATAGCCTTGAGATATTTGAAAGTCTCTATCACATCCCCCCTCTCCCTCCTTTCCTCCAGTCTGTACATATTGAGGTCCTTCAGTCTCTCCTCATAGGGTTTTTGATGCAGATCCTGCACCATTTTAGTTGCCCTTCTCTGGACTGCCTCAACTCTGTTTATGTCCTTTTGGAGATAAGGACTCCAGAACTGGACACAGTATTCTAGGTGGGGACTCACCAGAGATTGATACGGAGCTATTACCACCTCCTTCTTCATGAACAAGGTGGGTGATATTTTTCAAATCTGGCCTGAAAGGTGATTTTGCAGTTGCTCTGTGAAATCACCTTTTGGATGGGTTTGGAAAATTTTCACCCACCAGGTTCATGAGGTTGGGTCATAAGAAGACTATGCTGAAAATCTGGTGAAAAAATATAGTAAAATGATCAAGTTATGAGTGTACCTTGACACTAAGATCTGCAACAGAGCTGACACATCAGAAGAGGTGGAAAAATGAGAAAGGACCTAAGCTTATTGGAAGAATGGTCAGGTGTATGGCAGTTGAGTTTCAATGCTAAAAGTGCAAAATAATGCACCTGAGTCACAGGAATCCAAGAGAGGAGAACAGGATGGGGGGGGGGGGGTTCTGGTCACCACAAGGCAAGAGAGAGAGACCGGGGATTATCATATCAGATGACCTAAAGGTGACCAAGCAGTGTAAAAAAGCAGTGGGGAAGGCAAACAGAATGCTGGGATGGACAGGTAGGGGCATAACCAGCAGAAAGAAAGAGGTGGCGATGCCACTGTACAGACCACTGGTAAGGCCTCACCTGGAGTACTGCATCCAGTTCTGGAAACCTCATCTCAGGAAGGATATAGACAGGTTGGGAGGCAGTCCAGAGAAGGGCAACAAAAATGGTACATGGACTGCACCAGAAGCCGTATGAGGAAAGACTCAGGGACCTTAATATCTAGTCACTGGAGGAGGAGGGGGGGGGATATGATAGAGACATTCAAGTACCGTTGGGGTACAAACAGGGTACAGGAGGGGGGAAGCATATTTCAGAGGAAGCATTGCACAAGGACAAGGGGACATGATATGAGGCTGGAGGGAGGAAGGCTCGGGGGAATGTCAGGAAGTATTTTTTCACAGAAAGGGTGGTGGATCCATGGAACAGCCTTCCAGCGGATATGGTCGGTGCTAAAACAATACAGGGGTTCAAGAGCACATAGGATAGACATAAGGGTACCCTGGAGATGGGCAGTGAAGGCGTACTGCAGATCAAATAGGATCTGGGCTGTCAACACTGAGTGGGGAAATGGGCAGACTAGGTGGGCTGTATGGTCCTTTCTACGTATTGGAAAGTTCACTCACAACTTTGCTATTTTTCAATATTTTCCTGCAAAACTTTCAACATGGCTTTTATGGGATCCAACTTCATGAACAAGTAGGTGAAATGTTTCAAATCAGGCTCAAAAGGTGATTTCTGGCAGGATCGGAAACATTTCACCTACCAGTTCATGAAGCGGGGTCATAAAAAGACTAGGTTAAAAATCTGGGGCAAACAAAACACCAAAGATACGAAGGTATATTGAAATATTTCAGTGTTCGCTCACAACTTTAGTAATTTCCAATATTTTGACCCTGCATTTTCAATATAGCCAATTTTTCACACCACCCCATGAACTTGACAGATGTCATTTTTCAAATCCTGCCTAAATGTGTTCTCACACTTGTGGACTGGAAAAATGTTTCAGTCAGTATTTTATAAATGACACATGTCATGTTCAGAAGGGGTTGTCATAAAAAAGACTATGTTAAAAATTTAGGGTCAAAATGTCAAAAAAAAAAAGTTATGAGGAAATGAGTGCAGGGCCAGCCATTGGCCCAGTGAGTAGCATGTTGTGTTCTCATGCCAGTGACTCAAGTTCGATGATGAGCTCAGGGAGCCAGCTGGGCAGCACAAGAATGAGGGCAAGCACTGTCATGTATCACCTTGTTGGCCTGTATTCTAACGTCCTTCACCAGGCTGAACCCTCTGTCTCAGCCCCTGTCTCCTCTCTCCTCAACCTCTCTTATCCACTGGTCAGGTCCCCACCATTTGGAAGCAAGCTAAAGTCTTTTTGCTCCATATGGGTGGTGACCATGCCATCCCAGCTAACTGCTGACCTATTTCCCTCCTCTCTGCCCTCTCCGAGCCACTGGACAATGTAATATCCCAGCTCTTCACCCACTTTGACTTGTCTTCCCTTTTCAGTCCCTTCCAGTCCATTTTTAGGAAAACCCACTGCACCACCACCTCCCTTATTATATTAATTGATTGTGTCCTGAAAGGGATCAGGGATGACCGAGACTTGCTATTTTGTTGATCTTGCCAAAGCATTCTATACAGTTGCCCACACCATTCTCCTGGACAAACTGGCTGATATGGGCTTCTCAGACCATGTAGTCGACTGGTTCCACTTATGTCTATCTGAGAGAACTCAAATCAGTCAGCATGGGGATTCCCTCACCCTTCCCATCCACACTGTTTCTGGTGCCCCACAGGGGCTGGTACTGGGTCCCATTCTGTTTTCTATTTTTCTGAATGAGCCTCCTAAAGTATGTTTCTCTGAGCACATCCACTTGTACGCATATGGCAATGTGATCTTTATCAATGCCTCTTCAGTCCCTGAGTTGAGCATTGATCTCCACTGTGACTTTAACAATGTGCAACAACGGCTCAGATTCAACTCAATGATACTGAATGCTAAGAACATGGTTTCATTGACCATTGGTAGCAGATGGTGACTAGATGGAGTCTCTAACACCAGAGTCTTCGAGACTCCGAATGAATTTAAATACACTGGCATCTGGTTGGATTAGAAACTGGACATTTCCAGAGATTTTGATGCCATCAGTTCTAAACTGTTCCTCAGACTGATGGACAGAACAGAAACGAACCCTGTATCTTTTTTGCTGTTCATTGGGAGATTATCCTTAAAATTATACTGGCGATGTTTGATTTTGGATAGGTAGTTTAAGGTAACCCCAAGTCCACCCTTTCATGACCAGGAACCCTTATTCACTCTTCCATCTGTATGGTATTAAACTGCCCCCCACACTCAACACAACACAACTCTCTCTCTATTCTGAGCTTCCCCTTCTTTCTTTTTAATGCCAATGGGCTCAATTCTCAAAGCCCTTAAAATGACACAAGGTAGCTGCATCAAACATAAATGTAGCACGTGGCACCTTGCTTCAAACAATGTGCCCTGAGCTATTTTGAAATCAGCTCGCGCCAAACAGGCTACAAGCCCAAAGGGGCTTGCACTCAGCTTTGTGCCACTAAACTGACTGTGGTGCATGGCACTGGGGCAAGTGGCAGACACAAGCTGCCATATCCCCTATCGCACGCTCCTGTAAGTGTCTCATTGGTGCACCATAAGACCAGCCAGGGCTGGTCTAAGGGTACTAGAATATGTCCCTTCAAGATAGTTGAGCACTCTAGGTAATGTGCCGTGGTCCCCTCCCTGCCCCATCCCCTGCTATGTTTAATGTGAACTCCTGTCTGTCTAGTGGCCCCTCCTGATCCCCGATGTCACCCATAATAATTCTATTAAACCCCTTCCATGGTGGTCTAGTGGACCTCCTTCCTCCCAATCCCCGATGTCATCAGTACACAATTAATTTAAACAAATTCCTGGTGGTCTAGTGGACCACCCTCCCATTCCCTGATGTCGCCCATATAATAGTAACAAAAAAACACCTTCCTGGTGGTCTAGTGGACCCTTCTCTGATCCCTGATGTCACCGTAATAATAATAATAACAAAAAAAAACTTCCCTGGTGGTCTAGTGGACCCTCTCGATCAACATTGCCGGTAATAATAATAATAATAAAAAAAAAACCTTCCCTGGAAATCTAATGGATCCCCATCCCCAACCCCAGGAGGTAGTGCCCACCACCTCACTCCCCCCATCTCCAAACAGAGCTGATGACCGGCACAGCCCCCCTCTCACCTCTGTGGCCATCCACTGACTGAACTGCCACTGAGCGCCTGCTGTATAGTGTACGCACTTATTAATTGACAGTGTGTTTGTTGCATGAGAGAGGTTGCCCAAAGTATGGGGACTTAGACACCGAGACCCCTCATGTACCAGAATCTGGTGCAGGGTCCCTAGTGCACAGGGTTTCAGCACAAGCTGCTGTTTGCCGCAGCTTGTGCTGATCTAAGCCCCCTTTGAGAATCGAGCCGTATGCATATATTTCTCTGCCTTCCTTGCCTGCTACCTCGGCTTCCATCACTCTATTAATCCTACTCCCTAAGGACTTCTGTCTCTCCATCCTTCCTCATTTCATTCTTCAAATTCTTCTCTTGTCAAGACTATTCTTTTTCATACTTCGTTTTTTTCTCTGACACATGAAAACACAAGAAAGCTGAACACGCCAAGCTTGGATGCAGATGAAAATTGTGGTTTAAGCTGAAACTGGCATATTGCCACAGCAACAAAAAAGAAGGCACAACCCCCCTTTCTCTAGAATAACCACCGCCATTAATTCTCCTTGATACCTCACACTTGTCACTTAAAGCCCTAGCCTCTGACTTCATGGCATACTCCTGCTCCTGCCTCTAGCCCCACCATCCCTGCACATTGTGCTCTGTTACCGATTTCTGTGCAGTGCGGCTCAGTTCATTTACTTGTCTTGTAACCTCTCAGTTGCAATGTTCAAGGCCATGCTCTGTTTTATCTGATCGCTAATCCTTCCTAGACTATTTCCTCCCTGGCACGTTTTTGCATTGTGTACGCTACAGGCCATTTATATCACGTCTTCTTATGTATATGACATCTGTCTTATAATCCTTTATTCTACTTTTTATATCTTTGTTGTGTAACTTGCTGGATTTATGTGCATTATTTATTGCTGTATTTTCTTGTCATTCCTATGCTCTCCATCCCCTAGGTCATGCAGGGAAAAGATTTTTAGCTCAGTGTGGTTTCCACATAAAACCTGTAAACTAATGAACAACCAAGTAAATAAATAAAATACTGTGAATAGAAACAGGGTATACCGAGCTCCTATTTTGGGGGGACAAAATTGTAGATTTGGTACTCTCTGAACAGTGAGGTAAGGCCCAGTTAAACAACTGATTGCAAGTGGTCCAGGACAGGGCACAAAACACACACAAAAAAATACTCTTTTTACTTGATTCAGAGGCCCAGATATTCAAACTGTCCCAGGCTGTGGCGCAAGCTTGGGCGCAGCTCAACTTGGCTGTGCAGGGGTGTGTACTGGGTGATATTCAACGGAGCTGTGCCATGGCTAAGCAGCTTGGAATATTGCACCCTGGCCACCTGCAGTGTGCATGGCGCAGTGGCACTGCACCAGAGCAAGTGGTCAGAGTGGAGTATGTGGATGCTGTAGCGCAAGTTCCATTGTGCTATGCACAGCAACCGTGATATTCAAAAATTTGACATGCAAATGGGGCCATAATGTATGTAAGGCGCAAATGGGGCCATTTGCATGTCATTATGGCCCCATTTGCATGCAGATGTGCCGATCCCTGACCACTTGCGCCTAGCGCCCTGCCAGGCAGCAGCCATCTGGGACTGATGCCCCCTGCAGCCGGCAATATGCTCCACAGCCCGATCGTGGGCATTTGTATAAATAAATAGAACTATGTCCAATATCCCTGGTGGTCCAGTGGACCGCTGCCTGCCCAATCGCGGGCATTTGTAACAAAAAAGATATTCCTTCCAATATCCCTGGTGGTCCAGTGGACCGCTATCTGCCCGATCGTGAGCATTTGTAATAAAACATATTACTCTGTCCAATATCCCTGGTGGTTCAGTGGACTACCATCTGCCTGATCGCGGGCATCTGTATAAATAACGAAATAAGTCCAATATCCTTCGTGGTCCAGTGGACCGCTATCTGCCCGATCGTGGGCATTTGTAATTAAAAACAGAAATATGTCCTATATCCCAGGTGGTCTAGGGTACCTCCCTCCCCACCCGCCCACTGAGCCCCACTGCCCGCTCCCCGGTCAGTCAGCGGTAGCAGCACCACCTGCTTGCCGCCCTGCCGCTCGCTGACTGACACTGTCGCTGGGCTGTCGCCCATTGGTTCATGGCGTGAGCAATGGGCGGCAGCCTGCGCCATTACACATTCCAGATATGTGAAGATTACATATCTGAATGTAGTAGCGGCACGGGCTGCACGCCCACTGGCTCACGCCAGGAACCAATGGGTGTACAGCCCTACCGATGGTATCAGTCGGTGGGCAGCAGGCAGCTGGGATGCTGCTGCCCTCTGGCTGACTGGGGGGGAGTGGGGCAGTGGGGCTCAGTGGGCAGGTGGGGGGGTACCCTAGACCACCAGGGATATAGGACATATTTCTATTTTTAATTATAAATGCCCACGATAGGGCAGATAGCTTTCCACTGGACCACCAGGGATATTGGACTTATTTCATTATTTATACAAATGCCCACGATCAGGCAGATAGCAGTCCACTGGACCACCAGTGATATTGGAAATATTTATTTAGTTTATGACAAATGCCCGCGATTGGGCACACAGCGGTGCACTGGACCACCAGGGATATTGGACAGCATTCTTCATTTTATTAACAAATGCCCACGATCAGGCATGGGGGGGTGCCGCCAGGTGCAGCCGGAGCTCGGGTGGCCACCCACAGGTGGCAGCTTCTGTGTTGCACCCTGCAATGCAGCAGCTCACTTGGGGGTGGCCATCAATTGTTCCTTTTTTTTTGGATCAACTTTGTGCTGGCGCAGGTAGGGGTTGCATATGCATGGTTCTGCACATCCTGGGCTGAATATCGGGCTGTGCAGGTTATACATGGGCATGCCCCCCCTACCTGTGCCTGCATACATTACTGATGCTCTCTGGAGCATTGGGATTTGTGCCACGCACTTTTCCCTTTTGAATATCTGGGCCAGAGTGTTTTCCTCATCTGTATTGGTTTAGCAGCCAGTAATATCCACAATGGTATTTTTCAGTTTTTGAGGCACTTTTGACTACCCGTTTCTTTTTTTGCTAGAGACTATACAAAAGAGGCAACATGTGTGTAATGCACGCTGACTCAGGTGCTTAATCCATCATCAGTAAATGACTTTGCTTCATTGGCAGCATATATTCAGAAGCAAAAGTCCAGTCATCTGGGTCTCCGTAAACATTGATGCCCTCGCTAGGTGCATCTCTTATTCTCTGACATTTCAATGTCATCATTCTTGGATATCTTCTTCTGGGTGGTAGCCCCTGTTGGAGAAATTCTTTTCAGGGCCCAGTTTAAAGAAATACTAACACCAGATTTAAAGTGAAATAAAAACCAATAAAAACAGTACCACAGTGATTTTAGACAAAGTCAATATAATCCGCGACATACAAGGACACCAAAGGCTAAAGTACCTCATACCGGAGATGAGTGTTCATAGGATTGGGAAAAGGTGGGGGTTGAAGTCAGGGTAAATTTTCTTCAGAAGAGAACAATCAGTTCTACAACCAAATGAATGAATGCCATTGATTTATCCACAACGCTGTTCTGATCTGGACTGGGATACCAGAGGAATTATATCTATGGGCTACATTAACAATATCTGCTGCATTCTAAAGGATTTATCTAGCAGGTGACTTTACTGTGAAGAAGACATCCAACTGTGATGATGAAAATTTAAGTAGTGGCCCCACTTGTAAAGATTTTATTTGCATTACTTTAGCCCTGCAATTATAGTTTACCGCAGAGTACGTACTCTTTAAATTATATAGCACTTAAAAGGTCTCACTGTAATCTCTAGTACCAGATGGTTAGCATTGGCATTTTAAAAAAGATTTGATATTTGTACAGCGATTTTACTGCAGATTAGATTACAAGGGTAAAATTAGTAATGGACTACATAATCATTTACTAAGGTCATTTATTTATTATTTGTTTGTTTATTTATTAATTTAAACACTGGGGTCAGGAAAGGCATACTTAGCCAAGGCTCATTTCTGGGTGCAAACTGGGGGGAGGGGATTGGGGATGATAGTACAATGACAACAGCAGCAGAGAACACTAAGGGTACATAATGAGTGTAACATCAAACCGGGGTGCAAAATTCAACCACAAGCAGCTGAGAACAGTAAAAGTTCATAACATTTATAATGTATAAAATCTCATTAACAGATGCTCTTGCCAAACTATTTATTTTTTATTTGTTGAAGAAATACACATTATAATTATGGATAATGAACACTTGACAATAGAAGAAGAAGAATCAGTATTTATACAGTGCTTTTCATACACATTGTATCCCAAAGTGCTTTACAAGCAATCCTGGACTGGTAGTGAAGTGACTGAACTTGCAGTATTAGCCATTTTGCACATCAGCAGCCACACACAGCCTTGGACAATTGCATGATTAGTTTTATGGGCAGGGGAATGTTGGCCAGGACACTGTGGGAAGTTCCCATCTCTTTGAGAAAAGTACCTTAGGCTCTTTTACTTCCACCTGGGCACTCACCAGGACAGGTCGAAGAGACCTCAGTTTAATGTCTCATCTGAAAGTGGCATACTCCAACAGTATAGCACCCCCCCTAATACTGCACCTGAGTGCCAGTGTTTAGGTATGAGCCTAATCCCAGTGTGGGACTAGAATCCACAACCTTCTGGCCCAGAGGCAGATGTGCTACCAACTGAGTAACACTAACACATATGATATGAAATGATATGATATGATATGATATGATATGATATGATATGACATGACATGACATGGTATGGTATGATATGATATGATATATGATATGTTTGTATGTCTACTTGTGTGTCTCTTAGTAATGAATAAGAATGTTATCTCGCACTGTTTGAGCGAGAGGACTGCAAAACAAAGCTGAGCAGTTCCGTCAGCCCAAACAGCAATAGATAACACTTTTATTCAGCAAGAGATTCATACACTTAGACATACTTGTATAAACATATTACGAATCAATGGAACTCTGTCAAATAATCAGTAAAAAGATTCCGTTATTTTTTTCAAACAAAAAATTAATTAAATTATTTAACAATTTAATACTGTATCTCTTGCTGATTAGAGCAGCAGATTATCTTCTTTTTTTTTTTTGACCGTCCATGTCAGAGCCCAGAGACTTTCACTTCCCATTGGGTCCCTTTCCATAGTTCTGCAATTCAGCTGTTGTTGGACATGGGAAACTTGTTTATCTCCGGGAACGGGAGTGCAGCTAGGAGTGGGACAGAGACTGTGTTAATGGGTGCTGAAGGACTCGGGACAGGCGGATGAGAATGAAAATGTGCTGTGGGAGCATTTTGGTGACTTACTGTGTAAGCTGCAGGGAGTGAGCGTGTTGATGTAGTTAGCATGAGGTAACAACCCTACATGAGTTAAAAGGTATGCAGGGGTTCAGTTAATTTATTTTCAGTGGAAGTCTAAAACTTCCAGGAGCCAAAATCTGGAAGTCAAAATACTTCAGGGCCCACTTTTTGAAGTTAATACTCTAGGAAGGACAAATTTATGGATGTTAATATATTAGTGGTAAATTACAATTTCTTTCAGAACAATCCATTATTTCTCACTTCTATGCCTGCAGTTTTGGAAGTCATTTGATTTTTGGTTTTACATCTTTTGGTTTTATATCATGCTGGTCTGATATATTTCTGAGGTTGCAAAGTTATGCAACACCAGAGGAAGGGAATGTGAACTTAAAAGGAAGACCTGGACAACTGCTGCAGCTGTGTGAACCATAGCTCAGAGGCAGAGTTACTGGTACGGAATGCCAGAGGTCCCAGGTTCAATTCCTAATGGTTCACCGTTTCACTTCTTCATTGTAATTCATAATCTAAATTTGCCTAGCAGTGGCTTATTTAAAACTGCACTGAGAAGGAGTCGATTGGCTGTTCTGATGGTTCTGCATCTGGAAGTCAATGACTTCCTCCCTCTTTATTTTGAAAGTTTGTGCCTTATTTTTGGAAGACAAATACTCCCAAATGGAGTTAACTGAAGCCCTAAAGGTACAGGTGTTCTTTCTTCTGATTGGTTAGGGCTGCCACTTTTTAAGAAGCCCAAAGTGAGACATTTTATACTTAGACTTGAGTTCTCACAGGACAGTATGTAATTTTGACAATGGAAAAAAAACAAACAACTTCTTTTCTCTAAATAATCAGAACTAAGACTAATTGTCATTGTTTTGTAGTTCATATTGTTTTCTATCATTTTGAGGTATTTTAGCTAAGGCATCATAGTTTTCTGCATTTCTAAAGGAAAATAAAATGATTTTCTGCTATGAGGACATTTAACATTTTTCATGTTTTTTGGCAGGACACAGCTCCACAAACCAGGAATGTCCTGACAAAATTAAGACAGGTGGTAACCCTTGAGTGGGCCCTAGAATTCTATTGATTTATAATTAATTTTAAAAAACACCAGCTTTGTCAGTGGGTGGCATGCAAGCATTACAGCAGCTGTTCTTCCTTCCATTACAGAATGTAGGTCATGCATGATCCGTAAGTGCAGTAACTGGGTAAGAGAGTTAGTTGAGCTGTAAACACCATTTAAAATACATAAAAATAATTAACTACCTATAATTCATATTGGGCTATATAGTTTAATTAAATTTTTTACATGACATACTGTAAATGACTTCCATTGAAATCCTTCAATAAAATAACCAGTCACAATGCTATAGCAGATTACATTTGCAACTGCTTACTCTGAGTTCTGGTTTCTCGTCACTTTGTTGTCTCCATTACCTTTCCATCTTTCTTTTCAAGCAGTGTGCGCTACATGGGTCCTGTTATATTTGCCTCACTTTTTTATGTTGATTGCATGCAGCGCAAGAAATATGTTGGGACAGCTTTCTCAGAAGCAGGTTGTGGAGGCACGGCACTGTTGTGGCCAATGCCCCCACAGCCTGCAAAGGCTTGCCCCACTTCCCCCAATGCCATGTCACTTTGTTGCTGACACTAGTTTGGGAAGTTCACACCAACTGAGGCAAATCCAGCCGCTGCAATCGAGGGGCCGCCTGCGTCGACGGCATAAGCCATTGGCTGCAATGAGGGGCTTGACCCGTCATTGCGAGTGGGATCTTAACATACTGATATTGTTTGTGAGCATGGCAGCAGATTGCGCCATGTTCTGAAACAATAACGCCCCCCCACCGCTGTTTTACTTGCCGGTAGGGGCCCCCAATCCCCGGCTTCCAGTGCCCCGTGTTTCTGTTGCCAATGGGGACCTCACTCCCCTCAAGCATTAGGTAAACCCTCCCCGCTTTTATTGTCTGCCGATGGGTGCCCAATCCCCGTCAGCATAATGATATCCCCTTTTGTTGTGTGCAGCGGGTGCTCAATCCCCGTCGGCTACTGCTTCCCAAAAAGCCCTGGTGACACACTGGGGCCACCTCAGTGTGCCACATACCCCTGTAAAGTAAAATGGTCCCGAACGCCTTTTGTTCCCCCGTAAAAGGAAACTGTCCTCGGCGCTCTCCTTGCCCCCACCCGCAACCCGTGCTCACCCACTGTGCACCCTGCCTCCCAACACCCCCCTCACCCCATACTTACCACCGGAGTCTGGCACAATGATCTTCGGTGGACTGGGAACACGTCTGCACTCTTCAAAGCCGACCGTGAACTGAGGAAATGCAGATAAGCTGTATAATAGTAGAAATAGTTTTTTTTCAACTTTAATGCATATCTTAGTAATTTTTTTGAATTTTGGCACCAAATTTTCAACATGGGGTTTTTAGGACCCCTCCTCATGAATTCTCAAACTGTCATGGCGTTAATTGGCCCCAAAAGGTGATTTCGCGGTCACTGCACAGAATCACCTTCCGGTGCTGATTAACAAAATGACAGTGCCAGTGTTCATGAGGTAGGCTCTCAAAAAGCCTATGTTGCAAATTTGGTGGAAGAAATCCAAAAAATTACTGTTTTATGAGCGTGCATTGCGCAGTTGCTATGCACGCTCGTAAATTTGCGAATTTGCAATATTTTCATGCCAGATTTTCAACATTGAAATTTTTTCACACCTTCTTCTGAACAGTACAGCTGTCATTGTTCACATCCTGGCTAAAATGTGTTTTCGTACTTCCAGTGCAGAATAGCGCAGTTGCTGTGAAAAATCCATGTTTGGAACAGATTAAGAAAATGACAGTGACACTGTTCATAAGTAGATGTCCTAAAATGCCTATGTTGAAAATTTGGTAACGATACTCCATAAAATGACAGTGCTACTAGCGTGTGTTACGCAGTTTGCACACACACTCTCGTAATTTCGCAAATTTGTAATATTTTCACTCCAGATTTTCAACATTACCATTTTCCCACACCTACTTATGAACAGTACAGCTGTCATTTTTCCCATCCTGGCTGAAATGTGTTTTTGCACTTCTGGCACAGAATACTGCGGTCGCTGTGGGAAATCACTGTTCAGGACAGAGTAAGAAAATTACAGTGATACTGTTCATGAGCAGAGGTCCTAAAATGCTTATGTTGAAAATTTGGTGATGATAGCCCATCAAATGACTGTGTTACAAGTGTGCGTTACGCACTTTCCACGCACCCTTGTAACTTCACAGATTTGTAATATTGTCACGACAGATTTTCAACAGTGGCATTTTTTCACACCTCCTTATGAGCATTACATCTGTCATTTTTCACATCCTAACTGAAATGTGTTTTCACAGTTCCGCCGCAGAATAACGCGGTCACTGTGGGAAATCAGTGTTCGGGACACATTAGGACAATGGCAATGGCAGTGCTCATGAGCAGAGGTCCTAAAATCCCTATGCTGAAAATTTGGTGATGAAACTCCATAACATGACTGGGCTACAAGCGTGTGTTGAACTGTTTCCACGCACCTTTGTCACTTTGCAAATTTGTAATATTTTTGTACCACATTTTCAATAGTGGCATTTTTTCACACCTCCTTATGAACAGTACAGTTGTCATTTTTCACATCCTGGCTAAAATATGGTTTTGCACTCCTGCCTGAGAATTGCACCATTGCTGTGGGAAATTGGTGTTTGGGACAGATTAAGATCGAGTGAGTGAGAGGGGGGAGTGACCGAGCTCAACTGAGCTCTGTCAGGACTGCTGCAGATTTGTTTGTGGGCAGAAAAAGGCCCCAATGTAAGAGGCCAGTACAAAAGGGCAGCCTGCAGCACTAGGAGAAACAGAATGAGAGAGCGAGTGAGGGAGGGAGGGAGAGTGAGCAAACTCACTGGAGCGCTGTCAGGAGTGCTACAGATTTCTTTGTGGGCAGAAAAAGGCGTCAATGCAGGCAGGGGCCTAGTACAAAAGGGCAGCCTGCAGTGGTGGGAGAAACAGTATGAGCGAGTGAGACAGGGGGACTGAGTGAGCTCAACGGAGTTCTATCAGGACTGCTGCGGATTTCTTTGTGGGCAGAAAAAGGCACCAATGCAGGCAGGAGCCCTGTACAAAATGGCAGCTTGCAGTGCTAGGACAAACAGAATGAGCACGTGAGAGAGAGAGACAGAAAGACTGAGTGACCTCAATGGAGCTCTGTCGGGACTTGCAGAGTTCTTTGTGGACAGACAAAGATGCCAGTGCAGCCAGGAGCCCCATACAAAAGCGCAGCCTGCAGCGCCAAGAGAAACAGAATGAGCCAGTGACAGAGTGGTAGTGAGCGACCTCAATGGAGCTCTATTGTGACTGCTGCAGATTTCTTTGTAGGCAGAAAAAGGCAGCAATGCAGGCAGGAGCCCAGTACAAAAGGGCAGCCTGCAGCAGCAGGAGACACAGAATGAGCTAGTGAGGGAGGGGGAGTGAGTGAGCTCAACGGAGCTCTGTTGGGACTGCTGCAGATTTGTTTTTGCGCAGAAAAAGGCAGCAATGCACGCAGGGGTCCAGTACAAAATGGCAGCCTGCAGTGGCGGGAAAACCAGAATGAGGGAGTGAGAGAGGGGAAGTGAGCGAGCTCAACGGAGTTGTTTTGTACTTGCTGCAAATATCTTTGTGGGCAGAAGAAGGCGGCAATGCAGGCAGGAGCCTAATAGAAAAAGGCAGCCTGCAGCGCTGGCAGAAACGGAATGAGTGAGTGAGAGAATGGGAGTGAGCGAGCTCAATGGAGCTTTGTCGGGACTGCTGCAGATTTCTTTGTGGGTAGAAAAAGGCATCAACCGAGGCAGGATCCCAGTACAAAAGGGCAGGCAGCAGCACCAGGAGAAACAGAATGAGTGAATGACACAGGGGGAGTGAGCGACCTCAACGGAGCTCTATCAGGACAGCTGTGGATTTCTTTGTGGGCAGAAAAAGGTGGTAACGCATGCAGGAGCCCAGTACAAAAAGGCAGCCTGCAGCGTCGGCAGAAACAGAATGAGTGAGTGAGTGAGACAAGAGGAGTCAGCAGACTCAACAGATCTGTGTCGGGACTACTTCAGATTTTGTTGTGGGCCAAAAAAGCCACCAACACAAGCAGGAGCCCAGTACAACAGGGCAGCCTGCAGCAACAGGAGAAACAGAATGAGTGCGTGAGAGGGGGGAGTGAGCCACCTCAACGCAGCTCTGTCGGGACAGCTGCAGATTTCTTAGTGGGCAGAACAAGGTGCCAATGGAGGCAGGAGCCCAGTACAACAGAGCAGCCTGCAGCACCGGGAGAAAAAGACTGAGCGAGTGACAGGGGGCAGTGAACGAGCTCAACACACCAACGCAATCAACATTCGGCATTGACAAATGCTTGTTTTACATTGTGTGTCTGAAGTCTGCTTATGCACTATGAAATGCATTTTAGTTAGAAAAAACAGTTCTGTGTATCAGTTCTGAGGCCTTAGCAAGGGTTGTCTCATAGCAAGGGTTGTCTCATGGTGAAGTGTGTCTTTAATAGCTGGTAAACTTGGTTCAGAAATAAGCTACCTAGTATGAGTATAGAAACAGCTGGAATCAAGTCTTGTTTGTGCAAATTATAAACTCTACAGACAGAAATCCTTTACAAATTCAAATTGCTAATGGATACGCTCTTGACAATGTAGATTTCTCAAAAGACTTAGGAGTCTGGCTTGTCTCACATTTGAGGTCTGAAAAACACATGGATTATAGATAAAATCGATGGTAAGTGGTATGCCTTTCTACTGAAACAAATCTTGTCTGTCAGAACATCAGACATAACATTTGCTGGTTAGAAAATG
This sequence comes from Neoceratodus forsteri, assembly GCA_016271365.2. NCBI lineage: Eukaryota > Metazoa > Chordata > Ceratodontiformes > Ceratodontidae > Neoceratodus > Neoceratodus forsteri. The sequence continues at coordinate 1,542,767,035 of CM028131.1, read as the reverse complement.
GGTTGAGAAAATCCTGGCCTCTAATTAGCTAATGGCATTCTAAAGCCTTACAGTACATTTAAAAGACTTGGGGTGCAGAGGCGTAGGAGCCATAGGGTGGTGGGGCAGGACAGGGAACTGGATGTCATCGTCCATAGAGGGGAAAAATGACCATGCAGAGGACACAGCTGGAGTGGTGCAGGATAGGTTTAGAGAGCTGGAGAGGGGCCTGAAGCATAGCACACACATTGGCATTAATTTAGGTGCTAACTGTACAAGGCTGGGTAGAGGAAAGGAAGCAACACACCCCAGTCTTCAACAACTTGTGGAAGGCACAGTGCAGAGAGGATGGGTTTGGCTACAGGGGGGACCAGGGTCCATCCTGTAGGGATAAAGACCTGTACAAATGGAATGGCCTCCATCCATCCAGGAGGGGAATGGCAGTCCTGGGTGGAAGGTTCAAATGCTACTTCAACAGGCATTTAAACTAACCATGGGGGGAGATAGAAGGAATGAGGGAGGCAATGAATGCCCCCAGCAGATCACGGAGCAGCAGGGAAAAATAGCCCAGCGGGAGCAAATTCCCCAAGGGTAGTGAGGAACAGAGGTAAGGGGAGGAAGGGACAAGGTGGTCAAGAGGTAGAATAAAGACTGAGAAAAATACTAGGGAGGGTGGGCAGAGGGAGCATGAACAAACTCTGGTCAGAGCTACAATGGCTGCAACTGCCATCCTATTGCAGAAATGTGAATGCACATGCTTACTCCTTCAGAAACAGGACATATGGGTCCCAATTAGCAAAAACCGAAAGCAGTTAAACATTTTCAATAACTCACATACCTGTATTATATCTTTTTATCTTGTTGATCCTGTGACCTTCCTGCTGGCCATTATCAACAACTACTGTATCAATCCTAGAATCTCCTGTGGACATCCCTCTGATGACTCACATGACAGGCTAAGCTGTGGGGGATTTCTATGTGCCTATAAGCATACAGTAACTTTAATCTGCTTATTCTGCATGTAATTGCACTTATAGTGCCGGTACCGATCAGCCGAAGAAAGCGCTGTCCTCAGCTGTCCTCAGTTGATCGGTACCAGCACTATAAGTGCAACTACATGCTGAATAAGTATATTAAAGTTACTATATGCTTATATCCATATAGAAGTCCCCCACAATTTAGCCCCTCATGCACATTATCAGAAGGATGGTCACTGAGGATTCTGGGACTGTAGTTAGTGATAATGGCCATGTGGGGGTCGCAGGATGAACCAGATAAAAATACATAATTTATTTATTTATTTTTTGTTGACCAGGTAAGTGCACTAGACAAATCCTGCCTATTTTCAGTCATGACCTGGGGGAGGGGGAGACAGATGAATTCCAACTGACCTTGAACCAGATTAAGCTGTTGGTGGTATTTTTAGTGAATGAGGGAAATTTGGCAAGGACACTAGGGAAATTCCCCTACTCTTTTCGATAAGTGCCATGGAATTTTTAACATCCACCTGAACTACCAACAATCCAGGCAGATAGGACCTCGGTTTAACGTCTCATCCGAAAGACGGCACCTCAGAAATGCAGCACCCCTCTCATGCTGCACTACAGTGTCAGTACTGGGATATTAACCCAAGTGCCAGATGTGAGAACCTGCAGCACTCTGATCTCCCAGCCTCAGAGGCGAGTGTGCTACCTACTGAGCCACTGACAATGCATGTGAGTTATTAACAAAATGTAAGTGCTTTGCATTTTTGCTACTTGGGGTCTTTAGGTCCTGCTTCTTTGTTGTTTAAGCAACAGGCAGCAATTGTGAAAAGCAAGACATTCATTAAGAAAATAGTGCCATGGGGGTGGGGGGAGCTGCACAGTACTGAATGGAGAGGGCACAGTAAGATGTTATTCAGCTCCACTCTGTGGTAGCAGACAGGCTGTGCTGCACCAGAAAACACTCCAGACACTCCACAGACCCCTTTTTCTACTGATATAATCACAATACATCAGCATAGCTCCACTATGCAGCCGGGAAGGACAGTACCAGTGAAAAGAAAAGGGTGAAGGATGGACCAAGGAGGGAAGGCAAAGTAGGGGCAGGGAGTGACAAAAGTTGTGGAGAGCCATGTGCACCAGTGCAAGGAGCCTGGGGAACAAAATTCCAGACCTTGAGACTACCATTGTGGAGGCGGACCTGGATCTGGTGGCCATAACAGAATCATGGTGCACAGATAGCCATAGCTGGGAGGTAGTTATACCAGGGTACTTTATTTATTTATTGAAATGTTTCACCAGGAAGGCACACTGAACAACAAGTTGCTCATCTCCCGGTGTGACCTGGGTAGTGGGGGTACAATGAGGATAAGAAAGACGTGGTGTATATAGATAATATAATGAAGAATGGTTACAATTAGGTTGAAGCATTTAGACAATATAAAATCACAGTTGGTAAGCAGCACAGACATAACAGATTGTAAAATGGATACAGCCACTTAGGTCCAAGAACATGATACAATAAGGAGAACAGAACAGTATGCGACAATACAATCAAAGTGCAATGATGTACCAAGTGCTAAGTTTATAGGCAGTTTACAAATGCTAGTGTAGGATTCAGGAGGGAGAAGGGAATACCATTGATAGAGTAGGATGGGAGTTAGCTAAGAAGTGCTGGAGAGGAGGTGAGGAAGATAGAGGAGGGAGGAATAGGGGTGAGGGAAGATAACCAAAACCTAGTCCCCTTCAAGATACGGAGAACCCTGCAAGGGGTTAAGGATTCGGCACACAAGGGAAGATTAAAGGAAAAAGTGGATGCAGAGAGAAGCCAGTGATCTAATTCCCCTTCAGGATGCTGAGAACCCTGCAAGGGGGTCAAAGGTGCAGGCAGGTAGGAACAAGTAAAGAGGGGTTAGGAGGAATTAACACAGGGGCAGCTGGAAGAGAGGGTGGGGAGAGCAGCCAGCAACCTAGATCCCTCCAGGATGCTGTGAACCCTGGCGGGGAGGGGGCAAGGAGCTGGTGAGAAGGAACAAGTAAAGAGGAATTAAGGAGGATTAAAGCAACTACAGCTGGAAGACAGGAAATTATAAAGTGCAGTAGCAAGGGAGATGGAGGAGGAGGAGGAGGAGGAGGAGGAGTGTCGTATTTGCAGGGGTAGAGCATTCCAGGCATGAGGAAAGCAGTGGGAAAAAACAGACTGGCCAATAAGTGTAGAATGGCGAGGGACCAACAAGGTGTGCATATTTTTAGAACGCAGAGAATGCGGGGGAGGGGTAGAAAGAGAGGAAGACAGGTAAGGGGGTAATTCACCAAGCCAGAATTTGAAGGTCAGTTTAGTGCAGTGGGAGAGTTGGCAGTGCGACAATGGGGGAAAAACTAAGGCGTGATAGAGGCCACAGTGATGGGTCCGAGAGGGGGCTTCAAGGGTGAAGCGGCAGAAGGAGTTAAAGAGAGTGTCCAATTTGGCCAGGGAAGATTTAGGAGCGGCACCATAGACTACATCAGAGTAGTTAAAAATGGGAAGTATCATCTTCTGAACAAGTTTGTGCCTCACTGGAATGGGGAAGCTGCTATCATTTCTGTACAGAGAACCAAGCTTGGGGTGCAGTTTCTTCAGGATGGTGTCGATGTGTACAGAGAAATTGAGGTGTTGGTCCAGCCAGACCCCAAGATATCTAAATGAGAAATGTGTCCTCAAGGATTGTCCCATCAAGGGCGTGGAAGGAGGGCAGCACAGTAAGCCTACAGAGTCTCTGCCTGGTGCTGAAGGTCATACAGACTGTCTTCTTGGTGTTAAGGGAGAGCTGGTGTGAGGCAAACCAGAGCTGAACCTGGTTGAAGTCATGCTGTAAGCTGGTAGCCACGGTGGCAGGTTATTGTCGGAGCTGTACAAGACAGTATGATTGGCATACATATGAATGGAGGCAGTGGTGCAGACTGCAGGAAGGTCATTTATGAACATCGAGAAAAGCAAGGGACTAAGCACTGAGCCCTGAGGGACTCCAGTGTTGATGGAGGGAAGACAGGAGACTGAGTCAAAGATTTTTACTGATTGAATCCTTCCAGTGAGGTAAGATTTAAACCAGTTTATGGTGGACAATCCCAGGGCTGCTGCTGAGAGGGAATCAAGGAGCAGTGTATAAAAGACACTGTTGAACGCTTTGATGAGGTCAACAAAGATAGCTGATGTGATCAGGCCATCGTCCATCCCAGTGAGGATGGAGTTGGTGAGCCTGAGGAGGGAGGTAGTGGTAGAATGGTTCTTCTGAAAGCAAGATTGGAACGGGGTGAAAAAGGAGAAATCTGAGAGAAAGGGGGATAGTTGGGAAAGAATCAGGTGTTCTTGAAGCTTAGCAAGGGTGGGTAGGAAAGAGATGGGATGGTAGTTGCCAGGAGCAGAGGAGTCACCACCCTTGGAGAGAGGAAGGACAAAAGTTTGTTTCCAGGAGGTGGGTACCTGTGCAGATGTAAAGGTTTGGAATTAAGGAAATATGGTAGGCGATGGTAGGAGCCAAGAGGTAGAGAAGTTTAGGATCGAGGTCGTCCGGTGAGGAACCTTTTGATGGGATGAGGGAAAGGAGGGCATTTAGAACTTCATTGGTAGAGATGGAGGAGAATGAGAAGGGGAAGACAAAGGGTGGGGAGGTGAACATGGGACGGGGGGTTTGTGTGGGGGAGGGAGCTTAGAAGGGACTTGGCACACAATGTATAGTAGGCAGTAAATTCATTGGCTACTAGGCAGGGGTCCAAAACCAGAGAATTGTCAATTTTGAGAACAGGAGGATGGGGGTGAGAGTGAGGGGAGAAAAAGGCATGGACTACCTACAAGAATTTAGACAGAGTGTTGATGTTAGTGAGGAAAGAGGATTTGAAATACTCAGACTTAGCCAATCTAGTAGCTTTGGTGCAGGAGTTGTCTATACGTGGTGTAATTGCTGGAGAGCTTAGATGATTTATGTTTTTTCCAGGTGCGGTCGCGCTCCCTTAGGCAGGTAAGTGATTTAGGAGTAATCCAAGGGAGGTGAAGCCCCCAAACTCTAGTCTGCCTGTAGGGGGCGAATGCGTTCCAGGTAGAGATGAATTTGTCCTTGAAGTAAGTGAAGACATGGTCAACGGAGGAGGTAGAGGACAGAGGAGCCCAGTCTATAGAGGCAAGGACAGACTGGAGAGGGGCAAGACCGAGGGATCCTCTGCTTCACAGTTTAACCCCACAGCATCTGAAGGACCCCCAAACTTAACCAACCCCTTCTATTTCAGGGAAGTGTCTATGCATCAGGTCCTAAAGCTGCTCAGGTCACTCTCTGAAAACACCAGTACTGGCTCAGATGGCCTAGAACCAAGACTACTAAAAATGGCTTCTTACTACATCTCTGGCCCCCTGGCACACATCTTCACCCTATCTCTCTCCAATGGCATTGTCCCTGAAGTCTGGAAGGCAGCCAGAGTCACTCCTGTATTTAAGAAAGGCAGTAAAAATGACATATCAAATTACCGGCCTATTGCTATTTTGTCTGTTCTGAATAAAATCCTGGAAAAAGTAGTATCCATGCAAATCACTGAATACCTTGAGAAATTCAATTTACTAAGCTCAGCACAACATGGTTTTAGAAAGCATCACAGCACCATGACAGCACTTGCAAAATTCACTTCAGATATCGTTACCAATATGGATAGAGGAAAGTTAACAGGGGCAGTCTTCATTGACTTAACAACAAAGCTTTCGATCTGGTTGACCATTCTCTGCTACTATCCGCCCTCAGTACCTTGGGCTTCTCTCCCCAGCCACTACCTGGTTCAAAAGCTACCTCTCCAACAGAACACAAGCTGTTAAGTTTAATTCATCCATGTCAGACAGTGCTGTTATCAACATTGGGGTCCCTCAGGGGTCTATACTTGGCCTCTTCTATTCTCATTATTAAGTCAATAAACTTCCTGAGCTGGTCACCACAGGTCACTCACTTCTTTATGCGGATGACCTGGTAATTTATTATCACTCTGATAAGGTCCTGGATCTAAATGCTGCCCTCACTGCAGATTTTCGTGCTGTACAACACTGGTTGAACTCTCAACGCCTGGTTTTAAATACAAATAAAACAAAAGTTATGATGTTTGGCTCCAATCACAAGCTTAGATCCGTCCTCTGACCATCTCTGTCTCTGATATCGATGGGGACCCTATAGAAACTGTCACTTCCTTTGATTACCTTGGCATCCACCTGGATCAAACCTTGGACCTGAAAGCACATATACAGGAAACCTGCAAGTCAATTAACTGCAAATTGGGGCTGCCTATAGAACCAAATACCTGCTCACCCCTGCTGCTAAATTGGCGATAGCCAGAGGCATTCTATTGCCAACCCTCATATGGGTGTCCCATCCTGTCCTTGGCCACCAAATCTTCACTGCAACTATGGGATACTACCTTCAATAATGTGTGCAGGTATGCAACCAAAGCACCTCGGCTGCAGCATCATTGTCTCTTATATCAGGACCTTGGTTGGCTCTCTCCTTCCTCTACCAGGCAGTACTACTTGTACAATTTAGTTGATTCCATCCTAAGGACGTCCAAGCCTGCTATCCTGTCTGATCTCCTCAGGCCGCCATTCCCACAAGGAATCTTAGATCGGCTGATCAGACCTTACTATCCATCCCTTTGTCGGACTAAAAAGGGCATGGGCTCCTTCCATCATGCTGCCCCCACCTATGGAACCTACTACCTCAGGATCTAAGAGATGTCTCCACTCATGTGACTTTTAAGAGCAAACTCAGGACTTTCCTCACTACTATGGACAAAGTGTTTGCTTTGACCTACCTGATCCGCTGCATTTGTACTGTTTCCTCATTGCTAGCACTTTTGCCTGTCCAAATGGGTGTTCTATACTGTGCCTTGTAATTAATGTTTTATTTTGTGCCTTGTAATTAATGTTGCCTTAACCTGTTTCTTTATAAGCCTAATGTTAGCTGTTGACAATTGTAAGTCGCTATTCTACTCCATGACATTCTTATCTTCACTTCACAGCCTCTCCTCATAACCCCACTGCTGTTCTCTCCCCTTCTTCTGTTATATCCTCTTCCCTTGCCACTCTCCACCAAACTCACCTTTACCTGTTCCTACCTCATCCATGCCCCTCCTTAGTCCCCACCCTCCTGGCTGTGCTTAGTCACCTCTCCACCTGCTACCGCCTACTCCCACCGCTTTCACTGCCCCCTTCCCTGCCCTGCTGTCTCTTGGTTCCACTGGCTCGGCTTGACTTTGACACTTTTGCCGCTATTGCCGTAACTCCTCCGCCTCTATCCCCCTCTCACCGGCATCCTCACTCTCACCCTGCCGTCTATCGGTTCCACCAGCCCGGCTGTATTTTCCTACCTCCTACCACTGTTGCTGTCTACTGCCGCTCCCCCCTACCACCCTCTCTTCACCTGCCGTCTTTCGGCTCCATAGGCCCGGCCGCAGGTTGGTACCTCACCCGCTGTTGCCCGTATCTGTGGCGCCTCCTTTCCACTTAATCTCTCCTCCCATCCTTTTGCCAGTTTTCCTTCCTTGTGTCTTTTCTACTGATGCCTATCCTCTCTTATTTTCTGCCTTCTACCATTCACATTTTTGAGTATGTTCCATGATCAAGTGCTAAAGTATATTTTTGTTTACTAATGTATGTTACATTGCCATATGTATTTCTCTCTGCATTTTTTGTACTCGTTGTCTTAATAATCTGGCTGTACTCTTTGTGTGTTGTAATTGTACCTCCCGGGTCGTGCCTGAAAACAGTCACTTGCTGACTAGCGCACTTACCCGGTTAACAAAAACTAAATAAATAAAATAAATAAAATTTAAAGGAACGTAACTGAATGATTTTGTGAGGGTGTTTGGGTTGATGGGCCTTTCGAACCAGGAAAGTGGGATTTTGGTCACTAAGGGCATCAGGAAGAATACCTGACTTGATGACACAGTGTGCATGGGTGGTTAGTGCCCAATCAAGAAGGGTGCTATTTTGAGTTTTATGATTTGGACGTGCGGGCTCAAGGATGAGCTGAGTGGGGTTGAGTGCGGCCATGTCATTCCGTGTCTTGCTCAACTTAGGTGATAGCCAGTTTTGGTTCAAGTTACCCAGAATGAACAGCTCGCCAGAGTGCGAGATGGAGTTGATGGAGGCCATAAGTTCTGTCGCGACTGAGGGGTTGGTATTGGGACGACAGTAGATGCCAGCTACAAATATTGGAGCAGTGAAAGGGAGAGTAATTTGGGCGACCAGGGCCTCATATGTTGCTGGGACTGAGTATGATAGCACAGTAGTAGTTTGCAATAAAGACTGAATGTACATGGCCACTCCCCTTGCCCATTCTACCCAGTCTTGCCTGGAAAGGGAGTAGTCTGGAATAGCAACAGAGTTATCCGAGATTTTGCTTGACAGCCATGTCTTGGATATAATTAAGATGTCCAGAGTGTATGAGACCACGAGAGCTTGGAGGAGGTCAATTTTGTTTAGCAGGCTGCAGATGTTCAGGTGAAGAAGTTTCAGCCCATTTGGGAAAACCAGAGGGGCCAGGGAGCAGGGTGCAGTTGTGTTAGAGGTGTCAGCATAGGAAGACAGTGAAGGAAAACCAGGGTTGGGGTGGATGATACCTGATGAGAGAAGGAGGATAGCTAAGATGAGGAAGTGTAATTTAGAACATTTGTATTGTAGCCTAGAGTTTAGGTGGGAAGAAGAAGAAGAAGATGGTGGAGGGGATGGAGAGAAGGATATAGCGAGACGAAGATAGGCAAAGTAACTAGGAGAAGGAAAAAGAGAGGCGGGGGGGAGAGGAAAAAGACCAGAATTCTAAAGGGACAGTGGGAGTAATTGCCAGGATGAATGATGTATCAGGGGAGATGGGGGGAGGGAAGTAGTGGCGGGAGTAGTGGGAGGGGGAGAGATGAGGATCAGAACCAGGAGGGGAGGAAGTAAGAGGAAGTGAGGTGGGAAAGAGGTAAAAAGTTGTTATCCATTTAAATAAGGGGGAAGAGGGCTTCATGGTACTGGCAAAGAAAAGGTTTAACTGGACTGGGACTAGCAGTAAGTACTAAGTAGACACATTGGCAGGCAGGCTAAGCAAAAAAAGAAAAAGGCAGCATGCCAGGTTACAGAAAAAAACAATTTTTGGGTGAGCAGTAACTAAAACAGGGAATGGCCCTGGCAGCCAGAAAGCAGCTAGTGCAGAGCAGCCCTCTAGTGTCAAGAGCATATAATCTGCTAATACAAATCTGGGGATTTAGTAACTTCAGCCACTAGTCATGTGACAGAAACAGCCGATATAAGAAAGTGCCCAGATAGCACAGGAGGGTGGGGAGCTGGTGCGAAGCAGCTGACTACTGCAAAGGCCTATTCATCTGCTAATTCTATTCTTCTTTCTTTTACAATACTAGCCCCCTTCCCAGTCTGCCACCCCCTGCTAACATCTGTCTACGCCCTTAACCTGCTCCTGCCCCTGCCCTTTTATATATATTGTATAACTGGTACAATATGTATCAAAAAGACAGGGCAAAAAGAAAGTGCGGGTTGTTTGATATGTATGGGAAGGTATAAAGACCATGGGAATACAAGGATACTTCAGGGAAAAGAAGGGGCTGGAGGTTCTTTGGGATGGATTAGACATGGGGCACAGGGCCTTTATCCGAGTGGGGGTGGTGTACAGACCACCAACACAGAGGAAGAAACTGGACAGGGTTTTGGGGGAGGCCATAGACAAAATGGCAAGTATTGACTTTAGTATGCCTGACATGGACTGGAACATCCTGGCCGCAGCTACAACTAGGAGCAAGGCCATCTTAGACTACCTGCAAGGGGCATTTCTCAGGCAGCTGGTTGCAGTTCCCACTAGGGATGGGGCAGTGCTGGATCCGGTACTTACAAACAGGGAAAGCATTGCTGACATCACAGTAGGTAGCCCTCTGGGTACTAGTGACCATCATACTGTGTGATTTGGCATGTGGACTGGGCAGCAGAATAACCACGCTAGGATGAGGGTCCTGGACTTCAGGAGGGCAGATTTTAAAGAAATGGGAGAGTACCTCAGGAAATACCTTGAAGGAGGGACTAGCCAGTGGGGTTGGCAGCACAATGAATAGAATAAAGGAGGGAATAGCAAATGTAACAGCAAACTGTGTAAAGGTAATATGCAAGGATAAGAGGAGAAAGAGGCCACTGTGATTCTCTAAGGAGATGCCTAAGGTGGTAAGGAAGAAAACAACAGCCTTCAGGAAGTAAGAGACCCAAGCAGAGGCAAACAGGGAGGTATATAGAGAGAAACAAAGGGAGGCAGGAAGGAGGGTAAGGACAGCAAGGGTTCAACATAGAAACATAGAATTTGACGGCAGATAAGGACCGCTTGGCCCACCCAGTCTGCCCATTTCCCTACCTAATGGATAAGCTGCAGATCCTAGTTAACCAGCAGCCTACTTCTTCCTACCCCCACCCCCTAGAATTGCCTTATGACTGTCCCATGCATGCTTGAATTCCACCACTGTTTTGACTCCACAACTTCCTCTGGAAGGCCGTTCCATGCATCCACAACCCTCTCTGTGAAAAAATACTTCCTTAAATTACCTCTGAGCTGCCCCCCATCTTCAAATTGTGCCCCCTTGTTCTTGCACACCTGTTTTTTGAAAGATGCTACCTCTTGGACTTTGTTGATTCCCTTGAGGTACTTGAAAGTTTCTATCATGTCCCCCATCCCTCCTTTCCTCGAGGCTATACATATTAAGCTCCTTAAGTCTCTCTTCATATGTCTTCCGGTGCAGACCCTGCACCATTTTAGTTGCCCTCCTCTGGACAGCTTCCATCTTGTCTATGTCTTTGTGGAGATTGGGTCTCCAGGACTGCATGCAGTACTCCAGATGGGGTCTCACCAGCTGTCTGTACAGAGGGATAATAACTTCCTGTTTTCTACTGGTGATGCCTCTCCCTATGCATCCCAGTATTCCCTCAGCCCTCCTTGCTGCCCTCTCACATTGCTTGCCCACCTTTAGGTCATCTGATATGACTACCCCCAGGTCCCTTTCCATTTTTGTTGTTGTTAGTATCTCACCCCCATTGTGTACTCTTCCCCTGGGTTTTTGTTTCCCAGGTGCATTACCTTGCACTTCTTAGCATTGAATCTAAGCTGCCATACATTTGACCATTCCTCTAACCTTGCCAGGTCCCTTCTCGTCCTTTCCACCCCACCTTGTGCATCAATTCTGTTGCAGAGCTTTGTGTCATCTGCAAAGAGACATATTTTTCCTTCCAGTCCCCCTGCAATGTCGCTTATAAAGACATTGAAGAGGACCGGTCCTAATACTGAACCCTGCGGTACCCCACTAGTAACCCCCCTTTCTTCAGAGTGGACCATTTACTATTACTCTCTGTGTCCGATTCTCCAGCTAACTTGTATGTTAATCTTTTGTGTGGGACTATGTCAAATGCCTTGCTAAAGTCTAGGTAGGCCATGTCCACAGCCCCTCCCTGATCTACTACTTTGGTCACCCAGTCAAAGAAATCTATCAGATTCGACTGGCATGACCTTCCCGCTGTGAATCCATGCCTCCTTGGGTCCTGTGCCCCTCTGGCCTCTAGATATTCGACAATTCTTTCCTTCAGAAGTGATTCCATCAATTTCCCTATCACTGAGGTTAATCTAACAGGCCTATAGTTTCCTGCTTCTCCCTTGCTCCCACTTTTGTGAAGGGGAATCACATCTGCCCTCCTCCAGTCCTCGGGTACCACCCCATCCTCCCATGATTTGTTAAAGAGGGTAGTCAGTGGTGTCACTACTTCTACCCTTAGTCCTTTTAGAATTCTGGGATGAATCCCATCAGGCCCCATTGCTTTGCCCACCTTCAGTTTTAAGAGTTCTTTCAGAACCGTTTCTTCTGTAAATGGGCTGGTATCAACTTCTATATCCAGAGTGTTTCTACTGTTTGTTTTAGGTACCTCCCCCTCTTCATTTGTAAATACTGAGCAAAAATATTTGTTTAGTATCTCTGCCTTTTCACAGTCACTCTCTGCCCACCCTCCCTCCCTTTGTTAAGCCTCACTATCCCTCCCTTGGTCTTCCCTCGCCCCTGATGTACCTATAAAGGTGTTATCCCCTTCTTAACTGAGTTGGCTATCTTTTCCTCGGTTTGGGCCTTTGCTGTTCTGACTGCCTTTCCAGCTTCCTTTTGCTTTAACTGATACAGTTCTCTGTCCTGCTCCTTCTGTGATTCCTTGTACTTCCTGAATGCTTTCTTTTTCTCTTGAACCTTCACTGCCACTTCCTTTGAGAACCATAGTGGTTTCTTACATCATTTTGTTTTGCTTATTTGCTTCACACAAAGGCTCGTTACCTCTGTGATGGCAGTTTTTATTATTCCCCACTGTTCTTCGCCCCTCCTTCCTGCCCATTTGCTAGTGCGTTCTTAGGCACTCACCCATTTTAGCAAAGTCAGCCCTCCTAAAGTCCAGTACCTTTGCCTTTGTATGGCTTGACTCTATTGCTGTGTTTATTGTGAACCATACTGTTCGATGGTCGCTAGTTCCCAGATGGCTACCCACTTCTACATCTGTGATCCTCTCTCCATCTCCATTTGAGAGAACCAGGTCTAAGATTGCTCCCTCTCAAACTGAAGAAAGGGTAGCCCAGGAGGTCAAGAACGGGGACAAGACTATCTTCAGGGATGTGAGCAAAAAGAGGGAGGCAAGGAGTGGAATAGTGAAAATCGGGGGGAGGGGACTGTGCAGGGGAGGCCCAAGAAAAAGCTAAATTTTTAAACCAATACTTTCACACGGTCTTCACAGTGGAAGGGGGGTGGGCTAACATGCACTAAAAGGTAGGGTTGTGCGAAATTAAACTTTTGTCAGCTGAATTTTGGCAAAAGTCTAAATTTCGCTTTTGCACAATTTTGGAATGCACTTTGGCAACTTTCACAGAAATTCTGACTTAGAATGGTGGAATGAATGTATAAATTGCAGATTAATATATTAAAACACAGAAAGAAATTCTGTAGAACTGATCAGTGTTTGTGGTCAGTTCTGCTGAGTTTCTTTCTGCAATTTAATACATTGATCTGCAATTCATGTATTCATTCCGCCGTTCAGTGAGTCACTGAAGTGTGGAATGAATGTATGAATTGTGGATTAATGTATTAAACTGCAGAAAGAAATTCCACAAAACTGATCACTGAACTGTGAAATAATTACATGTATCATGGATTAATATATTAAACTACAAAACGAAATTCCTCAGAACTGTCATTTTGTAGTTCATATGTAATATTCAGCAATTCAGCCAGAAAATTCTGCGGAACAGGGTGAAAAATCGCCAAACATATTCGGAAGATTCTGATTTCGCCAGAGGCAGGAGTGTAGAAAATGTCGTGAAATTTATGAAATTTCGTAAAAGTTCCACTAAAGCGGAACTTGCGACTTCTGCCCATCTTTACTAACAGGTACCGGGAGAGGGTGGCTACAAGTCCATTTACGGAAGAAAGAGTCTGCTGGGGGTCAGAAGTCATAAAGGAAAACAAGGTGATGGGGCCAGACAGGATCCCCACAGGGGTACTTAAGGAATTGAGCACAGTGCTGGCCACTCCTCTGTCAACACTATTTGGAGGCAGGGGTGGTTCCCGAGGACTGGAGGAAGGCCAGTGTGATCCCTCTGCACAAGAGTGGCAGCAGGGAGGAGGCCAGCAATTGCAAAATGATCAGTCTCACCATCAGTCTCCCATCAGTGGTGGGTAAGTTAATGGAGTCCCTACTGAAGGAAAGACTGACGGAGCACCTGAAGAAACATAAGCTGCAGGAGCACCGGCAGCATGGCTTTACAGTGGGGAGGTCATGTCAAACAAATCTCAGATTTCTTTGACTGGGTCATTAGGGAAGTGGATCAGGGGAGAGCAGTGGATGCAACCTATCTGGACTACAGTAAGGCCTTTAACACTGTACCACAGAAGAGGCTCATAAAGAAACTTGGCAGTCTGGGGAAATCTGGGGGCTGAGTATAAGATGGGGGTTCTTACAGTTACCAAGCAAGAGAGGGGGGGACTAAAAGGGTGAACATATCTGATGATCTCAAGATAACAGGGCAGTAGGCAAGCTGAGATGTATACTGGGGTGCATAGGGAGGGGATCTCAAGCAGCAAAAGGGAGGTGGTACCTCTGTATCACTTGCTTGTGAGACCCCACTTGGAGTACTGTGTCCAGATCTGGAGGTTGCACCTCTGCAAGGACATTGAAGAGTGGCAGTGGTCCAGAGGGGGGGCTACTAAAATGGTGTGGGGGTTACACAAGGAACCATACAAAGAGAGGCTGCAGGAACTCAACATGTACTCCCTGGTGGAGAGGAGAGCAAGAAGGGACATGATTGAGACCTATAAGTACCTCGCAGGGGTGAACAAGGTGCAGGAGGAAAGTCTATTTCACATGAGGAAGAACACCAGGGCGTGAGGGCATGCTATGAAGCTGGGGGGGGGGAGCAAGAGGGATGTGAGGGAATACTTCTTCACAGAAAGGGTGGCAGATGCCTGGAACAGCCCGCCGGAAGAGGTGGTAAAGGCAAAGACAGTGGGGAGCTTCAAATATATATGGGATAGACACATGGGTTTAATAAACAGAGGTAAGGGAGAAGGGACACCTGTGACCAAATAGCATCCTGGGTGCAGGGAAAAAAGGGCAAACTTAGATGGGCCTACCTGTCCTTCTCTGCCAGCACATTCTATGATTCTGTGGTTTATGACCCTAAATCCACTAGTAAAAAGAAAGTCCCAGTGCTAGCCTTGCTTCAGTACAGGTGGTATTACTGTGCCACCTTAGAACCTTCTTTTTTTTAGATTTAATTCAGTTCCTAAAATGTATTTAATTCAGTGTGTTTTTTTCTCATTGTGGCCCAGGTTCAGCATCCACTAGCTGTCACTCCCACTTATTATCCTCTGTTCTTAAGTTACTGTGCTGTTCACTGAAGTACATACTGGGGCAGATGAAATCCCACAGACCAAAAGTGCACAGCAGCAGACATGGGAACTTCCAATCAAGCAAGGGGTCCCCATGTCTGACCCCTATACCTCAGGCTACTGAGATTTTTGGTCAGCAGGTAGCCAAGGGATCATCGGGCTCAGCTTCTCCCCTTAGGACAGTTCTTTGCAACACCAGATCGCTAAAGAATAAAACAGCCAAGATGGAGGCTTTCATCATGGATTCCTTGGCAGATCTGGTATGTATCAGAGAGATTTGGCTGGGGGATGACTCGGGTCCTCTGCTTGAGGCGTCCACCTCACTGGGTTATTCTGTGCTGCATTTTCCTAGGCGGGATTGCAGAGGTGTTGGGGTAGCCATCTGTTTTAGATGTGCATTGAGACTGATGGCATACCTCATGGGAGCAACCAGGTTGTTTGAATGCATGGCAGTGAAAGGTGGGCTGGGTACAAGTTGCAAGATCGTGCTCATATATCATCCTCCAGCATATGAACCTGAATTCTTGCAGGAATGTGAAGGCTTCATGGCTGACCTGGTGGTTCAGTCACCTAGACGTCTTGTTCTGGGTGCCTTTAAGTCCTGGTTGAGAATGAAAAATCTGTTTTTGGAAATCAGTTCCTCCAGGTGATGTCTTCCCTGGGCTTCATGAAGGCAGTTGCCACCAGTACTCACTAGCATGGCCATGCCTTGGACCTGGTTTTCTTGTTGGGTCTTGACGTTAGCAATATCAAGTGATCCAGTTATTAGGTCAGACCATCATACAGTGCAGCTCCTTTGCAGGGCTCCTCAATTAACTTCTCCTCTGGAGATGGTCAAATACCACTCTTTTAGAAATCTGGAACCTCAGGGTCTCTTTAGCACTGCACATCTGGGGAGTGGAGATGGCTTGTATGAAGAGAGCTGAGGACATGGTGAAGGGCTACAGTGTGGCTTTTGCCATGGCTGTCAACTTCCTAGCACCTCTTCATGTCCACCCCTTGATTTCACACCAACGGTCATCATGGTTTGATGGTGATCTGAGGAGGCTGAGGACAAAGGGGCAGAGACTGGAGCATTGTTGGTGGAGGTCCCACTCAGAGGAGGAAAAATTGGTGCTGAGATCTCATTATGATGCGTATCAGCAAGCAAGCAAGCACTCTGAAAAAGTCAGCATTCCTGTCACTGGTGATTGCTGCTGGAAAGAACCGACCTGCTCAGCTCTTCAATACTGTGGACAGATGTAAAATCCTATCTGTCTGCAGTCTTGTGGAGCCTTTTCCACAGATAATGAGTTTAATAAGTTCTTTCTTGACAAGCTGTTCTCTATATGGGCTGGGATATTCTCAGGTGGCCTGTTGCTGGCTGACAATACCTGGTCTTTGATGGACAGGGTCACTTCATCTTAATGGGAGGACTCTGAGCCAGTGTTGGCAGAAGATGTCCTCAAGGTGGTTTCCAGATTGCACCTCATCTACTGTATACTGGACCAGCTTCTTTTAGAGTTCTGGGGCCATTCACTTCAACACCAACTCGGACAGAGAACAGGCAGTGTCTACTGAAGGAGAGGCGTGCTTCACAGTTGACATACCGAAGTACAAAGGTGGTGCAGGAGTGGTCAGACCAAAGAAAATTAACACATCTTATGATAAACTTTTATTTTATTTACCGAAATCAGTCATTACAGAACAATGAGTAACAGTGCTCCAGGTAAAGCACCGGTACTGAATAGATATTGTTAGGCAACCAACAATGTTCCCGTTAAGTCATGAATAATAATACAGCTGAAATATCGATGGACACATGCCCCACTAAACTCTGAATGATGCAATGAATTGTACTTGTTGCTGGCAGAGCTCTGCCACTCTCAACGTGGTGTGTCTTTCAGTGACAAAAGTTAAAAAAAGGGAACCGCACTAGCAGTACTGAGTAATGCACAGCTCACACAGTCCAATAACAGCTAACTCAGCAGACATCATAGAGTGCAGACGTGCTGCACTTCTCACATTTGTCACAAGTCCTTAAAGGCAAACGTTCACATCACAGCATGCCACGCCTCCATGGCAAGCAGGGCCCTATTCAGAGGTCAATAAATTGCAAAGTTTTAAATGTTTGACATGCGTTACCCCATGATATACACAGAGCAGGTACAGACTGCAAGGGCGCATGTCAGTATGTGCCTGGTCTCGGTATAGCACTGACACACGTAGGCTCCAAAAGAGCTGTTTTAAAGTACCGCCATGTACCACTTCTATGGACGTGCCCCAACTGCTCCATGCACAAAACTGCATACTGTGCACAGGCGCTGTTGATGCCCGTCTGCAGCTCCTTGGAAGCTGCCTGCCCTTGAACGGGGCTGCTTCAGCTCCCCCACAGTTGGCCGGCACCCAGCCAGCCACCGACTGAGACCAGGACGCCCGCCTGCAGCTCCTTGGAAGCTGCCTGCCCTTGAACGGGGCTGCTTCAGCTCCCCCACGGTCGGCCGGCACCCAGCTAGCCACCGATCGAGACCAGAACGCCCGCCTGCAGCTCCTTGGAAGGTACAGGACAGCGCAGCCAATCGGAACACGGGTGCTTCCAGCAAACCCATTCTGATTGGCCAGGACTTTTCCCCTGCTTCAGCCACCTGGCACTTTTTACAAATAGATTTTCGATAGAACTAAGCACATTTCAACTGTGTAATAGAAAGTTTTTTTTTTTTTTGGCTAGTTTTCCATTAGCAGGTTATACAGACCTGCCACTAGAGGGATTCTTGGTCTTTCTGCACAAATCACTGTACTCAATCGTGGGCAATATGGCCTGCATTATCATTCTACTTCTAATCCTGGCAAAAACTATGACTCATAAAGCACCGACCCATGCTAAGTCAGAAGTCATCCCAGCCTGGGAACACACAATCATAGTTCATGCTGCATCTTCATATTGCTTCCCTACTCTTAATCTGTCAGGTTTTCATTTTAATTCTCATCCCTCTCCTCTGGCCCTCCTCCCTTCGCCAATGTCTCTCCGTGCACTTCCCCTGCTAGCCTTGAATGGCCATGTCAGCATCTCCTATGCCCTGGCTAGATGTACCTCAATGACTGAACACCACACAAGAACCCATACAAAAAGAGCCCACTTCTACCTGATAAATGCCCTCAAGAAAATGTTTCTAATTCTTCTTTCTGTTCAGGCAATGTCGAACTAAATCCAGGTCCCCAACTCAAATCACTTCTCTGGAGTTTGCAGCTGCTCCTGGATGAAACTGATGATGGTCAATATTCTAAGCCTGCTTCAAAACGCTTGATCATCTTCAAGTTTGGGCAGCCCACACTGACCCAGATCTGATTATAATTACCGAGTCATGGTTAAAAAAGACCAACACTGATCCACAAATTACTATACCGGGCTTCAAGCTCTTTAGGGCTGATAGGGATTCGGGGGGGGGGGGAGTGGTTGTATACGCCAAATGAAAATTTGATGTTAGCAGCTTTTCCTGTAAAACTAAGCCCAAGGAATACGAGATTGTCTCGCTTAAACTTCACCTTCCATCCTCAGAGTGCATCACAATCATTGGTGGCTATAGACCCCCGTCAGGAGGCACAGAAATTCTTAACGTGTTGAAATCCATAACTTTGGCTGCTAACACGGAAACAATAATCTTAGGGGACTTCAATATGGATTGGCTCACTGCCAAGTACTGCGTGCAGTTTTGGAGACCTCATCTACACAAGGACATAGACAGAATGGAAGCAGTCCAGAGGAGGGCAACTAAAATGGTGCAGGGTCTACATCAGAAACCATATGAAGAGAGACTGAGAGAGCTTAATATGTATACCCTTGATGAAAGGAGGGACAGGGGGGACATGATAGAAACTTTTAAGTACCTCAAGGGGATCAACAAAGTCCAGGAGGGTAGCATCTTTCAGAAAAGAGATGTCTAAGAACAAGGGGCACAATTTAAAGTTAGAGGGGGACGGCTCAGGGGTAATGTGGAGGAAATACTTTTCATGGAGAGAGTGGTGGACGATGGAACCGCCTTCTCCTGAGAGGTTGTGGGGTCTAAAACAGTGGGGAATTCAAACATGCATGGGACAGACATAAGGCAATTATAATGGGGGGTTGCAGGAAGTAGGCTGTTGGTTAACTAGAATCTGCAGCTTATCCAATAGGTAGGGAAATGGGCAGACTGGGTGGGCCAAGTGGTCCTTATCTGCCGTCAAAGTCTATGTTTCTATGTTTCTATGGTCACTTGGTCCAATTTTTGTGGAGATTGTTGGGTGTTCTCTTAGGGAGGATTTTTTTCCATCTGCTTTGACAAGGGTGGTGGTGAAGCTCCTTCTTAAAAAAAAACATCTCTGTGTTGCTTGCAGCTGGTGCAGAATGTGGCAGCCTGGCTGGTGGCTGGGACCTCTCAGTTTGAGCATATCATGCCAGTTCTCTGCATTCTGCACTGGGTGCTGATGTGGCGGCACATCAACTTCAAGGTGTGCTTGCTAATTTACAAGGCCCTGCTTGGTCTGGGTCCAGGCTACCTGAAAGACCTCCTGATTGCATATGCTCCTGGCTGCCCCTTTGATCTGTAGATGCAGGCCTCTTATGTGCTCCACGAACCTGTTTAATGTCTTCAGGGGATAGGTGGCCTGGAGTAGCTGCCCTGATTCTCTGGAACAGCCTTCCTTCAGAGTTAAGAGGTGCTGTGTTCTAGCCTTGTTCAAGTCACACCTGAAAACATATCTGTTTGAAATGCAGGAGGCACTATAGCATATTTTTTTAAGAGCGCTGCAAACCTGGAGAACTGGGTTTGAATCCCATGGCCACCACTTGTATACTCTGTGACCATGAGCAAGTCACTTAACTTCCCAGTGCACCTGGAAACAAGCCTCGGCTTAGTGTGTCTTTCCTGTCCAAAAACTATAAAATAAAAATAAAAAAAACATGCTGTTTGGATCTAGTGCTGCTATTTAAATTTATTACAGATTCAATTTTATTTTATCATTGTTATAAGTTATTAGAAAATGGGCTAAGGAAGTCCTGGGCTCTGAGTGGCTGATAGCCCTGGCAAGGTGGGTATTTTTCATTTAATTTCATTTTTATTGGTTACACTGGAAGGCATGTGAGCATTGCTGCCCATTTACACAAGTGTCCAGTTACATACATGTAACCCCCACAAATGGGGTTCCCGAAAAGTCTTCCAAGAGCTTGCCTAATTGCTCACTACCTGGTAGGTGTTCGGTGTTTAAGCCGCTTAGATGTCGTTGTCAGTGAGCACCTGTAAAGCCTTCATGTACTGTCTCTTTAAGTGCTGCCTGCTTGGAGTCATAATTATTCTGTATGGGGGGGTCTGTGTGTTTCTATGCCCAAGTCCCACCCGGGCTGCTGAATTTTCGCTCTGTTTCTGCCATCGCTAATGGCTCAGACGGAGCCCTGTTAAGAGATGTAACTAATTGCTGATAAATATTTAGAGTGGTAAAGATATGGCGTTTGTAATAACCTGCCTTCTTTGCAGCAAGGACTTTTCAGATTAGCTCCACCATTTTGGTCCCGAACTGCTGAATTGGACCAATCAGTACTGGGGGACTCTAAAATGGAGCTTGCTGAAATGGGACTATATGGATTACCAGTTGGGATTTGTAGTTTCAGACTGTTGGTGCCTTTTTGCAACAGGATGGGGAGCTCTTACTGTGATTGACAGCTAAACTGCCCAACCAAACCTTTTGGAACTAAGGGAAATCCCCTGAGCTGTCTGCTAGCAAGCTAGATTCAAGTTGGAAGTTGAAGAGGAAAGAGCTTGCATAATCGAGCGGCCGTGTTGCACAGTAGTTCGCGCGGGAGAACCGTGGAAGGCCTGAAACCTGGCCTGTTGCCATTTTGCTGAGAGAGAGAGAAGAGCAGTCGGACAGTGATCCGCTTGATGTGTCACGAAATAAGCTGTTGGAAGAATACCAGGCTAACCTGAAGAAGACCGAAGATTTTGCTAAAAGCGATCGGCCTAGCGGAACTTTGGCTACCGTTGTTCTCCCGGGTTTAGCAGCGATTTTGCGAATGGGATCGAGGAGTCTCCTGCCTGGTACAGTAAACTTTCTTTACATATAAATGTGCTGCAAACTGGAGGGGAGTGGCTGCCTCTTTCCCCTCCCCAAACTGAACTGCATGTTGAAGGCTGGAAACTGTTCCCAGCTGCATCGGACTGAATCCGCTTGCTTGCACCTGCTGCTGGGCCCTGCCATGAGGCTTTTGTCTCCCTACCCTGCTTCTTCTGGCAATCCAGAACAACCATCATCCATCCTGTTCTCAGCATTGGGTATCGTGAGTAGTTCACAGGGTAGCTCCCTGCAGCATATCTTTTAAATCAAAAGTGTGTCATCTGATTATCGTGTTGTTTCCACGAACTGAGCCCTCTGGCTCCAGATTACAATTAGGGGGGGTGTGCATATTGTTTTTCTTTCACAGGACCCCAACCAGCTGCAACTCCGGCCTACCCCGGGGCGACGGTCCTGGCTTGCTTTTTTTTTTCCATCCTGGGTACCCAGAGAGTGTGACTAATTGGGACTCTGATTGCATGCACAGCAGTGTGACTTTTAGTGTGATTAAGCCAATTAACCTGATTGCCCCATCCTTGTTATGGTCCCCCTGAATAAATCAGATCTACTTTTTTCTGCAATTTACGTTGACTGTGGTGTCAGTTTATGTTGAAGGTTTTGCATTGTTTCTTTGGTACTGCATCACCTTGTTTTACAGCGGGTCCCCAGAGCCAAGCTGAAGGAACCAGTCCTGGGGTAAGTGCTCAGCATATGTGTGTGTGCCAGACTGATCAAGGGTATTGGGAAGATGTACATTGTGTACTGTGTGGGCCACTAGCAGGAGACAAGGGGGGGGTCACAGTGTCTCAGAGGGCTGTGGCCTGGTTATTCAGATTAATACCAACCCAGACCTTTGGGTGGAGGCACCCGTCACTGAACCTAGGCCCCTTAACCTGTTACTAGCCAAGCAGGCAGGGATAGTAGCCCAAGGGATAGAGCCACCTAGGGGTTACATACAACAATCCTGAGGCATAACATATGCAAAGAAAACATTTGACTTTCAGCGAGGGTTAGCACAATGGTACAATAAATTCAGGACAATATAGATTATAGGGCAGACCATGAACTAGCCTGGGTGAAATAACAAATACAATTGATGACAATAAACATTCAGTGAAGGTTAAACTAAGATATAATATAATAGCGGGAAACAAAAGTTTAAGTGCAGACTAAACTAGCATAGGATAAAATACTACTGGTGCTAGAACAAGAGGGAGGATAAGTGCCAGGGTTGATAACCAGAGGGTGAGGTGAAAAAGAGTGTGGGGGGAAGCCAGCTTAGGGCTTCGAGCAGGTGCAGGAATAGGTGAGGGAGAAATGTCTCCTGATATTGTGTTTGAAGGCATTTGTGAAGGGACAGTGTTTTAGTTCTGGAGGGAGAGAGTTGAAGAGCTTGGGACCTATATAGGAGAGTGTTTTCTGGCCTTGCGTGGTCCGGCAGAAAGGAACAGTGAAGGAGAGAGAGAGAGAGAGAGTGGAGGACAGTCTAGTGGCCCTGGTGGTGGAGGCTGTCTGGAAAAGAAGGTGAGGCAATCAGGAAGCAGCCCTCAGGAGAGTTTGAAGAAGAAAGTGTCCATCTTGCAGTTGAGGTGGGCCTCAATGGAGGGCTGGCTGGTGTGCTTATAAAGGTCACAGTGGTGTGTGAGTTTAGGTAGACCAGAGTCAAAGTGGATAATGTTGTGGTATGAGCTTCTAAGTCTGGAGAAATTTTTGATGGAGAGGAGGGGAAGGGAGACAAGTGAACCATAGTTGTAGACAGGAAGGAGGAAGCTGGATACTAGGAGAGATTTGGATTCCCTGTTCAGGTTCTTCTTAGTTCTGTGCAGGATACGGAGGTGTTCGTGGGCTTTTTTGATTGTGAGGCTCGTGTGATCATCAAAACTTAGGTGGTTATCCAGGAGTAAGCCAAGATACTTGAATTCATTGAGTCTTTCAGTGGAGTTACCAAGGTTGTCATAAAGTGAGAGGTCCAGCCTAGAGGGGGACGGGGGCTGGAGAAGACCATAAACTTAGTTTTTTTGGAGTTAAGCACAAGGTCTTTGGATGAGAACCAGGCGTGAAGTCTGCTGAAATCGAATTGGAGTTTGTTAAGGAGAGTAGTGGGATCTTTGTCTTGACAGAAAAGGGCAGCATCATCAGCATAGAGAATGATTTCTTAGGAGGTGCAGATGTCAGGTAGGGAGTTGACGACTAGAGAGAAAAGAAGAGGGCCCAAGATAGACCCTTGGGAAATGCCGTATTTGATAGGGTAGGATTCGGAGAGGACCCCGTTAATAATGGTGTGGTGGGATCTACCCGTTTGGTAATCCTTGAACCAGAGGCAGACCTCAGGTGAGAAATGGAGGCCAGCCAAGGTACGGAGGAGGACTTCATTATCAACGAGGTCAAAGGCTTTGGTGAGGTCCACGAACGCAGCACTGGTGCAGAGGCCCTCGTTGTTGGCTTTGTCTATAGCATGGGTGAACTTGATGAGGGCAGTTTCGGTATTATGTTGAGCACGGAACCCATGCTGGGCCTCCGTGAGCAGGTTGTATTTAGAGAGAAATTCCGTGGTTTGCCCATGTACCACTTTCTGGTGTCAGCGTGGCTCAGTTGGTAGCACATCCACCTCTGGACCAGAAGGTCGTGGGTTCTCGTCCCACATCGGGATTGGACTTGCACCTAAAAATTGCTGGCATCCGAGTGCAGTATTGGGGGGTGCTGTACTGCTGGGGTGTGCCGTCCTTCGGATGAGACATTAAACTGAGGTCCTTTCTGCCCATCCTGGTGTTGTCCTGGTGGGTGTCCAGGTGGAAGTAAAAGAACCCAGGGCACTCTTCGCAAAGAGTAGGGAACATTCCCGGTGTCCTGGCCAACATTCCCCTTCCCATAAACCGGTTCATGCAATTATCCAGTCTGTGTGTGGGTGATGATGTGCAATATGGCCGCCACCACACATTCAGTCACTTCACTACCAGTCTTGCATTGCTTGTAAAGCGCTTTGGATGTATGAAAAAGCGCTATATAAATACTGATTCTTCTTCTTTTTCTTCTTCTTCTTCTCTAAAATTTGAGACAGAGTGGCAAGGAGAGAGATGGGACTGTAGTTGGATACTAGATCCTTGGTGCTGGATTTGTGAAGAAGTTTAATAATGGCACATTTCCAAGCTTTGGGAAAGGACCCTGTGCAGAGGTAGTGGTTGAGGATGTTAGTTAGAGGGACTGCCAGGGAGTCACAGACAAGACAGACAACTCCGTAGTCAATGTTGTCAGTGCCCTTGGATGATCTAAGGTCATTTGTTCTAATTAAATTGACCACTTGACAGGGATAGGTATCTGAAATGGAATCTGGGGTGGGAGTCTGGGAGGGGGGTGGGGTTAAATCGGGTAGATGGGGAGCTGGGCTTTTACTGGTCTAGGTTACAAAGTATTTATTGAAAAGGGAGGCTATTTTGATTGGCTCAGTGGTGATTGTCCCATCAGAAGACAGACAGATATGTTCTTCGGAAAAACCCCTACCAATCGTTAAGGATGTTGCAGGTCCTTCTAGGGTGCCCCTGGGCAGTATGTTGTTTTTCCAGGATGAAGGAGGATTTTGCAGATCTTGTGGAAGATTTTCATCTGTTCCTGAGGGTTTTGAAGTCTTGAAGGATTTGTGGGGTTTTGTGTTTTCTGTATAACTTCCAGGCTCGATCCCTATCCCCTCATTAGTTTGCAAAGCTCAAGGTGACCCAATCTTGGCTAGAACCCTTGACCCAGATTTTTTTAAGCAGGATGAAGCAGTCGCAGAGGGCAAGGAACTTACTGCTAAAGGCTTCAAGTGCTTTGCAGATGTCTGAAATGTTTTCAGTAAAGGACCAGTCTTGGACTAGGGCGCCTTTGGAAAAATTGGAGGCATCCAGCTTCTTCAATTGCCTGGTTTGGATGATTTGTGAGGGTGGGGGGGTGGTGCTTTTGTGGACCAATGGCATTAAACCACACAGTGATCACTGACTGAGTCGTGAAGAACTCCAGAGGCGGTGACATGAGACAACAGAGCCCAGGCATTAAAAGTGCCAGTCCTCACCAACCTCATCACTAATATCAACTAGCCAGTGGAATGTTCAATTTATAATGCCTGCCATTTTTTTTGTTTCTCTTAGCGAGAGCTGAGATCTGACTCCAGTCCTCCAGCCGTTCTCCCGATCTCTCCTACTCCTCTGATTTCTTTAGTTTAAAGACTCAGTAAAAAATATCAAGTTAAAAAAAGGGTAGCTGATTGCCAACCTGGACCCAACTGACTACCATAATGTTTTTCCTCATACGCTCCGGCTTCACCACTGCTCACTGAAACCATCCACTAAGATGCTTCTCTGTGATATCTCTTGCGACTGTGCTCAGCTGTGCTGGCCTCCAGTCATGCTCAACATTCATTTACTGCCCATTGTGTCAGTTTTGCCACATTACAAAAAAATCTCTCTCTCTCTTAATCACACTGTAAGGGACATTTCTGAAGTACAAGAAAACTGACACTGTCTATTGAGTACCCCCTCACACAACCCCAAATTGCACTGAATGTAGTGCTGTCAGCATCATGAATCCTCTCACCTCAACCTCTTCACAAATCCTGACTGACTGTATTGTCATCTCTCATCCCTCCACTGACTGCACTGAAGCTGACATATCTCAGAAACCATTCTTCCCCGACCACTGCTTAACAGAACCGTGCTCTGTCAGGCTGGGACGGTCGCATTTTTAAATATAAATGTTTGCGGTGAAATTGCTGTTTGCATCGCTGTCCTGAGCACCACGCAATGTTGCGTTACAGTGAAAACAAACAAACAAAAAAAATTAAACAAAATCATATGGCTATTCCAGTATGGGGGGGGGGTCATTACTTCCAGGTCGTGGGTGCCAGAATTATCAAGCGAACTCAGGGGTCTGCCTGCGAAACTAATGACATTACTTCCAGTCTCACCATAGCTCTACCATTCGTTCCAATGCCAAGCATAGTGTTCAGCTGTCATACTTGTTGAGAAAAAACAAATAAGGGAATTTAAACATGGACAGGTGATGAAGGTGGGCTGGGGTAACCATGACAACCACAACCACGGTCAGGCAGAGGAACTATTTTATTACAAAAGTTATTTTAAAATAATTTTTTATTGACATTTTTAATTAAACTTATTTTGTTTTACTCTGCCCCTTTTCTAAGTGCAATAATACCCTCCAGGGTGGGCAGTATTGTGCAATACTGGACCTTCAAGGGGTATAAGGCCCTCCACCTGCTGCGTCAGGCCTCATTATCCCCCTGGGTGGTGCGGTATAGCACAATATCGCCTACCCTGTTGGGTATTATTGCTTACTTGTTTTACTTCTATGGTTTTAATGTATTGTTTTCAGTGTGAGGTGCCCAGAGGCCCTGGGAATGGATGCCCTATGTAAATAACATGGCCTTGCCATTACCTAATTAAAGTTGCTGTAAGTGGAATTTTGGTTTTCCCTTGGGTGAATAATGTAACTTCTAACTGCGTTTGGAGTTGTCCTTCAGTCAGGGTGCTTACAGGTGTCAGATTATTTTTATTAATCTCATTGAAGTTTTTCATCAAAACATTTTTATCAGATAAATGCTTCATCCAAATCCATCCTTTCTGGAGTATCTCCTAAAACTATAACATTTTATGGACAGCAGTGGTCGCAGACACAAATACAAACTCAAGATACATACAAACAATAATCAAGACTAACGGTTTTCGTTTTTTACTGGAAACCCCAGTAAAATTTCAGAATTTGGACTGTCTGCACACTGGTTAAAACACAGAATTTTATGGAATTTGGCATTTTATACCAGATCAGTAAATCTACATAACTTGTATTTTTTTAATAATTGCATCCTGTACTGTTTTCAATTTGCTTCATTTAATGCTCTGTGTATTAAGGCTGAGATATTCAAAGGGTTGTGCCTGGCGCCTGGCACAACATATGCTGGCACAACTCCCAGATGCGCCACATACCGGGGCGCAAGGTTGAGCCAAGAAATCCTGACTCAAATGCTGGCCACCCACAGGTGCGCTGCTGTATAGCAGGGTGCAACACAGCACCTGCCAGTCGTGGGTGGCCACCCGCCCAGCAGGGACACCGTCCACAAGTACCCAAACCCCTCTGGTGGTCTAGTGGGTCCCCCCTCCCTCTTGTATGCCCGATCACAGGCAGTAGTATTATAAAATGTATAACCTGGTGGTCTAGTGGTACCCTCCACCCTTCCACCCACAGAGGACACCTGGCCATGCAAATGGGGCCATAATGACATGCAAATGGCCCCATTTGCACCATGCATGCATTATGGCCCCATTTGCATGCCCATGTTTGAAAATCGCGGGTGCTGCGCCCAGTGCAATTACAGTTTTGCTGGCGCATTCCCAGTCCTCCCTGTCTGGGGAATGTGCTGGAGCATTGCACATGCGCCATGCACATTCTGTGCAATAGGGCGCATCACTTTTGAATATCACCCTGTCTTGGCCCCGGCGCATCTCGGATGTGCTGCGCCCCCACTTGTGCCAGAGCTCAGCACAGTCTGAATATCTTAGCCTAAGTCTCCTTGTATTCTGATTATTTATACACATAAAGCGTGACAGTAGAATCCTGGTAAAAGCCGGAAATTAGACATGCAATCACCGGTGCAATTCCTGGAATTCAAGTCTTGAAAACGGAATTTCATTACTTTAATCACTGTGAATCAGTGGCCTTGATAATAGTGAGTGGCTAGTAGAGTAGCTAGATTTGAACAATCAGAAAGGCAGATGCCACACACACTCAGCAGTCAGTACACTCCTAAGAGCCCTGGGTGGTGTGACAAGGATGGTCTGGTTCACCTACTTTATCATACTACCTACAGCCTTGTTATAACGCTCTCGGGGCTCTTCCTTTCAAGCCCCACCACAGGCTCCTGCTCACACAGCACAAGACAAGGTACTTGCTCACACAGTACAATGTCTCCTGGACATATGACCCCCAAACCCCCCCACACTTAATCACTTTGGGTAACTTCTCCCTCCATATCAAAGTTTTGCAATTTAAATTTGGTAAAGTCCTCTCCACAAGTGGATCACAGACCTGCCGAAATGGATTACCTGTGCTTATTAAAAAACAGCAGTCACAGATTTATATTAAATACTCAACATTTCACTACATTTACAAGATATGCAGCAAACTAAAGGAATACAAAAACAGTAGATCATTTTACTGTAAATTTATATATATTATATAAGACCATGGTTAGACTGCACCTGGAGTACTGGGTACAGTTCTGGAGGCCTCATTTAAGAAAGGACATAGATGTAATAGAAAAGGTTCAGAGAACAGCAATAAAGATGGTGCGGGGTATGCAAGGGAAACCATATGAGACAAGATTGAGAGAATAAAATCTTATCCGCTGGAGTTTAGAAGAGAGAGAGGAGACATGATAGAGACATTCAAGTACATGAAGGGGATAAATAAAGTGAGGGAAGGAAGTCTATTTAAAAGGAAAGTCAGAGTTAAAACAAGCAGTCATACTTTAAGATTGGAAGGAGGAAGATTTAAAGGTAATGTAAGGGGGTGCTATTTCACTGAGAGGGTGGTTGAACCCTGGATCAGATTACCTGAGGAGGTGGTAAGTGTCAAAATGGTGGAGGGATTCAAGAGAGCGTGGGATAGACATATGGGATTGGTTAGAGGACAGAGGATAGGCTTCTTGTGCACCGACGGCAAGTAGGGGAGGGAGGGAGATGGGCAGACTGGATGGGTCAGGATGGTCCTTTTCTGCTGACACATTACTATGATACTGTGAAATAGAAAGAATTACAAACAGAAAAAAACTCACTAGCACTCACTTAGATCTGCTTTCATACCCCATGGCCCTTCTGGAGTACCAGCAGACTTCTTTGTCACACAGGCATGAGATTTAAAGGAGAACTGCCTTGAATCTGTAAGCCCGTGTTTTCTGTAGAAGTTGTGTTTCTAATGCTGGTTCACATTCTGTTTTATTCTCTCTTTACTGGTCTTTTTGTAAATTTAGTAGAGATTTCTTCTTCTAGCCCTTATCTGCCGACACTGTCTATGTATCTATGTATGTATGTATCTATTTCTGTTTTCCACTTTAGTGGGTTATACCACTTTAGAACTGTATGATGTAGTTTATGTCCTAGTTAAAGAACTAACATTGTTTTCACAATGTATTTGTGTTGTACTATAGAACTCTATGGTTCAAGGAGGACGTAAACTACATCATACAGTTCAAAAATGGCACTTACTACCAGTGTGTACATCAGAAACACCCACTGAAATTACTTAAAGGCCAGTAAAAACTGAACACTAACAGAATAAGATCAAATATATAAAATGCTTCTTCTAGCAAAAATTACTTAGAGGTCCAGCGCAGTTCTCCTTTATGAGACCAATGTCCCTTTTTAGATGGTGGGCATCTGGTATTATGTCTGGCTCCCAAATCTGCCTGCTATAGGCCTTGTGCCTAACAACCACCAGAGTGGGCATTATTCCCTTATAACATGCGGGGAGCCCTTATTATCTGAAATCCAACTGTTTACAATGTTATGGTATCGCTATGACGTCAAGAGGTTGTTAACCCCTCTTGACTACGTTACAAAAATACCTTAATAATGGCAACAGATCTGCGCATGTGTGGAGTTGAACTAGCAGCTCACAATGAACGGCTGTAGTGGTGAGAGCTGGCCATAATGATAAGCGGCACTGTGGGGAAAAAAGAAAAAGTAAAGGACAGTCTTTGTTTAGCTGGTGCCTAGTTGAGTTTTTAACTGTTTTTGTCCATACACTATAAATCATAAAGACTGGGTTTCTGTTAATAATCGTGCTGAAATCATCTCTCGTGGTTGCCAGGACAACAATAGACCTCTCAAGCTGCACTCTCGAAGTTTACTTTGTTCTCCTTGCAACCACTCGAGGTGATTACAGTGCGGTTATTAACCAAAACCCAGTTATTATCTTCTATATAATCACATATCTTGTCTTTTGTTATCCCCTACTTGGACAACAGTTCATACTATTTGGCCACATATTTTATGGTTTAATTGTCTGAATTTCACCTCCAAAAAGACTCAATTGCAGCAAAAATATGCTGAAAATGTACACTTGCATCAATATTTGACCTCAAAGTGTGACTTTTTGTCTCGAACAGGTGCCTCTGTTAGAAAAAGGCACATAGCTGCTTAGATGCAATTGATCGAACACAGAAGCAGGTGCAGTGTTCGTTTGTTTCAACGCCCAACTCATTTGAAACCCCGCCCCCAGGTCATCTTTGTTTCTAGCGGTTCCTGTGTTTTAACTGTCTGTTCCCATAATGTTTCAGCTTCCAATTATATCCAATCATGTCACTATTTCACCTTTCCCTAGTATTCCACTCAGCTCAAATTAAAACAAAAGCAAAATCATTCTCTACAATGGTGCCTTCTGCAGATATAGTTCATTTGGCCATGTTGCTCTCAGGGAACTGGATAAAACATGGGTTCAAACAGCAATGAAACCCCCAGGAAATAGCGCCCAAGAACCATCATCTATTAGTTTCAGTGGTGCCTTCCCTGATTTCACATGACTTGGCTTCTTCTGACACTGAAACCACTTTTCCCTTAAAGTAACAATCTCACATCACTGAATCTGGCATACAGATTATCTTGACCCGTGCCCACTGTGTTGAATACTTAAATATGTTTTTCTTTGTTCTGTCACTTTCCTGGAAATTGACTTTGCTGCAGACAGCACTCCTCGTGACTTGAGACCTAATTTATGCTAATCCAATAAAGGGTTCTATCAGGCTGCTAGCAGAGATCCCTTGTCAATTCACATTGGACTTTTGCATTACAAGCTCCACTTTCGTCCTCGGCTCCGGCTCGATAAACCTATGCCTTGGTTGGGAACTGATGCAGTGTGTATGCCTCTCAACTGTCCCTAGTTTTCAGGGACATCCCTGATTTTACCTCAAGAATCTCCTCTATTCCTCGTAAAAGTGGCATTTCTGTCACAGAGGTGTCGGGACTTTAAGCATAAAGTTACACCACATTTTTGCTTTGCAGTCTAGTTCTCCATTATAAAATGCTTTTCATAATAAGCCCCACAACAAGTCACACAATAGGAGGCTTCTTCAGCAGATATTACCATTTTTTTCCTGATTCTTTGTTTCATTTGGTATTTTATCTCCTTTTAACTGCCCAGGTGGCCCCATTCCAGACCGTCCCTCCCCTAGCCGAATCACCTGGCTTCTCTGGGACTTACCCTTTAGCTGCCATCCATCCTCTGTCAGGGGACCTTGGAGAGTACAGTCACTGGTGTGGAGCCTGTGGGGGACTGGGCCTTTGTCTTGCTAGTCAGGGGTTTTCCTCCTATTTTCTCCTCGGGGCCTGCAGCATTGCATTGTGCGATCCCCACCTCCACTGAGACACCCCCCCCCCGGCATTGAAAGGGCAGAACATTGTCCCTGGCACCCCACTGCACTGCCATCTAGGACCTCCAGGCAGCAGCTGCTTAGCGGTACACACGGAACCCCCTCCCGAGGGAGGAGGAGGAAGAGGAACTGTCCTGGATGCTCAACCTCCCTCCCGCCTCCGCCGGTCCCTGAGCAACCCACGTCTGCTCCCAAACGCACGTAGCTGGCGTGGCAGGAGGTGAGGTGCTCAGTGCCTCAGCACTCCATACCAATAGGCTGGCCTATTCCTGATTTTTGGTCATTTGCCTCTGATTTTTAAAACCCTGTCCCACAGGGCAGGAGGTTGAGAAGTATGGCAGTATAGATGTTAATGTTAGCTAGCAGTGGTTCAGTAGTTGATGTTTTTTTTAAACTAAAAGTACCTTTATAAACCTAATAAATAATGAGGAGACGATGAAGCTAGCATCCTCCTCTGATACTCCTATTGTATTTTATTTGTTTAGGAAAAACAAACCAGCAGCAAAAACATTCTGTTCCACCTGCGTTTGTTTCAAAAATGGAACTTACCCAGAAGACATCATGCAGGTGATCCCGGTTCAGATTTGGGCCCAGGTTGCCAGCAGTCAAGCAGCCCCGGGCTGGGAAAGCAATGAGCATTTGAAGGCAAGGCAATTTTATTTATAGGGCGCCTGATCCCAGGGGCTTTGGGCATCTTACAGTCAAAAAAACAAAGCAATTTAAAATGCAGAGAGATGCTAAAATATGTAAAAGACAACACCAGACCCAAGACTCACATTTAAATTGTGAGTTTTTAGATTACCTATAAAAGTGTCCACTTAGGGATGTCCTCTTACTTTGAGAGGAAGAGTATTCCACTGCACCGGGGCCGCCACACCAAACCTTTGAGCCTCCAGAGATGTTAGCTGACATGTGCACAGTTAGAGGGGACACATCTCAGCTGAACAATGTGGGCAACCAGGAGCATATGGGGTCATTAGGCCTTTTAGTTAGCCAGGACCCAAATCATTTAGGGCCTTGTAAGTCAACAAACATACCTTGAAGTTGATGCCCCACAGAATGGGCAACCACTAGGGACCAGCGTGAATTTGAGTACATCGTAGCCTTGGGATGGTGATACAGCACTGGTGCCCCACCACGGCAACGTCCTTTGTGGTGGGCCTGGGAGCTTATTCCTCCACAGAGGTTCATTGCAATTGTGCTAAGCTGGTCCAGTGCTATTTCTGGTGTCAGCAAGCGGCATGAGGGTAAAGAGTCAGGCCAAAGCAATGGCCATTTGTGTGACAGAGCTGACACTCTTAGAATCCATGCTCACCACTCATTCCACCGGGTGAGTGCTTTGGTGGAGAAGTGTGCTTCCTTCTAGATGCTATCATCAGGGAAAGGAGGGACAATGAGTGAGATTTGGGGGGGGGGTGGGGTGGTGAGAGGGCAATTGGCAATAAAAGCCTGAAGTAGGGCATACAACCTGAAGATAAGCACATTAATTTAAAAAGAATGGAACAAGAAGAATCAGCATTTATGTAATGCATTTAATGCACACTGTATCCCAAAGCACTTTACAAGAAATGACAGACTGGTAGTGAAGTGACTGAACATATAGAGGCAGTGGTAGTCCATTAGCGGAGCGCTGTCATAGGACATCATCATGTGGGCACTGAAACAAGGTCGTCAGTGACAGGGGCATTCTGGATTTCACAGCATTCTGCACTCAGACCATTTTCAGCGTCCATTGTCATTCTCCTGCCCTTCACTGCATGCCCACCCTGGAGTTGGTTATATTTAGTTTTGGAGGTTGCACGTACGTCTTTTGCACTACTGTCCTCACAATGTTCACCAGCGATAATGACGGGTGACATTTTTCTTGTGCCCAAAGTTACGGTGCCCACATCTCTGGCACACCTACATGGCTAAACCAGTGGCAGCCATTTTGCACATCAACGTCCACACACAATTGAATGAGCCAGTTTTATGGGAAGGGGAATATTTGTCAAGACACCGGAGAAAATTTGCTACTCTTGCGAAAAGAGAATTTACATACCCAGATTACAATCAAGGAGGAGTCAGAATGATCAGCCCCATAGTCTTTTTCAGTGCATTGTTTTTCCAATATCAGTCGTATCCTGGTGGGTAAACTAAAACTGTGGGGTGCACTGGTAGTGACATGGTTAGTTTCCCTAAAAGAACAAGCATTTGTCAATGTCGAATGTTGTCTGGCTGGCATTGGCATCGGTAATGCCAGAGTTAGAGACGCATAATAGGAATGGCAGTGAAGTATTAAAATGACACCAACCCCACCCCAACCCTGTAGAGACCAACAGGCATTGGGGTGTGCCTTTGGGTCGTCAGCTATAATGCTCATGCCAATTTGCCTCACCCTACCCTCTAGACACTGACAAGTGTCGTGGTGTGCTTTGGGGTCTTTGGGCACTATACTTACCCCATTCCATAAGGAAATACGCTGAGGTGGATGCAGTATAGAAGAATGAGGTGAACTTTGTGGCTGAACAGTGCATGGCACACCACAATGCCTGTCACTGGCTGCAGGGTGGGCATGGGGGTTGAATGGTGTGAGCATTACAGCTGATGATCCCAAGTCACACCCCTGACACCTGTCAGTCTCTGCAGGGTGGGGTGCTGTAGTTGGAAACCCTAACACCGTAGGCGTGTGTTAGTACATTCACTCCACATTTTCAACATGGGCTTTTTTGTGAGCCCACCTCATGAAAAGCAGTACTGTCAGTTTGTTAGCTGAAAGGTGGTTTTGTACAGCAGCTATGCCATTTGGTGACAGAGGGATGAAAAAACATTTTGGGCAGGATGTGGAAAATGGCAACTGTATTGTTCATGAGGAGATGCAAAAAAATGGCAACGTTGAAAATCTAGAGTGAAAAAAGGAAAAACTGGTGAAGGTATGAGCATGCATAGAAACTGTGCAACACACGTCAGTAACCCAATTATTTTGGGGATTTTTTTTAACCACATCTTTAACATAGGCATTTTGGGACCTTCCCTCATGAATAGTGGCAGTGCAATTCTGTTAATGTGTCTGAAACGTTGATTTGGCACAGTGGCCACGCCATTGTGTGCCACAGGTGCGAAAACACATTTAGGGCAGGATGTGAAAAATGACAGCTGTACTGTTACTAAGGAGGTGTAAAAAATGCCAGTGTTGAAAATCTGGCATGAAAATAGTGCAAATTTGTGAAGTTACAAGGGTGCGTGAAAACTGCGCAACACACGCTTGTAACAGTCATTTTATGGAATTTTGTCACCAAATTTTCAACATAGGCATTTTAGGACTTCTGCTCATGAACAGTGTCACCGTCATTTCCTGAAACTGTCCCAAAAACTGATTTCACGCAGTGACTGCGCTATTCTGCTCCTGATGTGTGGAAACATATTTCGGCCAGGATATGTAAAATGACAGCTGTACTGTTCATAAGGAGGTGTGTAAAAATGGCAATTTTGAAATTCTAGAGTGAAAATATTACAAATTCACGAAGTTACGAGCGTGCATGGAAACTGCACAATGCACGCTCATAAAACAGTCGTTTTGGGGATTTTTTCCACCAAATTTGCAACATAGGCTTTTTGAGAGCACACCTCATGAACACTGGCACTGTTGTTTCGTTAATCCATCCCGAAAGGTGATTCCACGCAGTGACCGCAAAATCACCTTTTAGGGCTGATTAACGCCATGACAGTGTCAGAATTCATGAGGAGGGGTTCCAAAACCCCCATGTTGAAAATTTGGTGCCAAAATTCCAAAAAATGCCTGAGATATGCATCAAAGTTGGAAAAAACCCTATTTATTCCATTATACAGCTTACCGTGCATTTCCTCAGTTTGCGGTCAGCTTTGAAGAGTGCAGACGTGTTCCCGGCCCACTGAAGATCATTGCGCTGGACTCCAGAGATAAGTATGGGGTGAGGAGGGAGTATGAGGAGGCAGGGTGCACAGTGGGTGGGCGCAGGTTGTGGGAGGGGGGCAATGAGACTGTGAGGGACCATTTTGTTTTTTGACAGGGCAAAAAAAAAAAAGAAACATTGCAGGACCGTTTTGTTTTTGTTTTTTAACAGGGGCATGTGGCATGCTGGGGTGGGCTCCCAGCATGTTAACAGACTCTTTTTTTGGGGGGGAAGCTGTAGTCGATGGGGGATTGGGCACCCCCGTCGGCACAACAAAAGCGGGGGTGACATTATGCCGATAGGGATTGGGCACCCCGTCATCACACAACAAAAGTGTGTGGGGGTGTTACAATGCCGAGCGGGAGTAGTCTCCATCGGCAACATCACTTGGGCACTGAAGCCGATGGGGATTGGGGACCCTGTCGGCAAAGAAAAACTGTTGGGGGCACGCATGATGCCAAGGGGGATTGGGCACCCGCTCAGCATGCATTGTAAATGGGAGGGGGGTTATTATGCTGACAGGGAGTGGACTTCCTCATCGGCATTCTGACAGGAGGCAGCGGCAGTGTTGCATGCACATTGGGAGGCATATTGTGGTCACACTGCATGAGAGCTCCGCTCTCATTGCTGTGGACCTTTTGTTAGATCTGGTGGCCACATTCCACATTGCTGATGTGGCGCCTGCATGCTGTCTGATTGGGGAATGAGGGACGCACCTACTGATGCGTGCCCTGCATTCGCCCGACAGTGACTGCGCCTCCATATCTGCTACTACCGCAATATGTTGGCTGCACATGCGCGAGCCAACATAAAATTGGGAGCAAGGATGCGCAAAGATCTGTTGTAATCTAAGAAAAGTTAGAATTCCGATAGGTATACAGTTGATTATTGTCAAAGTTGGACAATGGAAGGTGACAACAACACAAGCTATGTCTTAGAACAAAAAGCAATTGTATGCCGCCATTCTGAAGAGTAATTTCGCCCCTCTGTTAACTATTCCTCTACGCCCAGAGGGTAGAGAAGAGGAAGCATTTCTTCAACTTCCAGACAAAAGAATTAATTTAGCAATGTGGGAGAGTAATTGGTTCTGTTGCCATGAGAAATAGGGAGTCAGAAATTCCTGGAAGCATAACGTTTTAGAAGAAAAACTGTGCTCCAGAGCCACTTGCGACAGGGAATTGGAAACACAAGAGCCTTCTCTTTCTGTTCTCCCTTCAACAGCAGAGTTTTGGAACTTACAAGAGTGAACGAATAATTGTCTCTCTCCTACTACCTAAGAAATGGTTGTACTGGGGATATATCCGAGCAGATTGAGTAGGTACCACAAAAGTGCACTGAGGGTAATACTTACAATGTGTAAATTCTCTCTCTGACAGGGGAGGTGTTCTTTCACATTGCAACAGAAAATGGTGCCTGCTGGTAAAATACTAGGGGCTGGATTTTCAAAGCCTGATGCTGGGCTTGCGTCCAGCCCTGCACCGGGACACTTAGGCTCTGGCAGTGTGCCAAATCCTTTGCCACAACTGTGACCGGTGTTACAAGCTCGGGTGTAGTTGCAACAGTTTCTACATATTATGGCAGCTTGCATCAAATATCTGGCACAAGCTCAGTAATATGAACATATGAATCTGCCAGCAGAAACAGGCCTCATGGTCTATGAAGTCTGCTCGAATGTGCAGTTAGCCCCTTACATTGCAGCTGCCCACCTCTCCTCCCCACTCACAGTTACCCCCCCACTCTGTACCATCCCCTTTTAAAACTGCCCTCCGTCTTACAGGACACCACCTCCTCAGGCAGAGTGTTCCATTTAGCCACAACCCTCTCCATGAAACAATGTCTCATCTCTCTCCTATATCTTTCCCCCTCCAATCTGAGACCATGCCCTCTCATGTTCCCCCCCCTCCTCAGCTTAAAGACCCCTTTTGTACTTGTCTTATTTATCCCCTTCAAGTATTTAAAGGTCTTGATCATATGCCCTGATCCCTTCTCTCCTCCAGGGTGTACATATTTACCTCACTCAGCCTGTCCTCATAGGATTTATCCTCCAATCCCTGGATCGTCCTAGTTGTCCTGCGCTGTACCCCCCTCCAATAATCTGATATCCCTCTTCAGAAACCGATGCCAGTACTGCACGAAGTACTCCAAATGTATGTGGCCTAACTAGTGACCTGTACAGAGGTAGGATCACCTCCCATCTTCTGGATGAGATTCCTCTTGCAATACGCCCCAGCATCTTGTTGGCTTTGGCTGCCACCTTCCTGCAGTGAGCTGAGTTGTTCATATTCCTCGTTATAACCACCCATAGAGCTTTTTCCCTCCTCGGTGGTATAGTACTTAACTGAACCCCTCCCAACTGGTAGCTCCTCCCCAGGTTCCTTGCTCCGAAATGCAGAACCTTGCACTTTCTTTGCATTGAAACTCAACTGCCACATTTCTGACCACTCCACCAGTTTAGTCAGGTCGTCCTGTAGCCCCTGCCACCCTACTATGTCATCCACCACTGCCCCCAGCTTGGTATCATCAGCAAACAGGTTGATTGTACTCCTGATACCACATGAGATATCTACTATGAATATCCCAAACAGCACCAGGCCCAGTACCGAGCCCTGTGGAACCTCCACCACCCATTGCTGCCTCCCCTTCAGTCAGTTCACAATCCACTTTACCGTCTTTGTCCCCCCCCCCATATATTCCAACTTTCCCCCATCTGCCCATGAGGCACAGAATCACATAACAGCCCCCAGGACTGATGCAAGTTAGACCAGAAAAAGTTGGTCTAACTTGCGGCAATTGCCACATGGGATAGAAAATCCCATTAGTTCACCGCATGCCCCATGTGCCGTATAATCGGAGCACTGGGGCATGCGGCAATCTAGGAGTTTGGAAAATCCTGCCCCATAATTGTATAGGTCCATTTGGAGGGCCTCTTATGCATAGAAGAGTAGTCTCTCTTGCATCCTTAGGATCAGAGGACTGCAAACCGAAGGCGAGCAGTTCTTTTGTCCTAAGGATGCATGAGATGATACTCTACATGTGTAAGAGACCCTCCAAATGGACCCATACAATACAAAGATTATAGAGCACTAACTGTATTAAATGAAAAAATCATTTTTTTAACTTAATACAGTTAACAGCATGAGGGATAGTGAGAAGCCCATTATAGTGGCTCAGCACGTGGGGTACTCTTACGGTAATAAGAGTACCTCATAAGCAACTGAAGGGAAGGGAGAGCTGTGATCAATTGGGGATGCTCCAGCGATCTATAATAGCAATCGTTAAAGCATTAATGAGAATACAGCAGGCAGAGATGAAAACCTTACTACCATCCCAGCTAGAAAAAAGTCTGGAGATACTGCACATGGATCTTTTCTTGACTGAAGGCCTTCACAGTGCTGATAGGCACTGATACCTAGGGTGGGATTTTCTAAACTCTTAGATCGCTGCAAGCCCTGGTGCGCCAATATTGCTTGCAGC
This sequence comes from Neoceratodus forsteri, assembly GCA_016271365.2. Lineage (NCBI taxonomy): Eukaryota > Metazoa > Chordata > Ceratodontiformes > Ceratodontidae > Neoceratodus > Neoceratodus forsteri. The sequence goes on along the minus strand of CM028131.1, from coordinate 1,542,728,273 downwards.
GATCTAACAGGATTTTTCCATCCCTTGCACAATTTTTGCAAGTTAGACCAACTTTTCCTGGTATAACGTGCAGCACTCCTGGGAGCCTGTGTTACGGAGCTTGCGCCAGATATGTGGCACGAGATGCCACAAATCATGAAAACTGTCACAACTGTAGCAGCAATTGCAAAATCAGGTGCAGTTGCAGTGATGGGGTTGGCGCACTGCCAAAACCAAAGTGGCATGGTGCAGGGTTGGACGCCATCCCTGAGCCACGCTTTGAAAATCCGTCCCCTAGAGTCCTGTTAACTGTCGTTAATGTGTAAACTAGTATATGGTAGTCACAGGAGATGCCAGGTGTGCACTCCTGAATATAAGAATACCTTGGGGAAAGGTTTTATATTAGAGACACAGGGGTAGGGATGGGATGATAGAAATGTATAATATTTTTCCTTACTGCATTGAATATTTTTGTTTTTGTCTTTGTTTCTATTCTGTGGCTTTCTTAACTCACTGATTGCATAAACATATGGCTGTAATGTTTTTGATGTGATTTTGTTTTATTTCATTTTCAATAGAGAACCCCTCCTACTCTTTTAAAGAGAAACTGAGGTGACTCTAAGGAAGGTAAAGATGGTGAGGGCATGGACACTCGTTCCATTGCCTAACTCACAAAGAACTTTGTCATTGGAAATGAGCGATGGAGGTCAAGAACCGTCTACTTCAAAAAACAAGTTCTGGTTAGAGCCACTACAGCTGCTGCAGAGTGGTGAGTCCGAGTGAAAGTGTACTCAGAACTCCCGCCACAGCTGGCGCTGTAGCAATGCAAGTGTCATGCATGCACAATGATGGTTAATCACTGTGCGTGCTCAAGAAGTAGCCTGCCGTACCCAAGATGGCCACTCTGACAGAGGTGCAGATGCACAATTCTTGCGCATTAGTAAAAAAAAGGCTGCAGCGGCCATCTTGAGCATGGCAGGCTATTTTTTTTCACCTGCAGCTGCGGAAGCGACAGGCAGAAAAAAAATAGTGCCCCCACAAAGGGGAGGGGATTGTGCGGTGGCGGGGAGGAGGGGCGCACTGACAGCAGATTAGTGGAATCATGCCGCAGCACTGTGGAAGCACATGACTGATGAATCTGGTCATGCGCTTCCGCAGACCCCTTTCTCTCCTCGAGTTCACAAAACATCTGCAGAGCTCCGCTCAGGCAGCCATAAAAAGAGGCAGATCTGACTCCAAACATCAGACAAGATCGCAATTGAAATGATGAGACCTGGACTTATAATTCTGCTCCTCCGTATGAGTGAGGTGTCCTTGGGATGTGCTTCACTGAACACTGTCATCATAAAGAATCTAAAGAGATGTATCACTACTTTTGCATTGTTACAGTCTTTACAGTTTTCCATCATTTTTTTGACAGGACACCAGACTAAGAACTGCCTTTGACGTTCAACAATCTTAAAAGTAATGAGGAGGGTGAGTCTCTTTTTGGTCCCTAGGCAATTAAGCTTGCTCAGGTGTAGGGATTTGTTTAAAGAAATTAGAGATTTCAGCCTTTAAACTAGATGATGCGGTTCCTGCTATAGACTGCTGATTGAAAACACAAATAGTTATTTAGTAGTTTAACCAGGTATAGCACACTAAGCTGGAAGCTTTTTTACAGGAGCGACCTGGGAGCACAAGGAGGTTAAGTGACTTGCTCAGGGTTACACAGTATGCAAGTGGAAGCTGTGGGATTTAAATCCAGGTCTGGTCTGCTGGATGTCACCAGATTTGCAGCTCAGAGCCTTAGACCACTGCGCTATACTGCCTCCTATAGTGTCACTAGTGTCAATAAGATGAATCAATGTCTATCCTCCCCCAAATTCAAAAGGTAAAGGGACTGAATTTGTTTAAAATCGTATGCCCCTTTCTGTGTATGTCTAGGAAAATCATAATGGGTAGAGATTTTAATGTTTCCCTATCATCTAAGTCAAACAGAGCGGCAAACAGTGAGACATACTGTGACGGGCATTTCTTGGGTAACGTGATCGGAACAGCTGGCCTCACTGACGCAAGAAATGTCATAGCATGGGGGGGGGGAAGCTTCACAAAGGCTCACTTACAAAAAGAATTATTTTTTCATTTGTAATACTTTACACATTAGCACAGCTAATTTAATTCCTGCTGAGACTTCACATCATGCCGTCTTGAGTTGCAAGTTAGGGAGTGCTAAAAACATGGTAGGAGGTACTGAGCTTTGGAAAGTGAACAATAGTATGTTATAGGATATAGAAGGAAACACCTCTCTGATGCAATTCTACCTGGACAGGTGCACAGAACAGTGCATGTATGACTTTGTTTCTGATTGGTGGGAAGATATAAAAAAGGACATAAAGGGCCCGATATTCTGCAATGCATGCTAGTGCTATAATTGCACCGTGCTTGCTCTAGCGCTTGTGCCAGCCCCCAGCCGACGTGCATTCAGAGGCATAGCGCTGCCTCTATATCCTATGAATATAGGACCGACTGCATGTCATGCAAATGGCATGTGCTGCCTCAGTGCAATGCTTGTGTGCAGCACTGAATACAGCTCTGAGGGTAGCACTGAACACAGGGGGCAGTAGTGGGTGTGAGTAGGCCACCAATGAAGTACTCACAACACAGCAGCACAGGCTTGAAAAAGAAGCTTTACTATATACAGTAGAACAAGAAAAAACAACAAGGGCAACCACCCGTACAAGGAAAGAAGGAACAAAAGAAAAAAGGGCACCCACCCAAGAATAATAAAGAAAACAAAAGGCACATGACCATCATAGTACAAGCACTCTAGGGGCTGTAGCAGGTGGTGGTTGTTGCTGCTTTGGTAGAGCTGCAACCAGGTCCTGGATGGCCTGGTTGGTGTCTTCTACCTCCCTTATCAGGCAGATCATCCTGCACAGAGGGTTGGCCCATCCCTCCTGTAGCACTGCATCTCTCTAACCACCAGAGTTCCTCATGGCACCTATGGACAGAAATACACTGAACTCAGCCTGCTGTGCACACAAGATGAGGGACACAGGAGTGGTCTAACTTGCACAACAAAAATACAGCCAGGTGACACATGAGCCACCATGCCACTCAGGGGTGGAGAGAGTCAAACAGCCTCAATGGAATGTGCGTGGCATACCAGAGAAAGCATTCTGGACCCATACAGTAGAAGACTGAACATACAATGGGTGTGCCATGCTGCAAAAGAGCATAACCAAGCTGTGAAAGGGACACACACCACCACCAGCAGGCATGCCAAATGTGGAAACGTGGCACTTACAGCAACAGCACCACACCAGAGCCCGATAGACAGTGTAATGGCCCAAGTGGCTAGAAGTCGCACCCACACACTCTGCGCCCACTGACCACGCATCCAGCAGACAGGCCAACACTGATGTGCGGGACACAGACAGCCATGAGCCACCCAGGGTGATAGCAGGTGTGGGGCTCAAGCACACACATGTGGTACACACAGGACAGCCGTATATGGCTGGGGCCATCATGCAGCACTGTGTGCAGCAGTGTAGTAACATGCGAGTGCAGCGGTGTTGTACATGGGTGGGTGCCTGACACACAGTTCCCCAGTCACCCCAACACTGTCATAAGATGTAGACCTGCCTGGAAGCATCTTCCATCCCGGAACATGTTGGTCCCACTATAAGTAGAGGGTTTCCCCAATAATACAGGGCCTGGGCAGGTTATTGGCTCTGCAAAGACCCAGTGGTGTGGTAATGTATGCATGACTCCGCCTGTATGGAATGATCACAATGCACACATCACTGTGTTGGTTAAACACTACTGACTATGCATCACAATGTTGAACAAATGTGGTAAGGTACATTCAAAGCCCATCAACACTCCTGCTGTTGACCCTATGCCACATAAGACCAGCTCTGGTGAGATGTAGTGGCATGTTACACAGTGCATATGGCACTGGAGATGACATTGATGTGGGTAGACAGCCACGGACACTGTGTGCCACACACAGCATGTCACAAGGGTGTACCAATACAGCAGTGGCCCGTGCCTACCACCGCCATACAGATACGCACACCTAGGCCTGACCATGTGGCCCAACAGACCCAACTACCACTGGCAGGTGTAGAACTTGGGCCTTGGAACAGTACTGCCAATGCCCTGGTGTACCAGTCCTGTGGCACAGGGGATATACCACCACACGGTGTAATGCATGCCAAGGCACAATACACATGCACAGGGCAATATGTCTGCAATAGGGACGAGCATGACAGTAGATGGCACAGACCCTGACACACGCAGTGTCAGCAGTGGAACAATGCCCCTAGGGCCGGGTGAGTGTCACCAGCCACAACTGAATGGATGCCACCCCTACAGGCATGCATGTAGCCTGCCAAGACACAGGTGGACATCCCCTTCCCACATCAGTATCATACAGCATAGTGTACTGTAGATATACAACTCAGAGTGTGAAACACACAATGCAGGGTACTTACGTGGATGTGTGTCTGCGGAACATCCCTCTGCTGGATGCCCACCCTGGGCCACATCACAGTCTTGGGTCCTCTCTTCCCACTGCTGGTCCTGGTGGGGGTGCTGTTGCTCTCCAGCCCTGGGCTGGCCCTGCTGGGCCTCGGCGTCTGTGGAGGAGGACAGAGAAGATGTGTTCAATAGCATATAGCAGAATACATGGCACAGTACCATAACCCCTACACATTACACATGCATATATACTGGTACTGTGCACCAACAGCCACATGTACATGTTGTGGAAGGACAGGACTGTGCAGGGCCACATCCTACCAATGTATACAGCTGTGGCACCACACATAGCCATGCCGTGGCCAAGTCGAAGCAGGAATGATACATCCCACTGTTGTAGGTATGGCCCAGCACAGTGTACACTGGCATGTGTAGTGCCTATATCCTGCCAACCTCCCTGTCCCTGTACAACATACTCAGACATGCTGGCTACAGGCAATGTACACCTCATAGTATGCATGTGGATCCATGGAGTACCAGATCATGAACAACAGGGGCACAAGATGCATACTTGTGCAACCTAAGGGGAGGTCAGGGTACTATAGATGTAGCCAAACACAATAGCTGGTACAAGACTTGCACACCCTGTACAGTATAATTAGGGTTTCCAGTTTTAGGTTATAACCGATAAACACTGGTAAAACACCACCGTGGCAAAAATCGGGAAATCAGTTCTAACCGAAAAACACTGAATTTCATTGTGTCCCCACTCTTCCAGCTGACCAACTGTGAGCTGGATATGTGGATGGATCATGTTTTTTTTGTATTACACCTTTCACGTATACGGTGGAACAGAGCTCTAATACTGTGCTGCTCCTAGCTCACCATCACCATCTACATATTTATATGTGTATAGTTCTACAGTTATGGTGCACTATTTTGCAAAACTAATGCAATATTAATATAGTGCAATATCTATGGTGCTAACATGCAAAAGTCATGGTACACAGTGTGAAAAAGTGTAATATCTATTTTTTAACTTGAATGAATAAACACTGATTTATAAAGATTTTTGTTGTCCAAGAAATTGATTACACCTAAAATAACAGATTTTTGGTACTTCTGAAAGGGGGAAAAAATGCAGAAAATAAACACCTTTTTTTTTTACAAAAAATAAACACCTAAAACCTGAAACCCTAAGTATAATAGTACAGGGCAAAAAACAGCAACCACAAACAGTGCACTTTAAAATCCTTTTACTTCACGCATCAACTTGTATTCTAGCTTTTACTTCATTACTGGCCACATAAATAACACCAACATTTCATTGAAATCAATTGGCTTTATCAAGATAATGGACTTTACTATAAACCTGAACAGTATAATTAGAACCCTTTTTAGTTCATAAACTGATAATGCATGCTGACATCAGAAAAAAGTTTCAATAACCAGGCAAAGCTGTTTACACACCTTCCAAGCAGCTCTGCTGCTGCAACATCACGGAGATGGAGGCGCTTCCCTCCAGCACGCCATTCAAAGTATGGAGGAGCACGGCAGATTTGCTTTGAACCTTAATTCAGGGTGCATTATCAGTTCATGAACTAAAAAAGGTTCTAGTGATGAATTAAAAGCTGAAATACAGGTCGATACTTGAAGTGAAAGGTTTTTAAAGTGCGCAAATGGACACCGAGCAAAAATGGGCTATCATCAAGATGGGCCTGGCTGCAGCTGCTAGCGCATGGGTAAAGAGCCAGGGCAAGAAAACCAGGCTCAAGGGGCTGAGCTCGATGAACAGGGAGGTTGTAGAGAGGGTGAGGGAAAAGAGGGCTGCCTGTAGGAACTATAAAAGATCCAACCGCGAGGAGGACAGGGAGGAATATTTTATTTTTTATTTATTTATTTATTACAGTCTCGGAATTTGACATACCTTTGAGTCAGAGACTCATTTACAAAGGTTCCATGTCCAAAAGAAATCACAACAATTAGCTAAATACAACAATGTAACCAAAACATGACATGGATATAACAAAAAACAATTGGAACTGTCATTGTAGCAGACTTTGTCAACGTTGGCAAATAAGAGCCAAAAATAGATGTCAGGGTAAAAGCTAAGATAAAATACAATAATGTATCAGTATGTGATAATAGGCGATCAAGAATAACTTTGTCGAAGTCAATACGTTAACATGGGCCAGCCTAGACAAATAAAAAGGAGCAGTGAAAAGGGCAAAGAGGGAGGAGGGGAAATAGGTGGACTTCAGGGTTCAGGGGCTACAGAGTGAGGTGAAGTAGAGAGGAAACACGTCGAGAGAGAGGTACCTATGGGGGTGCGGGGGGAGGAGGGGAGGGGTGGGGAGAGTGGCAGCTGTTTAGCCAGGAAATTAGGGGATACGTGAGGATGACTTGACCCTGTAGTGAGTCTGATAAGTAAATAGCACACCTTCCTCCCCTCTTTCTCAGTCTATCCTCTCTGCACAGGGTGTAGCCATCAAGTGCAACAGCAGTGTCAGGAATTTTGGGGGAGAGCCAGGTTTTGATCACGACAAGGACATCAGGTTTGTGCTGAAGGACCCATGTCTGGAGGAGATCGAGTTTGGGCAGAAGACTGTGGATGTTGATTGACGCTAGCTTAATGCCAATCTGTTTGCACATGCTTCAACATGGTTGCCGTACAGGACCAGGATTATGGTGAATATTGCTACAGTGTAATAATAGAAGTAGGACATAATGAATTATGACGTTCCTAAACATCTTAGAATGAATAGGTAATCTGCTTTTCGAGGGTTTACACATGATAGCGAGGGGTGGCTGTGAGGCGAAGAGTGGTATGGGGGAGGGGGAGCGAGTTGAAATGGTTAGAAGTGTGGTAGGCCAAGATGCCCCCTAGGCCTGACCAGTGGCCTGGCCATCGCCTAATTATCTGGCTTATAAACTGCCCTACGCACTTACACTCACTCGTACTCCCTCTTCTCACTCCTAACATCTCCCTTCTCTCCCCCCTTCCTATCTAACACACGCTCCTCTGCCGTACCAACACCATCCTCCTCCCTTCCTCCTCCCACCTCACCTAAACCTACCCCCACACACCCACGCGCATTAGTCCACTCCTCCTCTACCCCCCCCATCCTCGCTCTCCAACTCCTACTGTCAACTTGGTGCATCCCACTGCAGCTCAAGTTGTTACTGGCACTCAAGTTCTGCTCTGGCACACTAGTTCTGCTACTGGCATTTATGTAAATCATGTATTGCCTCATTGTGTACCCATGATATGTTTACCCTGTCCCTGATGTGCATGTTCTGTATTGTTCTTACCTTGCCTTGTACCCATAATATGTATACCCTGCCGATGATAATCATTGTTCTGTACTGCTCTCCTTATGTAACAAGTTCAAATGTAATCCCTCCAAATCATGTACTTTATCTGTATTGCACTACTGCTAAACTCAACTATTGTATGTATACCTGCCTCCTCTGTAACCCCTCCCCAGGTCGCACCGTGAGATGAGCATCTTTTTACTCAGCGTGCCTTTCCTGGTGAAACATTTTCAATAAATAAATAAATAAAGAAATGAGGCAAGGAAAGTGAGCTGGTGTGCCACTTACAGTGCCATTAGCTTGAGGTGTGTTAGTTAAAAGTGGCAAACTGGGGGAGGGCGTGGATATGCGATCAGCTAGATCAGAAGGGAGTGTGAGCAATATAATGAATACAAGTGTTATTCGAAATAGTAAGTGTCCCATGATAATGTAGGCTAGGGAGAGCAGGTGTCAGTGAAGGGGCAGATAGTGACAGACGAATTAAGTGTAGTTGGTGAAAAAGGGGGATGGGGAGAGTAGAAATTGTCCTGAGAAATGAGAAGCAAGCAAAATTAAATATAAGGCAGAAAATGGAGCAAAATAAATTGTACCCCATAGATAGCATAGTGATTAGGATACCTGACTTTGGGGAACATGGTAAGGGGTTCAAATCCCAGGAGAGAGCAATGAGAGGGATAGGAAAAAGGTAGTAGGGTGATAGGGTAGAGGTTTTTGGCTGGGGGGGGCTTTGAAAATTTGTGTCAAAAGAATGTGGCATAAAAATACTGAGGAGAGTAAAGAGTGCACAAGAGTGACTTCTAGCAGTAACTGGTGTAATTAATGGAGGTAGCACAGGGAGGCTAGTGAGGAGGAGTTAGCATGTTAGGGTGACATCTAGAGGTCAAGGAGTATAACTTACTAATGGGAAAGTGGGGATGGAGAGATCCCAGTGGGTAGGGTGTTGGAGGGACTTAAATCCCTGAGGGTGGATAAGGCTCCTGGGCCAGACGGAGTTCACGCTAGAATCTTGACAGAGATGGCAGAAGTCCTGGCGGGGCTGCTGGCGGACTTATTCAACACCTCCCTGGATACTGGGTGCGTTCCTAGGGACTGGAGGATGGCACATGTGGTACCACTCCATAAGAGTAGGCCCAGGGAAGAACCAGGGAACTACAGACCAGTGAGATTTACCACCATTGTAGGAAAGCTAATGGAGACTATCCTCAAAGAGAGGCTGGTGACGTTTCTGGAGGATAATGGACTCCAGGATGACAAGCAGCATGGTTTTGTCTCTGGCAGATCCTGCCAGACAAACCTAGTGGACTTTTTTGATTGGGTGATATGGGCACTGGACAAGGGCCATGTGGTGGACATCCTTTACCTGGACTTCAGCAAGACCTTTGACTCGGTGCCTCATGGAAGGCTGACCAGCAAGTTGGGTAACCTGGGAGCGAGGAGAAAACTGGTTAGATAGGTCAAGAGCTGGCTACAGGATAGGCAGCAAAGGTAGTCATGGGGGGGTGAACTATCAGAGCCCAGAACTGTGACAAGTGGGGTTCCACAGGGCTCAGTGCTGGGACCAGTGCTGTTTAACATTTTCATTGCCAACATATTGGATGGGATTAAAAGCAAGATCAGCCTTTTCACCGATGACACTAAGATCTGTGCAGAACTGGATAGAGGGAAGGTGGTAGAGTACTCTAGGTGGATTTAGCAAGACTGGAGGGCTGGTCACACACATGGCAACCAGGGTTTAACGCCAAGAAGTGTAAAGTTATGCACTTGGGGCCAGAAATTCCAGGATTAGTTACTAGTTGGGGGGAGTACAGTTCTCCACATCAATGAAGGAGAAGGATCTGGGAGTACTAGTGAAAGGGGAAATGAATCACTCATCCCAGTGCAGAAAGGCAGCAGTAAAGGCCAATAGAAGGCTGGGGTACATCACAATGGGTATCATCTCTAGGAGAGAGGGGGGAAGTCAACCTACCCCTGTACAGATCCCTGGTGAGGTCACACTTGGAGTATTGCATGCAGTGCTGGCACCCCTACTTAAACAAGCATTTGTCAATGCTGAATGTTGTCGCGCTGGCATTGGCAGTGGTGGAGCTAAAGATGCATAGTGCTTTGATTTTGTTAATGTGTCTCAAAAGGTGATTTTGCACAGCGAGCACGCCATTGAGCGCCACAGCTGCGGAAACGTGTTTTGGGCAGGCTGTGAAAAATGGCAGCTGGACTGTTGATAAGGAGGTGTGCACAAATGCCAGTGGTGAAAATGTGGCATGAAAATATTGCACATTGGCAAAGTTACAAGGGTGCGTGGAAACTACGCAATGTGCACTTGCAACACAGTCACTGTATGGACTTTCGGGCACCAAATTTCCAAGATAGGCATTTTAGGACCTCTGCTCATGAATAGTGTCACCATAATTTCCTCAAACTGTCCCGAAAACTGATTTTGCACAGTGACCATGCAATTCTGCGCTGGACGTGTGAAAACATATTTCAGCCAGCTGTACTGTTCATAAGGAGGCATAGAGAAATGCCAATGATGAACAGCTGGAGTGAAACTATTACAAATTCATAAAGACACGAGCGTGCATGCAAACTGCGCAATGCACGCTCATAAAACACTTATTTTATTGACTTTCATCCCCAAATTTTCAACATAAGCATTTTAGGACATCTGCTAATGAACAGTGTCACTGACATTTTCATAACGTGTCTCGAATACACACAGCGACCGCGTTATTCTGCATCGGAACTGCGAAAACAGATTTTGGTCAGGATGTGAAAAATGAGAGCTGTACTGTTCATTAGGAGGTGCAGAACAATGGCACTGTTGAAAATCTGGAGTAAAAATACTATACATTTGCAAATTTACGAGCGGTGCAAACTGTGCCAACGCATGCTCAGAATAATAATCATATTTGTTACCAAATCTCTTCAACACAGGCATTTTAGGACTTTGCTCATGAACAGTGTCACTGTCATTTTTGTAATGTGTCCTGAACACTGATTTCGCACAGTGACCATGCTATTCTGTGCCAGAAGTGCGAAAACACATTTCGGCCAGGATGTGAAAAATGACAGCTATACAGTTCACAAGAAGCTGTGGTAAAATGCTAATGTTGAGAATGTGGTGTGAAAATATTGCAAATTCGCTAACTTACGAGCATGCATAGCAACTGCGCAATGCATGCTCATAAAACAGTCATTTTTTTGATTTTTCCCACCAAATTTGCAACATAGGCTTTTTGAGAGCCCCCTCATGAACACTGGCACTGTCATTTCATTACTCTGCCCCGAAAAGTGATTCCACACAGTGCCTGTGAAATCACCTTTTGGGACCGAATATCGCCATGACAGTACAAGAATTCATAAGGAGGTGTGTCAAAGACCCCATGTTGAAAATTTGGGGCCAAAATTCCCAAAAATGCCTGAGATATGCAGCAAAGTTGAAAATACCCTATTTATTCCATTATACAACTTACCTGCATTTCTTCAGTTCATGGTCGGCTTTGAAGAGTGCAGATGTGTTCCTGGTCCACCAAAGATCGTCACGCCAGACTCGGAGGTAAGTACGGGGCAAAAGGGGAGGCAGGGTGTGCAGAGGTGGGAGTGGGTGGGGGCACGGAGACCGCGAGGGATCGCTTTTTACAGGTAAAAAAAATTAGACATCACAGGACAGTTTTTTAGGGATATGGATGCTGGGGTGGGCCCCAGCGCACCACCCAACTGTTGGGGGTCTATAGCTGATGGGGATTGAGCACCCTCATCAGCACACAACACGGGCGGGATGTTATGCCGATGGGGATTGGGCATCCCTGTTGGCACACAAAGCAAGCGGGGGGGCCGAGCCGAAGGGAATTGGGCACCCCCCTCGGTATTTAACAATGGGGGGGTTATTTATGCAGACAGGGATTGGGCTCCCCTGTAGGCACATACAGAGGGGGCAGGGGTAACCTACAGGGGGATTGGGCACCCTGAGTTGGTAGTTTGCGGCCACATGTTGCTATAAATTATAATGTGGTGAGCACGTCAAGAGAAGGCCTGCTGCATCCGATGAGCTTTGCTCACATTGCAGCAGACCTTTTCTTAGATGTGCTCGCCACATTATGTATGCATGGTGTGGCTCCTGCATGCAGGCTGATTGGGGAATGCAGGACACACCTACTGATACGTGCCCTGCATTCGCCCAACAGCGACCGTGCCTCCAAATCCCCACTGCCGCAAGATGTTGGCTGAGCAAGTGCGCCAACATAAAAATGGCTTCTTCTATTTCTTTTGTTTGTTTATAATGGGCTTAATTGCTTTTACACATATTTCATTTACGCTTTCTGTCTCTTGTAAAATAAAATATGAAATCAGGGGGTTTCTGGTGTCAAACAAGAACATTGTTTCCCTGTTTTTGATTGAACACAGCCAGCCAAATTAGGACTTCATTTTATTTGCTTAAAATTTGTTCCAACTGGGAAAGTCCCATGAGATGCAGCATCTCGTTTGCATGGAGGTCCCACAGAAACAGCAGTGACCAAAAGCAGACAACTCTATTAAGATATTTAAACATCATACATATTACAGAATGCATTAATTATTTTATGTCACAAGTGTACAACAGTAGAAAGCAAATATGTTTTACATCAGTCAGTGTTATGGGAGACAGAACTATGTAGTATTTACAGTGTACTTGTAGATGAAGGATAAGATGTCATTTGGAGTACAGTAAGATACTCTGAGCAGAAATTTCTAAGCTCTTGGTGGGCTTTGCAGCATGGTTCCCTTGCATTTACATCAAATGTAGAGCTGTGCGAAACCCCAAATTCTGACAGCAGACTTCATGTGGAATGGCATCTCCACTTCTGAAATGTTTCCGGGGATTTCCTTTTAACTCTGCAGAATTCTGAAAAGCATTTCTATGTAAACTGTGGAGTAATATTCTATGGATTACACAATATTATTCCTCGGTTTGTGAAAAATGGATCTGCAGTTTCTATAAACGTTGGAATACGATTCCCTGGTTAATGTTACACTTTCAGAATTCTGGAATTCTGCTTCCACTGGAATTTCACAGAATTAGGTGGAATTTCTGAAATTCTGCAGAATTCTGGTGGAAATGGAATTTCAAAATCCCGCACAGCTTGAGTGAAATGCGAATGAATGTTTGACCACCTCAGAAATGGTCTAACTTTTGGGCGCAGTTGCTGCAATTTTCAGCACTAAAAATGACGCATGCATCAAAATAATGATGCACGCATGTTTTTTTTATGCAAGCTGCCACAAACTGCTGTTTGCCTATGGTTTTTAAATCAAGGCTGCAGGAGTTTTAATGAATCTTTTTTTTTTAAATTGAATATGCTTTATTAAGGTTTTCAACAGACAATCCTTAAGGTAGGAGTGAAAAAGTTACATGTCAGTTAACGCTCCAACATCCCTCATCCCCTCCCTACCCTGCGGAGCCCTCAACAAGGAGATTCTTAGAGGTCATGAGCATCATTTCTCAATTCACAGATACAGCCCAAAAAGTCACAGACACAGAGCCAACAACAGATTGATCTTCTATTGTATCTAACAGCTGCCCAATCAGGGGTGCACTGTGTACAAAGTGTATAGTTTACCCCACTTTTTATCATAATTCCATGAACATGCCCTTCTGCGAGCAATCATGCCCTCTGTGCAAAGATTACACAATAGCGCCCCCAACCATTCATTATAGGAAACTACTTCTTGATCTAGCCAGTGTCTGAGGGCCACTTTCTTTAAGGAGAGGGAAATTAGAGTCAAAAAATATCTACGTTCTAGCACTGGGACACTTGACATATCCCTTAGTATACCTCTTTCGGTTGAATAACCCTTGGAGTCCAAGCAGAGGATCAGCCCTGTCTTCAATCAGCTTCCATAGGGGAACAATTTTGGGACAGGACCAAAAAATATGCAATAAAGAGCCACATTCCTCCTCACACCTGGTACAAATATTAGACTGTAGCCTTCCCATTTTAGCCAGTTTTTGCGGAGTATAGTATACGTTGTTTAAAATATTAAATTGAATAAGTCGCAACCTATCCTGACCACAGTAGCGATATACTCCATGCCAAATATCTTGCCACTTTTGAGGAGAAATAAAAAACACTTGGTCCCAGTATGAGGAAGAGCCGTTCACCTCAGGAGCATAAAAAGCAAATAACTTGCCATAGATAGCAGATACGGCATGTTTCTGGGAACTCAATGGTATGGAGGAATCAAAGAAACTAGAATGAGCCGTAGTCCACAGACCTTGGCCAAACCATGTAAGCAGTGTGTGATGGAGTTGAAGAACCTTAAAAATGCTCTTACTGTCTAGGCCCGTTTGCCTCAGCAAAGCATCAGAAGATTTCAGGGTTCCCTCCACCAGTAAGTCCCGAACTGCTAATGCCTTAATCTGTGGGAGACAGTGCTCTTAATGGGATGGCCATCATTTTTTAGGTTCAAGTTACCTGTTATAGGCTGGGAGATGTCCCTGGTAATAGGGGACTTGATCACAGCCCAAAATTGTGAGTATACCCACAGGACAGTTCTAATCACCGAATCTTTGATCCAGAGAGGAACATTAGCCCAAGCAAGGAAGGGCAAAGAGGAGACTGTGTCTCAGTGCCCTGACTGGCTGAAATTGCATTAGTGATTTATAGTAAACGATAAGAAGTTTTAGAATGGTGGACCTCATAAGTTTAGTGTTAAGTAGTGTTTGTAACAATTTCATTTCATTGTTTTAATAGTCTGTGTCCAGAAATAGTCCTAACATTATGAGGAATATCAGAAAACCTATGCAGAACACTGGTAAATTTGAGTTTAAAATACACAGTGCCATGCGAAATGCACAGCAGTTGAGAGGTACAGTATGCCTGGGGATGAAGATTGAGGGTTGGAAGTTAGTGTGCTACTGGTGGAGGACCAAGCTGGAAGTGGATAAACTGGCCTTGCTTGCCCACTATAATGAGTACCAGGGAGCAATCAACAGTAAGAAGGCAGAGTTCCTGTCCAAGGAGATTGCTGCAGGAAAGAATTGACCAACCATGCTCTTTCAGACTATAGATAGGCTACTACACCCAGTCTGCCTACAGCCGAAAAAAGCCTTTTCCAATGCCTTATGTGAGGCATTTGCTCAGTTCTTCTCTGACAGGGTGTCCTCCATCCAGCAGGTAATTCTGCCAGTGAGCCAGAATATGGCCAACAGCGATTGCCTTGGATGTCAGAGGGCACTCTGTCTGTTTGGAGTGAGTTTAAACATGGTCATTGAGGTTGTTTCCAAGCTGAAGCACACATACTGTGAACTGGACCCAATGCCGACACATTTCTTAATGGGATGTGTCGACTCCATTGGCCCAGTGTTCATCTTGATTATCTGGTACTCTTTATTGGAGGGGTTTTTCCCAGATTCCTTGAAAGAGGCACTGGTGAGACCCCTTCTGAAGAAACCATCTTTAGACCCTGACATCAAAGAAAATTACCGACCTATCTCCAACCCTCCTTTTTTAGGAAAGGTTGTTGAGAAGATTGTGGTGCAGCAGCTTGAGGAGCACCATGTGACCTTTGATCTATATGAGCCACTCCTGTCTGGGTTTTGTGCGAGGCATAACATGGAAAGTGTGTTAGTTTGGGTGAACAATGACCTCCTCTGGGCAAGAGATCAAGGGGAGGGGTCAATTCTCATTCTCCTCGATCTCTCTTCAGCATTCAACATGGTGGACCATGGTGTGTTACTCAACCTCCTGAGAGAGTACTGTGGACTTGCCAGCACTGTCATCTGCTGGTTTGAGTCCTACCTCGCAAATAGGAGGCAAAGAGTGGTGATGGGGAATTTCTCCTCCTTCCCGAGCCTCCTGTCTTGCGGGGTGTCTTAGGGCTCAGTCCTGTCACCAGTGTTGTTCCTTATGTACATACTGCTCCTGGGTGAGCTCATTAGGAAGTACAGCTTGGGTTTTCATTGCTATGCAGATGGTACCCAGCTGTAGCTTTCCTTTGCCCCTGGGACATCCAATGCAGTGGAAGTTCTAAATAATTTCCATGCCAAGATCAATGACTGGATGGCCTCCAGCTGGTTGCAACTGAACCCTGATGAGATGGAGGTACTGGTGGTGGAGTTGAACAGAAGACGTGATAGGATGGCCTCTGGTGCAGCAACAGGATTATTCCTGGACCCTTCACCATTGAAGGCCTCCTCTAGGGTGCATGATCTGGGTGTTATCCTTGGCGATGGGCTGACATTTGAATCCCAGATATTGTTCATTGTCCGAACCAGTTTTTACCATCTGAGTAATATTGCTAGGAACAAACCTCTAGTTCTGCCTGAGGACCTCTCCACCTTAGTGCATGCCTTTGTGATGTCCAGGCTGGATTACTGTGATGTGCTCTACTTCAGGGTCTCCGGGGGCACCTTGCACAGCTGCAGCTAGTGCAGAATGCAGCCATCAGGCTACTGACTGGACAGTCTAAATATAGGCATATCACTCAGGTACTGGGGGAACTGCACTGGCTGCTGATTAGGTGGAGTGTTCTCTTTAAGGTGGGCTTACTCACCTTTAAGGCCCTATGTGGACTTGGTCCTGGCTACCCAATTGACCTTCTAACACCTGCTGCACCGGTCTGCTCCCTCTGTTCTTCCTTTAGGGGTCTCCCTGCGATTCCCAGGATGAGGTTAGAAACTGCCGTTGACAGAGCTTTTAGTGTCACCGGACCTGTCCTGTGGAATTCGCTTCCTCCAGCTATAAAGGAGGCCCCTTCAGTTGAGGTATTCAAAGCCTGCCTCTAGACCTATTTATTCAATCACGCATTCCTAGACACTGACTTTTAATGACAGTTCTAATTTACAGTTTCTGTCTGGCAGGCAGCTGTTTTATCTTTGTTATAGGCCTGCTGTCTTATTATATTTTATTTAAGTTATTCATATTTATGTATTTTTTTTTGTAGTTGTTTTATCATCTTTTATATTTCATGTTTTTACTTGTACGGTGCCCAGAGCCTCCAGGATTGGGCACCTTAAAAATAAAATTTGACTTGCCTTAAACCTTTGAGCTGATTGTAGAAGAGGAAGTGAATGAAATAAATATGCTGTGCAAACACTACCAGGTTACAGGAGGTAGCATAGTATAGTGATTAAGGGCACTGGGCTGCAAACCTGGAAACCTAGGCTTGAATCCCACAGCTGCCACTTGCATACTGTGTGACTCTGAGTAAGTCACTTAACTTCCTTGTATTCCCTGGTAGCACCTGGAAACATCCTCTGGCTTAATGTGCTTTTCCTGGTTAAACAACCCCCCATAGGGATTCCTTATCCTCTCTCCTACCCAGTATACCCAGTGATTCTCTTGGAAAGCAGAAATTTGTTTGTGATTTTAATTTTGTGATTCCCACTTGGCTCAATCTGTTTCATTTATTTATTTGTTTATTACCGCGTAAATGCCTTAGACAAGTAATATGTGTATTTTCAGTCATGACTAAGAAGAGTACAGTTACAAGCACAATGGGGTACAAATACAGTAAAGATGCAATGGTGTTAGAAATACAATACTCTAGTTTCACAATACAATACATGAGCAGAAGCTTTACAATACAATACATGATCGAAGCAGCAATGAGACAGTATATTGCAACAAAAAACAACAGGAGCACAAGGTGCATGAAGATAATTAAATTTGGCAGACACCTTCTTAGCATGAATAACGTAAATTGCACAAAGGGCAGCAAGTGGACCACCTAAAAGTGGGAAGTAGAGTAGATCAAAATGGCAACAGGGCCCAGGATGTACGTGAAATATGTAATACATGCCAGCATAAGGTAAGTATATTATTCAGGGAGGCAGGAAGCAGGTACAAGAGTCAGAGACCATTAGATGGTGGTAGAGCATCCATCTGTAACAGGCATGGGAGGGACAGTGCTGGAAGGCAACCGGGAGGGAGTTCCAGTAATTGGGTGCAAAGTGGGAGGAGGCCTGAAACCCCATATTGGTAGTATGCTTGGAGCAGTTAGAAGGGACATGTCACCTGATTGGAGGGGGCAAGTCAGGTCAGAGATTTTCAGCACAGCAGCTAGGGAGGAAGGTACCCCATCCTAAAAATGCTGTCTGTAAGGGCACACAGAGCTAGAGAATGACATGCCTCAGGAGATAGACAGTTTAACCTAGAGTATAGCTGGTGATGGTGGGTAAATCAGTGTGAGGCCAGGGCAAAGCAACACATGCTATTGTAGGTAACATCCCATTTCTGGAGAGTTGCATTGGAGGTGTCGTAGTAGATGACAGAGCCATTGGTAAGGCTGGGATGAAGAATGTCATGAGCAATTTCAATTTGGGCAGAGGGTGTGAGGGTACATTTGGTTCTATAGGCCAAGCCAAGCTTGATATTCACAGATTTGCAAGTATTAGATATGTGCAGTGCAAAATCCAAAGAGTCAAGGGTTATACCAAGGTACTTGAAAAAGTTCTCAAGCAGGTTACCATCTGTACTGGAGATTGCCAGGCTGACAGGATGCTTTTTCATCTTAGCTGCAGATCCAAATAATATGGAATGAAATTTACTGGCACTGAGCTGCAATTTGTTTTGGAAGAAACAGGAGTGGACCTTATGGAAATCAGAATTAAAACTGGAGTTAATATCTGCCAGATTTTTTGAGATTGTACAGAGCACCAGGTCATCCGCATAAAGCAGAGAGGAGGAGCAGGATATGGGGTTAAGGGACTGATCATTTACAAAGATAGTGAAGAGAAGGGGGCCCAAGACAGACCCTTGAGGAACACCAATATTCATAAAAGTGAGGTCAGAAACAGTGGTATTGAATTTAACAAACTGTTTCTGTTCTTGAGGTAGCTATCACACCAGGAAATCACCTCTGCAGAGATGCCTAGAGACTGTCCACCAAATCAAATGACTTAGTAAGGTCAATAAACACTGCTCCTGTCAACATGCCTTTATCCGTGGCTACTTCGGGATCATTTGTGAACTGAAGCAGAGCCGTGGTGGTGCTGTGGCCTTTTCTAAAGCCATACCGGGCATTGAAGAATAGATTGTGATCATGGACATAACTGACTGTCTGGACAACAACAAGTTTCTCCAAGATTTTCCTCAGAACAGAGAGAACGGCAATTGGGTGATAATTTGCAATAGATTTAAGGTCACCTTTCTTGACAACAGAGACAGTTTTGACAACTTTCCATATCTCTGGGAAAATCCCAGAGCACAAGGATATATTATAGATTCTGGCTAATAAGGGAGCAAAGAGGCAATTGTCCCTGTGCAGTGAACATACTTATTATTGTTATACAACACTGAAAGCATACAGAGGAGCAGGAAGCCTTATACAACTTTGTAAGAGGAGGAGGGACTGAGTTCCTGTGGGTTCCTGCACAATTTAACCACTGTGTAGGCTGGCACGAAAAACACACAACAGTGTGCACAGGGCTGCAATGCATAGTGAGGCAAACTGTTATCCTGAAGGAAATAGTTTGGGTATAGTATGGGACAGAAAGATCCCCTGGCAGTCTTACTGGGAACTTTGAAAAATGTAAGTGCTATGAGATTTCTACCTTCCACCTGAACAATCACCACAGATGGGCAGAAGGGACTTCAGTTCAAAAGCTCATACAAAGGTTAGCACCTCAACACTGCAGCACCCTCCTAGTATTGCATGCCAGTGTCAGTACTTTTGTTGTATTATTTTTTTTTTACAATTTTTGGCCTGGATAAACACACTAAGCCAAGGCTTATTTCCAGGTGCATCCAAGGAGAACAGACTTGCTCAGGGTCACACAATATGAAAGTGGTGGGTGGCTATGGGATTCTCACCCAGTTCTCCAGGTTTGCAGCTCAGTAATATAGTGTATGGTGAACATTGTTGCGTGTGAAAAACCATACACTGTAAAAAGTTGTTCTGCATTAGTGGTGATATCCTTACTAACGCAAAACAACTTTTTGTTCTGCGTTAGTGAGGATGTCATAAGGCAACCGTCCCCATCAGCGCTGTTCATAGGATGGGGGTGGTTGAAGTATTGCATGTGCGAGCTGGCCAGCATTTCTCGTATGCCCGAGAAAGGGATGTTGTGGACCTGACAAATGGTGGTTCCATCTGCACAAAAAATGTAAGCCAATTTTTATGTTGGGACCAGACACTATAAAGAACAGTGTATGGTGTCCCATACACAACTCTGCTACTCTTCCCCCTCGTGTTTTCTATGCTGATAGAGGGACCTCTTGAGTTTCGCTCTCAAGGTTGTCTGCCATCATAGAAAACACTCGAGTGAAGAATAGCCTTGTAGCGTATGGGTCCCCAAACAGTATCCTATAGCTTAACCACTACACTGCCACCTGATGTTAGCATACACTCCTGGGGTAGGACAAGAAGCCATGACCTTCTGATTTTCCAGCCCCGGAGGCGAGCATGGAGCCTAGCGAGCCACTGACACAGCAAATACATCTGTATATACAGTAAATGAGATGCAATGCAGTTCTATCAACTCTTCCTCCCAGCCTGACCCAGGTCATAATTATCTGTGTCCTTATAAGCTCATGCACTTTGAAACATCAAATATTGTTCTAGACAAGCATTTGTCAATGCCGAATGTTGTCTCGCTGGCATTGGCAGTGGTGGAACTAGAGACGCATAGCACTTTGATTTTGTTAATGTGTCGCAAAAGGTGATTTTGCACAGCGAGCACACCATTGAGTGCCACAGCTGCGGAAATGCATTTTGGGCAGGCTGTAAAAAATGGCAGCTGGACTGTTGATAAGGAGGTGTGCACAAATGCCAGTAGTGAAAATGTGGCATGAAAACATTGAAGGGTGACAAAGCTACAAGGGTGCGTGGAAACTGTGCAATGCACGCTTGCAACACAGTCATTGTATGGACTTTCGGCACCAAATTTTCAAGATAGGCGTTTTAGGACCTCTGCTCATGAATAGTGCCACCGTCATTTCCTCAAACTGTCCCAAAAACTGATTTCGCACAGTGACCATGCAATTCTGCATCGGACATGCGAAAACACACTTCAGCCAGCTGTACTGTTCAGAAGGAGGCACGGAAAAATGCCAATGAAGAACAACTGGAGTGAAACTATTACAAATTCACAAAGTCACGAGCGTGCGTGCAAACTGCGCAATGCACGCTCGTAAAACACTCATTTTATTGACTTTCATCCCCAAATTTTCAACATAGGCATTTTAGGACATCTGCTAATGAACAGTGTCACTGCCATTTTAATAATGTGTCTCGAACATGGGCTTTCCACAGCGACCGCGCTATTCTGCGCCGGAACTGCAAAAACAGATTTTGGTCAGAATGTGAAAAATGACAGCTGTACTGTTCATTAGGAGGTGCAGAACAATGGCACTGTTGAAAATCTGGAGTGAAAATATAAGTTTGCGAACTTACGAGCCTGCGTGCAAACTGCGCAATGCACGTTCGTAACACAGTCATTTTATGGAGTATTGTCACCAAATTTTCAACACAGGCATTTTAGGACCTCTGCTCATGAACAGTGTCACTATCATTTTTGTAATGTGTCCAGAACACTGATTTCACACAGCGACCATGCTATTCTGTGCCAGAGTCGAAAACACATTTTGGTCAGGGTGTGAAAATTACACCTATACTGGCTCACAAGAAGGTGTGGTAAAATGCCAATGTTGAGAATGTGGCATGAAAATATTGTGAATTCGCTAACTTACGAGTGTGCATAGCAACTGCGCAATGCACACTCGTAAAACAGTCATTTTTTGGATTTTTCCCACCAAATTTACAACATAGGCGTTTTGAGAGCCCCCCTCATGAACAGTGGCACTGTCATTTCGTTTCTCGCCCCTACAAGGTGATTCCGCACTGTGACTACGAAATTACCTTTTGGGACCGAATAATGCCATGACAGTGCAAGAATTCATGAGGAGGGGTCCCAAAAACCCCATGTTGAAAATTTGGTGCCCAAATTCCCAAAAATGCCAAGATATGCAGCAAAGTTGAAAACACCCTATTTATTCCATTATACAGCTTACCAGCTTACCGGCATTTCTTCAGTTCACGGTCGTCTTTGAAGAGTGCACCCATGTTCCCGGTCCACCGAAGATCGTTGCGCTAGACTCCGGAGGTAAGTATGGGAGGGGGTGTCAGGAGGCAGGGTGCACAGAGGGTGGGTGCAGGAGGGGGGCACGGAGACTACGAGGGACTGTTTTCATTTCACAGGTAAAAAAAATAAAAATTAGACATTGCAGGACAGTTTTTTTTTTTAGAGGATTTGGCATGCTGGGGTGGGCTCCCAGCGTGCCACCTAACTGTTGGGGGGGCTGTAGCCGACGGGGGATTGGGCAACCTCGTCGGCACACATCACGAAGGGGGATGTTATGCTGGCCGGGGATTGGGTACCCTGTCGACACACAAAACAGCGGGGGCCGAGCTGAGGGGATTGGGCACCCCTCGGCATTTAACAATGGGGGGTTTCTTTATGCCCCGGCAGGGATATCTGGACTGCGTATTAAGAGTCACGGTCTGCATGCCCATTGACCCACGCTGTGGACCAATGGGCGTACAGCCGTACTGTACACAGTCAGTCGGCGGGCAGCCGGGCGACTTGTGGGTGGGGAGCTGCCGCCCATCGCTGACTGGGGGGGAGAGGGGTGGTGGGGCTCAGTGGGCAAGTGGGGAGGGGGGTATGGCTGGACCACCACGGATAATTTAAAATGTGTTTTCTAATACTTATGCCCGCGATTGGGCTGGAAGCGGTCCACTGGACCACCAGGGGAATTTGGAAATGTTTTTAATCATACTTATGCCTGCGATCGGGCTGGATGCGGTCCACTGGACCACCAGGGGTATTGGAAATGTTTTGAATCATACTTATGCCCGCGATCAGGCATTGGGGCACTTTGCTGCGATGTGCAGGGGGCGTCGGTCCTTGACAGATGCAGCCTGGCAGGGCGCCAGGCGCAAGTCGCAGGGGATGAGAGCACCTGTATGGAAATGGGGCCATAATGACATGTTAATGGCCCCAGTTGCACCTTGCATGCATTATGGTTCCATTTGCATATCCGTCGCTGAATATTGTGGTTCCTGCACCTAGCACAACAGCACTTGCGCTGGCACATCCCCCTGCACCTCTCTTGCCACTTGCGCTGAAGCCCACGTTGCCATATTCAATGGTGCTGAGCTAAGACACAGCACCATTGAAATAGCCTAGTCCATCCCCTGGGGCATCCCAGTTGCACTGTGCCCGGCTTGCGCCCCGGCCAGGCGCATTTCTGAATATCCCACCTTGTGTATGATGAAGGTAGTATAACTGTTACTATTTATTATGCTAAGTATTGCTTATTTCTTTACATTGTTTATTTGCTAGAATTTATTAGTTGCTGAATTATCTGAAACAATTTTGTTGATGTTTACAAGATTAGGCTTGATATGTATGCTAATGAGGAATATTTAGAACCATTGTATAGGTGTAAATAAAATATATATTTTTTCATATAACTATACGGGTGGTTTGCAGTGTCATTTACCATTATACTTGAATCTGGAGAGCATAGGATAATATCACATGTAAATATTTATTATTTTTGGTAATTTATAAAATAATTTTTGGGTAAGGCCCAAGGTGAATCCAAGTGCATCATTATAAAAAGTGATATTATAAGCCTTTGTTCCGACAACACAGACAGACTACAGGCCCACTGCTTGTCTGAGGAGGAGTTGCAGGTGCTGGCACAGGCATACATAGCCACGCAGGAGGTCTTGTCCCTGCAGCAGGCCATGAATGCTGAAGTATGGCAGGACTGCATAGAGACCAGAGACGTAGTGCGAGCCATCAGCAGCTAGAAAAGGTCCATGTAGGTTGTATGGAAGCACTTCAGGGACATGAGGAAGTGGACAAAGACAATCCTGTTGATACAGTGCAGGGACATGCATGCAACAAATGGAGACCCACAAGCATCGGTATCTTTACATACCCTGGATCATGCAGAGGAGGCAATAGCCTCCACCCCATGCCCCGTGGAGGTGATGGGAGTGCCAGGAGGTGGCTATGGGAGGCAAGAAGGACCGGCGCAGCCTTGTGAATGAGTGACTGTGCATCATTCTGTTGGCCATGTGTGTTTATGTGTGTGTGTGTGTGTGTATATATTTCAAGGTGCATGCGCACACCAGTGCTGTGTGACACATTGGGTGTCGGCCGCACTCCTGTTTCCATGTTCCCTGCTGTGTAGCCATCTGTGTAGTACTCCACTATTGTGTCCCATGTGTTGTCACCTATGTGCTCAGTGGTGCTGGGATATGTGCTCCCTGGTGCTCGGGTGTGTGCTCACTAGTATAGGGGTATGTGGTGTGTATGGCCATGGGAGGTATAGGTAGTGCACCGCACAACCAGCATGGGTCTTGTATCACCATACACCAGGCATGCATGCTGCCTCATCGAGCAGACAGCTTTGTATGGCACATTGCTATGTAGCTCTCCTCTCCTCTCTTCTCTCAAAAGCGCACCACATCTTACTGGACATGGCAGAGAATTCTCCAGGTCTGTCTCAGCAGCAGCTGCCCCTTCCGCCCACTCGTATGAAGCTGCTGATGGACACCAGCAAAGAGGGTGATGTGGATGATGATGATAACAAGAAATTCATTGAGAGCTGAGGACAACTGGGACCCACCCAAGACCAGGAGGGTGTGTCCACTCCTGCCAGCCCCCATAACACTGGAACCCAGCCACTGTCCCCATGCACCACTGAGGTCACAGTGGTGCAGCCCCTGGCACTGCCTCCGCTGTGCCACCCCATAACCCCCACCTCCAGCACGACCATTGCCCTGCTTCCCTCAGCCAATACCACAGGGCCAGCCACCACTGTGGCTCCCCATGATCTGTACTCCGGCATAGCCATTGCCCTACCACCCCTACTGATATCGCAGGGCCAGCCTCGCCTGTGCCTCCCCATGATCCATCCTCTGACTTGGCTACAGCCCTGCTGCCCCAGGCCCATCCCACCAGACAAGCCACAGCCAGCCCACAATGCCCACAGTGAAACTCATTACCAAC
Source organism: Neoceratodus forsteri (assembly GCA_016271365.2). Classification (NCBI taxonomy): domain Eukaryota; kingdom Metazoa; phylum Chordata; order Ceratodontiformes; family Ceratodontidae; genus Neoceratodus; species Neoceratodus forsteri. Next base: position 1,542,703,507 of record CM028131.1, on the reverse strand, counting down.
TGTAGTGCATTCCTGGGCCATACAATGGCAGACTGTGCAGTCTAACCCTGTCCCACTGCACAGTCCCAGAGACAGCAGGATGTGGCTACAACTGACAGCTGCTGTAGTCCGTTGTGAAGGCACAGAGTGTCGCACAGCAGGAACTGACATGCTTCCACCACATGCTGCATGATGACATGCAGTGTCCCGAGGAGCAGGCAGAGGTATGTCATGCAGAGCACATGGCAGCTGTCCGTGACCTGCATCAGAATATCATCACCAGCAGGGCTCGTCTGTGTGCATTTATGCTGGAGGCTGCAGCCACAGTGAAAGGCACCGCAAGGGCTGGTCATAGCCCTGGCCTGTCCAGTGGAAGTAGTGCCACTCTATGGTGGACAACACGGCATACACCCACACCACACAGTACCAGAATGAGAATGTCCAGCACACCTGGGATTCCTGGGATATCAAGGACACTGCGCACACCGGGACATGACCTGCTTCTTGATGGAGTTAGTACTCTGTGGGGCTATGGCTGGGGTGCCTAACACCATCCCCATGCTAATTCCCCATATTGTAGATGATGACACCCCCCTCCCACCGTGTGAGGATTACTCGGGGTGCTGTCTGGTTCCCCATAGTAACCGTCCTGGTCAGGTTCATGTACCTGGCTCCCACCAGGACCGGCAGAACCTGACATTTCCTCTGTGCATACTACTGACTGAGAATGACCTTTTTGCAATTCACCCACCAGTTTGGCCAGGTTGGGATAAAGTTTGTTAGGGGTCGAGACATAGAGAGCGGGCAATGTGCCCTCTGAGTTTTGCCCTAGGGCACCTGCCACTATTATTTCATCTGACACCTGGCTGACCAAGGTTATTTGGTCTCAGTCTACAAAGGTTGTAAGTTCGTTAAAATCCAAATTACTTTCGTGGTTGTGGTTATGTACTAGGGGACAGTGATATTTCCCTAGTTCCCCGAATACTTTCACATGAACCTTAAACCCATCTGTTGCCTGATGTCTACGGCAGTCAAATATTTTGCACCAGCATTTTTTCTCAGGGTCTACATAACACCATCCCAAGTATTTATATAACGGCTCAGTGCATGACACGTCTGCACAATTTAACATGTGAATATAGCCCTTAACTGTCACTTTAAGAGTACCAGCATGGCCTTGAAAACAGAAATCTAAGCCTGTTTTACTTTTGAGATCATCCTGTTCTAAACTCATTGCTCTAAGTTTAATAACATTAAATTGAGAATGAAAACTAGTACCAGGGTTCATACTTAAAAGTATTTACCTTCGATTTGGTTTGCTTTCAAGTGGTTACAAGTTAATTGTTGTAACAAAAGGCTTAGGTAATCATGAGTTCAAAGTTTCTGTCATGCCATTAAAGTATTCTATCAACATAACATTTGTAAGGCAGTTTTTGGCAATACATGAATAGGCAAGCACTTATCTTCAAAATTAAAACAAATTATTAAAACATAATTATTATAGCTTCTGATCAGCAGTACAAGCAAAAATAAAATACTATTCCCGTCACAGGCTAAAGTAGCCGCATAAAGAAATAGAAAATAATGCCAGAGTGCCAGTTCTTTAGGTCCAACACCTAAAGTGTGGTAACAGTCACCAGGCCTTGCAAACCAGATGTCCTCTGAGACCCTAGTAGCAAAGGCAGCTGTTCCTCTGAGACTCCTTACCTTGGTTGGGATTGTTAAGGGTTTATACACACTTTGCCAAGGCAGAAAATAGAAGGACCTGATCCTTTAATAGTTTTAGATGGTAGCAGCTTTTACAAGCCAGCTGTCCACTAATTAATGATCAGATTCTGAGAGTTGTCAATAACCAAAGGGCATCTGACTGATCTAGAAAAATATCTGGGCTTGACGTCATGGCATTTAGGTGGCTAAGGAACTTTCCAGGGGCTAAAAATAAAACAAAGTAAGGCTGTGAGATGGCTCACACCATTGTCAGAGGTGTGAACAGCTGATCTCTCATTGTGGCTGAGGTGTGAACAGCTGGGCCTTGTTGTGGTTTAGGTGTGAACAACTGATACCACATTGTGGTTAGCTGTTTACTTGGTGGGACATGGCTGGCCACTCATATGGCCAATTGTTCTTCTAATGTGACAGGATTGACCAGTCATGGTTGCTCATGCAGTTACTAGTGGAAAGTCCCCAACAAATGTCAGAAGTTCAAGAGGTTCTATCAGACAATAGATACCCACCAAATAAAAAGCCCCAGCCTAAGCCTGCCTGATAGGCAGCAAAGTATCTGTGTGCCCAGCACCCTGCTTCCTCATTGGCTGAAGTGCTGGGTACACAATTTCAAACTGCCGCCATTTTTTTCCCTCGGTAAGTGAGAGCTGACACTCAACCCTCATTCTCCACCTGTCGGCTCCAAAACCGCAAACTGACCATGATTTGTTTTGCCCTTTCGCTGAATGACTGAATTCCCCACCCCCTCACTCATACTACAGTCTCTGTACTTACTGTAATTAGCAACGCTAGGTCATTTTATTCAGATTCCCCCCCCTCTCGCTATGTCAGAAAGCAGTTTTTTGTTTTCTAACTGGTATCCGACATGTTGTTCTCTCGCTGTCAAGAGATGCAGCTGCCCCCTGTCTCATAAAAACATCTGTTAAGAGACCCAGCAAGACTTTTAAAAAAAAATGTGGCACACACTATGCCCCTTTTTTTTCTCCGACAAACAACTTCATTTTTTGTTGTTTAAACGAGAAACGCTAGCACATCACGTGCGAAGCGTTACTAAGACAGGGCTTCCTCAGCTTGCTCTGGCTCCGCTACCATTGAATCTGTCAGGAACAGTGTAAGTACGGAATTGGGGCTACTGTTTTTTCAGGTGATCGGGTCACAGGGGATGCCTCACAGTACAGCCTTGTTACTGAATGACAACTCTTTTTATTAAAACAATAAATAAACAAATAAAAGTGACAAGGGAGCACCTGATTGCACTTGCCGAGACTGCTTCTCACATCTCCTTGTGGAACTGCTGCTCTGCCAAGCCCTTGCCTCAGCTTCTATTTTAAATTTGTGAAACTCGATAGCCCACATTTATTCAAAGTCTCCCTGCCTTCAGTTCACTTCCTGAACATGCAGATCATTCTGCTCATTTTCGGCTCTGCTATCTCTTTTGATGGGATCGTTCTTCTCACTGCCCCCCCTCATGTGGCATGCAGAAGCTGTTTAAAAAGAAACAGAACCCTTTTCTCCGCTCAGTTTTCCCCCTTCATCCATGCATCTGTGGCACCAGCATGCTGAAGCTATTTTCAAAAAAAAAGAAAGGAAAAAAGTGCCCCTAGTGCCATAACATTCCAGGTGTCATCTGCTTAAAAGAGCTCCTCTTTCCGACCACGCTCCCTGACCCCCAGCTATGTACACTTTGCGATTGCGATTGCGATCGTGCTTTCTTTTTCTTGCTCATGTTGACTGCTACTGCAACAGCACCTGGTCCCAGTTAAAAAAAAAAACAGACTGAAAGAATAATACTGCCACACAGTAGAGGGTGTGGAGGAACGTGAAAGTGTTGGGGTCAGACACAAATCTTTCAGTGCTGACTACCTGTTTCAGCACTATGACCAGGCTGAATGTGTTCAGTCAAGTCACCATCTGGATGGTGGTCTATCAATTAATAACAGGAATCCAATGACACACAAATAAAGCTACAAGTACAGTGGCTCAACTATAACAAAAGTCCCTAAGCAAAAAAAAACACATTGTAATGCAGGCGGAGGAACTATTTTATTACAAAATGAATGAAACACTTAAGAATTTTAACATTTAAACATGAACATTATATTTTTCACACATATATAATACATTAGCCCATTTTCTAAGCGCAATAATACCCTCCAGGGTGGGTGGTATGGGCAATACCGGACCTTCCAGGGGCTATAAGGCCCTCCGCCTGCAGCGTCGGGCCTCATTACTCCCCAGGACGGTCCGGTATTGCCCAATACCGCCCGCCCTGTCGGTTATTATTGCTTGCATAAATTTCTAATCAATTGGTACAGGATCAATACACGTTAAGACTATTAGTAAGCAACACATTCTAAATGTTAATTAACTACTGCAATCTATTATTACTTATAAAAAATTAGCAAGCTAATGCCCCATCCTTACTGGCTCATCTTATACTTCTAGCCTTAACTTCAGTGTCCATTGGAAATGTATGCAGTAATCCATTTAGTCACTATCCCTTCGGTCCCTGGGTCCATTTCTTCAATTATTGGGGGCAAAGGGGCAGGTAGAGCCTGTGGAGTGAGTACACTTGAGTGGCTTCTCAGTCATGGGGCTTGATGGCTTGGTGGCATAGGTGGGCGTGGTAGAACAGATAAGTCTAATGGGCCAGGCAGTTCCTGCCAAGGGCCATGAAAGTTCAAGGGCATAGGCAAATTTGGTGGATTGGGTGCATGGAAAGGTCTCAGCTGAAGCCACCCTGGCAGTGCCAAATTCAGTAGTGGAGGAAATGGAGGCAATGGGGGCTGGCCTGGTCAAGTCCAGTGCTGGAGTAGACCTGGCTGGAAGACGAGATGAACCAAAAGGCTGGGCGGGCAGGTCTTGTTGGGTTATAGGCTTGCTTGGTGGATTTGGCAATAAGGGCAGACCTGGTGGGGTCTGCAAGACAGGATTACATACAGAGCACCCCCCAGCAATACTGGGTACAGCACATATATACTGTCAGTACCCAGAGAGGTGGTAGGGGAGGTATGTAGGATGTGAATCGCCAATCCTCACCAAAATGTGCTGCCTCAGTCCCCTACCCTACACTACCCATGAGTCACCACACCCTGCCCCTGTGGCCTATCCCATTCATGCAATCCCCTCCTGGATGGTGTGTATTTCCATCAAACTCCTCATTTGGACACCCTGCCTGGCTGGCATGTATTTATGTTTGCACCCCTTTGGAACCCCCTGCCAGACTGGACTGTATATGTGTGCGCACCTTATTTGCTACACCCCTGCCTGGATGGACTGTATTTCTGTTAACACCCCCCATTTTTGAAAACTCCCTGCCAAGATTGCCTTTATATATGTACTGATGTTGTTATGCTTTAATACATTAACTAAACACATTAAAGTCTCCTGTGTGGTCTGTACTTATACGTGTCTGAAGAGGTCTGTTATGAGGTGGGCTCTATACTCCTGGGCCCTCCTGGCCTTTCTGGGGTTATGCCTGTTGAGCTGCTCCTGTATTCACCGGTCCTCCAGCTCCAGATCAGCTGCAGGTTGTTCCTCTGGGGCCAGCATGCATATCCCATGGTTGGGCGCCATGTTGTGTATTATGAAACAGGTAAGTAATATGGCACAGACCTTCTGAGAGGTGTATTGTAGGGCACCACTGGAATGATCAAGGCACCTAAACTGCATCTTGAGCATTCCAAAGACATGCTCAATGCTGCTGCTCGTGGCACTGTGTGCCTCATAGCACCTGTGCTCTACAATGGATGGCAGGTATGAAAAGCCAGGGACACATAGTATATGCACTGTTCCCTGTGTAGGTAAAGAGCATTGATTAGTGTCATTGTCTGTGTGATAGGGTTGAATAAGACCCTGTTTATTTGTTGTGCAGAAAGAGTTAAACACAAAGATCTATTCTATCCTCTCCTTTTCTGTCTTTTGTCTGCCTGGTTGTGCAACCAAATGTTCTCGTGAGACCTAGGAAATGATCACTCTGATGGTCTTGAGATTCTCCGCCTCTCGCTATCTCTCTGTCTTCAGTTGCTGTTTACATGGAAACATAGAATTTGATAGCAGATAAGGACTGCTTGGTCCACCTAGTCTGCCCGTTTCCCTACCTAATGGATAATCTGCAGATCCTTGTTAATCAACAGCCTACTTCCTCCTACCCCCACCAGAATTGCCTTATGTCTGTCCCATGCATTCTTGAATTCCACCACTGTTTTTGACTCCACAACCTCCTCAGGAAGGCCATTCCATGTATCTACAACCCTTTCCATGAAAAAATACTTCCTCACATTACCTCTGAGCCATCCCCCCTCTATCTTCAAATTGTGCCCCTTTGTTTTTGCATATCTCTTTTTCTGAAAGATGCTACCCTCTTGGACTCTGTTGATTCCCTTGAGGTACTTGAAAGTTTCCATCATGTCCCCCTCTCCCTCCTTTCCTTGAGGGTATACATATTAAGCTCCTTTAGTCTCTCTTCATATGTCTTCTTGTGCAGATCCTGCACCATTTTAGTTGCCTTCCTCTGGACAGTCTCCATCCTGTCTATGTCCTTGTGGAGATGGGATCTCCAGAACTGGACGCAGTACTCCAAATGGGGTCTCACCAACTGTCTGTACATAGGGATAATAACTTCTTGTTTTCTACCAGTGATGCCTCTCCCTATGCATCTCCCTATGCATCCCAGTATCCCCCCAGCACTCCTTACTGCCTTCTCACATTGCTTGCCCACCTTTAGATCATCTGATATGACCATCCCAGGTCCCTTTCCATTTTTGATGTTGTTAGTATCTCACCCCCCATTGTGTACCATTCCCCTGGGTTTTTGTTTCCCAGGTGCATTACTTTGCACTTCTTTGCACTGAATCTAAGCTGCCATACATTTGACCCTTCCTCCAACCTTGCCAAGTCTCTTCTCATCCTTTCCATCCCACCTTCTATATCGACCCTGTTGCAGATCTTTGTGTCGTCTGCAAAGAGACATACTTTTCCTTCCAGTCCCTCTGCAACATCACTTATAAAGACATTAAAGAGGGGGTTCCATGTGATGATAGTGATCACACTACAGCAATCACTATCATAGCGAATGTATATTGCCAAAAAGCCTTTCAGTGATATAGAATGCTCAGTGACCTGATTTCCGGCAACTTAAAGTGTTTTTGCTTGGCCCCCTGCACTCCACTGACTAAGGATTGTTAATTCCGTGGGGGGGGTGTGCATGTCGAGGAGGGGCCAAAACACAGCAGTGGAAAAAAAAATTAATAGACAGCCACAAGCAGCGGCAAAACAATCGCCCCCAGGCAAGTCCCAAACCCAGTGCCTACTGCACCGCAGCCAGCTACCCTCACCACTATACCACAGGGCTGGCTCAGCTGCAGCAGGCTGTCCTGTCTACCTAAACCCTACCTCCTTTCCCTCCCCTGCACCTCCCTATTCTTCCCCTTCCAGTCTCTTTCCTCGCTATACCATCACTATCTTTGCAGGGTAGCTGATAATGATAGCGCTATAAATGAGTCACTATTTTTACACTCACTCATTTATAATCGCTATCATCATACCTTAAAGAGGATCGGTCCCAGTACTGAACCCTGAGATACTTTGCTAGTAACCCTACTTTCTTCAGAGTGGACTCAGTTTACTATTACTCTCTGTATCTTGTTGTCCAGCTAATTTTTTACCCAGGCTACCACCTTGGGACCCACTCCAAGGCTGGCTAACTTGTATAGTAATCTTTTTGTGGCACTGCGTCAAATGCCTTGCTAAAGTCTAGGTAGGCCATGTCCACAGCCCCTTCCATGTCTACTACTTTGGCCACCCAGTCAAAAAATCTATTAGATTCATCTCACATTACCTTTCTGCTGTGAATCCATGCTGCCTTGGGTCCTGTGCCCTGCTGGCTTCTAGGTACTCAACAGTTCTTTCCTTCAGAGGTGATTCCATCATTTCCCTACCACTGAGGTCAAACTAATGGGTCTGTAGTTTCCTGCCTCTATCTTGCTCCCACTTTTGTGAAGTGGAATCACATCCACCCTCCTCCAGTCCTTAGGTACAACCCCATCCTCCCATGATTTGTTAAAGAGGGTAGTCAGTGGTGTCACTAGTTCTACCCTTAGTTCTTTTAGAATTCTTGGATGAATCCCATCAGGCCCCATTGCTTTGTCCACTTTCAGTTTTAAGAGTTCTTTCAAAACCCTTTCTTCTGTGAATGGACTGGTATCGACCCCCCTATCCAGAGTGTTTATATTGTTTGGTTTAGGCACCTCACCCCCACTTCTTTTGTGAATACTGTGCAGAAGTATTTGTTCAGTATCCCTGCTTTTACACTGTCACCCTCTGCCCACATTCACTCCCCTGGATTAAGCCTCAGTATCTCTCTCTTGGTCTTTCTTCACTCCCTAATGTACCTATTAAAGGTTTTATCCCCCTTCTTAACAGAGTTGGCTATCTTTTCCTCAGTTTGGGCCTTTGCTATTCTGACTGCCTTCCCTGCCGCCTTTTACCTTAACTGATATAGTTCTGTGTCCTGCTCCTTCTGTGTTTCCTTATATTTCTTGAATGCTATCCTTTTCTCCTTAACCTTCCCTGCCACCTCTTTTGAGAAACATAGTGGCCTTTACCTTCGTTTTGTTTTGTTGATTTGCTTTACACACAGGCTTGTTGCCTCTGTGATGGCAGTTTAGATTTTTCCCCATTGTTCTTCCACACCTCCTTCTTGCCTGTTTGCTAGTGCTTTTCTGAGGCACTCTCATATTTTGCCAAAGTCTTCCCTCTTAAATTCCAATACCCTTGCTTTTGTATGGCTTGACTCTATAGCTGTTTTTATTATGAACCACACTATTTGGTGGTCGCTTGTTCCCAGATGGCTACCCACTTGTAAATCTGAGATCCTTTCTCCATCTCATGTCTTTTCTTTCCACTTGCATAGCTGCTATTATAAAAATATACGTGAATCTTTGTGTGAAACTATATGTGATACTGGAATCCCTTTGTCTGAAACTGTATATAGTTATACTGTTGTAAATATGATTGCAAAAAGCTATTAGGAATTTAGGGGGTTAACTTGAGATGCTGTTTGAGCTCCTCTCAGTCTTGTTTGCAAACTCTTTTACAGAGCTGTCAGCAGGAGGCCAGCTTGGGACACTGTTCTATTTGCAAGCCTGCTCTGCAAAGAAACTAACAAGAACTCTGATACATTTTATGAGAAACAGGATGTCTCCTTAACAAGCTCAGGATGTAGAGGTTAATTGTCAGGCAAAGACTTGTTATAAAAAGAGCAGCAATGTTTTTGCTAGAGAGTCTTCTTGGAAACTAGAAAGAAACTCTCAGATGAAGGACTTTTGTTTCCTCTGTTTGTACTGCCTTTGCATATAGCTATCCTGAAAATTTTTTGAAATTTTTATTCTATTGTTATTGATGCTAATAAAACACTACTTGTGAATTTTATAACTGTTCCTGGCTTTCCTATGCTTCCTGACCCATGCCTCAAGACAGTCTACAACGTAGGAAGGGGGGGAGTGGCCTTTGGGGTGTGTTCTCCAATGAGGTAGCCACTAGGGATGTCCCCACATTCAAATCTCTGGCACAAAATGGACCTTTGCTAGATAAAGGTGTTGTCGGCGCTGCTGGGGTGCTGTGCCAAGACACTGATGATGCACCCTGTTGCATCACACACCACCTGGCAACTGATGGAGTGGCACCCCTTCCTAGTCACATAGGTCTCCACCCCATCACTGGTGGGTGCGTGGATGGCAACATGGGTGCAGTCAGTGGCACCAAGTACAGTTGGTAGGTGCACAACTCAATAGAACTGTTGCTTGGTTGCTATTTGCTTGGCTGGCAAGCTGGGGAATATGATGAACTCCCTAGCATGGGACATAACAGCATCTAGGAACTGATCCAACAGTTGCGAAGTAGCTGACTGCAAGATACCGATGGTGTCCCCCATGGGTGTCTGGAATGTTCTGGTAGTCAAAAAGCACAGTGGCGCCATCACCTTGAGTTCTATGGACATTGCATGGTTCTGGTGGGTGCCTGTCCAGCTCTGGTCATGCAGCAGCTCACACAGCTGCCTAAGCATGGGCCTGTTGAGCCTGTTCTGGCCCATGATCTGGTTGTCACTGAGGACTTCAAAAGTGACTTGTGGATGGGACTGTCTGTTTGCAGCATAGCACATTTGTGGCCTAGCCCTCTCGTCACCCTCTATGTGTGCTGCCATGGGAGCCATCCTGGCATGTGGCCTGCAGAATCTCCCTCTGCCTCTAGGGTTTGCCCCAGCTTAAGATGGCCTTTCTATAGGCAGTATTTGCTCAGCGCGATGCGACCTGCACAATCCCATTTGCTCAGCACTATCATACTGAATATTGTGCTGCGCACATAATACAGGGTACCAGACCCCCCCCTCCATTTTGGGGGCTGCACACATTATCTTTGCACTAGTATGCTGGCACTAATAACATGTGCAGCCATGCCATCTGAATATGGGATTCTGGCACAATGACATGCACAGTGTGGGTGCAAACACTCGTGCCAGGTGCAAAACTGTGAATATCTGGGCCAAAGTCTTTTATGCAAAAGGTAGGGAGGGAGGGAGGGAGAGAGCTAGGAATGACTGTCACAAATAGCTTTCTCTAAGGCAGCGGTTTCATAAGTCATTGTCATATTCACATGAAACTGGTACTAACATGGCCTCTGAAATATCAAAGGTCAAAGAACGAATGAAGAACTTTCAGTATGATTGGGCCATGTCACTATTGGCTGAACAATACTATGGTATGCAAGGAAAACAACTTACAGTATGCCTTTTGAGAGTTGCACCAAGCGTGTTCAGAACAGAGTGATGATGTCCCTTACAAATGACAAAGATGTTCCTTTACAACATAAAGTGGCTATGATGTGTGAAGTCAATGAGTTTGTCAGAACTGATTTGGAAGAAAACTTTTCAGTATGCCCTGGTGGCCTAACCTCCCTGATCTGTGGGATAATATCATTTGCCCTCAGCTAAGTGGGTCACTAGGCACTAATCTTGTGGGAAACATCACATCAACAGAGGTTCAAGCAGCCATAAAATCTCTGAACTAGGCACTGCTCCCAGAACTAATGTGCTCACCTCAGAATGGTATAAAGAAATGCAGGACTACATCTGCAATGATTTAGCCAAAATATTTAGTCATTGTCTATCTGAAAGTGTTTTTTTCCCCAATAGTATGAATGAAGGAGTGATAATTTTTATATTTTAAAAAAGGAGATACATTAGATCTCCCTAATTGGAGATAAATCAGCCTTTTAAATGTCAATTTTAAAATACTAATGAAAATCTTGAATAAAAGACTGAGTGCTATTTTGAACGCTGTGACTAATGTCTCAAAAACGTGCTATCCCAGGCCAGAAAATCCTGGAACTCCTTACTCCTGTTAAGGGAAGTTTTTGAGTATAAAGTGGGGGTGGGCTCAGTGGCTTTGTATTATCATTGGACCAGGAGAAGGTGTATGATAGGCTGTCTCATAAATACATTATTAAGTTCATGTCCAAATATGGGATCCCATTAGAAGTCAGCAATTGGGTTACTAAATGTTACGCAGCCACTACAGTAGTGTCAAATATAAATGGATGGATGAGTGACAATATCCCAGCTGCTAAAGGAGTTAGCCAGGGGTGTCCTTTGAGCCCCCTGTTGTACATATTAGGAACTGACCCTGTACTGAGGAAAATTAATTAGAATAAGGATATTAAAGCACACCTAAACCATATTTCTGAGTGAGCACAATTTAAAAATCTGCGATTGTTATGACTTAGATTATGAGCAGTCATTTTAGAATATAATAGTCTTTACATTAACTTTTTCTATTTACCTAGTTTTGTTGGGTTTAAATATTGTAAACAAACTCTCCCCCCATTTTCAAAAGCCATGCCATCAGTCTGATGAATATGTTAAGTACTGATTAGCATGTTGGTGTGATTTAGAAGTTAAATGATTCATTGGAAACTGGGGCTTCTCTATCGCCTAAGCCCACAGTTGATCCCGGAAACTAGGACTTTCATTGCGATTAGTATCCTATTTCCCACTCTTACCTATGTGGCACCAAATCTGCACTCCCTCCAGAAGCAGGCGCTCAGTAGGCTACAAACTCTGTACAACAAGTTTGCCCAGTTCACCTCTAATTCACCCCCCCGACAGCACCACTGTGATTCCCGGTGTCCCTGAACTGGCCTTCCCTTAGTCACTGCCTCCAGTACCCTCTTCTGCACCTAACCTTCAAGCTAATGCAGGACCCCGCTCCTGAAGGACTCGCTGGCTTACTTAAACACAAAACCTCTAGTAGGCTGCTGTGTACCAATAGCCTGAACCTGCTGGAGGTGCCCAGGATAAAGACAGCTGCTGGCAGCAGATCGTTTACCCACTTGGCTCCCATACTGTGGACCAAGCCCCTCCTCACCTGCAGCTCTCCAGTTCCCTGGGATCCTTTCTCAAAGAGCTTTGAGAGCACCTGCTAGCAAGCAGCACTTGTTCCTGTAGGTAAACACCACGCACCACCTGGTGGCCCCACACCTGATACCCCAGTCGACCATGACCACAGTGGTACCTCACCACCCTACGGTCAATGGTTATAGGGATTTCAAGACTGCCTCCTTAGTTATGATAGAACGTTCCCTCACCCCTACTGAGATAGATGGCAACTCCATTTTTCTTCCTCTCTCCTCATGTATGTCACCACACAGTCTATATTTACTAATGTATTGTATCTGGATGAACCTCTGTACTGTTTTTTTGCTCTGTCCCTTCACTCTGTGACCTGTATGTGCACTTACTCTATGTTCCAATTTACTGTACATGTAACTAACTCTTGAGTTGCCCATGAAAAAAGGTCCCATGGGATCCAGTGGGCCTACCTGGCTAATAAAATTGAAATAAGTAAATGAATAAATAAAAATAAATAAACATTATTATCATGAATGGGCCAGCACATAGGGCTTCTATGGCTATGTAACTAAGGTCTCTCTTCATTGATGTCATCACGTCCCAAGTCAGCACCATCTTATGCCTAGATCATGGTATGGATTTTCAAAGGGGGGGGGAGTTTGTTTACAATATCCAAACCTGTCTAAAATTATGTAAACTTTGTTATTTATACTGCCGAATAATGTGCCACAGTTTACATTGAGTCTTCAGAAACCCATGTAGCAGCAGAAATAAACAAATCTGCAGAATTCTGTGGGGGGGGGCAGGGGCATCTGTAGAGTCATTCAACACCAGGGCACTTGCCCTGAGATGCATATTACCATGCCGGGGTTTGGGGGGCTGCATAGGCCCCCAGTCAGGGTCTAGGGGTGAAATTCCTGGTGGAGGGGTCAGGGGGACAATGGCCTCCCCAAAGCCATTGAAGTTTTACTTCCTGAAAAGTGGAAATCTAGGCTATTCTGAGCCCTCAAACATTATAGATAGGGCTTTGAACAATGGGTAGTGTACTCCTTTTACGAAAGTGGAAAGTTTGAAACATTTCACATAAGAAGGGCTATTGGGCTGAACTGCACATGTCCACATTTAGTTGATCCTCCTGCATTTGGAACTACACATATGTACACACTGATAGTGATCCAGAAAGTGAATAACTGATAATAGTAGTGCAGTATGATTATTAGCGGCTGTGCATAGGTCAATACCCATGGATTCATTATAAATGAGACTGTGATTCTTTGTGACTTTATAGGCACATATTACTAGGAACGTGACAATACAGGTTGATCATTCATTCCTTACAAATGGTGGGGCATGCACCTTTCAAGAAATGGGTTGTAGTAAGGTAGGTCAAGTTAATAATGAAATAAAAATTTATGAGCTAAACTTCTGAGTCTCTCTATATGCTTGTGTTTAGTGTATCAGTGAAACAAACCTAAACTTACTGCACAGATTTCATAGAATTTATTTATTTATTTAGTTTTTGTTGACCGGGTACGTGCACTAGACAAATTCTGCCTATTTTCAGGCACAACCTTGGGGAAGGGGGATACAGATTAATGCCAACTGACCGTGATCCAGATTAAGCTGTTGGTGATGTTTTAAGTGAATGGGGAAGAAATTTGGCCAGGACACCGGGGAAATTCCCTGCTCTTTTCGAGAAGTGCTATGGGATCGTTAACGCCCACCTGAGCTACCACTGGAACAGGTAGATGGGACCTCGGTTTAACATCTCATTGGAAAGACGGCACCTCAGGAGTGCAGCACCTCCCCTCATGCTGCACTACAGTGTCAGTACTGGGATTTAACTCAAGTGCCTGGTGTGGTGATAGAACCTACAGCCTTCTGATCTCCCAGCCTCAGAGGTGAGTATGCTACCTGCTGAGCCACTGACACTAGAAGAAAGATTCACTGGGGCAGCACTGGTCTGGAGTGAGATTGCAGGCCATAAGTAGAACATGTCATGCCAAGGTATTCTGTATTAATGAGATTGTGCTTCTACGTTATACAATATTATTATGCACATAACACTGTGTAGGTCTGGAGGGACATTGAGACAATAGAGGTTGGTCCTGCTCAGTTTTATAACTGGTTAAGGATGTAACTTCATTGAAATGCTGTGTGAAACAGGTCATGGCAATACCGAAATATAAAGGTAGGTATGAGGTAAATCTGGTTGCTCCTGCATTTCCAAACCAAACTTGCTGCACATATTTTTGAAGAGGGCACCACTGGTCTGGAGTGAGTTTACAGATCAGGAGGAGAAACATAACAAACAGGTCATGTCCAGGGTTTCATTGTGATTCATGAATGAGACTGTGATAAATCGCATCTTCTTATTATGAGAGCTGCAGATGTGATTTATCCTGCTGTGTTTATAACTGGTACAGATACACATTGACGTGATGGAGAGAGAGTATTAATTTTGTTCAACAGTGGATCATTGGATATTAATACTGTCAATGGGTCAGTTGGCGTCGTTTCTTTGACATCATCGCAAAACTGTCTATAATGGTATCAACAGAGTGACATTAATGTCTCTTGCTCAAGTGTCATAATTGCTAAAGCATCAAGCCTCTCCTGGTTCATTGTTGAATGACGCCAAGTGTGCAGACGTCTCAGAACACTAAATCCACGTTCACACGAACAATTTGTGACAGGGATAGTCATTGCAACTTTGACTATTTTTTTCAGGGCGGGAAACATTTGAATATCTAGTTTGTATAAAATGCTGTCATATCTTTCACCTCATTTTGAAAGTGCTTCAGAAAGTTCTTAGCAACAACTTCTTCATGCGAAATGTCAATACTGTAATGATCAGCTACATGTTTCAGAGACACAAAATTTAGAAAATTTGATGATGAAGATGAGCAAACTTGAATGCTAGTTGATATTTCTTTGTTTGCAGCAGAAAATCTTCTATCAAGCTGTTCAATCATTCTGTCCAAGCAAGGATACCACAGTTCGGATCTGAAACTTTCTTCATTATGGGTCAATTCACGTAATCCAGAGGTTGTTTAAACAAAGAAATCATCAAACCTGGGATTTGTTTTGTGCTTGCGATGTTCTGAAACCTGCAAAATTGGTATCTCAAGTCTCACAAAATTGATGGGCTTTATTATATATGTCATTGACTGATGCCTCATTTCGCATGACTGACAGAGTTGTGGTGAAAGCCTCAACAGCTGTTACAGCAGTTGACAAATCAAGGGACTCTTTCTGAAGGAGATTAAATAACCCCTTGGTTGTGCTCAGTAGTGTCTGAAACACAAAGAGACAGGAAACTGTTGACCAACTTGCAAGCTTCTTTCGTAATCTATGAAGCGGTTGCATCAGACCCCATAGATAAACAATTTAAAAGTGCGTCAAATGTTTTCAGCACAGCACTGATTCATGGCAGTCTGCAAGACCATCTAGCATCTGAGAGCTGCACAAGTTCAGATGGTGTTAAGCCAAGGTCCCCCTGTGCATTCATAAACTGCTAGTGCTGTTTCACTGAAACACTAAAAAAAGCATACAGAGACTAAAGAGTCTGGAAGAAGTCACATGCCTCTGGCAATTCTTTACATGTATTACAAAGCACGAGATTTAGTTCATGGGCATAACAATGCACATAAATTGCCTTATCATGAAACATTCAAAACCTTTCTTGAACTCCACTTATATGACCGCTCATCATAGAAGCCCCATCATAAGCCTGAGCAACACGCAAGTTTGTCAATTGCATGTTTTCTTAAACAGTCTTCTAAAGCAGCAGTGATACTGACAGCAACAAACTTCTCCATTTTAATAAACCCAATAAACCTTTATATTATTTGTCCCCTCGCTGTTTACATAGTGCACACAGACTGCTAGCTGTTCACCTTTTTTCTATCTCTGGCTTCATCAGCCATGATTGAAAATATTTCTGCGGAGATTATCTCCTGAATAATGCATGCAAGCGTTTCTTTTGAACAGCTGCTAATTAGTTTGTTCAGTGAAGTTGGTGAAGTATAACTTGCATTGTCTGGTGGTCTGTAATTTGCAAGAAAGGGGTCAAATTGTTTTATGAGATCTAGGAGTTCAAGAAAGTTTCCCTTGTTCATGCTGTCTGGGCTCTCATCATGTCCCCAAAATGCCAATCCCTGTTTACCCAAGTATCTAGTTATTTCCACAAGTTGTTTCATGTACTGTCTCCGATCATGGATGTCTTTGTCACTTGCCCTGTTAATGACTTGTTCTATAGTGCCAATTTTCTTTGTACTTTCAAATTCTGCCCAGCAGGTCATGCTACTCAAATGAACAGCTGAAAAGTCATGTTGCCTAAATGATTCAGACACTCTTTTCCATTTTGTGAATCCTTTGTCATGTAGAGCATCTCCATTGACCTAGCATTTCTAGTGCTAAATACTCTACAAGGGAAACAATTCGCTGCATTGGCTTGCACTGAGTATTCCAACCAATGGAATATTTTAAACCAATCAGCTTGAAATGCCCATTTGCATGCATTTGTGTTTTTACCAAAACAAGTTGATGGAAAGTTATAATTCTCTGGCTGTACAGGTCCAAAATCACTATTTCCAAAGTAATTTGGAGATTTGCTCTTTGTTGCATCAGGTGATTCTGCCATTGATAATAGAGCAATATTTTCTACCATTTGCTCCACCTGCCCCCCTTCTGTATGATTCTGGTTATCGCTTTGGCAGTGATTGCTTCCTAAATCATGAAAGGATGCCACAATCGAATGCATTGACTGTTGTGCTGCTTCATCTGTTAACATGATTACTTCTCCTTGACATTCTGATTGAGATACTGGCTGTGGATCATTTGTCTTTCTGAAATAATTTCTAATATCCATAATAAAGTCTAGTGTTAAATTGTGTTTCTTTATTTTTTTTTGTGGTGTGGAATCAATGTGTCCTTTGTTTATCAGACTTTAATCTCTTACTTTTTCGTGATAGGTAAGAACAACTGTATAAAATATATCTTCTGCTAGCATATCCGTATGATATGTGACTTGTCTAAATTGAGCTTTGAATTACTGATATTTCAACCACCACACACACTGCACAGGTGCACAGTGTAGACAAACAGGACAGTGTATACTAACTTACTTGTCACCACGCCACAGTACTATAATCAGATTAAACTGCCTACAAGCCACAAAAACGAAAGTATGCTGAGATATACGGAGTTTGTGGCCCAAAACACCTACAGATACCTCCCACTTGCACTTAAATGTCCACTAGTAGCACACTAGCCCTTAAAAGGACTTGTCCCAGAACAGTATGATGGTCTGGCAATTTTCTTTGCAGGCAGTACTTCCGGCTCCCACTAGCCCTGAAATGCCCACCGCAGACAGTACTCAAGAACCCCTAAAAGGACTTTTTCTAGTAAAGTATGTTGATTTGGGAGGGTCTCTGGACTGTGTGACCTGGAGCCTGGCTGCCTGCTAACAAACTATATTATATATTTGTTAGTTTTTTGCCAAAATGCTCACTGCTATCCCACACTTGTATCAACTAGCCCTGAAATGCCCACCACCACAATACCACTGTACCCCAGAAGTCCTTAAAAGGGCTTTTTCTAGTAAAGTATGTTGATCTGGGACTCTGGAGTGTGTGGACTAAGTTGAAGCCTGGCTGCCTGCTAGCAACCTATATATCTGTTAATTTTCCACTTGCACCAACTAGCCCTGAAATGCCCAGTACAGCACACCCAGTAGCCCTGAACACAGCTTTTAATTGTAATGCTTGTCGATCTGGGACTCTGGAGTGTGTGGCCTAAGCTGGAGCTGGCTGCCTGCTAGCAAACTTTATATCTGTTAATTTTCCACTTACACCAACTAGCCCTGAAATGCCCAGTACAGCACACCCAATAGCCCTTAAAAGAGCGTTTAATTGTAAGATATGTCAATCTGGGACTCTGGAGTGTGTGGACTAAGCTGGAGCCTGGCTGCCTGCTAGCAACCTATATATCTGTTAGTTTTCTACTTGCACCAACTAGCCCTGAAAGGCTGAAATGCCCACTACAGCACACCCAGTAGCACTTAAAAGAGCTTTTAATTGCAGGTGTGTCGATCTGGGACTCTGGAGTGTGTGACTGTGTGGCCTGGCTGCCTGCTAGCCACCTGTATATATATATATATATATATATATATATATATATATATATATATATATTTGTTAAGCTCTTTTGCAAAAAAAAAAATGTCCACTATTACACTAGCACTACCTAGCCCTGAAATGCTCCAGTAATACACCACACTAGCCCTTAAAAGGGCTTTTTCTAGTAACATATGTTGATGGGAAGCTGATTCTGACTGGACTGTATGGCTTGGGCTGGCTGTCTGCCTGCTGCTAGCTGCCTATATATTTTTATTTTTGGCCAGATTAATGCCCAGTATCCCAAACTAGCCCTTAAAAGGGCTTTTGTAGCACTAGGACCTCCTTGAGCAGGCATCCGCACAGCTTTTTGTGACTTTAATTCTTTCTCAGACAGAGATCTATCTTCTTAATCTTTTCTGGACTCAGTGCTCAGCGCTCAGCAAAACCTTCTTCAGTTTTGTCTCCCGCTCTCAATAACAACTATGACTTGACTGTACGTGCATGCACACTACAGTCCTGCAGTTGCATGATGAGCAAAGGAACACACACGTGGTGTAAAGGGGGCGAGTAGAGTTAAAGTGCTGCTGTGCCATGTGTTGGTCATGGTGGTGTGTGTCCTGAGGGCTGATTGATGTGATGACGTTGATCTGCTCATCACACACACACACGCACTGTCCAAGAAACTGTCTGAGTCTCTGCAACTGCGAGAGAGAGGAGTCTGTTTTTAGAGGAGGATTGATCATCGCCCAGCCTGGGTTGGAATAAATGGGAGGAACTAGTCGAGTCTGGACCGGGACTGCAGGACTTGACAGACACTGTGACTGTCTGTTAGTGAGGTGGGTGTGTCATCATGGGTCGGGGGATGTGCTTGCTTTGGCTGGCACTGACAGCACTGGCAGGTGGGCAGTGAGCTGTGAACGAGCAGCATGTAGGGGCCGGGGAGGATTCGGGAAAAGAACCAGCTACAAGTGCTGAGGCGGAAGGGGGCATGGTGGTGGTGGCCAGGCAGCAAGTATCCTTTCCTTGCCCCACCACTTCACCTGCCTCTGAGACATCTGTAAATATCGTGGCCTCAAAATTAAAAAGATGGAACAAAATTAAAAAAAAAGCTAGCAGCAGCAGTGTAACCCGGGGCCATTTGCAAGACACCTGGGGCACTGGCCCCTCTGGCCCTGGGTTAATGATGCCCTTGGGGGGCATTCTACATCACTGAGCAACAGCAGAAGAATTAAAGTTTGGATTTGGTCTGTGTCATGCTGCGGAGCATGGCACAGATAGAATTCTTTGTCATGCTGGCGAACATGGCACAGATCTAATTCTGTGCTATATTAGTGGACATAACACAAGTCTAATCCTGTGCCATGCTGGCAGGCATAGTACAAATTGAATTCCATGCCATGCTGGTGGGCATGGTACAGATTGAACTCTGTGCCATACTGCCAGGTATGCTTCTGATGATACATTTTTTTAGTTTTGTGCCACTGCAGGCTCCTCAGGAACTGGAGTATTCCTGTTCAGCTACACGAACTACTGGGCAAAAAACAAGAAACAAACCTATGGGACTCTCAACAACAAACATTAACTTTCAGTGTCCTCTGGAGCCAGTCTGCACACTGAAGCCCTTTGTGTGCTGCTGCTGAATACCAAGCTGTTAAATTTAATAATCACTTAGGCTCATTTTACTGGTAGAGGGCAATGGCTCTCAGGAAGCCTGTCAGTCTGTATGTTGCTTAAAGATCATTTGAAATTCAGATTATAGGTTGTTTTACTTTTACTGCTTGTTATACTAGCTATAGAAACTGTGCTTATGTAAAATGAAATGTTCCTCAAACTTATTACGGTGTTGTGGCAACATGCTTTTTTCACTGCGGCTCTGTTCCTGGTGTCTTAGGTCCACAACAAATTGATCATGATTCATGTCATGTTAGTCCTAAGTCTCCAACTAGTCCTACTACTGCCCCTTATGAAAAAATTTTCAAATAAGAAATAATAATGAAACTTAAGGAGACAGCAATAATTTGTATGCACCAAGATGTTCAATATACTTGTTTGCAGCTGGAAGAAAACTTTGCTGTGACTAAACAGGCATCATGGTTTTTCCACAGAAAAACAAGCATTTGTCAATGCCAAATGTTTGCTTGCTGGTATTGGCATTGGTAGTACAGGCGTTAGAGAGATGCATAGTAAGAATGGCAGTGAAGCAGTGAACTAAAGCCAACCCCCACCCCTACCCTGCAGAGACTGACAGGCATTGGGGAGTGCCTTTGGGTCGGCCATAATGCTCACGCCATTTCACCTCACCCCACCCTGCAGACAGTGACAGGTGTCACGGTGTGCATTGGGATCTTTGGCTTTTATGCTCACCCCATTCCATAAGGAAATAAGGTGAGATGGGTGCAGTATAGGAGAATGGGGTGAATGTTAGAGCCAAAGACCCCAAGGCACACCTCAATGCCAGTCAGTGGCTGCAGGTTGGGGGTGGAATGGTGTAAGCATTACGGCCGAGAACCCCAAGCCACACCCTCGATGCCTGTCAGTCTGTACAGGGTGGGGCATTAACAGTTGGAAACCCTAATACCCCGGGTGTTTGTTGGTATTTTCATTCAAAATTTTCAACATAGGCTTTTTGGGACCTCCCCTCATGAACAGTGGCACTGAGATTTCCTTAATATGTGCCAAAGCTTTACTCCACACAGCGACTGCACCATTCTGTGACACAGGCAAAAAAACACTTTTTGGGCAGGATGCAAAAAATGACAGCTGTACTGTTCATAAGGAGGTGTGCAAAATGGGCAATGTTGAAAATTTTGAGTGGGAATATTACAAATTTGTAAAGTTATGCGTGTGCATGAAAACTGCGCAATGCATGTTCGTAACATAGTCATTTTATGGACTTTTGTCACCAAATTTTCAACACTGGCATTTTAGGACCTCTGCTCATGAACAGTGTCACTGTGATTTTCTTAATCTGTCCCAAACATTGATTTCCTACAGTGACCGTGCTATTCTGCGCCGGAAGTGCAAAAACACATTTCAGCCAGGATCTGAAAAATGACAGCTATACTGTTCATAAGGAGGTGTGGAAAATGCCAATATTGAAAATCTGGAGTGAAAATATTACAAATTTGCGAAGTTACGAGTGTGTGTGGAAACTGCACAATGCACGCTTATAACAGTCATTTTATGGACTTTTGTCACCAAATTTTCAACATAGGCTTTTTGAAAGCCCACCTCATGAACAGTCACAGTCATTTCATTAATCGGTCCCAAAAGGTGATTCCATGCAGTGACTGCAAAATCACCTTTCAGGACCGAATAACGTCATGACAGTGACTGAACTCATGAGGAGGGGTCCCAAGAACCGCAAGTTGAAAATTTGGTGCCAAAAATAAAAAAAAAATGGCCGAGATATCCACATAAGTTGAAAAAAAACATTATGCTTACCGCTTACCGGCATTTCTTCAGTTCGAGTCATCTTTGAAGATTGCATATGTACACTCAGCATGCAGGTTAAAAGACTCCTACTATGTAAATGGCAGTCCCAGATAATCCCTTCCCTGGGGTAGCTACTTACCTCAATGGCTCAAGTTGCCAGCTGGGCCAGAATATCACATACTGTGACCAATACCCTCTTTAAATATATTGCCCTCTGGACTCCCTTCCTTCTGTTTTTGAAACCTAGGGAGGGAATCGGCTGAATAGGCACAACCGTGTTACTATAATGGTCTCCTCTCATGGTGCATTTAGGGGCAAGTGCTGGAGAGATTGTTACTGAGTTATAGGGGACCCTGCTCTATGGATGACATGGTATAATATCAGTAAAGTATCTTCTCTGACAATGAAGACCTGTTTGCTTTGTGTGTGTGATCTCTTGTATTTTGTAGGCGTAAAGTAGAGGACAGTGGCCCTGGACCTCTCATAATTTCTGATGCTTTATCAAATACTGCAGAAACTAGCAGGATGGGGCCAGGTAAGATATGTTTGTATGAGTTAGCCATAATGCAATGCACCAACTGCTAATACTTTCAAAGTTCATCTCCAGCTGGAAAGGTGTTGTACATCCAGACACAGAGTATTATCCTACTGCTTACCTGGCTAGTATATTCAGTTCATTACTATTTGACCAGCATGTTCCATTCTCTGCTTCTACAGACATATGTAACAGTCTGTAAGATCTTTGCAATTTATCCGACTGTTTTGTTTGTATTGTCTTAATAAGTCAAATCAATAAAACTTATTAACCACAAAAAAAAGATTGCAGATGTGTTTCCGGTCCACTGAAGATCATTGCGCTGGGCTCTAAAGGTTAGTATGGGGTGGGGAGGTGGGGTGCGCAGAGGGTGCATGCGGGTTGGGGGAGGGGCAAGGTATTCAACGAGGGACTGTTTTCTTTCTTAACAGGAATTTTAAAAAAAAGACTCAGCTGGATGCTTTTGGCTTGCTGGAGTGGGCTCCCAGTGTGCCACCTGGATGTTTGTTGGGGGGGGAGTGGAGCTGACGGGGATTGGGCACCTCAGTCGGCCACACAGTGTGCTGGGGGAAGCACATGAGCACTCTGGGGTGGGCTCCCAGTGTACTACCTGGGTGTTTGTTGGGGGGGACTGGAGCCGATGGGGATTGGGTACCCCCGTTGGCCATACAGTGTGCTTGAGGGGGGGAGTGTGCATGAGCTGAGGGGAACTGGGCACCCCCTCAGCACACAACAAATGGAGGGGGTGCATCATGCCGATGGGGATTGGGCTACTCCATCGGCAAATGAACTGGGGAGGGGCATGCCATCAGGGCACCCCCATGAGCTTTAACATGGACTGGTAGAGGTGGCGGCTGTCCATCAGCTTCATGGGGACTGTGAGAGGCCAGCGGAGAAGCCACCACCATGTTTCTCTGAAATGGGACACCAGACAATGCAGCTGTAATTGACTGCTGCAGTCAGGGACCGCCCTGCAAACGCAGCTGATTGTTTAATGACTGGGTGCTCCTTGATTGCAGCAACCAGTTTCTTTCAAGGTTGTGGCAAGCTACAGTACTGCTGTCATGGACAGCGTGATTTTCTATTGATGCCACACATACCAGCCCCAAAATGGGCTGCTGACATTAGCAACAACACTGCCGCGCCTCAACAACTCGCTACTGAAGCAAGCTGCCACAATATGTTTCTTGTGCATGCGCGCAAGCAAACATAAAAATGAAGAAAATTGCAGGTCTGAGCATTCAGGGCAGTGATAGCAGTGACAAATGCACAATTTACTGGCACACTTCAACATGGTTAATTTAGGTATTTATGTATTTATTTATTCAGTTCAAAAGTTTTCCCAGGAAAGACATCCTTGTCTCCAGATTGGTTGGGGGGGGGAGAGATGGGAGAGTACAGTGCAGATACAAAACACAACATTTAGAAATCGTAATAATACAGAAACATAGAGTTTGTCAGCAGATAAGGACAACTTGGCCCAATTAATCTGCCCATTTTTCCCAACCTACAATATCACCGTAGACCCTATTTGATTTCCTGCTGTTTTCCCTTATGCCTATCCCATGCATTCTTGAACACCATCACTGTTTTCTCCCCTACCACCTTGGATGGTATGCTGGTAGGCTATTCCATGAATCCACTACCTTTTCTATAAATAAACACTTCCTCACATCCCTCTTGAACCTACCTCCATCCAACTTCACAGTATGTCCCCTTGTTATTATATATCTTTTATTCTGAAAAATACTTCCTTCCTGTACCTTATTCACCCCCTTTAAGGTACTTAAAGGTTTCTATCACATCCCCCCCTTTCCCTTCTC
This sequence comes from Neoceratodus forsteri, assembly GCA_016271365.2. Taxonomy (NCBI): domain Eukaryota; kingdom Metazoa; phylum Chordata; order Ceratodontiformes; family Ceratodontidae; genus Neoceratodus; species Neoceratodus forsteri. Next base: position 1,542,679,483 of record CM028131.1, on the reverse strand, counting down.
TCTTCCAGAGTGTACATATTGAGTTTCCTCAATCTCTTCTCATAGGGCTTGTGATGTGGACCCCTCGCCATTTTAGTTACTCTCCTCTCTACTGCCTCCAATCTGTTTATATCCTTCTGTAGACATGGCCTCCAGAACTAAACTGAGAATTCTAAGTGAGGTCTTACCAATGATCTACACAAAGGCAACACAGCCTCCCTCTTTCTGCTGGTGATTCCTCTCCCTAAGCATCCTAGCATCCTAGTAGCCTTTCCAACTGCTTTGTCACATTGTCTGGCCACCTTTAGGTCATCAGAGATTATTACCCCCAGGTCTCTCTCCTGCTTGGTAGTCATCAATAACACACCATCCATTCTGTACTCTGCATTTGGGGTTTCTGTGCCCCAAATGCACTATTTATTATTAAATGCATTATTTATGGGAAAAAAGGTGGAATTTGGAAATAAGCACAGCAAAAGGAGTAATTCACAGGCAATGAGTTGGAGCAGGAATTGTACAATGAAGCAAGAATGCAGAAAAAGGACAATCAGAACAATATGCAGTATGCAAACAATACAATACAAGAAAGGGGGCAATGGCTTAGACCTGGGGAGGGGGGCTGTATTGGTGACAGAGGATGGTGGAGTGCAGTGGACAAGTCCGGTACCCAGTGTCAGGAACAACAATATTTGTAAACTAAAGAGTATTTTGATATGAACACTTGTTAGCAGTGAAAATAACGCAAAGCAAATGTTCTATTTCCACTGATGTTTGAAGAACCAGTATCTGAGTCTGTGTTTAATTTCATAAACATTCTCTATTTTTTTTTTATTACAATATGCTAGAGAACACTGTATTTCAAATGTCACTTGTCTTTCCCAGGTTTTGTCAAATGTTTTGCCTGCTTTTCCTTGATGTCTACAGGAGGGACAGGGAGGGTAAAAGAGGGGGAGGAGTAGCTCTCTACATAAGGGAAGGAATCAAAGCAACAGAACTAAAGGGTAAACATGGAGGGGAGGAGGCACTGTTGGTCACCCTGGAGACAGGAAATGGCACCACAATGCACATAGGGGTTGTTTACAGACCCCTGTCTCGGGGGAGGCAGTGGACAAGGAAATGATATAAAGAATTCTTAGAATGGCAGACAAGGGAGAGATATTGTTGATGAGGGACCTGAATATGCCAGATGTTAACTGGAGCACCTTTACTGCGGCCACATCCAAGAGCAGGGTCATTCTCGATGTCCTACGGGGGGCATGCCTCAGACAGCTAGTGTTAGGGCCCACTCGGGAGGGAGCAGTCTTAGACCTGGTAGTTTCAAATGGGGATGGAGACAGGCTCTCAGATTTAGAAGTGGGTAGCCATCTGGGAACAAGCGACCACCAAACAGTGTGGTTCACAATAACTACAGCTGTAGAGCCAAGCCATACTAAAGCAAGGGTGTTGGACTTTAGGATGGCTGACTTTGGCAAAATGGGAGAGTGCCTCAGAAAAGCACTAGCAAACAGGCAAGAAGGAGGGGTGGAAGAATAATGTGGAACAATCAAAACTGCCATCACAGAGGCAACAAGCCTTTGTGTAAAGCAAATCAACAAAACAAAACAAAAGAAAAAGATGGTTCTCAAAAGAGGTGGCAGTGAAGGTTAAGGAGAAAAGGATAGCATTCAGGAAATATAAGGAAACACAGAAGAAGCAGGACAGACAACTATATCAATTATAGCAGAAGGAGGTAGGAAAGGCAGTCAGAATAGCAAAGGCCCAAACTGAGGAAAAGATAGCCAACTCTGTTAAGAAGGGGGATAAAACCTTTTATAGGTATATTAGGGAGCGAAGAAAGACCAAGTGAGGGATACTGAGGCTTAATAAAGGGGAGTGAATGTGGGTAGAGGGTGACAGTGAAAAAGAAGGGATACTGAATGAATACTTCTGCTCAGTATTCACAAAAGAAGAAGAGGGAAGGTGCCTAAACCAAACAATAGAAACACTCTGGATAGGGGGTCGATACCAGTCCATTCACAGAAGAAAGGGTTTTGAAAGAACTCTTAAAACTGAAGGTGGACAAAGCAATAGGGCCTGATGGGATTCACCCAAGAATTCTAAAAGAACTAGAGAAATTAGTGACACCACTGACTACCCTCTTTAACAAATCATGGGAGGATGGGGTGGTATCTGAGGACTGGAGGAGGGTGGATGTGATTCCACTTCACAAAGTGGGAACAAGGCAGAGGCAGGAAACTACAGACCTGTTAGTTTGACCTCAGTGGTAGGGAACATGATGGAATCACTTCTGAAGGAAAGAATTGTTGAGTACTTAGAGGCCAGAGGGGCACAGGACCCAAGGCAGCATGGATTCACAGTGGGAAGGTCGTGTCAGACAAATCTAATAGATTTCTTTGACTGGGTGACCAAAATGGTAGACCAGGGAGGAGCTGTGGAGATGGCCTACCTAGACTTTAGCAAGGCATTTGACACAGTCCCACACAAAAGATTAATATACAAGTTAACCAGCCTTGGAGTGAGTCCCAGTGTGGTAGCCTGGGTAAAAAAGTTGGCTGGACAACAGGACACAGATGGTAACAGTAAACAGAGTCCACTCTGAAGAAAGATGGGTTACTAACGGAGTACCGCAGGGTTCAGTACTAGGACCGGTCCTCTTTAATGTCTTTATAAGTGACATTGTGGAGGGACTGGAAGGAAAAGTATGTCTCTTTGCAGACGACACAAAGATCTGCAACAGGGTAGATACGGGGTGGAAAGGATGAGAAGAGACTTGGCAAGGTTGAAGAAATGGTTAAATATATGGCAGCTTAGATTCAATGGAAAGAAGTGCAAAGTAATGCACCTGGGAAACAAAAACCCAGGGCCAGAGTGCACAATGAGGGGTGAGATACTAAGAACAACAAAAATGGAAAGGGACCTGGGGGTAGTCATATCAGATGACCTAAAGGTGGGCAAGTAATGTGCGAAGGCAGTAAGGAGGGCTTGGGGGGGTACTGGGATGCATAGGGAGAGGCATCATCAGTAGAAAACAGGAAGTTGTTATCCCTCTGTACAGACAGTCGGTGAGACCCCATTTGGAGTACTGTGTGCAGTTCTGGAGACCCCATCTTTGCAAGGACATAGGATGGAGGCAGTCCAGAGGAGGGCAACTAAAATGGTGCAGGGGTGTGCACCAGAGGACATACAAAGAGAGACTAAAGGAGCTTAATATGTATACCCTTGAGGAAAGGAGGGAGGGGGAGACATGATAAAAACTTTCAAGTACCTCAAGGGAATCAACAAGTCCAAGAGGGTAGCATCTTTCAGAAAAAGAGATGTGCAAGAACAAGGGGGCACAATTTGAAGATAGAGGGGGGACAGCTCAGAGGTAATGTGAGGAAGTATTTTTTCATGGAGAGGGTTGTGGATACATGGAACAACCTTCCTGAGGAGGTCATGGAGTCAAAAACAGTGGGGGGGATTCAAGAATGCATGGGACAGACATAAGGCAATGCTACTGGGGGTAGGAGGAAGTAGGCTGTTGGTTAACTAGGCTCTGCAGCTTATCCATTATGTAGGGAAATGGGCAGACTAGGTGGGCCAAGCGGTCCTTATCTGCTGTCAGATTCTATGTTTCTATATAAGTCTGCATAAAAAGTTTTAGTCAGGGTTTTCTGACATCACAGACCACTAGTAATGATATCATAGTGCTTATGATGGCAACAGATTGTGATGTCAAGACAGTAATTGTGAGGTCAGTTGGAGATAGCAGACGTTTTTGAAGCAGGCTGTGAAGCAAGCAGGTGTTAAGACAAAGCACTTAAACGACTAACAATTGGATGAAGTGAGTTAGATCTACACACAAGCAACAGTAAACTAATACAGTATAAACCAAATACACAATGGCCTGATTCAAAACATGACGTTTATCATCCCTTTTGAATGGGCAGGATGTTTACAACTCTCTTGGCTCTGCCAGTCATGAATTACAGCCCTAGCCCCTCACCTTTGAAGATCAGTTGCATATTGTGAGTCAGGCCAATGCATAACCCCTGTTTATCAGAGAACACATATTACCAATGATTTTTTACATGTACTGGTAGTGTAGGGTGTTTATATGGCAGACATGCAGCAGCCGAAGCAGACTAATACCCATAATGCCAGATTCAGGAGCTGGCTGTACATGAAATAACCACACACACTCAAACTAATATATATAGAAAATAATGGATGGGTAGGTGGTTATAATGAAGATTTTACATACCACCAAGGTGTGAGATGCCACATAAACCGAGACAGCAAAGCTCAAGGGGTTTATTAAAGCATCCCACACCAAGGGTGTGTGTAAAATCTGAGTTTTGACCACCTACCCATCCTTTATTTTATATAATTGCTGGAGATCATTTTTTCACCACAGCAGTTATATAAAATAAAGAGATGTCTCCACGGATCCATGGACTGATCAGGTTTCAGAGTAGTCCGTAGCGGCTCATGGAAAAAACAAAATGTTTACTTTTTTGTTGGTTTGTTTTAAAGCAGCCCCCTTTCAAAACTGTTTTTTTTTTTGCCATGTTATCATTATTTGTTTTAACTTACTGCTGACTTGGAGTGGCAGTGATTACTGCAGCGCTGAGGACTGGCGTAAAAGGAAGGGAAAAATGGCGACTGGTGCATGCGCAAAAAGGAAATCCAGGGAATGTTTGCCATTATAACCAGCTTATTATAATGGCAAAATTATAACTGGGTTTCCCTATGGGAGAAAGCGCTCTCCAGTTATTACAATAAAGTTATGGGTAGGCTCTGTAACAGTAGCCTAGCTCATTCCGTTTTTGAATAGATAGATAGATGGACAGATTTTTTTTTTTTATATTTTGTATAGATTTTTCTTTTTCTGTGTGCAAATTTAGTGCTTGTGAAAGGTGCTGGATTGACAGCACTGAAGCCTGAAGTCCTCTGCTTATCCACATGACAGATACAGCATGGGAGATCGCAGTGCAAGCTTCATTATTTGTAGTATTATTTATTTGAAAGTTGGTGACTGGGAAATGCACACTGAGCCAAGGCTCATTTCTAGGTGCGAGCCAGGGCAGGGGAAAAGGGAATGCAAGGTACATAGAATGGACACATAATTTCAGTACAATAAAGTGCAATCAGAGAATGCAAATTAAAACAGGAGTAAGTGTAAAAATGAGCTATCAAGAAAATCAGTCATTACAGCCACATCTGCTCTGGGTTGGAGGCAACAGTATGGGAAGCAGTCAGGTATAGGGATAGCAGAAGTGGGGGGGAGGGGAGGAGTTTCAGCCAATACCTGAGGGAGCCAGGAGAAGCAGTGAAGAGGAGGGATGAGGGGAATTTGTTTCAAAGTAATTGGAAATGATAGGAAAAGGCTAACTGCTCAGCAGAGATGTGGGGATGAGGAATGGCAAAGGTGTGAGGATCCCTGGAGTGGAGGGAACAGGAGGCAGAGGGGATGAGGGAGAGGAGTGATAAAAGGTAGGAGGGAAGGGACCCAAACCAATATTTGGAAATAATGAGGCACGTTGGTTCTAGTGACATAAAGGTAGGGGAGAATGGTAACTTGGTAACTTGGTAATCTGGACATAAAAAGGCCGAAGCCCATCGAGAATGTCCTCCACACATGTGGACCATTAATAAGTTTGTTATTTATTTAAAAGCCATCTATCTAGTTTAATCTTGAAGGTATTAATGTTCTCACAATCAACAATTGTGAGAACATTAATGGATGAGGAGGAATAAAGTGAACAATGATGGGAACAAAAGGATGATTTGGTAGCAAAGCAACTGAAAAGAGTCAAAGAGGGTGCCCAGTCTGGCCAGGAATATAGAGAAAGCAGTACCATAGATACATCCACATAGTCAAAGACAGGGTGCACCATTTTGGTGACAAGTTCATGGTGGACTTGCAGCAATGGACAGCCTATATTGTAGTAGAAGGCACCAAGATTAGGGTAGAGCTTGGCATGGTTAGTGTCAATGTAAGTATAGATGTGAGGTTTGATGTCTAGCCACACACTAAGGTATTTGAAGGATTAAACCACTTCTAGAGGGTTGCTATCCAAGGTGGAGAAGATAGAATTGGGGCTCTGGCCAATTTCCGGCTGGTGCAAAAGGTCCTCAAAACCTTTTTTTGTGTGTGTGTGTGTGTGTGTTGACCCACAGTTGGTTTGACTGGAATCAGCACAGGACACTGTGGAAATCTTGCTAGAGCTGATCTTCCAGTGCAGTGATGGAGGCACCAGAGGTGAAGAAGACTGTGTCTTCTGCATACATGTGGATATGTGAGTTGGCACAAGTCAAGGGGAGGTCATTAAGAAAGATGGAGAACAGGATGGTCCCTGGGATGGAGCCCTGTGGGACTACTACCTGGATGGGTAGTGGAGTTGATGGGGCACTACCAGCCTGTACTTACTGCAGATGGCCCAAGAGGTAAGAGTGGAACCATTCAAGAACAGGGAATGAGAGACCAGCAGAACTCAACTTATCCAGGAGTAATGAGGGGGACACTGAGTCCAAGGCCTTGGTCAGATCAATGAAAACTGCCCTGATCCACCCCGAGAAAATTTAATTAGTTACATGCAGCAGGGAGGAGATGGTGGAATGATGCTTCTTGAAGCCAGACTGGAATGGGGAAAGGAAGTCATTGGAGGATAGGAGATCGGAGAGTTTTGTGCATGCAAACTTCTCTTTTAGCTTAGCAAGAGAAGAAAGGAGGGAGATGACTGGAAATTACTGGGGGTGGAAGTGTCCCGCCTTTGGAGTGGAATTTGGACAGCTTCCTGAACTGAGGGACAGCACTGAGGGAGAATGAGAGGTTGAATCGGGGAGTCTGAGGAGATGCTATGGCAGGAGCCAAGATATGGAGCAGTTTAGAATCCAGCCTGTAAGGGTTGGATTTGCTCAGGTTGAGGGAAAGAATGGCCATCAGGGCTTCCTGGGTAGTAGCAAGGGGGAAAGAGCAACTCACTGGAGGGGAGATAAGAGGGAATATGAGGTGGAGTGGTGGAGGCTGGAGGGTGAGTGGAAGGAAGAGCACAAGAGGTGAAGAACTCATTGAGGTGAGCAGCAATAGAGGAGGGATCAGACGCTGGTAAATTATTTAGCAATAGGGCCAGAGTTGCAGATAGGGTAGAGGAGGGTCAATGAGCGAGTGAATTACCTTCCAGAACCTTGAAGGAGCATTAAGATTGTTCTGAAGATTGGCCTTGAAGTATTGTGATTTCACAGCCCGGACAGTCTTTGTACAGGAGTTCTTGATTGCCCTGTATAAGAGAAGGTCAGGCAGGGCAGGAAGTGGGATAATTTGAAACATGCCTAGGCAAGATTATGGGTCTTGAACTGTTCAGTGATTTTGAGGCTAACCCAGGGGTGCTGATGAGGGGCATGCTTGTCCCAGACTGAGGAGAATTTGGAGCAAAACAGTAGAGGGCAACATTAATACTGTATCTGTGGAGGAAGCTGAGGTTGATCAATCTGCAGCAGCACTCAAGAGGGCTTCCCCAAACTGCTTCAACCCTGTCATGGAGGACCCACCATGTAGGTGAGAGGGTCATTCAGACTCCATGCCCATTCAATACTTGACCTCTCATCTGAGACCACCAACTAGGGTGCCAATTAGTGCCAGTTTTGTTGATGGTTTTGTGATATGGACACCTGCTTACTTGGAACTAGACTGAGACCACCACAACTCATTTCAAATAGGCCACAGAACAGCTCTCAGCTGATAATGGCTTTCAGCCACTACTGATGTGTGCTGGATTTGAACCTGTGACATAGAGGTGAAAGGTTCCTTAACCCGCTACCAGTCCACTGAACCATCCAGTTCCTCCAGACAGGCAGATTCTGATGAATTGAATGGAAAGTAATTTGTTTTATTGAATGCATTTCATACCTATTGTATCACAAAGCAAAAGGTTAAAGTTGTTGGTATGCATGCAACAACCATTAAAGTGTCAATAACAAATGCACAGCCATGGTGTGTGAGACCCTATGTGATTGACAGAGGGAATGTTGACCTGCACACCAGGGATAAATCCGCTACTCCTCTGAAAATGTCTTGGAATTTATAACTTCCACTTAGGCAGCCAGCAGAGTTAGTGGTCAGAAACCAGAAACCCGTTTTGTGGTGACTTCATAAAGACTATATACTGTACCATAGGGAAGTCAGACACAGAAAGAAAAATGCATAGAAATGGAATGTAGAGGAGATTTAAAAATTCTCATGTTGCCAAGGAATGTTCCTGTGCTGTTCCACATCATTCATTGTGTTGTTCTATATGCCCTAAAAGCAAAATAGCATGGAAAAATGTAAAATTAAGCTGCAAAAACTTTGTCAAAGTGCAGCTTGGGACCACCATAACTCCCCGTCTCAACAACCCCTGTTCCCAGTTCCCATCAGTACCCCTTTCCCTTGCAAGCTGATGGCGTCCTCAACATGTTGGGGGCTGGAGTCCCAGTGGTCCTGAACTAATACCTTTTGAAAAATAAAATGGCAACTTTGTTCAGCTTTGTTATCACCTGCATTAACGTTATTGCACTGACATCTGGGTCACTTCTACAAAAGGAACCTTGGTTCCGATGAGCTGACCCAGTGAACAAATGAATAAATAAAAATAATAAAATTCTAAACCTCACTGACCAGTGCTTGGAGTGGGATGCATTTCAGTAAAAGATGACAGCGTGACTATAATAGTTAACCCTCTACCCTCAAGGGTATCCAGTCAATATAGTGGAAACAAAAACGCACCTCAAAAACTGTGTGGTGAAAATAATGTCAGGAAAAATCATGAATGTGATACAACAGCATTGGGATGTTATTACACCCCACCATGACTATCACCCTCCCAAGGTTACTAAACTAAATTTCCCCCTGACTTTATCCCCCCCAAGTTCTGCCCCCCCCGGAGTTTGTAATAGTAAATTCCCCAGACTACCTATCCCCCGACTTCCGACCCCTGGACTTTGTAATAGTAAATCCCCCACTAACATTCTCAGTCCCTCCCCTCACAGACACATGGTCATCAGTCAGCACTGTATTTCCAAGGTGCGGTTTTCCTGGTCACGGTTTTGTCACCGCAGTTATTGACCGCGTATTTCTGCTCCTGCTATTTTGACCTAGACCCTCCCCCAAGCACTGCAGTTCCCTCTCCGCATCTCCCACTCCCTTTCTGTTCCTTGATTATGATCCTGTTGGACTAGGGGTGCCACTGCTGCTGCAACACAGGTTGCGTGGTCCAACAATACACCCCTTCTGGGTCCCGTCTATTAACAGAACTTGCTATGCATTGAAATTATGCATATAATTCACATTGCAAAAGTCAGTGGAGAGCCATGGCTCAGAAATAATGCATCATTGGACCCTGCTGTCCGTTATTGTGGCAGCAGAACTCACAGAAAAGAAGGGGAGTGGAACATAGGGCAGAGAAAAGAGGGGAACTGGGTGTTAGCAGTTGGGTGACATGGGAAGAGTAGTCAATAAATGCAAACCCATTGTCATCTTTTATTGAAGTGCCCCCACTTAGGAATGGCTAGGGGGTAGGATCATCAGCCTGTAAGGTGGTGGTGGCAGTGGTAGGGGGGTGCAGGGAGAGAACTGGGTCTAGTGGTTGGGAGGAGCAGGGGTCATAGTGGTCCTAAACTATCTTATGAAAACATGGCCAAGCCAGCTGTCACTTTGTGAAGTCATATTTTCCCGGTAAAGGTGAATATTCTTGGTTTTTTGAAGGTGGTCCTTCACTTTTGTAAAATTCACAAAACGTGGCAGAATTTGTAGAATCCATCAATGAATTTCCCACCAGTACTGGATTCTGTTTACTTCGCACATCTCTGCCATGTGGTATATGATCCATGCTATGATTACCCTCTGGTTTTTAACATCCATCGGCAATATTTACAGCACAGGATATTATTCCAATATCAAAACACGTACTAGAAGCCTTCTGTATCCACACTTCTCTGAGCTGCATAAGTAAACAAAAGCCTCTGTAATGCAAGCCTTCCAGTCGGCGCATATTGTCTTTTGACTAAATAAGTTTTGAAAAGCGATTAATGATGACTGGGTAAATGGATTTATTTGTCTCCATGTGGTCTCCCCTTCTGAAACAGACAAATGCAATTACTGAATTTTTACAAAGCATGTCACAATATTAAGCAAGGCAGTCCAAAAGCATGCAGTGAATACTGATTCAATTGAAACATCTAAACAGGAATCCTGCACACTGGAGTCCAAATTTTCTTTCATATTTGTCAACAGTGACAGATGGCCAAGGTGTCCTGAGTTGAATCCTGCGTTTTTTTCAATCATTGAATTTGCTTGAGGCAAAAATACACTGTGACACTGGACGGTCACAGTTAACAAGAGATAAAACTCAGCTTGTTGGAAAAATTATCTAGTTCTCAGGTGGTTCTACAATCTATGCAGCAGTCAATATTGTCTTATTTAAGCGTATTGTAGGGTACATTTCCCAGTAACAAGAATATAGTCTGTAATACTATGCAAAGGATTTAACCCCCGAATTTCATATAACTGTCCTATATACAGTATTTTGCTAGTTGTACTGTTATGCCTGCATAGAAAGTGGAAGAATCAAAGGGTGAAAAGAAATATTTATTTGTTCATATGTTTGTTTATTCAGCAAATATCTTTGAGCACAGAGGCTCATTTACAAAGGTTCCACGTCACATGTTACATACAGAAAACAGTAACTTCATCAAGTCCAGTGGAATCTAGTCAGGGCAGATGCAGACAGCTGCAAGATACAAGATGAGTTTAATCTAAACAGTAGCAAAACAGGGTCACCAGTCAATATGCTGTATGAAGTATAGCTAAGGAATAATAGTGTGTAAAAAATAGCGTTTGCATTTATAGTGTACCGACTTTATTGTCGTGTGTCAACTATAGCGTGGACTGGAGTTGCATTAATACAGTTTTCTTTGGCATGGTTCCTTGGCCTGCTTTGTGACGTTTTGACTGTTTGGCATTTGATCAAATAGTTGTTTTTGCCGCAGCTGTAATTTGTTAGCGTTTGTTGTTGGAGATGTTTTTCTGTTAGGTATTATGACACGGTGCCTGGCATTTCGAGTTTCACAACACCTGTGGATCTAGAGACCTTAGGGTGTAGGGGCAGGATGATTTTTTTAAGGTGTGTGTCTAAGGAGGAGGGGGGGTTTGGTGGCCCAGTGCTTTATTAATAAGACACTCAAGGTTAAAGGTATACAGTGCAGTGGAGGATAGCTAACCCAGGCCATAGTAGAGTAAACAATAATGTGTGTTGGGCAGATTGTAGTCCGGGCAACACAGCATAGATATTTATACGTTATGTCCAGCTCCTGTAATGGAATTATTAAAGTAAGATAAGGTACAATGGGGGATAATTTGGGCAGTAGAATGTCTTGTGCTATTTCCATGTGAACTTGTTGGCTCAGATTATGTCTGACTCTATATTTGTGTCCCAACCTGTGATCTACAGACTTCCAGACTTCGTTTACATGCAGTGAGAACTAATGAGTAGGATAACTGCTAATCCCAGTTATTCAGAAGAGTCTACCAACATAAGCAGAGCACTATCAAAGCAAGCGGCTTGTAATTCATTTTGAGTACCATGGAGTTCTGGTGCAGATCCAGATAATTCGGTCTGAGTTTTGCTCACATTTAAGACCAGTTTATTTTGTATCAGCCGCCACTGGCAGTAGCTTGAGCTGCAAATTATTTATAACTTCATGAGTGCTTTCACAATAAAGCATTAAGCTTTTGGCATTTTAACTGAAAGAGGCCTTTTTTTTTGTTTTCTTGAGTGCTATAGTTTTGGAGGTGTTCACGGAGCTTGGGGCTGGCAGCCCTCCTTTGTAGTACCAGCCCTGCATTGCTGTCGTGACTTTCAGTTGTTAGGGGAGAGCTTATTTTGTATCGGCCAATTCTGAAATGAACTGAAATACAGATTGATCTAGCTGTTGAAGTCAGTGATACCATCTGAGCCACTGCATACAAGTGGACAAGGTCATCTGTATACAGAAGGAAGGTGCAGGAAGAGACGCTAAGTATCAGACTGTTTATTTAAAATGAGATTAAGAAGGGAACCACGATGGACGCCTGTGGGACACCTATTAGGGTGCAAGCAACATCAGAATATGCCTGTCCAAATTTCACAAGTTTTGCTAAACCACATTAGTGTGGTGAGTGAGACCCCTTATCCATTAAGTTTGGCACAAAGCAGCAGATAGTCCTCAAAGTGAAATGCCTTGGTCATAGCAACCCACCTGGAGAAGACTCTTATAGTACAATATCTCTGAAAAGCTTTGGAGAGGCCGTAAGAGGTAGCAAATAAGCATAAGCCATCTTAGTGTGAAATGTGGAGTAGTTCACATCAGAAGGAGGGTTTTATGTGATAATAGTGAGTCTTTGCGCCAATCACAAAAACTGAAGGCAAAAGCATCCAATTTCAAAAGAGCGATCAACATTACCATGACCGTTGCAAACAGCAACTGTCGCTTATTCCTTTAAAAATGAAAAACAAAATAAGTATTTTACCCCCATGTGGGGCCAAGCTCCCCCTGTGCCCCCCATCTTAAAATAATCAACTCCACGGGGGGCAAGGACACAGGGGAAAAGTACAGAAACCAAGAAAGCAAAAATGTTTCCCTTAGAGCCAGGCCTGAACCCTGGTCTGCTGACTTTGGGGGCAGTGGCCTACACCACTATGCTAAATGACCAGCTCAGCAGGGCTTGGCCAAACAATTCTATATATCCTGCTGTAGAGAGTGTAGCTCACTACTACACTCGCTCTACAGGATATAGTGATCTCATTTTCCACCCACTCTAAACTACGAGTGGTATTATTGAGTCACTCATATTGAGCTGCTCAATAATACTCACTCATATCACTGTACATCCAGAAGGAGCAGTGGTGGAATTTTGGCTGGCACCAGGACTGTCAGTGATTTCCTCATCTGGCATCAAGAGAGATTTGGACCATGAAGGAAGTACTGTCTCAAAGCTATAAAGTGGGAAATGGGGACAAATAGCACTGGGGAGAAATTTCCACACTGTTTTGGGCACCGTGTCATAATACCCCACAAAAATGTCGGGGAGTCAAGTGATGTCTGTGCTCTGATTGGACGTTGTTGGATTGGCTCCGGCTAGTGTGACTTTTAAACGCAGCTTTTTGTATCCTAATTTGTTTTTCTCTTTTTTGTAGTGTACTTTTGTGATATTCTATTGAGAGTGTGGGAGTTATTTGGTTCTTTATGGCTTCTGAGGTGGAATTTATGCAAATGGAGACAGCTGAGCCTTCTCAGCCCTCGCAACAACTCCCACTGCAGCTGCCTCCTGTTAAGCACCAAACTGTATCAGACTCCCTGGCGAGCCAGAGTCAGAAGGGCTCCATGAGCGCTGAGACAAGTTCTTTGCTGAACAAGCCTCCATAAAGTTAACACTCACTGAAGTTGCTGATTATCTAAAATCTCTTAAACCTCGAGGTCACGTGATGAGCTAGCGAGAAGCGGACGTCTTTCCTGAGGCTCCCGAGTCCTGCGACCGAATTTGTTTTAGTTCTCCTGTTGTTTGGGCCATAGCTGCTGTCTAGGAGGCTCACTTACCTGTCCGACGAGTTGGTGCTGCTGGAGATCTGTTTTGGGGGCCGATCGGACGTCGGAGGATTACCGCATTTCATTTCGGCATCTTGGCAGCCGAAATGGCCGAGACGCAGCTGAGTAGCCCCGAGCCTCTGGCAGCAAGATCCCCGGCTGCCAAGCGCTCTAAGCCCCATTCCCCAGTCCCAGATGATGCGGAGGCCTTGAGGGGAGATCCTGAGGGCCAGTCAACCTCGGAAGACATCCTGGAGATTAAGCAGCTCCTGAGGGGGCTTGTAGCTGATTTTACTATTTTAAAGCCTGCACTGCATGCGCTCACTCAGCAAGTGGGGGATTTGGAAGCCAGAGTCGGGTCACAGGAAAGGAAATCTTCTACCTTGGATCATGATATTATTAATATTAAACGGCAAGTGAGAAAGCTAGAGGATCGCCTAGAGGACCAAGAGGCAAGAAGTCGGAGGAATAACTTAATAATGGCTGGACTACCTGAGAGAGCGGAAGGCTCTGACTGTGTTGCCTTCATGCAGGATCTTCTGCTTAAGTTATTTGGGCCTACTCCGTTTGGTGAATTTTACAATCTTGAAAGGGCCCATCGGGCACTGAGAGAACCCCCCCCCGGGGCGAGGCCTAGAGTAATCATAATGCGATTTCTAAACTACAAGGAAAAATCCCATGTCCTGATGAAAGCCAGGGCTAATAGAAATCTGCATTGGAATGGGGCTTCGGTGTGGCTGTTTCAGGACCTAGTCCCCTCGGTGAGGGAAAAACAGAAGGAATAGGCGGGCATTAAGAAGAAGCTATATATGGCGGGTCTGAAATTCAGGCTGCAATACCCTGCTACCTTGGTGGTTAAGTTGGAGAAAGGTGACAGAAAATACCTCTCGGCAGAGGAAGCCTTAGAAAGCCTCAAGGTGGAACTACCTGACCTATTTAAGTCAGTGACCTGAAGCATAAGACGAGATTGGAGTGGATGTCCAGGACTATGTTTTGAGGGCCTTATTCACGTGGTGGAAAAGAGACTTTAAGGGACCGACTTGTTGCCTGCTGAATTGTTCTTCCTTCTCCTTCCCCTTCCCCCCCCCTTTTTTTTCTCGTTTCTTGCTATAGGTTGGGGTACTGAAAAGCCATGAAGGCAATGGCTTACGTGCTGGCGATATCAGTTTTCTATTAATGTTTCAGAGGGTGGGTTTGGGAACTGGCTTGTAAGAGAAGGCATGGAGATGCAGGTTTTGTAGGGATTCATGTATGGACTTGGGGACCGAAGAAGGGGACTCAGGATGCGTGGGCTCATGCACGTTCGGATGGATTTAGGAGGGCGATCAAGGATCGGGGTAGTTCGTGGGGGATGGGGGGGTGGAAAGAGAGAGAAACTAAGCTATGTGATTCTAAGGCCTTTAAAAGCCATAGAGGATGGTCCCAGGGTGTGGAAGGGTTAGATGGGGTCACTTAGAATTTTGTCATGGAATGTTAATGGTCTCAGGGGTAGGAGGAAAAGATTAGTCATCCTTAGACATATTAATCAGATGGGGGTTCATGTAGGAGCTCTTCAGGAAACCCACTTACTGACTGATGAACTGCATTTTCTCAAGAAAGGTTGGGTGGGTAAAGTGTTTGGGTCTGGCACTGCGAGGGCGTCGGGTGGGGTGGCACTGCTAATTAGGAAAGAATGCCCTTATAAGATTGAGGCGCCACTCGAGGGAGGATGGCAGGGAGTCTACATAATGGGTTTGTGTTTTGTAGTCCATTGGTGTGTGCCTCTATCTATGGGCCCACCCCGCTAACTCAGAATTTTGCCTCCTTGGAGGCTGATATGGTTACACTCCCAGGGTCCTTGTATTTTAGCGGGTGACTGGAACATTTGTTTGGACAATAACATGGATAGGATTCCTCCCTCCAACAACCTTCCTAGTTCCTCTCAAGCGGCACTGTATAGATTTTTGGAGGGAACTGCTTTAGTGGATCCATATCGGATCTACAGAAAAGGTGAGACTGAGATGACTTTTTATTCAGGTGCTCATAAGGTTTTTTCCAGGATTGACTTTTTTTTGGTCAATAGGGAGGTCTTAAGGGGGGTTGTAGGTATGCACACTTTTGATAGGATTCTTTCTGACCACTCCCCAGTACAGTTGGTATGGAGACTGGACAATATTCCTCCCAGGCCAGTTCATTGGCGTTTGGATGACAGGGTGCTAGTGAACGACAAGATTCTACTTAAGATGGAGGGTAAACTTAAAGAAATTATTCAGATGCAGATTCCAACTCTCGAGGATAGGAATTTAGCCTGGCCTCTCTGTAAGGTGTTGTATAGGGCTGGGTTCAGGAATATACTGCCAGGCAGAATAAGTTGAATAGGGCTCGTGAGGAGTTTATACTAGGGGCCATTAAATCAATGGCGCCTTTAGAAGGTACCTCTGAAGAGATAGATAGGGAGCTGAGAGAGCTAAAGGAGGAATATAGGGGTATACTTAGTTATTGGGTGGACTCCTGGGCACGGAGGTTGAATGCTAAGTACTTATTGCAGGGGGATATGCCAGGTCGGATATTGACCCATAGGATTAAAGAGCGGGAGGTGGAAAGAACGATTGTGGCTGTGAAATTTGGTGATGAGTTCATCTCAGAGCCACAGGGTTTGGCTGATGCCTTTGCTGACTATTATGCGGCAATATATCAAGATGGGGTACAGTGCTCAGTGGTGGAAATTGAAGGGTTTTTGGAGGGAATACCTCTTCCAAGATTGAGTCCGGAACAGGCCCGGGCCCTGGCCACCCCGATATTACGGCGGGAAATTTGGAAGGTCATTATGGACTTGCCCAATGGGAAGGCACCGGGACCTGATGACCTCTCGGCTAGTTTCTATAAAGCTCATGCTGAGACCTTAATACCTCTGTTGGAAGAGCTTTTCTTAGCTATCATGCAGGAAGGAATTCCCCACCCTCCGTTATATCAGGCTTACATTACCTTGATCCCCAAACCAGATAAGCCCAAGCATTTGCCAGGAAACTATAGGCCCATAGCTTTAATTAATCAAGATATTAAGATTCTTACTAAGATATTAGCTAATAGGGTTCTCAAGGTTGCCTCACATTTGATTAGCCAGGAGCAGGTGGGGTTTATGCCAGGGAGGGGGGCCCCGGATGCTTTAAGGAAACTCCATCATATCTTAGAGAGAGCGGCTTTCTCACTCGGCTATGGCATTAGTTTGCGTTGGGCCGAGAAGGCGTTTGACCGCGTTTCTCACCAATTTCTTTTCCTAACAATGGATAGGATGGGGTTTCCTAGGGATTTCCTAAGGGGCCTTAGAAACCTTTATGAGGCTCCTACTGCCCGAGTTTTATGCAGTGGATATCTCTCAAAGGAGTTTCTTCTTAAGAATGGAACGAGGCAGGGTTGCCCCCTTTCACCAATTCTTTTTAATATCTATCTTGAACCTCTTCTAAGGGCCCTCTCGAAGGACACTGGGGTACAGGGGATTGAGGTCTTGGGGTTAGAGCTTAAGATGTCGGTCTTTGCGGATATTTTATTACATCTATCTGATCCATCAGAGAGCTTTCAGTGTGCCTTGGGAATCATTGGTAGGTTCTCTAAGGTTGCCAATTATAGACTAAATCTGGCTAAAACCCAGGTCCTTCCGCTCACAGTGCATACTCATAGGGCAGATTTTGAGCATTTCCGAGTTAATTGGGCATTTGACAAAATCAAGTATCTCGGGATCTGGATCATGGCTAGGTTGGAGGATGGGGTGGATGAGAACCTGGGCAATATTGTGGTTAAAGTTAAGCAGGATATTGTAAGATGGAGGAGGCTTCGTTGAATTTCACGCTAGGTTGGGTCTCAAGAAATGAATCTTTGCCTCCCTGCTGTATCCCATTTGTCTTTCTCCCTATTCTATTCCTAGGATTAGATTTGTTGGCATTCAAAAGATTATCTCGGATTTTTTATGGGATTCGAAGCCTCCCAGGAGGAAGCAAAAGATTTTAAGTCTTCCCTATTCAAGGGGTGGGGTGAAGCTCCCTGACTTGTTCACTTATTATGTGGCAGGACAATTAGGATATATGGGCCGATGGGACGGCTGTCCTCGAGAAGGGGAATATACACCTAGCTGGCTACGGATTGAGCAATTGCTCCTGGAAAGGGCTAAGCTCCGGCCAGGGGCATTAATATATGTGGACCCAGAGACTCTGCCGGGCATAGGTAGGCACTCTCCGATACATAAATCTGTTAGAGCTTGGTGGGAGTGGCTGACTCCAGCCCAGAAGAAAGCTCAGAAAAGGACAGAGGAACAGCCCCTGGTGGGGACTCCTAATTTTCGCCTGGGTAACAATATCTTGAGGGGTCAGTGGGAACTAATGCTGCAGGATCTCACCATCGCAGAACTGGTAGTTGAGGGCAAAGCTCTCTTGCCAACTCGAGCAAGGGGGTGGGATTTCTTTAAGAAGTTCCAGATTACCAATTTACTTCAGAAGTTTGTACAGGACTACAAGGATAGGGGGGAAGAGTCCGTGTTTTCTTGGGTTAACTTAAAGGGAATGGATCTTTCACAGCACCCTCTCTCCAAAGTCTATAAGGTATTAATAGACTACATGGGTTCAGCTGTTGAGTCTCATATTGTATATTGGGAGAAAGCTTTATTCCACCTGAGGCCTAACTGGTCTGAAGTTTGGAAACATACGAAAGTCTTGCCTATACCGAAGTATAATATGATGCAATTTTTCATTTGTTCAAATATTTACTACACCCCTGTTAAACTATGCTCCAGAAAACTCAGACAGACAGACCTATGTTTTCATTGTGGCTTGCTCCCAGGGGACCTCTTGCATATATTTTGGAACTGTTCTTGTATTCAACCACTTTGGGGTCAGATTGTTGATAAAATGGACCCGGTGTTAGACTATTCGGAATATATCAGTCCTGAGATATGTATTTTAGGGGATCTGGAAAGGATTGGGGGGAGTGCGGCTAAGCATCATATTTCCCTAATGTCAGCTGTTGTTAAAGCATTTGTTTTGCGACATTGGAAGGAGGATTTAGTTTATGATTATGATCAGTGGGTGAGGGACCTTATACAGGTCTTAGAGAGAATTAAATTATTCATGTTGATGGAGGGGAAGGAGAAGGTTTACAACCGGATCTGGAGGACTTTAGAGGTGGTCTATGCAACCCAGCTTAAAGGTCCGAGGGTTCGGGTCTGTCTGTCTGAAGAGGAGTAGTGGGAAGTGTCTTTAATGTGTTAGGGTTTATGGGGCTTTTCGTTGATGGGACCTGGTTGATGATTGTTTGATAGGCCTTATACAGGTTTAGCTATTATTCCTTTGTATGGGGGTTTGTCTAACTGTAAGGTTTCTGCTGTGGTCGGGCATATGGGGTTTCTCTCTTCCCAGGGACACAGTTACCTATGGTGGCTGGGTTAGTTTTCCTGGGATTTCTTTTTCACTATATCTATAATTTAGGTTGTTAGTAGAAGGGTCTAACCGGCCTGAATTGGGTCTGGTGTAGTGTATGCATTTTAGTCCACCACAGTGTGTTGGGGAGCTACGGGTATGGCGATTGGATTGGGTAACTGTGATTGTATATAGTTATGGGGATGTATATAGTTTCCGCACCCAGTTTTGGGGTGTGGGCCTGGTGTCTACTTCGGGCTGTGTGTGTGTATGTATTTTGCAATAAAATTTCAATAAAGAGGTTTTAAAAAAAAATAAAATCTCTTAAACCTCCACTAGAGCAGTTGGCATGTCATGTGGGAGATGTGGAGAGTAGGATCTCCTCTTTGGAAGACTCTCACTGCAGGGAAGAGTAAGAGCTCACAGAATTATGGTGCAAGGTTGAAAAGCTGGAAGACAGGATCGAGGATCAAGAAAACCGAAGGCATTGGAAGAACTTAATCTTTGTGGGAATCCCAGAAAAAGCAGAGGGCTCAGATATGTTGAAATTCATCCAGGATCTGCTTGTGCATATTGCTGGTTCTCCTCCTCTAGATGTTTGGTACTATGTTGAACAGGCTCACAGGCCTCTTAAACTGATGCCGCCTCCCAATGGCAAACCATGGTCCATTATTACCCGTTGCCTCAATTGCCAACAAAAAATATACATCCAGAGAAATGTTAGGGAACGGGGCCCTTTATTGTGGAATAACCACTGTTTTCATGTTTTTGAGGATGTCACTCTGAAGGTTTGAGACTGGCAGATGGCCTTTTGGGATGTTAAGCAAGCATTGCACGTGGCCAAGGTGCAGTTTTGAATGCTCTAACCAGCTCAATTAATTGTTTAAGCCCCATCTGGCACAACTAAATTTCAAGTTGCGCAGCGGCTCGCCATGGTCTGCCACAGCTTAAGTTACATAGAGGCTAAAACTACCCACTGTCTAGTTACTACATCGGCTCTCATGAGCTGCTTGGACTATTTCCAAGAGAGACGGCATAATTTGCACGGCACAATGCTGCAAAAGTGCTCCCATGCAAAAGTTCTAGTAAGGCTGGATTGTTACTCCTTGGACAGCTTTGGACTTTGCCCTGCTTTTCCAGCCAGGTGGCAGAATATTATTGGACTGCAAATAGACTGGCATAGTGTTAGCCCCGGATTATTATTGTCTTCTTTTTACCTTTATGATAATTGTGGCTTGTGATTTGTGTTGCACTTTACAGCTGCATTCGTTTTTTCTGACTCCCTTAATTGTTGATTGTTTTGAACTTTTGCTTTTGACCGTGTCTTACTTTTATCCCTACTGCCTTTGTTCAGTTTATTTCTTGCTGTTATTATTTCCTGGTTTTGTTTGGTGGCTGGCCTCTTTTTATTTTGTTCTGTTGGTGGAGGATTTGTTCTCCATCCTCTCTGACTGTACAGCTTTTGACATTGTGGGAGGTATAGCCAATATAAGTTCTTCCTCAGGACTAGAAAATTCACTCTCTTTTTTTGGGGGACATCCGGGGCATCTAGATAGTGCCGGTAGCCTGGTCCAGTGGATTCTCGGACACATGCCTCATGGACCATATACTTATTGGGTACTCAGACACCCACTTTGGCTTGTGTCAGGCCAGCCCCCTGTCCTTTTTCAGGGAGTGAACTGTGCACATGAATTGTGGCTGTTATCTTGTTCTTCATTACCCCTTTTTTACTCAGCTATTTGGGGTTGGTGGGCTTCACCCGCTTTGAGTGGGGTTACTGTATATAGTTATTTGGTTTGAAGTTAATGGTTATTTCTTCTATTCTGTTAGCCAGGAGACCTTACAGTGGGCTTTTTTGCTGATTGTTTATTCTATATGAATGTTTTCTCCTACGTCACGCCACACCAATTGTAATATTTTTGCTATTGTACTCATTTCATCTTTAAGGGATTACACACCCTTGTGGTGGTGGGGTAATATATAGGGAGATGGTTATAAAATATTTGTATGCATCCGAGTTTAATATGGGACATTTTTTTCTGTAGTGTGACTGACTAGTTGATGGCACTACCAAATTTGCTTACTTCTTCCTATAAGTTAGTTGGAATGTTAATGGTGCCCAAAGCCCAGAAAAAAAGGCACATGATTCTCAGACATTTGCAGTCTCTGGGGGCCCAAATCATATTTTTCCAGGAAACCCACACCAAGTCCCAGGACTGCACTCTATGTAAGCGGGCTTGGGTGGGGCAGGCATATGTGGTGGGATCTAGTAAACATTGCGCAGGGGTTGCCATCCTATTCATTAGATCTGTTACTTTCCAGCTTGCCTGAGATATCTGGATCCAGAGGGCAGTCATTTAATTTTGCACAGCACTCTAGGAGGTTCCCTATTACCCCTGGCCTCTATTTATGACCCCAATGTCGATGACCCCCCCTTTTGCTTACTTTTTTATTAACTCGCCTAAATTCTGTGGCTAATTATCCATTTATTTTAGGGGTGACTGGAATTTGGTCCAGGACTCTAATATGGACAGATCCCCCTCATGGAACCTGGGTTTGTCGCTAGCTCAGAGGGCTCTCTCTGCGTTTATGAACACCCTGGGGGTAGTTGACCCCTGGAGGGTGCTTTATCCTAACCGGAAGCTGTATACTTTTTATTTATCCCATACATGTGATATGTCCAACTTGCTTAAGAGGGAGATTTGGGTCAAATTAGGAGGGAGATTGGCCTGCTAGTAGGGAGATGCCATAACGTCGTGAGTTTGTCCTTAAATGGCATCAAAAAAATAAGAAAAAAGTCATTACAAAAATTGAATGTATTTCATTTTGTCAAGAATAAGCACTAAAAAGAATAAACAACTAGTTATATAAAGTTATCAGACACATTGTTCATCACTGATTTAATTTTTATGTGTCTTTATCTGCCCAAAAAATATGGATATTTTGGACAGAATTTTACTTAAGTAGGAGATTTTGTTTCCCGGGAAGGAGGGAGGGAGTTCAGTCAAAAAAAAAGACATGAGTCTCCTGCGTAAAGAGGGAGACATCACATGTATGTATCCATCTGTTCGTCCTTTTCGCATCGGGACTATTTTTTTGGTTTCTCACTCTTTTCTTAATAGTATTTCTTTTTGTGACATAGAGGTCCAGGTCATCTCAGACCATGGTCTGCTGATGTTGTCTATTGTGCCCCCTCCCCCTTTGACTCGGGACAAGGTTTGGTGAATGAATAATCATCTCTTGAAGGATCCAAATTACTTGCAGTATGTGAGGGAATATACTGATTCATTTTTTCATTATACTGTAATCTGGGTTCCATGGAGGATTTTCATACAGTCTGGGGTGCTTATAAAGTTGCAATTAGAGGGAAACTGATTCAGTTGGCTTCAGTTCATAAGAGGGAGTGACTGCAAGCTAGCAATCAGCTTCTTGCAGATATCAGGCAGTGGAAGCAGACCATCTCTGCTTCCTCACCAGAGAAAGAGGGGCAAGCTGTGGTGCTAGCCAGAGAGAAATATGCTGAACTCCTGTGTGAGGGGGTGGAGTGAGCAATTTTTAAAGCCAGGATGAGGTATGTTGATCAGGAAGAGAAGACAGGGAAGCTTTTAGTGCTGAGATTAAAAAAGCAAAAATGCTGCATAGACTATCCCTGTAGTTCGATGTGCTCCTGATTCCCCTTGTTTGACTGATCCCCAGGATATAGCAAGTTGCTTTGCCTCTTACTATTCTGAGCTTTATTCAGAGGAGCCTCCTACTCCTCTGAAGGGTATTCATTCTTTTCTGCAAAATGCTTCTCTCCTGCAACTCAATGAAGGGCAGAAAGAGTTGCTTAAACAACCAATTTCTTCAGAGGAGGTGGAACATGGCTTTACCCCTAGATAAGGATCCAGGCTCTGATGGGCTTTCTACCAATTTTTATAAGGCCGTTAAAGATTATTTGGTTCCCCATTTAACTACCTTTTTTAACAACGCCTAGGCTAAAAGACCACTTTATTCGTCCTTTCAAGAGGTGTTTATCACCCTTTTATCGAAGCCAGGTAAAAATCCAGAACTGGTGCAAAATTATAGACCTATTTCCTTGCTAAATACCAATATTAATGTGCTTGCCAACATTTTAGCGCAGAGGATTTTGTGGGTCTGCCATAACCTGATAAATCCTGAGCAGACAGGGTATTTGTTGAGCCGACATTCTCGGGATCATTTGCGTAAATTGGCCCATCTTCTTTCTGTGTCAAGGGTCTCCCACACACCAGCAGTGCTGGTGATCCTCAATGCAGAAAAAGCTCTCAACAGGGTCTCCTGGAGGTACTTATTTGAAGTGTTGATGCAGTTTGGGTTCCTATTAGAGTTTATAACATTGGTGATGCTTTTGTATTCCCAGCCCCCTGCTCGCATCTATTACAATGGCTTCCTCTCATCCCCCATTTTCTTTAAAGAAAGGTATCCATCAGGGTTGCCCTTTATCCACCTTGTTATTTAATTAGTATTTGGAGCCCCTTATCTGTACTATCAAAGGACACCCCCATATTCATGGAATCCAGGTGGCTGGACAGTCCTACACCATTTCTACGTATGTGGACAACATTTTACTTCATTTACAACTCCCGTTAGTTTCCCTGACTGCATTATTTGAGGTTTTAATGGCATTTGGCACTATTTCAGGATACAAATCAAGCCTTGATTAAATGTTTTTTATGCCTTTAAACTCTAGCACTTTCCAATCAGAGGTTCAGAGTTGCAGAGGCTCCTGAGTGTCGGATGTGTTAGGCTATTTAGGAATTAAAATATTCAGAACTATACATGCTATGATCAAACACAATCTCACTGGTTTGCTGGCTATCTTGAAACAAAACCTGGGTCATTGGCTAAAATGCCTATTAATGCTCTGGGTGCATATTAATGTAATGGGTGTTTACTCACCTGGTAAAGGTGATTGTGTTAGTTGACATCCATGACACTCCAGGTAATTACATCATGGGTTTTAGCCCACCTGATAGGCTAACAATGTACAAGAACTAGGATCAGATTTCTAGACCCCAGGTCCCAGAAGACCCTGTTCTCTACTTCGAATCTTCCATAGCTGAAAAATAAGGTTAGTAACACCACCAAATGCCTTAAGAACAATACACAGCTACACTGATGAGCCTTCTAAACATGGCCGGAGGTCCACTTTATTTCCTATTAATACAATACTAGTACTCGGTCTCCTAAGCAGCCAACACAGACATCCTATATGTTTGCGTTTCTCTTGAAAAAACAACTTTTTCTTTTTCTTTGATTCTGTGCCCTGTAAACTCCCAGTCACTCTGAGCGCTCTATAGGTTGGGCCGTGGAGTGCCATGGATGTCAACCAACACAATCACCTTTACCAGGTGAGTAAACACCCATTGTGATTGGTTGACCATCCATGGCACTCCAGGTAATTACATCATGGGTTGTTAATCAGCAGTACTGTACCCAATTGGGTGGGTAGAGCGGTCTGAGAGTGAGAGGAGTGCGAGCTGGCTGCTGAGAGGACCTGAGTGGCTAATGAGGTCTGTACTTTGTAAAGGTGGTCCAACCTGTAATGCCTGGCAAATGTATGGATAGAGGTACAAGTGGCAGCCATGCAGATATCCTCTGTGGCTACATTGGCTCTTTCTGCCCAGGAGGTAGACACTGCCCTGGTTGAGTGGGCTCTGATCCCCTCTGGGGATTATGTCCTTTGCCTTGTAAGCTTTTTGTATGGTCCTCCTGAGCCAGCCCGCTATAGTAGTCTTTGACGCTGCTTTGCCCTGTCTTTGTCCTTTTGATACTATGAACAATCACTCTGTTTTACGTATTACCTGCGTTCGAGCTATGTATTTTGCTAGTGTACCCCCCACATCCAGGTGATGTGGAATTGATACATCCCCTGCCCATGACATATCGGAGAGGGTAGGCAACTCAATGGGCTAGTCTCTCTGGAAAGGTGACGTGACCTTGGGTATAAAAGCTGGGACTGTGCACAATTGCACCCCTTGGGAGATGAACACAGTGTAGGGTTCCCTGCATGATAGTGCTCTGAGTTCACTAACCATTCTGACGGAGCATACGGCCACCAAGAAACAGGTTTTCAGGCCTGCCCAGTATAGGTTCACATCCTGGATTGGCTTGAATGGGGTGATGCTGAGTGTGTCTAGTACTAAGGTTAGGTCCCAGGGGGTTACTAGGGGTCTGGTCCTGGGATGGAGTCCCTCTACCACCCTGAGGAAGCGTATCACATCTGGGTGTGCTTCCAGGCTGTGATGTCCTATAGAGCCAATGGCAGCCCCAATGGCCGAGAGTTGGACTCTGAGGGAGGAATGACCTCTACCCCCTGTAGTAAATAGAGTAGTATGGTTGACTTGTCTGCTTGTTCTGGCACTTTGTCTCTCTCTTTGCACCAATTCTCAAAGAGGGACCACTGCTTGCCTTAGGTAGTGTTGGTCGACTGCCGCCTGAACTGCAGCAAATTGGCTATGACTGAGGCATGATAGCCTGTTTTCAACAGTTTTTTCCTTTCAGGAGCCAGGCCATGAGCTTTAGACTCCCTGGTGAGGGGTGGACTAGCGGCCCTTGGGTCAGCATGTCGGGTCTGTGTGGGAGCCTGAATTTGCCCAGTGTCATGGCTATTGTTGAGGAAAACCAGGCTCTCCTCAGCCAATATGGTGCCACTAGGATCACAGTCTTTTGAGACTGGTGTATCTTCGCTACTACCTGAGGTAGGAGGGGAATGGGCAGAAACACATACGCTCAGTCCAGGGACCAGGTCTGTGACAGTACGTCGACTCCTTGTGAGTGATGCTCCCTGTACCTGGAGAAGAACCATTGTACCTGAGCATTGTCTGCCATAGCAATGAGGTCCATGGGGATAGGACCCCATGTCCCCTCTATCAGGCTGAATAGGTCCGCGTGTAGGTGCCACTCTCCTGGGTGTACCTGTTGGTGGCTGAGCCAATCTGCTCAGACGTTGAGCTTCCCAGCCAAGTGGACCACTGCAATGTGAACAAGATGGACCTAAGCCCAGTCTAGCACCTTTGTCACTTCCCTCTGCATGGCTCTGCTTTTGGTTCCTCCGTGCTTGGCGATGTAGGACACGGTAATCTGATTGTCGGAATGAATCAACACTGATTGACTGGAAATGGTCCTTTGAAAAGTCATGAGGGCTAGATAGACTGCCCTCATCTCTAGTATGTTTATGGACACTCTGGCCTCTGACGTCGTCCAACTGCCTTAGTCTGACTGTGGGCCCACGCAGGCCCCCCACCAGAGAAGGCTTGTGACCATCTCAATGGTGACATTGTAGGTTGCCTCTAGCAGAACCCCTTGCATGAGGGATCACCGAGTTGTCCACCAGTTTAGAGAGTGTCTCACTGAGGGGGGTAGCGGTATTCTGATTTTCAGGTTTCGCTTGTTGGGCGATCTGTATCAGAGCATGTAGGACTGTAGGGGTCTCATATGCTACCTGGCCCAAGGGACCAGGTTGATGCAGGATGCCATGTAGCCTAGCATCTGGGCTATCTGACCAATAGGCAGCATGTTGGTGTCCCTTAGTCGACTTGCCAAAGGTATCACAGTTTGCACTCTGTTCTGGAATGGTCAAGCCCATCCCTGAGACGTGTTTATCTCCACTCCCAGGTGTTCCAGTTATTGCATTGACACTAGGTGGCTTTTGGCTTGGTTCATGACCCAGCCGTGTTCCTCCAGTACCCTTAATGCCATCATGGTGGCAGTACCGGATTGTTCCCTGGATCGAGCTCGAATCAGCCTGTTGTCTAAGTAGGGAACGATATCCACTGCTTGCTCTCTCAGCCTGGCCACGAGGACTATAGAGACCTTGGTGAATACCCTTGGTGCAGAGGAAAGACCAAAGGGTAAGGCTTGGTACTGAAAATGCTGGCCCAGTATGTGGAAACGCAGGTACCTTCTGTGTCACTGGCAAATGGGGATGTGAAAGTATGCGTCTTTGAGATCTATAGATGTGAGGTAATCACCTCTCCTGATGCTGCGGAGAGTTGGCCTCAGTGTCTCCATCTTGAATCTCTGAGTGACTACAAACTTATTGAGGTATTTGAGGTCTAGGATGGGACAAAGCTCCCCAGTCTTTTTGGGAACAAGGAAAAAGATGGCGTATATCCCCTGCTTTTGCTTGTGGGGTGGAAGTAATTGGATTGCTTTGTTCTGTATCAGGTTGTGTAGGATATGCTGTACCTGATGAGGCAATGTCCTTTTCTTTGCTATGGGTGGGCTCACAAACCTGTCTGGTAGCTGAGGGTTGTACAGTTCTACAGAGTACCCCTTGACACTACTTCCAATACCCATCTGTCTGTGGTTGTGCTGTACCACCGTTGTTGGAAAAGTAAGAGTCTTTTCCCCACTGGTGGATAGGATCCCTGAGAGTCGTCGTTTTGAAGGGAGAAAAGGGTGTGTAGTCATGGCTGTCTGTTTCTGTTTCCTCTTCCTCTTGCTCTGAATTGTGAGCTGCAGTCCCTGAAGCTTGAATATTGGTAGGTGGGGTTAAAGGAAGAGCGGTGTTCCCCTTGGCTCCCTCTTCCTCGAAAGACATTTTTCTGGTAATATGTGTCTCTGTGAGCTTGATGTTTGTAGCCCCTCGAAATCTTCATCATCCAGTGGGCAGGTATGTTGGTCTGCTCTTGTGTTTAAGCAGATCCTTTCCTTCTTCTTTTTGCTTTAGGTAGCCCTGTAGTCCTTACCTGAAGATGTGTTTTCCTTTCATGGGCAAGTTCTGGAGCAATAACTTGGACTCATTGTCTGCTTCCCATAGCTTTAGCCATAGTACTCTTCTTGCCCGGTTAGTTAGTGCCGTGGCTCTTGCATTCAGCTTTAGACAGTCTACTGCCATATCTGCTAAGTATCTGGCAGAGTCTAGTGTGCATTCCAGGAGCTTGGCTTCGCTGGTATCAAGAACTGCTTTTTCTAGGAACTCCTCAAGCCAGCGGATTTGGGCGCGTGCTGTGTATATAGCAGTTGTTGAGGCCTTAGCGGCAGTGCCCTCAATCTCAAACAACTTTTTTTAACATGTCCTCCACCTCCTTGTCTGCTGGATCTTTCAATGAAATGGCCCCACATGGCAGGACCATCTTTTTGCTGAGAGCGGCTATTTGTGGATCAATTGTGGGTGCGGTGCACCATACGCTAGCCTTGTCTTCCTGGACTGGGTACATGCGGTCTAGGTTCCTCTTATCTGGCATCCTGCCTGGCTCTGTAGACTCCCACTCCTTAATGAATATGTCATCAATAGCTGGGCAGATTGGGAATGTTTCCTTTGTGGTCTTCCTTTGTTGGATCAGGGGGTCAAGTTTCGACTTTGGGAGTTCTTCTTCGAGCTCGAACACCCATGGTGGCTTTGATTATTCACATAAGCCCTGGTATTAAGTCAAAAGAGCATAGTTTTGATGTGAGGGAGGGGACTGACTGAGTTTCCATCTCTTCCTCGTCAGAGGGTACATACTCTTCTTCATCAAGGGGTTCCTTGTCTCCAGGTGTCGTCCCCATTGGCTGGTGCAGTGGGGTTCAGGGTGGACCGGGTGGCTCGGAGTGCTGGCCAGGGGTACCCCCATGATTTGTTGGTTCTGGCAGGGGATTTGGGGCCGGTGCCAATCTAGACTGCATGATAACCTCTAATTTTTCCATAATTTTTAACATATTGTTGACTCTCCATCGTGGCCACTGCTGCTTGTTGGTTATGTTGGAGTATGGTCCCTGGATCCATCCAGGTGGTAACGTTGGTTCCTGGGGCATCCGAGCCAGTGGAAGGGTCTAGAGAGTCCTCTTCCTCATGGATACATGCAGGGCATAAGGGACCTGTGTTGTGGGGCAATAGATTGGTATTACACGCAGTACACTTTCTCACTTTCACCATCTGGGGAGAAAGAGAGAGGGAGAGAAAGAATGTTGTATGTTAGGAGCTGGTGAATGATGGGCTGCCAGTAGAAATCTGGAGAGCCCCAAGACAGAGAAGAACCCCGTCCTCCATGGCAGGGTATTGAATGACGTAAGGACTTAAATCATAAATGGTACCCTCTATTTCCCTTCCCTGCGCTGCGTGTAGCTAGCAGGAGACGTTGAAAAATGTGGTTACACTGCCTGAGTGGGTCCTAACCTTGAGGGTTTCCACTTCTTAAAGAGATATGCTCTGTTGAAGGAAAAAAACACAACCTCTGATGGAGGGCTGCTATGGTGAGGTGCCCCCTTAAGAGGAGATGAAGAGCTTTCCTTAAAGTGCTCTGATAGGGTCTGGTAATCTCCGCTTGAGAGGGAAGAGAACTGAGTCCCAGTGGGACACATTTTGCCTTCTGATTTAGTTTCTATGTGGCTTGTCTGTTGACACCTATATGTAACAGAACACAACAATAAACCCCCAGGGGAGAGAAGAAGGAGTAAGTTAGGCCTGCCACTATGGGAGGGGCCTAGGCCTGGCAATGTGGTTCCAGAATTAAGAGGCTGGAGGTTCTTGCAAGTTTTTTGTGCTGGTGCCACGAGGTCTCCGCTTGGAAGTGGGTATCCTGAAGCCTGAGGCAAATATTGGGTGGTTTTGCCCGAAAAAAACGGCAGGAAAACATGTACTGTAATCTTTACTTGCTTTCCCCCCACCTGTGAAAAGCACACGCGGTTCCAGGCCTCAGTCGCGATCCTCTCAGTCAAGTTGAGTTACTGTGGAGAATTCTCCTAGCTCTCCTAGCGTCCCTCTCTCTCTCTCTCCATTTGAACTGAGTCATGGGTGGTGGTGATGTCTCCTGAAAGTGCCAGAGAATAAGCGCAGTCATCGGGAGCTGGAGAGAAAGAGAGGGAGGGAGCGAGAGAGGAGAGACGCTAGCCAGGGGAAGGCCTGCTCGAAGAGCTGTTTCGTGCTCTGCATAGAGCGAGGTGCCACCATGGGGGATGGAGAAATTGGCGATGGGACTGAGCGCTGAAGCCTCTGAAAGGGGGAGAGGAGGTAGCGTGGTGAGTTGCTAGTGTCCCTATCTGGAACAAGGAAGGGGCCGAGGGGGCACGCTGACTTGCGCTACTGTCGGCCTCTGGATTTCAAGCTGGTACAAGATTCTGGCAGGAAAAACAGTCTGTAATTTTGAATTCCCACATATACAAGGGGCAAACAGAGGATTCTGAGCACAGAGAAGCTGCAACAGCTGCTAAAATAGCGAGTGATGTTCCCACGTGTACCAGGGCCACGTAGGGCCCAAATTCCAGAAAAATAAACATGACTTTAAACTGTATTTTAACAAACAATTTAGGAATGTAGAGATTAAAGGCCAAGGCCACACAATCAATTAGAAAGAACCTTTAGATAGTACAACAAACAATTTTTGGGGCCAGGTAGGGCCTAGACAGGCCAAACAGACTCTGAAACAAGTCTTTCTTCCAAAAATCTCACATTTTAACCATGCTGGAAATTGAGTAGAATCAATCCTAGGCAGGCTCTCAATTATCTTATTCCCTAGCAAATCAATAAATAATGTTCTGCGGAAACTCCACAGGCCTACCTTTCCTGGGACAATAGAAGGGCTCCTGAAGTGCTTGTTGCCTTTTCAGATGCACAATTAGAACTGGAGAACAGGGGCTTCTTGGATCTGGGGTCTAGAAATATGATCCTAATTCTTGTGCATCGTTAGCCTATCAGGTGGGCTAAAACCCATGATGTAATTACCTGGAGTGCCATGGATGATCAACCAATCACAATTAAAATGAATATCCTCACATGTCTCCTATATCCCCTCACTATGACGGGAGTCTTTTTACCAAAAGAAATGGTTTATTTCTCTGCACGCTTTTCTCCCTAAATTCTTATGGACAAGCAAGTGCCCCGGATAGCATATGCTAAACTTGTTCCTAGTAAAGAATTGGGGTAAGTTTACTTGACTTTTTTCTTCATTACTTAGCTGGCCATGCCTCACAATTTTTGTTGTGGGCACGTACTCCTGATTTGGAGGCCCGAGGTGATCAGCTCCTGGCTTATCAAGTTATTGAGATGGTCTTGGCCAAATCACACCATTTAGACCTTGGCTCCCTTATGTGTAGCACATACCGACAGCTCTCTGCCACATTATGGGACTCTTCTATTGGAATGCCAGCTAGAGTATGTTGTCAGTTACAGAATTTTTTGTGTACCAGTCCCCTTCAAGATTGGTCTCAATTAATTCAACACAATTTAAATTTTCGTATATGTTCTTTGCCAATTGGACATGCCTTTCTTCCTGGTACTGAGTTGTGTACCCTTTAAGCTCTAGTGCGGAATCGTATCTTTCTGTCATTTAATGTTTTTAAAAGTTATTCTGCTTTATCAGATAAAGTAGCTTTCTCATATATGCAGTTGCATCATGTTATTCGTAAGGTTTTGGGTCCTCCCCTTTGGTCCTCTCGGACTACAAACACATCGGATGAAGTTCATCTCGACTCCACCCAGCCCCATATTATTTCTCATCTTTACAGGAGGCTTCAACTTTATGCAGCTGTGAAATTGGACCTTTGGCTTCCCTATTGGGCATCAGTTTTTGTGGAATTGAAGGATCAGGCCTGTAGGCTAATGGTGTGGCGAAATCTGAATCACTTTTTAAAATTTGACAGCCTCAGGCTATCTCAATATCAACTTCTTTGTAATATGTATTACACTCCGGAAAGGTTAGCCACATTTTGATTTATAGATAGTGCCATTGTAATAAATGTCAGGTGGGTAGGGGAACCCTCAAGAATATTTTTTAGGATAGTGAAAAAGCTCAACACTTTTGGCAGGATATAAGAGCACATTTGGACCCACTGCTGGGCCTTCCGGAGGCTTTTCCCCCTATTCTTTGTTTAACAGGCCTAGGGTTGGAGTAATCTGTGGGACAGCAGCGCTTCCATATGGCATTGATTATGGCTGTGGCCAAACGGATTATTGCGTGGCATTGACTTGACAAATCTCCTCCTACTTATAAAGAATGGTTGGTGGCAATGTTTGATGCTCTACACACGGAACATACAGTTTCCAGTATTCAGAGCTCTGGGAAGACTTATTGTTCTCACTGGCAAACTCTTCACACTCTTTTGCAGTTGCAGTAGATATGGGGTTGCTTGAGGGTTGCCCCCCCCACACTTTTTTTGTCGCCTGCTATGGTATATTAATTATGGTCTGGCATATGTAGTGGACTATATAGTTTTTTAATAACTCCCTTACCTCTTTCCCTTTCCTTTCCTTTTTATGTCTTTGTTTCCTTTGGTTCTCCTAGCTCAGATTAGTTGATTAGTTTAGATTTTTGTAAATTGTTCGTGTTTCTTGTTTATTATTACTTGATGGTTGATCACTGGTTGACGTTTACTAGTGCAAAATTAAATGTTTTAAAATTTTATGTTTAAGGTTTAGCCAACTTCTTAATCTTTGTATGTTACTTGTTGTAATAGGGCTGTTGGCTTTATATGCTATAGGAAATGTAAGAATGTATTACTTTTATCTTATTCTTTTAGTATCCAGTTATAGAGGTGACCTAGTTATCTTCATACCCTGGTTGTTCCTTTTTGTCTTGACTAATATTATTGTCGGAGCTGTTTACTTTCTTAAAGAGCTACTGACATTTCAAAGAAAACTTAAAAAAAACAACTAAATAATTAGGTACAATTCTGCTTGCATTTCATATATATTCTATGTATTTCTCCTTCCCATTATTATGGCTGTGGGTGGAGCCTACAGTCGTTTTGCACCTGTTGCCTTAAAATGGCCATTCATGGCACCTTCCATTGGACTTTTGGAAGTATCCTCCTGAAAGTCCAACGGAGCTTGTAGCACTCCACCACGATTGGCCGCTATGGAGTAACATCCGTACTGTTTTGGCTGTTACTTCCGTATTCTGGGACAAGAACTGCGCATGCATGCCTTGCACGCATGTGCAGTTCTGCTGCCGCTGCCATCTTGAGAATGGCAGAATGCCACTCACAGCAACTAAGCGTGCACGAATGCCGCACACGTGCAGTTGCATTGCTGCCATCATCTTGCAGATGGCTGTCCTCCCGTACCCTCCTACTGCTCCTGTCCTCCCCGCTCCCTCCGTTCCCTCCCAACACTGACAGAAAAATCTTCCCACTCCCTCCCACTATTGCTGTCCTCCCCACTCCCTCCATTCCCACGGTGACATCGGGGTGCTCAATCCCCATGTCAGCATCATGTCCCCCCTCACTCTTGTGGCACATTGGGAGCCCACCCCAGTGTGACCAAATTTATATTATTTTTCTTCCCAGCACTGACATTGGGGTTCCCAATCCCCGTGTCAGCATCCTGTACCACCCCAACTCATGTGGCACACTGGGAGCCCACTCCAGTGTGCCCAGATTTATGTTTTTTCCTTTCCCGAGCTGACATCAGGGTGCCCAATCCCCGTGTTGGCATCATGTACCACCCAACTCATGTGGCACACTGGAAACCCACCTCAGTGTGCCCAAATTTATGCTTCTTTTCCCCACTGTAAATAAAGAAAACTGTCCCCCAATGCTTTTTTTTACCTGTAAAAAAGAAAACAGTCCCTCATCTTTGCCTTAATCCCCCCTCTCCCATCTCCACCCTCCCATTGAGCACACACCTTCCCTTACCCCTCCTTACCCCATACTTACCTCTGAAGGTCAGTGCTGTCATCTTCTCTGGACCGGGAGATGTCTGTACTCTTCAAAGTTGAACCACAAACTGAAGAATCAAAGGTAAGCATATTATAATGGCAGTCAATGGGGTTTTCAGCTTATGTTAATATATCATCCATTTTTAGGAATTTTGGCCCCAGACTTTCAACATGGGGTTCTTGGGACCTCACCTCATGAACACTGTCACTGTCATTTCGTTACTCAGTCCCAAAAGGTGATTTTGTGGTCGCTGTGCAGAATCACATTTTGGGACTGATTAATGAAAAGACAGTGCTAGTTTCATGAGATGGGGTCCCAAAAAGCCCATGTTGCAAATTTGGTGGAAACATTTCAAAAATGACTCATGCTACTTAGCAGCATGCATTGCAGTTTCTACACACACTTAACTTTGCCAATTTTTAATCTTTTCACCCCAGATTTTCAAAATTGCCATTTTTGCACACCTTCTTATTAACTGTACAGCTGTCATGTTTTACGTCCTGCTCGAAACATGTTTTCACACTGTGGCACAGAATGGTACAGTCACTCTGCGAAATCACCTTTTGGGACAAGTGAATGAAATGACAGTGGCACTCTTCCTGAGGTGCAGTCCCAAAAAAGCCATGTTGCAAATTTGGAGAAATAACTAAAAAAATGGCCGAGTTACACCCGGGAGTTCAAACTTTTCTACACACTCTTGTAACTTTCATCATTTGGCAGCTCGCAGCAGCCATATCGGGTCTGGCTAGAGTTTGTTTATTACTGAGGAAATTTGCATAACTACATGATACCCTTAGAGTTCCTTTAGAGTTTATCTGCCTCCATAGCTTACTCCCTACTTCATGTCATAATTTTCTGTTGTACTATCACAATCTGTTACCATAGGAATAACAGTGATGTCACAAGTACTGCATTATGACCTCAAGTAAGGAAAAAGCAACAGGAACAGAGAAACTCTTCAAGAGCAAAGATCCTGTTTTCATGCAAATTACCTCAGTAATAAATAATGGGGAGGAGAAATACAAAACAAATTTGAGATACAAGCTTGACTGTGTCTAAATATTATGTTTGGTTAAAGTTCTCCTGAAGGTGTCAGCTGCTCTTTAAATTTTGTTAATAAAGTTTACTTAGTTAAAAAAAAAAGAAAAATGTTTCCCACAGCAAGCGCTAAGAATCTACAGCTATGGCAAAACAGCTACTTGATAAAATGCCGAGCAGTCAAAACCTTGCTAAGCAGGCCAAGGAACCACACCAAAGAAAACAACTGCAACCAGGGCCGAAGCAATTTCTTTACAATGTTATGTGGGGGCTCCACCATTGCACCTCCCATAACATATAATAACTTCAGTCTGTGCTATAGTTGACATACAACCATAAGATCTGTACACTATAAACGGAAACGGTATTTTTGACACACTGTTATTCCTTAGCTATATCTCATGCAGCATATTGACTGGCAACCAAAATGCTGTACACAGATTGGGGAACTTGCATTTTCCTTCATTGTACCAAAACTCTGGAACTCTCTCACACTTAGAATTCACAGCACTCCTGCTCATGAACTGTTTTAACTTGAGTTACAGAAATATATATTACTTGAAAACTCCTGCTTCTGTGCCTAACCACACCTATGACTAGGTCTTTCTAGTCAAGTGTTAATTTGTTCAGTTGATATTTATAGGGTGGAAAAGAACAAAACGAAATTGCACTCTGTTGGTAAAAACTCGGTGAGCAACAACACTAAGGCTCCAATATTGGCTGTTGCATTTTTATTTTGGCGCGCTTACGCAGCCAACATCTTACGGTGGTGCAGCTTTGGAGGTGTGGTCACTGTTGGGCGAATGCAGGGCACACACCAGTAGGTGCATCCCTCATTCCCCAATCAGCCTGCATGCCGGCACCACACCATGCATACATAATGCGGTGAGCACATCTAAGAAAAGGCCCACTGCAAACCGAGCAAAGCTCATCAGATGCAGCAGACCTTCCCTTGATGTGCTCGCCGATATTATGAGCATGGTGGCACAGTGGCCACCAAACTGCTGACTTTGGGGTGCCCAATCCTCCTGTCAGTTTACCCCACCCCTCTGTATGTGCAGACGGAGGAGCCCACTCCCCATCAGCATAAAACACCCCCCCATTTGTTATATGCCGAGGGGGGTGGCCAATCCCACTTGGCTCTTAACCCCCATTTCCTTGTTTGCTGATGGGGAAGCCCACTCCCCATTGGCATAAAGAACTCCCCAATGTTAAATGCTGAGGGGGTGTCCAATCCCCCTTGGCTCGGCCTCCCTTACTTTCTTTGTGTGCTGACAGGGGTGCCCAATCCCCATCGGCATAAATTCCTCCCTCCTCCCCTTGTGTTGTGTGCCGACGATGGTGCCCAATCCCCTGTCAGTTGCAGACCCCCCAAACAGTTAGGTGGCATGTTGCGAGCCCATCCCCGTGTGCCAAATCTCCTACAAGAAAAAACTGTCCCGCGATGTTCCATTTATGTTTTTTTTACCTGCAAAACAAAAATGGTCCCTCGGAGTCTCCCTGCACCCCACCGCACCCACCCTCTGTGCACCCTGCCTCCCACACCCCCTCCTCACCTCATACTTACCTCCAGAGTCCGCACGACAATCTTCAGTGGACTGGGAACACATCTTCAAAGCTGACCACGAACTGAGGAAATGCTGCTAAGCTGTATAATAGAATAAATAGTGTTTTTTTTTCAACTTTGATGCATATCTCAGGCATTTTGAGGAATTTTGGCCCCAAATTTTCAACATGGGGTTTTTGGGACCCCTCCTCATGAATTCTTGCACTGTCATAGAGTTATTTGGTCCCAAAAGGTGATTTCACAGTCACTGCATGGAATCACCTTCTGGGACTGAGTAACAAAATAACAGTGCTACTGTTCAAGAGGGGGGCGCTCAAAAAGCCTATGTGGCAAATTTGGTGGGGAAAATCCAAAAACTGACTGTTTTACGAGCTTGTGTTGCGCAGTTGCCATGCACGCTCATAAGTTAGCGAATTTGCAATATTTTTATGCCAGATTCTCAGCATTGGCATTTTACCACACCTTCTTGTGAACCATATAGCTGTCATTTTTCACATCCTGACTGAAATGTGTTTTCACACTTCTGGCGCGGAATAGCGCGGTCGCTATGGGAAATCAGTGTTTGGGACACATTATGAAAATGACAGTGAAACTGTTCATGAGCAGAAGTCCTAAAATGCCTATGTTGAAACTTTGGTGACAATACTCCATAAAATGACTGTGCTACAAGCATGGATTGTGCAGTTTGCACGCGCGCTCATAAATTCTCAAACTTATATTTTCACGCCAGATTTTCAACAGTGCCACTGTTTTGCACCTCCTAATAAACAGTATAGCTGTCATTTTTCACATCCTGACCAAAATCTGTTTTCGCAGTTCCGGTGCAGAATAGTGCGATCGCTGTGGAAAGTCGGTGTTCGAGACATATTATGAAAATGACAGTGACACTGTTCATTAGCAAATGTCCTAAAATGCCTATGTTGAAAATTTGGGCACGAAAGTCAATAAAATGAGAGTTTTATGAGCCTGCATTACGTAGTTTGCACGCACGCTCATGAATTTGTGAATTTGTAATAGTTTCACTCCAGCTGTTCATCATTGGCATTTTTATATGCCTCCTTGTGAACAGTACAGCTGGCTGAAATCCAATGCAGAATTGCAAGGTCGCTGTGAGAAATCAGTTTTTGGGACTGTTTGAGGAAATGACGGTGACACTATTTATGAACAGAGGTCCTAAAATGCCTATGTTGAAAATTTGGTGCTGAAAGTCCATAAAATGACTGTGTTGCAAGTGTGCATTGCACAGTTGCCACGCACCCTTGTAACTACGTAAATCTGCAATATTTTTATGCCACATTTTCACCACTGGCATTTGTGCACACCTCCTTATCAACAGTCCAGCTGCCATTTTTCACAGCTTGCCCAAAATCCGTTTCCACAGCTGTGGCTCGCTGTGGAAAATCACCTTTTGGGACACATTAACAAAATCACAGCGCTATGCGTCTCTAACTCTGCCTCTGCCAATGCCAGCGTGACAACATTCAGCATCGACAAATGCTTGTTTCTTAAGTGATAAGCAAGTGTTTCTCCAAGTGGGACAGTCATCTGGGAGATGCTGCCCCAGTGCTTCACCAGTCAAGGCTTCGTCAGAGTGGTTCTGTATTCTGGATATAATCTATAATGCCATTGCTGCATGATTCTGTATTTATGTACATATTCGTTGTGTAATCATTGCTCCTGCAGTATGTATTAACTTTTGCAACTGTAGTGTCATCTCCACTTTCAACTTACTTGTTTATATAATTTTCTATCAATTCATTTTACCACATTGTAACATAGAAACATAGAATTTGTTGGCAGCCCTTACAGAAATGCAAATGTGCAGCATTCATGCAGCATGCATGCCACATGCTTAATAAGCATGCGGCGTGCATGCAGCACACATGCTATGTGCATGTATTTCTGTAAGGCAGATAAGGACTGCTTGGACCATCCAATCTGCCTATTCCTCCCTCCCTACCTACACTATTACTGCAGACTGTACCCAATCTACAACTCTTTCTCCATCCCCTTCTTCATTCCACTATGATTCCCTTGTGCTTATCCCATTCATTCTTGAACCCCATCACTGTTTGCACCCCCCACTACCTCTGCTGGAAGGCTGTTCCAGGAATCCACCACTTTTTCTGTGAAGAAGCACTTCCTCACATCTCTCCTGAATCTACCCCCTGCAGTTTCATAGCATGTCCCCTTGCTCCTGAACACCTTTTCTTCTGAAAAATACTCCCCTCCTGTACCTTATTTACCCCAGAGAGGTATTTGATGGTCTCTATCATATCCCCCCTCTCCTTCCTGTGTTCCAGGGGGCCCATTTTGAGACTCTTTAGCCTCTCCTAATAGGGCTTTGATGCAGATCCTGCACCATTTTAGTTGCCCTCCTCTGGACCTCTTCTACTTTGTCTACGTCCTTTTGGAGATGTGGTCTCCAGCAATGAACACAGTACTCTAGGTGGAGTCTTACCAGTGACCTATACAGAGGCAACACCACCTCCCTCTTTCTGCTGGTGACACCCCTACCCATGCACCTCAGCATCCCACTAGCCCTCCCAATTGCCTTGTCATACTGCCTGGCCACCTTTAGGGCATCTGATATGATTAACCCAGGTCTCTTTCCTGCTTGGTGGATGTCAATACCAGTCCACCCAATCTGTACTCTGCCCCTGGCTTTCCGTGCCTTAAGTGCATTATTTTGCACTTTTTCACATTGAAACCCAGCTGCCACACACTTGACCACTCCTCTAGTTTTCTCAGGTCTCTTTTTACCCCTTCTACCCCCTCTGGAATGTCCACACTATTGCAGATGTTGGTGTCATCCACAAAGAGGCAGACCTTCCCTTACTAACTAAGTTGAACATATTTTGTACTGAGTGTCTTGGGGGATAATAGTGGTATATTGGACTACCAGAGCCAGGTTTTTAGATCAAAATGTTTAAATATTTGATTTAGTTTATTTTTTTTTTGTAAATTTGTAACTATTTAAACTATTTTACAGCCATTGTAATGAAAATTATTATATTAATTTATTTTTTATTACTCGCTGGACTACTGGGGACTAAGGACAAATTAAGGACAACACGTGTGGGACAAAACAAAATCTATGAAGTAGTAAAGAAGGAGGCTTGGAAGAAGCGTGATGTAAATCAATTAGCTAAATGGTACTGTATGAGGCAGTTTGGTGTTAATGGTAACCAAACAATTGTAAAGCGAAGGAATTTTTTGGCTCATTCAGATGGAACAAGTACAAACAAGGGTATCAGATTCTGTACACAACTTTATATAAATGTAAATTTCAGGACTCAAATCATTGTGTGCTACTTTTACTAATTAGTGGGGACACTGAAATGAACCATGGACCTGGACAAATAGAGGGTCTACACATAACTCATGAGAATGCTCGTAGTTTACTAAAACAGATTGATCTAGTAAGGGTATGGGCTGAAAATGTCAAACCAGACATAATGTTTTTTCTGAGTCCTGACTTCATAAAGATATTACTGAAAATAAGGACTGGGTAGAAGGATTTAGATTAGCCAGGCAGGATAGGGGGAAAACATGGTGGGGGAGTCGTAACATACATTAATAATAAATTAGCGCCATATAGGATTAGATATTTTGAAAACCTAGCAGGCATGAATTGCTTAGTAGTTGAGCTAATCTTAAATAAGCTTATGATAGGCACTGTATATGCACCTCCCAAAATCAAACTGACCCACTTTGATGTTTAAGCACCCAAACTTCTAGATATAGTACAGGATGCTCAATTTATTTTGTTGGTAGACTTTAATGCTGATTGGAATATGGGTAGGGAGAAAAGGTTAAAAGATAGTTTTGATATGTTGGGAATAAAACAGGTGATGCACGGGACAACAAAAAGTACAAGTAATACAGTGCAAGGGTCCTTACTTGACCTAATATTTATATCAAAACATCTATTGGCAAAGACGGCTGAAATAATGCCACTTAGTCTGAGTGACCGTTGCCCTATCCAATGTATTATTGAATGAGCGAATCCAAAGCGGCTTGAAATTGAATCCACCTGAGTGACAAATTGGAAGATCTTTAATGCAAACACCTTTAGGGATAGCTTGCTTAATGTAACTTGGACTCAACTAACATTAAAACGTGATCTGGATTTGGCATTTCAAGACTTTAGCATCCCAGCAGCAGCATCAACTAGGAACAGATTTATCCTGGACTCCCTTCAGGGTGCCTTCCTCAAGCAACTGGTCATGGAACCAACTAAGCAGAAGGCAATACTGGACCTTGTGCTCACAAACAGGGACAGTGTGATGGGGTAACAGTGGGGAGCACCTGAGAACAGTGACCACCAGTCATTGTGGTTTGAAATCACAGAAAGAGCAGAACCAAACCACACAAAAACCCGTATCCTGGATTTTAGGGGGGCAGACTTTGGGAAAATGGGGAGATACTTGAAAAAGGCATTAAGGGGAATGGGACAGGAATCAGGGGTCGAGGAACAGTGGGCAGTATTTAAAATGGGGATTACAAGAACAACAGAATTATGCATTAAGCAGGTTAGCAAGAGGAAAAGGCAGAGGAGACCATTATGGTTTTCCAAAGAGGTAGCAAAGAAAGTGAAAGCCAAAAAGATTGCATTCAGGCAATACAAAAAGACACAGGCAGAAGGGGATAGGGAGAAGTACCAGGAGAAGCAAAGGGAGGCAGGGAGGTCAGTAAGGGAAGCCAAATCTCAGACAGAAGAACACATTGCAAAATCAGTGGGTAGAGGGGACAAAACCTTTTACAGGTACATAAGTGAAAAAAGAAAGTCAAAGGGAGGGATAGTGAGACTGAAGGGGGAGCATGGGAGCCGCGTGGAGGATGACAACAGTAAAGCTGACATATTGAACAGGTATTTCTGCTCAGTCTTTACTGAGGAAGAGAAGGGTAATGGGTCTGAAGGGAGTACAAGGGGTGAGAATGGTGCAGAAATGGACACAAGTCCCTTTACACGAAAGGTCCTGAAGGAACTGGAGTAATAAGAGTTGATAAAGCAATGGGGCCAGATGGAGTGCACCCCAGGGTCCTTAAAGAACTAAGAGAGGTGGTGGCTGAACCTCTGGCTATCCTGTTTAGCCGATCACTGGAAACAGGGAGGTACCAAAGACTGAGGACAGCAGATGTAGTCCCTTATACAAAAGCAGGAACAAAGAGGAAGCAGGGAACTACAGACCAGTCAACCTCACCTCGGTAGTGGGAAGATCATGGAAGCACTACTGAAGGAGAGATTGGTGGAACATCTGGTTGTCAATGGACTACAGGACCCAAGGCAGCATGGTTTCACCAGGGGAGGGTCATGTCAGACCAACCCGTTGAATTTTTGACTGGGTGACTAGGGAGGTGGATCAGGAGGGCAGTGGACATGGCCTATCTGGACTTCAGCAAGGCCTTTGACACTGTGCCACATAGAGACTATTACACAAACTGGGGAATATGGGTGTGGGCAGGACAGTAGTGTGGTGGGTAGGTAACTGGCTGGGTGGCAGGACACAGAGGGTGTTGGTAAATGGCTGTCACTCCACAGAGGAAGAGTGACCAGTGGGGTACCACAGGGATCAGTGCTGGGACCGGTCCTATTCAACATCTTCATCAGTGACATTGCACAGGACCTAGAAGGCAGAATTTCACTGTTCGCTGATGACACAAAGCTCTGTAACAGAGTAGACACACCAGAGGGTGTAGACAGAATGAGAAGGGACCTGCAGAAACTTGAAGAATGGTCAGGGGTTTGGCAGTTGAAATTCAATGCAAAGAAGTGCAAGATAATGCATATGGGGCACAAAAACCCTGGCACAATATATCAGTTGGGGGGGTGAGGATATAGCATGCACCAAGCAGGAAAGGGATCTTGGGGTTATCATCTCTGATGACCTCAAGGTAGGAAACAGTGTGACAAGGCAGCAGGTAAAGCAAATAGGATGCTGGGATGTATAGGCAGGGGCATCACCAGCAGGAAAAGGGAGGTCATAATTCCGCTATACAAGACACTAGTGAGGCCCCACCTGGAGTACAGTGTACAGTTCTGGAGACCATACCTACATAAGGACATAGACAGGGTAGAGAAGGTTCAGAGGAGGGCAACAAAGATGGTGCATGGATTGCATCACAAGTCCTATGAAGACAGGTTGAAGGAACTGAACATGTACTCCCTGGAGGAGAGGAGGGAGAGAGGGGATATGATAGAGACATACAAGTATCTCACAGGGAGGAACAGGGTGCAGGAATACACTATTTTTAAGCGAAAAAGATGTTCCAGGACTAGAAGGCATGGGATGAAGTTGGAGGGAGGACGATTCAGAGGAAACATGAGGAAGAATTTCTTCACAGAACGGGTGGTGGACAAGTGGAACACCCTGCCAGAGGAAGTGGTTGGGGCTGAAACAATCACAGGATTTAAGAATGCATGGGATAGACATAACGGAATTCTGGAGGTCAGGGGTAAGGGGCAACAGACTTCTAGGAAAACATAAACTGAACTTACAAGCTCAAATGGGCAGACTGGGTGGGCCATAGGCCCTTATCTGCCAACACTGTCTATGTATCTAAGTATCTATGTATCTATGTACACTAGTCACAATTATTAATAAACATGTCCCTAAGATACAAAGGGTACTTGGGAAAAAACAGCTACCATGGATAACCAAGAAAATGAAAAAGTTTTTAAGAAAAAAAATAGGTTATAAAAAAATCCAAAAGAACAAAGTCTCCTGATGACTGGGCCACTTTTAAGAAATGGTGAAACAAATGTTCACATTTAGTACGGGTGGCCAAGATACAGTATTATAAGAATGGTCTGGAAAGTGCAACTGACCTTAAGGAATTCTGGTACTATATTAAGAAGTTGCAAAATCCTGTTAATCCAAAATGACCCACCCAACTAATTGAGAATAACGTATTAATAGAAAATGAGAACTTAGTAGCTAATCTCCTGAATGAATATTATACAGAGCTACCTGAATTGGACCTGAAAATCCCAAGTTGGACCCTCTTGACTTGAGAATACAAGACCTTATTCAAAATTCAGAGATACCAGAATCCAGAGATCAGCAACCCAGGTTTAGGTTCAAGGTCTTAAATAGTTTTGATGTTGAGAAGGAACTAAAAA
Organism: Neoceratodus forsteri; assembly: GCA_016271365.2. Taxonomy (NCBI): domain Eukaryota; kingdom Metazoa; phylum Chordata; order Ceratodontiformes; family Ceratodontidae; genus Neoceratodus; species Neoceratodus forsteri. The sequence goes on along the minus strand of CM028131.1, from coordinate 1,542,636,207 downwards.
GGTTAAAAACTGATGAGTCTGGTGGACTAGATGGGGTGGATCCCAAATTTCTGAAGATAGGAGCAGATATTCTAACTCCAGTCATTATGTAGTTATTCCACTGGAGTTTAACTACAGGTACATTCCCCGACATATGGAAAATAGGGAAAATTGTTCCACTAGATAAAGGAGGGGATACCCTGGTCCGTTCAAACTACAGGCCAATAGCTCTTTTGCCAGTTTTGTCAAAGATGCTCAAAAGATATGCACACGGGCAGCTTTGCCAGTACCTGGAGCAGTATGATCTGATCATGAACTGCCAGTATGGCTTTAGAGCAGAGAGTCCCACGGACATAGCCCTTATTGACTTTAACAATCTTACAGCTGTGCCAATGAATCAGGGGCACAGCATGGGGGCCATGTTCATGGACCTCAGTAAAGCCTTTGATTTGGTGGACCACGGAATCACTCTGAGAAAACTGTATGAAACAGGAGTGCATGAAGAAGCTCTGTTTTGGTTTAAATCCTATTTATCTAAAAGAAGACAATGTGTATCAGTAGGGAAGGCTGTGTCATCATTGAGAGGGGTGCCCCAGGGCTCGTTGTTGTGGCCTCTTCTCTTCAACATATATGTAAACAGTCTACCTAATGCCATAAAAATGGGGTGGTATGGCTGTATGTGGATGACACAGTTCTGGTGGCGTCTGCCGACAGCCATGCCAACATGGAAATAAAATTGCAGAAAGACACGCGCCTAGTGGAGAATTGGTTCTGTGAAGCCAATCTACTGATGAACCTTAAGAAAACTCAGTGTATGATCTTTACATCAAATAATAGACCAAACATAGGCCATGAACTAAATCTGGTTTTCAAAAACAAACAACAAATCCCAGAACAAACACTTATAAATATCTTGGGGTGATGATTGACTGGAGGTTAACGTATGAAGAGCATGTCAACTTGGTAGTAAAAAAGTGTAACCAAAAACTGGGTGCTTTAAGAAGAATCTTCTCTTCCCTTAGAAAATCAGCAAGGTTAAATTGGTAAATCAACTAGTACTCCCTGTCCTAAATTATGGGGTGTTGGTGTACAGAAATGCTCCAAAAAATGTACGTAGAAAAGTTGACCAAACATTTTACGGGCTTGTGAGATTTGCTAGCTCAAGTAAATTTGGAGAACACCATTGTAAAGTTTATGACATCTTACAGTGGATAGGTCCGGAGTTAAAGAGGAACATTTATTGGTCTATCTGGTGCTACAAACTTATGAATGCTAACCATACCTATCCCTTAAAACACTTGTTAAACATGAGCAATCGAGCGAATAAACATGGTTCGAGAGAAACCTCATTGGGAACGGTATGGCTAAGAATTAATAATAGATTTGGTGATATAGCATTACTAACTACTGTAGCACGTACTTGGAATGCTACACCAAACCAAATAAAACTGGAAAATACAGCTCATGAGTTCCAGACTGCAATGAGAAATTATTACCATACTGGTTGTAATTGCTATGTTTCATCTTAGCTGTTATTGCAGTCATAGCTGGTTGTAATTGTTATATTTCATCTTAGCTGATATTGCAGTCATCATTCTTATGATATTCTGTGTATGTACAGTATTTCTTGTATTTATGAGTTGTTCTCCATGTATACTTGTACATTGTTGAAAGTTGTATGTATATGTATAGGGCACCCTTTGTAAACAGGGACTTGTCCCTAAAGTCTGTTGCTGGATAAAAACAAAATGTTATCATTCATTCAGCTCCTATGCAATGTCACTTATAAAGACATTAAAGAGGACCGGTCCCAGCACTGATCCCTGAGGCATTCCGATGGTCATCCTCCTTTTCTCAGAGTGAACTTCTTTTGCCACCATCCTCTGTTGCTATCCCCTAACCAATTTCTTATCCAGTTCACCACCTTTGGACCCACTCCTAAGTTACAGTGGTAGCCACAGACATTGCCAGCTATTTCCAGATATTTCGCAAAATTTCTGAAGAGTTTCTCTCTGCTGCCCCTACTGTGGAAATGCAGAAAGCAGGAGATATTTCTGGAAATATCACAGACATTTCGGGAAATAGCTGACAGTGTCTATGGCTGTTACTGTACCCACTTTGCTTACTAGTCTAGTCTCCTACGTGGAAAGGTGTTGAAAGCCTGACCTAAATTTAGGTAGGCCACGTCCACTGCTCCACCCTTGTCTAAATCGTTTTTCACCCAGTCAAAGAAATCTATCAGATTTGTTTGATATGACCTCCCCCCGTGAACCCATGCTGCCTTGAGTCTTTTAATCCAGTGGATTCAAGATATTCCACAGTCTTTTCCTTCAGCAGTGATTCCATTAACTTTCCCACCACCAGTCTCAGGCTGACTTTCAGGCTGACTGGCCTAAAATTGCCAGCATCCTCTCTGCTACCACTTTTATGTAGTAGAACTACATCCAACTTCCTCTAGTCTTCCGGAACCACTCCTGTTTCCACTGAGCTGTTAAATAGAACTGTCAGAAGGTCACGCAGTATTTCCCTGAGCTCTCTCAATACCCTTGGATGCACCCCATCTGGCCCCATTGCTTTTTCCACCTTCAGATTAGTGAGTCCCTTTGGGAATCTCACCTCCAAACAAGGACCATTGGCCATCTCCCTCCCTCCCTCCCTCCAAAGCATCTGTTACTTTTTTGAGCCCCCCCCCCTTCCTTGGTAAACACTGAACAAAAGTATTTTTTCAGGATGTCTACCTTTTCCTGGTCTACCTCTGCACTGTCAACCCCTTCCATTTTTAACCTTACAATCCCACCCATGGGTTTCCTCCTTTCACTTACATACGTAAAAATGTCTTGTCCACTTTTGTTACCTCCTGAGCTATTCTCTCTTCATAGATACATAGATACATAGATACATAGACAGTGTCAGCAGATAAGGGCCTATGGCCCACCCAGTCTGCCCACTTAAGTTTGTAAGTTCAGTTTATGTTTTCCAGGAAGTCTGTTGCCCCTTACCCCTGACCTCCAAAATTCCTTTATGTCTATCCCATGCATTCTTAAATCCCATGATTGTTTCAGCCCCCACCACTTCCTCTGGCAGGGTGTTCACTTGTCCACCACCCGCTCTGTGAAGAAATTCTTCCTCACGTTTTCTCTGAATCGTCCTCCCTCCAACTTCATCCCATGCCCTCTAGTCCTGGAACATCTTTTTCGCTTAAAAATAGTGCATTCCTGCACCCTGTTCCTCCCTGTAAGATTTCAGTTTTACCTTTGCCCTCCTTACTGCTTTCCCTGCTTTCTTCTGTTTTCCCCGATACACCTCCCTATCCTCCTCCCTGTGCTTCTCCTTATACTTTCTGAATGCTTCCCTTTCAGCCTTTACCTTTTCAGCCACCTCTTTTGAGTACCATAGTGGTCTCTTTTTCCTCTTGCTTTTGCTTGCGTGTTTGATGCCCAGGTAACTACCTGGGTAATATAATAATATTGAGTAAGTGTAACTGCCCAGGTCATGTCTGAAAATAGACAGTTCCACTTCTAGTGTACTTAACTGGATAGCAAATATATATATAGATATATATAGATATAGATATATATAGATATATATATATATCTATATCTATATATATCTATATATATATATATATATATATATATATATATATATATATTATAGTAACACAGTAGTGCTACCATAGTTAGAGTTGAGGAGCCATTTCTATGTTAAACCCCAAAAGTTTGCACCTTAATAACTTTGCAACCATTTGACGAATTTGCCTGAAATTTGGAATACACAATCAAGAACAATAGGCCTTGGGATCTGCCAAGCTTTGTACTGGTTGGATATACAGCTGCGGAGTTATTAAGCGTGATCTCTTGCGATGCATTTAAGCTTTTTCTGGAATTTCGATTGGCACTACAGGTCGCACGGTTTGTGGCAGGTGCCCAAAATCTTGAGGGAACGTGCAACCTGGGTCCCAATGTGCCTTTCAAAGATTTGGTGAAAAAATATTAAACGGTTCAAAAGTTATTCAAAAAACAATTTCCCATTATAAGTCAATGGAAAAGTTAACAAAAGTTTGACAGTGTCACAAATGCATTTTTACTTTAGCAAATGGCCCTGTTACTCGCTAAATCCGCCATTTTTGTTTTCAGTTAGTGATCAGAAAAATGCTTTGCATTTAAATTTAGGACCCTCTAGCAATCTAATTATTTTGTATTCACCTAGTCGGACCCGAGGATGCTAGCCATGTCTTTATTTTGGGTAAAACACCCCAGAAATATGTTTTCAAATTTCTGGAAAAAGTACTTTCCAAAGTACTTTCGTGCTCATGAAAGTGTCACAAATTTTTGCGAAAGCTTTCGCAAATTGCGACAGTAGTTTTCTAGTCTGTGGGAAAATGACAGCAATTCTTTGGCAGTGCGCTGCAAAAGAACGGTTGGGAGTTTTGGGCTGAAATTTGGAGGGAACGCAGCTGACAACTCACAGATGTGCCTTACAGTGTTTTGTTGAAAAAATATTACATGGCAACAAAGTTATGGTACTCCAGAGTTGACAGTCTTTCCCATAGGATAACATTACGGCACCGGACGCATTACAGGAATCCTTTGGCACCCTGCTGCAAAATAACGGTTTGGTCTTTTTTCCTGAAATTTGGAGGGAAGACAGCCAACAGCCCACAGATGTGCCTTGCAGTGGTTTGGTGAAAAAATATTACAGGGAGGCAAAGTTATGGCACTCCAAACTTCTCTTTTTTCCCCATAGGATAACATTACGGCATTCGCCGCGCCTTTCAGGGCCCGTATCTCGGAAACGGTGTGAGACACGGACTTTTCATCAGAAAAACACTTAGCCCCTTCAGAGGGGCTAAGTACAAAACTAGCCAGGACAGCCATAAATCATATGACTTTTAAATTTTTTTTCTACGTCATACGGTTCCTGAGATATAACCTATTTAGTATTCCAAGTCCTCATTTTCTGCTCCGATACCCATTATTATGCATACATTCTTTGTACTCACTGTCTTTTTCTATGCAGGTTTTGGGGAAAACCAGCCTGTGCGCTTACATTACTGTTACCGTTGCCCTTTCCGCTTGTGGTTCCGTACCCGTTTCACTTACCATTGACGTCTATACCACCATGTGCATTATCCTTTGCGTTTTTATTTGCGTTTGCGTTTCTGTTATTTTTTTGCCATTTGTGTCTACAGTACTGTTTCTCTTTCTGTTTCACTTTGCGTCACCATGCCCATTGACATTTCCGTTTGCAGGCACCATGTTACTATGTGACAACATATTACATAGCAGACTGTTCCCGTCTACGCCACCGTGTGTGTTACCCTTTCTGTTCTCATTCGCAGTTGCATTACCATGTGCGCCACTGTTAGCGCTTCTGTTTGCGTTGCTGTTCCTGTTACTATGCCTCAAGACATCACGTGGCAGGAGCGAGGGGCCCAAAGGGCCCCGTGCTCCCGCCGCCGCATTACATGGTGGGGCCCCACGCTCCCGCTGCTGCATTACAGTCACTATTTCTCATTATCATTCTCAAAAAGAAGGGAAATTAGAGGCAAAAGCTCCATTTAATGCATTAGTTAGGGTTGTTCCACAGCGACAAAGTGAGGAAATTCGGTGTTAGGGTTGAAAACCCCCTTGGACCCCTGCCCACCCCCAACCGGCATTGGTGTGTGCATTGGGGTCTTCAGTCTAACTCTCACCCCATTCTCCTATACTTCTGCTGCTTTACACATGTGATGGGGTGAGAGTTGGGGCTGGCGACCCAATGCGCAATACTCAGTTGAGGTGAGCAGGGACAAGGGATTTTCAACCTAACTGCTATGCTGTGGCTATAACTAATGGAGTTTTACCTCTGATCTATATATATATATATATATATATATATATATATATATATACATACATATATTTATACAATGTATGTTTTGGGATAAATAAGAGTATAAAAAATGATATCTAGGCTGCCCAGTGAAGATAACATTGTTATCTTCATGTTCCTATACATCATACATTTATCTCCATGTTCCTATATGTCATCATGATGAAAGTGAAAGTGTTTCGCTTTTTATCATACACCTGTCTCTCTTTCCTCTGTCCCTGTACAAGCAAGTCCCCCCCCCCAAAAAAAAACACACATCTCTTGCATCTGGTTGATCCTGCCTACATCTTAACACAGATAATTAATTTTTAAAATATCTGGTTGATCCTGCGATTTTGTTTCAGCCATGTTCAACTGTAATGCGCCATGACCGATCGGTACGCAGTCAAATGTAGCGTGACCGAGCGCAACAAGATTCAAATCTGAGGTACTGTCATAATTTGTTAATTATAGAGCCTGTGCTGTAAATTGTTGAAAAGTGCGACCCTTTGCTAATATTGGCTATATTTTAAGAGAAGAAGCTGCCGACAGTACTGAGAGAAGAGCGAGCGAGTCATCAGCTTCAGAACACCAGACGAAAGCGCGAGTGTCAGTTGCCATAGCAACACATGCTCACGCTTTTGTCTGGTGTTCTGAAGCTGCCGACTCGCTCGCTCTTCTATCAGTACTGTCGGCAGCTTCTTGTCTTAAAATATAGTCAATATTAACAAAGGGGCAAACTTTTCTACACTTTACAGCACAGGCTCCGTAATTAACAATTTCTAACAGTACCTCACATTTGAATCATCTAGCGCCCGGTCACGCTACATTTGACTGCATATTGATCACTCATGCTGCATTACGATTGGACCTGGATAAAACAAAATCACAGGATCAACCAGATAATGTATGTTTTTTAAACATATATGTGTTTAAAGATGCAAGCTGGATCAACCAGCTATGTATTATTCAATGAGTTTAGAGTGGCAACATGAGACAATTTTATTTAAGAATATATGTAATCTGCTGTTTTGAGGGACGGGATATGGAAAGTTGTGTTGGGGTGGTCAGGGCTAGGTTAGTCAGAATCCAGACACATTTTGGTATAATAATTTTAAAGCAGCAGGATCAACTACATATATTTTTTAAACAACATATGCATCTGTTGTGCTGGTAGACATACTGCAGATTTGTGTTGAAACAGCCAACATCTCTATGTAGTGGAATGTATTAAGTGCACCTTTGGAGCTTTTGTTGAATGCAGCCCAAAACATACATAGTATAAACAGAATATGACATGGCCTGACTGAAGATATCATATTTATCTTCAGTCAGGCCATATCATATCTTATATATATATATATATATATATATATATATATATATATATATATATATATATATATATTTATACAACATATGTCTTTGGATATATGCCAAGATAAAAAGTGATATCTTGGCTACTGTGAAAGATGATACAGGTATTGGATTTCTTTGTTCCTATTTGTCATCTGTGCATCTTTGACTGTATCTATACATCAAAGATACAAGAATGACCAAGAGAATTTAAAAGTGAAAGTGTTTTTCAGAATAACCTGCATGGCTATCAGAACTATGACTGCCCACATGACTTTGAGTGCTCCTGTTTTTTCATTTTTTGAAAACAAATGTAGTTTCACCTTATTTCTAGGTTTCATGTACATCCCACTATCATGCCCCCTCTGACTCACAGATAAATCCCACACAAGATGCTCTGCTTCCATGACCGGCCAATTCCTAATGAGCACAGATACACCGGTGGCATTTTTATGAACTGCACTACTGCAGATGGTAGCGTGCTGCTGCTGGCTACTTCACTCCATGATTAGAGATGGGAGAAGTTGGCAAAATTCACAACTTTCACACAATTCTGGAAATTCGCACAATTTACGGAGCGTGGCTTGACCGTGAAGTGTTTTGTGGCAAAATTCCACATTTCGTGGAATAAACTTTATTGATGCAGGTGAAGTAGAAGGTTCTCAGGTCTGGGAAAGCCTCTTGAAGCTCTGCAAAATGCAGATTTTTGCCACTTTGTGCAAACTTCGCTAGCAAAGTTTTAGTTTGCCACATCTCTACCCATGATTTTCAGTGGTGGTTCCCTGGCCTGTCTTGAGTGAAATGGTGCACCATAGAAAAATCATGGGAGGGATTAAGCACTCACATAAATGAGGCACCATTCAATGCATGGAAGGGAGCAAACTGTAACTAACATTGACTGGGGAATCAGAAAAATTGAGCCATTGTTTTCTACTCTGTCTTATCCTTATTCAAACAGAGCAGCAAGGAAAGAACAAGAGGGATACATGTTTCTAAATTAAAGCCACTTCACCTCCCACAATAGAGTCAGCTTTTACATTTAGTGAGGGAGACAGAAAAATAAAGTCTATTTATTTATTTAAAGTATGATAACTAGGAGAGGCACACTGAGCTGAGGCTTGTTTCCAGGTACAACCTGGAGGAGGAGAACAAGGGGGAAACATTACATAAGTGCACAGTGACAGGCAGGTTACAAGGTTGCCTGAGTAAGAGCAAAAATAAACACAAGAGTACAAAAATACATGGCAAAGAAAATGAATACTAGAGGACAAGGTTAGCGTAGACAATTACAGAAGCACAAATACAGACAAGGCAATAACAGGATACAAATAATTTGAAGCAAGGTGCATTTACAAAAGCCAGGTCCAGTAACACATGCTATAAATAATTATTATTTACCTGTCTGACTGTAGCTATCCTCTTTGTTGAGTGGCACAGTGGCACAACAATTCATAGGCACCATCATTTGGACAAAGGCAAATGGTGTAAACAGAACATGACATGGACTGACTAAAGATATCATATTTGTCTTCATGAGTGGCCAACAATAGTAAGATATCTCACTTGTAGCTTCACCATTCGCCACTCACCACTCATGAGATATCATGATATCATTGGCCTCTCATGAAGAGAAATACGAGATCTTCAGTCAGGCCATGTCATATCCCATATATCTATATCTATATCTATATCTATATCTATATCTATATCTATATCTATATCTATATCTATATCTATATCTATCTGTCTATCTATTTATCTGTCTGTCTGTCTGTCTGTCTGTATGTCTGTCTCTCTGTCTATCTATCTATCTAAATATGGGGTATGACATGGGTGAGGGTGAGAAATAAATATCTTCATCAGCTATATTTGACCTCTAGCCTCATGAATGTCAAAGTTACGAGTGAGGTCACAAGAAGTCAAGTATGGTGAGTGTAGATTTTTCTACTATCTCGCTCTCATCCGTGTCATATTTGATTTGTGTAACAGATGCTTAGGTGGTTTTATGATAGAAAGGATCAAAAGTTTCAAAAGGAAAAAAGTGCAAACTGTAAACTTTTCATTTCTGGTCAATGACTCAGCACAAGAGAAGCAAATCAATACATTATAAATCAGTACATTACAAATCAATACAGTCAATACAGTACACGCCCATACAATCAATACATTACAAATCAATACAGTCAGTACAGTACAAATCAATACATTACAAATCAGTACAGTACAAATCAAGACAGTCAATACAGTACACGACAATACAATCAATACATTACAAATCAGTCCATTACAAATCAATACAGTCAATACAGTACATGCCAATACAATCAATGCATTACAAATCAGTACTGTCAATACAGTACAGATCAGTACAGTACAAATCAATACAGTCAATACATTACAAATCAGTACAGTACAAATCAATACATTACAAATCCGTACTGTCAATACAGTACAAATCAGTACAGTCAGTACAGTACAAATCAATACATTACAAATCAGTACAGTACAAATCAAGACAGTCAATACAGTACACGACAATACAATCAATACATTACAAATCAGTACGTTACAAATCAATACAGTCAATACAGTACATGTCAATACAATCAATACATTACAAACCAGTACTGTCAATACAGTACAGATCAGTGCAGTACAAATCAATACAATCAATACATTACAAATCAATACAATCAATACATTACAAATCAGTACTGTCAATACAGTACAAATCAGTACAGTACAAATCAATACATTACAAATCAGTACAGTACAAATCAAGACAGTCAATACAGTACATGACAATACAATCAATACATTACAAATCAGTACATTACAAATCAATACAGTCAATATAGTATACGTCAATACAATCAATACATTACAAATCAGTACTGTCAATACAGTACAGATCAGTGCAGTACAAATCAATACAGTCAATACATTACAAATCAGTACTGCCAATACAGTACAAATCAGTACAGTACAGATCAAAACAGTCAATACATTACAAATCAATACAGTCAATACATTGCAAATCAGTGCAGTACAAATCAATACAGTCAATACAGTACAAATCAATGCAGCCAATACAGTACAAGTCAATACAATCAAAATAGATGCAAAGCAGAAAGCAACTAAGTCTACAAAGCATCTCACATATGTTGGCTTCTGTGCTGCACATTGCCATTGTCATGCCATCAGTGTTGCTAAAGCTTCTGTCTTTATTGGTTTAGTATTCTATTGTGACATACCCAGCTTTGCAAGGTATAGTAGTAGTACTATCTCGCAAGTTGATCATAAGTTAATAGTTTTATCTTTGCCAATCCAGATCCACACCAGTTGTGTAACTATGTGTGTGTGTGTGTGTGTGTGTGTGTGTATATATATATATTATTGTGGCGCAGTAGCACCACTATAGTGAGGGTTCAATGATCACTTCTATGTTAAAACCAAAGTTTTGCACTTTAATAACTTTTAAACCGTATGACCAATTCACATGACATTTTGCATGTACCTTCTGTGACCAAGGGTCTCTGGATGTGGCAAATTTAGTTTTGGTTAGATGTGCAAGTGTTAAGATGTGGAGTGTGCAAAAATGAGAAAATCGCCATTTTTGTGTATATTCTTTTTTACACCGTTTCTCAGAAACTGTGTGGAGTTGTAGTCTGAAATTTTTAGGGTATACAGGTCTTGGGTCACAGGTGTGCCTTTTGAAGGTTTGGTAAAAAAAAATATTAATCCATTCAAATGTTATAAAACTTTCAATTTTCCCATTATTTCCCATGGGAAAAGTCAGATGTGCGAAACAACTGTTTTGTTGCCTCAAAAGTGGTATTTACTGTCGCAAATGCGGAATGTAGTGTCGAGATTCTGCCATCTTGTTTTCGGTTATTGAGGCAGAGAAATTTAAACTGTCTTGAAAAATAATGGGATTTGGTAAACACCAGCAGTTGTGTTTACCTAATCTGGGCCCGATGGATTGGATTCTAGGGTCAGTTTGCCCAAAACACAGGCAGAAATATGTTTTGTTTTAATCTGCAGAGCTTTTAGTGCTGCAAATTACAACATTACTTTCGTGAAATGGGGGCGGTTGCCACAAATTGCGGCAAAAGGAGTCATTGTTTCGTGAAAACCCTGCTCTCTTCCACAAAACAAGAAGGGGTTGCCACAATTAGCGGCAAAAAAACCCTTGTTTCATGAAAATAGTGGTGCGATTTGAGGCACTAAAAACTCTGCTGATACAAAAAAACATATTTCAAACATATGGGCAAGTCCCAGACAAGTCAAGTGACAGGGTCAGGAGGACCAGTGTAGACAAGCGCCAGATTCAAATGACTCCTAGTGATGAGAAATGGAATGCAACAGCAGCCACAAACAAAGCAAAGCATCCAGGCGTCGAAGTCTGCCCCACATTCAGCAGATACAGCCCAACAGAAGCACTACCTACTGAGGAAGTTATTGTCCGTGGAGACACAGTGCAGAACATCCCTGCCCCACTTTCCCATCTCCCAGTCAAAAAAAAGTGCCTGCTCTGCACCCCCATCATATGTGTAAACCCCCCACACACTCCCCGATGTTTTTACTTTTTAATAATAATTCCTCTGGTATTCAATTGCCCCTCCCTACCCGATCCCCGATATTACTCATTGTCTTATTTATTAACTTTGCCTGGTGGTCTAGTGGCTCTCCCTACCAATCCTCAATGTGCATTCCTAGTTACTGGCATCTGTGCACCCTTCCATTTCCTTAGTATGCTGAAATGGAAAAAAAAGTCCCTTGATGTCTTTTTTACCTTTTTTTTAACCTGTAAAAAAACAACACTCCTTCGTCGATCACACCTGTACCCCTCCACCCGATCTCCCACTGTGCACCAACCCCCTTGACTCCCCCACACACCCTCACTCACCGGAAGAGGTCCCGGGTTCGAGATCCGCTCTCCCAATCGAAGACACGCTTTGCTGCTAGAACCGGTGCCTGTGATACGAGAAACTAAGGTAAATATGGTTCCATGTATTTCAATGGGGTTTGCAACTGTCATTCATAACTCAGCCATTTTTGGAGATTTCCACCCTAAATTTTCAACATTGCCTTTTGGGGACCCCACCTCATGAACACTGTCACTGTCAATTCATGAATCAGGCCTGAAAGGTGATTTCGTGATCACTGCATGAAATCAACTTTGAGACTGAATAACAAAATTTTACCACCAGTGTTCATGAGGTGGGGTCCCAAAAAGGCCATGTTGAAAATTTTGTGAAAAAAATGCCTAAAAATGGCCGAGTTATGAGTATTCATTGAAAGTTTTCTAGACATGTGCATAACTTTGGTAATTTTCAATATTTTGACTCCACATTTACAACATGGCCATTTTTTCACATCACCTCATAAATAGTACAGCTATCATTTTTCACATCCTGTCCAAAACATGTTTTTGCACCTGTGGTGCAGAATGGCTTTTTGGCACGGATTTGAAATTTTACCTAAGGGTTTTATGTGGGGGTCATAAGATGACTATGTTCAGATGTGGGGCAAAATATTAAAAGATGCCAAGCTATGATCATTCCTGTAATTTCGCTTATGCCCGGCTAGTAAGTTTGAAAATTTTAAATATTTTTAGTGCAGATTTTCAAAATAGTCTTCTTATTACCACAACTCATGTATGTCATGGCTATCATTTTTCAAATCTTGCCCAAAATGTGTTTTCACACCTGGGGTGTGGAATGACGTTGCAGTTGCGTAGGATTCGGTTTTGGCTGAGGTTTGAAAATTTTCTGTACTGGGTACATGAAATGGGGTAATAAGATGGCTATGCAGACAATTTGGTCACTGTTGTCCCATAAATGGAATTGCAGGGCCTAGAGTGCCCTATGCTTCCACAGCGACATATATGCAATTTAGGTTACGATTATACTTTCTGAAAAAGTAAGGACATTCTTGGCAAAAACTTCATTAATTCATTAGTTAGGGTTCCCACCATCAATAGTTTGGAAATGTGGTGTTAGGGTTCAAAACCCTAGTACCCCACTGCACCTCCTCATAGAAACATAGAAGTTGATGGCAGATAAGGATCGCAAGGCCCATCCAGTCTGCCCACTTCTTTTTCTATCTTATGAATGTGCCATTGTCCTTTGCTCTGTCAAAGGCCTATCTATTCCTACTCATCCATATTGCTCTTTTATGCCTATCCCATACCTGTTTGAAGCCTGGCACTGTATTCATATCCACCACTTCTTGAGGTAGGCCGTTCCATGCATCCACCACCCTTTCTGTGAAAAAGAACTTCCTCACATTACCCCTTAATTGGCCTCCCTCTAATCTCATGCTGTGTCCTCTTGTCCTGCTATTTTTCTTATATTGAAACATGTTAGACTCTTTCACCTTGTTAATGCCCTTAAGGTGTTTGAATGTTTTGATCATTTCACCTCTCTCCCTCCTTTGCTCTAGGGTATACATATTGAGCTCCATTAATCTGTCCTCATACATTTTCTGTTGCAGTCCCTGCACCATTTTGTTTGCCCTTCTCTGGACTGCATCAATTTGGTTAATGGCCTTGTGAAGGTACAGCCTCCTGTACTGCATGCAGTACTCCAGATGGGGCCTGACCAGTGTCTTGTAAAGAGGGATTATTACCTCCTTCTTATGACTTGTGATGCCCCTACTAATACATGCAACAACAGGCATTGGGGCGTGCCTTGGGGTTGTCACCCTAATGCTCCCCCCGTTCTCTATGCTATACCATCTCAGCTTACTTACACATGTATTGGTTACTTCAAAAAACATAATTTTTTTCAGTTTTTTAACTTTGCTTGCTTTGCTAAGAAAAAACAAGATTGCAGCAGCATGAAAAAAGATTCCCCATTTGCAACAAAGGATTACTCATTTGCTAAACAGGATTGCCCATTTGCGAAACAGAATCCTGTTTTGAGGCTCACATCCAACTTTTCCCATTGAAAATAATGGGAGATTTTAAAATGTAATGACTTCTGAACTAATTAATATTTTTTCACCAAATCTTCCAAATGCATGTCTGTGACTCAAGACCTTTCTACCCTGAAAATATCAGACCAAAATCCCAAGCCGTATTTGCACAGCGGCGAGACAAAGAATTTTACAAAAAACAATAATTTTTACATTTTTGACACCTGTATGTCTGCATCCACACATCCAACCAGAATGAAACTTGGCTCATCTCTCATACTCGGGTGGTTCCTTGCTGCTTCACACTTATCAGTCAGTCTGCCTTTTCCTATCACTTTCCTGAAGCCTGGAACTCTCTCCCCCCTCAAATATGCCACTCCTCCTCCTCCTCCTCCTCCTCCTCCTACTACTACTCCCTCAAAGCAGCCCTACACAACTACCTCTCCTCTAACTGCTCCTGCTATAATCCACCTTAATTATCGTCCCCCACCCTCCCTCTACTCAAATTCTATCTGCATTACCTCTCTTATCTCCATTACCTTTTTATACTTCTCTCCCTTATCAGTTTCTACTCTCCATTACCTTAATCCTACTCTTCCTTATCAACCTCTCCTCTCTTCCTCCGCCCCTGCCATCACTACCTACTACCTGCTTCCCTCCTTTATCTCTGCCATGTTCCATCCCCTGGCAGGGTTCTCAGCATCCTGGAGGGGCCAGATCCTTGCAGATCTCTCTCCTTCACTATTTTCCTTCCCCTCCTCTTTCACTGCCTGTCCTGTCCCCGGACAGGGTTCTCAGCTTCCCATAGGGTTTTAGTTCTTGGAATGCCCTTACCTCCCTCCTCCCCTTCTCTACTACCCTCCCCCTTCTCTCCACTACTTGGTACTAACGCCACCTTTATCTTTGCCGTGCTCCATCCGCTGGCAGGGTTCTCAGCATCCTGAAGGGTCTAGATCTGGGTAAGCCTTTCACCCCCCCAATCCTCCTTTCATCCACCCCTTTTTACTCCCCTCCTCCCCATTTCCCTACTTTGTACTCAACTCCACCTCTATCTTTGCCCTGATTCAACCCCTAGCAGGGTTCTCAGCATCCTGAATGGGTTAGAATGTGGTATCCCTCTCACCTCCCTTTCCCCTGCCTCCGCTCCCCATTCTTTTTGCCTCCTTCCCTCTTCCTCCCTTCCACTACTCAGCCCTATTATGGCTAGCCCTAAATCTCTATTGCACTTGTAGTGTACCTTAGCTAACTTGTACTGTCTGTGTTAGTCCACACTAGCTTGACCTAGGTCAAAACTGCTAGAATTCCATTCAGTCATTTTCTACCTGCACAGTTATGAGCTACTTAGTTGTTTGCATTTGTGGTGTTTTGGTTTGGTCTGCCACTAAAAGACCCTTATGTTCTCTCTGGTCTGCCAGACCCATCTGTTGCTGCTGGTGAGGACCCCTTGCTGGACCATTCGAACCAACTGGATGGACGCATAACGTAAATGAATAAAGGTATTTATTCTGTGCAGCAGATGTTTTCATCATGAGGACAAGCCCCAGACTGACAATTTCTCTGACTGACAGGTTTTACATGGCACTGCCAGGCAGTGCAACAAATTGTTACATGCAAGTTCTAAGTGCTCTTAAAGGGGTGGCAGCAAACATTAAGCCCCATGCTTAATGTGTGCTTCACATCACTGCTGGGACAGTGAATATGAGCACCACTCAAACAAGTAATAACCCACTATAAACAGTTTCTTTAGAATTTTAAGGCAAAAAAAAAAACTGTTTATGCATTTCAAAGTATTACATTTAAACTAAACAGTACTCCACTGCGGGGTGTCTGGACTACACTGGGACCAGTCAGAGCAGTACCACAGGAGGGAACACACAGTACTTGAAGTTGGCTCGCGCACAAGCTGCGAAGTGCAGGGGAAGGGAAAGGGAAGAGCGGGAAGGGTAACAGCAGGAGGATACCCAGAATGCAGGATAACACTTTAATAACAGTTGCAGCACAGTAATTTTATAATGCAGACAAGAAATATTTCCTGGTAAAAAAATGTGTTTATTCACCAATGTACCACCACTGAGTCCGGTTACCAAACGTTCAAGACCTCCATCAACTTTTCCAGTCAGTGGGAATGGGGACATGAGTGGATTGCACCAGTTCCTGACAGGATAGGGTCAGATTGTTAAAAGCGACCCAGGAGTTCTGCCCACTGTCAAATCCATACCACTTGACTCTGTAAGTCCAGGATCCATTTGTGTACTTCTTCCTTAAGATCTTCTCGATCTGGTACACTGGTGCATGTAGAAGAGAGTCCTGAGAAGAAGAAGAAGAAGGCTGAGAAGAAGAAGAAGAAGAAGAAGAAGAAGAAGAAGAAGAAGTCTCAGGGAGGTCATCTGGCAAATCAAGCAAAACAGAATCCGGCTGGAGAGTGTCAGGAGTGGGAAGATCTGTAGGAACTGGTTGCAAGTTGTCTGAAGGGATCTTAGTTTCAGAGAGGATGGCAGGCTCAAGTGCAACTTCATTGTTAGGTGGATGGGGGTCGACTGGAAGGGTGTTACTCAGGTACCCATGTTTCAATCGGTTGATGTGGACTTTGTTGTGCGGTTACCCCCTCCCGACAGTGACATTTCTCCATCGAGGTCCCCCACAGCGACTACAGCGCATAGCCGCAGTGGGAGACCCACTGGAACCCAATGCTGTCTGTCAGGGGTCCTGTACCCCCCCAATCAGCTCCAACTGGAGTTGAGAATCCTTTAGTGGGGGGGTGGGGCACAGCCCCATGGGGTTCGGGCAAAGCCTCAAGAAAACAAAAGAATAAAGTGCAAACCGGCAGCCGACTGCAGAATGTGGTTGACCTGCTGGTGTCACTGACGGGGCATTCGACAGAATTTTTGTCGGACTCCCATCGTGGATCCTTTGTTGTGTACCAGCTTTCCATCAGACTTGCAGCGTAGACGAACGTGCACAGGAGGAATTTTTTCTGCTATGTAGAAGGGACCAGTCCAGGGGCGAAGCAGTTTCTTGGTGGTGCCTGGAACAAGGACAGGTTGGTTCAAGTACACAGTGTGCCCAACAGGGAATGAAGGCTCATGTGACTTGGCTGCTGACATCTTCTGCTTTGCAGATTTTCTCTGGCCCAACACAGTGATTGCAACATGTCTGGCAAGTTCAAGCTGTTCCTGCAGAGGGCTAATGAAGGAAGAAGCTGATTTTGGAACTTCTAGCAGTGAGACATCCCTGTCCAGTAGAGTTCTTTGGTGATGTCTATGAACCAAGAAGAATGGTGTGTACTCTGTACTTTTGACACAAGGGCTGGTATTGTAGGCAAATTGCACAAAGGGAACAAAACAATCCCAAGTGTCGTGAGTTTCATCCAGGTACTTGGAGAGTGTGCTGAGAATGGTAGAGCTCATTCTTTTACTCTGTCTGTTGCATTGTGAATGGTAACTTGTTGTGTGTGTCTTTTTGATGTCGAGAAGTTTGTAAGTTTCTCAAACAATGGTTGAAAGGCAGTTAGTGTCTCTGTCTGAATGCAGATGTGTTGGGGTACCATGATGGCAAATGACTGTGTTGAGGAAGGCACTTGCCACTGTTGCAGCTTTGATGTTTTTAGGGGGATTAGTTCCAAATACTTAGTTAGGTAGTCCACAAAAACAAGGATGTATTTGTTGCCGGAGTCAGAGCATGTAGGTAAAGGCCCAAGAATGTCTGTACTGACTCGTTGGAATGGTTTTGTGGCTATAGGCATTGGAATGATGTGTGCTTTTGTTGGTTTGGCAGGAGGCTTTCTTTGGGAGCAGGGCTGGCAAGACTTGACAATTTGTACAATCTCCTTGTTAATGTGAGGCCAGAAGAAGTCAAGCCTTGCCTTTTTGAGAGTTCTGTGGATTCCCATATGACCTCCAGGAAGTGGAGAGGCATGAGTGGAGAGAAGAACTTGATTGATTAGAGAGGCTGGCACAACTAGCTGTACATGAGTTCTATCCATGCGATGGTCCTTGCCTTTCTTGGTCCAAATGTGGAAAAGCACTCCGTCATTGAGGAAGTACTTCGAAGCAAGGAAAAGTACATCCTGGTGATGCATCTTTTGTTGTGGTAAAGTTCCAGACTCTAAGTATGTGATTATGTCTGTGAATTGAGGGTCAGTTCTTTGTTGTGTTTAAACTGTTGCCAGGGAAAGGTCAGACGTAGAGGAGGTGAGAAGCTCATCAGCTGCTTGTAGTAGATGAGGATTTGTGTGTCTTTCTGTAGAAGCAGTAGGTAGCAGCAAAGCAACTTGAGGTGCTGTAGAAGTTTCCACAGGAAGCACATCCGTGGCGTGGAAGGGAACAGCTTATAAGCAGTATTCTTCTTCTGTTGAGGATGATGTGGAGGGATATCGTCTGTGGCTTACACCATCAGCATTTGAGTGAACTCGACCTGGTCTGTACTGAATTTCAAAGTTGTAGCTTTGTAGCATGGCAATCCATTGGGTGAACTTGCCTATTGGCTGCCTCATTTTGAATAACCATCTGGGGGCAGAGTGATCAACGATAGCTGTAAAGGAGGCATAGCAAAGGTAGCAGTCAGATTTCTTTATGGCAAATACCATGGCTAGACATTCTTTTTCTGTGATGCCATAGTTCTGCTCAGCTGAGGAAAGAGAGCGCCTGGCATAGGAGACAACTCATTCTGTTCCTTCTTGAATTTGACAGAGCACAGCACCCACTGCAAAGGAACTTGCATCTGAGTAGAGTTTGAAGGGTTGGTCGAACCTTGGGTAGGCCAATACTGTAGAAGACACTAGGTTGTCTTTCAAGGTTTCAAAGGCCTCTTTGCATTCGGAAGTCCATGTATAGTCACATCCCTTTTTGGTGAGGGTGTACAATGGAGCTGCAGTGTTGGCATAGTTGCAAATGAACTTTCGTTAGTAGTCAGATAAGCCCAGAAAAGTTTGAAGGTCCTTGAGATTGTTAGGTTCTGGATAGTCTTTGACTGCTGAGAGCTTATCTGAGTCTGGAGAGATGCCTTGAGAACTAACAACATTTCCCAGGTAATGAATTTGGTGCTCTGCAAAACAACACTTCTCTGGGCAAAGCTGAAGATTGGCTTGTCTGAGACATTCAAACACTTCTTTGAGATGTTGGAGGTGGTCTGGCAAAGTTCTGCTGAAAACAATAACATCGTCCAGGTAGACTAGGCAAGTTTCCAAGACAACACATGTAGTACGGCTTCCATAACACGGAATGTGGCTGGACTATTCCAAAGTCCCATAGGCAGATGTTTGAATTAAAAAAGTCCCAAGTGGCAGTGCTAGGCTGTATATGGATAAGAATCTGGACCAATGGAAACTTAGTAGAACCCACTCTGAAGGTCTAGAGTGGTGAAGTAAGCAGGGCTGGCCACACCAAGACTCTCTAAGGCATCTTCGGTTGTAGGTAAGGGATGAGCAACCTGCACCATGTGGGCATTGAGTTTTCTGTAGTCTACCATAAAGTGATACCCTTTGTCCTTCTTTACCACCAACAGGCAAGGTGCACCCCAGGGACTTGTAGAGTCTTCCACAAAGTCTTGTTCAAGCATGTCTTTGATTATGTTCTCAAGGACTTGTTTCTGTTGGTGTCCCACTTAGTAGGCTCACTGATGGATTGGTTTCTGGTTGGACTGCACTTCGATGGTGTGTTGCAGGATATCACAGCATCCAAGCCTGTTATCTGGACCCACAAAGACATTCGGATAATTCTCCAGGAATTTCAAAAGTTGTTGCTTTTCTGTTGGAGATGCTGGAAGTTTTGAAGAGGATAGTCACTGACTGTGGGGTAACTCTGTTTAAGCTGGAGTGGTCATGATAATACTGACAGGACTAGAGTTGGTGGAACCAGGCTGAGGTTCTTCCGTGAGATGGAGTTGGTCTCCTGTAGACAAGTAGACAAACATTTCAATGTTAGCACCCTTTGAAATGACCACTGGCTTATCTGTGAAGTTGCAGCATTTTTGGAAGACTGCGCCACCATGCACCACTGATAGGGTGTTTCCTGGAAGGAGACCTGATGAATGCAGTGCAGGGGATCCCGTGATGATGCCAACAACACCTTGTGGAAGTGATTCACTTTGAATCTTGGCAATCAAAATCATCTCTGACTGAGGAGGCACAGTGACTGAGTCTATAGCTGCAAATTGCCACCGAGGATCTAGTGACAGTTTGTTTGAGGCAAAGTCTAGGATGGCTTTGTGAGCTTTAAGGAAGTCCAGGCCAAGAATCACTGCTGGTTGTAAGTCAGACACTAGGTAAAACTTGACAGTAGCTTGCTTTGAGCCAAAGTGGAGCTTGAGATGGACCACGCCAGTGATAGGTACTGTAGCTGTACATGCTGTGATAATGTACTTTAGGTCAGCTGGAGAGACATTAGGTACGTGACAAAGAGCTTGGTTGTTCAGAATACTGTTGCTGATAACTGAGATTTCTGCTCCAGTGTCAACCAAGGCATGCATGTACCAATCTCCGATGGTTACAGGTAGATAGTTTGCTAGGAGAGGTGATCGGATAACAGGTACCTTTGCCCCTGGAAGCAAGTGTGTGCCTGAGTTAGCAGTTAGAGGGTTCGGGTTGTTTGAATTGCGAGAGTCAGAGGGGCAATCCGTTGCTATGTTCCTCTGATCCTGGGAGTAGTTGCAGTTATCTTGCTGATTGTGCAGTGGTGGGCGCCTTTGGTTCTCTTGATTTCTGTTGTGGTACTTCTACTTTCAGCAGTCAATGGCAGTGTGTCCTCTGAATCTACACCAGTGGCAGATCACAGGCTCTCGTGAAGGTAGAGGTGGATAAGGTCACTGTTGAAATGATCGAAGAGCATTGACAGAGGTAGCAGGAGAAACAGTTGAGCTGTGGTGCAGACTATTGACAGTTGTGGTGAGCATCTCTATCATTGATTGCTTCTTCTGGACACATGTTGCGATTGCGGCTAACTGTGATGACTGAGGTTCTTGTACACTGATGTCCTGGGACATTAATATGGACTATTGTGCAAGTTGTGCAGCTTGGATTATGTCCATCCAGGTTGTTGGTTCCTGTTGGATTACATAAGGATGTAGTTGAGGAAGCAGTCCCTGGACAAAAGTTGTGATTTTCTCTTTCTCAGTCTTCTGCAGATGTTTGCAGTGAGATTCAATGTTCACTATGAAGGCTTCTAGAGATTCAAAGGGTTGCATGATACGTTCCCACAGCTGTTGTTCCAATAACCAGGGCAGATGTGCTTGGAGAAAATGGACTTTGAAGGTTGTATACAGAGTAGCAGTATCTCCTTTGACCTATTCTGGAAGTGCACTGAACCAGGAAATGGCAGTCCCTCTCAGAAACAAGCACAAGGCACTGGAAATACACAAAGGATCAGTCCAGCCAGGTAAGGAAATCAAGGCTTGCAATTGTTCGAGCCAGTTGACAGTGTCTTCGTGAGGCAAGGCTGAGAAGGGTACTGACTGTAGGATGGTATGGACCGTGCACTGTGGTGAAATAGCTTTAACGTAGGCCAGGTCATCTTGAATGGCTTGCAAAACTGGGGCTTCTTGAGCTAGATGGAAGACTGAATGTCACACAGGATGGTTTCAATTTTGTAGCCCCATGCCCTTGAGGTGGGTGATGGTAAAACTCCAGATGCTCTGGCACCCCATATCTGTGTCATCATTGGACATTATGGTTGGAGATGAGCTGCGTTTCACTGATCGAAGGTCATAAGATGGGAAGGAGTTGCCATCCTGCAGGAGACTGGACATTGTGGAGTAGATGAAGTGCCGAGAATAAAATATATTTGTAGACAAAAGTACAATTATTTGTAACAAAGTTCATCAAATGACATCTTAATAAACAATTCCCACTCAATTCAATGTTGTCTGTTATTCAAATAAAGGTTTTGTTGCAAAAAGCAGCTATTTGTTGCAGTGTCTATTCATTTCAATAGGTTTGCCACTGATTTATATGGAGTAAGGAAATTTTGTGCCCTTCCCAAGATGGCCGCTGAACTTTGACATACAGTTCCTGCATTCCTGTCTGTAGTAAGATGGCCACCAGCAGGGGGGTTAAGGGTCACTTCCGTCCTTGTTGTTTCTGGAAACAAAGATGGCTGCTTCTGGCCACGAGGCTGGTGTGCTGCTTGCAATGGCCAAAATGGTGATTCCTATGGTCATCTTCCCCAACAAGGCAGGAGAAATGGCAAGCTTTTTACTTTGGTGACTGGCACTGTTGGGGGAATTTTTATTTTGCTGCTCATTTGTTTTATTGTGCTTTTGTGTACGGAGCTCTTTTTTTTCTCTCTCTCAGCTTTTGTACTGCAATTTGTATTGTTCTGCCCTCAGTTTATATTTTGATGAATTGCTGTGCCCTGCCTGAATTCCTGGAGCACTTTGCTTTTCCCTGCTCTATTTTTATTTATATGTTGTTGGCCCTGTTTTGTGTAAAAAAAATGGCTGTGCTTCCAGTTTGACATTTTTTGTGCCCTTCAAGTTGCATGGTCGAGCAGCAGTTGTGCTGCATTTAGTGTCAGGTAGCAGAACACTGCGTTGCAGTCTTTTCATTAATTAATTGATTTATTTGCTTGTTGCTGTGGCCTTATGTAGCATGGCCGTGTGGGGAGAGGAGCGCTCTGTGAAGCTGCAGTAGTGAGGAGGAAGCTGCAGTTTGAGTAAGGCAGAGCGGCTTACATAGTGTGTTTCATTTTATTGTATTATATATTTTTTTCTGTTGCTATCCCACATTAGTGGTTCCTCACAGTACTTGTATTTTATTTGTTGTAGGGCAGTTGTAGCATGGCCGAGTGTGGAGAAAGATTACTCCATTCATTGCTGGTGAATCCTGACAGGGAACAGAGGCTCCGTGTGTTTGTTTATAGGTCGGTGAGTCGGGGAGTGGGCTCCATTGCAGTTGTAATTTATTTTACTTTAGACCCTTTAGGGGAGCACTCCATGTGGCTACAGGAGCAAGAGAATAGCTCTGGCAGCAGTTCGGAGAGTGGAGCCACAGTCCACTGTGGTTGTTGGTAGGGCAGCTGGAGATCCAGTTGCAAGAAGGGCAGGGCGGCTTCCGAGGGGGAAGGATTGCTCTAGTGCTGCCACCTTTGCAGTGAAAATTCTTTGTGCCTCTGCAGCAGTATGGGAGAGGGGGGGAACAGAGCATAGGAGGGCTGAGGCAGAAGTGCATGCTGGGTGCAGTTATTTTTACTTTCTTCTCTCTTTTTTTTTTATTTAGTGAGCAGTCCCTTTGTGCAGTACATTTATTTTCTGTAGAGCTGTGATTGTCCCTGGGTGCGATAGCTGTAGCTGGGAGGCAGACAGGGAGCTTGGATAACAGACTGAGCAGTTAAAAAAAACTGCCACAGTGGGGGGGGGCTTGCTGTGGAGCTCCGTTGTGGTTTGTAGGCTAATTAACTTGACTGTTGACTGGTGTTGCATTGGACAGCTGGCTAGCAATGTTCAGTAGCTTTTTTGTTTTGTTTTGTTTTGTTCTCACAGCCTATAGTGCTAAGAGGGCTGCAGGCTTCTGTACAAACAGGATACAGCTCATCTCTTCTCTTTTCAGCCAAGGCTGTGGTGTAAATAGCAGTTAGACTGTTCAGGCATACTGGGTTGATGACTTGGGGTACCCTTCCGCATAGCGCTATGATGTTCACACTTAAATTTACGCATGGTCCTCACAAGTTTACTGATGTTCCTCATAATGTTGGAGCTATTTCTGGACACACAAACTATTAAATCATTGAACTAAGTTGATGGAAACATTCCTTATCACTAAGTATATGGGGCCCATGATCTGTAAACATAATATTGTTTAAAATAAGAAAGTGCTACACATTCTGGCCTTTTGCTATGATTTTTGAAAGCCAGTGCTATGATTTTTAATGCTGACAGGTTGAGAGGTATGGCGATGTAGACAACACGAGATGAGGTCTGGACAGAAGAAGGGCCGCATCCTCCACCATGTGTGGCATTTTGCTTTGGTCTGCCACTAACAGACCTTTACCTTCTCTCTGATCTGCCAGACCCATCTGTTGCTGCTGGTGAGGACCCCTTGCTGGACCATTTGAACCAACTGGACGGACGCATAATGTAAATGAATAAAGGTATTTATTCTGTGCAGCAGATGTTCTCTTCATGAGGACAAGTCTCAGACTGACTATTTCTCTGACTGACAGGCATTACATGGCACTGCCAGGCAGAGCAACAAATTGTTACATGCAAATTCTAAGTGCTCTTAAAGGTGTGGCAGCTATGATTAAGCCCCAGGCATAATGTGTGCTTCACACATTCAAATGTTAATTTTGTGTTATTGTATCTATCTCAGTAGTTGATCCTCTAGCTCCTTAGTTCAAAACTGTTAACATTCCACTGTTTTATTGCTTACTGTACAGTCTACTTGCTTTTTAATTGAATGCATTTAAATGTAAATTTTGTGTTATTGTACCACATCTCTGTATTCAATCCTCATGTTCCCCTACCCCCGGTGCACCGTGAGATGAGCAACTTGTTGTTCAGTGTGCCTTCCTGATGAAACATTTAAATAAACAAACAAACAAACAAATAAATAAATAAATAAAATAAAACATCAAGAGATCTTTGGTCCTTGATGGCACATGCAAAATTTCATGCAAATCAGTTGAACAGTCGTGAAGATATTAAAGTGCAGAATTTCAAGTTTAGCATTGAAGTGAAGGCTGAACCCTAACTATAGGGGTGTGACTTTTAATACTCTGTATCTCTGCACCCACATATCCAACCAAAATGAAACTTGGCACCTCAAGAGATCTTTGGTCCCTGATGATGCATACAAAATTAAAATTTCATGCACATTGGTTGAATGGTTACAAAGTTTTTAAAGTACAAAAATACAAAAAAGATTTCCCATTTGCAACAAAGGATTGCCCATTTGCGACAAAGAATCCTTTCCCAAGGTGAACATCTAACTTTTGACTCTATTCTGCACCTCTGGGAGAAGTATAAAAGTAGTAAAACAAGAATGTAAATGTATACAAGGAGAAATGAATCACCTCTTTTTGAGAGAATGGGAACAGTGGACTTGCAGCCTTACTTGGAATATGGAATATAAAAAAGCTTAATAAAAAGACCAACACAGTGGGCCTGAGGAAGTGGCGTCAGCCACGAAACTGTTGCCCTTGATATGTGTGGATGAAATAAAGAATATTACAAAGGAACATTACAGTGGTGTTCACCCATTGTTTCTCATTTTGCTGTATTTGAAGTCAGCCCTGGGACAACCCAAGACATAAATTCATTGAACCTATAGGCATCCTGAACCTTTCATCTAGAACATCTAATTTTTCCCATTGAAATGATGAGACATTTCAAAATGTAATAACTTTTGAACGATTAATATTTTTTCACAAAATATACAAAAGGTACCACTGTGACCCAAGACCTATGTACCCTAAAAATTGTAGACCAAAATTCCACACAGTTTTCGTGCAGTGGCATGGCAAAGAATTTGACAAAAATAGTAATTTACATGTTTTTTGGCACTCTGCATCTCTGCCCCATCACATCTGACCAGAACAAACTTGCCATATCAAAAGATATTTGGTTCCTGATGGTAGATGCAAAATTTCATGCAAATCATTTGAATGGTTGTGAAATTATTAAAGTGCAAAATTTTGAGTTTAACATGGAAGTGAAGATTTAACCCTAACTATAGGGGCACGACTGCACCCCATGATATATATCTCTATATGGAGAGAGAGAGAGAGAGAGAAAGAGAGAGAGAGAGACAGACAGAGATATACCTAATGAGGGGGGTTAGATAATAAGGCTATAAGCCCAAAGGGTAAGTGACTTTATTATCTAATTAACCTCCCTGGTGGGTATATGGCCTTGTATGCCACACAGATCCATCCTATGTTTTATATAATGCATAGTAGGTCCTAACTTTTACCCCATTCTCCTATACTGTAGCATGTCAGCTTGCTTATACATGGAATGGGGTGAGAGTTGGGCCTGATGACCCCATGGCACACTCCGATGCCTATTGGTGTGTGGAGGGTGGGGATGGGGTGGTAGGGGGGTAACCCTAACATCACATTTCTATACTTTTGTCGCTGTGCTATCAACCCTAACTGATGCATTAACAAAGTGTTTTGCAATGAATATATATATATATATATATATATATATATATATATCCATCCCCATTGAAAAAGCCTTCATATATTTCCCCCATATACGATGGTACCAAGTGAGGTATTATGACCCCAGTTAGCTAATTACACTGTATTAATGTGTTATTAAAGAGCTTGTTACATGTGTTATTAAGGGGCTTATTACATATATTATTGGTGTTACCCAATAACACCAATAACACATGTAACAAGCCCCTTAATAAAACATGTAACAAGTCCCTTAATAACACATGAAACAGCCACCGTACAATCCCCCACAACTCTTACCTACAGAAAAATACCCTAGCCTACACTAACTAAAACCCTACTCAGCACCCTCCATCCACTCACCAAGCAAGCAAGTTTCTCATGTAGGCCTTCCACCCTCACACTGCTGTTGCTGCAGCCATTTTCCTCATCCCACGATGGCACTCAAGGACCTCTTTGTGTGCCCCAGCCAGTAATGCCACTTCAAAGCAGACTGCACACTCTTCTGACCATATAATACATTCTGCTACATACCATGCCGCTTCCAACTGCACAGCCCACTGCTCATGGCCGCACACCACACCACTCTCTATCCTGACTCTGTAAAGGGAACATTGCCAGAACCATGCTTCCTTTTATAGGAGGCCCCTGCACTATGGAAACACTACTGTGACACAAAATAGCAACGTGACATATCCCAAATCAACCCACTACACTACGGGAAAACACTAAGTACTGACATAAAGGTACATAGCACTACACTACAGAAAATCACTACACTACAGAAAACCATTAACGCTTACCATTACACTACGAAAAAGCTCTACACTATGAAAACACATAGGAAACAACAAAAAACACATAGGACACAGCAAAAAGTATCCAACTGTATGTATTATATAAAATAAAAGATGGCAAAGTCCTATGTGAGGAAATAATACCATTTTGGGGTTGAACAAGCTCATAAAGGCCACTCGCCATTCAGGCTCATAGCTTTATGGCATGTTCATACTAACATACTACCATACTATTTGCCAGCAGATTAGGCCATACGGTCTATCGAGTCTGCTCGAACCTCAGATCCCTAGTTGGGTGCCGAGGCCCTCCCCTCCCTTGTGTTCCAGAAACCCCTATCATCCATCCCCACCCCCCTGGGACAGGCCATCATCTGATACATTCACTTTCTGTGTCTGTCCCACCCTCTCTTGAAGCCCTCCACTGTGGATCTCTGAACCAGCTCACCAAGCAGTGCATTCCAAGGGTCCACCACCCTATCAGTGAAAAACCTCCACCTCTTTTCCCCCCTCACCCTTCCACCTTCCGACTTCCAACCATGCCCTCTGGTGATACCTCCCTGCTTTAGTCTAAAGATCCCCTCCATGTTTACCCTATTTATTCCCTTGAGGTGCTTGAAGACCTCAATCATGTCCCCCCCGTCTCTCCTCTCCTCCAATGAAAACAGGCAGAGCTCCTCAAGTCTGTCCTCATCGTCAAATCTCCTAGCCCTCGTATCATCTTGGTTGCCCTCCTCTGTGCCCTCTCCAGGAGCTGTATGTCCCTCTTCAAGTGTGGTCTCCAGTACTGTACACAGTACTCAAGGTGTGGTCTAACCAGTCCATTGTACAGCGGCAGAATCACTTCCTTGCTCCTAGAGGTGATCCCCCTTACGATGCATCACAACATCCTGTTTGCCTTGCTAGCCACTCTCCTGCACTGCTCAGAGTTATTCATACATGCATCCACCATGACCCCTAGGTCTTTTTCCCCTATTGAGGCCTCCAGCACCTCCCTCCCTTCCCAGGGTGTACCTCTGTTTAGGGTTTCCCCACCCAAGATGCAACACCTTGCACTTGGTGATATTGAAATTTAATTTCCATGTGTGAGCCCAGCTTTCCAGGGTGTCCAGGTCCCCTTGCAGGGCCAACCTCCCCTCTTCTCCCTCAACTACTGCTCCCATCTTGGAGTCATCAACTAAGAGACTCATTTCACACCCTATACCCTCCCTGATGTCCGATATGTATGCATTAAACAGGATCGGACCCAGGACTGAGCCCTGTGGTACCCCACTACCAACCTCTCTAGGGTTTGAGAGCTCCCCACAGACCACTACTCTCTGGGTGCATCCAGCTAGCCAGTTTTCAATCCATCTGACCATCAAAGGGCCTACTCCTAACCCCATCAGTTTCTCCACCAGACCATTGTGGGGACAGAGTCAAACACCTTGCTGAAGTCCAAGAATAATACATCCACAGGCTTTCCCCTGTCCAGTTCTGATGTTATCCATTTGTAGAACTCCACAAGATTGGTTTGACATGATCTACCTGGCACAAACTCATGTTGCCGACTATCCAGACCTCACACCTCCTCCAAGTACACACCCAATCATTCCTTTAGTATACTCTCCATTAATTTTCCCACCACCGAGGTCAAACTGATGGGTCTATAGTTACCTGGTACTTCCCTCGACCCCCCTTTATGGATTGGCACCACATGTGCCTCTCGCCAATCCCTGGGTACCCTCCCTGTCTCAAGTGACCTGTTGAAGAGCTCCACCAGGGGTGCAGCCAGTATGTCCGCCAATTCCCATAGTACTCTCGGATGAATGCCATCCGGCCCAGGAGATTTGTCTTTCTTTAGGGCCTTGAAGGCTAACCACACCCTTTTGGAGGAGATAGCATCATCCGTCCCCTCCACCTTACTGGCCTTTTTATCCTTATCCAGATGTGACACCCCTGGGGTACCTCTCCTTCCCTCTTGATCCATTTCTGTTGCTCCCCTTATCCCACTCACTGCCGCTTCTATCCCCATCGTGCCTTGCTTTGTAGGTATCCCATCCCCCTCCCTAGTGAACACAGAGGCAAAGTACTCGTTAAATACTTCTGCCTGGTCCCTCGCCTCTTCCACCCACCCTCCTTCTGATCTCAATCTGATGAGATGGCCCTTAGTTTTTCTCCGCTCCCCAATGTACTGGAAGAACCCCTTTTCCCTTCCATGTATCCCCTGTGCCAGCTGCTGCTCTTTACTGGACTTTGCTCCCTCACCATCCAGGTGACTTTTCTAGATGCAAGATGGTACATTTCCTTATCCCTATCCCCTCTTGTTGTTTTATATTTTTTGTAGGCCGCCTTCTTTTCTCTGAACTACCTGTACCTCACTGGACCACCAGCATGGTTTATGTGACCTTGCTCCCTTACGTTTCAACTTAGTGCAGATCCTGACTGCCTCATGAAGTCCCCATTTTATGACCTCCCATCTCCTTTCCACACTTGTCATTGATGTATTCCCCTTCAAGTGATCCTTGAGAATATTTCCCATGCCCACAAAGTCTGCCCCCTGAAGTCCACTGCCAGTGTTCTAGATCTCATCCCCCCTCCCCCCATGCTTATTTGAAACCAGACAGTATTGTGGTCGCTCCCAGTCAGGGGGTCCTCTACAACGGTCCCTCACCAGATCCCCATCTGCCAGAACCATGTCCAGGACATGCCCCTCCCTTGTTGGCTCCATCACATGCTGTGTTAATAACACATCCTGGAAGCCGTCCAGCAGCCTCTGCTCCTTGGCCACCTTAGAGGACATGGTTCCCCAGTTTGTACCTGGCATATTAAGGTCCCCCATCAACACCACTCCTTCCCCTTTTGGTCCACACTGGGCAATGATGTTGTCCAGCAAACCATCCTCTAGAACATCACTCATCCCGGGGGGCCTATATACTACACCAAGCTTGACCATATCTCCTGCTGGGGATCGTAAGGTGACCCATAAGGCCTCCACCTTTCCCTCTGCCTCTTCTACCATAGCAATTTCTATGTCATCTCTAATGAACATAGCCACTCCACCCCCTCTGCCCTCCTTTCTATCCTTCCTAAGCATAGTGTACCCCTGCACGTTTAGGTCCCAGTCATGGTTTTTGTTGGCCCACGTCTCCGTGACCACTGCCACATCCACCCCCACCCCCGAACAGCATGGCCTGGAACTCTGGCAACTTGTTTCCCAAGCTCCTGGCATTTACTAACACCAACCCCACCTCTTATCCCTGATCTCCTTTGTCGAACCCCATCCAGGTTCCTTATACTTCCATCCTCCTCTGCTCCTCCTGAACCTCCACCCCTGTCTGTTTCCCCTCCCCTTGGGTTTGAAGGCTACTCCCCTCATCTGGAGGAGAGGGCTTCTGGTCAGCCCCTCCCTTATCCCTCCCCTCACAAGTTTAAACCCCACCTTTCTTGAATGTAGTCAGCCATCCCCTGTTTAAAGACTTCCTTCCCTAATGGGGAAAGATGAAGCCTGTCCTTGGCATACAGTCCCTTATCCTCCCAAACTCCTTTCCAGTTCCCTAACACCCCCAACCCACTCTCTTCATCCCACTTCCTGAGCCAGTCATTTACCTCTGTGATCTTCATTTTTTTCTCCACTGAGGCCTTTGGTACTGGCAATATCTCCGAAAAGGAAATGTTGCATCCATTATCCCGACAGACTCTGGCAAGTTCTTGGAACCTTGCTTGGATTTCAAAACACTATTTCCTCTAGATCGTTAGTTCCCAAATGCACCAGGAAATCCAGTTTCCCTCCACAATCCCTAACCAGTTCATACACCATGAACTTTGCTCTGTGCACTGTCAGCCCAGAGATACTCACTACCTTCACCTGGCTATGGTATCCACCCCCTGTCCCTCCCACTGGATACCCCTAATCATCGAGTCTCCCAATAACAGAACCTTAACACCGCCATCATCCTTATGGTTACCTCCACTATGCACTCTCAGCTCCCCATCCCCCCCTTTATTCGTGATCTCAATTCCATGGGAGTCTTCCTGCCTTATTAGAGACCCCCTTGTCACCCTCCCCTTTCTGCCTCCCTCGTTATTTTGCCCACTTAACTCTGACCCCCTCTGAATAGGTGTCCCCTTTAACCCTCTCTTATCCGAACCATTTATCCTGGCCCTAATGGTTTCACCTTCCCCAACACTGCCATCCTCCCCCCTTGTAATAGTACCACTGTCTCCAGAGGCTCTCTGTGGGTCCCCTTTAACTAGGGCCCCATCCTTGGTACTGACCGCCCTGCTGAAAGGGGGCTCCTCTCCCACCTCCTTGTCTCCCAGTTTCTCTCCAGTCATGCTCTCCTCCCTCATGTCTGCAATATGTTGCATCTCCCCCATCTGCTTAACATTTATGTTTCCCCTTCTCCCTCTGGGACTATTTCTATCCTTTCCATTGTCGGTCTGTGATGCCCTATGGGTATCCGACTCCCTCCCCCCGGCCTCTGTATCAGTTTCCTCATTTCCACCAACCCCTTCCTCCCCCTCTAGGTTGCTTAGTAGCCCAAATTTATTGTGACACTCTATGTCAGCCTTCATCAAGTAACCCAAGTTTCCCCCTGACTGCACCTCTAAACTGCCCCTCTTCTTCCCCTCTTGCTCTGTTCTCCTTAGGAGCCCCTTCCCACAGGCTGCTGTTTTAGGCTTCCCCACAACAGCCCCTCCTTTCTCAATGTCTGCTCTACTAGGCTTCCCCACAACAGCCCCTTCTAATTCTTTCCCCTCCACTCTCTTTGTATTCAGAATGTTCACCCTGTACGCTTTCCCCTTAGCATCAACATCCCTATCTAAGGGTCCTCTGTCCCTAATATCCCCCCTCCTGCTTGCTGTAACATAACATCCTGTAATTTCAGAGTGTTGCCCCCGCCTCCCCATAGCCCCACCCTTCTGCTGCCCATATCCACACCCCTTATCCTTGGACACCCCCCCCAGCTTACTCCTTAACCAATATACTTCACTCCTGATACAAGATAGCTGTCTACAGAGTGGGCAGCCTCCCTCTCTCCAGGCCATCCCACAGCCTGTGCAGCCTACAACCCTTCCGAAGATGCCTGCCATGGTGGAATATGGCCACCCTGTTTGTCCCCCTCTGTTTATAATAGCACTCCCCTTTTCTCAGTCCCTTCCCCTGGAATACAGTTTCTCTCTATACTGACTGCAGTTATTTACAAACCAATTTCAACCCCACCAATAAAGTTCCAAGTCTCACAAACACATACAGTCCAGTGTGTGTGTCCAGTCCCACTAACAGTGTGTGTATGCAGACATCAGGTACCTATGGAAGTCACAGGCCCACCAGTTCCTGTTGCTTTGAATTTCAGTCCCAAACAGAAATACACAGCCCTTCAATCCCAACCCCAGTGGCTTTTCAGTATTTAAGAGCCTACAAAACAGGGTGCGTGGGAGGATCTTACCAACACCAGGCAAACATCACATTTAAATTTCACTCTAATTATCACTGCCAGACAAGTGTTCCCAAGCCTCAAAAGTTACAATATCACAGCCCAAGTAACAGTTCTAACTCAAAGTAGTAATTTTTAACACATAGAACTAATTTCACTTACAAAACTATTCAAATATTTCAGTTAAAACAGAATATAACCCCAGACCTCTGTCCTCAAAGGTATTATTTCCTCATATACAACACTTTGCCATCATTTATCTCTCTCTAAACATAGATAGATAGAGCGATAGATATTATAGGGGCCCGGTCACACCCCTATAGTTAGGGTTGGTACAGCACTTCGATGTTAAATCCCAATTTTTGCACCTTAATAACTTTAGCATTTTTTAATGAAATAGCCCAAAATTTGGCATGCGTGGTCATTCTGCCAATGTCTCAAGATTTGAAAAGTTTTGTGATGGCATCTTGTATGATTTTTGAGCTACAAAGTGGAAAAAACAGATTTTTTTTCCCCATAGGTTAACATGAGATTTTTTGCCATCGTCTATAGCTCACATGGAATTAAAAATTCCTCTGTGATTTTTATGGATGATGGGGTGTGTGCCAAGGGTGTGTCATTGGATGGTTTGGTGAACAAATATATTACCATTTTTGAATTATAACGATTTTTGTGATAGCCTCAAGACAAGCAGGTAAATGAAAACAGTTCAAACTGTAAATTTACTGTTCCAACTGTAAAATTTATTGGTCCTGCTCAGAGAAAATACTATTTGTGCTGTCAGCCATCTTGTTTTTCTAACAATTTGCAGAATAGTATTTTACACAATTATTGCATGCTAAGAACAGCACAACACCTGTATTTAGGTCTCAGTGATATGAGTAGTTCCATGTTGGTTTTAAAATTAGTATATCTCCATGGCAAATATGTGTTGTCCCACTGAAAATCATGTCCCCATCCCTGGCTAAGTAATTACCGTTAGTTTTTATTTTTTACTGTTTGAACAGTAAATAACCATTTGCACGTATTAATAGTTCAAACTTTACTGTTCAAAATATCATAAATCTCATTTAGACATTATTACACTATTATCTGACGGTAGCACATCAATTGAACACTGAAATATGAGCGAAGGAATTTGGGCGAATCGGTTATGGTGATTACAAAAAGAGCGACTGGCACTTTTGCACGACTGGCACAATTGAGCGAATGCAATTATGACAACGATGACAATAGCCAACCCCCAGTGTCCAGGTGCAACATGGAGTTGGAATATTAGAGATGGGGGTTTGGGGGGCACAGCCCTTGGGGATGTTTGGGGGGCAGAGCCCACCTGCATGACGTAGGTGCACCTGTGAGATATAGGTGGGTGGGTTCCTTGGGGGCACATGGCTCATGATGGAGGTGGAGTTTCAAGAAGAGTGCTCACTGACCTGAGGGACAGGGCAAGGAGCAGCTCTGGTAGCATTGAGCAGGTTGTTGTGGAGAGCACGTCCGGAGCCTACTCATGCATCTGCAAATGTTTCACTGAAATTACTATTGCTGCAGTATGCGGTTGCTCTAAATGCATTCACTATTATGTAGTCGCTCAAAT
Source organism: Neoceratodus forsteri (assembly GCA_016271365.2). NCBI lineage: Eukaryota > Metazoa > Chordata > Ceratodontiformes > Ceratodontidae > Neoceratodus > Neoceratodus forsteri. The sequence goes on along the minus strand of CM028131.1, from coordinate 1,542,602,177 downwards.
TGTATTCACAATATAAACATCGCTCTATTGACATGGAACCCTATCTGACACTCTGGGGATCACGTGCTCCACCCTGGCACTTACGCGGGTCACCACCCAGCCCAGCACAAAGTTAGGGCTGGGTTTTGTGACCCTAACTTTGTGCTGGCTCATCCAGTGGTGTCTTCACCAGGGCACAGCTGAATATTGCGATGTGGGGCATATGCATGAGGGACCCCTCATTTGCATGCCTGCATCCCACCACCAACTGTAGCATTTGAGCAGGATTTGTTGTACAAAGTGTTGTAGACATCTTCAGAGGGTCACATGGCAAGACAATAGTGCTCTATTCAGAATTCCTATGGTAAGCATAGTTTGGTTATGCTGTGATAATATCATGAGCAGGGCCACTGGAAAATTGTGCTCGCAATTTTTTTGCGGAATCCACAATTTTCACCATTCTCTGCAAAAACTGATATGTTCCTCAATTTCTTGCAATTTTTGAGTTTTTATATTGAACTGTGTAAAAAGTATTAACATTTTTAATGAAATGCTCTCAAATATATTGACAATTTTGCATGCAGACTTGGATTTGGCCTAAACAATGCAGTGCAAGGTAGGACAAGGGGTTTATGTGAGGCTGATTTCTTTTGAATCCTTGTCTTGTTTGGTTTTAACATCCACTGGCCAAGCAAAAGTACACTTTAACACTTAACATCTGTTCTGTGTTGAAGCAGTCTTTCAGAAAACTTTTTGTTGCCACACAGACTGAAACAAAAGATAGGATAAAAGGTGCAAATTATCCCTTTCACTTAAATGGGGTGCTAACTATGAAGCCTTTTTGTAAGTGGCAGGACAAGTATTTCCTTGTGAGCATACCTTCATTCAGACTAGTTCTGATTCAAACAGCTGAGGATTTTTGAATGGCCCTGCCGATTTTAAACTTTAATAAGCTAGTTGCTAACAGTGATCTCACTCTTAGCAACTACTCCAGATGCTCACTTGCAAAGACTACAATAAAAACCTGACTAAAGTCTAAAAACAAGCTTATAAAATACAAAATGTATCTGAATATTTATCTTTAACTAAACAAAATCATTGCAGCCAGAGTAAAACAAAGGTAAATTACAGGGTACCCTGACTACTGTATGATGCAGTAAAAATATATTGGTATTTTTTTTACATTTTTTGGTAGCCGCGTAAGGCCCACTAGACACAAGTGCCTATTTTCAGGTACAACCCAGGAACACTGAGGAGGTTAAATGACTTGCTCAGACTTGCACAGTATACAGGTGGAGGCTGTGGGAATCAAACCCAGGTCTGTTTGATGTCATCAGCTCATTTCACAGTTTGTTACTCTAACCTCTAGATTATACTGCCAGTCCCAATAACCCCCAGATTTAAAGTTTAAATATGTGATTTCAAAAATAGTGTACGGTTTCTACAGTACAAATTATGACAATTAAACACTTTAACATTTTACTAAAACTCAGTTATTCCAATTATTCATCACTCTGCTTATTTTTTCTTGTACCAAAGTGGGTGAATAGCTGGCAGAGCACTGTAAACAGCTATTGATTACACTTCATTATTCTACAGCCAGAAACAAAAAAAAATTATTCTGGCTTTATTTGATATTGATTTGCTGTGGCTCACTTTTATAGAATCTATTTAGCACTGTTTGAGGCAGATGCTTTTAAATTTTGTAAGATAGGCAATGCTTATGATAACTTATCAGTTTAGTATTCTTTTTAGGAACATAAACTTTTCTTTGTTTTAAACATATTCAGATGTCAGTGTATTCATTTAGCAACTTATAGTGACTATTATATGCTGCAGAAAACATTAAAAGATTTATTGTGAAGCACTCAGGGTCTGTAGTAGAACCCCTGCAATTTTCCGCAATTTTGGGTAAGCTTTTCCACAATTTTCCAGTAGCCCTGATCATGAGGTATCAACATAGAAGAAAGCATGTATAAAATGATGCATTTTATAATGTGGACATAGAAGAACAAAAAATGACAGTATGGGAGCCTTTCAGTAACATGCAGTGTACAATGTAGTCTGCTCAAATCAAAATGGGCATGGTCACATTGACACAGACATGTTGTATGAAAAATGAGTTTTGGTCACAAATATATTAATACATGCAGTGGTCAATAATTTAATGACAGTTCTGTTATTTATGATTGAATATAGTATGCAGAATGAATATTTGGTTACTTTACTGCTACATGGAAAACCACTAACAGAACTAACAGTGGTATGAATGCTGTATGATGTTTCTAGCCTATGATAATGGTCATATTTCCATAAATATGTGAAATGCTTTGTATAATAATGTCAACCACAGGCCATGATGATATATAACAGTTTGTGATCTATAGTGCCACGTAGCTGCTGAGCTGTTTAGGATTAGATAACAGTGTGGCAGCACAGTGTATATACTCGTATTGTGATACAACATTTGCTACTGTTAGGGAAACATTTGGAACCATTTAGACAGATGAAAGATTGGTGTAAATGGTGTCTAATATTATCCATTCATAGGCACAGAAGTGGTAGCATGGTGTGTTTGATCACCATGTCACCAAATAGGTAGGAATTTGTATACAAACAGAAACAGGCGATTGCACTTACAAACTCATAGGAAGGCACAGAGAGTGAAGTGGTATCATGGAATAGTTTGGCTGACCCAGTCCCATATACAGCTTTGCAGTTTAAAATAATAGTGTAGAAGGACTTTGTAGATAATACTGTAATGATCTAATTGTTTCTTATGGCACGGTAAGATCAGTGGGTACTTAGACATATTAAACTATGTTGCAGTGATCTGTGGTACTACATAGTCATAGACACAAACATATGAACGTGGGGCCTTTGAACACTATGGTAGCAGCAATATATCAAATAGTGTAGAAACACACTTACCTGTTTCAAATGAGAAACTTTCCAGAACTCAGGTATTGTGTAGTGTGGCCATGTGAGTTATCGGGTCTGACAGTTCCACACAGATCTGCAATTCTACTATGTAAAATAATGGTACAGCAATACTCTGCACATAATAGTGTGCTGACACATTATTCTCTTATTCAGGGGTAACATCAAGAGACATTAACAGTCAACAAATGTCGTAAAGGTAGTAGCAGATATTGGCATGTTATTAGGGCGATGATTACCGACACACTCTCATTCAGAAGAGATAGGAACTCTATTACACATAAAAAATGTTTAATGTGATACAGCAACAATTGATGGGCAGTATCCATGTATAGCACCAAGTCACTTGGATGGCAGTAGAACTTCTACACTTGGTGGCCCATGATGATGGATGTGTCTTGTAGTAAATTTAGACAGTTGTATGTTATTTCTGTCACCTGCTGCTGGTTGTCTGTGATTGGTTGTGTTGCCTTGGTCCTCCCCCCACTTGCATGTGTGTGTATGTGTGTGTGTGTGTGTGTGTGTGTGTGTGTGTGTGTGTGCGTGGTGCTGGAGGGTGGGTGGGGAATGTGGAGTTAGGGTTTTCAACCCTAACACTGAATTTCCTCGCTGTTGATGCTGGGAACAACCCTAACTGATGCATTAAACAGAGTTTTTGCCATGAATCTATATATATATATATATATATATATATATATATATATATATATATATTAGTGTGTAGTGCCACTATAGTTAGGGTTGAGTACTCCATTTAAGGTTAAAGTCTGAAATTTTGCAGGTTAATAACTTTGCCACTGTATGATGGATTTACCTGAAATTTGGCACGTATAGAGTGGTACCATAGATCTCTGGATCTGCCAAGTTTTGTAATGGTTGGATATACAGTTGTGAAGCTTTATAGTGCTGTAGAAAGTCATATTTATGCTTTTTAGTGCATTCTTTGCTCGCACCTACCGGGTGCACGGTTTGTGCGACCAGTCCAAAACCTTCAGTGAACATGCAGCCAGGGTCTCCGATGTGCCTTTCAAAGATTTCGTGAAAAAATATTAAACGGTTCAAAAGTTATTCAAAAAACAAGTTTCCATTATAGTCAATGGGAAAAGTTAACAAAAAGTTCGACAGTGTTGCAAATGCAGTTTTTAGTGTCACAAATGACCCCTGTAGTGTCGCAGATCCACCATTTTGTTTTCAGCTGCTGGTCACAGAAATGCTTGGCATTTAAAATTGGGACCCTCTAGGGACACAATTCTTTTTGTGTTCACCTAGTCGAGCCCTGAGGATGCTAGCCATGTCTTTTTTGGGGGGATCAACACCTCAGAAATGTTTTTAAAATTTTTGTAAACTGTAATGTCGCAAAGTAGTGTCACACTTGCGACACGTTCGTGATTTTTTTTGTGAAGGTATTACAAATCACGACACTACTTTGCAACACTATGGCCAAAATAACAGGAATTCTTTGCCACCCTGCTGCAAAAGAATGGTTTGGTCTTTTGGGCTGAAATCAAGGGAAGAAAGCCAACATCCTACAGATGTGCCTTTTGGTGGTTTGAAGACAAAATATTACAGGGCTGCAAAGTTATGGCACTCTGAATTTGACTATTCCCATAGGCTAACATTACAGCGTCTGCCGTGCCTTTCAGGGCCCGTATCTCGGAAACACTTCAAGATATGGACTTTTCATAAGAAAAATGCTTAGCCCCCTGCCAGGGGGCTAAGTGCAAAATTAGCCAGGAAAGTCATAAATGATATGAAATTTTAATTTTTTTCTACGTCGTACGGTTCCTGAGATATAAGCAATTTAGTATTCCAAGTGTTAATTTTCTGTTCCAAGGGCCATTATTATGCATACATTCTTTGTATTCACTGTGCTTCTGAATGAACTTTTTGGGGACAAAAAGTGGGTGCATTAGCATTACTGTTACAGTTAGCATTTCTGCTTGCATTTCCATGACCGTTTGCATTAGTGTTTCCATTTACGTCGCTGTGTGTGTTACCCTTTGCATTTGCATTTGCGTTTGCGCTTGCATTTGCATTACTGTTACTATTTGCATTTCCATCACTGGTTTTGTTTGCATTTGTGTTTTCTTTTGTGTCATCGTGTGCATTGCCATTTGCGTTTGCGTATGGGCTTCCGTTGCATTTCTGTTTCCTTTGGTGTCATCGTTGCTGTTACCGTAAGCATTTGTGTTTCCAATTGCATTACTGTGACAGTGCGCGTAACAATTTGTGTTTGCTAACATGCTTATGTTTCTGCTTCCATTTCTGTTACTGTACCCTTTGGTGTCCTCCTTGCTGTTACCGTGATCGTTTCTGTTTCCAATTGTGTTAGCGTTACCGAGGGGCCCCACACTCACACCATCACATTCCATTCACTATTTATACTGCACATTCTCAAAAAGAAGGGAAATTCATGGCAAAAAACTCTGTTTAATGCATCAGTTAGGGTTGTTCCACAGTGATAAAAGCCAGGAAATGTGATGTTAGGGTTCCACCCTTGCACCCCACCCACCCCTCCCCACCAACAGGCATCAGGGTGTGCGCTGAGATTGATCGGTCCTAACTCTTACCCCATTCTCCTATACTGCACCACCTCAGCTTGTTTACACATGGAATGGGGTGAGAGTTAGGACCGACGACCCCAACACACTCCCCAATGCCTATTGGTGGGGCGGGGTGCGAGGGTATTAACCCTAACATCCAATTTCCTGGCTTTTGTCATTGTGGAACAACCTAACTGATGCATTAAGCAATTTTTATATGCTCTATATATATATATATATATATATATATATATACACATGGCAAAAATGCCATTTAATGCATCAGTTAGGGTTGTTCCACAGTGACAAAAGCAGGAAATTTGGTGTTGGGTTGAAGCTCCCTTGTACCCCAGCCCTCAGCTGGCATGGGGTGTCGTTGGGCTCCTCGGTTCTAACACTCACCCCATCACATGTGTAAACAAGCTGAGGTATAGAGGAGAATGGGGTGAGAGTTAGGACCGAGGAGCACACACGCACACCCCAATGCCGTTGGGGGTGCGGCTGGGGTGCAGGGGTTTCAACCCTAACACTGAATTTCCTTGCTTTTGTCACTGTGGAACAACCATAACTGATGCATTAAATGGAGTTTTTTGCCATGAGTTTCCCTTTTTTTTGAGAATGAGGACTATAAATAGTGAATAGAATGCAGTGGTGGAAGCACGGGCCCTTCAGGCCCCATGCTCCCACCACATGATGTGTAGTGACATAGTAATGGTAACTGCAATGCAAACACAAGCGCTAACGGTTTTGTACATGGTGACGGAAATGTAAAAGGTAACACAAATGTTAATAGAAATGCAAGTGCAAAGTGATGCAAAGTGAACAGTGACGCAAACAGAGATGCAAGCACATACATAAACACAACTGGTAATGCGCACGGTCATGGTACCGCTATTGTAAATGCAAATGTTAAGTGTTACAGCCAAAAATAGCGCCAAAGCAAACAGAAACGGAAAGGTGAACACAAGCACGAATGGAAACGCAAAGTGTAACACGCATGGTCATGGTACCGCAATTGCAAACGCAAATGGTAATGGTAACAGTAACAGCAAAAATAACACCAAAGGAAACAGAAATGGAAAGGCAAATGCAAGCGCATATGGAAATGCAAACCGTAACACGCACGGTCATGGTACCACAATTGGAAATGCAAATGGCAATGGTAACAAGTAAAGTAACGCCAAAGGAAACAGAAATGGAAATGTGAACGCAAGCATGTACAGAAATACAAACCATTACACGCACGGTCATGGTACTGCAATTGTAAACACAAATGGTAATGGTAACAGTAACAATAACTCCAAAGAAAACAGAAACGCAAACACAATCGCAAGCACGTAAGGAAACGCAAACTGTGATGCACACGGTGATGGTATGGCAATTGGAATTGCAAATGGTGACGTTAACTGCAGAAATAACAGCAAAGTAAACAGAAATGGAAACACTGACATAATGCGTCATAGCGAAGCATAAAGGGTAATGTACACGGTGGTGTACACGGGAACGGTAATGCAAACAGGTACTAAAACACAAGTAGGAACAGTAACTGTAACAGTAACGGAAGCGCACACCCTGTATTTGCCCAACAGCTGCATAGAGAAACACAGTGTGTAGAAAGAATGTATGCGTAACAATGGGCCTCAGAGCAGAAAATGAGCTGTTGGAATACTAATTGCTGATATCTCAGGAACCATATGGCATAGAAAAAAAAATTAATTTCACATGATTCATGAGTTTCCAGGTTAGGTTTTTTGATGAAAATTCCGTACCTTGCACGGTTTTTGAGATACGAGCCCTGAAAGGCACAAAGTACGCCACCATGTTAGTCTATGGGGAAAAACATCAATTTTGGAGTACTGTAACTTGGTATCCATGCAATTTTTGTTCACCAAACTACCAAAAGGCACATCTGTGAGATGTTGGCTGCATTCCCTCCAAATTTCAGCCCAAAAGACCAAACCGTTCTTTTGCAGCAGGTCGGCAAAAGAACTCCTGTCATTTTGGCCATAATTCTGAAAAGTAGTGTCACAATTTGCAAAGCCTTCACAAAAATTTGTGAAAGTGTCTATAGCTACACTACTTTGTGACACTACTTTTCCAGAAATTTGAAAACATGTTTCTGGGGTGTTTAACCCCCAAATAAAGACATGGCTAGCATCCTGAGGGTCCGACTAGGTGAACACAAAAAGAATTGTGTTCCTAAAGGGTCCCAATTTTAAATGCCAAGCATTTTTCTGATCAGTAACTGAAAACAAAATGGCAGATTTGCGACACTACTAGGGCCATTTGTGACACTAAAAAGTGCATTTGTGAAAGTGTTGAACTTTTTGTTAACTTTTATAATGGGAACTTGTTTTTTGAATAACTTTTGAACCGTTTAATATTTTTTCACAAAATCTTCAAAAGGCACATCAGGGACCTCGGCCGCACGTTCCCTGAAGTTTTTGGACCAGCCGCGCAAACTGTGCGACCTGTAGGTGAGAGCAAAGAATTTGCAAAAAAGCGTAATTATGCACAGGGATGTCGCTTAATAACTCCGCAGCCATATATCCGACCAGTACGAAAGTTGACAGATCCCAAGATCTATGGTGCCCCCCCAATGTCTGCCAAATGTCAGGCAAATCCGTTGAACAGTGGCAAAGTAATTAAGGTGCAAAGTTTCACCCTTTAAACTTAAAAGTGCTACTCAACCCTAATTATGGTAGCACTACTACCATTATATATATACATATATATATATATATATATATATGTATATATAGTAGAACTAGAGATAAGCGCCGATAAAACATATTCACGATAATCGAGATGTCCCTTTAGGAAACAACAATATTTTGACAGCATTTATTTCTGTCTTCCTACTGTACTCTACTCTTCACTGGGTATGATCATTGATTAATGAGCAGAGTAATCAGTGATTGCTGCTGGTAAACATAATTTATTATTGTGCAAAAAATTGTAAATTAAAAAAATGAAAAGATCCGTTCAGCTCGGCGTCTGCAGTTTCAGCAGGATCAGCATAACCAGGTTTTAGGTACAGGCTCTGTAAAAGAAGAACAATCAATTACTGTGCTGGCAACAACTATGGTATCCTTTTACTGTACTGAGACCAATACCATTTAAACATTCAGTGTGAGCCTGGAGTATTCCTGCTTGTTTAAACTCTCATATACAGTCCTCCTTGTGAGAATTTTGCAAAGCTTGTAACAAGCCACTGAGCATGTCAGGTTTACAGGGTGGCTGTTCTCAGGTCTACTAATATTTCAGAGCTGGTGCTTCTGCTTTTCAGCTGATTAGAGATCTGTGAGGCATATCAGTCTGTAAACTATTTATTTTTTAGTTCATCTTTAAAAACTTTGCTATTCAAATGCCTAAAGGCTGCAGCAAGTCAGTGCAGGAGGCGGGAACAAACACAGGGATAATGTTGTGCTTCTCAAAACTGGCGATTGCCTCCTCTGTGGTGCATCCCCTGAATAAGTCAAGGGTCGGTAGTGTTCATTGCACATCAGTAAGCTTATTTTTTCTTTGTTCGTTTAAGCTGGGCAATGTAGGGAGCAAGAACAGCATCCGTATAGTTCATTGTAGTATCAGAATTAGCCCAATGGTTTTCTGTGTGGCTCATATTCCATTCTTCTGGAAATGTAAATGTGGGGTGGCATTGATGTGGGTTTCTTTCTTTTTTTGTTATCCCCATTTTTTCCCAGAGCTGGCAGGCAGGGCTCTGGCCCCCCCTTGGGGGGGGCTCCCATCTGTCACCAGACAGCATCCCAATTACCAGGATTGCAGCCAGGACCACCATGGAGCCTGCCAGCTCCATTGGTCTCCCCTTCCCCGTTGCGTATACACGTATGCACATGGAGTCATGTGCACACTGTATTCCTCTCAACACCCTTCCATCATGCCACCCTCCATCCTGCACTGCCCCCAGGTCTGGTGGCAGTCACATGGTAGGAATGACAACATCCCTCCCCGGGAGAGGATAGCTGCCTCACGGCAGCTCAGTCCAGCTCCCACCTACCCCCCAGCCGATCCCCAGAGACCCAGGCTCTTTCCCAAACTCGGGTCACCAGCATGGTGCAAGGTGTGGCATCCAGCACCGCAACCCTCAGCACCACCAGGCTAGCTCATTGATGTGTTTTTGTTCCTGGTAAATGATCTGTTGGGGGGAGGTAGTGGCCAAACAGTGTGCAGGATAGAACAACAGTAACTTGCCTCTTGTTCCCAGGCCCCAAGACTTCAATTTGTTTTTTACCAGCAGCATCCATTGTCCATTCAGAACATGGAATTAGATGAACCTCAGTCTCATTGAGGTCTGCAACTAGCTGTGAAGGAAGCAGCTCTTGCCTGACAGCCATAGTGATGATGAGCTGTAAAACTATAGCTTTAGATCAGCAAATTCAACAGGGATTTTTCTTGCAGGCTTGGTCCAGTTACACTTGCTGAACCCCATTCTGTTCAGAAGCAACCAAGACCACTGCCTAGAGAAAGAAAGTGATGTGCCATTCTCTGCCAGCATTTCTAGATGGGAGGTTTTCACTATACCAGCTGCTATTGCTGCTAAAACACAGCTGTTGATCACGCTTCTTGAGCTTTAAGAGAGCAGATAATGTTTTTCAGTTCTTTTTCCACATCCTGAAGCAAGGGTGTGGATGACCTCTGTTTTTTATGGGCAGGGATTTCATAAGATTGCCTGGGTCAGGGGTTTCTTTGAGTTTTATTAAGTAGTACCACTTGAAGGTGCATACAGTACTCTCATTAATTTTGTTTTTGTATTTGAACTCATAGAAATGCACTGCATTCATGACAGGCATACTAACCTACCTCAGACTGAACCTCCAGAGCATACACAATGTACTGCACTCATTTTGGGGGGAGGTGGGGAAGCAGTACTGAGCTCTTCTGTAACATTTTCTACTGTCAATTTGGAAACACCAGCAGTCACACATAAAATGTCAACAACAATATCACCAGCCTATAACACAGGAAAATCACTTTTCATTACCATTTTAAGGGAAGTGTTAAGCCAACGAACTAGGGACATTGTGAAACCACTTGCATCTTGCAAACAGTGCTACCACAGAGAACACAGAATTTGATATTGACAACTGTCAGTGGATCATCAGAGATCAGCCAGTAGCAGAGCGTGAAGATTATTTGGTGCAAACGGGACTGGGATCAGCTGAGTGCGATGGAAAGTTTACACAGATATTATATAGTTCTACAGCATATGCATATTCTTTGCAAAAAACTGTGTTAATGAACCAGTTTGGGTTCATTTAACACCACAAAAGTAGGGAAATCTGGTGTTAGGGTTTCCAAACTAAGTCCCCACCCCTCAACCAGTAGAAGGAGAAAAAATTATGGTTTTGGGTCTCTGGAGTCTTGATAAATCAGTGGTGGGGTTTTCCTTGGGGTTGTCAACCATAATGCTCCCCCTTCTCCCCAGCCCTTAGTCTCCTGTCTGAAACACAAGGTACAGCTCCAAGCTAGTGCCGCACAGTGATATACTATTCAAAGGTAGAAAAGTATGTCTTGCCACATGTTGCCAACACAATCTGTTGCACCTTTCTTCACGCAGAGCCCTCTGGGCCCTGTGTGAAGAAAGGAGATCACATCTGGTGTTGTTTGCTCATAGAACTGGTGGGCATTAGGGTTGACAACCCCAAGAAAGACCCCATCACTGAACTGATTCACCAAGACTCCTGAGACACAAAACCCTAATGTTTTTTCCTTTTGCTGCTAGGGGGGGGGTGGGGGAGTTAGGGCTGGAAACCTTAACATCACATTTCTCTACTTTTGTGGCATTAACTTGAACATTAACTGGTGCATTAATGCAGTTTTTTTTGCAAAGAATTTCCTTCCTTTTTGAGATAGTGGAATTGTATCCTCATTCACGCAAGTCCCTTTGGGACCTGTGTGAACTGATGTAGATACACAGGGCCTTTTGGGCCCTGCACCAAGGGAAGACTCTGTCTGCCTACAGAAGTGCAGCAATGGATGTCAAGAACTCATAGGGCTGTCTGGTGGTTTGCAGAAGGGCAGGGCCCTTTGGTGTCTGTGCTTCCATGTGGCCACAGATACAGGCACACAGGGCAAAGAGTCCATCTCTCAACTAATGCACAGGGCCCTCTGCCACCCACAGGTGTAGAGGTGCAGGGCCATATGAGAAGAGGACAGCTGTTTTTGCTACATGGTACTCAGGACCATGCAAACAACCCTGCAACTTTCATTCCCTGGCTGGGGGGGTCACATAATAGTGCCATCCCCCCACCCTAACCCCATCCAACTGGGTCTTTGAGCTTGCTCCCAAACTCAGCTCACTGACATGGGGTCACAAAATATACCTGCTGGGGTCAAGACTGGCACTACACACAGAGTTTCTTAATTATGTATATTTTTTAATTTAACCCCAAATTTTCAAGATAGTTGTTTATTACTCGCCTTAGAAGCATAACATGTATAACTTACTGCATAGTATATTGGCTGAAACATAATTTCACACCAGAAGTACAAAAAAAGTCTCATCCAGGATTTAAAAAATTGCTGCTGTCGTGTTAATGAGATGGCGTGGAAAAATGGCTATGTTGAATGTTTGGAGTCAAAGTATTGAAAATTAGTGATATTATGAGTGAATGTTGAAATACTGCAACATTCACTCATAACTGGGGCATTTTACTGTATTTGTACACCAAACTTTCAGCATAGTCTTTTTATCACCCCACCCCATGAACAAGAGGGGTAAAAATGTTCAAGTCTTGCCCAAAAAGTGATTTCAGAAAGTGACCACAAAATAACCTTTCAGCCAGATTTGCATAATTCCAGTACCATTGGCTGTGAGGTGGGATCCTGAAAAGGCCATGTTGAAAATTTGGGGTCAAAATATGTAAAAATGGTAAAGTTATGAATCAAAGTTCGAACTCCACTGAAATACATTAAACCGTACTTGCCTGATTGTCTCATATCTCAGTTGCCAGTTCCAGCAGCATGACGTCCAACTGGAAGTGAATCCATGCTGTGGGACATGTTTAGGTGAGTGAAGGTGGGTGGGGGAGTGTGGGGATGTGGGGTTGTGGGTTCTGAGTGGGAGGTTGAAGTGGGGTGGGTGGGGGTCAGATTGGTATGGGACCATTTTCATTTTTACAGGGTAAAAAAAACCTTTAAGGGACAGTATTCTTTATTTCAGATGATATTCCAACACTGGGGACTGGGCACCCCCGTGTCAGGCTACTGTTTGGCGGCACGAGGAATGGGAACCCCTGTGCCACTAGGTACATTATGGGAATGGGGGCAGGCAATCTGGAGGGGAGGGGGGTCAAGAGAAGTGATACTGGGGGGGGCACCCTGGTCCATCTATTTATTAAATAAAATACATAACTTGGGGAAGTTGGGGGTGGTGACCTAGAGGAGAGGGGGCAAGAAAAAAGCAGTACCAAGTGTGGGCACCCTGGTCCACTTAAGATCTAAATAGATAGACAGACAGACAGACCAATAGATAGATAGACAGAGAGACAGACAGACACAGAAACACAGAGTCATAGGGAACAGGGGATCGCCGGCTCACTGCTTTAGCGGAAGTTGGCAAAAGGACTTCCAGCTGTGGGTTCAGCATTCAAGAAAGTCCCTCTATTCTTATATGGAGAACATGGGTGAATGGCTCTGCTCACTGAGCTGGGCACCCTGGATTTTGAGCAGCCCAGAAAAGTTATTTCTGGGCATTATTTAAAAAAAATCAGAAGCTAGCTAAACGGGTTCCGTTTAGCTAGGTTCTGGTGTTTGTTTTTTAAATTTACATTATTTTTATGTATTTTCCATGTTTTTTAGTTCAAGGGGGTAAAAACAAGATGGCGGCTCTCACAGTTCAAAAGAATTTTTTCCTACTGTGAGGTGCAAGTGGTTAGAAATCAAATATGGTCTTGTGACAGAATTTTTGGTGTCGTTTCAGAACGTTATCCCAAAAACCTTACTAAGCATGCTTAGAACACCAAAAAAATAAATAAAAAAAAAAAAAATTTTAAGCCTTATAATGCTAGAACCCTTTAATATTTTTTTCAGGAAATCTTTCAAAGGCACTACCTTGGCACAGCACACTTCTACCCTGAAAGTTTCAGGAAAAATTCCATTCCATGTAGGCTATACATGAGAGCAAAATCAAAAACCCATGCTAAGTATAAGTAAAATAAATTAGACAGGAAAATTATGTATGTGGCTCGCTGGAACTGCACAAGCTGCCATCACAAAACTTTCAATATATTTAGACCTTGCCTACTAGAAAATGCATGTAGAATTTCAGCTAATTTAACCTAACCCTGCCAATGTTATTAAGGTGAAAAGTTAGGTGTTTAACATATAACCTGTCAGTCAGCTCTAACTATACTGATGCTACCGCACCAGTATTATAGTGGTGCAGTAGTACCACCATAGTTAGGGTTGAACTGGGGTTTCTATGTTAAACTTGAAATTTTGCACTTTATTATCTTCACAACCGTTTAACAGATTTGCATGAAATTGTGCATGCATGCTCACATATAGTAGATCTCTGCATGTACCAAGTTTTGTTCTGGTCGGATCTGTGGTTTCCAAGATCTGCATAGTGAAAAAAGTGAATTTGTCATAGTTTTTTCCCATTGATTTGAATGGACTTTCTTTGAATTTGGCTATAGCCCAAGCGGTTTGGAATTTTGGTCTGATAATTTCAGGGTAGAAAGGGGCTGACTCACAGATGTGCCTTTTGCTGGTTTGGTGAAAAGAATACTAATCCGTTCCAAAGTTATTTCAATTTAAAATTTTCATAAACTGCTTTTGAGCATGCTCAGTAAGCACCTCAAGATAGCTGTATGAAACAAAAAAGGAATTATTTTGTTGTATTGACATCATTCTTTTTCATTTGAGGAAAATCCTTTTTCATTTGGCCGCCATCTTGTTTTCAGTTTTGCCTCAAAATACAAATTTGGAAACCCCCAAAAATGATATTCTAGAGAGGAACCAACACACGTACAGTAGCATATTGGGATCCCTTAATGGGATTCTGCACTTTTCTGGTACAGTTCAATGGGATTTTCAACTTTTGCACATAACTTTGCCATGATTTCATTTTTTTACACCAAATTTTCAACATGGCCTTTATGAGACTCTACCTCATGAACAATGTCAGTGGAAGTATGCAAATACGACCAGAAAGGTGATTTCACAGTCGCTTAGTGAAATCGCCTTTTGGGTGGGATTTGTACATTTTCACTGCCCTTGTTTATCAGATACAGTCATATGAAGGCTATGTTGAGATTTGGGTGTCAAAATATGTAAAAATGCCAAAGATATGTGCATACATTGAAATATTGCTATGCTCCCTCATAACTTTGGCAATTTTAAATATTTGAACTCGAAACTGTCAACATAGACATCTTTTTACACCACCTCATGAACATAACAGCTATCATTTTTCAAACCCTGGCCAAACTGTGTTTTTGCACCTGTGGCATGCAATGGCATTGTGGTGGCACAGAATCGCGTTTTGGTGGGGAATTCAAAATTTTCATTGCTGGGTTCATGACATGCGGTAATAAGAAGGCTATGCTGACAATTTCATCCCTGTTTTATTTCAAATGCATGCACAGAGCCCTCCAGATTCTGTGCTTACACAGCAACATATATGTACTCATCTAAGGAAGGATGGGAGTGCAGGGCCCAGAGGGCCCTGTACTCCCACAGACAAATGAGGATACAATTATACTAGCTCATAAAGTAAGGAAATTATTTGCAAAAACATCATTAATGCATCAGTTAGGTTTGAAGCAATAGAAGTAGGGAAATGTGGTGTTAGGGTTTCCAACCCTAACACCCCACCCCCACCCACTAGACAACTGATGTTGAACACCCTAAGTAGGTGTTCAACATCAGCTGACTCTCTCCAGCATCCAGGTCCACCTCTCACAGGATTAAGTCCCTAAACCTTATGTAACTTATTACTGAGCCCACTTGTCTCAATCCTCATTCCCCTAATCACTCCTTCCTGGATTGGGTGCTTTCTTCATGCCTCCACCTTATTATTGCAGCTGGTACTCTGCTGGATTTCTTCAGTGACCATTGTATGACCTACTGTATCAGGAAGATTAGACCCACTCCATCCTCCCCCAATGTACATTTGGTTAAGGTCCTTCTGGTCACTTTGCATTAGTGCCCTCCTTAATGATCTTTCTGCTACTGATTGGTCCCACATTTAGTCAGCCCCTGATACTGATGCGGCCTCTCCTTATTCCACTGGAAATGTATCCTCATCTGGGACAAGCATAACCCCCCCTTAGAAATCCAGGTTAAAATGTTCCCACCATCCCTGGATTACACCAGACCTTATCAACCTGTGCCAGTGCTGAGATCAAGCTTGGGCCTGCTTCAAATTCTTGGTACCTTAGAAACTCCTGTATGAAGGCTGTCCATCCTGCTAAGGCTCATTACTTCAAATCCAACCTCCAGTCTAACCATAAATCTCCTATCAAAATTCTGGAAGGTTATCCACTCCCTCTTTCATCCACCCTGCCCAGTCTGCTCCACCAGTCCTCCTGCTGGATGGCTTACTGCTTTGACTCTCCCTCTGTTCCTACTCACTTCAATTAGTTTTTTTACCACTTGTGCCCTCCCCTCTCTTCCCCATCCTGAGGCTTCTCCTCCAATTCTCCTCCTGTCTCTCCTCTACCCCACCCTCCTGTGAGCTTCTATTTCTCTCCTGTTACTCCACAGGAAATCTTGATCTCTCTTTCCTCACTTAAGCCTGCTAAATCCAACCCTCACAGGCTTTACCCTAACTTTCTCCATCTCTCAGTTCCTGTCATTGCCTCACCACTCACTTGCCTTTTGAACCTTTCCTCACTCTGTGCAGTCCCTCTTCTGAAAGTTTGCTAAGGTTTGACCTCTGCACAAAGGGCGTGACCCCTCCTCCCTCAGCAACTTCCAGAGTATCTTCCTCCTCCCCTCTCCTGCTAAGCTGCAGGAGAAAATTATCTACTCCAGGCTTGCGGACTTCCTCCTCTCTCTCTTGCAGTCTAGCTTTCAGAAGTACCACTCTAACATCTCCTCCTTGCTGTGCGTCACTGACTCCACCCTCACTGGGATGAGGGACACATCACTTCCTCGATCTGGCCAAAGCTTTTCAGTTTGTGCTCCACTCACTCCTCCTGGACAAGCTGAGCTCTGCTGGCTTTTCAGCTCATGCTGTTGACAGGTTCTGTTCCTACCTCATGGGCCACCAACAGTTGGAACAGGTAGGAGGCACCCTGACCCCTCCTCTACCTATCCTAGCTGGGGTTCCACAGGACTCCATCCTGGTTCCAATCCTTTTTTAAATTTTCCTCAATTACTTGCCCTCTGCCCGTGTCACCTTGCATAACCTTGCATAACCACATGTATGTAGATGGCATGGTCATTTACACCTCCAGCCATTCGACCATGGCTGTGGAAAGTCTGCAAAAGCAAGATTTCCACAATTTACTGCACTGGTTCCACACCAAACAACTCCAGGTCAACACCAAAAAAAAAAAAAACAATGTTCATGACCTTCAGCACCAGCCAGAAACTGGTCAGGCTATTCCCCAATGCATCTTCTTCACGCCTGATGGCTCCCCAGTTGAAGTAGTCCCATCTTTCAAGTACCTCAGTGTGTGGCAAGTTAGTAGGCTGGACTTCTCTGCCCACATTGACACTATCCATGCCAAGCTTCGCCCCAAACTCAGTGCCCTGTGCTGCAATAAGAACTTCCCTTCTATCCAGGTCTGCCGATAGCTTGTCACCAAAATATATAAAAAAATCACAGGAGTTATATAACTGGAATAGATTGCTTAGCAATGAAACAGTACTGCTAAACATAGATACCTTAACTACATACAGTCAGTCTGAAGTATAACTGGCTATAAACTAGCTGTTTTAAACAGTTACAAATATATTGCCCATTGAAATATTTCCTAATAAATATCCTACATGACTACCTAAAAAAGTAGATATACATGTTCAACTCACTGATTGGAGTCCGATCACTAATGGGTGGGAAGTACATGTGAATCACACGTATCCCACCTGCACTGCTCCACACCTGTGCCAAGGTGGGCGCATGCTAGTATGCTTAGTCACCAGTTGCCAGAAGGCTCCCCAGCCCCCAGCACACAGCCATGTGGCAGAGGAACATGGTGGTGCATGGGGCAGAGTACAGACCACTGGTGGGCATCCAGTAGGATGCCGTCCCTGGTCCCATAGTGGGGCAGGGGAGGGGAGCCTGGGATAGCATGCCACCTTCCCAAGATACACAATGGGCATAAACAATGGGTCTTTGCCTGAATGGCCTTCTCCTACCCTACCAGGCAACCAAGTGGGCTGGGGCAACCATGTGTGGGCAGGTCCCGATGCTGTCACACCTCACTGGTAAACTTTGGGGGGGTGTAAATATTTACAGCAGGATCCCCCCCTCATGTACAATTTCGAGTACTGTCCCAGTGTGCAATGCCATTATGCATGGGAGCAGTGTGGAACACATCCCTTGACATACCCATGGACCAGCACTGGCACGGCATCACACAGCTGGCCAGGGAATCCAGTGTGTATGGCACTAGAGCACTGGTTGTGAATGCCACAGTTGGTCTGCTGTGTGGCATTCAGGCATTGGATTGTCTATGCGCCCCAATTTTTCAAGATTTATTTTAATTTACTGAGAGCCACAGGAAGGGCTTTTGACTTTTTCCAGTTTACATGGTATCCAGACTGCTCCCCATACTCCTGAACAAGTTGCAAAGTTACTTTTAATTCACCTAATGGATCTTTTTGGTATATCAAAATATCATCAGCAAAGAGGGAAAGTTTTAAATTTCTGCCTTCTGTGTAAGGGAATTGTTTAATAGTATGCATACCTCTCATGGCATAAAAAAGGTGGGTGAGGGGGCAACCATGTCTGGTCCCTCTAGATAATGTAAAAGAGGATGATATGAAGCCTTTGGTCAGGACCTTTGCTTTAGGTGATTTGTATATTGCTTTAATCCAATTCCCAGAACAGCCTTTCAGCAGAAGTAGTGGTGGCGAAAACAGTGGTGGGGTTCAAAAATGCCTGGGACAGGCACAAGGGAATCATTGGGGTAAGGGGGTGGGAAGAGACAGAGGTATAGATCAAGTAGGGTCTGCAGCAAAAATGAAGATAATAAAAAAATTGGCAGACTGGGTGGGCCATAAGTTTTTATGACTGAAATGTCTCATCTATATTAGCTGATTTCTTTAGAGCAAACAGATATGGCCATTCCACCCTGTTGAATACTTTTTCAGCATCCAGGGACCTACCGCTATAGCATTCTGATCCTTTACTGTATGTAGTATATTAACTGCATTTCTAATATTATTTTGACCCCTCGTTCTCTTGACGAAACCCATTTGGTCACCCCAATCAGTGACAGCAAGATGTTTTCCAATCTCAGAGTTAAAACTTTAGTAAAGATTTTATAGTTTACATTAGGCAGGATAGGATGAGATGATAGGAAACACATAATGCTTTATCTTTTCCCTTTTTGGGGATGACCAGAATAAGGGCTTCTTATTATGTATCTGACTGTATTCATGTTTGAGTTTTTCCAGCATTCCTGTGTAGATATTGTTATTACATTTACTGTGTAGTTGTCGAATAATAGCAATTTATTTTCCTAGTTCCCCTACTCTTTTATTCTGATTTTCATTTTATTAGCTGCCCAGGAAATGGACAAGCCCTGGAGATAAGCTTTATATGTATCCCAAACTATGTTAGGAGAAACTTTTCCTGAATTGTTACTTTGAAAAAATATCTGTTTCATGATATGCAGGATCCTTTCATAGTAATAGATCTAGTTTCCAGGATAATTGCCTGGTGGTGTCCCTGGATGCCAAAGCAAGCGATACAGGGGCAAGATCTGTTCTTATAATGGATAAGATCATAATAAAATGATCTAGCCCTTAGAAAGAAATCAATTCTAGAATATGTCTTAAACCTGGGGGAAATATGAAAATTCTTTATTACTTGGAAACTGAATTCTCCAAATATCTTTTAATATAAGTTCCTCCATTCTACTGTGAAGACTGTGCAGCTTTTTTTTTATCATATTCTCTACTGGCAGAGGATAAGTAAAGGTTGACATTTAAAACTAAGTTAAAATATCCCACTATTAAATATGATTGGTGGAATTCCACTAACTTGGTAAAAAACATAGAAAACATTGCTAAAAGGGTATTATTTGTGACATAGATCGAAGCAATGATATTTCTCCTGTGACCCATAAGAGAAATTATAGTGTAACAGCCCTCACTATCTAAATAAACATTTTAGACATTCACCCCTTTTCTCAGCAAAACAGAGGTATCTCTCTCTATTTTGCAGTAAATAGTGAATGATATCCCTTTGAATCCCATATTTTATCTAATTTACCCACTTCATTCTGTGTTAAATGAGTTTCATGCAGACACATAATGTTAGCTTTTTTCCTTTGTACACATTTGACAGTTGTTTTCCTTTTGATGGGATTATTGAATCCATTAATATTCTAGGACATACAATGCACACCACCTATCATATTGTTATCCACAATCTTATATTTAACAGACGAAAAAGCTTGTAGGATTTAATACCTAATAGAGAGCAACACAAAAACCTGTTTTCCTTATTTTACCCTTCGTACTGTCATTGCTAATTATAATGAAAGATTTCCCACTCCTCATATCCAGCCTCCCCCATTCAACATACACATTCTCAAGTAAAGAAAAAAGACAACAAAAAATATCAATATACCTGTCACCATCTCATTCCCTTAGTAATGCTCAGCTACAGTCCACTACAAACAGTATGGACTATAGCATCTACCTCCTTAGAGGAGAGTGGAACTGAGCCCCTCCCCCACCCTCTCCCATATTACTTTTTTCATACATTTAAAGCATATATAACCTGACGTAAAGGATATCTTCGTCAAAACAAACACAAAAATAAAAATAAACAAGACTGAGTAAGGAGAGAGAGACAAAACAAAAACTAATAATACATTCATGATTCTCTAAGTTTGTATAGCTGTACCAGGGAACTCTGAATTTATTACAGTCTCTACAAGATCTGGTGTAGTCTTCCCCTGAGAGGGCTTGGTCAGATGTTGACTCACTAAGTTTAGTTGCAGTATTTAGCTCAGATTGTTTATTGTCAGTCTCTCCTGGGATTGTGCCTTTATCAGTTTCTTCACTGCTGGCTTGATGCTCATTTAGAGAGCTTTTTCTTTTGAAAGATGAGTTCTGTATAAACAATTTAACTGTAAAAAAAGATGAGTTCTGTTCCACTTGTGATTGATTATAATTCTGTTGTTTATTTTGAAATGAGAGGCCAGTTACTTCTTTTACAGAAAGTTCAGCTTTTTCTATATTATCCAAAGAAATATATTTCCCTTGGAAAAAAAATTCGGAACGTTGGGTATAAGATGCTGGAATTTGATTTCATTTTCCTACAATACGGTTTTAATGGATTAAAGAGTTTCCTTTTCTTGTAAATTTTTGGTCTTAGTCCAGAAACACCAGGACTTGTTTTTCCTTTAAGAAGGAAACTTTTTTTCTTGCCATTAAGAGCATCTCCTCTCTATCCTGAGGTATCACGTAATGTGGGCGAATACAAAAGAGCGAGCCCTATTATGGTGAATGGAAAATGGCGCGCACTGGAATGGCAAAACCAGTATTCTCTTACCCCGAGGTGCTATGACCTCAGAGTTTGATATTTAATAAAGAAGGGGGTGGGGGCAAGCACTTGGAAAGCTTCACAGTCTCCTTTCGGTCCTCGGCGTTTTCCGTTTGCTTATACGGCTTGCTCTTTTTGGAATCGCCCATATCACATGGAACCCTATCGTGAAATCTCAGAAATCTAACATACACAATTCTTTGATATTTCTGAAGAGAGATATTTATTCCTGCTGGAAATCTATGTGCGCTGTCAATTTCTATTTTATTGTTTCTCAAATCTCTGCCCATAGATTCAGAAAACCATTCTTCCAAAAATGCCTCAATATTACACCCCTCCACTCCTTCAGGAAGGGTTAGGAATTTTAAGTTATTTCTCTGTGACTACCAGTCTAAGTCCTCAAGTTGTTCCTTTATCTCTTTTACATCTCTGGGCTGATCATTTACCTTAGACTCAAACTGTGGTATATAGTCCTTTACATCCGAGATTCTATTTTCCAATTTCATCACTCTGTTGTTTGTCACTTTGATTTCTTCCAGAGTGGATTTAATTTCAGTCAAAGCTTTTTCCACTTTTATACTGAGATCTGAAAGGCCCCTTTCTAGTTTCAGTAAGGATTGAATTCAGCTCTGTATTAGCATTAGATTTTGAAGTATTCATTTGATGACTTTCCTTGATGTTTTTACCTGTGACTGGACCGTGACATCCAATAAGGGTTGTGCCAAGTTGACCCTTGCATTATCTGAGGCAATACTGATATTATTTTGTTTGTGCTTCTTTCACATGACTTGTGTAAGCAGCCCTTTGACTCACCTTGGCTGCTCCGGGGCCCTTGAGGTCCACACTGCAACACCTCCAAGGGGGCTGGCCTGGGTTCAGTGACTGATGAAATACCTGAATAAGAAATGGCACAGTGCCTCCACCTGGGGTAGTGATATGGGATACCAGTTGGAAAAATTGCAGGCTACCACCCCCAGGAAAATACAATAGCTACCCCCACAGGCACGTCCCCACACTGCAACAGTAGCCCCTTTGCAATAATCCACAATGACAGGATACAGGATGAACCAATAACAGTTTTTATTAGATGGCAAGGGTAGAAAGGAGACAGCACAAGACAATTTGCAAAATGGTAAGCTGACTGCACCCCATACCTTCTCCCACACCTTCCACCTGCAGGTGCACCCTTACCCCTTTGCCAGATCACAGCTCATTGCAGTGGGTACCTCACTGGGTTGATGGCTCCTAAACAGTCTGAAAACTTAGTTGAAACACTTGCAGTGAGGACCAATATCTTTCAACAGTAGAAACACTTGAAAATTCAGGACTGGGCCTAGCTTAACTGGCAGAGTCCTGCCTAGTTTCTCACTAGCTAGCTAAATAAAGAGCTCCTCTGTGCTGCAGCACAGAGGTACTTACAATTTGTTGCGGGGGTTCTCAGCAGGCTAGTTTTGTATGGAACCGTGTAGGTATCAATGTTGGTGGTGCACTACAGCAGCAGCATTCAGGAAAGCAGCAGCTGGCTGAAGGAATGCAGAACACTGGACTTCACCTGCTAAGTCTTTAAATATTTGCCTCTAAGGTCTTTGTATAGAGTGTTCACCTGGCAGACCTCTCTCACTTTCTCCTCCATGAGATGCAGGGGTCCTGACAACACAGCAGGTTGGGCTCTCCACCAGGGCTTTCACTGGCTTTCCTTGGAGCAAACCTTTGCAACCGCAGGGCTTTGGCAAAGTCTCTAGCTCCACACTGCACTTAGAGTCACTCTGGCTGATAGCAATTCAGCAGTCTCCAATATCAGATCTTATTCTTGCTTGCAGAACTTTTTATTTTCAAAGCTGCAAGGCTTACAGTCTCTGCCATCACACTGCAACTCCAAGCTCTCTCTGGCCAAAGACTTCACATCTATTTCTCAGACAGCAAAACTTTTCAATCCTCTTTCTCTACAGAAACACTCAAATTTTTCTCTTTCTGCAGCAAAACTCCACAATCTCCTTCTTATACAGCAACTGGCTTTTTTGGGCACTCTGCCTTTGCTTACTCTGCTAGGGCTGAACAGGCTGTTGGGCTCTGGGTGCAAGTCTTGGGCTGAATAGCCCACAGCAGTCTCTCCTGCACTTTGTCCTCTCTCTCTGGACTCCCTAGGAATCTCTCTTTCTGGTGGGCAATCAATTCCTTTTATTAGTTCTGCCAAGTCCCCTTCTGATTGGCTGCATCACTCCTGGCTTTTTTCATGACCTCTAACTCTTTACCCAGCAGCCTCCCTGCTTCACGGTCCCCTGGGGGCCACCATATTTGTTTACACTCAGTCCTAGAACAATTTCAGCCCTTATTATTTATTATGGACCCTTTCAAGGCCAGATAACACATTCTTCCATGCCCATAGGTGTTTTACAGCTGCTCACCAGCTCCACTGCCTGCCCAGGAGCCGGGGGTACTTTTAACAGTGGCCACACAGCCAAAAGCCCTTTTGGAGACATGGCCCAGTAACTCCAGATTCTGTACGTGTGCAGCATGGTGCATCACATTGCAGCCATAGTCTTTGTTTATGTTTATGCTGCAGTCCTTTTTTCTACCCAACTGGGACTGCTCCAGCACTCCCCAAATGCACCAGGAGGTGCAGAAATGGTTCATGACCTTGGCCCCCTTCTTGTGTTGTGCTGAGGAAGTGGAGGCTTCTCAGTGGCTGCAGCAATGAAGATAATGTGGGCACCTGGCCAGAATTACATCAGAGCCACTTATCAGGATGCCACAAGGGCAGAGCCCCACAAGGTAAGCCTCAAATGGGGGCTTACACTTGTGATTAGATACTTTCACATGTAAAAGAAAATTCAAAGTCCACAGGTACTGGAATTCTTTTTTATGTTTGCTTGCGCGCATGAGCAAGAAACATTATGTGGCAGCTTAGGAGAGAAGCGGGTTGTGGAGGTGCAGTACTGTGGCAGCCAATGGAGGCACTGCATTTGGGGGCTTGGCACTGGTGAACCAATGGAGGCCCAGTATGCCGATGACACTGGTCTCCAAACGTGCCACCAAGTACAAACGTTTTCTCCACTGCAATGAGGGGCCACCTCATCATTGCAGTACCAGCTATTCTGCTGCAATGAGGGAGCGACCCGTCATTGCAGAGTGGTACCTTCCCAAGTCTAACAATAAAGTAAACATGGTGGCAGATTAACGCCACCTCTCGGCCTCATGAAAGCCAAATAGGGATGGCCAATCCCCCTATTGGCAGCCCCTGCCCCAGTTAATTTGCCTACGGGGGAGCCCACTCCCTGTCGGCATGATGTAATCCCTTCCCCCATTTGTTATGTGCCAAGGGGATGCCCAATCCCCCTTGGCATCATGCACCCCCAAAACAACTGTCTTTGTTTGCCGACGGGGGCCCCAATCCCCATCAGCTTCAGTACCCTCCCTGCCCAAGTTTAATTTGCTGATGGGGGAGCCCACTCCCCATTGGCATAATGTCCCCCACAAAAAAAGTTGCTTTCTGCTGAGGGGGGTGCCCAATCCCCCTCGACTGTTGCACCCCCAGGTATGTGCCAATGGGGGTGCCCAATCCCACATCGCCTACACCCCCCCAAAAGAAACCGTGAGGTGGCATGCTGGAAGCCCACCCCAGCATGCCAAATGCCCCTGTGAAACCGGAAAACCATCCTGCAATTTTTTTTTTTTTTTTTTAACCTGCAAACCAGAAAACAGTCCCTCTTCTAGTTCCGTGGCCCCACCCCCAACCTGTGCCCACCCTCTGCGCACCCTGCCTCCCCACAACCCCCCTCACCCCATACTTACCTCCAGAGCATGGCACGATGATCTTCAGTGGACCGGGAACATGTCTGCACTCTTCAAAGCTGACCGCGAACTGAAGAAATGCCGGTAAGCTGTATAATGGCATAAATAGGGTTTTTTCAACTTTGGTGCATATCTCAGGCATTTTTGGAAATTTGTCACCAAATTTTCAACATGGGGTTATTGGGACCCCTCCTCATTAATGCAGGCACTGTTATGGCATTATTTGGTTGTGAAACTTGATTTCACGATCACTGCGCGGAATCACCTTTCAGGACCGATTAACAAAACGACAGTGCCAGTGTTCATGAGGGGGGCTCTCAAAAGTCTATGTTGTAAATTTGGTGGAAAAAATCCAAGAAATGACTGTTTTACGAGCGTGTGTAGCACAGTTGCTACGCATGCTCGTAACTTCACGAATTTGCAATATTTTCACTTCAGATTTTCAACATTGCCATTTTTCCACACCTCCTTATGAACAGTATAGCTGTCATTTTTCACATCCTGACCTAAATGTGGTTTCTCACTACCAGCGCAGAATAGCGCAGTTGCTGTGAGAAATCAGTGTTCAGGAACATTAAGAAAATCACAGTGACACTGTTCATGAGCAGAGGTCCTAAAATGCCTATGTTGAAAATTTGGTGATGAAAATCCATAAAATGACTGAGTTACGAGCACGCGTTGCGCAGTTTCCACGCATGCTCATAACTTTGTGAAGTTGTAATATTTTCACTCCAGATTTTCAACATTGGCATTTTTCCACACCTTCTTATGAACAGTATAGCTGTCATTTTTTACATCCTGGCTGAAATGTGTTTTTGCACTTCCAGCACAGAATAGCACGGTCACTGTGGGAAGTCAGTGTTCGGGACAGATAAAAAAAAATCACAGTGACTCTGCTCATGAGCAGAGGTGCCAAAATGCCTATGTTGGAAATTTAGTGACAAAAGTCCATGAAATGACTGTGTTACGAGTGTACATTGTGCAGTTTCCACACGCCCTCATAATTACACACATTTGTAATATTTTCACTCCAGATTTTCAACATTGGCATTTTTTCACACCTCCTTATGAACAGTACAGCTGTCATTTTTCATATCCTGCCCGAAATATGCATTTACACATCTGTCGCAGAATAGCGCGATAGTTGTGGGAAATCAATGTTCAGGACAGATTAGGAAAATCATAATGACACTGTTCATGAGCAGAGGTCACAAAATGCCTATGTTGAAAATTTGATGAAAAAATTCCACTAAATGACTGTGTTATGCACATGTGTTGCGCAGTTTCCACATAAGCCTGGAAGTTCAAGTATTTTTAATATTTTCACTACAGATTTTCAACATTGCCATCTCTTCACAGGTCCCTATGAAAGGTACAGCTGTCATTCTTCACATCCTGCCCAATCTGTGTTTTTGTACATCTGGCGCAGAATGGCACGGTCACTGCGGGAACTCAAAGTTAGGGACACATTAACAAAATCACAGTGCCACTGTTTATGAGAAGAGGTCCCAAATGCTTTCATGAGGTGGGGGTCACAAAAGGCCATGTTGAAAATTTGTAGTGTAAATACCAACAGACTCCCGGGGTGTTAGGGTGTCTAACCATAATGTCCCACCCTGTACAGACTGACAGGCATCAGAAGTGTGCCTTTGGATTGCTGACTGTAATGCTCATGCCATTCCACCCCCACCCCACCACCCTGCAGCCAGTGACAGGCATCAAAGTGTGCCTTGAACTCTTCGGCCCCACAGTTCACCTTGTTCTCCTGTACTGCACCCATTTCAGCATATGTCCTTATGGAACGGGATGACTGTACAGCCGAATGCCCCAAGGCACACCTCAACACATGTCGGTGTCTGCAGGATAGGGTGAAGTGAAATGGCATGAACATTATGGCGACGACCCAAACGCATACCCCAATGCCTGTCCATCTCTGCAGGGCATAGGTGGGGTTGGTGTGAAGTTCAATACTTCACTGTCATTCCTATTCTGCATCTCTCTAACTCCTGCCTTTCCAATGCTAATACCAGCAAGCAAACATTCGGCATTAACAAATGCTTGTCTATATATCTATCTGCTTGGCCTCTTCACCTTTATCAGCCACTCCAGAATTGATATTCACTTTTGAAACCTCAGGTTATCCAGAGTTGCAAGGTTAGTAGGCATCTCCCTGAAATCATTACTTTTGATTTGTGGGGCATGTCCAGTAGATTTATCTTGAGCAGAAATGTCCTTTTCCTCAAGCAGGTTTATAACAGAATTTGGAAATGAAAAAAGAGTGTTGGTTGAAGCTTTTATCAAGTCTCTCTTATTAAAGGTCTGCACTTCTTCACTCTCTGTATTTTGTGAAGTTTCAGTAGAGTGCAGAGGGGACGGAGTGGTAGGCCTCAGTGGGAATTAGACAGATCTTAGGGTCTGGGGGTTCTCCCCCTTTTGCTCAGAACGTTTTTTAGAGTTATTTGGTTGCTCAGAGGAATTATCCAAAAGATTAAAAACATTTTTTTTCAGAAAAAGTGTCTCTTTCTATCTCCTGTCTGCCACCTTTGCTGCTCTTTTCTTGGGAGAGAACCAATAGCTTTATTGTTTGAATTATAATGTTTAGTTCTGGCAGCTGCTGCATGGGGGAGATTTGTCTTCGGTTTAAATTTATCAGCCGCAGGCTGAAACTCAGTTAGTTTCTCAGTTTCATTTTTTTTTTGTTTTTCAGGCACTTTACTAAAAAAGTCTTTTAAAGAGTAGCTGATGCCTTTGGGAAAGCTTTAAAAAACATAATATTTAGATGCAATTCAGTTGTTATTTCATATATCCTCTACAGTTTTCTGTTGATTTCTCCTCTCCATTGTGTATTACTGACAAAATCCCAACAAAAACAAGATCTGTATCCCTTAGAGTTAATCTACCTCTATAGCTTATTCACTACTTGAAATTATAGTGCTCTGTTGTGACATTACAGCCTGTTGCCATGAGAATAATTGTGATGTCACAAGCAGAGTATTATGACATCAGGTTGGGAAGAAGCAATAGGAGCGGATGAACCTTCAAGGAACAAAAATCCTGTTTTCAGTATATGGCCACAGTAATAAATAATGAGGAAAAGAAATACAGAGTTAATGAGAAATATAAAACTGCTTTGTGTCCAAATATTATGTTTTTCAGAGTTCTTCCTGAGGCGTAGAGAGCTCTTTAAATCTTTAGCATCATGTTTAGTCATGCCCCAAACTGAATACTAAGGCCCAGATATTCAAACTGCTCCAGTTTGTGGCGCAAGCCTGTGCACCGCTCAAAATAGTTGCGCAGGGGTGTGGCCAGGGCAATATTCAATGGAGTTGCATCATGGCGCAACTGCTTTGAATATCGCCCCCTGGCCACCCCCACTGTGCATGGCGCAGTGGAACTGCGCCAGTGCAAGTGGTCAGAGTGGAGCATTGAGATGTGGTGGCGTAAGTTCCATTGCGCCATGCACAGCACCTGCAATATTCAAAGGGTGACATGCAAATGGGGCCATAATTTATGCAAGGTGCACGGGGGGCCATTTGCATCTGATTACGGCCCCATTTGCATGCCATTAGCATGCAGGTGCGCCGATCCCCGACGACTTACGCCTGGCGCCCCGCAAGACAACAGCCGCCGGGACCGGCGCCCCTGCAGCCTGATGCGGGACGTCCCGAGGGACAATGAATGTCTCCTATCCTGGTGGTCCAGTGGACCGCGATTAGCCCGATCGCAGGCATAACTGTAACCCCCGGAGTAGCCCAATCGCGGCATAACTGTAACCCTCCAGTAGGCCGATCACGGGCATAACCCTCAAAGTCCAATATCCCTGGTGGTCCAGTGGACCGCGAGTAGCCGGATCACGGGCATCAGACCTCCTCCCCCAAAGTCCAATATCCCTGGTGGTCCAGTGGACCGCGAGTAGCCTGATCGCAGGCATCAGGCCTCCCCCTCAAAGTCCGAAATCCCTGGTGATCTAGTGGACCCCCACTTCACTGTCCCACTGAGCCCCACCACCCTGCTCCCCCCCATCAGCCCGCGGCAGCAGCACGCCTGCCGCCTCGGCTGCCGACTGACGCAGGTGCGGCTGCCCCATTGGTTCAGAGCGATGAGCAATGGGCGTGCAGCCTATACGATTAGTCAGTCCAGATATGTGAATGAATTCAGTCACATATCTGGACCGACTCAGCACGGTATGAGTTGCATGCCCATTGGCTCTGCGCTCTGAACCAATGGGTGTGCAGCCATACCGAGCTGTCAGTCGGCGTGGCAGGGGCGGCAGGCGGTGGGTGCTGCCGCCCGCCGCTGATGGGGGAGGAGCGGGTGGTGCCAGTGGGCGGGTGGTGGGGTCCACTAGATCACCAGGGATTTCGGACTTGGGGTGGAATGCCGACCATGATCAGGCTACCTGGGTCCACTGGACCACCAGGGATATTGGACTTTGGGGTCTGATGCCCGTGATCGGCTACTCACGGTCCACTGGACCACCAGGGATATTGGACTTTGAGGGAAGGTCTGATGTCCGCCGATCGGGCTACTCTGCGGTCCACTGGACCACCAGGATACTGGACCTTGGGGGTTATAGTTGTGCCCGCGATCGGGCTACTCGGGGTTACAGTTATGCTCGCGATCAGGCTAATCGGGAAGACAGTTATGCCCGCAATCGGGCATGGGCGCTGCCAGGTGCAGCGGGACAGCCCGATAGCCACCCACAGGTTGCAGCTGCTGTGTTGCGCCCTGCAATGCGGCAGCTCACCTGTGGGTGGCCCTCGACTTATTCCTTTTTTTTTAGCCTTAACTTTGTGCAGGCGCAGGTAGGGGTTGCGCCTGCATAACTCTGCATGGCCTGGGCTGAATATCGGGCTGTGCAGTTTATGCATGGGCATGCCCCCCCTACCTGTGCCTGCATACATTACTGATGCGCCCCAGCACATCAGGATTTGTGCGGTGCACTTTTCCACTTTAAATATCGCACCAGGATGCATCAGTGGGTTGAATATCTGGGCCTAAATGTATAACTCGAGCAAACAAAAAATTTTATTAGCTAATTGCAGACTTGCTCAGCTTTCTTGAGGATCTTAGTGTTCAAACATGGACCGAGGGTTAAACTTTGTCTTCTTGTAAACCGCTTTGAGTTTCGTAAGGGGTAAGTAACTGCCAGCTGTTTAAATTCACCATAATATTATTAAAAGCAGAGAAAAAATGGCAATCACTCATGTTGTTTTCCTTTAGGCTATAATTTTTCCTTTTCTCCCCACTTACTTGGGCTTTTTTTGTATTAGGCTTCACGGTTCACACTAATGCAGCAGCGGGAGAAAAGATAAGGAAGATACCCCCTTACAGAGCTGCCTTTAACATAATTTTGTCTCATTAAAGCACTGAGGATCAGCTTTAATCCTGCTTTAGTTATAAGAAAAGTTGTAAAACAGACACAGCATTCATTCACGCAGCTTGACTCATGCTCTAGAAAGCTCTTTACATTATTCTGTTACCCCAATAAATTTGCCATTTTTGCTTTGGCCCTCGAATAATTTCTCTTCAGGGCATAGCTTGTTTCATACTTTTAGTATAGTAGTCTTGGTTTACTAGTCTATGGGTGATTAGTATTGCAACATGAGCCCAAGGGTCCATTTTACAGACTTGCTATTGATCTTGCCTTCACAGACACAAGACGCCAGGAGAATCTGCTCATGTAGGATACAGTTTGTGTGCAGGCCTTGAAACTGCAAGACTCTTCAAGTCTAACCACACACCACGCACCAGCTCTACCATACACTCAGGAAACAAAGACATCTTCCTGTTCAAAGTTAGGAATGGATTATATCATTCATCTGTTGTTGAATTGTTTCCCAGATTCTCTAATTCATTAGGGGCTAGGACTCAAACTAGATTTTCCTTTAAATTGCCACTTTTCATAAAAAAAAAATTTGGACAAAGGTCCTTTCTCTATAGAGCTCCTCTTTTTTTTTAATACTATTCCTTTTGAAATTACAGAACGTAAAACTGTCTGGTGTTTTAAAACTCGTCTTAAATCATGGCTTACAAACAAAAATGAATGTACCTGTGCAATGTAGCTATTGACAGAAACATAGAACATAGAAACATGATGGCAGAAAAGGACCGCCTGACCCACCAAGTCTGTCCAAGGCACCTAGCAGAAGG
The DNA here is from genome assembly GCA_016271365.2 of Neoceratodus forsteri. Classification (NCBI taxonomy): domain Eukaryota; kingdom Metazoa; phylum Chordata; order Ceratodontiformes; family Ceratodontidae; genus Neoceratodus; species Neoceratodus forsteri. The sequence goes on along the minus strand of CM028131.1, from coordinate 1,542,571,073 downwards.
CTAGGACTTCCTCCCACAATCTACTTGTCCCCATGGCCCCTTCTTCCCCTCACCCCTCCCGTTCCCGATACCAGATCCATGCAGTGGCGGAGGAAGAGAAAGATGGGCCCCAGTGCAGGTTGCAATTTTGGGCCCTCACCCCATACTAGCGCCTCAACCCCCCACTTCTAGCTGCCCCCCGATTTTTTACCTGTTTAATTACAGCTACGCACCCTTCATTCACCTCCCTCAAATATCAGTCACGGTGCGTCACGGTGATTCCTATTTCCTGAATCCTTCCGTCCAATTTTAATCCCCGACCCAGCCAGGCAGCAGAAGCGGAACATGAATAAACAAATTAAAAAATAATCCCGAAGGGTGAAGGTCCCAATCCCAATTCCCATTCATCAACTAATGCTGCAGCAGCACAGCTAGCCTGTGTGAGAGGAGTACAGACAAGTTACTCATCTCAAGTCACTCACAAGTGCTGCTGAGGGGAGTTGGGAGGGACCGGGTCACGTCAACTCAGCCAGGCAGCCAGAAGAATGTTACTGAAGCTAGCAGTGACTTACTCACTCAGTCTCTGGAGAGACGGAGACCGTCACCAGACTAAAGTTATAAAAACAGTAAACACAACAGCCACTAAGGTCAGGCATTGTATTAGGGCAAGGGACTAAGTTCAAGCAGCATCCTGGACCTGATTCATTATCCTACCTCCTCCTCACCTCCAGGCTCCAGCAGCTCCAGCCAGCTCCCAGACTAGTCCCGGACAGTTCCAGCCTCTACACAGCAACACTAACACTGTCTAACAGCATCGATTTGCGATCGCTGGCTGCCACCTGCCACCATGGTCGGTCCACTTTTCTTTTTTTTTAACATGCTTTTCTTTTTACTTGTTATTATTGTTTGTGGAGGCGGGGCAGGGGACGCTGCTGCTGTGTGCACAGTGCACAATGGCAACATGTCCCTCCAGTTAACTCCCGCAACTCTCTCTGTGGTCAGTGCTGCCATCTGCAGTCGGGGGGGTGGTGGTGGCAGCAAGCTTGACAGGCTTGTCACTGTGTGAATGATGGAGTCACACTGTCTTGCAGCAGCTGAGTGAGTCAGTCACACAGACAGACCAGTCAAAAAAGACGTGAATAAAAGCGAGTCGCGATCCGAATTGCTGATTGATTCTTACCATGGGCCCCTATGTGTGTAGGGCCCCTGTGCCACTGCACTGGCTGCACTGGCTATTCCTCTGCCACTGGATCCATGTGGCCATCCCAAGCTATCTTAAAGCCCATTATGGTGACCTCCCCTATCATCTCCTCTGGGAGTTCATTCCATTTTTCCACCACCCTTTCAGTGAAAATGTTATTCCTGGTGATTCCCCTAAACCTGCCTCCCTCTGTCTGTAGCGTATGCCCCCTGGTCCTCTTGCGCCCCTTTAGTTTAAAAAGTCCCTCTTCTGGTTCTCTGTTTATCCCCTTCATATATTTACAGGTCTCAATCATATCCCCCCTATCCCTTCTGTGCTCCAGGAAGTACATTCCCAGTTCACTCAATCTATCTTCGTATGTCAGGCGACTAAGCCCAGCCACCATCTTAGTCAATCTTCTCTGCACCCTCTCCAGCCTTTCCTCACCTCTTTTCAGGAAAGTTCTCCAGAATTGCACCCCATATTCCAAATGTGGTCTGACCTGCTGTTGATATAAGGGGATGATAACCTTTCTCTCTTCCTGCTAGTGAATCCCCTCCTGATGCAGCCCAACATCCTGCTAGCTTTGGCTACCACCTGCCTGCATTGTTTAGCTACCCTTGGGTCCCTGGAAACAATAATTCCTGGGTCCCTGTCCTCCTCAGTCTCTTCCAGTGCCAGACCCCCAGGTAGTAAGTCTCATTCTGGTTTCTCCTCCCCAAGTGCATGATTTTGCACTTTTTTAAGTTAAAGGCCAATTTCCATCTTTTGCACCAAGCCTCCAATAATCCTAGGTCCCTGTGCATATTCTCTCCCCCCTCTTGGCTTTCCACCCCATTACAGATCTTCACATCATCAGCAAAGAGACACACCCTGCCCCTTAGACCCTTAGTTATATCCACCACGAATAAGTTAAACAGCAGTGGACCCAGCACGGACCCCTGGGAACCCCAATTATGACTCTTCCCTCCCCTGAGGCAACACCATTTACTGTTACCTTCTGACTCCTATCAGTTAGCCAGTTTTGCACCCATCTAACTACCCTCACCCCTAGTCCTATGCCATCCAATTTATAGATCAGTCCCCCATGCGGAATGGAATCAAACGCCTTCCTAAAGTCTAGATACGTAATATCCACTGATCCTCCTTGGTCCATTTCCCTAGTGACCCCATCGAAGAACTCTATTAAGTTTGTTTGACAGGACCTCCCTTTAGTGAATCCATGCTGATGCCCATCGATAAATTTATTGTCCTCCAAATACTGCTGAATCCTACCTGTCAGTAACTTTTCTATAATTTTGCCTACTATGGATGTTAAGCTCACAGGTCTATAGTTACCTACCTCTTCTCTCAAACCCCTCATGAAGAGGGACAATGTGTGCCATCCTCCAGTCTTCTGGGACCTCCCCCGTCTCCAGGGACCTGCTAAAAAGAGCTGCTAAGGGAGCCACCAGAATATCCCTACATTCCCTCAGCACCCTAGGATGCACCCCATCTGGCCCCATGGCCTTGTCCACTCGTAGCTGCTCCAGCTCTCTCAAGACTGCCTCCTCCTTGAATGGGCTCATATCAACCCCTATCTCTGCCTTAATTCCTGTACTAATGTATGAAAAATCTCCCTCCCCCTCTACCACAAATACTGAGCAAAATAATTCATTTAATAACTGCGCTTTATCCCCGTCATCCTCCATCAAGACCACCTCCTTGTTTCTAACTCTGTTTATCCCCCTACCAGTTTTCCTCCTCTCACTGACATACCTAAATAAAGCTTTGTCTTCGGTCTTGACTGACCTGGCAATTTCCTCTTCTGTTTTGGCCTTCGCTCTCTGCACCTCTCTACCTGCCTCCTTTTGCCTCCTCTGGTATATTTCCCAGTCTCCCCCCCCTTTGCGTTGTCTTGAATTATTTGAATGCTCTCCTCTTCTCCCTAACCCTGCCTGCTAAACCAACAAGGTTTTCTCTTCCTCCTGGTCTTATGAACCCTTTTGACACAGACATTTGTTGCCCCAATTATGGCCTCTTTAATACCCTCCCACATACCATCCACCCCCTGCAGATCTCCCCCCTTAATGCCTCCCGCACATGCTGGTAAAGTCTACCCTTCTAAAGATGAACACTTTTGCCTTGTTTCTAGTACCCACTGCAGCTCTATGCACAGTGAACCAGACAACACTGTGGTCACTTGAACCAATGTGTTCTCTTACCTCAACTTCACCCACCCTGTCACCATTTGTCAGCTAGGCCCCTTCCCTGGTGGATTCTCTAACCAGCTGCCTCAGTAGGGCTGCCTGCAGACAATCCACTATAGCCCCGCTCCTTCCTGATTTGGCCGAGGAAGTGTCCCAACTCACATGAGGTAGATTTAGATCCCCCATCAACAGCACCTCACCTTTATTAGTCATTCTCATTATATCCTTCAGCATCTCTTCATCATCCAAGTCAGTTTGTGAGGGCAGCCTGTAAATCACCGGAACACGTACCATCTCCTCCTTCCCTATAGGCAATGCTACCCAAATGGACTCTACTCCTCCCGTTCTACTCTGTAATTCCACTGCCCTGATGCCCTCCCTCACATATAGTGCTACCCCACCTCCTCTCCTATTCTACCTGTAATTCCTGAACAATGTGTACCCAGGTATTTCCATGTCCCAGTCCTGGTCCCCATGATCCCAAGTTTCCATTATCCCCACCAGAACAAGGCCTGTCTCAGCCATGACTGCTGTCAGGTCTGGCATCTTGTTGCCCAGGCTCCGTGCATTTGTGCATATTCATTTCCAATTTCCTTGTCCTTTGTGTCCTTGATCCCCCTCTGTCTTACCAGTCCCTTCTCCCTCCGGTATATGTATTTTTTTCCTGTACCTATTCTTGCTTCGACTTATGCTTTTGGGGGGGGGGGCTGTCTGCCCCCTGAACCTCCATCAGAAACGTGTACAGTCCTGATCCTCGCCCTAGTTTAAATTTAGCTTACCCTCCAGGAGTTCCCCCATCCTGCATCGAAGCACTAATACTCCCTCCCAATTTAAGTGAAGTCTATCTTGAGCAAGGAGGTTTTCATCCCTCCATGTATTGCCCCAGTCTCCCAGAAATTCGAGCCCTCTCTCTGCACACCAGCCTTTTAGCTAACCATTGAATTCCTCTATTCTTTGCTTCTGTCAGAACTTGCTCTTGGAACTGGCAGCATCTACAAGAACATAAGTGACTTAAACCCTACCCCACTGCAGAACTTGGCCAGTGCCCCGAGCCTAGCCTGTACCTCCATTACACTACTTCCTTTTCGATCATTTGTCCCTAGATGGAAGAATAGGTGGGTGTTTTTGCCTTGGGTTTTCCCCCAGGACAGGGTGTAATGAATAACTTCATTTGTTGTCATCCCTGGTAAGCGTTCAGTCCATATACCGCTACACTTTTTTACCTTCCCTCCCCCATACTCTTTACTATGGAGTCCTCCCATCAGTACTTTCTCCTCGTTACCTTGCCCTTCCCGCTCCCATGCCCTTTATTACTGAGTCCCCCACTATCAGTACTTTCTCCTCGTTAACCTTCCCTCCCCCTCCCATGCCCTTTATTACTGAGTCCCCAACTATCAGTACTTTCTCCTCGTTAACCTTCCCTTCCCCTCCCATGCCCTTTATTACTGAGTCCCCCACTATCAGTACTTTCTCCTCGTTAACCTTCCCTCCCCCTCCCATGCCCTTTATTATTGAGTCCCCACTATCAGTACTTTCTCCTCGTTAACTTCCCCTCTCCCCATGCCCTCTATTACTGAGTCCACCCACTATCAGTACTTTCTCCTCGTTAACCTTCCCCTCCCCATGCCCTTTATTATGAGTCCCCCGCTATCAGTACTTTCTCCTCATCACCTTCCCTCCTCCTCCTCCCTCCCATGCCCTTATTATTCAGTCCCCACTATCAGTACTTTCTCCTCGTTAACCTTCCCTCCCCCTCCCATGCCCTTTATTATTGAGTCCCCCACTATCAGTACTTTCTCCTCGTTAACCTTCCCTCCCCTCCCATTCCTTTATTATTGAGTCCCCCACTATCAGTACTTTCTCCTCTAACTTTCTTCCTCCCATGCCCTTTATTACTGAGTCCCCACTATCAGTACCATCTCCTCGTTAACCTTCCCTCTCCCATGCCCTTATTACTGGAGTCCCCACTATCAGTACTTTCTCCTCGTTAACCTTCCTCCCCTCCCATGCCCTTTATTACTGAGTCCCCCACTATCAGTACTTTCTCCTCGTTAACCTTCCCTTCCCCTCCCATGCCCTTTATTACTGAGTCCCCCATTATCAGTACTTTCTCCTCGTTACCCTTCCCTCCCTCTCCCATGCCCTTTATTATGGAGTCCCCCACTATCAGTACTTTCTCCTCGTTAACTTTCCTTCCCCCTCCCATTCCCTTTGTTACTGAGTCACCCACTATCAGTACTTTCTCCTCATTAACCTTCCCTCCCCCTCCCATGCCCTTTATTATTGAGTCCCCCACTATCAGTACCATCACCTCATTAACCCTCCTCCCCTCACATGCCTTTATATTACTGAGTCCCCCACTATCAGTATTTTCTGTTTGTTAACCTTCCCTCCCCTCACATGCCCTTTATTATTGGTCCCCACTATTAGTACTTTCTCCTCGTTAGCCTTCCCTCCCCTACCCATACCCTTTATTGCTGAGTCCCGCACTACCAGTACTTTCTCCTTGTTAACCTTGCCCCTCCCCCTCCCATGCCCTTTATTACTGAGTCCCCCATTATCAGTACTTTCTCCTCGTTAACCTTCCCTCCCTCTCCCATGCCCTTTATTATGGAGTCCCCCAGTATCAATTCTTTCTGCTTGTTAACCTTTCCTTCCCCTCCCATTCCTGTTATTACTGAGTCCCCCACTATCAGTACTTTCTCCTCGTTAACCTTCCTTCCCCCTCCCATGCTCTTTATTATTGAGTCCCCAATATCACTACTTTCTCCTCGTTAACCTTCCCTCCCCCTCCCATGCCCCTTATTATGAAGTCCCTCATTATTTTTATTTATTTAGTTTTTGTTTACTGGGTAAGTACACTAGCCAGAAAGACTATTTTTAGGCATGACCTGGGAGAGTACAGAGACAAACTTCAAGAGAAACAATCATGATTGCAAAACTCAAGTTATGTGTAGATATTTGAGCATTACAATGGTAATTTTGACAAGGAATTTTAGGTAGCAAAAACCAAAAAAATACAGTATTTAGGTTACATAAGGCAATAAATCAGGCAAATTAACACGTACAGACACTGATTTAACAAAGTGGTATAAAGTGCTAGACAGTGATAGCAGTTTGGCAGAAGTAGATGAGGTGGAGCTAGAGAAAAAGGTGAGAGAAGTAGGGAGGCAGCAGTGCCAATGGTATAGACAATGAGAGATATAGAGTTTGAGAGGGGGGAGTAACTATGTTTATGTTGGAGAGGGAAGGGGAAAATAAGGGATGAGAAAATAAGAGATAGGAGGTGAAGCTGAGAGGAAGTACGCCAGGTATTGTACACCCCAGCACCCATGGTGACAACTGAGAGGGGGGGTGGGTTTAGAGAGTAAGAACTAAGGTGGTTTAAAGCAGGAGCATATGCGAGATGAGATGAGACAGTGTCTAAGGTCTCTCTTAAAGGAGATATGGGAAGCAGATTGACGAAGTGTTAGAGGGAGTGAATTCCAGAACTGGGGGGCATGACAGGCAAAGGCACTACTACCTTTTTTTGTACGATGTCTCGGGATAAGGACAGGTGCATTTTCTGCAGAGCGTAATGCATAATTGGTTTTCTGGTAGGGAAGGAGACAGGCCAAAGGTTTGGGTATATGAGATCTGATAATATTATCAGAGATGGACCCGAGTGCAAAGGACATTAGTTCTTTAGGTGGAGCCATTCAAGATCTGAGTAGAGAAGGCAGTGATGTTTCAGCCACAGGGAGCTCGAGGCAAAATGACAGATGTTATTATAAGTAACATCCCACTTACGAAGACACGAGCTGCTGGTTGTCACATATGTAGCAACCCCGTAAGTGAGGGAGGGAAGTAATATACCAAAGGCAATGGCAAGTCTAGCTGAGGGAGTGAGAGTATAACTAGTCCGGTAGGCAATCCCAAGCTTGGAGTTTACCTACTTACAGGTAGATTGAATATGGAGGTCAAAATTAAGGGATGGGTCAAGGGTGACCCCTAGATATTTAAATGAGGTTACCACCCCAACAGATGTGCCATCAAGGGAGGAGACATTACATTGAGTTTGGGAGTGTTTGAGTTTGAGACTGGAGCCAAATAGCACAGCTTGGGTCTTTGTTTTATTTAGAACAAGTTTGTAATTTGTAAGCCACAGTTGGATAAGTTGATAATCATGGGAGAGTTTAGAGTTTATATCCTCAATGCTATTTGAGCTTGCATACAGAACAATGTCATCCACATAAAGTAAAGAGGAAATACTAAGGAGATTAATGGTAATACTACTGAAGAAAATGGAGAAAAGCAGATGTAACCCCCTACAAATGGGGGTTCCCAAAAAGTCTTCTTTGAGCTTGCCTAAATGCTCACTGTCAGGCTGGTGTCCTGCGTTTTAGCAGTTTAAATGTGATTGCTAGAGTGCCTATATTGCCTCTGTGTACCATCTCTTTAACAGCTGCCTGGATTGCAGTCATAAGTAATCTGAGAGGGAGCTCTGTTAAAATATGTAACTATTAGCTGAAAATCATTTAGGGTGATAATGATAATGTAGTTTGTCTAACCTGCCTTCTTTGCAACAAGGACTGTTTGGTTTATCTCCACTCTCTTGGTCCTGGACTACGAATTGGACCAATCAGTACTGGTAGGACCTAAATTGGGGCCAGACTACAGGAGCTGTCTGGAGTCAAAATCTGTAGGAATTGTTGTTTTGGGCTTTTTGTGCCTTTTTGCACCTGAAGGGGGAGCTTTTGTTGTGACTGACAGGAAGATAAGCCAACTGAACTTTTTGGATCTTGGGGAATTTCCCAGGCTGCTGCAGCTAGTTTCAGTTTTGAGCTGAGAAGTGAAGAAGTAACAGCTCCAGTGATTTTTGGCAGCATTTATGTATAGTTTTGGATAGGAGAACTGTGAAAGGGCTGAGTTTTGGCCTGCCTGTCTGCCTGCTGTCCCTGAGAGGGAAAATAGAGTTTATTCAGACTGGATATGAGTTGTGAGGACTATTTAAGCCACTGCGCTGTGACCAGGCTTTAACCTGAAGAAGTCCTAAGATTTGTTGAATGCAATCGACCTGTCAGGATTTCCAGCTGCTTTTGAATCCCCGGTTTGTGCAGAGACTTTGCAATCGTGACCAGAGAGCGGTTTGCCTAGTACAGTAGAATTTCCTTACATGTAAATGTGCTGTGTATTGAAAGTGGCTCATGATTTGGTTCCCCACTGTGTGAACTGTGTTCTGCTTGCTGGAAGCTTTATCCAGCCTAATCAGGCTGAATCTGCATTCATCTCCATTCGGCCTGGGCCATGACATGCTGGCCCTGCCAGACTACCCCACTGCATAGAGAAAGCCACTGACGAGAGACCTGCCTGGGGATCAGCTCCCTGCTCCACACTTGAACAGGAACGATGCCTCTGCGAATCATGTGGGCCCTGCATCTCCTGGCACTCCAGATTAACCACCTGCTGTCTCAATTTTCATCCAGTCTGTGTCCAGTCTTGGGTATCGTGAGTAATCATCAAGGTAGCTCCCTGCAACAACAGCCTAATCTAAAAGTGTGTCATCTGATTGTCTTGTTGTTTTCTTTTCACGAACTGAGCCCTCCGGCTCTGGATTACAAATAGTGTGTGTTGTGCATGTTGTTTTCTTCCATCACAGGGCCCCAATCAGCTGCAACATTTCTGGCTAGCCCACCATTCTCCATCTGGGTACCTAGAGTGTGTGACTGTTTATGGACCCTGAAGTGCATGCATATCTGTTTGATTGATAAAATCTTTACGCAAATTAACCTGATTACGCCCCTCCCTTGTTCAAGTTCCTTAAATAAATCAGATCTAACTCTTTTTTGCATTTATCTTGACTGTGGTTCCAGTTTGTGCAAGAGTACTGTACTGCTATTATTTGCTGTGTATAACCTTGTTTTACATGGGGTCCCCAGGGCCGAGCCAGAGGAAAGCCCTGGTGGTAAGTGCAAACAGTGTGGGTACTTATACGGTGTATCAGGGGTATTGTGAAAGTGATTATTATGTATTGTTCTGGCCACTAGTAAGGAAGGAGGGAGGGTTACAGTGTGCAGGAGAGCTGTGACCAGGTTAGCTTGACCACTACCAACCCTGACCTCCGGGTGGAGGCACCCGTTTCAGAACTAGGGCCCCTTAACCTGCTACTAGCCAAGCAGGCAGGGGTAGTAGCACTTGGGATAGCGCCACCTAGTGGCTACATTTTGGAGGCACCACTGGGATTTCGTGCCTTATAGTGGCCAAAAATTATGAATTATTGTTAAAGATTAATGGCTACCTCAGTAGAAATGGCTGTACATCAGTTGCTGCGGTGGTGTACTGGGCAGGAGATTGATCCCCAAAATGCTCTGCTTATACTGGATATTCCCCTGGGTACCAGTAAAGACACTGTAGAGAGATCACTCTCCAAAGTTCAATGTTTAAAAAACCCCTGTGGTGGTGGGTCGATAGGCTGATTTGATAGCCCAAACTTTCAATGCCATGGTAGAGTGTAGTGACCTCATGAACAACTCTAAAGTGCCACAGACTATTGCCCTAGAAGGGGTTCCAGCTGCCTGGATAGTGATAACAAAAGACAGTAAGGACCCCGGGGAGGATGAGCTCCCACCATTATCTGAGAGTTTTGAGGATAATTTTGCTAAGTTGTTGCTGGAGGAAGGGAAAACCATAGAGGACTTTAAAAAACTATTCCTGCCACCTTGGGGTGTTTCTTCCCCAACACCCCCTCCTACTTCAGCACCTGTTACTGCCCCACCTTCTGTGCCCGTGCCAATGCTGGCCCCTATATCTGTACCTGCCATTAGTCACGACTCTTACTGAAGGTTGAGAATCTTCTCGGGCACCATCCCAACCCCCCAGGAGGAGGATGACTGGGAGACCTGGATAGACTATTTTGCCCCCCTTGATACCTGAGTGGCAGTGTGCGGAGGCTGAGAGGCAGAAAAGAATCATAGAAAGTTTGAGGGGTACAACCCTGATGCATCTGCTCAGAAGTACCTATCTGCACTCGAAAGCAATTTTGGGAGCATTGAGTCAGGGGAGAATTTGATGTGGAAATTCTGAGGTACCAAACAATGGAAAGGGGAAAGTTTGTTTGCATATGTTACTTGTCTAGAAAGAGCTTTGCAGAAAGCTTACCGGAAAGGTGAGATAGCCGTCAGTGACTTGAACCATGTGAGATTGGGGCACATACTGCAACATGCAAAGCATTCTAAATTGCAGATCCTCCAGTTAAGGCTACAGGATAGGAGAGGTAACCCACCTGACTACTTTGACTTGATAAAAGAACTTTGGGAGGTTGAAGGGGAAGAGGAAGATTGTAATTATGGGGTGAGTGCAGCTCAAGTGATCATAGCACCGAGAGGCCCTTCTGAAATGGAGACCACTAAGGGTGTTCCTCCGTGGGCTAAACGGTGGGGAGAGGAGTTGCTGAAGGAAGTCAGAAAGGTACAACTGGATGTTCTCACTGAGGTATCCCCTGTTGACAAAGACCCTGGCCCTTGTCAGGACAATACTGCCATGGGGGGGTGCATCCTCAGGCATCCGCTACTGAGGTTGGCTTTTCGGCTGAGCTCAAGGAATTGACTGCCACCCTAAAGGAACTTTTGAGATATGGCACACTATCAGCAGGAGCCACATCACAATCTCTCGTTGGTGCTCCAGCATCCCCTGCAATGCTCTCTCTAAGGATGCCCGGAGAGCCTGTCATTTGTCACAATTGTGACAAGGATGGTCACATGAAGAGGGAATGCCATTCTCAGAGGGACTTAGAGAGAATGGTGAACCAGCTTCAAGGAGAGCTTCAGAAAACGAGTCAGTGGTCAAGGGCTGCACGAAATGACCACAGTAAAAGCTTCGGCCATCCTAACTCAAACCCCTCTATGGCTAAATCATCTGTCCAGGCCCCTGCTGTTGTCCCTCCAGACTGGTCCAAGATAGTGGGCCCTTCAATGGCGACTAATGTGGCTGTGAATGGTATTCCAGCTTGGGCTGTGCTTGACAGTGGGTCACAAGTGACCACTGTGTTTCAGGTCTGGTATGACAAACACTTAACTGATGTGCCCTGGAGAGGACCTGCCTGTTCCTTTTGGAAGCTGAGAAATTGGCTATACTGCAGAGAACAAACTAGAATGCATTTGAGGAACTGGTAACTTGATAAAACATAATATTGTAGGGGACTAGGAAGGTAAGCTTCACTTTCTACAGAAAGTTTCATTATTTTCTTATTGGCATTAAGAATTGCAGGATTCCATTAAGATGTAGTAATTATAACCAGAGGGGTTGTAATACAACTGAAGTTGCTTGATTCTGTGCTAGACACATAGGATTTGAAGATATTTGTGCAATATTTTGAAGTGTCCTGCTGGCTGAACAGTGAGTTTGTTTTTATCCCTGACTCAGTAGAGTGGTTTGTGTAGAAGCAGTGGTCTAGTACATTGTGGTGTTGGTTGACTTACTATAAGGGCAGTACTCACCAGGGTGGTGGAGCATGGTGTAATTGATTGTTTCTAACAGTCACCAGTGGTTGTGGCATTTCCTTTATAGCCAAGGTTCTGACATCACTTCCTCAACAGGTCTTGGAGCAAAACTGTCATATTCTTAATTACTTGAGCACAGTGCATAAAGCGTAAGTATACACACACCAAAAAAAAAAAAAAAAATTTGTATATTACTCATTGTATATTATAAGGAAGAGGGACATGTGGGAGTGGTGCAAATGCACTGGCTGTGGGGCAGCAATTTTCCGGGAAACATTCAGGATCCTGCGTTGCTGCCCTATTTGCAGGCAACTGTCAGCTCTGAGGGAGGAGGTTGCCCACCTCCAGGCTGAACTGGCAAGGACTAAGGAGGACTCCCCCACCCAAAGAGCACCAGTTCCACAACCACTGCCTCAGAGGTTGCCATGTGTGAAGAGCAGATGGACCACAGTAGGTTCTGGGAGGGTGAGGGTGGTGGAACAGAGGCGTAGCCCCCGAGTTGCACCTCTACACAAATAATATGTTGGTCTGGCAAATCAAGGTTCCTCTATGATGACACCCTCATTGGAAACCAAGAAGAATGCTGGGGACATCCACAAGGGAGACCCACAAAAGAGTGGCAAGGGACAACACAAGGGAAAGAAACAGCTTCTGATAGGGGACTCCAATTGTTAGGTGTAGACCTGGGGAAGGAGAGGAGAGGGAGTAAGGTCCTGCCTGGTGCCATGGCTTGAGGGACAGGAAGCTAATCCTCAGGATTGCAGAAGCAGCATCACAGGAGAGGAAACTAGATATCATTGTCCACCTTGGGACAAATGACCAGCTAGGCATGAGATCAGTGCAGTGCAGGATGAATTTGTGGAGTTGGGGAGGGCCTCAGACAGGTAGCAAGCACGGTAACCTTCTCAGAGGTGCTGCCAGTCCATGGCAGGTGAGGCTAGGTACTGCACACCATGCGGTTTAATGAATGGTTGCAAAACTGGTGCAGAGCACAGTGCTTTGGCTTCACTGGGGACTGGGGACTGGGGGTCCACCTGGAGAGATGAAGGTCTATACTGGCATGATGGTCTGCATCTGTCCAGGAAGGGAAACACGCTCCTAGGTGACAGGTTTAAAGGCTTCCTTGGCAAGCTTTTAAACTAGCCAAGGGGTGAGGTGCTGATAGGAAACAGGAAAGTTCAAGCCTCCCCCACAAAGCATGGCAGGTAGTAGGTAAACACTGAGGTACAGAGCTTGACAGAGGGCAGGAAGTAAATGGAAAATGGACAAGGCAATAAGAGCAGGGATGGGGTAAAAAGGATAAAGCCAACATTAAATGGAGGGCAATGAGTACCAATGCCCGTAGTCTGGGAAACAAGCTTCCAGAGCTAGTAGCCCTGATGGAAGTGGAACACTTGGATATTGTGGCAGTCACAGAAACATGGTACACGGAGAACCATGACTGGGATGTCAACATACCAGGGTACACAATCTACAGAAGGGACAGGGAGGGTAAAAGAGGAGGTGGAATAGCTCTCTACATAAGGGAAGGGATCAAAGTAACAGAACTAAAAGGTAAAGGGGAGGACAAGAGGAACTCTGGGTCACATTGGAGACAGGGAATGGCATCACAATCCACACAGCGGTTGTATACAGACCCCCATCTCAAGGGGAGGAAATGGACAAGAAAATGATAGAGGGCATTCTCAAAATGGCTGAAAAAGGGGAGATACTGTTGATGGGGGACCTGAATATGCCAGATGTTAACTGGGCAACATGGACTGCAGCCACTATCCAAGAGCAGGGTCATTCTCGATGCCCTACAGGGAGCATGCCTTAGACAGCTAGTGGTGGAACCCACTGGGGAGGGAGCAATATTAGACCTGGTACTCTCAAATGGAGAGAGGATCACAAACTTAGAAGTCAGTAGACACCTGGGAACAAGCGACCACTGCACAGTGTGCTTCACAATAAACACAACCATGGAGACAAGCCATACAAATACAAGGATACTGGACTTTAGAAGGGCTGACTTTGGCAAAATGGGTGAATACCTGAGGAATGCATTAGCAAATGGCCAGAAAGGAGGGGTGGAAGAACAATGGAGAAAATCAAAACTGCCATCATGGAGGCAACAAGCCTTTGTGTGAAACAAATAAAGAAAACAAAGCGGAATAAAAAACCACTATGGCTCTCAAAAGAAGTGTCAGGGAAGGTTAAGGAGAAAAAGGCTGCATTCAAAAAGTATAAGGAATCACAGACAGAGCAACGACAGGAAACTGTATCAATTAAAGCAGAAAGAAGTGGGAAGGCAGTCAGAAAAGCAAAGGCCCAAACCGAGGAAAGGGATAGCCAACTCAGTTAAGAAGGGGATAAAACCTTTATAGGTACATTAGGAACATAGAAAGGTTAAGGGAGGATAGGGAAGATTAATAAAGGAGAGGGAGGTGGGCAGAGGGAGACAGTGAAAAGGCAGAGATAATGAATGAATACTTTGCTCAGTATTCACAAAAGAAGAAGAGGAGGAGTTACCTAAACCAAACAGTAGAATCACTCTGGATAGTGGGTTGATACCAGTTCATTTAAAGAAGAAAGAGTACTGAAAGAACTTCTAAAATTCAAGGTGGACAAAGCAATGGGGCCTGACGGATTCACCTAGAATCCTAAAAGAGCTAAGGGAGGACCTAGTGACACCACTAACCACACTTTTAACAAATCATGGGAAGATGGGTGGTACCTGAGGACTGGAGGAGGGCAGATGTGATTCCTTCACAAAAGTGAGAGCAAGGCAGAAGCAGGAAACTACAGACCTGTTAGTTTGACCTCAGTGGTGGGGAAAATGATGGAATCACTTCTGAAAGAAAGAATTGTTGAGTACCTAGAGGCCAGCGAGGCACTGGACCCAAAGCAGCATGGATTCACAGCAGGAGATCATGTCAAACAAATCTAATCGATTTTTTGACTGGGTGACCAAAGTAATAGACCAGGGAGGCTGTGGATGTGGCCTACCTAGACTTTAGCAAGGCATTTGACACAGTCTCGCACAAGATTAATAATCAAGTTAGCCAGCCTGGGAGTGGGTCCCAGGGTGGTAGCCTGCAGAAAACTGGCTGCACAACAGGACAGAAAGTACAGTGAATGGAACACATTCTGAAGAAAGGGGTTACTAGTGGAGTACCTCAGGGCTCAGTATTGGGTCCAGTCCTCTTTAACGCCTTTATAGGTGACATTGCAGAGGGTCTGAAGGAAAGGTATGCCTCTTTATGGATGACACAAAGATCTATAACAGAGTTGATACACAAGGGGGGTAGAAAGGATGAGAAGGGACTTGGCAAGGTTGGAGGAATGGTCAGATATACGCAACTTAGATTCAATGCAAAGAAATGCAAAGTAATGCACCTGGGAAATAAAAATCCAGGAGAAGAGTACACAATAGCAGGGAGGTACTAACAACAACAATAATGGAAAGGGATCTGGGTGTAGTCATATCAGATGACCTAAAGGTGGGTATGCAATGTGAGAAGTCAGTAGGGAAAGCCAGGGGATACTGGGATGCATGGGAGGCATCACAAGTAGAAAAGGAAGTGGTTATCCCTCTATACAGACAGTTGGTGAGACCCCATCTGGAGTACTCGTGCAGTTTGGAGACCTCATCTACGCAAGGACATAGACAGGATGGAAGCAGTCCAGAGGAGGGCATCAAATGGTGCAGAGTCTGCACCAGAAGACATACTAAGAGAGAATAAAGGAGCTTAATATGTATACCCTTGATGAAAGGAGGGACGGGGACATGATAGAAACTTTAAGTACCTCAAGGAATCAACAAAGTCCAGGAGGGTAGCATCTTGAGAAAAAGAGATGTAAGAACAAGGGGAACAATTTAAAGTTAGAGGGGGGACGGCTCAGGGGTAATGTGAGGAAATTCTTTTTCACGGAGAGAGTGGTGGACTCATGGAACCGCCTTCCTGGAGAGGTTGTGGGGTCTTAAACAGTGGAGGAATTCAAACATGCATGGGACAGACATAAGGCAATTATAGTGGGGGGTTGCAGGAAATAGGCTGTTGGTTAACTAGAATCTGCAGCTTATCCAGTAGGTAGGGGAATGGGCAGACTGGGTGGGCCAAGTAGTCCTTATCTGCTGTCAAAGTCTGTGTTTCTATGTTTCTATGTAATCCCTGGAAGGTTTACATGTGTGGGGGCTGAGCAACAAGCCTTATCCCTACCTAGAGTATGTCCGCCTCTGGTTGCCTTTTCCTGCAACTGTAACTGGTGTAGAGGAGCGAATAGAGACATTGGCCCTAGTGTGTCCCTCCACCGGACTGTATGATGGGGTCCCCCTGTTAATTGGGACAAATGCCCATATATTTGGGAGACTGGCGCAACTCTGTCAGGAGAAAAAAGGGCGACGGACTGGGAGGGCCCTGAGAATTCTGGCTCTGATCAAGAGGGCCTATGGTTTGCAACAGAAACCTGAGGAAGTAGACCAGGATGAACCGGTGGGGATTGTGTGGAAGAAGGATCCTGATTCAATGGTACTGGCCCCTAGCACCCAATGTACCATTCAAGTGGAGGTCCACCTCTGAAAAGATGTCAAGAACAACATACTGATGTTGGATGTGCCAGGCGATGGAAAATTGCCAGAAGGATTATTGGTCAAGCCCAGAATCTTGCCTGCTTGTGCCCATGCCTATGCATGATGAGTGATGGTCCAGATTCACAATGTATCAGATCGGGAGATCAGAGTGAACAGAGGGTGTACCCTAGCTATGGTACACTGCACAGACACTGCAGTATTGCCCAGAAACAAGCACCCTGGTGAGAAGGAGAGAGTGACCCCAGACTTGTTTGAGTTTGGGGACTCCCCGTTGCCAGCTGAATGGAAGGCTAGAAGTAGCAAGAGACTTGCCCAGAGAGGCCAAGTGTTTTCATTGAAGGAATAGGATGTGGGATGTGTCCAGGGTGTGGAGCATCACATACGCCTGCATGATGAACGGCCATTTTGAGAGAGGTCCCGATGCCTAGCCCCAGCAGACATAGATGATGTGAGAAGACACCTGCAGGAAATGCTCTCTGCTGGTGTGATACACGAATCCAGAAGCCCATATGCCTCTCCCATTGTGGTTGTGCATAAGAAGAATGGGTCTGTGAGGATGTGTGTTGATTATCGAACCCTGAACCGGCGGACCATCCCAGACCAATACACTATGCCTCGTATACAAGATGCCCTGGATTGCTTGAATGGGAGCAAATGGTTCTCAGTGTTGGATCTTCACAGCGGGGTAACCCATGAAGTGGACACATGAGGAAGGGCACCATCCATTATGGTGACACCTTCCCAGCGCAATCCACTCACAGCAATGGAAAGGTAGGGCAACCGGATGAGGGGGTGGGTGAACTAGGCGACAGGATGTCACTATACATACGCGCAGGGGGGTGGGAATGACCACGGCGAGTGTGGGCTAAGAGGAGGTGGAGAGGCCATAGGGGGTGGTACTGCGGTTACTGGTCAAGCTCTGTCATGGAATCGGGGATTGGCTAGTGGCTGGGGTGGCTGAGGTACCGGGTTTGTGTCCAGGCGCTGGTGTGATTCTTATTGAGCCCGGCCTGAACCTTTTTATTTTTACTACTTTCACCCCCCGACATGCAAGTTGGAGTTCCTTGCACTAAAATGAGCCATCGTTGACCAGTTTCATGAATACCTCTATAGGGCAAAGATATTGGTGAAGGCTGACAATAACCTGTTGACCTATGTACACACTTCAGCTAAGTTAGACGCCACTGGGCACTGGTGGCTTTCTGCATTATTGACCTATGATTATGCTGTCGAATACAAACCAGGCCTGAACCATATTGATGCTGACACCCTATCATGAAGGCCCACTTCCAAGAGTGATTGGGTCAGGCTGTATGAACCTGACATTCGAGCATTGTGACAAAAGTCTGATAGAGATGAACAGATGTCTGCGGACACAGTGGACTATTTAGTAGATTGTTTGGGCCCTTCTGACATCTGCATACCAGCTGCTTATTGCCACTTCTGTGCTCTAGGTATTAGTGCACTACCTCAATTTGACAATGACAGCATTCAGTGGACTCAATCCCAAGATCCTATGATTCAACCAGCACTTGGTGCCCTGTGTGTGGGAAAAAATGTGTCTAAGTTACATTCCACTGACTTGTGAACTGCTTTATTGTTTAAAGAAGGCCCCAGATTGAAGTTGCTCAATCAGTTGTTGTATAGAGAGAGACAGTAGATCATAGTGGCAAAGTAGACAAGCAACAATTGGTCCTGCCCATGGCCTTTAAAGATTTGGTACTGAGGTCTCTCCACAATCACATGGGGCACCTCGGTATTGACAGAACCCTTGACCTGGTACGATCTCACTTCTATGGGCCCTAAATGGGGGCCGATGTTGAGCACCATGTAAAGACTTGTAGTCTCTGCCTGCAAAGAAAAGCCCTGCCTCAGAGAGCTGCCCCCCCTTGTTAATATTGCTACTAGCGCCCCCATGGAACTAGTCTGCATAGACTTCTTGTGTTTAGAACCTGATCAGCAGAACACTGGCAATGTGTTAGTGGTTACGGATCATTTCACATGGTATACACAAGCTTTTCCACCAAAGATCAAAAGGCATCTACCGTGGCCAAGGTGCTGGTGGAAAATTTCTTGGTCCACTATGGTGCCCCCCAGCGGATTCATTCTGATCGAGGCAGAGACTTTGAGAGTTGGCTAATCAAAGAAATGCTCTCTCTGTGGGGGGTACGAAAGTCAAGAACCACCCCCTATCACCCACAGGGAGACACTCAACCAGAACAGTTTAACTGCATCCTTCTAGACATGCTGGGCACCCTCCACCTAAAAGACAAGTATAAATGGAGCTAGCAGATTAGCACCTTGGTACACGCATACAATTGCATGAAAAATGATGCTACTGGGTTCTCCCCCTACTGCCTCATGTTTGTGAGAGAGGCCCGGCTGCCAGTTGATGTCTGTTTTGGGGTCTCTCCAGATGGGGCCTGAGCCACAAACTACTTGCAATATGTACAAAAACTGAAAGCTCAATTGAGCCATGTCTATCAACTGGCCCAGACAATGGCAACCAAGAGAAATCTAGCCAACAAAGAGAGGCATGATAAAAAAGTAAAGGCTCAAGAGCTTCGACCTGGAAACCGTGTATTGTTACACAGTTTGGGACTGCATGGTAAACACAAAATTGTTGATCGGTGGCACCATCTTCCCCATGTAGTAGGAAAGTTGGATGATTTACCTGTGTACAAGGTGCGCCCAGAGAACAATTCCAAAGCTGTCAATACCATTCAACCTAACCACTTGCTACCTAATGGCCAAGTCATGATTGAGGCTGGACCCCCAGAAAATGAGCCCCCTGGGCAGGTGACTCGTGCTGCTGCAAGAAAGATACAGAGTCAGCCTACCTCAGTGGTCACAGATTTAAGGTTTCCTCTGCAAAAGGCCCAGAATGAAAGTGACTGTCCGTCCACTTCTGATGAAAATGAATACGACCATGCCTATTACCCCTCTTATGAACTGAGTCAGCTGTTTTGAGGTAACCCCCTGATAAATTGTGGGGATGAAGTTGGGCCTTCTGGACTGCCTTACCCCTCAGCTTCACCCTTGGAGACAATGCTCCTAGAAAGTGAAGTGCAAAATATCACGTCTGAAGATGTTGAGTTTTGTGTATTGTGGAACTGTATGATTTGCCTGAAGAAGGGGCTGAGGGTTTGAGTCTTTCTGGTGACATACCAGAACTTGAAGAACACTAGGAGACTACTGACCACCCCCCTTCAGTGCCTCAAAGCTAGATTGTGCCTGAGCCTTTACAATGAGCCAAGTGTTGAAGAAACAGAGTCTGCAGAGCAAGGAGCAACCAGTGCCCCAAGTTTAGATGTTCCCACCCAGGCAGAGGCACCCCTCACAAGTGACGAGAGTCTCCAAACCAGTGATGAGACTACAGAGACTGTAGCTGACCCCCCTCAGAAAGACTGGCTGAGCTGTCAAGCCAGTAGTATGCCTCAGTTATGATTCTCCTGGGAGGCCAGTAGATTTGCCTCTCAATGTGGTGCACAAAGGTGTGTATGTCTCACCAAGCTCACTGCCTGACAGCCAATTCCAGGCTACTTGTCTTTCCTTCTCACCATGGTGCCCTTGCCCCCTCTAGTCCCAAGTTAGCTGTTAGGGAAGGGCCCCCTCTTGCATTGTTTAAGGTACACGAAGTTATTACCTAATTCAGTATAGCAATGTTCAATTTACCTTTGTGAAATATGCACAATGTGTTGTCAGAATGGATATAGTATCATGAAGTGTAGTGAATATGCATAGCAAAGTAATAAGTTTATGTTAACTGATGCAGGATGGTACAGACTTAACATGGACGCCAAGTTTTCTCCAGGCAGGGAAGGGTGTAACCCTCCTACCAATGGGGGTTCCAGAAAAGTCTTCCTCGAGCTTGCCTAAATGCTCACCGCCAGGCTGGTGTCCTGCATTTTAGCAGCTTAAATATGATTGCCAGAGAGTGCCTGTATATCCTCTGTGTACTGTCTCTTTAAGAGCTGCCTGGATTGCAGTCATAAGTAATCTGAGAAGGACCTCTGTTGAAAGATGTAACTATTTGCTGAAAATCATTTAGAGTGATAATGATAATGTAGTTTGTCTAACCTGCCTTCTTTGCAGCAAGGACTGTTTTGTTTATCTCCACTATCTTGGTCCTGGACTACAAGTTGGACCAATCAGTACTGGTGGAACCTAAAATGGAGCCGGACTACAGGAGCTGTCTGGGGTCAAAATCTGTAGGAATTGTAGTTTGGGGCTTTTTATGCCTTTTTGCACCTGAAGGGGGAGCCTTTGTTGTGACTGACAGGAGGATTAGCCAACCGAACCTTTTGGATCTTGGGGAATTTCCCAGGTTGCTGCAGCTAGTATCAGTTTTGAGCTGAGAAGTGAAGAAGTAATAGCACCAGTGATTTGTGGCAGCAGTTCTGTGTAGTTTTGCATGGGAGAACTGTGAAACGGCTGAGTTTTGGCCTGTCTGTCTGTCTGCTGTCCCTGAGAGGGAAAATAGAGTTTATTCAGACTGAATCTGAGTTGTGAGGACTATTTAATCCACTGGGCTGTGACCAGGCTTTCACCTGAAGAAGACCGAAGATTTGCTGAATGCAATTGGCCTGTCAGGATTTCCAGCTGCTTTTGAATCCCTGGTTTGTGCAGAGACTTTGCGGTTGTGACCAGAGAGTGGTTTGCCTGGTACAGTAGAATTTCCTTACATGTAAATGTGCTGTGTGTTGAAAGTGGGTCGTGATTTGGTTCCCCACTGTATGAACTGTGTTCTGCTTGCTGGAAGTTTTATCCAGCCTAATCAGACTGAATCCGCATTCATCTCCATTCGTCCTGGGCTGTGCCATGCTGACCCTGCCAGACTACCCCACTGCACAGAGAAAGCCACTGACAAGAGACCTGCCTGGGGATCAGCCCCCTGCTCCACACTTAAACAAGAATGATACCTCAGTGAATCGTGTGGTTCCTGCTTCTCCTGGCACTCCAGATTAACCACCTGCTGTCTCGATTTTCACCCAGCCTGTGTCCACTCTTGGGTATCATGAGTAATCATCAGGGTAGCTCCCTGCAACAGCAGCCTAATCTAAAAGTGTGTCATCTGATTTTCTTGTTGTTTTCTTTTCACGAACTGAGCCCTCCGGCTCCATATTACAAATAGTGCATGTTGTGCATGTTGTTTTCTTCCATCACAGTGCCCCAACCAGCTGCAACGTTCCTGGCTAGCCCACCATTCTCCATCTGGGTACCCAGAGTGTGTGACTGTTTATGGACCCTGAAGTGCATGCATAACTGTTTGATTGATAGAGCCTTTAAGCAAATTAACCTGATTACGCCCCTCCCTTGTTCAAGTCCCTTAAATAAATCAGATCTAACTCTTTTTTGCATTTACCCTGACTGTGGTTCCAGTTTGTGCAAGAGTAGTGTACTGCTATTATTTGCTGTGTATAACCTTGTTTTACAGGGGGTCCCCAGGGCCGAGCCAGAGGAAAGCCCTGGTGGTAAGTGCAAACAGTGTGGGTACTTATATGGTGTATCAGGGGTATTGTGAAAGTGATTATTATGTATTGTTCTGGCCACTAGTAAGGAAAGAGTGGGTTACATTGTGCCGGAGAGCTGTGACCAGGTTAGCTTGACCACTACCAACCCTGACCTCCGGGTGGAGGCACCCGTTTCAGAACTAGGGCCCCTTAACCTGCTACTAGCCAAGCAGGCAGGGGTAGTAGCCCTTGGGATAGCACCACTTAGGGGTTACACAGAGGACCTAAGATAGACCCTTGAGGTACACCAATGTTTATGGTGACCTTGTCAGAGAAGGTGGAGTTAAATTTCACATATTGGGACCTATCTGTCAGATAGCTGTCAAACCATTTTACAACATTTGATGAGAAACCTAGCAAGTTTAGGGTAGCAGCTAGGATGGAATGGTCAACTAGATTGAATGCTTTCATCATGTCAATAAAAATGGCCCCAGTGAGCTTACCAGAGTCCATAGCCACTAGGGTGTTAGACGAAAGTTTAAGTAGGGCAGTTGTGGTACTATGTCCCTTGCGGAAACCATGTTGAGCGTCTGTTAGGAGGTCATGTTTCAGGAGAAAGGCAGTAGTTTGGGTGGCCACAAATTTCTCAAGAATTTTTCTGAGAACAGATAGTCTGGCAATGGGTCTGTAATTAGATGGGTCAAGCAGGTCTCCTTTTTTAAATACCGGGGTAATTCTAGCTGTTTTCCAAATCTCCAGGACAGTGCAGTTACACAGAGAGAGGGTAAAAATCCTAGCAAGGGGAGCAGCTATATAAGGGGCAGCCAATCTTAGGAGCTTAGGTTCCAAGTTATCAGACCCAACTACTGCATGCTCTGAGATGTTACTAAGGAGTCGGAGAACCTCATTTTTTAGGATAGACTTGAAATGGAGAGTGGGTCCTGTGGCATTTGCTGAATAGATAGGGTTTGATGGGGTAGTGAAAGTGGAGGTGTAAAGAGTAAGGTCAGCAAATTGCCCGCTAAAGGAATTAGCAATTGTGAGGAGATTGCTGCAGTGGATGCCATTGAGAGACATATTATTTGGAGTGGTGGACTGGCTTGATCCCAGGAGGAATTTAATATGGGACCAACATTTTTTAGAGTCCCCCTGGGAGTCAGTTAGAAGGTCTCTGCAGTATGAACTTTTAGCTTGTTTGATTTCCTTCTTGCAGGCATTTCTCAAAGATCTGTAGGAATTAAAGTCAGCAGGAGAACCAGATTTCTTGTAATGAAGCCCTGTCTTTTCCCTCTGCCGTAATTTAGATAATAGGTCAGACTTTAACAAGTGGGTCTGCCTATTTCTAACCCGCCTAGTCGCAAGTTGACAGTGGAATTCTTGTAAGGCTAGGAATTTGGACAAGAAAGTATTTAGAGCAGTCAGAACTTCCAATGAGCTATAGAGAGAGTACCAGTCAATGCAAGCGACTTCAGACAACAAGGCCTCCGGGACAAAGTTTGCATAATTATGGAAAGTAATGAAGAGTGGCTTCATTGGATCCAGCCTGCCTTTACCCCAGATACAGAAAGTGGGGAGTGGTCTGAAATGGCGTCAGTTAGGACTCAAGCGTCGACAATGTTTTCGGGGAGGTTAGTCATGATCCAGTCCAACAAGGTGCTGGTATTTGAATGAGGCACGGTACGAGTAGGTACAGAGATGAGCTGATGTAGGTTGAAACTCTGTAGTTTAGTCAGGGGTGTCATTTGTGTTTTTCCCAGCCAGTTTATATCAATGTCTCCTAATATACTGTAAGAACTTCATTATTTCCAGAGTGAATAGCTGATTGGTCAAGTAGCTCTTCCAGACCTTTCAGGCCATGGGTAGGGGTATTATATGCACAGACAATATTCAATTTCTTCGAACCAAGGGTGAGGAGGACATGGAGTGCCTCACAGTAGTTTAAGGGGTTGGAGCTAATTAATGAGAGCTGGAGGTGTGATTTGAAGTATATGGATGCACTTCCACCACTTTTCAGGGCCAGTCTATCAACCTCAGAAGATTATAGAATGGCAGGGAGTACCAAGAGTCAGGGATGGATGGCTTCAGCCAGGTTTCAGTAAGGCACAGTATGTTTGGTTTGTAGAGCGCGGTCCAGGATTCAAGTTCCATGAAGTTTCGCTCAAGGCTCCTGATATTATGGTGGGTTATAAGTAGGCCTTTTGCATTTTAAATAGGAGCAGTGTTAGGGATCAAGGGCCCCGGGTTAGGCTGTACATCCCCAGATAGCAGAATGGCCAGTAAGAGGAGGTAGCAGAGCTTATGATGTAGGTAGGGAGATAGGGTGCGAGTTCGCAGGGAGCTACATTTGAGGGCATAGGTAACCAGATAGATCCAGGCCTTGTTTAGGAGTAGAGGAGTGGGATCACACCATGTGGCAGGTGCCGCTAATAGATTTGAGAATGTAAAATCATGTTCTAGGGTGGGTGGAAGAACAGATTCAGCATGGGGGCTCCCGGAGTCGATAGGTGTAGAAAAGGCAGGGTGGATAGAAACAAAAGCAACAACAGTTTATGCATTTTTTTTTTAATAATTTAAAGTTTATTGATACATTTTCCACCATAAAAGGCAGCATACAGTGAAAATGACAGAGACTCATTTATACCCCGTAAAAAAGAAGCTGCCCACCCCCCAAACCTCCCCTTACTGCAGTAACCCATCCCGATACACGTGGATGCCGGGCGCTTAACCTAAAGCTGCAGGAATAATAACCCTAGAATAGGTTTAGCTAGAAGCCAGAGAATTAGTGAGTGAAGGGATCCCAAATTCTAGTATACGCTCCAGACTATTGTGAAGGCTGGCTATTGCTTTTTCTGTGCGCAGTTAGATAATACTTCTCTTACCCATTCCTGTTGAGAAGGAGGACCTGTCTTCCAGTGATGAAGAATTATTTTCTAGCCGAAAGGGCAACCATGGAAATATGGAATTTATGCATCTAACTCTAATAGAAGACAGGTCCCCTAACAAGCAAATCTCTGGAGTAAAATATTCATGGAGGCCCAACAGGGGGTCCAAGGAGGTTTGGATTGAATCCCATACAGGGGAAATTTTTGGACAAGACCAAAGCATATGAAAAAGTGTGCCCTCTTCCTGTAAGCATTTATTGCACTTGTTTGAGTCTATGTAGCCCCACCTGTGGAGTTTGGCTGGGGTATAGTATAGGTTGTGCAATACTTGGTATTGCATGAGGCGCAGTCTATCTTGAGAGATGAATTTATGACATGACTTCCAGAGAGAGTGCCAATCCAACTGAAGGTGAGGAAAAAAATTACTCCGAAATCTTGATGGCCCAAATGGACCCCCGAACTTTTTATGAAACAAAACCTGATAAAGTTTAGGGATTGCACCAGGAGAGCCAGAAAGTGGGGATAGCTTGGATATCAGAGCAGAGATATTCTGGGAAGGGGGAGCACTACCCAGGGTAATTACAAGTAAGTGTTTCAGTTGCATGGCTTTAAAGTAGGAAGAAGCTAGGATGAGACATTTCCTAACCATCTCTTCCACTGACAACCAATGCCCCCCACCATCAGTAAAGGCCAGGAGCTTCCCCTCTCCCAGTTGAGGCAACCACAAACGGGAAATCTGAGTCTTGTTAATAGTTAATGTTGGAGAGTTCCAGATAGACTGGGCCAGGTCCAGATGGGGGAGAGTACTGTAAGAAGGAACACAACTGGGAGTAAACCTTTAGAGAGGTCCTTATCGTGGGACACTCTACAGTCACACTTACTTGGGATAACCTGAGGAAAAATAATGCAAGGGGGTCCAGGTTTTTTCCTTGATTGCATCCAATTCTATTTTGAGCCAAGTAGGTTGCGCTTCTTCTGGGCCGGGAGATACCCATCTCGAGCATTTCGCAAGGTGACTAGCCCAGTGATATATAGCCAGATGGGGAATTCGCAACCCCTCCTCCAATTTTGGGGCTGCCAGCTTATGATAAGCCAAACGGGGATACCTAACAGCCCAGATGAATCTAGTGAAGACACCATGTGCCTTTTTAAACCAGAGTAAAGGAATAAAGGTGTTGAGAAGAGACATTGGGTAGAATATCCTAGGAAATATATTCATCTTAATTATGTTGATCCGGCCCCATAGAGAAATAGGAAGATTAGACCACCTCTCAAGGTCATGCGTAATCACCTGCAATAGGGAATCCAGATTCTCCTTAAACCATACTAGGGGGTTACGGGAAAGTTTGATACCCAGATATTTGAATGACCTAGGGGTCCAATATAAACCAAAAGGGCTGATATCACTTTTGAAAACTTTGTGATTTAATGGGAAAAATAGGGACTTACTGGCATTCAATTTGTAATTGGACAGACCGCTAAACCTTGCTACTTCCCTTAACAAGGCCGGGACGGAGGATACCGGATGGGACAGATGTATTAACAAATCATCTGCATATGCGGTGACTTTAATTTCATGCCACCCAATTCTCACCCCTTGTATGGAATCATTATTGAGAATATTTTGAATAAGAGGTTCCAGATATAAGTTAAATAATAGAGGGGAAAGGGGGCACCCCTGCCTCGTACCTGAGTGGAGCGAGAAGGGATGGGAAAAGGCCCCATTCACGGAAATTCTTGCCGTGGGATTTTTATAAAGGGCGGCGATCCAGGAGATGAACAGAGAGGGAAAGTGAAAGGCCTCCAGAGTGCGGAACAAGGAGTTCCAGTTCACACGGTCGAATGCCTTCTCGGCATCCAGGGAAACCAAGCCTGCAGGAAACTCCGCATCCCTGATAGCCGAGAAGACATGCGACAAGGTGAGTAAGTGATCAGAAGATGAGTGCCCTTTCATAAATCCAACCTGATTTGTACCTACTAACCCAGGAAGAACCACTGCCAGCCTATTAGCCAGAATTTTAGAGAGGATTTTAATATCCTGATTTAGAAGCGAGATAGGTCTGTAACTTTGAACCATTTCGAGATCTTTGTCAGGTTTAGGAAGCAGGACAATCAGGGCCTCATAAAGATGCCGATCTGTATCCACCCCAGATAGGATTTGCTGAAATAAACGACCAAGTATTGGTAAGAAGAGGTCTCGAAAGACCTTATAAAATAAAGAGGAAAATCCATTTGGACCAGGGACCTTGTCAGCTGGGAGTTCACTAATAACCTTAGCAATTTCCTCCTGGGAAATAGGGACAACCTGAGCGTATCTAGACAGACCAGCGAGAAGGGGCAAATGGGAATCCCTTAAATAACCCTCTATGTCTTCAAGACAAGGGGGGTGCTCCATGTCACTATACAAATTTGTATAATAAGTGGCAAATTCTTGAGCTATCTCAGTGGGAGACACCTTAAGAGATCCATCTGCCATTGACTTGATGGGAGGGATAAATCTCATTGATTCCTGTTGTTTAATATGCAATGCCAGTAAACGTCCCGCTTTTTCCCCCTGATCAGTGTAGGTAGCCCTGGTATGAATAATGGCTAGTTCTGCTTTGTCACGAAGTAGCTCCAAGTATTTATCCTTTAGCTCCAGGAGTTTTCGTATATCGTCGTCTAGAGGATTGGCCGGAAAGTTAGCTTCCAGGGATCTAATCTGGATTAATAAGGATTTTAGTTCCTTCTCCTGCGCTCTTTTCCTACCAACCGCCATGCTAATAAGTATTCCTCTCATGAAAGCGTTAAAGGCCCCCCCACAAGATATCAGGCTTTGCACTATCTAAAGGATTTAATGACAAAAAGGATTCTATTTGTTCCCTTATAAGTTTGCAATATTTAACATCCTTGAGGAGTTGGTCGTTAAGTTTCCATCGAGTTTCCCTATTGGGTAAATTAAGCAGTACCAAACTGCATACTACTAATGAGTGATCGGAAATTGGGCTGGGTTGAATCAAGGAGGTCTTCACCCCAGGCAGGAGACATTGAGAAATGAGTAAATAGTCAATGCGGGACTGCAAGCCATGTGCCATAGACCTAAAGGTAAACTCCCTAGAATCTGAGTGTAATACATGCCAGGCATCACAGAGCCCACATTGGTCTAATAAATCCTTGAATGCCTTCTGCCCGGGGGTGGCCCCTCCCAGACTGCCGCCCAATCTATCTAAATTAGGATCAAGGACTTGATTGAAATCTCCCCCTAAAATAATTCTAATGGGAAGCATTGGGAGAATGATAGATATAAGCCTCATGAATAATCCTGGATCATCCAGATTAGGGCCATAGATACAGCCCAGTAATATTGGGACAGACCAGGGGGTACCTTTAACCAGGATAAACCTTCCCTCGGTATCATTGATAACCTGTGTGGAAACAAACAGAGTACTCCTGTTAATCATGAGCATGACCCCACAACTATCTGTGGTGCCCTGGGCACTGTAAATCGATCCCACCTGTTGCCTCCTTAATTGCAAAGCTTCCGCTTCTAATAAATGGGTTTCTTGCAAAAAAGTTATCTGTGAACTGAATAAACTTAAATGTTTGAGAACCTGATATTGCTTATGTTTCTTTCTGATCCCCTTAACATTCCAAGTCGCAAATGTTATCTCATTAGCCATCTAGAAAAAATAGCTGAAGTAAAACAATTACACTCAGCACACGGGATATATATCCCCTGTAAACATATCCCCAGGGTTACTGCAGTAACACCACCCTCCTCCCTACCCCCCAAGGAAAGAATCCACCCATCCCTCTATCCCCCACCTCAAACGATACCCCAAAACCCACCCACAATCCCTCCAAACTGTCACAAGCAACGTTCAGCACAGTACTGGCACGATTCCCTCTATTCCCACCCCCCAATAACAACCCCTGATAGTTAACACTGTTACACTCAGATAACAGTCTATGGAAACCAAACACTGCTAGTTGTACCCCAACCGAGAGAGAACAGTCCTGGGCTTTCACCTCGATCCCACCAGAACGTAAGCATAAGGGAATTTGTTTTAGATGGACCACAGAGAGACACATATACCACCCAAGTGTTTGTGATAACCAAAACAGAGTCGAGAAGGAAACAGAAATCCTGTTTGCCACACAAGGTGAGCCACGCATAACCAAAACCAGACCAGAAACCCTTAAAGGGGGAAAAAGCTACAGCACATATTGAGAGCGGGAATAGAGAAAAGGGAAAATGGGATCACTCCACTGGAGGGGAAGGCATAGCAAACACCTCTACCCACAACAACCCGCCATCCAATGCACAGGACCTCCCTGCAAAATTGAGAGTACTGCGCATAAACACAGTGGTTAAGCACTATTAAATCCTCCTCGAGTTGTGCTTCATCGCGAGTCCCCTATGACTGGAAAGCCCTCTAGTGGAAGATTTCCTGTCCTAACTAAATGAGAGTCAGGAATGGAGAATGCCCAGGATCATCCTAGTACCAATCCAAGCGAGAAAAATGAAAAACTAGTCCACAACCAATCTAATTACACTCTTTCTGCCCCCAACAAATGTAACTGCCAAGACTTGGCACGCAATTCCCCCCTTAAGAAGGCCCCAAACCCAAGTGTCCACTGCTTCAGGCCAGCGTGGGCCCTTTGTGAGGAGAAAAAAAGAGAAAAATCGGGACGGCTCATGATGATCCCCCCAAGTCCAAATCAGCAGATGCAATTTCCACCAGGCCTTCACGCTTAGAAGATTTCCCTAAGAGGAAAAACTAAAGTTCAAGTTCTCGACTCCGTGTAGTACTCCATACTGCAAGACATCCATTCAAGAGCCCTTGAAAAGATCTGGCAACGTGGATTTAAGACTCATCAAAGCCACTTCGGGGTCCTCGTAGCTTTTCCAGGATCCGTTGATTGAGATCTGTAGTCTGGCCGGGTAACCCATCCTGAACTTCAAACCTGCTGCGATTAACTTAGAAACAATAGGGTGGAACACTTTGCATTTCAAGCGAACCAAGGCAGGTAGATCTTGTAAGATTCTCAACTTTGTATTTTCCCAGCGAACCTCTTGCAAAGCTCGTACTTTTTGGAGGAAATGTTGTCTCTCCAAATAATTCAAAAACCGGCACACAATGGGGCAGGGGGGGGGATCCTCCAGGGAAGGTTTAGGCCGTAAAGCCCTGTCATCACCCTCTATAATGTAGCCGGGGCTGAATGGAGATGGGCCAGCCACTCGCTCAACCAGCTTCTGAACAAATGCCACAACATGTTGGCCTTGTTCTCCCTCTGGTAAACCGAGGATCACAACGTTATTTCTATGGCTCCGACCCTCTAGATCCTCGAGCTTGGCTTCAAAACGAGACAATTTCTGGCACATCGAGACAAGGTCATGGTCGAGACTATTAAGCTTTTTCTCAATGGAAACAATTCGAGCTGTATTATCAGACACAGATAGCGAGAGTTCATCCAGCTTTCTAGATAGCGATTTCAAATCCATTGCCATATCCTTCATTTCCTGTTGAAAGGGTTTAAATTCCTCAAGGAACATGGAAAGCGTTAAAGGCTCCTGTTCACCAATTTGGCTCGGAGGGTCAGGCCTAGAGCCACCCGAGGCCCTGGATTTCTTAGAGGCCTTCTCAGGAGTTGCTGGAGGGGTATGCTTCTTCGGGGCTTTCTTCATGTAAGCCTCCATCCGACCAAGATATAGCCAGACCAGAGTGCAACAGCTATTACACAGTGTTAAATTTCAAAAACAAGAGAAAATAGTAGATTAGGACGTCAGAACGAGATGAATTAATAATTGGGAGGCAGGAGTTTCTCGAGGGAGCTGCTACTCAGCACTCTGCATCACGTGATCTCATCAGTTTATGCATTTTAATAAGCCCTGGAAGTAAGGATTCAGAGAGGAAATGGGGCTAGCAGGGGTAAGCAACTGCGAGGGGCAGAGAGAAATGACAGAGACTGGTCAGAATTAAGAAAATAGTGGTAATATAGGAGCATGAGTGCCTGAGAGGGGAGGCGGGAAAATCAGAGCAGTTCTAGGGGAAAATAGACCAGACTGTCTACTAGGATGGGTAGGAAGAGATGTGAAATAACTTAGTAGTCTACAGGGCCAGTAAAGAACAGATAAATTGAAAGAGGCAGTTAGGCTAGAGAAACAGATAAGTAGCCAAAAATAAGTAAATTCCTGGGTCACACTAGGAGATTAGAGGAGCAGGCAAAGGAAAGGAGTGGTAATCTAGAAACAGCGCAGTACATCTACTAAAGGCTCAAATAGACACCATGTGGCAGGGAGGGGAGAAACAGTGAGAGCAAGTAGAAATTGAGTAAGCCAAGAAAGGTGGGGACTGTTAGAGTATTTAATAGAAGGCCTGGGTTCGGGGTGGGTGGGAGAAAAACCACCACTACACTGTGATGTCCAAAGCCCTGGAAAATCACGTCTTTCAGTGGGTAAATGGCAATCCGGAGAGACAGCCTGCAGGCACACCAAACAGGAGCCTTACCGGAGCCGCTTCAGCCTATCAGTAGTCGCTAGTAAAAAGGCGCTGCAATCAGAACGCCGCCGTAAGCTAGCCAACAGTCAGAGACACAGCAGTAGTACCTTGGAGCGGAGACTGTAGATCGGGACTAGAAGGGTGGCAGGAAGTCAGCACTTTCAGCGGCGGCGGCCAAGATACGTCCGGAGGCACCGCTGGACCCACGAGCTCCACTCGGGGCTAGTAATCTAGAGGGAAAGAACAAAAAGCAGTGTAAATAAGCACAAACTACACAATAGATCTAAAACAGGGGGCGGGAAAACTGGTGGCAGACCAATAGCAGGGGTGGGGGTACTGAAGAAAAGACAAAGGCAGAAATTAACAGCTTAGGCGAGGGGTGGGGAGGGGGTTGCAGAGGGACAGAGAAGTAGGTATGTCAGCAAGAACAGATTAGATTTTGAGCTCAGAAAGGAGGGATGGGGTAGCAGTCATGTCCAGGATAGAAATACACAGCAAGAGCAGGGCTCGCGGAGAGGAAAGGAGACTGGTTAACAAAAATAAGCAGGGTAGAGGCAGAGAAAAGGTAGTTAGGGAGTGCAGCCAGCAGTTTTAGGAGAGTTTTAGTGCCGGTATAAAGTATAGTGCAGAAATAGGTTACAAAACAGTTAAAATTGAAAGAGATTAGAGAGAAAGAATTAAGCACAAAATGGCTAGAAATACAGTAATTAAGTTAGAGGTTGTAACAGATTGATAACTCTGTGTGCCGTACAGGCCAATGCACAGTTTCAAGGCAGTAACAGATTTAAATCTCCAGTTAAACAATGCACAAAAGGACTAAGATCAACAGTGGTTCTGCACAGAGTCCACTTCAGTTTCTAAAATAAAACCACCACTACACTGTGATGTCCAAACCCCTGGAATATCACGTCTTTCAGCGGGTAAATGGCAGTCCGGAGAGCCGGCTTGCAGGCGTACCAATCAGGAGCCTTACTGTAGCCGCTCAGCCTATCAGGAGTCACTAGGAAAAAGGCGCTCCAATCGGAACACCATTGTAAGCTAGCCAACAGTCAGAGATACACAGCAGTAGTACCTTGGAGTGGAGGCTGTAGATTGGGACCAGGAGGGCGGCAGGAAGCCAGCACTTTTAGCGGCGGTAGTGGCGGTGGCCAAGGATACAGCTGGAGGAGCCGCCGGATCCACGAGTGCCGCTTGGGGTTAGTAATCTTGGAGCGGAGGCTGTAGATAGGGACCAGGAGGGTGGTAGGAAGCCAGAACTTTCAGCGGCGGTAGCAGCAGTGGCTAAGGATATGGCCAGAGGCCCCACCAGATCCACGAGTACTGCTCGGGGTTAGTAATTTTGGAATGGAGGCCATAGACCAGGACTAGGAGGGCAGCAGGAAGCCAGCACTTTCAGTGGCAGTAGCGGCGGCTAAGGATATGGCCAGAGGTGCCGCCAGATCCATAAGCGCCGCTCGGGGCTAGTAACCTTGGAGCAGAGGCCATAGATCGGGACAAGGAGGGTGGCAGGAAGTCAGCACTTTCAGTGGCGGTAGTGGCGGCGGCCAAGGATATGGCCAGAGGCGCTGCCGGATCCATGAGCGCCGCTCGGGACTAGTAATCTTGGAGTGGAGGCTTTAGATCAGGACTAGGAGGGTGGCAGGAAGTCAGCACTTTCAGCTGTGGTAGCGGTGGCCAAGGATACAGCTGGAGGCGCCGCTGGATCCACGAGTGCCACTCAGGGCTAGTAATCTGGGAGTGGAGGCTGTAGATCGGGACCAGGAGGGCAGCAGGAAGTCAGCACTTTAAGCAGCGGTATCGGCGGTGGCCAAGGATACAGCCGGAGGCACCACCAGATCCATGAGCGCCGCTCGTGGCTAGTAATCTTGGAGCGGAGGCCATAGATCAGGAACAGGAGGGTGGCAGGAAGCCAGCACTTTCAACGGTGGTAGCGGTGGCCAAGGATACGGCCGGAGGTGCAGCCGGATCCACAAGTGCCGCTCGGGGTTAGTAACCTTGGAGTGGAGGCCATAGATCGGGACCAGGAGGGCGGCAGGAAGCCAACACTTTCAGCGGCGGTAGCGGCGGTGGCCAAGGATATGGATGGAGGCGCTGCTGGATCCACGAGCCCTGCTCTGGGCTAGTAATCTTGGAGTGGAGGCCATAGATCGGGGCGGCAGGAAGCCAGCACTTTCAGTGGCAGTAGCAGCGGTGGACAAGGATACTATCAATTCTTTCTCCTTGTTAACCTTCTCTCCCCCTCCCATGCCCTTCATTATGGAGTCCCCCACTATCAGTACTTTTTCCTTGTTAACCTTCCCTCCCTTCCTTCCCATGCCCTTTATTACTGAGTCCCCCACTAGCAGTACTTTCTCCTCATTAACCTTCCCTCCCCCTCCCTTGCCCTTTATTATGGAGTCCTGCACTATCAGTACTTTCTCCTCTTTTACCTTCCCTCCCTTCCTTTATTATTGAGTCCCTCGCTATCAGTACTTTCTCCTCGTTAACCTTCCCCCCCCATACCCTTTATTATGGAGTCCCCCAACTATCAGTACTTTCTCCTCGTTTACCTTCCCTCCTCCTTCTTTAGTATTGAGTCCCCCACTATCAGTACTTTCTCCTCGTTAACCTTCCCCCCCTTCCATGCCCTTTATTATGGAGTCCCCCGCTATCAGTACTTTCTCCTCGTTTACCTCCCTTCCCCTCCTTCATTATGGAGTCCCACACTATCGGTACTGTCTCCTCATTAACCTTCCCTCTCCCTCCCATGCCCTTTAGTATTGAGTCCCCCACTATCAGTACTTTCTCCTCATTTACATTCCCTACCCCTCCTTTATTATTGAGACTCCACTATCAGTGGTTTCTCCTCGTTAACCTTCCCTCCCTCTCCCATTCCCTTTATTATTGAGTCATTCCCTTTATTATTGAGTCCCCCACTAGCAGTACTTTCTCCTCATTTACATTCCCTACCCCTCCTTTATTATTGAGTCCCCCACTATCAGTGGTTTCTCCTCATCAACCTTTCCTCCCCCTCCCATTCCCTTTATTACTGAGTCTCCCACTATCAGTACTTTCTCCTCGTTAAGCTTCCTTCCCCCTTCCATGCCCTTTATTATTGAGTCTCCCACTATCAGTACTTTCTCCTCGTCAACCTTCTGCTGTGCTGGCTGCCCCCCTTTCCTGCCTTCCTCAGTCCTCCTGGATGAACCTCCATCCTCAGTTTTTCCCTAGTTTTACCACTCACTCCCTCCCCGCACCTCCCCCCTCCAGGAGATCCCCCCTTGCATGGTCCTCTGAACTCTGTCACTTTTCCCTGTTCCTATAACCCTCAATTGCTTGCCTTTTTTCTCTATTTCCTCCACCACCCTTTCCCCCTCATCCTTGTCCACTTTGGGACCTGTAACAGACTTCCCTCACCTCCTGAACAGTCCCCCCAATCTTGACCTCTCTCTCTGTCTGAGATGTGATTCCCCCTTCAAACTTTCCATTTCTGAATTTTGTGTGCATTGTGGCCCCTAGAGGGAATTATCTCCTCCGCCCTAGCTCTGCTTGCGCACCTCCCTAGTGCTTTTCCCATATTATTCTCTACCCTATTTCCCAGCCCTGTCCCATTTATGTCCCTCCAGGGCCCCATCCCTAGCACTTTTGACTCCTTTGCCTTAGCCTCTCCAACCATAGACTCCTCTCTGCTTCCTCCCCTGGGCCCAGGCTCCTCTGATACCTTACTCCGGTGTGTCCCCAAAGGGTTCCTCCCCTTTCCATCCAGTGTTCCTGCACTTAAGAGATCATTCTCTGTGCCTTCCAACTTCCTTTCCCCTGCTTCCCCCACTGCTGGCTCCTTGCAGTCGCTCTCCTCCATTACTTCCTCTACTAGTGGATCGAGGGGCGCAAAACTGTTACCTTGCTCTGTTCCCATGCTACCTTTTTTACTGCCATTTGAGACTTTATTTGAAGTCTGTCCCCTAATCGCAGACATCTGCTTTCCGTTACCTGGTCCTTCTATCTTCCATGTCTCCTTTTCCCTAGCTGCCTCCTTGCCTCCTTTCTCCGGATTCCTCGTCTCACCTCTAAATTTGCTATTTTCCTCTTTCTGTGCCCTGTTGTATCCACTTATCCCCCTCCCTTCCTCCAAGCCCCTGCATTCGCAGTCCTTTTTCCCAGACCCCCAGCGCATCCCCACCCCTCCTCTATCCCCAGCTTATAATGACACCCCTCACCCCCACCCTCCTCCTCTTCCTTCCCCCTGCACAGTGCCCACCTTAGCCACCTTATTTCCTCCTTCAGCTGTGTGAATTGTTTACACACCATGCAACCACCAATCCTCCAAGCCCAATTTAGTACTATGGCTACTCCACATCCACTACACCCCACCATCCTACCAAAGAGGCCACCCTTTGGCTGCCCCTCCAGCTGCACTGCCTTTCCATAGCTATGCCAGCTAGACTGAAAATCAGTCTTGCAACTATTTGAGCTCCCCCTATTCAGGTACCTCACCCCTCCAGCTTTTCCCACCACTCTGAGCAGAACCCTAGTCCCTTTTGACAGTTTTAACCATATTAATATATTAATAAGGTAACAATTCTAAGCACTTTTAAGCAAATATATGTGCAGCAACTCAGAGTAACGCAGCTTCAAATCACATTTAAGTACTAGTTTAAAGACACCCTACGCAAGATCCCTCCCCATCGAATGGCCAGGAACCACTCCCCTTTTTAAAGTCAATCCAAGGTAGCTCCTCTCCTTGCCAACTTAGTTTGACTATTCAATAACGTTAGTCCATAGTTACCACACAAGTCCCAATTGGTCCAGTTCTTCATGAATTTTCCCATGCTGAGCCCCTGTCAATCTGGTAATTACAGCTCCTTCATGAAAATTATCCTGGAAAAGTTGCAAGCAGTTCCAGATATCCTGCAACGTGCAGATCTCTGTTCCTCCACCTGATCTCCAAGTCCATTGGCCACACCCCTCTCCTTCTGCAGACTCCTCCTCAAATCGTCTTGCTCCTTCTTACTCCAGTATTTAATAGAGGCCAGGGTCGGGGAGCATGGGCGGGAAGAAAAACAGCTCCAGGCACACAGCTTCCACCTTCTCAGAACCTCCCTAGCCACTGACTGCGGCCAGCTTAGGCTCTTCCTCCCACTGCCTGACCTGTCTCTTTCCCTCCAATCCAACCACCGATGCAGCCAGCCACCAGCTGAAGCTCACAGCCACAGCACTGCTTTTTAAAGCCAGGCTGCTTGGTGCCTCATGCCTTGATAGGCAGAAAAGATCCTGCCAGAGTCCCGATAGGTCCTTGGCCTCAGGTTCTGAGAGGCAAATAAAACAGCTCCACATGAACAGCTCCACTCGCACAGCTTCCACCTCCTCAGCATCCCCTTAGCCACTGACTGTGGCCAGCTCAGGCTCTTTCTCCTGCTGCCCGACCTGTCTCTTTCCCTCCGATCCGACCACCGAAGCGGCCAGCCACCAGCTTACCAGTATTGTCTTTTATATTGTCATTTTTTGTGTGTTCTTGTTAACTTGTTGTCTATGAAAATGGGCAGCTTTTGCTCATCAGGCTTACAAGTATAAAAAATAAAAATGAAAAACAAAAAAAGAAAGAAAATCATAAGCATGGACTGAATGCATCAAAAGATCTGACTTATAAGAGTGCCCATACCTCTCAACTGCTATGAATTTCGCATAGCGCTATGATTTTCACACTCAGATTTACCCTTGTTCCGCATAAGTTTACTGATGTTCCTCATAATGTTAGAGCTGTTTCTGGACACACAAACTATTAAATCATTAAACTAAGTTGATAGAAACATTCCTTATCACTAACTATATGGGGCCCACTATCTGTAGACATAGTATTGTTAAAAATAAGAAAGTGCTACACATTCTTACCATTTGCTATGATTTTTGAAGGCCAGTGCTATGATTTGTAATGCTGACAGGTTTAGAGGTATGAGAGTGCCATTTCACCTCGCTTTAGCAAGTCTTTTCACTGTGCAAGCAAATGACTGCCCTGCGGAAAACATTTGTGTGCATTTTTTATCGTTTCTTATTCTCTGGTGCTAGATGTTTCCTTTCCCGCTTCCACAAAACAGCTTCACCACAGGCAAATCACAGTATCAAAAACTCAGTAAGAAAATAGCAAAGGAGAGAGAGAGAAAGAGAGAGAGAGAGAGACTCAGCGTGTTCCTCAAACTTCTCTCACTGCTTGTGATTGGTTCTCCCAGTTTTCGACTATGTGGATGTGGTATATGGCACCAACCCATCCTCTTCCCTTGGCAGACTGTATACCCTTTGCAATGCCTTTTGCTGCTTTGCCACCAACTCTCCCTCTTGTAGCCATCATTGCTCCCACTATGCCTCCATTTGCTTCTTCCCGCTCCCTTCTCGCCACAAGTCCCACTGCTTCCTTCATCTCAAAATACTGGTTTGGGTCCTTCCTCTCTTACCTGTCCTCACTCCTCTCTCCCATCCCCTCTTTTTCCTACTCCATTACCTCCAGGGATCTTCAAATCTGCTCCATTTTCCACCAACACTCCTCTGCTGGGCAGTCTGCCTTCTTCTGTCATCTCCCTTCCCTCTGGAACCAGCTCCCCTCCTCCCTCTGCTTCTCCCCCTCAATTCCTTCCCTTAGACACCAGCTAAGACTTCCCCTTGCTCCCTCTTGCTCCTGTCAGCCCTTTACCTGGTTCTCCCCTACTGCTGACCTCCCTTTCCACAAACACCCACTCCCCTACTCACGATTTTGGATCTTACAGTGAACCAAAGCTGCCTGTTTTTGACTCATCTGCACTGCTCAAGCACGTCACTTCCTCAACAGGCACCAAGCAGTTTATTTAGATTTGTCTACTTTCAGCGTTGCCCTGTAAAATAATATTCTATGGTCTCCCAATTTGTGATGGCATTGATCACCTGATTGTTCTATATTCTGTGACTGCATTTTGTAATGTGTCATTGCACTACATTTTATACCTTAATGTGTGTGTATATATATATATATATATATACATATATATATATATATATATATATATATATATATATATATATGTCTAATTTGGGTGTGGTTGTGCCCCTATAGTTCGGATTGAGTAGGGTGTTTAATGTTAAATCCCTAACTTTGCACTTAATAACAGCCCTCATTCAATAAAATTGCATTAAATTTTACATGCATGGTCTTGGGGCAAAGTCTCTTGATTTGGTAAGTTTTATGATGGTCAAATATGCACATAGAGCCAAAAGTGAAAACATCAGGAGTTTGGGACATTTTCTTGCTGTCACCTACTGCCCAAAATGTTTGGAATTTTGTTCTGAATTTCAGGGTAAAAGTGGCTTGCCCTAGAAAGAGACTTTTTTTGTGGGGTTGGTGAAACAATATTAATCCATTCCCAATGTATAAGGATTTGAAATTTCAGTTGTGCATGCTCAGTAGGGGCTTTCATTTATGTATCTGATACAAAAGAAGAATTTCCAGCTCACAAAAGAAGAATTCATGAGAAAAAGTCTTCTTTAGTATGACTGCCATCTTGTTTTTTATTTAAAAAAATATTGAAAACCCATATACATGATGACCTGGAGAGAAACAAACACCAGAATCTAACTAAACGGGGCACAGTTAGCTTGATTCAGCAGTTTGTTTTTTAAAAACAGAAACTCAAAATGTGATTTTGGGACATCTCTTAAATTCTAGGTGGAATGCTTAGTGAGAACTTAGCGAGGGCTCATATGAAAGAACTATCTTCAGAACAGCAGGACTTTCTCGAACTGTGAAGTCGCAGCTGGAGTCATGCTGTTGGCTTCAGTTGGAGCAGTGAGCTGGCAGGCTTAGTGAGGGCTCATACAAAAGAACAATATGAAAGAACTTTTGTTCTTTCATATGTAACCCCTAGGTGGCACTACCCTACGGGCTACTACCCCTGCCTGTGTGACTATGCACAGGTTGTGGGACCTGAGTTTGGTGAACGGGTGCCTCCACCCAGAGGAATGGTACTGGGGTAGCGTAGCTGCTTTTGGTATAGCCCTCCGGGATGCTATAACCACCCACCAACCCTTCTAGTGGCCTAAACAGTAGAACAATAGAACATTCACATATGCCAAATAACAGTAATAACATGCTCACACTCCTTGCACTCACCACCAGGGCTGTATCCTCTGCAACTGTCCTGGAGACCCCCGGGAAAATAAGACCAGTAATGCAACAAGGCAATAATAATGCTGTAACCCCACCAATAAGGTATACACCAGCCAGGTTAAAGGTGAAAACCTATGGTCTGGTTTATTCAGGGGAAGTGAGCAAGGATGGAGCATAAATCTAGCAAATGATTGGCACTTCTGATTTGATTCAGATTGATTCAGCATGCACTGTAAGTCCCTTTGACACAGTCCCACAATCCTGGGTACCCAGTATGTTAAGCAGGCTAGCCTGAAGCATTGCCTGGGGTAAGCCAGCACTGCAGCTGTTGTTGGGCCCTTAAGAAGGAAAAACAGTTAACATGCACACAACTCAAATAGTTGTAATCCAGAGCCGGATGGCTCAGTCCATTGCAATAAACCCAAAACAAGAAAATCAGATGGCACACAATGATTGCAGCTGTTGTTGCAGGGAGCTACCCTGTTTTGTACTCACACTACCCAGACCAGGATGCAGGACAGGTGAGATGAAGACCTCGTGGTATTGCACTGGAATGCCAGGGGAAGCAGGGCCTACACGACTCACCTCCTGGTGGTCGCTACCTGTTCAGTGGTGTTGAGCAGGGGGCTGAATCTCCAAGTGGGTCTTTCACCGAGAATGTCTCTGAATCTGGAGCAGTAGCCTGGCTGAGATGGCAGGGCCCAGGTACAAAGAACAGTTTGGATAAGGTCCATGGTGGGGTGCTGGAAAAGCCTCCAGCTGGCGCAACTGAACTTGCCATGGGGAACCAAATCACTAGCCACGAAACACATTCAGCACATCTACAACACTTAGCTTTCTTAGCCACAGTTTGGATAAAGTCCATTTGCCAATCACAGATTCACTGTGCAAACCTTTCGATCTGAGGCTCACTTCTGACATCAGGCAGACCGATCACTTCTGGAGCAAGTCTTTGGTCCACTAGCAAGTAACAATAACACTTTTCTGTCTTCGGATACAGGTCTCAACCAGCAATCGGAAAAATCTGACTTTCACACACAAGGCAATACTTTAGGCTGGAGAACGTGACAGGCAGGCCAACAGAGCCTTCCCTCTGATTCTCCTATGCTCCTCCTAGGAGCAGCTGCTCGATGGCTCGAGCTGTTCATTCTTCAACCTCCAACTTTAACTGACTTTGCTTCAGGCAGTTCTGGGTATATCCCCTGATATCCAAAGGTTTCAGCTGGCTAAAGGAACTGTCTGTCACAGAAAGGGGCTCCCCCTCCAGGTCCATTTAGGCACCAAGCCCTTAAAACTACAAATACTACAGAATTTCAGTCCCACAAGACCTCTGGGGACAGCCTCCATTTTAAGTCCCCAGAGGTTCGATTGGTCCAACACTGGAAGTCCAGAACCAAAATGGTGGCTCCTATTCAAAAGCTCAAGCTGCAATCCAAGGCAGGTTAGACAAACTCTTCTATCATTATTATAGCAGATAAACAGTAATTATACAATGGCAAGAACATTTCCTGGACTCTGGTTGGTCAGTGTGTGCTTGAGACATTGATGATATTACACAATAACATCACTGTGTGGATTTTTTTGAGGATTATATGGATTTTTTTTTCAGAAACAAAGATATACTGCCTCACTAAAAATCTACTAAAAACATTTTTCTTTTTATTTTTGTTTTGTATAACATCGAGCCATTGTATAATTGCAATAAGGCACTCCAAGGTGTGTGTTATCGTGTAATAACATCACTCCTGGGGTGGTGGAAGCACTCGGCTTTGCCTCGTGCTTCAACCCACCCCAGGAGTGACGTTATTCCACGATAACACACACCTTGTCATGCCTTATTGCTTAAATAATCACTTTCCCTAACATGGCTTCCTCTTAGCAAGTAGCGACTACAGAATGGAGCAAAATAACAGACTGTCTGGCTGGTCGCGAGCCTTAAATCCCTCGGACCCAGCCCAGACTAATTTTCTAACACAGCATAGGTGCTGTCTTAAAGAGACAGGTACTGAGGCTTGCTGGAGCACTCTCATGCAGGCAATTAGAATTACTGCAGACAAGACACCATCCTGACAGTGGGCATTAGGGGGCCCAGGAAGACATTATAGTAAACTCCCATTTGTAGGGGGGTTACACATATTTTTCTTTTGTAAGAACAGTGGGACTTTATCCTGAAAGGTGATTGTGTGGTCACTGCACAAAATCACCTTTCGGGCAGGACTTGAACATTTTCACCACACTTGTTCATGAGGTGGGGTCATAAGAAAGCTATGTTGAAAATGTGGGGTAAAAATATTAAAAATTAACGAAGTGTTGAGCATTCATTAACATTTTTCAATGCTCATTCATAACCTTGGTAGTTTTCAATAGTCTGACCCCAAATTTTCAATATAATCATTTGTTCACACCACCTCATGAAAGTGACAGCTATCATTTTTCAAATCCTGGTCTAAACATGTTTTCGCACTTATGGCACAAAATCACCTTTCAGGCAAGATTTGAACATTTTAGCCTACTGCGTTAATGAGATGGGGGTCATAAGAATGCTAAGAATATTAAAACATCAACAAAGTTATGAGTATATATTGAACATTTTCTATGCTTGCTCATGACTGTGGTAATTTTCAATATTTTAACCCCAAATGTTTAACGTTGCCATTTTTTAACACCACCTCATGAACGTGACAGCTGTCAGTTTTCAAACCCCAGCTAAAATGTGTTTTCACACTTGTCTTGTGAAAGTAAGTTTTGGCTGGGATTTGAAAAATTTCACCTACTGAGTTCATGAGGTGGAGTCATAAGAAGGCTATGTTGAAAATGTGGGGTCAAAATATTAAAAAACAACAAAGTTACAAGCGTGTGTTGAAATTTTTCTATGCTCGCTCATAACTTTGGTAATTTTCAATATTCTGATCACAAATTTTCAACATAGCCATTTTTTCACAGCACCTCATGAATGCAATGGTGGGCAGGCTTTAAGCCTGAGGTTTACTGGGCGGAGCAAAAACGTCACTCCCCATCAGGCCTTAAAAGGCCACTCTTTCTGGACTGTTCCAGGATTCATTCTTCATTGTGGCCGGAGGCACCGCCTTCCGTAGCTCTATAGCTGTCTTGTTTTCTTTGCACCTCTGGCCGCTTGTTCCCTTCTCACTGTCTGCTGCACATTCTCTCACCCCTCCCCAATCCCATTCCCTTCCACCGTACTTCGTTTTCTTTCCTAATTGAT
The DNA here is from genome assembly GCA_016271365.2 of Neoceratodus forsteri. Classification (NCBI taxonomy): domain Eukaryota; kingdom Metazoa; phylum Chordata; order Ceratodontiformes; family Ceratodontidae; genus Neoceratodus; species Neoceratodus forsteri. Next base: position 1,542,528,528 of record CM028131.1, on the reverse strand, counting down.
GCTTTTTCTCTTTTGTTTTTGCTCCTCGGCTTCCCTTCCTCCCTCCCTGTTCATTTCTTTTTTGTGCCCCTTTTCTAACACTCTGCCACCTCGCAAGCCATGACTCTGTTTCTTCCGGCGCTCGGGGTGTGATGTCACCCGCCGGTGCCCCACATCCTGCTGCAGCTCAGTCAGGGATTCTGGTATTCCACCTGTGTAGCACACAACATTTCTGGCCCTTTCAGTTGATGTACTGCCCTTTTAGAGTTTACTCCCTTCCACAACCACAGACCTTGCTCTTCTGTACCTTGCTCCTCACATCGATCTGTGGGGTGCTCTGTCCTACTTGCTTGAGCTGGCTACTCCTGCAGAATGGCATTCTCTGCTCCTTCCACCATTTCAAATTCTGGCAGACACTAACTTGCATTCCGGTTCATTTGCTTAATGGTCTTTTCTGTTTTCTCAGCTCTCAGTTCAATGGTAGCTCACCAACAGGCGATATCTGGGAACACTGTCTCCTTTCTCGGAGCAGAGGACCAGATCACATCTGGTGGTCCATGAGGTGAGTCTGCACTGATACCAAGGCAGGATTTCCAGGTGTCTTGGGTTTTACGCTTGTCAACAAGTGTATGGTGGCTGAAGAGTCACTATTCCCGACCCCTCCATGGCTCGCCTATCTCGGATATTTGGGGGATAGCGATTTTGTTACAGTACTCGATCAATTGTCCATCAGTGTTGTACCTTCCTCTAGTGAACTTTTGAATGCCTAATTGAACTGTTCCCAATGGATATTGACTGTGTTTTGTGGAGCACCATTCAGACACTTCTGGTTTCCTGAGCTCAGTAGTGCCCTCACCCCGTCCCATGTGATGGATTCTCATTGTCTGCATTCATTCTCATTCCTGTCTTTCTCCTTGCTCAGCTCACCATCCATGGCTCCACTCACTTCTACCTGTAGATACCTGGCTCTTTTTGTTTACCTGACTTCATGGCTAGTTTCTCGCCCTACTCCTGCCCATCTCCCCGCCATCTTCTCAGCTGTTCTAGCTCATCCTTTTCATGTCTTTCATCACCTGCATTTCCCTTTTCCACAGGTCACCTCAGCTGCTGTCCTTTACTCATTTTATTTCCATTTTTTGTTACTATCTCGGCCTGTCCGCCCAGCTCTAGCTGCGGGCTTTAATCACTTACTGGGATGACCTGTTTTGGAATTCACTGGAGTGTTGGAGCTTCTCATCATTTTTCTCTGTGGATTTTGCCTTGTCTGTCTGTCCTGCTGTACCCATGACTCTGTCTCCTGCTTCCCCCCCCCTTGCTTCCTTTGTCCCCCATCATGAGTCCACCCTCCATTCCAATCCTTCTCTGATCTTTGCTTCCTTCTGGGGTTTTCCCTATCATGTCATCACTTTCCCTATTTGTATCCTCCTTTTACCCTAGTCCATCTGGTATCCAGGGCCTGTGTCTGGTTCTCCTTCACTCAGTCTGACCTCAGGGTCTACTCATTCACATCGATTAATCGAGCATACCTCTCATTGGGTCTTATGCTGCCTCACAAAACTGATTCACTCCTGCAGTTATTATCCTTCCCTATTCATATCCTCCTCTTACCCTAGTCCATCTGGCATCCCTGTGTCTGTGTCTGGTCTCCAATAGTTACCAATAATGGGTAGCTGCCTCATGACACGAGTCTGGTTCTCTTTCGCTCAGTCCAACCTCAGGGTCTACTCATTCACATCGATTACATTGAGCATATCTCTCACTGGGTCTTCTCTACCTCATAGAACCACTGCATTCCTACATTATTATCACCATTGGTCTTCTCATGACCACATCTGGGTAGCCTTTGCTCATCCGACCTCTATGTGGGTCTGCTCCTTCACATTGACTACTTGAGCATAACTCTCTCAGGTCCATGCTGCCTCGACTTGACCTGCTCTCCACTCGGAGACATGCCTATATGTCTATTGCCCCTTTGCTCGGGGCTGGCAGACTTCTCTCCATCATCATACATCATTCATTTCTTACCTCACCTTAACCATACCAGCTTCCACGGCTTCACTCCATCATCGTTTATCTTCCTCTTCATATTTCACCTAAACTGTACAGGCCTTCTAGGCCTCATTTCATAATTGTACTTCATCCATTTCATTCCTTACCTTGAATCATTCAGGCCTTCAGGGCCTCTTTCCATCATTGTACATCCTCTCTTGCTTTTGAGCATCTAGTTGCAGGGACATTGCTCGCATCCTTCAACAGTGATCCATGTAGAAGGACAGAGCAAGAGCTTCCTCTAACTTGGACTTTTCCTCCTTCCTCGATCTCGACCTTAAATTGCTGAAGCTGAGCCATCACTACTCAAAACATCCTTCAGCCTGGAGGGAAGGCGACCTAGGCCTTGGATCCCCAGAGGTTTCCTCTTCAAAGGGATTTTTCCTCTCTTCTGTGCCAACGGTCATAATATTCGTCAGGGTTAGTGCTTTCATAGGTTCCATAGTTAGGTTCCACTGTTGGATGGTCAGATGGTGGCCCCAGCTGTTCCCTCTCTCCTTTGGAAGTCCTCCCTTCTGCATCTTGTCAGATTTCCTTTTGTTCATCATCCTAATCTTATATCGTTCTTCTCCTGTCCTTCCTATATATGTCAGTCACATTTAATTCCAGTCTGGATGTCTTCTGATTTCTCACCTCTTCGATGCTCAACACCCTTTTGGATATTCTTTTTGGGCTTCTTCCTAAGCTACCCTTAGCCAAGGGAATTATTCCCGCAGCACCTATGGAGGAACCCTCCTCTAGGGTTCCTTGCATCATACCCCTACAGGGTGGCATATCCCACGGATAGAGAGGCAAACAACCACAATGTATTGAAGTCAGACAAGCATACATGTCATCCAGTAGTGTAAGCACAACTGAATGGGAAGGCTTTAAGCTTGAGATTCAATGGGCGGAGCAACAATGTCACTCCCCCATCAGGCTTTAAAATGCCATTTTTCTTGGACTGTTCCAGGATTCATTCTTCATTGTCCCACCATCCACCCCTCCTCCTCCAGCAGCTCATCTCTCTTTCCCATGGTCTTCTTCCTAAGCTACCTTTAGCCAAATGAATTATTCCTGCATCACCTATGGCGGGGGGACCCTCCTCTAGGGTTCCTTGTGTTGTACCCCTACAGGGTAGTAGATCCCACAGATAGAGAGGTGAACAGCCACAATATACCAAAGTCACACAAGCATACATCTCATCCAGTTGCATAAGCACAATTAAACTATCATTTTTCAGATCCTGGCCAAAATGTGTTTTCGCACTTGTGGCATTAAATGATGTTTTGGTGGGATTTGAAAATTTGGAGTAATAAGAAGGCTATGTTCACAATTTTCTGCAAAAATATCACAAAATTAGCAAGTTATGAGTGAACGTTGAAATATTTTAACATTCATTCATAACTTTGCTAATTTAAACATAGCCATTTTTTCACGCCACCTTATAAACGTGACAGAGATACTTTTGTTTTTAAATCCTGGATGAGAAATGATTTCACAGTAGTGGTGTGAAACAATGTTTTGGACAAAATACTATAAATGCTACATGTCATGTTCATAAATGGAGTCAAAAAATGACTATCTTGAAAATTTGGGGACAAAATAAAAAATAAATTATTAAGAAACATTGTATGTTGTGCCAGCCTTTACCCCAGTGGGTAGTGTTTTGTGATCCCGTGCTGGTGAGCTGAGTTCAGGGACAAGTTCAGTGAGCCAGCTGGATGGGTCAAGGGCGGGGGCTGATGCTGTTATGTAGCACCACCACAACCAGGGAAGGAAGGTGCACAGTTGCCCACATGGGCTCAGGTACCATATAGTGAAGACAACTCTTTTCTTGGCCTAGGGCCCTGCACATCTGCACCTGTGGGTGGCAGAGGGCCCAGTGCATTGGCTGAGAGATGGATTCTGCCCTGGTCAACTGTATCTGCAGCTACATGTGGTCATACAGCCCTGCACTTTTGTAGCCCACCAGACAGCCCCATGAATTCTTCAAATCTGTAACTGCATTTCCACAGGTGAATGGAGTTTTCCCTTATTGCAGGGTCAAGAGGCCCTTGCAAATCTGCATCTGTTCACACAGGTCCATTTAATGAGGATACAATTCCACTATATCAAAAAGAAATGCAAAAAACTGTGTTAATGCACCAGCTGGGTTCAAATTAATTCAACAAAAGTAAGGAAATGTGGTGTTAGGGTTCCAACCTTAACTCACTCCCCCAAAGCAGCAAAAGGAAAACACTACACAAGCAACCACAAACAGCCACCATCAAGTAAGGAAAACAACATACAACTATTTCCAGATGACATAAATGCAGTAGCATTGATGTGCTGCTTTTGTGGATTTGTATCTACAGCTGCATAAGCACAGGACTCATAGGAGACTGTGCTTATGCAGCCACACCTGTGTGTATATGTCATACTGTGTGCATGAGTGTGTGTGACTGCAAAAGCACAGGCCCCAAGGGGGCCTGCCCATCTGTAGACAGAAGGCCCCATGGGGCTTGTGCCTCTGCAGCCAGAGCTACAGTGGCACCAGTCAAGATGTAATGCAGTAATGCAGCAGTGCTGTATTTCACAAAAATGCTGAAGTATGCTACAGGGAGCACTGTAATTCAATGGCAATTAAGCCCTTTTTTGATGCAATATTTTTTTGACATGGCTAGCTCCACTATACTCATGCATGCAGCATGAGGTACCTTGCTAGAGAATATGATCCATTAGTGCATGCTTTTCTATATGCATCTGTATAACTGAAAAACTGCTGCCTTCTTGAGCAATTTTTAGATCTGTTGCTGAAATCATTATACCCACATTGCAACAGTATTCCCATCTGCATGACTGCCCTTTTGAAGCCAGAAGTCAGTGTACATGTCTTACACCTATAACTGAAGAGGGGAAGGCCCCTCATGGGCTTGCACTTCTGCAGTCAGAAATACTATAGCAGTTTTGGTATTGTGGATTTTGTGGTGCTTATGATTCTGCAGCAAGAGGTCAGTGTGTATGTCTTACACCTGTGGCTGCAGAAATGCAGGCCCATCAAGTGTGTATATGTCTTACCCAAGGCTACAGAAGCACTTGCCCAAATAGGGGCATACACTTCTGCACCAAAAGAAGTGTTGTAATTTTGGTATCGTAGATTTGTATCTGTGGGTGCAGGGGTCTGTGCTTCTGCATACAGAAGCAGTGTTGTGATTTGTGTATCATGGATTTGTATCTGCAGTGACAAGTAAATGTGCAGGGACTGCATCAGAAAACATATGAGGACAAATTTTTTTATTTTTTATTTTAGCTTTTGTTGACCGGGTAAGTGCACTAGACAAATCCTGCCTATTTTCAAGCACGGCCCTGGGGAGGGGGGGTACAGATGAACGCCAACTGACCTTGAACCAGATTAAGCTGTTGGTGGTATGTTTTTTAGTGAATGAGGGAAATTTGGCCAGGACACCAGGGAAATTCCCCTACTCTTTTCGATAAGTGCCATGGGATCTTTAACATCCACCTGAACTACCACCACCAGTCCAGGCAGATGGGACCTCGGTTTTAACGTCTCATCCGAAAGACAGCACCTCAGAAATGCAGCACCCCTCTCATGCTGCATTACTGTGTCAGTACTGGGATACTAACCCAAGTGCCAGATGTGGGAACTGAACCCACAGCCCTCTGATCTCCTGGCCTCAGAGGCAAGTGTGCTACCTACTGAGCCACTGACACTGCTTAACGGAGCTCAATATGTATACCCTAGGGCAAAGGAGGGAGAGAGGTGATATGATTGAAACATTCAAACATCTTAAGAGCATTAACAAGGTGAAAAAGTCTAACACGTTTCAATATAAGAACATAGCAGAGCAAGAGGACACAGCATGAGATTAATGGGAGGATGTGGAGTTAGAGTTGAAGCCCCTAATGCTGCATTTCCCTACATCATTGTGTTAAGTTGAACCCTAACTGGTGCATTAACACAGGTTTTTTTTTCAAAGAATATAACCCTTAACCTATGCTTTCTTGCCCTAGGACCTCATCCTTGACCCTGCAATAAATCCCTCTGTTGCTTGTTTGAGTTTCTGACTCATCAACATATTATTTGTAGAGTATTAAGTTACTGTTTGGCTAAACTGCTATTCCATTGTGTGGGAAATGGAAGAGTTGTGCCAGTGGAGATCACAGTGGGCTGGTAATATTTTCCAGAGAGTAATACTAGTTTGTGACCTAGCCCACTTAATTTCCCTGGGTGGAGGCACTGCACAAGTTATTTCAACATTTAATTATGTATGTATGTATGTATTTGTTTGTTTATTGTATTTTGTTGATGGGGTTGGCTCACTGAGACTTATATCCCTGTTTCTGGCATGACCTGGAATAAGTTACATACAGAAGAAATCTGGAAATCATATGGTACAGGATCATGTACATATTGAATGACATAGATGACATAGTGACAATGATAGTTACAATAGGTACAGCATTGAGGGTCAACAATAATGCATAGCACGTTGAGCACACAAATCAATAAGACAAAGTGCATTATGCAGTGTTATGGTATGGAGAGTCACGTTTATGGGACTACTGTAATTCAAGGCCTAATGAGGGGAACATAGGCACCCTTGCCTCTGTGGCAATTGCAAAACAGGGGTAGGCTTAGCAGGGACAAGAACAATTTAGTTTTAGAGTTTGGCAACCTTTGAGTAGCTCTTTGAAGGCCTGTTAGGTATGGCGTTCCTGGAGAGGTGCAGGTAGTTCATTCCAGAGTTTGGGTGCTACGTGAGAAGGACTGACTACCAAATGTGGTGCAGCTCCAAGGAACCTCCTGGAAGGGCTGGGAAGAGTGGAGCTCTCTTTTTGAGGGCTTCCAGACCAGTATATCTCTAAGACTGGGGAGATGGTTTGTTAGTGTCTTATAGACCAGGCAGAGGATAGAATGATAGAGGTGCTCTTCGAGAGAGGGCTAGCATAGGGAGGCAAGGACATTACTGTGGTGTTTGCGGTTTCCTGTGCCAGATGCAAACCTGATGATTTTGTGGTACATAGCTTTGAGCCCATTAAAATCTGCACCTTTCAGAGAGGAGAGGTCTGGGTTTCCATACAGCAGCATAGGAAGGAGAACAATATTGGCTACTGACCAGTGGGCTTCATTAGTTAGGTTTGATTTGAGCCTACAGAGCAGCCCCACATTTGAGAAAAGTAGCTTAGTAGTATGCTCAGTAAGGGTCTTGGAAGGTGAGCTCCTAGTCAAGTAAGACACCAAAATATTTGATTGTTTCTACCACTTCCAGTTTGGAAGCCATGGAGGTGGAGATCTGGAAGAGCTTGCTATGGTCCAGGCCAAGTTTTCTGGAACCAAACAGCATGATTTTGTTTTTTCCCCATAGAGTACCAGTTAATTTGAGACAAACCATGCTTGAAGTTTGTCGGAAGTTGGTATTAAGTCCAGTTGTGATAGCTTTTGAGTCAAGCCACTTCTATACAGGACTGTGACATCTGCATATAGTAGCACTTTGGCTACACCACAGTTAGAGGGGATCTCATTGATGAAAAGCTACAATAATAAGGCAGGCATGCTGGCGCAATGGTAGCACTACCACTTGTGATGCCGGCGATCCAGGTTCAGGAGCGAGCATGGGTTGTTGGAGGGTCAGCAGGTGGGAGGTTGGCTGAGTATCCAAGGGACGCTCACCTCCTCTGGGGAAGGAGGGTGAATGGCCTCTGGTGCAGCACTGCCACCTGGATAACCACAGATGGAAGTGCAACCTGAAGCCATGAACCTGGGTGGTGATGTCACAACATAACACTATGGCAGCAGAAAGGCCTACTGGCATTGGGGGGGCTAGAAAGTGGAAAAACACTCCATAGCGTGGAATGCCACCTGCTGCCCAATGCAGATTCCACACTGCCGACCGGGCTCTTGCCTCACCAACTGAATACCCATACTCCACCAGGGGTTAAGTAAGTTGGCTCCCGGTGGCCCTTCTCACCAGAGGTCAACCATGGGGGAACACAAGAGGTGCAGGTAAGTCCTGAGGATGGTGGGTGACAGGGCTGGGTGGGCAACTGGACCAATGAAGGGCTGGTAGAGTCATTGGAGCAAAAATAGAAATTAAAAAAAAACAAGAATAGTATTGGCCCCGGGATGGAGCCTTGGGAGACCTCATCAGACATCTCATGCTGGGAGGATAGACATGACCCCCACCTGACTGCTTGCATTCATCCTACAAGATAGCTTCTAAACCACAGGCAGGAGAGTTGGTCATAACCCAGGCTCTTCCATTTGGAGTGAAGTAGGTTGTGACTGACCAAGCTGAAGGCCTTTGACAGGTCAACAAATATAGCCTATGTGTGATTACCACAGTCAGAGGCAAGGAGGACATCTGTAGTGAAGCATACTAAGGTTGAGTCAGTGCCATGGTGTTTGTGGAAACTGTGCTGAAAGTTCATGAGTAGGGAGTGAGTTTCTATAAAGGCCAGCAATTGATTATACACAAGCCTTTCTTGTACTTCAGCCAAGGTCCTCAGAATAGAGATGGGGCGATAGTTTAGATCTGTTACTTGGCTCTATCCTTATACACTGGGACTACATGTGCTACCTTCCACCTTTGAGGGACTGTGCCATGAAGCAGTGACAAGTTAAAGAGGGTAACCAGCAGAGGAGCCTAGGATAGGGGCTGCCAATTTTGGGAGCTGAGGCTTGAGGTTATCATGGCCTGCTGATTTTTCTGCTTTGATTTTTAGGAGCTGGTTCAGGACTACCTTGTTAGAGACCAGCATGACGTGAATGTTGGGCCAACTGTCTGTAGAGGTGAGCCGGGAAGGGGAATGGTGGCAAGGTCTTTATAGGTGTAAAGGTCAATGAAAAATACGTTAAGCTATCAGCTTTAGATCGCTGATCAGATATGTTTTGTAGAGAATTTCTTGGTACTGCATACTAGTGCACTCCTTGATGAGGCTATTTACTTGTGTTCAGAAGCACTGTGGGTTGTACAGATTGCTGCTTTGTAGGTTCTTTAGGTAGGAGGCTTTGACCATTTTTAAGGTGGTCTTTTATGTGTTCCTGAGTTCTCTAAAGGCAATCCAGTTTTGCTATCAGCCTGTGGTCTTAAAGGCATGCCAGTCTCGACCCATCTACTTCATCAAGTCATGAAGGGAGAAAATAAGTGATTTGGAACAGGCACCTTTAACCCTTCTCTGTACAAAGGGGGCATGCCTGTTAATGACATTGATGAGGTGTTAATTAGGAAGACTAGGGCTAGACTGACATCCTCTAAATAACCAATGTTCTCTCAATTCACCATGGCTAGTTCTGTGAGAAAGGCTTTACAGTTCAGAGCACAGTAATCTCTGACAGTAACTGTTCTAGAAGGAATCTTAGAGACACAGTTTCTCCATGTGCAGTATGTCAGAAAGTGGTCACTCTGTTGACCAGGACCTGAGGCATGATTCCCAGATTTGGTTTGCTAATGATTTGGTGTAGGTTAGAGTATCTAATTAATATTCTTTGGTAACCGGTTAAAGTTCACTAGGCACAAGTGCCTGTTTTCAGGGAGCACTGGGGTGGTTAAGTGACCAGCTCAGAGTCACACAGTATGCAAGTGGAGGTTGTGGGAATCAAACCCAGGTCTGCTGGATGTACCAAGCTCATTCACAGATTTTTACTCTAACCTGTAGGCTGTACTGCTAGCCCTGACAGAAGTCTTGAAGGAACAGGGATCCTTATCAAACCACCTGAGACTGAAGTCCCTTAGAAGGATTGTTTCACTATGAGCCAGTTCTCCAAGGCAGCTGTGGAGATCATCAAAGGCAGGTTTGGCAGCTGAGGGGGAAGGGGGCTGTAATTGCATCCCACATACAGAGGCTTAATATTGCCAATTAAGTACATTTTGATTAGTACCAATTCACCTAGTGAGGAGGTAAGAATAGGAGGGGCAATTAAGAGGTTTGGAGAGAGGATTTAGTGTATAAGATGATGCCTCAACTTTTTTTCCACTATGGTTCTCAAAGGAAGTGGCAGTGAAGGTTCAAGAGAAAAAGAAAGCATTCAGGAAGTACAAATAATCACAGAAGGAGCAGGACAGAGAACTGTATCAGTTAAAGCAAAAGGAGGCCGGGAAGGCAGTCAGAACAGCAAAGGCCCAAACTGAGGAAAAGATAGCCAACTCAGTTAAGAAGGGGGATAAAACCTTTTATAGGTACATCAGGGAGCGAAGGAAGACCAAGGGAGGGATAGTGAGGCTTAATAAAGGAGAGGGAGGGTGGGCAGAGGGAGACTGTGAAAGGCAGAGATACTAAACAAATATTTTGCTCAGTATTTACAAATGAAGAGGGAGGTACATAAAACAAACAGTAGAAACACTCTGGATACAGAAGTTGATACCAGCCCATTTACAGAAGAAAGGGTTCTGAAAGAACTCTTAAAACTGAAGGTGGACAAAGCAATGGGGCTCTGATGGGATTCATCCCAGAATTTAAACGAACTAAGGGTAGAACTAGTGACACCACTGACTACCCTTTAACAAATCATGGGAGGATGGGGTGGTACCCGAGGACTGGAGGAGGGCAGATGTGATTCCTCTTCACAAAGGGAGCAAGGCAGAAGCAGGAAACTACAGACCTGTTAGTTTAACCTCAGTGATAGGGAAAATGATGGAATCACTTCTGAAGGAAAGAATTGTCGAGTATCTAGAGGCCAGAGGGCACAGGACCCTAGGCAGCATGTATTCACAGCGGAAGGTCATGCCAGACGAATCTGATAGATTTCTTTGACTGGGTGACCAAAGTAGTAGATCAGGGAGGGGCTGTGGACATGGCCTACCTAGACTTTAGCAAGGCATTTGACACAGTCCCACACAAAGATTAATATACAAGTTAGCCAGCCTGGGAGTGGTCCCAAGATGACAGCCTGGTAAAGAATTGGCTGAGAATAGGACACAGAGAGTAATAGTAAATGGAGTCCACTCCAGAAGAAAGGAGGGTTACTTAGTGGGTACCGTGAGGGTTCATTAGTATTAGGGACTTAGTCCTCTTCAATGTCTTTATATTTACATTGCAGAGGGACTGGAAGGAAAAGTATGTCTCTTTGCAGATGACACAAAGATCTGCAACAGAGTTGATGCACAGGGTGGGGTGAAAAGGATGAGAAGGGACTTGGCAAGGTTAGAGGAATGGTCAAATGTATGGCAGCTTAGATTCAATGCTAAGAAGTGCAGGTAATGCACCTGGGAAACAAAACCCAGGGAAGAATACACAAGGGGGTGAGATACTAACAACAACAAAATGGAAAGGGACCTGGGGTAGTCATATCAGATGACCTAAAGGTGGGCAAGCAATGTGAGAGGGCAGCAAGGAGGGTGGGGGATACTGGGATGGCAGGGAGAGGCATCACTAGTAGAAAACAGGAAGTTATTATCCCTCTGTACAGAGAGCTGGTGAGACCCCATCTGGAGTACTGTGTGCAGTTCTGGAGACCCAATCTCAGCAAAGACATAGACAGGATGGAAGCTGTCCAGAGGAGGGCAATTAAAATGGTGCAGGGTCTGCACCGGAAGACATATGAAGAGAGACGAAAGGAGCTTAATATGTATAGCCTCGAGGAAAGGAGGGAGAGGGGGGACATGATAGAAATGTTCAAGTACCTCAAGGGAATCAACAAAGTCCAAGAGGGTAGCATCTTCCAAAAAAAGAGGTGTGCAAGAACAAGAGGGCACAATTTGAAGACAGAGGGGGGGCGGCTCAGAGGTAATTTAAGGAAGTATTTTTTCACAGAGAGGGTTGTGGATGCATGGAATGGCCTTCCGGAGGAGGTTGGTGTCAAAATCAGTGGTGGAATTCAAGCATGCATGGGACAGTCATAAGGCCATTCTAGGGGTTGGGGGTAGGAAGAAGTAGGCTGCTGGTTAACTAGGATCTGCAGCTTATCCAGTAGGTAGGGAAATGGGCAGACTGGGTGGGCCAAGCGGTCCTTATCTGCCGTCAGATTCTATGTTTCTATGTTTCTATGTTTGCTTTTTACCAGACCAATCTCTCCTACAGGCATTATAGCCAGGGATGTCAGCCTAAGTTGAAAGGACATATGGCTTCAGCCAGGCTACAATCACAGCAAGTATATCAGGATAATACACATTCACCCAACCTTCTAGCTCATGGGTCTTTGATCTTAAGCTGTTAGCATTCACATGAACTAATTTAAGCCCCTTACAATTTGCCCAGTTATGATCAGAGGTGGAGGTAATCCTGACATTGGGAGTGCAACGGCCAGGGTTATACTCTATGTCCCCAAAAGACAGCAGGAGGATAAATAGGGAGAACCTAGGTAACATCTTGAGGAAAGGTATTGAACCCCATTGACATTTTCTTAAGTGTGAATTCATCAAGGCAACACAGTGCTTAGGCAGGCATAGATGACAACGCATAGAAAGTTGCCATTGAGCTATATGATTTCACATATAGAAGTTTGTAAGGGTTACATATCCATCTTTGTAGGTATACGAATGTGGGAATTAATCCAAGACAAACAAGCACCCCCTAACAATACTCTGAGAAAAGAGCACAATAGTTGATGGCACTAGGGGAGGGAGGTGTGCACTAGTCCCTTCACAAAAGAATGGGTCCTACAAGAGCTCTATAAGCTCAGGTTGGACAAGGCAATGGGACCTGATGGCATACATCCCAGGGTACTAAAGGAGCTAAGGGTGGAACTAGCAGAGCCATTATCAGAAATGTTTAGTGAGTCTCTGAGCACAGGAGAGGTCCCAGAAGACTGTAGAAGGGCTCATGTGATCCCGCTCCACTAGAGTGGTAGCAGGGAGGAGGCAGGTAACTACAGACCAGTCAGTCTTACCTCAGTAGTGGGCAGGATTATGGAGGCACCCTTAAGGAAAAGATAGTGCAACACCTGGAATCCATAGGAGCACAGGATCCAAGACAGCATGGGTTTACAAAGGAAGGTCCTGTCAAACTAATCTCATAGATTTCTTTGACTGGGTAACCAGAGTGGTGGACCAAGGGGAGCAGTTGATGTCCTACCTTGACTTCAGCAAAGCTTTCGATACTGTTCCACACAGAAATTGATTAATAAGCTGGGTAGGCTCGGGGTGGCTCAGAAGTTGGTCAACTGGGTGGCAAACTGGTTGACAGGCAGAAAACAGAGAGTGGTGGTAAATGGTATACAGTCAGAAGAGATGCAAGTCACAAGTGGGGTACCTCAGGGATCAGTCCTGGGGCCAGTCCTCTTCAGTATCTTCATCAGTGACATTGCAGATGGACTGGAGGGTAATGTTTGTCTGTTTGCACATGACACCAAGATCTGCAACAGAGTAGATGATCCAGATGGGGTGGGCAGGATGAGAAGAGAGCTGGATAAACTAGTAAAATGATCGGAAGAGTGGCAACTGGAGTTTAACACAAAGAAGTGCAAGATCATGCACATAGGGAAGAGAAACCCTGAAGCCACCTATAGGCTGGGAGGGGAGTTGCTGGCAGTCACAAGGGAAGAAAAAGGCTTGGGCGTCATCATCACCGATTACCTGAAATCATCCAAGCAGACCACTAATGCAGTAGGGAAGGCTAGAGGGGATGTTGGGATGTATTAGTAGGGGTATCACAAGTCGGAAGAGGGAGGTAATAATCCCTTTTTACAAGACACTGGTTAGGCCCCATCTGGAGCACTGTGTGCAGTACTGAAGGCCACACCTTCACAAGGACATTAACCAAACTGAAGCAGTCCAGAGAAGGGCAACCAAAATGGTGTAGGGACTGCATCAGAAAACATATGAGGACAGATTAATGGAGCTCAATATGTATACCTTAGAGCAAAGGAAGGAGAGAGGTGATATGATCGAAACATTCAAACACCTTAAGGGCATTAACAAGGTGAAAGAGTCTAACATACTAACATACTAAAAGCCAGAAGAATAGGTCAAATGGTCTGTCTTGTCTGCTTGAAAGCCAACAACCTAATGGCTGCTTGCCTTACCATTCCCCCAGCCCCCAAGAGGATCTACATTTATTTCAGTTTCCCCTTGTAATTGTCACACCCCTTCTTGAAGCCCTCCACTGTACCTTCTTCCACCAGCCTCCCAGGCAGCGCATTCCACTGCTCAACCACCTCTCGGTGAAAAATGCTTCCTACGCTCCCCTGTAATCCCCCAGCTTCCACTCATGGCCCCTGGTTGTTCCCTCTTCTTAACCCAAATAGCTCCTTGGTTCTTCTCCTGGTTATTCTTTTACATACTTAAAACCTCTATCATGTCTGTCTTATCCCTCCTCTCCTTCAGTGAGTAAATCCCAAGCTCATTCAGTCTCTCCTCATAAGACCTCCCCTCCATGCCCTGAATCATCCTAGTTGCTCTTCTCTGAACCCTCTCCAGCAGTACTATATCCTTCTTCAGATGAGGTCTCCAGAACTGTACACAGTACTCAAGCTGTGGCCTGACCAAGGCATTATACAGAGGGAGGATCACCTCCCCTTCTTCTGGACGTAATACCCCAGGCTATGCAACCCAGTATCCTGTTTGCTTTGGCTGCTGTTCTTCTACAATTTTCAGAGTTATTCATTTTGATGTCTACCACCACCCCTAAATCTCTTTCGCCCAATGTGGCTTGCAGTGTGACCCCCGCCCAGGGTGTATACATGGCCCGGGTTTTTTGCTCCAAATGAAGTACCTTACATTTCCCGGCATTAAATTTCAGTCCCCACCTCTTTGACCACCCCTCCAGGGTATCCAGATCCCCCTGGACTGTCTCCCTCGCTTCTACACAATCCACCAGTGCTCCCAGTTTTGAATCATCCGCAAAGAGACTCAACTTATTTTTGACCCCCTCCCTATATTTGGGGGGGTGAGGATATAGCATGCACCAAGCAGGAAAGGGATCTTGGGGTTATCATCTCTGATTACCTCAAGGTTGGGAAACAGTGTGACAAGGCAGCAGGTAAACCAAATAGGATGCTGGGATGCATAGGCAGGGGCATCACCAGCAGGAAAAGGGAGGTCATAATTCCACTATACAAGACACTAGTGAGGTCCCACCTGGAGTACACTGTACAGTTCTGGAGACCTTACTTATGTAAGGACATAGACAGGGTAGAGAAGGTTCAGAGGAGGGCAACAAATATGGTGCATGGATTGCATCACAAGTCCTATGAGGACAGGTTGAAGGAACTGAACATGTACTCCCTGGAGGAGAGGAGGGAGAGAGGGGATATGATAGAGACATACAAGTATCTTACAGGGAGGAACAGGGTGCAGGAATACACTATTTTAAAGCGAAAAAAAGTTCCAGGACTAGAGGGCATGGGATGAAGTTGGAGGGAGGACATTCAGAGGAAACGTGAGGAAGAATTTCTTCACAGAACGGTGGTGGACAAGTGGAACACCCTGCCAGAGGAAGTGGTGGGGGCTGAAACAATCACAGGATTTAAGAATGCATGGGATAGACATAAAGGAATTCTGGAGGTCAGGGGTAAGGGGCAACAGACTTCTTAGAAAACATAAACTGAACTTACAAGCTCAAATGGGCAGACTGGGTGGGCCATAGGCCCTTATCTGCCAATACTGTCTATGTATGTATGTATCTATGTATATCTGTGATATAGGCATTGAACAAGAGTGGCCCCAATACTGAACCTTGAGGGACCCCACTGATTACCTTCCTGGGGGAGGAGAATATCCCACCCACCATTACCCTCTGTAAATGCCCTGAAAGCCAATTTTCAACCCAATTGAGCTCCTGTCCTCCCACCCCCATCTCCCCCATTTTTGCTATCAATCCATTATGGATCCAACATGTTTCAATATAAGAAAAATAGCAGGACAAGAGGACACAGCATGAGATTAGAGGAAGGCCGATTAAGGTGTAATGTGAGGAAGTTCTTTTTCATAGAAAGGGTGGTGGTTGCATGGAGCGGCCTACCTCAGGAAGTGGTGGATATGAATACAGTGCAGGGCTTCAAACAGGCATGGGATAGGCATAAGGGAACAATACACATGAGTATGAATAGATAGGCCATTGACAGGGCAAAGACTGATGGCACATTCATAAGGCAGAAAAAGAAATGGGCAGACTGGATGGGCCTTGCGGTTCTTATCTGCCATCAGCTTCTATGTTTCTATGTTTCTATGTTGGTATAATTATTGTTTGGACAGAAATTTGCAGATACTGACCCACCCAGATTTGATGAAACTGCAGGTACTTAGCAATGCTGGTTTATAGCAACCCCATTGTGGGGTGTGGTTGAGGTCAGCACACATTTATCAATTTGCACGTGAGGCTTCAGTATTGAAACCACTCATAAAGAGTGCAAGGTGGTCCTGCGCTTTGTTATTCCGGATCCCAGATTGGGAGTTATGGGAATATAGAATGTGCTCCATTGTTAGCTCCAGGATTTCAGTTAGTTATCAAGCAGGGATTGAAGTGCTTAAGCTGTTGACAAGTAATTTCCCCCGGATGAGAGCAGCAGTACTAACAGAATGCCTAAGTAACACCAGAATAGCAAATAAGACAACCAGCAAACAGTAACAGCCTAAACTCGACAAGTATTAGACCCTAGAGTAGGGGTACAAAGCAAGGCATGAGCCTAACATTAATGCCAGAGTTGAGATCTAGATAACTGACAAAACTTTAAAACCCTAGGCAGCTATACAATGTAATACCCCCGGTAGATGAATGCTGCACAGTCAGTGTTAATGAGTTTAAATTGAAGTCAGGTGTGCAGGCCAGCTAACAATCAATACTGTAGCCTGTGGTAATGACCAGATGGTGGATCCAAGACAAGTGATACAACACAGAAACGCTTTGCAGGCAGACAAAAAATACATCAGGAATCCCAGCTGACGTGAAGCAAAAACATTATCTTATTGTAAGGACTGGATAGAAAGTACCCCAGAATTAGCAGCAGTTAGTTTGTTCAGGCACACGCCTAAAGAAGTTTATAGTCAGCAATGGTCAGTGTCCTGAGCTGTGGTGGAAGCTGACAGAGATTTTTACTTTTGTCAGTAGGTCTATGATAAATGTCATAGTAGCAGCCACAGACACTACCAGCTATTTCCTGAAATTTCTGTGACATTTCCAGATATATCTAATGCTTTCTCCATTTCTACTGAAGCGGCAGCAGAGAGAAACTCTTTAGAAATTTCATGAACTATCTGGAGATAGCTGGCAATGTCTGTGGCTACTACTGTAGCAGACAAAGCAGCCCAGTAACAAGGCAATTTTAAAACTTACAGTAGGGTTATGAGTGGTGTTCTGGGTCTGTGGATCAACAGAGACTAGTCCAGAGACTTAGCAATGATGGGGTGTACATTTAAGGCAGTGTGACCTGCAGACAGTTGACTCCCACAGCTGGCACCCACAGTGTGATACCCTCTTCCATCCTGCCCTTAGCACTGCCATCTGCAGCACAGATACCCGTTTGAGGGCCAGATCAGCTAAGAAGGCAGAGGTCATGCCTCTCCTCCGCGAACAGCCCCCTGTTTGGATTACTGGGGCAGTAGGAGGAGAGCAAGTCCATTGAGCAAGGGACAGGGCCTGATGGCCGTAGCTGGTCCCTTACTCAAGATGGTGTCCCTTGGCAATCAGTGTGGGGAGGGAGATGGAGGGGGGCTCCTTTGCAATTCACCTGACTGAGGCACTGACTGTGGCAGGGCTGGCATTCCATGGAGCAGAGCACTGGTCTTTGGATATTTTTGAAAAGGTAGCACACCTCTTCTGGCAATGCTTCTCCTCCGTGGGCAGCCCCTAGACTGGAGGACTAGGGCAAGAGGAGGAGGAGAGCAAATCTGTTGAGAAAGGGACAGTGCCCGATGCCCGAAGCTGGTCACTGGCTCATGATGGCAGTGTATTTTAGACTACCTACTTTATCAGCCTGACTCTGGCCTCCTGTACTCTTCCTGGCTGCACCTCTAACAGTCTTGTTTATAGTTCATTGGAAACAGGAGAGATTCCAAAGGATTGGAGGATGGCAGATGTAGTATCACTTCACAAATGTGGTAGCAGGGAAAAGGCTGGCAATTATGGGCCAGTTAGCCTAACATCAGTGGTGGGAAAGTTAATGGAATCACTGCTGAAAGAGAGGATTGTGGAATATCTTGAATTCAGTGGGTTACAAAACGCAAGGTAGCATGGATTTACAGGTGAGAGGGATCATGTCAAACAAATGTGATAGATTTGCTTGACTGGGTGACAAAGGATTTAGACCAGGGTGGAGCAGTAGACATAGCCTACCTAGATTTCAGTAAGGCTTCCGACACCATTCCACATAGGAGACTAGTAACAAACTGGATAGCTTAGGAGTCGGTCCAGAGGTGGTAAACTGGGAAAGAAATTGGTTAGGGGCTAGGTGACAGAGGGTGGTGGTAATGGAGTTCATCCCAAGCAAGGGAGGGTAACCAGCGGGCTGCCTCAGGGATCAGTGGTGGGACTGGTCCTCTTAATAATGTCTTTTTAAGTGAAATTGCAGAGAAGCAGCAAGGGAAGGTATGCCTCTTTGTGGATGAGACCAACATCTGCAATAGGGTGGACACTCTGGGGAGGGGGTGGAAAGGATCAGCAGAAACCTGAGAAAGCTAGAGGAGTGGTCAAGGGTATAGCAGCCAAGTTTCAGTACGAAAAAGTGTAAAATAATGGACTTGAGGCACAGAAAGCCAGGGACAGAGTACAAAATGGGTGACGTGGTCCTGATGATCACTGAGCTGGAAGAGACTTGGGGGTAATCATATCTGGTGACCTAAAGGTAGCAAGGCAGTGCAACAAAGCAGTTGAGAGGTCTTCTTGGGTGTTGGGGTGCATAGAGAGGGGTATACCAGCAGAAAAAGGTAGGCAGTGTTGCCTCTGTATAGATCACTGCTAAGGCCCCACCTACTGTAGAGTACTGTGTCCAGTTTTGGAGACCACGTCTCTGAAAATACATAGACTGGAGGAGGCCCAGAGGAGAGCAGCTAAAATGGTGCAGGGCCTGCATCAGAAGCCCTACAAGGAGAAGGACCTAAATATGTACACCCTAGAAGAGATAAGGGAGAGGGGGATATGATAGAGACCTTTAAATACCTCAAGGGGTAAATAAGGTACAGGACGGAAGTATTTTCAGAAAAATAGGTGCTCAAGGACAAGGGGACATGCTATGAAGCTGGAGGAGGTAGATTCAGGAGAGATGTGAGGAATGCTTATTCACAGAAAGAGTGGTGGATTCCGGGACTAGTCTTCCATTGGAAGTGGTGGAGAAGAAAGCAATGGTGAGTTCAGGAATCCGTGGTAAGGCATTAGGGAATCTTAGGGGAAAGGAGGGGAAGGGTGGGAGAATGGCCCGGAGATCAAGCTGGGTCTGCTGTAATACTGCAGGTAGGGAAAAATGGTCAAACTAGGTGGGCCAAGCGCGGTCCTTAACTGCTGTCAAATTCTGTTTCTATGTTTCTATATGTTCCTATGGTGTCCCTTGGTGATCATGTGGGGAGGGAGGTGGAGAGGGGGCTCCCTTGCAACCCACCCAACTGAGGCACTGACTGTGGCAGGGCTGGTGTTCTGTGGAGTGGAGTGCTGGTGTTTGAATTTTTTTTAAAGTTAGCATTGCTGTCCTCTGCCAGCAGCCCCCTGACTGGAAGACTGGGGCAGGAGGAGGAGGAGGAGGAGGAGGAGGAGGAGAGCAAGTCCATCAAGCAAAGAACAGGTCCCTTGTTGAGATGGCATCCCTTGGTAATCATGTGGGGAGGGAGGTGGAGGGGGCTCCCTCGTGTCCCATCTGACTGAGGCATTGACTGTAGCAGGGCTGACATTCCCAGGAGTGGAGTGCCATCTTTGGATTATTTTTAAAAGTTAGTTTGCCTCTTCTGGCCATGCCTCTCCTCTGCAATCCATCCCCTGATTGAAGGACTGAGGCAGGAGGAGGAGGAGGAGGACAAAACCACTGAGCAAGAGACTGGGCCCGATGTCCAAAGTTGGTCCCTTGCTTGAGATAGTGTCCCTTGGCGATTGTGTGGGGAGGGAAGTGGAGGGGGCTCCCTCATAACCCACCTGACTGAGGAGCTAACTGCAGCAGGGCTGACATTCCACAGAGTGGAGAGCCAGTCTTTGTTTTTTGTTTTTTTTTAAGTTAACGTGCCTCTTCTGGCCATGCCTCTTCTCTGCGAGTAGCCCCCTGATTAGAGGACTGAGGCAAGAATATAAGAGAAAGCCCACTGACCAAGAGACAGGGCCCGATGGTCGAAGCCGGTCACTGGCTTGAGGTGGTGTCCCTCAACAATTGTGTGGGTAGTAAGGTGGAGGGGGACTCCTTCATGACTCGCTCAGCTGAGGCACTAACTGCAGCAGGGCTGGCATTTCATGGAGCAGAGCACCAGTCTTTGATTTTTTTTTTTAATATTAGTGTGCCTCTTCTGGCCATGCCTTTCCTGCATGAGCAGCCCCCTGAGTGAAGGACTGAGGCAGGAGGAGAGCAAGTCCATTAAGCAGGGGACAGGACCCAATGGCCGAAGCTGGTCACTGGCTTGAGATGGTGTCCCTCAATGATTGTGTGGGGAGTAAGGTGGAGGGGGGTTCCTTCATAACTCGCTCAGCTGAGGCGTTAACTGTAGCAGGGCTATCATTTCGTGGAGCAGAGTACTAGTCTTAAGCAGGGGACAGGGCCCAATGGCCAAAGCTGGTCCCTTCTCAAGATGGCATCCTTCAGCAATCCTGTGTGGAGGGAGGTGGAGGGAATCTCTCTCATGACCAGCCTGATTGAGGCACTGACTGTGGCAGAGCTGGTGTTTCGTGAAGCAGAGTGCTGGTTTTGGGGATTTTTTTTAAAGTCAGTGTGCCTCTTCTGGCCATGCCTCTCTTCCTTGAGCAGCCTCTGATTGGAAGACTGGGGCAGGAGAAGGAAAGCAACTAGCATCTTTATGTAATGAATCCCTACAGGAGTCCCCAACCCTGGCTCACTAAGGTTTTTTTGAGCCCGTAAGACTGGAGCAGTACACTAAACACCTCTGGTGACCTGGTGCGCACTTTTATTATTTTAAGACTTTGCCTTTTTTTTTCCAGTAATACATGTCCTTTACCCTTTAGACTTCAGCTGTTCACATTGCACATTTCTGATTAATAATCATAATCTTCTGCTTATGACATCATAATCTTATTAACCACAACTCCAAATCCCATGATATCATAATCTTATTAACCGCAACTCCAAATCCCCATTCTTAGGGAAGTGTTACAGACTGCCGGATAGTGATATTGTAACTGAAACGGAGCTTGAGGAGGAAAAGAGTAAAGTAATAACCCCAGAGATGCAATTATAATAGAGATTTTACATATGCTGAGCTTGATTGGGTTATTCTTAAATCCAAGAGTCAATGTGGAAATAAATTCATAGAATTTATTAAGGACAACAACCTGGCAATGCACATAACCCAAAACACACATGGTAACTATGTTGTAGATCTTGTGATTTCAAATATAGACCCTGACCTAGTGGGCTGTTATATTAGAGAGCTACTAACAAACAGTGAATATGAAAAGATGCTATTTGCACTCAAAAGGCATGCTATAAGGGAAAATAGAAACGCTGTCTGCTAGAGATACATATGGGCCAACTTCAGCACAACAAGAAAGGAACTGACTAAATGGGACTGGAAAACAGGCATGAAAGGCCAGAAAGTTCAAGAAAAGTGGGATGTGATAAAACAGTAACATGACTGGCCTTAGAAATAAATATGTCCCAGTAACCAGTAAGTATGACAAGAAGGGTGACAATAACCACCCTGACTAACAATGGCAAACAATAAAGAGTAAGCAAGTGTCAGCACAACTCCAAGGATGTTTAAATAGTTAAAATAGTTTATTGAGATAAAAAAACATGTAGACACCAACTTACAATGACCACTTCAAACCCTGAGGGTTTGGAGCGGTCGTTGTAAGTTGAGGTCTACATGTTTTTTTATACCTCAATAAACTATTTTGACTATTTAAACATTTTTGGAGTAGTGCTGGCACTTGTTTACTCTTTATTGATGGCTTTTCGTCTCTGTGCACAATACTGAGCAGCTTGAGCTGTTTTTGTTGTTTTTTTTTTTTTTTATTAATGGCAAACGTTGCAAAATGCATGACCTAAAAGTGGAAGGCCTACAGATTAGCTAGAGAAACCAAAACAACCAAAATACTAAATAGAAACATAGACTTTGATGGCAGATAAGGATGGCTTGGCCTACCTAGTCTGCCCATTTCCCTACATACTGGATAAGCTGCAGATCCTAGTTAACCAACAGCCTATTTCTTCCTACCCTCCACAAGAATGACCTTATGTCTGTCCCATGCATTCTTGAATTCCCCCACTGTTTTTGAGCCCACAACCTCCTCAGAGAGGCCGTTCCATGCATCCACCACCCTCTTTGTGAAAAAATACTTTCTCACGTTGCCCCTGAGCTGTCTCCCCTCTATCTTCAGATTGTGTCCCCTTGTTCTTGCACATCTCTTTTTCTGAAAGATGCTACCCTCTTGGATTTTGTTGATTCCCTTGAGGTACTTGAAAGTTTCTATCATGTCCTTCCTCTCCCTCCTTTCCTCAAGGGTATACATATTAAGCTCCTTTAGTCTATCCTCATATGGCTTCTGTTGCAGACCCTGCACCATTTTAGTTGCCCTCCTCTGGACTATATCCCTATATAATCACAGAACTCAACTAAAAAATGTAAGGTTGGTTAAAAAGGAAAAAAGAAGTTCAAACAGAGACTTACAATAGCCAAGAAAGGAAAGTTTAAAGTTCAAAAGTTATACCCGTTTATGAGCCCTCGTGTCCTCCTAGGTATACCTGTTTGTGACCCTCAGATATACCAGTTTGTGACTCCTTGTCCCTTCCCTTAGAAATAACAGTTTGTGACTCTTGCGTCCGCCTAGAAATACCAGTTTGTGATCCCTCCTGCCCCCACTTAGATATACCTGGTTGTGACCCCTCATGTTCCCCTAGATATACCAGTTTGTGATCCCTGGTGACCCCCATTAGATATACTGGCTTGTGACCCCTTGTGTCCCCCTAGGTATACCAGTTTGTGACCCCTTGTGTCCCCCTGGATATAGTGGTTTGTGACCCCCCTTAGATATACTGGTTTGGGATCCCTCCTATCCCCTTAGGTATACTGGTTTATGACCCCTCATGCCCCTTAGATATAACAGTTTGTGACCCCTTGTGACCCCCCTTAGATATACCAGTTTCTGGCTCTTTGTGTCCCCCCTCCCTCATGCTCGACTGGTGTACTCGCCTGCTGCTGTTCCCATAGTCTGGTTGCAGTTCTCCTGTCTGTTGGAAGCCCAGCTGGATCTGTTTAGTTTCACTGCTCCATCCTTCTGCTTCAGGCATTTTCCCTCCAGGCTTGAAGCAGAGACAGGCCTGAGACCAGTAGATTGCACTAGCAGGGCAAGTCCAGGGAGCTGTCCCGGGCTGACAGGCCTCCATGGAGGTGGGCTTTCACTGTGAGCTGGCTGACCATAAGACTGGAAGCATGAGGAGACAGACTCCTGCAGAGGATGGATGCCCTGTAGCCTGGAAGAGGGGCAGGGGCTTTGGGTATCTCCCAGTGGCATGCTGTTTTGCTCCTTGAGCAGGGGAGGAGGTTAGGGATCAAGAATGCTTCCTAAATCATGTACTTATGGTTGGGAGTGGAGGGAAGCCACACACCCTCCTCCAGCCTGCATATCTGCTGCCTCCAGTGATGGTCTAGAGGGCCACCCTAAAGAACCTGCCAACCCCTCCTCTGCTGCAGTGCTCCCTGCTGGCCCAAAGACCATGTCCTGATGCCAACCAGAGCCCTGTTCTGCTGCAATGGCTCAGAACTGCTCAATCAAATCCTCAATGGAGGACATGCAAGCCGAGGTGTGCAGCAAGGAAGGAAGTGAACAAAATGGCAGGTGCACCCCCAGCTGGCAGAGCAAGCTATGAATCAGATGGAGTAAAAAAAGTCTGGCGCACTAAATCGCCATGTAGTCTCAGGTAACAAAAGCCATGAGATGTGATCCCTGAACAAAGAGAGCAGATTTGTGCAAATAAGCAAAAGAACCTGAAAGTGAGGCCACACATGAGAAAGGATGGTGATGAGGAGAAGCTGGCATGCTGAACAGGCTGGAGCTGGGTTGGATGCTGAGTGCCATACAGAGACTGGAGACACTGCAAACAAATGACAACTGCAGGATGGATGGCCAAAATGGAAAGAAACAAGTTCTGTCCATCTAGCCAGGGTATAAGCCCCTTCGAAGCCCTGCCAGGGAGGTAGGGTCATCATACAGGGAAACCCAGGCATCGGCTGTCCCTCTGTCATGAGATAATCCCCCAAGGAACAGCCCCTCTGCCCTTACCAAGTAGGAGCCTTGGGGCAAGGAAGACACAATAGCCAGGAGCAGGACCGATCCACTCCAACACATCCAGTATGGTAAATGCATGGGGCGCTCACTAGGGGGAATACCGTGTGATGGCACTGTGCCACCAAACCTCCTGTTACATTTATATTGGGTCACGGGTCCCGACTGCCTAGTTCCTTTAGTAGTGATAAGACAATAATTGCTTCATGGGGGTCACAGAGCTGTGCTACCATCTCTGACATTATGGTGTACCAAGTGATATGTTAGTTGCCATGTTATGGCATGGCCTGACACCATCCAGTGAGCAACGTTAACTTACAGTTTGCTGTATGCTTTAGTTCTGTAATAGAAAATGTGCACTGTAAATATCAAATGGACCAATCAACAGCAGGGAAGAGACCCCTTATGCAGGTGAAGAGGGCTTGTTAAAAACAATGGAGTTCCTACTCAACACATGCAGAGCACCCTGTGGCCCCACAACAGCTGTTACTCTACCCTTTGTACCCTATCCCAATCGGCCCATGTATCTACATGGCAGCTGGGAGGGGGGCAGGCTCGGGGATATGTTCATGGTTATTACGAATTGGAGACCTGAACTGCAGTAACATTTATGTGCCCTCCTTGCATAGTCTTCCCAGAACTCTGTTGGGCCCAACTGTCACCTCCCCAAGCTGTTGCCCCAGCCCACCCATATAGCAGGGAGTGCTGGGAGCAAGGCTGTGCCAATATCTTTTTTTATTTACAAAATCAGCTCTGTATGGGGACATGGCAGTCCTTGTAGAATGGCTGTATCCCCAGTCTCCTGCTTTGCATGGAGTAGGGGAACTAAACTCCTTGTATGGGGACATTGCAGTCCTTGGATCACTGCCATATCTACAGTCTCCAGCTCTGCATGGAGTAGGGGAATTAAACTCCATGTATGGGGACATGGCAGTCCTTGGATGACTGCCATATCCACAGTCTCCAGCTTTGCATGGAGTAGGGGAATTAAAATCCTTGCATGGGGACATGGCAGTCCCTGGATGACTGCTGTATCCACAGTCTCCAGCTTTGCATGGAGTAGGGGAACTAAACTTCTTGTATGGGGACATGGCAGTCCCTGGATGACTGCTTTATCTACAGTCTCCAGCTTTGCATAGAGTAGGGGAACTAAACTCCTTGAATGGGGACATGGCAGTCCTTGGAGAACTGCTGTATCCCACAGTCCTCTTCTCTGCACAGAGTAGGAGATCCAGTCATGTGAGCCCCCACCCTAACCCTTGGAATACTCTAGACCCTGCACCACCATTCTCTGTGCATGTTGTTGGGGGTCAGGAGGCTGTAGATTCAGGCAGTGTGTGGCCAAGTCCCAGGGCTCACAGACCATACACTATGCACTGTGTGAGTTTCACATTTTGGGGTTTTGTGTGTCTGGCTCATAGCTGGTTATTGCTGCAGTGCAGTACAGCCTCTTTGTTAAATTACACATATGACAATAATCATTAGAGATAATGGCTGACACATCTGGT
Organism: Neoceratodus forsteri; assembly: GCA_016271365.2. Taxonomy (NCBI): domain Eukaryota; kingdom Metazoa; phylum Chordata; order Ceratodontiformes; family Ceratodontidae; genus Neoceratodus; species Neoceratodus forsteri. Next base: position 1,542,502,708 of record CM028131.1, on the reverse strand, counting down.
AATGAGTTCGTCAAGAACTTACCTGGCAAAGTTTGAATGACAGAGCTGCTGATAACCCAATCAATACCTCCTAGATTAAAATGCTCCCAATCATTTTGTTCATAACAACGCAGCTGTACTGCATGTGCTTGATAAAGCATATCATTCGCGCTCCCTAAATAAAGCATCAAATCTCTGAGTTTTTTTCACCCCTTCGGTCCATGAGTGTGAAGTAATATTAGCAGCAAAGGTTACTATTAATTCCACTGTAGTAGCCCTAGGCCTATTATGAAGATAATAAAAGAAAACGATTGTATAAATAATGGTCCATGCTGAGATCTTCTTTTAGCTCAGTGGCCAGGAGAACTAATGTAATCTTGTACTCGTCTGGTCTCTTTAGTGCTGTTCTGGAGGAACTGATATTGCTGCTCGAAAATGCAGGCAGTAAGGGGTGAAACAAAGTTCAGTCCAAGGATCACACCTGTCCTTTACATTGGCATAGCCTTGCACTGAAGGGATGTTCGGTGTCCTGTTAGTCATGTCCATCTTTTAATATGTCCGTTGCATTAAATAAGGCTTGGTACCTTCAGCTGAAAATTGTATAGCTCTTTGCAAACATTAAAATGTGTCTGTGTTGGAAAGCAGGGCAAATTTTTTTTTTTAAGATGAAAGAACAGGAGAGATAAATTAGAAACAGTATTAGGACAGACAATGTGATACGGTATAACTATTGTATTTCAAGACCAAGTAACAGTGATAGGCTTTCATTCCCAAAACTTAAAAACAAATTAAAATGATGTTAGTTTCACATCTGAGGTGTGGCTAGGGAGGCCACATCTTGAGTGCTGTGCCATGTTCTGGAACCCTCATCTGAGAAAGCATATCAATAGACTGGAGCCTGTGCAGTGTAGGATCACCAACATGATCTGGGAGCAACAGGGTAAATCCTGTGAGGACAGCTGGAGGACCTGAGTATTTATTCACCAAGATCAGACCGGGAGGGGGGATAGGACTGAAATGTGCAAGTTTCTTAGGGTTAGAAATAAGGTAGGCAGTGAGGAGATATTTATAAGAAATAAGTATGCCATCACTAGAGGTCATGACTGGAGGGTATTGGGGGATAAATGTAGGAAACATTTAAGGAGTAGTGGATCCTTGGAACAGACTACTGACAGATGTATTGGGAGCAGCAACCCTTAAAGGGTTGAAGAATGGATGGGAGAAGGCAAAGGGGCAGATATGCCAAAAAAGGTGCAGTAAGGGACTGTGTGATGGGAATAGCATGGGGGAAGAGAAACTGCCCAATAGGATAGTAGGTCAGTGTAGTGCGATAATTATAGTGAAGGGCAGACTAGATGGACCTTTGGCCCCCTTCTGCCATCAGGTTCTGTGTGTCTGTGTATCTTTATAAAGGAGCTGTTTTCAGAGACAAAATAAAATTATATTCTAGAAGAAATAGCTTATACCAGGTACAGCACACTCTAAAATGTGTAGAAAATCCTCATCTTTCTCTTTCTTCTCTGCTGCAATGAGGAAGAGTGTAACTGGATGACAAGACACCCCTCAAATACCTCCTTGGGCAGTTCTTCTGATTAATTTAACCCCATCCATAATCCTATTGCTCTTCCTCCTTGAGAAGTATCAGTGGCTCAGTAGGTTACACAGGTGTCACTGCGGCCAGAAGATTGGAAGTTTGTAGGTTCTATTCCCACACCAAGAACTTAGACAGTCTTTACCCAATACTGACACTGTAGTGTAGCGGGGGTTACCATTTTAAATGAGTGGGGGTGAATGCATGCCATTGTAAATTGGGGGTGGATGCCACTGTGAATGGGGGGAAAGGTGCATGTCAATGTAAATGGGGGAGGTAGGATGGATGCCATTGTAAATGTGAAGGGGTTGGATAGATGGTATTGTAAATGGGGGTGTTGATGGATGCCATTGTAAATGTGAAGGGGTTGGATAGATGGTATTGTAAATGGGGGGGGTTGATGGATGCCATTGTAAATGGGGGTTGGATGAGTTTAAGTGTAAATAAGAGGTTGGATGGATGCCATTGTAAATGTAATGAGTGGATGGATGGTATTGGAAATGGTGGTGTTGACTATATGCTATTGTAAATGGGGGAATGGATGTCATTGTAAATGGGGTTCAATTAATGCCATTGTAACTGGGGATTGGACAGATGCCACTGTAAATAGGGGTTGGATGGATTTCATTGTAAATGGGGGTGGATGTATCCCATTGTAAATGGGGGGTTGAATGGATGCCATCATAAATGGGGGATAGATGCATGTCATTGTAAAAGGGGTGTTAGATGAATGTTATTGAAAATGGGGGCTTGCATGGTTGTCGTTGTAAATAGGGATGGGTGGATGGCATTGTAAATGGGGGGGTTCAATGGATGGCATTGGAAAGGGGGTGTTGAATGGATGACATTTTAAATGGGGTGGTCGGATAGATGGAACTGTAAATGGGGGTGTTGAATGGATGCCATAGGCTCAATGATATTTGTATTTTTCATGCCCTCCTCAGGCAGTTCCTGGTGGTCCATCAGCCACTCCCTAACCTACTTTTAGAATAGACTTTGGCATCCTAGTTAATGCCCCTTCTCCAGCCCGTTTCCCCTCACCAGATTTTTGTTTTTCAGTTCCTCGGTGATGATAATCCTATGTCATATCTTCCATCGGCTGCCGCATGCTTGTGCCTCCCGTAGAACTTCTACACTCACTTCTAAAGTGGTTGGAGATGCTGGAGTGTGTGGCTGGCTATGCAGGTGCTGGCAAGTGTCTGTACATAGCACAGTAATTTATTAGCATATGGGCTCCTCCTCCTTTGCATTTTGTGTGCAAAAGCATTTTTTTTAAGTCGCTATTTACTACAGTATTGTAGATTGTATCAGACTGATTCTATGGATGTCTAAGCTGCATTTTCTGTAGCTAAAAAATCCCAGAATCCCCTGCAGCTGACATCTGAACAGGGCTGTAGCAGTCAGAGATTCAATAGCTTGCAGTGCGTGTTAGATATTTTATAAGCTCTGATCGTTTGTTTGCTGGTCCCGCTGTCCTCCCCAGGCTAAGTATGGTCACAGAGGAATTAACATCAGAACCAGTCTGATACAATCTACTATACTGCAGTAAACAGTAAGTAAAAAGAAGCTTGTTTTGCACACAAAGAGCAAATTGGGACCAGCCCCACACTTGGGCATGGGGCTGTTAGTGCTGACTGTTCCCCTTTAAGAGTTTGATGGAGGCAGTGTTACTGTGGGTCAGTCCAATCAAGTTCAACAAATCTCATGTTTATTTTAAATAACATTCCACATGCCTTCAATGGGGCTGGGACCAGGGACAGCCAGGCGTACTCACGTCAATGAACTGTATAAGCAAAGGTATACAGAAGGTTTATCACAGAGGCCAAGACTGGCCAGGAAAGCTCAAAAATACAACAAAGAAAGTGCTATGTGAAAATAATCCTAGCTGAAATGCCATCCAAGATAGGTGGCACTGGTGCATGTTATTAGAAAATAATAAATGATTCAGTTATTTATCATTGGTAGTGAAAACTGCTGCCCATCACCCTCCTAACCTGCTCCCTCTTCACCATGCAGCAACATTAGTGCAGTCCCCTTGTCCACCCTCCCCACTGCCACAACCATTGCTCCTTCCCTGTACTCAGTATTCCTTTCTGCACCTTACAACTGTTATCTGCCAGCACTTCATTATACTGTAGTGTATTTTGCTTACACAGCATCTGTGTCCTTGCAAAATTGTTATTTGTAATGCTTACTTTCCTATTTGTATTATTGTGTTTATTGTTCTTACTGTACCTCTGTTTCTCCCTTCCCCCACCTGCCAGAAAACATCTAGAAACGTGCTGTTACCAGCTCGGTATGCCTTCCCTGGTAAGACTTTTGAAAGAAATGAATAAGGAGGATGTGTGGTTAGGGGGGCTGAGTAGTAGTATGTGAATGCTTGTGTAACTTATTTGTACTTTGACATATGGCCTTTCTGTCCTTGCTACAGAGACTACCACCCTGTTGAGATGCCATAAGAGCACAGGAACACCCAAGAAAGGGTTCCAACCCCTGGAAGTGTCACAAGGAAGCGGTCCCCAGCACCAGAGACACCTTAGGGAGGAAGGTCCGACCCCAAGGAGAGAGAGAGAGAGAGAGAGAGAGAGAGAGGTGCCACAGGAGGAGGAGGAGGAAGGGAAGATAGTGGTAAAAAAGATTTCAGCTTGTAAAGGACGCTTGGGCGTCGCTCACTGTCCCTCCAAACCACATACTAGCTTTTGTAATAAAAATAAGGTACCACCATGAGGCTGGACAAGATGGTGAGGAATATAAGGGCTGTGTCAGCTCTGTTATTTTATACACCTTTGGTTTGTGATGACTACCAATGACTGCTTGAAGGCATGAAAAATATAAATTTTGTTAAGCAATTGATTAGAGATGAGCACCCTTGTTTCTTCTAATGATAATGTATGGGGCCCTTGGTCTTTTGAATGTATGGAGAGCTTTTTATTACAATTTAATACAGTGGGAAGCGAATGGAATACTGATGGCGACAGGTAATAATTAGGGGTATCTCAGGTTGGTTCTTCTGGCTTTGTCTGAAGGTAATTGAGTGTTTCAGAAAATGTGTTTCATTTTTTCCTGGTACTGAAGGGAAAATATATACATTTATTTACCAGCCTTTTTCAGGCATGACACAGGTACCACAAGTACATTACATGATACAGCAACTTGACAGGTATGAAGAAATTCAATACATGGTACAGTAAAATTACACAAGTGTGCAAGCTTACCTAATATACATGGTAAGGCATACACAGTAAACAGTTAAGGGTTCAGAACATGAGAAAGGGAGATGACAGACGTTTAGTGCAATGAGTTTGACAGTGGCAACTGGACTAGCTATAGTTTAATACAGAGAACAAGGTCTACTTGAAGCAAAAGCACACATTAAGTTTTCGCAGGTGAGCCTTCATTTTGAGTGCAAAAACTTTGGGAGAGGTGGACACCCTTACAGGAGTAGCTATCTATTCTATGGCCAGTGATGATGACAAATCCCTATGACAGCACAACAGTAACAAAATTAAACTGTGCTTTTGATAGACTGAATGACACAGATCCCCATGATGCAAAGCATTGAGGGAAAAGCATGCAAATCACTACAAAAGAGTTTAGACTGGTTATAAACATACATAGTGCCAAAAGACCTCATACATTCTGCCAAGGGTGAAAACAAAAGACACAAACATATATTTAATACTACACAAGACTCATCAGTGTGCCTTGTTTACAACAGACAGGGGAAGGATTAACCAATCATAGTTTGGTCTTACTAGTTTGGGTAATGGTGGAACCCAAAATAAGAAAGTAACCTTAAGTCAGGGAACCCCATCACAAAAGCACTGAGGCAAAGGTTACTCATAAAAGGCATTGGTAATAAAGTCAGGCATCAAAGAAATGCAAAATTACACATATCCCCATAACACAGAGCATCGTGGGATATATATGCAAATCACCATGAAAAAGTTTAGGATGGTTCCACTTAGAGTGCATGGTGCCAAATGGTCTCTCACACACTCTGCAAAGGCTGAAAACAGAAGATACAGACGTGTTTCATCTTATGCACAGCTTATTAGTGTGCCTCATCTGTAAGAACTGGTTAGATGTGTTTTAACCAGTTTTCAGAGGCTGAAGATTACTGTTTTACGCAGATATGACATCTCAAATCCTGTTATGCACAGTAGTAATTTCATACCATGTATAATGGTAGACAGTGACAGGATGAACTGTATATATGGATATTTCTAGAAATATCACAGAATTCAAATTTAACTGACTTGGGATTTCCTGTGCTATATTGGGAGATATTGGGATATTCTGCATCACATCACTGGCTACAGCTGTGTAATGAGATTTTGGAATGTTGAAAAAAATGTTTGCTGGCTTTTTTTATCTTTCAACCACCTCTCTCCTTCCCCCTTTCCCCACATATTCAACAATGTTCCCAGTGCTGGCTGGACACCAGAACACCAGGGAATGTGTGCTGGTAAACAAAAATGCTGTGCCCTGGTTGGTGCCCCATGCAGTGCTGAGCTACCACCATGGCAACTACATATCAAAGCCCCAGCTGACGTGCCCCCACCCTTATAACCAATAGGGGCTGGAGTCACAACTGAATGCACCACTATCAATTCCCTCCACCCTGTTGTTGGTCTCAGACCCACAGTTGTCTGTATATGTGATTTTGCAACACTTTGTTTTTAATTTCTTCAAACATTTAAAAAAAAACAGCTATTATATAAGGAATAATGTATGGATGACCATACACATCAAGGCTGTTTTTCCATCGTAGGCTTGAGATAACAGCATATGGACCACGAGTGCGAAACTCGAGAGGTCCATATTGTTATCTCGGCCCTTAGATGGAAACACAAGGCAAGTTGGGTATGGTCACTCATATTTTATTTCTCATAGTACATGGTTCTGTAGAGGGAACTAGGGAGAGGCGAGAGAGAGAGAGAGAGAGAGAGAGAGAGAGGCAGAGTAAAGGCTATCAGTACAAGTTGTAATTTTTGCATATATTAAAAATCAGATAAAATCCAATGATTATTTGTTTTGCTTCTGGTATTTTTCACCAGCAGCAGCCGTCTTTCTTCATATAGGCCTGCTGGGGGCAATAAATTAAGCTCCAAAAATACGTTTTTTGACAGATGAAGTGACACATTTTTCTGTGAAGTGACCAAACTTTGATCGCAAAGTTGCCAATTTGCAGAAAAAAGTGCCATTTCACCTGAAAAAATGTTGTGAAGTCAGCAAAGTACAAGTTGATAATGCTAGTAGGAAGTTACTGAAACTTAGCAAAGTCAGCGTTTTGCAAATTTGTGTCAACTTCACTGACAAAGTTTAACTTTGCTACATCTGTAACTCCGGTGCACCACAGAAATGAGTTGAGTGGTGTTGGAGGAGGGGGTGTGGAGTCTTCTCTGTTACTCAGATCAGAAGACTGCAGATCAATGGTTCTGTTGGTAAATGCCAGGCATTTCTGTAGGATTTTAGGTCACCTGTATTAATTATAACAATAAATGCTTATTATATTCACCAAATGATGTTATTTACAGGACAACACAGTATATATTTTTAAAAAGTATATGTTATATGGAAAGCATGAGACAAACAACAAAATAAGATATCTACTTTAACATGAAGAGATGGAAAAAGCACTGAAAGTCAATGTTCTTGCTAGCAAGTTTTGCTTGGAAAATGATTACCTGGAAAGAATCAGAGATAAGTGGTTAGTTTCTAAACCTTTCAAAAGGTTAATTTTCCTCAGTGCTGGAGTAGAGGCAGTAACACAAAGATAGCATAAAAAACATGCAGGGGGCAGTGGTCAGCATCTGTAGCAAACATGGTTTGCTACTCCTGTTATACCAATTTAAAACTTAAAAGATTCAATCTTTCAATTTAGCTTTTTTTGCTGCATAGCTTTCCCCCTCTCAGAAGCTATCTTTGTTGTTATCTTTTTATGTGAAGAAGATATCTGGGAGCAGCTGTCACAAAATTGTCTGCTTCCAAGCCAGCATGACATTCTCAGAGGGTACTGGAGGTTTTCCGTTAGGCTTTTCCTTGAGAAACATCGGCAGAAGAATAGCTGTGAGCAGACTGCATTTTTGGTCCAGTTTGAAAACCTCAGCATGTGCAATCTATAGGCTAGGACTCTAATGGACCAGTTAACATTAAACATATTATTCATTTAAAGCTCTTGTGGACCTCAGATTCAAAAGTGGAGCTTTGCAGTGCACAAAGTTCCTTTTGTTAGGTTAATGTGCGCCAAGAGCAGAGGATGGTATATTTACAGAAACAGAGTGTACTGCTGGTCCACAAAGTATATTCAAATACACCTCTATTGTGCTCAGTGCAAAGAACTAAAAGGTGTCTAGTCATAAAGCAAAAAACCCCTGCTGGCCACAAAAGCTAATTGGCTCTGTGGTTTTACAATAGGCTACCAAGGAGCAAAGCAACAGTTAGGACATCCCAAAAGGTTTTTGCACTGTTGCATCACAAAGTTGTTATATTCAAATGACTCAGTGAAAATTATCACATTCTTCAGGCATGACCCTAGCAGGTCATTTACGTCCCATTATAAGCCACTAAAATGTCAGTGCAAAGCTCTGCTTTGGATTACATGGAGGCAGTTCACTTTGATGCAGCCCCCCCCCATCTCAGTTCCAGCAAAGGAAAATGTTAACATCCCCGGTTCTAGTGACACCCTTCCTTCCCCTTTCTTTACTTGGTTTTATGCAGTGTTTTTATTTATAAGGGCCAGATCCTCAACAGCACCTAAAATACATGTGAATTGCACATATCTGTGTTAACCCATGACTAATGGAGCCAGCATGACTGCCAGTATCCACAATCCCAGCCCACAACCTCAGTCCGCTGCAGTCCACTGGTGCTGATCTGCACATGGGGGCAGGGGGGCAGAACTGCACTGGACTATGGGTATCCAATCAGATGCCCATGCCAGGCCAACAGTGGATCCCTGCCACAAAATGGAGTGGAGGATGATGGGAAATCCTGGTCCTCCAAGGACTACCATATCCCCACCAGACTTCCAAATACTGCAAAATGTTGCCGGCCAGTGCTGGTACTGCTCTGACTTACCATGGAGGCTCCTAGGGCTGGAGGAAGGGGGCTGGTCAAGCCATGGAACAGTTGTGGATGGGAATAGATGGGCACCTAGCTGCTATGCAGCTGTTAGGGCAGCTTAGCTGCTGTCCCCTCCACTGGCTCTCTGTAACGCAGTGTCATCTATGTGTATGTGGCACATGTTCACCCTCTCCCCTGACCCACCCCTGCTCTGGCCGCTCACATAGCCAGGTGCACAGCTCAGAATCAGGTGCAGAGGGGGCACACATCTTTTTATAAGGATGTCCAGGAGTGCCCTGATTGGGCACATCCTGCCCTAAGTGGGTACTCCATGGTTCTCTAAGCCCTTAGCATGTGCAGATTGGCTGAGAGTCTTCCGAGGATCAGACCCTCTGTTACTACCTCCTATTACATGCCGAAGAATTTACTTATTATTATATGTATTTCATGTTGCAGAGATGTCCTCTCCATTCTATGGTATGTATCGGAATGAATAAATGAATGAATGAGTGAATGATGTCTTTGCCTATAGTAAAAACTCATTGGCTGAGGTTCTAACCAGTCAGGTTTTACTATAGGCAAAGATGCAATTCATTCATTCATTCATTCATTCATTCTGATACTTACAGGACACAGTACAGAGGATGGCTCTGCAACATGGAGATTTCTTTTGTTTAGAGGTAGTAAAGAGATTTTGGTGGAGTACTAAGGGGAAGGAGCTGGGGGCTAGACGGAGGTTGGGTGAGAGGAAACCACTTCATGAGTGGGACTGGGACTCAGGTCAGGTGGGGGGAATGGGGGGAGATGGCTTTGGTGTGCAGGTGGGGATGAAAGGTTTTACTTATAACATGGGATCAGCTGATTGTGTGCAGCTGTAAAGCCCACAGGGGAGAGGGGGGTTTCACAGCACAGGGTGGTGGGGTGGAGGGAAATGGAATTTTATAGGCCTGAGTCATGGGTGGGGGGTGAAACTTTTAAAGTTTTTTTTTTTCTTTAGCTTCACATTGCAAAGTTGCTGTAAAAGTTGGGAACGTTGCTAAGCATTGCAGAACTTTGAAACACGTGACATTCCTGACTTTGCATCAACTTCACAGGCGAAGAAAATCTTCACAGCATCTTTACCCTGGAGTCCCTCAGGTTGTTAATGCTGGCAGATTTCAATGTATGAGTCAATTCACAGCTAGATTGCACCAGATGATGTCTGCTCTGGACCTCAAACAGGTTGTTTCCTCTGCTACCAGTGAACAGGGTCACATGGTAGACCTGGGCCCAGATATTCAAAAGTGTTGTGCCATGCGCAACCGATTGATGTGCCTCGGCGCGATATTCAAATGGGAATTGCGCCTGGCACAAATCCTGATGTGCCGAAGTGCATCAGTAATGTAAGCAGGCGCAGGTGGGGGGGGGGCGTGCCCATGCATACTCTGCACAGCCCGATATTCAGCCTGGGATGTGCGGAGCCATGCATGCGCAACTCCTACCTGTGCCAGCACAAAGTTAAGCAAAAAAAAAGAACAGCGGCCCGGCCACCACAGGTGAGCTGCCGCATTGCAAGCGCCAACCACGGCAGCTGCACCGCCTGGGTGGCCACCCAACTCAACTGCACCTCCGTGGTGGCGCCCCCCCCATGCCCGATCGTGGGCATTAGTAAAATAAAGAAAATGTCCTACATCCCTGGTGGTCCAGTGGACCGCTGCCGGCCCGATCACGGGCTAAGTAAATAAAATGATTTATCCTCTATCCCTGGTGGTCCAGTGGACCTGTCTGCCCTATCGCGGGCTGAATTGAAGAAAACAGAAACCTATTATCCCTGGTGGTCCAGTGGACCCCCCTCCCCACCTGCCCACTGATCCCCACCACCCTGCTCCCCCCCGTCAGCGGCGGGCGGCAGCACCCCATCCGCCTGCCACCCACCGCCCACTGACTGACACTGTCAGTAGTGCTGTACGCCCATTGGTCCACAACTTGAGCCAATGGGCATGCACCCCATACCGTACTACACATTCCAGACATGTGACCACCAGGGATAATAGGTTTCTGTTTTGTTTAATTCAGCCCATGATCGGGCAGACAGGACCACTGGACCACCAGGGATAGAGGTTTCTTTTTTCTTACTTCAGCCCGTGATCGGGCAAACAGGTCCACTGGACCACCAGGAATATAGGAGACTATACCTTTTACTTCAGCCCGTGATCGGGCAGACAGGTCCACTGGACCACCAGAGATAGAGGTGTATTTTATTTACTTCAGCCTGCGATCGGGAAGACAGCAGTCCACTGGACCACCAGGGATATAGGATTCCATTTATTATTTACTTCAGCTCTCAATCGGGCAGGCAGCGATCCACTGGACACCAGGGATACAGGATTTTATATTTATTTTTACATCAGCTCGCGATCGGGCAGATAGCGGTCCACTGGACTACCAGGGATATTGGGGTTTACATTTATTTTCCTAATACCCATGATCGGGCTGTGGGGCACATTGTCGCACTGCACGGGGTGTCGGTCCCCGACGGCTGCTGCCTGGCAGGGCACCAGGCACAAGTCGTCGGGGATCGGTGTACCTGCATGCAAATGGGGCCATAATGACATGCAAATGGCCCCATTTGTGCCTTGCATACATTATGGCCCCATTTGCATGTCAACTTTTGAATATCGTGGTTGTTGCGCCTTGCGCAATGGAACTTGTGCTAGCGCATCCCCATGCTCCACTCTGGCCACTGGTGCTGGTGCAGGGCCACTGTGCCACGTGCACTGTGGGTGGCCAGGGTGCGATATTCAACGATGTTGAGCCATGGTGCAGCTCTGTTGAATATCGCCCAGTCCATGCCCCTGCGCAGCCCAGTTGAGCTGCACCCAGGCTTGTGCCACAGCCTGGCGCAGTTTGAATATCTGGGCCCTGGTCTTTACTTCAGAACTTGACATCATTGGATGTCAGGGTTGACCGAACAGCATGGTCAGATTATTTTGTGATGGAATTCCAGTTTGGGACCCCCTGGGGTAGTTCCCCTCCTACAGATATGGTCCAGTGTTTGTCCTAAATGAAACTTAGTTCCTGAGAGGTTCCTGAAAAAACTGGACATCTTGAGCCTGTTGGCCACCTGTACTGTGGGTGTTGATGCTGCTGTGGAGGGCTTGTAATCTGGCTCTCTCATCAGCAGTTGATACCCTCACATCTCTTCTTCACACCCACTGGTCTCCAGTCAAAGTTTGTCTTCATATAATAATGAGCTGGAACAGTTGAAAACCATTGGACAGAGACTGGAGAGTTCCTGGCTGAGGATACACTCTGTGGAGGACAGACTGGCTCTAAGGACCAATTATGAGGTGTATCAGAGGGCAATCTCCCAGAAGAAGAAGACAGAATTCCTGTCAAGGTTGTTTGCTGCAGGGCAAAATAGACCAGCTCAACTCTTCTGGACCATCAATAGGCTGTTTCACCAGGCCTGTCTGCAGTCTGAAAGGAGTACTTTCAGCAGATAGGTGTGAGCAATTTGGGTCTTTCTTCCTCAACAGGGTGTCTTCCATTAGAGCAGAAATCTCCCAGTGCGGCGTTGTCCATGGCAGGGGCGAGGGATATTTGGGTACAGGGTCATTCCAGTTCTCTGAACTTAGTTTCAGCTGTTTTTCATTTAGGAACAGTCACAAGTGATATCTGTGTTGCGATCTACCTGCTGTCATCTGGATCTGGGCCCTTAATTGACTGGTGGTGGCCAGCCGGGAGGCCTGGCTCCTGTTGTTACCACAAATCATCTAGTGCTCCCTGAATGAGGACTTTTTCCCTCCACATTGAAAAATATAGTGGTGAGGCCCCACCTTAAGAAACCTTCTTTGTACCTGAAGATTGTAGCTCACTACTGGCTTGTCTTAATGTAGCCCCCAGGGGTCGCTATCCTAAGGGCTACTACCCCTGCTTGCCCCAGCTGTGACAGGGTGAGGGGCCTAGATCCATTGGCTGGTGCCTCCACCCAGAGGTCGAGGTTAGAACAGTCGAGACTGACTCGGTCACAGCCCTCTGGGTTGCTGCAACCCCCCTTTCTTCCTGCTAGTGGCCCACACAAGTCAGTTACAGTGTCCTTACCATATACACTTACCCCCCGGCTCGCACCACTCAGCTCACTCCGGGGACCCCCTGGAAAGTAAGGTACAGTTACGCAATATTTACTGTGCAGTTCTTCACCATTAATACACAAACTAGCCAGTGTACTTTTGCAAAACAAGAAATCTGATTTATTTAAGGGGGAATAACAAGGACCGGGGAATCAGGGTGATTGGCTTACCGCTACAATATATAAATATCTACCTAGGGCTCTGTGCACAGGCCTAACCTATAAGTTACTGTCTATGAGTACCCAAGCCCTAAAGGCTAATTCTTCGATGCAGCTGGTTGGGGCCCTGACACGAATGAGCATTTAATTCCTACGGAGATTTGATGGAGCCAGCAGGCTCAGTTAGTGTAATCAACAAAGTAACCTGAAAATCTTGCCCTTGCTAGAGACATTTAACAGGGAGCTACCCTGATTTTGTACTCATGACTCCAGCAGAAACACGCTCTCACACCACTCGCGGGGTTGAGCCTGAACTTCAGACACATCTCCACACATTTATATAGAAAGCAACAGAGGGGTACCATACCAGGCAGCTGCTTCTAGGGCCTGACCGAACTCACAGCTAATCAGGGAGTCAACGCAGCTTCACTTTTTCCTGACAGACTGAGCACTATTCAGCAGATTCTCCAGTCTTTTACAGGGTGAGCCTGGTAGGTAGCTGCACTCAGGCACAGCCTCCTCTGACCACTGCCCAGCGGATTTAGTCCGATACTTGCCGGTGACCGAGCCGCCCGAATCTGGCCTTCCACACACGTGCTTCCCGTACGAACACTCAATGGCGCAGGAGCCTCAGAGCTCCTTCCTCGCTCACAGCCACAACGTCTCTCCCCCTCGGCAGTTAGGGCAAAGCTCCCCACTCGGGCGCCACCCAATCCCATAGGTGGGCTGCGGATGCCAGTCACTTATTGCTGCCCCTATTGGTGCAAACAAGGTGCCATTCTTCAGGCTTTCCTTTTCAGAACCACTGGCTGTGTCTCATTGGCCAGCTGGCTCCCACATGAGTCCTAATCCTGGTTGGTCAGAAAAATCTCCATTTTAACGTTCTCCTGATTACTACTGGCCCAGTGCAATAGTCCAGGTCCAAAATGGAGTGGCCAAGCGCACACAGTCTCAGCTGTGGAAGAAGCAGGTTAGACAAACTGTAATTCCACCAACATGCTAGCTAATTATGGCCAAACAGTTACATTGGTCAAAAGGGCTCCCTCTGCGCATATAGCAACTGCCAAAGGGGAGCGATTTCACCGCAGCTCAGGTGGGATTTGAACAAGGAAACACCAGTTCCCCCCATACGAACCCGCTGGAACCTGCAAGCAGGCAGCTCTTAAAGAGACAGTACTGGAGGCTTTGGAAGCACTCAGAACACCCACATTTAGGTGGCATTTCGCTGAACACCAGTTAGGCAGGGAGCATTTAGGCAAGCTCTGGAAAGGCTTTCAGGAACCCCCATTTGTAAGGGGGTTACATTAAACCTCCCAATTGTAGTGAAGATAATTGAGAAGGTGGTTGCATCACAATTGGAGATTCATCAGATGCAATATATTTTTGAGCCATTCCAATCTGGCTTCAGATCTTGACCCAGCACAGAGGCTGCCCTAGTGAAAGTGTTGAATGATCTTTCCCTGGTGCAAGATCGAGGGAAATATTTTTTCTTATTCTCCTTTCATTGGCATTTGACACTGAGAACCACAGGGTTTAAATGGATTACCTAAGGTACTATGGATGACTTTTTGGCTCAGTTATGATGGTTTAAGTCCTTCCTGACAGATGTCAACGGATTACTATGGAGACATTTTCCTTCAGGGCTTCTGTACATGTTGGGTCTTGACTACATAAAAGACATCCTGCACCCACATACTCTGGTTTGGCCTCTCTTCTCCATGGGGGGGGGGAATGGTTACTCACTGTGGTTTGAAATCTTTCTGGGATAGGGCATTTTTTGTGGCTGCCCCACACATGTGGAATTCTCCATCAGGTCAGCTACATCAGAGTTCCTGTATGGAGGTTTTTAAAAGGGCTCTTATTAAGGCTCACCTTTTCTCTCTGGCATTTGAGGGCTCATTTAAATATGTTAATTATATAAGGGACATTGCTGCACTCGATATTATGATGTTATGTGTTTTATAGACGTTTTTAAGTGAATTGCATGTGCAGTGCTTCATGTACTCAGGACAAGGCGCTATATAAAATAGAGAGCCTGCAAAGGATTGTTGCAGACTGGGTATTGCCTAAGACCACTGCCCCTTCTGACTCCTGAGCTAGCAGGTAGGTATAGATAGGCTGACGCCCACTAGGAGTGGAGACAAGTGTGCAGATAGGAGTTCTGTGGGGGTGAAGGGCTTGGTTGGAAAGGGAAGAGTAAAGGAATATATTAGGGGATGCACAGCTGTGCTGGTTTGCTGCTCTCCTCCGGCTAGACTAGAGCTCCCTTTCAGCAGCAGCAGCAGCAGCAGCAAGCCTCAGAAGCTTTCCATAAGTGGAGCAGAGACTGGCCTGTAGGCATGCCTCCTTTTCCACTCCTGCTTAGTCACGGCTCAATCGCGTGTCAAAAAAGCGGCTTTTGCTTGAGATCTGGGGTTTATCTGTATGAGAGCAGGACTGCTGCAGGGCAGGGAGCTGATCTGTGTGCAGGTCAAACACAACCTATCACTATTAAGAAAGCATGTTTAAGAATTTTTTTTAAAAAGTTGCAGACCTTTGCATTCTGATGCTGTTTAATGGTGGGTGGCACCTAGCAGACATGCTGGAGTGATGAAAATAAGTCCATTTGTTCCAATGGTGGTGCCATCTGTCTCCAGCAAGAACAAACTGTGCTTGGTTTTGTGCCGCCATGCCCAGCCAGCCACATGGTGCTGGTGTGTTCTCAACCAACATGATGGTGCCGACGTGGTCTGGTCTTGGCCAGCAACCAGAAGACATAGTGGTCCCTTGCCCATGGGTACAAGGGTTTGCAGGGCTCCATTGAGTCAGCCAACAACGCTGACAGTCATGGGTTGCTGGGTCCAGTCTCATGAATCAGTGCTTTGTCCCCAAAATGAGCTAACTCAGGGGCTGGTGTTTCTGTATCAGAACACTACTGCCCGTTCATTTTAAATGGGGGTGATCTGGTTATACATTCAGTAAAAAGCTTTTTAGTTCTTTGCGAATAGAGCCCAAACAAGCCACACACAAATAAATGACTGCAAGGGAGGAATCCTTCGGACTATGGCATGGCGCTCAGGAACACACCACCCACTTAGCGGAAAGTACAAGCAAATTGCCTAGCAATGGTGGTTTGAGGATGACTTTTGGCACAGGGCAGAATTGGGTGAATTTAGCAATGGGGTTTTTCATGCTTTCTGATATGAGTAGAAAACCAGCAACATGAAAGAAAAGAAAAAAATTCAGAAGGTGCACACAAGAATATGCCACATGGCAATCATGTAACCCCCACACACACACACACACACAATTGCTGAGGTAGGCCTTCAGTGGGATCTTGCTGTTCACTGTGCTTGGCAAATCATTTAGCAAGGGAAGAGGTGGTCTCTCGTTTATTCAGTTCCACCTGGTTTTCCCCATGTTAGACTATCTGGGATCCAGCAGCTAAATTTCAGTGGTGCTTTGCTTTTTGTGCTTGGCCAGTTTAGTTCCCAGGGTACTCCAATAGGATGCACCATCTAATTTTCTGGAGATTCTTCTCTAATGGGTTACACAATGTGTTTACCAAGGGTAGCCCAGGTCTAAGACAGCACATCTCATTTTCAGAGGGGACTGTTTTTTCATCCATTGGTAAAACTGGTTTCATACAGGGTAGCCACAGCAGAGATGCAACATTCACTTAAGTTACTTTGGCACTTGAGGCATACTGGGGGTCTGAAGCTTTAGAAAGAAGAACACCAGTGGGGACCTCATGATCTCGCCACTTGCATTCAGACCAAAGACAGCTGATGAGTTGGGCAGTCTTATTGCTCACAGGAGTCCATCATAGTGTAGGGGGGCCAAATTAAATTAAATTTCATAGATAGATAAATAGATAGACAGATAGATACAGCGATAGATAGATAGATATATAGATACTGCAGATAGACAGACTGACAGACAGACAGACAGATAGATACTGCAAATAGATCGATACTGCAAATAGATAGATAGATAGATACTGTCTGTAGATAGATAGACAGACAGATATATAGATAGATAGAGACAGACAGATAGAAAGATACTGTCTGTAGATAGCTAGAGATCAATAGAGCGATAGATCGATTGATACTGTCTGTAGATAGACAGACAGACAGACAGATAGATAGATAGATAGATACTGTCTACAGACAGATAGACAGACAGATACTGTGGATGGATAGATAGATAGATAGATAGATAGATAGATAGATAGATAGATAGATAGAAAGATAGACAGACAGACATGAAAAAACAACAACAAATGCTAATGCATAGTGGCTGCCCATGGTAATATCCATTTGCTTCAGTAAACCATTTAGGGTCTCTATCTGGGAGATACAGTGAGGTCTGGTTACGTGACTAGTGCTGCTAGGTTTTCAAGGTAGGCACAAAGCCTTAATTTGTTGGCTGTAACTTTGGTTTAATGTTCCAAGAGTGGTTTCAAAGATAACCGCAGGAAAAACATTCTGGGTCATGGCGCGCTACTACAGAGTTGTGGACAAGAAATGTTGCAACTCAGTATTCCCTTGTTTTCATGTTGGCAGTTGTGAAGTCACTACAGGGCCCTTTAAAATAAAAAAAAGGAAGGGTTCTGTCAGCCTGCCAAGTGAAGGGAGGTTCAACTATGGTTGGGTGACTATTTTTGGGGGAACACTGGTGGGAAGCCAGGTTGCCATGGCAAGGCCGACCCCCCCATGAGCCCAGGTTCAAAGTTAAAAAATAATAATATATATTAAATATGAGCCTAACCCATGCTCTCCTCACAATGCAATCCTGTGTGCTGTAGCAGCAGACGCAAATACCGCAGACATTTTTTGTGTGTGTTCTGTGTTTTTCTATTTGTGTTTTCACAGCTCATGGTGGTCTAGGATGCCTAATAGAGGAAAGCTGGCTTAGAAACATAGAATTTGATGGCAGATAAGGACCGCTTGGCCCACTCAGTCTGCCCATTTTCCTACCTAACAGATAAGCTGCAGATCCTAGTTAACCAACAGCTTACTTCCTCCTACACCCCACTAGGACTGCCTTATGTCTGTCCCATGCATTCTTGAATTCCACCACTGTTCTTGACTCCACAACCTCCTCAGGGAGGCTGTTCCATGCATCCACAACCCTCCATGAAAAATACTTCCTCACATTACCTCTGAGCCGTCCCTTCTATTTTCAAATTGTGCCCTTGTTCTTGCACATCTCTTTTCTGAAAGATGCTACCCTCTTGGACTTGTTGATTCCCTTGAGGTGCTTGAAAGTTTCTATCATGTCCCTCTCTCCCTTCTTTCCTCAAGGGTATACATATTAAGCTCCTTTAGTCTTTCTTTGTATGTCTTCTGGTGCAGATCCTGCACCATTTTGGTTGCCCTCCTCTGAACATCCTCCACTCTGTCTATGTCTTTTCGGAGATGGGGTCTCCAGAACTGCACATAGTACTCCAGATGGGGTCTCACCAACTGTCTGTACAAAGGGATAACAACTTTCTGTTTTCTACTATTGATGCCTCTTCCTGTGCATCCCAGTATCCCCCCAGCCTTTCTTACTGTCTTCTCACATTGCTTACCCACCTTTAGGTCATCTGATATAATTACTTCCAGGTCCCTTTCCATTTTTACTGTTGTCAGTATCTCACCCCCCATTGTGTACTCTTCCCCTGGGTTTTTGTTTCCCATGTGCATTACCTTGCACTTCTTTGCATTGAATCTGAGCTGCCATACATTTGACCATTCCTCCAACCTTGCCAAGTCCCTTCTCATCCTCTCCACTCCATCTTGTGTATCAACCCTGTTGCAGATCTTTGTGTCGTCTGCAAAGAGACATACTTTTCCTTCCAGTTCCTCTGCAATGTCACTTATAAAGACATTAAAAAGGACCGGTCCCAGTACTGAACCCTGCGGTACCCCGCTGGTAACCCTCCTTTCTTCACTGTGTACTCCATTTGCTACTACCCTTTGCGTCCCGTTGTCTAGCCAATTTTTATCGAGGCTACCACCTTGGGGCCCACTCCAAGGCTGGCTAACTTGTGTATTAATCTTTTGTGTGGGACTGTATCAAATGCCTTGCATAAATCTAGGTAGGCCATGTCCACAGCCCCTGCCTGGTCTACTACTTCACCCAGTCAAAGAATACTATTAGATTCGTCTGACACGACCTTCCCATCGTGAATCCATGCTGCCTTGGGTCCTGTGCCCCACTGGCCTCTAGGTACACAACAATTCTTTCCTTCAGAAATGATTCCATCATTTTCCCTAGCACTGAGGTCAAACTAACTGGTCTGTAGTTTCCTGCCTCTGTCCCGCTCCCACTTTTGTGAAGAGGAATCACATCTGCCCTCCTCCAGTCCTCAGGTACCACCCATCCTCCCATGATTTGTTAAAGAGAGTAGTCAGTGTCACAGTTCTACCCTTAGTTCTTTTAGAATTCTTGGGTGAATCCCATCAGGCCCCACTGCGTTGTCCACCTTCAATTTTATTAGTTCTTTCAGAACCCTTTCTTCTGTAAATGGACTGGTATTGACCCCCATCTTCAGAGTGTTTCTCTTGTTTGCCTTATGTACCTCCCCCTCCTCTTCCTTTGTGTATACTGAGCAGAAATATTCGTTCAGTATCCCTGCTTTTTCACTGTCCCCCTCTATCCACCCTCCCTTCCCTTTATTAAGCCTCAGTATCCCTCCTTTGGTCTTTCTTCACTCCCTAATGTACCTATAAAAGGTCTTATCCCCCTTCTTAACAGAATTGGCTATCCTTTCCTCGGTTTTGGCCTTTGCTATTCTGACTGCCTTCCCAGCCTCCTTCTGCTTTAACTGATAAAGTTCTCTGTCCTGCTGCTTCTGTGTTTCCTTATATTTCCTGAATATTGTCCTTTTCTACTTAACCTTCCCTGCCACCTCTTTTGAGAACCATAGCGTTTTTTTTCCTTTGTTGTGTTTTATTGATTTGCTTTACACAAAGGCTTGTTGCCTCTGTGATGGCTGTTTTGGTTACTCCCCATTGTTCCTCCACCCCTCCTTCTTACCTGTTTGCTAATGATTTTCTAAGGCACTCTCTCATTTTCCCAAAGTCAGCCCTCCTAAAGTCCAATACTTTTGCTTTTGTATGGCTTGATTGTATGGCTGTGTTTATCGTGAACCACACTGTTTGGTGGTCACTTGTTCCCAGATGGCTACCCACCTCTAAATCTGAGATTCTTTCTCTGTCCCCATTTGAAAGTACCAGGTCTAAGATTGCTCCCTCATGAGTGGGTTCCAATACTAGCTGTCTAAGGCATGCCCCCTGTAGGGCATCAAGAATGACCCTGCTTTTGGATGTGCCTGCAGCAAAGGTGCTCCAGTTAACATCTGGCATATTCAGGTCCCCCATCAACAGTATCTCCCCTTTTTCTGCCATTCTAAGGAAGCCTTCTATCATTTCCTTGTCCATTCCCTCCCCCTGAGATGGGGGTCTGTATACAACCCCCGCAGATTGTGGTGCCATTTCCTGTCTCCAGGGTGACCCAGAGTGCCTTATCTGCTCCCTGTTTACTCTTTAGTTCTGTCGCTTTGATCCCTTCCTTTACATAGAGAGCTACTCCTCCTCCTCCTCTTTTATCCTCCCTGTCCCTCCTGTAGGTTGTGTATCCTGGTATGTTGACATCCCAGTCATGGTTCTCTGTGTACCATGTTTCTGTGACTGCCACAATATCCAGGCAACCCTCTTCCATCAAGGCCTCTAGTTCAGGGAGCTTGTTACACAGACTACAGGCACTGGTACTCATCACACACCACTTTTTGATAGCCTTACCCCTTTTAGCCCCATTTCTGTTCTTGCTGCCTTTGCCTTTTTTTACATTTACCTCTGTCCTGCTCCCTAATAACTTCTCTACTTTGGTGTTTACCTCACTAATTACCATGTTTTGTGGGGGGAAGCTGGGATTTTCCTGCTCCTTTTCAGTGCCTCCCCCCCTTGGCTAATTTAAATGCTTGCCAATGAAACATTTAAACCTCTCACCAAGGATCCTGGTTCCCCCCGACAGATGAAGACCATCGCACCAGTATAGGTCTGCATCCCTCCAGGTGGCTCCCCAGTCCCCAATGAAGCCAAAACCCTGAGCTCCACACCAGTTTTTCAACCACTCATTGAATTCCCTGGTGAGGAGTGCCCTAGCATCACCCTTGCCATAGACAGGCAGCACCTCTGAGAAGGTTACCGTATGCACTACTTGTCTAAGGCCCCTCCCCAACTCTACAAACTCCTCTTGCACTGCTCTGATCCCATTCCTAGCCAGGTCATTTGTCCCTAGGTGGACAATGACATCCAGCTCCCTCCCTCATGCAGCTCCTCCCACGATCCTGAGGATTCGCTTCCTCTCCCTCTAAGCCGTGGCACCAGGAAGGCACGTTACTTCCCTCTCCCCTTCCTCCCCCATTTCTACCCCCTAATGATTGAGTCCCCACCACTAGTTGTTTCCTTCCCCTGTGGGGTCCCATGCCACCCTCCTGTGGGTCTCCTTTGTGAAGGTTCCCAGCATCCTCCTTGGTCTCCACTACAGGTGCCTCCATAGAGGAACCACTATCCACCAGAAGAGCGAATGAACTGTGGAGAGGTAAAGCTGGAGGGATGCAACTCTGTTCCACCACCCTCTCCCTCCCTGAGCCCACCCTGGTCCAGCCCCTGAAGGATCCATTTGGCTTTAAGCTAATTTTCATAGTGAAATCTGGCTGGCTGATGCTGACTTCAAGAGACAGTTGACAGCCTTTGTGCAGATGAAGGGGAAGGCATGTTGGGAGGCTATGTTCCAGAACCCGGATAGTCCCAGCCCATCAGTAGTCCCAGCTCGACCAACCCTGCAACCTCAGCCTGAGAAACCAGCAGCACTGGTATCAATGAACCCTCTGCCGGCAGAGGATGTGAAAATCTCAGCAGACACTTGCTGCACCAGAAATCCTCCATCAGGTATGCCTGACTTAGAGAATATGAGCAATGAGGATTTGAAGCAACTTTTGAGGCACACATTTGAGGTTCCTTCCCCGAGGGATGAACCGGTGCCGAAGCACCTGTGTGGGGCCTATCGAGGGGCTCCTGCTCCCTCAGAGCCAGGGATCAATCCTCTGCATGGCCTGTGGGACACCAGATCAGGAGGAGATTCCCTTCTCTCCAAGACAACTGGCTGTACCATCTCAACTGGTATTCTCACCCCAGGGTCCAGTGCTACCTTTTGTACTGGGACCAGTGATTCCACCCCCAGTGAAACCCCTGCTGGTCTATCCCTTGCACTTCTAACCCTCACACAGCCTATGGTGCCCCCAGCAGATCTGTCACTACTCGAGCAACAGCTTGACCAAGTACTGGCCTTTATGGAGACTCAAAAATGTAAGCAGGTGGATCCCCAACAGGCGAGGATAGTGCCGGGACTAGATCAGGGTGTATGAGTCACACCCACAACCCAGGCATCCCAGGTGCAGCAAACTGGCTCATAGCCTGTGATTTTCAGCTTCATAAGCTTGGGGAAACTGGTGGATTTGCACCTTTCTGACAAGGTGTGGCAGTAGATAGGGAGCAATGAATATGTGGATATATTCATGTTGCTGAACAGACCCAAAGAGCCTGAGGAAGAGGAAGAGGAAGATAGGAAAGACAAGGATGAAGGAGTAGAGGTTAAAAGGAAGGTTCAGATCCATCAGACCTGGGAGAACTGGTCAGCTGGATTCACAATTTTTGTGCGTATATTCACTCAAGTCAATCAAGTGAAGGTAGCTGACCTGTGGATCTATTATTATCAGGTGATGGCCATGCACTCCAGCAAACCCTGGGAGGAGGGCGAGTCAGCTAGAGTATGACAAAGAGTTTTGTCAGAAGAAGCAGAATGAGCCAGCCAGGACCTGGGATATGTTGGACCTCCAATTGTTGTGGGTCATCAATCCTGGCCAGGGTGTCCAGCACTCTGATAGTGGTTTTCTGGTCAGGTTACCGCAGTCACAAAAAAGGGGGGGCAGGGCAGTAGTGTGGAACAAGTTGGGAGAAAAGCTGCTACAATTTCAATTAGGGGATGTGCAAGGTATAATATTGTAAGTACAGAAGTGTATGGCATGTTCATAGGTTCATAGCTTCATAGATAGGGAAACGAGACAAATGGCTTGGAAGGCCTGTACAGACTTGACACATATCAGTGGAAATGTCTTATTCTAATGTTACCCATGAAAGTTTCCAAGGATTTTTTAAACATATCCATTGTTCCACTCAGCACAACTGATTCAGGAAATGCATTCCATGCATGTGGCCACCCACATCCATTCATTCAATACAGAGGGCCCCCACACCACAGCCCTTTCAGGAGTAGCACAACAGGCCTCCCAATGCCAATAAAGGTGGACTGCATTGAGGTATGGCATGTTAACTACCCAGATAGAGAAGCCACTCCTGCCCTGGCAGATGGCTTCAGGGAAGATTTTTGGATATGGCATGATGGCCCTATAAGTCATATGCGGTGGAGAACCTGAAGTCTGCCAGGGAAGGACTGGAGTCGTCCAGGTCAAGTTGGTTAAGAAGGTGGCAGCAGGCAGGATAGATAAGCAGGCATTTTGCTACACCAGCCCAGCTCCACTGCAGAGTTTCATCCATTGGGCTGATCCCTAAGAAAGTGCAGGGGGAATTCAGGATGATTAATCACCTGTCTTACCCTAAAGGGGATTAAGTCAATCATTACATTGATCTGTCCCACATGGCAGTGTCCTATGCGCTGTTTTTATAGTACAATCAAGGTTGTCCAGGTGGTGCTGTGTGGAGCTCTTTAAGGCCAGGTAGATACTGAGTCCACATTCTGGCTCCTGCCAGTGTATCCAAGGGACAGAGATTAACTAAGCATGAAGTTCGAGGGCCAGTACTATGTAGACAACTGCATGCCGATGGGATGTGTGGTGTCATGCGCTGTCTTCAAACAGTTCAGCATGTTCCTGCATTTGGTGACTGTTATCGAGGCACAGGTCAGGAAGCATAGGAAAACCAGGAGCAGTTTCAAAATTCACAAATAGCATTTTATTATTAATAACAGCAAAATAAAAAAATAGAAATTGTTCAATATAACTATTTACAATGGCAGTACAAACATAGAAAACAGAGTCCTTATTCTGAGTTTTTTCTTCTTAGTTTCAAATCTCAGTCTCTGTTTCTCCCTTGCACAAGCATTGCTGCTCTTTTTATAAGTCTGTGCCTGGGAAACTCATTAAGAAAATAGCATGATTCTCACAGAATTTTCTTGTAAGTTTACAGAATGTTCTTGTAAGTTTCATTTCTTGCAGGTGCAGCAAAACAGTATATGGTGACCCAGAACTGACCTCTTGTTGCCAGCATCTCAGAGAGTTTGCAAACCAGCATCTCAGGTTAACCCCTAGAATTCTAAATAGCTTTTTGCAATCATTTCAACAGTATAACTATATACAGTTTTAAACAAAGGGATCCCAATATCAGTGACATTTCCACATAAAGATTCACATATATTTTTATACCTGCAGATATGCAAGGGGGAAGAATAGACAGAAATAGCAAGGGAAGGCAGAAAGATAGTGAGAGGCGGAGAACTGCGAGCCCGTCGGAGTGATCAGTTCCTAGGTCTCACAGGAACAGTTGGTTGTGCAACCAGACAGACAAAAGACAGAAAAGGAGAGGACAGAACAGATCCTTGCACTTAACTCTTTCTGCATAACAAATGGGACAAGGCCTTATTCAACTCTGTCACATACCCCCCTCTTAAAGAGTGAACCTATTTCACAAAAACAGGTTTCCAAAACTTTATTTTAATTGTCTTCTAGCGTTAGCTTATACCTTTTACAGTTCAGTGCACATGCAGCATAGCAAACAGAGAAGTTTCAACTCACATTTTTTCAGCCTTCAGAATTCTCAATTCCTGATCCATATCTTGACAGAAAATCAGCATTGACATTCTATTTCCAAGATTTGTGCATCACTTTAAATTTAAATGGCTGTAGTGCCAGGTACCACCGTGTGATTCTAGAGTTTTTTTCCTTCATTTGGTTAAGCCAATAGAGAGGACTGTGATCTGTTACAAGTACAGAGTCAGCTCCAGGTAAATAAAACTTAAGGGATTCCATGGCCCACTTTGCTGCAAGACATTCCTTTTCAATGGTGGAGTACCTATTCTCTCTGTCGTGCAGCTTCCTACTTATGTATAGAATAGGATGTTCTTTTCCATCTATATGCTGGCTCAAGACTGCACCTTGGCCTACCTCTGATGCATCTGTCTGTAACAAAAATTGTTTCTCAATGTCTGGGTTTCTTAAAACAGGGGCTTTACATAATGCAGCCTTAATGGCCTGAAAAGCTTCGTCATTCTCTGGGGTCCATTTGACATTATTCAAGAACCATTTCTTTGTGAGTTCAGTGAGGGGAGTAGCTAACTTGGCAAAGTTGGGAACAAATCTCCAATAATAACCAGCCAGCCCTAAAAAATGACCTGACACGCTTCTTTATTTTAGGGACAAGGCTGTTAGCTACAGCTTCTATCTTGGAAACCTCTGGCTTAATGTCTCCATTTCCCAAAACATAGCCCAAATATTTAATTTCCTGTATGCCCAATGCACACTTTGTAGGATTAATTGTCAGACCTGCCTTTTTGATCAAATTGGATAACTGCTCGTAGGTGTTCCAGGTGACTTTTCCAGTCTGGACTATACACCACATCAGTCAGGTATGCAGCACAATAACCAGTGTGAGGGGATATAATTACATCCATGTACCGCTGGAAAGTAGCGGGTGTGCCATGTAAACCAAATGGCATGGTGGTGAACTGGTAGAATCCTATAGGAATGGCAAATGCAGTTTTGTCTCTGGATTCTTTAGCTAGGGAAATTTGCCAGTAACCCTTGGTGAGATCGAGGGTACTGATATACTTGGCACTCCCCAGTTTGTCCACCAAATCATCTATTCTGGGCATAGGATAACTGTCAAATTCTGACACGTGATTACGTTTCCTAAAACCAAGGCAGATTCTTACACCCCCTTCTTTTTTTTTTTACAATCACCATTGGTGAAGATCAAGCACTTCTTGACTCTTCAGTGATACCCAGGTCTTTCATTTTTTGTATTTTCTTAACCACGTCTGCTCTTAACTGCTCTGGTAATCTGTATGTCTTTTGTCCAATAGGGCGAGCATTCCTTGTCACTATTACATGCTCGACCCCTTTTGCTCGGCCTGGTACTGTGGTAAAAGTACTGTTAAATGTCTTTAGCAAGTTACAGATTTCTGTGGTTTGTTCATAGGTTAAGGAAACATTCACCTTTACAGCATCAGCAGTTACAGTTTGTTCCAGTCTGTCATAAGCTACATCAATATCTTCGTTATCAGTTTCTGGTAAAATTAGCAAAACAGCT
Organism: Neoceratodus forsteri; assembly: GCA_016271365.2. Taxonomy (NCBI): domain Eukaryota; kingdom Metazoa; phylum Chordata; order Ceratodontiformes; family Ceratodontidae; genus Neoceratodus; species Neoceratodus forsteri. The sequence goes on along the minus strand of CM028131.1, from coordinate 1,542,476,448 downwards.
TTTGGTATTTTTTCATCCCATTTCTTGAGGAGGTTAGCATGGTATATCTTAATAGGATTTTTCCTAAGAGGTGTCTCAGTCTCATAGTTAACTGTGCCAGTACGTCTAAGCACTTTATAAGGCCCTTGTCACTTAAGTAACAGTTTATTTTCTATAGTGGGTAACAGTAGCAAGACATTTTCATCTTGCTCAAAAACTTTTTCTTTTACCCCAAGGTCATAATACAGTTTCTGCTGGTTTTGGGCCTCTTTCTGATTACTATGGATGATTTCAACATATTTTGCCAGCTTCCTTCTCAGGGCACACATATAAGATGTAATAGATTGTTTCTGATGGGGGTCATCTTACCATGTTTCTTTTATTACATCTAGTGGCCCTCTAGGTTGTCTACCATACAGCATTTCAAATGGTGAAAACCCGGTTGATGCCTGTGGCACTTCTCTGTAAGCAAAAAGCAGGTAAGGTAAGTATTGGTCCCAGTCTTTTCCTTCCTCTTTTACAAACCTTTTTAATATGCATTTTAGGGTTTAATTAAAATGCTCAACCAGACCGTCTGTCTGAGGGTGATAATGGGAGGTTCTTATGGCAGTGATACCTAGTAGTCAGTACAGCTCCTTCAGTAATGTAGCACCAAAGTTATCACCCTGATTAGTAATAATCTCTGAAATTCAGGGGCCTACAGGTGTTTTTCACATCACCAAGGAGTTCTCATGCACCTCCACTAATGTGGTATATTGTATTCTTTGCAGGAAGTGTACAACTATTTACATCAGAGAGACTGGTAGGTGCCTTGCTGACCATTTCAGGGAACATTACAGAGCAGACAGGAATGGTGACACTGCGAAACCCATTGTATCCCACTTTATCTCCAGGGACCACAGTGTCAATGACCTTTTCGTTTGTGTCCTTCAGCAGGGCTTCTGGGATTCTGACCATAGAAAAAACATGGAAGCCAAGCTGATCATCTGCCTTGGCTCCCAGCAACCCTCTGGTTTAAATGATAGACTTATTTTCTGCAAACATCTTTCAGCCACCCCTTATTTTCCCTAAAGTCTGTTTGTATCTGTACACATTTAATTTCTTTTTCATTTTCACCATAAGCCTCCATCTCTGTCTCCTTCCCACACATTTATCACCATTCAGCCTTCTTACTAGGCCCTGTTAATGAGTGTCCACCTGGGGACTTCTCTAGCTCTTTCACTCCTATTATGCTTTATCTTTCCCATCATCACCTTTTTGTTTCACAGATTCTCTCTTAATCTTGTCATTTATCACCTCTTCTGCCTGAGCCTCCTCTTTCTTCTTTCCCCACATATATATATATCCCTCATTTTACCTCAGCTCTACACTAACTTTGTTTTTTTCTCTTTTAGATATTTCCAGAAGAAGACCTAAGGTCGAAATGTAGATTTTTAACTCTATTTTCTATTTTCAGTGTGCATTTAATATAACCATTTTATTTTGCTTTTAGACCGCATGCTAATGCAGCACCTTGTTTTTTACATCTCTTTAGGTATGCCCACTCTGCTGAAAATTTTGGTAAACTCAATTGCCACTTTTGGAGGTGTGACAGTACACATTGTAACTGCCTCTGGGTGTCATGTAGCATTCCGTCTTTCGGATGAGACGTTAAACCGAGGTCCCATCTTCCTGGATTGGTGGTAGTTCAGGTGGATGTTAAAGATCCCATGGCACTTATCAAAAAGAGTAGGGAAATTTCCCCAGTGTCCTGGCCAAATTTCCCTCATTCACTAAAAATACCACCAACAGCTTAATCTGGTTCAAGGTCAGTTGGCATTCCTCTGTATCCCCCTCCCCCGGGTCGTGCCTGAAAATAGGCAGGATTTGTCTAGTGTACTTACCCGGTCAACAAAAACTAAATAAAATAAATAAATAAATAAATAGTCACATACTACCAAAATGAATTGATTACCCTTTTTACTTTTGTCTAAGGGGTCAACCACAATTACAATTCTCTCAAAAGGCACATCTATCAAGGGTAGGGGCATCAGGGGCACCTTGTCTTTTTTAGTCAATGGGGCTACTTTCTAACACTCAGCACAAGAACTGCAATAGGTAGCAGCATCTTCATGAATTCCAGTCCAGTAAAATCTGTACAGCAATCGGGTAAGGGTGCAATCTCTCCCTGAGTGACCAGCCACAGGACTGTCATGTGCTATCTGTGACAACTCAGATCTATACTTTTGTGGTAGAATCAAATGCACTAGGGTCTGCCTGTTTCCTGAATCTATACGTCCCTTCACAGTCTTATCTCCCACCTTCACATCTGTTAAGTACTTGCCCCAATTTGCTAAGGACAAATCTGATCCAGTGTCACTCTTCTTACTAAAGCAATTTATTGCAATATGACCTGGCTTATTACAGTTATAGCAAATAAAGTCTTTAGGTGCAGATTTTTAACCCCCACCAGAGTTCTTATCAGACTTGAAATCTAAATGTGAAAAATAGTGTCTTACTGGTGCTTGGCTATTACCTCACTGCTGTGGCATCTGTCTGGCCATTTGGTAGTCTTCAGCCAAAGAAACAGCCTTTTTCCCACTTTCTGGTTGTTCTTTTACCCAAAGCTGTACATCTGCGGGTAGGATGTTGATGAACTGCTCCATTACAAATGTGTCGATGATCTGTGGGACTGTTTTTTCATCTGGTTGGAGCCATTTCATCAGGAGTTCTCTGAGTCGGGCGAAGGCTTCTCGAGGATTGCCAACTGGGTTGTACTTCAGAGACCAAAATCTCTGTCTGTAGGTCTCTCCTGAGATGTCATACCTTTTCAGGATTTTGCTTTCCACTAGGTCATAGTTTTCTTACTGTGTAGTGTCCATATTGCTGTAGTGAAGTTGGGCTTTTCCTGTCAGGTAAGATATGAGTCTGATTGCCCATTGCTGCTTTGACCACTGGCAGGCTGTGGCAACTCTTTCAAAAGTTGTCAGGTATGCTTCAATATCATCTGAGGGACACAACTTTGTAACTTAACTCTGAGGCATCTTTGCAGCTTCTTGGCCACCTTGCTTTGGTCTCCAGTCCCCAGTGAGGAGAAGAGGGGCCCCAGGACCACTGTACTACCTCCTGCTACACTGTAAACTGAGTGGTCAGGAGATTAAGGGCACTACCTATGCATCTGGGAGCTTGCAGGCCTGCCATGAAGATTAAGTGAAAATGGCTGGTGGCTTCACAGCACTCCAAGCACCCCAAAGAGGGAAAAACAAGGAAAAGGGCTCCTTGGGAACTTCCTGGGAAAATAAAGGCACCTGGGCTGTGGCGGTGAATGGGGATGATATCAGGGAGGACCTGGCAGGCAATCAGGAAATGCTGTGAGCATCGGGAGCAAATGGAAGAAAGGCAAAAAGGTAAGCCCCCATTGGGGGGGGGCTACACTGTTGTCTGCCTGCAAAGCTTGGCATCTGCACGAATCATGTGCTAAGCCTGGCACCAATAAAGTGGCATCTGAGCATTTTAATAACTTTAAATAACTCTTACCACAATAAACAAGTCTAACTAAACAGATTGCTTTCTAGCTAGCATTGGTCACCACACATTTTGTTTTAAACAAATGTAATCTGTTTAAGCAGCAAGAAACAATTTTAAACAACTTTGATCATTGTCAGATGAAGAATTTTCCCTGGGGACCCTTGCAGCAAGAGATCTTAAAATGAAATAATTATTTGGTGCAAATTAACTTTTGACCACTAGGGGGGCATGCAATTACCCGACTAACGTTTACTGAACCAGCAGCAAACAGGCTTACAACAGTTTTGGTGCCAAAACACTTTTTATCAACTTACAAAGATGGCAGCCATTTTAAGGGTCCCAATACTTAGGAGCTGGGGAGGGGTCTATGCTGGGCATGACACGGTAAACAAAAGATCCCAGTGGTGCCTCCAAGCTGTAACTTTTAGATGGCACTACTCTTATAACTGACAAAGTTGAGGGGCCTGGGTTTCTATTTTTATCATTAAACAGATTCTTTTCCAAGATAATACATTGCACAGTGCCTCCACCCAGAGTTTTCCTTTTAGTGGGCTAGAGCTTAGTATATTACAGTCCTCTGTGAAGTTATACCCACTTATCTTACCAGGATGCCACCCCAAACATGACCCAATAACATTTCTTCCAATTTAAACCATTTTGGTAATTAGTGACTTACTACTAATAATAATATGCTCACGAGACAGGTATCTGCAAGAACAAACAACAACAACTTGTTTATTTACATGTGGAAGGGGTAAGAAGGGTGAAATGGAATAGAGGTTATACTATTAACAATTGATAAGCAGTGGTATTGGTTTTATTAGTGTAACCCCCCTGCAAATGGGGGTTCCCAAAAGACTTCCAGGAGCTTGCTTGAATGCTCCAAGCCTGAATGGTGTTTGGTTAAGCCATTTATCAGTGAGTGTTTTTAGAGCCTCTGGTACTGTCTCTTTAAGAGCTGTCTGCTTGCAGACATAATTAGTTTGTATGGGGGGACTGTGTGCTTCTCTGTTTGAGTACCACTCGAGCTGCTGCCAATTCACTCCATTTTTGCAGTCACTAGGAGTGCAAAGGGAACCTATCTGAAAGATGTAACTGTTTGCCAGAAATCATTTACAGTAATAATGAAATTACAGTTTGTCTAACCTGCTTTCTTTGCAGTCAGAACTGTGTCTGCCTAGTTCCCCATTCTGGTTTTGAACTGCTGAACTGGACCAATCAGTGTGGGGTAAGCTAGCTCTAAAATGGTGCCTTGGACGAATCAGAACTTGGACTCATAATCTGAGCCAGCCACAAGAGGATTGTATGGGCAGTGACTCTGGGAGATGTAGTTTAGACTTGCGCCTTTTGGACCAACAGCAGCAGTCTATTGTGAGTGACAGCCAATCCAGTCAAGAACTGGGAGGAACTCAAAGGAAGTGCTCGGTTTTGTCTGTTGGAGTTTCAGTTTAGCTCTGGAGTGAAGGGAAAGAAACCCTGTGCTCCTTCAGTGCACAGTTTCAGTCAAAAAACGTGTAAGGCCCAGAGTTCTGGTCTGCAGCTTGTGTAACTGCTTGTTAGGACTGAATCTGCCTGTGAAAAGAATCAAAGGATCTCTGAAGAGTAGAAACCAGGCTCACCCTGTAGAAGACTGGAGAAATTGTTGAATTGCACTCGGTCTGTCAGGAACTGAATCTGCTGTGTGTTCTCCGGTATTGTGCAGTAATTGCGATCGATAGAGAAGCAGCCTGCCTGGTATAGTACTTTCTTTTTACCATATAAATGTGTGAAGAGTCTCGTGGAGCTCAAGATTAGCCCTGCTGACGTTGAAGGACCCTATCTTGTTTGGAGGTCGTGAGTACTAATTCAGGGTCGCCCTGTTGAATTGCCACATTAAATCCAAATGGAATCACTGTACTGCTGACTGTTTAAACTAATTTTTCTTTTCACTGTGTGAAAGGGCCCCTACCAGCTGCCACGGTTTGGACTAGCCACTAGGGCTTGGGTACCCAGGGACAGTAACTGGTAGGGATAGGCCTGTGCACAGATCCATAGGTAGATAGTAAAGTGATAAGCTAATTAACCTGATTTCCCCCTGTCCTTGTTATATCCCCCTAAATAAATCAGAGCTGCTTGTTTCAGCAAAGTTATACTGCCTGAGGTATTTGTCTATGTTAAAGTACTGTACTGTGATTGTTGCACTGTATCTTATTTCACAGGAGGTCCCAGTGTCGAACTAGTCCTGGGGTAAGTTATACTGTGAAGGTAATTCTGATATATTGTGTGGGCCACTAGTGGAAGAAAGGGGTTGCAGTGTCCCAGAGGGCTGTGACCAAGTAAGTTTAACTATTGCAAACCCTGACCTCTGGGTGGAGGCACCTCCATTGGATCCAGGCCCCTCAACCTGTTAGTGGCAAATCAGGCAGGGTAGTAGCCCTGGGATAGCGCCATCTAGGGGTTACATCTTGGAGGCTCACCGCTGGGATTGTGTGTCCTCTAGTGGCCATATTTACGTAACCACTGTTAAGAAAAATGGGTACCCGACAGAAGTGGCTGTGCACCGCTGGTGGAGTGGTGTACTGGGGAGGAGATTGACCCCAAAATGCTATGCTTATCCTGGACATCCCCTGGGTATCATACGGACACCGTACAGGAGTACTTTCCAAGGTGGAAGGTTTACAAAACCCTGTGGTGGTGGGTCGGCATGCTAATCTGCTCACCCACACTTTCCTGGCCCTAGTAGAGTTTAAGGATCCCATAGATAGCTCCAAAGTGCCACAGACCATTACCCCAGAGGGAGCCCTCACTGCTTGGAGAGTGATAACTAAGGACAGTAAAGACCCAGGGGGGAATGAACCCCCACCACTATCTGAAACTTTTGAGGAGAAATTTGCTAAATGGTTGCTGGGAGAAGGGAAAACTGTGGAGGACTTGAAGAAACTATTCTTGCCACCTGGGGGTGTTCCTCCCCCAACACCCTGTCCCGCTCCAGTGCCCGTAATGGTGGCTGAACCAATGCAGACTCCTATTTCTGCACCTGCCATTAGTCACGACTCTTACCAAAGGTTGAGGATCTTCTCTGGCACCCTCCCCACCCCCTAAGGGGAGGATGACTGGGAGACCTGGATAGACTATGTTGCCCCCAAGTGCTAGAATGGCAATGCTCAGAAGCCAAAAGTGAAAGAGGGTTAGTGAGAGCCTCCGAGGTCCTGCCCTGGCTACCATCCGTAGCAAATGGGCCAGTAACCCTGAGCGACTGCACAGGCCTATCTTGAGGCCTTGGAGAATGTGTGGGAGCCCAGATTCTGATGAGGACCTATGGTGGAGAGTAAGAAATGCACAACAGTACCAAGGGGAGTTGTTGTCTGTGTATGTATCTCGGCTGGAAAAATTGTTGCAAGAATGCCTCAGAAAGGGTAGTTTGCCAGCGATTGAACTGGACCGAACCAGGCTGGACGGGATCCTTAAGTCTGCCCCCTTCTCAGAACTGCTGTTGCTTCAGTTACGCCTGGGAAATCGACTGGAATCCCCACCCTCCTATGATGAGTTAATGAGAGAAATTCGAGGAGTTGAGAAAAGGCGACCTCGGGAGGGACCTGCACCAATAGCTGCGGCTATGACCCGAGTGACTGAGGGTGGCCCATCAAGTGAAGTTCAGGGGCAGAGGTTGGCAGTCAATGAGTGCTCTGATAAGGAAAAGATATGCCACAATGGGGCAACTGTTGAGAGAGATCCGAATTCAAAAATAGTCCCTTTATGAAGGCCACGCCTGCAAGTACGGCCCCGACCTATATCCGACTGCATCTGCTATGGGGAGGATACCCACCCATGTATCTCCTGCTGATAACAGCTCCAAACTCGATTCCTTGACCATGGAAGTGGAGAAACTGACGAGATGTCTCCAAATGCTTATCACGCCAGAGACAGAGATGGCACCAAGGTTTCCAGTTAGTAATACCCCGCCCTGGCTTCAGTGTGGCGCCTCGGCCAGCTCAAACTCCAGAAAGTATGTTTTGCTATAATTGTGGGAAGGATGGGCACATGAAAGGGAATGCCGGTCCCCAAAAGACACTGACAAAGTTGCATATAGGCTACAAGGAGAGCTTCGAGAACAAATCAGTGGTTAAGAGGTGCACGAAATGATCCCAGTGAGGGCACCAAAAATGCTAATTCACGTCCTTTTGTGGCAAGGTCAGTTGCCCAGGCCCCCACTATCACCTCTCCAGACTGGTCCTGAATAGTGGGTCCCTCCATGGAGACCACTGTAAAGGTGAATGGAGTGTCTACAAGAGCTGTATTAGACAGTGGCTCCCAAGTGACAATTATGTTCCAGGATTGGTATCAGAAGCATTTGTCAGACGTACCCTACAACCATTAGAAGGACTGCATGTATGAGGGTTAAGTGAAGGCCTACCCTATTCTGGGTATATCCGATTTGGCTGTCTTTCCCCACCTCCGTGGCTGGAGTGGCCGAACAAGTAGAGACTCTAGCTTTAGTGTGTCCCCCACTGGACTGTATGATGGTGTCCCTTTGTTGATTGGAACAAATGCTCATATGTTCGGAAGGCTGGCACAGTTGTGTTATGAAAACAGGGTCAAAACTAGTAGAGCTTTAAGAGTTCCAGCTTTAATTAAGAAGGCCTATGAGGCACAGAGAGATGCTGAAAAATAGAACCAGAGGAACCGGTCGGAATTGTATGGAAGAAGGATCCTGAGTCTCTGATCCTGGCGCCAAATGCCCAGTGTACCTTACAAGGAGAGATCCGTATCAGAAAGGATGTTAAGAATAAAATATTAATGTTGGATGCACCAGGCGATGGAAAATTGCCAGAGGGACTGCTGGTCAAGCCTAGTATTTTGCCCGCTAGAGCCCATGCTTATGCCAGAAGGGTAATGGTCCAAGTTCATAATGTGTCTGAAAGAGACATTCGAGTAAATAGAGGTTGCATCCTGGCTAATGTGCATTGTGCAGACACTGCAGTGCTACCCAGCAGCAAGAGTTCGAGGAAGAATGACAGAGTAATGCCTGACTTGTTTGATTTCGGCGACTCCCCGTTGCCAGCTGAATGGAAAGTGAGGATCAGTGAGAAGCTTGCCCAGAGAGACCAGGTGTTTTCTTTAAAGGAATGGGATGTAGGATGCATGCAAGGAGCTGAGCACAATATCTGGCTGCATGATGAAAGACCATTTCGTGAGAGGTCTCGACGCCTGGCACCTGCTGACATAGATGATGTGAGACGGCATCTGCAAGAGATGTTAGCTGCTGGTGTAATACAAGAATCCAGAAGCCCTTATGCTTCCCCCATTGTGGTAGTGAGGAAAAAGAATGGGACAGTAAGGATGTGTGTGGATTATCGCACCTTAAACCGGCGGACTATCCCTGATCAGTACACAATGCCCCGCATTCAGGATGCTTTGGACTGCCTAAACGGGAGCAGGTGGTTCTCTGTGTTGGATCTCCGCAGTGGGTACTACCAGATCCCAATGGCCCCAGAGGACCGTGAGAAGACAGCCTTTATCTGTCCGCTATTTCTAGTGAATTCATGAGGATGCCTCAAGGATTTCAGGTGCCCCAGCCACTTTTCAACGATTGATGGAGCGTGCAGTGGGGACATGAACTTACTAGAGTGCCTGGTATACCTAGATGATGTTATTGTGTTTGGCAGCTCACTGGAGGAACATGAGAGCAGATTATTTAAGGTATTGGACCGACTGGAGGACTTTGGCCTTAAACTGTCAATTGATAAGTGTCAATTTTTCAAACATCAGTAAAGTATATGGGACACATAGTATCCACCGAGGAATAGAGACCGACCCAAGTAAAGTTGAGGCCTTGACCACCTGGCCACAGCCCAAAAATCTAAAAGAACTGCAAAGATTCCTGGGATTCTGTGGTTATTATCAGCGCTTCATCAAGGACTATTCAAGAGTGGTCCACCCTTTACTTAACCTTACTCAAGGGTATCCCCCAACCCACAAAAAATACCAAAAGTCAGCGTCCCTCAAGACTGAAAGAGTGTATTTTCATCCAAGTGAAGTATTTGGGGCCCACTGGACTCCTGATTGTGAGACTGCTTTTCATGAGATCATTATCAACTTACCCATGCTCCAGTGCTGGCCTATGCCGATCCAAGAAAACCTTATGTCCTGCACACTGATGCTAGCTTGCAAGGGTTGGGGGCTGTGTTGTACCAAGAGCACGAGAATGGCCTGAGACCAGTGGCCTTTGCCAGTAGAAGCCTGACCCCATCCGAAAAGAACTATCCTGTACATAAGTTAGAGTTCCTAGCTTTGAAGTGGGCTATTGTTGACCAATTCCATGAGTACTTGTATGGGGCTAAAATACTAGTAAAACTGACAATAATCCTTTGACCTATGTGCAGACCTCAGCTAAGTTGGATGCCACTGGCCATAGGTGCTTTCTGCATTATCTACATATGACTATGCTCTGAATACCGAGCAGGTCTGAACCACATAGATGCTGATGCTCTCTCCGGAGGCCTGTTTCCCAGAATGATTGGGTCCGATTGGCAGAACCTGACATTCGGGCACTCTGCTGGAAGTTTGACAGGGAGGAACAATGTCCACGGACGAGTGGACTGCATGGTGGATTGCTTGGGACCCTCTGAGAATTGCATACCTGCTGCTTATTGCCACTTTTCTGCAATAGACATTGGTGCACTGCCTCAGCTGGACAATGACAGTATTCGCCGGGCTCAATCCCGTGATCCCATGATCAAAGCAGCTTTAGAAGCCCTCTATGCAGGAAAAGATGTGTCCAAATTACGCTCCACTGATTTGAGAACTGCATTGTTATACAAAGAAGGTCCTAAGTTGAAACTGATCAATAAACTGTTATACAGAGAAACAGTAGACAGAGGAGGACAAGTAGACAAACAACAACTAGTGCTGCCCACTGCCTTTCGAGACTCAGTACTGATGTCCTTGCACAACCACATGGGGCACCTTGGTATAGACAGAACACTTGACTTGGTGAGATCCAGATTCTATTGGCCCAAGATGGGGCTGATGTGGAGCAACACATTCGAATCCTGTAGTCGCTGCTTTACAGAGGAAAGCTTTGCCCCAGAGGGCTGCCCTCTTGTTAACATCACCACCAGTGCACCCATGGAGCTGGTCTGTATTGATTTTCTGAGTTTGGAGTCAGATCAAAGAAATATCAGTAATGTGCTGGTGGTCACTGACCATTTCACGAGATATGCCCAAGCTTTCCCCACCAAAGACCAGAAAGCATCCACTGTGGCCAAAGTACTTGTAGAAAACTTTTTTGTTCACTATGGGGCTCCACAAAGAATCCATTCTGATCAAGGGAGAGACTTTGAGAGTCGTCTGATCAAAGAGATGCTTTCTCTGTGGGGAGTGTGAAAGTCCAGAACCACTCCTTACCACCCCAGGGGACCCACAGCCTGAACATTTCAACCGCACTTTGCTAGATATGCTAGGCACCCTGCACCCAAAGGACAAGCCTAGATGGAGCCAACAAATTAGCACCCTGGTACATGCTTATAACTGCACCAAAAGTGATGCCACTGGTTCTCCCCTACCGCTTGATGTTTGGAAGAGAAGCTCGACTACCGGTAGATGTGTGTTTTGGGTCTCTCCTGATGGGGTTCAAGCTGACAACTATTTACAGTATGTGCAAAAGTTAAAGGCCCAGCTAACTCATGCGTACTAACTGGCTCAAACCATGGCTGCCAAAAGAAATCTGGCCAACAAAGAAAGGTATGATAAAAAGGTGAAAGCACAGAACTCCAGGAGGGAGATCGGTATTGCTAAGAAATCTGGGACTGCATGGCAAACACAAGATTGCTGACAGATGGCACCATCTCCCTCACATTGTAGTGGGCAAACTAGATGATCTGCCAGTGTACAAAGTAAGGCCTGAGAATAATTCAAAAGATGTAAAACAATGCATAGAAATCATTTACTGCCCATTGGACAAATCTTGATTGAGTCTGAGCCCAGAAGATGCCCTCTGGACCAGTGACTAGAGCTGCTGCTAAGAAAGATCAAGAAGCCTGCACCTACAGAAGCAAAGTTAAAGTGTTCCCCTCCACAAGTCCCAGTTGAGCATGACTGTCTGTCCATATCAGAAGAAAGTGAGAGTGACTTTGAATACTATCCTTCTTACGAACTGAGTTAATTGTTTCGGGGCAATCCCCTAGTCAATACTGGAGACGAAGCTGGGCCTTCTGGACTGTCTAAGCCCCCAGCTTCGTCCCTGGAGCCAATGCTTCCAGAAAGTGAGGTGCAAAGCATCAGATCAGATGAAATGGAATCATTGTGCATGGTTGAACTGTTTGAGCTTTCAGGGGAGGAAAATGATGGATTGGGGCAGACTGGTGATACACCAGAACCAGAAAAGTATTTTGAGTGCCCTGACAGTCCACTGCCAGTGTCCGAAAGCTCTCCATGAGAGCCAAATGTTGTGGACTCAGAAACTGTAACTCCTGGAGCTGAAAGTGCCCCAAGTTCTAGCCTCTCTACCCCCATGGAGATTCCCCTGACAAGTGAGGACAATGCTCAAAATGAGGCTCAGAGTGCAGAGACTGTAACAGTTCTCCCTAGAAAGACTGGTCGAGCTGTAAAGCCTGTGGTGCACCTCAGTTATGATTTTCTTGGGAGGCCTGTGGACTTGCCTCTCAATGTTGTCCATAAAGGAGTGTATGTGTCCCCGCTCATTGCCCAAACTGAGCCGTATGCTAACTCAAGTTACTTGTGTTGCCCTTCATATGGTGCCCTCTGCCCTGTCCAGCCCCAAGGTAACTGATAGGAAGGGCCCTCTCTTCAGGTTTCATGTACAAGAAGTATAACTTGAGTTATGGTACAATGTGTGTGTAATACTGTGTAAAGAGTGACATACTGCAATGTTTCAGAAATGTGTTCTTGGTAAAATGATATATTGACTGATGATTACATGTGTGAGCCTAATGCAAATGTATATGGTTGCAGTTAAAACTTATGGGGGTACTTGCTTGACGCGGACGTCAAGCTTTCCCAGGCCAGGAAGGGTGTAACCCCCCTGCAAATGGGGGTTCCCAAAAGACTTCCAGGAGCTTGCTTGAATGCTCCAAGCCTGAATGGTGTTTGGTGTTTAAGCCATTTATCAGTGAGTGTTTTTAGAGCCTCTGGTACTGTCTCTTTAAGAGCTGTCTGCTTGCAGACATAATTAGTTTGTATGGGGGACTGTGTGCTTCTCTGTTTGAGTACCACTCGAGCTGCTGCCAATTCACTCCATTTTTTCAGTCACTAGGAGTGCAAAGGGAACCTATCTGAAAGATGTAACTGTTTGCCAGAAATCATTTACAGTAATAATGAAATTACAGTTTGTCTAACCTGCTTTCTTTGCAGTCAGAACTGTGTCTGCCTAGTTCCCCATTCTGGTTTTGAACTGCTGAACTGGACCAATCAGTGTGGGGTAAGCTAGCTCTAAAATGGTGCCTTGGATGAATCAGAACTTGGACTCATAATCTGAGCCAGCCACAAGAGGATTGTATGGGCAGTGACTCTGGGAGATGTAGTTTAGACTTCGGCGCCTTTTTGGACCAACAGCAGCAGTCTATTGTGAGTGACAGCCAATCCAGTCAACAACTGGGAGGAACTCAAAGGAAGTGCCCGGTTTTGTCTGTTGGAGTTTCAGTTTAGCTCTGGAGTGAAGGGAAAGAAACCCTGTCCTCTCATTGCAGTGACAGTTTCAGTCAAAAAACGTGTGTAAGGCCCAGAGTTCCAGTCTGCAGCTTGTGTAACTGCTTGTTAGGACTGAATACATCCTGTGAAAAGAATCAAAGGATCTCTGAAGAGTAGAAACCAGGCTCACCCTGTAGAAGACTGGAGAAATTGTTGAATTGCACTCGGTCTGTCAGGAACTGAATCTGCTGTGTGTTCTCCCGGGTATTGTGCAGTAATTGCGATCGGGATAGAGAAGCAGCCTGCCTGGTATAGTACTTCCTTTTTTTACCATATAAATGTGTGAAGAGCTCAAGATTAGCCCTGCTGACGTTGAAGGACCCTATCTTGTTTGGAGGTCGTTAGTACTAATTCAGAGTCGCTCCCTGTTGAATTGCCACATTAAATCCAAATGGAATCACTGTACTGCTGACTGTTTAAACTAATTTTTCTTTTCACTGTGTGAAAGGGCCCCTACCAGCTGCCACGGTTTGGACTAGCCACTAGGGCTTGGGTACCCAGGGACAGTAACTGGTAGGGATAGGCCTGTGCACAGAGCCATAGGTAGATAGTAAAGTGATAAGCTAATTAACCTGATTTCCCTGTCCTTGTTATATCCCTAAATAAATCAGAGCTGCTTGTTTCAGCAAAGTTATACTGCCTGAGGTATTTGTCTATGTTAAAGTACTGTACTGTGATTGTTGCACTGTATCTTATTTCACAGGAGGTCCCAGTGCCGGAACTAGTCCTGGGGTAAGTGTATACTGTGAAGGTAATTCTGATATATTGTGTGGGCCACTAGTGGGAAGAAAGGGGGGTTGCAGTGTCCCAGAGGGCTGTGACCAAGTAAGTTTAACTATTGCAAACCCTGACCTCTGGGTGGAGGCACCCGCCATTGGATCCAGGCCCCTCAACCTGTTTGTGGCAAATCAGGCAGGGGTAGTAGCCCCTGGGATAGCGCCATCTAGGGGTTACATTAGTTTGGGTTGAGACAATCACAATAATCACTTTTGCATTTAGTTTCATATCTTAAATTACAGGGGCACCCACCAACCTTTTCAGACAGTCAGAGCCCTGGCTATCTAACTAGCTGCAATAGATCAGTTGGCACAGTTATCATTAATGCCCACACTGGTACCAGTTCCCAGGAACATACAGAACCACGCAATCTCATATGCAAACCCTGGATACCCATTAATTAGAGTTCTTAAAGGTGCAGGACTGTTATTTGGTGCAGCTGTACATTGGCCAGCTAGTTGGGGCCCTTGAAGAAAACAGCAGTCAGATTAACATCAGCAACACATTTATTTTGCCTAGAAAACTGTATCCATGGCTGGATGGCCTAGTCCATTTAAACACTTAACTATATACATTCTCTTTTTGCTTTGTGGCAGGGCATTGGCCCTGTATACTGTACTTATAGATCAGAAGTCATGTCCGAATAGTCACAAACAGGTTGTAGCAGAAATTGTAGGTGATTACCACAGGCAGAAGCTCTGACTTGGGAAACAAGGAGATGGGCAAAGGCTTGCAGACAGAAAACTCCTAACTGGCTGCAGGATTGTGCAGCATTTGCAGATGTAGAACTACATTTTATTTCTTTGAAGTGTCGCCTTTTTAGGCTGGAATCACTTTACTGGCTAGACCAAGCTGGGACCCAGGCCGGCACGTCTCAGACCCCATGTCTAGGCTATGCCTCTCAAGGGAAACACATATGGCAGTGCCAAGGTGGCACACTACCAGGCTGTGTCCCAGACCTAATTTAATGAACACGTTGCATTTAGCACATTTATTAAATCAGCACATTCATATTCTTGGAAGGTGCAATAAGTATTTACAGTTCCTTTTCCATGTGCCCCACGTGGCAGACATAGACCCTTTTCCAGTCGGCTAGAACTTTAGAACCATGGCTCATTCCCAATAATTTTAGGGGCAAGCATCCACACTCCTGCATGGGGTGTGCAACTAGAGTCCAGGTAATGGCTCCCAAAGTAGATCACATGACATAGTCTTTTCACATGGGTGGCGTCCCTGAGGCCAGGGTGACCCAGACTATCACAGTCCTTGCAAAAACAACTAGGAGCTTAGCTGCATCTTTTGCACAACACCAGGCACATTAAAAACTTGGCTTTCACTGCTTGAGACATTTTCACTACAACTAAACTTGAGGCACAGCTCACTACCATTCAAAACAACTTAACTCTTGACTAAGCTTGAAGCATGGCTTACTACACTTTAGCAGACTACTTGTTGGCAAAGCTGGCACTGTAGACCTTTTTCAGACTCAGACACACTTTACGTGGAAGCAATTGATTTTTGTAGCTCACTAGGCTCACAACATGTTCGTTGGTAGTAAAACAGTTCTTAGTAGCTCTCTTAGGCTCACAGATGCACACAGTTCCTTATGGCTTTCACTGGTATTTGCAGCTCTCAAATGGACATACAAACAGTTACAGGCTCCTCAGGCACTATTCAGATAAATTCTGTGTGGTCAGGAAGCTCCCCATCCAGTCCTATGGCACTACTTAAATCAGACACATTTATATAATTTCACACTAGACCCTTTTCTGGTTGCTAAGCTGGTGTCCACCCTTTTATTGCTTTGGTTAGACTAGGGTGCAGACAGATAGTCACATCCTGAACTCACTGGGCTTTTCTGCCCCTTGCAGACTTTTTTAAACTTGTACTTGTCAAACACAGATTTATTCACTCAGGTGACATTGCAGAAATGGCTTTTTCTTCCCTGAGGTTTCAGGCTTCCTTCAGCACTCTCACTGCTGAGGTAGGACCTCCATTTAGCCCTCTCACAGCTGAAAAATCAGGTTACCCACATTTTCCCAAAAACATGAAAAGGTGCTGGCCAGCTCTGGAGGACAATCTCTGGCAACCCCAAGCTAGCGACTTCTGTTGCCTACAGCCACTTTGTCTCTCTGGCAAAAAAAAAAGCCTCCTTCCCTGTGGAGGGGCTTGCACTAGATTACTAGGTCCATTTTAAAGTAAAAGGCCTAAGCCGTCACCCCTGTGGGGGGCCTGCACTGAAACTGCTCACACAGCCCAAAACACTGTTTTTTTATGGAGTCCTTCTAAGGCTCCCTATCGACTAAAGCTGTTTGCTGCTCCCACTTTAATTGACCAGTCCTGCCTGTCAGTCCAGGAAATAAATATTCATTAATTCCACTCAATGCACTATAGGCTCCCTGTTTTGGTGCCTAATATTTGGTCCTTGCAGCTTCCCCATAAGCCTTTTGCAATGTCCCATAAGCTCTGGTAAAAGGTCCCACAAGTCCTGGCTGAAAATCCTGTCTTTCCGATTGGCTGTTGCTGCACTGTCATGGCTGCCCACGTTACAGCCCTTTTGCAGATTAACACAGTCTCAAATATAAAGTTCTGATGCAGCCAGAAAGTTTACTTTATTTGCCAACTTGACCAACAGTTTAATAGCTGCTTTTGTGCCCTTTTAATTGCTGCCCAGCTTAAACAATTTTGTTCAGTTTCTTGCCTGTTGCTGCTGCCAAAATCAAGTGCCCCCATGCAACAGACAGACATTTATCTAAGTCCCAACATTTACAGTGCCCAACATTTACAGTGTGGTGCAGCCAGTAAACATATTTTATTAATATATTCCCAAACATTCATTGGCCCCTTTAATATCCATGACAACTGCTGCTATTTTTGCCATTTATTTACATTTCGACTCTTGCAGCAGCCGCCAAAACCTATAGCCCCAAAACAACAGTGCCCTCATTAATATGCATGAGGGGCTTGTTAATATTCATGAGACTACTGTACTACCTCCCTCTAGACCGCAAACTGAGTGGTCAGAAGATTAAAGGCACCACATATGTGTATGCGACCTCGCCCGCCAGTCATAAAAAAAAAAATGGCCAGCAACTCTGCAGCGATCCAAACACCCTAAACAGGGCAAAACAAAAAAAAAGGCTCCTCAGGGACTTCCTGGGGAAATAAAGGCATCTAGGCTGTGGCAATAAACGGGAATAAGATCAGAGAGGTCCTGGCAGGCAATCGGGAGGTGCTCCGAGCACTGAAGGCAAATGAAAGACAGGCAAAAAGGTAGCCCCCATTGGGGGGGGCTACAACAGTAAAATAAAAAAATTAAAAACTATTCAGTATAACTGTTTACAATGGCAGTACAAACATAGAAAACAGAGTCCTTCTTCTGAGTTTTTTCTTCTCAATTTCAAATCTCAGTCTCTGTCTCTCCCTTACACAAGCATTGCTGCTCTTTTTATAAATCTGTGCCTGGGAAACTTGTTAAGAAAACAGCATGTTTCTCACAGAATTTTCTAGTAAGTTTACAGAATATTATTGTAAGTTTCATTCCTTGCAGGTGCAGCAGAACAGTACATGATGACCCAGAATCGACCTCTTGTTGCCAGCATCTCAGAGAGTTTACAAACCAGCTTCTCAGGTTAACCCCTTGAGTTCCAAATAACTTTTTGCAATCATTTCAACAGTATAACTATATACAGTTTTAAACAAAGGGATCTGAATATCAGTGACTTTTCCATATAAAGATGCACATATATTTTTATACCTGCAGATAGGCTTTTAATAAATACAAAAAAAAAAATCTGGGACCAATTGGCAAAAACTTAAGGCTAACGCAAATAAAACAAAAAAGCAGGCAATGTCTACAAAATAGAGTCCAGAATATAAATTAGCTACTGTAACCAAGGACAACAGGAAACAGTTTTATAATTACATAGGATCAATAAAAGAAAATTCTTCTGGAGTTGTCCCCTTAATTATAGACCAACAGCCAGTTAGTGATGAAGGTATCTTGGCTAATGAACTAAACACATATTTCTTAAGTGTATTTAAACCAAAGGAAAAAAGTAGTCTCGACCAATTAAGAAGCCTGACGGTACCAGTATTATTTACCCATGAAGAAATTAATGCAGCTATTAACATCACTAAATTTAACTCATCGGCATTACCAGATAATATTCCACCTAGCTTAATAAAGAATCTTTCTAAAGAATTGACTGGAATACTTACAGTATTATTTGAGCCTTGCTCCCCCCTCCAGTGTCCAAGCCCTCCTCAACCCAAGTAGTAATCCCAGCCATACCAGGGGATCTGGTTCTCAACTCCTGATGATTCCTTGCTG
This sequence comes from Neoceratodus forsteri, assembly GCA_016271365.2. Lineage (NCBI taxonomy): Eukaryota > Metazoa > Chordata > Ceratodontiformes > Ceratodontidae > Neoceratodus > Neoceratodus forsteri. Next base: position 1,542,458,165 of record CM028131.1, on the reverse strand, counting down.
CCGAACATCAATGGGTCAATGTTCATTTGCCTACAGGGTCCAAAGCTGGTTGAATAGCCTCAACAGCGAGATCTTCTCCATTTCCAAACTTGGCCCTTTCAAATCAAGACTCCACCTTGCTCTCTCTGCCTCCAGTACCTGTGACTACCTCATCTAGCCAGCCCTCCTAGCTACCCTTTCAGTACTGCCTCAGCCCCCATCCAGCACGTTACCCCCTTTTTCCCTTGTCTCTTCTCCTCCCCATCCCTTCCCCCTCCCTCCCCCTCACCCTCTTCTTCTCCCCGCTACCTGCACTTCTGCATGTGCTGTGACAATGCCTCTGGCAGCTCTTACCTCCCTGTGTCCTACCCATGTCTTGTAATGGTGTTGTACACCCTCAGTTGCCCTTGCCCTGTCTTCTCCAAAGTGTATGCATTTTTCTCTTGCAACTGATTGTAAACCTGTTTAACCTGTTTATCCTGCCTATAATTCCTTGCCTTGATGTATTACCATGCATTGTTGTAGTTCATTGTGCTGTCCTCAAACTGACATGGAAGCTTTGTAAAAGAGCCTTGGCTCAAAGGTACTTGTAATCCTAGATTTAAAATAAATAAATTAATTAATTAATTATTTTACATGTCCATTAATGAGGGAATAGCTATACCAGATTGGAAGATAGCAATTATCACACCTATACATAAAGGAGGTACAAAACAAAATGTTACAAACTACAGGCCATAAGTCTCACTTCATGCATAGTAAAATTAATAGAAAGACTACTGCAAAACAAAATCAATTAACACCTGCAGAATAAGGGTATGCATGATATATCCCAACATGGATTTACCTCAGGCAGATCCTGCCAAAGTAATCTAATTAATTTTTTTGAGCCAGTAAATAAGATTCTTGACGTTGTTTTTCCTGTCAATATTATATTTTTAGACTATGAGAAGGCATTTGATTCAGTATCCCATAAAATATTAATTGAACACCATATCAGGATCAAGCTCAGTCCTTGTATTGTAAAGTGGATTGAATCATGGCTCATGGATAGACAACAAAGGGTCAACATTAGAGGTTCTAAGTCATCTTGGGGCAAAGTGACCAGTGGGGTCCCTCAGGTCTCTGTACTGGGACCCATATTGTTTAATATCATGATTGCAAGCATGCAAACCTCTAATGGGGTATGGATCAACAAATACACTGACAATAGTAAACTGGGCTGTGTTGTCAATGATCATCAGTCTATTCAGTCTCTGCAGAATAATTTAAATATACTATCCAGCTGGGCAATAGAGAACAAAATGAAATTTAATGCTACCAAATATAAAGTAATGTACTTAGGTAAAAAAAACACCATGGCTAGTTATACACGCGATAGAATCCAACTACAGGTAATTATGTCAGAACGAGATTTGGGTGTTTCCTTAACAAATAATTTTAAATTTAGCACTCAAATTAATAGGACAATTAAAAAGTGCCAATGGCAAGATCAGTTGCATCCTTAAACATATTAAAAGCCAGGAACCTGAGGTCATCATTCCTTTATACACTAGCTTAGTTAGATCACACATTGATTACTGTGCCCCCTTCTGTGCACCCACCTCATTGGGTGGAAAAGCAAGCATAGAGGAAGTTCACAGGAAGATTACTAGGAACATAAATAACCAGACTAACAATGAGTATGTCGATAGATTAAAATCCTAGGGGTTATACTTGCTTGAATATAGAACACTCAGGGGGGGACTTATGCCAGACCTATAAGGCCTTTCAAGATCCTGCCTTGTTTGAGATCATTTGCCTAGAAAGGCAAGTATCAACCATCAACACAAGATCACACAAATGTAAACTCTCTACTAGTTTTAACAAAACAGTCAAATGTAGTAACTTTTTCACTCAGAGACTTCCTCCCATATGGAACTTGCTTCCCTCATTTGTCATATTAAGTGATAATACTGAGCAGTTCAAATATAGACTCGACCAGTATATGGGTGAAAGGAAATTCCTTTTCTGCCATTAGGATACAATGGTGGTGAGTTCATCATGGGCTTGCCCTCAAACTCGTATACACCTATGAACCTAAGATATGCAAGGGGGAAGAAAAGACAGAAATAACAAGGGGAGGCAGAGAGATAGCAAGAGACGGAGATCCACGAGACTGTCAGAGTGGTCAATTCCTAGGTCTCACAGAAAAACTGGTTGCACAACCAGACAGACAAGAGACAAAAAAAGGAGAGGATACAACAGATCCTTGCATTTAACTCTTTCTGCATAACAAATGGGACAGGGCCTTATTCAACCCTGTCACAGTGACCATGTGCAGGAAAGTTTTGTCCAAGGTAGTAAACTATGTGGACAATTTTCTGTTTGTAGGGAGATCAGGAATGGGGGATTGTGGGCATTTAATGGGTTCCTTCCAGGTGGTCTGTGCCAACCTGGGGGTATCCCTGGCTCAGAATAAAATGATGTGTCCATGCACCAGGCTATCATTCCTGGCTATTGATATTGATGCTATGGCCACTTAGTTACACTTATCACAGGATAAAGTGGTGGCCCTGAGGAACTTTTTGGCCAGGGCATCAGAGGCATGCAAGATCACCTTGCGTGACTTGCAACAGTTGATGGGGCACCTTAGCTTTGCCTGCAAAGTCATCTCCATGGGTAAGACTTTTCTTGGCCACCTGGCAAAGGTGGGCACAGGATGTCACAAGCCTCACCACAGGATCCAGGTGTCAGAAAGCATGATGGACGACCAGGGGATTGGGCTAGCTTTCCTGAACTGTTTGTATTGGGTGTTGCTCTGGCCAGAGGCAGCCACCAGCCAGGAGCTTGAGATATTCATGGATGTATCTGGAGGCTTTTGCTTTGGGGTCTACTTTTAAGGGGAATGGAGCATGAGTCATGGCCCCCCCATCTGGGGAAGAGGAAGGCTTAAATAGGCAGATCACTCTGTTAGAGGTTTTTCCCATCATGGCTGCCTTGACCGTAAGGGGGCAATGTTTTCAGGATAAGAAAGTGACCTTGAGGACAGACAACACTGGGGCAGTCCACACCATCCCTTTGTGCAATTTAATGCGAACCTTTGCATTAAAATGTTTGGTGCTTGATATACAGTTTAGAGATGTGAATGTGCCTGGTGTGGATAATGGTGTTGCTGATGCTCTTTCTCTCTTGCAGTGGCAGAGGTTCTGGGAGTCAGCTCCGGGAAATGGAGGTGCATCCCAGGGAAGTCCCAGCCTATTTCTGGAACTGGTGATACAGAAGCCTTGGAGTTACTCAGAAATTTTTTGGTGCCCAGCACACGGGCCACATACTGGAGGGAAGTGGAGAACTTTCTGAGCATACAACAGGCCCATGTGTGGTAGAGTGCATGTTCTATCCCCGTGGACCAGCTATGCCTATATGTAGTGCAAATGAAATGGGAAGATTTAATGCCTGGAGATGTGGGTCAGCATCTGGCAGGCATTTCATTGTTCTCCAAGATTACAGGCCTGGAGAATAACATTCAGGCTTTTTGCCTCTGCAAAATGCTGGAGAGATGGGTTCATGAGGGTCCCAAACAACCACACAGGCATCGTCCGATTAGTCCGGCCCTGCTGGAACAGGTGTGGGGCAAACTGCCGAGGGTGTGCTCATCACCATTGGAGGCAGTGCTACACATGGCCTTCCTGGTGGCATTTTGTGTTGCCTTTTAGGTATCCGAATTGGTCCAGCAGAGTAAGACTCTGGGACGGCTTCTGGCTTTGGGAGATGAAGAGGTGGTGGTGACCCAGGATGAGTGCTAACCTGGCTTCAAAGGAGCAAGACAGACAGATTGGCTCGAGGCTACTGGTGCAGGCTTAACTGTTCCCCAGGGGTTCAGTGAGATGTCAGTGCCTGGGTTCAGGAATAAGTAACCCGCAGGGCTGGTGGGAGGGGTCAAGTTCTTTCGGCATGAAGATGGGACCCTGCCGACAGTGTTCCAGTTTCACCACATCTTAGTGAAGACCATGAAGTGACTGCATGTGAATTCAATGGAGTTCAACACTCATTCCTCCCACAATGGGGCTGCCACATTTGCTAGGGCAGAAGAGCTGACAGGCAGCCAGATACAGGCATTTGACTGATGGATTGCAATCTTTTGAATATTTGTGACTGTATTTGCTTTAACTTCTTGTTTGGCTGCTGGCAGGTGGCATTTTCCAAGAGAACCAAGTGTGGGTATGCAGGCATTCCTTCATTCATTGGGCAGCTGTCAGAGTGAGGTGGTTCCCCAAGGCCAAGAACCTTTTTCTGGACCCTTGAAAAACATGGATATGATGGATGGGATGTCAAGGGTGAGATGGGGTGACCAGCTCCTGTGAGTCATGACTGAAGCTCAACAGCAGGGTTCTCCCAGCGTTTTGGTAGTACATCTGGGAGGAAATGACATAGGAGTGGTGAAGTCTCTTGAGTTCCTGCACTGGACAAAGGAGGACTTAGTTTTGCTTCAGGAAGCCTGCCTGGGGTTGCATATAATCTGGTCACGCATTATCCAGTGGATGAACTGGTGTCATGCTAAAGACCCCATTGCAATTGAGAGAGCCCACAGGTTGACCAACATGGCCATGTGAACTTTCATGGACTCAGCTGGGGAGGATCTGTTCTGAGGCATGATGAGATTCTCATGAAAGATACCCCAGTCTGATGCCTGGGATGGTGTGCACTTGTCTGACATAGGTTATGATAGGTTTCTAGCCAGCCTACAAGGTGCTGTGGAGAAATTGCCATTGTAAAGTGCTTTGGGAGGGATGAGTATCAGAAGCAATGCTCATCTGATGGTGACATGGTAGTCTCACGAGGTTTGGACAAAGGGGGTAACAGGGAATCATGCTTCTTTGCAGGTAGGTCACCCTAAGTCTGGCAAGAGGTGAGGGCCCAGATGCTGGAGTACCCCCGGGGGGGACAGTGGGAGGGTTAGCCTGTTCAGGCATGGCCTGCAGATGCAGCACCCTCTGACAGGGGAAGGTGCATCAGCTCACAGCCCAGGAGCCATCCTTTATGCCTCACAGGCCAGTGTCCTTCCAGAGGTTGTACCCATTCTGTTGGATCCCCTTGGGGTAAGAGGATGGCCAATTTATTATGATTTTGGAGTACATAAGCTTTGCTGCAACTTCCTTGCTGCACACCTCACACTAATTTGACTATAACGTGGGTTTATAACTTGGTTTAGTAAACACATGGCTGTGCCCATTCTTCTCCAAAGCACGGTGTATGTCTCAGTCTGTTTTGGTGTCGGTGGGGTAATGTGGCCAGTTACTAAGTCATTAGAGTCTGCGAAGGATTGCTGCAGATGGGGTTTTGTCTGAAGCCACCATCCCTTCTGACACGTGAGTTGGAAGGTATGTTTAGCTAGGTAGACGGTCACTAAGGGTGGAGTCAGGTAGGTAGGTAGGGGTTCCTTAGGGAAGAGGGCTTGTGGTTGGAGGGGAGGAGCACAGGGACATATAAAGAGATGCACAGATGTGCTGATTCCCTTTGCTTCTCTCCTATGGCCAGAATATCCACCCAACCCAACCTCATATATGCAGGGTTGTGGAAGAACAGATCATAGGGAACTTGCTATCTCACTATGGGACATCCATCACCTTAGGGGCCGAGAAGGAATTTTCCGTTTTGTTCCCCATGAGGTTTTCCAGTTTTTGCCTTCTCCAATGAGGGAAACAGAGTTTGTAGGGCAGGTTAGTGGTAGGATGTCACAGTCATGTAATACACGATGGCATGTAGTCTTGCAAGGTCTGTATAAAGGGGGTAGCAGAGAATCACATATCTTTGCAGGTAGTTCACCCTGAGACTGAGACTGAGAAGAGGGAAGGGCCCAGATGGCTGGAGTACCCCCTACAGGGATAGGCAGTCAGAGGGATAGCCTCTTCAGGCATGGCCTGCAGGCGTAGTACCCTCAGACAGGGGAGGATGAATCAGCTCACATCCTAGGAGCCATCACTAATGCCTCAGAGGCCAATGTCCCTCTGGAGGTTGTGCCCATTCTGTCAGATACTCTTGGGGTAGGGGAATGCCCAATTTATTATGATTTTGGAATATATAATCCTTGCTATGACTCCTTTGCTGCGCACGTCATGCTAATTTGACTGTAACTTGGCTTACAACTTGGTTCAATAAACACGCGTCTATGGCCATTTTTCTCCAAAGCATGGTGCATGTCTTAGTCTGTTCAGGTGAGGGGAGGGAGTAATGTGACTTACTAAGACAAAGCTTTCTTACTTACTTGCCTCTTGCATATACCTCCTAGCCCTGCTGCACAAATACAGTTAAATGACTGTAGTAGAGCAGTGTGGAAGGTGCATATTGGGTTAGGGAGGGGGGTTACTGAGTTATCCAGTGTTAGGTGCTGTTGCTCCTAAAATGGAGAACTGGGTGGGGTCAGCAGGTGGGGCCACCTGGATATTAAGCATATTTTTGTGACTTTGGAAGACTTGGGCTTGGGAGTGATGACCTTATAAAAGATGGTGTCAGTTCCTGGCAGCCTGCCAGGAGCCAGTACTTTCTTTTGTTTTTAAAACTACTGTTGGAGAATGAGAAAGTGGAGTGGTGGGTGGGAAATCTCTGCAGTGGAGAGGGGGGTGGCTGAGGGACAAGCCCTGGCAACTTGGTGAGGGATAAAGGTCTTTGAACAAGCCTGAATATTATAGTGATAATACCACAGTGGTCTGGGTTTATGAGGTAATCCAGGGGTTCAGCCTCTATGTTTTTTTTTAACCAGGAGAGACACAGTAAGTTGGAAACTTGTTTACAGGTGTGACCTGGGAGCACAAGGAAGTTAAGTGACTTGCTCAAGGTCACACAGCATGCAAGTGAGGGCTGTGGGATTCAAACCCAGGTCTCCAGGTTTGTAGCTCAGAGTCTTAAACTACTGCGCTATACTCCCTCCTCAGTGTTTATTAACCCCCTGGTCCAGTTATTACCGAGGAAACACAGGTCACTATTGGCATGATTGCTATTATACTGGAAAAATAAAAAAATTAAAAATTTAAAACTACAAAATCTGTGTTGGGTCATAGCGTGTCTATGAGAGAGCCACACTGTTTATCACAGAAGCACTGTAGCATTACTAGAGTTTCAGGGTTTGCACTCTGATTGACAAACCACATTTGCAGCAGCTAATCAGAATGCAGAACTGCTCTCCCATTATTGTTCTTAGCCAATCAGAATGCAGAGCCCAGTCCACTGTCCAGTTATCACAGATTGGAGTGCTCTTTAATGCAGGAAAACTGCTCCTGTGCTTTAGAATTACCTACCTCTAGATGTCAAGAATATGGCTGTTCTTTTGAACTTGAAACTCCTTTCATGAAGTATCTGATATGTACTGTAAGAGTGCCTGTTCCTGTTTCAATGATGCGACTGTTCTGTATCTTCTATGTATCTTGATATATTGGATGTACCAGCCTAGTACAGTATTTATTGGTTAATGTCCAGGCCACACCTATAAATAGGTATCTGACTGACTAGTGCACGCTCTTGGTTTCTAAAAGCAAACAAATGAATTAATAAATAAATAATGGTGGGATTATAAATTTATTCTGTCAAAGTTATATGCAATGTCACATCCAAGCAGGTTTTCTGGCTCTTGAAGTTGTCTTAAATGGTTTTCCTAGGTTTTTGTTTTGAGCACTTTCACTGACCTGATTACTTTTAATGTCAGAGAAAGTCTTCTGAAAGATGCAATTGTTTTTTGTAAAATGCTATCTTAGAGTGAAAATACTCACAATGGAAACAATATAGGCATTTTCAACTGAAAAAAAAAAACAAACAAAAAAAAAACACTCTAATCTAGAGCTACATCCAAATTTGGTTTCCACTTTTCATAAACAGAATAAAAGCACTGAAGCCATGACACCAATCACCAAGCATGCCAAGATACAAATAATTCGAGACCAGAAAGAGAAGAGGGCACAATCATATCACATTGCAAAGGCCATGGCATGACTACTCACAGATCAGATAGTGCGCTATCCTAGCCTTCGGATGGCTGGTCAGATCAGATAGCATGCTATCCCAGTCTTCGGATGGCTAGTTGGATCAGATAAGGTGCTATCCCAGTCTTCGGATGCCTTTCAGATCAGACAGTGTGCTATCCCAGTGAACAGAAGTCCGTTGGATCAGATAGTGTGCAATTCCAGCCTTCGGATAGCTACAGCAGTAGGATCAGATAATATACTAGCCCAGCCTTTGGATGCCTGTCAAATCAGGTAATGGGCTATCCATACAACCTCAGGCTTATGTTGCTTCCTTGAATTATTTTTACTTACTTTATGCTTGGACGTAAACTGATAGATTTGGGATCTGATCCCGGTCTTGCCGGAACTGGGTTTGCTCATTCTCTGCATTGTCTCATCTTAACTGAAAAGCTGACCCCTAATAATCTGTATTTCACATCAAGATTCTGACGACACTGCTGGAGTTCACCAGATGAACACACAGTTTTACTATTAGTCAGACACTCAGCAGCCCTAGTCATATTTTCTTCCTTTTAATCTAAAGGGTCTGTTACTATAAATTCAGGAAATTATTTTTTTCTCCCCCCTTTCATTCCCTGTATTCCTCTATCTGCCATGGTCTTTGGTCACATCACTGCCACCTTACCCAGGTCACATGTGGTCAATCTCCAACAGCACCAATGTCAAGTATTGTCCATGAGCCAGCAAAAAGACCCATGCCTTCTCCACCTTCGCAGAGGGAGTGCACACCTCTGCAATAAATCTGCCCTCAAGTGGCCCATGGGGGAAGCTCCTGCATCACATGCGAGAACAGTTTGGAAAAAAATGTCACCAACCCCACCACCACCCATGACACACACATTTGTTGAACATTTGTTTAACACTTCCTGGGTGAAATTTGAGTCAGATAGATTGAAATGCAGACTGCCTGATTTACATATAATTTTTTTGTCAGCTTCATAACAGTTATATGCAAATTAGCCCATGTGGAAAAATGCACAATCAGTGTACTCAAATAATGGTCAACTAGCAGTCACTTGACTACTAGTTGAGTGTTTGCCATATAAACTATGGTAGTTAACAGTAAACTTTCTTGAGTGGCCAACTGCAGTGAAATGGGCTATGTCAAATTAACTTAGAACCAGTAGTCCAGTCATTTTTTTTTTCTTTGGAAGTCAAAAAGTTTGAGGTAAAAAAAAGTAAAGTTTAATAAGAAGTACAAAGTAATCTTCAGATGCATGCGATAAAGGGACAGTTTATACAGAGAAAAAGAGTGGTGGATAGCTCCGATGAGTTGGGCACAGATAAATAACAGATAGTTCAATGAGCTTACACAACTTAGTATGGTGTTGTCCTTATGCAACTTGCTGAAGAAACTTTGTTGTTGCTGAATAACTTTGTTGTGGCTATTCACCTCTCTGTGCCTTGGGAATACCACCCTGTAGGGATGCGGAAGGCAGGAATCCTGGAGGAGTATTCCTCCCCTAGAGGTACTGCGGGAAGGATTCCCTTAGGCTAAAGATAGCTTAGGAAATACCCCTGAGAAAAGAGGCTAGCCACTGGAGAAGTAGGGGAGGATGGTGGTGCAAAGAAAAAAAGCTTCTGAATGAAGCAGGAAGGATGAGTTTAAATAGTTCAGGCGGGGTGTGTGGCTTTTGCTTCAGCCATTGAACTGCAGGCTACAGCCTTTCAAATTCAATGTACTGATGCAGCTTAGTGTGGTGTTGTGCTTATGCAACTTGCTGAATAAACTTTGTTGTAGCAGCTGAATACATGTTGTGGCCATTCACCTCTCTGTGCCTTGGGAAAACCACCCTGTAGGGATGCCAAAGGCAGGAATCCCTAGAAATGCCATGGCAAGGATTCCCTTAGGTTAGAGGTAGCTAGGAAAAGCCCAAAAAGAAAGTAGATTAGAAGCATTGCAGAGGTAATAAGTTGGCATTGAGATTGAAATATGCACATGGTCATCGGAGAGAAGGGTAATGGTCAGAGATAACTAAAATGAGTAATGATTTTAACATAGGTTGAATGAATTATGATGAGAGGGCATGACTTCCCCAAGGAGAGAGGGAATGGCAAAATAGGGCCACCATCTATCTCCATCCAACAACAGAAATCTACCTAAATAACTACAGAAACTACCTAAGTAATTTAGGGGTAACTAAAAATTATGACCTTTGGCACTGAGGAGAGGAAAAAACCTGTTTGAAGAGGAAACCTCTGGGGATCTGAGGCCTAGATCGCCTTCTCTCCAGGCTAGGGGTGTTTTATTTAGTGACAGCTCTGCTGCTGCAATTTAGAAATCCAATCAAAGGGGAGGAAAATATTCCAATTTGGTAGAAAGTTCTCATGATCCTTATAATTGGAATGCCATGAAGGGTTGTGAGAGTCCTCTGCAATAACAGAAATTCTGAAGCTAGAGTGGGACCCCCAAGGCAGGAGGAAGAGAGCAATGACCGCTGAGGCACTCAGCCAGTCTACAGACTAAAAATGGACCAGGAGAACCAGAGGTGGTCATGGGGAGAATAGCATAGAGGGTGCTGCTGAACCTGATTTGGCTGGCTGAAGGAGTGCTCTTGGGTGCGAGGGCCCCATCCCCATAACTGAAGTCTTAAATTCTACATTGAGCGGTGCCATCCATGGCGGAAATGGCTAAAGCTCCACACAGAGCGAAGACATTCCTACTATGGGCCAGTTGAGAAGGACTCCGCCCAAATTTCACCTGCTTAAGATGTGGACTTCTGTGAAGAGCAAGACCATCGGCTGCAGGGAAGCCCTGAGCCAGAGAAGGTAATGGTCATGGTTTGCAAGCCTCTGATTCATAAAGGAGAGCAGATTGATAAATATGAAGCACTACATATGAGGTGCCTGGGCGAAGCCAGCGGCTGTCTGTTAGGTATTGGTATACTGGTTGATTGTCTGAGATGACTGATGGATACAATGGACTGATATGATTGACTGATGAGACTGATGGTGGATAGGAATGCTTAATTATTGAGTGATAAGAGCAAAGCCAGCAAAAGTAATCCAACCAATTCCACTACGGAAGTCAAATTAATGGTGTCATAGAAGGCAGCTGATTGAGTAGTGAGAGGCTGTGATGCCAGAAATTGATTCAATGAGGTTTGGTAAATTGAATTGATGAGGTTTAGCAATGACTGTTACAGTTGCAGCATAAAGAGAGTTTAAGGCTGAGTTAGGTTATTTAAGTAAGGAGCATTTGCAACACAGTAATGGAATGGGATGAAAATCTTGAAATCCATGCAATCAATATTGTGAAAGCCATGTAGGCTATGAGGTTAATATATTTATGCATAGATAACTGAGAACCCATGTAAGCAAAGGAGCAGGATTCATTTAACTTACATAAAAGCATGCTCCTACTGTCTGGAGCCACAGTGCCCCACCGTGACATCGTAGTCAACCACAGTGGAAATAATAGGGAAGCCACAAGCTGAGCACCATGAGACCAAACAGTGGTTTTAATGACTGAAAGCTGCAGTATAGATAGAAGCAACTGTGATGTTGGTAGAGTAGACCCCCCCCCCCATAAAGCTAATTGAATGGTTAAAGTTTCAGTATGGCAGAAGTCAGAAACTGGCTGTGAAGGTTTTGGGAAAAGTATAGTTTGGTAACATTTTGAGGCTCTAGATTAGGTAGCAGGTTAGTGATGAGGATGTTGGGGGAAGCCAGTGGCATGGGAGAGGTAGGAGGCTATTCTGAAATAGCAACAAATGAGCCTGAATAACACAAACACAGGAAGTAGCAGCTATGCGGAGCAGCATGAGCCTGGACCAGGTGCAAACAATTAAGGTGGAAGCACAGGAGACAGCAGAGAAACAACAGTGAGAGCTTGAAGCATATGAGAACTAGTATAGGAAAACTGATGCTTGCTAGGAAGAGAAATTGAAGGTTGGGTTGAAGCATACAGATAACAATGCAGTGAACTGAGGGTTTGCATTATCTGGTGAGTAATTGCATTATCTGGTGAGTAAATGGAAGCATGAGACTGAAACCATAGGATTAGGACAATAAAAACAAAAGGCAACAGGATGGTAGGATACAACTGAAGGGCAACAGGATGGTAGGAAAATGTGAAAACCCCCCAAAAAGAAAAGCACAAAACTAAGAGACAAACACATGAGAACAGTAAAACAAGCAATACAGGAAGTAGGCAGCAGCCAGAGGCAGCAAATACTGACCAAAATCAGGGCACAAGCAATGCTGGGGGGGGGGGAGGATGGGGCAAGCCCCAGCAGGCCACAAGGGAGAAGACAGACCGACGGAGCTTCTGGCCAGCAAAGAAAACAGCTTCTGAATGAATCCTGAAGGATGAGTTTAAATAGGTCAGGCAGGTGGGCATTGCTGTTGCATCAGACTTTCAATATACAGAAGAATTAGCTTATTTTAATCTTTGTCAGTGGAAACAGGTCTGCAATCAAACAGAAAACAAACCTCATGCTGCAGAAAATAACATTTGACAGCCCACTACCACAGCACTGCTCTGTCTCAGCCTCACTTTTTAACTTTAATTAGACAATTAACAGAATATTTATTAAACCATTTGTTACATTGAAAAACAGACACTTTTTTGTTGAATAAAACATGAACTATTCTATTTAGCATACATTCTATGCAGTCTGAATTGGGGGGGGGCACCCCATTGAAATGTTTTTAAGCAGTTCCACCTGCATTTATTTATTTATTTATTTATGTGTGTATTTAAAAGTTGGTGGCTGGGAGAGGCACACTGAGCTGAGGCTCATTTCCAGGTGTGACCTGGGGGAGAGGGGAAAAGGGGAATGCAAAAGATAACGGGAATGACAATTTAAATATGACAAGCAGGCATGATACAATATGTAATGAAAATCATAAGGTGCATTGAGATTGTGATTACAGTAGCACGAAACAGGGAAAGAAGGGAGGTGCGGCTATGGAAAAAGCAACAGAACAGGTGAGTGGAATTATAAGGAGCAGTTTCATGGGTTATGGTGAGGAGGAGGAGTGAAAGGAGCAAGGGGGAGGGGTGGTTTAAAGGGGGAGTGCAAAAGTTAGTGGGATAACAATTTAAAAGTAACATACAGGCATAATACTGTCTATATGTAATACAAAAAAAACACAAGGTGCATTTATTGTGATACCAGTAGTACAAAACAGGAGAAGAAGGGAGAATAGGATGTGAAAAAAGCAACAGAATAGGTGAGTGGAATTTTAAGAAGCAGTTCCATGAGTTACAAGGAGGAGGAGGGGCAGGAGCAAGGTGGTTTGAGTGTATGCATTATACAAAACATTTTTTATTCCTTGTCCATTCTGACACCAGTTCTGCTAGAGCATACAAATGCAGAACATATGATTACTTGTGATACTTGTCACTTTTGCTGCTGTGTACTGATTTTGTTTTTTTTTAATTGAAACTTATTACGGCATTTTGACATATGAGCCAGCAGCATGGCACCCTCTTCTGGCTTCACTTAAAGCTACTTACTTAGCACTCTAGTTCTTCTGGAGGACTCTGTGGGAATGTTTTATGGAAGGCATTGATGTGTTAGTGTGATGTGTCCTGATTGCCAGCACCTTTTTTAACTAGTGGTAGTGATATCACAATTCATGTCTGCCAACCAGTCAGACTGCAGCAACTTCCCTTCCCATTTTACAACAGTTTTTAAATCTACTTCAATGCAGGAGGTAGAGGAGTCCAAGTAGTAGCTTGGGGGGGTGGGGGGATATATGCTCATGGAAATTGGGAGAGGAAAACCAAAAAAATGCTTTATCATTGTTTTTGTGTTAAAGGGGCGTCATTCATTCATTCATTCATTCATTCATTCATTCAGCTAATGTGGAGCTGGGTTACTTGGGGACAGATTCTTTCATATTTTAGTAAAGTAAAACTATGAAGTACTTAATTATTGCCTTTCTTTTGTTTTCTATTTATTTAGTTGTGGGCGCATGAGGAACATAGCTCATTTTGGGCACTAGCCTTACCAGGGGCCACTGACAATTTCTCAAAGTAGCAGCTGATGACCATTTTGTCAGTATCATAGGAAAGAAATTATAGAAGTTTTAAAACTTTTTTTTACAGCTGCGTGGGCGGAGCTCCGCAGATGTTATGCCATCAATTTATCTTTAGAAGAGCACTGTGGAAGCACGTGACCGAACCGCTGTCCAATATGCTTCCACAGTGCTCTGTCAATTGTCCATTGGTGCTGTTTATGCGGCCCTTCCCCTCTGTGGGCCCCATAAACACACCCCCTTCCCTGTGCACTACTTTTCTTCTGCAGCTGCGGGAAGTGACAGCCACCCTGCCCAAGATGGCTGTACTGACTCAAACTGTGCCTGCATGAGTATTGCACATGCCCGGTTCTGTCATTGCCACCATCTTGGGCACAGCTGATTCCAGAGAAAATTGCGCATGTGCAATACTCACACATGCGCAGTTCTGTAATCATCGCCATCTCAGATACGGCTGACAAGAGCACAGCATATTCCTTTTATCACTCTCACCATTCTAAACAGCCAAATCGGCTGTGACCAGATCTAGTTTATGAAGGTGGAGCAACTATTACTTTTTGTTATTCTGTCTGGGTGTCCACATCTGTGTGTATTAGTGTGCATTCATTTCACTCTGTGAGTGTCTGTGTCTTGCTGTATCTGTGTGTGTTAGTGTCCATTTTTTTTTTATCACCAGGTATCCATTTCATTAGAACTTTTAAACTGCTAAACCAGCTATTGGTGACACCAGGTACAGCTTGTTTTTATGGCTGCATGGGCAAAGCCCTGCAGATGTTTTTCTATTAGTGTAGAAGAGGAAAGGGGAGCTGACTGGATTTAGTCCCACTCCTCTTCTACAGTGCTGCAATCATTTGTCCACAGTGCTCCACTCATTGATGCTGTGTGGTATTTCCTCTGCTCATCCCCTCCAAGGGCAGAGCTCCCCTCCGCCGAAGTAGTAGCCCCAACCCCCCCCAGCAGGCACACAATTTCCTTGCTGCCTATGCTTCCAGAGCTTCTCTTTAAGCAGTGTTCTCCCCTCAAAAAATAGACCACCTTCGCTGATACCGCTGATTTGGTGGCTTTCACTTCAATACCATTCCAGTGGAGACAAACAACCACCAAGTTGCAGTTTTACACTGGCCATCTGAAACCCCCTTCTCATGCCCACATAATGCACTTGCCCCATGCTGTCCTCATTTAACACACACACTTTCTTTTTATTAAAGCACCAATAGTTGAGTTTAACTTTTATATCTGGAGCCCAAACTGACAAGCCTGCAGCCTCAGGGGCACATTCATATTCATTCTCTCTCTCTCTCTCTCTCTCAACAACAAAGAGATCAGTTTCTCACTTTTGCTCCAACTTGAAGATAATAAGCAACAGTCTTTTTCAGTGTTTATCAGGTAGGCTTCAATACAATAAAGAATATTCAAACTAAGTGAGTGTGTTATTTTGGCAATATATGTTAAAATGTATATTTTCAGACCTTATGATTACACACTCAGCTGTGTTGTGTCTGTTTGTTTTTGTAAATGCTTGAGATCCAGTTGAGGTCACCATGTAAACGCAGCCCCAGTCTTTGTGTTTAACCATATAGTGGGTTGTTAAAGATTTTATTTATTATGTTTATAAACAGGGTTTGGTCCAAAGAGAGATTAGGAGGAGGGATAGTGGTGGCAGATGGGGAGCAAAGTTGGCATTTCTTGCCCTTGAAGTTTGGGAGGGGGCAGCTAGTAGAAGGACCCCAGAGGGAGGCGGATAGCAGTCAGGTCAAAGGGACACAGTGGTGAAGGGGGGGGGTTGAAGTTCACAGCTGAACTACCCACCACCACTCAAAGAGCTGGGAATGAAATGGTAGGGTGACTGTGTGAAAGTAGTGAAAAGTGGCCACTATGAGCCCTGCAGGAGCATTATCTCCAGTTTGCAGCTGAGGCCCAAGGAGACATACCCCTGGCCAGCCAGTGCAGGCAGTGGTCTCCATAGTAAAGCTATACCTCCCCCTCCCTGAGTCCCCTATCATTCTCCTAACCAAGGATCTACTGTCAACCCCATTGGTCTTTCTTTCTGGCCAGCTGCCCGCCCTGTTGGATGTGTGGTAGAGAGAGCCAATGGATAGGAAGGCCTGTCACTGGAGCTGGCAAGTCTTAGTGTGGCTGGTTGTAAAGGTTAGAGTAATATGCAACTTGTTACCCACTGCCGCTCAAAGGGCCAGGAATGAAAGAGTAGGGCGACTGTGGGAAAGTAGTGGAAAGTGGCCACTATGAGCCCTGCAGGAGCATTATCTCCAGTTTGCATCTGAGGCCTGAGGAAACGCACCCTTGGCCGGCCAGTGCAGGCAGCAGGCTCCATATGAAAGCTATACTTCCCCTTCCCCGAGTCCCCTACTGCTCTCCTAACCAAGGATCTTCTGTTGACCCTGTTGGTCCTTCTTTCTGGCAGGCTGCCGACCTGGTTGCATGTGTGGTAGAGAGCCGATGGGTAGGAAGGCCTGTCGCTAGAGCTGGTGAGTCCTGGTGTGGCTGAAGTTGTAGAAGTTAGAGTAGCAGGCAGCTTGTCTCAGAGTGCAGAGACTGCACAATGTGATCACTTTTCAGGTGTGAAACTGTAACCTGCCGTGACTGAAAAGTCTAACTGTCCCTGTAGGCAACAAACTTAAATCATACACAGCTCCCAAAACAGATCAGTCCCATATACAAAAATAAATATTAATTAACTTCCATTATAGTGCACAACCAATTATATATTGTACCCAACAAAGGAGATCTGTTCAATACCACACCTCCCCAACATTAAATGCAAAGATTTAATAATCCTAGGACTAAACCATAAGTTATTAACCACGCCAAACAGACCGGTCCTATAACTTATTATGCCCCCCATGGAAACTTCACGTAAGTTAACTTACTGTCTGTATAGGGTCCAGCTATTTATATATTCAATAGATCAGTGCCATAACAATTTCCCCTCTCCACTTCCGAGCAAATATTAATGAACCACCCCAGGACACCGCTGCGAGTTATTTACCACCCCAAAACAGACATGTAACATATTACCCTCTTCATTGGAATTAAATTCTAAGTTAATAAACTTCCCCATTTCTTCATTAGAATTAAATTCCAAGTTAATGAAATGCCCTTATAGCGCCCCCTCCCCACGTGGGACAAAACAGATCAATCCTAAAACCTATCACCCAACAATTAAATGTAAAACTCAATTACTGTATGGTGCACAGGCAGTAATATATGGAAGAAAACCGATCAGCTCCATAACAAATCCCTCAAATATTAAATGCAAATGTTAGTAGTTTACTGTAGCTGTCCTTATAAGACTCAGCCATACCTCCCCCTCCCCAAATAAAAAAAGCCCTCTTGCTTATCAACCCATCCCACCCCAGAATTAAATATCACTGTCCCTTTAGGACTTAGCCAAAAGTTAGTGACCCCCTCTGAACAGATCATTTCAGTAACTTATGCCTTCCAACAGAATTAAATACTTTTCTGTGACATACAGTAGCTGTATGTACCCCTCAAAACAGATCTGTTCTATAATTAAGCAATAATGCCCAACAGGGTGTGTGTCGTGCTGGGATAACGTCATGTCTCAGGTGGTTGGGCACAAGGCCGCAGGCCGAGTGCGTCCAACAACTGAGGCATGACATTATCCCAAACGACACATACCCTGAAGGGCGTTATTGCTATTATACAATGGCTCGTTGTTATATATAAAATAAAAAAATAGTTTTAAAGAATGTTTTTGTTAGTGTGGAAACATATTTTTGTTTCTTAAGAGGAGATGCAAAAAAAGGGATCGGCAGCCATAAGATCATCTACATTGGTTCACAATGAGGCTGAGACTAGACCCGTGATTTTGTGCTGGGATAACATCATGGGTCCAGTCCCAGACTGACCAATTAGAGACCAGGATTTTTTCTTGCCATTGTATAATTTAGCATTTTCCAGTCAAATGCAACAAGGCACAGTAATGTGTATCCCACCTCCATATAATCCTTCTTTCCTTATTCCATTTCCATAAACAAATAAAGGCAAAGGTTAAATAACAGCCAGACCCTGTGGCGCTTAACCAACACTACTCTTTAAACAAATCAGTCCAATGATGTACCCCTCAAAAAAATTAAAATGCAAACGTTAACTGCCCCATAGTCCTTTGTTGTTGCTGCCCCCTGACAAACAAAAAGTTAGGAGGTAGAACTGGACAATAGGCATTTGATACCCCCACCCCCCCCAAAAGAAAAACAACAAATCAACTTCTTATCTAATCATTTAAACTGTTTTTAATACATCTTCCAGTACCCTCAGATTAATTTTTATCTTAGATATATATAATATTATTTTGGGATACATATGCTTTCATTTGTAACATCGGCCTTGTGCCCCAATCCCCCTCTGCAGGCGTGGATTAATTCTCAAGTAGAACTACACTCTATCACGGATTAATGCTTACATAGAACACATTATTACACTTAGAACATGTTGTTTCTATTTAAAATCTGGAAACAGAACACTAGGAAATAAAATTAATTTTAAGTTAAACAGGGTACAACACCAATACAAAGACACCAAGCATACTATAATATTAAATACGTAATGGGTTATGGTAGAATGAGACATCTCCATAGTTGTTCTACGAACTTCATAACTAACTGGCTTCACACACTATTTGTCTTATCACTGACTAATGGAGACAAATGTCTTACTGCACTGCAACTCAAAACTTTCACTAAAAATACCACCAACAGCTTAACCTGGTTCAAGATCAGCTGGCATTCATCTGTATCCCCCTCCCCATGGGTCGTACCTGAAAATAGGCAAGAATTTGTCTAGTGCACTTACCTGGTCAACAAAAACTACACAAAAACTACAACCCTATCTATCTATCTATCTATCTATCTATCTATCTATCTATCTATCTATCTATCTATATCTTTGTAGTTATCTCTCTGTTACTGCTACATAGTACAATATTTAGTAGTAGATAATATAGGATTTCATTTAAGCTGATTTAGCAGTACCTCTGGAGCACCTTTTCCACAAGCTGCACTGGAGATATGGAAACAATAGCCAAATGCTTACTAATTCATTTGAATAATTTTATAAAATGATTGGAACATAAAATATAAAGTCACAACATTTGAAATGATGATGTGTTCTCCCTTACAGAATAATGCAAAGTACTGCACCTGGTGCTCTGATTGTCATTTGGCTGGCTTGGCAACTTCCACCAGTAGTTTTTATGCTGGCCGTCGCGCATATTGCATTAGTGATAGATTTGGAGGTGCGGTCACTGTTGGACGAATGCAGGGCATGCATCAGTAAGGTGCGTCCCTCATTCCCCAATAAGCCTGCATGCCAGCGCCACACCATGAATACATAATGTGGAGAGAACATCTAACAAAAGGTCTGCTGCAATGCAAGCAAAGCTCGTCATACACAGTGGCACCTCCCAACATGCTTTCCCTGGTGAAAAATTATATTAAACATGGCGGCACACTGCCTGCCACAATGCCGACTTTAGGGGTGCCCAATCCCCCTGTTGGCATGCCCTGACCCAATGTATGTGCTGACATGGGAGCCCACTCCCCATTGGAATAATGCACCCCCCCATTTGTTATGTGCTGAGGGGGTGCCCAATCCTCTGCTCCCCCTTCGGTATAAAGCGATGGGGTGCCCAATCCCCATTGGCTAGTCCCCCCAAACACTGAGGTGGCATGCTAGGAGCTCACCCCAGCATGCTAAATGCCCCTGTAAAAAAAAAAGTCCTGCAATTTTTTTTTTAACCTGTAAAAGAAGAAAACGGTCCCTCACGGTCTGTCCAGCTCCCTCCCCAACCCGCGCCCACCATCTGGGCACCCCACCTCCCCACACCCCTGCCTCACCCCATACTTACCTCCGGAGTGCAGCGCGACGATCTTCGGTGGACCGGGAACACGTCTGCACTCTTCAAAGCCGACCGCGAACTGAAGAAATGCCGGTAAGCTGTATAATGGCATAAATAGGGTTTTTTCAACTTTGGTGCATATCTCGGGTATTTTTTTGGAATTTTTGCAACAAATTTTCAACATGTGGTTATTGAGGACCCTCCTCATGAATTCAGTCACTGTCATTGCATTATTCGGTCCCGAAAGGTGATTTTGCGGTCACTGCGCAGAATCACCTTTTGGGACTGAGTAACAAAACAACAGTGTCACTGTTCATGAGGGGGGCTCCCAAAAAGCCTATGTTGCAAATTTGGTGGAAAAAATTTAAAAAAATGGCTGTTTTATGAGCGTGCATTGCGCTGTTTCCACGCACGCTTGTAACTTTGTGAATTTGTAATATTTTCACTGCAGATTTTCAAAATTGGCATTTTTCCACACCTCCTTATGAACAGTATAGCTGTCATTTTACATATCCTGGCCAAAATGTGTTTTCGCATGTCCAGTGCAGAATAGCGTGGTTGCTGTATGAAATCAGTTTTTAGGACAGTTTAAGAAAATGACAGTGACACTGTTCATGAGCAGAGGTCCTAAAATGCTTATGTTGAAAATTTGGTGCCAAAAGTCCATAAAATGACTGTGTTAGAAGCATGCATTGTGCAGTTTCCACACACCCTTGTAACTTCACAGATTTTCAATATTTTCATGCCAGATTTTCAACACTGGCAATTTTTCACACCTCCTTATCAACAGTACAGCTGTCATTTTTCACAGCCTGCCCAAAATGTGTTTCCACACCTGTGGCGCACAATGGCGTGGTCGCTGTGAGAAATCAACTTTTGGGACAGATTAACAAAATCACAGCACCACTGTTCAAGAAGGGAGGTCCCAAAATGCCTATGTTGAAAATGTGGCTAAAACACTCCCAAAAATAATTGGGTTACGGACATGTGTTGTGCAGTTTCTATGCATGCTCATGACTTCACCAATTTTTCATATTTTCACTCCAGATTTTCAACATTGCCATTTTTTTACCCCTCCTCAAGAACAATACAATTGTCATTTTCCACATCCTGCCCAAAATGTGTTTTCATCCCAGTGTCGCAAAATGGCATAGCCACTGTGTAAAACCACTTTTCAGCTAACAAACTGATTGTGCCGCTCTTCATGAGGTGGGGTCACAAAAAGCCTATGTTAAAAATTTGGAGTGAAAATACCAACAAACGCCTACAATGTTAGGGTTTTGAACTGTAACATCCCACCCTGTAGAGACTGCCAGGCATCAGGAGTGTGACTTGGGATCATTGGCTGTAATGCTTATGCCATTCCACCACCACCCCCACCCTGCAGCCAGTGACAGGCATTGAGGTGTGCCTTGGAGTGTTCAGCCTTAACGTTCACCCCATTCTCCTATACTGCACCTGTCTCAGCATATTTCCTTATGGCATGGGGTAAGTAAAAGGCCCAAAGACCCCAAAGCACACCACGACACTTGTCAGTGTCTACAGAGTTGGGTGAGGTAAAATGGCATGAGCGTTATAGCTGACACCCCAGAGGCACACCCCGGTGCCTGTCAGTCTCTGCAGGTTGGGGGTGGGGTTGGTGTCAATTCCATACTTCACTGCCATTCCTATTATGCATCTCTAGCTCCTGCACTACCAATGCCAATGCCAGCGAGACAACATTCGGCATTGACAAATGCTTCTCATATATCTGGCTGCTATGTTGAGCATATGACTAAAACTCTTAAAGAGCCACCAACACCTCAAGAAGAACTTTCAAAAACATATTATTTGGGCACAATGTAGCTTATAATTCTCATTGGCTATGTATTTCTTGTGCCCATTATTATTACTGAGGTTATTTGCTTCAGAAACAGTTGATACAAAACTGGGAGAAGAAGTGGATACCCCTGAAGAACTTAAATCATTAGCACAGGATCTTTTATCAATTCAAGAATGGGTGACATACAAAAAAATGAAATTTAACCCAGAGAAATGCTCAATACTTCATTTTGGTATATGTAACCCCCCCCCCGGCTACTTTACACAGTTAGCACCCCAGGCACCCATACTGGGCAGACTCAAACATTTAGAAATGGTACCACCCCTAGCTTTGGGAATATATACCAGGCTCATTCTTCTAGAGATCAAGGGTTGGGGATGTACAAAAGCATAACTATTTGGTGTTTCCAAACCAGGTCCTGGGGAGTATTTTTTGCTAGGCATATGCTAGACCTATCTTCTGGAGGGGTACCCAGCAACGCCACACAAAAAGCAATAACGTAACTGTCCAAACCATAGTTGGGGTTCTAGAGTGTAATTTTATTCCAAAGATGTTCTCTAAAGCAAGGGTGGACCCCCAAGCTTTAAACATCATGGCACTAGGAACTTGCAGAACAACAAAATCGAATTGTATCTGATAGAAACTCTTTGTATTCCCACCACAATAGGACATAGGACACTTGCACTTGGTATTCCCACATGTTGTAGGACTTAGAAGAACTTGGACTTGCAGTTCCACATGTCATATAGGACATAGAAGATTGCTTCCAGTGGCATATTGGCCACAACTGAAAACACATTTGGCTAGCACTAGCACCCTTCTTTCATAACCAGAGAAGAAACTGTAACCAACTCGAGGGGGTAAAATTCTCTTTAGACATTTGGCCATTTGTCTAAAGTAACCAGGCACCCTTACTGAACCTGTTAGTCCTGAACTGGTTATTCCAGATGGGGTTCTGCCCACCCTTTGCTCCCAAATCCATACTCAGCCATTCTTTCAGAGTTACATCTTTAACATTTGAAAACCTCTTGAATTGCAATGAAATGAAACTTGGCATTCAGAATTCAAATTAATGCTAGTATTCAATAAATAAATAAAATAAATAAATTCACCACCTCAGTAGTGTAAAGGTAAAAAGTCCCAAACAGTGTGGTATAGTCATCATACCTCTGGATATCACACACCACAGCCAACTTTACTTCAAAGACAGTCTTGCATGTCTGTACTTACAGGAAAATAAGTTGTACCTTTCCTCTAGGCATGGAACACAACAGAACAGGTACTTGCTTTCTGTAGCAAAAGTCAGAATTCACTCACTGTTAGACATTTCAGGCAGCTTCAAAACGCCCTTAATCAAACAAGAGATTGCCCCTTGGATCCATCAACTAGCAGTTCTTTTCACCTCTCCAGGGATGAAAATCAGGAAATCCTGCTGTAGAAAAGGTCTTCACCACTTCTCTTGGCAAACTGGAGAATACCAGAACTAGGGTGAGAATGCAGGGCCCTCAGCTCAGAGCCCACAGCTGAGCAGTTCTTACTCCTCCAACTTCAAACTGCAACTCTACACTGACTCACACTGACTCCCATCCCAACATTCTATCTCCCTTCTCAACAGCTGGCCCAAGGATTATGCTGCTGTGAGAGTTCCAAATGAGCTCATCACTTCAGTCTCAATTGAGGCCAAGTAAGCAGAAGAGTGAGCAGGTGAAAAAACATTTAACTAGTTAATCACCAGCTGCCTTTCCCTGCCTAGCACTGTTACTGAGGGGATTCTAGTAACCCCAGGGGACTGGGTGGTTACACTCACTGCATACCAGATGAATGACTGTCCACAGTCATATCTCCATCTGGCACTGGGCCATCCTACGCTCTGTGTTACCTACAGGGAGGTTGCACAAGTTCTTCCCTACCATGTGCTAGGCACAGGCAGGCAACACTAAGGGAACAGAGGCCAGCTGATGAAACTTCAGCCCCTATCCTATGATCTATCTATGGATTCTCAGTGGCTCCAAGAAAAACTGCATGAAGCATACCCTGACAGATAGAACTGAATGCCCGTACTCGAGTTAGGACCTCCAGCCTGTCCATCCCCCTAACCCTCTAGGGAAAAATCTATCTGACTTATGCTACCTGCTGGTGAAAAACCTATCCCCCAAAACCTCTCAGGGTACCTGTGGACAACAAAAGAGGAAAACATACACTACATTGCATTACATTTCCCAAAAACCACACCTGTGAAGAAAAACTTATAGTGTATGGTAGAACGCTGTTGAGCATGGAAATCCATGCTCCCAACAGCATTGTTGTGCTGCACTAGCTACGTCATCATAGCTGTTGTGCTGCACTAGCGACGTAGCTAGTGCAGCATAACACCGAGGAGGTGAGTGCGCATGCGTGGAAGCGGGGTGCGCATGCGTGACTGGGCGACCGGCAATGTGCTAACAACAGCCGCGGTGGTGAAACGGGCCAGAGGAACAGAAAACCACACCGGAATCTAAAGAAAAGTAAGGGCAGACTTTTTACAAGGTCCATACACTAGTAAGATTGTGTGATCAGCTCTACACAACTAGGTATTTTTTCAACTCTCGAGGTTTCCATGGTAATGAGACCTCTCGAGCAGTGCTCTCGAGGTCTCCAGTTACCATAGAAACCTCTCAAGTGAAAAATACCCTTGTTGTGTATGAGCGATCATACACAATCCTCTATGTTAACACCCTGTTAACCATAAACATTTCTAAAAGCACTAAGAAAAGGGGAACTGAGATGAGTTCCAGCATCCTCTTCTTTTCTTCTTCAAGAACACCTGCAAGAGAAGAAAAACACAAAACACATTCTGCGTTCCACACAGTGCCTAAACCTCCTCCTAACACTAAAGAATCCCAAAAAACATTTTTTATCAAAGTATAAAAGTAAAAAATGGAAAAATAACACTTATACAACACATTTGGGGACAGAATTCCCTAAAATGTCCAAATCTAGGGACCAATGTCACTGGTACCCATAGGAATTGTCCATTAAAGAATCTCTCCTAGACCGAAGCCTGATGAAGAACAATTCTTGGACAGGACAGGGCTTGTATAGCTCTGCAATCCATGGGGAGAGCCTTTGATGAAAACAGTAAAGTTCTTTGGATGGTCTTCAAATGTAAGATGTGTTGAGCAAAATCAGTTAATGTAAATAAAAAGGGTTTTCTTACCAGTTTCTTGAATAATGAAAATAGGATTGTCTTACTTCTACGAGCTGAGGACCTTTTCCTTTTAAACCAGATGGCATCTTCGGATACTGCTGGGATGATGTCTTGGAAGGCCAGACGATGGAACAGGAAAACTGCTGGGGTAATGTTTCTGGAAAACCAAATGATGAAACAGGAAAACTGCTGGGCTGATATCCTGGAAGGCCAGACGATGGAACAGGAAAACTGCTTGGCTAACTAATCTGGATATACCTGAAGAAATCCTGGAATACCAGAAGAGATGCATCTTCCTCCATAGATACTGCTGCTTCTGATGATAGACATTTGGCCTGCCACTGCTCACTTCCTTAAGACACGCTGGGCATATTCACAGGGAGTGGCACCATTAAGGGTAGTTTCACTCAGGGTGTGAGGCGAGGATTATGACCCCTGCTGGGCGTTCCAGGTTGACATTGTGAAATGTCTCTTGCTCAGCCCCATCCACAATTTGCATGGTGTCCATAAACAGAGTCCTGCCCAGTCTCCAGAATCTAAGGAGATCATTGATGATTTTGTCCCTTACACATTCTGGTTCCTCTGGGTGCAAAATCTTCCTTGCCTTCTCCATAACCTGTGATTGCCTGTTCTGTTCGATTTCCTCCCAGACTTGGCGAGGAAAGGTAGGATAGGACTTCCCATACATGGTGACAGCACTCCTATGAATCAGTCTCTCCTCCTTACTATTCTTTACTAGTCTGCAGCCCATGGCCCGACTTGGGGGTGGCCAGTCCTGGTCGAGCCAGTGTTTCAAACTCAAAGAACGAAAGAACGTGCCCTCCACTACTTCTTTGGACAAATTGCTAGAGCCATCTTCAACTGTCACTGGCTCCTCTGAGGCAAGAACTTGGGGTGACTCACAGTAGCCCTCAACATGAAGATACTCTTCTTCATCCTCCTCTTCCTCATCACTCATGATCTGTGCCCAAGAGTGAGCAAACATCCTCACTCCTGAGACATTCCATTCCTCACTGGGAGCAGAGGTGGACACTTCCCAATTCAATGTCTCTTGTACTTCATTCTCCCCCACTAGGCTAGGACTCGGACCCTGTCTCCACTAGTCAACTGAACCCTCTGTTGCACTGTCCATTTGGGACACAGGCATGGAAACCTCTCTCTGTTCCTGCCCTTGCAGTGGATCAACATCTATTTTACTTGCTCTCTCTGTAACGCACTCAGTTGAACTTTCCCCAACAGGTTCAACCTGGTGCTGCATGCTGCTACTGGCAGGGTCCCCTGTCAGGGTCCACATGGGAGCCAACTGAACTCTTGTTGCTCTCTCTGGAGCTGTACCCCTGCTCATTCCAAGTTTTGCAAGGCAGTCTGAGCAATGGGGTATAAGAAACACATCCCTTGCAGCCTTTAGACACACAATGCATAGTCTCGCTGGATAGCTAGGAATTGCTACATCCGGGGTAACCTGTCACCATAGTAGGCTCTCTCTACCTCTCTCAGTGCTGCCACCTCCTCGGCATTCATAGCTCGGGTATGATCTGGGTATCGGGGTGCTCCCGAAGCCAGGTCTGAAAGCAAGCACACAAACCTTGCATTACTGAATTGCTCACTAGTCACATATTGTCTCACAAAATTACTCCCTGCTGCTGTCTTTATATTGCTGACCCTTCCCTGTCATAGCATCTGTAACTTCTTTCATGCATCACAGTCTGTTCACTTTGCTCAAAAAAACTAAGTTTCCGACCTTTCTGGCTAGTGAAATTACTTAAAACTGCAAATGATTGTCTCTGATGGTACATCTCAGCACATTTATACTGATTTAAAACTGGTAATTTGACTTTGTGATCAGCATAGTTCAGGAACATTTTATTTAAATATTTACAATTGCTCAAAGTGACTTGTAAGCCCCACAGTCTTTCTTTGCTCATAATTGCCTGTTTTGCTGCATCCTGCTTTTACAACTCACAGTCCTTCTTTGCACATAAATCACACTGTTTGCACGCAGGTTTAGCTGGCTTTGCATTCACACACAGTTTGTTTGCACAGTTTACTTGTTTACTCGCTGTATTCAGTAGCTGGTTCCCTCCGATGGAAAATCTTGACCTGCTGCCGATTCAAGGAAGGCCTCTGGGGTGAAACGGGCTGGCAGTCCCGCCGATCGTAGTCATGATTGCTTTGATCACTCTCTAGTCAGTCGGAATACGGGTTGAGCCCGAAATTACACTTTACCAGTCTGTTTGCTAAAGTTTAGAATGCTCACAAGCTCCTTGATAGTTGATCCTGGTCTGACCAGCTTGCACGCCACTTTTTCTCTCTCCTCTGAGAGCACTCTGCAGCACACAGATGCTGGCCAGGGGGTGGGACTGGATGCAGCAGCACCACCAATCACTCAATGCCATGCAAATGAGCCTTTCTCTCTCTCTCTCTCTCTCTCTCTCCTCTCTTGCTCTTCCTTCATGGCGATCATCGAGATGGAGTGAATTTAAACTACAAACTGTAACTTTACTTCTCGGCTGCAATTTTCA
Source organism: Neoceratodus forsteri (assembly GCA_016271365.2). Lineage (NCBI taxonomy): Eukaryota > Metazoa > Chordata > Ceratodontiformes > Ceratodontidae > Neoceratodus > Neoceratodus forsteri. Next base: position 1,542,430,795 of record CM028131.1, on the reverse strand, counting down.
GTGGCAGGAGTGCCATTTTGACCATTTTTTACCACAGTTTCTGGACATTTTTTTAGCGACTCCCCCAATTTGCACACTAAGCACATGAAGCATTCAGGGCACATATCTGAGTCTGTTCCTTAAAGTCCACAATACTTTTGGCACTTGAAAATTGCATTTTAAAAGTTCTTTAAGCATTTTTTGATGCGGAGACTAGGACACACATTTCAATGCTTTACTGTCCATTACTAACTGAAAACACACAAGCAGCACTGTTCCTTTACTGTACTGGAAAGCACACATGCAGCACATTTGGGTGACATTTTCCTGGGTGCAAATCCCTTGTCCAAAGCTTCCTTTCCACTTGGGCTACACCACTATCAGACAGAAAGTTGCTAGACATAACCTCAGCAAAAATTCTGGTTCTCTTCCCAAATTAAACATCACCAGAAGAGCCCCAATTTTTTGTAACCACCCCCCCCCCACTACTTTACTCAGTTAGCACCCTGGCACCCATACTGGGCACAGACTCAGAACATTTAGAAATGGTACCACCCCTAGCTTTGGGATTGTATACCAGGCTCAGTATTCTAGAGATCAAGGGGTAGGGGTGTACAAAAACAATAACCTATTTGATATTTACAAACCAGGTCCTGGGGAGAGATTTTTTTGCTAGGCATATGCTAGATCTATCTTCTGGAGGGGTACCCAGTAACTCCAAAGAGGAAGCAATAATGTAACTGTCCAAACCATAGTTGGGGTTCTAGAGTGTGACTTTATTCCAAAGATGTTCTCTAAAGCAAGGGTGGACCCCCAAAGTTTACACATCATGGCACTAAGAACTTGCAGAACAAAAATTTAAGCTATATCTGATAGAACCTCTTTGTATTCCCACCGCAGTAGGACACAGGACACTTGCACTTGGTATTCCCACATGTTGTAGGACATAGAACAACTTGGACTTGTATTTCCACATGTTGTAGGACCTAGAATATTGCTTCTGGTGGCATATTGGCCACAACTGAAAACACATTTGGCTAGCACTAGCACCCTTCTTCCATAACCAGAGAAGAAACTGTAACCAACTCGAGGGGGTAAAATTCTCTTCAGACATTTGGCCATTTGTTTAAAGTAACCAGGCACTCTTACTGAACCTGTTAGTCCTGAACTGGTTATTCCAGATGGGGTTCTGCCCACTCTTTGCTCCCAAATCCATACTCAGCCATTCTTTCAGAGTTACACCTTTAACATTTGAAAATATTTTGAAATGCAATGGAATGAAACTTGGCATTCAGAATTCAAATTCATCACTTTAGTAGTGTAAAGGTAAAAAGTCACAAATGGTAGCCCGTGACATGGGCGTTGGCGATTGGGCACCTACAACAATGGCAACCCAATCCCCGACACATGTCATCGGGGCTCAGGTAGGGTAGGGTGGCTGGATGGGGGGGTTGATGAATATAGCGATGGGATGTCGCTATACATACACACGCTGGGGGGTGAGCACATACAGCGAGGGGTGGAGGGATTGTGAGGTGGTGCCACAGCGGGTTGGAGCGTTGGCCCCATGCATGGTGGGTGGGTAGGAAGCATGGTGGGCAGGTGTTGGTTCAGGTCCGGGCGCTGGCACGCTTTTGTTGTGCCTGGCCCCAATTTATTTTTTAATGGTTTTGCACCCCCCCGACATGCATCTTCCTGAAGTTGAGAATCCTTAAGTAGAGGTGCGAGGGTTAAAAGCAAGTCCCAGGTGTTGTTTTGCTGTGTGCTGTGGGTCAGAGTGCCAAAATTAATTTTGGCACTCTATTCTGACTCATGACAATCCATGCTAGGCTTTCTCATTATCACATAAACCCTCACGAACAGTGTGGTATAGTCATACCTCTGGACATCACACACCTCAGTCAGCTTTACTTCAGTGACAGTCTTGCATGTCTGTACTTACAGGAAAAGAAGTTATGCCTTACCTCTAGGCATGGAACACAACAGAACAGGTACTTGCTTTCTCTAGCAAAAGTCAGAATTCACTCACTGTTAAACATTTCAGGCAGCTTCAAAACATCCTGGATCAAACGGGATTGCCCCTTGGATCCATGCACTAGCAGTTCTTTTCACCCCTCCTGGGCTGAAAATCAGGAAATCTTGCTGTAGAAAAGGTCTCCACCCCTTCTCTTGGCAAGCAGGAGAATACCAGAACTAGCGTGAGATTGCAAGGCCCTCAACTAAGAGCCCACAGCTGAACAGTTCTCACTCCTCCAACTTCAAACTGCAACTCTACACTGACTCACACTGACTCCCGTCCCAACATTCTAACTCCCCTCTCAACAGCTGGCCCAAGGGCTATGGTACTGCGAGAGTTTCAAATGAGCTCATCACTTCATTCTCAGCTGAGGCCAAGTAAACAGAAGAGTGAGCAGGTGAAAAACCATTTAACTAGTAAATCACCAGCTGCCTTTCCCTGCCTAGCACTGTTACTGAGGGGATTCTAGTAACCCCAGTGGTTACATATAAATAATCCCAAATACTCATATTATCTAGATGGCATTAAATTACAACCTGCTGATAGGGAATGGGATTTGGGTATTATCGTAAATAATGAGCTTTCATTACTTGATCACTGCACTTAAGTAGCACAAAGAATTTAACAGATTGATACACTAAATTCAACCACATTTGGTTCCAGGAATTAAAAATGCTTAGCAAGGTTGCATAAAACATATCATCTACCATCTGGACTTTGGATCTCCCTTTTGGAATACGTATTTAAAGTGAGATAGAAATCTACTGGAAAGAACGCAAAGGAAAGTAATTAAATTAATTCATGGGCTTAATTAATTCAGCTATGAACAACAACTGACTTCGTTGGGCCTGTTCAGCTTGCAAGAGAGGAGAAAGCAGGGTGATCTTTTGCTTTTGTTTAACATCCTAAATAAGCCAAACCTCATGAATCAATATGGACCAAAATGTAATATTAGGACAGCACAATTAAGGTCTCTTGATAAACAACTGTTCATCCCCAAGATTAACACCACTAAAAGAACAATTAGATCAGCATGACTATGGAATAAAATCCCAAGGGACATAGTAAATAGAACTTCTTTCACCAGTTTTAAGAAAGGGCTCAATGAATACTGTACATTCTGAAATCAAAAATCACTTAATTCAGCCACTAGGAGTGGAAGACATTTTAATGGGCCTTTGGTCTACTTTGTCTTACAACACCGAGTAAACGAGTAAAAACAGGATAGTTGTCACTTGAGAATTCATTGGCTCCTATTTCTTCTTCCCAGCCTGATATCATAATACTCTGCTTGTGACATCACAGTTATTCCCATGACAACAGACTGTGATGTCACAACAGGGCATTATGATTTCAAGTAGGGAATAAGATATAGAGGCAGATGAACTCTGATGGATAAAAATCTTGTTTGTGTGGGAATTTCTTCAGTAATAAGTAATGGAGAGGAGAAATCTTTGCAAGATATATAAAATATAAGCTGACTTGCATCTAAATATTATGTTCTGCAAAGTTTTCTCAGAGGCATCAGCTGCTCTTTAAAAAGATGACACCTCTTATAATCTAGACAGAAAGAAAACTCATAAAACATACAAACAGATTAAAAAAAAGTGTGTACATGACTGCACTAATCATATCCCTCAGTTTCCATTTTTAGGACTGCATGGGCGGAGCCCTGCAGACGTTTTGCTATCAGTGTACAAGAGGAAAGCGATGCTGACTGACTTTGGTCCCAGTCCTCTTCTACCGTGCTGCAGTTATTTGTCCACAGTGCTCTGCTCATTGGTGCTATGTGGTGTTTCCCCTGCCCCTCCATGCTGAAGTAGTAGCCCCCCCCCTTCTGTGGGTGCACTATTTCCTTGCTGCTCATGCTTCTGGAGCTGCTCTGTAAGCAGTCTTCTCTAAAAACAGTTTAGTGTAAGGCAAAGCAACCTTTCAGTAGTGCTCACTATTTTTAAAAAGAACAGCTTTGCTGATACCACTGATTCGGTCGCTTTCATTTTCAGTGCCATTCAAGTGGAGACAAACAACCACCAAGTTGCAGTTTTAAAGTGGCCACTCAAAAACCTGTTCTCAAGCCCATATAATGCACTTTCCCCATGCGGTCCTCATTAAACACACACACAAAAAAAGCAGTTTTCTTTCTTTTTATTAAAGCACCAATAGTCGAGTTTTAACTTTTAGATCTGGTGCTTAAACAGACAAGCACACAGTCTCAGTGGCACATTCTTTCTCGTTATGTCTCTCTCCCAAGACACAATGGTGGCACCATAATGCTTGCTCACTTGCTTTGCATTTCTGTCAGTAAATGGCCATACAGTATTGTGCTCGTTCTGTCCCTAAACAACAAAGAGATGAAATTTCATTATAGCGTCATTTTCACCTTTTGTGCGACTGTATAGTCATTTAAATTAGTTGCGCAAGAGATTTGATTAAATTGGATTACTTCTGGACTGCATTCCTCTGCAGTTTAATTAATCCTTTTGGTAGCTTTCATTGGTATTTGTTAAAGGGTAGTCGGAGCTAGTGATGGATTCCCCCTCCTTCACTACAGGATAATACATATTTAATTTCTTGTATCTGCTGTCTTAATCGCAAACTCAATTTGTTGGCACAAATAAAAAAAGCAGATGACACTAAGGGTTGAAACAGTTAGTTGAACCTCGAGTCGGGGAAGTGATGCGTCAAGTAGAGGGATTCAACACAAACATAGCTTTTTGGGCAATGAAAAAGTAGTACTGGGAAGGAGTATTGGTGACATTAATTTGGCACTGGAAAAAAAGAGAACATTTTTGGATTTTTCATATTGGAGTTACGGTCCATCCAAGGCTGAAGCCACACATGTGGTCTGCCATACACATACACACACACGTTGACATGCACTTTATGCATGCGCAGTGACACATGCTCAAAGAGACTCATATAGAGACAAATATGCAGTCTCAGTCGCAGAAACATGCACATTTCACACACATACAGCATTTTCTTTTCTTATAAACACGGCCAAACTTTGTATCGTTGGAACTTATGAGACTCATGGCAGCGTGCCATTCTCCTGTCTCAGTGGTGAATAAATGCCACTATCAGCAAATGTGGAGTGCAGCTCAGGATTAAGAAGGAAGCAGCAAACATGGTGGGGACTGAGGATGTCTTCACAGCTGGGGATGGTGCAGTAAACTGACCAGGGTGGAGCTGGGTTGAGGACTTTTGATTGACTTGCAGAGGGATCTGAAAGCCGGGTCGCATCAGCCAAGTCTTTAGGATTGGGATGGAAGGCATGACAAGCTGGGTGGGGGTGGGGCTGAGCATGATTACTGCAATTATTGGAAACAAAGTGACAAACTGGGAGAGGGTGTCGATGATGTTTGCTTGAAATGAAGGTTGAAAAGCAAGCAAAAACCTCTGTGGAGGCCTCGGGATGTTTTTAGGCGCTAAGATGAAGCAACAAGCTGCGCAGGGGACTGAGAACTGGGGTTGGAAGCAACATGCTTGTGAGTGCAAGTGATGAGATTCAGATCAGGGAGGGAGTAGCGAGTTGGGCTTGGAGCTAAAGATGTTTGTTCAGTGCAGGATTAGAAAGAGAGCGAGAGGGGGAAGGAGGAGGGAGAGAGGGAGGAGGGGAGGGGAGATAGAGAGAGAGAGAGAGAGACAATTTAGCTAGGGACATTAGATGTGATCAGTTCAGGAACAGCAAGCAAAGGGGGTGGACATCCAATCTGTTTAGGAACCCAAGTGGAGGAAGGGGGCTATGTATGTCATCAGGTCATAAAGCAAGCAGGAGACTGGCCGGGGCCCCAGTAGAAAATATAAGATTGGGGTCTTTGGCTATATAAAAGGATTTAAATTGTCTTATACTTGCGAACAGTCACAATATGATAGCTCACAAAATGCTTACATAGCGCACAGTACCCTGGAGTATTGGGAAAGTGACAGCTCATCAAACATGGGAACGCCACAGTTCACGAAACATGTAGATTCAAGGGCTTCAGATGGAGGCAGGAGGCCAACAGTTTGTCTCACTGGACTGCAGATCTGATTTTTCAATAGTGTGCTGTTTGCTCAAACAGTGCAACTGCTATGGCACGGGCTGGCATGAGTGCTCTGAAGCAGCTGTGCTAGCTCTGATCAGAGTTTGTTTTAGCTAGCAGCATCAACTGATCCAAGGGTTACTGTTTTCTTCTGTCATCATTTTGGGTTCTGTCTGTCACACCACAGCTCAGCTGCTCTTTGTTGTCTGTTAGGACACAGAGGAGGGGACCGAATGGAAGCTAGGAAAGTAATTATTGCTCAATTTCAGAACTGACCTCCAATTAGGGGCCTCTGCAAGGCCTCCCATCCTTGAATTCCAGCATGTGTAGAGCTTGTTCTGTAGGGCAATGCAGTGCAGTGCACAGAGATGGTTTCTGGCAATGGAATTGCATTCTTTACAATAGGAGGCTGTTTAAGACAAATATGTGTTTTGGGAAAGAAATGTCATCCACCAAATAACAGCGCTGTTATTCTTATCAATAAATTGAAGAACAGTGGATATGAAATTGCAAACTCACGTGGCAACTCCACACTAAACTGCTATTGAAAATGATGGGGCTAGTAGCTAAAGTAAAGGAGCCCTACATAAAACATTAAGTGGTTCTATCATGCTTCAAACTACCATTTATAGGTCTGTAAAACACTGCAATCAGTCATAAAGCCCTACTAGAATACAAAACTCTTCAAACTGTTATCTAAGCAATCCGGTAGAGGGGGTATTCTGGGTCTTTCAACAAACTGAAATGGTTTCATTTAATATAGATGGGCTTACAACCACCATATTCAATGACATACATCCACGTTCTTTTTCTGAGTGACATATATATGTTTGTTTATTTAAAGGCACACTGAGCTGAGGCTCATTTCCAGGTGTGTCGCAGGGGAAGGGGAGAAGCACAATTACAAACAAAATACAGCCAGTCAGGTGATGTGGTTACAATGAGGATGATGAAATGAACAAAGGTTACATGCAGTAAAGACAAATTTTAGTTTTGTTTATTCAGCACAATTGCAGGCAACCCTCAAAAGGAGAGGCTGAAGTTAAATACATTTAAAAACACCATACACATTGCAGAACTGAACTTTACAAACCAAAATATAGCATAACACCTTAAAACTTAAAAAAGTCACCATAAATACAAAAACTAACACAATCTGAATACATAAACATGCCAACAGAATTTAGACACACTATATTTGCACATTATTATTCTTTATTAAGTTCAGCCTGCATTTTTTCATCTTACCAATGAACAGACAAAAGAAGACTCAAAAGAAAAAAACATTGTCTATGGAGGACAAACGAACCCTGTCCCTGGCCTAGGGGTATCCTTCCTGACTTGTTCCACACAGAGGGAGCCGATGACAATATTAAAATGACTTACTTGACATCCTGGGACTGCGGTGACCTCCTGGGTGCAGGGATATCTTCTTGGCCTCTGAGTGCTGTGAATCAACTGGTTAGCAGGTAAATACTTTTTGACTAGCAACTGGATGTCCACATCAGTGATAAAGTCCAACAGAAGCCAAAGCTCTTGAGCATATTATTACATGGGGAAAATCCAAACTAAATCACAGTTAGGAGGGTTTCAGGTACTTCACTTCCTACAGAGAGGAGGGAACAGGGGGATATGATAGAAACCTTCAAGTATCTTAAGGGCATAAACAAGGTGCAAGGGGGAGACATCTTACAGCACCCTGTTCACCCCCCCCTGCCTGTGATGTACTTGTAGGTCTCTATCATGTCCCCTCTCACTCTCCTCTCCTCCAAGGTGTACATGTTGAGATCCCTCAATCTCTCCTTGTAGGGCTTCGGATGCAACCATTGAATCATTTTAGTTGTCCTCCTCTGGGCTGTCTGCACCCTGTCTATGTTCTTTCTGAGGTGGGACCTCCAGAACTGGACACATTACTCCAGGTAGGGTCTCACCAGCAAATGACGGAGTGGCAACACCACTTCCCTCCTCCTGCTGGAGATACTGCTCCCTATGCATCACAGCATCCCACTGGCCCTATCCAATGCTTTGTCACACTGCCTGCCACTTTGAGGTCATCAGATATGATAACCCCAAGGTCTCTTTCTTGCTTAATGGCTGACAGTACCTCGCTGCTTCCTATACTCCTATAAGCGCTGCACACTTTATTGTATTCTTGCATGTCTGTCCACATATAAGTGCAGTGAACCATGCTGCAGGAGCAGTATAGCATAGCGGTTAAGGGCACTGAGCTGCAAACATGGATACCTGGGTTTGAATCCCATCAGCCCCCACTTGCATACTGCATGACCCTGAGAAAGTCACTTAACCTCCTTATGCTCCAGGTCCCACCAGGAAACAAGCTCTGGCTTAGTGTGCCTTTCCTGGTGAAACAATTTCCCCTTTCCCTTTCCTTACCTGTTCACCACATTGCTCTTTCACCTGCTATGATTGTCTGTGTAACCACACACTGATGTTTTGTAATTTTACTCTTTCTGTACTCCCCTTCCACTCTCCCCTCTCAAGTCATACCTGGAAACGAGCCTCAGCTCAGTGTGCCTTTCCTGGTTACCAATTTTTAAATAAATAAATATACTCAGCTTCTGGATTCCTATGCCCAAGGTGCATGATTTTGTACTTTTTGGCATTGAACCACAACTGCTATGCCCTTGACTACTCCTTGAGTTTCCCAAGGTTCCTGTGTGCTCTCTCTTCCCCCTCCTAAATGTCCCCTTCCTGAATGTCCACCCTTCTCCTTCTGAAAGAAAGAATTATTGAGTACCTAGAAGTCTGTCATGAGCCCACTCCTGGGGGCCAGGTCCACTGAGCTTACAGTGCCCATCCCTAAGTGCAATCCATAACAGCGGGGAACAGGAATACCCTCCATGTGTCCATCTAGAGTGCTCACTGTGTTCACAACTGAACACTCGCCACAAGGTCCCAGGGCTTCCTTTTTAAAATTTGGGTACAGGTAAAATACAGTCTCAAATCTGTAGCCAGGGGAGGACCCTTCTTGGTTGCTGTACTTGGGGGGGAGACCCAGGCATTACAACCTCTTTGGGGTGGCCTTTCATAACCCTGATTGGAGTCTTCTCCCCTGGGCAGTACAGAGATGTCATTCTCCCTTACAGACTCCTCCTGAGACCTGTGTATCTCCCCTACTTAAGGCACCCAGACTTTCCTTTCCAGGATCCTAATGTTGGTAGTGATGGAGACACCTTGCATTTACAGGTTGGTCTCAGATTTTCTTATTTATTAATTTTTTTATTCAGATGTTTATGCTCAATGGCCTGCTGGCAGGCCCTCTGTCCCCATCAGTCTCCAGTCCCTGCCTTTGCCCCCTCAGATTCCCCTATGCCCTATATACCCCTCAGATTACCTCCTGAGGTGGGGTGGAAGGGGGGAGGACCATCTTTCCCCCTCCCAAGCACATATCCAGAGCGGGCTCATGATCCGCTATGAGACCATGGCACTGGAGTACCTTAGGGGCTTCCATGAAACCAGCAACTGATTTCCTCCTTTTCTTTGGTCCCTTCCCCCTCACATCCATGAATGCATGAGCGTGGAGGTGCACGTATAATGATGCCATGCTATTTGTCTCCCTGGCTCTGGTGCTACTCCCTATCCTCCACTGGGGGCAGCCAAGGAGTGAGACAACATACCCACCCTTCCCCGGGACAGGAGAGCTGTTGTTGGATGCTCAATCCTCTCCCTCCCCTGCCGACCCCCCGGTGGCCCATGCTCGTTCCTGAACATGGGTTGCTAGTGTGGCATGAAGTGTGGCATCCAGTGCCTCAACCCTCAGCACCACTGGACCAGCTTTGGTCTCAGATTTTAATAAACGTTCCAACCTACACACACAATTCACTCACTGGCAATAATTATCATACCAGACTTACAAACAAAAGATTTAGAAATGTGGTTACAAGAATAACAAAAATATAGGTGGAAATATACATGCAAAAGTGCACTGTAAAATTTAACTATCTAGTTTCTACCATGACTGTAGTGAATCAGAAAGTCCAGAAAATAAAGGAAGTCTACAAAGTTCCTTTCTTCTTGGTTCCAGGCAGTTTGACTCTGTGTATCAGACAGATTAGGTCCTCTTGTGTCTCTTAGGAAAGAGTATCACATGAAAATGCAATCCACTGAGCTTCTGTTTGGTGGGGCTTATATAGGCATGGCCCTTCTAGTCTGTGATTAGATGATGGCCCCATCTTTTTAGGCCAGCAGGGGTCTCTCTTGCTCTTTCCCAGTTTTTAAGTGAACCATATCATCAATCTGTTAGACCCTCCCACAGTTCCAACATCCTTCCAGCTAATAAAATAAAATAGACTGGAGGTAACCTTGCTGACACCTCCTGCCTAAAACCCATTTCTCTTTGAGTTTAAAGTTTATTACAGGTGACAGTTTCTCCCATCTCCCGAGATTTTAGTACCTGTTTCCCTTTGTTAAGCTTACAAGGAACTTCCAATTCTCTCTGAAATGAGATTTTAGTTTCCTGGTTAAGGCTTTTGTCCCCAGATCACAGAGGAATATCAGATATTTTGCAATACATTCTCTCTTTCCTGTGACATTTTCAGTAACACTGGATATTCTTTTGGCAACCCTTAGTTCTGGCCTGTTTGGAACTTTTAAACATAACCAAAGTCACAGAAAAATTATAACAGCAATAAGTCTGCAATATTTTCAGCTGTGGCCAACTCGCCACAGAAGCCAGCAGTGCACAGGACCCAAGGCAGCATGGATTCACAATGGAAAGGTCATTTCAGATGAATCTAATAGATTTCTTTGACTGAGTGATCAAAGTAGTAGACCATGGAGGGACTGTGGACGTGGCCTAACAAGACTTTAGCAAGGCATTTGACACGTCTCACACAAAAGATTAATAAACAAGTTAGCCAGCCTGGGAGTGGGTCCCAGGGTGATAGCCAGGTTAAAAAATTGGCTGGACAACAGGATACAGAGGGTAATAGTAAATGGAGTCCACTCCAAAGAAAGAGGGGTTACTAGCAGGGTACGGCAGAGTTCAGTACTGGTACCGGTCCTCTTTAATGTCTTTCCAGGTGATATTGCAGAGGGACTGGAAGGAAAAGTATGCCTCTCTGCAGATGACACAAAGATCTGCAACAGGGTTGATGCACAAGGGGGGGTGTAAAGGATGAGAAGGGACTTGGCAAGACTGGAGGAATGGTCAAAAGCATGGCAGCTTAGATTCAATGCAAAGAAGTGCAAAGTAATACACCTGGGAAACAATAATACAGGGGAAGAGTACACAATTGGGGGGGTGCTAACAATAACAAAAATGGAAAGGGACATGTGGTAGTCACATTAGATGACCTAAAGGTAGGAAAGCAATGTGAGAAGGCAGTAAGGAGGGCTGGGGGGCAACTGGGATGATAGGGAGAGGCATCACCAGTAGAAAACAGGAAGTTATTATCCCTCTGTACAGACAGTTGGTGAGACCCCATCTGGAGTACTGTGTGCAGTTCTGGAGACCCCATCTCTGCAAGGACATAGACAGGATGGAGGCAGTCCAGAGGAAGGCAACTAAAATGGTGCAGGGTCTGTACCAGATGGCATACGAAGGGAGACTAAAGGAGCTTAATATGTATACCCACGAGGAAAGGGGGGGGACATGGTAGAAACTTTCAAGTACCTCAAGGGAATCAACAAAGTCCAAGAAGGTAGCATCTTTCAGAAAATGAGATGTGCAAGAACAAGGGGGCACAATCTTAAAATAGAGGGGGGGATGGTTAAGGGGCAATGTGAGGAAGTATTTTTTCACGGAGAAGGTGGTGAATGCAAGGAACAGCCTTCATGAGGTGGTTGCGTGGTCAAAAACAGTGGGGGAATTCAAGAATGCATGGGAAAGACGTAAGGTAAATCTAGTTGGGGGTTGGAGGAAGTAGGCTGTTGGTTAACTAGGATCTACAATTTATCTAATAGGTAGGGAAATGGGCAGACTGGGTGGGCCAAGTGGTCCTTATCTGCCCTCAAAGTCTATGTTCTATGTTTCTACAGATTTTGGTGTCATCTACAAAAAGGCATACCTTCCCTTCCAGTTCTTCTACAATGTTACTTATGAAGATATTGAAGAGAACTAGTGCCAGTACTGAGCCCTGTGGTATCCTGCTGATCAGTCTTCACTCATTAGAGTGAGTGAGTGCTGTTAACCACCATTGCCTATCCATTAACCAGTTTCTAACCCAATTCACCACTTGGGTCCTACCCCTAGGCTGCTCAATTTCTTTATCAGTCTTCGGTGTGGCAGAGTCAAAGGCCTTGTGCTGCACAGGAGGTTGCACCTGCTACCCAGCAGGAAAGGGGTACCAAAGTACCTGGCATGTAATACAGACAGTTAGACAATTACATGTATATCACAGATGTTGCACAATTATCTTTGTGTAAAGAAATGCCTTCCCTCGAGGATCTACATACTGTGGGGTGTCCACCCCAGAAGAGGACTCCATGGTAGATGACCACAGCCGAGATCCAAAAGCTTGGATGGGTTCCACTTCCAGCAAGGCCTTCAGCTCCTTCAGCTGCAGACTGCAGCTCTCCATACCTCCCCTCCTGGAACTGAACTGAGAAAACAACCACACCCGATGACTCACCAGTCACCAGAACTTCCAGAAGCTGGCCACACACCCTAAAAACTCCCAGCCAAACCAGCCAGCAGGGAGTCTCCAGACTGAGTGGAGTCAACCCTGTGGGGTCTGTGAACCTACTGATTGACTGAAACCAACCGGGAGTTACATATACATGAATCTAACCATTCCAAGGCCTGCACTGGGCTGTACAGGTTCAGTTTTAAATGGCATGTGAAACATGTCTTTCTGCAGACTGATCATACATATTAAGGGTCTAATTTTGCATGTTGTCCCAAGATAGCCATCAGTTAAACATAAGTAGCCTGTTATGTTCCAAAATCCTGGCCTCTCCATGGGGGTCTGTAATTCAACAACACTGCAAACCCCGTGCTTGCTCTTATTGCATCGTTGGGGAGGTTAACCAGTGAATGGAACTTGGCTAGTCTGATCATTCTCCCCACCAGTCCAGTTAACCTCTCCACAGTAAATTTTGCTTTACAAAAATTACAGCTACAGATGGGGTCCCACTGTAACTGGACCCTATATTTTGACATAGCAGAGAGCACTTCCTGTTCTCATGACACATCATGAAAGGGGACGAGATAATATCTCCAGCTCCAATTCACAGGGTTGTTGTATCAAGAATAAGTAATATTTATTTATTTATGTATGTATGTGTTTTTTGGGAAATGGGTAGGCCCACTGAAACAAACAGTCCTGTTTTCAGAGGTGACCCCAACTTAGTTACAAAAAAGAGGTACATACAGTGGTCACGACATGTAAGATGCATAGTACAGACATTTAGTCTATATGCAGATAGAAAACTGACAAGACTTTCCCAAATATCAGACTTGAGCAAATTAGTTCCAACATGTAGGACAGAGAGGGGGAGCAAAATCAGCATATGGGGCTGGTCAAGGTAGAAGAGAGTCAGCAGCTGCAATCAGCTGGTGAGAAGAGATGATCTTTGAGGGCCGGTTTGACAATCTCAGTAGAGCTGCTTAACTTAACAGCTGGGGAAGGTTGTTCTGGTTGTCCCAGAGATTGGCCCTGAAACATCTGTTAAATATTTCATTTTGTTCCCCAAACGTAAGCCTTTAAAGGACTTATAGAGCTATGTTCAGTATGTTTTTCTCCCAGTTTAGCCGTTATATTTGTATCTGGTGTTCCCCAAAATTAGCCCTGAAAAGTTCATTTTATTGGTCAAATTGTCCACTAGGAAGTAATAAAAGGAAAAGCTTTTTTATGGTCCAGTCCCCAAAAGTTGTGAGATGCACACACACACAAAAAAAGCTGCATAAATGAGGCCTGATATTCAGAATTGCGCCTGGCAATGGCACAAGTGGCGGCGCAGAACAACTGAGTTGCACTGGATCAGCTAAGGGACATATTCAAAAGAGATATGCCCAGGCACATCTCTTCTGAATATAGCAAATAATGCACATGGTGCAAATACAATGAGCTGGTACATCCCCCAGACAGATCTGAATACCAAGAATGGGAATGCTTCAGTGCAACTGGAGCTGGGCCGGGAGCAATTTCCAGATATTCAGACCTGGATATGCAAATGGGGCCATTATGCATGTAAGGCACAAATGGGGCCATTTGGATGTCAGTATGGTCTTGTTTGCATGTGTTGTGCAGGGCTGGCCAGTGAAATGCTTCTGGCACCCTGCACAGCATGTGATCCCTGTACCAGGAACTGCAGTAGTACCCCCTCCCCATCCCGTAACACCGATCGCCGTATTAATATTTTAGTAAGATCCCTGGTGGTCCAGTGGTTCCACCCTCCCCATCCCATAACACTGATCGCCGTATTAATCTGTTTTTCAGATCCCTGGTAGTCTAGTGGTACCCTCTTCCCTCCCATACTTCTGATCACCCGTAATGTTACAAAATATTCCCCGGGTAGTCTAGTGGAACCGCCCGCCGTGAACTCGATCACCCATAAGATTAAGGAAAACACATTTTCGTGGTCCAGTGGTACCTCCCTCCTGCCAGTAACCATTGCCCGTCGAAGGTTAAGGAAAACCATTCCCTGTGGTTCAGTGGTTCCAGCTTTCCGCCGGCAACACTGATCATCAGATATCTTAGGAAGATCCCCTGATAGTCTAGTGGTACCTTCATCCCCATCCTGTAACCTCGTCACTGTAACATGCTCAATATCTGTCCCTGGGTAACTATAGTCTTCATCTTTATATAGAATCTCCTTCAGCCCACCCAGGTTTTCTCGTCATCGGGCGGTAGTAGCCCACCATTATCAGTGCTGCTCCTGAAATGACAGCTTACATGTGTGCTGCAGCTCATTTGTCCACACTGTGGACCAATTGGCTTGCAGTGCATACTGTAAGAGTCTTTTCACAACTTTGTGAATGAATGACTTATTCACAAAGTTGTGAATGATTTACAGAGCGACTGCAGCTCATTGGTCCACAGTGTGGACCAATGAGCTTGCAGCACATACTGTAAGCTGTCATTTGGCAGCTGCAGAGGTATGTGGGTGGGTATGCTGCCTGCCGGGGACCAGGGGTTAGCTGGGTGGGCTGGGGGTCCTGTGGGTGGAGGGGTGGGGACCACTAGACTACCAGGGACCGATATTGGTCTTATTTTTTGGCAATTGGGGTTATGGGATGGGAAGGGGTTTCACAAGACTACCAGGATCTTACAAAAAGCTTAACACAGTGATCAGTGTTACCGGGGGTGAGGGTGGAACCACTGGACCACCAGAGAAATGTTTTCTTTAACCTTACGGGTAATCAGGGTTACCGGCAGGGAGGGGGGAACTACTGGACCACCAGGGGAATGTTTTTCTGAACCTTGTAGGTGATCATGGTTACTGGCGAGGAGTGGGGGTACCACTAGACTACCAGTGAAATATTTTGTAACATTACAGGTGATCAGAGGTACGGAAGGGAAGGGGGGTACCACTAGACTACCAGGGATGGAAAATTGAAATTCTTATGGTGAATGGGGTTATGGGCAGGGAGGGGGAATCATTAGACCACCAGGGAAATATGTGGGTGCTTGTGAATGGTGTTCTGGGGGTAGCCACCCACGGCTGGTGGCTACTGTTTTGCACATTGCAATACAGCAGCACGCTTGTAGGTGGCTAGCAGCTGAGCCATTTTTTACTGGCTCAACTTTGTGCCCAGGTATGCAGCACATCTCTGGGATGTGCCGGCAGATGTGCTGCAAATCCTGGGCTGAATATCGGGATGTGCCACATATGCATGGGGACGTCCCCTGGAGATGTGCCACATACATTATCTTTGCACCCCGGCGCATCGGAAATTGCGCTGCACAATTCCCCCTTATGAATATTGCCCTGGGGTGCACATCTGGGGTTGCGCTGGTGCAACTCAGTTGCGCCAGGTGCAACCCCTTTGAATATCTCGGCCATGGTGTGCATAGTTTTGTGCCATGTATCAACTGCGCACATCACACTATCCACAGTGATGGTCGGATGGGCCATTGTGCACTTAGGCTTGTGTGGATTGGCAATGGAGAGGTAAGGAGCTGAAACTGTAATGTGGCTGACATGACCAAGAACTGTTCCTTGACCCTACAATATAAGGAGGTGGAACACCCTGCATGGACTTAATCGGTAATTAAAAATGTGAATTAAAAAGCAGATGGTGCAGAGGTGGGGGGCATATTAGAAGTGGTTCAGCTGGCAGCTGCACAATCTGCTGCATAGCTGAAGCATTGGACAGGCAGAACAGCAGTGCATACTTCCATATACAACCCCCGAAGGGCACTAACCCACACTGTTGGGTACAACACTCATTGCATGTCCAGTCACACCTGCCCATCTTATTAGATAGTAAATATAGCACACCAGTATATGTATGATAGCCCTGCACACATATGGTAAATTCTAAGCATGCCACCTGGCATCCCACCTGATATCATGCCTCCACCACCTTCAGTGGCTGACATACTATATGCATACACCACTGCCTTCTGAAATGCCACTACCCCACTGATAGCATGTGAAGGAAGAGATTCGATATCTCATCCCTGACATCCCCTACAGCAGCTTCTGGATGGACAAACCCTCCTGCCGGTAGTGGCAACTTGCTATGCAATGCACTGCTATATAATGCAACACTGCAGCAGACATGCCACAAGTTACGACTGCACCAGGACACTGGAATTTCTGAACTGTGTGACCGCGATAAGTGGTGGAACAGGGTGGTTTGATCAGAGGTATTGCCGTTAATGTGCTGTGCTGTCTGACACATATACCATTCTGTTTCTGTGAGTCCCTTGATGTGTTACGGCAGAGGGCTGTTAAACAGTGTAAACAATTAGGTCTGTGAGCTGTAGCCTGCAGTGGACTAAGCAAGTACTCGTGGCCAGGTTAACTGTGCTGCTATTTTAGGGGGCAGGTACTTGTAATTTTAATTTAAGCACAGGATTGCTCAGGGGGTGAGCCCCTTGCAGCTTCTGGGTCCTGTCAGGGATTTAAATGGACACTCACGCGAGCGGCACTCTATGTGATCAATTCCTGAACTGTGTGACTGCCATAAGTGACGGGACAGGGTGGTTTGATCAGAGGTGTTGCCGTTAGAGTGCTGTGCTGTCTGACAC
Source organism: Neoceratodus forsteri (assembly GCA_016271365.2). NCBI lineage: Eukaryota > Metazoa > Chordata > Ceratodontiformes > Ceratodontidae > Neoceratodus > Neoceratodus forsteri. Next base: position 1,542,413,612 of record CM028131.1, on the reverse strand, counting down.
ATATACCATTCTGTTTCTGTGAGTCCCTCAATGTGTTATGGCAGAGGGCTATTAAACAGTGTAAACATTTAGGTCTGGGAGCTGTAGTCTGCAGTGGACTAAGCAAGTACTCATGGCCAGGTTAACTGTGCTGCTATTTTAGGGGGCAGGCGCTTGTAATTTTAGTTTAAGCACAGAATTGTTCAGGGGGTGAGACCCTTGCAGCTTCTGGGTCCTGTCAGGGATTTAAACGGATGCTCACATGTGCGGTGTGTCTCAGCGCACTGAGACGCGCGGAGACACACGCGTCTAGCACGTGTTTGCATGTTAGTGTGGAGCAGTGGCAGTGACATGCAGAGGATTATAGATATTACCTGAAAAGTGAAGTATATTGGAGTATAGAATGGCGACAGGAGAGGTGAGGACACGAAGTTTTTTAGCCTCAGTACTGACCACAGAGGGGGATTTGATGATAGGATGTAAAGGATGTGGTATGTATAAAATGGTAGAATTGGGGACAGACTATAACAGTTACAAATGTGAAAAATGTGAACTAAATAAAGAATTACATTGCAATTTAGTAAAGGTTACTGAAAGACTAGAGAAATTAGAAAGGAGTCAAGGGGTATTAACATAAAGGATTAAAGTACTCTCAAGCCTAAATGTAAATTAAGAGGCTAAAGACAAAGAAGGTTTTGAAAATGTATATGGGAAAAGGAAGTCGAGATATGTTGGAAATGAAAAAAAGTCTGGAAAATGTAATGAGTAACAAAGTTAAAAGAAAGTGCAGGGGTCAAAGTCCTCTTAGACCGGTTCCAAGAGAGTTAAGGAAAGAACAGGAGACGATAAGTACAAATTACAACATGGATGGAATAGGCCAGGATGAGACTGGAACAAATAATTCAAATGAGTCCACTGTTAATATATTAGAGGGAATAACAGTAACAAATAGTTTTTGTGTGCTGGGTGAGTTAAATCAATTTACCATAGTGGAAGACAGTGGCAATGAAAACATGGAACATATGGAGGAGGGAGGAATGGAGAATCCAAGGCAGGTTATAGTAATCGGCAACTCCATCATTAAGTATACTGACCAGTATATCTGTAAACATGACAAAGAAAGCAGGATGGCCAGTAGCTTCTCGGGGCAGGGGTTATGGATTTATATAGCATGGCTGATAATATATTTAGGGGTGCAGGGGACCATCCCCTCACAGTGATTCACGTAGGTATAAATGACATTATTAAAAAAACCCTACCTGATATGCAGAAGGACTACATTAACTTGGTGGAGAAATTAGAAGAAAAAGGGTGTGAAATAGTGATTTCGGAGATACTTCCAGAACCCAGGGCAAATGTTTATAAAATGAGAAGGATTGCCTTAGCAAATGAATGGCTGTGTAAATGGACTAAAAATAAGAACTATCAATTTTTCAAACATTGGGGAACTTTTAATGAAAGAAAGGAACTCTACTGTAAAGATGGGTTGCACTTGAATTGTAGTGGAAGCAGAATTTTGGGGATGAGATTGCGACAGGCAATAGAGAATTGTTTAAACTGAAAATGAAGGGGACGAAAGGAAATAAAGGAGTACATAAGGCTCTTAATGTGGGAAATAGTAAAAGGTTATCAACAATTAAGGCCATGGTTTGTAATGCCAGAAGCTTAAATATAGCTAGTATGGCAGAATTAGAGAGGAGAGTTTAGATATGGTGGGAATAGTTGAAACATGGTGGGATAATGAAAATGAGTGGTTGCAACATATTTCAGGATATAGTTTTTAAAAAAAAACAGAGAAGGGAAAAAGGGAGGTGGCGTGTCCCTTTTTATTAGGGAAGGAATAGAGGTAAGGGACATAGAACAATGTAACAACTTAAATGGAACTGAAATAGTAACTCTTGAGCTGTTGGGTATTAAGGTTAAAAAATGTAGAATCTCTGTTTCCTATAGGGCACCTGACATTGGTATGGAGGAAACTGAGGCTTATATTAAGGATACTGTTAAACAGGCAGAGACAACAAATATTATGTTTATGGGGGACTTGAATATGCTCAATATTGAGTGGGAAAAAAATTGTTTGGCAATAATTTAGCACGTAGAGTCCAGGAGGAACTGATGGCAGGGGGAGTTAAACAATGCATAAGGGAGGCTACAAGAGGTAGTAATACTTTAGATGTTACACTGACCAATATTCCTGAGGTAATTCAGAAGGTCAGCATCCAACCTCAATTAGGTAACAGTGACCTTAAGTCCATTATGTTTATGATGGATTGGGTACTTAAACCAGTTAAGGGAGATACAGTTCAATATTTATATCATAAAGGGAATTATAGAGCAATAAGAAATGAATTTGCAAGTATGAACTGGGAAGATACATTAGAAGGTTTAGGTATGGAAGAAGCATGGAATTATTTCTTGGATGCATTAAATAATTTGAAAAAAAAAATTATATTCCGTGTGGAAAGGCTTATAATCATAAGGGCAAAAAGCCACCATGGCAGAACAGAACAATATTAAAATTGTGTAGGAAAAAGAACGTAATGTTTAATAAAATGAAGACTAATAGGACAGAAATGTCTAAATACAGTTATAAGAAAGCACTGAGGAGATTAAAGAAGGAAATAACAAATGCTAAGAAACAATTTGAATTTAGATTAGCCGTAAATAAAGATAAAAAAGCTTTTTTGCCTATGTGAATAGCAGTAAGGGAGGTAGGGGCACAGTGGAACCATTGAATATTGATGGAGTTATGACATCTGAGCCTATAGATATGGCCAATGAATTTGGCAGATGTTTTTGGGGCTGTGTTTAGGAAAAATACTGATGACATGGATAAGTGTAATATTGGGACATGTAATCAGGATCCTCAAATAACTGAAGAGAGGGTGGCAAAAAGAGTAAGGAGATTGAAGGTGGATGGGGCAGCAGGACCAGATGGCATTCACCCACATTTTTTGAAGGAGTTGGGTGATATGTTGATACCTATTATTACTAAATTGGGACAAAAATCTTTAAGGGAGGGTGTGGTGCCTGAGGGGTGGAGGTTGGCACATGTTGTGCCAATATATAAGAAAGGAAAAAGGAGCGTTGCGGAGAATTATTGACCGGTTAGCTTAACGTCCGTGGTGGTGAAGATTATAGAAGGGGCACTGAGCGATGCTATTTATGAAAGAATGTCAATGAGGGGTATTCTGTATAAGAATCAGCATGGTTTCATGCCCAATAGGTCATGTGAAACAAACTTACTGACCTTTTATGAGTTTGTCAGCAAATGTATTGATGACAGAAAAAATGTGGATTGTGGTAATGCTTGACTTTAGTCGAGCTTTCGATACAGTTCCACATTTTGAAATGATAGAAGAACTTATTGATATGGGGATAGATAAGAACACTGTAAGATGGGTAGAACAGTGGCTGTAAAACAGACAGCAGCAGGTAAAGATACAGGGACATCTATCTGAACCAAATGGAGTATGGAGTGGAGTTCCCAAGGGGTCGGTATTGGGCCCACTGTTGTTCTGTATCTTCATAAGCGATCTGAAACTATCTAGTAATAATAAATTAATTAAATTTACTGACAATGTTAAAATTGGAGCTGTAGTGGATACGTTCAATGAGAGACTCTTATTTGGACAGGATTTGATGTATGTTGCAGATTGGGCAAGAAAGAATGGGATGACCTTTAATAAGGACAAATGTATAATCATGCACTTCGGTAGACAAAATATTAAACAGATCTACTATATGTATGACCTGAAGCTTAGGGTGTCAGAATACGAGAAAGATCTGGGCATTTATGTCCAAAATGATTTAAGAAATGAAATTAATAGTAGACAATCATCAAATAAAGCAATGCAGATTGTTGGTATTGGATTGTATTAGGAGAGGTTTTCATTCAAGGAGTAGAGAGGTGTTGATGCCATTGTACAGGTCTTTGGTTAGGCCTGTATTGGATTATTGCTCTACCTTGGCTGGTCTATTACTGGTGAGGGATATTAAACTAATGGAAAGACCACAGAGATCCCTTACTAAATTGATTTTGGGGTGTGAGGGTGAGCCATATGAGGACAGATTGGAAAGACTGGGATTGTGGTCATTGGAGAGTAGAAGGGGAAAGGGGGGACTTATCGGTATTATATAAGTCCCTGAAAGATGAGGATATTAAATCAGAGTTGGGATTGGTGTTTAAAGAAAGAACCTACCAATTGAGAAGGCATGATAGGCAACTGAGTGAGGAATTGGGTAGGACTGAACAAAGAAGGATGGAATTTAAGTATAGAGCAATAAGAATATGGAATGGACTGGCCCAGGAGGTGGTAGAGGTGGAAAGTCTGGATCTTTTTAAAAAAAGATTGGACAAGTACTTTGATGAAGTTGGTAGCGCTGGCCACTACCACTGAATTGTGAAGAAAGTCTATATGGGTTATGCCTTCTGACTTTCTTATTCTTCCAGTATGAACTCCAGTACGAGCTGGTACAGTGGAAAGTACCCTATGTAATGTGGCCCAATCCACATTATTCAGTGCACCGTGCAGGACACAGTCAAGGTATTTACATACATGGGAGCAGCTGGTATTGCCTCCTCAGCTCGCACTTCATAGATGATGACAATCATCATGGCCCTGGAGCGTATATTCCACTACAGTCACGCATAACTGGCAGAGTGTGGCATTAAAGGTATCTAGCCATTGCTACACAGCCCATAGGGGGTCTGCGGCCAAAATAAGGGTTGCTAGCTGCACAACCGAGCAGACATGGTAGACTGTAAGGCCTTTTTCTACTGGCGAATTTTGTATGTTCGTATCCTGGACTGTGCCATAGTACTGACATAGGATGGGACTTACTAAAATACTCAAGACCAAGCCATTGATGCCAACCCAGGCACCCTGATCTATGTGAGCAGTGGGTACTGCGATGAGTTTGGTTACTACTGCTAGCTGTGGTGTCACTTAGGATAAGATAATATGGATATCTTCCTATGGTATATACGTGTTGAGCTGACCCTGTTGGGTGTTGTTGTCACCGCTGTATGTTGTTGCAGAGTGGGATCTGACACTTGGGGCCCTCATCCTCAGATGGGATTGCACATAGAGACAGCAAGAGGGGGGATGTGGGAAGAGCAACAGAAGAGGAAGTAGGAGGAGAAGGAAGACACCATCCCTTGCTGATACAGGGGTTGCAGGGAGTGGAACACCAATAAGGGGTAACACTAAGTTTCCTTAACTACACTGTAAATATAGTGTAACTGCACTGTAACTGCATTGCAATTACAATGTAGTTACATGCAACAGGCATGTACCTACAATGAAATTACCCTCATTGCATGTAATTACTAATTACCTACCCAGCAGTTATATTGAAACCGACACTTAAAAAAAAGCGTGACCCAATGAGGAGTACCCTCAACCAGGGGAGGCCGCGACAGTTGGGGTACAGCTATCAGGCACTGGTGGATGGGTTCTGTGGGCCTGCAACTGACATTAATGAACATGGATTGTCCAGTTGCTTCTCTGAGGAGCTGTAGAGTAAAAATCTAAAGCTGTAGGGCTGTGATCCTTGGTCCAAGGTTGATGCTGACTACAAACGGGGTTACCTACCCATATATAGCATACAGCCAGAAATTTCTTGCACTCTGGGTCTCAGAGTGCAACAATTTTCTGGCTGAACCTGTGGAGTATCCTGAGGAGCAAGCCACCTACAGAGCATACAATGTCTGTTATCAGTTATGTATGGCTCATGTTTGTGTCATGAACTGTAAGTGCCCGTTCTACACCAAAGCTCACTCTGTGGAGTGGGCCCTTTAAGGTACTAAAATACAAAACATTTTGGGAGCATAAATGGATTACTAATTGCACTAGGATTCTGTGGAGGGGAGAGTTAGGGGAGCTGACTTGAGAAGACGTACCATAGGGAAGGTCAGGACGAGGGGGGATGTACCTATGGGGTGGGCTATACATTGGAAATTAATATTTGTGGGCTTTGATACCTCCAGCACTGACTTGGAACCAAACCAGGCACTCACAAACCTAAATTTATCTGAGTCCAGCATGCTGTAACCACTCATTCCAAAAGGAGGTATACTGCGAATCAACGAGATGGGGGGGGGGGGTCATGAAAAAGGTGAGCCAAACCTGATACAAACAGTTCAAGAAAGTACAGCACTCCACAGATTCAAATGTCCACTCACTGGCAAGCTTCTTTCAAAATTTATTGAAGTGACAGCATAAATTACTCACCAGTATAGTGAAAATGCTCACTGGCCACAAAATACCCCGGCGCTTTGGGTCCTCACTGATCCTTGATCAGGTGCGTGGCTATTAGAAGCGCTTCAAACCATTTTATAGTGTGCTCAATTAACAGGTGACTTCATTTAAATTAATTAATTAATCACCAGGCCCATGTGAAAACATTTAAACAATATATGTAAAAAAAGACAGACACCACTTTTCAAATTAAACAACATACACTAAAAATGAAAGAAAAACAGATAACCACTGATTACTGTCCTCTGTGCAATTCCTAAATCTATACGGGTTAAACCTCATAGGTGGCACAAAGAAACCCTAATTTGTATATAAGAATATCTATTCACCTTCTCATTAATACCACAGCACTTTGCTTTAATACTTTAATAGGGCAACTACCACAGGAATCAGAGAGAAGGGTGTTTGTGATATTGAGTCCTTGGACGTTTGTACTCACACACATCATCAGTGTGTAGAACAGAGAGAGCCAGAGTAAGAAACTGGATACTAGTTTCTGAAAGATAAACAAAAACAAGATACAATAAATATTTATCTAAGTAACTCGATATAACACTTTTGTCTGAATCATTTGCCATTAATGTTTATCTTACTCAAGGCATTCTGATTGCTAATTCCAACAAAGGAGAAGAAAGGGAAAGAAGAAAGGGAAAAGGAGATGGAAGGGCTTGGAGCAAAGAAGGGGGAAGTGATCACCATAAGAGAAAAATATAACCTTAAGAATTCAAAAATTGAGTACACATCGTAACAATCAGAAATTGGCCTATATTCCTGTTAAAGAGACCACAAAAGCTTCGTACATTAATTCCCAAATTCAGGAATCCAAAAAAGTAATGTTCATTCTAAAAGGAATGGTTTTAAGTCCCAGTTCTCATTTAAATCAGATGGTTTCACACTTTGTAATGTGAAAATACAGTATCTCTCACATTTAAGGAGCTGATTAGGTCGTTTCCACCCTTTTTCATGGGTGGAATGTGTTCCAGGCCCATGAACCTCAAGCCTACTGGGTCACTGTTGTGATAGTCCTGAAAATGAATGCCCACAGGGGTATCTTGTCTGGTATGCCTGATTGATCTAATGTGTTCTTGGATCCTACGTTTTAGCACTCTAGTGGTGCAGCCAACATAGATTTTGTTGCATTCACACCACAGGGCATAAACTACAAACTGGGTATCACAATTATTGTCTCTTCAATTCTTACTGAGATGTTAGCTAGCGGATGCTGATGTCTCCTTTCTTGTAATGCAAACTCACATATGATACATCTCTGGCACTTGAAGAAACCTCCAGCCCATCTTAGTAGCCACATCCCTGCAGCTGTCTGTGTTTTAACTGGCTGTAATCTACTGTGGACTAGTCTCCTTTTGATAGTAGTGGCCTTTCTGAAAGTTATTCTAGGCCTGTCTCCAACTGCTTGTAAGATTCTACTATACCCTGATAGTATATTCCAATTGTTATAGATTACACTACCAACTTTCCCTGCAACATTATTGAATTAAGTTACAAAGGTCACCACTTCGTTGACCTCCTGTACCTCTGTTCTCAGTGACTTTTGGTTCACTAGCTCCTCTATCTTTTATCAATGCTTTGGTCTTTGCTTCCTTCAAAACATCCATGCTATAACCTCTTTGTAAAAATCTCTGTTTTAATTCTGCAGCCTGTTTTTTGAATGTTTCTACAGTAGAATAGTTTCTTCCTAATCTGATCATTTGACTGTACGGTATTGAATTTTTAAGTTTTCTAGGATGTGCACTATCAGCTCTGAGAACCCTATTCGTGGCTGTTCATTTTCTTAAGCAGCTAATGGTTACTTTTAATCCCGGGTTCCCATACAACTTTAAATCCAAAAAGTCAACAGATTTCTCATCTGACTTATATGTAAATTGTAGGTTGTAGTCATTCACATTAAGCCATTCCATGAATTCACCTATTTTGGACCCTGCCAAATACATAGACAATCATCTATATATTGATACCAGCATTTCATGTGGCCCAGAAAGGGATTGTTTTCTTTATTGAAGGTCTTTAGAAATTCCCATCTCCCTAAAAAAAGGCTTGTGTAGCTGGGTGCCATACAGGCACCCATTGCTGTGTCACACTATTGCAGAAAAAATTCTCCATTAAATTCAAAAAAATTATGCTTTAAAATAAATTCCAAAGCTATTGTCACAAAATCTATCAGAATTCTCCTGGCATCTTCTGTGTTTTCTAAGAAAAACCTACAGGCATCTACCCCTTGCTGGTGTCTAATTGAGATATACAAAGATTCTACATCTATACGTAACCATGTTAGGTCATAATCCCATACAAACTGATCCATTTTTCTTAGAACATCACTGGTATTCTTCAGGTAGGTTGGAAGTTTAACCGCACTTTGTTGCAAATAGTAATCCACAAAGTGCCCCAAGTTTTCTGTCAGAGAGCCATTTCCAGAAATGATAGGCCTGCCAGGAGGGTTCTCTAGATTTTTATGAATTTTTGGCAGTACATTAAAGCCTGGCACTATTGGGTGTTCCCTCCAGATATACTTGTATTCATCTTCTGTAATATCATTTCTGGAAATGGCTGTCATCAGTGTTTCATGTAATTTTTTACTGAATGTATGCACTGGGTTACACTGCAGTTTTTGATCATTATTTACATTTTCCAACAATTTGATAGTCATGGAAACATAATGTTCCCTATCCAGTGTCACAAACGCACTCAGCAGGTCGGGCCTTCTTCTCCCACAGTGCCAACCTCTGAATGCAGTATTGTGAACAGGTAACAGACAGGGTAACCCTTCTGTCTGCTTGTGGGTCCGAATCATCTTTGTTCTCAAGTTCTGGGGGGGATTCAAACTGTGAACCTTATACTAGCATACCCAAATGCACAGGCTCAGATAATCTGCTCTTCGGGGGGATGCCAGATATCTTTCACCTAAGGGCACCTAACCAGGTATCCAAAATGAACCCTTAAAACTCCATAAAAGACCTTAGGTATATTCTTACCTTTTCTCAGTCTGGTAACACCATCAGGCTTATGAACAGCTGTCAGCTTAACAACGTATACATCACATGCAAAAAAGAGCTTCGAAGACACACCCAGGCAGTCTTTTGAAATGAAAGGTTTAATTAAAAATGGATAAAAATATGTAAAATGTAAACACAGAACACTATATCACAAAGCATACAATCACTTAAAAGAAAAGAAACAACAGACAAACTCCTACCAACATACAATTAGACTTTTTCGATCTAATGTATTACCTCTATAAGTGCCTTAAGTTAGATCAGAGATCTTGTTTCTTAAGAGTCCAACAAAAAAATGTCCTTTAGTTGAAACACAGAATACAGTTTAAACTCTGTGTTTCCACCCCTTCTATGATGTCATCTAGCTCCTCCTGTTGGATATAAAAAAATATACAAAACAATGATCTTCCTGTCAGGAGATATTTTAAATACTGTGACTTCAGCAAAAACTAATTTCCCAAATTATAAGTCTGTGATTTCCCAGTTCCTTCTCTTTGATCTTTGAGCAGTTCCTGTTCCCAAGGCATATCAAAGATTTTTACAACTCTGCAGTTTCTCACCTAGATGCAAATATAGCCAACAGGAATCAGCTTATCTGAAGTCATAAAATGTATATTTTAGTTTCCCAGCTTCAGAGCAGCACATGTCATAAACAAGGCCATAAAATGCAACTTCTCAAGGAAGTTAATTTTCTTACAGACATCTCCTGGTAAGTTACATATTGTGACACTTGGACAGCTAGTTCTGATTAACCTAGGCTTTTTAAAATATAAAAATGTATTACTGGTTATCTCTGCTGAGAAATCTGGTGCTCTTGAAAAGACCTCACTCACCTCCCCTCCCCGGTCTCAGCTAAAAGATGCAAGCCATGAACTAATTATAGACCAGGCCTTAATCAAGGATCTCCTGTTTGTCTGAGTTAATTATAGCTGTAGTTGCTAAGAGGGAAATCATAAATGTTTAGGACGTTCAGAGGAAACACAGTTAAATTTTCACATGGTGATGCAAAGCATGTTGCACCTCCGTGAGATCTGGCAGAAAGACATAAGTGCTTTGATGTCTGTGTGAGAGAGGATACCGCTTATAGATGAAAGGAAATTTACAGACTTGATTGGGGAAGTCACATGGGGAAAGGAGTTTCTGCTGATATAACCTTAATTAACTTTCCTTCTAAAATTATAAAGCTTTCTGGATGTATGATTTTCAATAAACAGAGGAGGAGCTAGGTGACCTCACACCAAGGGGTTGGCAAATACAGTTTTTTTAAAGAGTATTCTTTTTTTTCCTTCAGAGACACTTTTATCTACACTCTGACAAAGAAACATCTTTGAGCACTTTAAGCAGGTATTTAGAGAGAGAGAGAGAGAGAGAGAGACAAAATCTAAGTATTGTAGTAGGAATTGCACTGTTAAAACCTTGTTCTTTTAAAAGATTGTATGGTTCTTGTGATATAATAGTTTTGTATTTTATGTTTTACATATTTTTTATCTATTTTAGTAAAACTCTATTTTTAGAGCCTACTTGGTCTGTCTTTGAATTTCTTTCCTTTACAAGTGAAGTATATTTGGTTAAAGCAGACACTGTGCATAAGCTCAAATGGTGATACCAAACTAGAAAAAGGTAAGAGTAATCTGAGGTCTTTATAAAAGTTTTTAAGGGTTCATTTTTGTACAGCTGGTTAGGTGCCCATAGGCAAAGATATCTGCCCCCCCGAAGACAGAATTATCTGAACCTGTGCATTGGGTATGCTAGCAAGAGGTTCACAGTTTGGATCCCTCCAGAACTGAGACCAAAGGTTGATTCGAACCCACAAAACAGACAGAAGGGTTACCCTGTTTCTGTTAACTGTTCACAAGACTGCGCTCGGAGGTTGGCACTTTGGGAGTAGAGGGCTGACCTGCTGAGTGGGTTTGTGACAGATTGGTTGGCAGTGGTGGCATACATTTTGGTATCACAAGCTTTTATTGTTCAGCATGTCAGCTTGAGACTGTCAGCTCACTTGCAAAGAAAGAAAAAGGCAGTAATTCTTTTTTAAAAAAGGAAACAGAACTATATAACTTGGCATACAGTCAAGTTCCTACTCGTTTTATTTTTTTTTTTTCCTAAAGTGCAAGTCAGAGTAGCAGTAGTCAGGGAAGATGGCTTCCAACTACAGCAGGCACACTGTAGACTACTTAGGGCAGTTGTGCAGGGACAGAGGAGTCCCATTTGAGGTGAAAGTCAGCAAGCAGAACCTCATAGATGCCCTGATGGTAGCAGATACCCAGAGCAGTGAGTCATAGACTGTGACTGAAAAGGACCAAACCTCGAGTGTGGCAGGGCTAGTGGCCAGTGCAGTGTCCAGATCCAATGAGGAGGGCAACAGGGCCACTGTCAGTGAAGGGCCACAGCAGCAGGGGAAGGTCACCAGTATCCTGGATCCAGAAGTACTCAGGCTGCAAACTGAGTTGCACAGAATGGAGCTGGAGTTCCAGAAGAGAGAATGAGAGAACCGAGAGGTAGAGTGGGAACAGCAGGAGGCAGACCATCAGGAGCATGAGCGCCAGCGAGCTGCAGAGGAGAAGAGAGAGAGCGAATGCTGAGATGCAGACCATGAAGAACAGGAATGCCAGAGACAACATGAACTGGAGAAGCTATGACTCCAACCACCAGCACCAGAGCAGGTAAGTGGCTTGGGTTTAACTGGGACTACAGGACTGGGCTACAAATTGAATTCCAAATTAATAGCCAAATTTAAAGAGGGGGAAGATATGGATGCCTTTTTAAATTCTTTTGAAAAAGTTTGTATTCAGCCTAATATTTCTAGGGAGTCCTAGATCTTCCAGCTATCCCTGTTAGTTACCGGGAAAGCTCAGGATGCATTATGTCAAAGGGACAATGAGGACAGTGATGATTACAGCAAACTTAAAGCTGCACTGTTAAAAAAAATTGAATTAACTGATGAATCATACAGAGCTAAATTCCATAAGCTCAGGAGAAGCCCTGATATGAGCTACGAGGAGCTAGCCATGAAACAACGTCAGTTTTTAAAACTTTGGTGGGAAGGAATTGAGGTAAACTCTGTTGATAAAATTGAAAATGTGATTTTGTTAGAACAGTTTTATTGGGCATGCCCAGAAGAGCTAAAAACCTGGCTAGAGGACCTAGATCCCAAAACAGTGCAAGAGGCTGCTGAACTCTTGGACTGCTATGCCAAGAGCAGACCTGCTCTGAGAGCGAATGGGGTGGGCATGGCAGAGCAGAAAGGGAAATGCGTGCCTTCAGGGCAGCTAAAACCCTCACTGCCTCCACTGAAACCAGTTAGCCTCAGGTTTCAAAGAAAAGATTTCTCTGAAAAGAGAAGTGAATGTTGGTTATGTAAAGAAACTGGGCATATTGCCAGACAGTGTCCCAAAAGAATGAGCAATATGCAGAATTGTACTAGAAAAGAAGTGGGTTGTTTGTGTGTCCCTGAGAGCATGCCAGCGAACATGAGGGAACACATGCACCCAGTCATGGTGAATGGTGTACAAACACAGGGGTTAAGGGACACAGGAGCATCCCTGACCTTGGTAAAGGGGGATCTGGTACAGCCTGGTCAGCTTATACCCAATAAATACATCATCGTACAGGACTTTGTGGGTGGGGAGAAAACATTGCCACTCGCTAGTGTTCCCTTAGACTGGGGTGAAGCAGGGGGAACTGTGCAACAGGTGGCTGTAGCCAAAACCTTAGCAGTGGATGTGATCCTGGGCAACAATCTAAAACAGGGGATGGTATGTGCAGTTACCCGTAGCCAAGTGGCAAGGGAAAATTGTGGTTCCCTGAACCCCACAGAAACCATTGTGGAAACCGCCGAGAGGCTGGTTCCCCAGCCTGTGTCTCCAGATGGGTAGACTAATGAAAAGGGGGTAGAAACTTCTCCAGTAGCAAGTAACCACACAGCTACAGAGGGTTACTCCAAAGAGGGAGGGGTGACTCATTGTCAGAGGGTTGGGACTGACAGTGATCCTGAGTGCCCTGATGCTAGTGCTAGGGACCCTAGTTTAGTGACTGAAGGGAACCTGTCCCATGCCTTGGGAATGTGTGAGGGGTTTGCAGCTGTTCAGAGAAGTGACCATAGTTTAGAGAAGCTGGGAGCTTGGGCAGACTCAGACGGCGCACAGGGAGGTGACGGCAGACATAAGGTTTATTGGGAAAATTGACTTATATATACTCAGGCAGGACAGACAGAGGGAGGGATGCTTGGCAGGCAGCTTGTCATTCCCCAGGGGTATTGTGAGCAGTTGCTCAAGACTGCACATGATATTCCCTTGTCTGGTCATCTGGGAATCGTGCGCACTACGCAGCGGTTGGCCCAGAATTTCTACTGGCCTAACTTCACCCAGCAGGTGAAGGAGTATTGCAGGTCTTGTCACCAGTGCCAAGAAATAGGGAAGATGGGCAAGAAAACCCAAGCTGCCCTGATTCCAGTGCCCATAGTGGAGGAGCAATTCCAGAGGGTGGGAATGGATATCATGGGACCTTTAAATACCCCAGCTCCTCAGGGAAGAGATTCATCTTGACTGTGGTGGATTATGCCACCCAGTACCCAGAGGCAGTTGCCCTATCCTCACTGAGGACAGAAAAAGTGGCAGATGCCTTACTTGGGATTTTCTCCAGTGTTGGGTTTCCGCAGGAGGTTATCACCGATCGAGGGGGTTCCTTCATGTCAGACCTGATGAAATGTTTATGGGAGAAGTGTAGGGTGGTGCAGAGATGCATGACACCTTATCACCCATAAGCCAATGGGCTTGTGGAAAGATTCAATGGTACCCTAAAGTCAGTGCTCCGGGCATTTGCTGAACAGCATGGGAGGGACCGGGAGAAATACCTTCCCCACCTGTTGTTTGCATATAGAGAGGTGCCCCAAGAGTCGACAGGATTTCCCCCCTTCGAACTCTTATATGGACGCCAGGTATGTGAGCCCCTAGACTTGACCCGAGAGGACTGGGAAGGCAAGCACGCCATCCAGGGAACTCCCATTGTGGATTATGTCCTTAGGTTTAAGGAAAGGCTGAAGGAGTTTATGGGGACAGCCCAGAGCAACCTGGCAGCTGCTCAACAGAAACAAAAAGTGTGGAACGACCACAGAACCAGAGCTCGCATGTACATGGTGGGTCAGGAAGTCATGGTCTTTATTCCGGTCCAGAAAGGCAAGCTGTAGGCTGAGTGGGCAGGACCGTACAAAGTGGTTAGGAAGGTAAATGACGTGAACTACATTATAGAGTTACCTGACAGAAGACAGACAGAAAGGATGTACCATGTTAACATTATGAAGCCATATGCATATAGGGCCGACAAGGTGTTTGCAGTGTGTAGTCATGGGGAGGGGACGGACGAAGGAGACCCCCTTCTGGACTTGCTGGAAGAAAGTAAGTGGGGGTCCTCTGTGGAGGCAGTAAAATTGTCTCCCCAGCTGACCTCGGACAAGATCCAGGAAGTAAGGGAGGTTTTAGCAGACTTTGCCCCATTGTTTAACGCCAAGCCTGGACTAACCCCCTTAGAGACTTATGATATGGAGACAGGGACACAGATGCCTATACAGCGGACAGCATATCGGGTGTCAGAGGCTGTCCAAAAGGACATTAGGAGGGAAGTGGAGGAGATGCTAGATTTAGGGGTAATCCAGAGATCCCACAGTCCCTGAGCCTCACCTGTAGTCCTTGTGCCTAAGCCAGATGGCTCTACTCACTTCTGTGTGGACTATCGTGGACTGAATGCAGTCACAAAGTCTGACACCCACCCGATGCCCTGGATGGATGAACTCCTGGACAAGTTGGGAGGGGCGACCTACTTTACAACCATTGATCTGACAAAGGGGTATTGGCAAGTAGAGTTGACAGACAGAGCTAGGGAGAGGTTGGCCTTCATCACTCCTATAGGCTTATTTGAGTTTAAAGTAATGCCTTCCGGAATGAAGAATGCTCTGGTCACTTTCCAAAGGTTGGTGAACCAGGTGTTAAATGATGCTGAGGAGTATGCCATGGTGTACCTGGATGACATTGTCATCTTTAGTGCCAGCTGGGAGGAACACCTATCCCACCTTAGGGAAGTGCTGGGCAGGATACAGAGGGCTGGGCTCACTGTCAAAGCCAAGAAGTGCCAGGTGACCATGGGAGAGGTGGCATACCTCGGGCATGCGGTAGGCTGGGGACAGCTCTGTCCTAACCAAATAAAGATAGAGGTAATCCAGACATGGCCCAGACCAGAAACACAGAAGCAGTTCAGGAGCTTTCTATGGACAGCAGGGTACTACAGAAAATTTGTACCCAATTACAGTGCCCTGGCTGCTACTCCAATCTGACCAGACAAAGAAAAGGATGGCCAAGAAAATTACCTGGGGCCCAGCCTGTGAGGAAGCCTTTTCCAAACTAAAGAAGGCACTGTGCAGTGCTCCTGTTTTGACAAGTCCTGACTATAGCAAAACCTTTATAGTTCAGACTGATGCCTCAGACGTGGGTATTGGGGCAGTACTGAGTCAGACATCCAGCCAAGGGACAGATCACCCAGTAGTGTACCTGGGTAGGAAGTTACTTCCCAGGGAGCAGGCATACTCCACAGTGGAAAAAGAGTGTCTTGCTATAGTGTGGGCCCAAAAGAAATTAGAGTCATACTTATATGGGCAGCTTTTTGTGGTGCAGACTGACCACCACCCCCTGGTTTGGCTGACTCAGATGAGAAAGAACAATGGTAGATTGCTAAGATGGAGTCTTGCTTTGCAAGGGTATGATATGACAATCGTACATAGAGCTGGAGCCAGGAACCAGAACTCAGATGGTCTGTCTTGTGTGTACAAGGAGTGAACTGATTTGGGAAGCTCATCCCATGCAGGGGATGGAGCCCCCAAATTCAGTCTAGGTGGGGAGGAATTGTGACACTTGGACAGATGGTTCTGATTAACCTACACTTTTTGAAATATAAAAATGTGTTACTGATTGTCTCTGCTGAGAAATCTGGTGCTCTTGAATAACCTCACCCCCCGGTCTCAGCTAAAAGATGAAAGCCATGAGCTAATTACAGACCAGGCCTTAATCAAGGATCTCCTGTTTGTCTGAGTTAATTATAGCTGTAGTTGCTAAGAGGGAAATCATAAATGTTTATGACGTTCAGAAAAAACATAGTTAAATTTTCACATGGTGATACAAAGCATGTTGCACCTCCATGAGATCTGGCAGAAAGACATAAGTGCTTTTATGTCTGTGTGAGAGAGGATACTGCTTACAGATGAAAAGAAATTTACAGACTTAATTGGGGAAGTCACATGGGGAAAGGAGTTTCTGCTGATGTAACCTTAATTAACTTTCCTTCTAAAATTATAAAACTTCCTGGGTGTATGAATTTTAATAAACAGAGGAGGAGCTAGGTGACCTCACACCAAGGGGTTGGCAAATACAGTTTTTTTAAAGAGTATTCTTTTTTTTCCTTCAGAGACACTTTTATCTACACTCTGACAAAGAAACATCTTTGAGCACTTTAAGCAGGTATTTAGAGAGAGAGAGACAAAATCTAAGTATTGTAGTAGGAATTGCACTGTTAAAACCTTGTTCTTTTAAAAGATTGTATGGTTCTTGTGGTATAATAGTTCTGTATTTTATGTTTTACATATTTTTTTTATCTATTTTAGTAAAACTCTATTTTTAGAGCCTACTTGGTCTGTCTTTGAATTTCTTTCCTTTACAAGTGAAGTATATTTGATTAAAGCAGACACTGTGCATAAGCTTGAATGGTGATACCAAACTGGAAAAAGGAAAGAGTAATCTGAGGTCTTTATAAAAGTTTTTAAGGGTTCATTTTTGTACAGCTGGTTAGGTGCCCATAGGCAAATATATCTGGCCCCCAAAGACAGAATTATCTAAGCCTGTGCATTGAGTATGCTAACAAGAGGTTCACAGTTTGAATCCCTCCAGAACTGAGACCAAAGGTTGATTCGAACACACAAAACAGAAAGGAAGGTTACCCTGTTTCTGTTGACTGTTCACAAGACTGCACTCAGAGGTTGGCACTTTGGGAGTAGAGGGCTGACCTGCTGAGTGGGTTTGTGACAGATATATCCTGTTATTCTCACTAAAACCTGGGGGGGGCATGGCACAGCTGCCTGATGGAGACCATCACATACCACATTCTATATTACAAATATCATAGAACAATCATAACCAGCTGGCCAAGCATCACATCCAGCATTACAATATTACCCCCTTTATCTGATGGTTTTATTAACAAGTTTTCATGCTTGCTCTATTGTCCGTCTTGTTATTTTCAAAGAACCACTTCAGCCTTAGTTTTCTGAAAAATTTCCTCAGATCAAATGCAATTTGGAATTTGTTTACCGTATGGGTGGGGATATAGGAGAGGCCCTTGCTCAGTACGCTTTTTTGTGAGTCAGTTAGTGCAATTGAGGATACATTTATTACCTGTAGGGAGTCTTCTTCCCTGAGTGTAGAGGCCTCTCCTGCTCATCTCCTTCCTTTTCTCTTCTCCCTCTGTGTTCATCTCTTCTTTCATTTGGGTCCTGAGTTGTTTTCAGGTTGCTCTTCCTATATAAAACCTCCCTCAGTGCCCACGTCCTCGTCCGGAGCCAAATGCTGGTCCTGTATTGCTTGAGTCTTTGCTCTAAGTTGAGCTAGATCCAGCACTCTCATCCATATACTGGCTGTTGGTATCCTCTCTAGGGTTCTGAGAGCTCGCCTGTTCCTTTGAAAACCGTATCCAACTTGCTACTTCTTCCCCTGCTTTTTGAGCGATTCTTTGGCCACTTCAGAATATGTGCCTTGCTGTAGTCCTCACTATCTCCTTTTAATTTGTTCTGCTTATGTTCTATGGTCTCCTTTTCATACTTATCCAGCAATGTATTCAATCTTGATTCAAAGACCTTGAAGAAATCCCTCCCCTTAAAAAGCTCTGTTACCACTTTAGCTTCCTGCAACTCTGTTTCCAAAGCCTGCAGCCTGTCGTTCTCATACCTTAATATGAGTTCAACAAACGTTTTGGAGCATAGGCAGGCTGCCTCCAACCAAAGTTCCTTGTAGGGGAAATCTTCTAACCCACTCAGGGGCACAATGTTAATTCAAAGTCCTCTCGGGGCTTGTTTCTTATCTAAATATTCCTCGAGTGTAATAATTGTGTACATAAGCTCAATCTCCTTTTGTAATATCTTCTCCAAATGGAAAAAGGCACTTTTGCAATCACTGGAAGGTGTTTCACCCTCCTCTGTGCCTGTTGAATGTTCTCTGGCTCTTTTTCTCCGATCAGCATAATTATCTGGCCGCTCCCATCTGCATAGCTCCTCATTTGAAGCCCTCGTTCTATTCTCATTCATACTTTAGCAGGTAAGCACAAACTCTGCTCCTTCTTACTACAAAAAGCTAATAAAGTGTGCTTTTGATTTAGAGTTTCAGGGACTCAGAAGCGCTATAAGCAAGAAGTGAGTGAGTCGAATTAAATATAGCGACTCAAGAATCTGATCCCCTCAAAAGTGTACGCTTACACCCTCGGTTCTGCAGTAAAGCAGGCTAAAGTTACAAACAGTTTCAAAAAGAGGTCTACTGCGAATCAACGAAATGAGGGGTGGGGGTGCACGAAAAAGGTGAGCCAAACCTGATACAAACAGTCCAAGAAAGTACAGCACTCCACAGATTCAAATGTCCACTCACTTGCAAGCTTCTTTCAAAATTTATTGAAGCAACAGCATAAGTTACTTACCAGTGTAGTGAAAATGCTCACTGGTCAGAAAATACCCCGGCGCTTCAGGTCCTCACTGACCCTTCATCAGGGGGCGTGGCTATTAGAAGAATTTCAAACCATTTTATAGTGTGCTCAGTTAACAGGTGACTCCATTTAAATTCATTAATTAATCACCAGGCCCATGTAAAAAACATTTAAACAATATATGTAAAAAAGACAGACACCGCTTTTCAAATTAAATAACATACACTAAAAATGAAAGAAAAACAGCGCTGGGGTATTTTGTGACCAGTGAGCATTTTCACTACACTGGTGAGTAATTTATGCTGTTACTTCAATAAATTTTGAAAGAAGTTTGCCAGTGAGCAGACATTTGAATCTGTGGAGTGCTATACTTTCTTGGACTGCTGTAACCACTAGCCTGCACTGCCTTTCCAAAGGTCAAACTTGAATAATTTAAAGAAAGGAATTGCATTATGGGTATGGGTACACATTTTTCACATCCTCTGTGCTACCTAGTGTCACTTCTTTGGGCTAGCCAACACCCTGACTCCCACTGCGGGTACTTGTGTCTCAGGTTAGTCTCTTGAAGGTCTCCAAGTGGTCCATTCCATCCCTTGGCTCCTTTTTTTAACAGGAGATCCCCCTCTCTACATTGGCAGAGGCTCACAGGGAGAAGACAGCACATAAACGACCAGGGCGTGGACTGGGACACTGGAGGAGGGCCTTGTGGAGCACAAAGCACTTGTCATAGATGGAGACACAAGGGCCATCATCCGACACTGGGGTTGGATGTTTTGCAATTAATATTGTAGCCTGATTGCATTTTTAATAGATTTACACATTAAAATAGCTTACAGAAGATTACAACATATGTCAAACCACAAACAATTAATGCAGACATGAGTGCATTGAGTGCAGTATAGAAAGGTCTGATAATCATGCCTCATCCTTTCGTCACTGAAATGAGGGACGTGAGCATTCAAAAGGAGGGACAATGAGAGACACTAACCCTCATAATGAGCGACACAGCCTGAAACCTGGAGATATAAGCTCAGAACACTGGGAAAACCATTGCCTGTATTGGTACAACGTTTATTTTTGATTTAATATAGTAGAATATTATGAATTTCTGCTTTAAAACCTGAATTTACAGCACATTCTCAGTGTGGAAAGTACCTTTTCCATGAGGGATGGATGAGGGGCAGAACAATTTTGTGGGTTAAAATGAGGGACGTCCCTTGTAATCAGGGACAGTTGAGAGGTATGCTTAATGTCTACAAGTCTGTTCCTAGCTATGCAAGCTGTAATTGTTTTCCATAAAAGAGATCAGTAAAGGATCAGTCCAATGAGCTTTACATAGTGTCCCAGGGCTCCTAGAGATTAAAAGTTGAGCATTAAGAACAAGCATTTGTCAATGCCGAATGTTGCTTGCTTGTATGTGCTGTTTAGGTATTTGGAAGTCACTGGAGTGCAAATATTGAAAATTCACGAACTTACGAGCGTGCATAGGAAGTGCGCAACGCACGCTCGTAAAACAGTCATTTTTAGGAATTTTTTAACCAAATATTCAACATAGCCATTTTAAGACCTCTGCTCATGAACAGTATCACTGTGATTTTCTTAATGTGTCGTGATAAGATGGATTTCAGACACCGCTGCGCCCATTGTGTGCCAGCATGGGCGAAACATCGCTTTGGGCAAGATGTGAAAATGACAGCTATACTGCCCATAAGGAGGTGTGTAAAATGGCAATGTTGGAAATCTGGAGTGAAAATATTGAAAATTGCAAACTTACGAGCGGCGAGGAACTGCGAAACCACTGTGAAACAGTCATTTTTAGGAATTTTTCACCAAATTTTCAACATAGCCATTTTAAGACCTCTGCTCATGAACAGTGTCACTGTGATTTTCCTAATGTCCCATACATTGATTTCGCACACTGACTGCGCCATTGTGCGCTACATGGGCGGAAACACGTTTTGGGCAGGATATGAAAAATGACAGCTGTACTACTCATAAGAAGGTGTGGTAAAATGGCAATTTTGAACATCTGGAGTGAAAATATTGAAAATTCGTGAATTTACTTGCGTATGAGGGAACTGCGAACACGCGCTCGTAAAACAGTCATTTTTAGGAATTTTTTCACCAAATTTTCAACATAGGCTTTTTGAGAGCCCACCTTATGAACACTGGCAGTGTCATTTTGTTAATCAGCCCCAAAAGGTGATTTCATGCAGTGACGGCGAAATCACCCTTCGGGCCCAATTAATGCCATGACAGTGCAAGAATTCATGAGGAGGGGTCCCAAAAACCCCATGTTGAAAATTTGGGCCCAAAATTCCCAAAAATGCCTGAGATATGCAACAAAGTTGAAAAAACCCTATTTATTCCATTATACAGCTTACCGGCATTTCCTCAGTTCGCGGTCGGCTTTGAAGAGTGCAGACGTGTTCCGATCCACCGAAGATCATCGCGCGAGCTCCGGAGGTAGGGATGGGGTGGGGGGTGGGGAGGCAGGGTGCGAGGGTGGGTGCGGTGGGGCAGGAGACTGCGAGGGACCGTTTTTTTATTTACAGGGTTTATTTGTTTTTTTAATTAAGACGACACGGGACATTTGCCACGCTGGGGTGGGCTACCAGCGTGGCAGCTGGAAAGGCTGTTTGTGGGGTCTGGAGCTGATGGGGGATTGGGCACCCCCCTCGGCTATAACAAGATTTGTCATGCTGGGGTGGGCTCCCAGTGTGGCACCTGGAAAGGTTTGGGGGGGGGCGTGCAGCCGTGGAGCCAACAGGGGATTGGGCACCCCTGCTGGCTATAACATTTTCCCACACTGGGCTGGGCTCCCAGCGTGGCACCTGGACAGCTTTTGTTGGGGGCATGGAGCCAGCAGGGGGATTGGGCCGCGCCCGTCGGCCATTGAGTGTATGCATTGGGGGAAGCGCATCAGCCGCATAATATGCATGCTGCGTGTGCAGGTGCATGGGGGAGAGTTCTGCTCACCGAAGCGGAGCTCTCCCTTTCAACTGTATGCCACTGCATTTTGACTGCTGTCATAGACAGCTGCAGCAGTCATTGGAGAACTGCGGCTGCGCCTGCAAACTCACTGACTGAATTGGAAGAGGGGGTGCCACACCTCCGAAAACTCGGATGATAGCACTATGTTTCTTGCACATGCATGCAAGTAACATAAAAATTGGTGCACTGTAACCAGGAGGTGGATTGTTGGTCTGTTCTCCTCTCCTATCATATGCAGGAACTGATGTCAAGTGCTCCTTTGAGAGTCAGCCATTTCCTGTTGTTTTGATCTCACCAGTGACTGTGCAGGGTTCCTCCTACCTAACCTTAGCAAAAAGGCAGGCAGTAGAGCAAGCCCCCGGAGAAGAACTTCAATCAGACACTCATTTTTTCCCCTGCTGGTCTTTACTCTTGATGTCTAGGGCCCTGATGCGCAAACCCAGGTCAGCAATCTATCTCCAACACATTGGCAACAGGGAGCTGGCCCATATTACATTTTAAGAATGCTAATGTTAAGTTAGGAGATGGAGTATGTGCAGAAGAGGCAATGAAACACATTAGTGTACTCTGGTATGTATATTTTATATTCAGGATGCAACCAGCACACAGTCTGCAGCAATTAGCAACTGCGCCCTCCCATGTACATGTACAAGCCATGTAAAGATATGTGTGGTGCTGAGTGGGACGTTTACAAGCGTTAACGTCAAGTGGTTTAATATGCAATCGAGGGCATTCTTTGGGGTGGAAGTTATGGGGAATACTGAAAGAATTATGGGATTATTTAAAGCACCGTATAACATGGGAGAAGTCTTTTAATGTGTAACAGTACTTTGAACATTTTATAATGCCAAAATTTGCTGCCAGATACAGTCTGACAGCTGTTAATAAGAAACCACATATTTTTAAATGTTAAAATATGCCTAATTTATACTGCAGTCTCTGCAGAATACAAATTCATTTTTGAGGAGACAAAATTTGCTAGGTTGTCCAAATAAAACCTTTAGAGTTTCATTGTTTTTGGCTGCACTAACTTTTTTCACTGCCCGACAACTCCTTCCGGGATAGTTGAGCTGCTCCATCTATCCCCCCTCCACGGTCCATCCCTGTGATGAAGAGAGTTTGCCCCCCCCAACCTTTCCATGTGTGATTCTGTTATTTGGCTCTATTAACGCTTCAGTGTTAAACAGTGCAAGCATGGCAGAGTCCGTCCCAATAGGAACTCAATTTTGGTTCCAGTTAAGAACAGGGTATAAACTTACTATTATCATTAGCAATGTCAGTGGCTCAGCAGATTGCACACTTGCCTCTGAGGCTGGAAGGTTGGAGGTTCTAGCCCCTTGCCAAAAACTTGGGGTAAAATCCCAAAACTGACACTGTAGTGCAGCATGGAGGAAGGGGTGTCAAAAATTCACCAAACAGTAACGATTGACTGAAGACAACAGTGCAGCATCCCGCAGTGGGAGCTACTGGTTCCAAAAATTGTGCCCATTGGGACAGTACCACGCATGAACAGTGCATCTGGTTCTGCCATGGATCAGTGTTGTACATACATCAAGGGCAGTGTTACTCTAAAAATTATATATGCGGCCCTTGTAAGCCTGTAAAAATTCAAACATTAACTCATTCAGCCCCAAGCAGATATTTATTAAATAAGGTTAAGCATAGAACCTTTCCAGTCATGTATATATATATATATATACATATACATATATATATATATATATATATATATAGAGGATATGACATGTCCTGACTGAAGATATCATATTTATCTTCATGAGAGGCCAATGATATCGCGATATCTCACGAGTGGCGGCCACTAGTGAGATATCATGATGTCATTGGCCTCGAGTGAAGATAAATATGATATCTTCAGTCAGGACATGTCATGTTCTGTTTATATAATGTATGTTTTGGGCTGCACTCAACAAAAGCTCCAGATGTCCACTTAATACAATCCCCTACATAGAGGTGATGGCTATTTCAACACAAAACTGCAGTATCTCTACCAACACAACAGATGCCATATGTTGTTGAAAAACTGTATATGTGATTGATCCTGCTACTTTAAAATTATTATTAAAAAAATTGTTTGGTATTAAGTTTATGTAGTCGTGGCTACCCCCAACAACTCTCCATACCCCCTGCTCCAAAACAGCAAATTACATATATTATGAAAACAAATCTGCTGTTGCCACTTTAAAATTATTTTCATGATACATATCTGGTTGATCCTGCTCAGATCTTTAAACAAATTCATTATTGAAAAACAAAGTCTATCTGGTTATACTGCAACTTTCTTTTATCCACCGTAACTGTACGCCGCGGCCGTTAGCTTATGCTCCCGAAAGCGCGGATCATAGGCAGCAGATTAACGCAAGATATTTCATTATTCGTGCCAGAACTAAATGCTTCTTTTTCGAATGCTGCCCACAGTGAAAGAAGTTGCAGATTAGGTATTGATAGCGAGTGAGATCGCAGCTCACAACACCAGACAGAAATGCACATGTCTGTTGCATAGCAATGCATGCTCGCACTTCTGTCTGGTGTTGTGAAGCTGCCGTCTCACTCGTTCTTCCCTCAATACTGTCGGCAGCTTCTTTTCGCAAAATACAGGCAGCATTCAGAAAAGGAAGCATTTTGCAAGTTCTACAGCACAGGCTCCCTAATGAAAAATATCTTACAGTGCTTCACTTTTGAATCTGCCTAGCGCACGGTTACGCTACATTACAGTTACAGGTGGATAAAAGAAAGTTGCAGGATCAACCAGATAAAGTTTGTTTTTCAATAATTCATTTGTTAGAAGATGCAAACAGGATCACAGAGATGTTTGTGTTGTGGGTTGGGGCAAGCTCATAAAGGGACACAGCAAAGATAGCTGGATGATGGAAAGTGAAACACTTTCACTTTCATTACGATGACATATAGGAGTGTGAAGATATCAGTGATATCTCCATGACCTGGCAGAGATATTACTTTTTATCCTGCTATTTATCCCAAAACATACATTGTATAAATATATATACACACTCTCAAGGGTGGAAGGAGCGTATATATGAGTCGAAACTAAAGGTTCAAATGAAGACAGTGCAGAATTCCAGTGTGTGTGTGTGGGGGGGGGCTCCAAGTTAAAAAAAACAAACAACGGACACAGAAACCCTCCTCATCCACCTCATCCTTCTCTTCTGTTGGCCCAGCTGGAAGTGTAGGAGATTCATCCGTCATAAATCATAGCAAAAAGGTTTTTGGAAAAAGGAGCAGGTTAGTTTTTAAAAAAGCGAGCATCTCTGCATTTTGGGTTGAAAGCCATGTTCTGTTGTTGGTGACAATATTGTCTGCAGCACTGAACATTCTCTCTGAGTATGTACTTGCAGGTGGGCAACTGAGGTGTTTAACAGCTACCTGTGTCAAAGAGGGCCAAATGGTCTTTTTTTTGGTACCAGTACAATAAAGGCTCATCTTCTTCTGCTAGTGGCATGTTTTCTTCCAGGTCATCCTGTACCATTTTGCTGGCATCTCAGGCACCACTGTGTCAGAAAGTGACCTGCCATGCTTTTTATTTTGGTGCGCTTCCGCAGCCAACATCCTGCGGTAGTGCAGATTTGGAGGCGCGGTCACTGTTGGGCGAATGCCGGGCACGCATCAGTAGGTGTGTCCCTCATTCCCCAATCAGCCTGCGTGCCAGCGCCACACCATGCATACTTAATGTGGTGATGGGATCAAACAAAAGGTCTGCTACAATGCGAGCTAAGCTTGTCATATGCAGCGGACCTCCTGACGTGCTTTCCCTGGTGGTGAAAAACAAAATGAACATGGCGGCACACTGCCTGCCATACTGCCAACTTCGGGGTGCCCAATCCCCTTGTCAGCATGCCCTGCCCCAATGTATGTGCTGATGGGGGAGCCCACTCCCCACCGGCAAAATGCATCCCCCCCATTTGTTATGTGCTGAGGGGGGGTGCCCAATCCTCCTCGGCTCTTGCCCCTCCCTGCTTCCGTTGTGTGCCGACGAGGGTGCCCAATCCTCCATTGGCTACAGCATCCACCCCACAAAACACTTAGGTGGCACGTTGGGAGCCCACCCCAGCATGCCAAAGCCTCTGCAAAAAAAAAAAAGTCCCCATGTGTTTTTTTTAACCTGTAAAGAACGACCTCGCGTCTCCTGCCCCTCCCACAACCTGTGCCCACCCATTGCGCACCCTGCCTCCCCACACCCCAACACCCCATACTTACCTCTGGAGTCCAGCGCGACGATCTTTGGTGGACCGGGAACATGTCTGCACTCTTCAAAGCTGACCATGAACTGAGGAAATGCCAGTAAGCTGTATAATGGAATAAATAGGGTTTTTTCAACTTTGATGCATATCTCAGGCATGTTTTGGAATTTTGGCACCAAATTTTCTACATGGGGTTTTTGGGACCCCTCTTCATGAATTCTGGCACTGTCATGGTGTTAATCGGCCACGAAAGGTGATTTCACCGTCACTGCGTGGAATTTCCTTTCAGGACTGATTAATGAAATGACTGTGCCACTGTTCATGAGGAGGCTCTCAAAAAGCCTATGTTGCAAATTTGGTGGAAAAATCAAAAAAATGGCTGTTTTACGAGTGTGCGTTGCGTTGTTTCCATGCCTTTCATAACTTCGTGAATTTGTACTATTTTCACTCCAGATTTTCAAAATTGCCATTTTTCCACACCTCCTGATGAACAGTACAGCTGTCATTTTACCTATCCTGGCCAAAATGTGTTTTCGCACGTGTGGCGCAGAATAGCCCGGTCGCTGTGTGAAATCACTTTTCAGGACAGTTTGAAGAAATGACAGTGACACTGTTCATGAGCAAAGGTCATAAAATGCCTATGTTGAAAATTTGGTGCCGAAAAGATCCGCAAAGTGACTTGTATTTTAAGCGTATTGTTGCTGATTCCCGCACCCTCGTAACCCAGCAAATTTACTATATTTCCAAGCCAGATTTTTCAACACTGGCATTTTTTCACACCTACTAATGAACAGTACAGCTGTCATTTTTCACAACCTGCCCAAAATGTGTTTCCGCACCTGTGGCGCACAATGGCGTGGTCGCTGTGGGAAATCAACTTTTGGGACAGATTAACAAAATCGCAGAGCCACTGTTCATAAGGGGAGGTCCCAAACTGCCTATGTTACAAATGTGGCTAACAAACTCCCAAAAATAATTGGGGTACGGGCGTGTGTCATGCAGTTTGTATGCATGCTCATTGCTTCACCAATATTTCATATTGTCACTCCAGATTTTCAACGTTGCCATTTTTTTATGGCTCCTCATGAACAATACAGTTGTCATTTTCCACATCCTGCCCCAAAATGTGTTCTCATCCCTCTGTCGCCAAATGGCACAGCCACTGTGCAAAACCACCTTTCAGCTAACTAAGTGATTGTGCCGCTTTTCATGAGGTGGCCTGACAAGCAGCCCATGTTGAAAATGTGGAGTGAAACTACCACCACACGCCTATGGCGTTAGGGTTTCCAACTGTAGCACTCCACCCAGTACAGACTGACAGGCATCATGGGTGTGACGTGGGATCATTGGATGTAATGTTCACGCCATTCCACCCCCCACCCCCACCCTGCAGCCACTGACAGGCATCGTGGTGTGCCTTGCACTGTTCGGCCACAAAGTTCATCCCACACTCCTATACTGCACCCACGTCAGCATATTTCTTTACAGAATGGGGTAAGTATAATGCCCAAAGACCCTAAAGCACACCCCAACACTTGTCAGTGTCTATAGGATAGGGTGAGGTACAATGGCATACGTGTTATAGCTGATGACCCAAAGGCACACCCCAATGCCTGTCGCTCTCTACAGGGTGGGGGTGGGGTTAGCGTCCTATTATGCATCTCTAACTCCGGCACTGCCAAGACCAATGCCAGCACAACAACATTCGGCATTGACAAATGCTTGTTTATCAGGCCATAGTCAGACAGTTGTTCCCATAGTGGTTTGTCATCAATGTCTGTCTTTCTGGGGGAGAAGCAGGAGCAGCAGCAGGAGTAATAGTAGCAAGTTGGCATGGAGATACAAATGAGTGACTCCTGTGATGTTCAGTAGTAGCAGTGGAATCACATGGGAATCCTCCTTCCTTCCTTCCTTCCCTTCCACTTGGCCTGTCAGTGCGATTGATGAGTGTTGTTCTTCTGCTGCATTTGTGTTGCTGTTCTTGTTTTGTGCTATACGTACAGAGACCAGATGGATAAGCCAGGCTTTATAGGACTGCTGATCCTTACTGCATTCTTGTGCATCAAAGAATGTCTCAAATGAGTCTTTGAACCAATGGGTCCAGGAGAGTAGCCAGGATATAGTGGCCATCTGTACGCATTTTTGAAATGCATGTGTCATTCCAGAAACATGATCTTATCCTTTCTACGAGGTTGACAGCAGTGGTATTCTCCCTTTCCTCATACTGAGTTTTCATACGAAGAAGTCACAGATTAATGAGGGCAATGAGGGGAGTACCTGGCTTAGACCACCTGCATCAGCAGCTACTACCCTTATGGCCTCCTCAGAGGGCTTCAGCACAGTACAGAGAGTCTCTATCAGGTACCACTGATTTGGACTGATGTTGACATCTCCCTTGCCAGTACCATGCTGAATGGCATATTGGTGGATAGCCTTTCGTTGTTCTAGCAGCTGTTCCATCATGTAATAGGAGGAGTTCCATTATGTTGCCATATCCTGTTTCAGGTGGTGGAGAGGAAGGTGGCTTACGTGCCTTTACAGAATGGCTAAAATGACCACAGACTTTTTTGATCAGACCTACACATGTCTGCACAGTGGTGCCTTCCTCATCTAGGAATCTCTGAAGTATTTATACAGATTTATACAGTGAGCAAAACATGGAACATGTGTATAATCACCATCATCGATTGCCTTCACAATGCTCTTTGCATTATCTGTTACTAGAAAACCAGGTGTCAATGAATGTGATGTCAGCCACTCCTCTTACTTCTGCTGAAGAAAGTGTATCAAGTTTTCTGTTTTCTGCATGATGGTCATTGTAAAAGTTAGCAATACATAAGGCTGCCTTCTTGTGGTGGTTAGGGGGCCCTGGTGACTTGCAAGTACTGCTACTGCTGCTGCTGGCACTTAACCCAGGGGAGGAGGAGGAGGAGAAGGCAGAGGAGAGTAATGAGTGAAAACTGACCCCATTAACAGTCACTGCCATGTAATCAGTAGTTTGTCAATGGTGATATGAATGAGTGGAATAAATTATGCTTTCAGAGCATGTTTTATTTTAATTTATTTATTGAAATGTTTCACCAGGAGAGCACACTGAACAAGTTGCTCATCTCACGATGTGACCTGGGGGGAGGGGATTACATGAGAATAAGAAAACAGAGATTATACAATTAATGGATGGAAGAACAGTTACAAATGATGTAGGAGCAGGTAGACAAGAATGCAACTGTAAGGGTGCGATACAGACAATTACAGCTAGTAAAATGTAACAACAGTATGAGTCCACAGACTACAGTACAGTATAGCAGGTGCAACAATAATGCAACAGAGCAATCATTAGTGTGATGATGTACAAGGAGCAGGCTCAAGGTAGTACACAAGTGCTGTAGGAGGAGAAGGAGGGGAGTAGCTAATAAGCAATGAGGAGGCGAAGAGGAGTGGCAGGAGGGAGGGGAAGTGGGAAGAGGGGAAGGCAGCCAACACTAGTTACCCCTTCTGGATAATGAGGAAACTGTGCAAGGAGAGCTGGGGGCAGGAGGGTAGGGGGCAGGAAGGCAGCCAAGCATGTGACACAGTCTTGTAGACACTCTGATACAAATTAGGAAGAGCCACTGTGGGAAAGTAGGTATGACTGGGCACTTGATACCTTGGCACTGCAAATTGCATTAGCAACAGAAAATCATTGTTGCTCGCAAAGGAGAATGGCAGCAAGTCGGTGGCTAGAGTTTCAACAATTACTCTTCTTAACTTTGTTACATTTGGTCTGTTGGCTTTATATTTCTGGCCCTTTTCCAGGTAATCGACCAGTGAGAGTTGAGTACTGCGTGCATTATTGGAAGTCACACCTTCACAAGGACATTAACCAAATTGAGGCAGTCCAGAGAAGGGCAACCAAAAAGGTGCAGGGACTGCATCAGAAGACATATGAGGACAGATTAACAGAGCTCAATATGTATACCCTTGAGCAAAGGAGGGAGAGAGGTGATATGATCGAGGCATTCAAACACCTTAAGGGCATTAACAAGGTGAAAGAGTCTAACATGTTTAAATATAAGAAAAATAGCAGGACAAGAGGACACTGCATGAGATTAGAGGGGCGATTAAGGGGATGTGAGGAAATTCTTTTCACAGAAAGGGTGGTGGATGCATGGAATAGCCTACCTCAAGAAGTGGTGGCTATGAATACAGTGCAGGGCTTGAAACAGGCATGGGATAGGCATAAGGGAGCAATACAAATGACTATGAATAGATAGGCCACTGACAGAGCAAAGGCCGATGGCACATTTATAAGGTAGAAAAAGAAATAGGCAGACTGGATGGGCCTTGCAGTCCTTATCTGCCGTCAACTTCTATGTTTCTATGTTTCTATGAGTGCTTTTATTTCCCTGGATGTGACAGTTGGCTACTATTTTGCCACATGGCGGGGGGGGGCTGGTGAAAGTGTTAGGTGTGGGAGTCAGTGGGCTAAAGAACTGATGAATGGAAGATGTTGGAGTTATGCATTGGCTACCACTTGAAGGATTTTCTTCTGCTTCCTGTCTCTCTGGTCTCCTAAGAGTCCTAAAGTTCTCTTCCCCCAGGTGATCAACACATCAGCATCAGCTTCACTGCCTGCTGGTGCTTCTGCTGATGCCGTGAGTTGTCATGCCTTTTCAGAGTGAAATCTATGGAACTTCAGCAGATGTTTTATTATGGCAGCTGTTCTCAGCCTTGTTCCCTCCTTACCCTGACTCAGCCTGTCTTTACATAAAAGACACACTACATATGTCCATGATTCATTGTCCACTCTAAAGAAATCAAACACCACTGACATCAGCAGTTTGGTCTTTCCTACTGGCACTGTCGGCTGTTGCCTAGTGCGTGGATTACTGGGGACTGCTTCTATATAATCATCCTCCTCCACTTGCTCCACCAGTTCTCCAGGGTCAGAGAATTAAGCAATAAGGAGCAACAGGGTGTGGGTTATTGGGGATTTACCCACGCCTTGTGTGGTGTGTCATGAGGTGCAGCTGAGTGACTTAACCACCCAAGAAGTGGGTAAAGCTCCCAATAACTCACACACTGGAGTGCCTTATTTCGATTATACAGTGGATCCATGTGTAAAATAAATTTTAAATGTGTTTTATTATGTTTTTTCTAAATGCCATTCCTCAGCTGTGGGTTATGCAGGATTTCCCCGTGGTCATGTGACATGTTTTGACCAATGAGGTTACAGGATTTTCACAAACCATTGTATAATGGTTCTTCTTCCTCTGCTATGTGTGCTAGGACACCAGTTTTGCCCGTGTCTTCTTCATCTGCTGTGGCCTTTCTCTTTTTGGTTTTATCACCACTTTTGGTCTTTTTAGACCTGTTATGTGCAGCTTCCCCAAGTTGAACTCCCCACCTGTTCCACCTCCTCCTCCCCAGAACTACTGCTGCTATCAGTTTTATTGGGTATATAATCACAATCCATATATCTGTCCCTAAGAAGCTCTGCCGAATCACTTTCCTCCTCCTCCTCTACCTGTCTCACTACCTGACACTCTCCTTTCTAAATCCTTTTTATGTTGATTGTGCGCATGTGCAAGAAACATATTGGGCAGCTTGCTCCACAAGCAGGTTGTGGAGGTGTGGTACTGTTGTGGCCAGTGCCCCCACAGCCTTTTAAGGCTTGGTCCGCTCCCCCCAATGCCATGGCATGCTGCTGCTGACACTAGTTCAGCCAGTGTGTGACAACTTTGAAACATTTCAGCGGCAGCAATCAGGGGCTGCCTCGTCATTGCAGCATCAGCCATTCACTGCAATGAGGGAGCGATCTGTCATTGCTAGGTGGAACGTTAGTACTGTAATATTGTTTGTGAACATGGTGGCGGCTTGCCGCCGTGTTCTCAAACAATATTCCTGAACCCCAGGGCTGAGGGGGTGCCGAATCCCCCTCGGCAGCATGTATTCCCGCCCCAGAGTGTTTGTGTGCCGATGGGGGCCCCAATCCCTGTCGGCTTTAGTGGCCCTAATAAAACATTTACTTTTGCCAACAGGGGAGCCTACTCCCCATTGGCATTATGCCCCCCCCAAAGATTCATTTGCAGATGAGGGAGCCCACTCCCTGTCGGCATAACCCCCTCCCCCAAACACCTAGTGCAGTTGTGCCGAGGGGGTGCCCAATGCCCCTCGGCTCTTGCACCTCCCCTTTTGTGCCAACGGGGGTGCCCAATCCCCCATCGGCTAGAGCTGCCCCCTCAAACAAAAACTGTTGGCAAGCTGAGAGCCCACCCCAGTGTGCCAAATAGACCTGTAAAAAAGAAAACCTTCCAGCAATGTTTTTTTTTAATTTAACCTGTAAAGAAAGAAAATGGTCCCTCGCAGTCTTCCTGCCCACAACCTGTGCCCACCCACTGTGCACCCTGCCTCCCCCCTCACCCCATACTTACCTCCGGAGTCCGACGTGACAATCTTTGGTAGACCAGGAACACGTCTGCACTCTTCAAAGCCGACCTCGAACTGAGTAAATGCCGGTAAGCTGTGTAACGGAATAAATAGGGTTTTTTTTCCCAACTTTGATGCATACCTTGGGCATTTTTTTGAATTTTGGCACCAAATTTTCAACATGGGGTTTTTGGGACCCTCTCATGAATTCTGCCACTGTGATGGTGTTATTCTGCCCCGAAAGGTGATTTCGCAGTCACTGTGTGGAATCACCTTTCGGGACCGATTAATGAAACGACAGTGCCAGTGTTCATGGGGGGATCTCAGAAAGCCTATGTTGCAAATTTGGTGGAAAAAGTCTCAGAAATGACTGTTTTACAAGCGTGCATTGCGCAGTTGCTACGCACACTTGTAACTTTGCAAATTTGCAATATTTTCATGCCAGATTTTCAACATTGGCATTTTTCTACACCTCCTTGTGAACAGTACAGCTGTCATTTTTCACATCCTGGCCAAAATATGTTTTCGTACTTCCGGCTCAGAATAGCGTGGTCGCTGTGGGAAATCAGTGTTCAGGACAGATTACAAAAATGACAGTGACACTGTGCATGAGCAGAGGTCCTAAACTGCCTATGCTGAAAATTTGGTGACGATATTCTATAAAATGACTGTGTTACGAGCGTGCGTTGCGCAGTTTGCACGCACACTTGTAAGTTCGCGAATTTATATTTTCACTCCAGATTTTCAAAATTGCCATTGTTCTGTACCTCCTTATGAACAGTACAGCTGTCACTTTTCACATCCTGGCCAAAATTGTTTTCGCAATTCTGGCGCAGGATACTGCATTCGCTGTGGGAAATCCATGTTCGGGACACATTATGAAAATGACAGTGATACTGTTCAGTAGCACAAGTCTTGAAATACCTATTTTGAAAATTTGGTGATGAAAATCCATAAAATGAGTGTGTAACGAGCATGCATTGCCCAGTTTCCACGCACTCTCGTACCTTCGCAACTTTGTAATATTTTCACTCCATATTGTCAACATTGCCATTTTTCCACACCTCCTTATGAACAGTACAGGTGTCATTTTTCACATCCTGGCCGAAATATGTTTTCGCTCTTCCGGCGCACAATTGTGCGGTCGCTGTGGGAAATCAGTGTTCGGGACACATTATGAAGATTACACTGACACTGTTCATGAGCAGAGGTCCTAAAATGCCTATGTTGAAAATTTTGTGATGAAACTCCACAAAATGACTGTGTTACAAGCATGCATTGTGCAGTTTCCACGCACCCTTGTAACTTTGCAAATTAGTAATATATTCATACCACATTTTCAACACTGGCATTTTTCCACACCTCCTTATGAACAGTACAGCTGCCATTTTTCACATTCTGGCCGAAATGTGTTTTCAAGCTTCTGGCGCAGAATACTGCAGTGGCTGTCAGAAATCAGTGTTTGGGACAGATTAGGATCGAGCGAGTAAGAGAGGGGGGAGTGGCCGAGCTCAAGTGAGCTCAGACGGGACTGCTGTGGATTTCCTTGTGGGCAGGAAAATGCACCAACGCAGGCAGGAGCCCAGTACAAAAGGGCAGCCTGCAGCGCTGGGAGACACAGAATGAGTGAGTAAGGGAGGGGGAGTGAGTGAGCTCAACAGAGCTCTGTTCGGACTGCTGCAGATTTCTTTGTGGGCAGAAAAAGGCAGCAATGGATGCAGGGGCCCAGTACAAAAGGGCAGCCTGCTGCAGCGGCAGAAACAGAATGAGCGAGTGAGAGAGGGGGAGTGAGCGAGCTCAGTGGAGCTCTATTGTAACTGCTGCAGATTTCTTTGTGGGCAGAAAAGGGCGTCAACGCAGGCAGGAGCCCCGTACAAAAGGGCAGCCTGCAACTCTGGCAGAAACGGAACAAGCGAGTGAGAGAAGGGGAGTGAGTGAGGTCAATGGAGCTCTGTCGGGACTGCTGCAAATTTCTTTGTGGGCAGAAAAAGGTGCCAACAGAGGTAGGAGCCCAGTACAAAACGGCAGCCTGCAGTGCCAGGAGAAACAGAATGAGCGAGTGAGACAGGGTGAGTGAGCAACCTCAACGAAGCTCTGTCGGGACAGCTGCAGCTGTCTCTGTGGGCAGAAAAAGATGCCAATGCAGGCAGGAGCCCAGTACAAAAGGGCAGCCTGCAATGCCAGGAGAAACACAATAAGCAAGTGAGAGAGGGAGAGTGAGCGAGCACAATGGAGCTCTATCATGACTGCTGTGGATTTGTTTGTGGGCAGCAAAAGGTGGCAACACAGGCAGGAGCCCAGTACAAAAGGCCAGCCTGCAGTGCCGGTAGAAACGGAATGAGTGAGTGAGAGAGGGGGAGTGAGCAAGCTCAACGGACCTGTGTCAGGACTGCTGCAGATTTGTTTGTGGGCAGAAAAAGACACCAACGCAGGCAGGAGCCCAGTACAAAAGGGCAGCCTGCAGCACCAGCAGAAACAGAATGAGAGAGAGAGAGGGGGGGGGGAGCTCAATGGAGCTCTGTTAGGACTGCTGCAGATATCTTTGTGGGCAGAAAAAGGCAGCAATGCATGCGCTGACCCAATACAAAAGGGCAGCCTGCAGCAGCAGGAGACATAGAATGAGTGAGCGAGTGAGGGGGAGGGAGTGAATGAGCTCAACGGAGCTCTTTTGGGACTGCTATAGATTTCTTTGTGGGCAGAAAAAGGCAGCAATGCACACACTGGCCCAGTACAAAAGGGCAGCCTGCAGCAGCGGGAGACACAGAATGAGCGAGCGAGTGAGAGAGGGGAACTGAGTGAGCTCAGCAGAGCTGTGTTGGGACTGCTGCAGAATTCTATGTGGGCAGAAAAAGGCAGCAATGCACACAGGGGCCCAGTATAAAAGGGCAGCCTGCAGCAGCAGCGGGAGAAACAGAATGAGTGAGTGAGAGAGGGGGAGTGAGCTAGCTCAATGAGCTCTATAGTGAGTGCTACAAATTTCTTTGTGAGCAGAAGAAGGTAGCAATGCAGGCAGGAGCCCAGTACAAAAGGCCAGCCTGCAGCGCCAACAGAAATGGAATGAGCGAGTGAGAGAGGGGGAGTGAGCGAGCTCAACTGAGCTGTGACGGGACTGCTGCATATTTCTTTGTGGGTAGAAAAAGCCACCAACACAGGCAGAAGCCTAGTACAAGAGGGTAGCCTGCAGCAGCAGGAGACACAGAACAAGCGAGTGAGGGAGGGGGAGTGAGTGAGCTCAACCAAGCTCTGTTGGGACTGCTGCGGATTTCTTTGTTGGCAGAAAAAGGCAGCAATGCATGCAGGGGCCCAGTACAAACGTGCAGCCTGCAGTGGCGTGAGAAACAGAATGAGCGGAGTGAGAGGGGGGTGAGCGCTTCAATGGAGCTCTGTTGTGACTGCTGCAGATTTCTTTGTGGGCAGAAAAGGCAGCAATGCAGGCAGGAGCCCAGTACAAAGGGCAGTCTCAGCGCCAAGAAACGGAACTTGGTGAGAGGGTGACTGGAGCGAGCTCAACGGAGCTCTGTCAGGACTGCTGCAGATTTCTTTGTGGGTAGAAAAAGGTGCCAATGCAGGCAGGAGCCCAGTGCAGAAGTGCAGCCTGCAGCTGGGAGAAACACAATGAGCGAGTGAGAGAGGGGAGTGAGCGAGCTCAATGGACGCTCTATCGTGACTGCTGCGGATTTCTTTGTGGGCAGAAAAGGCAGCAATGCAGGCAGGAGCCCAGTACAAAGGCCAGCCTGCAGCGCCGCAGAAACAGAATGAGTGATAGAGAGGGAGTGAGCAAGCTCAATGGACCTGTGTCAGGACTGCTGCAGATTTGTTTGTGGGCAGAAAAAGACGCCAACACAGGCAGGAGCCCAGTACAAAAGGGCAGCCTGCAGCGCCGGCAGAAACAGAATGAGCGAGTGAGGGAGGGGGAGTGAAGGAGCTCAACAGAGCTCTGTTAGGACTGCTGCAGATGTCTTTGTGGGCAGAAAAAGGCAGCAATACATGCACTGGCCCAGTACAAAAGGGCAGCCTGCAGCAGTGGGAGAAACTGAATGAGTGAGTGAGAGAGGGGGAGTGAGTGAGCTCAACGGAGCTCTATTGTGACTGCTGCAGATTTCTTTGTGGGCAGAAAAAGGTGCCAACGCAGGCAGGAGCCCAGTACAAAAAGGCAGCCTGCAGCGCTGGCAGAAATGGAACGAGCGAGTGGGAGAGAGAGAGAGAGAGAGGGGCAAGAGCAAGGTCAACAGACCTGGGTCGGGACTGCTGCAGATTTCTTTGTGAGCAGGAAAAAGCCACCAACTGAGGCAGGAGCCCAGTACAAAAAGGCAGCCTGCAGAGCCAGGAGAAACAGAATGAGCGAGTGAGACACGGGGAGTGAGCCACCTCAACAGAACTCTTTCAGGACAGCTGCAGATTTCTTTGTGGGCAGAAAAGGGTGCCAACGCAGGAAGGAGCCCAGTACAAAACAGCAGCCTGCAGCACCAGGAGAAACAGAATGAGCAAGTGACAGATTGGCAGTGAGCGAGCTCAACGGACCAACGCAATCAACATTCGGCATTGACAAATGCTTGTTTCTACAGTGATTGCTTGTGTTGCAACCCATTCAGAGCTGTGGTTTTGCCTCACAATAACACCATGGCCTGAAAAGTGTTCTTAGCCATTCTGCAGGTTACCTATAGAGGCTGCCATCTATTTATAATGCCAGTGATACACTTCAGAATGGGTGTTTCATTTGAGATAACACAAATCTCAGCCGTTGAAGGTGCTTGGTGCTCACAGTGCACCTGAGCTGTAGCAGTGTCCCATGGTAACAGCACTGGGCAAATTTGTTTTCACAAGAAAAATTACACAATTCCCCATTTATTGTGATAGGTATTACTGTATTGTAAATGTTGGGAAGAGCCAGCATTTTGGCCCATCAGCAAAACTGTATGAAATCAAGCAAACATAATAAATTTTGGAGTGAAATAAATATTTCTGCACAGAAATCACTGATTTTCAAGGTAAAAGGGCACTTGTCACACAATATTCTGTGTTTTGTCACTTCAAAATGATGATTTTGTTTTGCCTGGTATTTTCTCTGTGAAAATGGCAATTTACATGCAATTTGGGCATTTTCATGAGAAAATCTTCACAAAAATATGTGAGTAATTATTTTGCCAAGCAATACATGATAGTTCACAACCTGCCATGTATTACTGAATACATTGACAGCTGCTAGTCATTGGGCTCATGGTCTATAGCTGGAAGCAGTCCAGAGATATAGATGAACGAGTCGGTTCAATAGTAATACTACACTACAGCCATTTGTAGAACATTGTGATGTCACTGAGGAACAAGTTGTGCCTAAGTACACTGAGTCAAGCGCAGTGTGTTCCTTGATGACATCACAATGGCTGCAATGTAGTATTAATATTGAAAAGACTCAATTGTCTATATCTCTGGCGTGCTTCCAGCTACAGATGAGCCCTGCACCTTGTTTGAAAGAGCTTGTCATGGGCTTTCAGACAACTGTATCAGACACTGTACATGAATGTTTCCCTTTAAGAAGCTTCAGTGGTGGTGGCATCCCTTCTCTATTGGAAATCTGCCCAGTGACATTTCAGCCACTGAGTGGTGGGTCAGTACCTACCTCCAGCTGGGTAGTAGATTGGCTACTGTACTTCCCCTTCTCCAGACCCACACTCAGGTTGAATGGATGGGGTGCAGCCTCTGAATGCCAAATGCTGTCCCACCGCGATGATCAGATGTTATTTATTTATTTAAAACCTATTTTACCAGGTGAGCAAACAGTGCCAGAGAGGTTGATTTCCAGTTGTGATCTGGGGGAAGGGGAGAGGAACATAGGATAGCAGCGGTAGTGTATACATAGTGTCAAATGCAGAGGCAATGCATTATCACACACTGCAGGTGAAAATATATACAGGTACACAGAGCGATAATTTTACAATGTATTCTTGTCATATAGGTCAAATAGCTGTGGTGTAATAAGAGCAGAGGTGTATTACATATCAATACATTCACAACTGTGATACATTGGACAATGGGGAGCTAGGTTGCTCAAGGGTTCATTGTCATACTATAGTACGGGGGCATAGGTATGTCTAAGAGCAGATGTGGCAGAACTGAGGGGTTTTATAGGGCACCTTTATTAAGGTCTTAGCTGATTGGAAGTTGGATGGGGTAGCGAATTTGAAGGGGAGGCCGTTCCAAGTGTTAGGTAGTTTGTATCTTATCGATGGCTTCAAACGAAAGTTCGAGCTTTGTCTTCAAGGCTTTACTAAGTTCAAATTCCTTTCAGTCTAATGTCTTTTCATTACTCTCCGGTCTCACAAGTGGAAGGGTTTAGGCAGGCTATGCCCCAACAGAGACTGCTGTATGAATATCCGCTATCATGATCAGGACAGGCTGGGGTCTCCTTTTCCCCCAGAGTGCTGAGAACAGAGCAGGTCTCGATGAGTTGCAGGTAGAATGCTGCCGTCTCACTAACTACCAGCTGCCAGGAACAAATACGGCTCATGCTGCAGTGGCAAGTCCCGCTTTCTTTTTTCAACTTTTCTTTTTTAGCCTCCTCATCAGTGACAGGCCCCTTTTGGCCCTCGCGGCTCCCCTAGCCCCATCACCCACCATCCCTGGGACTTACCTGAGAGGCTGCTGTTGCTCAACTGATTCCCTCTTGTGGCAGAGTGGTTGAGGGTCCACCAAGCCCCCTCTGGAAGATGCTCAGTCAATGGTCCCATTGCCCAGTAGGCAGTGTGGGATCTGCGAGGCACTGCAGGGTGTCATCCTGCTGTCGGTGGTGTTTTCTGCTGTTTGGTATCCTAACCCATGGACACTCCATGGAGGTGGTGGTCTGATGTTCACACATCATGTGAATGCCCACCGTCAGTGAGCATCCTCCACACACAACTATAATAATAATAATAAAACTTTATTTATAAAGCGCCTTTCAAGCACCAAGGTGCTGTACAGATGAACAGTAAAAATCACAGAATTAAACACATATTTAAAAATATTAACAATACAATCATTAACCTTAAATGCTTGTCTCCACAGATGGGTCTTTAGTTCCCGTTTGAAACTCCCCACGGTCGTGCATTCCCGAAGCTGATGGGCCAGAGAATTCCAGAGTGTTGGGGCTATAAACATAAAAGCCCAGGCCCCAGAAGATTTTAAAATAACCCTCGGAACCTCCAGCAACCCCTTGTCAGCTGAATGGAGCTGACATACAGGGCTGTAAGGAATCAGAAGCTCTTTCAAGTATGCAGGGCCAAGTCCATGCAGGGCTTTGTAGGTCAAAAGACCTACTTTAAAGGTGATCTGCCACTGTATCGGCAGCCAGTGCAGATTGCGCGGTACAGGGGTAATATGTGTCCTCCTTGACACCACTGTCAACAATCTGGCTGCAGCATTCTGCACTAGCTGCAAGTGGTGGATATCAACCCCAGGAAGCCCCAGGTACAGGGAGTTGCAATAGTCAAGGCGAGAGGTCACAAAGGCATGGACCAACACAGGTAAATCACTAGACGGAATGAGGTGTTTCACCTTGGCAATATTCCTAAGATGGTAAAATGCAGACTTTAAGACTGCTGACACCTGATAATGGAGGGCCAGCCCATCGTCCAGTACCACCCCCAGGTTATGCACCCATTCAGAGGTAGGGATCTGATTACCCCCCAGAAATAAACCAGAGGGCTGACCAGTCCCCAACCCCTCTATCCTGTGACCCGGGTCCACAACCATAACCTCAGTCTTACCTACGTTCAACTTTAACCAGCTTGAATTCATCCAATCATGGATTTCAGCGAGGCAGTTATTAAATACCGAGAAAGCACTAGCCTGGTCAGGGGCAAAAAACAGGTAGAGCTGGGTATCATCAGCATAGCAGTGAAATCTCAGCCCATACCATCTTACCATGTCTCCGAGGGGCAGCATATACACTGCAAACAACATGGGAGAAAGCACCGAGCCCTGAGGGACCCCACAAGGCAGAGAGAAAGTTTCAGAGGAAAAAATCCCCGACACAACTCTCTGCATGCTCCCAGATAGGAAAGATGTAAACCATCTGAGCACTGTGCAAGACAGTCCACAGATGGATCTGAGGCACTCGAGCAAAACCCCATGGTCTACAGTGTCAAAAGCTGAAGAGAGATCAAGGAGCACCATAATAGAATGGCTTCTCAGATCTCTCGTCATCAAGTGATCATTGAGTGCCCAAACCAGAAC
Source organism: Neoceratodus forsteri (assembly GCA_016271365.2). Classification (NCBI taxonomy): domain Eukaryota; kingdom Metazoa; phylum Chordata; order Ceratodontiformes; family Ceratodontidae; genus Neoceratodus; species Neoceratodus forsteri. Next base: position 1,542,372,803 of record CM028131.1, on the reverse strand, counting down.
AGTCTCAGTGCTATGCCTCTTATGAAAACCAGACTGGAGAGGTTCGTAGATATTATGGATGGTCAAATGGTCCTCCAGCTGGTTTGCCACTACCTTCTCAATAACCTTCCCAATTAAGGGAAGGTTAGAGATAGGTCTGTAGTTAGCAAAATATCTGGGTCCAGAGAAGTTTTCTTCAAAAGGGGAGTCACCACCACCTCTTTCAAGGAGTGTGGGAACTCACCTAATTCTAAGGAGCACCAGATTATTTGAGACAGAGACGGGCCCAAGATCTCAACACAACCCAAAATCAGGGAGGTTGGACCCGGATCTAAACTACAGCATGTAGGGTGCATCCTCTGGACAATCCGCATAACATTCTCGAACTTCGGCAGGTCAAAGGAACTCCAGGAGACTCGAGGTACCATTACCAAACGCCGACTAACAGCATCTCCCATAGAGTGGGTAAGGCGGATCTCCGATCTGATGTCGGCAACCTTATTTGCAAAGAATCGAGCGATCTCATCACACTTCTTTTGTGAAAAAGCTCGACGGAGCTGTAGACAGGTTGGGTTGCACAACCTGTCCACAGTTCTGAAAAGCTGAGTCGGACGATTCTGAGCAACAGCAACCTCCCTGGACAGGAACGCTGCCTTCTTACGGGAGATCTCTGATTGGTAGAGCTGATAATGCCCCTCCAAACTAAGGTGGTCGACTTCTAGAGCAGATTTCCCGCCAACAGCACTCTAACCGTCATCCCACACACCACAACTCCCTCAAAGACCCATCAAACCAAGGGGCCCGAGGGCTGAGAGGGAGGGGACGAACATGGACAGGAGCAATTGAGTTGAGAGCCGAGGAAATGGCCTGATTATAAGCCAGAACCATCGACTCTGGACTCATGTGGCAACAGAAAACTCTGATAAGTTCAGCACCACCATCAGGTCTCCAGGGCACACATCCCGTAAGGGGTGGTAATGAACCATCTCCCCAGGGGCAGACCTATGAAGGGGAGCACAAAAGTTGAATCCCACGGTGTAGTGATCAGACCAAGTGACAGGTTCCACCACCAAATCAGAGGCCTCAATCCCCAGGAGGAAAACCAAATCCAAAGACTGACCGTGATTATGAGTAGCTGAGGAAACAATCTGTGTAAAGCCCAGTGATATCAACTGCTGCCCTAGTTGTGCCACCACTTATGGTCACCTAGGTGGTGGTGTTGTGGTGGAGCAGTCTGCCCATTCTCCCCAAAGGGGGAGAGCAGCCACCAAGATTCTCAATCCTCCTGCCCCCCAGCCACCCCCTGAGTGGCCCAGGCTCATTCCCCAACCGAGGTCACTGGTGTGGCAGTAGGTGAGGCATGAATGCCTCTGCCCTCCATGCCACCAGGCCAGCTAGACCCACTTTCTAACAGTGGTACCATTTCCAATTGTGGGTGGGGGTTAACCCTTAAGAGTGAGGAGTCCCAGACTTGACATACAGGAAGCCATTGGGTGCCTGGGGGCTGCATAAGTGCAAGAAGCAACAAGTTCTGCACCTATATACTGCATTTTCCTAGCAACATTAGTCCACAAACAAATTAAAGGGACACATTCGTACTCAGTGGTCATCATCATAGGCTGAATCCAATGGAATGCTCTTTCTTTTTTTTTTTTTACATTCTTTTTCTGACTCCGCTTGGCCCCAGAGAACTCTCTCAGGCATCTGCACTCCTTGGCTGTACCACCGAGCCTAAAACCCTCCAGCTTCCTGGCACCAGCCCAGCTATCCCCTTGGCTCTGAGCCCTCCTGAGGTGGGGCCACCCTATCCGCCCAGGGCACTCTATCTTGTAATTCAGGCCGGACTGGGCTCAGCCCAGGAGCTGGGTGGGTTCGACTAGTGGAGTGTGGTCAAAGGGGCAGTGCTGTCGCCTATCTCCAGGAGTGTTTTTTTTTCTTGACTGCATTGCTTCCCTCCTCTCCATCCCTCCCACGGCGGAGCTCGGTCATGCAATGGCACCAGACACACCTGCTGCAGCTCTGCCTCCCCTCTAGCTAAGCCCTGCATGTTGCAGTGCCTCCGGTTACCACCAGAGACCACTGCAGTGCTGGGCAGAAGCCTGGATCGCCCCTGAGAGAGGAAAGCAGTCCTCCAGATGCTCGATCCTTTTCTTTCCCTACCAGAGCCCCTGCGGCCCGGGCTCATTCCCAGACCGAAGGTCGTGACGTGCATGGCGTAAGGTGTGGCATCCAGCGCCTCAACTCTCAGCACCACCTGGCCAGCTAGAATGTTTTTCATGAGGTATTGAGTTTTCTGTAGCTGGAAGCACCCCACAGATATAGATGATGGAGTCGGTTTAATATTAATATTACATTGCAGCCATTTTTAGAACGTTGTGACATCATCAAGGAACAAGTTGTGTCTAATTACATTTAATCAAGGACAGCTAGTTTCTCAATGTCATCACAAGGTTCTAAAAATGACTCCAATGTGGTATTAATGTTGAACAAACTAACTAATCTATATCTCTGGAGTTCTTTCAGCTACAGGTAAGCCCAATGCCTCATTTAACATAGAAACATAGAAACATAAAATTTGACAGCAGATAAGGACCGCTTGGCCCACCCAGTCTGCCCATTTAAAAGAGCTTTTCATGGGCTTTCAAACTATATCAGCACTGTACCTGAATGTTTCCCTTTAATTTAGCACTTTATTTTTACTTGTCTTCTGCTGAGGACTCTTCTTTTTATCTGGAAGTACGATACCCAAGTTTGAAATGAGAAAGTCATCTCAATGAGCCCCATGTCAGTAGCTAGCTCCTGCCCAACCAAACACTTCAAAGTTAACTCTGAGCAGTGCAGGAGAGCGGCTAGCAAAGCAAACAGAATGTTGGGATGCATCGTAAGGGGGATCACCTCTAGGAGCAGGGAAGCGATTCTGCCGCTGTACAATGGACTGGTTAGACCACACCTTGAGTACTGTATACAGTACTGGAGACCACCCTTGAAGAAGGACATACAGCTCCTGGAGAGGGTACAGAGGAGGGCAACTAAGCTGATATGAGGACTAGGGGATTTAACGTATGAGGACAGACTTGAGGCGCTCTACCTGTTTTCATTGGAGGAGAGGAGAGACAGGGGGAATATGATTGAGGTCTTCAAGAACCTCAAGGGAATAAATAGGGTAAACACGGAGGGGATCTTTAGACTAAAGCAGGGAGGTATCACCAGAGGGCATGGTTTGAAGTTGGAAGGTGGAAGGGTGAGGGGGGGAAAGAGGAGGAGGTTTTTCACTGAGAGGGTGGTGGTTCCTTGGAACGCACTGCCTGGTGAGCTGGTTCAGAGATCCACAGTGGAGGACTTCAAGAGAGGGTGGAACAGACACAGAAAGCAGATGTATCAGATGATGGCCTTTCCCAGGGCGGTGGGGATGGATGATAGGGGTTTCTGGAATACAAGGGGGGGAGGGCCTCGGTACCCAACTAGGGATCTGAGGTTTGAGCAGACTCGATATACCGTAAGGCCTAATCTGCTGGCAATTAGTATGTTAGTATGTTCATTTGGTATTTTATTAAATTAAATTTACCTCCAGATAAACATGCAATAAGATTTTTTCCTTCAGCCCTCAACTTTGTTTTCTTAAATGTACCTGTAACGTATTACTGTATTTATCATGTGAAACTTGTTCCGCTGCAGTCTTCAATGTATTTTTAAAAATCTGACTTGTGTAACTCCTTTACCCTCTCCCCCAGGTTGCACCTGAAAACAAGCCTCGGCTCAGTGTGCCTTTCCTGGTTATTAAATTTTAAATAAATAAATTAAATTTACCATGTATTTTTAAAATCCTTACACTTAGCCTTTAAGGTGTGAGATTCAAGAAACTCACTCCTGTTGTTATGAACTCCATTTATACAATTGATCAAAACCTGTATCTGAAATGGGATTGTTGCCAATTGTTTAATTATCAAAACATATGTTATTGTAATATAGAAACATAGAATTTATCAGCCAAAAAGGACCACCTGGTCCACCCATCTGTGCAGATGTTCCATGCCTAATCTGTCTCCACAGACACTAACTGGTCTCCAGTGACCTCCCCCCCCCCCCCGCCTAGTCGCTAATATTCTGTTATGTCTATACCACGCATGTTTTAACCCCCCCACAACTGTTTTTGCCCTAATGACTTCTGCTGGCAGTTTGTTCCAGGTGTCTGCAGTACCACCCTTTCAGTGAATGTAGTACTTCCTCACATAGAACCATAGTTGATAGCAGAGAAATGCTAAATGGGCCATCTTGCATTTCCAGCTTTACAGTGCTAATTTACTTGTCATATGGTTGTTTGATATATCATCCTGACATACGCATTGTATTTGCTGTGTTTCCTTCTATAACTCAATAAAAACTGTAAAGTAAAACATGTGGATTTGGGATAAAGCACAAACTTTCTTGCCTCAGTCTATGTTGGTAAAAATACCCAATTACAGCTAGATTACAGCATGCTTAGTCAAAATGATAACAAAGAAGCAAAGGATTTTGTCACCCTTGGCCACCGAGTCTTCAAGGTTGTGAGTCAGACGTTTGTTTGTCACCATCTATTATAAGCAAGCTGGAGAAGAAGATTGCTGGCAAAAGGAGACGTTAATATTAGCATTCACTTAATTAGACCAGCTGAAGATGAGATAATGGGCGGAACCTGGACTCAAACATTCTTGCTAAAGGTCATCTCCTTTACTTCAGAGAGAAATACAGAATTGGCACTCTGCATGTAACCAGTATAGCTATGTGGCAAACATTATGTAGAGTTTGCATTAAACTCTCAAACCAATGTGTGAGTTTTGCTTTTTTTTTTTTTAATTGGCAATGCACTGGCAACTTAGGTTGCATTGTTTTGCAACCCTTAAGCAGCTGAAGAGTAACTTTTATGGCATGTTTTTGCATTGCAACAGTGGTGCAACTGATGCTCTGTCACAGACTCGCAATGCAGTCCAGAGCTGAGCTGCAACTTTTAGGCACTAAGTTTTGCAGGGCTTTATACTGGATACAGCACCACTTATGCAACTCATTGAAAAATACTAAAGCAACTCATTGAGACATGCTAAATCAACTCATCAAAAATACTAAAGCAACTCATTGAGAAATGCTAAAGCAACTCATTGAGACAAGAAAAAGCAACTCATTGAGAAATGCTAAAGCAACTCATTGAGACAAGCAAAAGCAACTCATTGAGAAATGCTAAAGCAATTCATTGAGAAATGCTAAAACAACTCATTGGTGTGAGAGATTAATATGAACTGTACTGTACTCTTTATATACCAATGATATCGGTTAACTGTTGCAGATACTACTGTGTATCAGTTCTGGGCCCAGCTCCCTGTTGCTGCTGGTGGCAGTGCCAAACATGTAGAAACTGGATGTCCTGCTATTCTGCTGCAAGCATACACAAGCATAGGTGCCTTTTGTGTGTGCGTGGGGGGGGGAGGGGTTGTGGGATACTGATGCATAAGGTAAATTGCAAACCCACATGTTAGAGGGAGCCGCCCTTTGACCACGGTGCACCCCTTCAACCAGGGTTTACAGCTTGGCATTTTGTCAGTCTGACTGGCAGTCATCTACAGTGGTACACGTCCTTACATGTCTCTCTTACCTCAGACTTTCTGGTACCACATTACAGTACTGTAAAACAGTATTTACAGTTCATTGCCACTCCTTTTATAGACAATGAGAAAATCTGCTGTTACATCTCTAAACAAAATAAAGTAATGCTTACGCTAATGTGATACTGCTGTAAGAGGATGTTTAGGATGGCTAATACCGTAGCTATCCTTTCTGAAATAATCCTCCCACACCCCGCCCTTTAGAGTGCAGGTGGGCTAGTGGTCCCCCCATGGTCTTAAAGACTCCCCCACTTGCTCCCCATAATTGGGTGTGTTCCTGTTATCCAGTGAAGCCCCCTCCTTAGCCCCAGTATGCCCCCTCATCCACTGATTTCTTTTTTTGTCCTCCTCCTTCACTCTGGCCCATGCCAGTCTTCTTCTTTGTACAGCTGCAGCACTGCGCCCCCATTACTGCTTGGTTTTAACAAGTGGTAACCCGGGGGGGGGAGCAGGAGGTCTGTGCCCAGGAATGTGAGAGCCACCACATTTTTGTGAATGATGGCACATGTGCCCTATCCCACATAGTCACAGTTCTGTCTGCGACCATGTTGCAAGGGGTTACAACCCTGTTCGATGAGGTTTCAAAGTTTCTGGTGGTGCTGCGTCATTATATGTAATCCTTAGTGCCACCAATAGGGACTAAGAAATGACATTCATTACATCAATTCATTCAACCTTTAGACTGATGTAAACCAACTATTAAAAAGAGAATAATCAATAGGTTCATGTCTATTACCAGGGAATAATACCATTGAGAGGTTCTGGACACACGAACCTCAAGAGCAAAGCTCGAAAGGTTCCAATGTGTCCAGAACCTCAAGATGGTAGGACTCCCTGATAATGGCAGACAAACATATCAGTTATTTTTTTAATATATGGATCCGAGTTTTACTTTTTTTTTCTGAAATGTGTGGTCGACCGCTTCACTGAGGAACTGACTTTGTGCTGGTCGACTACCGCACTGTCTCGCACTGTGTGGTTGAGCTGCCTGCGTCTCACTCGTTCGTGACGCTTCTCACCCCCCACCCACTTTTCAGTCCTACACGTCCTACCTGTTCTTCATTAGGGAACAACAGGATGAACCACATAATTACATTTTCTAGTCCGAAAAACAAGAAAAAACAGAGAAGTGCCGAGGACCCAGTTCGGTCTTGGTAAGTGAGATATGGGCTGCCATATTTTTCAAACTGTTCTGCCTGCCCACATAGGGAAAGCAGCCAATCAGGAGGCACGCTTTGGCAGACGTGGGGGAGACTGATTATTGCATGCACTGTTGCCATTCTGTGATAATGCTATCACTCAGGTCCCAAACGATACTATTATGGGTCCTGAACGATAGCATTATCACTCTTGAAGTGTAGTATTATTACTTCGGGAGTGATAATATTACCGAGATATTTTTGTATGCTTTTGTGTAGTATTAAAATGCAAATCCATATATTAAAATATACTGATACATAAATATGTAAGCATTAATCACCGGCAGAGGAGTGCTCTACCGGTGATTAATGCCCGCTGGGGGCGTTGTTGACGAGGGCGGCCCGGGTTCAACCCCCCCAGCGGGCATTAATCACCGGTAGAGCCCGACGCTGCCAGTGATTAATGCACTTGTAACACGGACAACCTCGATTGCGCATAAACGAAACTCTACAGCCATCTAATTTTTGCCTACACTACCTGCGGCTTTCTACATGTGTCTCCCTATGTGTGTGCTGTCTAACTCTGGCCCCTGCATCTGCACGTACCAGTCTTCCTCCTTGCAGGCTCTATCCCCCATTTGGTATCCGTAAGTGCCGACCGCCCATAGCGCTACTTGCCACCTAGTGGCTATAGTACCCACTACAGCAGCAACACGGCATTATGAGATGATAATGCCGTGTTGGGCTCAGGAACGCGCAACAGCAACACGGCATTATGAGAAATAATGCCGAGTTGGGCTGATGCCAGCGCTTCATAACACCAACACGGCATTATCGGCTCACAATGCCGTGTTATTTGCTCCTACTTTCCGATGACGCCTGGTCGCACCCTATCGCTGGCTCTGGCACAGCTCTCCATAATGCCGTGTTACAATCTATATTAATAAACAGAGAATAATACATGGGCTGCAGTGCATTGTGACTTTTTTTACATGCCCAAGGTGTGTGTATTGCTTAAACTGCAAGGGCAAAACTCGAGGAGTTTGTAAAGAAACACACACCAATGATTTGTAAAAAAATTAGTAATACTACTGCTCAAGATTTCTTTTTTTGTATTTACAGGTTTCAAAAGCAAAGGTGCAGTGTTGAGTTTTGTTTGTTGTGAAACTGAAACTGAGTTCAGCAACGGTGTCATGGTTACTCTAGCACAGGACAGGAAACAGCTGTAATAAGTTTCATAATACACAGAGGCTGGGATATTCAAAGGGGTTGCCCATGGCGCAACAGTGTTGCTGCATGGGCCAATCACTGATGCTTCCTGGTGCGATATTCAAAGGGGATGTTGCGCCACACAGAGATCCCGGGAGCGCGCTGGGGTGCACCAGTGATGTATGTGGTGCAAGTGCGGGGGGGGTGTGTGCCAATGCATACTCCGCACTTCCCGATATTCAGCCTGGGATGTGCGGTGCATATGCTGGTGCAACCCCTACTTGCACAGCACACTGGTGCTCAAAGTTGAGCCACAAAGAAATAGGAGCAAGGGCTGGCCACCCACAGGTGAGCTGCTGTATTGCAGGGTGCAACACGGCAGCCACCAGCTGTGGGTGGCCACCCGAGCTCCAGAACCAGGGTCTGTCAGCGTCGCACCCCCCCATGCCCGATCGCGGGCATTGTAATAGAAATGATATCCCTGGTGGTCCAGTGGACCACTTCCAGCCCAATCACGGGCATAAGTATAATATAAAGCATGTCCCATATCCCTGGTGGTCCAGAGGAATGCTTCCAGCCCGATCGCAGCCATAAGTATAATAAACAACATTTTAAATTATCCTTGGTGGTCCAGCGGTACCCTCCCTACCCACCCACTGAGCCCCACCACCCGCTCCCCCAGTCAGAGGTGGGCGGCTGCTCCCCACCTGCAAGCTGCCTGGCCACCCACTGACTGACAGCGTACAGTACAGCTGTATGCCCATTGGTCCACAGTGTAGGCCAATGGGCGTGCAGACCGTACCGTATTACACAGTCCTGATATGTGAATGGATCCATTCTGCTAATGGCCCCAGTTGTGCCTTGCATGCATTATGGTTCCGTTTGCATATCCATCGCTGAACATCGCGGTTTCTGCGCCTAGCGCAACCGCACTTGTGCTGGCGCATCCCCCTGCTCCTCTCTTGCCACTTGTGCTGGCGCAGTGCCAATTCACCATGCTCAATGCGGAGGCCATGTTAAGCATATTCAAAGTGCTGGAGCCATGAGCAGCACTGTTGAATACCAACACACCCCTGGCGCATCCCAGTTGTGCTGCGCCCAGCTTGTGCCCCTGGCTGGCGTACTCTGAATATCCCACCCACATTGTAATACACACTCATGTATAAGGGAGTTTGAAAGCTCTCAGTTTTAATGTATTATTTATATTAATCAGACATTATAAGATAGTTGTTTTATATATCCATTTTATTCACTTTTTTCTGAATTTTGTTATTACTTAATTCAGCAGTATTTGTTAGCTGGCAAAAAAAAATAATCTTATCATTTTTTTACCAAAAATGTATTTTGGGCATCCTTAGAGTTGCCACAAGTGAATTTTTATTTTACCTCAGATATTTAAAAACTTTTTTTTATTGCTAGTTTTATAATTAATGACACAAGTCAATAAATATGGCTACTACTATTCCTTATAAAAATCTCTTTCATTGAGGTTGCATTTTAATTGTGCAAACTACATGCTTACTGGGAACGTTTTGGGATGGTGCTACTACAATTTTCTGATGGCAAATAGTAAAGCACCACACTGTAATGTGGAATTTTTTCATGGTGGACATAGCATGAGGGCAGGAAGAACTTTTAAGAGCTTCAGAACCACATGCTGTATCTCCTTCAGGAATTAAATAAAATGAAGAGAGAAATGAATATATTGCTGTTTTTACCAGAAACACAGTACTACTAAAATGATAAGATGACATTGTTTGGCTAACAAATAGTACTGCTTTAAACCTATTTAATTTTATCCTACAACATTTCGAAAATCAGGTAGGCAGCATTTCATGCTATTCATTGTGTCACATACATGTCCTGCCCCTCCTAACCCATTCTGATGGAGCTACAGTAGTAACGAGACCTACTCATTGCTCATATGTAGCTCCTTGCATCGTCTTCTAGGACCTTCTCAACCCAATCCTGCTCCTTTCACAAGACACATGGATAGCCAGGTTTTGGGGGGGGGAGGGTTCCAGGGACACTGCCATGGGGTAGGATTTTTAAAGGGTTCTGTCCGACATACGCCGACCGCTATTGAAATGAATCAAAGTGTTAGACCATCTATGAGATGGCCTAACAGGATCCCTATTTAGCAACAGAAAAATACACAACCATGGTAAAAAATTATGCAAACCACCTTTGCATCATTGTTTCCCCACATATCCTGATTTTCTGTCACAAAGAGATGTGTCATTTAACAAGCATTTGTCAATGCCAAATGTTGATTGCGTTGGTCCGTTGAGCTCGCTCACTGACCCTCTGTCACTCGCTTGTTCTGTTTCTCCCTGTGCTGCAGGCTGCTGTTTTGTACTGAGCTCCTTCCTGTGTTGGCATCCTTTTCTGTCTGCAAAGAAATCTGCAGCTGGCCTGACAGAGCTCCATTGAGGTGGGTCAGTCCCCCTCTCTCACTCGCTCATTCTATTTCTCCTTGCACTGCAGGCTGGCCTTTTGTACTGGGCTCCTGCCTCTGCTGGTGGCTTTTTCTGCCCACAAAGAAATCTGCAGTAGTCCCAATACAGGTCCGTTGAGGTTGCTCACTCTCCCTCTGTCACTCCCTCATTCCGTGTCTGCCGGCGCTGCTGGCTGGGCTCTTGTATTGGGCTCCTGCCTGTGTTTCCACCTTTTTCTGCCCACAAAGGAATCTGCAGCAGTCACGATAGAGCTCAATTGAGCTCGCTCACTCCCCCCTCTCACTCGCTCATTCTGTTTCTCCCGCCGCTGCAGCCTGCCCTTTTGTACTCGGCCCCTGGGTGCATTGCTGCCTTTTTCTGCCCACAAAGAAATCTGCAGCAGTCCCAACAGAGCTCTGTTGAGCTCACTCACTCCCGCTCCCTCACTCTCTCGCTGGATCTGTGTCTCCTGCTGGTGTTGGCTGTCCTTTTCTACTACACTCCTGCCTGCGTAGGTGGCTTATTCTGCCCACAAAGAAATATGCATCTCTCCCAACAGAGCTCTGTTAGGGTCGATCACTCTGCCTGTTTCACTCGCTCATTCTGTTTCTCCTAGCATTGCAGGCTGCCATTTTGTAGTTGGCTCCTATCTCTGTTGGTGCCTTTTCTGCCCACAAAGAAATCTGCAGTAGTCCCGACAGAGCTCCATTGAGCTCACTCACGCCCCCTCTCTCACTCGCTTGTTCCGTTTTTGCTGGCGTTGCAGGCTGCCCTTGTGTACTGGGCTCCTGCCTGCATTGCCACCTTCTTCTGCCCACAAAGAAATCTGCAGCAGTCACAATACAGCTCCATTGAGCTGGCTCACTCACTCACTCCCCCTCTCTCACTCGTTCGTTCTGTTTCTCCTGCCGCTGCAGGCTGCCTTTTTGTACTGGGCCTGTGTGCATTGCTGCCTTTATCTGCCCACAAAGAAATCCACAGCAGTCCCAACAAAGCTTTGGGGAGCTCACTCACTCCCTCCCCCTCCCTCACTCACTCGTTCTGTGTCTCCCACTGCTGCAGGCTGCCCTTTTGTACTGGGTTCCTGCTTGTGTTGGCGGCTTCTTCTGCCCACAAAGAGATTTGTAGCAGTCTTGACACAGCTCCATTGAGGTCATTCACTCCCCCTCTGTCACTCGCTTGTTCCTTTTCTGCCAGAGCTGCAGGCTGGCCTTTTGTACTGGGCTACTACCTGCATTGCCAACTTTTCCTGCCCACAAAAAAATCCACAGCAGTCACGATAGACCTCCGTTGAGCTCACTCACTCCCACCTCTCTCATTCACTCATTCTGTTTCTGTCGGAGCTGCAGGCTGGCCTTTTGTACTGGGCTCCTTCCTGCATTGCTGCCTTGTTCTGCCCACAAAGAAGTCTGCAGCAGTCCCAACAAAGCTCCGATGAGCTCACTCACTCCCCCTCCCTCACTCACTCGTTTTGTGTCTCCTGCTGCTGCAGGCTGCACTTTTGTACTGGGTTCCTGCCTGCTTTGGTGGCTTTTTCTGCCCACAAAGAGATCTGCAGCAGTCCTGACACAGCTCTGTTAAGGTCGCTCACGTCCCCTCTGTCACTCGCTCATTCCTTTTCTGGTGGCACCACAAGCTGGCCTTTTGTACTGGGCTCCTGCCTGCATTACTGCCTTTTCCTGCCCAAAAAGAAATCCGTAGCAGTCACGATAGACCTCTGTTGAGCTCGCTCACTCCCCCTCTCTCACTTGCTCATTCTGTTTCTGCTGGAGCTGCAGGCAGGCCTTTTGCACTGGGCTCCTGACTGCGTTGCCACCATTTTCTGTCCACAAAGAAATTCGCAGCAGTCACGCTAGAGCTCCGTTGAGGTCGCTCACTGTCACTCATTCAGTTTCTCCTTGTGCTGCAGGCTGCCCTTTTGTACTGGACTCCTGCCTCTGTTGGTGCCTTTTTCTGCCCACAAAGAAATCTGCAGCAGTCCCGACAGAGCTCTGTTGAGCTCGCTCACTCCCCCTCTGTCACTCTTTCGTTTCTTTTCTGCCGGTGCTGCAGGCTGCCCTTTTGTAGTGGGCTCCTACCTGTGTCTTTTCCTGCCCACAAAGAAATCTGCAGCAGTCACGATAGAGTTCCTATGAGGTCGCTCACTCCCCCTGTCTCACTCGCTCATTCTGTTCCTCCTGGTGCTGCAAGCTGCCCTTTAGTACTGGGCTCTTACCTCTGTTGGCACCTTTTTCTGCCCACAAAGAAATCTGCAGCAGTCCCGACAGAGCTGCTGTTGAGCTTGCTCATTCCCTGCTCTCACTCGCTCGTCCATTTCTGCCGCCACTCCAGGCTGCCCTTTGTACCGGGCTCCTGCCTGCATTGCCGCCTTCCTCTACCCACAAAGAAATGTGCAGCAGTCACGATAGAGCTCCATTGAGCTCGCTCACTCCCCCTCTCTCACTCGTTCATTGTTTCTCCCACTGCTGCAGGCTGCCATTTTGTACTGGGCCCCTGCGTGCATTGCTGCCTTTTTCTGCTCACAAAGAAATCTGCAGCAGTCCTGACACAGCTCCGTTCAGCTTGCTCACTCCCCCGCTCTCACTCGCTCGCTCTGTGTCTCCCGCTGCTGCAGGCTGCCCTTTTGTACTGGGCTCCTGCCTGCATTGCCGCCTTCTTCTGCCCACAAAGAAATCTGCAGCAGTCACAATACAGCTCCATTGAGCTGGCTCACTCACTCCCCCTCTCTCACTCATTTGTTCTGTTTCTCACGCCGCTGCAGGCTGCCTTTTTGTACTGGGCCCGTGTGCATTGCTGCCTTTTTCTGCCCACAAAGAAATCTGCAGCAGTCCCAACAGAGCTCCGGTGAGCTCACTCAATCCCCCTCCCTCACTCACTTGTTCTGTGTCTCCCGCTGCTGCAGGCTGCCCTTTTGTACTGGGTTCCTGCTTGCTTTGGCAGCTTCTTCTGCCCACAAAGAGATTTGCAGCAGTCCTGACACAGCTCAGTTGAGGTCACTCACTCCCCCTCTGTCACTTGCTCATTCCTTTTCTGCCAGCACTGCGGGCTGGCCTTTTGTACTGAGCTACTGCCTGCATTGCCAACTTTTCCTGCCCACAAACAAATCCATAGCAGTCACGATAGACCTCCGTTGAGCTCACTCACTCCCCCTCTCTCACTCACTCATTCTGTTTCTGTCAGTGCTGCAGGCTGGCCTTTCGTACTGGGCTCCTGCCTGCATTGCTGCCTTTTTCTGCCCACAAAGAAATCTGCAGCAGTCACAATAGAGCTCCGTTGAGATCGCTCACTCCCCCTGTCTCACTCGCTCATTCTGTGTCCCCTAGTGCTGCAGGCTGCCCTTTTGTACTGGACTCCTGCTTCTGTTGGTGCTTTTTCTGCCCACAAAGAAATCTGCAGCAGTTCCAACAGAGCTTCGTTGAGCTTGCTCACTCCCTCTCTCTCACTCTCTCATTCCATTTCTCCCAGCGCTGCAGACTGGCCTTTTGTACTGGGCTCCTGTCGTTATTGCCACCTTTTCCTGCCCACAAACAAATCTGCAGCAGTCACGATAGAGATACTATGAGATCGCTCACTCCCCCTGTCTCACTCACTCATTCTGTTTCTCCTGGTGCTGCAGGCTGCCCTTTTTTACGGCGCTCCTGCTTCTGTTGGTGCCTTTTTCTGCCCACAAAGAAATCTGCAGCAGTCCTGACAAAGCTCCGTTGAGCTCGCTCATTCCTCACTCTCACTCACTCGTCCCATTTCTGCCTCCACTCCAGGCTGCCCTTTTGTATTGGGCTCCTGCCTGCGTTGCCGCCTTCTTCTGCCCACAAAGAAATGTGCAGCAGTCATGATACAGCTCCATTGAGCTTGCTCACTCCCCTCTCACTCGCTCATTCTGTTTCTCCCACTGCTGCAGACTGCCCTTTTGTACTGGGCCCCTGCATGCATTGCTGCCTTTTCCTGGCCACAAAGAATTCCGCAGCAGTCCCGACAGAGCTCAGTTGAGCTCGGTCACTCCCCCCCCCACTCACTTCATCCTAATCTGTCAGAAACACTGATTTCCAACAGTGACTGTGGTATTGTGTGCTGGAAGTGTGAAAACACATTTCTGCCAGGATGTGAAAATGCCAGTGTTGAAAATGTGGCATGAAAATATTACTAATTTGCGAAGTTCAAGAGTGCATTGAAACTGCACAACACATGCTCGTAACACAGTCATTTTATGGACTTTCATCACAAAATTTTCAACATAGGCATTTTAGGACCTTTGCTCATGAACAGCGTCAGTGTGATTTTCTTAATGTGTCTCAAACACTGATTTCCCACAGCAACCGCGCAATTGTGCACCGGAAGAGCAAAAACACATTTTGGCAAGGATGTGAAAAATGACAGCTGCACTGTTCTTAAGGAGGTGTGGAGAAATGGCAATGTTGGAAATCTGGAGTCAAAATATTGCAAAGTTACGAAGGTATGAGCGTACGTGGAAACTGGGCACCGGACGCTCATAGCACACTCATTTTACGGACTTTCGTCACCAAATTTTCAACATAGGCATTTTAAGAGCTCTGCTAATGAACAGTGTCACTGTCATTTTCATAATGTGGCTTGAACATGGATTTCCACAACAACTGCGCTATTCTGCAGTGGAACTGCGAATACACATTTCAGCCAGGATGTGAAAAATGACAGCTGTACTGTTCATAAGGAGGTGCAGAACAATGGCAATGTTGAAAATCTGGAGTGAAAATAATATAAATTCATGAACTTATGAGCATGCTTGCAAACTGCACAATGCACGCTCATAAAAAAATGGCAGTTTTGAAAATGTGGCATGTAAATATTGCAAATTTGCAAAGTTACAAGGGTGCATGGGAAATGCACAACACAGACTTGTAACACAGTCATTTTATGAACTTTCGGCACCAAATTTTCAGCATAGGCATTTTAGCACCTCTGCTCACGTACAGTGTCACTGTCATTTCCTCAGACTGTCCCAAAAAGTGATTTCGCATAGTGACCGAGCTATTCTGCGCAGGACGTGTGAAAACACATTTCAGCCAGGATGTGAAAAATGACAGCTGTACTGCTCACAAGGAGGTGTGAAAAAAATGCCAATGTTGAAACTCTGGGGTAAATATTGCAATTTGATGTTAAGCGTATGAAGTAACTGCGCAATGCACTCGTAAAACAGTCATTTTTGGGGTTTTTTTCCACCAAATTTGCAACATAGGCTTTTTGAGAGCCCACCTCATGAACACTGGCGCTGTCATTTTGTTAATCGGTCCCAAAAGGTGATTCCACGCAGTGACCGCAAAATCACCTTTCAAGGCTGATTAACTCCATGGCAGTGATATAATTCATGAGGAGGGGTCCTAAAACCACCATGTTGAAAATTTGGTGCCAAAATTCCAAAAAATGCCTGAGATATGCATCAAAGTTGAAAAAACCCTATTTATTCCATTATACAGCTTACTGGCATTTCCTCAGTTCGCGGTCGTCTTTGAAGAGTGCAGACTTGTTACTGGTCCACGAAGATCGTCAAACCAGACTCTGGAGAGTAAATGGGTTGAGAGGGCTGTGGGGAGTAGGGTGCATAGTGGGTGGAGTGCGGGTTGCGGGAGGGGCAGGAAGACAAGCCGGGGACGTTTCCTTTTTAAAGTTAAAAAAAGACATCGGCGGGACCGCTTTTTATTTTACAGGGACATGTGGCATGCTGGGGTGGGCTCCCAGCTTGCCAAGGGAGACTTTCTTTTGGGGAAGCTGTGGCTGATGGGGATTGGGCACCCGTCAACAAAAACAAAGGGGGTGACATTATGCCAATGGGGTTGGTCACCCGTCGGCCAGACAACAAAGCAGGGGTACATAATGCTGGCGAGGATTGGGTTTCCCCATTGACAACATAAAACACTGCGCACTGAAGCCCGATGGGGATTGGGGCTTCGTCCCACAAATAAACATGTTTGGGACACATGATGCTGCCAGGATTGGGCACCTCGGCAGTGAGTGTAATATTGTTTGTGAACAGGGCAGCAAGCCACTGCCATGTTCACAAACATATAATTCAAGGTTCAGCCCTGCAATGGCGGGTCCTCCCTCATTACAGCGAATGGTTGATACTGCAATGGCCGAAGCCCCTGATTGCAGCGGCTAATTTTTTACAAGTTGGTGGCACACTGGCTGAACTAGTGTCAGCAGCAGCATGCCACAGCATTGAGGGAAGCAGGCCAAGCTTTTACAGGCTGTGGGGGCATTGACTACAATAGTGCCACTCCTCCACAACCTGCATCTGGAGAAAGCTGCCACAATATGTTTCTTGCACATGTGCGCAATCAACATAAAGATAACAGTAGGGCTGCTCAGGCGTATTCAGGCAGATGAAGACGCAGGCGCAGCATGGATCTGTGTCCACATTTGCCCGTTTTGAAAATTGTACCCATGATCCTCAGCATTCTTGAAGTCACCTGCATTTGAATGTCTGTTGCCAAGGAAGGGTTGCATATGTTGCAACAGGGACAGCCCTGGTGTAACACCTGTGAACCCCTTTATGCAATATTTACTAGTTCCACAAGAACCCAGCACCCAGAACCAACTGGTGCCTAGCCCTCTGTCATGCCACAGTGGACATGGAATCATGTGGTCATTGATTGCTGAACTTTACGTATTTATATATTTGTAATTATTCATTTTAGTGAAATTTTCCAGTGCAGCCAGAGTGCAGATATTGTCTTACCTTTAGCTCTACAAGAACTTGTAAGTGTCGGGTACAGTGTGACAAGAACTGACTTTGGCTTCTTTTCTGTGTTATTCCTGCGAATGGAGTCTGTGCTCAAGTGAACTTGCCTGATGACCAAAAAACAAAGAAAGAAATAAAGAATCTTGCATACAGTCAATAGCCAGAAATCTTACAAAACAGATTTCTTTTGGCTACTGCAGGACCCAGCTACTGGGTGTCTGGAGCATCAATCTTATCTCCTCCCAAGTCTTGTCTCGGCCTTTATGACCTCTGTCCTACACCCTTTGTCTTTCTTTCCCCTCCATGCTCTGAGGGAGGCCCTTCTACATGATGGGGGAGATAAGGCAATGGAGCGTCCAGATACTGGGTTTTCTAGACCTCAGGCTTCACCTCCTTCTTTTCAAAGAGAGTTCTGCGATGCAGGAGTTCATGACCTCCAGTACCTACTGGGCCCCACACTCATTGAAATTTCCCAGGATACCAGATTTTTGAGAATTTGATTTGTTTTGTAGGGATTCATAAGAGAACTGCCTTATATTATATCATCACCATGTTGGTAGGGGGCATAAACATAAAAACATAGAAACACAGAATTTGTCAGCTGAAAAGGACCACTTGGCCCACCCAGTCTGCCCAGATGGTCCATGTCTAGTGCATCTCTTCACACCCTAACTGGTTTCTGGTGACTCTCCCTCCTTCCTGCCTATTTACTAATATTCTCCTATGTCTAGCTCATGCATGCTTTATGCCCCCTAGAGTTTTTTCCTTCACCATGTCCACTGGCAGTCTGTTCCAGGTGTCCACCACTCTTTCAATGAAGTAGTCCTTTCCCCAACTTCATTGCATGCCCTCTGGTCCTGGTGCTTTTTCTCATTTGAAATAGACTACCCTCTTGCACCCTGTTCATCCCCGAGAGGTACTTGTAGGTCTCTATCATGTCCCTCTTGCTCTCTTCTCTTTCATGGTGTACATGTTTAGATTCCTCAGTCTCTCTTGGTAGGGCTTTGATACAACCCCTGTACCATTTTAGCTGCCCTATTCTGGAGTGTCTCCTGCCTATATCCTTTTTGGCATGTGGCTTCCAGAAATGAACACAATACTCCAGGTGGGGTCTCACAAGTAAGCAGTACAGTGGCAATATCCCTCCCTCCTTCTACTGGAGATACTTCTCCTTAAGCATACAAGTATCCCACTAGCCATACCTGTCTGCTTTGTCACACTGCCTTGCCACTTTGAGGTCAACATATATGATAATCCCAGGGTCCCTTTCCTGGTTAGTGGCTGTCAGTACCTCCTCCCCATCCTATATCCAGCTCATGGGTTCCTATGCCCTAGATGCGTCACTTTGCACGTTTTGGCATTAAACCCTAGCTGCCATGCTCATGATCATTCCTTGAATCTCCCAAGGTCCCAGCGCATTCTCTCCATCCCTACTGATTATCCACCCTATTACAGATTTTGGTGTCATCTGCAAAATGGCACACCTTCCCTTCTAGTTCTTCTGCAATGTCACTTATGAAGACATGGAAGAGGAGCAGCCCAGTACTGAGCCTGTGGCACCCTGCTGGTTACTCTTGCTTCATTAGAGTTGGTGCTGTTAACAACCACCCTTTATCACCTGTCCGTTAACCAAGTTGTAATCCAATTCACCACTTTGGGTCCCGCTCCTAGGCTGCCCAATTTATTTATCAGTCTCCTGTGTGGCTCAGTGTCAAAGGTCTTGCTAAAGTTCAGATAGGCTAGGTCCACTGCCCTCCCCTGATCTTAATCCCTAGTCACCCAGCCAAAGAAATCACTCAGATTTGTCGGGTGTGACATCTTCCCCATGAAATCCATGATGTTTTTGGTCTTGCAGCCCACTGGATTCAAGATACTCTTCTAACATTTCCTTTAGCAGTGTTTCCATTAGTTTCTGCACCACGGAGGTGAGACTGACCAGTCTATAGTTGCTAGCCTCTTCCTTGCTGCCACTGTTATGTAAAGGGACCATGTCTGTTCTCTCCAGTCTTCTGGAACCATGCTTGTTTCCAGTGAGTTGTTGAACAAGGCCATCAGTGGGGCAGCTAGCACTTCCCAGAGTTCCTTTAGTACCCTAGGATGCATCACGTCCAGTCCCATAGCCTTGTTCACTTTCAGAGCTGCAAGTCCCTTCAGGACTCTTCCCTTTGAAAATGGACTTGTGTCTGCCTCCCACTCCTTTGTTCCTGCTACTAACTGGTGGTCCATCCCCACCTTCCTCCACTGTGAAGACCGAGCAGAAGTACCTGTTCTGGATGGCTGCTTTTTCTTGGTCCTGTTCTGCTCAGTCTCCCCCTGCTGCCCACCTTATCGGATGTGCGGGCATTTGCATTTGCAGCCCCTACCCTGTGGAACTCTCTGCCTCATCAGATTCGAGAGTACTTGACTGTGGAGAGTTTTAAAAAGGCATTAAAAATGCATCTATTTGAGCAGGCATTTGGAAATAATTGACTCTGTTTGACACATAGTGTTCTGTCTTTTTACTTAATTTATTGGTTTTAAATGGAAGATATGTATATTTGTTTTTAAATGTTTCATAAGTTTATTATAATAAGTGTACAACGCTTTGATACCTGGTGAACAGCACTTTAGAAATAAAGATTATTATTATTATTATTATTATCCTCACTATCCCTCCCCTTGCTTTTCTCCTCTCACTTATATACACCTGAAGAAAGTACTTTCTCCCTTAGCTACTCCTTTGGCTATTCTCTCCTCTATCTGTGCCTTTGCTCCCCTCACTGCCTTACCTGTTTCCCTCTGTTTTACTTGGTACACCTCCCAGTCTTCCTCCTTCTGTGTTTCCTTATACATCCTGAATGCCACCCATTTTATCTTCACCATCGTAGCCACTTCCCTAGAGTACCATAACAGTCTCTTTTTCCTTCTGCTTTTACTCACTTCCTTCATGCAGAGGCTTGTTTCCTTAATTTTAACCTCCCTTATTTTTTTCCATTGTTCCCCTACCCCTCCCTGGCAATCCTCCCTACTAGGCAGTTACTGAGGCAGTCTTACATTTCTTTAAAAATTCATCCCCCTGAAGTCTAGGACCCTTATCATCATGGACTTTGCTCTGCTCCTGTCTTCACGTTAAATCAAACAATATGGTGATTATTGGTTCCTCAGGGACTGCCCACTGTGATGTCCACAATGTCATCCTTGTTTATAAGCACCAGGTCCAGCACTGCCCCATCTCTAGTAGGTTCAATGACTAGCTGCCTGAGAAAAGCCCCATGTAGGGAGTCAGGAATTGCCCTGTTCCTTGCTGAAGCTGTCGTGGATTTATGTGATATGGGCGACTCTTGTTGCACGAATCCCCAGTGGGTGAGTACGGGAGGCAGACCACAGGAAGGGCAAGGTACCAGGAATGGTGACACGCAGTGACAGCATGGTCAGGAGGGCAAGACCAAATGGGCATGTGAAGAAGCACAAGCAGGCTAAAGGCCCAGGGACAAGGGCAACCATGACTGGATGACAGGTACAGGGCATGCTGATTGTGGCACAGTGCCAAGGTCCCAGGAACAAGGGTAACAGGAGACAGGCAGCCAGCCCAAGGGGGCAGAGTATGGGGTGGGGAGGGGTGAGACACAGGACAGGCTGCGTGCACACCAGTGGTGTAGCAGTTGGCAGTCCAGTGGCAGGCAGGGCAGCCGACAGAGCACATACAGGGCCACCCATGGTGGTGGCATGTGGCCGGAAGGTGAGGGACAGGCTTGTGGGTCAAAACAGTGACTCTGCAGTATGCGGGTAATGAGCGGGCGGACATATCAGGCAGCACAGCTCTACTGCTGGGTCTGAGAGCTGCCTGCAGTGCACATGCCACATGGCAACAGATGGCAGGCGGCAGGGGACTGAGTGCAGGTCTACGGTCTGTGCACAGCAGGTGGCCACGAGGTAAGTGCTGTTTCAGGGGAAGGGGGTTGCTCTGCTGCTGCTGTCATGCTGTGTTGGGAGGGTGTCCATCTATGGGCCCTGGTGGGTCTCTGTCCTCCAGCGGCTGCCTTCCTTGTGGCCTGCTCCTGACACTCACTTCCTGGCTGCCTGGGTGTTTCAGGGTCGCCTGTTGTCGTTGTGCTGCTTGGGGAGTTGCCGTAGCAGTGCGGCTGCCTTTCTCGCTCTCATACTGTTGGTCTGCCTCACAGTACTGTTGCTCTTTCAGCAGCCACTCTGCTTGCCTTGCCCCACCAGCACACGCCATTGTTTCTACGCCCTTATTATCTGCTGCCACTGTGGTTGGAAGGCTCCAGTCCACAGCTGGAAGACTGAAGTCACCAGCTAGCAGCACCTCCCCCTTACTTGCCACCCTAATGATGGCTTCTCCAAGTGTCTTATCCAGCTCCTCTCCCTGTGCTGGAGGTCTGTATACCACCCCTGTACAGATAGTGATCCTAGCATCCAGGATGACACACAGCGCATCCAGTCCTTCCTTCTTCTCCAGGTGCCCCTGTACTTCCATAACCTTGTTTACCTGCCTCACCTATGGTACAGTCCCTCCTCCCCTTCCCTGACTGTCATGAACAGAGAGTGACCCAGTATGGTCACATCCCAGTTATGGTTGTCTTGTGCCATGACTCCATTGTGGCCACCAAATCCAGGCTAGCCTACTCCATGATGGCCTCCAGGTCTAGAATTTTATTTCCCAGACTCCTAGCATTGGCACACATGGTTCCTTCATACCTTACTCCCTCCTTGCCTACTTCCCTGCATTCTACCTTCTCCTGCCTCTGCTGTTCCCTGAAGCTCCACCTGACCCCCTTCTTGCCTTGTTACCTTCTTCTTTATCTGTCTCCTTTACTCCTCTCTTCTTGCATTCCTGATTTTTACCCTCCTTGTCCTCTGCTTTATCCCCCCCATCTTCTTGCGCCCCTGCCATGGGGGCGCTTCCTCCCCCTTGGGCCCTTCTCCTGCTACTTCATCAGCCGGGGGGGGGGGTAATGGTTGCTTCTCTTGGTTTTATAGCTTCCCCCATGGCTAGCTAAAATGCTTTTCTAAGCAGCATTTACAACTCCCACTAAGGACTGTGGTCCCCTTCCTGAAAGGATGCAGGCCATCTCCTCTATAGTAGTAGTAATAATAATAATAATATCTTTATTTGTTGAGGACCTTTCAAATTATCAAGGGGCTTCACACAATTACAAACAGCACATTAAAACACAATTAAAATCACAACAAATCAGGAAATGCCTTAGTCCATAAAAACATTTTTAGTACCTGCTTAAAGCTCCCTACAGTCCTGCACTCCCAAAGCTGATGGGGCAGAGAATTCCGGAGGGTTGTGGCAGTGAACATAAAGGCACGTGCCCCAGTGGAATTCAAACTAACCCTCAGAATCTCCTGCAACCCCTCGTCAGCTGAGTGGAGCTGTGGCACAGGGGAGTAAGTCATCAGAAGCTCTGTCAAGTAGTCAGGACCAAGTCCGTGTATGGCTTTGTAGGTTAATAAACCTACCTTAAAGGTGATCTGTCTCTGAATCGGCAGCCAGTGCAGATCTTGGAGCACTGGGGTAATATGAGATCTCCTAGATACCCCAGTCAATAAGTGAGCAGCAGCATTCTGCACAAGCTGCAAGCAGCGGATGTCAACCCCAGGAAGCCCTAAGTAAAGGGAGTTGCAATAGTCAAGTCACGAGGTCACAAAGGCATGGACCAGTATAGGCAAATCACTGGATGGAACAAAGTGCTTGATCCTGGCAATGTTCCTATGGTGGTAGAAGGTTGTCTTCATGACTGCTGACACCTGATGACAGAGGGTCAGCCTATCATCAAGTACCACTCCCAGGTCACGCACCCATTCAGAGGTAAGGATCTGAGCGCCCCCCAGAAATAAACCAGAGGGCCAATCAGTCCTCAACTCCTCTATCCTATGTCCTGTGTCCACCACCAAAACCTCAGTTTTACCTGCATTCAACTTTAGCTCGCTTGAATTCATCCAGTCTTGGATTTCAGCAATGCAGCTGTTGAATGCTGTTGAATGCTGAGAGAGCACTAACCTGGTCGGGGGCAAAAGACAGAAAGAAAGTGGGTATCATCAGCATAGCAGTGAAACCTCAACCCATACCATCTTACAATGTCTCCGAGGGGCAGCATACACACTGCAAACAACATGGGGGACAGTACCGAGCCCTGGGGAACCCCACAAAGCAGAGAGAAAGACTTGGAAGAAAAAGTTCCCGAGACAACTCTCTGAGTTCTACCGGTGAGGAAAGATGAAAACTATCTGAGCAACATGCCAGTCAGTCCACTGATGGACCTTAGGCACTCAAGCAGTACCCCATGGTCTACAGTGTCAAAAGCTGAAGACAGATCAAGGAGCACCAAGATAGAGCGGTTTCTCTGATCTCTCACCATCAGGAAATCAGCATCTCAGTCTCCAGAAAGTGTTCCAAAAGACTATGGTTTCACATCTGTTGCACTGCACTGCACCAATCCCATGCTCTTTCCTTCTTTTACCTTTTTTGTCTGTTGAACCGTCCCTGTAACTTCTTGCCTCCTTTATTTATTTATTTAGCTTTTGTTTACCAGGTAAGCACACTAGACAAACATATGCCTATTTTCAGGTGTGCCTCGGGAGATTACAAGGAATATACAGGCAAGACAAGGATTAACAGGATTTCAAAGTAAATATACAAACAATTCAGGATATGAGAGGCAAGCAAAAACAACACATAACAAAAAATCAACTTGATAGTCACGTTCCTATGTTCATTGACTTCCTACCTCTTCCTTTGCTTGTCTGAAATGTATTTGTTACCCTACCATAAATAGGGTGTCTCCTAATTTCCCTTTTCATCCCTCCTGCCAGTATCTATCTTTTCCTGATGTCTCCTACTACTCTTTATTTATATAGTCATGGTATTTTATTTTAATTTATTTAATTTATTTATCAATTGAAAACTTTGGAGATTACCTTTGAGCAGGAATGCTCATTTACAAAGGTTCCATGTCAACTACATAGCCACAAAAAACATAAGTACTATAAGCAGTTCCAGGGGGAATGCAGTTGAGTCCGACCCAAAGCACTTAAGGCAGAACAGTTACATACAGTTTTGGAAAAAAAATCAGTACAGATCATTGTATAAAAAGTCACAGGTTATGTACAGAGAGAAACCAAATAAAACTATTTAACAGTTACAATGGCATTTGACTGCAAAGGCAGACCACAAAGATTTCTTAAACCGATTAAACATGGGGAAATTCAGTAGTGTATCAGGCAATTTGTTTAACCAGTTAGTAGCCCTGACTGCAAATGATTACTTGCCCTGCTGAGTACACCTGAAAGGAGGCTTAAGGGCATTCCTGGCCATGTTCCTGGTGTTGTGTTGGTTGGAGACTATGAGGAAGCAATTTGTTAAAGCAGGGAGTGTAAGATCCATGAGTGCCTTTTTAGCTAGCAAACAGGTCTGAAGCTTTATTTTTCTAGGTAGAGGTAGCCAGTTCGTAAGTGCATAAAGGGTAATAGAAACATAGAAACATAGAATTTGATGGCAGATAAGGACCACTTGGCCCACTTAGTCTACCTGTTTTTCTTTACCTGCTGCATCACTGCAGACCCTGCTTGATGTCAGGCTTATCCACCCTTTGTTTTACCACTAAGGTTTTCTTATGCCTATCCCATGCTGTCTTGAACCCAGCTACAGTTTTTGCCCCCACCACCTCCACTGGGAGGCTGTTCCAGGCATCCACCACCCTCTCCATGAAAAAGTACTTTCTCACATTTCCCCTGAGAGGGTGCAACTATGAGTGCAGTTATCTGCACCAATTACAAAGCGACACGGCTTATTACAGATCAGTTTTACTCTGTTGAGCACCATGTACAGTAACAGGGGGCTGTGTAGATGAATGGAGCTGGCCACAATAAGGTGTCCAGCATCCCCAGTGAGATTGTTCCTGTTCTAGTTCAGGGCACCCAGCCTTCTGTTAACTATGGCCACCAGATTGTCAACAAGGGGTGCAAAAGGTAAGTGTCATCCAAAGTTACTCCAAGGTATTTGAAAGTCTCCACTTTTTCAAGGTTATGACCTTTACCATTTCTGATGACAAAGGGTGGGACTTTCCTCTTCTGTGGGAGGCCAGAGAAGAGCATGGTCTTTGTTTTTTTCATAATTGAGGACCAGTTTGTTGTTGGATTACCAGCTTTCAAGTGACCTAACGTTACTTTGGAGATCAGCAGTAAGGCTGTCAAGGTCAGGGATTTTGGATTAGATGACTGCATCATCAACACAGAGGAGTATGTTGGCTGTCTGAGAGGCATTGGGCAATTGATTTACCTCCTTTCCCACTGCTTGTTAGGTACCCCACTACCGGTAGTTATTTAACCGTAAACTGACTGTTTCAGTATACCCGTACATAGTACTGTGTTAGCTCCTAACTTGTTCTGGTGGCTGCACCGCAGACTTTCCTGAACACTGAACTATCTGTGGACACCTTAAGAGAGATGTTCCACTCCTGCTCTGTGCCACTTATGCAATGGGACATGATGGGAGGGTACTCAGATTCATCCCAGAATAAGACTACACAATGGGACATGATGGGCAGGTGCTCAAATTCATCCCAGAGTAAGACTGCGCAATGGGACATGATGGAAGGGTGCTCAAATTTATCCCAGAGTCAGACTACACAATGGGACATGATGGGAGACTGGTGCTCAAATTTATCCCAGAGTAAGACTACATAATGTGACATGATGGGAGGTGGATGCTCATATTTATCCCAGAGTAAGACTACATGATGGGACATGATGGAAGGGTGCTCAAATTTGGTATGCCTCCAGTCAGTGAAACTTTTACAGTGAATACGTTGATACCAACAACATCAACAGTTTGCCATAAAAGTCCATCCAGGACACCAGCAATCTTTCCCCCAGTCCTGCACCCCTTCCCCAAATCAACTCAGACTCAGAGTTGATAATCCCTAAGTTTGGGGGATGTGGTGGGCAGAGCCCCCTACATAAGGGGTTCAGGGGATGAACAGCAACTGTTTCTCCTGATGGATTTATGTTGACAGCAAGTTGCAGTTGAAAGAAGTCCGTCACTGTAATATCAGTCGACAAAAAATGTGTTGAACTCTCATCGTAGAGCCCTCAAATTTAAAGTAAGACTACACAATGGGACATGATGGGAGGGTGCTAATATTTATCCCAGAGTAAGATCTTCCTGGTTAGTCCTGCCAGCAAGCCAAAGCCAACCTGCAATCAGTGATGTGACTCAGTACCATCTGCAATTATCATCTAGTTGAGGTCCCTAGCCATAAAATTATCACCCCTCCCCAAACTATAGGGCAAGACACAGTTCTCTAATATGACCCCTAGATGTGGGCTGCTGTGGCTGGTCTCAAATGTACCCTTCAATCAGTAATAAACACACCAACTCAAACAAGTTTCACCACAACTTCCCCACCTATGTTGTTCTGAAAAAAAAAACACCTTTTCCATTACTGTGGCAAATGCAGGAAGACTCTGATTAAGGCAGCAACTGCAAAAGTGAGTCATATAACAAGCCAAAACCAACCTGCAATCAGAAATGTGACTCAGTCCCACCTCCAGTTATCAACTAGTAAAGGCTCCAGGTCGGTCAATAAGATTTCCATTGCAGATTCATAGTCTGAGTCATTATTTTGGCTGCTACAAAAGTGAATGCAAGCATCTTCCAATGTCTAGCTGGTGTATTATCTTTGCTTGGATGCTCCCCCAGAAAGGCCCACCTTAGAGTCAGATGGATGTCAGCGGCAGAGCCAGGTTTGGGAGTGCTTGGGAGTCAGAGGGGCCATTCATTCAATCAGGAGCTCCACAATGGGCACCAAACAGTGATTAAAGATGGTGGTGGGGCACCACTACTCACACTGGGGCAGCCAGGAGGGGCGACTGCCCGTCCAGCCCCTCCTCTAGTTCCGCCACTGATGGATGTGCTTGGAGATCTAAAGAGAAAAAACCTGCTGGATCACAGGGCTGTATATAGTAGCATGTGGAGGAAGTTCACCCAAGGAGACTTGTACCTGGAGCAGTCATCTGACATAAAATACAAACTTTGTTTCTTGTCAGAATTGTCTCATTCTTAGGGCATATGACAGTTCTGGAAATAGGTTGTTGTATCTCATGGTCAACTGCCAGAAATAAGCAAGGGATCCACTTCTCGTTTAAACAGTTGGAAGCCCAATCCCTAGTAATGCTCCACACCCCACACTCTTTGCAGAACTCTGCATACGTCTAAAGTGGCCATTGGCCAGGGTCACTGAATGCCAACAGTGTGCAATGGCTAAATTGTCTGGTGTTTTGAAGGCTAGCAGCATGTGAATCTCACACATTCTGTTCCCAGTGGTGAATAGGGCTCTATATTTTTGTTTACAGGCATAAGCATCAGAAAACAGAAACCATATATGTACAGGTGGACCTGGATGATCCGTAGCAATACTGTCATGCGTGATACCAGCAGCCTGGGTCAAGAGAGAGCCCGAGTCACTGGAAGGTCAGCAATGAGGTAGCAGAAAAAAGCATGCCAGAGAATGCCATCCTTGGTAACTTGATAACTTGGTAGTGTGCTGGCAGAAGAAGGCTTTGTGCTCATTGGGACTGTTGCCCACTCAGAGTGGAACATATGAGACCTAGAAAACCTAGATGTCTGTCAGGTTCCCTTTTAAATACTTTGAAGTCTGTAACACTAACAAGGTGTTGATGAAGATTGTTCAATAATTGCTCCTCCTTAGGGGATGGATGATTATTGCCACTGCTACAACACTACCAGTTATGTGACCATCGCTGGCAATACAGCAGAGGCACAGATGGAGGAAGGGACCACAACACTGCCAGTTATGTGACCATCACTGGCAATACAGAAGAGGTACAGATGGAGGGAGGGGCCATGACACTGCCAGTTGGGTGACCTTAAGTGGCAATGCAAGGAGGTACAGAGGGAGGGACTACAACACTGACAGTTGAGTGACCATACCTGGCTATGCAATAAAGGTACAGAGGGGGGACCACAACACTGCCAGTTGACTGACCATAGCTGGCAGTGCAACAGAGATACAGAGGGGAGACCACAACACTGCCAGCTGAGTGACCATAGCTGGCAATGCACCAGAGGTACAGAGGGCAGGACCACAGCATTGCCAGTTGAGTAACCATAGCTGGGAATGCAATAGAGGTACAGAAGGGGACCATAATGCTGCCAGTTGAGTGACCGTAGCTGGCAATGCAACAGAGGTACAGAGGGAGGGACCACGACACTGCCAGTTGAGTGACCATAGCTGGCAATGCAACACAGGTACAGAGGGAAGGACCACAACACTGCCAGTTGAGTGACCATAGCTGGCAATGCAACAAAGGTACAGAGAGAGAGGGACCACATTACTGCAAGTTGAGTGACCATAGCTGGCAATGCAACAGAGGTACAGAGGGAGGGACCAGAACACTGCCAGTTGAGTGACCATAGCTGACAATGCAACAGAGATACAGAGGAAGGGACCACAACACTGCCAGTTGAGTGACCATAACTGCCAATGCAACAGAGGTACAGAGGGAGGCATCACAAAACTGAAAGTTGAGTGACCATAGCTGGCAATGCAACAGAGGTACAGAGGGAGAGACTACAACACTGCCAGTTGAGTGACTGTGGCTGGCAACCCAACAGAGGTACATTGGGAGGGACCACAACAATGCCACTTGATTTACCATAGCTGGCAATACAACAGAGGTACAGAGAGAGTAACCACAACATTCCAGTTGAGTGACTGTTGCTGGCAATGCAACAAAGGTACAAAGTGGGGACCACATTACTGCCAGTTGAGTGACCATAGGTGGTAATGCAACAGAGGTACAGAGGGAGGGGCCAGAACATTGCCAGTTGAGTGACCATAGCTGGCAATGCAACAGATACAGAGGAAGGGACCACAACACTGCCAGTTGAACGACCATTGGTAGCAATGCAACAGAGGTACCGAAGGAGGGACAACAACACTGCCAACTCAGTGACCATAATTGGCTATGCAACAGAGGTACAGAGAGAGGGACCATAACACTGCCATTTGAGTGACCATAGCTGGCAATGCAACAGAGGTACAGAGTGGAGACCACAGCACTGCCAGTTGTGTGACCATAGCTGGTAATGCAACAGAGGCACAGTGGGAGGGACCACAACACTGCCAGTTGAGTGACCATAACTGACAATGCAACAGAGGTACAGAGGGAGAGATGACAACACTGCCAGTTGAGTGACCATAGCTTGCAGTGCAACATAGGTACAGAGGGAGGGATCACCACACTACCAGTTGAGTAACCATAGCTGGCAATGCAACAGAGGTACAGAGGGAGGGACCAGAACACTGCCAGTTGAGTGACCATAGCTGGCAATGCAACAGAGATACAGTGGAAGGGACCACAACACTGCCAGTTGAGTGACCATAGCTGCCAATGCAACAGAGGTACAGTGGGAGGCATCACAAAACTGAAAGTTGAGTAACCATAGCTGGCAATGCAACAGAGGTACATAGGGTGGGACCACAACACTGTCAGTTGTGTGACCAAAGCTAGCAATGCAGCAGAGATACATAGGGAGGGAGCACGACACTGCCAGTTGAGTGACCATAGCTGGCAATGAAACAGAGGTACAGAGGGAGGGACCACAACACTGCAAGCTGAGTGACCATAGCTGGCAATGCAGTGGAGATACAGAAGGAGGAAGGATGTCAACCATGCTCCATGTTGACACACTTAGTGTGCACTCTTCCTGCTCTGGTATTTTGATGCATGCGGCATTTGTCTTGTGCCACGTATGGGGCTTGCGAAAAATGTTAGACCACTTTTTATGTTGTCTAACAGTTATGTCACAAGTTATGCAAATGTGATAAAAAAAATGTCACAAGTCTTTCAAACTTCAGCCTTATATTTCACATATTATACCAGCATGCTGCTAGCATAAACATGTATTGTTTGTTCTTCTACGTTAACTACAGTATGAAGGTATTACATAATGCATTGTAAGTCCACTAAATCAATATATGTTTTAGAAAATGCAGGAAAAATGGTTTCTTGTAAAAAAACAACAGCTGGAAATTATCAAGGCTTTTTAGCTGACAAAAAAATGTTATTTTCTATTAACAGCATGCTGTCTGCTTTCACTTTTTATTTGATTTGTAGTTTATTTTAATTATGGAAGCCATATGCGTCAGTTATTATTGTTGTTAAAGGGAAATGAACTGTGTGTTAAGCCAACTGACATTTTTTTCTGCAAATGAATGTCATATTTGTTAAATAATGAAGTATCTCATACACAACCCAAAGTCTGTACTTCCAAGTGCCTGTGAGCATCTTATAACCTTAGAGAAAGAGGCAGTTCAGAGGTATATAAAGCAAGCAGGAAATATAAGATGAAGTAGGCAGAAGGGGCAGGCATTAATATGTTATGTTATGTTATGTTATGTTATGTTATGTTATGTTATGTTATGTTATGTTATGTTATATGTTATGTTATGTTATGTTATGTTACACTGTACTTATTTACATAAGGACCCAGATATTCAAAAGGGTTGCGCATGGCGCAACAGTGTTGCATCATGCACAACCCACTGATGTGCCCCGGTGCGATATTCAAAAGTGGAAAGTGCGTTGCACAAATCCCGATGCGCCGGAGTGCATCAGTAATGTATGCAGGCACAGGTGGGGGGGCGTGCCCATGCATAACCTGCACAGCCCAATATTCAGCCTGGGATGTGCAGAGCCATGCATGCGCAACCCCTACTTGCGCCTGCACAAAGTTAAGCCAAAAAAAAGGAACACATGATGGCCACCCACAGGTGAGCTGCCGCATTGCAGGGTACAACAGGGCAGCAGCCACCTGTGGGTGGCCTCCCGAGTTCCTGCCACACCTGGTGGCACCCCCCATGCCCCATCGCAGGCATCTGGTTAAATAAACTCCCTGTCCTATATCCCTGGCGGTCCAGTGGACCGCTATGTGTCCGATCGCAGGCATCAGTATAATACACCCCCCCATCCAATATCCCTGGTGGTCCAATGGACAGCAATGTGCCCGATCGCGGGCATCGGTATAATCATCCCCATCCAATATCCTGGTGGTCCAGTGGACGATCGCTGCCTGATTGTGGGCATCTGTAAGTCACACAGCCCGTAATATCCCTGTGGTCCGTGGACCTAGTTTGCCATTGTGGGCATTTGTAAAACATAACAAACATCCTATTACCCTGGTGGTCTAGTGCCCCCTCCCATCCTCCCACTGAGCCCCACTGCCCGCTCCCCGGTCAGCGGTGGGCGGCAGCACCCACCCGCCTGCCACCCGCCACCTGCCGACTGACAGCTTGGTAGGGCTGCACACCCAATGGTTCGACAGTGAGCCAATGGGTATGACGCATATCGTATTACGAGTCCAGATATGTAAATGAATCATTACATATCTGGAATGTGATAGTATGGTCAATGACGCCCATTGGCTCACGCTGAAGCAATGGGCATACAGCCCTACTGAGCTGTCAGTCGCCGGACAGAGGGGCGGCAGGCGGGTGGTGCTGCCGCCCGCCGCTGACCGAGGGGGGAGTGGGGCAGTGGGGCTCAGTGGGTGAGTGGGGAGGTGGGTACCCTAGACCACCAGGGTAATAGGATGTTTGTTATGTTTTACAGATGCCCGCAATCGGTCAGAGTGCAGTCCACTGGACCACCAGGGATATTGGCGGGGGGAGTGATTTACACAGATGCCCACTATCAGGCAGCGATCGGTCCACTGGACCACCAGGGATATTGGAAGGGGGGGTTATTAAACCGATGCCCACGATCGGGCACATAGCGTTCCACTGGACCACCGGGGATATTGGACGTGGATTTTTGACTGAGACAAATGCCCGCGTTGGGGCACATAGTGGTCCACTGGACCAGCAGGGATATTAGACAAGGATTAGTTTTCAGACAAATGCCCGCAATTGGGCTGCAGGGGGCGTCAGTCCCTGATGGCTGCTGCCTGGCAGGGCGCCAGATGCAAGTCATTGGGAATCAGCGCACCTGCATGCTAATGGGTTGCAAATGGAGCCATAATGACCTGCAAATGGTCCCATGTGCACCTTGCCTAAATTATGGCCCTATTTGCATGTCCCCTTTTGAATGTCGCAGGTGCTGTGCATGGCGCAATGGCACTTGTGCTAGTGCATCTCCATGCTCCACTCTGGCCACTTGCGTTGGCACAGTGCCACTGCGCCATGCCCAGTGGGGATGGTCAGGGTGCGATATTCAAAGCTGCTGTGCCATAGCGCAGCTCCGTTGAATATCGCCAAGGCCACACCCCTGAACACCCGAGCTGAGCTGCACCCAGGCTTGCACCACAGCCTGGCATAATTTGAATATCCGGGCCAAAGTGTCTATTGTAAGCCAGTCAGAATAGAGGAAACCCATTGTTTTATACTCCACAAACTACTACAACCACACCGGTAGTCAATTATCCACATTTAAGACATGGCCATACAGTGCTCCAGATAAGGTGAGTAATGGCCTATTCTAATTTCTCTGTTTTAAGAAATGATCTTTAGAAAATAATTTTTTAATGAGTACTGATATTCATCATCTCAACACTTGGACATGCTCCAAACCCTTTGGAACAGTTCTTCAAGACACTACTGGCGATACAAATGAGCCATTTTTCTTCTTCCAGATTTAAAGCACGTGTGCACATACAAATTTTGTTTTACTCACCAGAGTTCAAAACTGGTGAGTAAATTAGTCTTATTGCCAACATTATCTGGAGCACTGTGGCCAAGATAGTTTATTCACATTTAAGACACACTTATAATACTTTATCCACATCTAGTTCAAAAAGAAAAGGAAAAAAGGCATCGCTGAGAGCTTTTAAAATCTGTTCCAAAACTGCTAGTTGTTTTATGTAGTAGTAGTAGTAGTATAAAACTTTATTTTTAGGCAGGTTACACATACTTGGGCTGGAGTCTATTTTCAAATGTGGTCCTATGCCACTCACACATTAACATCACTCACACATTAACATCACTCACACACTTTAGGCACACCGTTCCTTATACATACTTGAAAACAGTTACAAACATGTTTTAAATAATTACCATTTCTCTGGAACAAGTTGATATTTGGCATGTTTCTTGTGGCAAAACTCAGCCTGTTCAAATGGTTTGTCACATGAAAGCTCTGAGGCCCATCTCACCATTTCTAGGAAAGGTTTTTGGTATGTTTAACCTTCTACATTTGGAATTTCAGGTGGCATACTTAAGCTCATTCTGATCTAAAACAACGTATTGGAATAACAGATTCATCCCCTCAGCACGTGCTGTTTTAAAAATCAAGATCAACCACTTGATTTCTGATCTAATACTTTGGGGGTTACAATTTAAACAGTTATACAAATCATAGTGGTGAGTTGAAAATGTGGCATTTAAAACAAATGATAGCCCGCCAATTGTGCAAGGGAATGACGGTGAAGAGAATCTGGGCGATGCAATTAGGGCAGACACGATTTGGGCAGTCGGGACTTTGGCGCGGTGGCAATTGTGGCTGGACAGGAACATGGGGCCCTAACTCTGGTCCCCCACCCAATGTGTGCAGTGTTTGGGGTGTTTATATTTATTTGTGGGGGGGTCAAAACACCCACATTGGGGCCAACATGCGGTGTGACCAGCCAGGTTCGTGATGCAATTCCCTGTCATGCACTTTGCTTTTGGCCACTTCCCCATGCTCCAATTGTCCTCATTGAAATTATTTTCACCCTATTTTGGGTGACCAAAAACAAATCAGGCCTGCATATCCTGGCCATCACTCTCAATCCATTTGTTTTTTATTTACTGATATGCGAGGAGGATCTGAATTTTACATTTGTACCAGCATTAGACAGCACTTCACAAATACCAAGACTTATGTGAGAGGTGGCAAAAAAAGTCAAAGCCCTATTGCAAAAACTAGGTATAAAAGATGCATGGAGGTATTTGTACGGTTCCACCCAGGTTTCACTTATTACTCACATGTCAACTAAATCTGTTCCAGGCTTTATGCATTCTTACTTTCAAAAGACTCAGTGACATGGAGTAGAAGGTGCAAGACAGGGTCTTTAGCCCTTTCAGACCATGCCCCGTTAATCCTACAATGTGACCTTACCTTAAAAAACAAACCTGTGTTGTCTCCCTTTTACAGAACCAAGAGGTAAAGGATAAAATTCCCCAGATAATATCAGGGGCAGTTCAGGATAACACCAATCCTGAGTTTAGCCCAGGCATTTTATAGGATACGGTAAAAGCTATCTTACATGGTAAATTTACAGCAAAAGCTGTAGCCAGAAAAAAGAACAGGATGGAAAGGTAACAGTACATTGAAAATCAGATAAAAACCCTAGAGAGTCTTTAGCAACATAAAATGGATTGCCACAGAGGAAAACAGCTCTTGAAACTTAAAAAATAATTAAGTAATATATTAGATTGTAGGGTGGAATAAAACCTTAAATATTTCAGGTAGCAGTCTTATGAAGGTGTCCCTAGGGCCTTCAAACTATTAGCATGTAGACTCCGGGTGAGAAGGGCTCAGGCTCATATATCCAGAGTTACTCACCAGGGTACAGGACTCAGTGTAACTATGCTGGAAGAAATTACAGAGGCTCTTAAATATTAATATGAAAAACTTATATTGGGCTAAGGGAGGGAATTCTTCAGAAGACGCAGAGGAATATCTCAAACCACTTAATTTACAGCCGGCCCGGTGGCGCTGAGGGTTGAAGCGCTAGACGCCACACCTCACTCCATGCCAGTGACCCGAGTTTGGGAACGAGCCCAGGTCATCGGGGGTCAGCAGGGAAGGACTAGGATTGAGCGTCCGACGACAGCTGTCTTAGTCCTGGGGAAAGGAGTGGGTGCACTCCGCCCTCTGGCGGTCCCTGGGGACACACAGAGGAACTACAGCTGCACGGGTGCTTAGTGGGGGTGAACATGGCAGATGTTTGCACATAGTGCGCGGATGTCATTGCACATCCATGCTCCCATTGGGAGAAAAAGGGGAAAGCAGCATGGTCTGTGGCAGCTTGATGGCCGGTCACTTCACCGGCCAACGATGCCTGAAAGAGGCATGTGCCAGTAGTGGCTCCTTGCCAGGTGCGGGGACTGAAGGGGAGCCCCTCTGGATGGTCATAGCTGCGTATACCAGCTGGGCATGTCAGCTTTGGGGTCAGAGGTGACGGTAGGAGCGGTGGCTGGATGATTAGCAGGACTGTGGCTGCAAGGAGGAAAAATAAGAGTAGTGATAAAAAAAACCAAAAAAACACTTAATTTATCACAGGTTACCACTAAACAGAATGAGGCACTATGTGCACTGATACAAGAAGAAGATATAAATCTAGGCATAACCAGTAGTAAGATGGATAAAAGTCCGGGTTAAGATGGATTGCTCACAGAATTCTATAAGCATTTTAAAAAAGAAGATGGCCTTGTTGTGGGCAGCCTATGACTGGGCTTTTGAGGAGGGGGGATGACGCCCACCTTCCTGGAATCAAGCGGTCATGTCTGTGCTACCCAAGCCCAGCAAGACCCCAGTCTGTGCTCCTCCTACTACCACATTCCTATCTCAAATGTAGACTATATGTTTTTGATGGCAATATTAACCAAACATCTCGAGGGCCTTATCCTGCAATTCATTCCCCTATATCAGACAGGTGCTGTGGTGGGACATCAGGTGGCAGATAATGTCAGGCATACATTACATATCATAGACCACCTGAACCAGGATAAAACTGTAGTCATTGTAATGAGTATAGATGAAGAGAAGGCATTTGATTAGTTAAACTGGTTATACATATATGGAGTTCTTGCAGGGTCTGGCTTTGCACAGCAGTTTGTGCAACAAATACAGATGTACAGGGGATCCCAGCCTTTTGTTAGGATGAATGGATGTTTAGCACAAGGCTTTAGATTAGGCCAGGGTACTAGGCAGGGATATCCCCTTCCCCACTACTATTTACTCTATTCATCGAGCCATTGACCCAGTGGATCAGAATGGACCAAGAGGTACAAGGAGTCACAGTGGGTAGATACGAACACAAAATTGCACTATATGTAGACGATGTGCTCCTCTACCTTATGGAAGCAGAAAGCTCATTACCCTGGGTAATGGCCTTGGTTGAGGAATTCTCTGCCTTGGTGGGATACACACTTAATGCCACCAAGACAGAGGTGCTTACTCTGGCCTACATTCCCTCCAGGGACCTGCAAACCCACTTCCTGATGTAGTGGGGCATGCCTAAGTTGAAATTTCTAGGAATAACTCTTCAAAATAAAAGCCTTCCTATATCCAGATAATTATACACTCCTTCTACACCAGTTGAGGGAGGACATTAGGAGATGGCCCCTGCTCCCCCTGCCTGTATATGCTAGGATACAAGCAACAAAATTAATGTTTTTTCACAGTACTAGTATGTTTTCCAGTGTGCCCCAGTTCTCCTAACTGAAAAAGGGTTGGAAAAGATGCAGAGACAGATCTTTAGATTTATCTGGGACAAAACTAGACATGTTCAAAATATCCCACTTCTCGCCAAAAAAGGCATGGGGAGTTACACAGTACTGGCACTAGGGGATTAGTGGGTAGCCACACAACATAGGAGAGCATTTCTAGCAGAATGCCCACATGTCTGGGCTCATTGGAAGGACATTGAGGGTGAAGATTCAGTGGATAGACCCCTGGCATCACTCTTGTATGACCTAACTACCCTCTGGAACAGAGAACATTCCATATATGAAGTGCTGGAAGTTACATTCAAAGCCTGGGAAAGGGCTTTCCAAGAGTGCCAAGTCAAGGGGCAGAGTTGGAGGCACAGCCAGTTGGCATGGGATAAAGCATTCCCACCCTGCAGAATAGACTCACAGTTTCTTTGGCAGATGAAAATAGGGCTTCACTCCCCAGACCAGATGTTACTGAGAACAGTAGTGAAGACTTTTGAGGAACGTAAGGGGTAATTTGGTTGGCTGACCACTGATAGATTTCATTATTTCCAACTCAGGAATTATATTCAGCCACAACGTAGAGTGTCAAAGGGAAGAGACACGGACATGGGGAGAGACCTCACTCTTAATTAGGACAGCAGATCAAAAGGGGTCTACCTCTAGGATCTACCAGTTTTTAATGCCCCCCCCCATTCCCTCACCTACAGGCCTTTCCTTGCTCTCTTACTGTGATTCTCAATCATCCAAAGTTGTACCTAGGGCTCGTCCCTACCCTCTCCCTACACCCACAACCCAACCTTCCCCTCCAATTCTCATGCTATCCCAGCCCCCTCACAGGGTTTCTCTGCACCCTGAAGGGCTGTGATTCAGCCTCTCTTCTCTCTCACCCTCACCTTCTCTTCTGGCCCTCCTGATGCTTACTCCCCCTCACTGCCTTCAACCAGCTTCCCTCCTGTCATGCTCTACCTCTGTCTTGTGCAGGCATAGTTCTCAGCATACTGGAGGGGTCAGGCCCCAGCAGACCCCTCTCCTCCTCTTCCTTCCTTCCCCTCCTCCTTCTTCCATCCTCCTTCCATCCACCCCATTCTCTGCCTACCTACATATATGCCTCTTACCACCCTTCACCTCTCCCCCCATTACTTAGCCCCAGTTATGGCTAACTCTAATCTCTATTACACTTGTAGACAATTACATTTCTGATATACCTTAGCTAACTTGAACCATTTGTGTTACTCCTCACTAACTTGTTCTAGATCAAACTACTAGAATTCTATTCAGCCATTTTCTAACTACACAGTTATGTGTCACTTAACGTTTGCCTTTACATGTTATTTTGTCTTTAAATGTTATTTTGTGCTATCGTATCTATCTAGCTCAAAACTGTTAGCATTGTATCTATGTAGTTCACAACTGTTAGCATTCCACTATTTCATTGCTCCTCTGCAGTCTACTCACTTTGAATGTAATCAATTGTAAATCTTATGTTGCATGCTAAATCTCTGTATACTATCTTCCTATTCCCCTACTCCCCCACCAAGTCACACCAGGAAATGAGCAACCTGTTGCTCAGTGTGCCTTCCTAGTGAAACATTTCAATAAATAAAAAATAATGCAATCCGGAAAACAGAAGTGGTATTTCTCATGGCCAAATGGGAGGATGAGGCAGACATTTTCCTAATAGCTAAACAAGGGTCACTGATTTTGAAGGTCCTATTAAAACCTCCTCATCTCCCAGATAGCAGGAAAATGCCGGAAAATAAAATCCAGATACTTTATAACCCCAAGAATAAAGGCCAGATGAGATCAGGTGACTACCGTGGTGTGCTAGAGACACTGCGGGGCGACTCAGACTTCTCACACCCACATTTTTTACATCTAGCAAGCACTTACAGCATTACAGGAAAATATCATAGCGCAATTAAAGGCCTTCTCTAATATCTCAACCCCTATACTAATTCAGGAACTGATCTTAGGGCTCCCCCTGCTGATTGTAAAGGGGGCATGCTCTCTTTACTTGTGGTATATATGCATAGCCGCCATAGTCAAGGCCATAACAAGGAAGTGGCTCCAAGTTGAGCCACCTGGTACAGAAGAGTGGCAGGTTGTAGTTGAAGAGACAGCAGGCATGGAGCATATAACTTATTAGGGGCAGGATAGGATGGAAAAATATGTCGAAAGATGGACATGGTGAAATGTGGCCAGGTGGACTGACCAGGACATGGAAATAGTGGAGGGAGGAAGGACAGGACTAGCAGGATAGACATTTATAATGAAAGGGAGAGTTGTTATCTAAGATAGACCGTTGAGCTCCCCACCATAAAGAGATCATACTTCACTTATTGACAAATACTCAATACAAGTGAAAAGGCATGCCTCACTTGATTAGAAGTTATAAAGGCTTTTTTTGGGTATTTTTCTTTTTACTTGTTTTATAACTACACAGTGTTAAAATTAATGGGAATGTAACTGAACTCATATAAGACTAATGTTTTGCAGAAACAAGATATCTGTATAAGTTATGCATGTCAAACTTCGGAACTCAATCTGTGTGATTCCTAAATAAAGTAGGTATAAAAAAATAAAGACAGAAACAAATTGGGCTGATTTATTACAGATGTTGTCCAAGCTGTCTGGTTCCTTATTAAAGTGCACATATGCAAAACATCCATAGTCTAGAAATGGCAAGATTAGTGCATTTACAATTTCTAGTTTTGCCTCTTTTGTTAAGCATCTAGATATTCATTTCAATGCCTCCAATTTCTTGCTTAACATTTGTTTTAAAGAGAACTGCGTTGAATCTGTGAATCATTTTCCTAGTAGAAGTTGTTTTTTTAAGTGCTGGTTAAAATTCTGTGATTCCTGGTGTTACTACTCACCCTGTCTCCCTGTACGTTCTCTCTCTTCTCTCCAACATTCTGCACCTCCATCAGGAGTGCTAGTATGTGTCTGGGGAACAAGAGCCTTTATTTTAAACGTGCTTGTTTATACTGTAAGCCTTTAAGGCATCTTTCTTTCTTTTATTGGAGCCCTGTCAAATTAAAACGGGAGCAGGAAGAGAGCTCCGTAGTTCACTGGAGTTAGGTAGAACCACTTACTTGATGTAAAGGGAGCTACTGTTTTAAACACAACAGAATATTACATTTACCTGTGCCTGGGCCATGCATGAGTGGCAGACGCACAGGATAATTGCATTTTTAGGAAAAACAGCTGTTTGTATTCGTATCTCAACATTGCAAACTCTGTGACCTGTAGTTTACTTCCGGGGTTATCTTGAGCATTTAACTTGACCCTGAAGCAAGCAGGGCAAGCACGGGCAGGGTGCGCAGAGATGCATGCAGAGACATGCACGTCTGCGCGTGTCTGCTCTGTCCGCTGAGGACACTGAGGCCTAGAAGGAAAAAAGTAGTGGCCACTATGAAAGATATTCACAAAAGATTAAGGTAATTTGAGTTTCTAGGTTTAATAAGGGAAAGCAACTGCTGATATTATGTCCCAAAACAAGGCTAAAAGGGGGGAAAGCAGCTAAACAGAAAGTTTGTACACAATGCAATATGTGCACCAATGAAATACCCTGTTCAGACTTTATCTGTGACAAATGTCTTTTGATTAGTTTGCTTCAAAAGGAAATAGGAGAACTAAAACTAAGATTAGAAAACCAAAAGGAAATTAGCTCCTTGGAGAACTTCATAGATGAGGTATTACTGAGTACCCGTTCTCTTCAAATAACCACAGCTGAACAAGGGCCTAAAAACCTGATTTGTGATTCCATTGTAAATAGTGAGGTGACTTCTTTTGCCAATGATATTGAGCAAATAGAGTACACTTCCCCCTTACC
This sequence comes from Neoceratodus forsteri, assembly GCA_016271365.2. Classification (NCBI taxonomy): domain Eukaryota; kingdom Metazoa; phylum Chordata; order Ceratodontiformes; family Ceratodontidae; genus Neoceratodus; species Neoceratodus forsteri. The sequence goes on along the minus strand of CM028131.1, from coordinate 1,542,332,410 downwards.
ACTATCTAATAGCTATGATATTCTAGCTAGCGTAAATGCAGACCAACACTACCAAAATGTAATAGATCCACTTAAACAAGCTGTAAGACCCCAAACCAATGACTTAATTGATATAAGGTCCTCTGTTAACTCTACAACATCAACATCATTAAAACAGTGTGACATTGTGGTAATAGGCGATTCAATAGTTAGGGGTGTGGATACAGTAGTCTGTCGTGGGAGAAAAGCCAATACGACAGTAAGCACACTTCCAGGTGCTAGAGTTAAAGATATTTCTAAACTTCTCGATGGACTCTTAGAAAATACTACTGAACCCCTAGTATTGTTACATATGGGAATTAATGATTTGCCTTCTCAAAATCTGTTCTATGTGCAACAGGAGTACCTAAATATTATAGATAGGGTACTCAATAAAAAGGGGGAAATCATAATTTGGGGCGTGTTACCCACTATAGGAAGAAATGCCTTCAAAAACAAATCAATTATGGAGTTTAATATGTGGTTACACCAAATGTGCCAAACAAGGGGTATAGGATTCATGGATAACTATATCACTTTTTCCAACAAAGCTTGTTTTAAGCCAGATGGACTACATCTAAACTATTTTGGTACTAGAATTTTTGGTAAAAAACTAAATGAAGTTTTATCATTTCATTTAAACTGGAAAATGGGACTGGTGTGAGAATGTTAGGATATGAAAGAAATCACCCGTCCATTATTCCAGATGAACCAAGTTACACCAAACATAACATCACACTTCCTACTAATAATACTAACATCTCAGATAAACAGCATTAGAATGGGCTCTTGACAAATGCTAGAAGCCTAACCAAAAAAATTTGATGAGTTCAACTTACTGTTACAAGAACATGATATTCATCTAGCTTTGATTACAGAAACATGGGGAACGGACAGTGACAATTGGGACAGAAATAGCTCGGGTATAGTTTATATTACAAGAACAGGAGATATAAACAGGGTGGAGGAGTGGCTATTTATGTTCACAAAACTATAAAATGTGAAGAGATGCTAGTGGAAGTGGAAGGTGCTGAAATATTATGGGTTAAAATGTACCCCTATAACAGAGTAACCATTAAAATAGGCTTAATATACAGACCTCCCTCAACACCCATAGAGAATGATACTAAGTTTTTGGATTGCATGAACAAATTGAATCCTTCTGATAACATGATACTCATGGGAGATTTTAATCTGCTCAATATCAACTGGATATCAAATAGTGGAGTAAGCAGAACTGACTCATATTTGGATGCTTTTGCCTATTTAGGAATGGATCAACTGGTAACTAGTCTTCTAGGGAAGATAAAATCCTGGATATTATTCTAACAAATACAGGAGACATTGTGGCAGATGTTAATACAATAGCTCCTATTGGTGACAGCGACCACTTGTGTGTTACGTTCAAGGTGATAGATTATTACTATAGGCAACCAGAAGAGACAGCCACTGAAAAACTTAATTTTAAGGGAAAATTTTACTGCCATAAAAGAAGAAATGGAAAAATGGAATTGGGAAACTGCCTTTTGCAATCAGTCAGTTGAGGGGAAAATAGGACCAGTTAACACTTAAAATCAAGAATGTAGTATCCAAACATATACCAATGTTAAAAATATATTCCAACAAAAGAACATCTCCAAGCTGGATGAAATCTCATATAAAAAAACTAATAAACAAAAAGAGTAAGATGTTTAAAAGGATTAAAATGGTAACCAACAATTGATACCAGCTTACAGAGTACTGACAAAAAATATCAAAAACAAAATTAAACAATCCAAGGATGAACATGAAATACATCTTGCAAACAAAGTTAACGATAACAAAAAATTGTTTTTTTCACACATTAATAAAATAAGGGGGTCCTCAAATACAGTAGGTCCATTTACCAACAATTTAGGATACCCCACTGACAACAAGGAGACAGCAGACATCCAGAACAATTACTTTACTTTAGTTTTTTCCAAACCTGTTCTTGCAACCATGGAGAATAATCAGGCACCCATACCAGGACAAATTTTAATTAATCCAACTGACGTTTATGAAAGGTTGATTAAGTTGGATATTAACAAATCCCCAGTGTAACAAGCAGGGAAGCGGGGTGAGACCCGCTGTTATGTGATTTAATAATATACTTACAAATAGTTATAAAAGACTTAGACAACAGTCTCAGAGAGAAAATTAGATTTATTTTAACAGCGCCCTGCCATCTGATTACATTGGATGATGGTTCGTCTCTCTCTGAGTACAAAACAACACAATTTATATACATTTTGTGACTACATTAGAACAAAGCTGTTACATGCTGATTGGAACAAACATTTTAAGGAACTTAGCATATAAGGCAATATTTTGACCATATAATCAGTTGTCAGTCTTTGATTGGTTGTATGACATGGCCTGGTACGATAGATAAGTTGTTGCTAAGGAAAAGTTAATTTTATAGGTTATGATCATATAGATTTGCACTGACCATGTTGTTAGTTGCAAACCTTATATCATGCCTGAAGATGGCAGCATTATCTTATAGCAGCATTTATGCTGAGGCACTGTCAAATCATTGCAACAAACAAGTGGACATTACTTTAAAATTGAAATTCTATGATTGTAAGGGGTCCAGCACTCGAATGTCCCTTAATAAAGATTATTCATAATAATAGGTAATTACAAACAAACCACTATTATGCCTTACTAATGCTGCTCCCCTTGACTGTGTGCTACCTAACATGTATAGGCCTGACATGTAGTATCATGTTACAGCTCCCTGTAACCAACACTAAGTCAAAGGACTCTTATACCTGTTTGAATTATGTGATTTTAAGGTCTACTTTACAAGGGTCTTTTGGCCCAGATGTCACCATGGCTCCCCGTGGCTCATTGGTACTGTATTTACCTTGCAAAGTCCCCTGACCCAGACCATGCCATCACTCCCTATGGCCCAACTGGGACAGGCTAACCTGATTGCATTAGCCAATTTAAGGTCTCATAATCTGTAGGCTGTCACAGCTCCCTGTGACTTGTATACTGCTGACTGACCTTTCTCTTATAGTTCACTCAGAACAAGCACAAGCATTAGTGGGTTTACTGTAATCACTAGCAGCAACATGCTGTACAGTTGTAAAGTGATGTGGGTAAGGTATGGCTTTGAGGTGCTGTCCTCATACAACGGCTAAACATTGAATACATATTATCTTCTTTACACAAATAATTTTTGTCCACCTGTTATAAGCTAACTTGGTTTTGACATATGTCAGCATTTCTTTTAAGACTGCCGACAGTGTAAAACACAAAATCTTGTCTCCTCTTGTCTGCCTAGTAACATATAGCCATTTTTGATAGGCCACAGACTTTAAGCAGATACCAAATATATTTTCCTGGTAATTCTATTATTGTAAGCTGACATTTGGAAATGCAGACATTAGCTAACTGTCATAAGGTGTAAAATGCAGAAGTCATCTTTTAACCTTTGTGACAAACATCAGATTTTACAGAAATATAAAAAACAAGTAGATACATATTGCTTATGCTTGTAATTCTATTATAATACCATGACCTTTGGAAAAGTTGAACATGCATTTTAGCATAACAGAAATCATCAGCACTCTGAGATATATCTTATAGCAGGCTTTATGTTAGTGTACTTTACACTTATGAATCTTGCCCCATGAGCTATTTGCATGGGCATGTATCACTAGTTGTTAGTGAACCCATTATATAGGTACGTGAGGAATCTGTCGAGCCTTAAGATGCTGTACCCACCCACTTTATCTCACTAACAATGTACAGTTATTGCAGTACACATCTCACAATACATGTCTTTATACTAGACACCTTATTATAAAAGGCAAACAATTCCTTTTTATGTCCCTGTGTAAGTTATTACATGATGGGGAAGCAACAATTATTGTGTATTAGGTCCTGATCGTAGCAAACTGTGGGACAACTAAGGACCAAACCTGGCTTATTTAAAGTTTAGGATTGGGCAGTCACATTAATAGTTTGTTACACCCAGGCCCAGATGATATCTACCCGAGAGTATTGAAGGAATTAGTGGACTACGTTTATAAATCTTTGACCAATGTGTATCGACCTTCATTAGATTCTGGCATAGGTCCACTTAGTTGGAAAGTAGCTATTGTGGTGCTACTTCATAAGCAAGGTGTAAGAACTAGACCAGAAAATTTTAGACCAATTAGCCTCACCTCTCTTCTGGGTAAAATACTTGAAGCAATAATTAAGGATCATATCCAACAACGTTTAATAACTATAGGTTATATAGACCCGTATCAGCATGGGTTCAGTAAGGATAGATCATGTTTAACAAATCTTTTGGGTTTTTACAAAAGAGTAAACAGGGAATTAGATAAGAAAAATTCAGTTGATATAATATTTTTAGATTTCACAAAGGCCTTTGACAAATTACCCCACTCTGAATTAATCAAACTAATTAAAACTTTAAAGTTGAGCACTAACATAATAAACTGGATTTCAAACTGGCTGAGGGGAAGAAAGCAGAGGGTGATGGTGAATGGATCATTTTCTGATTGGGGTGGAATGGTGAGTGGGGTGCCTCAGGGATCTGTGTTGGACCCAATTTTGTTCAATATTTATGTTTCATCACTAAAAATAAATGCTTCTAATGTTTGGAAGTCCAAATTTGCAGATGATTGCAGACTAGGCGCAGTGGTGAACACTACAGAAAACAATATTAATTTACAGAACGCCTTGAATCACATTTCATTTTGGGCTATGCAGAACAAATTAGAACTTAATATTAATAAATGTAAGGTAATGCACTTGGGGACTAAGAACAGACACTATAAATATACTCTAAATAATAAACCCTTAATGAGAACCAGAAACGAGAGAGACTTAGGAATAACAGTTACACATGATTTAAAATTCAGTTATCATTGCAGGAGGCAGGTAAAAAAAGCCAATCAGTTATTGAATTGTATCACTAGGCACATACCTAGTAGAGCTAGTGAGGTATTGCTTCCCCTATATGTGGCACTGGTTAGGCCTCATTTAGTGTATTGCATTCAAGTGTGATCACCATACAAAAAGGAAGACATTAGAAAGGTGGAAGTCACACAACATAGATTTACAAGGCTTAGAAAATGGGCAAGTAAAACTCTGTCTCCTGATTGGCTAGTTCCCTACCCAGACCCCTGGTCTATCTGAGAACAGACCCCGAGTTAGAATAAGTGCCAGTGGTAACTGACCTGATCACTGAACTCATGGGGCCAGTTAGAATGTTCAAGTTTCAAACTAACGCCATTTTTTTTCTCCTGGTTAGGGGTTAATTTTGCGGCCAATATCACCCCCCCAACACACATGTGAATACCACACTCCTTTTTAAAATGCTACACACTCTACCACTCAATGCAGGCTTCAGCCAATAGAAGAAAAAGTGTGTTTTTTTTTTAAATTAGTAGCGCTAGCCCATCGTGTGCTCTGCACTACTGGCAAAAGCTGCTCTCAGCTCACCCTGCCTGCAGCCATGCGTTTTCCCTGCTCAGTAAGTGAACGACTGAGCGAGACAGCTCCAACACACAAACCGGCAAACAAAACCGTCACAAATTCCCCGATACTCAGTCGTCATTTCTGTTTTGCTTGGGACGGCGACTTCAGGCAGTCTGTCCTGTACAGCACCAGCAGTCCCACTTGTCCCCGCTTTGCAATATCCCACATGCCAGCGATCTAGTCTTAATAAAAAAAAGATCTTACTGCGTGTTAAAGCCGTCCGGTCGGCTTTTCCGTAATAGTCTCTGTGCCCCCATCTCCCAAAGACTACTTGCTCACAACTGAAAATCGAAGCCGTCAGCTTTGAGGCAGTCTCTTCTCGTGTCCTCAGACTCCAGGCTAACACGGCGCTCCAATGATGATCTCTATTCTCTGCCTTTCACTCTGAGCCTGCATCATGTGTTGATAAAAGCTGTGCCCCCAAAACATAGCCACTGTGTGTGTGGAGGGGGATCTTTAACTCAGTGCAATGACCGCTACTTTGGGGGCGGGGAAGATGTTGCACAGGCACTTCACACTTCACGGGGTAGTTGCTGGAAGAGGGGGACAATAAAAACATTAACAAAATTCAATCCTTAACAGTTAAAAAAAGGCTTTAAAACTTGAGCCCAGTGAGTGTGTGTGTGTGTGTGAAGGAGGGTACAGGTAACCATGACAACCAGCTCAAAATGTAACATTTGGAGGCTTGAAGCACAGAAGTCTCCAGGTTTAAGAACAAAAACAGCATTCAAAAGCAGGTGGAGGAACTATTTTATTACAAAAATCTCAAACAAATATATTCTAACATTTAAACATAAAAATTATTTTCCCAAACATATAAAATACAGCTGCCCATTTCTAAGCGCAATAATACCCTCAGGGTGGGCGGTGTGTACAATACTGGACCTTCCAGAGGCTATAAGGCCCTCCGCCTGCGGCGTTAGGCCTCATTACGCCCTGGGTGGTCCGGTATTGCACAATACCCACCTATTGGTATATTAACTACTACTCAGGACTTAAATCATTACCTTATAAACAAAGGCTGAAATTACTCAATCTATATACTCTACAATATAGAAGAATAAGGGGTGATCTGTGTATGTTACATAAAGTTATTAGAGATAATACTTTAATGTGGGAACTAGGACTAAGTTTTAATGTGGATAGGGTCAGCAACAGAAAGCACCCTAAACAAATGCGTCTGAATAAATGGAACACACTATCTAGAAAATATTGATATAGCCAAAGAGTTATTACTCTCTGGAATAGTCTCCCACAAGAAGTGATAGATAGTGAGGATGTAAATATCTTTAAAATGAGATTAGATGATGCAATGGACGATGAGACAAAATTTGGCCTATAAGATGTATTAGTGGCAAGCAAAAGGATGAAAGGCTATTACAGCTTGTATTATCTATGAAATTTATGAAAATCAGCCCCTTTAATCCTGTTCCCATTGTTATTGTTCCATCTATACAGCCCTTTTAGTAAACACAGTGGGTATTTCTGCTTTACATTCTGGTGTTAAGTACCACTTTAGAACTGTGTGATGTAGTTTATGTCCCTCTAAGCCACAGAGTATATAGCAGAACATGGATGCATTATTTCAACAATAGAAGAGCAGAACAGGGACATAAATGACATCGTATAGTTCTAAAATGGTTCTTATCAGCAGCATGTCAATCACAAACACCAACTAGGATAACTAGAATGCCTGGATAGCAAAAGCAATAACAGAATTTGACCCAGTATTTAAAAACAGCTTCTACTGGGAAAAATGACTTATAGATTCAGAGCAGTTCTCCTTTAAGGCTTGGATATGGCACAAAAAGGAGAGACAGTTATCAAATACTACTCCAAAGTACCTATAATGTCCTACTTTGACCAGCTGTTGGCCTTCCAGGTCTCCGAATAGCAAATCATGGGACCCCATCTTTCCAGAGCCAAAGTTCATACACCGGCTTTTCTTTATGCTTATAACCAGTTTTGAAGTGGTGAACCATTCCTAAGCTGGGCAAAAATCACTCTCTGACTTCTGTTTTCACTCCTCTGTGGTTATACCAGTAGCTACCAAGACTGTGCCATTGGAGTCATCCCACCAGCGCATTAGTAACACTACTGCTTGGGATGCCGATGACCTGGGTTTGGCAGTAAACCTGGGTGTCAGAGGGCTGGCCGGGGGAGGAGGGTTGAGCATTTGCAGGACTGCTTTCCTCATCCTCCATGGGTGGAGGGAGAAAAAGAGACTGATGCTTGCCTGGCACCTGTTGGAAGCTGGGGGAAAGGCAGCCTGGATCAGCAGGTCGAAGGCAGGACAGTCTCTGGCACATGACATGCAGTAGTGCATGGAGCGGACCCTGACATCATAGTATACCACACCTCCAGGGGGACAGAAAAATGGGAAAACTCCCAGGCTGGCAGGATGAATGCTGTTCATTGCAGGCCCTGTACCTGGTGACTTAGGCTCCTTCCGTGATCTGGATCTGGTCCTGGTGAGCCGAGAGGACTCCCTGCCACCCTGCCATGGACGGTAAGCCATGGGGGACTGCGGGAGAGTTAAGTCCTAGAGGAAGCCGGGATGATGGGGCTGAGTGGAGTGGCAGGAAGGAGAGCCAGCCAGGAAGGGGAGATAAATAGCATAGGGGGAAAAAAGACTATAATTGGCATACATTCTGACCCATAAGTGGGATAGGACCTTGGGGAAGTCATTTGTATGTATGAAGTATAACAGAAGGCCCAGGATAGAACTTAATGACACTCATCTAAAGAGGTTCCTAGCTTCGTAATTAATTTTTTTGTTACAGTTTTTGGCCAAGAAAGACACAACTTCATAATTATTAATGGTAACAGCATTCAGCTAGTTGGAGTACAGTATATTTGGAAGAACCAACTTCTGCAGTTGATTAAACACTGCACCTTCAACCTCAGGCATTTAATCACTCATATCATCTGGTTATGCATTTGTATAGTCTGGCTAACTGAATGTTAGTACTTAGATATACACACTTCTTGCATACTCTATGAGGCATAAGGCATATCTGAGTGATTTCAACCACCTGAGAAGTGTGGTTACTGATACAGGGCCAGACACCCCAGAGTGTAGTATCCTGCTTATAAAGTGGCACAGATTATAAAGAAATAAAACAAAATGTAAACACTTCGCAAGGTCATAAGAAATTATTCACTTGTTGTTCAAGACTTATCAGCCAATTAGATAATCAGAATCACTGAACAATGCAGGACTAATTGTACAAAATAAAATAGCTCATCTTCTTTAACTAATACCTTCTAATAATAATGACATTTTCTATAATGCAGAGCACATACATGACAGATCACTAAGGGGTATAGGAACCAACTGAGGGGAGCAATTTCGGGGGAGCAGAGGAAGTACTGGTTCACACAATGGCTAGAGGGGCCGTGGAACAATCTTCCAAAATTAGTAGTGGAATCCAGAACGCTACATATATTGACAGTTAATCAAGACAGCTACATGAGGAAGGTTAGGTACAGCTAAAGAGCCATTACTGCTGAGATGGATGGACAGTCCCTATGGGAAGGCTTCTTTTGTCTACATCTTTAAGTCCTTATGTTCTTCTGTTTTGTAGCCTTATGGTAATTATCAATAAAAAAAATAATTGTGAAGACTGAGGACTTCAGACTAGAACTGTCTGGAAAAGAAAGCTGGAGGCAAAAGTAACTTTATTGTTTACATTTATGTACAGTATGTGCTTACACTATGATGAGAACATAAACATTTACATAAGGAGTTAGACCAACGGGCCATGCAGTCTGCCCCCCCCCCATTATCATGACAATTAGAACCACTGACATTATTCTTTCCAAGAACGAATTTGGCATAGCTTTAAAACTTTGTTTATAGCCTGCCTTTACACCCAGATAGATGAAACAATTCAAGAACTATCCTTTGTGTGAATTTGTGATTCCTGGTGTTACTGCTCATCCTATCTCCCTGTTTGTTCTTTCTCTTCTTTTATCATCTTTTATCACTGCGATCAATTTTCCATAGACAATTTTCTTCTACCCATTCAAAATTTCCTATACCTGAATCATGTTACCAGGAGTCTTCTCTTTTTAAAAGGAGAGCATCCCCAAAGTTCTGCACTCCCACTTCCAAAATCAACTACTCTAACCCTGTTCCCATTTAAGCAGCCCCTTGCTGCACTTTTTCAAGATAATCTATGCCCTTCATGTTGTGTAGGGCACAGAACTACAATACTCCAGATGTGGTGTTGTCAGCTCGTTGAGCAGTGGCAGTATAATCTCTGTTAACCTGCTTTCCGAGCCCTGTCAAGGCATTCTCAACATCTGCCATGGCTTTGAATGCTTTAGCAATCTCTAGACTGTTATTACCATGTCCCTTTCCTGATCCAGGGCAGTGATAACGCCACACGTTTAATTTAGTAAATATTTTCTGACTCTTATCTAGCTCCTGGGTGTATTACCATGCATTTTAACCAAACGGATTGCTTTTTTTTTTAAATAATTCTTTGTTACCAGGTAAGGCTCATTGGGCACAACTAGCTGCTTTCAGGGGCAACCTGGGAGCATTGGGGTGGTTACATGACTTGCTCAGAGTTACACAGTATGCAAGTAGAGGTTGTGAGAATCAAACCCAAGTCTGCTGGATGTACCAGCTTCATTCACAGCTCATTACTTTAACCTTTAGGTTATACTGCTAGAAACGTGTCACCTGTTTGTCTAAATTTCTAGCATATCCTGGTCTGTTGTCTGTAGCCTAGGGCCATACATTTACCTGTTCTGGTTACTGTACTTGGTAGTTAAAGCCTTTCTGCAGCAAACAAATACAGTGAAGTATGTTTGCCTGCATAGTATAGGCGATGGTTGGGTGGACTGACCCGCTAAGAATCAGACGCCTCGATCCACAATGGGCCAGCAGACCCAGATCAAGAAGGACCTACAGTCTAATTGTACCAAGTCCGGATGTGCCATGCTGCTCCATTAAAAATGGGGAACTTACTTGCTCCAGAGACACTATAGTCTTCCTGAACAGTCTGAGATGAGTAGTACCATTGACTCGGTACATTGCCATTTACTGACCTGAGGTCACTGCTTGTCTCTTCACTCTTTCAGGAAACACAGTGAAGCATCATGTTATCACACACACACACACACACACACACACACACACACACACCTTCATCACATGAACAGCTGTGACTTTAAATCTCAGTCAGGTGGTATAGAGATATAAAAGTGAGTGTGACACTGTGAATTCAGTGCATGTCTGGGAGTCACTGAGTGAAGACGGTTAGATAGCTAGCGCTTTGCTCACTCATCGATTTGGAAACTGGAGGTCCACAGACTCAGTGTCCTGCTGTCTTGGGCCTTTGTTTTGGTAAGTCGTACAAATCCTTTAAAAAGACAGAAAAAAGGAAGCAATAACTGAAAGGGGAGAAAACTAGAGGAATGAGGCAGGGGGGCAGTGACTGACTGTCTCAGTTTGGGTTCAGGGCAGGCTGGCCTAAGCAGACACTTGCACTTTCTAATTCTGAATCTGTCTGCAGTGCAGTAGTCAAAGTACTCAAATCCAGCCAGTTGGTGTAATAAAATTCAACAAAGTAATGACATTTCTTTTTTTGTGGATCCAGCCATTAAACTAAATGGGAGGCATGGACATTTCTGCACTTCAGTTACTCTATATTACAGACGGATGTGAAATAAATCAGTCACAGACTGAACACTTCTATTTTTAATTCTGGAAACGTTTGGGAAGCTATAGGCTGCAGTTGCTATGAGACTTACACCACGTCAGTTCCTTTGTCTTTCTCTGTTGACTATATGATTATCTGCTGCTGCCTGTGAATACATTTTGTGGCCTATTACTTCTCCTGCCATCGCTGCATGCTGAACTCCCTACACAACAAATCTCACTTGACCTGGTACCCCCCACTCCTGACTGTGACAGTGTAGCACTGCCTATCCTAGGAAAGGAAAGGAAGGGGGATCTCATTCAATATACAGGGGAGGCAACTGACTGCCGTTGCACTTGCTGCGAAGTTCTTCTGTGCTGCATCTGCTGTACTTTTTTCTTGCCTTGCATTGCAGACACTAACAAAAACATAAAAAAAAAAAACAAAACTTTTTCATATAGTTACACACATGCAAGGTCCTTTCTTAGTTGACTGTGTGACTATGTGCTCTTGTGAATACATTTTGTGGCCCACTACTTCTACCATTGCTGCATCCTGAGCTCCCTGCTAAATAAAATCTCACTTGACCTAACACCCTCCTCCTCCTGACTGTTGCCATGTTACACTACCAATTCTGTGAAAGGAAAGGAATCTCTGTCAATATACAGGGAAGGCAATAATACTAGGCTACACCTGCTATGAGACTCTATTCTGCTGCTTCTGCTGTGCTTTTCTCTTGCCTTGCTGAGAGCACTGCAGGCGCTAATAAAAACAAATTTCAATGTAGTTACATGACTGTCACACATGCCAGTTGCTTTCATAGTTGACTGTGTGAATATCTGCTGTTGTGAATATTTTTTGCGGCTTATTTCTCCTGCCATTGCTGCATGCTGAGCTTCCTGCTAAATAAAATCTCAGTCTTGGCCAGGTTCTCATCTATTTTTGAGTGCTCTCTGATATATAAAAAAATCTGTTTACTATGAGCAGCAGACAGGGAGAGGAGGAGGCACAAATGGGGAAAGAGATAGGGAGACATGTGGCTCATACTGTATTGCAGACTGGTAAAGAGTGGTTCCTGGCAGCGACGCATCATCAGTTTGTCGACAACTGTACTCGTGTTTATTACTGCCTGTGTTTGGCCAGGCTCTCCTGGAGCTGGTGAATGTCTACTGTTCAAATTTGTTTGTCCTTCTCTGACGTGGAACCTCTGTAAAAGAGCACTTGTGCTCAAAGGTGTTTTCCAAAATACAAATAACTAAGTAAATAAATAAATAAATCCTTCAGTCAATCATCCAGTAGCAGTAGTGTTAGTTCCCTGTTGCTGTCCAAACAGTCAGGAAAGCTAAAATTTCAGCTAATGGAAGCAAAGGGAGTGGTCAGCACTGCATGGAGTGTCAAGCACAGATACGCTACCTATGTGCACCATTCAGCTACAAATCTGAATGAAACTGATTAGGGCAAATGAGAGAACTTAAAGGGGGTGGAAAGACTAAATCAGGAGAAAGAGTTGGCAGCTGAGCGTGTGCAGGATGAATGTGATGATTTTGTGGTAATGGACTTGGAGGATGAGGAAGTGAACAGTGTGGTGCAGGAGGGACAAGATGAGGGGGCAGTGCATTCACATTTGGGTTCTGGGACTGGCCTGGAAGAGCTGGATGAAGGCAAGGGTGATTCAGACCTTGTTGAGAAAGAACAACAGGGAGCCAGTAACAGATGGCAGTATAGCACGCCTGATAATAAAACAAAGAAGGCGATCTCTTATTTGTGGTCTTACTTTTCTTTAGCTGCAAATAATGAGTTGCAAGCAGTATGCTCTGTAAGAAAAAAGACAATTAGCAGAAGGCGCAAAAAGGGTGCTTTGGGTACCTCAGCATTAAAAAGACATTTAGAGAGATGTCACCGCATTATACCTGAGGCATAATTTATTTGGATAGAAAGATACCATGCAGCCAGAGATAGTTCAGACTCTCAGTCCAACTCTTCCTGTTATACCAAGTGGTAGCAGCAGCTCTGCTGATATAGTTTTATTGTCACCTCATTCTTAGTCTTCAATGGAAAGTAATGCAAACAGTCCCCTTTGCCCTTATCACCATTCAGCACTCCTAATCGGGCTTGTCTGAAGACGACTTCTTCTGCTAGAAGGCAGCTCAGAATTTTTGAAACGCTCAAGCATAAAGCTAAATACCAATGTAGTCATCCTGAAACAATTGCTATAATGAAACTAATTTCTGATATGATAGCACTGGACATGCAGCCTTTCAGACTCAAGGAGCATGTTGACCTTTAAAGGATATTACATCACCTGTCACCAGGATACAACATTCCATCCAAGAAGTATTATTCGACTGTTACAGGGACTCAGATTATGAGGTAGTCAGTGCAAAACTAATAAAATTGCTTAAAAGATGCCATTGCTGGTGTTGTACAGTGTATCTGACTACTGACATACAAGCAAGCTGTCAGCCAGAACCATTTATGTCAATGGTCTGCACACTGGGTGTCATTTGCTCCCTATAGTGATGCAGACAAATCCCATCAAAACCTGGCTTTCCTTTGCATGCAGTATGTGACACAGGATCACATACTTCCAACATCCTGGATGAGCTTAATAGAGAGACACAGTACTGGCTTCTATCACAAGAAATTTCTGAAGGTTTTATTGTGGCTGACAATTGTTCAGACATAAAGAAAGCACTGTCTCATGGGAGCTTTGTGCACATTTGATGTTTTACACACTGTCAAAATTTAATTGTGCATGCCTTCCTAGAGGGCAGAGATATAAAAGCTCTCACGTATGTGGCAAAAAGAATATGCACACATTTCAGCTGGTCCTTCAAAGCACACCATTGACTGCAGGCCATATATGAGGAACTCAGACTGCCTCTGAATAAGCTCATGAAGGATGTTGCAACATTGTGGAATTCTATTTTTTATATGTTTCAGCGATTTCTGGAGGAAAAAAGGGCTGTAAGACAGTACACATTGGAGAACAGCATAGGGGATGCTGATATATGCATTGATACTCAACAGTGGGCTATTTTAGAATTTCCCAACAAGATTCTGCAACCCTTGAAGAAATTAATAGGGAAGTGAGTTCAAATAGTGCCACACTCAGCCCAGCCATCCCATTGATCCAAATTCTTACATTTCAGCTACAATATGTGCAGTCGAGGATAACTTGGACATTCCAGAAAGCAAGTTTCGGATGAGAGAATCTTGTGTCACTGAAAGGACTTCACACCCAGAATGAAAAAAATACATAGTCAATTGAATGATTAAAAAAAGTCAGAGATGATGAAAATCTCTGTGAAATGCTGGAGGCAGAACATTATATTATAGCAACAGTACTAGATGCATGGTACACGATGAAACAGTTGTCACAGCATAACCTCAATGTGTTCCAAAACTGCAGAGGGAAAATCATTCAATCAGAACATAGGTGTAGCACATGCAAGGTAATGTGAAGTGTGCAAAAACTAGGCCTGTTAGTTCCAGTCACGACAATAAAACAAAAGAAGCTAGCACTCAACTTGGAGCCATACTTCAAAGAACCAGATTCAGAGCTAAAGTTCTTGCATCCAAGCAAAATAAAATTTTATTAACTGCAGTAACAATCCATTCACAGGATGAGGAGACAAACCTTGGTGCTTTGACCTCAAAATGGGTCTTCCTCAGGGAGCTGGGTATCTGGTTCTTTAAAGAATGGCTCCTAGCTGAGTATTAGGAAATCATTCAAGAAGTAGATTCAGTTTTGAAAAAAAAAACAGTGACAACAGATGCAGCCCCCTCATCATTTCTTCCTGCACCTTCACAACCCTTTTTTCTCCATCAGGCTACACATATGTCAGCAGCTGTCATTCGTTCTACTCCCACTAGTCAACTTTGAGGTCAATTGAACGCTGTTGTCATTGAAAAATCAGCTCTTCCTTCTCCATATATCATGGCATCTGCCAAGGCTATGGTTGACTGCTATTTGGCAGAAACAGGTATTGAGTGTAATGAAGATTCCATAAAGTACTGGCAAAACAAGCAGTCTGTGTGGTCTGCACTTGTGCAGGTAACTTTCATATACATTGTCTGTCCCCCAACCAGTGTATTTTCAGAGCGACTCTTCAGCAGCTCTGCAGGTAATGTGACAACACATACATGATCCAGGCTACTGCCAGAAAATGTGGAAAAATTAACTTTCTTAACCATAAACCTTCCCCTGATTGGTTACAGTTATGACCTGTAGTCAGCAAATACACTTTCCAGTGACCAGAGCTGATTATATGGAAGAGTTGGAAGAGTGAGATTTTGAAAAAGATATAACTAAGTTGGTAAACCTTTCAGCAGGCTACGCAATATTTGCAGTAGGTCCTATTGGACTGATAAAATGTTTGGGTTGCCTGAACCTGATGGAACAACTTTTGCAGCATGTCCTATTGGACTGAACTAATTTGGGGTTGCCTGAACCTGACGGCACAATTTCTGCAGCATATCCTATTGGATTGAGCTAATGTTTTGATTGCCTAAACCTGAGGAAACATTTTTTGCAGCAGGTCCTGTTGGACTGAAATAATGTTTGGACTGTCTAAACCCGATGACACAATGTTTGCAGCATGTAATTATGCAGGATCCTGATTGATTTGTCATCATGCCCAATATTCTTCAGTCCTGAATTCATGAATGATCATCTTCTTGTTGCTCCTGGTTGGATATGCCATGAGTATAATGATTGCATATGGGTGCCACATCAAAACAGTGACTCATATTGGGCACTGTACTCTTGGGCTACCCTACGAGGGTAACGACTGTACACGACCACGATGGTAGTGGATGGCGAAAGGAAGGATGGATAGCGAGGGGAAGGGGAGGGACAGGGAAGGGGTTTTGAGGGATGTGTGTACCTGCTACCACTGAGCTAGCCATGTGATGTGGTGATGTGGGTGGTTAGCTGTGGTGTGGCAGGTACAGGGTTCGGGACTGGATGTGTAAAACATTTGCTGCTGCCTGTGACTCGGGCACTTAATTATTTGTGCAATACAGGATTTTGTCCCCTCCACGACATGCACCACCCTGGAGTTGATAATCCATATTCAGGAGGGTGCAGGGGCAAAACACCCTGTGAAAACACTTTTTTCTTTCTGGATGTTGGCTCCCCTGAAAGTGTATATCACTGATTTGCTTTTCTGCGATAAACACTCACCATAATAGCAATTATTATTCTGTGATCGTTATTAAGACATGGAATCCCTGGTTGTGCTGCTTACTCATTTCTCCTCTCATTGGCATGGACCATGGTCATCTCACTGCAGCCTTATTTATTGATCTTGCCAAAGCCTTCAACTCTGTCTCCCATCCCCTTCTCCTCTCCAGACTTCACTCTGCAGGCCTTTCCACCTCCACAGTCGACTGGTTCCAATCATACCCCACAGGCTGCACCCAACAAGTCCAAGCTAGTGACACCCTCTCCTCCCCACTCCCTATTCTTGCTGGAGTCCCACAAGGATAAATCCTTGATCCTATCCTCTTCTCCTTCTTTTTAAATGGCCTCCCATCTATCTGCACCCCCTCCCAAATCCATCTCTATGCAGATGATACCATCCTTTTCTATACTGGCACATCTTCCCTGGAAATCGAATCAAGCTGCAAGATAACTTCTCCTGAGTGCTTCAGTGGTCACATGATAACCAACTGAAGGTAAACTCTAAAGAGTGTCTCCATGCTTTTTGGCACCCCAATACTTGCCAATCCTTCCTACCTCCCCTCCTTTCATGCCCTCGACGGCACACTCGTCAAATCAGTTCCCACCTATAGACACCTAGATGTAAGACTTGACAGCTATCTGGATTTTGTCACACACGTAGACTATATACACTCAAAACTCCAGCCTAAACTTGAGGTTGTGTATAGAAACAAGGATGCTCTGTCTTCAGAAGTTTGACGGGAGTTACTCAAGAAGATGACCCTCCCCATGTTCAACTACGCCAATGTAGTCTTCAATGCTGCCACTCCATTTTCCCTAGCTAGTCTAGACACCCTATTTAACACCTTCTGTTGATTCATCTCCAATGCTCCCCAGTGAATTCATCAGTGCACTCTCCATTCCTCCCACACTCTCTCCTCCCTTAAATTGCACCAACTACTTCATGGTGCCATGCTCGTCTCCAACTTCTGGTTCCACTCTCTCCCTTCCTACCTCTCAGATCTTCTCTCCCTCTCTTCTTCTTCATCTGCTCCATTCAAGAAACCCCCACATCTTTTCCTTCCCCCACACCCATACTAATGCTGGTCAGGCTGCCTTCTTCTATTACCTCCTTTCCCTTTGGAACTCCCTATCTAAATCCACCCATTCATCCCCATCCCTATATTGCCTTAAATGCATCTCCCCTCATTCTCTGAAGGTGCTGCTACCCCTGACCTGCAGACCACTGCCCCTTACACTGCCTGGCCTCCACCTGCCCCCCTTCCCTCCTCCACCATCCCCTTCCTCCGTCATCCTCCCCGCCTCTTCCCTCTGTTCCACTCTCCCTCCTGCTCCTACCTACACCTGCACCTGCTATGCTGCTATTTCATACTTGCTCTTTCTCTTGACATCTTTGCCTCTATTCATACCAAGAAATTGTCTTCTGCATTTTTGACTCTGATTGCTTTCGCTAAGCCCTGCACTTTGCACCGTAAATATCTGTAACTGCATGAATATGTAACTTATTACTCTGTTAGCTTTCACCAAGTCTTGAAATTGTACTGTATATATCTGTAAATGTATGATTATGTAAATTTATTTACTCTCCCTCCACTCCCCCATCCCCCGGGTCACACCTGGAAACGAGCTTCGGTTCAGTGTGCCTCTCCTGGTTACCAATATTTAAATAAATAAAATAAATAAATTAGCGTCGGCATCTCTCTTAATTTGTTGTTTATTTATGTGCTCAAAAATGAAGGGCATGCAGTTACTTTCTGGTAGGGGTCCCCTAAATGTGTCATCAGTTTGGGTGGGTGAGTGGGTGGAGGGGACACCGTGTCTCAGAAAATAACTGCATGATTTTCAGTGGAGCAGAGAAGCAGCAAGTGTAACAACCAATGTATGCGTCTGCTGTATACTAAACGGGGTGCCCCTCTCAGGTCAGGTAGATCAGTTTACACTATTACAGTCAGGCAGGGTGCAGAAAACCAGTGTTCATTTCCTGAAACATTGTTTGTAATTTGAGGTGTGTATCATACATCTCAGCATCATTGTATGTACTTGTATGGCAGATTTTCAATTTTCCTCACATTTTCCAAAAGGTTCTGATAAAAATCAGAATTAATCAGAACTTATCAGAACTTTGGCCTGGATCCTAATCCTGTTAATAAAGGCTAGGACCTTTTAGGTCTGCCCAGCCCTAGTATAGGTCACTTTGTTTGCTGAACAGTATTGTCACTTTTTGTGGAAAACAGTGTAGACCTAAAAGATGAACAATGGAACCATGGTATGTAATGATAACTTACACATTTGGGTCACCATAGACATAACCAGTCTATACACCAGTATTAGACATGAATTTTGCTTGTCTGCCATAGAACACCATTTTAATGCTGACCCTCTGGCAGAGAATTTTCCTAAAAACGTTCTCATGGAGGCAATTAATTTAATCCTGACCAGTAACTATTTTATTTTCAACAGAAAATTCATTTTTTTCCTCCGGCTCCCCACTCCCTGTAGGGAGCTCAGCCCCTGCCCACTCACCAATCCCCCATGCCCAACCTAACCCCCCTGGGCAGACACCCTCTCCCCATGGTCCGTGTTAATGTGCCCTGGCTAACCCCCCAGGGTGGGGCCAAAGGAGGGGGACCCTACCTGGTGGACACTGTTGGCAATGGGTGCAGCGGCAAAGTGTGGCTTCATGCTCAGGGACGGGATTTTTGTATGCAGCTGTACCTGGGAGTGGGGACATGCAGTGATGACCCACATCCACCCTGCCCCCTGCAGATTATGGCACCAGCACAATGGATTCCCCCAGCCCCCACTGGGGGTCCATGATGTGCCAGACACATCCCCCCCCCGGAAAAGGAGAGCAGTTCCAAGGATGCTCAATCCTTCTTTCCCCAGCTTGCCCACTGACATCCTGAGTCTGTTTCTGAACCTGAGTCATCGGCGTCACAGATGGACACAATGCCTTTGTGCCGGTGGGCCAGACTTTGACAGAAAATTCTACTTGCAGGCAAAGGGGTACTGCCATGGGGACTACCATGGTCCCCTAGTATGCCAATCTTTTTTTGGCCTGGTAGGAGGGGGCCATGGTATTCGACCCAGATAGAAACCCCTTCCTCCCCCATATTCACTTATGGGGCCACTATCTGGATTATATTTTGTTAATTTGGAAGAGTGATGCAGCTTCTGCATCATAATTTGTTGATTTTTTTGAACCAGAATGATTGTGCTTTACAGTTTACCTCTACAATAGAAATGTCATCTATTTCTTTCTTGGATTTGCTTTTAGTGGATAGGATAGGTTACCCATTTGATCTGAAACCTATAGGAAGTCAACTTCTGGCAATACTTTATTACATGCCAAGAGCTCCCACCCAGCGCACTTAAAAAATGCCACACCGCATGGCCAGTTTGTCAGCCTGAGGTGCAATTGTTCCTCCCTGGTGGATTATGATAGACAGGCAGTGAATCTTACTGACCACTTCCTGCAGAGGGGTTACAATAAGGTTGTTCTTACTTCTGCTTTAAACAAGGCCAGAAATCTGAATAGACAAGATCCACTTAGCCCGAAAACAAAGGGGAAGGAAGACACTGAAGCAGTGATATCCATAACAGAATTCAACAGAATAGCACCCAAAATATTTGATATTATCAGACAATACTGGCCTATTCTTAAAGGTGACCCAGTGCTTAGCAAGACACTGGGAGACAGTCCTAGAGTGACCTATAGGAAAGGGAAAAACTTGGGGGATCTTTTGACACACAGCTTCTATGAAAAACCCTTACACGATACTTGTCTCACCTGTATGCCCCCTAAACCTATGGAGAATTTTCATTGTGGCACATGCAATGTGTGCTGTTTTTGCATTCAGGAGAGGTTCATTGTCCATCCTATTTCATATGAAAAGGTGGAGATCAAGGAATTTATTACATGCTCAACAAACTATGTTGTTTATGTTAAGTGTACTTGCCCTATGTTCTATATAGGATGGACAAAGAGACCTCTAATAGAAAGAATGCAAGAACACATTTGTGCTATTCATAAAACAGAACCAGACACCCCTATTGGGGTATATTTTACAACCTGCCATGGCCAAAATACTGCTGATTTTCAGTTTCTAGGTCTGGAACATGTGGAACCACATAAGAGAGGTGGAGACAGATTGAATACTCTGTTGCAAAAAGAATCAAAATGGATACAGTATATACTTTAAAAACTTTGTCACCCCAAGGTTTAAATGAATGTGTGGATATTACCCCTTTTCTGTGATGTTTTATTTTTCTGTTGTTCTGTTGTTAAGTTTAAATACTATGAAGGTATAAATCCTCAGGTCATTTGGTTATTTAGTTATAAAAGAAACAATATCACTCAGGGACTTGTTGTCTCTCCCATTCTTGGACCCCTCCTGAGTCCTTTTAATAATGTACATGTTTGATCTTGTCCAAGCTCAGTACTTGCTTTAATGGTAGTTGACCTTTAGCAGGGTTTCTGACCTTCCATATTTATGTGAACAGGACAAAATACTAACCACATTCATTCATGAATTGATCTATTAACACAGTCTGTCAGAGTTTTCTATTTTTGTCTTAGAAGTGTCTGTGACCTTTTGCAATTTTTGCTGACCTCGCAACTTTTGGTAAAAACATCTCTTGCTTTTTAACTCTCTTAATCACTCAAGGGTCACATGTATTATTCGTAACGTATTTATCATATTAATAGGTGGTTGTTCAATTTTGCTTTGGTGTACATAAATGTTTAATGATTACTGCATCTTTAAGAAAATCTAAAATAAAAGAGAATCCTGTCCACCAAAGCCCCACCCCCTGACAAAGTGTCCCAGAGAGGACACAAAGCACTGGGATAGTGTGCTGCAGGTTCCACATTCCACTTCAGCATTGTCTGGCATTTTATTTATTATTTGGCAGAGTGCTACCCTTTTTGTGTGTTTCCCTAGTATAGGTCACTGTGTTTGCTGCACAGTATTGTCACTTTTTTTGGAAAACAGTGCAGATCTAAAAGATGAACAACAATGGAACCATCATGTGCAATGATAACTTACATGACTAACAAGGCACAAAATAACAAGGGTGATACTGGGTGGTCACAGAGTTTGTCATGCACAAAACAGAATTTGTTAGGCATGTAATATAATTTGTTAGCAATCAGAATTTTTGAGGCAACAAACACAGTTTGGAACCTGTTGTCAAGGCTAGACATGCAGCGAAATTAAATTCCGCTGGTGAAGTGAACGCGAAGTGGTCACTTTGCTTTGTCACTCCGCTACTCAAAGTGGCCAAAGCATAAGGCTCACTTCGCCTTATAATTATTTCTTTGCATTGTCATTCCACCTTAACGCAAAATAAGATGGAGTGACAACAATATTGACAGCCCCTCATACACACGGTCACCAGAATTAATGTGCATCCCCAAAATGCTACTGTCTTGTGTCCAGAAAATTCCCCAGTGCTGATGAAATGAAATGATAGCACAACAAGAAATGCAAAGTCTCCAAGAATTAATAGTGCACTCAGTCATGTGTGCAGTGGTCACACTCAGTCACCAAAATTAATGTGCATCCCCAAAATGCTATCGTCTTGTGTCCAGAAAATTCCCCAGTGCTGACGAAATGAAATGAGAGCGTACGAAGAAATGCAAAGTCTCCCAGAATTATTGGTGTACTGCAAAGTGCAAATGAACAGACAGATTAAGATTGTACTGTGCACTCGAGATACAGATGTAAAAGCACAACACCACCTAACCAGTGCTCACAAGTCACAATTCCAAATCTGGAAAAGAATACCTTTTTCTGGTTGGGAGGGAGGGGGGTAGTGCACAACAGTAACAGTCCACTACCAGTAAAGAAACCACAAAGCAGTATAAAAAATTCATTGTAGGTGCGGTGGATAACAGGTTCACACTGTTGCAATTATTCTGTGGCACAATAAAAGGTGTCTGATTTAATGGCATGCATTTCACGCTCGCACACACACAGACACTACAAGTAATGCGTAGCAAATTGAAAACCTTTAGTAATATACCAAATGTTTTAAACAAACCGAAATTATACACTGCTACACCACAACAATCAGCAAAAAAAGTCAAGAATTACTGAAAATTTTACTGTGTGTACATTAACACAGTTATACAAGAAATATATAACCAAAACAGAAAGACTGCCTTTTTCTCCTAGTTAATCTACATACACCACAGACGCCCCTCCCCCGAGCACACTTCATAGTACACAGACTGACTGTTCTAAATTAACATTCAAAATCCACACACAAACAATAAACACTCAATGATATGAGCACAGGAGGGTTTCCTACAATCGATGTACTAAATTTTGAGCAAAAGAAATGGCTCCGAAAAGCTTTTTTCACAGCTTTTAGAGGATTTGAATTGCAGAGCTCTAAGAGGAAACTGTCCCATCTTCCACTACACATACACTACACAGAACTGAGGCCGTGCAGAACAATCTAGAGCCCATGTGACCTGCAATCCCATGAAGCACTGCAAAATTCACCTTGGAGCTCTATTACAAGGCGAAGTGATGCAAAGTACATTGATTTCAATGTACTTCGTCTTAAAATTGATGGAGAAGTGGTTTGGGGAAGGTGGAATAATGCAAAGTCATTGGTTTCAATGGATTCAAGATTCCTAATTATAACGCCAAGTACCGCTTATGAAGCATGGCACTTCGCTGGACTTGCGTTATTTCGTGAATCACCCGCCGGAGTGAATTTTGGCCATTTTGTCCACGCCTAGTCATGGCCAGAACTATTTATTGGCTCTGTTGTTACTGAGCAGTAGTCACCAAGCATGCTATATTAGTGGTGATATGGCTGCCTTTCCTTATCTATAAGTAGAGCATTTTGTCACACATTAGTTCCAACTGTAGCTGTGGCTCACATATACCAAGTCGTCAACAGCAAAATGAATGCAATAAAATAACTCTGTGAGCTTCAAAGAAGAGAAGAAGATTGTTTTGATTAACCTTTTAAAAAAAGAGACCCTCCCACTAGCCAGTTATTGTCAGCAGATGGTGAGACCCCCACACTATCATGTTATTGTCAGCAGATGGTGACACCCCCACACTATTCGGTTATTGTCAGCAGGTGGTGAGATCCTCACGCTATCCTGCTATTGCTGGCAGGTGGTGAGACCCTCACACTTTGCAGTTATTGTCAGCAGGTAGGGAGACTCTCACTCTGTTCAGTTATGGTAGGTAATTTGTGAGACCTCCACACTATTCAGTCATTGTCAGTAGATGGTGAGACCCTTACACTATCTGGTTATTGTCAGAAAATGGCGAGACTCTCACACTATCCAGTTATTGTCAGCAGGTGGTGAGACCCTCACACCATCCAATTATTGTCAGCAGGTGGTGAGACCCCCACACTATCCAGTTATTGTCAGCTGTTGGTGACATCCTCACACTATCCAGTTATTGTCAGCAGGTGGTGAGATCCTCACATTGTCCAGTTACTGTCAGTAGGTGGAGAGATCCCAAGCTATTAAGTTATTGTCAGCCGTTGGTGAGCCCCCAGACTGTCCAGTTATTGTCAGCAGGTGGTGAGACTCCCACACTTTCCAATTATTGTCAGAAGATGGTGAGACCCTCACACTATCAAGTTATTTTCAGCAGAAGGTGAGACCCTCATACTATCAAGTTATTGTCAGCAAATGGTGAGACCCTCACATGAGCCAGTTATTGACAGCAGCTGGAGAGGCCCTCACACTGTCCAGTTATTGTCAGCTGTTGGAGATACTTTCACGCTATCCAGTTATTGTCAGCAGGTGCTGAGACATCACACTGTCCAGTTATTGTCAGCAGGTAGTGAGACTCTCACACAATACAGTTATAGTAGGCAGTTTGTGAGACCCCCACACTATCCAGTTAGTGTCAGCTGTTGGAGAGACCCCCACTCTATCCAGCTATTGTCAGCAGATGGTGAGACTCTCACACTGTCCAGTTACTGTCGGTAGGTGGAGAGACCCCACACTATCCAGTTATTGTAAACAGGTGATGACACCCTCACACTGTCCAGTAATTGTCAGCAGTTGTTGAGCACCCACACCATCCAGTTATTGTCAGCAGGTGGAGAGACCCCCACACTTCCAGTTATTGTCAGCAGTTGGTGAGACACTCACACTATCCAGTTATTGTCAGCAGATGGTGAGACCATCACACTATCCAGTTATTGTCAGCAGGTGGAGAGACCCTCACACTAGCCAGCTATTGTAAGCAGGTGGAGAGACCCTCACACTAGTCAGCTATTGTAAGCAGGTGATGACACCCTTATACTATCCAATTAATATCAGCAGATGGTGAGACAATCACACTTTCCAGTTATTGTCAGCAGATGATGAGACCCTGACACTATCCACTTATTGTCAGCAGATGGTGAGACCCTCACGCTATCCAGTTACTGTCAACAGATGGTGAGACCATCACACTATCCAGTTATTGTCAGCAGATGGAGACACCCTCACATTATACAGTTATTCTCAGCAGATGGTGAGACCGTCACACTATCCAGTTATTGTCGGCAGATGGAGAGACCCTCACATTATACAGTTATTCTCAGCAGATGGTGAGACCATCACACTATCCAGTTATTGTCAGCAGATGGAGAGACCCTCACATTATACAGTTATTCTCAGCAGATGGTGAGACCATCACACTATCCAGTTATTGTCCAACAGCTTAATCTGGTTCAAGGTCAGTTGGCATTCATCTGTATCCCCCTCCCCCGGGTCGTGCCTGAAAATAGGCAGGATTTGTCTAGTGCACTTACCCAGTCAACAAAAGCTAAATAAATAAATAAATAAATAAATTGTCGGCAGATGGTGAGACTCTCACACAATCCAGTTATGGTCAGCAGATGGTGAGACCCCCACACTATCCAGTTACTCTCGGCAAGTGTTAACACACCCACACTATCCAGTTAATGTCAGATGGAGGTGAGCACCCCACAGTATACAGTTATTGTCAGCAGGTGGTGAGACCCTCATACTATCCAGTCATTGTCTGCAGATGGTAAGATCCTTGCAGTGTCCTGTTATTGTCAGCAGGTGGTGAAACCCCCACACTATCCAGGTATTGTCAGCAGCTGGCGAAATCTTCATACTATGCAATTTTTGTTGGCAAATGATGAGACCTCCACACCATCCAGTTATTGTCAGCAGTGGGTAAGACCCTCACATTATCATGTTATGGTCAGCAGATGATGAGACCCTGCACTGCCCTGTTATTGTCAACAGGTGGTGAGATCCTCACACTTTCCTGGTAACTGTCCGAAGGTAGTGAGACCCTCGCACTATCCAGGTATTGTCAGCAGGTAGTGAGGCCCTCACACTATCCAAGTATTGTTAGAAGGTGGTGAGATCCTCACACCATCCAGGTATTGTCAGCAGGTGGTGAGACCCTCACACTATCCTGTTATTGTTGGCAGGTGGTGAGACCCCACACTATCCAGTTATTGTCAGCAAATGGTGAGATCCTCACACTATCCAGGTATTGCCAGCAGGTTGTGAAACCCTCACACTATCCTGTTATTGTTGGCAGCTGACCCTGGCCCAATATCTGTGGACCAATTTAATGCTGAGATATTGCAAAATGGGATCTTAGCTTTGTACATTTTAATTCATGAAATGTCTAGAAAAAGTTTGATTTAATTAAAGATTGGGTGAATACCTATAGCCCAGATAGTTTTGTTATTCCTGAAACCTGACTGAGCAAAAAAATTCCTGACTCTAGTACAGACTATACAGGAAAGACATGCCTAAAAAGGGCGGAGGTATTTTGCTTTATGTAAATACAGATCTGGAAACTTTTGAAACTAAAAATTAATTGATGGAAGAAGGGCTGGAAGTATGGTCTGTAGTGATTAAGTTACCCTTCTCAAAGCCTTTGTTACTTGTTGGTGTCTATAAATCCCCTAAATTAAACAATATTATATTTCAGAATTTATTAGAATTCCTAATGAAATTTAAAAGTACACATGACCTGCTGATCAAGGGGGATTTTAATGTAAATTGGACCCAGACTTACCCTACAATATAGTCTTGTTGACCTTCAGGAAAGCCTGTGTCTCACCCAGCATATTGGAGACCCTACAAGATTTAATCACAAAAATGTTAGGAATTCTACAATATTAGACCTTGTCTTTACAAACTGTCCAGATAATTATCCAGTAAATGGTGGTCTTCCAAACACCTTTTCTGACCATCAGGTCATTTTTACCTTAATAAAATTATAAAAAAAAAAAAGACCAAGCAGATGCAGTTTGTTGAATGGAAGAATTATAAACTGTTTGACTATACAGTCTTCATGGTAGATTTAGATATAGAAGGTATAAAGTGGGATAGACTAGAGATAATACCCACTGCTTCAGAGGCCTGGAATTATTTCCAGGGTATGTTTATGCGGGTCTGTGATAAACATGTTCCACTGAAAAGAAGAAAGACAAAATCGGTAAATACCAAATGGTATGGTGCAGCCCTGCATAAACTCAAAGTCGATAGAAATAATAAAAGGCATAAGGCAAAAAGGCGAGGCACTGATGTAGACTGGAGGTTATACAGAAAGGCTAGAAATAAATATACGTTGGAAACACGATTAGCCAAACAGAAATATTATAGATCAGAATTAGAAGTTGGTGAACACTTGAGCCCTAGAGTCTTTTGGAACTCCATATCTAAATTGATGGGCGATTCCAAGACTGTACACATGAATAAAATTGAATTGGATGGCTGTTTAGTACCATTAAACAGTGACGTGTCCAATGCTTTCAAAAATTTTTTTGCTAAAGCAGGAGACCAGGCCTTAGGTCTTGATTTTACTGCAGCACAGGATTTTCTGAAATTATTAAGACAGGATGTTGGGGGAACACAGACTTTGGATAAGACATGTATATTTAGTTTTAGCCAAATAGAAATGATAGAAGTTCGGGGTGAATTGTTGAGGATGAACACTATGAAAGCTAAGGATATAAACAGCATTCCATCAAAATTGTTGAGGTATGCTTCTCCTTGTATAGCACACCCACTAGCATATATTTTCAATTTGTCACTGCCCACAGGGGATTTTCTGGCTGCCTGGAAACAGCAAGGGTAATACCAATCTATAAGGGGGGATTGAGACAAGTTATTAATAGCTATAGACCAATTTCACTTCTTCCTCAGATCTCTAAAGTTCTTTAGAAGCTGGTCTTCAATCAGCTTATTTATTTATTTATTTATTTTAAACATCAGTTTACAACCTTTGAGCCAGGGGCTCATTTACAAAGGTACCTCGTCACATAGAGGAGACAGACAGTGGCATAGGAGACAACAGATAATACAGGTACAAGGTAAGTGTCATTCACGGTTACAGTTGGTTCAAAACAGATGAGGAATACATAAGCTAATCAGGCTAAATAGGGTTAGTGATGGGAAGCAGAAGGAGGGGGAAGAGCCAGGGAGAAAGGGAGGGTAGGGAAGGAGGTGAGAAGGAGGGGGGAGTGCAGCTCGGTGAGCATTGTCAGGGGGGTGTATTTTTATTTTTATTTTTATTTTTTACTTTAGTGGCAGCAGCATCTGCGTGAGATGAGCAGGTGATTTCTGAGGCAGCTTTTAAAGCATGCTAATGAGGGGAGTCAGAGAGATAGCGGAGGGAGGAGTTATGCCAGGTGGACGCTCTGTGAGGGGAACGCCTTTGGCCTTATGCAGTCCTAGCTCTTGGAATGACCAGAGTTGTTTTGTCTGAGCTGCGGGTGTTCATAGTCAGATTAGCTCGGTGGATTGAGTCAGATAGGCCAGCGGGGGATAGGCCATGGAGGGCTTTAAAGGTGAGTTGGCAGGTTTGGTACATGAGCCGCTCATCTAGGCTGGGTAGGGAAGCCAAGGAGTACAGTAGACAGGTGTGGGTAAGTCTAGGCGCACCGGTTATGAGTCTGCAGGTTTTGTTAAGTGTAAGGTGAACCTTGCTTAGGGCCATCTGATCAGCAGCCCCATAGACCGGAAGGCTGTAGTCGATGAGTGATATGACAGAGGAAGTGACAGCCAGGCGGAGGGCATCCGGGGGGAGGCATTTTTTGTGCCGGTAAAGAATGCCCAACCGTGAGTTCGCGGCAGAGATCAAGGTGGAAATGTGGCCATGAAAGAAGAGGGAAGGGTCAAAGATTATTCCAAGATATTTATAGGACTGCACTTGTTCGATGGGGATATTGAGGGTGGAGTGGACAGTGAGAGGAAAATATGGGACTTATTTTGGGGTGGAGAAGAGCATGGTTTTTTTTCTTTAGGTTGATTATGAGTCGGTGTTCAGTGAACCAGGTTTCAGCAGAATCGTAGGCATGCTGGAGAGAATTCTGGAGTGAAATGGGGTTACTGTCAGAGGCAATGAGTACTGCATCGTCAGCGTAGAGTAAGATCTTACCTCCACATTTGCTAGGAAGTGAGTTGAGGAAGAGGGAGAAGAGTAAGGGTCCAAGGATAGAGCCCTGGGGGACTCCAGAGTGGATAGGGCAGGTGCTGGAGAGAGTTCCACTAACTTTCACACATTGAGAGCGGGCTGAGAGATAGCTGGTGCACCAGGAGACCGGACCAGTGGAAAAGCCTAGGTGGTCTAGAGTGGTTAAGAGGAGAGTATGAGATACGGTATCAAAGGCTTTAGACAGGTCAATGAATACCGCACCAGCCATGGAGCCAGAGTCCAAAGATGTGTGGAGGAAGTTGGCGAACTCCAGGAGAGCTGTAGTGGTACTATGACCAGCTCTGAACCCATGTTGCTCAGGGCAGAGGACATTGTATTTAGAGAGGTAGTCAGAGATTTGGGTGGCCACAATTTTCTCTAAGGCCTTGGAGGGGGGTAGGATTGAGATAGGTTGGTAGTTACTTGGAAGAGTCCTGTCGCCACCTTTGTGGATAGGGGTAACTGTGGTGACCCTCCAGACCGTGGGAAATTGTCCGAGGCAGAGGGATTTGTTGAAGATGCAGGTGATAGGTGAGATGACCTGGTCCAGGACCTGGATGAGAGACAGGGATCTAGGGAGTCGCTACTCGATGGTGCTACCCCTTTAAGGCTTTAAGCAGGTATGGCCTGACTTCTGTGTGGCATACAACGCAGGTGAAACAAGGGGTGTGTGATGGATGGTGCAGACCTGGGGGTGGAGGTCTGAAGAAATTGCCGGAGCACTGAGCTAAGATCAGTAAAGGAGTTATTGAGGTGAGGTGGCAATGAGGGCAGGATCAGAGGATACTGTACCATTGATGTTAAGAAGTGAAGGAGGGGGACTGTGTGACCATTTAGCTGCTTGACATTGTCCCAGAAGGACCTGGGGTTCCCCAAGAGGTAATGAGGAGGCTTGATAGTACTCGGCCTTTGCTGCGGATAGCCCAGGTGCACCTGTTCCGACCGCAGCATAGGTCTGTCTGTCTGCAGGGTGGCCAGTTGCAACAGCAGGGTGCCACAGGTTGTCCCCTGCTTAAAGAGCAGTCTCAGGGCAGGGTGACCCAGGGGTATGCCTTACTTTTAGACCCACGGCAGTTATAGGTGCGAAGATGTCACAGGCAGTGTTGAAGGTGTTGACAAAGAAGGCCAGTGCCTTGTCAATGTTAGGTGAGTTTAGCAATGGAGACCAGTCTGTATGTGCAAGGTAATGCTTTGGGTCTTTTAACCCCTGGGTCCTAAGCCGCTTCCGAAGGTGGTTTGAACAAGGGCTTGGGCAGAGAGGTAACCCCGTTGAAGAGAACAGGGGAGTGGTCACTAAGGCAGTCAGGGAGTATTTGGATATTGTGGATGTGGCTTGGTCTGTTAGTGAGGACCACATCTAGGAGTGTGCTAGAGCTCCTTCTGGGGTCAACTCTAGTAGGCTGGGAGACTAGTTGGTTTAGATCAATAGCCGCAAAAGCCTCATGGGAGGGAGAGGATGAGGGGCAAAGCCAATTAATGTTCAGATCTCCCACCAGGATCAGGTCAGAGGGGTTAGATAAGGAGGTGAGATATTCAATTAGTGGGCCCAGCACCTGAGACTGGTTCTTTGGAGGTATGTAGGCCATAGTCAGAAAGATAGGACCCCTAGAAGGGTCGGGAGATAGCTTTAGTGTTAGGGCCTGGGCCTTATGGTCCAGGTGGGGAGGGAGGCTAGACCAATGAGAGGGTCCTTTACAATGAAACATCCCTACCTCTCCACGGCCCGGTCCAGCCGGTGGAGGGTGTAGCCAGGGAGAGAGACCTGGGAGTTAGAGGTGGAATCGGACAGCCAGGTTTCAACCAAGGCAACCACATCTGGTTTATGAACCATCACCCAGCAGTGTAGAGAGTCCAGTTTTTTAGGGAGGCTACAAATGTTCATAGATGCGATACGATGCTTAGGGCTTATCTAGAGAGAAACAAAATGTTAAATGAGTACCAATCAGGATTTAGGCCAAAATATAGTACTCAAACAGCCCTGATAAAGGTTGTCAGAGACCTGCAACAGATTCTGGACAGGACAATGTCTGTGGGGGCCTTATTTATAGACTTAGAAAAGGCTTTTGACACCTTGAACCATGGCTTTCTCCTGGACAGACTCAGTGGTATGGAGATTTAGGATATGGAACTCTGTTGGTTCAGATCCTACTTGACTGGATGCTGTCAGTTGGTGGAGCTGGGAACTTTCAAATCTAGGATAGCCCCAGTCAGGTTGGGGGTGTCACAGGGGTCATTACTGGGCCCCCTTTTATTTAACATCTATATTAACAATTTGCAGTTTAAAGATAAAGAAATCAATTACCACATTTACTCTGATGATACCATAATCTACGTGGAGGGTAATTCAGTAAGTGACACACAAATTAAGTTGCAGGGAGCTTTTTCAGATCGTCAAATTTTTCTTACAAATCAGATGTTATACTTAAATACGAAAAAGACACAATCCTTGCTGTTTGCCAGAAGTGATAAAACAGTACTCCCCTTGATATCCAATTCTTGAATGCTGATTCTATACAACAAGTAACAAAATATAAATATTTGGGGGTCTGATTGGACCATAAATTGAAATGGGATGTGCATGTTGAGTCAATATTAAAAAATGTGGGTGGGAAACTGGGTATGCTATACAGGGTAAAATACCATATGTCCCTGGAGGTTCACCTAAAAGTTATTAATGTTATGGTGCTCCCAGTGCTGGACTATGGTTACCTGGTATATGCCGGGGCAGCGAGGATGGAACTGGCCAAGCTTGAAGTCATGTATAATAGGTTGGCACATTTCACCCTCGAGGCCCCTGGAGGCTGCATCATTGTGCTTTATACAGAGCTGAGCTTTAAATTGGACAAACCTTGCTGCTAGAAGGAATTGGCACCTTTTGTCCTTGATGTTTGGGTGTACAGGGAGGACCTGCCTGGTTACTCCCTGGGCACCTTTGGTGTCAGGGAGAATAGGTCTCACTTAGATCTGCCAAAAGACTGGAATTTGCATTTCCAAGATGTAACCTGGGTATTGGTAGGGCATCAGTACAATACAGAGGCCCGATAGCATGGATCTCATTACCTATTAGCCTAACAGATGGAACTTCATCAATCCATTTGGGCCCAATAAAAAAATTGTGCATTGGTCCCCCAACACTGTTGCTTAGATGAAAAATATGATCTGATAGATATATGTGCATAGACATTTCCTCTACCTTGTATGTATCATAGTTATTGTTTTTGTAAATAGAATTCAGTGGCATGATGTTCTGAATGTAATGTTCAATATCCCTATGTATTGAACTGCTGTGTATAATTATGATTAGAGGAGGAGGAGGAGTAGCTCTCTATGCAAGGGAAGGGATCAAAGCAATGGAACTAAATGGTAAAGAGGGAGGAGAGGAGGCACTGTGGGTCACTCTGGAGACAGGAAATGGCACCACAATCCTTATGGGGGTTGTATACAGACCCCCATTTCAGGGGAAGGAAATGGACAAGGAAATGATAGAAAGCATCCTTAGAATGGCAGAAAAGGGGGAGATATTGTTGATGGGGGATCTGAATATGCCAGATGTTAACTGGAGCACCTTTGCTGCAGCCACGTCTAAGAGCGGGGTAATTATTGATGCCCAACAGGGGGCATGCCTCAGACAGCTAGTGTTGAAACCCACTCAAGAGATAGCAATCTTAGACCTGGTATTCTCAAATGGGGATGGAGAGAGGATCTCAAATTTAGAAGTGGGCAGCTATCTGGGAACAAGCGACCACCAAACAGTGTGGTTCATGATAAACACAGCTGTAGAGTCAAGTCACAGAAGGGTGAGGGTATTGGGCTTTAGGAAGACTGACTTTGGCACAATTGGGGAGTTCCTCAGAAAAGCACTAGCAAACAGGCAAGAAGGTGGGATGGAGGAACAATTGGGAAAAATCAAAGCTGCTATCACACAAGCAACAAGGCCTTTGTATGAAGCAAATAAACAAAACAAAATGAAGAAAAACATTATGGTTCTCAAAGAGAGGCGGGGAAGGTTAAGGAGAAAAAGATAGCATTCAGGAATTATAAGAAAACACAGAAGGAGCAGGACAGAGAACTGTACCAGTTAAAGCAGAGGAAGAGGGAGGGGGAAGGCAGTCAAAATAGCAAAGGCTCAAACCAAGGAAAAGATAGCAAACTCAGTTAAGAAGAGGGATAAAACCTTTTATAGGTACATTAGGGAGTGAAGAAAGACCAGGGGAGGGATAGTGAGGTTTAATAAAGGGGAGGGGGTGGGCAGAGTGTGACAGTGACAAAGCAGAGATACTGAACAAATACTTCTGTTCAGTATTCACAAAAGAAGAGGGGGAGGTACTTAAACCAAATAATAGAATCACACTGGATGGGGGGGTCGATACTAGTCCATTCACAGAAGAAAGAGTCCTGAAAGAATTCCTAAAACTGAAGGTGGACAAAGCAATGGGGCCTGACGGGATTCACCCAAGAATTCTAAAAGAACTAAGAGGAGAACTAGTGGCACCACTGACTACCCTTTTTATCATGGCAGGATGGTGTGGTACTTGAGGACTAGAGGAGGGCAGATGTGATTCCTCTTCACAAAAGTGGGAGCAAGGCAGAGGCAGAAAACTACAGACCTGTTAGTTTGACCTCACTGGTAGGGAAAATTATGGAATCACTTCTGAAAGAAAGAATTGTTGAGTACCTAGAGGCCAGCAGGGCACAGGACCCAAGGCAGCATGGATTCACAGTGGGAAGGTCATGTCAGATGAATCTAATAGATTTCTTTGACTTGGTGACCAAAGTAGTAGACCAGGGAGTGGCTGTGGGCATCGCCTACCTAGACTTTAGCAAGGCATTTGACATAGTCCCACTCAGAATATTAATAAACAAGTTAGCCAGCATGGGAGTGGATCCCAGGGTGGTAACCTGGGTAAAAAATTGGCTGGACAACAGGATGCAGAGGATACCAGTAAATGGAGTCTACTCCAAAGAAAGGGGGGTTACTAGTGGAGTACGGCAGGGTTCAGTCCTGGGATCAGTCCTCTTTAATGTCTTTATAGGTGACATTACGGAGGAACTGGAGAGAAAAGTATGCCTCTTTGCAGATGACACAAAGATCTGCAACAGGGTTGATATTCAAGGGAGGGGTGGAAAGGATGAGAAGGGACTTAGCAAGATGGGAGGAACGGTCAAAAGTATGGCAGCTTAGATTTAATACAAAGAAGTGCAAAGTAATGCACCCGCGAAACAAAAAACTAAGGGAAAAGTACAGAATGGAGGGAGAGGTATTAATGACAACAAAAATAGAAAGGGATCTGGGGGCAGTCATATTAGATGACCTTAAGGTAGTCAAGTAATGTGAGAAGTCAGTAAGGGGGGGCTGGGGGGATACTGGGATGAATAAGGAGAGGCATTACCAGTAGAAAACAGGAAGTAGTTATCCCTCTGTACAGACAGTTGGTGAGACCCCATCTGGAGTACTGCGTCCAGTTCTGGAGACCCGATCTCCGCAAGGATATAGACAGGATGGAGGCAGTCCAGAGGAGGGCAACTAAAATGGTGCAGAGTCTGCAGAAGAAGCCATACAAAAAGTGACTAAAAGAGTTTAATATGTACAGCCTCGAGGAAAGGAGGGAGAGGGGGGACATTATAGAAACTTTCAAGCACCTCAAGGGAATCAACAAAGTCCAAGAGAGTAGCATCTTTCAGAAAAAGAAATATGCAGCTGGCCCAGTGGCATGGAGGGCTGAGGCAGCAATGCTTTACCTCCTGACATGCTGGCGACTCGTGTTCACGGTGTGAGCGGGTCACCGGGGGTCGGCCGGGGAGGGAGAGGATCGAGCATCTGGAGGACAGCTCTCCTCTCCAGGGGAGGGTGGGGAACAGTGACCAGTGCCTGTCTGACATCTATCAGAGGCTAGGTGTTGGCACACCAGGTCCTGTCCAGTGGGGCGCGGAGGCAGAGCAACCAACCGGCATACTGCATGCAGACGTGCATGTGGCTAAGCCATTGTCAGCTTGAGTGCTCCCCTCTGCAGAAAAAGCTGAAAACAGCAGTCTGGGTTGGGCAGCATGATGGCCATCTGCCGCAGGTGCCGCCCTCGAGAAGGTCCTGGTGGGTCGAGTTGGGGGATCCCCACCACCCTGCCACAGAAGGTAACCCATGGGAGTTAAAGGTAGGTGCCTGAAGATTGGGGGACAGAGCTGGGTAGATGGCAGGAGGTAGGGCTGACCCAGACAGGGGGGAGAAAAATACAAGCAAAAAAGAAAAAGAGATGTGCAAGTACAAGGGAGCACAATTTGAAGATAGAAGGGGGACGACTCATGGGGAATGTGAGGAAGTATGTTTTCACAGAGAGAGTGGTGGATGCAAGGAATGGCCTTCCATGGGTCAAAAACAGTGGGGGAATTTAAGAATGCATCGGACAGACATAAGGAAATTCTAGTGGGAAGTAGGAGTAAGTAGGCTGTTGGTAAAACTAGGGTCTGCAGCTTATCCTAAGTAGGGAAATGAGCAGACTGGGTGGGCCAAGCGGTCCTTATCTGTCGCCAAAATCTGTTTCTATGTAATTCTTGATACTTGTGTAAGATTGACTAAGCTTTAAGGACCTCCTTGGAAATGAGCTATGCTCTATGGAGCTGTAACATCTATTTGTGTTCATAAATGTTTGTTTTATGAATAAAATGTATTACTATTACTAACTACTAGGTGATGAGACCCCCACACTCTCCAGGTATTTTCAGGAGGTGGTGAGATCATCACACTATCAAGGTATTTTCAGCAGGTAGTGAGATCATCACACTATCAAGGTATTTTCAGCAGGTGCTGATATCCTCACACTATCCGGATATTGTCAGCAGGTGGTGATATCCTCACACTACCCAGGTATTTTCAACAGGTGGTGATATCCTCACACTATCCAGGTATTGTCAGCAGGTGGTGAGATCCTCATACTATCCAGGCATTTTCAGCAGGTGGTGAGATCCTCACACTATCCTGTTATTGTTAACAGATGGTGAAACCCTCATACTATCCTGTTATTGTCAGCAGGTGGTGAGACTCTCACACTATCCAGTTATTGTCAGCAGGTGGTGAGACTCTCACACTATCCAGTTATTGTCAGCAGGGGGTGAGACTCTCACACTATCCAGTTATTGTCAGCAGGTGGTGAGATTCTCACACTATCTAGTTATTGTTGACAGGTAGTTAGACCCAATTTTAGTTTTCTATTTTTATGAACTCAATAAGTGAAGTCCTTCAATATCTGGACAATAAGATGAAATGTATTTGGTTGTTTACGTGCTGGAGTGAGGGCATCAAAATATATAATTTCATATAAGGGCAGCAGGAATTGAGAAAGGGTGGATGTAGAACCATGTATATTTCAAACAGAATACTATGCAGTGCACAGTGTCATGGGATGATTCCAATTAGAAGACATTTTAGCTGAAACTAATTAAAAATGATGGCCTTGCAGCCCTTGGTTATGTCAAACAGACAGTTTTCTTTGACCTGCCCTTCTGTCCGCCCTCCTCTTTTTATATTTATCGTATTCATTTCTATTTTAGTCCTAGTTTTACTGTGTTTGGGGAGTGTGGATAATTGCATTCCTTCAATATCAAGTTCAACTACTGAAATTCAGCTGAGAAACTGTACGGCGTGAGGAAGCAAGTTCAGTATTTTCAGGCAAGGACTGCTGTCAAGAAAATCTAGTCAGTACCCAAGAAATGAGCAGAACACACGACACACTCTATTAGAGTTCCTTTCAGCATTTTCAAATGTATTATTTCTACTAGTGGGTTGAGAAATGCAACATTTATAAACTGTATCAGCTCCTTCCTAGAGGTCAGTAGACTCCAGTTTGAAATTGCTCATGGTTTAAATAAAAAAAAATCTAAGTCAGCTTTCCATGTAAACAATAATACTCTTAAAGTGAACAAGAACTGCTTATAATGTTCTTATTTTCAAAAATGATATTCATACCCTTGAAGTGATCCATGTTCAACTGTACCAGAATAAACATTGATATGAAACTGATATTGTTTTTTCTGTATAATGTCCTGAGCAGTTTTCTTCATGGAAACAGGAATTTGGAGTTTCTACTATACCACTGCACAGATTTAAAAATGTTGAACACTGCTTTGATTGGTCAATGGCTCATTGTCAGCATTCTAAATTCAAACAGTGATATAGCCCAAACCTCAGTGCCCTAATACACAGTCTCAGGTTGGTATATTTTTATATATTCACTGCAAATAACTTTGTTAATGCACCAGTTAGAGTTGAAGTGAGAAAAGTAGGGAAATGCAGTGTTAGGGTTCCCAACCCTAATGCCCTACCCGCACCCTGCAGGCTGTAGCAGGAAAAACCATTATGGTTTGACCTCTTCTCCTCTTCACAAATGAGGCATGGAGTGTACCTTGGGATTGTCAACCCTAATGCTTACAGCATTCCATCAATAAATATGCTGAGATGTGTAGAGTACATAAGAATGGGCTGACCATTAGGGTGACAACCTCAAGGTACACCCCACGCCTCATTTGCGAAGACACAGGAGAGGGCAAACTGTAATGATTTTACCTCTTGCTGCCTGCAGGTTAGGGGTGGGGTGAAAGGGTTGGGAACTGTAACACCATGTTTCCCTATTTTTGTTACTTTAACCCTAACTGGTGCAATAACAACATTTTTTTTTGCAATTAATTTCCTTACTTTTTGAGATAGTATAATTGTTATCTCATTTTGCTGTGGAAGCACGGGGCCCAGAGGGTCTTGCACTGGCATCTTTCCAAAGATGCATATATCTACGCTGGTGTGGAAGCACAGGTGCTTCCATATCTGCATAAAAGGCAATTTATTTGCTTTGTTGTATGGCTTGTTAAAGTTCTAATGTTATTCTATGGGAATTTTGATTTTATTAGTTTTTGTGTTTTTTTATGTGGTCCCTAAATGTTAAGACCTTTATTTTTTGAGATATAGATTATCCCTGAAGTCCAAATATTGAAGGAGTTATGGCTTGTTGAAGTTCACATGTGGTAAAAAAAAAACTAAGTCCAAAAATCTTTTTTCATATGAGGGAATCCTTTTCCGTATGAATGAAAAACACATACGAAAAAGGATTCCTTCATACAAAAGAACCAGAAAAAAACCTTAGTCCAAATCCTTTTTTCATATGAAGGGATCCTTTTTCGTATGGTCCAATTCTTTTTTTGTATGCCCATTTGAAAAAAGAAAATCAGCTCACGAAAAAGGATTTTTAAATGTTAACAAAAAGAATTTATAGGTAATTTTTCCACAATGTAAGTGCAAAATCCAGCTAACAGGGTCCTGATAAGCTAGATATATATGTTAGTGTCTCTGCAGGATGTCATTTTTATGAGTTTTGACTTAAAAAAACAGAAACAAGATGGCTGTCATATGGAAAAATATTTTTTCCTCATGAAAAAGGCTTACCCCAATAAGAAAAAGGATTATTTTTCTTATGAACCAAATTTGTTTTTTGCTCCAAGCAGCTACAGTATCCAAAAGACTGTACTGAGCATGCTCAGAACCATAATTTCAAAATTTAATAACTTTGGAATGTATTAAATTGTTTTCACCAAACCAGCAAAATGCACATCTGTGGACCAAGTCCTTTCTATCCTGATATTTTCAGACAAAAATTCCAAATGATCTGGGCACTAGGTGATGACAAAAAAACAGCAAAAAATAAAAACACTGATCTTTTCAAATTTGTCACTATCTGTATCTCAGAATCTGTACATCTGACTGGAACAAAACTTGGTACATCAACAGATCTTCCCCATGAGACCGCACATGCTAAGTTAAGTGATAATTTGTTGAATGACTGCAAAGTTAGTAAAATGTACAGTTTGGGGTTTAACATAGAAACCCCTGCTTGATCCTAACTATAGTGGCACTACTTTGCCACTATAATACACTTGCTATGACTCTTATGGGTATTGTAGATTGAGGGAGTGCTCCCGACCAGTTGGCACATTCCTTTCCTCTGAGTGTGAGGCATTTTCTTTGAAGAGTGCCTTATGTGCAGTTGCCTTGGAACCGGTTGCCCTGGAACAGTTGGAAGAGTACATTCTTGAGTTCTTTGAGTGAGAGACATGAGAGGTGCAGCTGAGCAGTTGTGGCACACAGGGGACTTGAGAAGAAACTCTTAAAACTGTAAGAGACACTGTATATACAAGCAGTACTTACTGTACAGTACTTTTATACCCAAAAGGGTGGCCAACCCTTGGATGCTCTACTCTTAGAAGTTGTAATTAGTATAAGTAATAAACTCTGGCCAGAGCCAATAGGACTGCAGCTGAGGAATTTTGGGTAAAAATATTGAAAATTACCAAAGTTATGAGCCTGCATTCACAAAATGTAATGTAGGCTCATACATTTGTTGTTTTATAATATTTGTACACCAGATTTTCAAGGTAGCCTTGTTATGACCCTGCCTCATGAAGAAGGGCAGAGCAAATATTCAGCTCCTGCCTGAAAGGTTATTTTGCACAGGGACTGCAAAATCAATATTTTTTGAATGCAAAAACACATTTAGGGAAGGAGTCAAAAAATGACAGCTGTCACATTCATGAGGTGCTGTGAAGATATGGCTATGTTGTGAATTTGGGGTAAAAATATTGAAAATTACCAAAGTAACAAGCCTGTGTTTGCAAAATTTAACGTAGGCTCATAACTTTGATGGTTTTTAATATTTTTACACCAAATTTTCAACATAGCCTTCTGATGATTCCACCTCATGAACAAGGGCAGAGAAAATGTTTAACTCCTGTCTGAAAAGTGATTTCATGCAGGGACTGAAAAATCACCTTTTAGGATGTGAAAAAACTGGGCATGATTTTAAAAATGGCAGCTGTCACATCCATGAGGTGTTGTAAAGATATAGCCATGTTGTAAATTTGGGGTACAAATATTGAAAATGACCAAAGTTATGAACCTGTGTTTGCAAAATTCAATGTAAGCTCATAACCTTAATGATTTTAATATTTTTACACCAAATTTTCAACATAGCCTTCTTATGACCCCTCCTCATGAACAAGGGCAGAGAAAATGTTCAAATCCTGCCTGAAATGTGACATATTTGCCTAATGCCAGTGCAATTGTTCATGAGGTGGGCTTCCAAAAAAGGCATGTTGAAAATCTTGACCAGAAATATGCAAAAATGCCTAAGTTATGCCACTAAGTTCAAAACACCATTGAAATACATTGACCCACATACCTGTTTCTTCAGTTCCTGGTCCGGTTTTGAAGAATGAAGATGTGTCTGGGGTCCAGGCAGGATTACAGCATTGGACCTCTGATTGGTAAGTAAGGGCTTGGTGGGGTTGCTGAGTTGGAGGGTCAGGTGGGGGAGTCTTGGACACAAAAGACATCGATGAATTTTTTTTATAGGTACAAAAAAAAGAGGATTTCTGCACTGGGGATTGAGCACTACCCAGTGGCACTGTTATGTTTCTTGAGGAGGGGAGTGGGGTGGTGGGTGCTGAAAGGGTGGGTGGGGTGGGTGATTTAAAAAAGCAAGAAATAACCATGCATGCACAGTAGTGGAGGGGGTTTCAACAAAAACAAGGATTGGTGATCATTACACTGGGATTGGGCACTCCAGTGTCACTGTTATGTTTCTGGGAGGTGAGGTAGGGTGGTAGTGCTGAGAGTGAGGGTCAGGGTGGGGATTAAAATCTTATCGCAACACTGGGGATTGGGAACCCAGTGTCACTCTTATCTTTCTTATGTTTCTGGAGGGTGCTGAGAGGGAGGGTTGGGTGGGGAATAGGAAAAAACTCACAGGCATCCTGATCATGACACTGGGGACTGGGACCTGAGTGTCACACTGCATTTCTGTGGGGGTGCAAGGTGGTGGATGCTGAGAGGAGGGTCAGGTGTGGGGATATCTGTAATTTAAAAGAAAAAAAATTGGTGGTCACGGCACACTCTGCCATGTTTAAGATGGCCACCGCACACCGTTGCACATGTGCAACTACTAGCATTTGTACAGTAGACTACGGTGGCCTTCTTGGACATGGCAGAGTGTGCCATGACTGCCTATTTTTTTCTTTTAAATTATAGCTATCCCCCCATCCGACCCTCCCTCTTAGTACCCACCACCCCACCCCACCCCCAGAAACATAAGAATAACAGTGTCGTGATCAGGATGCCACTGAGGTTTACAGCAAAAAATAGTGCAGTGCCACTAGAGACAAGGAGCGGAGTGCTCCAGGGATGCCACGGGCATAGAGACGACTGTGCTCCATGTCCAACATTTTGTTCGATTGGAAGGAGGGCGGGAGTCCTTTTCTGGTAGCAAGAGGTCTGCAGGGCTATGCCCACTGCAGCCCTAAAAATGAATTTAAAAGAAAAGGCTTGGCTGATTCCTGGCTTCCAACAGTGCATTACAATATTACAATTAATACAGTACAATGGCACTCAGCTTAATAAGCTCCTGGTCTTCCTTTGCAAAAACATTTGTAGAAACACATAAATCCTGTTGGAGGTTGCTATTTAAAAAAAATGGAACTTGAATTCAAAATCAAAATGTTTTAGTTTGTAGAAAGTTATAGAAACCCTTTGAGTGGAAATGGACTATGCTAATTCAACTTAGAACTTTAGAATTTTAGAACGATGTGCTTGAGACACCATCTTGTGGACCCCTATGCATTAAGGGGTGGGTTACCTATCCACCATGGATCCATAGCGCTTAGGCAACCCTATGACTGAATGCAGCAAATTAGGGGTCCCATTTACATTTGTGTACATTCACAGAAGTGATGTGCATCCCTTCTGCACAGGATTCCCCAGTTGGTTGGGTGGCAATGCGAGTGGCCAGTCCGAGAGCATGTCTGGAGGCATGCCTGCACACTACACCATCCACTGATGCATGTAGTGCTGGGCAAGGAGGGTTCAGGATACAGCAGCAGGGACCCTGCTGTATCTTTTGTGCATCCCGTCAGTTTACATCCACCAACTGTGCGAAATCTCCCCACCATGCTGTCCCAGCCCTCTGGGCTGACTGGAAGTGGTGGGGGCAGCCATTCAGGCACTTGTCCCTCTATGTACATTTGGACATTGTGTGCCATCCCAGAATTTCCGGCTCTGGGCAGAGTAGAAGATCCACTATGGGACCAGATTGGGCATCTGATTGGATTCCCCCAATTCCTCATATCCACCAACAGCAAAAGAACTGTTTCAAGCAAGTTGTTGCTGCCTTACTCACTGGGAGAGGTGCAAGACATTGTGTAGCTTTACTGAGTAACAAAGGGGATGGGAACAGAGTAAGGAAGGTGCCCCGCTTACTGTGGGAAGGAGCTAGATACAGCAAAACACCACTGAACAACAGAGAGGATGGGACAGGGTAAGAGATGGTACCTTTCTGTCTGGGAGAAGGAGCTAGGCATTCCATGGAACTAAAGAACAACAAAGAGGACTGGGACAAGGTACGAAAAGGTGCCTTTCTGACTGGAGGGAAGGATATAGGCATTGCACAGCACCAATGAACAACAGAGAGGATGGAGAGAGGGTTAGGGATGGTACCTTACTGACTGGGGAAGGAGATAGGCATTGCATAGCACCTCTGAACAACAGAGATGATGGGGCAGGGTAAGGGATGGTACATTACTGTCTAGGGGAAGGAGCTAGGCATTCCATAAAACTAAAGAACAACAAAGAGGATTGGGACAAGGTAATGGAAGGTGCTTTTCTTATTGGGGGAAGGAGCTAGGCATTGCACAGCACCAACGACCAACAGAGAGGATGGGACAGGGAAGGGAAGGTGTCTTACTGACTGGGGAAGGGGCAAAGCATTGCATAGCACCAATGAACAGAGAAGATGGGGACAGGGTAAGGAAAGTTGCCTTACTGAC
This sequence comes from Neoceratodus forsteri, assembly GCA_016271365.2. NCBI lineage: Eukaryota > Metazoa > Chordata > Ceratodontiformes > Ceratodontidae > Neoceratodus > Neoceratodus forsteri. Next base: position 1,542,289,730 of record CM028131.1, on the reverse strand, counting down.
TGTGGGAAGGAGCCAGGCATTACACAACACCACCAAACAACAGAGAGGATGGGTACAGGTTTAGGAAAGGTGCCTTACTGACTGGAGAAAGGGCTAGGCATTGCATAGCACCACTGAACAACAGAGAGGATAGGGACAGGATTAGGGAAGGTACCTAACTCACTGATGGGAGGAGCTAGGCATTCCATAGCACCAGTGAACAACAGAGAACATGGGGACCAGGTTGGGAAGGTGCTTTACTGACTGTAGGAAGGACCTAGGCATTGTATTGCACCACTGAACAACAGAGAAGATGGGGACAGTGTTAGGGAAGGTGTCTTACTGACTGGGGGAAGTGGCTAGGCATTGCATAGCACCACTGAACAACAGGGAGGATTGGGCAGGGTGGGGAAGGTGCCTTACAGATTGGGGGAAGGAGCTACACATTGTATAGCACCACTGAACAACAGAGAGGATGGGAACACATTTAGGAAAGGTGCCCTACCAACTGAGGTGAGGAGCTAGGCATTGCAAAGCATCAATGAACAACAGATTGGATGGGGAATAGGAACACTGAACAACAGAGAGGATGAGGCAGGGTAGGGAAGGTGCCTTACAGACTGAAGGAAGGAGCTAGACATTGCACAGCACCACTGAACAACAGAGAGGATGAGGCAGGGTAGGGAAGGTGCCTTACAGACTGAAGGAAGGAGCTAGACATTGCATAGCACCAGTGAACAACAGGGAGGATGGGGAGAGGGTTAGGAACGGTGCCTTACTGACTGGGGGAAGAGCTAGGCATTCCATAGAACTAAAGAATGACAAAGAGGATTAGGAGAAGGTAAGAAAAGGTGCCTTTCTGACTAGGGGAAGGAAGAAGGCATTGCACAGCACCAATGAACAACAGAAAGGATGGGACAGGATAGGGAAGGTGGTTTACTGACTGGGGAAGGGGCAATGCATTGCATAGTGCCATCGAACAACAGAGAGGATGGGAACGAGGTAAGGGATGGTGCCTTACTGACCAGGGAAAGGGGCAAGGCACTGCATAGCACCAGTGACCAACAGATGGGACAGGACAGGGTAGGGAAGGTGCCTAACTGACTGGGGAAGGGGCAATGCATTGCACAGCACCAATGAACAGAGAGGATGGGGACAGGGTAAGGGAAGGTGCCTTACTGACTGGGAGAAGGAGCTAAGCATTGCATAGCACCACTGAACAACAGAGAGGATTGGGGCAGGTTTAGGCAAGAGAATCTGCTGGACACCATGAAAGGAAAGGAAAGTACCATACACAGCATATTTGGGGCCACTAGACCACCATACAGGGCCAGCATGGGATATGAAACATAACAGTGAACATGCTTACAAAACAGGCCAAAAGGTGCCATGCAAGGCAGGGTAGGGGGACTCTGAGGGCAGTAGCACCAGTTACAAAGGACAGTGTCTATGGCATGGCAGCATTTGAATGGTGCTATGTCATGGACCCACCCCTATAGCTGTTGCGATCCCGTGTCAGTGGTCACACACCCTGTGTGCGACCACTGCTAACATCACCTAATGAGTAGTGCTGTGGTGGATGTTCAAATTCCAATGAAAAGAAATTCTGTGGAATCTTGGAAAATTACTCAGAGGGAACTACATCAGCAGTGGAGTACTGACACCGCACATGCAAAATGTTTTTTGCAGATCAATAATCTGCAGTTTTCCTAAACTGTGGATTCTTTGTCTGTAAACCAGGGAAAATTATTCTGCAGTTTGTGTGACCTTTGGAAAATAATTCCATGGCTTAAACAGAAATGCTTTTTGGAACTCTACGGAATTTAACAAGAAATTCTGAAAGACATTTTGGAAGTGGAGTTGCCATGCAACACTGATTCCGCTGGTAGGATTCCGCAATCTGCTCAGCCTTAATAATGAGGTTTCACAGCGCTGTCGCAGCGGGAGAACCTACCCCCTGGTGGCAGTGACAGCCTTTGGGGCCTATTAGTTTTCAGGTCTGGTGATACAGGGAGCTTCTGTGTGCCCCCAAGGATCACCATTTCAACTGTGACTGGGTAGCAGGCCCTAAATTCATAGTTTCACAGTGAGAACTGCACAGAATGTGGCCCATAAAAGGAAAACAGCACAAAATGCAGAGTGTTTAGATCCACTTTTATTCAGATAGTGTTAAACACAGGCAGAAAAGGACTGGTCAACCCATCTAGCCTGCCCTTTTCTCCTTGCCTAACACTACACACTGAACTCTACTTGGTCACAGGTCTCTCTCCTCACTTACCTCTACTTATTCTACCTGTGTACCTATCCCACACATGTTTAAAGCTCCCCACTGTCTTTGCCCCTACCATTTCTTCTGGCAGGTTGTTCCAGGTGTCTACCACCCTTTCTGAGAAGAAATATTCCTCATATCCCTCTTAAACTTCACCCCCTCAAGCAGGGGCCGGATTAACCATTGGGCAGAAGGGACAGTTGCCCAGGACCCCAAGTATGAAAGAGGTCCCTAGAGGCAGTACAATTTATTTTATTTTTTAATTTTTTTAAAGCAGCTGTACTTGTCAGCCACACTTGATTGTTTTTTTTTTTTTTTTTTGTGGGGAGTGAAGCCAAGCCGGAGCCACTGGAGAAGTCAGTGAAAGTGAAAGGGTCATTCAGTGCGCGCTGCTCAAGCCCGATACATCCTTTCACCCTTATTCCTGAGATTCATTCAGATACAGACTGGGACCAGCAACAACATCCTGCAGTCCCTGCTGGCTGTGAGGGTGTGAGGCAGTCACTCAGTTTGGTTAGGAACCTAAGAGCGCACTCCAGGGCTGTCATGTTACCTGTGTTCCACTTGCTGTTCGTGTGACAGCAGCCAGCGTCGGTGCTCTTATTGCAGTTGTATAGCATTTGAATGGATGTGCAGAGGGTGCATGATTTGTGTCTGTGAGAATCTAGAGTGAGGTGCCGCGCAGTGCCAACTGATACGCCAGAACCACAGACACAGCAGCAGTCTGTTTTATTTCATGACGCGGAAGCTTCCTCACTTTGACATGAGATCAATACTGTAGCTGGCAAAAAATTAAGAGTCTGTTTCAGCTCAGTGTTGTTAGACTTGCATTTTATTTATTGAAAGAATCAGAATTACAACCTTTGAGTCATACACTCCTTTGCAAAGGCTCCACATCAGTAAAAAGAAAATATACAAGCATCACTTAAATATACACGTCAAAATATTCAGCACAGTTAACATTGCACAGTTACATCAGTAGTGATCTTAAAGAGGTCTAGGTTAATAATATGTTAAGACAGTATAAGCTTCGGAGGGTCATAATACTTGGCCCAGAGTCATAAAATATTTACAATGAGTTTGAATGAGCTCTAGTATGGGAGAAGAAAGAAGAAATCCCTATGCAGAGGGCTATCTCATTGCAATGGAGGAGGAAACCTGGAAGGAGGGAGGTAAGTACATTAGTACATTATGAACATTGACAGATTGCAGAGTTATGGAGAAAGGATTTGAGATCAGTTTTAAATTGGCCAAGACTTGATTCAAGGGTGATACTGGACACTATGTTGTTTTAACCATGAGGGGGCTCGATATCAGACGGACCGCTAGCCAAGGGAGGTTCTACAGTGAGGTACTTGGAAGGGGGTGATTTCAGAGTGCCTTGGTGCCCTCCTGTGAGTAACTGTTTGGACAAGGGTGGGGTGGAGGCCAATTGATGCCTGTCTGTGTAGTATCTTTTTTGCAACGAAGCAGGTGTGATATTTTAGCCTATCTTGGAAGTTTAGCCAACCAGTAGATTTGTAAAGCTCACTAGGCATGGGTTAGCCTGTCACACTTTGATAACAGATGGCAGGCTCTATTTAGGGTGAGGTAGAAGCTGCGAAGGGCAGTAAGGTCAGCAGACCCATGGATTACTATGTCGTAGTCCACCAAGGGTAGTATGGAGGCAGACACTGCTAGGTGCAATGCCTGCGGGGGAATGCAATGTCTATGTCTATACAGGATCCCGAGCCTGGAGTTAACAGAGGAGGAGGAGACTTGTTGTATGTGCGTGTGGTAGACGAGAGAGGTGTCCAACATGACTCCCAGGTATTTGAAGCAGTGCACCTGCTCCAGGGCCATGCCCAGGGAGTTTGTCACTGTGAATGGAATGTTACTGATCGGGGTTTGAAGATGGGCAAAGATCATAGATTTGGTCTTCTTGTAGTTTAGTATAAGGCGTTATACGATGAGACCCATGAGAACAATAGGGTCTGCCACCCTGGTTCTGTGCATAGACACTTTTGAGTGGTGGTTCTATGGTATGCAGGCAGTTCAGTAATTGGTTTGACACTGTGCTGTTTTATCTGACGTATACCATTGCACCGCTGTTTCCATTTTCGTTCATTTTGATTTTGCTGCGATTCGCAAGCTGTGGTCAGTGAACATAGTGAGTCACTCACTGTATTGTCTCTCTCCTGCCATGATGCACTGTCTTAGGTGCCGAGTGCCCACGCATGAGTTTTTTTGGTACTGCAGATTCATGAGTATAGAGGAAAGCTAATTTACTGTCACCATCAGTAGCCAAAAAAGTTTAGTTTCTCTTGTCCTCTTAAAACTGTATGTTTTTTTGGTTCAGTTTAAAAGATTATTATTATTTGTTGCAGTTATGACTTTCATATGTCAGTTTCAGTCAGTGACTAAGTGCCTAATTTGAATGCTTAATGTTCCAACAGTGAATCAGATCTTTTTTTTTTTACATAGTATTTTATCCCTCCTACTGCCCCCTCTCACCACTCAATCGGACTTCCTCTGTTGCGTTATCCTTCTTCACACTGGAGTCTGCCCCTAGAGCACCTGGTCCATATATATCCTTGATTTCTGGATTACCCCCCGGTGGGGTGGAGGGAGCCCCCTACTCCCCCCGACCATTGATTGTGGACACTGTGCAGCGGAGTCTTCCCCGATGATCCAATGGCTCGCAGTGAGATGTCATCACCTAGGTGAGGAGAGGGTGTTTTTCCTCTGTTTTCTTCCCCCAGCCCCGGTGTGCAGTGAGGGCCAATGAGCAAGGAGGCACGATGAGATGCACCTCCTGCTCTGCCCTTCTGCCGACGTCTGCCGCGGAACCCACGCTGCTACCTCCCTCTACCGCACCTACCTCCTGAGCTCCCCCAGGAGGTGGTATTGCGGCAGGAGCTTGCAGGCTGACCCCCCCAGAGAAGGAGAGCAGCCACCGGGCGCCAATCCTTCTTCCCCAGCCGACCCCCGGTGGTCCGTGCTCATTCCCGAACACGGGTCACCGGTGTGGTGTGAGGTAAGGTGTCCTGCACCTCAGCCCTCAGCGCCACCGGGCCGACTAACGAATCAGATCTAGTGATGCTCTTCCTAGTAATTCTATTGTGCTCTGAACAATACACTATAAATATATGAAATGTTCACAGAGGTGCCTTCAACACATATATTTGTTTCTATGGTTGATATTATGTTTTTTATTTTATTTATTGAAATCTAGGATTACAAATACCTTTGCGCAGGAACTGCTCGTTTACAAAGATTCCACATCGGAGGAATGGGGGGTATACATACATACAAAGGTCAACATAATAATACATAGTTACACAATAAAAAGAAGTAGGAGACTGAGGCTTAGGAAATTCCAGTAATTCAAAAATGTGCCAAATGTTAGGTAGCATGACATACCAGCCAAGGGCAATCTTAGAAATAAGTGCTGCAGGTGAGAGGGAAGGGGGTATGCAGGCAGGAAAGCCATTGTCAGAGGGTAGAGGCGAGGGTAAGAGCTCTAAAGGGAGGGAGGGAGGGATAAAAGTCAGGAAATGCCCGGGGTGGAGGAAAGGGAGCGGGGACAAGGGAGTAGGCAGGTAGAAGGGGGCAAGGCGGGGAGAGGTATCTGTCAAGACTGAAGTGGATGGCAGTGAGTGGTGGGCCCCTGATTAGGCGAGGCAGTCACAACGACTAGTTGAAATGAGATGAAGTTGGAGTAGTCTCTTAAAAGGGTCAAGAGCAGCAGCAGTGAGAGTTTCTTTGTTGAGAGTATTGTACCACTGTGGTGCTCTGTGGGTTAAGGCCTTCTGGCCCATGGTAGTCCGGCATCTGGGTACAAGGAAGGTTAGTTGTTGTGAACTTCTAGTTCGCTGGGTGCTGTGGTGGTCAATGAGGAGCTTTTCAATGCCCGGGGACATGACCCTGAGGAGGACTTTTTTGGTTAAGAGGCAGGTTTGATACTGTATCCGGCTGATGAGAGGAAGCCATCCTGCCCGAGTGTACAGGTCACAAGTGTGTGTAAGTCAGTCAGCCCCAGTTAGCAGCCTGCATGCTTTGTTGAGTACAACTGTAATTATGTGGAGGGCAGAGGCGGAGGCAGAGCCATAAATTGCTAGCTCATAATCGATGATGGAGGTGACAGAGCTGTTGATAGTCCACCGGAGAGTGTCAGGAGTCATGCAGTGTTTGTGCCTGTAGAGCAGGCCTATATGGATGTTGGTGGCTTCGGCGACAGAATCTATGTGCCGATGATAGGAGAGCGAGCTGTCCAATGTGACACCTAGGTATTTAAAATCAGGAACGTGTTCAAGTAAGGTCCCTGTTTAGTTTAGGATGGTGAGGTCATGGGATTTGTACTTGCTCCTGGCATGGTAGAAGGTCATAACCTTTGTTTTGCTGTAGTTCATGACCAGTTTGCGTGACTTGAACCATTCTTCGATGTGCATGAATTCAAGCTGTAATTGTTTCTTGAGGAGCTCTGCGTTTTGGTGGTTGGTGAACATGACTTCGTCATCAGCGTAGAGCAGTAATTTCTGGTGGCAGACACTGGGAAGGTCGTTGAGGAAGAGGCTGAAGAGTAGTGGCCCCAGGATGGACCCCTGTGGGACCCCTGAAAGGACTGGCTTTTCTTCCAAGGTAACACCGGTAATCCTAACCCACTGGACCCTCTCCCCAAGGTAGCTTGAAAATCAGAGCGGTGCTTCATTGGAGAGCCCAATGTTTGATAATTGCTTCAGTAGGAGTGGGTGGTTCACAGTATCAAAAGCTTTCGTAAGGTCGATGAATACTGCCCCTACACAGTTTCCTTGATTGAGCGTGGTATGGATGAAGCCTGTGAATTCTAATAGTGCAGTGGTGGTACTGTGCCCTTTTCAGAAACCATGTTGCTCAGGACACTGGATGTCATATTTTTCCAGGTACTTGACTAGTTGGTCTGAGGCGATGCACTCCAGGGCCTTAGACAATGGAGGGAGGATGGAGATAGGTCTGTAGTTAGAGTGCAGTGATTTGTCTCCACTTTTGTGTACCGGTGTGATGGTCACCAGTTTCCAGTGAGATGGGAACTGGGACATCCTTAGTGATAAGTTGAGGACCTTTGTCAGGGGTTCAAGGACTTCTTCAAGGACAAGTGCTAACAACTTCAGGTCAAGGAAGTCACCACTGTAGCCTGCGTTATGAATGGCCTTCCGAATATAGGTTCCGGCTTCATGCACTGGAATGTCCTTGAAGTAGAATTGTGGGGCAGGGTGTAGGAGAGGAGTAGTTGCAGGAGGCTTACTACCAGAGGGGGCATCAAAGAAATTAGAAGGGAGGACACTATCCAAGTTGGAGAACGCATTGTTAAAGGTGTTGGTGATTGTGTACAGGTCAGATGTTGGTGTTCCATTTATGTTGAGCATGGTGGGTGGTGACTTACAGTCCTTGCCTGTAAGGTCTTTCAAGTTACTCCAAAATGTTTTTCCATCACCCCAGGAGTTGGAGAGAGCTTCCTTGAAGTATTTGCTTTTGGCACTCCTAACTGCCTGCATGCACTCATTTCTGGCAGCTTTATATTTATGAATATCCCCAGGTTTGGATGTTGCACGGCACAGTGCCAGATATGATCCCTATGTTTGAGTAAAGTGATTAGATCGGGGGTTATCCAAGGGTAGTTTGTATTGGCACAATCCACTGGATTTTTCAGAATGTTTCCAAAATTGTGAAAAAAGTTATTTTCCTTAATCATCTGTTTGGTTTGAACAGGGGGTTAAATGGGCTAGCAATTACTTTTTTCACACACAAAATCCTTATTGTAGCTTTAAGGCAGTTGCAATCCAGCTTTTGTATTTTATTGTTGCCCCAGTTTTGTGTGGGTATAGTGGGTGGAGCACTTGTTGTTTGCTGCACCGTCCCGTTGCAGAATGCTGTTGCACAGTGTTTCCTCATGACCTTCCCTGTTGGCTGCCATTTGACCATTCACGAGAAACCATGCAGTTCTGTACCATTTTCTCATGTATATAACCCGTAGACTCCTTTTGACCATGTTGCGGGGGAAGGGGTTGTGTTGGTATGACTGGTAATCTAAAGAGAAAGAGTTGGCTACTAATGTCCTCCACTGGCACAAGATAGGTGAAAAGAAGGTACTTCTCAGCCAGATTTTGCAGTCCGTGTTGTGATCCTTGTGGGGTATGCCAGCGTTATTTCTGTAGTACACATAGTTACTGTAGCGTTGGCTGGTTATACCCTTTGGAATTAGTCCTGCAGCCTGCATTATTTTGCCCTCACTCGGCAGTGCTCGGGCTGCTCCTGGGTTGTAAACTGCTCAGTCTTTGATTGCCATAAGTAAATAAACTCAGCACACTTGACACGGATTTATTAAAATCAACAGTGATTTCAAATTTATTAACGTAACGTTAAATAGTCCATTTTCTATATATGGCACTAAATTGCCAACGGTTCATATTAAATTGTAAAGTGGGAAGCTAAAATAGAAAGCTATGATTTCCTGACACCCATAGCATGCCCATGCTGCAATATTGCTTCATGCATGCTAACAAAGTTTGCTTGTTTCATGTTTTATATTATTTGTTAAAATACATTTTATAAGTGCTTTTACACATTCTACAGTTTGCATTAATCTATAACTGTCATATGCTTTGGGTGGATTCACTATGCACCTGGGGTGCGCGAAGATATAGCTTATAAAATGAGGTCTGACCCATTCTGCCTCCTCATTGGTCTGGACCCTGTCTCATGGTGCATCATTAACATAGCACATACCCCTGTTCTTGTGACATCATAGGGATGCATTAATTGAGAGCACAGCCTAAGGTCAAAAGGTCAGTATGCAAATTACACAACCTGTCCAAGTCAAAATGCCTATATTCAAACTACACACAACTCAGCAACTTCTAAAATCCCATCATACAAATAAAAACACATTACAAAATTTACAACTGCCTCCCTCCACACCCCAGCCCAGAGAACAACACTAATAAAAAGGTAAATGCCAAACCAAAACATCAGTCTCACTGCTTCCAAAAATAAATATGATATCAAACTAAAGAAACATGAAATCCATCCAACAAAACTGAAAACCATGTTTGATACTCAAAAACCACAACTTGAAAAGCATCAGTGCTGCACCCAGTTAACACAAATGCAAGAAAGAAAACTTTCACACTTATTTAAAAAACACAAGATAATATTCAATACTGCAATCCCACACAGCAGCAGAATCATGTAAACCTAAGCACTGCAGCATCTCCAAAATGGCTACATAAAATGCCATAAAAAAGTAGTAAAATAATCAGTAAATGACATTAAATGCACAAACATTTGCAGCTGCTGCCAGCCTTACCGAGTTATTGTACACTGAACTCCACCTAAGACACAGAGCCACTTGTTAGCCAATTAGGTGTTGCTATAGAAACGTTAGAAACCTAGACAATGAAGGCAGAAAGAGCAAAGGTCCATTTAGACTGCCTGGAGTTTCCCCTCTGCCCCAGGACCTATTGTTTATATGGGGTTTTATCCCTCCCATGCTGGTCCACCCCCCTGCTCCCCTCTTTACTGGTACCAACCTGAGCAGCTCCCCAGACCCTTCCATCTGTCCTAGCCATGCTTGAAACCATTTATGGTCTTGGCACCCACCATCTCTCCTAATTGACTGTTCCATGGCTCCATCACCCTTTCCATAAAACAGAACTTCCTCACATCCGTCTTAAACCTTCCCCCCTACAGTTTCCACTCATGACCTTAGTTCTTGACTCTGTACTCCTGCTAAATAGTTCCCTGTAGTTCACCTTGTTTTTTTCTCTTCAGGAACTTGAAGGTCTCTATCATATCCCCAGTCTTTCTGCCTGGCCTCCAGTGAGTACACGTTCAGTGCCTTGAGACGATCTTTATAAGATCTTCCCTGTTTATAGGAGAAGGTAATATCTCTTTCATTGCATTGGGATATTGAAGAAACATTTTTTTATAGATGTTGCAGATATATCCTTATACTTCTGGGGCTTGGGGGAGGAGGAATGTTGGGGTGACCTGATGAATTTAGAAGTTGGGACAATTGATGGGGGGGAGGTGGGTGGTTTCGTAATTTGGTGTGGGTAGGGGTAAGGGATTTAACATGTTACTTACTGTCTACTACATTTTTATCATAAGAGACTTTGCCAGGACTATGGTGTGTGTGTGTGTGGGGGGGAGTGCTAGAGTGTGGCGGGATGGGGGAATATTATTTATGAAGGTCTGGGTGGTAGGAGAGGGAGGGACTCATTAGAATTGTGAGCAGAGTCGGTTAAAATATTAACAAAAGGATTTTATTTTAAAAAAGACTTCACCAAACAAGTCAGGAACTTTGCTAGGCATAATGCAAAGTAAATGGAATTTTGAAACCTTAAAATATGGTTTAAGGTGCAGAAGGTGTAAGTACAGAGTCTTTTCCTTTTTTGATATAGTGCAATGTCCCTGCCTTCACACAATCCTCCCCAGTGAAGTTTTACTTCGCAACATCTTTATTTTTGAGTATAGCGGACTTACCCATTTTTTATTTTATACAGTTTATGTTTGGATGGTTACTTTTAGTTTTGATCACAAATGCACATCCAGGGAAATGGTAGGCAAAGAAATAACTGCTAGCCAGTAATACAGGAACACGTTCCTGTTCATTTTCTTATAATACAATAACAGCTACAAGTGCCTTTTAATGACAGACCATTTTTAAATAGGATATTTATTTCTACTGCATCTGTCCCGTCTGTGTTTAAACAGCTGCTACTTCATTATGTGTCCCTAATTATTCCTATTAACTGTCTGCCAAATGTTGGCAAACACCCTTCTGCAAAGCACAAAGTAATAATTTCAGGTAGCAAATATCTCATTACATTTTTTTCCTTTTCCTTTTTTTTTCAGATAATGGGCAGACTGGATATTTGCCACACATGGGCAAATTTTTTATTACGGATAAACTGCGTGACAAGGTACATATGTTTTGTCACAGTCCAGGTGCACCTCATTCTAAGCAATTTGTTTCTTATGGCTGGCACATGCATGTCTAGGTACACAGGATCCAACACTTTTTATCAGAAACATAGAGTCTGAATTTGATGCAGGAGACCAAAGGTTCATCAAGTCTACCCTTGCTATGCTGCCTCACCCCAAAGACCACAGAAATAGAACCCACTGAGAAGTTGCATACTTTTTTTTTGTTTTACCAGGGAAGTGAATTCCCCGGGAACAAAGGTCTCAGAGTAGAGCCACCTTTAAAACTCCTTGGTTGAAATCCACTTTTTAGCAAAGGTCTATCTTACCCTAAGCTCCAACATTTTACAGTTTAGTTCCGACTGCCATCACTGATTGCCTAAGACTGTGCACCTTTAAGGTGAGATTGAAAAAATAGTTGTATTTCAGAAACAATTGCAGCTTTTAATGAGATTTTTATGTTTTGTATTCTGCAGTTAATGTTTGTTTAATTTTATGTATTTGTGGCATGTGAAAACAGGCTGTGTCCACTCATCTGCTCACAGGTATTAAAAAAAACTCTAGCCAGAGCTGATACGGCTGTGGCGAGCTTGAAGAAGCTCCAAAGGAATGAACGCCACCGAAGGAACTTTTCGTGCATGGCACTTGCACATGCACAATTGCATTGAATGGTATACTGCCATTCCTAAGATGGTGCCGTCAGAACTGCGCATCCGCAGTTCTAGTACAGAATGAAGAAGTAGCGGCCAAAATAACACCACTGTAGCTCTGCAGTGAGTGACCGTGGCAGACTATTTCAAGCTCTGTTGGACTGTCAGAAGGATGCTTCCGAAAGTCTAATGAAAGGGTGCCAAGGTCGCTCGTTTTCAGAGCGACACCAAAACAGCTGCAAGCTCCTCCCACAGCTGCAATAAATAACATGAAATGAAATTAAATGAAATACTGAACTGGCATTGCTGCACCGCAGCACTTGTCTTTTTTGTTACACAGACATTAGCAGAAATTTAGTTTTGTGAATGTCAGTATAAAATCTGTACTTCTGGATTATTTGAGCGTCCATATTTTACGAGCAGTAGCTTAATAACAAGCAAAGGCCTGTGACTTCAGTGCGTGCATTGCTTGAATAGCTCTTGACATTTCAAGAGACACTTTGAAACAAAGAAAAATAGAACATAATATTTTGACAAATTGCAGTTTTCCTTATCTCATCTTACCTTTAAACCTTAACTCTGACCAGAGTTGTATGAATCTGCCAAGCTATTCCATATCTTATGAAGTTCACAAGAGCAGTACTCCAAAACCTTGGAGAAAGCACACTGGAAAGTGTGCTGTTGAGTCTCTGATATCAAGTACTATGATTTATTCTGTGAATTTCACCAGTATTCCAGTGTATCACAAGGCAGAAGCCCTAGTTTCTGGAATACAGCCTTACAAGGCTTGGAAGGCTGTATGTCGAGTGCTAGGGCTCGACTTTTGGTGATACACTGGAGTGTTGGGTGAAATTTCACAGAATAAATCATAGTACTGATATCAGTACACCAACAGCACAGTTTCCAGTGTGCTTTCTTTAAGGTTTTGGAGCACTGCTCTTGTGAACTTCATTTGGTAATTTAGGGGCTAGCAACCCCAGCAGTGAACCACTCGGCCAGTCGAGTGCAAGTACTGTTTGTAGAAATGTATTCCATATCTTACCTTGTTACTGCATGGTATGCAGTGTTTTTTCACTTCTCTGCAACTGTCTTGTTCAATTACTGCACACCTCTATTTTATTGTTTTTGGGGTAATCTCTGCACTGTAATGTGTTGTACAAGTGCGCCTTACTGTAATGATGTTATCACTGCTTGCTTGCGGCACTATTTCTCCTTCTTACAGGACACATCTGGAAATGAGCTGTTATTAGCTCAGTATGGTATTCCTAGTAAAAGTTTTGGGCAGAAAGAAAGAAAGAAAGAAAGAAAGAAAGAAAGAAAGAAAGAAAGAAAGAAAAGGAAGGAAGGAAGGAAGGTGCAATAGGGTACATCTTATTAGAAGTGACTGAAGATTGAGTTTCAATATGTGCTATACTCCATGGAAAACAGAAGGCAAAGGGGGATGTGAAGGAAACATTACCTTCCCCTCCAGGGTGGATATGAGCATGCGTTGCATAAATGGGTATTGACAGTGGCCCTGTTTCCCATTTAGCACACATTTAATCACCATCGATAGGTTGTGTCCTAGGGTATATATTTCACCTGTGCTGAATAAGGGGAAAGTTGAGCTTTATAATACTTTACCAGTGTAATCATAGCAACTCTTTTGCTATTTATTCTGCACGAATTCTCCCAGGCTGCATTCTTGGTGTTTGTTGTTAGCCCCTATGTGGTAGGACCCCAGTCCCATTGCTGCAACCCTATAGATTCCCATACTATACTTATGATAGCAGCACAGCCCCCAACCATACGCATCCTATGCTGAAGTTCTAGGCCTATAGAGTTTTATCTTCATGCGGTCAGTCCATGTCTGATTATCTCTTCCCGGTTATAAATCAGAGTTTTCTTCCAGCCCATTAAACTTAATGAAAAAAAGTGCAGAACGTAAGGACCTCTTATAGAGCAAAGAGTGCTTTACGTGTGGCACCTTCAACCCATCACCTTCTAAAGTCTAAGTATTCAAACTGCTCATTTGAAATGCCCCCCTTTGACAATTAATGCTCATTCAAGAAACTTTGAAATGCTGCCAACTTATCTATCACTATTACCAGCCTGTAGTAGATTTATTGAAACATAAATTTAAAAGATTTGGACTGGAGTAAGGGCCTAAGGTACCACATTGAATGCTGTACCTCCGCACCTCATACTGAGTTCCGTAGCAGCTGCTGGTCCACTCTCACTTTTCTTTCAGGGTAATGCTCAGAGAAAACATACTGTTCCGGGGATTTGGTGTTGGTGCTGAGCTGAGTGACTGTCGAACGTCAGCGCCTACCGAACTTGGCACCAGGTGAGGAGACATGCAGTGTAGTGCCTCAAAATCTAACTTTGAATCTTGTATTTAAAAAAAAAAAAGGCTATCATTTTTTTATAACTCTGGCTTAGCATCTGATGCACAATTAGGACACTTTTAGAACTTTAGGCCTGTTTCCTGACTGAAAAACTATAGGACATTATGAAACCTCTGTAAGGCCAGTATAAAGAAAGCTAGGGCGCCATATTTAAAGAAATTGCAATCCAAAAACCTGCAAAACCACAAGTGGTTTTGGTCTCAAGTCAATAGCCTTTTCAATGACAAAGTCAGTACCCCTGCTGGGACATACTGTAGAAAACCAAATCCACTAGTGACCTATCATTGCAGTCGATGCTTTTAATGAATTGTTTCCAGATCTGTCACAATTTAAGGTACCCCTCAATGTCCCTTACTTTGACCCTTCTCCATCAGGCCAGGCCCTGTCACCACACACACGCACACACACACACTCCACTTTAAGCAGCTCTATTGACAGGAGATGATAGTCTAACTACGAAGGATAAAAGTGGAAGGGTCTGTGGACCATCATGAGCTAGAACACAGACTTCTAAAACTTGGAGCCTATTCTTCTGCTACCCACATTGCAGTGCTATTTAATGTGTCCCTCTTGGATAGTGACCTACCTAACACAGAGAAAGTGGCCCATGTAGTTTCCATACATAAAAGAGGTGCTGAGGAACCTGCAGAAAAGTACCAGCCAATCTCTATTTTTAGCACCTTCTCCAACATACTAAAATGACCGGTCTGCAACTAGCTCCCGACTTACAATGAAACCCACTCTCTACTCTCCAATACCCAACATGGCTTTCGGAAGAACCACAGCACTGACACTGCCCTAGTATGGATCACAGTGCACCTTCTTGTAGCGCAGGAGAACAGCAAATCTACTGGTGCTATCTTTGTAGACTTGACTAAGACGTTTGACCTAGTCAATCATGAATCACTTCTCCATAAACTCAAAAGGCTGGGTCTTGATAATTTGACCTGCTCCTGGTTCAGTTGGTAACTACCTTATTGGCCATAAGCAGCTGGCTGAATGGGGGAGGTAGCCACTCCGCCCTGAGAGATATGGTTGACCACGTGACCAGACTGCTTAACCAAAAGTTAGGGCTCCTATGCTGGATAAACACTACTGCACCACTGAATTCTATAACTAACAGAATTTTACTGCTTGCCATCCTGTATGGTGAATCTGTCCTGTCTTCTCAAAAAGGTATCAATGAAAAGGAAGAAGGATAAGTGAATATCTTAGCAAATATGAATAATAATAATAGATAGAAAGCTAGACAGTGTACATTAATGGGTTATAGCTACATTGTAACCCCTGGCACTAAGTATGCGCTACATGAAATTGTACATAATTTAGGAAAACTTATTTTATGTTTTAATTTATTGTACATATGGACTAAAAATACATTTGACTGTTTTGGCTGTTTAAATAATAGATCCTCCCCCTGATAAAGCCTAATCTGGGTAAAACGTTGGGATTAAAGGATCTTGTCGTTACTGAATATCAGAAAATAAATTAAACTAAGTTTTGAAAACTTTATTGGAGTGGCTGGTCCTTCTTCCTTTTTGTTGATGATTTTTGCCCACCAGTCCCCTACTACACCATAATTTCCACAAGCAGAAGGGAACCTACTTTTCCAGTACTTGACATTTCTCTAAAAGGTACCAATCTCGCTTAGCTTAAAACCTTATATCATTGTGCTTTTCATTTTGTTGGGGGTGCCAATAGAAGGGAGCACCATAGCAAGTCACTTAAATCTCACAGAAGGACCCTCTGGCTCTCCTCCTAATTGCTCTTCACTGTCCCAAGAACTGCAACAGCTGCCGCCAAAAGGTCCTTTACCTCTGTGGCTTCTAGGCTGTGGAATGACCTCCTGGCTGATTGCAGGCTTGAGCCAAACACAAGTCCTTTAAATCCTCCTTGAGATACATATTTCTTGAATGCAGCCAGTGTACTTGTCCCAGCTGAGACCCCCCAGTGACCTCTTTTAGGTCATCCGTCATACCTATACCTTGCACAGGCTACTGGTTGTTGCTGTTACCTTGTTGCTATATTTTGTTAACTTCTCAGTGTTAAAGTCTGTATATTTTTTAGCCTGTCAATATGCCTTGACTTCATTATGATTTTAATTTGTTTGCTAACACTGTTTGTAGTCTGTTGTTTTATATTGCTGCCTGTATCTTACTGTCATGTACTTTTACTTGTATTTATAAATGGCTGTTGAATGTAATTAATTATGGGTGGCTACTGAAAAAGGGACTTTTAGTCTAGTTAGCTTACCCAGTTAACAAAATCCAAATAAATTAATACATTTACTCAGATGAGCTGGTGCCAGGAGGGTCAACACCATTGGTCTGGTTATTAAGCCCCGCCATCAGAGTGCACAGCAAGGATGCTACCTCTAATATAAACACACACAGGTGCCGTCTTACTTTGGTCAGTTGTGGTCTTCCTCCTTAAGTCTGGTAGAAAAAAAAAAGATTAATAAAAAAATCAATGTCCCCTTAGCGATGTCCCTTGGCAAATCAAGTGCATTGACTCGAGGCTTAGTGTTCCAGAATCACTCAGCTTCACTTCACAGTTCTTGAACAAAAGAGGTCACTAGATGACAGTCTTGATCAGCCAAGAGACATCGCCCAGTGACCGGTTATTTACAACAGTTTGCAATATGTCTCTAACCTAGGTGTTCCTGGGGCTGTGGCTAAGCCAGAGAGGTGGATTGATGTCTGACTGAGGAGTTCCCAGCTGAATCCATCTGAAATCATCAACATCCTCAGGCTAAATTAAAATATCTATCTATCTGTGCCTTCTCAGCCAGACGGAAGAGACTTCCAACCCAAAACCCACCTGAAATCAGGTAAAACTAACCTTCAAGGCAAGGAAAGAGACTCTGGGAATTGATTGGTCAGTGGAGCTGGGAGGCTGAAGCAAAGCGTAAGTGGGAACAGTGATGAAAACTAGGCCATATCAGTCCCAGCAAACTACCTCCAGAGATGACGATCTGTCAATAAAACAACAGGCGACTATAATTTTCTACATGAAAAATGAATTGAAGGCAGGACTGGAGAATCTAGCAGCCCAGTTCATCCATGTTCAGTAGATGGTGAGCTCCCTCAGAGCAACAGTGGACTCACACAGCAAGTGCTTCAAGGAGCCAGAGATGCACGTGGGAGCCCAAGAAGAGCAACTGACAGTGGTAACCATGAAACTCTCAGTGGCCCATAAGCTATTAGGAAAGAGGGAAGAGACTCTTGATGACCATGAAAACCATAAAAGATTGAATAATATCCATCATGTGGTACACCAGAGGGGGGTGGATGGAAGGCACTCCCTTCCCATTCTTAGCTAAACGGTTGCCAGAAGCTCTGGACATGCCTCCTGACACAGTCCCGGAAGTCCATTGAGCACATTTCTCACCGGGGATCACTCTGCCAGATCCTTCTGAATGATCCCGACATATTTTAATCAAGTTCCTTAGATTTCTGGACAGGGAGCAAGTGTTACAAGTTGCCAGGTAAAAGGGGATTATCAAACTGCAGAACTCTGTGATGCACTTCTTTCCCGACTGTAGTAGCAGGCTCCAACAATGTCATCAGGAATTTAACGAACTTAAGAGTAGCCTTCATGCCAAGAACTGGCAGCTTGCACAAAGTATATCCATCTAAGCTTCTGATTTTAGCCCCCAGATGCCCGCCAAAGCAGTTCACCAAACTGACCTTAGTAGAGACTTTTATTCAAATAGAGGTAGAAGCGGAGGAGAGGAGGCTAAGCCAACGTCGCTCTGATCCAGCTGTTTGAACCCTGAACATTGTCCATCAGATCAACTGTGAGTAGGTGTGAGGGAGAAAGGGGGAGATGAAGGCACAAAGGAAGTGGGGGTCTGTAGGGAATTCATGCATGCCACAAGTTAAAGTGCTTTATGATGTTTGCTGCCTATTTTGAAAAATGCTTAACCATGTGTAGCAATGTTAAAACTTAGGAAAAAGGTGGTCTCAGCCACGAGACCAGGCATGTCACATGCATTCCCTGCACCTAGAGGATGAACAGCCATGGGGTTCAACTTCATAGGGGTGGGATAAGGAAAAATCGCAGCCAGCCATGCTGCCTCTTGGACTAAATGGTCGAACAGGCTGTGGCATGCACATTCCCTCCCCAGCTCTGGATGTGCCTCACCCCTGCCTGCACAGCAAAGAAATGACTGATTCACAGCATGGGCTCAGTCCTCTCTCCACCCTTGCTAGAACTGTGAATTTGAAACTGCTCTCACCATGACTCCTCCAACGCACCTCTGGGCTGCATGATGCCGGTACTGGCAGAGAGACACTCCTGATTGGACTCTGTGCGGATACTTCAGAAGAACGATGATCAGCAATCCTGACTGAGGCATTCCTCAAAATAGTCTCCCCCCACACTATCCTTTGATCAATCCTGAAAAGGATTTCCCTGCAAGACTCTGTGTAAATCAAACTTGGAGGGCATTGGGAGGCGGCAGCACCATATCAACATTCAGAGCTGCCCTTACTATTTGGGCTGCATATTAAGCATGGAACATGAAAAAAGATATAAAAGTTAGCCGGCCTGGTGGCGCTGAGGGTGGAGGCACTGAATGCCACCTCGTGCCACGCTGGCAGCCCGGGTTTGGGAATGAGCCTGGGCCACTGGGGATCGGCGGGGGGGGGGAGAGAAGATTGAGCATCCAATGGACTGCTTTTCTCTCTTCGAGGAAGGGGACTAGTCGTTCTGCCCACTGACTGCCCTATAGTGGTGGCTGGAGGGCAGAGTGGGTTGGGAGGCTCAGAAGCCATTGTGCTTACATTGGAGGGGAGGAAGGGAGAAAACAGAAAAAGTCCAGGGCTTCACGGACCCATGATGACCTGACCACTCCAGTGAAGTCTGCCACCTACCACCAGATTTGCTGTACCAGGTGGCGGGGGACTGCCAGTGCCCCTCTACCTGGTCCTGCCACAGAGGGGGAATCTGCAGGGGGACCTCAGGGGACAGATGAGCTGGGGGGTCAGGCTGGAGGATGTACCCCTCCAAGGAAGGGGGTCATAGCCCCGTGGAGTCTTCGGAAGGTGATAAAGACAAATAAAAAATTAAAAAATAAAAAAAAAGTTAACTTAATTTACAGTAGCTGTAGTGCTTTTATTCATGCAACATTTGGGGGGTGGAAACTGGCCCACAGCTGGCTCCCACCACAAAAATGTAAGCGATTCCAGTTCCTGAATACGGGAGAATGAATGGAAAAAGTTACTGTTCCTTGGAGTTCCATTGGGATGAGGAATGGTAGGGAGAGGAGGCAGATGTTGCTGAGAGAAAACAGTTTTAAAAAAACTGGTATAGTTGGGGAATGCCACCAGCTCCAGGGCGGACAGGGAGAGCTGTTTAAGACTGGGGGGAGAAGTGGATATCTATGTCTCCTCATCTATCCAATTCACCACCATTCTTTCTGCCTCTGTCCCGAAAGCATATGAGGTGCTCATCTTACAGCTCTCCCTCCCTTTCTCCATCCCTATATTTGTGGAAACATAGAAACACAGACTTTGACGGCAGATAAGGACCGCTAGGCCCATCTAGTCTGCCCATTTCCCTTACCTACAGGATAGGCCGCAGATCCTAGTTAACCAACAGCCTATATCTTCCTGCCCCCCACAAGAATTGCCTTATGTCTGTCCCATGCATTCTTGAATTCTCCCACAGTTTTAGACCCCACAACTTCCTCAGGAAGGCTGTTCCATGCATCCACTACCCTCTCTGTGAAATAATACTTCCTCACATTACCCCTGAACCGCCCTCCTTCTATCTTTAAATTGTGTCCCCTTGTTCTTGCAAGTCTCTTTTCTTAAAGATGCTACCCTCTTGGACTTTGTTGATTCCCTTGAGGTACTTGAAAGTTTCTATCATGTCCCCCTCTCCCTTCTTTCCTCAAGGGTATACATATTAAGCTCCTTTAGTCTCTCCTCATACGGCTTCTCTTGCAGACCCTGCACCATTTTAGTTGCCCTCCTCTGGACTGCCTCTATCCTGTCTATGTCCTTGCGGAGATGGGGTCTCCAGAACTGGACACAGTATTCCAGATGGGGTCTCACCAACTGTCTGTACAGAGGGATAACAACTTCCTGTTTTCTGCTGCTGATGCCTCTCCCTATACATCCCAGTATACCCTGCCCTCCCTACTGCCTTCTCACATTGCTTGCTAACCTTAAGGTCATCTGATATGATTACCCCCAGGTCCCTTTCCTGTTTTGTTGTTGTTACTACCTCCCCACCCATTGTGTATTCTTCCCCTGGGTTCTTGTTTCCCAGGTGCATTATTTTGCACTTCTTTGCATTGAATCCAAGCTGCCATATGTCTGACCATTCCTCCAACCTTGCCAAGTCCCTTTCATCCTTTCCACGCCTCCTGTGTATCAACCCTGTTGCAGATCTTGTGTCATCTGCAAAAGGCATACTTTTCCTTCCAGTCCCTCTGCAATGTCACTGATGAAGACATTAAAAAGGACTGACCCAATACTGAACCCTGCGGTACCCACTAGTAACCGTCTTTCTTCAGAGTGGACTCCATTTACAATTACCTTCTGTGTCCTGTTGTCCAGCCAATGTTTTATCCAGGCTACCACCCTGGGACCCACTCCCAGGCTGGTTAATTTGACTAATAATCTTTGTGTGGACTGTGTCAAATGCCTTCTAAAGTCTAGGTAGGCCATGTCCACAGCCCCTCCCTGGTCTACTACTTTGGTCACCCAGTCAAAGAAATCTATTAGATTCTGGCCTGACATGACCTTCCCACTGTGAACCCATGCTGCCTTGGATCCTGTGCTCCACTGACCTCTAGGTACTCAACTATTCTTTCCTTCAGAAGTGACTCCATCACTTTCCCTACCACAGAGGTCAGACTGACAGGTCTGTAGTTTCCTGCCTCTATCTTGGTCCCACTTTTGTGAAGGGGAATCACATCCGCCTTCCTCCAGTCCTCGGGTACCACACCATCCTCCCATGATTTATTAAAAAGAGTAGCCAGTGGTTTCACTAGTTCCTCCCTTAATTCTTTTAGAATTCTGGGTGAATTCCATCAGGACCCATTGCTTTGTCCACCTTCAGTTTTAGGAGTTCTTGCAGAACCCTTTCTTCTGTGAAAGGACTGGGATCGACCCCTATCAAGAGTGCTTCTGTTAATTGGATTAGGCACTTCCTCCTCTTTTGTGAATACTGAGCGAAATATTCGGTTCAGTATTCCTGCTTTTCTCACTGTCCCCTCTGCCCACCCACCGTTCATTCTATTCAGCCTCACTATCCTCCCTTTGTCTTTCTACTACGCTGATGTACCTATAAAAGGTTTTATCCCCTTCTTAACTGAGTTGGCTATCTTTTCCTCAGTTTGGGCCTTTGCTATTCTGACTTCCTCCTGCTTCTTTCTGCCTTAACTGGTACAGTCTCTGTCCTGCTCCTTCTGTGTTTCCTATACTTCGAATGCTATCTTTTTCTTCCGACTTTCACAGCCACCTCTCTTAGAACCATAGTGGCTTTTTCTTTCTTTTGATTTGTTTATTTGCTTCACACAAAGGCTTGTTGCCTCTGTGATGGCAGTTTTGATAATTCCCCATTGTTGCTCCACACCTCCTTCTAGCCTGTTTGCTAGTGCTTTTCTGAGGCACTTTCCCATCTTGCCAAAGTCAGCCATCCTAAAGTCCAGTACCCTCACTTTTGTATGGCTTGACTCTGTAGCTGAGTTTAACGTGAACCACACTGTTTGATGGTCACTTGTCCCCAGATGGCAACCCACTTCTAGATCTGAGATCCTCTCACTGCCCCCTGGAAGGTGCCTATTGTTGCCCAGGCCTCCACTCCTCTGTTGTTACAGACCTCATCAGTGCCATAGTGTCTCACATCTCCTCAGGTGAAGTTTATATTATGGGTGACTTCAACTTAAACTGGTTATCGCCTACCATGAACAAAGTACAAAATGAAATTGATGCCCATAACTTATCCCAGCTCACCCTTGATCCAACTCGGATGAACCATAAAACGAGTAACCACTCCTTAATTGACTGGGCTCTCACCTCACACCCACATAAGGTCATTAAATCTGATGTATTATCAGATGTCCTAAGTGACCACCTCATGATCTTTCTGGTACGTAAAATTCACAGAATCAAGGCCCCTCATAAAATCTTGAAGACTCGCTCATATAAATCTCTGAACCTCGCTTCCCTGCTCCATGACCTCACTCATACAAACTGGGTCCCTATAGCCTCAGCAAACTTGATAGACGAAGCCACAGAATACTTTAAACATAGAAACACAGAAGTTGATGGCAGATAAGGACTGCAAGGCCCATCCAGTCTGCCCATTTTTTCTACCTTATGAATGTGCCATAGGCCTGTACTCTGTCAATGGCCTATCTATTCATACTCACCTGTATTACTCCTTTATGCCTATCCCATGCCTGTCTGAAGCAATGCACTGTATTCATATCCACCACTTCCTGAGGTAGGCCATTCCATGCATCCACCACCCTTTCTGTGAAAAAGAACTTCCTCACATTACCCCTTAATCTGCCTCCCTCTAATCTCTTAAAGGTAAATTTCTTGACATTTGTAATCAGCACACCCCACTTCGATGCATCAGAGTCCATGGGAGCCACCTTCCTTGGATCTCACCTGAACTCATAACTTGTCAAATAGCACGGGACCAAGCTTGGAAGCTATATAAAGCCTCAAAGCTCCATAAAGAGTATGACGCATATCGTTCTCTTCACAACAAGTGCACAAAAGTCACTCATTTGGCTAAAGCAGACTACTTTAGCTCAGCTTTTCAATCCAACATAAACAATCCCTCTAAATTCTGGAAAGTCATCCACTCACTCTTCTCCCCCCCACTCCTCCCTCCCCCTCATCAATATAAAGAATACCCTTATTACTGATCACCCCAATGTTGGTATTGAATTTAATTCATACTTCACCTCTTGTGCCTCTGTTCTCTTATCCTCCTTACCATCTACTAGACTAGGTGCCTCCTCCCCCTCACTATGCACACTGCCCCAGTCTACTTGTTTCTCTTTCACTAAAATTGCCCCTTCTGACACTTTGGATGCCTTGCACACCTTAAACTCATCCAAAGGCAGTTTTCCCGACGGCTTGGACCCCAAGCTGCTATATCTATCAGCTACAGCAATCTCTGCTCCACTATCTGACCTCTTCAACCTCTCATTCAAAATGGCAGCAATCCCACCTGTTTGGAAGCATGCCATTGTTCTTCCCCAACCTAAGGGTGGTGATCCTTCCTCACCGGGGGACTACAGTACCTTCCCATATCTCTCCTTCCCACCCTTTCCAAACTGCAAGAACACTTGGTTCTTACCCAACTCTCTTCTTATCTTTCTAGCTCCAACTGTTTCACTCCCTTCCAATCTGGTTTTTGGAAAAAACAGTCCACCACCGCCTCCCTGATTAGGCTTACCAACTCCATCCTCTCAGGGCTGGACAGTGGTCCAATCACGTCTGCCATTTTGTCGACCTAGCCAAGGCTTTTGACATGGCTTCTCACACCCTACTACTAAACTCCCTTTCCTCAGCAGATCTGACTGACTCAGCCACTAACTGGTTCAGAGCCTACCTTGTAGGTCAGACCCAGTCAGTTAGAATCACTGACTCCACATCCACCCTCCCCACATCAACATTGGTGTCCCTCACGGGTCTGTGTTGGGCCCTATACTTTACTCCATATTTCTTAATGACCTACCATCTGTCTGTACATCAACCTCAATACATATGTATGCAGATGACATGGTCCTCTACACCTCCAGGCAGTCCCACACTGATGTTGCAAACAGACTTCAGCAGGACTTCAGTAGTGTTCAGCACTGGTTTTGATCTCATCAGCTTTTTCTAAATGCCAAGAAGACAGTCTCCATGACCTTCAGCACTAGGCAGAGACTCTCTAGGCTCTCCTCCCTGCCTTCCTTCCATACCCTTGATGGGACAGTTCTTGAGGACACCTGCTCATTCAGATATCTGGGTGCTTGACTTGACCAACATCTCACCTTCTCTGGTCACGTGGACACCATCCTGAAGAAGCTGCTACCCAAGCTCTGCGCTCTATATAGGAACCAGAACTGCCTCCCTCTCCTGGCTAGATGTAAACTTGTCAAGAAGATGATACTTTCTTTTTTTGACTACTGTGATGTAGTCTGCAGTGCTGCTCCCAAGACCTCCTTAGCCAGATTGGATACCCTCTTCGACTCCTTCTGTTGCTGCACTCTGGACTCTCCTCCTCCTCCTCTCACCCACCACTGTCAGTCGTACCACTCTCTGGCATTTCCTTCACTAGAAAATAGACGCCTCCATCATTGTGCTAAATTTGTCTCTAAATTCTGGTTTGGATCGCTCCCATCCTATCTCACTTCTTCTCTATCAGTCCACCCTCCCTCTGCCCACTCACTTAGAACTTACGACTCCCATTCCTTGGCTGTCCCTCACCGGTCTACCACTGTAGGCCAGGCTGCTTTCTCGTATCACTTCCCAAAACTGTGGAATTCACTTCCTCACCAGATTTGCCACTCCTCCTCCCCCTCCTCTATAACTTCAGCCCTACATAATTTCCTCCCTGTGAATTGTACCTGCAATTAACCTACCTGGTATTCCTGACCTGCTCCCCAACCTCTATCAATATATTAAGTAATTATTCTAAATTACAGTTCCCTTCCAGCCTTATTACTTTCTTTCCCTGCAGAGATCCCTACCTGGCCATTCCTTCAGGTTATCTATAACTACCAATATAACTATGACTTTAGATTAGGGTTACTACCTGTCCTGTGTTTCGCAGGACAGTCCTGGTTTGGGCAGCTGTGTCCTGCAAAAAACCATGAAAAATACTACATGTCCTGACTTTTTAGTAGAAAAAATATTTTCTAATTTTACTCTTAATCTTGTAGAAAACTATAGTACCTTAACTAAAATACATTAAAATGATATGCAACCATAGAAGCAACCAATAAACTACAATACTTAGCCTTAATTCTGATTATATAGAGAAAACAAGTCTGTTGCAGTAGTCGAGGTTACCTACTGTCCTGCAAAGAAACATGTTTTAGTAAGAAATGTCCCACTTTGGGCTTCTTAAAAGGTGGTAACCCTTCTTTAGATTCCTATCAATCTACAACTATCAATATAGCTATAACATTGATTCCTATTCATCTGCTCCCCTCCCAGCCTCGCGACTTTTCACCTCTGCTGTTACTCCCTATCCACCCCTTCCTTTTGGGCTAAATGGTACCATCATCATGAATTTAAGGTGTTATCCTAATGTAATGTACTTGACCAGTCCATTGTGACCGCTGTAATCAATTGTACTCACATGCTGCACTTCATATGTTTTTTCTGTTATTTGCTATTCCCTGCTGCCAGTATTGTTATAATGTTTGCTGTTGTATGTATGTATGTATTTATTTCCACTATCCTTTCCCCCAGGATGCACCATGAGATGAGCAACTTGTTGTTCAGTGTGCCTTTTCTGGTGAAATGTTTCAATAAATAAATAAATACAATAAATAAATAAATAAGTAGTCGGTGGGATTTTACCTGTTTTTTGTAAAGGTATTGAAAAGCAGAAAATGATTCAATCAAGCTATAGTTATTTCCACTTCTTTTCTAGGTGTTTGGGCAATGAAATGGCAGGGGAAGCAAGGGAGAGCACTGAGACATTACTCAAAAAAAGTGTGTAATGGCTGAGGAACTGACGGTACAGTCCTGGAATATAAATGGCTCAAAATCTGTGATGAAGAGAAAGAAAATATGGTCCTGGGCAAAAAAAGACAAAATGGACACACTTCTACAGCAGACACACGTCAGAGGATGGGGCTCTTAAACTAGGGAGTGGATGGGAAGGTGCACTAGTGGCAGCTAATTTTACTTTCAAGGTGAGAGAGGTGGCAATATGGATACACCTGGCGATGGGTGCAACAGTAACAAGCTACACAAAGGATCCTCAGGGGAGGCACATAGTTACAGAAGTGCAAATAGGCCCCAACCAGTATACCCTAGCTTCAGTGTATGCCCTGAATTTTGTCTGCCCCGAGGTTTTTCAAAAATTAGCCTTGGTCCTAGCAGAACAGTCAGCATCACTAGTGGTTGGGGTGACTTTAACACACCATAGGACCCGGTCCTAGACAGATCAGCCCCACCCCGACACAATCCCCACCAAAGAGCTCAGAAGCCTTCAGACACATGACAACAGAGGGAGCCAAGATATAGATCGGAAGACACTTTCATCCCTCAGATCATGACTATTCATTTTATTCACATGCCCATATTGTCTCTACCAGTATTGGCTATATCTTATCATCAAACATTCTGGTCTGTAAGGTATCATAGCAGCAAGGTATCAGTGGCAGAGTATGTCTCTAAGCTGTTCTTGGATCATACCCCACTATCTGTCAGACTAGAGGGAAGAGGAGTACCCCAACAAATAGGCATTGGAAAGTGGATCTGAAGCCCCTCACTGACCAAGCCTTTACCGGGCAAATGGGCAAAGCAATAGATAACTTTCTGGTACACAACAAAGTTGAGAATACCTTGGAGAGAACTCTGGGATGCACTAAAAGCATATATGGGGGGGGGGGCACATCATATGCAGCAGGCAAAAATAAGCAGGAGGCCCAGTGAGAGAAAGCACTAACAGGAAATAGCCACATTAGAGAACCAGCACTCTCAGACCAGCGCACAGGCCATGCTTCAAACTCTGCTTAGGAAAAAGGGGGAATTTAATCAACTGGTCTCAAGAAGACTAGTAAGGAACTTCCTTCTAACACACACACAAAAAGTGTATTTTGAGGGAGATAGGGCAGGGCACTGGTTCTCGTGGCAACTGAAAAAGAAAGAGTCTGAAAAAAGCATCAGTGGCATCGCACAGCCAGATGGAACAGTTTCTGGGGACCAGAAAGCATTCGTGCAGTCTTTCAAAGCATTTTATCAAAAACTATACACATCAGAATCTGGCTTAACAACCACCCCTCTGGACTTCTTCTTAAGTCCCTTGCCCATCCCTGAGGTGTCCAGCAAAGACAGAGCTAACTTGGACCAGGAGCTTCAGAGTGCTGAACTCAGATTAGTGGTTTTCTCACTGGAGCATGGGAAGGCACTGGGCCTGGAGGTACTCCCTGGTAAGTTTTACAGGAAATTTTGGTGCCCCATAGGTAAGTGTACGGAGGGTATTGTAAAAGAATCACTGGCAGATGATAAGTTCCCTGAATCCTTAAACATGGCCACCATTACAGCGCTCCCTAAACCAGGGAAACCCCCCCACCATGTGCAGCTCTTACCATCCTGTTTCGCTGCGTAATTCAGACTATAAGATCATAGTAAAAGAGATTGCCATCAGGGTGGAAGAGGTTCTCCCTGAGATCATTCACAGTGATCAGGCAGGCTTCGTAAAACGGAGACTGGTGAAATCTAACATTAGCTGTACCCTTAACATATTATAGAAATAGGTGAGGGGGTAGCTGGTCAGACCCATCTCTTAGTCCTGGATGCTGAAAAAGCCTTTGTCCAGGTCAAGTGGCTCTTCATTGCTGCCGAACCCAAATTTGACTTTGGGTCTAGAATAAGAGCTTGGATTCAGATACTCTGTAATAATCCCAGGCCCGAGTGTTAACAAATGGGACCCTCTCAGACGGCTTTCCATTAACCAGGGGCACTAGGCAGGGATGCCCTTTCTCCCCCTTCTTATATGTCCTGCCAATAGAACCCTTGGCCATTGCAATTAAAGCGAATCCACAGATTAAGGTATGCAGCAGGGAGAGTCTAACCATGTGATCTTGCTTTTTGCTGATGATATCCTTCTGTTCCTTGCAGAACCAGAGAAAGCCTTACAGGCCCTAATTGCCATGTTCCAAAGCTACAGCTCCATGAAAGGACATAACATAAACTGGCAGAAATGCAAACGGATGCCCATAAAGGAGTGGGATTCCTTGCAAGTAGTAAGATCCACTTTAGCATCATCTACCCAACTGAATACTTGGGGGTGACCCTGTCCAGGAAATTAACTACAGTATGGGCCATAAATTACAAGCCTATTCTGGGGCACCTCCAATCCGATATCCCGTTAAATGGGTGACTCAAATTGAGCAAGTCAATTTGAGCACCTGTGGAAATAGTGAGTAGTAGAGAATAGTGAGAGTGTTGAAATATCGAGGGTTACTAAAGAGTGATAATGAGAAAGGAGGAAAAGAGAGAGCAGTTGTTCTATGTAGCACAGCCACTGTGGGCTGAAAACCATGCTGCCAGGCTAGCGTTTTGGTTAGAGTCACCACCTATATGTTGCTGGGATGTGTGGTGCATATGGGTTCGATCTCAGTGAGTGCTTTAATGTTTTTTTTTTTGTTCTCTTGAGTTTCTTCCCATCCTAGAGTTTGTGTCTCCCCCTGCTCCCCCAGTTTGCTCCCCCCCCCGAGTGGCAATATTGAATTTCCACACACCCCTGACTTTTTCTCCCTCTACCCGAGTTGCATTCCCCAGAAAATATCCCCCTCTCAACTTTCCCCACTCCTCGAGTGGCGTTCCCCCCCCCCCGGAGATGGTTATTATAGA
This sequence comes from Neoceratodus forsteri, assembly GCA_016271365.2. Taxonomy (NCBI): domain Eukaryota; kingdom Metazoa; phylum Chordata; order Ceratodontiformes; family Ceratodontidae; genus Neoceratodus; species Neoceratodus forsteri. Next base: position 1,542,260,944 of record CM028131.1, on the reverse strand, counting down.
TGGGGGGGATGTGGGGAACAAAGCCCCCCACAATGGGTGTGCAGGGGCAGAGCCCTCCACAGAAAGTCAGTATCTCTAGTAGCTGTCTCAGTACTCACTATAGTGCAGGTTGACATTTTATATTTTGTTGATTTTCATTTGTCCTCTTTTGTCAGCGCCATTGTTTCCTCACTGTTATGATGTGGAACCCTCAAATCCAGCTGTGAGCAATGGAGGGGCCTTCCTCTCACTTTCATTGAACAGGTCAACATAGTCAAAATGTGCCCGCTCCCTAAAATTTTTGTACATGTTCCAGGTGCCGCTGGTCCGGGTGCCACTCTGATTGTTCATAAATATAAGGGACTGCATGAACAACTTCCTATGGCAGGGTAAAAGGGCTAGGATCAAGCAAGAGGTTCTATGCAGACCTCGTTCTGAGGGGGGACTAGACTTGCCAAAGTTAGGTTCTACTACACAGTCACCCAAATGGCATACATAAAAGACCTATTTATTTGTGTTGAGAAGACCTTTGAGCTCAAGAGCCTTTTATGAAAGGTGTCCAAAAACGTATTGATTCCTGGTAATCCCAGACCAGCATGGGTGGAACTGGAGACACAAGATCTTGGGCCCCAGAGAACTGAAAATGTTCTAACTCCAGCCTTAAGAGCAGAAATAGTGAAAAGATTTGCCAGCCCATTTACCAGAGTTTTAGCCAGAACTTGGCTCACAGTCCCCAAACGTATATTGGACCACCCAGGAGTGCCACCCACTACAGATACTGAAAAGGGGTTGTGGGGCTACACCCTGCCCCCTGAACCTACAGCCAGGGTTTTTGAGGCTTGGCAATTCAAAGGGCTTGGGCAAATATCACAATTATATGAGAGGGTGAATCTTTCCTACCTTCAAACATCTACAAGAAAAATTCAGTCTCACAGACATAGATTTCTTTACATATTAACAAGTCTGGCATAGAACAAAGGTGCAGATGGGAGGGTTCCAACTCCCTGAGAACTCCCTGATAGAAGACTCATTTAGTGCCATCCTATGTGGGGGCAAATCCCCTAAAAATCTTTCATGGTAGCCTTTCTTCCCGCACACCTCAACAGCAACCCAGAGCATTGAAGGGATGGGCAGAAGACCTTAACCTGGGGAATACCCTTGAATCACTCTGGAAAGAGGCAGTAAAACGCACCCAGTCTTGCTGTAAAAATGCTAGAATTAGAGAAATGCAGTTCATTTTCATTATTTTCATATTTTCTTTTTACACAGGGTATACTGCAACCCTAAACTGACCCACAGATAGGACAACTCTAAGTCAGATAGATGTCCTAAATGTCATGTTGCAGAGGACACCTTCCAGCATTTGGGGTGAGAATATCCTGTAGCGGTGAGATACTAGAGAGGGGTGGTGGATGTCCTATCAAAATGCCTGGATTTTAACAATGACTTTACCATCAGAACAGTGATGCTAGGCTGTCATCCACAGGACAGCAAGCATGTTAACTACTGTCACTACCTCTGGCAGCAAGGCATGGCAGTGGGAAATATTGTACTAGCACAGCACTAGATGACAGAAAGCCCCCCCCCCCAGACACACACACACACACACACACACACACACTAGCACAGTGGGGAAACTCCATGCTGCACTGCCTCAACATAGAAAAAACACTACTGTATCAGGTGCAAGGCGATCTAGATAAATGTAGCAAAATAAGGGCTCCTCTAGAGCAACCTCCAGAGCAGGGGAAGTGTCCCAAGTGAACAGTCTTACTCTTTTCCCTGTGCAATGAGAGGGTCTTTTACTTCACTGTCTGACAGCCTATGAAACCTGTGATTTGCCATGGGTATGTATTGCAATGTATTATAGGGAACCTAGCTGTTATGGGACTAGTTCTAAAACAGGATGTTCTTTTATCTCTGTTCAGTGTTTATGCTGTTTTCTGAGCAGCTGCAAACAGCCTTGTAAGCATTAAGCTCTGAGAAAGGAGGCTTCTACGAATTATGCAAGTTGGGAGGCGCAGGGTGTTCGGCTGAGTGCCTACAACCACCCAACCATGCATTGATTCTCTAGTAGAAGCCTCCTTTCGAGGGGCTCAATGCGCTTGTAACATAAAAAATACATGTGGAAAATATGTCTGCTTCGACAGAAATGGTAATACTCTTTTTCCTTGCTTGTTTTATCCCCTCTCACTTCTTAATTCCTTCATTCATTTATCATGGTTTTAGAAAATGCACAGAATTTTCACCAACTTCATTTGGTCTAATAAGTAATCCAGGTTAGCATACCATAAGCTGGCCGCTCAGAAATGGATGGAGGACTACGGATCCCCCATCTGGCAATTTATTACTGGGCTAGTCATATTGCAAAATATATGAGCTGGGTGAGTCCGGGTCCCGAACAGCTAAGACCGGTCTGGCTCAAAATTGAGTTAGACTTCATCCAGTCTGAGAACATGGACCCCTTGACTATGCTCTATGTTAAAATTGCGTCCCTTCCAGATACCTGTAGTTGTCCCATCCTCCGAACGTCACTAAGAGTTCACGTACAGCTTTGTTCATTTCTGTGGTATTTCTCACATTTGGACTTGTCTCAGTCCATTTGGAACTCCCTGTCTTTCACAATAAATAAAAGGATGATTACTCGCACGTGGTTGCCTCTAATTGGGGATGGGATAATCTCTACTTTTCTGGATGATGAAGGGGAATGGCTCTCAGTCTCTAATATAATCCGTAAATTTGACGTCCCACTAGCTCATTACTTCAGGGTGGTCCAATTATAACACCTGCTTGCTACAGTACTTGGTAATACCCTTCCTCGCCCACCTGCCTTCCTATTTGTACCCGAGCTCTCCTCCCTGATGGGGTCACCAGGTGTTATTTCCAAAATATACCGAGTTCTATTTTATTGGAAATTTGGGAGACCTGAAGGCCCCACTAAGTTCTGGGTTTCTTTCTTTCCCCAATACATTCCTAACTGGGTGGTATTATGGAAGTTCTGTCATAAATATGTCTCTCAGGACAGACTGCGACTTATGCAATACCACATTATGCACAATATGTATTACACCCCTGTTAAGTTGAGGAAATGGGGCCTTATAAGATCTGGGGCTTGTATCAGAGGATGCCAGGAGGATGGCACACTTCTTCACATCTTTTGGTCATGCCCCAAGATAAGGTCTTTGTGGGTGGCTATACAGACTAACCTAGATCCTATTCTGGGTTTGCAAGACTGCTTCACCCCAGACGTATGTTTGTTGGGAGATCTATCCTCCATCAAAGTTAAAATCAGGAGATTTCATATTTCCATGATTGCATTGTCTGTTAAAAATATTGTACTTCGGCATTGGAAGGACGTGGTAGGTCTATTATATCAGGAATGGGTTAATGAAATCCTAGCTAACCTTCGTACAGAGAAAGCGATAGCGAGCCTCCACAGTAAGTTGCAGTGGTACAAGAATACTTGGGATCCCCTTCACATGCTAATCATGACCAGATCAGGTATATGAGTTACTGTAACAGTGAATTTTAATTTATGACACTGTATTGTATTGATTTTCATATTACTGTATTGACTTTGCTGCTGTATGGGTGGGGAAGGGGGGATGGGGACAGCTGATGTAACACCTTGAACATATGCAGAGTATGTTGTAACTTTCTGTTCCCTGTACTGTGAAAATCTGTTAATAAAATTTGAATTATAAAAAAAAAAAGAAATGGTAATACTCAAATAAATAATTCAATAAATACATGAAAATATGTTTGATTGGGACATGCTTTATCTAACAAATATTGATATGAGGTTTTCCCTAAAACCACATATTTTTATATTGTGGTTGCCAATGTTAACAAACTCTATTAATTGTGATATAAACCATGTAATATTTCAATGCAATAGCCACATTTTTAAACATTTGTGACAAAATTCCTTTAAACCACTCGAAAAGCATACAACATTACAGTGAAATAGGAAGGAAAATGGGCAGACTAGGTGGGCCAAGCGGTCCTTATCTGTCGTCAAAGTCTATGAAGTGTGGAATATGCTGCCATCCTATTTGCATATTTCTTCACAATGTCATTTTCACTAAAATAATGTTTACTTACATGGTGGTTGCCATTCTCATTAACTACTCTTGTACATCCAACATGAAATATTGAATTGTTAACACGTTTGAACCTCTCACTATTACTAAGAACACGCCGTTAATGTCCTCAGAAAATGTAGCACATATCATAGTATTTCATGACTCTGGGATAGCACTGCTGTTCATTAGCATATCTGTGTAAGTCTGCAACAGATGGAGAACAGCGATTTATATCACACTACTTTCATATACTTTCAATGCGTACTACAACAGAACTTGAGGTTGCAACTACTAAATTCATATAAAACTTTTTTTAAACAGGAAAACATATAATTATTTTGTGCCATTTCAGACCTGAACTATTTCATTAGTGTGTCACTCGGGAATGTCTCCATTACGACTACACACACTATGCATTGAAATAGTAAGTGACAGCCTGAGCGGGAGGGTGGGAAACCAATTTTAATTTTTAAATTACTGTGTGACCACACAACGGCTATGCAACTGGCGACTACCTGACACCGTGATGTGGCAGCAGACAACGGCTATGCATGGGGACAGTTAGTGACAGCATGGGCGGTGGGTGGGACACTAGCTTTTACTTTTGAATTACTGTCCCACTAAACAACGATACGTTGCAGGACGATGCCACTCCTGCATGACATGCACTTTCATGCAGTGCTGCAGAGATGCTTTCTGGTCACTTGTGGTACTACAGTAGCAGGCATTACTTGAAAATTAATACCAGCTGCTGAATGACCATATGACCTACCTGCACTAATTATATTGCCACATTTTCTCTTATATTTATATCCATATTACAATAACATGTAGTGTATTGACTGGAAGCTGTCAATAAACAGAGTTTTCATAAAACAAGGTGTTCCTACTTCTATTATTTCCTGCTGGGTGTGTGTAGGGGAATAGTGTGCTGTAACCATGGGTGTCCTGAAATATCTAATCATCTGTTGCTTCCAAGCACATTCTCTCCACAGTTGTGAGGAGGTGACCCTAGAATTGTGCTCTAGGCATTCTTTTTCCATGGTTACTGTTTGTAATTCATTCTCCCATCTGTGAGCCACACCCATGTGTTTACTTTCTGTGTGAGTTGAATGGCTCTGTAGAGATCTGATACCAGATATGCCCTGCCCCTCCTCTTATAAAGTCTATGGTGGCCTGTGTCACCTATGGTCTCTTCTCTCGGAGCTTTACCTCCTTGGGGAGGTTTTGAAGTGTTAGGACCCACAAGCAGCTGGAACACATCTTCCAGGCCCAATCTTGCCCACGTTTAAAATCTAGCATCTACCTTGGCTGGCTGGATGTGTTCCAGGTATGCAGTTGGACTTATGAGTACCAAACCATCATTTGAATCCCAAACTGGGCAACATCTCTCTTCCCAGAGATCAATGGTATTTGCCAGCTACGGGTTAGGGTGTGATCCCAGTCAGATCTCTCTGTTCATCTAACAGGATTTGGGTACTTTGGGCTGTTGGGAGCATAAATTAGAGCATAGATCTCTCCATGTCCACCCACTGTGGGTCCATTGTCCCCTTGTGCCATAGCCAGACTACCTTTACCTGTGTGGATGTTATGCTTTAAGGTATGGTAGGGCTAAACACCCTTGCTCCTTGGGGAGTGTGAGGGTCTTATACCTGATTCTGGGCCTTTTCCCCAGACAGATATATCTGCAGATGTTCCTCTACCATTTTTTCCAGTCACCTGTCTTGATGCTTAGAGGGTAGTTCTGGAAGAGGTATAGAGCTCTTGAGACCATCACCATGCATACAGAGTGAACCTTTCTCACCAGGCCTAGTGGAAGAATGAACCACCTGGAGATGTCTTCCTCCATTCGTTTACTTAGGGAGATGTAGTTTCAGTCATATAGATCAACCTGTTTGTTGGTGAGATTAATCCCCAGGTAGCTCATAGTCAGTGGATTCCACTTATAAGGATACCTACGTTGCAAATCCTCTGATGAAAAGTAATTAAGGGTCAGCACTTGTGATTTGCCTTTATTAATTCTGTATCCTGAGATCAAGCTGCAAGTGTGCAGGATGTTACTTACTGCTGGAGTGATTGCTTAGTGGCGCAAACGTAAAGAATGATGTCATCAGTGTATAGAGATAACTGGCATTCTCTGCCTTCCATCTCGATTGCTTATATGTTCTGGTCTTCTTTAATGGCCTGTGCCAGTGGCTCTATATTTATTTAGTTTTTGTTAACCGGATAGGTGCACTAGTCATAAAATTACTATTTTCAGGCACGACCCAGGAAAGTACAACAAAAGAAGAACAATTGAACAACAGCAACATGGGTACAATAATACAAAGAGAGGAACAGTACAGCAGTGCTACAAAAATACAATGGGTAGAAACAACAAAATATAATGGCAAGCATTATACAGATAATGGCAGTAAGATACACAGCAAAGAGCAAGAATGACAGTGGGCATCCCTACCTAGTACTCTTCCCAGCGGGAAATGTAGCAAAACATATCTGTTTACTTTTGCAGATGCGGGAGGGGTTGTATATGTTGTGAATGAGCTGCACAAATAAGACAGGGAATTCAAAATATCAAAAGGTGAGGAACGGGAAGAGCCATGAGACCCAATCAAATGCTTTTTCAGCATCAAGACTGATCAAGCTGATAGGTGCTTTAGTTGTTTCTGCCTCTGTTATGATCTGCGATGTCTTCTAGATATTATCCAAAGTTTGTCTGGGTCTCATGAATCCTGGCTGGTCATTATCTACCAAAGTGGGGAGCAATCTATCCATTGTCTGTGCCAGCACTGATGTGAACAGTTTATAGTTGGTGCTGAGTACAGAGATGGGGTGGTATGAACCGCAGTGTCTTGTGTCTTTTCCCGGTTTAGGGATCACCGTGATGGTGGCATAGCTCCACAAGTCTGGAATGACTGCCCCTTCCAGTACTTCATTACAGGTATTACCCAGAAGTAAGCGATAGTCGTCTCTGAAGGTTTTGTAGTACTCTGACAGGTATCCATCTGGCCCTGGGGCCTTCTGGGTATTTGCTTTTTGAAGTACCTGGAGTATTTCTTCTAGGGTGATTGGATTTAACAGCGACTCCTGCTGTTCCTCCTGCAGCTGTGATAGTTGCAGGTTACGCAGGAAGTTTTGGATAGTCTGTGTGGGTTCTTGATCTTCTAGGGTGTAGAGTTCTTGGAATGTGCCTGCCATCTTGATGGAAGCAAGGAACTGCAGCACTCCAGAATGAGTGACTGATTAAAGTTCAAAGAGGAGTCCAAACACGAAGTCCATGTTTTGCAAAATACAGAGTGAATTATTCACCATGGACAAGCAGTGCAGTGAGGCTACCACTAAGCCTACAATTGCCCTGGTGCTTCTCTCGCTAGAGTTATGTCAGAGTGCTGGCATAGTGGACTCACACTTCTCCTTTTATGCCACATGGATACTAATGGTCCAATCAAATGGACAGACCATGGAGAGACCATTTGCAGAAAAAACAAAGTAAGTATCCAACCCAGTGGCATTGATGGGAGTCGAACAGAAAGTCCTTTAAAAATTAAGTTGCAACAATAAATGCCAAAACCATACAATGACAGGCAGTCAAAAAAAAGAGGAAATAATTTGTTTGCATATAGAAATATTAGTAAATAGAGGACAGTCGTTATATGCTGGGGCTATTGTGGGCTTAGTGGTAGTCTCACTGCACTATTTGTCCATGGTGAATAAATCACTCTGCATTTTGCAAAACATCGACTTTGTGTTTTGACTCCTCTTAGGACTTTAAAGTGAACTTCCAACCAAAAGGCATAAGGTATTGGGCTTCCTAGCCCAATACCTTATGCCAGCGTAAGCTAATGTTTGCAAAAATAACATTTTTTTACTCACTCTGTGAAGTAAATGTAGTGCCCGTAGCTGGCTTCCATTGCCACTACCAGCTAGTCTCTTCCAGCTTCCTAGTATGTGTGCTCCGCCTTGCGCCGGTGTCTTTGTGATGTGTGAAATAGAGAGGGCGGTGAGTTCTCACAGTTATGGGCATTTTTTAAAAGCTGTTTGATAAAGCTTTTAGCAATCCGAGAGGCAATGAAAGCCACCTCTCTACTAATAGGATCCTTATTAGTAAAGCAGTGGCTTTCATTGCCTCTCAGATTATTCAAAGCTTCATAAAACGGCTTTACAAAAATGCCCCATAGACTTGTAGAGGGCTCACCCCGGCCCTCTCCCTGTTCACACATCACAAAGACACCAAGAGCAGGGGTGGAGCATGCATACTAGGAAGCTGGAAGGGATCGGCTGACGGTGGCTACAGAGCTAGTTACAATCCCTTCATTTACTTCACAGAGTGAGTAAAACAATTTAATTTTTGCAAAAATGAGCTCATGCCGGCAGGGCTATGAAGCCCAATACCTTATGCCAGAAACTTCATTTAACCAGTCACTCACTTTGGAATGTAGTAGTTCTTTGTTTCTACCTGACACTACGGAGGGCTGGCTGTCCTGCTTCACCATTCAGGCCTGTTCCAGGTCAGTGTGCACACTTTCTGCCCTGTTTACACAATCTCTAATGCCCTGTGGGTGACGGTTCTGCCATGAGGGTTTATGATATTAGAGGTCTTTTCCTTGGTCTTTTGCTAGCAGAGTTAGGAGGCTAGTAGTTTGGTAACTCTGGGGCCCACTTAATAATGTTTGTGCCAGCTACAACAGCTATCTGCAAAGGGTACCCCACTCCTGTTTTGTTCTTTCCAGCCGGCCCAGTACAGGGGTGGCCTCCTGCTCGTGGGCCATTTGGAGGAGGTTTGGCACCTCTTCCAGGACCTGCCTTTGCTCCTCTCTCTCTTTTTTCTTTCAGGCCACATAGGCAATCAGATGATCTTGAATCACTGTCTTAGTTGTGTCCCAGACCAGCCCTGCATCTATTACTTCTGCCTGGTCATCTGCCATACATTCCTGAAAGTCTAGGGACCTCAAGTAAAACGTGTTTAACCACCACTGCATGCTGTGTTTGTGCTCCCCTAGGTCTACCTGAGTCAGAACTGGGGAATAATTTGACATTGAGACCATCCTGATCTGGCAATTTTTGGGTCCTGTAGAGGGCTTCTGCTGTTGTGCAGCAGTAGTCTATTCATGATTATGTGCTATGCACTGCCAAATGATGCATGCGATCCCTTGCTTCACTGTGGCATTTCCTACAGGCATCTGCCCAGCCCAGTTGGTTTATGCACCTCCCCTGCTCTGTGTCCCGCTTCCATGATTTTGTGGGCCTGCTTTTTCCAGGGTCAGCCCAGCCATCCGCTCGACATCAGGGTGCGAGTGGGAACCACTCGGCATCGTCTTGTCCTCTCTGCCTTGGTAAGGGATTAGGTGGCTATTTCTCCATTTGGACCCAGGCAAGGCATTATGTGGGCTTTTCATCCTTGCCAGCTCCATGGTGTGGTCGAGAGTCATGGCCTCTGTCTGTGCTCCCTCTCCCCAGCCTGTGTCTGTCATCAGCAGATTCAGTGTGCGGTGGATTTATCTTCTCAAGGCTGCCCAGGTTTATTTATTTATTTACTTTGTACAGTGGGCCAAGACCCCTTTTCAGGAATGACGCAGAGCCACTACAATGCAGCTAAAATACGAACATACGAACATATGAAGAAGCCAGCAGAAGAAGGCCATTTGATCTATCAAGTCTGCTCGTATTGCAGGGTACACAGCTTGAGCTAATGTCCCTGCCCCCTCCCCACTCCTCCCATCCTTCCTACCCATGATCCTTACCTTCCCCCATGCCTATCCCAGCCTCTCTTAAAGCTGCCCACTGTCTTCAATGAGATGACCTCTTCCAGCAGCAGATTCCAAGTGTCCACCACCCTCTCTGTGAAGAAGTGCTTCCTCACCTCCCTCCTAAACCTCCCACCCTCCAGCTTAAGACTGTGCCCCCTCATGTTATGGTTGCCACTCAGCTTAAAGAGACTCTCCTTATCAACCTTATTTATTCATTTCAAGTACCTGAAGGTCCCAATCATGTCCCCTCTCTCTCTCCCTCCTGTCTTCCAGGGAGTACATGTTCAGTGCCCTCAATCTCTCCTCATATGCCTTACCCTGCTGACCCACTATCATCTTTGTAGCGCTCCTCTGGACCTTCTCCAGCAGGTTATTGTCCTTTTTGAGGTGTGGGCACCAGTACTGAACTCCATACTCTAGATGCAGCCTTATCAGTGACCTGTACAAGGGCAGTATAAGATGGTACAACAGTATACAGTACACTATGTATAAGATACAATAATACAACATTGAACATTAAAAGCATTCACGCTTAGTTTATTGCAGCAAATAAGATTTTAACTGAGTTTTAATGTGTGGAAGGCTTTTATTCTCGCTGCATATCGAGTGTCAGTTTAGACCCTTCGACACTGGATTACCTATATCACTAGCTCCTTTCTGTTTGGTGGCCAGTAGTAGGAGGGGGTGCTGCACTGCTGGGGAACACCTGGGCTCATGGGGGCAGTGCATACAACTGGGCTATCGAGATGGCCATACTGTGTTGTAGATTTGTGTGCCATCTTTGAAATGTATTGAAATCATCATTGAATAAGGGGTTCTGAACTTTATTTGCTTTTCCCTCAGAGCTCTCATGCTGGTCTGGTATGCTTTGCGATGAGAGGCCGGGGTAGTCATCATCAAAGTACAGACATGGTTTTCAAAGTAGATTTCCCTTTTTTGTTACACTTTGTGGAAGATCATTTGCTGGTCTGTGTATCTAAGAAATTTTGCCACCACCAATCTTGGTCTTGCATCTGGTACAGGTTTGGTCCCAGAGAGTGATGTGCTCTTTCTATTTCTATAACAGTTTCTGCTGGCAGCGCCAAATTTTTAATAAAGAAGTCTTGCAGGAATTAGTTTATGGTTGACTCTTAGTGCCCTCAGGTACATTATAAATTCTGATATTGTTGTGCCGATTCCTGCATTTGGTGTCTTAAGTCTTTTCTCGGCAGCCTCCGACTACCTTGGGTAGCTGCGCCAGCACCTCCAACCCTTCTGTTATATCTATTAACTATATTTAAAATATTGCCATTGTATCAATTCTGTATAAATGTTATTTTGCCTACCAAACTTATTGTAGCTATTATATGTATCCATTTGTATATATGTATCTATCACATGTGTATAATACCTTGTTACCCTTGTACCTGGGTCACATCTGGAAACAAGCCTCGGCTCAGCGTGCCTTTCCCGGTTACCAAATGTTGAAATAAATAAAAAATAAATAAATACCCACTCATCCATCAGTGTCTGTTACTTGCTCCTCTGTGGAAGTCTGTCTCCAGTCCATCTTTCCGAGGTCTGTTCTTAGGGCTTTAATTGTCAGTTTGTTTTCCTTCAGGAAGTCTTTAAGCTCCCAGAGGATCACATCAGGCTGGTGCTGTACAGTTGGTTGCAGCCTGGTTCCAGCAGCAGAGGCTGAATGTCTACGGGGCCTGTGATCCCGCACTGTCACACCAGGCCTCATCATATCCATCACCATCGATGCAGTCCACAGGCAGTGTGGCTTGATCATGCTTGCCCCTTGTAGAATGTCACCTCTTTGCAGTCTCTGTGAGTTCTTTTTTAAAAGGGAATTATTTTAGAGGTTTTAGTAGGATCAAGAAGACAGAGCTATTTGATTGGGCAGCTGCCCTAATCATTACGGCACCGGAAGTTCCGGACTTGCTAGTTGTGCTGTACTTCCTTCTCTTGTGACAGGGAGTATATCTGAAGGCTGTTTGCACTCTTCAACATGACATTGTGGCTCTTTGAATATCCCTGCTGCTACATCCTCACACTATTTTTTAAGCACACAGCTGACTTTGTAAGTGGGTTTGTGAGTGCGTCCAGTATGTTTTCCAGTTAAAACAAAAGATGAGAAGAAAAACAATCAGCATTTACATAGTGCTTTTCATGCACATTGTATCCCAAAGTACTTTACAAGCAGTGAGAGACTGGTAGGGAAATGACTGTAAACATGTAGTGGCGGTCACTTCTACCTCAACATCCACACACAGCCTTGGACAATTGCATAAACCGGTTTTGTGGGAAGGAGAACACTGAAGAAGAAGAAGAATCAGCATTTATATACTGCTTTTCATATACAATGTATCCCAAAGTGCTTTATAAGCAATACTAGACTGATAGTGCAGTGACTGAATGTGTAGTGGTGGCCATATTGCACATCAACACCCACACACAGCCTGGACAATTGTATGAACTGGTTTTATGGGAAAGGGAATATTGGTCAGGACACCAGGGAAAGTCCCCTACTCTTTTGCGAAGAGTGCCTTGAGTTCTTTTACTCCTACCTGGACAGCCACCAGGACAGGTAGAAGGAACCTCGGTTTAACATCTTATCTGAAGGACGGCACACCCTAACAGTACAGCATCACCTTAATATTGCACTCAGGTGCCAGCATTTAGATATGAGTTGAATCCCAGTGTGGGATGAGAACCCACAACCTTCTGGCCCAGAGGCGGATATGCTACCAACTGAACCATGCTGACACCTTGACAACATGATGAGGAAAATCTCCTACTCTTGTAAAGGAAAAAAAAAAACCTTGGGTTCTTTTTTATCTGCCGGGACAGCGCAAGAGATGGGCAGAAAAGATTTCAGTTTAGTGTTTTATTTGAAGGATGGCACACACCAGCAGTGCAGTATCCTCCTACTACTGCACTCATGTGCCAGTGTTTTAAGGAATGAGTCCAATTCCAGTGTGGGATTAGAACCCCCAACTTTTTGGCCCAGAGGCAGATGTGCCAGCAACTAAGCCACACTGATCCCTAAGGTTAGTCAGCTGCAGACAGAGTACTGGGTTTCACCATTTGATTCTGTTTTGGTTTGTGAGACACGAACACCATCATAGCAATTGCTCTCGGGGGGATGCACTCAGAACATGTTTATGCTTTGTGCCGAGCCCAAGAGGGTCATGCCTTTCCTTAATGAAAGACTACAGTGCTTGATTTGTGCAATCTTCACCTTAAGACAAGATGGAAGGTAGTGATGGGTCCAGGATATTGATACAATAAATTGCACAGAGCCTTCACACTAAAGCAAACTGCCAACATGCCTTAGGAATCACAGATAGAAGGAGAAGGACTGACAGAAGAATATAATTTGCTGCGATCTGAGTGACAGCAGTGCAATTAAACTGTAAAAAGCAGGCATTATTTTCTCTAAACATCCAGATTCGCTGACCTCAGAGTACATCTTGTACCACCAATCCAGCGGGGTAATTAGTCGACAGATTCTTAATAACCATGGAAGCAGCATTCCAAGCTGATAATATTTTTAGTCTTCTGGTATGGATGTGGTACAGAGCAGCAGACAAGCATGCGTTTGACTTGCACTTACAAAAAAATTTAGGGTATGTAGCATAGTCAGCTGGGGAAAGTGACATCTTCAGGCAGCATGACAGCTTCCCCATAATGAAACATGGTTACCTATTATGTGTGGTTCATAGCTCAGTGCTTATGTAACATAGTTGAATGATGAACATGATTACTGGATACAGAGGCCAGTATAGAGAACAATGATTACTGAGTAATGTATTGTGCTTAGGTACTTGGATGCTTGAGAGAGAGTTTGATAATATTTGAGGGTTTTGTCTTTTCTCTGTATCCCACCTGCAGGAAGGATCTTGATTAGAATTGTACAGCCCCAGGTGGGATTAGAGTGCTGGAGAAAGAGGAGGTGTCTGAGAGGATGGTGGGTGAATGCGACTCGCTCTAAGCAGAGCTGGTGGCATATGCCTCATTTAAATAGGCTGTGGGGGAGGAGCTCTTCCCCCACATAATCCAAGTTACTCCTACAATTATGTGTGGTTCATAGCTCAGTGCTTATGTAACATAGTTGAATGATGAACATGATTGGTGGATACAGAGGCAAGTATAGAGAACAAAGATTACTTGAGTAATGTATTGTGCTTAGGTACTTGGATGCTTGAGAGAGTTTGATAATATTTGAGGGTTTTGGCTTTTCTCTGTATCCCACCTGCAGGAAGGAGCTTGATTAGAATTGTAGAGCCCCAAAAAAGAATAAATATCCACGATTGTTCTATAACTAAATGCTAAATAAGACGGCATAACTTAATGATAAGAATAGATGATCACCTCCTCCAACTCCGGAGAGTATGACCAGTAGCACTCAGGAGAGGAAAAAAACCCTTTGGGGGAAACCTCTGAGGACCCATGGCTACTGACCTGCCCGTCCTTCTAGGCATACTAAAGGAGAGAGATCCTAATTAAACTAATTACTCAGTTAAATTCTGAATTCTAATATAGAATTCAATCCATATGAACGGAGCTTTAAGAACAGACTGAATTGTAAGTGTCCAGTAAAATAATTATTTCGAGTAAAAGTCTGAGTCCAAGAATCCATGTATAATTCGGAATGATGGAGAGTAGTATTGAAGAAGCAACTTCCATACTTCAGTTGATAGAGGGCATAATCCATGTAATTGAATGATGGTGGATAAAGTTGATGACTGACGAACTCAATACAGGAGACTGATGATATTTGCATCCAAGCTTTGATGACAATGAGGCAAAACAATATAAGTAGTATAATTGCTATGATTCTAATAATAGATGGCTTGTATGAGATGAGGAATGGGAGAAATCTTGAGGCTAGTTAACTGACTGATGCATCCAGTCCTGATAAGTAAAGAATAATCTTAGGAACGGATATGAATGCAACGGCTGTAGAGCTGAACTGGAATAGCAGCAAGCTGTATAGGATAAATGAAGACACTGGTACTAGGTATGAAGCATCTGCGTAGTAGGATATGGAAAGCCCAAAAGAAAACGAATCCGATGGACTGCTAATCCGAAGTGAGAGGTAGTAGGCGTAGGGAATGTACCCATGAGGCCAGAGGAGAAGGAAGAGGACCTGGCAATCAGCCCCTTGAGAAAGTGCAGCTGAAATGATAGCTGATGAGGTAGGAGAGAGGCGATTGATTCCAGTATGTGAGGTGCAGCCATAGTTAGGAATGTCTGTTGGCCGAAATTGAGCGTAGTCTTCGGCGAGATGGACAGCAAACAGCAGTAGCAGAGGTACGAAAGGCAAGTAGGTTCAGGTAACATGAATGCAGCCACACTACGAGGCAGCTGATAAAGAAATGTGGCAAATCTGCCAGAGGCATATCTTGAATCATCTTTGAGCATCGTAACATTGTAGCCGTAGGCAGACAGAGAGAAGGAATGATGCTGAGGACCGATGTATCCAGATCAAGGAAGGAAGGGATCACATGGAAGAGACTGAGGCAGAGACATGGCGACTGGACAAAAGGAAATTAAACATCCAAAACTGAAGGGAGGCAAAGTTCAAGGTAGGAGAGCCAAACGAGACCCGAAGAATCCCAGATGTAGAGAACTGAAGAGGAGGAATCAAATGAAGTAGTAGTGCCACATGTCCGAAGTTGGTAAGCACAAGCAGGAGAAAGTCCACAGGAGACACCAACCAAGTCCTGGAAAGAAGCAGCTGGAATTCCATGGCTGAGGCGACAGGGCAAACATCCAATACAGCAACTCCGGAAGCTGCTGAATGAGCACTGAGGCAATCTGAAGGCGGTTGAGAAGGAGGACCATCCAATAAGTCGGAGAAGTAGGAGACACCAGGCATGAGGGAGCACAGGTGAGATGGTAACAAATGTCCCAAAAGGTGAAGCATCAGGGAGTGCAGGACTGAGGCAGCAGAAGCAGGTATGCATAAGTAGAATGGAATCACTGGGTTCGAGCGGGTGAGGCTGAAGGGAGAAAAAGTAGGTGAACCTCCCAGCCCGAGGGCGAAGGCAGGTTAGAAGCAATCGAATAGGTAGGTAGGCTGCCCAGCCCGATGGGTGAAGGCAGGTCGTAGAAGCAGTAATCAGCAGGAAACCTCAGATTAGCAGGAACCTCCGAGCCCAATGGGCGAAGGCAAGAAATAGAAGCAGGTGAGTTAGGAAATAAACCTCCCAGCCCGATGGGTGAAGGCAGGTCGAAGAAGCAGGCTATTGTGAAACATATAGGGACAGAGGACCTCCGGGCCCATAGGGCACAGGCCCGAGGAATGGGATAGTAGAATGTCACACTGCCTGAGTAATCTGCAATAGATAGAAGTAATCGCCAATCCAAACCTCAAGTGGCAGAAGCATATCCAGAGAAATGTAGAACCGAAAATGTACGTAATTGATATAGGAAGGTGAATAAAGCAAGCATCCATCGGTAAACGCCAATGACGAAATTCATGAGTAGGTCGGATGGCCGAAGAGGGGAATTCATGCTGAATAAAGTCAAAACGATGAGTTGCAATGGCGGTAGATCAGAAATTCCATGAGGAGCATAAGGAACACAAACGAAAGTAGGCGAACAAATGGATCAGAAGTGTAATGGGATGGCAGCAGTATGGCCATGTCCAGCCAAGAAAATAAATCCAGCAGCTAGCAGTACGACCAGAGGGCAGAACCAGGATGAGCAGGCATGCCACAAGGGCAGAATAGGATCCAGTGCAGTACATGGGATGGAGGAAGATGACTATAAGAATGCTTCGGAGGCTGCTAGCCAAGGTTGCATAGGAAGTTCTGATGCCACAGCAGGAGTGCTCAGAATAGCAGATACCTTGTAAGGTGAAGCAGGAACATGGTAGCAATAGTAGTACCTGCACAGCCATGCCTACAAGTATAGGTGCTCCATAAAGTGGGTAATCAGACAGAGGGCAGCGGGAGCATACGTAAAAGAAACGCTGTAAGAATGGCCATACCACTCAACCTCCAGCTGCAGAGCAGAGCATTGGTCTGCGAATCCACTAGGTCAGAATAATCAGCGCATCATTAGAAACAAGTCTGGGTCTATAGATAGGAATGGCAGTCGGTCGGAGGAACTCTGAGCCGGAATCGGCAGGTAAACAAATCAGAATGCTGAAATGAGATGAATGCAATTAGCAAAAGTGGACCATGGCTGGAGGGCAATCCAGTAGCCCGTGTAAAATTGAGGAAGCAAGAAAGTTGTTGTGGTTTGCCTTAGTTGCTTGAGGAGGGAAGCCGAGTGAAAAATTCCAGGAAGCCTTACGTGTAACCTGGGGGCGTAAAGAACTGAAATCGTCATGCATGCAGCCGTACGCCTCCGTCAGCGCACTCACATCGCCAGTGTGACCCCAAAAGAAAAATGCCAAATAAGGGGCTATGGCCGGGAACAGGTCCGGACGGCCACAGGTTAAAGGAGCAGATGAAATAGGTATGATGCGCAGCCAGCCGTGAATTTGGACCGACACGCCAGGGCTAGAAGGGAGTGAGTCCAGTCCTAGTGTTATCTATGGGCAAGCAAAAAAGTTCCAAGAATGCACTTCAAGTCCATCGAAGGCAGGATTTAAAAGTAGGCTGAAATATCCACAGAAGTCCCCAGCATAAGAAATGGAGCCAAGCGTGAGGATGAGGCCAGGAACAGCAAGCATGATTCCGATTGCAGGCAAGGAATGAGCGAATCACTCGACGGAGCATGGCAACGGCTGCGGAAAGCAAAGGCAGAGAAGCAGGGATAGGCAAACAGCGAGGAAGGCACTAAGAGGGAATGCTCAAAGCAAGAGAGAAACAACAGCGCACAATGGGAGGGAGACAAAACGACAAAGAAATGAACGAACAAGCAGGGAGGAGAAGGGGGGAAGCAGCTGCATACCAACCGCGTCATTAGTGAATGCGACTCGCTCTAAGCAGAGCTGGAGGCATATGCCTCATTTAAATAGGCTGTGGGGGAGGAGCTCTTCCCCCACATAATCCCAGTTACTCCTACAATTGTATAGGGAGCTTTTGTTCCATAAGCATGTGTGTGTGTATATGTGGGGGGAGGGGGACGTTAGACCCCATTACTTACATTGGGTGTAGTAATTAGAAACTAGTGGGTCACAATGACTGTTCCCCTGGATATGGTGCCCGGGAAGACAACCAGCAGACTCAATATAATTGCATTGATCTTAAAGACAGAGAGCACTGATTGAATACACACAGACTGTTGTTGCAGCCAAGACTCATGGAGCAAGAAGGCTGCTTGTGAACCAGTAGATCACAGGTTCAAACACCACTAGAGTCAAATACCGTACTCACTGTGTGACCTTAGGCAAGTCACTTAGCCTCCCAGTGCTCCAGTGAAGCTAGCTGTGAAAATGAGTAGAAGCCAGACAAGATGCTATATCTCAGCTGGGCTAACATGGGTGAATAAATTGTAAAAAAAAAAAAAACAGAGAGAAAATAATTTTCTTTACTTACTTTGCAATTTATTAACCCTGAATAGCCCAGCTGAGTTGTAAAAATTTTTTATTTTTAGTGGGGGTCCTGCTTCCGCACAATTTTTCATCTCTGGCTAGACTGAATCACAAAGGATCCTCAAATGTGGAGTTTGAAAAGGGAGAGTATTCTGCTTTTTCAATAGAAGATAGCTTTTGTTTAATTAAAAAAACCAAAAAAACTTTTCATTCTTTACATTTTTTTCCCTCCTTTCATCCCTGGACCAAGCAACATCCTCTCAGCCCTGTCACAGTGCCTGTTACTTGTTCCTCTGTGGAGGTCTGTCTCCAGTCCAGCTTTCCGAGGTCTGTTCTTAGGGCTTTAATTGTCAGTTTGTTTTCCTTCTGGAAGTCTTTAAGCTCCCGGAGGATCACATCAGGCTGGTGCTGTACAGTGGATGGGGTCAGTTGGTCGCAACCTGGGTCCAGCAACAAAGGCTCAATGTCAACGAGGCCTGTGATCCCGCACTATCATACCAGGCCTCGTCATATCCATCACCATCGATGCAGTCCAGAGGCACCATCTTGTGGATTTACAGGTCAACCACCACTTATGCACAGCCATGTTTAGTGGTGTGGCCTGTCACGCAGGGTCGTGCGGTGCATGAAGGAGATACCGAGCAAGCCAGGGTTTATTCCTCCAGTTTTTCACACTAGTGTGTTGGCATGCAACACAGACTCACAAGTGCATATTGACACACTTGCATGCTGCATCAGTAGACCCCCCTTACTGCTGCTGGCCTTGCATGTGCTGCCTTCCAGCTGCCACTAGGTGGCAGGAAGTGGCTGGATTCAGGACCCCCCCACCCTGGGGGGAGGAGAGCTGTCCTTGGGACACTCAATCCTCCCTCTCCTGGCCAATCCATGAGTGACCCAGCTCCATTTCCAAACTTAGGTCTCTGGTGTCCAGTGCCTCATCTCTTCTTTCCACTGGGTCAACCCGTTCTCTCCATTTTTGACATTTGCTAATATTTTATATTATATGACAGGCAACTGTTCTCAGCCAATCACTGTAGATAACAGCCATTTAGTTATTCTTTCGCAAACTGCAAGAAGTAAAACACAGTCAGTTATTCAATGAAACCCCTCCCACAGTCAATGAAAGTTAACCACGCCCACAGTCGGTTAATAGAACGTATGCCACTCCCATAGTCGGTTAATGAACATGTTACCAGGAAGAGGCATTCTTTTTGCGCGGTCCATCATTCTGCCTGGTATGAAAGAACTATAACCGCCAGCCCCTCGGAATGCCAAAGCTTCCAAACTGTTTTTTAAATGATTGTGTCATTTGGACCCATGTCCTCTGAGACAAATGGGCCAGAGGTGGGACATGTGAGCCACCAAGACAGCATCCTGGTCTGGGAGATGAACGCCTTAAACCTGAGGTAAATCCAGTACTGCAAAAGCACAACAAAAGTGAAATCTATAATTTTTTTACCTGCATGTCAAGTAAAACCATTAGCGCAGAAGCAGAAAAAAACCCCATGTTGAAGTCTCTTATTTTTATCAGCATGTCCATGGGAGCGCCGTCCGAGTACACAGTTTAGACCAAGCGCATGCAGTTTACTTCTTTGTCGCATGTGCTTTGTGGTACTCTGCAATGTTACAGAAACAAAAATCTTTTAAACTGACTCCAAGTCATATAATAGTAATAACATTCAATTACTTGGTGTATACTCGCAATAACTGGCTTCTGTGGATGATTAAATGCCTTGGCTTCACCTTGACATTTAATCATCCACAGAAGCCGGTTATTGCTTCTTATACTCTAAATAACTAAATGGTATTACTTAATCATATGGCTAGGGCCAATAAGTCACATTGAGAAAGAACTTTCCAATTCATGGAATTTGATTGACAGGTTGTGATAATCCATGGTGATCTATGGATTATCACAATGTGACTGACAACAGGTTGTAATAATCAATGGCTAACTGTGGATTATCACCACTTGTCAATCAAATTCCATGAATTATCATCAACTGTTAATCAAATCTCTGTTAGTAAATTTTTTTCAGCTGTCACAAGGCCCATTTTCCTCATGTGTTTCATTTCTCTTATTGACCTCCTGACTCTAACAGCTTCTTCAAACTGAGCCACAAAAATGGCATTTTGATTCTTGTTTATTTTTGCATAGTTTGATTAGCCCAAAAATATAAAAATAAAAAGATATGTAAGTATGAGTAGCTGACAATTAAGTCTCGAGGTTTATGTAACATCATAATCCACTCGGCCTTCCATAAACCGCTCGATTGAATTATCACCTTGTAACTCTCACTTGCCCATCGTTTATTCTATATATAATTACTGGTTAGAAAGTTTAACACAGATTCCAGTCACTGTCAGACTTCATTATACATGGTTAATAATGCACATAGGTGTATTATTATCCATGTATTATCGAGTTTGGCTCATGGGAGATCTTTCCATTTTCAAACACTCTTTCTGTGTACTTCATTGAGTGAGGTTAAAGCTTGCACTGGCAAAATCAGCCTCAGCTAGTCGTTCACAGTACAAGCTCCTTTACCTCAGAAAGCTCCTCACAGTTTCACCTCAAGAATGATCTTAATTTACATTCAGTACACAATTTAAAAAAATTACTGTAACTGGTCTTTTTTTATCTACTTTTTGTTGCACCACTGGATCTTTTGGACCATCCTCTCCCTGGTGTTTCTTTGATCGAATTAGGAGTAGACTGTTGTGAAAGCATGACAGCGCTTCATTTTTAAAGGCACTTAGGGCATCTTTAGTCTCCCATGGTGCCAGCCTAGCAGAGGCTGGGCAGAGGAAGAAGGAGCTTCAAGTGACTGGAGATGCCGAAGAAGAAACTGCTCCCATGGCATAGTTAGGTTCCTGGTTGGGAGCAGAAGTGGAAAGAGTTGCTCCCGTGGTTATATAATGAAGTGGGAAAAAGTCTGTACCTAAGTCTTTCCATCAGCCAGTAATTATAAAAAAGAAAATATGGTGAGGATAGGTAAAAATTTCTCTTTTTTTTGTTAATGCGTCCTCATTGTGTGATGGCTACATAAACTTCTTGAGCTTTGATGTTGAGGTTTATGGCTATTGCACACTTCTGATGTGGAACAACAAACCTCATAATACACCCCTTACCATGCGTTACTCTCTATAAAATTACTAGTGGGAATTTCTAATGCTCGGATAACTGGTTTGTAAAAATGCTTTACAACCACCCTATTGTAATTATGTGTTGCACCTGGGAGGTTGTAATTGTTCCGTCAACCAAGTTCGCTCCGTGAGAGGTGCAAGCAGTAGTCACACAACTGCCACAGTAATTAAAAATAGTCATTAATAATTATAAAAAACAAAACATTGGTGGGTGTCAACTAGAATTATACACACATCTTGGGTGTGTGCATCAATGTAAAATGATGGTTACACACACCCACCCATGTATTATTCTCTCTCATAATTTTTCTAGTATGTATTTCGTAGCGTTTTTCCTGTTTTCTGTCCGTAACCTGTCTCTGTACATCGGATGCATGTGCACATGTGGAGGCACGTGTACGCCATGTCTCGAGGTCCTGTCCCACTACATGTTGCCCCTTCCACCTACGCTGACCACTGGACCTCCACCCAGTGGCAGCGGGACTATGGGAGGGGGCGGCAACCACCACGGGAGAGGAGAGCTGCCTTCCAGCTGCTCAGTCCTGCTCTCACCCTCCCCCCCCCCAGTGCTGGCTCCCCAACAACCCAAGTATTATTCTCTATATAAATCATACAATATATAAATATTACTCCGGATTGCAAGCTGTCACTACATTCTTGCAGAGTGTTTTGCCGTACATCCCTTGTGTGCCAGAACTACCAACCCTGAGTTCACAATCCTCTCTTTCAAAGAAAAGAAAAGCAACACTTCTACAGAGAATAAAGAGGCACGTATATTTCTAAACAAAAGGTGGTGTTTCTGTAAGTTCTCAAAAAGTTCTAAGTTACTAACATACTAAAATGCCAGCAGAATAGGCCTAACGGTCTCTCGAGTTTGCTCGATTTTCAGCACCCGCACTGAAGGCCCATTTTGGTGTCCCCCCTCCCCCTTGGGTTATACTGTCCTCAGTCCCAGATGTTCCACCTATATTGGGCCTGCTCAGATTTACCTTCCCCCTGTACCTGTCCCATCCCCTCTTAAATCGTCCATAGTCTCCACCTCCACCAGCTCCCTGGGAAGTGCATTCCATGGCTCCACCACCCTTTTAGTGAAATAACATCTCCTACTCTCCCCTCTGAGCCTGCCCCCTTTCAGCTTACACCTGTGACCTCTTGTTGCCCCACCCTCTTTCCTTGGGAGCACCCTGACTGGGCTTCCTTTATTGATCCCTTTCATGTACTTAAAGACCTCTATCATGTTCCCCCTGTCCCTCCTCTCCTCCAGGGTGTACATGTCGAGCTCCTTGGGCCTCTCTTCATAGGTCCTCTCCCCCAGGCCCCAGATCATTTTGGTTGCCCTCCTTTGTACCCTCTCTAGGAGTGTAATGTCCCTCTTTAAATGTGGTCTCCAAAATTGTACACACTACTCGAGATGTGGCCTAACCAAGCAGTTGTACATTGGAAGGATCACTTCCACCTTTCTGGAGGTAATCCCCCTGGCGATGCATCCCAGCATCCTATCTGCCCTTGCTGCTGCTCTCCTGCAGGTCTCTGAGTTGTTCATTTTGACACCTACCATCACCCCCAGGTCCCTCTAACTCTCTGTGACTTGAATCATGTCTCCTCCCAGGTTATACCCCTGGCCTGGATTTCTGACTCCCAGGTACAGAACCTTGCACTTCCCAGCATTGAATTTTAGTTTCCATTTTCCCAACCACCTTTCCAGAGCCTCCAGGTCCTCCTGCAAGGTCATCCTCCCTTCTTCCCCATCCACCACTGCACCCAGCTTTGAGTCATCTGCAAAGAGACTCATGTCACTCCTGAGCCCCCTCCTGATGTCTGAGATATAGGGGTTGAACGGGAGTGGCCCCAGCACTGACCCCTGGGGAACCCCACTAGTAACCCACCTTGGGGATGAGGCTATCCCTCCAATCACCACCTTCTCAGTATGCTCAGAAAGCCAATTTCCTATCCATCTTTGCAACTGTCTCCCTACCCCCTTCCTTCAGGTTAGCCAGCAGGCCACTGTGGGGTACCGAATCAAATGCCTTGCTAAAATCCAGAAAGAGGACATCCACTGGCCTACCCTGGTCCAGGGCCCTCATCACCCAGTCATAAAACTCAACAAGATTTGTCTGGCATGATCTTCCCATGACAAAGCCATGCTGCCTATCATCCAAGTACCCAGTTTGCTCCAGTAACCCCCCTAGCCTTTCCTTGACCATATCCTTCATCACCTTGCCGGCCACTGATGTCAGGCTAATGGCCCTGTAAATTCCTGCCTCCTCTCTTGATCCCCCCTGTGGATCGGCTAGACATGGGCCACCCTCTAGTCTTGGGGCGCCCATCCAGTTCTCAGGGAGATGTTGAAAAGCTCCACTAGAGGGACTGCCAGGACATCTGCCAGTTCTCTCAGCACCCTGGGATGTATCTCATCTGGTCCAGGTGCTTTCTCCATCCGAAGGGACCTGAGGGCTTCCCTTACTCCCTCTACTGGGATTTCAGCCTCCATGTCCTCCCCCCTTTTCACCATGCCTTGCTGGGCCCCCACCTGTCTGTGGTGGCCACTCCATTTGCCCAGACCCATCAAGGCCCTTGGACCCTCTGGTTTGCCCCCGCTCCCTTCATAAGACATAGCCCCTCCACCCCCCTGGTAAAAACTGGGGCAAAGTACTCATTCAGGACTTCTGCCTGTTCCTCCAGCCTCCTGTGCCCAACCATCCCCTATCCTTATCTTGCTGATCTTCCCCCTTGCTTTCCTTTTTTCCCCTATGTATCTAAAGAACCCCTTGTCCCCCCTCTGGATCCCACTGGCCAAGGACTGCTCCTTTTTTGCCTTAGCTGCTCTCAACACCCTGGTGAGTCTCTTGGCTGTCAGCTCAAATTCCTCCTGATCCCTTTCACTTCTTGACCACTTGAAGCGCCTATAGACTGCCTTCTTTTCTCTCATCACCTCCTGTACCTCCTGGGTCCACCAACAGGGTTTTCTGGCCTTACCAAACTTACGCCTTTCCTTGCACAGGATCTGGTAACCTCCTGTATTCCCCTCCTAATGATCCCCCAACTGCTGTCAGCATCCATATCTAGCCTTATCCTGTTCAGACGATCTTTAAGGATCCTTCCCATTTCCTTGAAGTCTGCACCCTAAAGTCGGGTACTACTGTCCTTGTTCAGCTTTCTATCCCCCCCTAGGTCTAGGAAGAACCAGACTGTGGCATGATCACTCCCAGTCAACGGGTCCCTCACCTCTAGGCCCCTAATCTGATCACTGTCTGCCAGGACCACATCCAGCATACGGGCCTCCCTAATTGGCTCACCCACCCACGCATTCAGGATGCGTTTCTGACACCTGTTGTGGCCAGGAATCGCATCCTGGAAGACATCCAGCAGCCTCTACTCTCTGGCCACTGGTGATGTCATAGTCCCCCAGTCTGTTCCTGGCATGTTGAGGTCCCCCATTTCTATTACCCTTCCCTTTCCTAATCTACAGTGTCCCTTGAGATTTGCCACCAAACTTTCTTCTAGGACCTCCGCCAGTGCTGGTGGTCTGTATACCACTCCTACCTTTACTCTCTTACCCCTCGCATCAGCAAGGTGACCCAAATAGCCTCCACATTCCCCTCTGTCTCCTCTATCCCTCCAATACCCACACCATTTCTGACTAACAGTGCTACACCACCACCCCTTCCCTCCCCCTATCTTTTCTGAACGTAGTGTAGCCCTCCAGGTTTAGGTCCCACTCATGCCCTTGAGTGGCCCAGGTCTCAGTGACTGCTGCCACATCTACCTCCCCCTCAACTAGCACCACCTGGAGCTCAGGCAATTTATTTCCTAAGTTCAGTTGGTATAGTTCATTTCCCACAGTGAGATTTCTCTAATTTAAATTTAATGTGAACCATTTTGATTTTAAATTTAAGTCCCAACTTTCTAAAACAGGTTTCTTTTTCCACATATTTCTGATGTTTATACAGTATATACAGTTATTGTGTCTCATATGGTTATAATAAATGGTACAAAACAGTCTCGGCACTCCCATCCCTGCTTCAATAATAAAAAAGGCCATTCAAAATTTCTCACCAAATGTCCAAAGTGTCTTTTATTTCCAGCAGAAACAGTGGCCCATGGCCAGGAGAAACAGCATGTTCATACAAAGCCTTTAACGTTTCAACCAAACGGTCTTTATTTTTAGTGGGGGTCCTGCTTCCACACAATTTTTCATCTCTGAGTAGACTGAATCACAAAGGATCTTTGAAAAAGACCGTTTGGTTGAAATGTTGCAGACTTTGTGTGGACATACTGTTTCTCCTGGGCATGGGCCATTGTTTCTGCTGGAAATAAAAGACACTTTGGACATTTGCTGAGAAACTGTGACTAGCCTTTTTTATTGTTGAAGCAGGGATAGGAGTACCGTGACTGTTTTGTGCCTGAGTAGTTTGTCACTAAGCACCCCTCACTTGAGTGTAGTCTTTTTTGTTCTATGGCTATAATAAATCTTAGCACTATTTTTATCCAGGAAGGGTGGTTCGTTTCAAAATATGTGGCAAAGAGGGCTGAAGTGCAATGCATGCCTTACTTTTCCCAAGCCATTGACCTGGATTCATGAACAGACTCGGGCCACCAGGGATTGGCTAGGGTGGGAGAAGATTGAGCATCTGAGGGACTACTCTCCTTTCTCAGGGTTGGGATGCATTTTAGCCCCATATACAACTGCCACCAGGTGGAGGCCTGGTGGCAGTGTATCGCAGTGACAAAAGAATGGGATGGTGCTGAGGCGTGAAGTCCCGGTGTGCAGCATGCTACACACTCAGCACGCCTTATGGCAGAGTATGGGGACAAGGAAAACAGGAAAAGAGAGGCTTTGGCTTCATGAAGCCCTGCCCATGTCCTGGTGGCCCACCTTGCTGCTCTGTTCAGAGGCATCACTGGATTTGTATTTCGGGAAGGGGCAGCCTTCCTGCTGGGTGGGAGGGTGGAGAATCCATGAGGATACTCACTTACAACCAGAGAGAGGTAAGGGACGACCGTCGGGAATGGGAAGAGGGCTGCTAAGCTGCTCAAAACCTGCCAAGAGGGATAAAAACCTTTACAACAACAAAAAAAATAAAATAAAATGACTTACATGATTTCCACAATGGGGACTCTTATCCTGTAGACGGCAGTCATCTCGTGCATCAGCGTTAAAAGCAAAGCATGCCAATCTGCCAATTCAGAGGTGGGGTGAGGGATGTGTTACACTTTTGTAAATGTACTTATTTATGTAGAAAGTCTGCTTTAGCTAGACTGGTTCCTCTCTTTCACTCCTTCTGTCACTTTGTTCTTGATAAACCCATGTGTACTCATCACTGTACTTTGTATTTGTCCCTCTCCCTCCCCTCTCTTGATGCCAGGCACCTTATCAACTCTGTCTCCTTTTTCTCCAAATTTTGGTTTAGTTCTCTCCCCTCATATCTTTCCTCTCATCCCCCTTTGTCCTCTTACTCTCTTCACAATGCTGAGCTCTCGCTCTTTTGCTCTCCCTCAAATGAAATCTACTGCTGGTCAAGCTGCCTTCTCGTTTCATTTCCCTAAACTCTGGGGTTCTCTTCTCTCTTCTATTTGCTCTGCTCCTCACTTTCCTGCTCTTAATTTCTCCACCATGAGTTCTCTTCTCAGACCTGCAGTTGCTTCTGATTTGGGGTTTATTGCTTCAACTGTAACTCACCTATTTCAGAGACCATCAGCACTTCCCCGCTTCCCTAGTTTTTCAGTCATTCCCCTTGTTTCTTAGTTTAACTTGTTTTCTATTAATTGTTCTTTTGTTCAGTTTCACAGTTTATTGCATGGGTAATACTGATTGTCAGTGTATTATTAGCATTATTGACCTGTTTATTTTGACATACTTATTTCCATTCTATGTATTTTATACTCTGTATTTTGTATCTGTTATCTTTTCTTGTGTTGTGATCCATCATGTCCCCTTTATATACATGGAGCGCGTTATGATCCATCATGGCCCCCTTTATACACGGAGTATGTTATGATCCATCATGTCCTCCTTATATACATGGAGTGTATTAGGATCCATCATGTGCCCTTTATATACACGGAGTGTGTTATGATCCATCATGTTCCCTTTATATGCACAGACAATGTTATGATCCATCATGTCTCCTTTATATACACAGAGTGTGTTATGATCCATCATGTCTCCTTTATATACACAGAGTGTGTCATGATCCATCATGTCCCCTTTATACACGCGGAGCATGTTATGATCCATCATGTCCCCTTTATATGCACAGACAGCGTTATGATCCATCATGTCTCCTTCATATACACAGAATGTGTTATGATCCATCATGTGTCCTTTAGATACACAGAGTGTGTATTACTGACCCCCCCCCTTCTAATACACCAGCCTCCCCTAACTTGCTCAGACTCCCACTCAATCACGGGGCCCCTTAATTATCTAGCCCCACTTGTAATCCTACTAGCTACCATATCTCTTCCAAATCATGATGGCCTCAAGTCCTCATCAATCCATCTTCTATCTCTCTGGACAGCCACGCCACAGGCCACTGAAACCACACATGAAATATTAACCCACTTCCTTAGACCCACCAAGCCAGGCAGAAGTTCAACCCACCACCTCAACTCCCCCACCCTCCTTCTCTTACCACACCTCTCCATGCCCCTTTTACTTACTTAGGATAGCAAGCCCTCTAAGCATAGACCAACTACCCCTCTTAAGCTGCTTAGGTACTTCTTACTTTAGAATGTCCTGCTTCTGCTGATGTGAGGAAACTTGCACCCCAGTCCGGGGCCTGTGCAGCAACCTCATTGCCCTGGCAGTAGCCCTGGTGGTCTCAAACTGGCTTCTGTTAATTTTTGTAGCCTTCTACCCAAAATCAATCTTCTACAAGTGTGGGTATCACAGCACAAACCAGATGTACTAGCAGTGGTCGAAACGTGGCTCTCCTCCAAAGTACCAGACACAGCTGTCTCCCTCGATGGCTACACCCTATTTAGAAAGGATAGGCCTGGTAAAAGGGGAGGGCGTGTGCCATATATTTGAAATACTTGATACAGGGTCATGCCCTTTCAAAAATAATATCAGGGAACAGTGCCCAGGCCCTTGCAGTTAAAGTAGCTCTAGGTAATCAGGGCAAAGTACTCACCATTCTTTCTATCTATATCCCCCACCTGACCATGCAAATGGCTTCAATATGGTGCTTGAATACCTCTCCAATTTGCCCAATCACTCTGAAGTTGTAGTGCTAGGGGACTTTAATGTTAACTGTCTGCCCCGGAAGCCAACTCATACAAAAATGCAATCACAGCCATTGATATCACCCAATTGGTGTCTACCCCACCAGAATCAATTATAGGACTAGCTACAGCTCATTTCTCTACCTGAGTTTCACAAATCTCCCGGACAGGATCACTGTCTCAGATGTCCTATCTGACTCTCTCAGTTGCCACTCTCCTGTCTTCTGTCATTGATCAAATAGGTCCCCCAAACTGCCCCCAAAGGAGTCTTACCAATGTGTCCTTAAGAAAGGACCACTCAAGCAGCTTCAAGCCTGTCTCCTAGAATGTGACTGGTCACCAATGAACTTGGCAAAAAGTGTCGATCAAGCCCTGGA
Source organism: Neoceratodus forsteri (assembly GCA_016271365.2). NCBI lineage: Eukaryota > Metazoa > Chordata > Ceratodontiformes > Ceratodontidae > Neoceratodus > Neoceratodus forsteri. The sequence continues at coordinate 1,542,231,903 of CM028131.1, read as the reverse complement.
ACACTTTAGTACCCTTTTCAACACTGCCTGAGATATCTTCGCCACCTTTAGAAAATGGAAGGTTAAGGGTGTGAGCAACCCCTGGATCACCACCTCCCTCCTAAACCTAATGGCCACAAGAGACAACCTCTGGTGTAAAGCTTGTGCAATGGGTAAACCAGCAGACTGGCAGCTCTACGGAGCTGTGAGGAATGCTTGTAACCATGAGTCCCAACTAGCCAAAACCACTCATTTTAAAGAAGTTCTCTCAAACTCCTGGGGTGATGGCAGGAAATTTTGGGATAATGTTAAGAACCTCACTGGCAAACCTAACAAATCCTCTCCCTCCATGCTCAATGTTAATGGGGAAACCATCCAGGACCAAGCAAATAGCAGACACATTCAATACTGCCTTTACTGACCTGGGTGGTGTTCTCCCCTCTGACTTCTTTGATGACCTGGCCAGTTTGGATCACTCAGCTTCCCCAACCCCTAACACTGAAGGAAACAAAAAAACATCTGCTGAGGGTGCTTGGGAAGACTAGATACAGCAGTGACTCTCTCGACCTGAAGCTACTACATCTTACCCTTTATGCAGTCTTGTCACCACTCACTAAGCTACTGAATCTGTCTCTCTGCCTTTGACAGTTCCTCCAATGGAGGAATGCAGCAGTGGTGACACCCATTCATAAGAATGGAGATACAGGCTTCGCACTCATATTACCGTCCGATCTCCATCCTTTCACCCCCCTCCAAAGCACTGGAGCATATAGTTTCTGACCAGTTATCTGATTATCTGGCCAAGTACGACATCCAATGCCCACAGCAATATGGATTTTGGAAGGGTCACAGTACCACCTTTGCCCTCCTAGAGTATACAGACTTCCTTCATAAGGCACTTGACCGAGGTCGCCTAGTGGGGTCAATATATATTGATCTTACTAAGGCATTCGGCATGGTTTACCATATTCTCCTGCTCGAGTCACTTCCTGTCCTTAGACTCTCAAATGAAGTCACATCTGGTTCAAAAACTACCTTGTAGGCAGAATGCAGCAGGTTAAAATCCATGATACCCTATCTATCAGCCATCCAGTGTGCTCAGGAGTCCCTCAAGGCTCCATCATTGGTCTCTTACTTTTTAACCTCTTTCTAAATACCCTCCCCCAAGTCTGCACCAACAACATACTTCTCTATGTACAACACCATGTTATTTGCTAGTCTGCCTGACCCACTCCCCTTTATCAGCAGCCTATAGCACAGCTTCACTGTGGTGGATGCCTGGTTTGCCCAACATAAGCTACTAATGAACTACAAGAAAAGTAAGGTAATGCTTTTTGCCAGTCCACAAAATAAGATAAATTCAGCCAAACTAATCATTTTAAATAACCACAACTTGCCTCTTGAGCAGGTCCATAACTTTAAATACTTAAGTATAACTCTTGACAGCACATTATCTTATACTGAACATGTCAACTTTATCTCTAAGGTAATATACACAAGAATAGAGCTCCTTTTTAGCACAGGCACTGCATGACCCCTGAAGCACTTCAATTAGCAGTCACTAGCTCAGTCCTCTCTATAATTGACTGTGGGCTTGTCATTTATGGGTCTGCGACAGACACAACCCTTAAAAGAACTTGTACCGTACTTAACAAATCTTGTCACTTGGTCACTGATGATTCTCACAGGCACACCCACACCTGCGATTTGTACACCCAAACCAATTGGCTACACCTCAAGGGCAGGATCTCATATCAAACCTGCCTGTTGGCAAAAACAAAATCAGCATCCGACTAACCACACCAACCACCCAACATCTTCATACATGTGCCCCCAACTCCCACAGTATGAGAAGTGTGTACAAGTACACTTACCAAGTCCCGTTCTGCCGTACAACACAAGCACAAAGGGCTTTTATGTTCAGAGCTCCCAGCTGGGTAAGTGGCCTCCCCTTGGATGTCCTGGATGAATCCAAGGTTGGTCCATTCAAGAACAAACTCTGCCAACACCTAACAACACTTAGCAGCTGTGGCTGCCCCACCTAGTAGCTGTCCTCCCAGTAAGTCCTACCCTAACCTCCCTTGTGTCTTTTGCTCCCCGCTCTGCCCCAATTAACCTCCACCCCCCACCCCTTCTATAATCAACTCTACATCCTGTCTGCTAAAGACTTCTGTGACCCACCTACTACCCTCCTCATCTAGCTCCCCCTCTCCCAGCTTTCACTCATCTCCTGTCTCTGTGGCCACCAGGTATGCCACTCCCACTCCCTCCCCCCAATTTTCCACTTTGTTACAGACAAAGTCAATATGCTGACTGCTTTAATGTTACAACAATTAAATCATGTTACCTATATTTAACCCTATATATTTTCTGTTTTATCATCTATTGCCATGAACTCATCTGCTGGTATTGCTGCCTACTATCCTGTTACTGACAAAGTCATCCTACTGATGGCACTTTTACTGCTACTATTACTTATTGTTGTCAAAAACACACACCGGGGGTCAGGCCTTCTGCTTCCACAGTGCCCAACCTTGAAATACAATATGTGAACAAGAGACAAACAGGGTAACTCTCAAGTCTGTTTTGGGTCTGATCAACTACCAGTCTCAATTCCTGGGGTCAAATATGAACCCTTTTCCGCTAGGATGCCCAAGTAACAGGTCCAAATATCACACCCTCTTCAGGGAATGCAGTGCAATACTTAACCCAGTGGACACACCACCTGGTTTACAATCCCCCTTCTGACTCAGCTGAGACCTTGGTATTCTTCTTATCTTACTGCATATGGTAACACACTGTAAGCACTTAACAGTTCTATCAGAATTATCGATACTGTCCCAGCATTCACACTCAAAATGAGAAAATGGCTCAGGCAGGATTTCAAGCAAAACCAAGTTTACTTAAATTAAAAATAGTAAATAAAATACAAAATACAGAACATATAAAATTAATGGTACAGTCATAAAAGTAATGGAAATTACAAAAAAACAAATGCTTTTTCACTGAGTAACTGATCCTATCCCAGTTTCAGTTAGTAAATAGTGGTCTGAAATTACCTAACTTTGGTAGAAGTGCTTCTTAAGAGTCCAGAAGTAAAAGTGTCTCTTGAAAATCCAAACACAAGTATGCTAAGTCTTGCAAAGTTCGAACAAGAGTATTTTTCTCTCAGGAGTCCAGAAGCACAAAGCACAATGTTCCCTCAGCCTTGACAATATCAGTGAGGGGAACAAGGGTCCCACCCAGCTTGTGAGGTCATAGCTCTGTGGTGATGCTGGCTATGAGGTCACTCTCCTACCCGCATACCAGATTAGTCAATGTATCTGCATGTTGCTAAGCATCCCAGTTAAAAAAAATATACTTTTTCTTTAAATTAGTGAGCCTGCTTTATGGCAGATCAGAATTACCCCTTTGATCTTCAGATGAATATTCCTGAGAGCTATTTCTCTTAGTGGTAAGAAGTTTCACAGGTAACTATCAGAGTTGGCTTACCTGATGATGTTGTAAAAAATGCAGTCTGTTAGGCCAGTTTCCTGGATTCACAGTAAATGCTGGTTTTACAACTTCTACAACCTGGTTTTATTGTAGTCCCAGGAAGTCAGCTTTTATAAGCTAGCTGTGACAACAAGCAAGGCCAGCACATTTTTTTTCTTTTAAAAATCCAATATCCCATGAGGTTGTTCTACTTGGCCTGTGTTTCTAATCAGAAGTCTAAACATATATTCATATCACAAATATATTACAAATAATAGCAAGCAGATGACTATCTATCACAGTCCTCCCTCCTAGACTGAATTTTTGGGAATCTATTACTAGGCATGGGATGAGTTTCCCAAATTCAGTTCACTGCTCTAACTGATGCGATAGCCCATCTGCATTTGCTGCCCCTGCCCTGTGAGTGACAGTCATAGTGTAACCCTGCAAGGCAAGGCTCCATCTTAAAAGCCTACCATTTGTTTTACCCATTTGTGCCAGCCAAACCAGGGGGTTATGGTCTGTTTGTACCTCAAAATGCCACCTGTATAGGTATGGCTCTAATTTCTTTAGTACCCACATCATGGCAAGGCATTTTTTCTCCACTATAGAATAAGCCTGCTCCCTGGGAAGTAACATCTTACTGAGGTACACTATTAGGTGATCTTTCCCTTGGTAAGAAGTTTGGATACGTACTGCCCCAATACTCACATATGAGGCATCTGTCTGGACTTCAAATGGTTTACTGTAGTCTGGACTTGCTAATACAGGAGCACTGCACAGTGCCTCCTTTAGTCGCGTAAAGGCTCGTTCACAGGCTAGCTCCCAGTTTATCTTTTTAAGCATTCTTTTCTTTAGCAGACCAGATAGTGAAGCTGCCATGGCACTGTAGTTTGATACAAATTTTCTATAGTACCCTGCAGTCCTTAGAAAACTCTGAACCTGCTTCTGTGTTTCAAGTCTGGGCCATGCCTTGATTGCCTCAGTCTTTCCTTGATTAGGATGGAGTTGTCCCTGCCCTACTACATGCCCTAGGTATGACACCTCAGTGATGGCCACCTGGCACTTTTCAGCTTTTACAGTCAACCTGGCCCTGTGTATCCTGCCTAACACTTCCCTAAGGTGGGACAGGTGTTCCTTCCAGCCGGCACTGAAGATGGCAATATCATCCAAGTATGCCATGGCTTACTCTTCAGTACCATTTAACACCTGGTTTGCCAACCTTTGGAAGGTGGCAGGGGTGTTCTTCATTCCAAAAGGTATTACTTTAAACTGAAATAACCATATCAGAGTGATGAAGGCCGACTTCTCCCTAGCTCTGGCAGTTAACTCCACCTGCCAATACCCTTTCAGCAGTTCAATAATGGTAAGGTATGTCACCCATCCCAACTTGTCCAGTAGTTTGTCCATCCATGGCATTGGGTGGACATCCGACTTCAAGACTGCGTTGAGTCCACGATAGTTCACACAAAAATGAGTAGAGCCATCTGGCTTGAGAATGAAGATTACAGGTGAGGTCCAGGGGCTGTGGGATTTCTGGATTACCCCTAAATCCAGCATTTCTTCCATCTCCCCTCCTAATGTCCTTTTGGACGACCTCTGACACCTGATATGCTGTTCGCCGTATGGGCGGTTACATCCCCTTCTCTACATTGTGCTTTGCTAAGGGGGTTAGTCCAGGCTTGGCATTAAACAATGGGGCAAAGTCTGCTAAAACCTCCCTTACTTCCTGGATCTGTTCCAAGGTCAACTGGGGTGACATTTTGATTGCCTCCACAGAGGACTCCCGCTTGTTTTATCCCAACAAGTCCAGAAGGGGGTCTTTCTCTTCCAACCCCTTCCCAGGACTACACACTGCAAAGACCATGTCAGCCCTATTTGCACATGGCTTCATCACATTGATATGGTACATCCTTTGGGTATGTCTCCTGTCAGGCAGTTCTACAATGTAATTTACATCATTCACCTGTCTAACTACTTTGTATGGTCCTGCCCACACTCGTCCTGCAGTTGGCCCTTCTGGACTGGGATTAGGACCATGACCTCCTGACCCACAGTGTATGAGCAAGCTCTGGCTCTGCGGTCATACCATACCTTTTGCTTTTGCTGGGCAGCTGCCAGATTGCTCTAGGCTTTTCCCATAAGCCCCTTCAGCTTTTCCTTAAACTTAAGGACATAATCCACTATGGGAGTTCCCTGGGTGGTGTACTTGCCTTCCCAGTCCCGGATCAAGTCTAGGGGCCCACACACCCTGCATCAATATAAGAGCTCGAAGGGTGAAAACCCTATCAACTCTTGGGGCACCTCCCTGTATGTGATCAATGGGTGGGAAAGATATTTTTCCCAGTCCCTCCCATGCTGTTCAACAAATGCTTGGAACATTGATTTAGGGGTACTATTAAATCATTCCACAAGCCCATTGGCTTGTGGGTGATAAGGTGTCATGCATCTCTGCAACACCCCACACTTCTACCACAAACACTTCATCAGGTCCGACATGAAGGAACACCCTCGATTGGTGATAACCTCCTGTGGGATCCTGACACCAGAGAAAATCCCAAGCAAGACATCTGACACTTTGTCTGTACTCAGTGAAAATAGGACGACTGCCTCTGGGTACTGGGTGGTGTAATCTGCCACTGTTAGGATAAACCTCTTCCCGGAGGAGCTGGGGGTATTCAAAGGCCCCACAATATCCATTCCTACCCTCTGGAATGGCTCCTCCACTATGGGCAAGGGAATTAGGGCAGCTTGGGTTTTACTACCCGCCTTCCCTATTTCTTGGCACCGGTAACAAGACCTGCAATATTCCTTCACCTGCTGGGTGAAGTTGGGCCAATAGAAATTCTGGGCCAATCACTGCATAGTGTGTGCAATTCCCATATGTCTAGATATGGAAATATCATGAGCAATCTTGAGCAACTGCTCATGGTACCCATGGGGAACGACAAGCTGCCTGCCCATCACCCATCCCTCTGTCCTTACATCCTGCATATGCAGCAGTCCCTTGTCCCAGTGCACTCTATGTCTCCCATCACCTCCCTGTACTCTGTCAGATTCTGCACATGCCCTCAACTTCTCTAAACTAGGGTAATTTTTCTGAGTAGCTGCAAAATCTTTACACATTCCCAAGGCATGGGACAGGTCCCCTTCAGTCTCTAAACTAGGGTCCCTAGCTCGCTGGCATTTGGCTACCCCTCCCTCCTCAGAATAACCTTCTGTAGCTGTTCTGTTAACTGCCACCTGGGGAATTTCTACCCCCCATTCACTATTCTCCATATCAGGAGACACAGGCTGGGGAACCATCCTCCCATTGTTTTCCACAGGGGCTTCTATGGGGTCCAGGGAACCACAATTTGCCATTGCCGCCTGACTGCGGGTAACTGCACACACCATCCCCTTTTGGAGATTGTTCCCTATAATCATATCCAGGGCCAGATTTTCTGCCACTGCAACTTTTTGCACAGTCTTTCCTGTCTCACCCCTGTCCAAGAGAACACTAGCAAGTGGCAGAGTTTTCTCCTCCCCCAGTAAATCCCTGTGCTGTAACAAACTGATTGGGTATAAGTTTGTTCAGGCTCAACCAAATCCCCTTTTACCAAAGTAAGGGACAACCCCATGTCCCTTAACCCATGGGTTTGCACCCCATTCACAGTAACTGGGTGTATGTGCTCCCTCATGTTTACTGGCATGCTTTCAGGGATACACAAAAAAACACCTCTTTCCCAGAACCACTTGGTGTACTCTCTGCATTTTTAGGACACTGTTTTGCAAAATGTCCAGGTTGTTTGCAAAACCAACATTCATTCCTTTTTTCAGGCAAATCCTTTCTTTGTAACCAAAGCTTCCCACTTTCTGGGGAGGCAGTGAGGGTTTTAGCTGCCCTGAAGGTGTGCTTTTCCCTTTCTGCACTGCCATGCCTGCCCCACTCCCTCTCAGAGCAGGTCTGCTCCAGGCATAGGGGTTCGAGAGTTCAGCAGCCTCCTGCACTGTTTTTGGATCTTGGTCCTCTAGCCAGGTTTTCAGCTCTGCTGTGCAAGCCAAAAAGAACTGTTCCAAAAGTACAACATCCTCAATTTTCTCTACCAAGTCTGCTTTTACCCCTTCCCACCAACGTTTCAAAAACTGATGTTGTTTTGTCGCTAGCTCCTCATAGCTCATGTCAGGGCTTCTCCTGAGCTTATGGAACTTAACTCAGTACACTTCAGCTGTCAAGTCATACTTTTTTAACAATGCAGCTTTAAGTTTGCTATAATCATTACTGTTCTGATTGTCCATTTGACCTACTGCATCGCAAGGTTTTCCTGGTAAGCAGCAGGGATAGCTGGAAGCTCCAAGACTGTCTGGGAAATTTTATCTGAATGTAAACTTTTTCAAATAAATTTAAAAAGGCTTCCATATTGTTCCCCCTCTTTAAATTCAGCTAGCAATTTATAATTTAATTTGTAACCCTGTCCTGGAGGTCCAGGTTCACCCATGCCACTTACCTGCCCTGGTGCTGGTCTTTGCAGTTGTAGCTTCTCCAGTTCAAATTTCATCTGACACTATCTCTCTCTCCTCTCGCTTGGCCTCTCTCTGAAGCTGTCACTCTTTTTTCTCTGCCTCTCTTTGCTGTTGGTTTTCTTTTTCCTCAGCCTCTTACTGCTCTTGCTTCTCCTCTCTTTCTCTCTCTCTCTCCATCCATCTCCAGCTTCCTCTTTTCAATCTCCATCTTTTACTGGGCTTCAAACCTTTTCTGCTCAAATTCCAGCTCCATTCTCTGCAGCTCCATCTTCAGCCTGATTCCTTCTCGCTACAGCATGGTGGTGACCTTCCCCTGTGACTGTGGTTCTTGGTTCACACTGGTCCCACTTTTCTCCTGCCTGGGACTGGACACTGCGGTTGACCCTGGCCCCTCCATGCCCAAGGTCTGGTCCCTTTCAGTCACCGACTGTGACTCAAAGTCTTGGGCAGTTGCTTGTACATTGGCTGCCACAAGAGCCTTCATGAGGTGCTGTTTGTTTCACCCCTCTCAATGGACTCCTCTCTCCTGGCACAACTACCTCAGGTATTCTGCAGTGTACTCATTGTAGGTAGAAACCATCTTCTTCCCTAATCTACGGCTACACTAGCTTGCACTGCCCAAAAAAACAAATAGGTAGGAAACTTTGACTGTATTCACAATGATATATTTCTTTTTTTCTTTAAATCACTGCCATTTTTTGTGTGTGAACTGTTACAGTTTATCAGTCTGACACACTGGACTGTTAATATTCATGTCACCAAATAACTTCACAGTACATAAGCAAATCTTTTTGACTGCAGCACTACAAACCAAATCTTTTAGATTGCACTGCTGCCAACCAGATCCATCACAAATGAACACCAGGGGTCAGGCCTTCTGCTCCCACAGTGCCCAACCTTGAAGTACAATATGTGAATAAGAGACAAACAGGGTAACTCTCTTGTCTGTTTTGGGTCTGATCAACTACCAGTCTCGAGTCCTGGGGTCAAATATGAACCCTTTTCCACTAGCACACCCAGGTAACAGGTCCAACTATCACACCCTCTTCAGGGAAATGCAGTGCAATACTTAACCCAGTGGACACACCACCTGGTTCACAATCCCCCTTCTGACTCAATTGAAACCTTGGTATTCTTCTTATCTTGCTGCATATGGTAACACATTGTAAGCACTTAACAGTTCTATCAGAATTATCAACACTGTTCCAGCATTCACACTCAAAATAAGAAAAAGGCTCAGGCAGGATTTCAAGGAAAACCAAGTTTACTTAAAATTAAAAATAGTAAATAAAATACAAAACATAGAACATATAACATTAATGGTAAAATCATAAAAGTAATGGAAATTACAAAAAACAAATGCCTTTTTATTGAGTAACTGATCCTATCACAGTTTCAGTTAGTAAATAGTAGTGCTGAAATTATCTCACTTTGGTAAAAGTACTTCTTAAGAGTCCAGAAGTAAAAGTGTCTATTGAAAGTCCAAACACAAGTATGCTAAGTCTTGTTAAATCTTGCAAAGTTTGAACAAGAGTGTGTTTCTCTCAGGAGTCCAGAAGTACAAAGCACAATGTTCCCTTACCCTAGACAATATCAATCAGGGGAAAAAAGGGTCCCACCCAGCTTGTGAGGTCACAGCTCTGTGGTGATGCTAGCTGTGAGGTCACTCTCCTTCCTGCATACCAAATTAGTCTCATGTATATGCATGCTGATAAGCATGTACTTTTTTTTTTAGTAAGCCTGCTTTATGGCAGGTCAGAATTACCCCTTTGTTCTTCAGAGGAACATTCCTGAAAGCTATTTCTCTCAGTGGTGAGAAGTTTCACAGGTAACTGTCAGAGTTGGCTTACCTGATGATGTCATAAAAAATGCAGTCTGTTAGGCCAGTTTCCTGGATTCATAGTAAATGCTGGTTTTACAACTTCTACAACTTGGTTTTATTATAGTCTCAGGAAGTCAGCTTTTACAAGCTAACTGTGACAACAAGCAAGGCCAACACATTTATTTTTCTTTTAAAAATCCAATATCCCATGAGGTTGTTCTGCTTGGCCTGTGTTTCTAAGCAGAAGTCTAAACATATATTTATATCACAAATATAATACAAATAATAACAAGCAGATGGCTATCCATCACAATTGTCTGTACCAACTTTAACCATATCTTATTTTGTTAGCTCTAATGTGTGTAATGCTTTCTGTCAAAGTGTCACTGTGCTAACCAATGTCCTTTACTGTTGCTAACTTCTGTTCTCAGCTGAATGGGAACCTTTGTAAAAGTCTCTGGCTCAAAGGTACTGTAATCAGAGAAATAAGTAAATTAATACAATAAAAAGAATGTCCCCTTTATATACCCAGAGTGTGTTATGATTGATAATATCCCCTTTATATACAAGGAGTGTGTTATGATCCCTCAGGTCTCTTTTATATACAAGGAGTGTGTTATGATCCCTCATGTCCCCTTTATATACAAGGAGTGTGTTATGATCTCTCATGTCTCCTTTATATACAATGAATGTGTTCTGATCCCTCATGTCCCCTTTATATACACAGACAGTATTATGATCCACCATGTCCCCTTTATCTATACAGACTGTGCTATGATCCATCATGTCCCACTTCATATACACGGACTGTGTTACGATCCAGCATGTCCCCTTTTGTATACACGGACTGTGTTACGATCCATCATGTCCCCTTTTGTAGACATGGAGTGCCTTGTGATTCATCATGTGCCCTTTAGATAAACGAGTGTGTTATGATCAATCCCCCTTTATGCACACAGAGTGTGTTATGATTGATCACTTTATTTATTTATTTATTGAAATGTTTCACCAGGAAGGCACGCTGAGTGACAAGTCACTCATCTCCCGGTGGGACCTGGGGGGAAGGGGTACAATATGAGTGAAACATTAAACATTCAAGTTACAAGATCACATTAACATACAGTTCTAAGGCATGTGTTACAGGCAGTGGTACAATAGTGTTGCACATAAAAGGTAGAAAGAGTGGACAATTACAAGTTCCAGGTTAATAAGTAAACAAGTGCTTATGTGAAAGAAAAGAAAAGGGGGGCAGTGAGAGGGGGAAAGGAGAGGGAGGGGTGAGGTGGGGCAGGGGGAAGACTCGTGTTCAAGTTACATTCAGGTTACAAGAACAACATTAACATACAGTTGTAAGGTAGGTCTTGCAAACAGTGTTAAAACAGAGTTGTGCATAATGGCCTGGATATTCAAACTGCGCCAGGCTGTGGCGCAAGCCTGGGCGCAGCCCAACTTTGTTGTGCAGGGGTGGTGGCCTGGGTGATATTCAACGGAGCTGCACTATGGCTCAGCAGCTTTGAATATCGCACCCTGGCCACCCCCACTGTGCATGGCACAGTTGCACTGCACTAGCACAAGTGGCCAGAGTGGAGCATGGAGATGCACTAGCACAAGTGCCATTGCGCCATGCACAGCACCTGCAATATTCAAAAGGGGACATGCAAATGGGGCCATAATTTATGCAAGGTGCACAGGGGGCCATTTGCATCTTATTATGGCCCCATTTGCATGCCATTAGCATGAAGGTGCACCGATCCCTGATGACTTGCACCTGGCACCCTGCCAGGCAGCACCCATTGGGGACCGACGCCCCCTGCAGCCCGATCATGGGCATTCATGTAAAAGAACCCCCCCTATATCCCTGGTGGTCCAGTGGACCTCTATGTGGTCAATCGCATGCATTTGTGTTGAAGAATAAGCACCCCCTTCCTATATCCCTGGTGGTCCTGTGGACCTCTATGTGCCGATCACAGGCATTGGTATAGTACCAACCCCACATCCAATATCCCTGGTGGTCCAGTGGACCAATCGCTGCCAAATTTCAGGCATCTGTAACTCATAAATACCCTACTACCCTGGTGGTCTAGTGTACCTCCTCCCCACCCCCTTACCCCACCCGCCCGCTCCCCTGTCAGCTGGTGGCGCGCACCTCCCACCACCGCCCCTGCTGCCTGGCTGACAGCTCAGTGGGCTGCATGCCCATTGGTTCACAGCATGAGCAAATGGGGTGCAGTCATGCCGTTCTCTCAGTCCAGATATGTGAATGAATTTATTTATATCTGGACTGTAATCAACTGTTATGGGATGCACTCCCATTGGCCCATGCTGTGAACTAAGGTGTGCAGCCCTACTGAGCTGTCAATCGGTGAGCGGCAGAGTGGCAGGTGGGTGAGGTGCTGCTGCCCACAGGCTGAAGGGGGGAGCGGGGTGGTGGGGCTCAGTGGGCAGTTGGGGAGGGGTACACTAGACTACCAGGATAGTAGGGGTATTTTATGAGTTACAGATGCCCGAAATCAGGCAGCGATTGGTCCACTGGACCACCAGGGATATTGCACATGGGGGGTATTATACCAATGCCCGCGATCGGGAACATAGAGGTCCACTGAACCACCAGGGATATAGGAGGGGGGGCTTATTCTTCTACACAAATGCCCACGATAGGGCACATAGAGGTCCACTGAACCACCAAAGGATAGGAGAGGGATTTCACTACATGGATGCCCGATGGGGCATGGGGGTGCCGCCGGTGTGGCAGGAACTCAGGTGGCCACCCACAGTTGGCAGCTGCCATGTTGTGCCCTGCAATCACGGCAGCTCACCTGTGGGTGGCCATCACTTGTTCCTTTGGGGGCTTAACTTTGTGCAGGCACAGGTAGGGGTTCGCATGCATGACTCTGCACATCCGGGCTGAATATCGAGCTGTGCAGGTTATGCATAGGTGCGCCCCCCCCTGTGTCTGCATACATTACTGATCAGCTCCAGAGCATCCCGGATTGGTGCGGCGCACTTCCCTTTGCAATATCACGCTGGCAAGCATCAGTGGGTTGTGCATGGTGCAACACTGTGCTGCGCCATGCGCAACCCTTTTGAATATCTGGGCCAATATGTAGAAAAAGTGAACAATAATAAGTGCTGAGTAAGTAAGTAAACAAGTGCTTATGTGAAAGAAAAGGGGGAAAGGAGAGGGAGGGGTGATGTGGAGGGAAGTAAGGGAAAGGAAGTAGATGAGGAATACAAGACCCTGGGGGGGTAGGAGAGGGATCTATGGAGAGCATTTGGCATCCTTTACATTCTGTGAGCGATCAAGGGAGGCCAGTAAAGGGGAGCAGTTTGGAGGAAGTGGGAAGCTAGTGATTTGGGGGTGGGGTACACAGGGTAAAATGAAGGTGACAGTAGGGGGTAGGGTTTATACAGGGCTTATAGGAGGGAATTATGGAGGGACTTGGCAGGAGAAGCTAGGTGCCAGGCTAATTTTAAGGGCAGAGCTGATGGAGTAGGTGGAGGATGAGTGATGGATTTGAGGGGGAATGAATTCCAAATTTTTGGGGAGGCAGTGAGAGTAAGCAGATTGGCCAATTAGGGTGGATCTGCGAGGGACTACCAGGGTGCGGGAGTCTGTTGATCTAAGGGAATGGGAGGATGGGAGGATTGTTATAAAGGAGGAGGTTAGGTAGGAAGGGAGCTCACCCAACCAGTGCTTGGAGGTGAATTTAGCATAGTGGGAGAGTTTGTAAGAGAGGGGAAGGATAGGGCACAATAAAGATCACAGTGGTGGGTGCAAGGGGGGCATCCAGGGCAAAGCGGCAGAAGGAATTAAAGAGGGTGTTCAGTCTGGCTAGGGAGGACTTAGGGGCAGCACCATAGACTATGTCACAGTAGTCAAAGATGGGTAGTATCATCTTCTGAACAAGTTCATGCCTAGCTGTAGGAGGGATGCAACTACAGTTCCTGAACAGAGCACCAAACTTGGGGCACAGTTTTTTCTGGATGACATCAACATGTCCACAGAAGTTTAGGTGTTGGTCCAACCAAACACCTAAGTACCTGAAGAAAGATGTGTCCTCAAGTAAAGTCCCATTAAGGGTGTGGAAAGTGGGTAGGGAGGGAAGCCTAGAGAGTCTCAGCCTTGTGCCAAAGGTCATGGAAAAAGTCTTCTTGGCATTGAGGAAAAGTTGATGGTTAGCAAACCAGAGCTGAACCATGTCAAAGTCTTGTTGTAAGCTGGTTGTAACCTCGGCAGAACAGGAGCCAGATGCTTACAGGACAGTATCATCGGCATACATATGCATAGCGGTGGAGAGGGAGCAAACAGAGGGAAGTTCATTTAAGAAGATGGAGAAATGGAGGGCCCCTAACGCAAAGCCCTGGGGGACACCAGTGCTAATTGAAAAGGGAGGTGAAGTGGCATCCAAGATCTTAACTGATTGGGTTCTGCCAATAATGTAGGCCTTGAACCATTTTGTGGCTGAGGGAGATAGGCCAGCTGCTGGGAATGAATCGAGGAGAAGTGACTGAGAGACAGTGTTGAAGGCCTTGGCCAGGTCTACAATAAAGGCAGAGATAATATGGCCATTGTCCATCCCAGTTAGGATGGAATCTGTGAGCCGTAGAAGAGAGGTGGTGGTTGAGTGTTTTTTCCTGAAATCAGACTGGAAAGGGGTGAAAAAGGAGGTGTCAAATAGAAAAAAGGTGACTTGGGAGAGGACAATGTGTTCTTGAAGCTTGGCAAGGGTAGGGAGGAGAGAAATGGGGCGATAGTTGCCAGGGGATGAGGGGTCACCCCCTTTGGGTAGAGGGAGGACCACTGCATGTTTCCATGAAGAGGGAACTGAGGCAGTAGAGAATGAGAGATTTAGGATTAATGAGAATGGGTAGTCAATGGCCAGAGTAGAGAGGGAGAGGAATTTTGGTTCAAAGTCATCAGGGGAGGCACCTTTAGGGGGATTGATGGTGAGGAGGGCACTTAGGGCATAGTTTGGGGTTACAGTAGTGAAAGAAAAGGGGAGGTGGCACACCAGTAGAGTGTGGGAAGGGTGATGGGTAGGAGGGGAGGGACTTCAGTAGCTCAGTGGTGCAGGAGGTATAGTAGGAGTTAAATTCCACTGCTACGGCTGGTGGATTGGACACTAGTGAGCTATTTATTTTAAGTACTGGGGAGTGGGCGAGATGATGGGGTAAATAGGGTGCTGACCACCTTCCAGAACTTAGAAAGGGAATTTATGTTGGTGATTAAGGCAGATTTGAAATATTCGGACTTGGCTAACTTTGTAGCCCTAGTGCAAGTGTTTCAGAGCATGCGGTAGTTCGCAAGGTCACTAGGATGCTGGGTAGCTTTATGATGCTTCCAGGCCCAATCTCTAGCCCTGAGACAGGCCAGAAGTTCAGGGGTTATCCAAGGTAAGTGGTTATCTCTGACTCTGGTTTGTTTTAGTGGGGCAAAGGCATTCCAGTTTACAAGAAAGATTTCTTTGGAGTAGGCAAGACCCTTATCAACTGAGGGGAAGGAGGTTAGGGGGGACCAGTCAGAAGTGGCAAGGTTACTCAGGAGAGGTTCAAGGTCAAGAGACTTGAAAGAGCGTAGTTGCATGGTTTTATTTGGTGATTTAGTTCTGTGGACTTTCCTAACTATGAATATTGAGTTATGGTCACTGAGAGCATCATGGAGGATGCCAGAGGTGATGACACGGTAGGGGTGGGAGGTAAGGGCCCAGTCAAGTAGGGAGTGTTGTCGTGTCTTGTGGTTTGGGTGGGTAGGTTTGGAGATCAGTTGGGAAAGGTTTAGGGCTTCAATTTCATTTTTAGTTTTGGTAGTTTTAGGTGACAACCAATTTATATCGAAGTCGCCTAGGATGAATATTTCCCCAGAGCGAGCAAGGGAAGTGATGGAGGTTAGGAGGTCTAGCGTGACTGAAGGATGGACATTTGGGCAGCAGTAAATGCTGGCTATGAAGATTGGAAGAGTGAAGGGGGGGGTCACATGGATAATTAGGGCATCATGGGTCTCAGGACTGGAGGATGAGTAGATGATAGAATATTGGATGTAGGCTAGGACATAAATAGCCACACCACCACCCCTGCCAGCACGGTCTTGCCTTTGCAGTGAGTAGCCAGGAATGGAGACCAAGTGGTCAGGGATAGTGCTCTTTAGCCAAGTTTCTGACATGATTAGAATGCCTGGTTTTAGAGTGCTCACCATGGTCTGAATCTGGTCTATTTTTTGCAACAAGCTGCGGGTGTTTAGATGTAGGGTCTTCAAGCCCTTTGGGAGGGCTGAGAGAAGATAGCAGGGGGAGGTAGTAGAGGAGGAAGCACCACAGGAGCTAGGGGAAATAGGGCCTGGGTTGGGGTGGATATCTCCAGCAGAGAGCAAGAGGAGAGTGAGTATGAGAAAGTGGAGCTTAGGGTAGTTAGGAGAGGTTGAAGGGGCTGGCAAAGAGGTTGGTAGATTTGACGAGAAGGGAGTGGATGAGTGAGGAGGAAGAAGAAGGTGGAGAACCGCAGTGAAAGTAGACACCATTATCAAAACTTCATGAGGAACAGTGGTAGAGTGAGACTATATTTCAAATGGGGGGGGGAGAGTGATAGCATGGATATAGGTAGGGGATTGGAGATAGTAACTGATGGGGTTGGGAGAGCCATTAGGAATAGATGAGTAGTGAGCAAGTGGAGGTGGTTAGGAGAGGTATATGAACAGAACAAGGTGGAGAGAGGAGAGTAGGGGATGCATTGTTCATAAAAACAGAGAAAATTAGTGAACAATTGATTTATAAACAGGAGGAACATGTAAGCAGGGAGCACAGAGGAGGGCTGGTCAGTTGGAGGGGGTAGCCGTAGTTTAGGAAGGTATTTATTTGAACAGGCAGAGATCCCTTTAGATAAAGATTGTGTCCATCTATTGAAAGGGAAAATGGACAATATATATATCTATATATCTATATATCTATATATCTATATATATATATATATTATGGTAGCACGGTAGTGCTACCATAGTTAGGGTTGAGGAGCCATTTCCATGTTAAACCCAAACTTTTGCACCTTAATAACTTTGCAACCGTTTGATGGATTTGCCTGAAATTTGGAATGTATGATCAAGACCCATAGGCCTTGGGATCTGCCAAGTTTCTTACTGATCGGATATACGGGTGCGGAGTTATTAAGTGTGATCTGTGCACGCGTTTACGCTTTTCTGGAATTCTGTGGTCGCGCCTACAGGTCGTACGGTTTGCGTGACCGGCCCAAAGTCTTCAGGGAACGTGCAGCCAGGGTCCCCGATGTGCCTTTTGAAGATTTCGTGAAAAAATATTAAACAGTTCAAAAGTTATTCAAAAAACAGTTTCCCATTATAAGCCAATGGGAAAAGTTAACAAAAAGTTCAACACTTTCGCAAATGCATTTTTACTTTCGCAAATGGGCCTGTTACTTTCGCAAATCGGCCATTTTGTTTTCAGTTGGTGATCAGAAAAATGGTTGGCATTTAAATTTGGAACTCTCTAGCAACCTAATTTTTTTGTATTCACCTAGTCGGCCCTGAGGATGCTTGCCATGTCTTTATTTTGTAGTAAAACACCCCAGAAATATGTTTTCAAATTTCTGGAAAAGTACTGTTAAAATTACTTCGTGCTCACGAAAGTGTCAAACTTTTGCAAAAGCTTTTGCAAATTGTGACAGTAGTTCTCCATCTGTGGGACAGTGACAGCAATTCTTTTGGCACTGCGCTGCAAAAGAACAGTTGGGAGTTTTGAGCTGAAATTTGGAGGGAACGGAGCCGACATCTCACAGATGTGCCTTTCAGTGTTGTATTGAAAACATATTACACGGTGGCAAAGTTATGGCACTCCAAAGTTGACAGTTTTTCCCATAGGATAACATTACGGCTCCCGACGCATTACAGAAATCCTTTGGCACCCTGCTGCAAAATAACGGTTTGGTCTTTTTTCCTGAAATTTGGAGGGAAGACAGCCAACAGCCCACAGATGTGCCTTTCAGTGGTTTGGTGAAAAAACATTACAGGGAGGCAAAGTTATGGCACTCTGAACTTTTCTTTTTTTCCCATAGGATAACATTACGGCATTCGCCGCACCTTTCAGGGCCCGTATCTCGGAAACGGTGCGAGATACGGACTTTTCGTCGGAAAATTTCTTAGCTCTCTAGTGGGGCTAAGATTCAACTTAGCCAGGACAGTTGTAAATAATATGACTTTTAAATTTTTTTTCTACGCCGTACGGTTCCTGAGATATAATGTATTTAGTATTCCAAGATCTCATTTTCTGCACCGATACTCATTATTTTGCATACATAATTTGTACTCACTGTCTTTCTCAATGCAGGTTTTGGGGAAAACCAGCCTGTCGCTACATTACTTTTACTGTTGCCCTTTCCGCTTGTGGTTCCGTACCTTTTCACTTACTGTTAACGTCTGCGCCACCATGTGCGTTATCCTTTGCGTTTTCATTTACGCTAGCGTTTCTGTTATTTTTTGCCATTTTCTGTCTACAGTACTGTTTATCTTTCTGTTTCACTTTACATCACCATGTCCATTGACATTTCTGTTTGCAGGCACCATGTTACTATGTGACAACACATCACGTGGCAGACCATTCCCCTCTACGCCACCATGTATCGGTAGGTAAGGCCATGCAACTATTAAGTGTGGTACGTTGTGTGCAGCTGCAATCAGGGATGTGTACGTTTGGTGTACATGGCCTCAGTTTTGCTGTTGATCTCCACTGAGCACGCAGTACCTGGTCAGGTGGGTGGGGATGTCTCGTAGTACATTTAGACAATTGTTTGTTATTTCTGTCACCTGCTGCTGGATGTCTGTCATTGGTTGTGTTGACTTGGTCCTCCCCATACTTGAATGTGTGTGTGTGTCTGTGTGTGTGTGGTGCTGGGGGTGAATTCGAGTTAGAGTTTTCAACCCTAACAGCGAATTTCCTCACGTTGTCGCTGTGGAACAACTCTAACTAATGCATTAAATGGAGTTTTGCCTCTAATTTCCCTTTTTTTGAGAATGATATTGAGAATAGTGGATATGTAATGTGGTGGAGGGCACTGGCCCTTTGGGCTCAGACTCCCGCCTACATGATGTCTTTGTGGCATAGTAACAGGAGCAGCAATGCAAACAGAAATGCTAACAGTGGCACACATGGTAACACAAGCGCCGATGATAACAGAAAGGGTAACCACAGGTGGAGTAGACGGAACGGTGTGCCACGTGATGTCTGGTCACATAGTAACATGGTGCCTGTAAATGGAAATGTCAATGGGCATGGTGACACAAAGTGAAACAGAAAGAGAAACAGTCGCGGTACACACAAATGGCAAAAGTAACAGAAACGCAAGCGCAAATGAAAACGAAAGGATGACGACGTGGTGGCATTGGGGTGCATCGATCATCAGCCCCAACTCTCACCCCATGACCTGTGTAAAGCAGCAGAAGTATAGGAGCATGGGGTGAGAGTTAGGACTCATGATCCCAATGCACACCCCAATGCCGGTTGGGGGTGGGTAGCAAGGGGGTTTTTCAACCCTAACAGCGAATTTCCTCACTTTTGTCGCTGTGGAACAACTCTAACTAATGCATTAAACTGAGTTTTTTGCCTCTAATATATATATATAGATAGTGTTATTATATACACAGAGTGTGCTATGATCCATCATGTCCCCTTTATATATACAGAGTGTGTTATGATCCATCACGTCCCTTTATATACACAAAATGTGTTAGGCTCCATCTTGTCCCTTTATATACACAAAGTGTGTTATGAACCATCATGTCCAATCAATATACACTGAAGTTGCTATGATCGATCATGACCCCTTTATATACACGGAGTATGTTATGATCCGTCATGCCACCTTATATACGCAGAGTGTGTTATGATTGATCATGTCCCCCTTATATACACAGAGTGTGATATGATCGATCATGTATCATGATCGATTAGTATGTTAGTATGTCCCCTTTATATACACAGAGGACCAGATAGTCAAACCATTGCACTTAGTGAAAACTGTAGTGCTGTAATCGCACTGGATTTGCATGAGGCTGCAATATTCAAAAGCCCTATTAGCGCCGTCGCTAATAGATACACAGTATGCAGGGGCGGGGTTAGGAAAGGGCCCATGAATGTCAGCAGCGCGGCATATTCAAAGGTCTAGCACCGTGCTATGGGCATTAGCACAACCTGTAGCGTGGCGCTAGATACTGCCTAACAAAAGCTGGTGGCAATGCGGTGGTAATGCAGCGGTGGTGCCCCCTCATCGTGGACCCCCATAGCCGCGGTAGTACAGTAAACTGCCTAATAGTCCCCCCACCCCCCTGCAAGAATCCTGACCATTATGAATTAAATCCAAAGTAATTTTCTTGGTAGTGTAGTGGTCCTCTCACCCCTCCGCACGAATCCCGACCCGTTATGAATTAAATCCAAAGATTTTCCCCTGGTAGTCTAGTGGTCCCCACAACCCCCTGCACAAATCCCGACCCGTTATGAATTAAATACAAAGTAATTAATCTGGTAGTCTAGTGGTCCCTCCCCCTCCCTGCATGAATCCTGACCCATTATGAATTAAATCCAAAGTCATTTCCTGGCAGTCTAGTGGTCTGCCCACGCCCTGCACGAATCCCGACCTCAAGCACCATATAAAACGTCTGTTCCCTGGTAGTCTAGTGGTTCTCCCACCTGGCAGTGATGCCCCCGCTTAGCCCAGGAGCAATCTACGAACAGAGCCGATGACTGGCTCAGCCCTCCTCTCACCACCACGGTTGACCACTGACTGAGGTATGAAAGAGCTCCCTTCGTACCTCAGTTGACGGCCAGTCGTGGTGGTGAGAGGAGGGCTTGAGCCAGTTGCTGGCTCTTGTTCGCTGATTGTTCCTGGGCTAAACTGGGGTGTCACATGCTGGGTGGGGGACCACTAGACTACCAGGGAAATTACTATGAATTTAATTGGTAACAGGTCAGGATTCATGCAGCGGGGTGTGGGGACCACTAGACTACCAGGGAAATCACTGTGAATTTAATTCATAACAGGTCGGGATCCATGCAGGGGGGTGGGGGACCACTAGTCTACCAGAGACATTACTTTTTATTTGATTGTGAATGGGTCAGAAGCATACCTCTCAACTGTCCCTGATTTTCAGGGACGTCCCTGAATTTGCTTCAAAATATTACTCTGTTCCTCCTCACAGTTGTGTTTCTGTGGCTAAACAGTGGAAATTGTAAGCACAAAATAATGTCAAGCATTAAAGTTACAGACTTGTTCTTCATTAGAAAATGCATTTTGCACTAAGCCCCATATTCTACCAGCTGTCTGGGTGGATATCTCTACTTTTGAAAATGTGTCCTTGACTGTGGTCCTTTGTCCCTGATTTGTTTAAGCCTTGTCCCTGATTCAGGAGGCAAGAGGTTGTGGGGTATGTATGCACTGACTGTGCCTGGCATCACACAGTTTCTGCTGTGCTCGGCCTGTACTTCTATTCCGACCAACAGGGGGAGCTTTGTGCTCCATGCAGTAGAACTGGGCAAACTGCATGGTAATGTATGCTAAGCAGCACTGAATGAGATGCAAATGTACCTGTTTGCCCACAGATTACCTAAGTAGGCTCATTTGCATGGGAGCTTTGAATATAGCTCCCGTTTGCCCCGTACTGACCAGTTTGCACCAGACTAATGTGTTAGGACTGTGCAATCAGGTTAGCCCCAGGCAAATCTCCCTTCAGCATAGCACAGTTCTGCAGTGTGTGGCTTACACTGTTGTTTGCAGTAGATGTCAGACGTCTCTGTGCAATCACACACGATGTTCTCCACCTGCAGCACTGGCTTGCTCCTGAGTCTAATGAGCTGCAGTTGCAGTGTGCACTTCCCTGTTGCTATATTCAGTGCTGTCTTATTCCCAGGCAATTTTTGCCCTGCAGTCCTGGCCCTGTTTGCCCGGCTTCCTTTGTTTGCTATATTCAGCTGGTTTTGGACTGGGCTATTTCCTTTTGAATATAGCTTGCTTTGTGCTCCGGGCTAAGTTTGCCCGCTGGGCAGTGCTAATTTAGCCCTGGGGCAAAGTTTTGAATATCTGGCCTGGAGTGTGTTATGATCAATCATGTCCCCTTTATATACACAAAGTGTGTTATTATCCCTCATGTTCCCTTTATATAAACAGAGTTCGTTATGATCCATCATGGCCCCCTTATATACACAGAGTATGTTATGATCCATCATGTCCCCCTTATATCAATTAATCAATCAAAGTCTTTATTTAACCAGGCGATCACCGTTTACAGACTGTGTTATCATCCATCTCATCCCTTTATATACACGGAGTGTGCTATGATCCATCATGTGCCCTTTATATACACTGAAGTTGTTAGGATCTATCATGACCTCTTTAAATACAAGAGTGTGTTATGATCCATCATACAAATAGACAAACATACGAAGAAGCCAGTAGAATAAGGTCATTTGGTCTATCTAGTGTGCTTGTATTGCACTGCCCTCAGCTTAAGCTGTTGACCTTGCCCCTTCCAATCCACCCTTCCCCTCCGTCCGCCTCTCCCTAGACCCTTATTTTCTTTTTAAGTCTATCCTAACCTCACTTGAAGCTGCCCACCATCTTCAATGAAACCAACTCTTCCGGAAGCACATTCCAACCCATCACCACCCTCTCCATGAAGAAGTGCCTCCTAATCTCCCTGCTAAACCTCTCCGCCAACTTAAGACTGTGTCCCTTCATGTTTCTGCTTCCTCTAAGTTTAAAGTGACTCTCCTTATCCACCCTATTTATTCCTTTCAAACTCTTGAAGGTCTCAATCATGTTCTCTCTCTCTCTGTTTCTCTCTCTCTCTCTCCCCTCCTCTCTCCTCTCTCTCCTCCTCCTCTCTCTCTCTCTCTCTCTCTCCCCTCTCCTCTCCTCTCCTCTCCTCTAGGGAGCACATGTTCAGGGCCTTAAACCTCTCTCCTCTCCTGTCCTCTCCTGTCCTCTCCTCTCCTCTCTTCTCCTCTCCTCCAGGGAGTACATGTTCAGGGACTTTGACCTCTCCTCATATTTTCTATCCTGCTGGCCCATGATCATCTTCATGGCCCTCCTTTGGACCACCTTAAGCAGGTTAATGAACTTTTTAAGGTATGGGCACCAGTAGTATTGTACATTGTATTCAAGATGTGGCTAGTTACAAATTACCTCTACAGGAGCAGTATTACCTCCTGTCCCTTGCTGTTGATCTCTCCGGCAATGTAGCCCAACATTTTATTTGCCTTTGCTGCTGATTTCCTACACTGTGTGTAGTGCTTCAGGTCACTAGTGATTATCACTCCCAGATCCTTCTCCTCTGATCCAGATACCCAGATCCTTCCCAGGTTGCACTCAGTTATGGGATTCTTGGCTTCAGTGTGCATAACTTTGCATTTCATGTGTTGAGGCCAAGCTGTCAAATCCCACACCACCTCTCTTGTTTTTCCAGATCCTACTTTAGGTCTTGAATCCCATCTGATTTGTCCACCCTTCCACAGAGCTTGGTGTCATCTATGAATAGGCAAATTTTGCCCTAAATGCCATCCCCAATATCATTTATGAAGACATTGAGCAGCACCAGTCCAAGCACTGAGACCAGTGGGACTCCACTGGTGACCTCCCTGGTGCTAGATATCTCACCCCCAAAACTACTTTCTGGGTCCTGCCCCTCAGCCAGTTTTCCACCCATCATGGTCAGCTTCTCTAACCCTGAGATCCACCAGCTTCTTGATCTACCTCTTGTGGGATACCTTGCTGAAGTCCAGGTAAAGGATGTCTACTGCTTCACCCCTGTCCACTGTTTTAGTGATTCAGTCAAAGCAGTCAGATTTGCTTGATATGACATCCCTCTGGTGAACTTGTGCTGCCTCACATCCTGGAGATCATGCTGATCTAGATACTCTACCAACCTTTCCTTAAGTATTGTCTCCATTAGCTTGCACACGATTGAGGTCAGTCTTACCAGTCTGTAATTTCCTGGGTTGTCCTTGGGACTGCTGTTATGGAGGGGCACAACCTGTGACATTCTCCAGTCCTGTGGTACCATGCTTGACTCCAGTGAACTATTCAACAAGTCAGCCAATGGATCTGAAAGCTTCTCCGTCCATTCCCTCAGCACTCTTGGGTATATACCATCGAGGCCTGGAGATTTGTTAACCGTCAATGCTAGCAGCCCTGTCTTCACCCTATCCACCTCTATCACAAAATCTATGCTCCCCCTCCACTCCTCTCCTTCCCCGTAGCTGCACCGGTCCATCTTTCTTCCTGGTGAAGACTGAACAGAAGTACTCGTTCAGTAACCCTGCTTTGCACCCATTCTCCTCTACCCACCAGTCCCCTTACCTGAGCCTAACAATTTGATCTTTCTGGTCCCTTTTCTTGCTAATATAGCAAAAAAATACCTTTTTCCCCTTCCTAATTGCCTCAGCTAACTGCAGTTCCTTTTGAGCTTTAGCAGGCCTTTAGCAGGCCTGCTACTCTAGCCATCTTCAGATAATCCTCCCTTTCTTCCTCTCTCAGTCCTCTTGAGTTTCATGTAGGCTAACCTCATGTCTCTTACTGCCTGGATAACCTCTTTACTAAACCAAATGGGTGCTTTGGTCCTTGAGTTATTCCCCTTGAGCGTAATACACTCCTCTGTGGCAACCTCTATTCCTTCCTTGATGATGGGCCACTTTTGATCCACCCCCTCAATCCCCTCGTATGCTTGCCTAGTGACTCCTTGGCAACTCACCCATCTCTCTGAAGGATGCCTTCCTAAAATCCAGGATTTTAATCTCAATGGGGACTTTTTTCTTGCCCATACCCAACTGGAACCATACTGTGTGATGGTCACTTCCACCCAGGGACTCCTTGACCTTTATATCCTGGATATGCTCTCCATTTGTCAGCACCAAATCAAGGATTGCCCCCTCCCTGGTGGGTTCTGTGATGCTCTGAATCAGGAACCCACTGTATAGTGCATCTAGGATCACCTGACTCCTGGCACAGGTCATGGCTGTCACAAGCTGTCAATCACTGAGTGCATGCTGTATACAGTAAGGGCTCATTCAGACCTCAGTCAGCAGCAGGCCATGGTGGTAAGCAGTGGGCTGTGCTAGTCATTGACTCTGTAATAGGATGGGGGGAGTGGGGTGGTAGGGCACTGTCAGATAGGGGGTACGTTAGCCCACCAGGTATGTCAAAGGTTCACTTATGGGGGATCGGGACTTGAGTGGTCCACTAGACCACCAGTGATATTTTAATTTTTATAATGGGCAACTGGGGCTTGGGGGCACACTAAACCACCAGAGAGTTATTTATTATTTTAACAAGTGATCTGGGCTGGGGGGGCTGGACTACCAGTGACAGTTTCATACTTATATAGGCGATCAGGGCTTGAGGGGACACTAGACCACCAGGAAGTTTTTCATATTTATACCGGGTGAGCAGGACTTGGGGGGGCCACTAGACTACCAGGGATATTTCATTGTGGATGATCGGGGCTTGGGGGGGCACTAGAGGGACTTCATGGGGACATTGCCGCACAGCTGCCCACAGCTTGTAGCATCCTGTCTAGGTGTGCCCTCTGTTTGGTGCACCGCTATGGTTGCCACAAGTTACAGGACTTTGCCACCAGGATCCTGCCTGATAGAGAACCAGGCGAAGGGTCCGTGGTGCACTGGCGATTGGTGCAAGTTACCTTTGGCGTGGCTTGTGCCAAATTTTGAGAATCGGGCCCAGAGTGTGTTAGGATCCATCATATCCCCTTTGTATACAGTACATGGAGTATGTTATTATCCATCACATCACATCACCTTTATATTCATGGAGGGTGTTAGGATCCATCATGCCCCCTTTATATACATGGATTACGTCATTTATCATGTCCTCTTTATATACATGGAATGTGTTGTGATGCATTACGTCTCCTTTATATACACGGAGTGTGTTATAATTCACAAGTTCTCTATAACCCATGTAATCCATTTACTCTGTGTGAATTATGATCAATTTTATCTGATCCATATACATGGAGACAGTTAGGATCTGTCATGTGTCATAGAGACACACTGTGTGTGTGTGTGTTACATAGAAACATGGGATTTGTCAGCAGATAAGGACCGCTTGGCCAACCCAGTCTGCCCATATTTCCCTATCTACAGTTTCACTGCAGCCCTTACTTGATTTTTAGCTCATTCATCCTCGACCCTTCCTTGCCACTAAGATTTCATTATGCTTAACCATGCATTCCTGAACCCCACTACTGCTTTTGCCACCCCAGCACCTCTGCTGGGAGGCTGTTTCAGAAATCCTCCACTCGTTCCATGAAGTGCTTCCTCAGATCTCTCTTGAATTTACCAGCTCCAGCTTCAGCTTCATTGTATGTCCCTGTAGGTAGGGAAATGGGCAGACTAGAAGGGCCTAGCGGTCCTTATCTGCCGTCAGAGTCTATGTTTCTATGTTTCTATGTTTCCCCTTGTTCTCATGCATCTTTATTTCTGAAAAAATACCCCTCCTGTACCTTATTTACCCCTGTGAAGTATTTGTAAGTCTCTATTATATTTCCCCTCTCCCTCCTCTCTTCTGGGGTGTGCATAATGAGGATATTGAGGTCCTTTAGTCTCTCCTCATAAGGCATCTGATGCAGACCCAGCACCATTTTAGTTGCCCTCCTTTGGGCAACCTTCACTATGTCTATGTCCTTGTGGAGATGTGGGGCTGGATTTTCAAAGGCTAGAGAGTGATGCAGGGTGCGTGCATCAAAAACAACTGATACGAGGGGCAGGATGCGTCAAAACCTGCGTAAATTCTGATTTTCAAATGCTGCTTGAAAAGGTCTGCATGTGCCAGACTGGCTTGCACCATGCTTGCACCAAAAAAATGCCTGCACCATGTCGGAAGGGATGCCTGCATCACTGAAATAATGCACCATCCCCTTATTTGGGATTTTCAAAGAATGTGGGCCTGATTCACAAAGGTCGATGCAAGCTGCGCCAAATGCAGCTTGCGCTGACCGCCGGTGTGCCAGGTCCCTTGCGCCCAATTCACTATCAGGTAGGGTCCTGGTGGCAAAGTCCCACAGCTTGTGCCAATCCTGGCACCACGCCAAACAGATGGCACATCCTGAAGGTGTGCTGCAAGCTGCAGGGCAGCTGTGCGGCTATAGCACCATGGACAGCAGTCCCTGGTGGCTATGGCCCCCACCTCAATCCCCCATTACTGTCCATATATAATCCCTGGTAGTCTAGCAGTCTTCCCTCCCCAGCCCTAATCTCCCATTATGATCATTATATATATTTCTAATGACATATGTCTTTCCCTTGGGACTCTAGTGGTCCCCCTCCCCAGCCCCGATCTCCTATCATGATCGTTATAAATATTTTTAATAATATATTTCTTATCCCTGGTAGTCTATCAGCCCCGCCCAAGCCCTGATCCCCATTATGAATTTTAGTACCATTCATTTACAGAGTTATATACCATGGTGGTCTAGTGGACCACCCCGCCCCATCTCGCTAAATGATGGTCAACCTTCTGGCTTGCTCTAGTAGACCCCACCCTGCAGTGCTCCTACTGACCCTGCTCCCCCCAACCCATAACCTAGCTGATGAATGGCACAGCCCACCACTCACCACCATGACCAGCCATCAACTGAGCTCTGAATGAGCGTGTACTGTATACAGTACATGCTACAGTACATGCTCAGTGATTGACAGCAGCTGTCAATCACTAAGCTCAGTTGGCTGCTGGTTGTAGTGGTGAGTGGTGGACTGTGCCACTCACCGGCTCAGTTATGGGTTGGGGGAGCAGGGTGGTAGGGTACTGCAGCTTGGGGATAGGGGGTCCACCATCAAGATGTTCAGTCCACTAGACTACCAGGGATAGGAAATATGTTATTAGAAATATTTATAAAGATCATAACAGGAGATTGGGGCTGGGAAGGGGGGGCTGGTAGACTACCAGAGATACGAAATATGTTATTAGAAATATGTATAACTATCATAATGGGGGATTGGGGCTGGGGGGACTATGGCACATTGTCGCAAATGTCAAAACCTTCTCAGAGGATATGTCTAAGTACCCTTAGACCACGGTCTGAGGGTACTTACAATGCTGCCCTCTGGGAGGGTTTTGTGAATACTGATATGGGAGATATGGCTACCTATGTCTGTCGCAAGCTCCCTAGCACCATGCCATAGCCCATTTTGTGGCACAAGGCTGGTGCAATCCCCCTTTGGTGCATGCAGGCTACCTTTATGAATAGCTCCTGCAGCATCGTTTGGCACAAGTTGCCACTTGCGCCATTTATTTTTGACACAGGCACCTTGCGTCAATCTAAGGACTTTGCAAATCAGGCCCAGTGAGTCCTGTCCTTGTGCCTAAGCTGTATGTCGTTTCTAGACCAGCCAGAGCTGGTCTAACGTATACTAGAGCATATAAAGAGGCCCATAACAGAAGGGCAGACCTGACTATGGTTCTATTAAGGGCCAATATTCCCCAGCAGGACTAGTTTAGAATGTTTTAGGGGCTTAGTCATGGCCATTTCATTGGCTGTAGTTTTTGACTCAGGTTGCGACATTCTCGACCTTTGTGTCATTTATTTTTACTCAACTTGCACCATTTTATGGACTCAACTTGTGTCATTCTCGTTTCTTTGCGTTATTTGTTTTACTCAACTTGCGCCATTTTTTTTTTTACACAGCTTACGTCATTCTCATCCCTTGAGTAATTTTTTTGATGCAGTGGACCTCTTGCATCAGCTTGCAGGACATTGACACAGAGGACACTTTTCTTGCAAAATATGGTGCACAGTATTTGGCGCACCTGAATCTGATGCAAGGTGGTTGTTTGATGCACCCTGCATCGATCTAAGGGCCCTTTGAAAATCCAGCCCATGGTCTCCAGAACTGGACACAGTATTCCAGGTGAGGTCTCACCAGCAATCTCTAAAGAGGCAACACCACCTCCCTCTTTCTCCTGGTGATACCCCTCTCCAGGGGCTCTACCATCCCACTAGTCCTCCCAACTTTCTTGTCACACTGCTTGGCCACCTTTTAGGTCATCAGATATCATTATCCCCCAGGTCTCTTTCCTGTTTGGTGGTCACCATTACTTCTCCACCCATTTTGTACTCAACCCCGGGTTTCTGTGTCCCAGGTGAATGCATTTATACTTTTTCACATTGTAACCCAGTTGCCATACCCTTGACCACTCCTCAAGTTTTCTCAGATCTCTGCTTATTCTTTAACCCCCCCACCCCAGAATGTCCACCGTATTGCAGATTTTGGTGTTATCCACAAAGAGGCATACCTTCCCTTCCAGCTCCTCTGCAATGTCACTTATGTAGTAGTAGTAGTAAAATGTTTATTTATACAGGAAAGAAGACACACTTCTATCACCATTAGGGCCACAAGAGCCCTCTTTACAATGTGCACCTGTTTAGTTGTTATTACTAAAAACAGTAGTTCCCATACAAACACATAATCACAAAATTTATAGACATAAATATTACTAATCACATAATTCATCTGTCTCATCTATTGCACAAGCAACCATAACACATGTCCTGCTTCATTGCTACATTAAATTTAGCTATGGTCATATCTTGAGTTTTACATTCAGGTGAGAGTTTGTTCCAGGTTATGTCTGCCCTACTCTGAAAGGTCATTTCTACAAACCTATTTCCACTCTTTGGAACTACCAAATCTCTTGCCCCCTTCTTTTGTAAATTAAACTGGTGAGAAGAGCTAATAAGTTTATCTGCTACACCCAGTGGTGAAGCGGATTTGTATATTTTATAGACTACTTTGGTCCAATGTTTTTGTCTTCTGTGTTCTAATGGAATACAGTTTAACTTTGTATACATAGAACAATGATGTGTTTCATAGTTACATCTCAAAACATATCTTGCAAGCCCGTTATAGCAAATATCAAGTTTATTAAGTAATTTTTTTGTTAGCACTGGAATATTCTTGACTCCCATAGTCAATCAAAGGAATTATCAATTGGTTAGCTATAGCCAACCTGCCCTTGATAGTCAAACAATTTACTACTCTTCTAAGTGCACCTATCCTGGAACAAACTTTCTTGGTCAAAACATTTATATGTTGTTCAACAGAGAGTTGTTGGTCAACATTCACTCCCAGGTAATTATATGTTGTAACCTGAACTAGCTGACTACTATTTGCAGAATATATTTGTAATTTACCTTCTTTGGAAGTTTTCTTAGATATGTCTTTTCCGAAAAGCACTATCTGAGTCTTTTTTTGTATTTAAAATAAGATTTGAAGAATTAAACCAATCTTGCAATATACTAAAATCTATCTGTAACTTTGTCTTGACCTCTGCAATATCCGAACCCACAGAAACCAAAACAGTATCATCAGCATAAAGCCTAATATCAGTACATTTTATTTGACTGGGGAGATTATTTATGTAAATAATAAATAACAGTGGTCCCAATATGGACCCTTGTGGAACTCCACGTCACAGGAAGAAACTTAGAACTTGAGGTGTCCACCATTACCATCTGGATTAATTTTTACGTTCGCTTGCGCGCATGCACAAGGAATGTTTTGGGAGGGTAGCACACTTTGGAGGTGTGCCTCTCCGTTAAATCCACTGCTCAGTTGAGCAGGCGTGGTGGTCCTGCACCAATGGGTGCGGGAGCTGTGTATGACAGTGGTGGTCTTTGCTTCAAAGAAAACCACCGCTGTCATACAGAGCACCATCACGCTGCCCCCACGCGTCATGCCGCCCCAAATCCTTGCTGCCACGCTTGGGAGCTCCACCCCAGCATGGCAAACCTCCTTGTTTGCCGACTGGGGTGCCCAATCCCTGTCGGCTCCACGGACCCCTCAGCCATCCTTCTGCCATGCTGGGAGCCCACCCCAGTGTGGCAAATGTTCCATATCATCAATTAAAAAAAAAAACCTGTAAAGTAAAAACGGTCCCAGTCTCCCGCCCCCCTCCACAACCCGCACTCCACCCACTGTGCCCCTGCCTTCCCACACCCCTCTTCACCCCATACTTACCTCCGGAGCTCAGCGCCACGATCTTCGTGGACCGGGAACACGCCTGCACTCTTCAAAGCTGACCGCGAACTGAGGAAATGCCGGTAAGCTGTATAATGGGCTAGATAGGGGGGGTTCAACTTTATTGCATATCTCAGGCATTTTTTGGAATTTTTGCACCAAATTTTCAACATGGGTTTTGGGACCTTCCATGAATGATGTCACTATCATGGTGTTATTCAGGCCCGAAGGGTGCTTTCACAGTCACTGTGTGAAATCACCCTTTGGACCTAACTAATGCCATGACAGTGACATCATTCATGAGAAGGGGTTCCAAAAACCCCATGTTGAAAATCTGGTGCAAAAATTCCAAAAAATGACTGTTTTACGAGCGTGCGTTGCGCAGTTCCTACACAGGCTCGTAAGTTCGCGAATTTTCAATATTTCCACTCCAGATTTTCAACATTACCATTTTACCACACCTTCTTATGAGTAGTACAGCTGTCATTTTTCACATCTCACCCAAAACATGTTTCCACCCATGTAGCACACAATGGCGCAGTCGGTGTGCGTACTCAATGTATGGGACACATTAAGAAAATCACAGTGACAGTGATCATGAGCAGAGGTTTTAAAATGCCTGTGTTGAAAATTTGGTGAAAAAATTCCAAAAAATGACTGTTTTACGAGCGTGTGTTGTGCAGTTCCTACGCACGCTCGTAAGTTTGCGAATTTTCAATATTTTCACTCCAGATTTTCAACATTGCCATTTTCCACCCTCCTCATGAGTAGTACAGCTGTCATTTTCACATCCTTCCCAAACATGTTTCTGCCATATGGCGCGCAATGGCGCGAGTTGGTATCTTGAACTCAATGTATGGGACACATTAAGGAAATCACAGTGACACTGTTCATGAGCAGAGGTCATAAAATGGCTGTGTTGAAAATTTGGTGACAAAATTCCAAAAAATGACTGTTTTACGAGCATGCATTGTGCAGTTCCTACGCACTCTCGTAAGTTTGCGAATTTTCAATATTTTCATTCCAGATTTTCAACATTGCCATTTTACCACACCTCCTTATGAGCAGTACAGCTATCATTTTTCACAACCTGCCCAAAATGTCTTTCCGTCCATGTAGTGCACAATGGCGCAGTCGGTGTGCAAAATCAATGTATGGGACACAGTAAGAAAATCACAGTGACACTGTTCATTAGCAGAGGTTTTAAAATGCTAATGTTGAAAATTTGGTGAAAAAAATTCCTAACAATGACTGTTTTAAGAGTGTGCATTGCACAGTTCCTACGCACACTCATAGGTTTGCGAATTTTCAATATTTCCACTCCAGATTTTCAACATTGCCATTTTACCACACTTCCTTATGAACAGTACAGCTGTCATTTTTCACATCCTGCCCAAAATGTGTTTCAGCCTATGTAGCGCACAATGGGGGTAACAAAAAGGTCATGCTGAAATTTTGTTGTGCAAATACCAGCAATCGCACAGGGCATTAGGGTAAAGCACCATACGTGCCAAACACCACTGCAAATACCTGCAGGCGAACGTTCGGCATTGACAAATGCTTGTTTAAATAGGATTGGAACCAAATTAGTGGTTCTTCAGCTAACCCTATATGCTTTAACCTGGTTATTAATATCAAACGATCAACCAGGTCAAACGCTTTTGATAAATCGACGAACACCACACCCATGGATCTGGACTCCCAAGAACTGTTCCCAGTGCTGATCCCTGAGGCACTCCACTGACACCCTCCCTTCTCCAGAGTGAACTCCATTTACCACCACTCTCCGTCATCAATCCCCTAACCAATTTTGTTACCCAATTTACCACTTTTGGACCCACTCCTAAGTTGTACAGCTTCCTTGCAAGTCTCTTATGTGGAATGGAGTTGAAAACATTACTAAAATCTAGGTAGGCCACTTCCATCGGTTCACCGTGAACTAATTCACTGGTCACCCAGTTAATGAAATCTATCAGATTCATTTGACATGACAGTCCTCCCCCACACCATGAATCCATGCTGCCTCAGGTCTTGTAACCCTTCGACAATTCTTTCCTTTAGCAGTGATTACAACAACTTTCCCACTGCAGATGTCAGAATGACTGGCCTGTAGTTGCCAGCCTCTGCTCTGCTACCTCTTCTGTGAAGTGGGGCTATAGCGATCCTCCTCCTCCAGTTCTCCAGAATTCCTCCTGTTTCCGTGAGTTGTTTAATAGGACTGTCAGAGGTGCAGCCAGTACCTCCCTGCACTCCCTCAATACTCTTGGATGTACCACGTCTGACCCCATGGCTTTGTCCACTTTCAGATTTGCCAGACTCTTCAGGACGCTCTTCTCTGACAAAGGAGTAGTGTCTTCCTCCCTCCCTCCCTCCAAAGTTCCTGTTACTTTTTTGTGGTCCCTCCCCTTCTCCTTCCTATAAGAACACTGAACAAAAGTATTTGTTCAGGATATCTGCCTTTTCCTGCTCCTTCTCTGCACAATCCATCCCCCCACCTTCCCTTCTTAACCTTACAGTCCCTCCCTAGGTCTTCCTCAGAGCAGTGACTAGGGGAGTGCAAGAGCTGCAGTTGCAGTAGGGCCCACACTGTTAGGGGACCCACTGCCTCAGAGGTCAGCATTAAGAAAACCTTTTCTCGCAGACAAACTTCCAAGTTTCTCTTTGGAAGTTGGTTATCCATTTGAAATTGGGTTCGTCAGAAGATTCTAACTCCAGTTTCACATCTTTGGGGGGGGAGTATAGAACAAAAAGCAATAGGGCCCAATTACTCAAAACATCTAATCTTGGTGCCGGTATCCCCAGGAGGAGCAGGAACAAATTAAATTGTTTGGTTCTTTGATCATGGTGCCAGCAAGGGGGACGTGGCAGCATAGACAAATTATGTATGTACAACAGAGCTGATAAGAAAAAGCATACGCTATTAAAAATGTGATATCCCCTAATGGTTATTTTACACTTACTAGTGGGGAGGTGGGACCCACAAAATATTTTGCAGGGGGACCCTTACAGTTGTTGGCACAGCCCTGGTCTTCCACTTTTCACCTATATACCTGAAAAATGTCTTGCCCCCTTTCATTACTGCCTGGGCTATTCTCGCCTCAGCTCTTGCCTTTGTGCTCCTTACTGCTTTCCCTGTTTCTTTCTATTTCCCCAATACCCCTCCCTATTCTCTTCCCTCTGCATCTCCTTATACTTTCTGAATGCAACCCTTTTAGCCCTTACCTTTTTCAGCCACCTCTTTTCAGAACTGTAGCAGTCTCTTTTTCCTCTGGCTTTTGCTCACTTGCTTGGCACAGAGGTTTGTTGCCTTCACTATGCCCTCCGTTAGCTTCACCCACTGTTCCTCCACCTCACCAAGGTAACCCCCCCCCCCACACCACCAGGTCATCCCTGAGGCATTCACCCATCTTTTTAAAATCTGTCTTCCTGAAGTCCAGGACCCTTGCCCCTTGTGTGGTTTGATTCCACAGCCATCCTTATGTTGAACCAAAATGTAAGGTGATCACTGGTTCCCTAGGTGGTCTCCTACGTTGATATCTGCAACAGTGTCCAGTTATGATCAACTGAGAAGGAAACTGAGAGCCAACTTTCAAAGACATTGATCTGTACAATGTGATTGCCACAGGAAATACAAAAGTAAAGTACTTTTCTGAGCAGAAAACTGCTTGCCAAGAATTAGCTGCAGGAACAGCAGCACTGGTATATCCTGGTGATGTTCATAATGATTCTGGGCAGGCAATGTTTCCGTTAATGAAAATGTTTTAAAATATGGAGGAGCATCCAAATCATATGTGCAAATGTTTAAATGCCATGAATATAGATTTCATTAAAAAGAAATCTTCCATGACTGGGAACAAAATGTCCATTTCTACAGGAATATTTTGCTTATCAAAACAGTGTTGTCTTAAGATACAAGATCGAACCATGTGTTGAAATTTATCATATTTCTCAGAAAGACTGTATTAATTCAAGGGTATTAATTTGTGCTTCAGTTGATATCTGTTAACTCTGGGGTTTGTTTCTTTTTTATCTGGTTACTGATAAACAGGTCCATAGAAATTATGGTTTAAAGCTGGACACAATGTGTTGTGTTATGACCTATATGATTGAATTTGCAATATCTTTATAAAGATGGAGTTTAAGAAAAACAATGCTGGCTTTGTTTGAAGGCTAGAGTTACCAACTTTCAAATAAGCCTATTTTAGTGTTCATGTTCAAAAGAATTGCTGGGGAAAAGGTGAATAAATAGAACAAGTTCATCCTCTGATATATAATACAATGCATGTAGTATGTTATGATGTAATCATGGTGCCCCATCACGATACATTTGGTACATTACAATTTACTTTGTTCCATCAAAATACTTGGAATAGGCAATGAATATCATTTATTCAATATTATTTTGAAATAATGTACGTATAAAATTGCTAAAGACTCCATGCATTGTGATCAGGACCTACAATCCAAGATTAGCATGTTTAAAAGCCGAGACTGATGTCTTTTTGTTAGGGCCAGTCTTGGTCCTATATTTCACGTCATTCTAGAAAAATCCATATTTAAATACAAATAGGCTGTATTGTGATTTCTCCACTAAAATACATCAAGAGCATTAAAATCCAGTTCTAAATTCCATTGAAATATATTTAGTAAATGATGATGAATCATGCCTCATTGAAACAATTATTAATTCAGTGAATTTTAATAGAGTGCAATAAACTATAATGTGCTTAAGGAGCAATGTGAATACAACATGTACTTTTGTGCTAGTTTCACTGCCAATGATGTGTGTATAACATAGTATTCTTAAAAAAAATGTTGGTGTGTGGCAGTAGATTGTGTTCTGTCACTGCTTTCTCTGACCTGAGTTCTAAGAGCCACAATATTCCAAGGCAACAGCATGATGGTATTTTAGTCTCAGCACAACTTTCTTCCTACTAAAATAAGTAACTACAGGTAGAACATCTTGTTATAGAAAATGAATCTAGTCACTGTAAATGTATCTCTTATTTGGTTTTAAAGTAAGAGTTTTTATGAAGATTTGAGGAAAATAATTAGAGGCTGTAGGCTTGAGCCACAATACTGGAATGTGTTCTGTGCATGCAGCTGTACACACTGATGCCAGTCCGTGACAGATGGCATGCACAGTAACTTTCTACTGGGCCCCACATGTGCATAGTCCCAAACAGGGGTAGTGCTGTGTAGAGTTCCAGCCATTCAATTGGTTGCCCACTCTACATGAAGGAGGGAACCATAGGATATGACAGTCATGGCAGTCCTCTGTGGGCTACCATATTCCAGTTGGGACAATACTCATCCACTCCGGTCTGATTGGCAGTACCTGAAGACCATACAGCCCTCCCAGCCTTCACCGAGGGCCAGTGGAAAGGGGGCCAATAGTGCCCTTTAGTCATGTGGCAAGATGGTGGGGGGGCATGTAGGTACTATAGCATCCCCTCAGGCTGCATAGACTCGGCCCCCTCCACCGTCCTGCCATAGCATTGCGCATGTCACTGAGATCATTCCAACACATGTCTCCACCCCCTTGTCTTCCCCAGCTCTGCCGGCCATGTAGAAGTGCGCACAGCTGGGTATCAGTTGTGGAGAGGGTCCGCAGCCAGGACTAGGAATGCACAGCGGTGTCCGCATGTGCAGAGTGGGACCTCTGCACACCTCCAGCCCACTTAACCACCCCACCATGGACACGGATCCCTTTGTAAATCAAGCACTAATGACTTAAATTGCATCATCTGAATATTGTCAACCTGAGAGACTGGGACAGTAGCAAAACATACTGTCAGAATCACACAGTAAGTCTGTGGAGCTTTTCTTTTACTTAAATGCAGTGAATTTGATTGTTACAGTATTGTGGCATGTTAGTGCAATTTTATGCAAATGCAGAAGTAATGTAGCCGCCAGACCACATAAAAGTTGATCTAACATTTGGTGTAATTACCTGGAATTGCTGAGAAAAAAAAAACTAATGCCACATGATTGGGGGAAAAATTACTTATTCATCATTTTTTTAACACAAGCAGAAATAAAGCAGGTAAATGTTGCAAATAAGCCAAAATGCCTGAAAACAGGGAAATGAGATTTTGATGCATTTTGGAGCAGGCGGAAGCAACGCAAAATTGGGAGTTGTGGCTGCATTAACTCTTTCCAAATTCCAACCCAGTTTCTATTTCTAGTACATGTTGCCAGGTAAAATAAAATAACTTTATATCATAAATTTCCAATTATTATTTACATATTTAATGGCACAGAAGAAACTGTAGTATCCTCACTGTTTTTCAGTGTCGAAATAAATGAATACAGCTTTGCTGTTTCAGTGCAGCTGCTGTTGTCCATCTATTGATGTGCTCCAAGATTGAAAGCAGTGGCCAAAGGCCATTGTTGTCAATTCAGTGCTTACTAGATGACAGACAGCAGTGTCTGAGAGTGATCAATCCAGCTAAGATACTGTATATAAAATGACAATGTAACAGTAAAACAATAAGAATACTAATGTAAAAAAACTAGTGGAGACAAAGTTAAAGAAAGTTAAAGGTCTGTCTCAACACAACCCTAGACACCTGGGAAGGAGGGATTAGGATTTGAAGATACTATTATTTTAGTAGCTCCTGGCCCTTCATATAGGGGCAATTAGCATTGTTTTTCTGTCAGCACCAAACCAGTTTGTATAGCAGGTGTCTAGCCCTGTATTTATTGAGCACCAAGTCAAAGTTAATATAGCAATCACATAGCCCTTCATATAGTGGGCAACTAGCCCAAGTTAATATAGCAGGCAGACAGAACTTTACATAGTGAACAATGGGCCCAAGTTAGTATAGCAGGCAGCTAGACTGCTATATAGTGGACAATTGACTTAAGTTGATATAGCAGGCAACTAGAACTTTATAGAGTGGGCAACTAGCCCAAGTTAGTATAGTAGGCAGCTAGACCTTTATACTGTATAGTGGGAACTGGCCTGACTTCACAGAGCAGACAGCTAGAACTTTATATAGTGAGAAACTGGCCCAGGTTAATACAGCAGGCAGCTAGAAAGTAAGACATTGGGCAACTGGCATGAGTTAATACAGCAGTGAGCTAGAACTTTATATAGTGGCCAACTGGCCCAAATTACCATAGTGGGCAGCTAAAACATTATATAGTAGGCAACTAACCTACATTAATATAGCAGACAGCTAGAAT
This sequence comes from Neoceratodus forsteri, assembly GCA_016271365.2. Classification (NCBI taxonomy): domain Eukaryota; kingdom Metazoa; phylum Chordata; order Ceratodontiformes; family Ceratodontidae; genus Neoceratodus; species Neoceratodus forsteri. The sequence goes on along the minus strand of CM028131.1, from coordinate 1,542,193,914 downwards.
TTTATATAGAGGGCAATTGGCCCAGATTACTATTGCTGGAACTTTATATAGTGGGCAACTAGCCCAAATTACAATAGCAGGCACCTAACCCTTTATAGAATGGGCAACTAGCCCTTGATTGTGTAATGGTATCAAATCCAGGTTACTATAGCTGGCAGGGGGCATCTAGTAGAGCTGTGGAGAATTTAGAGATTCACTGACAAATTTCCACTGAAGTAAGTGAGTTTGCACTCCTCAGAATTTTCATGAAGTGGATACTTCAAGCAAATTGCATAAAAGCTATGAAGTGCAGATTTTCACAATGGTCCACACTTCACTGCTTTTTTTTAAATTATTATTTCTGTGACGTACACACTACATGAAGCAATAACAGCAAGAAAATTGAAGTGCATAACATTTGCAGAAAGATCTAGGAGCTAATTTTCCTTACTTCGCACACCACTAGTACCTAGCCCTGGTTAGTGGGTACCCAGCCCAAGTAAATACAGAAGCACTAAAGCACAAAGGCTAAGTACATAAAGTGGGCACTCAGTCCTTTAAATACATAAACATGGAAACATAGAATTTGACAGCAGATAAGGACTGCTTGGAACACCCATTCTGCCCATTTCCCTACCTGATGGATAAGCTGCAGATTCTAGTTAATCAACAGCTTGCTTCCTCCTACCCCCCACTAGAATTGCCTTATGCCTGTCCCATGCATTCTTGAATTCTCCCACTGTTCCTGACTCCACAACCTCCTCAGAAAGGCTGTTCCATGCATCGACAACGCTCTCTGTGAAAAAATACTTTCTAACATTACCTCTGAGTTGTCCCCCCTCTATCTTCAAATTGTGCCCCCTTGTTCTTGCACATCTCTTCTCCTGAAAGATACTACCCTCTTGTACCTTGTTAATTCCCTTGAGATACTTGAAAGTTTCTATCAGGTTCCCCCTCTCCCTCCTTTCCTCAAGTGTATACATATTAAGCTGCTTTGGTCTCTCCTTGTATGTCTTCTGGTGCAGACACTGCACCATTTTGGTTGCCCTCCTCTGAACAGCCTCCACTCTGTCTATGTCTTTGTGGAGATGGGGTCTCCAGAATTGCATGCAGTACTCCAGATGGGGTCTCACTAACTGTCTGTAGAGAGGGATAACAACTTCCTGTTTTCTACTGTTGATACCTCTCCCTATGCATCCCAGTATCCCCCCAGCCCTCCTTACTGCCTTCTCACATTGCTTGCCCACCTTTAGGTCATCTGATATAATTATTCCTTGGTCTCTTTCTATTTTTGTTGTTGTTGTTAACTTAACCCCCCCATTGTGTACTCTTCCCCTGGGTTTTTGTTTCCCAGATGCATTACCTTGCACTTCTTTGCATTGAATCTGAGCTGCAACATATTTGACCATTCCTCCAACCTTGCTAAATCTCTTTTCATTCTTTCCACCCCACCTTGTGTATCAACCCTGTTGCAGATCTTTGTGTCATCTGCAAAGAGACATAACTTTCATTCCAGGTACTCTCCAATGTCGCTTATAAAGATATTAAAGAGGACTGGTCCCAGTACCGAACCCTGCGGTACCCTGCTAGTTACCCTCCTTTCTTCACTGTGGACTCAGTTTACTATTACCCTTTGTGACCTGTTGATCAGCCAGTTTTTTTATCCAGGCTACCACCTTGGGACCCACTCCAAGGCTGGCTAACTTATATATTAATCTTTTCTGTGAGACTGTGTCGAATGCCTTGCTAAAATCTAGGTAGACCATATCCACAGCCCCTCTCTGGTCTACTACTTTGGTCACCCAGTCAAAGAAATCTATTAGGTTCATCCGACATGACCTTTCTGCTGTGAAACCATGCTGCCTTGGGTCCTGTGTCCCACTGGCCTCTAGGTACTCAACAATTCTTTCCTTCAGAAGTAATTCCATCATTTTCCCTACCACTGAAGTCAAACTAACAGGTCTGTAGTTTCCTGCTTCTGCCCTGCTCCCAGTTTTGTGAAGCGGAATCACATTTGCCCTCTCCAGTCCTCAGGTACCACTCCATCCTCCCATGATTTGTTAAAAAGAGTAGTCAGTTGTGTTACTAGTTCTACCCTTAGTTCTTTTAGTATTCTTGGGTGAATCCCATCAGACCCCATTGCTTTGTCCACCCTCGGTTTCAAGAGTTGTTTCAAAACCCTTTCTTCTGTGAATGGACTGGAATCGACCCCCATTCAGAGTTTCTCCCTTGTTTGGTTTAGGTACCTCCCCCTCCTCATCAAATAGTGGGCAATCAGTCCAAGTTAGCATCTAGTTCCATTTATTTTGTCCCTCTGGTTCCTTGTCCTTGACACAATAATTGTGGTTTCTTCTGGCGGTTAGGATGGACCAGCAGTAGCTTTTACAGCCAAAGCCAATGCTACTCCAAGGTCAGCAACCTGAGGCATGCAAATGTGGGGATGCCCACACCCTTCATCCTTAGGATTCTATTGCTCTTAGTGGACTTATGTTATTTCTTTTGCCTCTAGCCTCTCCTGCTTGGAGATCTGTGAATCTGACAAACTTATTTGCCAAATTCATGCAGTGCCCACATCATTAAGTTTTTGGCAAAAGTGGCACTTTATTTCAAGCAAAGTCATGCAGTTTCACTGGCAAAGTTGTAACTTCACCATAACTATGCCTGACTTCACCTGAAAAAGTGCCACTTCCCCAGAAAAACTCATGCAAGTGGCAAGGTCGGCAATTTGTGATGGTTTTCACGAAGGCGAATTTTGCAACTTTGTTGGAACTTTGCCAGGGAAGTAAAACTTCATAACATCACTATGCCTGGTCTAGTCCCTTTATCACTACATATCTCTGAACCATTGCACAATTATGTACCTTGACATTCTGATACTGGTCACACTGCAGCTCCTGGCATTTTAAACCTTTGTTCAATTCTTGTACCCCAGTGATTGCAATGTTACTGACTGCTGCTACTTGTCACATAATTGCCTTTTGAATGCTACTGTGTTTATTTGCACCTTTGTTTTTCTTTGTATTCTCTGTTGCTATGGATTTTATTTTGCAGTCTGTCAAAGATTTATTCTCTCCCAGAACTCAATCTGCACAGCTACTAGTTTTCACAGACTTTTGGATGCCTGAACATAGAAACATAGAAACTGTCGGCAGATAAGGACTGCCTGGCCCACCTAGTCTGCCTGTAAGCCCTTGTACTGGATTACTGCTTCCGACCCACCCGCTACTGTACTCTATGGTTCCCCTATGCCTGTCCCAAGCATGCTTGAATCCATCCACAGTGCTGCCTCCCACCACCTCCTGAGACAGACCATTCCATGCATCCACCACTCTCTCTATGAAGAACTTCTTCACATTTCCTTTTAACCTCCCACCTTCCAATTTCATGTCATGCCCCCTCGTTCTTGTGCTCCTCTTGTATTGGAAAATGTTTCCCCCTGCACCTTGTTTATGCCCTTGAGGTACTTCAAATGTTTCTATCATGTCCCCTCTTTCCCAGCTCTCTTCCAGTGAGTACATATTGAGGTCCCTTAATCTCTCATCATAAGTCTTGTGTTGCAAACCCTGTACCATCTTAGTCTCCCTTCTCTGGACTATCTCCAGCCTGTTAATGTTCTTACAAAGGTGCAGCCTCCAGAACTGCACACAGTACTCCATGTGAGGCCTGACCATGGTTTTGTATAATGGCATCACTACCTCCCTCCTTCTGCTGGTGATACCCTTGCCTATGCACCCCAGCATACCACTGGCCCTCCCAGCTGCCTTAGCACTCTGCTTTGACATTTTCAGGTCATCTGAAATAATAACCCCCAGGTTCCTTTCCTCCTTCATGACTGTCAGCAACTCCCCTCCATCCTGTAACTTTCCCCAGGGTTTCTGTGTCCCAGGTGCATAATTTTGCACTTTTGTGAATTAAACTTCAGTTGTCAGTCCTCAGACCATTTTTCAACCTTCCCCAGGTCCCTCCTCATTTTCTCCAATCCTTCTGTGGTATTCACTGTGTTACAGATCTTGGTGTCATCTGCAAACAGGCAGACCTTTCCATTCAGTTCTTCTGCAATGTTGTTAATAAAGACATTGAACAGGACTGGCCCCAGGACTGATCCCTGAAGCACCCCACTGGTCACCCCCCTCTCCCCAGACTGCACCCCATTTAACACCACCCTCTGCTGCCTGTCTGTTAGCCAGATTCTAACCCAGTTTACCACCTGCCCCCCATGTCTAGCCTATACAGCTAGTTTATCAGCCTCCAATGTGGGATGGTGTCAAAGGTTTTGCTGAAATCAAGGTAAGCGACATCCACTACCCCACCCTTCCTTTGTCACCCAGTTGAAGAAATCAACCAGATTTGTCTGACATGACCTCCCCTCTGTGAATCCATGTTGCCTATGGTCCTCGGCTCTGATGGCTTTTAGATGTCCCACTATCCTTTCTTTAAGCAATGTCTCCATGATCTTCCCCAGTACTGAGGTGAGGCTGACCAACCTATAGTTCCCCTCCTCCTCCCTGCTGCTGGATTTGTGTAGAGGGACCGCATGTGCCCTCCTCCAATCCTCTGGTACCACTCCTGTGTTGAATGACTCTGTGAACATGGCTGCCAGAGGTTCTGCTATCTCCCTTCACAGTTCTCTTAATATCCTTGGATGTATGCCATCTGGTCCCATCGCTTTGTTCACCTTCAATTTATTGAGCTCCTGCAGGACTTTTTCCCCTGTGAATGGACTATTGTCCATCACTTCACCCTTTGGCAACTGCTGTACTGTTGTGGCCCCTGTCCCTCACCCTCTTCTGTGAATATTGAACAGAAATATTTACTCAGTATTTCTGCCTTTTCCATGTCATCCTCCTTGCATTCCCCTCCCTCGAGCTTTGCAATCCCCCCTGTTTTTCCTCCTATCGCTGATGTACCTGAAGAATGTCTTGTCCCCTTTCTTAACTGATTGTGCTAAACCTTCCTCAGTCCATGCCTTTGCTCTCCTTACTGCCTTTCCCACTTCCCTTAGACACTCTAGGTACTCATCCCTGTCCTCCCTTTGGGTCTCCTTATATTTCCTGAACCCTTTCCTTTTTGTCCTGACCTTTACCGCCACCGCTCTCAAAAACCACAGTGACTTTCTCCTTCTCTTGCCTTTGGATGCCAATCTGATGCACTGGTTTGTTACTTCCAGTAAGGCTTCCTTTAGACACTTCCACTGTTCGTCCATTCCCCCTCCTGCCCCCGTTCTCCCTAGGGCTCTTTTGATACCCCTCCCCATATCAGCAAAGTCAGCATTTCTGAAATCCAAAACCTTTGTCCTAGTATGACTTGAGTGAGCCTCTGTCCCTGTGCTGAACCACACAATGTTGTGATCACTGGATTCCAGTTGCCCTTCTACCTGGACATCTGTGATTCAATCCACGTTGGTCCGTACTAGATCCAGAATTGCCCTGTCTCTGGTGGGATCAAGCACAAGCTGCCTGAGTCCAGCCTTCTGGAGTGAATCAAGGATGCCTCTGCTTCTGGCTGAAGCAGCTACACTGTTGTTTCAATCCACATCTGGCATATTGAAATCCCCCATCAGTAGAATTTCACCTTTCATTGCCATCTTGTGTATTTCCCCCACTAGCTCCCTGTCCAGTTCCTCTCCCTGTCCTGGAGGTCTGTATATCACCCCTGTGCGTACTGCTGTGCCATTTTCAGGTAGAAGGGTGACCCACAGTGCCTTGACCTCCCCCTGCCTACCCTGTACCTGTGTTACCATTATATCCTCACTGACGTACAGGGCTATTCCCCCTCCCTTTTTGCCCTCCCCAGCCCTCCTGAATAGAACATATCCTGGTACATTTGTTTCCCACTCATGATTAGCTGTGTACCAGGTTTCAGTTATTGCTACTTTGTTCAGGTCTCCTTCAGTTAGAAAGGCCTCCATGTCTGGGACTTTATTTCCCAGGCTGCGTGCATTTGTCACAATGACCTTTCAGGTTTTACTGCCTGACCTCTCTCTCTCTTCCTGTTTTTGGCCCCCTGCATCTTCCCCCCTTTCCTAATATTTTTCTCTTGTGTTCCCGATTCCTTTCTTACTCCCTTTCTGCCTGACCCTGATGATCTTGATATCAACTCCTCTTCCTGCTCCATTGATCTGCTTTCTCTACCATGTGGAGGTCTGCTGCCTGAATATTCCTGCTTATGTTGCCCTGCCCCCCTGGCTAGTTTAAATACTTATCAGCAAAGCATTTAAACTGTAAGGGTTATGTTGGTATGCTGCCACCACCACTCAGACTCAGTCTTACCTGGGGTATCTCTAGGTCTGAATCCCATGAGAGCCACTTCTCCCAAAGTACAGTGCTCATAACCAAAGGACAAACAACACTCCCCTTTTGTCACAGCTGAGAAAACTTTGCCTTAGCTACAGTATGGTAACTTCATAGCCTACCTCTTCAGAAACAGAGCACAGACTTGCCAGCTTACCCTTGGTTATCTATACCTAACATGACTCAGTCACAGAAAGCATTAAGTATACATCACAATATTTACATAGGTTACAGGATAATGCACACTAAAGACTATGGTAACTACAGTATTTCTACAGAGATAAAAATAAACACATCTGACAAGATAGAGGACACACAGAAGAACCTAACTCAAAGATGTCTAAATTCTAAGTAGAGTAGAAGAAGCTTACCCCAACTGGGGACTTGGTGAGTTATGGCAGACTCAAACTTGTGATGCTGCTAGTCCAAAATCTCAGGCATAACTGACATTAAGAGCAAAACACACACAGAAATATCATTCGTTGGCTGGCCCACCACACCTGCATCATTGTACATGCCTCTCTGACATCACGTACTGGACCATTTATTTGATCTCTGGAGACCACTTTTTTCCAGTATGAGCCAGGTCCTTTTGTTTTCCTGGCTAGATAAACCAGCAAAGTACCATCTCACACTGCCTTGGCCCTGTTTACATTCAAAACACTATCTTTTTTTATGAAATGGATTCAGCCCCTTGCCGTTTAACTAAAACCAAAAGTATTTTACAGGGTAGGAACTGGATTGCTTACATAAATGCCCCTCCTATCTAACTGCCAAAAGGCCCAGGACTGCAATAGAAGACAGTTTTCAATTCTCCCCATGCATCCCACAACTAAAATATTAACAGGCAACATAACTAGTAAGATCAAAAAAATCCTGGGTGTTGCATCTGTTACATCTCCATCCCTGAAAAAATGAAAAACACATCTTCTAGTGACCCTAAATGATGTTTTATTCATGGTAGCAGGTTTGTTATGCATTCTAAGCCCCAGTTCTCTCTCTGCTTTAACAATTCATTAATGCTTTAAAGCATCTCCCATTCTTTGCTGGGCCACTGGTTATTGCCTAGACAACCCATCTGCATTGCCATGCTGTGACCCAATGCCATGTTGTAGATCTGCAGCACCAGGCTTCAACTTATCAATTTGGGTTTTGCCCACTGGTCCTATGGAGTCATGTGAGGGGGGTTGAGGTCAGTGACGAGTAATAATGCCCTCCCATACAAATATGGTTGCAGCTTCCACAGAGCCCTGGCAATACTCAGAAACTCTTTCTCAATTGTGGCATAGGCCTTCTCTCTGAGCAGCAACTTCCCCTGTGTGACTTGAGTCAGAACTACCCCTAGCCCATGACTGGATGCACCCAGATGCACAGTGAACATCAGGGAATAGTCAGGGTTTGTGAGAACAGGTGCCAGACACAATGCCTCCTTCAGTTGATGGAACACTGTCTCACAGTGATCAATTCACTTAACTTTTTCAGACCATTTTTGATAGGACTCTGCCATCCCTAGGAAGGCCATTCTTCTCTCTTTGTTGTGGGTGTGGCTCATCCCTGTATGGCCTCAGTTTTTACTAGCTCAGGCTATATGTACCCACTCCCACCCTGCACACAAGGTATTACACCTCTGCCATCCCTATTTGGCATTTCTCTGACTTGACTGCCAGCCCTGCAGCCTTTAGTCAGCAGAACACCTTGGTCACATGCCTGACATGATCCTCCCATGTCTGGCTGTAGGTGGCGATGTTATCCATGTACACCATAGCAAAGTCTCCTGCCCCAGACAGAATGCAGCCCATGAGCTGTTGAGAAGTGGCTGGTGCATTCTTCATCCCGAATGGCATTCCTTGAAACTCAAATAGGCTGAATGGAGTGATGAAGACTGACCTATCTCTGGTTTTAGGGGTCAGAGGTACCTGCCAATAGCCCTTTTTCAGGTCTATGGTGGGCAGGCCCATAGTTCCCCTAATATCTCTAGGACCATGGGGTACATTTTTGACTCTGTACAGCTGTTGATCTTGCAGTAGTCAACATGGAACCTCGTGGTCCCATCCTTATTGGGGATCAGTACCACTGGGGAGGCCCAGGGACTTCTGAACTCCTGGATTACTCTAAAAACCAGCATTTCCTTGATCTCACCCTCAATGACATGTTTCATTCCCTCAGGGACTCTGTAGGTTGACTGCATCAGTGAGGCCTGGGACCCTGTATTCATGTGGTAATCCACCAGCATGGTATACCCCAGTTCCTCTGTGAACATGTCCCCAAATGTATGTAGCACTCCATGCAGTTCAGCAGCTTGGTTCAGTGTCAGCCACTTCAAGAGGGTGACTGTGTCCACTAAGGATTCTCTCTTAACCTCTCCCAGGAGATCCACCACTGGGTCTGCTTCTGCCTCCTCCAGTGGATAGCTGCACACAGCCAGGACCATCTAGTCCTGGTCCTGGTCATGGTAGGTCTTCATCATGTTTGCGTGGTAGAATTGCTGCTTGCACCTCCTGTCAGGTAGCTCCACTATGTAATTAACATCATTCACCCTCCTGACCACTGAGTAAGGACCCTCCCAAGCCATCCATAATTTATTCTGTTGGACAGGGATGAGTGCCATCACCCACTGCTTGACTGTGTATTCCTAGGCTCTGGCCCTACAGTTGTACCACATCTTCTGTCTCTGTTGTGCAGTAGCTAGGTCCTCATGGGCAAATCCCATGATATTAAATTCAGGATGTACTCCATAACAGATTGGCCTTGGGAAACAAGTTTACCTTCCCATTCATTCCTTACCAAATCAAGGAGCCCCCTTACGCTATGGCCAAGCAGGAGCTCAAAGAGTGAGAACCCAATGGACTTCTGGAGGACTTCCCTGTATGTGAATAACCATGCACTTTTTATGTTTGCTGGTGTGCACAATGCACAAGAACCATATTGAGGTTAGTAGATCATTGCAGAGGTGTGGCAGTGTTGTGGCCAATGCAGAGGATGCTTTAATGGGCATGTCCCTCAGCCACCAATCAACAGGGAAGCTGCCAATGATGGCAATTTCAGAGCGAGTGCTGCACTGAAAAAGAAATCTGCCATTCTAATCAGGAACAGTTTCATCATCTGCAGCAGCAGATCTCTCCCCCCCCCTTCCCAGCAACCAGGCACATTCCAGCCATGCACATTACAGTGCACAGTAATGTACACAGCTGGAGCTATGAGCAACTCATTTGCTCCGTGTGCCTTTCCTAGTGAAACATATTAATAAATAAATAAACAAGCAAACATAATAAATGAGCTGTGCCACAGCTTTGCATAATTGGAGGCTCCTGCCGCCCACCACACAATCCCCTCAAAGCTGACACTGGGGTGCACAATACCTGTGTTGGCATTTATCCCCCCTCCCCCATTAATGTGGCACACTGGGAGCCCACCCCAGTGTGCTAAACTAATTATATTTCCAACACCGGGATGTCCACTCCCAGTGCCAGATGACTCCCCCCCCCCCCAAGCCCAAACATATCTTTTGCAGACAACAGTGCACCCAGTCCCTGTGTCAGCATGCCCTCCACCCCCACTATTGTGGCATACTGGGAGCCTAGCCCAGTGTGTCAAAGTAATTCTTTATCTTTTTCCGACACCGGGATGCCCACTCCCTATGTCAGATGTACCCCCCTGTCCCCCTTTTTTTCAACCAACCTTGGGGTGTCCAATCCCCAGATCAGCAGTGATCCCCTGCCTCCACTAGTCTGGCACACTGGGAGCCCACCCCAGTGTGTTGAAATTTATTTTTCATACTATTTCACCTGTAAAAAAGAAAACAGTCCCCCGAGGTCTTTTTTTTTAAAACCTAAAGAAAAAGAAAACGATTCCTCATCGTCCTCGCTGTCCCCTCCCTAGTCCTGACCCTCCCTCTGCACACCCCACCTCCCCACCTCCTCCTCATCCATACTTACCTCTGGAGGTGCGGCACTGCGATCTTCTGTGGACCGTGAACATGTCTGCACTCTTCAAAAGCTGACCACAAACTGAAGAAAATCACGGTAAACTCAATAATGGCAATCATTGGGGGATTTCAACTTAAGCTGATATTCTCAGCCACTTTTGGGAGTTTTGGTCTCAAATTTTCAACATGGGGTTCTTGGTACCCCACCTCATGAACACTGGTACTGTCATTTCATTTCTCGGTCCCGAAACATGATTTCTTGATTGCTGTGCAGAATCACCTTTTGGGACCGATTAATAAAATGACAGTGCCACTGTTCATGAGGTGGGGTCCCAAAAAGCACATGTTGCAAGTCTGGTGAAAAAATCCAAAAAATGACTGTGTTTTGAGTGTGCATTGAGCAGTTTGTACGCACGCTCATAATTTCGCAAATTTTTAATATTTTGACTCCAAATTTCCAACATTGCCATTTTGTCTCACCTCCTTATGAACAGTACAGCTGTCATTTTTTGCATCCTGCCCAAAATGTGTTTTTGCACCTGTGGTGCAGAATGGTGCACTTGCAGTGCGAAATCAACTTTTGGGACAGATTAATGAAATCACAGGGCCACTGTTCTTGAGGGGAGGTCCCAAAATGGCCATGTTGAACATTTGGTGAAAAACTTCCAATAAATGACTGTGTTATAAGTGTGCATTACGCAATTTCTACACATGCTCATAACTTCACCAATTTTGCATATGTTCACTCCAGATTTTCAACATTGCCATTTCTTCACACCTCCTTCATGAACAGTACAGATATAATTTTTACATCCTGCCCAAAATGTTTTTTTCACACTTGTTGCGCAGAATGGTGCATTTGCTGTGTGAAATCACCTTTCGGGATTGAGTAATGAAATGATAGTGCCACTGTTCATGAGGTGGGGTCTCAAAAAGCCCATGTTGAAAATTTGGAGTGAAATTACCAACCAATGCCCAGGGCATTAGGGTTTTCAACAATAACACCCCACCCTGTACAGACTGACAGGTGTCAGGGGTGTGGCTTGGAGCTGTCAGCCCTAATGCTCATGCCAGTCCACCCCCACCTCCATCCTGCAGCCACTGGCCAGCATTAAGGTGTGCCTTGGGGTCTTCGGCCCTAACGTTCACCCCATTCTCTTATACTGCACCCATCCCAGCTTATTTCCTTATGGAATGGGGGTGAGCATAAGGGACAAAGACCCCAAGGCACACCATGACACCTGTCAGTGTCTGCAGGGTGGGGTGAGGTTGAATGGCATGAGCATTATGGCTGATGACCCAAAGGCACACCCCAACAACTGTCAGTCTCTGCAGGGTGGGGGTGGGGGTTAACGTTAGTTCAATACTTCACTGCCATTCATATTATGCATCTCTCTAACTCCTGCAGTACCAATGCCAATACCAGCAATCAAACATTTGGCATTGACAAATGCTTGTTGGTTGTGAAACCCAGCTCTCACACCCTAGACCATTCCTCTAGTTTCCTCAAATCCCTTTTTGAATAAGAACTGGGCTAAGTACTTGTCCCACTGTCTCACAGGCTGGTCAATGAATGCTCTTAATATAGATTTAAGAGACATTAGTCTGGGGGTGGTATGCGGCAGCCCTGAGCTGCCTCTCCCAAGACTAGCCATTTGAGCAGACATGAAACTAATGCCCTTGTCCGACAAAATTTCCTAGGGAAAACCCTCCTGGCCAAAAATCCCCAGCAGTTCTTTTGCCATTTTTTCCACCTCATGGCATAATCCACGACCACCAAAATGTACTTCTCATCTATGCGACTTGGAGTGCTGAGTGGCCCCACAATGTCCACAGCAACTCCCCAAAATAGCTTTTCAATTATAGGCTGGGGAATCAAAGCTGCCTTAGCCTTGTCCCCAACCTTTCCCAACCTCTGACACCATGTACAAATCTGGCAGTAGTGTGCCACATCCTTAAAGATAGTGGGTCAGTAAAAATCGTAAGTTAGTTGCCTGTTTCTACAGATGATTCCTAAGTGTCTGGAAAAGGGTATATCATGGACTAAGGCCAGAAGCTGCTTCCTATACTCTTTAGGATCTACTATCTGCTGGAGTACCGCTCCCTCCAGTCTTCCCTTTGGAATCCCCCATGATATAGGAGCCTATTTTCTCAGTATATCTCTCTTTTCTCTGAACCCTGAGAGCCATCTTTCACCCTGGTGGCTAACTCCCTAGTTTCTGAAGGGATGGATCAGCTTGTTGCGATCTCCACAACTCCACACACCTGACCTTCCCAAAAACACACTCTCCTGTGGGACAGTCACCCATGGCTGGGATCTCCCTAGTTTGTAGTCATATTTATAAGTGACATTGCTGAGGAGCTGGAGGGGAAGGTGTGTCTCTTTGCAGATGATACAAAAATTTGCTACAGGGTGGACACTCAGAAATGGGTGGAGAGAATGCAAAAGGATTTGGGGAAACTAGAGGAGCAGTCTAGAGTGTGACAGCTGGGTTTCAATGCCAAAAAGTGCTAGGTTATGCTCCTGGGGTGGAGAAACCCAGGAGCTGTGTATAAGATGGTGGAGAGGTATTTACAGTCACCAGGTAAGAATGAGACCTCGGGATCTTCATATCTGATGACCTCAAGGTAGCTGTTCAGAGTGATAGGGCAATGGGAAAGGCAATTAGGATGCTGGGGTGCAATGAGAGGGAGATTTTGAGCAGGAAGATGGGGTGGTGCTACTGTTGTTTCTCTCACTAGTGAGGCCCCACCTTGTTCACTGTCTCCAGTTTTGGAGACTGCATCTCCACAAGGGCATTGACAGACTGGAGGCTGCACAGAGGTGGGCAACCAAAATGGTACAAGGATTGTATAAAAAGCCATACAAGGAATGGCCACAGGAGCTCAATATGTACTCCCTGGAGGAGAGGAGAACAAGAGGGAACATGATTGAGACCTACAAGTACCTCACAGGGGTGAACAAAGTGCAGTTGTGGTGTCTCTTTCAGAGAAAAGAAAGTACTAGAACAAGGAGGCATGCAATGAAGCTAAAAGGGACATGTTTAGGAGAGATGTGATGAAATATTCCTTCACAGAAAGGGCAGTGGATGATTGGAACATCCTGTCAACAAGAGGGAGGGAGAGAGAAGGATGCCAGTGACCAAATAGGCAAGGAAAAGGGGCAGACTAAATGGGTCTACTGGTCCTTTTCTGCTGACAAAATCTATGTTTCTTTGTGATCTGTATTATTTCCATTCATCTTGAGGTACTTACTACAAGTTTTTTTAAACTTTTTGGGGAAGTAAGAAAACATTTTTCTAGTTTCAGATCAGGACATTTTACATTTTTCCTGTTTTTGTCAAGAAGCAGGTAACCAAAACTTTACTGTCTTGATTGAATCATCAAGACAAAAGGTAGCCCCAGTTATCTCTGGCACCATATTCTACATCAGATCGGTAGCCTGTGATGATGGCAACCACGACTGAGCACTTTCAAAAAGGGCAACTCAATCACGACGCCTGTGCACAGAGCTACTGGGCAGAGAGGGTGACCAGATTGGGGGTTCAGCGAATATAGCCACAGGATGTCACTATATATGAACGCGTGTGGGGGGGAGGGACCACGCCATATAATGGACAGAAGGGGAGGGAGGGTTTGTGGGGTGTAGTGTGGTGGTGGGCTGCCGAGCTAGCTGTGTGGCATGGTGTGTTGGTGGCAGGTCAGGGTTGGGAGGGTGGCGGGTTTGGTTCTCAGCACACTTGTTTTTTTGCATCGGTCCAGGATTTTATTTTATTTTTTTACTTTTGCACCCCCCCCCCGGAGTTGAGAATTCTTTACTACTGGGTACGTGGGGCACAGCACCCTGCATAAAAAAATTAAAGTCTCCGGTGCCCTCTTGATGTTCGCCATGAGTGTAAATCACTGAAACGGATTTTCGTTGATGTACACTCGCCCAAACGGTGATCACCTTTCTGCAATCGCCGTTATCACATGGAACCATTAGAACTGCTTTGTTCTTCCAATACTTGTTTAGTGATGATCTCTTAAACTAGATGAAGGCTGATGTAAGGAGATCGGGCCTTCAGCCAGAGCTGTGCACAATTTCTGGAATTTTGCTTCCATCAGAGTTTGCAAAATGCAAAACAATTAAAACTGTGAAACTCATTACATCATGACCCACAATATTTACAGTCTTCAAGTCTTTTTTACATTGTGCTTAGTAAGCAAGGACCATACCTTTTTCTGTCCCCACTCCCAAGTTTTCAGGGATATCCCCAATTTTGTCTCAAACACATCCTAGCTGGCTTCTAAATTTGATATTTTTTGCCACTGAAGAGCAAATAGAATGACGAGTTAAATATCACTAATCTAGTCATTAGTAATACAGTCTAGCTTCCCTTCAGTAAATGCTTGTTACACTAAGCAACATATTGCAACTGCTTCTTAAATAGTGTCAGTGGCTCAGTAGGTAGCACACTCACCTCTGAGGCTGGGAGTTCAGAGGGCTGTGGGTTCAGTTCCCACATCTGGCACTTGGGTTAATATCCCAGTACTGACATTGTAGCGCAGCATGAGAGGGGTGCTACAATTCTGAGGTGCTGTCTTTCAGATGAGACATTAAACCGAGGTCCCATCTGCCTGGATTGGTGGTAGTTCAGGTGGATGTTAAAGATCCCATGGCACTTATCGAAAAGAGCAGGGGAATTTTGTTTTTATTAAATATTGTAAATCATCACAACATAAAGCACAAACAAAAACAAGGTGAAACAAAAGTCACATCTTCAAGTAATAGGAACATCTGAATCAGTAATCCAAGGAAGATTTTGCCATACAGTTTGAATATACATAGCAGTCTGATAAGTTTTTTCTTTATGATACAGGCAGCTCATTTCTTTACAAACACTCCCAACAATATCGTCATATGTCAGTAATTTTTGTTGTAAGGTGAATAAACAATGGGTGTTCCAAATATACCATTTAATGATAGAGAATAACACAGATAGGGTACCAGAGTCCCAAAGAGACCATTCTCTGCCATAGGTACCATAAATCAATGTCTCATAAGAGACCATATGAAAAGGTAACATATTCCAACAATCAGCCACATAAGACCAAAAGGAGTGAATAAAAGAACATGCAAAAAATAAATGATACATAGTCTTATATTGTGTCAAACACTGAGGCCTGCTACAAAATCTTTCGTCTAAAGCTTATGTTTTTGATTAGCTTTAATATTTAACTTTTTGTGGCAACAAAGCCACTGGACATCCCAGAATTTACAAGGCACTCGTTTGTTACAAAACAATAGCATAAGATCAGGTGTTGAAGAAGGGGGGCATAAAGGCAAGATAATGGACTCCCGAAAATGCTTGTCCTGCACCACAGAGTACAGCAATTTCTTTGAATAGTGCAAGAGAAGTTGAGATGTGATACCCCAGCTTTTGAGGCGCACAAAAATAAGTCTATAGTAAGCAGGAGAAAAGGGAACTAATTTAAAAACTTTCAAGGTATTTGAAACCCAACCACCATACCAGGCCTGAATTTTATTTTTAAACAAAGTTGACCTACCAGTGGACTGCTCACCACAAATAGGACAAAGATTAGTAAACAGAAATTGAATAAACAGAAATAAGGTTGGATTGATCATATTCAATCTTATCCAATACCTTTAAGTACAATACGTTTAGTTTAATAGGGTTCAATCTACTACGCCAAATTGCTTGGAAAAATAAACCAGAAAGAGTAGCATCCTGCTCCTTAGGAGGAGGAAAAATCATGCTCACATATAAAAACAAAGGCAACAAATAAGTCCTGATCAAGTGTACCCGTTTAAATTTCCCCATATTGCACTTATTCCAACCTTCAACCAAAGTCTTCCCCTGTGTAATCTTCAAATCCCAATTAAAGAGATCCTGTCTACCAGTATCGAAGGCAATTCCTAAAATAGAGATAGGACCCTTCGTCACTGGTATACTGGCCAAATGGGTGGCAGAAAGGGCCAACCCTAAACATTTGAGTACACATGTGTCTTTGTTTAGACATATACCAGAAGCAGTACCATAAAGAGTGCAAAACTCGAGCGCTCTGTCCAAATCAACTGCTGATTTTAAAAGCAAACAAATGTCATCTGCATAAGCAGCTGCGGTCCATGGGGCATGATGGCCAGAAATTAGAACCAGAGTAAAAAACCGAATGTCATTTAATAACCGAAGTAGAGGGTCAATACAAAAAACAAATAACAAAGGATGTAAGGGACACAACTGACGGACACCCCTTTTTACCAGAACCAAAGGCCCTAAAAACCCATTCACCAGTGGCTTAATAAAAATAAAATGATAAATAGCCTGCAACCAAACAATAAAGGAATCTGGAATAACATAACAGCATAGTGTTACCCATAAAAACCCATAGTCCACAGAATCAAAAGCCTTCTTCTGATCCAAAGAAACCACCAAGCCAGTGGTAGAAGCCAATGAGCTTGATTCAAAAACTTCTCTCAGTACTATAAGTTGGTCCGTTATCACCTTGCCCAGGATAGCTCAGGACTGGGTACAGGAGAAAACACAAGATGCAGCCACAGATAAGCAATAGATGGGCCAATATTTTCATAAGAATTTTAAAATCAACATTTAACAAGCAGATTGGCCTCCAATTACCTAAATTTTCCCGAGCTCGTTTCTTATGTAATATGATTACCACTCCCATAGTTGTGTAAATGGGAAAATATTCCTCATGTAACATAAAATTATAAACCTGAGTCAATTCTTGAGAAATATAAGGAACAATCAACTCATATAATTCTGACGGAAGGCCATCCAGGCCAGGTGGCTTCCATTTGGGTAATGCAGCAACTGCCTCTAAGATCTCTGCTGGAGAGATAGCTGAGGTTAGGGCAGCGACTGCAGACCCAGAGGGAGCAGGAATATCTAAGAAAGGAAACCAGTGGGAGAAGGCAGCAGCATCAGTAGGCTGTTGATCAGACTGCTGCTTCCAAATATTTAGACACTACTGACATAATATATGATTGTTTGGTAACAGTTGACATATCAGAATCCCATACAGCTGACATTGTTTTATGCTTAATTCGTGAGGAGCAACTAAGAAAAGGGCAAACCTCAGCCAAAGACCCCTGTGTACCAAAACGCTGTTGCATAGTTAAAGATGCCATTTCCTTCTCATGAAATTCCTGCATTTGCTGCTTAATAATCCGAATATGACCCCCATAATCATGTTTGGTTGTATGTGCTAAACTCATCAATTTCTGCAGCTGTTGCCTGAGCTTCTGGTATCTCAACTTCTCTGAATCCGAGACATGTTTGCTCTCACACAATAAAAAGGTTCTGAAATCAGATTTAAGACTATCCCACCATAGAAAAGGATTATCAAACAACTGAAATAATGTTTTCTTCCCACATATCAAGTATAATAGTTGCTGGTGTATCGATCCCTTGGAGAGCAGTAATGTATTAAATTTCTAATGGCCTGGGCCATGAGGGGGGGTCC
Organism: Neoceratodus forsteri; assembly: GCA_016271365.2. Classification (NCBI taxonomy): domain Eukaryota; kingdom Metazoa; phylum Chordata; order Ceratodontiformes; family Ceratodontidae; genus Neoceratodus; species Neoceratodus forsteri. The sequence goes on along the minus strand of CM028131.1, from coordinate 1,542,176,235 downwards.
CCATGCACCGACTACCACAGAAAGAGTCTTGCAATCAGAATAAGCCACAGAGTCTACCTGGGCCACTAGTACAGGAATACTTTTACTGAGAAAAAAAAGTCTATACGGGTAGCTGAAGAAAAATGTTCACTCTGTCAGTCTTTAGTTGTGGTGTGTAAATATTAATGAAACAAAAATAAGTGTTACGCACCTTAACATCCAAGAGAAGAACCCTCCCCAGAACTAAATCTACCAATTTTAAGAGCTGAAAATGTAAACTAAATAGAATCCTCACCTCAGTGCATGCACCCAAACCAATAGACCAGTAAGATGGACCCCTGTACCAGTCGCGTTTAGCATGGCTAACCTCAAGGGCCGTGTGCAGTCTAGTGTCCTGCAGAAAAATAACATCAGCATTAGTGGACATCAAATGGGAAAAGACTCCACCACGTTTCTTTGGGTTTTTAATACTATTGACATTAATAGTCAAAAATGTCAGCTGGTTGGAAAGGTTCATTAAAGGATTTAAGGGGGTTTAAGCGACTTAGATTTGCCAGAAAACAAAAACAAGGCGCTGTGTCAGCATGTGGTCTAAAAGCAAAACAAAATGGTTATATTAAATGCACACTGAAAATAGAAAATAGAGTTAAAAATCTACGTTTCGACCTTAGGTCTTCTTCAGGAAATATCTAAAAGAGGAAAAAAACAAGTTAGTGCAGAGGAGAGGAAAAATGAGAGAGATATATATGTGGAGAAAGAAGAAGGGGGAGGCTAAGGGAGAAGAAGTGATAAATGGTAAGATTAAGAGAGAATCTGTGAAACAAAAAGGTGATGATGGGAAAGATAAAGCATAATGGGAGAGAAAGAGCTGGGGAAGTTCCCAGGTGGAGACTAATTAACAGGGCCTTGTAAGAAGGCTGAAAGGTGACAAATGCGTAGAAAGGAGACAGAAATGGAGACATATGGTAAATAAGAAATAAAGGAGTACAAAAACAAATTGACTTTAGGGAAAAAAAAAGGGATGGCTGAAAGATGTTAGTGGAAAATAAGTCTATCATTTAAACCAGAGGGCTGCTGGGAGCCAAGGCGGATGATCAGCTTGGCTTCCATGTTTTTTCTATGGTCAGGATCCTGAAGCCCTGCTGAAGGACACAAACAGAAAGGTCATTGACATTGTGGTCCCTGGAGATAAAGTGGGATACAATGGGTTTAGCAGTTTCACCATTCCTGACTGCTCTGTAATGTTCCCTGAAATGGTCAGCAAGACGCCTACCAGTTTCTCCGATGTAAATAGCTGAACACTTCCTGCAAAGAATACAATACACCACATTAGTGGAGGTGCATGAGAACTCCTTGGTGATGTGAAAAAACACCTGTAGGCCCCCGAATCTCAGTCACACTGGAAATAAATTTGCAGGTGTAGCAGCGAGCCCTGTTGCAAGGTTTGGTACCTGGGGGGGAGGAACTGTTAGGAGTGGGTAGGCTGCTTTTAACCAGGAGATTCCACAGGTTAGGTGGCCAGCAGTAGGAGGCAATAGGTGGTTCTGTAAAGGAAGCACCAATGTTAGGGTCAGTTTGCAAAATGGGAAAGTTACTAGTGATGATCCTGTGAAGAGAAAGTGTGCTCTGATGGAAAGGAAGAACTAGTGGAATTCGTCGTTGTTCTAGTGCGAATTTCTGAAGAATTCCTGAAGAAGACTTAAGGTCAAAATGTAGATTTTTTAACTATATTTTCTATTTTCAGCATGCATTTAATATAACCATTTTGTTTTGCTTTTAGATTTGCCAGCACCAGAGGACCGTTTTTTCCTCTCTTTAGGAGTAGGTTTCCCTTTCAGGTGACCCGCAACCTTCTCATGTATCTCACCCAACTCACTGGATTCTGAATCAGAGCACAGTTCAGCACAGTGGGAACCCTCCGAAGAGACTTCAGAGCTTTTATCCATGAAATCAGATTCTAAAAGCAGTGGTTTATAGTGGTTGGAAGTTTGAGTTTCTGAGATTTTATGAACCTTGGGAGCTGGCTGCCTCCAACTCCAGCGGCGGGTTACCCGTTGTTAATGGTCAATGACCGGGTCTTTGGGAGGGGGTGGTGGTGGCATGTCAGGAGAAGAAGGGACAAGCAAAGTCCTCGATCCCTGTGAAGGAAGGGCCATAGCAATAGGAGAGGATATAGCAGTCTCCACTGATACAGTGGCCACCCGAGTCACCTGAACTACAGGGGGGGAGTCAGAACAAAATTCAGGAGGGGGGCAACATTGAGAGATCATAAGAAGGTCGAGGATCCGATACCAGGGGGTGTCCCCAGACCGTACATGTGCTCTCTGAGCGAGTGCTACCATCAATCTTTGTTCCTCCAAATCCCCAGAACCAGATTTGGAAGCAGCAGCTTGTTCACATTTCCCATAAGAATGACCAGAAAGACCACACAAATTACAACTGACAGTCTCTGAACAATGCATGGACATATGACCCAGTTTACCACACAGGGAGCAATGTATTTTGTTGCAGACACTACTAAGATGTCCCGGAGCACCACATTTATAACAAGATTTGGGCTGACCCAGATTAAACAAAACACCACGGTTGCCTCCCAAGAAACAAGAATTTGGTAAATGTTGTAAAGAACCATTCAATTCTTGTAGAATAACTCGAATCCTCCAACCCCCCATCCGAATATTTTCACTATCAAAAATGGCATCAGGAGTCCCCAAAACAGTACACCATTGTTTTAGCCAAAAAAGTAAGTCGGTCACACTCACACCCTCATTGCGAAACAGGACTGTGACAGACTTCTGATCAGGTCTGGTAAGAGGGATGACCTCAAATGGGGCCCACAAGGGAGTATTCTTCACTGTCCCATACCTGCTCCAAAAGGCCTCTAAATCGGCCTGTAGTTTAAAGCTGACATCAAAGGAACACTTTCCAGAGACATGTATTAGAGCATACAATTCAGTAGCTAAAAATTGTAAACTTTGCTTAAGTAGCGTTTTCTCCACATATTCCCTATCAGGAAAAGCATCAAGGCCACCCTTATACACAATACGAACAGCATTATGATGTTTTGCTGGAAGCACCTTTTTCTTAAAAAAGGAAGCATAAGTTTTAGAAGAGCTAGAATTTCACCCCCAAAAGAGGTAGTGTTATCACCCCCGGAAGAACGAGCGGAGGAGGTAGCAGGAGGTAAAGGTGGGGGGCCCTGAAGGGCAACCAACAGAGATATTAGTGGAGAGAGAAGCATCACACTTAGAATCTTGAAGATGCAATGCAACCATCAACGGAAAATTAAGTTTAGGATCAGGGGTTATTCTAAGTCAGTGTCTAAATGCAAGTTCGATATATCACCCGAGGATCCCTGTACAGTCTGAGGGGTCACAGTAGCAGGCATCGAGGATAGTGGTAGCAGGGAGGAGGCGGGAAACTACAGACCGGTCAGTCTTACCTCAGTAGTGGGCAAGATTATGGAGGCACTCCTTAAGGAAAGGATAGTGCAACACCTGGAATCCATAGGGGCACAGGATCCAAGACAGCATGGGTTTACAAAAGGAAGGTCCTGTCAAACTAATCTCATAGATTTCTTTGACTGGGTAACCAGAGTGGTGGACCAAGGGGGAGCAGTTGATGTCGCCACCTTGACTTCAGCAAAGCTTTTGACACTGTTCCACATAGAAGATTGATAAATAAGCTAGGTAGGCTCGGGGTGGGTCAGAAGTTGGTCAACTGGGTGGCAAACTGGTTGACTGGCAGAAAACAGAGAGTGGTGGTAAATGGTATACAGTCAGAAGAGATCAAGTCACAAGTGGGGTACCTCAGGGATCAGTCCTGGGGCCAGTCCTATTCAACATCTTCATTAGTGACCTCGCAGATGGACTAGAGGGTAAGGCTTGTCTGTTTGCAGATGACACCAAGATCTGCAACAGAGTAGATGATCCAGATGGGGTGGGCAGAATGAGAAGAGATCTGGATAAACTAGCAGAATGGTCAGAAGAGTGGCAACTGGGATTTAATGCAAAGAAGTGCAAAATCATGCACATAGGGAAGAGAAACCCAAAGCCACTTATAGGCTGGGAGGGAGTTGCTAGCAGTCACAAAGGAAGAAAGAGACTTGGGCATCATCATCACTGATGACCTAAAATCATCCAAGCAGACCTCTAAAGCAGTAGGTAAGGCTAGGGGTGTTAGGGTGTATTAGTAGGGGTATACAGTCAAGAGGAGGTAATAATCCTCTGTACAAGACATTGGTTAGGCTCCCATCTGAGTACTGCGTGCAGTACTGGAGGCCACACTTCACAAGGACATTAACCAAATTGAGGCAGTCCAGAGAAGGGCAACTAAAATGGTGCAGGGACTGCATCAGAAGACATATATAGGACAGATTAACGGAGCTCAATATGTATACCCTTGAGCAAAGGAGGAGAGAGGTGATATGATCGAGACATTTAAACACCTTAAGGGCATAAACAAGGTGAAAGAGTCTAACATGTTTAAATATAAGAAAAATAGCAGGACAAGAGGACACAGCATGAGATTAGAGGGAGGCCGATTAAGGGGAATGTGAGAAATCTTTTCACAGAAAGGGTGGTAGATGCATGGAATGGCTTACCACAAGAAGTGGTGGCTATGAATACAGTGCAGGGCTTCAAACAGGCATGGGATAGGCATAAGGGAGCAATACAAATGACTATGAATAGATAGGTCACTGACAGAGCAAAGGCCGATGGCACATTTATAAGGTAGAAAAAGAAATGGGCAGACTGGATGGGCCTTGCGGTCCTTATCTGCCGTCAACTTCTATGTTTCTATGTTTCTATGTAAACAGCCAGTTTATAAGCACAAGACACTTCAGTGATATGTAACTATGTATGGCCAGTAATCATACTTCTTGGGTGAGTCCAAAGGAACAAGGAATAATATAACTTTTTTTTTATTTTACACTTTATTTACTCATGAGAGCCCAGGGTGTTTTTTCATGTCACTTTCAGTCAGGGCAATAGCAGAAGGGGCAATGGAGTGGTTGTACACTGGGCATCCATTAGCTTTATTTCAAAAGTATTTGACTTCCAGAAATAAATTCAAACAATAAATTTCAAAACAAAGGAGGAATAAGTATTTGAATCCAAAAAGGGTGAAAAGGAAAATTAGATGATTTCCAATTTTGCAGGCAAATAAAACAATTCTCAGATGATTTTTTTCTGAAATAATGACAATTTCACCAGTAGTATGTATGTGAAGTTTCAGTCATTGGTCTTCTTGAATATTTGACTTCCAAAATGTGAGACTGGAGTATTATTGTATTTTAACATCCAAAAAAAAAACAGAAAGACACCCAAATTTGGACTCACAGAAGTTTTTGACTTCCACCGAAAAATAAATCTATTAACTGTACTCCATGTCACTCTTTTATAAAGAAAATAAGGCCTCAGCCAGACTGGTGGCACTGAGGGTTGAGGTGCTGGACACCACACCTCACATTACACTGGCAGCCTGGGTTCGGGAATGACCTCAGGTCACCGGGGTGCTGGCACGAGGGGGAGGGTGGGAGCAGGATCAAACATTGGCTCTCCTCCCCCAAGTAAGGGGTGGGGTTACCTGCACACAGTCCTGCCATCACTGAGTGGAGGTTCGGTGCAGTGCAGGCAGTCAATAGCGTGACTGGAAGGGGAGGAGCATCCTGAGCGGTGTCTTGGCCTTGGCACGTCTCCACAGTAAGGGATGCTACGGGTGTAGGAGCTGGGAAAAAAATGCAAAAACCTAGAAACTGTATATGAAAACAAAATAAATAAATAGAGCCTACGGGTGTCAGCTTATGGTATAAATTATTTAAGTGTGAGGTTTGGCTAAAGGACCGCAAAGCACAGCTGAATGGTTCTAGCCACCCAAACCTCACAAGTGGAGTCTCTTATATAATAAGAGACACCCCACAGAGGCCCTATTAACATATTATATAGTACATACTTAAGAACGTACTAAGGAAGGTAAGGAGTGAGAAGGCAAGTTTGCTCATGTATGCTCCTATAGTTTACATAGAATAGTACTGCAATCTTCCACCTGCAAGTATGAAATTATCCAAATGTCTTTAAATTCTCCCTTTGTTTTGCTAATAATTATTTCTTCAGGTAACTGATTCCAAGGATAAGCTACTCTAAGAGTGAAGAAATACTCTCGCCTTTGTGTATTGAACGTTTTACCAGTAATTTGTAGAGGGTGTCCTCTAGTTTCATGTAAGTTATTCTTAAACTCTAGTCCTAGTTCAGTCATTAAGTTTGGATCATGTATAATGTCATACAAGAGTAAAAGATCTCCCCTTAAACAACGTATTTCAAGTGACATCAAATTTAGAGATTGCCATTCTGTTTTCATGTGGCATGTTGTGTAAACCATATAAGTGTTTTGCATAATTGTAAATTACATGAGTTGGCTAGAATGATTTATAATGCATTCTAAGTATTTTTGTTTACATTTTTAATGTTACATGAATCTACCCTCCTCCTGGCTGTGAAGTGGAATGCTCTGCTTTTAGCATTTCTGCACAAGAGTACACTATACGCAGGATAACAGGTACAGTGGCTCTGTGCATTGATTGGCTGAAATCATATAATGGATTTAGAATGGCATATGCATGTGAGCCCTAGAACCTGTTCTGCTGGAATAATGACCTCAGGCCTGAACACCACCCACCCCTCAACTCCCACCTCCTAACCCTCTGAGGATTACTCACTATGACACAGGGAAGCACTAACCCAAATCTGCTATGGTATCTGGAGGAGGAGGAAAAGACAAATGGGTCAGACCCTGAGACACTGGCATACCCAATTAGATAGAAGAGGACACAGGGGCATAATTCAGCGATCACTGCTCCTCCCATTTTCTTCTTTTCTCCATAGACCTACCCATACCCCCACACTTAATCCAGCCAGAACTGGTAGGGGTGCCACCAAGTGGCACACCTGACTCCACCCATTTAATCCTGAGAGGTACCTTTATTGCTGCTAGCACCCCTGATCACCTGTGGGTAATACTGCAGTGCTGTAATCTGAGAGGCTGAACCACAGCCAAGGCAGTGCAGTTGAATGGCTAGGGCACTGGTTTGGAACTGGGAGATCACAGGTTCAAGCCTTCAAGAGCTGAAAACTCATGGTATGACCTTGGGCAAGTCAATTAACCTTTCAGTACTCCACTTTACCCAACTGAGGAACTGGGAAGAGGCATGACCCCACCAGAAACAAGATGGGACATCACAGCTGGGCTACCCTGGATGAACTAGCATTGAAAAACAACAACAAACTCATACATTTACCCTTAGAAGAGAGCACCCAGTGGGGCACTTTAGTCATCTTTCAAGTAGCATGTAGCAATGTCTTGGGCTCGGGATGGGAACCATTATTTCCTCCTCTCCTCACTCTGCAAAAATAGATAAAATAACAGCAAGGAGTCTTTGCCAAGAAAAAAAAAAACTATTGCAATTTAGGTTTATTGGAAAAAAAGGAACTCACCCATTTTGTATAAAGATCAAATTAATTTTAATGTGCAAACATTTACTGACAAAAAGCCTTTTATTCTATTGACATTTGAACATAATAAAGAGCTTCTTCAGGGTGGACATTTAACAATCTGTACTGAAAATGCACTGTTTTTTCAATTTTTTTTTTATCAATATTAATGGTTCTGGTTTAAGATACTTTATACATTTCCATCTTAATTCTTTGGGTAACAGCATATTTATTTATTTAGTTTTTATTGACCGGGAAAGGAGGGCTTGGTAACATGTCCTATTACTATACTCATTCCAGGAAGGAGGTACAATTCTGGTAAGAGTAAAGTACAAATCCAGGAACAATATTTTTAGTGAACAGTGGAAATATGACAATGACACCGGGAACATTCTTTTCTAGAGGTTCTGCAACCATAAGATCTTTAACATCCACCTGAACATCCACCAGAAAAGGCAGACAGGACCTTGGTTTAACATCTCATCAGGACAGCACACTCCGGCAGTACAGCATCCCCTTAATGCTGCACTCAGGTGCCAGCAGTTATGGTCTGAGCCCCATGGCTACCACCAGGCATACTCAAGTATGTACCCTGCATACCCAAAATCTGTCACACATATGTATGAAATTAAAGTCTGACCTACCAGGCAGCAGATAGCTGGACAGCAAACTGTGAAAGAAAAAAAAAACATTTTTGTTCATTTTCAACAGTCTTGGAGCAGCCCTGATGAGCCCAATCTTGGTATGGGACTAGAACACTGGACTTTCTTGCCCAGAGGTGGAGCTTCAAGCAGAGTTGGAGTTTAGCCTAGCTCCACCTCTTTCAGTGTAACAGTGTCTCTCCAGCTTTTGTACTGTTACGCCAACAGTCTCATGATTTTGAAATGTCACCCCAAACTGTTACCCCTTACCACATACAGTTGAGTGTGCCTTACACCTTAACTTATGCTATGCATTCTCAGTCATTTTTTGTCAGCAGTGAAGTGCCTCCAAAATAATGTCATGTTTTAGAAGTAATTATTAGCCTTTCAGGGCAAGTAAGCTTTCCAAAAATTTCCCTGAAGCTTTGTATCTATTTCTATAATGCAAAGATACAGCAGGAGAGTTACTGTGGCAACAGCAGCAGTAAATCATGGTCAGTTGCCAATAAGTGACCTCCTACAGCTGGTAGGAAATGTCAGTCTCTGAACGATGCATCCCATTTACTGCTTAATGAGCTCCTCTGATCCCAGTTGCTCTACAGTTCTGACCGACAGCCTGACACCATGAATGCTATTTCGGTAAATAGCGATAAGCTATGCTCAGACCAATTTCTTGCCTTTTAAATGCTAGGGTCTCACACTATCAATGCTTTACTACTTAATCTGGAAGTAGATTTTTGGCAGTTTGTCGATGTTAGAAGGTATAGCCAAATCTGTAGCATAGTCACTGTCATACAAATGAGATGAATTGTCCTCTGTGACAAAGTTACAAATTCTCAGCAGTGCAGAGCATAACCCACCCCCACCTGGGGCTTACCTTGAATAGCCTCCCGGCTGTCTGGTCCCATTCCTTGGGTGCTGCCAGAAGTGCTCCTACTAGTCCCTGTGTGCTCTAACTCAGTTGGAGGACCAGAGCAGTGAAAGCAAAGTAATACTGCCCTCTTGGTGGTTTGTTCATCACCACACAGCTCAGTCTGCGCACATTCAAGCTGGATCCTGCTTGAATGTGAGAGCTGCTGCAGTACTGAATGTGTAAACCTGCCGCGGCTTCCTTCCAGCTCCTTTAGTATGCTCTGGCCCTGTGGTATAAGAAATGGTAAAAGGGTCTGGAGGCACATACTGGGGGGGGGCGGGGTCAATCAAAACTTTTAAGAAAGCACTCTTAAGTGCTGTTGCATTAAAAGGAGTGCTACAACTTTAAGAACAGCCGAGGCTGCTAAAGATAGCCTGCCTGCTGCTTAGGGGGTCAGTGATATAGTACTAGTGACAGGCAGGGGAGCCCCTGCAAAGCTCCTCTCTGCCACTGGACACCAGGGCAGAGGGGCAGCTAATGGATTGTGGAGGCAATGAATACTAAGACAATATAGTTTGCTTGCAAAAAACAATTAAAGTTGGGACAATACTCAAACTGTTTATAGAAACATAGAAGCTGACAGAAGATAAGGACCGCAAGGCCCATCCAGTCTGCCCATTATACCAGCAGCCGTATTTTGAGGAGCCCTGAAGGGCTGCTGCTTTGGCTCCTGGGTAGGGGGGCTGGACAATATCTTGGTGCCTAAACAGCCAACCAATCAGGTGTTGCCTGGCCCTGTTACGTATTAATTTTGCCTGATTGACAACTGGATGGACAAATTAGACCCTGCAGCTGATCTTCTCAGACCCCAGGGACAGTTATAGTTCAGGGCAGTCTGGTTGAAGTGCTCTGCAAGAAAGCAGTGCTTGGACTGTGTCTGAGAAACAGTTTGGAAGTCGGCCTAAGGCATTCACAGCCAAATAGCAGGAAACTTGTCAATAGACTGTCTATCACCTGAAGAGTCAGAGTATGTGCTTGAAGAGTGTTTGCAGCTAAAATCCTGAAGCTATCTGAGCAAAGCCCTCAGCCTGTGAAGAGGGTTGGACTTTATTCCACCAAATGCCTGAAGTACTGTCTGGGTCAAACAGCCAGGAGTACAGAGACTTTCCACAACATTTCCACTGCCTGGGAAATCCAGCTAAAGTAAGAAAAGCCATTTGTGGTTAGAATTTGCAGCCAAAAACTGCATAGAGACTGTTTGCCACGCCTAGCCCTAGGAAGTGAGCTGCACTGGTTCCTAGAGGCATCCACACCTGCTAGCTGCAGAGAGGAAAAGACTGTGTGGTCCCTGTGATCCAGGATAGAAGCCACTGCCAACAAGGACAGTCCGGAGAGTCAGCCAGGTATTGTCACAGCTGTACAGTAGCTGGATAAGGACCACACATCTACCCCACACATCAACATCTAATTCCCAGGGGAAGATGATGGTAGTATGGGGTTGTTATTGTTGTCATTTATGGGTAGTACCCATCACCTTCCTCTGGGAATTAGATGCCTTAATATGTGGGGTAGGTGTGTGGCCCTGATCCAGCATCCTTTAGGAAGCATCCCAGAAGGTGACAAGCTGCCAGAGACTGCTACTTCTCAGAAGGTGACAAGCTGCTAGAGTCTGCAACAGCCTTGAAGATGACAAGCTGCAAGACCCTGCCACAGCCAAGACAGCTGCCACCCCGTTTGTATGGCTTGAGGCCACAGCTCAACTGACCACTCTTACCACCCTTGTCAGACCCTGTGAGACTGTGTTCAGAACCATGAGTAACCATAGGACATGCCCTGACCTGGAAAGTTATACAAGGTCACTCAAAGTTCCATTTGTTATTTAAAAACTGCACCGACCCCACCCAACCAGCTGCAACATACAGACCTGCATCTTTTCCTCAGAACCCAGATAGACTTTAGGGGCAATGGTACCAGTGGGGAGGTGGGCCAATTTGAATGCATGGTTGTTGGGGTGGGGTGGGCACCGTGGTTGTTATTGTTGTCATTTATGGCATTACCAGTTTGCTGAATACTTAAATTACCTTTTATTCTTTGCCTCCCCATTCCCTTTTCCCCTATTAATATATATATTTTTTATTTATTTATGTATTTGGTAACTGGGTAAGTACACTGATCCTAGGGACCAGTTGCAGGTATGACCTGGGCCACATAGATGGCACATACAACACTGGTACATCATCATCATACAGAAGCAGGAACATATGCAACAGTGTAAATGACAATTTGTTACATTGTTTAGCATGCATGGTGGAAAATAAACAGGCAGGGTCATTAAGATAGAAAGTATATCTTGCGTGCATCTCTTAGAATTACCTAGTTTAGACAATAAGATAGTGCAGCAAGGAACCATTCTGATTTTCATCCCTGCTAGCAGTTACAGGCCAGCGACTGTGTAAGTAGGTTCTTAAAGTGCTGTTTGAAAGGGCAAGGGGAATTTAAGAGTTTGAAGTTCCTCTGAACAGGCATTTCAAAATTTTGGAGCTGTACAAGAAAAGGCTGTCTGACCCATGTTCGTGGAAGTTCTGACACATTCTAAGAGTCGATTTGCAGAGGACCTCAAGGTGCGAGAGTTCTGTTTAATGTTTAATTGACCTGACAGTGGAGATGTAGCTCCTTCATGAAGGGATTTAAAAATGAAAGATCCTAGCATAACATTCCTATGGAGCTGAAAGGGGAGCCAGCCTAGGGTTTGATACAGCATGCAGTGGTGGGTGTGGCAAGGCACAAGGGTAACAAACCTACAGATGATGTTAAATACAATTTATTTATTTATTTATTTAGACAGCAGTTTGGAAAACCTTTGAGCCATAGGCTCATTTACAAAGGTACCTTGTCACATATGTCACAATATTCAGTCAATTAAGGAGTTGGGGTTGGGCAAGGGAGATAATGGGTGAGCAGTATTCCAGGATGGGGACAAGGGTATCCCTGCCCACTGCTAATCTTGCTTTCGGGATCAAGAGATGTTTGAGTCTGTAACAAGCCCCCAGGCACTGGTTTACTATCTTGATGGCTTGGCTGATATGATCAGAAAAGGTGAGTGAGGGGGCAAGAGATACACCTAGGTATTTGAAGTCATATACCTGCTCCAGAGGGGTACCATCAGGGGACTGTATGTTGAGCAGATGACTGAATCTAGCCCTGGTGAGCATATGTTTGGAGTCAAACAACATAGATTTGTTTTTCTTCACATTGACAATCAATCTGTGTTTTGTGAACCACTGAGTAGCCAAGGAGAAATCCCTATTGAGGGTTTGTGAGAGAGTAGTAAGGTTGTTGTCGCTATGGAATATTATAAGGTCATCAGCATACATGATCCTTACTGTCGTTGTTGTTTATTTATTTATTTGTTTGTTTATTTATTTATTCCACAATTCGGATTTACAACCTTTGAGTCAAAGACTCATTTACAAAGGCACCTTGTCACAGGGAGGGTAGACAACAACTGATGGAGTACAACAATGGAGAACATTACAGGTGAGATACAATAAAAGAACACACAAAGCAATTCCAGTGATACAGTGGTGTACAAAGGCTTCAATTAGTTACAATTAGTCTAATATACATATAAATAATAAGGTATCCCTAGAGGTTCTGGGTAGCGATACCTGGGGGGGGGGAGAAGGGGTGGTTGCTGGGGGAGAAAGGCAGTCAGGGAGGACTTTGTCTGTAAATTGGGCCAGGCGGAGCTCTAGGTATGGCCCAGTCATGGGCATTTATAGTTCTGAGAGTCAGTGAGGTGATTTTTGGAGGGCAATTTTGAAGGGGCTGATTTTGGGGATGTTTGTGATATGAGCAGGGAGGGAGTTGTACCAGGAGGGGGCTCTGGAGAGGAATGATCTTTGGACGACCGAAGTCCTGGCTCTCAGGACCTGGAAGGTGGATTTGGTTGTGTTCCGGGTGGTGACTGAGTGGGAGGCCAGTTTTAGGGATGTAGCAACCCCTGTGGGGAGAGCCCAAGTAGTGTTTTTTTGGCCAGTATACAGGTGTGGTAGCGCAGGCACTCATCAAAGGTGAATAGGTTCGAGGAGGAGTAGAACTGGCATGTGTGCATTCTGCTAGGGGTGCCAGTCAGGAGCCTGCAAGCCTTGTTGATCGAGGTCTGGACTTTGGTAAGGGCAGTGGAGTCAGCAGCCACATAGATAGGGAGCCCGTAATCGACCAGTGACAGGATGGAGGAGGTGATAACCAGCCGGAGGGCATTCTGAGGGAGACAGTCTTTGTGGCAGTAGAGGAGTCCAATCTGGGTGTTTATGGCAGAGGACAGGAGTTAAGATGAGAGTGGAAAGAGAGAGCCAAGTCGAAGGTGATGCCCAGATATTTGTATGCAGACACCTGTTCAAGGGGGTGTAGGGTGCTGGGGAGGATGACAAGGGGGACATTTCTGGAGTTATTCTGGCGGTGGGCAAAAAGTATAGATTTCATCTTCTTGTGGTTCAGAACCAGACGATGGTCAAGGAACCATTTTTCAGCTTGGCTGAAGGTGAGTTGCAGACAGTTCTGGAGGGTGTTGGGGTCGGGGTGGGAGGCGATAAGAACCACGTTGTCAGCATATAGGAGCATTCTGCCTGAGCAGAAGCTAGGAAGGGTGTTGAGAAAAAGACTGAACAATGTGGGGTCCAGGATGGAACCCTGAGGGACACCTGAGCATACAGGTAGGGCGGTTGATAGGGTACCGTTTATCTTGACCCATTGGGATCTGGCATGGAGGTAACTGAAGAACCAGGTCAGGGGGCCAGATGAGAAACCTAGTTGATGGAGAGGGTCAAGCAATAGGGGGTGACACACAGTGTCAAATGCCTTAGATAGGTCAATGAACACTGCCCCGGTGATGTCTGCAGAGTCAAGTGCAGAATGTATTTGCTGTGAGAACTCTTAAAAGGGCTGAAGTGGAGCTGTGTCCAGGGTGGAAGCCATGCTGTTCTGGACATAGTATGCTGTATTTGGTTAGATAATCTATGAGTTGGGTGGATGCTATTTTTTCCAGGGCTTTGAGAGTGGGGGAAGGATGGAGATTGGTCTGTAGTTATTTGGTAATGTGCAATCTCCATTTTTATGAATTGGGGTAATTTCAGCTGATTTCCAGGTGCTCTGGAATTGACCAAGGCACAGAGACCAGTTTAACAGGTCAGTGAGAGGGGCTAGCATGACATCTAGAGTTAGACGGAGAATCCTGGAGTCAAGGGGGTCACAACTGGGGTTGTAGCTGGAGAAGGCTTTTAGTAGGAGTGGTTTGGCATCATGGGGAGATATGGTGCGGAGTAAAAATGGGGGTGATTCAGGGTGGAGGGGTTTGAGGCAGGGATAGGGTCAAAAAAGTGGACAGGAAGGACTGCGCTTAGGTCAGAGAAAGCCGTGTTGAGGCAGTCGGCAATATGTGGGGGGGTCAGTGGTAATAGCGCCATTGTCAAGTATCTGAGAAGGGGAGGAGAGCGAGTTTTTCCATTAAGCTCCTTAATATTATCCCAGAACACTCGTGCAGAGCCCCAGGAGGAGGCCAGGGTGGTTTGGTAGTATCTGGCCTTGGTTTGCCTTATGTCCCAGGTGCATTGGTTATGAGTGGCATTATAGGTTTGTCTGTCCACTGTCCTGCCTGACTCGACCGCGACCTGCCATAGGTTGTCTTGCTGCCTCAGTTGCTGGGTAAGGGAAGGAGAAATCCAAACGGCATTGTGTCTTTTTAAGTGAGTGCTGGTAAAGGGGGAAAAGATGTCACAGACCTTACAGAAGGCTCTGGTGAGGTAGGCTAGTACAGTGTCTATATCAGTCACGAGTGAGACTGGGGACCAGTCAAGCTGGGCTAGGTACTGCTTCAGTTTATTAAGGCCCCCTGGGTGAAAGTGGTGGTGGAAGGTGACTTTGCACGTGGGTTTTTGCATGGGGGAGAACCCGAAACAGAGGATAGGGGAGTGGTCGCTGAGGGAGTTAGCTAGGATGCTAACAGACTTGATTTTGTGGGGGCGATTGGAAAGTATTATGTCAAGGAGGGAGCTGGTGCCACTTGACTGGTTAAATCTGGTAGGAAGAGTGACTAATTGAGCTAAGTCAAGGGCAGTGAAGGAGTCCTTCATGTGTGCAGCAATGAAGCCAAGCCAGTTGATATTGAGGTCACCTAGGATGAGCTGTTCAGCTTTGTTGGGCAGGGTGGAGAGATAGTCAATAAGGCAGTGGATTGCAGGTCCTTGGGCCCATGGGGGTATGTATGCAGTTGTAAGATAGAGAGGGCCCCTGCCCGGGACAGGGAAGATTTTTAAGGTGATGGCTTGGGCACCATGACTGAGCTTGGGGGCAGGGATGGCGTGGCTAAGGAGGGAGTCATGCAAGTAGACTGCACATCCGCCACCATGCTTACCAACTCGATCCTCTTGGAACAGGGTGAAACCAGGGAGGGAGACAGCAGAGTCAGGGGTTGATGCAGAGAGCCAGATCTCCACTATGGCAAGGATGTCGGGCCTGTGTTGTGTGATCCAGTACTGGAGTGCAGCAGTTTTCTTTGGGAGACTGCAGATGTTTATTGAGGCAATGTGGAGGCCGCACCCAGCAGGGTGCAAGGGGGGGGTAGAAGCCCCATGACCAGGGTTGGGGTGGACGTTCCCGGAGAGCAGAAGAAGTAAGTCTGTGAGCATATTATTAGCTACAGTCTTTAACTGCATGCATTTCAAAGTATTACAGATTAAAGAGGTATTCCATGTGTGGGGTGACAGGAAGGGAAGGTGGGTAGGTATAGCATCCCAGGGGGTTCTGCTACAATTCAACTGGTCCACTATAATTTAATCTGAGTGGAGGCACTGCTCTATTATATTACAACTGGGAAAGCATCCCTGTTACCATCAGAACTGAGCTCAGGCCCCTCAACCTGGTTGTAGCCTGCCAGGGAGGGGTAGTAGCTGTTGTTACACGGCACCCAGGCTACAATAATATATCTTTTTTTTATTTAAATTGTATTAACTTTTTTGGGAGCATTACAGATATTCATGTCATATACAGATTTCAGTCTTGAAAACAAAACAATATATTGTTTTACTGGCAGATATAAATAGTGTAGCATATTTATTAAATTAACTTACTAATCATTAAGAAAATATGGTGGAGCCTCTCTAGGATGGCTCAAGCATCCCAGATTAAGAAGAGTATTCTCTTTTAAACTGTTTTCTTAAGGAATAATGTGGATTACAATAATAAATGCAGAACACAAAATGGATTGCAGTGGGATAATACATTTATCTCCACTAATGAGTGGTAAGACCCTTAACTCATGACAGGTAAAGTCATGAGTTAGTTGTGAAGGTATTACCACTCATGTGGAGATCAATGTTTTATTCCACTGTTATTCCCCTCCCTCCCCTTGTGTACCTCCTCCTGCTTTCCCTTTTCCCCTTCCTCCCACCCCACCCCTCTCTGCCCCTGGCTTTCCCCATGCTCTCCCGCCGTCCCACCCCACCCACTCTTTGCCCATGGTCATCCCTTTGCCCCTCCATCCACCCTCTCTGCTCTCCCTCTCATTCCCCTCTCTCCCTCCCCATTTTCTCATTTCCCGACCCTCCTCATCTCCCTCTTTTTTCTTTTGTTCACCATCTCTCTCATTTTACTTTTGTTCACCTCCACCTTCCACCCTGGTAAGTCACCCCCCACCATAGGCTTCAGGGTCTCTGCCCTGTCACTTCTCAGTCTGGTAACATGGGCCTCCCTGCTGTCTATTCTTATTAGCACTTCAGACAATAGAACTGATGCTTTAACATGTTTTGGCAACCTAGATAAGTGTTTTTATAGCTTACCTAATTTTAGTTCTGACGCACACCGTGTTTCCCCAAAACATCCTATATTGCTAACGGCCTTATTTTCTTAACTGGACCAAATGATCTTGTCCTGGTTATACTATTGTGAGATACCCTCACACCAAAGCAACGGTCTGTATCTGCAAAAGTGCATAACTTTTTCAACTGAACCTGTTCTAGCATTTTCTGCTCTGTATTTTGTATTCCTCATTCAATACTTTTACTGGTTGTACCATTGCCCTACTGTAAACTGAACATTTGATGACTGTGAATATGTAACCTCTGTATTTTGAATTTGTTCATATGTGATTGCTATGATGTGGAACCTGTGTAAAAGAGCCTTTGGCTCACAGGTACTTTCCTAGATAATAAATAAATAAAAAATAAAACTATACCCATTATATATTTGATATATACCACACCATATGCAATGCCTTTACTGGTGTTTTACCTTGTCCTAGCTTAAAACTGCATTTATGTCCATTGGTCACACTCTGTCTGGTTCATTGCTCTCTGTGTTCTGACTCCAGATTCTAAGTGGAATAATAAAATGGCAGAGAACAATGCAGTAATCTAACAGTACTGCACTATAAATAACTAATCCCACTGTAAATGCCAGATCACAACATTTTGCCCTTTTATTCACTATTCTGGCATTCTATTAGAATTTTTTTTTAAATTCAAGTCGCCAATTTTTTCTCCCATTTCCTTTTAACCTCATATCACTTGCAAAGCATAAAGCACAATGGCAGGCATTCTGTAAGTAAAATTCTTGCTACCTTTCACCCAAGAGGTACAGTAGAAGAAGTGTTTGAAATGCTGGCTGATGTCTCTGTAGCTATCCTGTCCTGTCTGTCATTGTCACCCCCCGCCTGTCCGTCCATCCCTTCATCTGTCGTTGTCACCCCGCCTGTCTGCCCATCCTTCACTTTCTGGCTTACAAATTTGAAACAGATTGACACTATTTCACTTCGCCATTTAAACAGCCACATCCAGGAGTGTTTTTCCTCAGTTCAGATTCAGCATTCAGTCACTCAATAAACTGTTTTTCTTTTTTGTTTTCATTTTCAGCCAGCAGCCAGCTTGACTCGGAGTGAGCGTGTCCTGTAATGGGCACCATATAGCACTACTACAAATGTACAGCTGCTTGTCAAGCCCTCTCGATCATTTCCACTCACCCGCCCCCGACGCTTGACTAACTGCAGTTATGATAAACATAGAATTGATTCCCCCGGGAGCTACACATGCCATCTGTTTTTGTTTCAGTGAGGGAGCAGTAGCACTGTATCTGGGCATTTATTTTAAAACATTAATGATGGGTGAGCAGTAACGGGATGTACAAGTGGGCCAGCAATTTAGGAGTAAAAGATGATAATGCAGGCTTTGATAAATCTGGAGGAGACAACAAGCAAGAGAGATTGCTTCTATGGGGACTAGAGTGGAGCTGTTGCTTGGACTTTCACTTTCAAGGTAAAACTGGAGCAAGTAGTGCTGGTAGGAGGGAGGATGATTGACAGTGGAGTTGCAATAAATCAGTAGGCAGAAGGACTGTTTTAGGTTAAATATACATATTCATAACACATTTTTACATATTTAGAAATGCATATCAGAATAAAAAAAATGCTACTAAAACTAAAAGACCATTTTATAAGCACAATAAGACACTCCAGGGTTGTGCATTACAGTGTAATAACCACATTCCTAGGAGCAACCAGCATGAGGCTAACCACATCCCTAGGAGTGCAGTTATCACACAGTAATACACTCCCCATTATGACGATAAATACATATCCCAAAATAACATGATTCACAGCAGCTCTGATATTTTCTCACAACAGAGTGTTGTGCTGTGACATACAAAACCTGTGTGAAGTGAATGAAACATTAATAGCCTGACTTGTGTGTATTTTATTATTGTAGCTTGGGTTCCCTGGAGGCTTTTGAAGCCCTGTTTCACTATTGCTATCCGGAAACAGGAAGAGGGGTTGAGTCCTGATTCTTAGGATTACACCCATCATTTTTATAGTGTGATTAATTTTACTGGGAACTCGGTCTTAGATACTCTGTGTGTCTGGAATACTCCTGAGTGTACCATGCCTCTTGTTAGACCGAGTTTGATGTATTTTAATATTACAGTTTGGGCTTGGGTCAATCACTCAGGTGATCTGACCTTAGGTACACTTCCAGGGTCACCACTGACTATTTAGCATGCCCTGCTGTGAGCAGGGTGAGCGTGGCAATGCATGCGAAGATGCGTGCAAAGACACTCACATCCGCACGTGTGTCTCGCGTGTCTAGCGAGTCGAGTGAGGTGAACAGCCTAGGATATTATATGCCGTTACCAGTAATAGGATACATGGTTGGAGCCTGAGGCAGTTGCAATAGGTATAAATACCATTGATAGAAGTGTTTGGGTTTGGAGAAGTGTTGTATATGCACTTATAGGATATACACCACAGTTACACCAGGGGGCATTGACAGAAATACATCCTGGCCCCTGAAATAGCATCTGTCATAATTACTAATGATGGAACCTAAATGATACAGTGTCCATCTTGCTTAATGTATAAAATAATGGAAATTGAAGACCCTGCCAGTATGTTTACTTGTAATAAATGTATTCAAAACACAGATATGGCCAGTGAGATTAATGAATTCAATGATAGACTTACAGCACTTGAACATAGTCAAAAACAAATGGCCATAAGACATTAAGTGCTGTATAATAACCAGGCCAATGACGTATGTATAGAATCAAATATTCCCGATAATGAAATACAAATGCAGTCACCCAATGTTAAAAAGGCGGTGGATAAAATAAACAGAAGCCTGGTGACCACTAAAAATGCAGGCAAAGCAAGAAATAAAAAAAAAAATAGGGAAATAGATACCAGTGACAACAGAGAAGGTGATTGGTACTTAGTCCAGACCACTAAATTGGCCAAAAGAGGTCGAAAGGCAATCCATTACCAGATCCCACTCCTAAATCATTTTGATCCCCTAGCCACCTTAGTTAAAAACTCATCCCAGCCAAATACTAGAGTACTTCAGAATACCATCCAGAAAACCAACGATTGTACTTAAACTAATTCCATAATAAATGTACACAATGATGGTGGAACTAGTAAAGGTAGGACAAACAACAATACTAGCCAACCTCTTATACAGTTTGACTCTGAAATTACGGAGAATATTATGGAAATAGATGAATTGGTTGGTAAAGAAATATTTG
Source organism: Neoceratodus forsteri (assembly GCA_016271365.2). Taxonomy (NCBI): domain Eukaryota; kingdom Metazoa; phylum Chordata; order Ceratodontiformes; family Ceratodontidae; genus Neoceratodus; species Neoceratodus forsteri. Next base: position 1,542,156,205 of record CM028131.1, on the reverse strand, counting down.
TGCTGGGAGCTTCAATAATTAAACACCTAGATCATTCTATCTGTGAACCCAATAAAGCCACAAGAACCCTATCTAGTTTTGGAGGTGCTAGGATTGAAGACATTGATTACCCACATTATGGACAATATATTAAAGAACTCTGTACCAAATTCCTTGGTTATAACACATATAGGTACAAATAACATCTTTCGGGAACCCATACACAAAATGAAGCAAGATTATGTAGCCTTGACCAACAAAATAATACACCTTGGCCGTACCCCAATACTTTCAGAGAGTCTCCCTATTCCAAGGGCCACAGGAGAACAATATAAAAAGCTGAAAGAAATAAACAACTGGATAAGGGAATGGTGTTCGAAACAAAATATTTACGGCATATAAGACTGAGAATTCTTTGTTGATAAGGATGAGCTTTATTGTTGGGATGGACTGCATTTAAGTAGAAGTGGAAATAATCTCTTGGGAAAACATATTACTGCATGCATAAATGACAATTTAAACTGCTGAATGAGGGGAAGAACTTAATAACAATACATACCATGTGCTAAAACACACCCCTAATAGTAATAATACCACTGATATAACAAAACAGGAAAATAACAATCTAAAGCAGATTTCAAACAATATAGATATAATTTATAAAAATGACTTTGAAATATTTGCTTCTTAATACTAGAAGTCGGAGAACAAAAATTGAGGAACCGGGATACACATTGCAGAAATATGATACTGATATTTGTGCAGTGACTGAAACTTGGTTTCGTGACGGGGACTGGAACACCGACATATCAGGCTTTGCCAAAATAAACATAAATAGAAAGACAACCAGAGGGGGAGAGCACTATATATTAAAAATAATATTTACGTTCTAGAAATATATGATAGTACAAATTTAGAACTTGAATCTTGTTGGGTTCAACTCAAAACCCCAACAAAAGTACTTAATATAGGATTGGTCTATGCCCCCCTACCAATTATACTTCATCAGAAAATGACTTACTACTGTCAGCCTTGGAGAATAGAGATATGACTGGAGACAATATCCTGATGGGTGATTTCAATTTCCCAAAAATATGTTGGAAGTCACAACAGGGGCAGGGTACAGTTGAAAAAAGATTCCTTGAAATAATGACTATCTTAAATTTAGACCAGTTAATTACCACACCCACTAGGGGCAATAATATATTAGATCTGGTTCTCACAAACACACCAGAAAACATTAATAATATAAAAATGTTGCCACCTCTGGGAGACAGTGATCATAGTATGATCTACTATGAGTACAGTATTAAACATTGCATAACAAAAGGTAAACCCGAGTTTAAGGCTTACAGAAAAGCAGATTATTGTAGTATAAAGAAGTACCTTAATAATTAAAACTGGCATGAGGAATTAAAGAGGAAAGATCTAAACTCAGCATGGGAAATATGCCAGAAACATATTAATTACTGTATTAACCTTTGTGTTCCAACAAGATTAAATATCAAACATCTAAAAGAATTCCATTGTGGTGGACTTCTAAAATCGCAAAATTAATAAAAAAAAAAGTATTATAATAAATACAAAAGGACACCATCAAAACGAAACTGGCAGAAATTCAATCTTTTAGCTAAACAAACAAAATGGCAAAATTAAATATTGAACATGATCTGGTTAAAAGAGTTAAAGACAATAAAAAAACAGGTTTTCAGTTATCTAGGATCCTTGAAGGGGAAACAACCTACAGTGGGTCCTTTACAAACTCCCTCAGGTACCACTGAGGATGAAACTGATATGGCAAATGAACTTAATGACTATTTTATAATTGTATTTAACATGAAATATAGCATTATACTTCAGGTTCCTGAAACAACCACTAACTGTATATTATTTACCCATAAAGAAACTAAGGAATGCATTGATAAGTTGAAAATATCTAGTGCCCCAGGTCCAGATGGTATTACAACTGTATTTATTAAAATTTTGGCTACAGAACTGGTTGGACCACTGACTTACATTTTTAATACTTCATTACAAGAAGGAAAACCCCTAGAGGCATGGAGGGTAGCTACAGCCACTCCTATCTATAAAACAGGTAACACAGCAGACGTAACACCGTAAGCACCTTGTTCCATCCAGCAACCTACCTGTCTTGGTCCATGCATTTGTGACATCGCGCCTTGACTATTGCAGCTCCTTTTACCTAGGGCTTCCTGGGGTTGACATCTGCCACTTGCAGCTAGTGCGGAATGCTGCAGCACATTTGTTGACTGGGGCTTTGAGAAGAACTCACATTACCCCTGTGCGATCTGCACTGGCTGCCTATTCAGTGGCGGATCACCTCTAAGGTAGGTCTATTGACCTACAGAGCCCTACATGGACAGGGTCCTGACTACTTGAAAGAGCTCCTGGTTCCTTACACCCCCCTGCGACAGCTCCGTTCAGCTGACGAGGGGTTGCTGGAGATTCCGAGGGTCAGTTTAAAGTCATCGGGTGCGCGTGCCTTTGGGTTTATGGCACCTACCCTCTGGAATTCTCTGCCCCATCAGCTATGGGAGTGCGGGACAGTGAGGTGCTTTAAGCAGGCACTGAAGGCCTTTTTGTGGGGGAAAGCATACCTAGAATTCCATTGATTTTTATCTGTATCTGTATTTATTGCTCATTGTTTTAGCTGATTGTGCAGCGCCTTGATGCATGAAAGGCGCTATATGAAATAAAAGTTATTATTATTATTAACAAATTATAGGCCAATCAGCCTTATGTCTGTAATAGGTAAACTCATGGAAAGACTATTAGTTAAAAGGATATTAAAACACTTAAAAGAATCAGATGTTGTGGATATTACACAACATGGTTTTGTCTCAGGAAGGTCATGTCTGACCTATTTATTGCACTGTTTTGAGCCTGTGAGTGCGGCAATGGACAGGGGCATACCAGTGGATGTGGTATTTTGGGATTATGTCAAGGCCTTTGACAAGGTTTCCCATCCAGTATTACTTGAACACCTATGTAAAATAAAAAGTCATTCCAAAATTATCAAATGGATAGAGTCCTGGTTGAATAATAGAACCAGGAGAGTTTCTATAAAAGGCCACTTCTCCGGGCCTTGCCAAGTGACTAGTGGAGTTCCACAAGGCTCAGTTTTAGGCCCCACCTTATTTAATATCATGGTCTCTACCTTACAATCCATGCCTCTCAACTGTCACACATTATGTGGTACGTCACTCATTTTCCCCTCAGAAATTCTTTGTCCTGCATGGGGAAGGTGATATTCCACATTTCCCACTGAGACTTTAAAGCAGAAATTCATAATACTCTATTATGTTCCATTATCAGCAAACATTAAGAACATTAGTGCACTGATAGCCATAGTGTTCTGAGCTTGCAGTGCCATGTTTGATGATATGTCACACATTTTGCTCAATTGTCACACATCCTGTCACACATTTCAGTGGAGAAAGGTTGAGAGGTATGTTACAATCCACTGGTAACACTTGGATCTGCAAATATGCAGATGACTGTAAGGTAGGGGGCTATGTATAATCAGAAATTGAGGCTAAAAGGTTTCAAAAAAATATTGATAATTAAGCATTATGGGCCGAATCCAACAAGATGGAATTTAACATAGCAAAATGTAAGGTGATGCATATGGGAAAGAAAAATCCTATGTATAAATACAGTATAAATAATATCCCATTATTAGAAATTAAGGAAGAAAGGGACTTAGGGGTATTAATTACAAATGACTTATCTTTTTTTAGGCATAACCAGGAAACAGTTAAAAAATGCTAGAAATTAACTGGGTGTATGCTTGGAAATATCAAAAGCAGAGACGGAGAAGTTATAATACCACTCTATACTTCCCTGGTACGTCCCCATCTGGAGTATTGTGCCCAGTTTTGTGCACCTCAAGATATTAAAACTCAGACACTAGCTGAAAAGGTACCGAGAAGAATAAAAAAAAATTAGGACAATTCAGCATTTGGGATACAATAAAAGACTAAAACAACTAAATTTGTATTCCACCCAATATAGATACACTGGGGCGAAATGTGCTTAATCTATACATTTATAAATGATCCATACGCCTTGCACACTGTTGGTCTGACTAGACATATGGGTAGTGAATCAACTAGATTCCATGCTCAAAAATTAATAGGAGAACATTCACAAACAGTTAAAAGAAGTACATTTTACACTCAAAGAATTATCCCAAAATGGAATATTTTACCAAAAGATATAGTGAATAGCAATGCTTTGGATATATTCAAAACCAGATTGGACAAACATATGGGGTCCAAAAAATGTTTATTTCACCGATGAGTGGTTGTGAGTTCACTAAAGGGCCTCGGCTCACTGAACTTGTACCAAACCTACAGTATGAACCTATGATTTATTTACCTAGTTTATTCACCACTGATATATGTGTGTGCGTGTGTGTGTGTGTTTGTGTGCTGTATGTATATGTATGTGATGGGAAACAGAGATGTGCATTTGAGAATGTTTCACAATGCAGGGATGTTATTTTGCAGAGAACAATCAGCATTTTTCAAACATCACTTGCAATCACTAAACAAATATGAAAAGGCACAGAGGACAGAGGACATAGAGAGGAAGTCAGGGATTACAGGGGCTAACTGCAGGGACATGGCCAGTGGTTGGATATCTTTAAACCTTGCCAAGTCTAATACCACCTCCCAAATCAGGAACCCATTGTAGAAGTCTCACTTCTAATTTCAACTCTCACTGAGGAAAGGAAAGGAATTGGGTTTTGTATATCACCTTTTCTTACACAAGTTGTATCCCAAAGTGTTTACAATCCAGGACAGAGTGAGAAAGAATGTTGATGGCATTTTCAGTGCTTAGAAAGCTCCAAAGAGCACTAGTGCTCGGCAGAAAGTGGATTTTGTGAAATTTTCCAAAATGCTGACTTTCTTGAAATCCAAATACTTCAAATGTGTTTGATGAATTATTACCTCATTCCAAGAAGTTTTCTGGCTGAATTGCGGAATGATGCACATGACCTGTGCAATGATAGCCCTGTGGAATTCCAAACTGCAGTTCAATACATTGATCCACAATACATGCAATCATTCCGCAGTTCTATAGTTAACAGAGTGGTCAATTCTGTGGAATTCCAATAGCAGTTTAATACATTGATCTGCAATACATACATTCATTCATTCATTCATTCCACAGGTCTGAGTTGGAATTTCATGAAAGTTATCAAAATGCATTCTGAAATTTCACGGAAGCAAAATTCTGACTTTGGTTGTAATTCTGCTATGGAAATTTTGTTTTTGCACAGCACTAAAGAGAATAGAGACATAACTGAGAAATATTTATTAATTTTCGGTAACCAGCTAAGTACACTAAGCAATAATTCCCTATTTTCAGAAATGACTTGAGATGAACATAGCTAACAACAAGAATACATTGGTAACAACAAATGTGACAAAAATCCAGAACGGTTAACTCCTCACAGTTGTAGAGGCCAGTATACACATACAGGTTAACAAGTGATTAGTAACAAGAGCAAATAGATAAATCAGGGTAGTACCTAAAAAAAGCCAGTCTAAAAAGATCATGACAGTCTGAGCACCTAATTGGGGGAGGAGGTGAATTCCAGAACCTGGCAGCAGAGGCTACAAATGCTACAAGCTCCATACTGGTAGAGCCCTTTGGTTCAGCCCCATAATGGTAGAGCACTTTGGTTCATGAAAAGATGGGACGTCACTGTTGTGAAGACTGTAGGGAATGGCAGAAGACTGTAAAATGAATAATAAACAAGGAGGGGTCCCTGATCTGATAAATTTGTTGATAAAGCAGCCCATGAGACAGAGCTTCACCTGTAGGGTGAAGAAAGCCAGCACAGGGAGAAATATAGTGTACAGCTTTGTATAAGGCGAACAGCACCCAGCACAAAGCAGCAGATATTGTAGGTTACATCCCAGCTTGCTAAGGAAAATTTAGGGAAGTTCAGATATACTGGTACACAATAAAGGTGACTGGGAAGAAGGAGTCCATTTGCAAAGGTCAACCTAGCCTTTGCCATTAGACTGGTTCTCACCTGAAATGCCAAGCCCAATTTGGAGTTTACTGACTCGCAGGCAAAGTCAATATGTCGGGAAAAGTCCAACCCAGGATCCAGGGTAACACCAAGGTACTTAACAATGAAGAGAGAAAATAACAGAGGACCCAAAATTGACCCTTGGGGGCACCAATGGATATTTTGGATAAGCTGGAGAAGGAGTTGCTAATTTTAACCTGTAGCCAGCGGCCAGTGAGGTAGCTAATGAGTCATGAAAGAGCTGCTAGAGAGATCCCGAATGCAGAGAGCTTACCAAGGAGGATTTTATGATTCACGTGGTCAAAGGCCTTAGATAAATCAAGAAATACTGCCCCAGTGGCCAGTCCCTTGTCCATGAGAGAGTCAATGTTATTTGTGAGTTTGTAGTGGTTGCGACCTTTCCTGAAACCATGCTGGGAGTCAGACAGGAGAGACCATTTTATAAGATAGTTAATTAGTTGTAGGCGGACTATTCCGTCCAGGAGGATTATTATGTTCCATAAACCCCTCAACTGAAATATCACCTTGTATGTCACACTTGCCCATGACTAGTAAGGGCATGGTGAGCTGCGATTGCTTGCTTCCAAATGTGTTCCTGGTGGTAGGTTTCATGAGACCTATTTTATTTATATATTTATTTGTTCTCAACGTATGACCAGGTAAGGCACACTAAGCTGTGACAGCCCATTTCCAGGTGTGTCCTGGAGGTGGGTCATATGGACCTGTTTTTCTCTTTTTTGTTTTGTAACATTTGACCAGGAAAGGTACACTGAGCCGTGACAGCTCATTTCCAGGTGTGTCCTGGGGGGGGGGGGCAGTTATATGGCTCTGTTTTATTGAGTGATTGATTGCTTGGTCTGCAATGTTTGTCTAGGAAAATGAATGCTGTGGAGTTGCATGGTTCTGTTTTACATCTTTATTTCTTTATTTCACTATTTATTTATTTGTGATTTTTTTTACTAGGAATGGCACACACAGCTTTTATATTTATCTATTTGTAATGTTTGACCAGTAAAGGCAGTGACATGTGACAGCTTATTTCTAGATTTTTTTCCCCTGGGGTGGTTAAATGAGGCCTGCATTATTTATTTATTTATCTGTAATGTTTGACTGGGAAAGGCTCACTGACATGTGCCAGCTGACTTCCACGTGTGTCCAATGAGTGGGGTTCATGGACCTGTTTTTTTTATTTATTTAGGTTTTGTTGTTTTCTATTGGTACTGCTTGATCTGGGACAGCACACAGGGCCCTCATAGTTCATTTCCAGGTGTATCTCTGAGGTGGATTACATGGGATCTGTTTTATTTTTTGTAAGTTTTGACCTGGAAAGGTACACAGAACTGTGACAGCTCATTTCCAGGTGTGTCATGGGAATGTTGGCCAGAACACTGAGGAAAAGCCCCCATCTCTACAATAATTGCCATGGGATCTTTAACTTCCATCAAGACAGCCATCAGAGATAAACAGAAGGGACCTGGGTTTAACATCTCATCCAAACAGTGGCATCTCAACCGTGCAGCACCCCTCTAGTGCTGCACTACCGTGTCAGTACTCGGTATTAGCGTAAGTTCCTTCTATGGGACTAGAACCCACAACCTTCTGATTTTCTGGCCCCAGAGACAAGTGTGCAACCTAATGAGTCACTAACAAAATAAATACACTGTAACCAAGAAAATCAGTTTGCATTTGTTGTATGCCCATAGAAAAAGAAAAACATAGTCCTCTGTCCCCACCCAATTCATTGAGTCTTTTTCTATAGCCACATCTCTTCCAACGCTATATAGCACCACAAAAGCCTTGGCTTAGTTTATAAGTATTGTCCTGGATGCCTTTGATGAAGGAAGGTACACTGGGTCAGTGTTCATTCAGTTAGCCAATGCCTTTGATGTAGTCAACCATGGACTATTTATTACGAAAGTGGGAGTCACTGCACCTTGGGACAATTGTTTTAAATTGGTTGAAAAGCTAACTTTCCAACAAAACCCAGAGGGCTGGGATCAGAATTGCCCTTTCTGAGCATTGTGAGTTGTCTCAGGGGGTTCAGCTGGGATCAGTGTGTTAGGCCCCTTGTTTTCTTTGTCTGTTAATGACTTACTAGATGTATTTTCTTCCTCCTGACCAATTCTTCATGCAGATGACATAGTCATTCTCAGTTTGGGCTCTAGCATCCCTAAAATTCAATTTTACTTGCAGTTAGGATTTAAAGAGCTGCTGACGCCTCAAAGAAAACTTTGAAAAACAATAATTAGGTACAATTCAGCTTGCATTCCATATATATTCTATAGATGTCTCCTCAACATTATTTATTACTAAGGAAATTTGTATGAATGCATGATCTTTATACCTCAAAGTTTATCTGCCTCTTTAGCTTACTCCCTACTTCAAGTCATAATTCTCTGTTGTGACATTGCAATCTGTTGCCATGGGAGTAACTGTGATGTCATAAGCAGTGCATTATGACTTCAGGTAGGGAGAAAGCAACAGGAATAGATGAACTCTTCAGTTGAAAAGATCCTGTTTTAATGCAAATTACATCAGTAATAAATAATGGGGCATACAGAACTAACGTGAAATATAAGCCGAACGGTGTCTAAATGTTATGTTTTGTTAAAGTTCTCCTGAAGGTGTCAGCTGCTCTTTAACCAACTAACTGAATGTGTAGAAGCAAATCAATTGACACTGAATGAGTCTGAAACTAGAAGAGTGCTTTTTGGCATGAGTCTGAGGCTGGGAGTGACTTAGTCATCTGCTGGAAATCTATGAAAACCCTGTTGTCAGCGAGTGGCTTTAAATATCTGGGTGTCATCTTGGATCAGAGTCTTAAGTTTTGTTCCTCATCCAGACTCGGTTTCCAGGAAGGTAAACCAAATGCTGCAATATCTGTATCAAAATGCCAGGTCATTAACCATGGAAACCAAAGCCCTCATTGCAAGACAGATATTATCACCTATTTTGGACTATGGCACAATGTTATTTGTTAATCAAATTCAGGTCTTGATGAAAAAGTACCAAAATCGTACTTATTAATATTTGTCATTTTGCCCTTAGGATCCCTTTTTAAAGCCAACATTACATTCTACATCATAAGAAGGGCACATTCCTTCCCACGTTTAGAATACATATGAGCTTGGTGCTTTCTGCACAGAGGTTTACAGATCAGCTACTCCTATCAACCTGTTTTGTATATTTTTGGTAATTGATCTAATCATGTCACCAGGAGCTTGAATGTACTGGCTTTCAAAGTAAAATAATTAAAAATTCAGGTTGGCCAGCATTTGTCCTCCTGGGCTGGTTCATGTCGGCTAAACAGTATACTGCCTTATGTAAGTTGAAACTGTTCTCCACACTGTTTCAAAGCAGCATTGTATCACACATATAAGATGTCATCAATGTGCATGTGTTTTGATGTACCTTGAATTTTTAAATTTGTTATTTTGTTACTTGTGATCTGTTATTATTATAATGTATGTCCTTGAAATGTATGTGTTGTCTGTATTTCTATGTCAGTCATGGCTGAAAAATGCACTGTCCCAGTCCACCAGCTGGTTAAAAACAAACACTGGCCAATGCCAGATGTTCACTTACTTGTATTTGCTGTGTAGTTGTTGGCCATAGATAGTGCAACAGTTAAAATGAGTGTAAACCCCGGACCCCTGCCTTTTTGCAAAACGACAGGTGGTATGCTGTTGAAGCTGGCAGCAGTACCTGGTGGGGACTGGGTTCGGGGAGGATAAGGTTACTCGGCATAGGGGGCCTAGGTTTGGCTACTCTGCACAGGGGCACCCAAGTAAATCTGAACACAGGAAGCAATAACTGTAATGTCCAAAACCAGGAATGGGATTCTACAGTGTGGCTTTTATTCACATCCAAACTGAACAAACAAAGCATAGACGGACCCCCACGGGGCTACATTCCTGGTATTGCAGATTAGAGACAACAGAACACTTCTTCACATTTCCAGCCCTCAGGCTCTGAACCCACCAGGCACACAGCCCGGACTTGCACGCAGCTTTGGGTACACAGCTCGACTTGTACACTACTTGGGTTTTTCCCACTGGCCCAGCTCCCCTGCTGGCCACTTGATCCATGGTCCATTATGGGAATGAACCAGTTTTCCAATTGGTGGCTCCCCATACCACCTTAGAGCCTTCGACTCCTAGAGGGAATTTTCCTTCCAATCTCATGTCTGGGTACTTCCCTCATCACTGGCCAAGTGCATGAGGCAAGGTAAAAATCCACATAGCAAATCCGTAGAGGTGGACCTGGTTACTAAAGATGGGGGGGTCTCCCACCTCCAGCTCTCACAATCCATACCTGCCCATTTCTCTGGAAACTAAACAACTCTTTTTCCTGAAATCTTGACAATGTAGATTACTGGATAGATGTATGTCACATCTCCTCTACATGTCTTGACTTCCCCTATGTGCTGGACTTGAACATACTTTTACTTTTGGCTAAGCCTATTACTGTAGGCCTCCCACTACTTCAGTAGTGCAATCCCCACTATCACACAAGTCCCAGGGTGAAAACATGGGCCCTTTAGAAAGAGCAGAAACTCACCCTCCAGTTGCAGGTGCCCCACAGGCAAATCACAAAATCTTCTTGTTTCCCAAAACTCTTGGACCAAATAAGGCAGCTTCTCCACTAGCAGAAAACCAGGGGGTTGCCCCTGCAATATGCAGGACAACCTTTCCTGCCCCATCCCCTGAGGGATGGGGCACAGAGACTCAAATTAGCTGTCTCCACCACTTTAAAACTAGCTTATGTGTCTCTCTTTAGGTGGAAACACACACCTTTTTCCTGAATGTAGCCCTATGTCAGGGCTGAGGATCCTCGAGCCTACACAGAGCTGCTGTGCTCCTCTCTCAGCAAGCTCCAAACTCCAACTGACTTACAGACTACTGTTCAAACCTCCCAACATTCTACTCCAACTCCCTGCTGCAGATTCCATTGTGGCACATGTAGCTGTGATAGTTCTGTGGTGATGTCATCCCTCAGTCTCAGCCGAGACTGAGAACAGAGTGAGACAGTGTGAAATCCATTTAACTGGAGTTTCACTAGCTGCCTTCCCTGCCTACCACTAGATCTTACTGGGATTCTAGTAACCCCGGGTAATAAGGGGTTTACATGAGCAAATTAAGAACACGAGTTATAATACTAAAATTGTCATGACTGAGAAATGAAGAGGTTCAATCATAACACTGTGACTGAACAAGAATTTCAAATCAGAAAAGAAGAAAAAAGCAAAGAGTGGGCAAAACCAGAGAAATTCTAATTGGTGAAGAAGCACCACCCACAAAAGCCCTCTCAAAGTTCAGATTGATACCAATGTATTCATGTGCTTATCAATTGAGCATCATCAGCTTGATTCTGAGGCTAGGGCATCCCAGGGTATATGTGCTGTGCCTTGTTTATTTATGTTGTAATGACCAAAATGTTTACATTTTGTTAGTGTTTAAAACACAGTTAAGCAAAGTAACACAGCACCTTACCTAAACTGATCAATGAGTGTAAGAACATGTTAAAACATGTTTTACTTGCTGTTACTGCAGTATGAGGACACATAAATTCCATGAGTTGTAAGCACTGCATCATGGGTATGTAAACGATATCGGCTGAGCAACATCTGCCATTCCCTGAGAAACAAAGCACTAAACAGAAGCACATATGAAAGAAGTAAATAGTGGCACATATGTGGAACAAAAAGCAGGGTACGGGTTCATGAAGGAATTAGGAAGAAGAACTGCACAATGTGACAGGGTTAACTCCCTGCCCCTGTTTCTCCTGTTGTCCTGACAGAAATAAAGCAAGGAAAACCACTGGTAGAATGAAGAGAAACCTATGTGTAGCTTACATTCTGTAACTGGCATTATCTTTCTCTAAATTTGTTGTGCAACAGTATTTCTTTTCTGTCCTCAGGATGACCACCTATAGGCAATCATTCTAGCCTTACATACTTTTCTGTTTCTGTGATTTCTGCTTTAGTATACTCTTAAACACAGTTATAAGAGATGTAGAAAAACTCTAGTGATTTTAGACTGTAAAGCAGCAGTACTAGTTAATTGGAAAAGACATGTCATCCTACTTTTTTTTAGCAGTATTGTATTCCTGATAATCTTAGATTCTTCACTGGAGTATTTTAAATTCATTCAGCCATGTTTAAGACAGTGTTTAATTGCAAAATATGTAGTTTTCATGGATCTACAATAAAGATGGCAGCTCCCAGCATCTTTTATAAATCTCCTCCCTGGAGGTCACACTTTAGCTGCACCCACTGTATTCATAATGCATATATGCCAGGGTGCTGTGAGTAAATGTATCTGCTGGCCAATAGCAGACCACCACCCTGAACTGCTTATCTCCATAATAGTGGTCCTGGAAAAGGAGCAAAAATGTTTAAAAACTTCAGAATCCTCTTTCTTGCTTCAGGAATGAAATAAAGCAAAAAGGAAATCAGATATATTCATGTTTTGATGTGTTCTAATTGGCAACCAAATTACTGAAATTTTTCTTAACTAGTACTGTTGCTTTAAAACACCCTGCAGAACTTTTCATGGTTACAGGTTTGTTCTGCCCTTTTCCTTCACTTTGGATACTATGTTTTCCTCTTACACTTGTAACCTGTCTTCTGGGTAGAAATGCCTTGGTAAAAATGTTACAAATTAAGTTATGAAATATGTTGTCCTACTGTGTTTAATATTGTTCTCTTCTGTATTGCTAAACCAAGTGTTTTAGTTGGCCCAGTGGCGAAGAGGGCTGAGGCACTATGTGCCGTACCTCTTACCTTGCTGTCAACCTGTGTTCAGGAATGAGTTCAGGTCACTGGGGGTCAGCAGGGGAGGGAGATGATTGAGTGTCTGATGGACAGCTCTCTCCTCCTGGGGTGGGGAGGCTTGCTAACTTGGCCCTTGGCTGGCCCCTGGGCAGAGGCCTGGGAGTAGCACTGGCAGCTCAAGTGACACTAAGGGAGGGGCCGTAGTTCCATAGCATGTGTACACCTCCACGTGCATGCACTTACGTGCCATGACTGCAAGGAAGACTAAGGGAGAAAAGCAGAAAATGGATTAGCACAAGCTATATGAAGCCCTGCCCTCCCACTTCTTCCTATGCCATCACTGATTCACCCAGCCCAATCTGGATGTGTGTCACTGGGTGGGGGGAGGACAGCCCTACCCTTCCCGGCCCCACCACAGTGGGCAATACATGGGTTATACAGGGCTCGGTGTACAGGGAGATGCATGTCAGATACGGGAGTGGAAACAGGGATAAGAGCCTACTTGTGGCAACCCGCCTGGAAAAAAGCTATAGGGAAATACAAATCAAGTGTTTTGTTATTGTATTGTATGACTTCATTGGTTATAATGAGATACTGAAGCATGAATATTTACTAATTTGAAGAAGGCACATATCATACGATTCAGGATAAGTGTAAGAGACCCCTTCAGGCCGTCTTGAGGTAGCCCAGCTAATTTCTCTCAAGCCAGAGAAGGAATAAGGTCTCCTGCTCAGGAGACAGACTCTCACTCTGTCTAACAGTGAGAGATACCTTCTAGGGAAGGAAGCTGCCTTGTGGAGCAATCCCTAGCAGTGACACTAGAAATACAGTATCTGCTGCCTTGCGACATTCTAGTGTTATGAGCTATTGCACTTCCAGTTTGTATATATGTTGTCTGGCATTTAGAGCCTATTTTCTCATTTTTGTATCCAGAAGTGTCATCAGCCTTAATAAATGGCACAAGGAAGTCAGTTCTTTAAGTGTAATTTCTGTGCATCTGCCTTCTACCTTTCTCACCCCTTAACACACAAGAAAAGCATCTACCATGCATTTTCCAGCCTTGTGACTGGGCAAGGACTTCAAAGGAAAAGGAAGAAAAAGAAAAGATGGAGGGTGGGTGGAATCAGGGAGGAAAATCAGTATTCTGAAGCTGTGATAGGTGGAGGAGGGCCACACCCCCCAAAAGCTGTCTCACAGTTCAGACTGAGACCAATATGTTTGCATGCTTTGCAAGGGAATGTAATAAATGAAATGAAATAAAGGAGCGGGTCCCTGGCTGGAACATCTGTATTGATGTACTGGGAAGGGGGCACTACATACAGAGCTGGACTTAAAAACTAGGAAAACAGAAAATAAAGATTTATCCAGAAGGAGAACAGGGGATAATCCCTAAAAATAGTGCAGTATTCCCATCCCCTTTAAAGAGCTAGTGTGCTGCCTGAAATAAATATCAGCTTTAAAAAGTAGTGAGATATTTCTTCTTAAACCTAAAGTAATTTTTCTTTTCCATTTTGATACTAAAAGATTTACTACATAGCAGTGCATGGTGTGGTGTGTGGAACAGTACTCTATCTGGAGGCTGGTTCAGTTCCTCCCCTAAAACCATCAGCATTGTGACATCACAGATAACTAAGAAGAGCCAATCACATGCTGCCAGATTGATCATTTGTGATGTCACAGTGAGGGAGGAAACAATGCTGATGAAGTATGTAGAGGAACAGAACTAGATATGTCAGCTACCAGCTAAAGTACTGCTCTTCACTTCACATCTAATACTATCAGGTAAACATTCTTCTAAACAGCAAATGGAAAACAAAAAATAGTTTTGAAATAAAAAGTAATAACTGACAACTTTTCACAAGTTCTGGCCAGTGCTTGTATGGCTGCAGCAAAGATTGTGGGTGGAACACAGCATGGTCCGCCGTATCCAAGATGGTGGTCTGAGTTCTCTGGGCATGCACAACACTCGCACATGCACACTGAACTTCAGCGGCATGGCGGCACAGTCCATTGTGTCCAAGATGGCCACTGCAGCCCAGTGCGCATGCACGAGTTGCCGTGCATGCACAAAGAACTCTGGCCGCCATCTTGGGATGGGGACAGTGTCATGTTCCGCCAGTACCTATGGACAAAATAGTGCAGTGAACATGCAGTGATTGCCATTCACTTTCACTTTTTAACAAGCCCATTCGATTTCCAGAAAGCTCCCTTTTTTCTACTGTGTTCGCAAGACATCTGCAGGATTATGCCCAATGCAGCCGTAAAAATTAATAAAATTTTCTGCCTGCTCTTTGTGGTGCTATTAGCTCTTGGAAGTTGTTTTGTACTCCAATATACTGTGTCTCCTTGAGAAACATAGTTGCCCTTAGGGTGATACATACCACCCAAAGTATCCATTCATAAGGTACCTCTCAACCTTTTGTCACTGAAATGAGGGACTTATCTACTGAAAATTGGGGACAATGAGGGACACTAAGCCTCATAAAGAGTGAGACATCCTCAAACATAGAGATACATGCTCATAACACTGCAGAAACCATTGTGTTTACTTGTACAACATTTAGTTTTTTTTTAGCATCTTATAATATTATGAATTTCTGCTTTAAAGTGTGACTTTACAGTACATTCTCTGTGTGTGCAGCTCCTTTGCCATGAGGGAAGGATGAGGGACAGAGCAATTCTGAGGAGTAAAATGAGGGATTCTTTCGCAATCAGGAATAATTGAGAGGTATGTATCCATTTACTGCTAAAAACCTTTTTCTGCAGTCTCTCAATGCTTGTTGGCTTCTTTAGAAGATAAATCCCCTTAACTGTGCCCCACCAGTTCTTCCTGGTTGTTGGAGATTTTTTAATCACTCTATGGGAACACATTTCTTTGCTACGCCAACCAGAATAGATAGAAAGGAAAGTTCTGTACTTTAAAGAGTCATGTAAAGGCACCCCTGTGGCCAAGTTTAACAACAGAACAATTAGAAAACTAAACAGAAAAGATTGCACTTTGCACATTGTCCCTTTTCATGGATGAGGAAAAGAAACTTAGCCCACTTATTAACTTCTTTAGCCTAAACCACATGAAATGACACAGCAGTGAATGTAAATTTATTTGACTGCTGTCACTTAGCATTGCCGGGGAAAGATGGATATACAAGTTCATTGAGTTATGCTGCTGCTGCTGTTTGCTCAGTAAACAGCTAAAAGGAAATGTGAACTCATTCCACCGTTATTGCACCCCCTCCCTCAGGCATCCTGATTAAAACTGGCATCAACTAGCTTCTTGCCATCGAGTAGTGGAGATAGCTACAGAAATGTGGAGAATGAAATATTCCCTTTGACAAACGTACTCCTAAAAGGAGTGGACAATATGCAGGACAGGAAAAAAAACCCTGAGAGATGCCACTTTATTCAGAGGCTTTAAAAGATAAAAACAAGTGCATAGAGATGGTACAGTTCCACAGTCTGCCAAGCTGTTCTCTGATGCCAGGGGACAGACTAATTAAGAATATTAATTTGTTCTATCAAGAAAGGGAATACAGTATATAAAAAAAACTGTGTTGTTACTCATAAAAATAGAGATCTTCCTAATAAAAAAAATTAGCACTGGAAAGAACTTTTCACAATACATTTTATTGAGTTTCTCTGTTAAAGGCCAAGAAAAAATGAAAAAAGGCACATCTTTTTCAGGTTCTGATAACATACAGTTTTGATAGCTTCTTCCTAGGTTGCATGCACTTTTAATTAAATGCCAACTCATTTACAATTAACCTTTTCTAATGCAGAGTCTGGTTTATTATTCCAATAGAGAAGACTATGGTTTGATCCTAAAAATGGGGTCAGTAAACAATCTGAAACACCCTCCAACATCTTCCATTCCATGATTTTCACTCTTCTGACAGATTCTGGATATTCTTGGATTCAGCAAGTGATTTCATAGTTATTTAATTAATGCTGCCAAGATTTACAAAACTGTACAACTTCCTGCTCTGTTATGTACAATATGTTGAGCATTCCATGATGCCAGTTCCCAACTGCCCCATATTGTGGATTAGTATAAAGTGACATCATAAATTGTCCAGGAAACCTAGAAATTGGCATCACTATTGAAGAGGGGAAGTTTAAAACATACTGTAGCAGTAAAGTTTGTGTGTTAAAGTGATAACATTGTTTACTGAAAAACAACACAAAAAATAGCCATAGCATATCAGAAGACAGAATAGGATTGAATGAGATGCATAAGAATCATTCAATTGTACAAATACTATACTTAAAAATTAGGTATTTCAGGAAGATGCAGCAATTCCCCCGATGCAATGTCCAGAAATACTGACATACAGGTACACACAGATATGCAGCACACAGGTAGTATGCATACTAGTACACACAGAGATACACATGCAGTATATACACACAGGTACACACAGATACTTACACAGGTATACATGTACAGGTACAAATACAGATACACAGAGGTAGAATATATACAGGTATGCAAACAGGTGCACATACATGTATTCACATAGGTAGAGCTACAAGTACACACACACATACACACAGAGGTACTCATACAGGTACACATGAGTTCACATACAGGTACACAGAAGTACACACAGGTAGTACACATATTGGTACACACATACTGCTTCAGATTGATACATAGAAAAGCATTCACAGATGCACACAGGTGGTATACATACTGTTACACATAGGTGCACGTGCAAGCACACATACAAGTACACACACAGGTACACACAGATGCACATACAGGTACACAGAGGTGGTATATATGCAGGTACACACACAGGTGCACATACAGATATACATATAGGTACAGCCACAAGTACATACAAATACACATGTAGATACTCATACTTGTACACATAGGTACACATACAGGTACACAAAAGTATACACACAGGTAGTACACATATTGGTACATGCACCGGGGTGCACATGCAGGTTCACACAGATACACAGAGAAGCATGCACAGGTGCACACAAGTAGTACATATACAGTTACATACACAGATGCATGTACAGGTACACATATAAGTACACAGAGGTTGTATATATGCAGGTACACACACAGCTGCACATACAGGTATACACATAGGTACAGTCACAGGTACACACAAATACACACATTGGTACTCATAGAGATACACATGGGTACACATACAGGTACACAGAGGTACACACACACACAGGTTCACATAGATACACACAGATGCATGCACTGGTACACATATAGGTGCACACAGTTATATATATATATATATATATATATATATATATATATATGTGTGTGTGTGTACCTGTTGCTGAAATGTTGGCAATTAATCTACTGCCATTCTCTTTTGATGAGAATGCTGGATTTTGGAGGTTGATGGCTTGTGCCTGTCCCAGATGGCAGATTCCATCAATAACATACTTTTCTAAACATGGTGGTCCTGAACTCTATGGGGTAGTCATAGACAATAAACTATGCCCTGAAGCATTTAGCGTCACCCTACATACATCTGAGCATGGATATGTGGACCAGTGGCCAAACAGCTGGTAGCTCCTACTTGTGCATTACAACACACTGGACACAGGTACCATGGGCAGTATTTGACTCTGGGCATGGGAAAAACTGCACTAAGCCCAACTGTGGTGGTAGCAATATTCTGGGTATTTGCCAGCATGCCACACTGACAATGAAGAGCATACCTGGATCACACATTGGTGAGAAAATGCTGGAAGTGCCCCTTACCGAGATTCATGAGTGGCTTCACCCCCCCCCCATTCACTGAAAGCAGGTTTCATTGCGAGCAATAATGGCTCAAATTTTGTGAAATGCATTAGTGATGGGAAGGGGGGGTTGTCAGGGTGCCATGCCTGACATACTGTATTAATCTTGTACAGCAGTTTCTAACCCATCCTGATATCAAGACCATGTTGTCTGTGACCCGTCGCCTGTGTGTCCACTTTGCCCATTCTGGAAAGGCCAATGACCAGCTCTATCAACTGCAGATTCAAAACAATCTGCCTCAGCACCGTATGAAGCTGGATGTTGCCACTAGATGGAACTTGACACTGTACATGATCGAGCAGTTGTATGAGCAGTATAAAGCCATATCTGAATATCTGCTGCTACACGACTTGTTGTGACAGTGCTGGAGTATCCATGTCTCTGACAACAGAGCAGTGGTGCCAAATAGATGGCCTGATCATGATTTTCAGGCCATTCGAACATGCAACACAGGTAGTAAGTATTGCCTGTATCAGTCAGGCCATTCCACTACTATGTGTTCTGAGGCAAACACTGGTGAATGTGCAGCAAGTGCTGCAGGCAGGTGGTGATAGTGGAAGCTGTGCCTTAAAGAAACACATGCTCCATGTCTTAGACTGCAATATACATATTTCCGGCATTCTGCAGTCTGAAGATTTTGGAATTGTTACCATGCTGGACCCATGCTATAAACATGGTCTGGTATCAATAATTGAAGGTGGGTATCAGCAGGTCCAAAGTTGACCGATCTAATAAGAAGGGTACATGGGGCACAGATGCTAAAGACACATTTATTTAATGTGTAACCCCTAGGTGGCCCTATTCTATGGGCTAATACCCCTGCCTGTGTGGCTGGGAACAGGTTGAGGGGCCTGAGTTCGGTGAATGGGTGCCTCCTGCCAGAAGAATGGTATTGGGGTAGCTTAACTGCTTGGGTATAGCCCTCTGGTACACTATACCCACCCACCAACCCTTCCAGTGGCCTAAACAGTAATACCATAGAACATTCACATTCACTGAATGACAGTAATAATATGCTGACACCCCTTGCACTTACCAACAGAACTGGATTAGCTGCAACTGCCCTGGAGACCCCCTGGCAAATAAGGTCAGAAATGCAACAATACAATATCAACACTGTAACCCAACTAATAATATGCACACTAGCCAGGTTAAACTTGCAACAAGATAATCTGGTTTATTCAGGGGGAATGAACAAGGGAGGGGTGTGAATCTTAGCTCAGTACTTCCTGGTAACTTTTTCAGTCCACCTCCTCCATCTGTACCACCACCCATTGCCCGCCCCTCTTTCCACCTGCGTCGTGTCACCATGCAAGAAGTTAGGCCTTACTTGCTAAAAGCCCTAAAAGGTAACACCATCGGTACTGACTCACTTGATCCCTGCCTTTTACGTCAGGTCTTGGATCAGGTCCTCTCACCTATTACATGCATTTTCAACAAATCACTCTGTCTCGGAAAATTCCTCTGCCTGGAAGATTGCCACAGTTACCCCTGTCCATAAAGGTGGTGACAGGACTCTTCCGGGTAACTACCGACCCATCTCAATCCTCTCCCCTCTAGAGGCTAGAGAAAATTGTGGCGTCCCAAGTCTCTGACTACCTCTTGAGTACAATGTTCTCTGCCCTGAACAACACGGGTTCAGAGCAGGTCATAGTACCAATACAGCACTCCTGGAATTTTCCAACTTCTCCATGCCTCCTTGGACTCTGGTGCCCTGGCTGGTGCTATATTCATTGACCTGTCTAAAGCATTCGATACTGTTTCGCATCTCTTTTGCTCTCCACCTCGACCTAATAGGCTTTGCCTCAGGACCTGTTTCCTGGTGCACCAGCTATCTCTCCGCCTGCCCCCAATGTGTGAAAGTCAATGGTACTCTCTCTGAAACATGCCCCATTCACTCTGGGGTGCCGAGGGCTCAATTCTTGGACCCCTACTATTCTCACTCTTTCTTAACTCCCTACCCAGCAGTTGTACGGGTAAGATGCTTCTCTATGCTGATGATGCTGTTCTCGTGCCTCCCCAATGACCCCATGCTGCTGCAGAACTCCTCCAACTAGTCTTTGATTCTGCAGCTACCTGGTTCACTGAGCACCGACTTGTTATCAACCTTAAGAAAACAAAACGATGTTCTCTACCTCCAAAATAAGTACAGCAAGTCTCTTAGCTGTCCACTCCACACCCAATCTCGCCATTGACCAGGTGCAATCCTATAAATATCTTGGTATAACCTTTGACCCTGCACTTTCATTCCATGGACATATATCTGCCCTAAATTCTGTCGCCAACTCACGGCTTAGGCATTCTTTACCGCACAAGAAATGCCTCCATCCTGATGCCCTCCGCCTGGCTGTCACCTCTCTGTAATGTCTCTCATTGACTATGGCCTTCCGGTCTCATGGCTCAGCAGATCAGACTGCCTCAACAAGGTTCGCTCTCACAGTAAATAAGGCCTGCAGACTTATCACTGGTGCTCCCAGACTCACTCACACATGTGAGCTGTACACCCTGGCTACCCTACTCAACCTGGAAGAGCGACTCATGTATCAGACATGCCAGCTCACCTTTAAAGCCCTGCATGGCCTATCCCCCATAGGCCTATCCAACTCCATTCGCCGTACTGCACCAACCCTGATCACGCGCAGCTCGTCAAGAGCTACCCTAGTTACTCCGAGAGCCAGGACCTCACAAGGTCAGAGGGCATTCCCCTACCGTGCACCCCACTGGTATAACTCCCTCCCTGCCAGTGTCTCAAACTCTCTAACCTTAGCTTGCTTTAAGCCCAGGCTCAGAAACTTCCTGCTTAGCTCTCGCAAATGCAACTGCTGCAAGCCTAGTGTAAAAAAAAAATATAACATAGAAACATAGAAACATAGAAGTTGACGGCAGATAAGGACCGCAAGGCCCATCCAGTCTGCCCATTTCTTTTTCTACCTTATAAATGTGCCATCGGCCTTTGCTCTGTCAGTGACCTATCTATTCATAGTCATTTGTATTGCTCCTTTGCCTATCCCATGCCTGTTTGAAGCCCTGCACTGTATTCATAGCCACCACTTCTTGTGGTAAGCCATTCCATGCATCTACCACCCTTTCTGTGAAAAAGAATTTCACATTCCCCTTAATCGCCTCCCTCTAATCTCATGCTGTGTCCTCTTGTCCTGCTATTTTTTATATTTAAACATGTTAGACTCTTTCACCTTGTTTATGCCCTTAAGGTATTTAAATGTCTCGATCATATCACCTCTCTCCTCCTTTGCTCAAGGGTATACATATTGAGCTCCGTTAATCTGTCCTCATATGTCTTCTGATGCAGTCCCTGCACCATTTTGGTTGCCCTTCTCTGGACTGCCTCAATTTGTTAATGTCCTTGTGAAGGTGTGGCCTCCAATACTGCACGCAGTACTCCAGATGGGGCCTAACCAATGTCTTGTACAGAGGATTATTACCTCCTCTACGACTTGTGATACCTCTACTAATACACCCTAACACCCCCTAGCCTTACCTACTGCTTTAGAGGTCTGCTTGATGATTTTAGGTCATCAGTGATGATGATGCCCAAGTCTCTTTCTTCCTTGTGACTGCTAGCAACTCCTCCCAGCCTATAAGTGGCTTCAGGGTTTCTCTTCCCTATGTGCATGATTTTGCACTTCTTTGCATTAAATCCCAGTTGCCACTCTTCTGACCATTTTGCTAATTTATCCAGATCTCTTCTCATTCTGCCCACCCATCTGGATCATCTACTCTGTTGCAGATCTTGGTGTCATCTGCAAACAGACAAGCCTTACCCTCTAGTCCATCTGCGAGGTCACTAATGAAGATGTTGAATAGGACTGGCCCCAGGACTGATCCCTGAGGTACCCACTTGTGACTTGCATCTCTTCTGACTGTATACCATTTACCACCACTCTCTGTTTTCTGCCAGTCAACCAGTTTGCCACCCAGTTGACCAACTCTGACCACCCCAGCCTACCTAGCTTATTTATCAATCTTCTATGTGAACAGTGTCAAAAGCTTTGCTGAAGTCAAGGTAAGACATCAACTGCTCCCCTTGGTCCACCACTCTGGTTACCCAGTCAAAGAAATCTATGAGATTAGTTTGACAGGACCTTCCTTTGTAAACCCATGCTGTCTTGGATCCTGTGCCCTATGGATTCCAGGTGTTGCACTATCCTTTCCTTAAGGAGTGCCTCCATAATCTTGCCCACTACTGAGGTAAGACTGACTGGTCTGTAGTTCCCGCCTCCTCCCTGCTACCACTCTTGTGGAGCGGGATCACATGAGCCCTTCTCCAGTCTTCTGGGACCTCTCCTGTGCTCAGAGACTCACTAAACAATTCTGCTAATGGCTCTGCTAGTTCCTCCTTTAGCTCCTTAAGTACCCTGGGATGTATGCCATCAGGTCCCATTGCCTTATCCACCCTGAGCTTAGCAAGCTCTTGTAGGACCCTTTCTTTTGTGAGGGAGTAAGCTCACCTCCTCCCCTGTGTCCATGATGCTGAGCTGTGGGCCCTGCCCTACCTTCTCTTCAGTAAATACTGAGCAAAGTATCTATTTAGGATAGATGCCTTTACAGGTCCTCCTCCTCACATGCCCCTTTTCTCCATTAAGCTTAGCAATACCCCTCTGGACTTTCTCCTTTCACTAATGTATCTATAGAAAGTCTTGTCACCTTCTTTACTGTTCGTGCTAGTGTTTCCTCAGTTTGGGACTTTGCCTGCCTTACTGCCTTACCTGCTTCCCTTAGGGCAGTTTGGTATGCCTCCCTATCTTCATCCCGCTGTGTTCCTTATATTTCCTGAAGGCCAGCCTTTGGCTCTGACCTTTTCTGTTACTGTATTTGAGAACCAAAGTGGTTTCCTTCTTCTTTGCACTTCCTTTTCTGTCTAACACAATGGGATGTTGCTTCAAGTATTGTATCCTAATGCTTGCCCACTTTGCCTGTACCTCCTCACCTGTGTTTCTTTTTGCCAGGGCTAGCTTAACTCTGTTGGCCATCTTATCAAAGTCAGCTCTCTGAAGTCCCATATTTTTGCCTTGGAATGGGATGATTTAGATGTAGTAGCCAAATTGAACCATACCATGTGATGGTCACTGGCCCCAGGTGACCTTCTACCTGGAGATCTGTGATCCTTCTATGTTAGTCAGTACTAGATCTAGGATAGCCCTGTCTCTTGTGGGTTGCTGTACCAGTTGTTTGAGGCCCTCCCCTGCAGGGAATCCACTATGAGTCTAGTTCTGGCAGATGTTCCTGCTGGTATTGACCAATCTGTATCTGGCATGTTGAAGTCTCCATTATCAGAACCTCCTTTAGCTGTCATGTTTTGTATATCTTCTAACAGTAATGTGTCTATGTCCTCCCTCTGGTCTGGGGGCCTGTAGACAACCCCAGTTCTTATGGCTGTCCCATTTCCTGTTTCCAGGGTGACCCACAGTTCTTCTGGCTCCTTATGTGTATTCTGAATTTCTGTAGCTTTGATTTTTCATTAACATACAGGGCCCTCCTCCCCTTTTGCACCTCGGTCTCTTCTGAACAATACATAGCCAGGTACTGAAGTCTCCCAAGTGTGTGTTACTGGTAAACCACGTCTCACTAATTGCTACTATGTCCAGTTTAGCCTCTGACATTATTGCCTGCAGGTCTGGGATCTTATTTCCCAGGCTGTGAGCATTGTGTACATGATTTTCCATTGGCCAGATTTTGGTGTGTTAGTTGTTGGGTGAAGTTTGGCATTACCCTGTGCATCGTGTGGAGACAAACCTTTTCTTACCTGGTGATGCAAATGAGCGGCAAACACGCTGAATTCCTGTTTGACCACTAGCTGAGGGGAGGGGTGTTCCCATTCGACATATGGGGTGCTGCACCCTCTCCCATTTGCTAGTTTAAATATTCTGCAAAGACGCCAAACTTCTGCCCCAATGCACTGACTCTCTTTAGTCAGATGCAGTCCATCAAATTTAAAGAACTTTCGCTCCCAGAACTGTTGCGAGTTCCCTACAAATCTGTGTCCTTTTTTCTGGCACCAGTCCTTGAGCCACGTGTTTAGCTCCCCTACCTCCCCTTCTCTGACCTTCCGTCCATCTGCTCCCTTCTCCCAGACTGGCAGGATCTCAGAGAAGGAGATGCCGGATGAAATAGATGATAGTTTGTCACCCAGCTTAGTCAGGTGTTCCTTGGTCTCCACAACTGACCGGCTGGCGAGATCATTAGTCCCTATGTGTACTAGGACATCAATGTTTTCTCCTGCTTTGTGAACAATTTTAGCAATACGGTCAGTGTCTCTCCATGCTGATGTACCTGGGAGACATCTGACCATCACCCCTGGCTGGAGATGGGTATCAACTCCAGAATCATGGAGTCTCCTATGATCAGAAGTTTTTGGATTCTTTGTGCTTGTTTAGTTTTGGTTCCTGATTTGGGTGAGTATTGTTGTGCTAGCTCCTGTCTGCAGTGTCCTGCTTCTGCAGTGTCTTCTGCCTCTTTATTTGATTTCAGAGATAGAGGCAGATACCTGTTTGTAGTGTTTATATGGTTTTGGAGGTAATGTGTTGGACAGCAGAGTGATGGGGCACCTGATTTGCTCCTCCTAACCACCTGCCAACCTCCTGGACCCAACTACCCTCTGCGGTGAGGTTTTTCTGTTGGATGCTGGGGAAATGGCGGGTGGTTCTTATAATTATTTCCTCTTCAATATGAAATTTGAGGCGAATCTCTGCCCATGCTGCCCGGAGCTGAGACCTAAGATCTCCAAAGGCCCAGCATGTAGGACAGTGTCCTAAATCCTGTAAGACTGTCCTTCTGAAAATTGTTCCACAGTACCTGCAGTTAATGAAATCCATTCCAAATAAGTTGCTGGGTTTGTAACCTAGTCAGAGTAATTAGAAGGAAAAAAGGAAAATGCAAGTAATGGTTTAATTGTGCTTTGTTTAACTTGTTATAACAAGTTAAATTACTAGTGCCCCTGTAAATGAGATCACTCTTGTGGAGGCCCCACTGATCGCCCCTTCCTGCTCTGCCACAGGAAATGTCACAACTGTGGTACCCTATAAAAGGAGTGTAGTGGGGTGGTTGGGGATGGGGTGGTGGCTGGGCCCTTCCCTGCCTAAAAAGAAGAACCTACGGACGAAAGAACAAGGAGGTAGAGCAGAAACAATCAGTCAACAACAAATGCAGTAACCCTGAAAGCTTATCCAATGTTAGATAAAACTGTAAAACCTGTAAAGCACCACCTGTAATAATTTCAGAGAAGATATACCCTGTAAGAAACACTTTGCTCCAGAGAAAATAAAGCAGTAATAGAAGATATACCTGCAAAGACAATTTGAATCAGAAGATTACAGCAGTAATCTGTTAGCACACACCTGTAGGCACACCTTGTAATAATGCAGAAAAGGTATACCAGCAACAACAATTTGAATCAGAGAAAAATAAAGCAATGAAATGTTAGCAACAAACAGTAGCAATCCCTGTGAGTAAAAATAAAACACCACCACACAGTAAATCTGTTTAGCCAAACTAAGTCTTAATCCTTCTCCCTTGCTCTGGTAAGTTTCTCTACTCTGCCTTTCAAGCAGTCTTAGAAGGAAAGAGCTCAGGTGAAGCTAGGTGCCTTGGCCAGCAAACCAAGTCTTCTACCTCCTCCCCTATCTCCCTCCCTTCTACCCCCACCAGCTCCCCCCCGACCATAAGTTTTGCACCTTTTGTTATCTTTTGCTCGTTGGAGATTGTACTCTATTGTAACAAAATTGTAATTGAACTGTAACTTTTTTGTTTGTAAGTACTGTGTCCCTTGTACTACTGTTCTGATGTCCTCTTTGTGACGAGGTACCTTTGTAAATGAGCCTCTGGCTCAAAGGTTTCTAAACTGATGTTTAACTAAATAAATAAATAAATAAATCTGATAGAATGACTGACACTATGATTTAGTTCAGGTTGGTTCACCATGCACTGTTACTTGGTTACTTGGTAAAAGGGACAAAAGAGAGCTAGACGCCCATAAACATTGTCCTCCACATATGTGGATCACTAGTAGTAGCCCCTATTTAGTTAACCATTTGTCCAATTTGAGTTTGAAATTAATAAAGGAAGGGGCATCGACAACATCCTGAGGAAGTGTATTCCACAGTCTTGGAGTTCGATTGAAAAAAATGTCTTTTTTTTGTTTTGCATTTAGCTATATCTAGTTGTTTGTTGTTTAATCTTAATCCAGTTTTCCTATTAGCAAAGGAAATTCCACATTGACTCATTAGTGTCGGACATTGAATAATCTTAAAAAGCTGAAGTAGGTCCCCTTGCTGTCTTCTTAGCTCCAGAGAATGCAGCCCTGTTTTATATAGTCTAGTTTTGTAATCTAGTTGCGACAGGTGAGGTATAGATTTAGTAACTCTTTTTTGTATCCTTTCCAACCTAATCACATCTCCACAAAGGTAGGGACTCCAAAAAGGTGAACCATAATCAAGATATGGCCGGATGTGTGATCTATACAGTGGTATAGTACACTGCTCGATTCTGGAAATGAAAGTACCCTTAATTCTACGAAAGAGTGAGTTTGTCAGATTAGATATCTTGTTGCAGTGCGAAACAAATGTAAGTTTGTTATTAACTAAGATCCCCAGGTCTTTTTCTAGGCATGAAGTCTTAATTATGCTGTTGTTCAATGTGTACGTCTGTTTAGGGTTATTTATCCCAAAGTGCATAACAGCACATTTAGTTGTATTGAATTCCATTTTATTAATAATAGCCCAGTGTTCTCTGGATATAAGATCATTCAGTAGGATTTGTTTATTTTCAGCAGTATTAACAGCACCACCCAGTTTGGTATCATCTGCAAATTTAATAAGTATGTTAGAAGAGTGAATTTTCATGTCGCTAATGAAGATGAAGAACAATGTGGGTCCTAGGACCGAGTCTCGGCACCCACTTGTAATCCATCCTGTGTCTGATAGAGTACCATTTACCCTAACCCTCTGAGATCTGTTTGCCAACCAACTTTTATCCATGAAACCAGAATCTCAGAAAAACCCAAATGAGTAAGTTTAGAAATGAGGATACTATGGGACACTTTGTCGAAGGCCTTGCTGTAATCCAAAAAAATAACATCGGTAGGGATATTTAAATCCAATTTTAAACTTATAAAGTTATAAAAGGCCAATAAATTGGTGGTACATGACAAGCCCGATCTAAACCCATGTTGGGAAATATCTGTAAGTTTTAGAGATAAAATCTCCTTATCCAAAAGTGTTTTAATAATTTTTTCAAGTAGTTTACACAGAATGGATGTTAAACTAATAGGACGATAGTTATTTACTTGTGAGTAGGATCCCTGCTTATGTAGTGGAGTAATTATTGCAGCTTTCCAGTCAGGAGAAACTACTGATTCATGAAGAGATTTGTTAAAAATAATTGTTAATGGCTTTAAGATTGTATTTTGTGTACCCAGAAGAAATTTAGGGCTTATGCCGTCGTCCGGCTGGTAGTTTTCTTCAAAGACGTGAGAAAATTATAGACATCAATTTGCTGAATTAGATGTTCATTTGTAATATATGGTCTAACTGAAATAGGTTGGGGAATCTTAGTAAATACCAGTAAAGTAATTATTTAATGTTGATGCTATAGCCGAATCAGATTTTATTATTTTATTATCAATCATAAGGGGACCAATTGTTTTGTTGTTACCTTTTACTGTTTAGATAGGCATATAAGGTTTGTGTGAGTCCTTTGTATGTGCTATGTGAAACTCAAGATTCCTTTTTGCTGTTAATATAGATTTCTTGAGAATTTTTACTGACTCTCTATACTGTAATAGTAGCTTATTATTGCCTGTCAAGGTATTATTTCCACTCTTTTTTAAGCGTGTAAATAATTTCTGCTTACGCCGTATTTGTTTTTTAATGGAAGCGTTAAACCAAGGGGGTATTTTACCTTTACGGTTGTGTGTTTGCTTATTTGGGACATATTTGTGTTCAATAGCAGCTATTTGTGTCTTAAAAAAATCCCATGCCTCGTTGGTATTTAGGGGGGTTAAAGTATGGTCCCAGTTGATTTTAACTAAGTGTTCATTGATTTTTTGAAAATCTGCCTTCTCATAGTGTTTAGTTATTTTTGCTGGGGCTGAACAGTGGGATGAAGTTATGGTGAAAAATATTGAATTATGATCACTGTTACCTAGAGGGTCAGTTATGTGTGTTATTTATGTGTATGTCTTGACTAACTATAACAAGATCAAGTATATTTTACCCCTTGTGGGTTCTTTTTACTAGTTGATATAGACCCAGGTCAATAATAGTTGTAAGGAAATTGTTTTCAATACTATTTGAACCCGTCAAATTATCCCAATTTATATTTGGAAAATTAAAGTCTCCCAAGAGAAGAACTGGGCCATTGCTGGAGAATTTAGAAATGTCCTCAAGTAGTTTAGAATTTTGAGTACTATATAAAGATGGAGAACGATAGCAAGTACCTACCAAAATTTGGGGGAGACCTTTTGGTTGGATATATACCCATACGCTCTCTGAGTTTTGTTCAAAAGGGGTTTGGTATGAGGGAATGTTGTCTTTAACATAGAGACTGACTCCTCCCCCTGATTTTATATCTGGCCTGTTTTAAAGAAGTGTTTTATAGCCAAGAATCTCTGATGACCAGTTCTTATGGAATTTCCCCAAGTTTCAGAGACAGCGATTAGTGACAGATCCAACAGATGAGCTTTTGATTCCAGTTCTGCTTTTTTAGTTATATTCAATGATCGTGCATTTAGAGATAGAATATTTAAGTATGAATTAGCAGGTTCAGACCCTTTTTCAAGAGTTTTGGGCGACTGTCCAAACTCCCCCTTATTTATTAGTTTAAATGAGTATTTATGTAGGTAACAATCTTTTTCCCAAGTATGACACTTCCTCTTCTACTGAGGTGTAAGCCGTCCCAACAGTAAAGGGACGGATTTAGATGAAAGTCCTCCCAGTGGGTTAAACAATGAATACCCTGTCTGAGGCACCATTTCCTCAACCATTCATTTATGATTTTAATTTTTGAGTTAATGGTGTCATTTGCCCTTGGGATAGGAAGTATTTCTGAAAGGCAGATCTCACAGCCCTTTCAACCAGTAGATTACAAAGGGAAACAAAGTCCTGTTTTATCTCTTGCACGGATTGCTTGGTAATATCATTAGTTCCCACATGGACAATAACTAGTGGATTTTTTCCTGCAGTGTTTAAGGTGGATTTGAGCATAGATGTAATGTCAGAAATCCTAGCACCGCGGTAGCTCAAACTGGAACGATGCTCTTTATCCTGATTGCAAACAATATGGTCAATGTATTTTGTTATAGAGTCATCAAGTATGTAAACTTCTTTATAGTTGTCCAGTGTATCTGATACACAAGGGGAAAATAAGGGAGGAGGCAGAGATGGGACTCCATTGGGTATGTTTTTAGTTGATATATGCTGCATAGGACTGTTCTTATTGGTGTGGCTAAGTTTGGGACTAGTTACTACAGTTTCCTCAATAAAATTTGTTAGGTGCTCAAATGAGTTGTGAATGGGAATTGCGTAGGTACCTGATGAAGATAATTCGTTAGCCACTGATTTAGACTTGGCTGCACATTTTTTTGGTAGCCAGAGATTTTCATTGTTGACTATAGACAGTTGTTGAGTTGACGTAGTGGGGGTAGAGGTAGAGGTAGGATGTTCTAACAGTGGGGGGTGAATAACATTTGATTGGGACTGAAAGTTGAATTCATTGCCTACTTTTGCTGAAATCGGAGTATTATCCTCCGCCCTGTTTGTTATAATAGTGGTGTTTGCTTCCACTAGTATGGACATCTGGCCAATATAGTCCTCCAAGGCTTTTATTTCTGGGTTAACAGACAGTACAGGCTGAAGTCTTGAGACTTCATTTTGTAACTCAGTGATTAAAATACACTTTTCACATTTGCAATCAACGATGTGTTTACCCATAGCATACATTTTACATGTAATGCAGTATTTATTGGCTTTCTTCATAATGAAACTTGAAAGAAACACTAACAAACCTCAATAAATTCTTTGATTGTTGGTGTTAATAGTTTTTTACCTTGTCCCCATTGTCACGATGGACACGATGAACACCGCCAGAATACGCGTGTCTCTGTGTCGTCTCCATGCGCCAGCCAGCGCAGCAGCTCACGCCACGCTCGCTAGAGCTGCTGAATTTATGGGCCAAAACCGGAAGTGCAATCGCGCCTTACTTCCGGTTTCGTGATGTTGAATATAACAATCAAACACTGTGAGTCCCTTTGGAACAGTCCCACAAACCTGGGTACCCAGTGTGTTATGCAGGCTAGCCTGAAGTATTGCCTAGGGTGACTAGCGTTGCAGCTGTTTTTGGGGCCCTTAGGAAGGAAAACAGTTAACATGTGCACAACCTAAACAATTGTAATCCAGAGCCGGATTGTTCAGTCCACTTACAATAACCAAGGACAAAAACAATTAGATGGCACACAATGATTTTCAGCTGTTGTTGAAGGGAGCTACACTGATTTGTACTCATGCTACCCAGACCAGGGTGTAGGACAGGTGAGATGAAGACCTCATGGCATTGATCTGGCTGGCCAGGGGACACAGGGCCTACATGACTCACCTCCTGGTGGTCACTACCTGTTCGACGGTGCTGAGCAGGGAGCCGAATCCCCAAGTGGGTCTTTCGCTGAGATTATCTCTGAACTGGGGACAGCAACTTAGGCTGAGATGGCAAGGCCCAAGCAGGACGGACAGTTCTGAAGAAGTTTGTGATCTGTTGCTGGAACAGCCTCCAGCGGTCATAACAGTATTCGCCATGGGGAACCAAATCAGGACCCACGAAACACATTCAGCACACTTAAATTAGTTATTTCTCTAAGCCACAGTTTGGATACTGTCCGGTTGTCAATTACAGCTTCACTGCTCAAACCTTCCTCTCTGAGGCTATTTTCTCTCATCAGGTGGGCTGATCGCTTCTGGAGCAAACCTTTGGTCCAAAACTTAAGTCATCAAAACAATTCTATTATTTCTTCCTCTGCCAAAGTATGCCGACAAATGGAAAGGTCCAGTTACTGCACTGGGCAGTTCAAAGGCAAGAGAACGTGGCAAGCAGGCCAGCAGAGTCTTCCCGCCGATTCTCCAATGCTCCTACGGGAGCAGCTGCTTGACAGCTGAAGTTGTTCACTCTTCAACCTCTAACACACAACTGACAGCCAGCTGCAGGCAGTTCTGGGGATTTCCCTTATAATCCAAAAGGTTCTGTTGGCTGATGGAATGGTCTGTCACAACAAGGGCTCCCCCTCCAGGTCCATTTAGGTGCCAAAAACTTAAAACTGCAAAAACTACAGAATTTCCATCCCACAAGACCTCTGGGGACAGTCACCATTTTCAGTCCCCAGGGGTTCGATTGGTCCAACACTGGAAGTCCAGAACCAAAACGATGGCTCCTATTCAAAAGCTCAAGCTGCAATTGAAAGCAGGTTAGACAAACTCCTTTATAATTATTACTCTAACAGATAAACAGTAAATAATCACATTTCCTAGCAGGGCTCCCTCTGCATGTATAGCAACTGCAGAATGGGGCATATAACAGATGGTCTGGCTGATTGTAAGCCTTATTTACTCAGACCCAGCCCAGACTGATTTTCTAGACACAGAATAGAAGCTCTCTTAAAGAGACAGGTGCAGAGACTCGCTAGAGCACTCTCACACAGACAAATAGAACTAATGCAAACAGGACACCAGCCTGTCAGTGGGCATTTAGGAGCCCAGGAAGACAATATAATAAACCTCAATTTGTAGGGGGGTTCCTTAAGGCACAATATGAAACTCCACAGAGACCAAGTGTTGCTACCAGCACCTGACATGGGAAATGGACTGAGAAAACATGCAAGTTTAAAGAGAAAATGTCAAATTCCATTTGGGATGTTTTATGTCAGGTGGGAGTTGAAGACATGGAAGAAAAGGAGAAGGAAGAGGAGGCTGATGAGGCAGCAGGACTGAAGGCAATGCAACACATGGTAGATGCATATTTGGTGGACACAAGGCACCTTACCATTGCTGATACACCCTTTCTATACTGGAGCACCAAGGACACTGAGTGGCCATCACTGACCTCGACTGCAATGAAATATCTCAGCAGCCATCTTAACCAGATGTCTTTAATTGTACCCTGGGAATCTCCAGCAATCCCTCGATGGTGGAATGGAGAGGACATAGGGGGAAGTAGGGTACCAAGAGATCTTGCAGGTAACCAGGTCCCTGATCATGTAGGGCTTTGAAGGTTAGTAAGCCAACTTTAAAGGTGATCTGACACCAAACAGGCAGCCAGTGCAGCTCACAGACCACAGGCATAATATGACTGGTTCTAGAAGTCCCAGTCAAAAGCCTGGCTGCCACGTTCTGCACCAGCTGCAGGCAGTGGATATCAACCCCAGGTAGCCCTAGATAGAGGGAATTGCAGTAATCAAGATGGGTAGTGACAAAGGCATGGACCAGTGTTAGAAGATCATCCGGGGGAACCAGGTGTTTCACCCAGGTGAAATTCCTCAGATGGTAAAAAGAGGATTTGACAACAGCTGACACCTGAAATTTTAGGGTCAAACCATCATCAAAAATAACACCCAGGTTATGCACCCGATCTGAGGTAGTGAGTGACATACCACCAAGTAATAAGCCTGATGGTTGTCCAGCCCCCAAACCCACCCCCGGATGACCTGGGTCCACTACCAGCAGTTCAGTCTTATCTGGATTCAGTCTCAGTCAGCTGGAACTCATCCAAGATCTGATCTCAGTAAGGCAACTATTTAGCACGGAGAGTGCATCATCCTGTCTGGGCAGAAAGGGCATATACAGCTGAGTATCATCTGCATAGCAGTGAAAACTCAGACTGTATCACCAGATGATATCTCCCAATGGCAGCATGTACACTGCAAACAACATGGGGGCTAAAATGGAACCCTGCGGTACCCCACAAGGCAGGGAGTGAGCACCAGAGGAATAAATTTCAGTGGCAACTCTCTGAAACCTGCCCGTGAGGTAAGAATGGAAGCATTTAAGGACTGTACCAGACAGACCACAAAAAGACTGCAGGTGCTCCAGCAGCACACCATGGTCTACAGTGTCAAATGCAGCAGAGAGATGGCAGAAGACACCAGGAGAAAGGACTGCTGTGTGACTGGACTTCCCTGCTGGGACTATATTGCCCTCCTTCCCTCCCCTCCACCCTGCCACCCAAAGCTAGTTCTATTTTTATAGGCACAGAATTTGACTGACAACAGGAACTTCCTGTTTAGGGCAGGAAGTGTGATCACAGAACCACCAAGGACCCACCATCCTAGAAGGGCAAGAGAGCTCCGCCCCCTCTAGCTGCTGGAGGTCTGCCTCTGAGCAAGTAAGTGGTCTACTGAAATACAGGATATTCTTGTCTCAGAACAGGACAATCAGGAGCTTAAAGGGCACCCAGGCAGAAAGTAGGAGAGAGAGAAAAACAGAGGAAAGAGTAAGGATTGCAAACAGTTAAGGGGCCAGAAATAAGACATGATTGAGTGGTGTAGTGCAGTGGCTGTGGAGCAGCAGTCTTCTGGGAGATGTTCTGGAGGATGCGGTGTTGTCTCATCTGCAGGCACCTCTCTGGGCTGAGGGAGGAGGTTGCTCATCTCCAGCTGAGTTGGCCAGGATTTGTGGGACCTCCTCTTCCATCCAGGGACCACCAGTGCCACTGCCGTTGCCTCAGAGATTACCAAGAAAGAGGAGCGGTTGGACCACAGTGGGCTCAGGGAGGGCGAGGGTGGTGGAACAGAGGTGTATCCCTCCCATTGTACCTCTCCACACTTCCTATGCCATTCTGGCAAAGTGTGGTTCCTCTATGGAGGCACCCACAGTGGAGACCAAGGAGAATGCTGGGAACCTCCACAAAGGAGACCCACAGGAGGGTGGCAGGGGACCCTGCAGGGGAAGAAAACAACTCCTGGTGGGGGACTCCATTGTTAGGAAGGTAGAACTGGGGAAGGAAGGGGAGAGGGAGGTAAGGTGCCTGCCTGGCGCCATGGCTTGCAAGGACAGGAAGCGAATCCTCAGAATTGCCAGAACAGCTGCACAGAGGAGGGAGCTGGATGTCATTGTCCACCTAGGGACAAATGACCTGGCTAAGAAAGGGATTAGAGAAGTGCAGGAAGAGTTTGTGGAATTGGGGAGGGGCCTTAGTCAAGTAGCACGCACGGTAACCTTCTCGAGGTGCTACCTATCTATGGCATAGGAGAGGCTAGGGTGTTCCGCACATGGGATTCAATCAGTGGTTGAAAAACTGGTGTGAAGCTCAGGATTTGGCTTCATTGGGGACTGGGGGTCCATCTGGAGTGATGCAAGCCTATACTGGCATGATGGGCTGCATCTGTCTGGGAGGGGAACCAGGATCCTAGGTGATAGGTTTAAATGCTTCATTGGCAAGCTTTTAAACTAGCCAAGGGGGGAGGCACTGGAAAGGAGCAGGAAAATCCTAGCCCCCCCCAAATAATCACGGTAGTAAGTGCGGCAAACACCAACATAGAGGTGTCGATAGGGAGAAGGGCAGGGTAAATGAAGAAAGTGACAAAGGCAAGAAGGACAGGGATGGGGTAAAAGGGAGTAAGGCCATCAGGAAATGGAGGGTAATGAGTACCAATGCCCATAGTTTGGGCAACAAGCTCCCTGAGCTGATGGCCTTAATGGAAGAGGGATGCCTGGATATCGTAGCAGTCACAGAAACATGGTACACAGAGAACCATGACTGGGATGTTAACATACCAGGGTACATAACCTACAGGAGAGACAGACAGGGGAGAAGAGGGGGAGGAGTAGCTCTCTATGTAAAGGAAGGGATAAAAGCAACTGAACAAAAGAGTAAACAGGGAGGAGAGGAGGCACTGTGGGTCACCTTGGAGACTGGAAAGGGCACCACAATCCGCACAGGGTTGTGTACAGACCCCATGTCAGGGGAAGGAATGGACAAGGATATGATAGAAGGCATTCTTAGAATGGCAGAGAAAGGGAGATACTGTTGATGGAGACCTGAATATGCCAGATGTTAACTGGAGCACATTTGCTGCAGCCACATCCAAGAGCAGGGCCATTCTTGATGCCCTACAGGTGGCAGGCATTAGACAGTTAGTTTCAGAACCCACTCGTGAGGGAGCAATCTTAGACCTCGTGATTTCAAACGGGGCAGTGAGAGGATCTCAGATCTAGAAGTGGGTTGCCATCTGGGGACAAGTGACCATCAAACAGTGTGGTTCACGTTAAACTCAGCTACAGAGTCAAGCCATACAAAAGGAGGGTACTGGACTTTAGGAGGCTGACTTTGGCAAGATGGGAGTGCCTCAGAAAAGCACTAGCAAACAGGCTAGAAGGAGTGTGAGCAACAATGGGAATTATCAAAACTGCCATCACAGAGGCAACAAGCCTTTGTGTGAAGCAAATGAACAAATCAAAATGAAAGAAAAAGCCACTATGGTTCTCAAAAGAGGTGGCTGTGAAAGTCAGGAAGAAAAGATAGCATTCCGGAAGTATAAGGAAACACAGAAGGAGCAGAACAGAGAGCTGTACCAGTTAAGGCAGAAGGAAGCAGGAGGGAAGTCAGAATAGCAAAGGCCCAAACTGAGGAAAAGATAGCCAACTCATTTAAGAAGGGATAAAACCTTTATAGGTACATCAGCGAGTATAGAAAGACAAAGGGAGGGATAGTGAGGCTGAATAGAATGAACAGTGGGTGGGCAGAGGGGACAGTGAAAAGCAGGAATACTGAACGAATATTTCTGCTCAGTATTCACAAAGAGGAGGTGGAGTGCCTAATCCAATTAACAGAAGCACTCTTTGATAGGGGGTCGATCCCAGTCCTTTCACAGAAGAAAGGGTTCTGCAAGAACTCCTAAAACTGAAGGTGGACAAAGCAATGGGTCCTGATGGAATTCACCCCAGAATTCTAAAATAATTAAGGGAGTAACTAGTGAAACCACTGTCTACTCTTTTTAATAAATCATGGGAGGATGGTGTGGTACCCGAGGACTGGAGGAAGGCGGATGTGATTCCTCTTCACAAAAGTGGGTCCAAGACAGAGGCAGGAAACTACAGACCTGTCAGTCTGACCTCTGTGGTAGGGAAAGTGATGGAGTCACTTCTGAAGGAAAGAATAGTCGAGTACCTAGAGGCCAGTGGGGCACAGGACCCAAGGCAGCATGGGTTCACAGCGGGAAGGTCATGTCAGATGAATCTAATAGATTTCTTTGACTGGGTGACCAAAGTAGTGGACCAGGGAGGGCTGGACATGGCCTACCTAGACTTTAGCAAGGCATTTGACACAGTCCACACAAAAGATTAATAGTCAAATTAACCAGCTGGGAGTGGGACCCAGGGTAGTAGCCTGCAAAACATTGGCTGGACAACAGGACACAGAAGGTAATTGTAAATGAGTCCATTCTGAAGAAGGTGGGTTACTAGTGGGTACCGTGAGGGTTCAGTATTGGGTCCAGTCTGTTTTAATGTCTTCATCAGTGACATTGCAGAGGGACTGAAGGAAAGTATGCCTTTTGCAGATGACACAAAAATCTGCAACAGGGTTGATACACAAGGAGGCGTGGAAAGGATGAAAAGGACTTGGCAAGGTTGGAGGAATGGTCAGAAGTATGGCAGCTAGGATTCAATGCAAAGAAGTGCAAATAATGCACCTGGGAAACAAGAACCAGGGGAAGAATACACAATGGGTGGGGAGGTAGTAACAACAACAAAAAGGAAGGGACCTGGGGGTAATCATATAAGATGACCTTAAGGTTAGCAAGCAATGGAGAAGGCAGTAGGGAGGGTTGGGGTATACTAGGATGTATAGGGAGAGGCATCAGCAGCAGAAAACAGGAAGTTGTTATCCTCTGTACAGACAGTTGGTGAGACCCCATCTGGAGTACTGTGTCCAGTTCTGGAGACCCCATCTCCACAAGGACATAGACAGGATAGAGGCAGTCCAGAGGAGGGCAACTAAAATGGTGCAGGGTCTGCAAGAGAAGCCGTATGAGGAGAGACTAAAGGAGCTTAATATGTATACCCTTGAGGAAAGAAGGGAGAGGGGGGACATGATAGAAACTTTTAAGTACCTCAGTGGAATCAACAAAGTCCAAGAGGGTATCATTTTTCAGGAAAAGAGACTTGCAAGAACAAGAGGACACAATTTAAAGATAGAAGGAGGGCGGTTGAGGGGCAATGTGAGGAAGTATTATTTCACAGAGAGGGTAGTGGATGCATGGAACAGCCTTCCTGAGGAAGTTGTGGGGTCTAAAACTGTGGGAGAATTCAAAAATGCATGGGACAGACATAAGGCAATTATTGTGGGGGGTAGGAAGAAGTAGGCTGTTGGTTAACTAGGATCTGCGGCCTATCCTGTAGGTAGGGAAATGGGCAGACTAGATGGGCCTAGCGGTCCTTATCTGCCGTCAAAGTCTATGTTTCTATGTTTCTATGACTAGAATGGTACCTGCCTTTCGATCTCTAGCCATTAGGAAATCATTCAATACCCGAACAAGAGCAGTCTCCATACTATGCTTCTTCCTAAAACCAGACTGGAGAGTATCATAGACATTGTGAGTTGTAAGATGATCATCCAATTGCAACGCAATTGCCTTTTCAATAAACTTACCAACAAATGGCAGGTTAGAGATAGGCCAGTAGTTAGCTAAACAATCTGGATACAAGGAGGGCTTTTTAAGGAGTGGTCGAATGATCGCCTCCTTGAGGGGGTCAGGAAAGACCCCCCCTCTCCAGGAACTTCCAGACAATGTCAGTGAGGATTGGGCAGATCCTGGTGATGGTGATGGTGGTGGTGAAGATGAAGAGCAAGGTGTGATCGCCATTAGCAAATTGGCTTCTACCACTGAGGTGGACAAAGCAGTAATGGAGAGAGAATTCCCATCTGATAGCATCTCCAGTCTGGAAGACTGTGAGGGTTGCTTTCTTGATGGGGTTGAAACATAAAAAAAATGTGTCCTTCCCCTCCTCTCCCTTCACCAGTATAATCCTTTACTTTATGATTCACAAATTAATTCTGTTATTTTTAGTCATTTTACTGTTCCCCATCCCAGCTGTGCTGCTGTTTCCCTGTGCCTAACAGATTACCTGCCTCCACCACCTGAATGTGATGTCTAGAGCCAATGCCTGTTCCGGCCAGCAAGACACAGCACCGCCTCCTCCTTCTCCTCCTCCTCCTCTTCCTCCTCCTCTGGCCTGCTTGGGTCCTACACAGCCACAAACAGCATGGGCCACTGCCTCCACACTGATGCAACATAAAAATGTCATTACCAGCTAGGCAAAGCATGCCTGCTCCAGCCAGCATGACACAGTACCACCTCCTCCTCCTCCTATGGTCTGCTTGGGTCCTACTATATAGCCACAAACAGCATGGGCCAACACCTCAACACTGAGGCAAAAATGGTCCTGACTCTAGGGAATACTGTTTGGCTTGATCTTATGGTACAAGTTACAAAATTCCCTGACTTAAAAACTCATATAAATGAACACATGTTCACTCTGAAATAATATCTACTGGATTTGGAATTGACAATCCACATCAAGTGGAGCAGCTAAAAACACATAGCAGAGAGTCTGGAATTAATACTGGGGATGGTACCATCAGAACTCTACTGCAGCAGTCCATTTCCAGTCCACCTGCAAGTACTGGGAAGCTACTACTATCCAAGAAAACCTCCCCTGGTCAAAGTGAGAAGTCTGCCTGATTCAAGTGTGCAAACATAAGAAAGACTGCAACCATCTACCTTAGTAAGGCAGCAAGACCTCGGCTTCAGCAAGGCCTGTCTTTGTCTGCTGTGATGGTAAGTCACTTTCACTGTTGTTCACAGTCCTTATCCTCACTGGAGGTGGGTGACTTCAGTCCCCGGCCTCGCAGAGGATGAAAGGCCTTCCACGATACTCAGAAAGACTCTAAAATGTTTTTTCTTTTTTTCCATTTGTCTCCCTGCAGATTTCACTGTTCACAAGGATAACTGGTAAAGGCAGTCGCAAAGCCAGACAGTCCTCAAGAAACAGAGAGGAGTTACGTGAAGTTTTCCTACACCATCTGCGTGGCACACGTCAGCCAGTAAACAGCATGGCCAGCAGCACTAATGTAACGGTAAATATAATTATGATTTTCTTTTCTTTTCTTTTTATTTTTGTTCTCCTTTTTCATGGGTACAGTGTGCCACGGTGGCCAAAGGAAGGCTTAACAATTTCTCATTTTTATTTACAGGTGACAGGTACAGTAAGATGGGAAGTTGACAACGGTTATACTGTAGTGCCAGCCGGCCACCAGAGTGGCCAAGTGAGGCACAATAATTTCTCTTTTTTTCTTCACATGTGACAGGTATAGTAAGACAGGGAGTCAACAATGACTATACTGTGCGGCCACCACAGTAGCCAAATGAGGCAAAATAATTTCTCTTTTTTTCTTCACAGGTGACAGGTATAGTAAGATGGAGAGTTGACAACGGCTATAACATGTCACCACCACCACCACCACAGTGGGCACTTGAGTAGAGTCTAAATAATCTTGTATCTTCACAGGCCTCCTGTGCTGCTGTCTCCTGATCCAGTAATCACGCCATCACCATCTTCTCCACCCGGACAACAATGCAAAAGACACTTGCTGAAAATTACCTGAAATTAGGGCAACAGTAACAGAAAACAGTTATTCTATCTGCAAAACTTTTCAGAATTAAAAAAGCAACATCCCCAAAAAACAAAATACGTACCTTCCGTAGTTGGAAAAATTGCTAAATTCCACAAAATGATACTGTCTGGACCTATGCAGCAACATGATTTCATCACCCTAGTGATAATACCTGAAAATAGAAAAACAGTAAGAAAAAATGGTTAGAAATAAAGTGGTTACACCCCCCTCCCTCACCAAAATACAGAAATAAAATACTTATCTTTGCTGGTACTGTATGTCTCAAATCTATTGAGTAAAGTTCACAACACACTGCATATTTTCCAGTTCAAAGTACTGAAATGGCCTATTAATGTCTTCCCAGTTTGTATATTATTTTGGCATAAATGGAGCTGTAAATGTAGAAGGGGCCAATAAACAGGTTCAAATAAATCATTCAGAGGGGTACCACAAAGTGATCTAATTCCTTCAGGAGCTCCTTTTAATTATTTAGCTTTTAGAGAATTTCCAGACGTGAGAAATTTATGTATTGTGCTTGGCAGTTGTATGTAGTACTAAAGTGCTTAAAAACACAGACTGTCTGAAAGGATGACTTAAACAGCACAGTAGCAGTGGCATTAGCAGCAGTTTATTACCAGCATTACTCATTTCTGGTTTGGGAGAGAATTTCCAGAAGTGAGAAATTTATATATTGTGCTTGGCAGTTGTGTACTAAAGTGCTTGACAACATAGACTGTCCAAGAGGGATACTTAATTACTAATTTCTGGTTTGGGAGAGAATTTCCAGAAGTGAGAAATTTATATATTGTGCTTTGCAGTTGTGTACTAAAGTGCTTGACAACATAGACTGTCCAAGAGGGATACTTAAACAGCTTAGTAGCAGCAGCAGCAGCAGTTTATTACCAGCACTGATTTCTGGTATGGGAGAAAACTTCCAGAAATGAAACACTTATATATTGTGCTTAGCAGTTGTGTGCACTAAAGTGCTTCACAACACAGACTACCCAAGATGGTGAATTAAACAGCATAATAGGAGTGGCAGCAGCATAAGTTTATTACCAACATTACTAATTTCTGGTTTGGGAGAGAATTTCCAGAAGTGAGAAATTTATATATTGTGATTGGCAGTTGTGTGTACTAAAGTGCTTGAGATTTGGACACTTGAGACAAATCATGGGAGGACAGAAGTAATGTGTATTGCGTATAATGCACAACTAATACAAAATACATAAAGAACAGTGTTGGGGCAGTGACACACAGCACAGCACCATGTGACAGTGGCAGTACTACAAACCTGTAGCCGTCTAACATACTTATTCTAGTAGTTGAGAAAGATTTCAGTAAAGATAGTGAGAAACAGAAAGGAACGGTGTGATGTATGGAAATTGGAAACAGAGCATCATGAAAGAATAGGAAATAACATTTTTATGTTTGCTTGCATGCATGTGCAAGAAACATAGTGCCATCATCGGAGATTTCGGAGGTGTGTCACCTCCTCCTCCAATTCAGGCACTGTGCTGGCAGGCGCGGCCCCTGTAAGCCAATGCATTTTGGAGCTGTCTACGACACGCTCCAAAATGCAGTGGCATACAGTTGAAAGGGGAGTTACGCTGAGTGAGCAGCGACAAGAAGCTGCTCACGCAGCTCCCCAGCCAAGAGGCGCATGGCCACTGCATGTATGAGTAGCCGACGGGTGCCCAATCCTCACGGGCTGAGCTGCATCGCCTCCTCCTCCCAGAAGTTGATGCCACGCCGGGAGCCCACCCCAGCATGGCAACAGTCATTTTGCCGAGCGGGTGCCCAATCCTCGCCGGCTGAACGCCCCCAGGCCCTCAGCCACGCTGGGAGCCCACCCCAGCGAAGCAAATGTCCCAAAGGTTTTTTTTTTTGTTTTGCCGACGGGGTGCCCAATCCGCCGGCTGAACGCCTCCAAAGTCCTTCTGTGCCACGCTGGGAGCTCACCCCAGCGTGGCAAGCGGTCCCATTTAGTTTTTTTTGTTTTAACCTGTAAACAAAACAGTCCTCAGCGCATCTCCAACCCCTCTTCCACAACCCGCACCCACC
Source organism: Neoceratodus forsteri (assembly GCA_016271365.2). Taxonomy (NCBI): domain Eukaryota; kingdom Metazoa; phylum Chordata; order Ceratodontiformes; family Ceratodontidae; genus Neoceratodus; species Neoceratodus forsteri. Next base: position 1,542,113,863 of record CM028131.1, on the reverse strand, counting down.
CACTGCGCACCCAGCCTCCCCACACCCCCACCCCATACTTACCTCGGACTCCGCGACGATCTTCGTGGACCGGGAACACGCCTGCACTCTTCAAAGCCGACCGCGAACTGAGGAAATGCCGTAAGCTGTATAATGGGCTAGATAGGAGGGGTTCAACTTTATTGCATATCTCAGAGTTTTATATCAAATTAACATGGGTGTTTGGGATTCTCTCATGATCGTCATCATGGCGTGATTCAGGCTCGGCGGCGATTTCGCGGCGAGTGCGAAATCACCCTCGTGACCGAATACCACCATGACAGTGACATCATTCATGAGAAGGGGGCCCAAACCCTCATGTTGAAAAATTTGGTGCCAAAATTCCAAAAAATGACTGTTTATCGAGCGTGCATTGCGCAGTTCCTACGCAGGTTCGTAAGTTCACGAAATTTCAATATTTTCACTCCAGATTTTCAACATTGCCATTTCACCACACCATCTTATGAGTAGTATAGCTGTCATTTTTCACATCTCACCCAGAATGTGTTTCCACCCTTGTAGCACAGAATGGCGCAGTCGGTGTGAGAAATCAATGTATGGGCCAAATTAAGAAAATCACAGTGACACTGTTCATGAGCAGCGGTCTTGAAATGGCTATGTTGAAAATTTGGTGAAAAAATTCCTACAAATGTCTGTTTTACGAGCGTGCGTGCGCAGTTCCTACGCACGCTCATAGGTTTGCGAATTTTCAATATTTCCACTCCAGATTTTCAACATTGCCATTTTTCCACACCTTCTATGAGTAGTACAGCTATCATTTTCACATCTCACCCAAAACGCAGCTTCCGCCCATGTAACGCACAATGGCGCAGTCACAGCGAACTCAGTGTATGGGACACATTAAGAAAATCACAGTGTCACTGTTCATGAGCAGAGATCTTAAAATGGCAATGTTGAAAATTTGGTGACAGATTCCTAAAATGACTGTTTTACTTAGTAAGCGTAGTAGGTTCCTACGCACGTCAGTAGGTTTGCGATTTTCAATATTTCCACCAGATTTTCAACATTGCCATTTTTCCACACCTCCTTATGAGCAGTACAGCTGTCATTTTTCACATCCTGCCCAAAACGTGTTTCACTTCATGTAGCGCATACAATGGCGCAGGTCGGTGTGCAAACTCAATGTATGGACACATTAACAAAACCACAGTGACACTGTTCATGAGCAGAGGTCTTAAAATGGCTATGTTGAAAATTTGGTGAAAAATGCCTAAAAATGACTTTTACGAGCGTGCGTTGCACAGTTCCTATGCATGCTCGTAGGTTTGCAAATTTAATATTTTCACTCTAGATTTTCAACATGTGCATTTTATTAAACTTCCTTATGAACAGTACAGCTGCAATTTTTCATACATCACCCAAAATGTGTTATCGCACATGTAGCGCACAATGGTGCTGTTGGTGTGCGAAAGCAATGTTTAGGACAGCTTAAGAAAATCACAGTTACACTGTTCATGAGCAGAGGTCTTAAAATGGCTATGTTGAAAATTTGGTGACAAAAGTCCATAAAATGACTGTGTTACGAGTGAGCCTTGTGCAGTTGCCACGCATCCTCATTAGTTCATGACTTTGTAATATTTTCAGTCCAGATTTTCACTAGTGGCATTTTTCAACACTTCCTTATGAAGAGTACAGCTGCCATTTTTCACAACATGGGCAAAGTGTGTTTTCACACTTTCAGTGCAGAGATGCGTGGTCGCTGTGGGAAATCATTGTTCGGCACAGATAAAGAAAATCACAGTGACACTGTTCATGATCGGAGGCACCAAAATGCCTGAGTTGACAATCTGCTATAAAATATCCCCAACCTATTTATATAACGGGTGTGCATTGCACAGTTTCTATGTACGCTCGTGACTTCACCATTTTTTTAAATATTTTTACTACACATTTGCAACATAGCCATTTTTACACCTCCCCATGAAAGAGTACAGCTGTCATTTTTTACATCCTGTTCGGAATATTTTGCACCTGTGGTGCTAAATCCGTAGTCACTGTGCATAAGCAGCTGGCTACCAAACTGATATTCCCTTGTTCATGAGGTGGGTCTACAAACAAGCATGTTGAAAATTTGGAGTTAAAATACCAACGAATGCCTGAGGTATTAGGCTTTTCAACCAAATCGCCCAACCCTATAGAGAATGACAGGAATCAGGGGTGACTTGGGATTCTTGCCTGTGATGCTCATACCATTCCACACCCTGCAGTCACTGAGAGGCATCGAGGTATGCCTTTGGGCTCTTCAGCCCCAAACTTACCCCATTCTCCTATATCGCACCCATCTCACCGTATTTCCTAATGAAATGGGTGCGCATAAGGGCCAAAGACCCTAAGGAACACGTGACACTTGTCAGTCTCTGCAGAGTGGGTGTGGTGAAATGGTACGGCCGTTATGCCTGACGACCCAAATGCACACCCCAATGCCTGTCACTCTCTGCAGGGTGGTGGTGGGGTTGGCTTCAGTTCAATACTTCACTGCCATTCCTATTACGCAGCTCTGTAACTTCTACACTACCACTGCCAATGCCAGTAAGCAAACATTCGGCATTGACAAATGCTTGTTATGTTTTTTTATGAAAGCTAGAACCGAAGCAGACACTATAGAAATGCAGACAAGTGGAACAGTAAAGAAATGTACATTCAATTTTTTTAACATTTTTTTATATTTTTCAAGACAGTGTAGCACAGATTCACAAAAAGGATAGAATAATTTATATATAAGCAATGGAAAGGTATGAGTTTTTTTATAGAATATCACTGGCCCTGTCCCCAGAAGTTCCACCATCACCACCACCACCAGCATTGTCTTGGTGCAGCTCTGCCATCCCTTCCAACAACTGCTGTTGGCTGGCCAGGATTCTTCCCATCATCTCCTCCATAGCAGTGGGCCTATATAAGAGATCCCCCATTCCCTCCTGTAAACTATTCAACTCCTCGCTGATGTTGGCTGATGTCCTTGTCGGTGCTGCTGCTGGTTTTCCTGCCGGTGCCGGAACATCTTATGCAGCCCCTTCAATAGGGTTTGTCCTCTGCACCTGTCTTGCACACCAAGAACACCAGCTGTGCAGCTCCTTTGCAGGCACAGAGGAGGGATTTCCTCTTCCCCCATCACCGCTCACCATCTCTTTTTGTCAGGCCTCCCACACTCAGCATGGTGAATTTTCAGGTGGGTTCTCTGGCCACCTGTGCCCAACTGTGTCCCTTTTTTCCTTTGCCTTACCCTGGGTTTACATAATTTACATGTGACAACTCTGTCATCACTTTCCTTACTTTCAAAGAACTCCCACACAAGGGAAGATCTGACCAGGCGGTGGCACTGGCTATGACAAGCTAGTGGTGGAGGAACAGAGGATGATGGGCAGGGCTTCTCTGCTTAGGGGGGAACTGGTGGCAGTGCTGGTTCCACGGAAGGGCATAGGAAGATCTGGTTACTGACCTTCATGAGGAACTGGTGGAACTTGGGGCTGCTGTTGCTGGTCAGGGGCATGCTGACCAGCACTCCCCAGAAGACAATGCTGCTGCTCCTGCTGCTGCTGCGGGGGAATGCTGAGCAGGTGCTGGGGAGGGCTGATGCATCTGTATGGCACCACTGCCATGGGTGTGAACCTGTCCTCTGTCCATCACTATCACCATGACTTCACCAAACAAAAAAACAGAGATTAAAAGAGAAAGGAAAATTATAGAAAAAAGGGTGAAATGAAACTGCCTAAAAAGTGCAAATGAGATATTCTATATATAGCTTAACTAGAACAAAACCATTCACAAGCACTAAATCAATAAACCAAGAAAGAAAAAACAGTTAAAAAAATGCACTGTGATTCTTTGAATCCGTAATAAGGTGTTTTGTTGCAGACAGTCCTCTTCTCCTCTCCCTGACTAACAATGCAAAAGTGACAGTAAGGCAGAGTCACAATATAGATATATACCATGTGAGTGCAGAAGCTGAAACATGTGACCTTCAGACAAGTTGTTTACCACTCCAGAAGCCTTATTTTCAAAAACTCTGCATTTGACACTTCAAAAGAGAGGTTTACAAGTGAAATTATCAGGCAAAGTTATGAAAAAATGAGCAGCGAATTTTAAAGGTAAAGATAAACCTTTGCGGATTGTTCCTCGGAGTTGGTAACTTCATCATAACTTCACCGGTGAATTAAAACTTCGCATCATCTCTACTCACCGACTGCTCACAACAGGTAAAGGTTGACAGCTATTTTTCAAATGTTAAAAGCGTTTTAATATGCTCAATACTTGGCCCCCTCCTCTTCAGCCTATTCATAAACAGCTTCCTGGAGGCCTGTCAGACATCTAAGGTGCTCCTATATGCTGACAATACTGTTATTTACACTAGTAGTGCACAACAGGTGAAATTATGCACTGATCTCCAACACAACGTTGTGTCTTTGGAGAAATGGTTCCCACTAACTAAACTGGTCTTAAAGGAGATAGGAAACTATTTTTACATAGTTAACTGCCCTACCATCTTCCTTTCCATGCCAGTTATGTATTCTGATATGCTTTGATGATTTTTTGATAAATAAATTATCTAGCTTTGGGTTGCCCTCAGATTTACATAGGGTTCCACTCTCCTCACCAGCTGCTGCACTTGATTTTCATTATTCTAAGACATTCTATGACATCAGAAACTCCCATTCCATGCTATTCATCTGAGTGGCCTGGAATGGGTGTTTCTGGTGTCATAGAATGTTCAGGCAGTATGAAAACAGAGAGCAACACCTGCTGAGGAGAGAGAGAAGTATTTAGAGTAAAGAGGCAAGAACATTATATTATTCATTTAACAAAAAAGGTCAAAACATATCAGAATACTGGGTTGCCAATAAAAGAACAACTGGAAGAGCTCTAGAGGTGTAAAAAATGGTTTCCTATCACCTTTAAACTACAAAAGAGCTAAGACCATGCCATTCTCTGTGTCACACCTGAAAAAAGATCTCTCCCCTAGTCATCCTTAATGACAAAGGAGAAAATTGGAACATATCGAATCTTTCAAATATTTAGGAGTTACCCTGGATGACAGTTTATCATTCACTCCATATGTGGATAATATTGTTAGCCTTGCTGACAGAAAGTTAGGTGCACTGTTCAGTAATCACCAGAACCTCACCAATGAAGTCAGGTGTCTTGTAGTGTTCTGCACAGTCCTACCAATTCTGGACTATGGCCTCCCAGTTTATGAAGCAGCTAATTTATTTATTTTAAATTTTAAGCAGGATGTACATAGTGAGCTGATAACAGCTCATTTCCAGGTGAGTCCTGGGGGAGAGGGGAGGGGGAGATATCTAACTATATAATAATAAGGTAAATACTAATAAGTAATACAAGCAGAATCAAACATATAAAGGCAAAATAGTAAAAGAAGGCAAAATTAGAAAATAAAAACACTCTCAAATATATACAGAAAGAAAACAAAGATGGAACAGCAAGAATAGGGTAGACTAGAGAATAGAGAATAGAGAAAAAGAGGAAGGATCAAAGGCAGTTGCAAGTAGGGTGACAAAAATCAGATAGAAGAAACTTTAGGGAGGGGGTAGAAGAGGCAGAATGAAAAGAAAGGAGAAGGAGGACCAAAGTTTAGGAAAGTGGTAGGAAAAAGCAGATTCACCAACAATAGATTTTCTAGGAGGGATATTAAGAGAAGGGAAAGTATTGTTGCAAAGAGGATAGGAGGAAGGAGGAGGGGAAAGAAGGGTTTTGAGAAAAGAAGGAAAGGTGCCAAGCCAAAATTTGGACAAAAAACAGACACAATGGGAAAGGTGCCTAGCATCAAAAGAAGAGAAAGAAAGAGCTGAGTAAAGAGAGGAGTGGTGAGTACGACAGGGGCAATCTAGAGCAAAGCAGCAGAAAGAATGAAAAAGGGGTCCAGTCCGGCAAGGGAGGTTTACGGGGCACTGTAGTAGACTAGTAGTACTGTAGTAGTAGTATTCTTTATTGTTCGATCATAGAAAAAAGATCTTTACAATACATATATAAAAAAAATTTACATTTTTAAATAAATACCAATGCAATGTTGTAGCTTACAATAAATTACTCTAACTTATACCTCCTTGAGTGCACTTAATATTAGACCCCCCCATTACGTTATAATTGTTCTTATAATCCTTTTCCTGATTTTTGTGTATTGACATCAGGCAATTTGCTGTTCTCCTAATTATAAAATCATCTTCTACAGTGAATAACATTCTCAGCATTTTATTTTCATCAGTTCCCAAGACTGTCAAAAAATAGGACCTAGCCATTTGCTTCTAGCTCTTTTGTACCAAGGCCATCTAAGAATCACATGTCTTAAATCTTTTTCCTTTCCTCCACAATAACACTCAGCTAGTGTGGGATCTGTGGATCTATTAAATCTGGCTGTTAGATTAACAGTAGGCTAAGTCACCATAGTCGAAGATTGGAAGGATCATTTTTAGTACAATTTCTTGACGGGCAGGTAACGGAATACATGCTTTCTTCCTGTACAAAGTAGCAAGCTTAGGATGAAGCTTATGGTGAATTGCATCAGTGTGCTCAGAGAAATCAAGAGGCCAGTCAAGGCAAACCCCAAGGTACCTAGAGGAGGAGACATTTTCAAGCATAGCACCATCAAGGGTAATAAACAGGAAAGGAGAACTAAGTTTGGCAAGCTCCTGGGGAAAAAAAAAAAACACATAAAAGCCTCTGAGCTAATGACTCCATACTAAACAGAGTTAGGGTAGTGTTCAGTAAAGTGTGTCGCTTTGTACTTGGGGCTGATATGCTTGCCCATAGCTGCTCCCTGTATACCCAGACTAACTGGCTCCCCCTGCAGGAAAGACTAAGAAATCAGACCTGTCTGTATGCAAAAAAAGCACTAGTGGGCCTTACCCCATTTGCGATTCATAATATTTTCCACCCAATTAGCAACCAGTACACTACCAGGAGTATGTCTTGAAATACCTTTCTGTAAAACTAACCTAGGCAAGCATTCCTTCGCAGTAAGGGCATTTCAATAGCTCAACAAATTGCCTGAAACACTTGTAGGCCTCCCTAAAATTGCCCGGTTCAAGAAAGCACTGAGAATAGAACCCCCTATAATCTCCAGACACACCTGATATAGCTAATCTGATCTGGTCTCCTTGTAAGCATTGAGACTCAATGAAGGAGGTTTTCATTGGGAATTAATGCATGGTTGGGGAGTGCCGAGTGCCTTACGACCACCCAACCATGCATTAATTCCAATAGTAGAAGCCTCCTTCGGAGTGGCTTAATGCACTTGTAACATGGCAAGTGCTGTTCAAAACATTGTGCAATAAATAAGTAAGTTAGAAACATAGACGCTGATGGTAGATAAGCAAGGCCCATACAGTCTGCTCATTTTTTCTACCTTATGAATGTAACATAGGCCTTTACTCTGTCAATGGCCTATTTATTCATACTCATCTGTACTGCTCCCTTATGCCTATCTCATGCCTGTTTAAAGCCCTGCACTGTATTCATATCCACCACTTCCTGAGGTAGGCCATTCCATGCATCCACCACCCTTTCTGTGAAAAAGAACTTCCTCACATTACCCCTTAATCGGCCTCCCTCTAATCTCATGCTGTGTCCTCTTGTCCTGCTATTTTTCTTATAGTCATACATGTTAGACTCTTTCACCTTGTTAATGCCCTTAAGATGTTTAAATGTTTCGATCATATCAGCTCTCTCCCTCTTTTGCTCTAGGGTATACATATTGAGCTCTGTTAATCTATCCTCATATGTTTTCTGATGCAGTCCCTGTACCATTTTGGTTGCCCTTCTCTGAACTGCCTCCATTTTGTTAATGTCCTTGTGTAGGTGCGGCCTCCAGTACTGCTCGCAGTACTCACAATGAGTCCTAACCAGCATCTTGTAAAGAGGGATTATTACCTCCCTCTTACGACTTGTGTTGCCCCTACTAATACACCCCAACATCCCTCTAGCCTTATCTCCTGCTTTAGTGGTCTGCTTGGATGATTTCAGGTCATCTGTGATGATGATGATGACCAAGTCTCTTTCTTCCCTTGTGACTGCCAGCAACTCCCCTCGCAACCTATAGGGAGCTTCAGGGTTTCTCTTCCCTATGTGCATGATCTTGCACTTCTTTTCATTAAACCCCAGTTGCCACTCTTCTGACCATTTTGCCAGTTTATCCAGATCTATTCTCATTTTGCCTACCCCATCAGGATCTTCTACTCTGTTGCAGATCTTGGTGTCACCTGCAAATAGACAAACCTTACCCTCCAGTCCATCTGCAATGTCACTGATGAAGATATTGAAGAAAACTGGCAACAGGACTGATCCCTGAGGTACCCCACTTGTGACTTGCATCTCTTCTGACTGTATACCATTTACCACTCTCTGTTTTCTGTCCACCAACTAGTTTGCCACCCAGTTGACCAACCTCTGACCCACCCCGAGCCTACCCAGCTTATTAATCAATCTTCTATGTGAAACAGTATTGAAAGCTTTGCTGAAGTCAAGGTAGGCGACATCGACTGCACCCCCTTGGTCCACCACTGTGGTTACCCAGTCAAAGAAATCTATGAGATTAGTTTGACAGGACCTTCTTGTTGTAAACCCATGCTGTTTTGGATCCTGTGCTCCTATGGATTCCAGGTGTTGCACTATCTTTTCCTTAAGGAGTGCCTCCTTAATCTTATCCACTACTGAGGTAAGACTGACTGGTCTGTAGTTCCCAGCTGCCCCTCTTGTGGAGTGAGATCACATGAGCCCTTCTCCAGTCTTCTGGAACCTCTCCTGTGCTCAGAGACTCACTAAACAGGTCTGCTAACGACTATGCTAGTTCCACCCTTAGCTTCTTTAGTACCCTGGGATGTATGCCATCAGGTCTTATTGCCTTGCCCACCCTGAGCTTAGCGAGCTGTTGTAGGATCATTTCTTTGTGAAGGGGCTTGTGTACACCTCCCTCCCCCTTGTGTCCATGGTGCTGAGCTGTGGGCCCTGCCCTACCTTCTCCTCAGTAAATACTGAGCAGAAATATCTATTTAGGATAGATCCTTTTCCTTGGTCCTCCTCCACACACTCCCCCTTATCTTCTCTGATCTTAGCAATATCCCCTCTGGACTTTCTCCTTTCACTAATATATCTATAGAAAGTCTTGTCCCCTTCTTTTACTGTTCATGCTAGTGTTTCCTCAGTTTGGGTCTTTGCCTGCCTTACTGCCTTCCCAGCTTCCCTTAGGGAAGTTTGGTATGCCTCCCTATCTTCGTCCAGCTGCGTTCCCTTATATTTCCTGAAGGCCAACATTTTGGCTCTGATCTTTTCTGCTACTGTTTTTAAGAACCAAAGTGGTTCCCTCCTTCTTTTGTTCTTGCTTTTCTCCCTAACACAATGGGATGTTGCTTCAAGTATTGCATCCTTAATGCTTGCCCACTTTGCCTGTACCCCCTCACCTGTATTTCTTCTTGCCAGGACTAGCTTAACTCTTTTGGACATCTTATCAAAGTCAGCCCTCTGAAGTCCCAAATGTTTGCCTTGGAATGGGATGATTTAGTTCAAGTGACCAAACTGAACCATACCATGTGATGGTCACTGGCCCCCAGGTGACCTTCTACCTGGAGATCTGTGATCCTTTCCCTGTTAGTCAGTGCTAGATCCAGGATAGCCCTGTCTGTTGTGGGTTGTTGTACCAATTGTTTGAGGCCCTCCCCCTGCAGGGAATCCATTATGTGTCTAGTTCTGTTGGATGTTCCTGTTTGTATTGACCAATCTGTATCTGGCATGTTGAAGTCTCCCATTATCAGAACCTCCCCTTTAGCTCTCATGTTTTGTATATCTTCTAACAGTAATGTGTCTATGTCCTCTCCCTGTTCTGGAGGCCTGTAGACAACCCCAGTTCATATGACTGTCCCATTTTCTGTTTCTAGGGTAACCCACAGTTCTTCTGGATCCTTATGTGTATTCTGAATTTCTGTAGCTTTGATATTTTCATTGACATAAAGGGCCGCCTCCCCCCTTTTTGCACCTTCTGAACAGTATATAGTCGGGTACTGAAGTCTCCCAAGTGTGGTTACTGGTGAACCATGTCTCGCCAATGGCTACTATGTCCAGTTTAGCCTCTGTCATTGTTGCCTTCAGGTCTAGGATCTTGTTTCCCAGACTGCGGGCATTTGTGTACATGATTTTCCATTGACCAGATTTCAGTGTGTTAGCTGTGGAGCAAGGTCTGTCTTTTTCTCTGCATGCTGTATGGGGAGCGAGACCTTTTTTCTTACCTGGTGATGCAAATTAGGGTACAGTACAAATGAGGAGATAAACACTGATTTCTACTTTGTAAGATCACTTATGGTGTTTCTGAAATACAGCATTCAATAGACAGTGTGGACATGCATGTTCTACCCAGCACAGACATTAATGTAGTGCCTGTAAATTGTTTTTTTCACTCATGCGCCACTTGTACACCACTAACATGACACAAAATACAAACATTATCTCCATTGATAAATACACTGTTTTCTGAACTTGTTATCTTCGTTTCCCTTGTCACTCAGTACTGCATTATGGGATAAGTAGGAATATTTGCATATCTTTGTATTTAAGAACATCCTGTAATACAGATATGCAAATCTTTCTACAGTGACCATAATGCATTACTAAAGGGAAACAAAAAACGAAGGCGACGAGTTTGCACAACAGTGTCTTTATTAATGCAGCTTCATTTATTTTCCCTTTGCACTTGGTTATTGTACTAAATATAATTCTGCTAACTCCTGTTTTCCTTGCTGATTACTCACTCTGGGATGCCTACTTGTGCTGTGGCTTTTACTACTGCTGTCTTTCTAGGAGGGCCACTGGGTTTCGACGACGTGCGCTGGGTGGCTGTTAAGAACAATGGACAAATTCCGTTACAGAACTATCTTTTATTGTAATTGTTTCTATCTCTCTTTCCTCTGTTTCTAGGGTTATAGTGACTGCTCCAGTCCCGGAGTTCTGCTGGGCGGGAGGGTGGGAAGGCAAGGCAAGGCAAAATTTATTTAAGGTGCCCAGTCCCAGAGGCTCTGGGTGCCATACAAATAGATAAACACATATTCAAAAAATAAATCAATAAAAGAAAAAAAAAGACAATTTTTTATATAGACATATAAATACTAACACTTCATATAAACACTACCCATAAACAGTAAACTAAACAATACATTTTCAGCAGCTATAATCCGAGCAAATCTATATATGAATAACTCAATCCAAAAAGGCCTGAGTGAATAGGAGGGCCTTTAGGCGGACCTTGAATACCACCAAGGTAGGGGCCCCTTAACCCCAGAGGGGAGCGAATTCCACAGGACAGGAGCAGCGATACTAAAGGACCTGTCACCAGCCAATTTCAACCTCATCCTGGGAATTGCTAGGGGGCCTCCACAGGAGGAATGAAGGGGGCGAACTGAGAGAGCAGGTACAAGAAGGTCTAACAGATAACTAGGGCCCTGACCGTGTAGGACCTTATAGGTGAGATGACCCACTTTAAAGAGAATCCACCACCTGACCGACAGCCAGTCCAGCTCACACAACACCGGTGTAATATGGCAAAAATTCAGCTGCCCAGTAAATAACCGGGCAGCTGCATTCTGCACCAGCTGCAGTCTGCAGAGATAGATCCTCCCACGACCCTGAGGTAGAGCGCATTACAGTAGTCAAGCCTATATGTAACTAAGGCATGCATCAAAGTGGGGAGGTCCAGAGGTGGAACAAGGGGCTTTATCCTGGTGACATTTCTGAGATGGAAAAAACAGGAGTGGACAATGGAAGATAGCTGTGCCTCCATAGTTAGACGAGAGGCAGTATAGCGCAGTGGTTTAAGGCTCTGAGCGGCAAATCTGGTGACATCCTGCAGACCAGACAGGGGTTTGAATCCCACAGCTTCCACTTACATACTGTGTGACCCTGAGCAAGTCACTTAACTTCCCTGTGCTCCCAGGATGCTCCTGTAAAAAAGCTTTCAGCTTAGTGTGCTACTCCTGGTTAAACAACTAAAAAAAAATTTAAAAAAACAGTTAAACTCCTATCCAGAATAACACCAAGATTTCACACCCTAGAGGAGGCCTTCAATGAAACAGATCCCAGAACAAGTCCAGTCTCTGATTGAGAGGCCATCCTATCATGCACTCTGTCCGACTCCACCACCAATACCACTGTCTTATCGGGTTTAGTCGCAACTAGCTAGATGCCATCCAGTCATTGATCTCAGCAGGGCAGCTGTTTAGCATATCTACTGCGTTGGATGTTCCTGGGGCAAAGGATAAGTATAGCTGGGTATCATCAGCATAGCAATGAAAACCCAAGCCATACTTCCTAATGATCCCTCCCAGGGGTAGCATGTACACTGCAAACAACACTGGGGCCAACACCGATCCCTGGGGTACTCTGCAAGATAAGGGACTAGGGGTGGAGGAGAAATTCCCCATCACAATCCGTTGCCTCCTGTTGGTTAAATAGGACTCAAACCAGCAGGTGACAGTGCCGGTGAGTCCTCAGAGTTCTCTAAGGTAGTCAAGCAACACACAATGGTCCACAGTGTCAAATGCTGAGGAGAGATCAAGGAGAACAAGAATTTTTTTTTCTCCTCGATCTCTAGCCCTGAGGACATCATTCTGCACCCGAACAAGTGCAGTTTCTGTGCCATGCCTCGCCTGAAACCCCGACTGGAAGTGTTCATACAACTCATGGGTCACGAGGTGCTCCTCCAACTGAAGCGCCACTACCTTCTTTACAACCTTCGCCAAAAAGGGAAGATTGGAGATAGGTCGGTAATTTGCCCTAACCTCCGGGTCCAACGATGGTTTCTTTAGGAGTGGTCACATCAATGCCTCCTTCAAGACATCAGGGAAGATCCCCTCAGATAAGGAACACCGGAGAATCAGAGCAAACACCAGGCCAACAATGTCAGTCCATCTCATCAAGAAACGCGTTGGCACTGGATCCAGGGGACATAGTGTGTAGCAAAAAATAGACAAAAAACACACACCACTCGACTTTGTGTCTCTTAAAAGAGACACCACTTCTGCTGAGTTTTTCAGTCTCCACTGTCTGTCAGCACGGAAAGAAAAATTTTTCCCCACTTTCTCTTGCAGCTGTTTGTGGTACAGTGAGTTATTGTGTGTCTCGCAGAACATTGTGTCTGTCAGAACATGGAATGGTGCCACATGTAGGGAGAGCGCGACAGAGCTGGAGAAGGGCACAAATACAAACAGATGGAGAGTTTAGAGTGTGCTTCAGATGGCGATTTGACAGTGGTTATGTTAAGTACTGCAAGTTGGAGCGGGCATTACTAGGGGATTAATGCCGTCCTCAACTTTGTGTGCTACTTTGCCCCATCAGTTTGCTGTATTTTACTCTGACATTAATTGCCATGTTTCAAGGGTCATTATATCTCTTCAATTGGTTATGTAATGCTTATTGTTTGTACAGGTACCTAAGTCTTCTGATGCTTACTGCTGATTATGCTCCCTTGGAGCTGCTGTTTGCTAGTACAGTAACCGTCTATACTCAACTTCTTTTCCAATGTCCTATGACTATGCTCCACCTGAGCTGCTGGTACGTCCTGCTGACTACGCTCCACTTGAGCTGTTGGTAAGGTATTGTTAACTGTAATGATTTTTAGATTACTGTTTTGTGTATTCTTTTTTTGTCTCAGATGTGGAACCTTTGCAAATGAGCACCTGTGCTCAAAGGTGTACTTCTAATTTTGTAATACATAAATAAAGTAATCAGTGGTCATGTGATGTGTTTCAACCAGTGCGATTACAGGATTTTCATGGCCCATTTTATAAGTGAGCTGTAAGGGATAAACATCCAGTCTGCATGCTGGTGTTTTTAGTAATAAAGTCAGAAGGGCCCAGAGTTCAAATTTGGGGGGATGGTATTGTATAAGTAAAGCTTTGCTGATGCCAGCTGTAATATTCTTTTGCTGATGGTTGCTTTAATTTAGCTGATGGTTGCAAATAAAGTGCTTCTGTGTTATGATATGTTTTCCTTCTTACTGACTTGTACTGTGAAGTGCCCTGAGCCTTTGGGATAGGGGGCTCTAGAAATAAAAATGCCTTGCCTTGCCAAATCAGTGTCATTAGTGTCAGTGACTCAACAAGTTGCACACTTCCCTCTGAGGCTGGAAGATCAGAAGGTTGTGGGTTCTAGCCCCACACTGGGAACTTGGGGTAAAATCCCAGTACTAACACTGCAGTGCAACATGTGGGGGATGCTACAGTCCTGAGGTGACATCTTTCAGATGAAAGGTTAAACCGAGGTCCCATCTGCCTGTTCTGGTGGTTGTTCAGGTAGACAATAAAGATCCCAGAACATTTCTTGAAAAGAGTTGGGGAATTTTCCCGGTGTCCTGGCCAAATTTCCCCCATTCACTAAGAATACCACCAACAGCTTAACTTGATTCAGTATGTCAGTTTGCATCCATATCTTCCCCTCCCCCGGAATGAGGCTGAAAATAGGCAGAACTGCCTAGTCCTCCATTCCTGGTCAGAAAAAAACTAAATAAAAAATGCTAAAAATAAGCACAATGTTGGATTTATCATCTGACCACCATACACAGCTGGCAAATCTTTTGATCAGCTTTGTTTGTCCTAATGCAATCCTGTTGTCAGGTACTGAATAACTCTAATCATTTCACAAGGCAGGATTTCACAGGAAATCAATGACTGGTCAGATGAGGTGAAGAGTACACTCTCATATCTAGTGTTAAATGTTGCTGATTTAATCAAAAGTCACTACGGCGCACAGCAGCCACCACCACCACCACCTACGCTGTCAGTGGGAAAAGGGACAAGGGACTGTTCAAACATCAAATGTGGACAGATGCCTAATCAATGAATACCAAGAAAGCAAAAATGCTATTTGTGTCAGCTTCATATGGTTACACAGCAGCCATAGGCTAAAACGAGGCTGAACAATTTTTTAGCTGAGACATATTCCAGGAAATTTGATGGCTTAAAGAACACCAGTGCAGTTCAATTCAATTGCAACTGTGAGAACATTATAGTTCCACTTCTGGGGCCTATTTAGAGTCCTATTTAAGTCCTACTAAGATGACACTGCATGCATTCTACATACATTGGCAGCTGGAACAGAACGTTTCATTTCACCATGTTAAGATGATCAGAAACATTAAATAATCTGATCATTTTAACAAGATCTATCAATTCCCCATATGTGACATGAGCATGACCAAAAAAATAATCCACATTTTTTTCAGTGTTAAATTATAAACAAAGGTACTGCCAGCATTGGCTATTACTTAAAAGTGCACCTGTCATGTTCAGTGTAAAAATGCATTCGAAAAACAGAGCAGAACCTTACCTACTGGTTAGAGATGAATGACGTCTGGGGAAATCTCTTTGTGGGAAGTACTCTTCCCAAAAGTCTCCCAGCTTCCCTTCATGGAGAGGGGGGTGGGTGTACTTCATACAGATTTCATCTGGTGTAGGGCCTACCCTTGCTTGTCAAAACTGTGTGCTGTGACAGTTTGCTGGTTAAAGTGTTGGCAAAAAGTAACTACACACAGATTTCACTGGTGAACTATGCAAAATTTTATTTACTGTAAAGGAAAACTGTAATTTTCCTAAACTCTCCACCCAATAAAGTTATACTCCTTGATTAGGGTTTTGAAACTTGAGAGATTTTTTTAACTAGTGTAACTTTTACTTTATTTTAATTTTAGAAGATACCACAATCAGGAACATGCTGTGTGTTGCACAGTGCCACCATTGGTTCAGGTGGCTCTCACACCACTCTATAAGCTATAAGCGAGTGCTGCAGAGCCACACCAAAACCTGAGATGGCACCACACAAGCATTCAACATGTTCCCTGATTGCAGTCTTTGCAAAATAAAAACAAAGTGAGTTGCACAGTTTAAAAAAAGTCTCTTTAGTTGCGAAAACCCTAATCAAGAGGGTAAGGCTTTGGGAGGGTGGAGAGTTTATGAAAAAGACAGTTTTCCTTTAGCAAAGTGCTGCTGTTTGAGACAAATTTAATCCTACCCACTCTGCACATAGCCCCCACACCCCACAGGCCATCTATACCTTTCAAAAATGGCTCCTCCTTCCCTGCTACCATCTAGTGTGAATCACATAATGTTAATCTGTAACCACCCACCTCCCCCATCAAGGTCCTTGAATTCATCAAGCTGCCAGTCAGGTGTTACTATTAGAAGGCCATCATTGTTTATTCATTCTGTGCAGGACACGGATTGAGCAGCACCAATACTCCACCGCAGTATGATTTTCTGTTTTTATAGTCACAGTAACCTTTATACTTTGTAGACCTTGGGGGAGGAGGGGATATCGGGTGTCAGGGGGTGGGCAGAGTGGGGACTGACTGATGAATTCAGGGACCTTGATGGTGTGGGGGGAGGTGCATGGTTGCTGGTTATCATTATGTGATATGGTGTGAGTGAGAGTAAGGGATTATGCCCTACTGCTATGCTAAAGAAATGTCACCATGACTGTGGGGGAAGGAGAGTACAAGAGGGTGGCAGAGGGGCCAGCCCAGTGGCGTGGAGGGCTGAGGCACAGGGTGCCTCTCCTCCTGACACACCGCCGACCCTGGTTTGGAAATGGACGTGGGTTGCCTGGGGTCCAGCTGGGGAGGGAGAATTGAGTAGCTCGAGGGCAGCTCTCCTCTCTCTTGGTGGAGAAAAGAAGCTCTGCTCTGCAGATGTTACCTAGTGGTTCTCGGTGTCAGCACAACACTGCATCAGGGAAGGTGACCCACCCATCGGCCCTGGTGGCCACATTCGTGGAGGTGGGGTGCAGACAATGCATCATTGCATGTGATGTGGGCCAAGGAAGAAAACCAAGGAGGACCCCCCCCGCGCGCAGGGTAGCAGACTGGTCTCTTGCAGGCCCCACACCAACTATTGGGCTCTCCCAATGTCCTCTGGCTGAGGGTAGTGGGCAACAGCAAGATAAGCTCCAGAGAAGCTGCATGATAGGGCTGAGATGCCAGTCCTGAGTGGGGCCAGGTCAGCCATGAAAGGAGACAAATTACCATTTAAAACAAAAAAGGTGAAAGAGGGCATTTTTAAAGGGCCATGTGGTTTTTAAGGAGTGGTAGTTGTGAGTGCATTGTGGGTGAGAGTGCATTTTAAAAAAAAAATTGGTTGTGAAACAAAAAAAGAATTTCACTGAGTAAAGTTGTGTGAAGTCACGAAAATATTTGCCCTTCTACAAATAATGGGAAGGCCCTGACTTCATACCAATGACACTGGTGGAGTCTTAATTTGTGACATCTCTACTCCTGGTAACGTATCAGGGCCACGAGAATTTTTGAAGTTCATTATTTTTGGGAGGAGGGGATTATATGTTGACACCATAAAGCCACTGCCACACCACTTCCACTTCTCAGAGGGCCAGTCCAACCCCCATGCCAAGACATTTTGTGGCATCTAGGCTGGAAAAAATGGAGAAGCATGTACCATAGACGTTAATGGTGTTGGTTTTTCATATACATTTCTTCATAAGGCCATTTATTGACTATCTCGGCTGTGGCTCAACTAACAAGAGCCTTGTTAGATGCTGCAATAGAGAGACTCAACACAGCAAAGAAAGTTAAAAGGCTTTTATTTGGAGAGATGCTGCACCTGTGAGGAATGTCACATCTGACGTATTCCAACATGGCCAGGTGTACTGAGCTCTGAACAGCTGTGGTGGGCTCTGCTTCAACTCTGTGTTTAGCCTAGATGTGTTTTTGTATTGTCTAACCTCCTCCTTGTTATGGTTGTTCATCAGGGCGATTGAAAATCTTTTTTTCCCCTTCCTTACCTTCTGTAGCTTTCGCTTGTTCGTTTGTTCTCTACACAGCATGCTTAAGTCGGTATGCTGATCGCGAGTGCTCGTCAGTGTTTACTCGATGGATAAATGAACCACATGAATTCAAAAGCCACATGGTAACTCCACACAAACCTTTTTTCTGCACTCCTCTTCACACCAGTTGCCGCCCCAGACACCTAGCCTCCTGGACCTGAGCGACCTCCCGGAACTGTTACTGTCACCCATTCAGTCACCAGTGAGTAAAAGGAAAAAGCCAGTAGCAGGTAATATTTTTCCTTTCTTACAAATAACTGCAGTACTGGGAAGGTGCAGAACAAAGAAAAGCTACAACTGGAGGGTGAGTCCCAGGACAGGCATGAAATTCCTTATCAGGGTAAAGGGGGAAATCGGCTGTATCTGATAATAATACTAATTTAAAAGAGAATGAAGCCACTGTAAACAAGCAAGCGGCTCAAGGTTCTTCACGCCTTTTAAATCAGGACGAGAACTCATTTACTGCATTTTCTGCTCAAGATTTCTCAAATATCAAAGGGGAAATGCTTTCAGCCATGTCTTCATTTAAAACAGAGGTGCTGCAAACGTTGGGCGAAATTAAGAACTCAGTTTCGAGCATGTCATTTTCATTAACAGAACTAAATGCTAAATTGGCCCAGCTTACTACAAGAACTGAAAAGACGGAAAATTGGATCTCTGTAATAGAGAATACAGTCAACCCCCTTACACACAAATGCAGGCAGTTTGAGAAGCAGCTCCAACTCCTGCAAAGCAAAATTGCTGAGCAGGAGGATAGAGTACAAAGGGGGAATCTACATTTAACTGGACTACCAGAGGGCCTTGAAGGGATGGCTGACCCCCTATCTTGTTTTGAGAAGGTGCTAACAATTGCTATGAATAAACATTATCCTGAAGAGAAGATACGGTTAGACAGGACACTAAGAGCCATCAATTGTTTTTCCAACTCTAATTTTCCCAGGACAGTATTTATTAAACCACACAAATGCCTACAGAAAGAGATGATTTTGCAGAAGGCGCATACAGGCAAAGGCCTTACGTTTGAAAACAGCAAATTCAATGTATTTGCAGACACGCCTGTGGAGACCACGGCCAGACAAAAGCTGTCTAACCCTGTAAAAATGAAGCTATATCAAAAGGGGATATGTTTCTCTATGATATATCCTGCCAAATTAAGGTTCATAGTTAAAAGAAAACTGCATACCTTTGATAATCCCAACGATGCAATGGAAGCATTTACAGAAGAATATGGCAGCTTCACACCATCATAATTTAAGCTGCACTTAAATTGGATTGTTTACTCAGGAAATTCACAACAATAAAACATCTAGGAGCCTAATTTAAATTTTAAATCTTTAATATAGCCATGACAGGAGTACAGGGAGAGCAATAATGATTTCTTGTCTTTTCTTTATGCCCTTATGCAATCCAAGGAGAGGGATTTTGGTGCAAACTTGATGGGCTTAGCCATATTAGTATGAAGGAAGCATACCACGGATCTGTTTTCAGAGTTTGTGATTTTTTTTTTTTACCATCATGTGTTCTGGTGGGTGGGTTCTGGTATCCTGGAGATCCCAGAATAGTTTTTTTTTGAGGGGGTGGGCATTTGGGTCTCTCTCCTAGCTGTAAGTTTTTTAAAGGCCCATATTCATGCTATAGGATAATCTATTTTGTTATATTGCAAAATTACAAAACAAGGCAGTTGGTCAAAGGTAAATTTGGATTATTAAACATAATTGCAGGGGGTCCAGGCATTGAATAAAAACAGGGGTGGGATCTAGATAATGAATGAGATACAGATTCTTTCTTGGAATGTCAGAGGCTTGAAAGATAAAGTTAAAGCTCTTCAAGTAATTAAATATGTGCAGAAGAGAAAAATTGATACAGCTCTGTTGCAAGAAACTAATTTCTATCAGGGTGACTCAAACTTGGTTTTACAGCCGCAGCGGCAGGGGCTTTCTCTCTAATTTTCAGAACAACTCAAGAGGAGCAACTATTACTTTTAATAATAAAATTCCTTTTCCAAAGATCATTAGATCAGAAACAGATGTGATGGCCGATGGGTCATAGTGGAATTACTTGTACCCAATTTCAGGGCCATGCTTGCTACAGTCTGTGTAGCTAATGTGAACAACCTGAGGCTTGGATATTCAAAGCAGTTGCGCATGGTGCAACTAGGTTGCGCCATTCGCAACTGTGGAAATGCATCATAGAGAGATATTCAGTGGGAGCCATTGCACAGTGCAAGTAACAGTGCTCCAATGCACAACTGTAATGAATGCATGTGCAAGGGCAGGAGGCATACCCATGAATATGTGGCACAGTGTGATATTCAACCCCTGAACTATGGCGCAAATGAGGAGCAATGGCCCGATGCACCAAGAGGACTTGAGCCTATAAAACAGGGAGCAAGCAGGGGGATGGCACTTGTGCTAGAGGGGAGCAATAAAGAGAGAGACAGACAGGCAGACAGAGAGAGAGACAGAATGAGAGAGAGAGAGAGGGGGAGACAGAGAGAGACATAGAGAGAGAGAGAGTGTGTGAGAGACAGGGTGACAGACAGAGTGAGAGTGAGAGGGAGAAGGCGCCACCAGACCCTGAAGGGAGTGAGACAGACACCCACAGGGGTGGGGGACAGAGGTCGCAGGTGACTGACAGCCAGGGGCAGGTGGCACAGGAGGGAGCCCAGCAGATCTACAGGCATTGCCCCACAGTGTCAAGTGGTCCAGTGGAGCCAGATGCCCAGGGGGAGACAGGACACATGTGGCCATGGCCAGTGTGGCATTCCAGATGGAGGCCATAATGAGGGGTGTGAGGAGGTAGGAGGCAGAGGGACGTGGTCGTGGAAGGGCCCGTTGGCAGTACCCCTGGAACAGCTGGTACTGGCCCCATATCAGCTTTGAGAGCCACACTGATACAGAGATTGTGGGCTGGTATGCCTGAACTGGGTGATTCGGAGGCAGCTCTATGAGCTGTGCAGTGAGGCGATGCAGGCACCCACTAGAAGGAGCCACGCCCTGACAGAGGAGACGAAGGTGAGGGCTGTCATGTGCCTGCTCACCACAGGCACCTTCAAGAGACCAACAGGGGACACCACAGGCATAACCCAGTCAGCCACATCACGACTCCTCATACAATTCCTCAAAGCCCTGCTGCCACATGCTGTGGAATACATCCATTTCCCCAGCACACAGGCAGAGCGTACAGTAATCATGCAGGAGTTCCACAGGGTAGCGTGGATGCCTGGTGTGCTAGGGGCCATTGACTGCACCCATGTGGGCATCTAAATGCCACCTGGGTCAGAGGGGGTAGCATATCCGAACAGGAAGGGCTACCCCAGTGTCAACTGCCAGGTGGTGTGCGATGCCAGGGGTCACATTACCAATGTCTGTGCCACACACCCTGGGGGTGAACATGACTCCTTCATCTGGTACAGTTCAGCACTGTGCCACAGGTTCGAGAGTGGGGCTATCCCCACAGGCCACCTAGTGGGTGAGTATGGCAGGAACATGAGCAGCTGGGAACAGCAGGGCATGGGGGCGGGTAGGGCAGGTGCACTGGTGGGAGTGCCAGGGATGGGCAAGGGGAACAGTGACAGAGGACACCAGAGTAACCATACCCACTCAGGCCCTGGCTGCTCACCCCCTAAAGGTGCCCATCATCCCCAGCAGAGGACCAGTACAATGAGGCACACGCCAGCATATGGAACATCATTGAGCATGTGTTCGGGATGCTGAAGGCACATTTCCATTGCCTAGACAGGTCTGGTAATGCCCTACAGTACAGCCTCTCGAAGGCATGTGGCCTATTCCTGGCCTGCTGCATGCTGCACAACATGGCCATTGACCGTAGGATAGCTGTTGAGGCTGACAAGGGGGACAGCAGTGAGGACAACATGGGCAATGGGCCGGGCAGTGGGCAGTCCCCTCGGGTGGAGGGATCCATGGCTCCTGAGGATGGCATGCCAGCATCGGGATATGATCGCACAGGAGCACTACAGTGCATGCAGGTAGGTGGACAAACCCCCATGCACTGAACAGACACATTGGCATGGCACACAGGCATGGGCAGGCAAGGCCACGGGCATGCACGCACAGGCGTGGGGTAGGGGCCATGCCACACAGCCACACACAACACCACGCAGCACTGTACAGCAACACACACACACACACACACACACGCGCACATATACACACACACTGGCACCCACAGGCATGCGCCCAGGTGCTAGCATATGGCGTGGATCAGATGCAGGGTGCTGGTGCACAGGTACAACCAGAGCAGTGCTGCCATCATCATGCACATGGGCAGTGTGTGGCATGCCACACAGGTGCCACGACTGTGTCATATGCACACACACACACATTGTCCAGGTGCACACAGGGTGGTGGCAGCAGACAACAGACTGGGCGGCATGCACATCAGGTCTGCCATGCAGACACATGGCCACCACAGACAAGGGCCGGCCACACTGCTGCCGCTCAGCAGCCGCTGGCTTCTCAGTAGCCATGGGGAGGGTCTGTGACTGCCCTCCAGGAGTTGAACCACAGGACCATGACTGGGTCCTTGCAGGGGTCCGTAGGCACACAAACAGGCCCACCTCAGGCATGCCTGGAATGCCGACAGTGGAGCCCCACATCAACACTGAGGGTGTCGCCCGATGCTGGGTCCATGGGTTGGACAGTGCACTCCGCGGTGACTGCGGCAGGTGGCCATGCCCTGTGGCAGCCAGTGGCACAAGTCCAAGTGAGATTGCATTGGCAATGCGGTCCAGAGATGGGGACGTGTCCTCCCGCAGGTGCTGTATGGCCTCCAGGACCTACGTGGTGCCCCTCTTGTGCTGCTCGGCTGCCTGGTGCACCTCTGGGTGGAACGCATGCACCCCACCTACAAGCAGCACCTGTTGCTCCACAGAGGCCTGCAGCAATCAGGTGTGCTCAGTCATCGGGCAGTGCCCAAGGCTGCATGGGCATGTCACCGTCCCACTGGTGATGTGCGACCACACTGTATGGCCCCCTGCTCAGGTGGAAACAGCACAGTGGGGTCCCCATGGGGTTGGTCCTCCTCAGGCATGACTGCAGTGGATGCTGTGCCCAGCTGCTCCCCGTCCCCAGCCATCTGCTGCTGCCACCCCTCTGGCCCTTGTGCGTTTGCCAGTGCCTGGGCAGTTGCACCACCACCACCCAATACTGATGTGCCTGTGTACACAGCAGACCCTGGGGCAGCAGCAGGCAGCTGTTCCACCACTGACAGGCCACTGGCCACGCTGCCAGTAATGGTGGTTGGTATGGGTGTCTCCCCCTCAACAACACCCCCGCTGTCCAGAATGATGGTGATGTCATCATCGGTGTCAGACCCCACCCCAATCAGTGTCTCCACACAGAGTACATCATGGCTGGTATCCTGCTGGAACACAGCTAGGGCCTCATCTGCCACCACGCACAGGACATCTGGCTGGACGGCGGCGGTGTGCTGCAGCTGATCGGGCCCCTGGATGCCCATGGAGGTGGATGGCTGGTCCTCTGGGGCTGGGCCTGCCCCCATGGTAGCTGCAGGTGCCCCTGCCACTGCATGCTGGTGAGCTGGCGCTGTAAGGGAAAACAGATGTGTCAGTGCTGCTGTACTAGCTGCTGCCCCCCGCATACCTTCCATGCAGTGATGGGCACCCTCCTGTCTGGTAGCCACTGCCCAGCACACCCTCAACTGTGCTGCACCACATGGTGGCTGCCACCAGCTCCTCTTGTGCCGAGAGCTGTGGCACAGCTGCCTGGCCCCCACCAGTGGCTGTCCTGGTGGCCTGAATCACCACCACCACTTTCTCCTTAATCCTGCATTTGTCATTGCCCACCTTATTTCTGCACTCCAGCGCAGACCGCTGGTGGCTGCTCTGCTGGTTCATGGCTGCTGCAACCTCCACCCAGGCAGCGGCCCTGGCCTGTGGTGTGCCAGTGGCGCCACTCAGCAATGGCTCCCTGTCGAGGTACGCCTCAAACAGGGTATCTGCCTCTGCCTTTGTAAAGTTCGGCCTGCTCTTGTGGGCAGGCCCACGCTCCTCACCCTCCTCATGCTCAGACATGTTGCCACCTGTGGACATGGACATGTGGTTACTGGCTGCAGCGGCCCAACACATCCCTTCTGCTGTGCTGGCTGTCCCCATGGCAGGTGCAACTTACCTCAGATGGTTGCAATACCGGTCCATGGCCTGTGCTGTTGTGCAGTGCCTTTATAGTGCATTGCATGCAAATGAGCTGTTGCACAACTGTAATGACATGCAAATATCCCCACTGCACAGTGGATAGGCTGATGAGCTCATTTGCATGTGACAGCTGAATATCGTGTACTTGCGCCTTGCACAATGGAATTGCTCTGGCGCATGTCATGGCACAATGCTGTGACATGCGCAGTGCACCGCCCACATTGCACATGCGCTGTGGCATGTGCTACCACCTATTGCGCACTGTGCGCTAGAGTGCTATAGGGTCCATTGCACCTAATGCACCATGGACCCAATAGCGCCCAGGCACCATAGGGCCAATGGTGCACGGGTGCCTCTTGGCCAATGGCACTCAGGCGCTATTAGGCCAGTGGCACTCAGGTGCTCTTAGGCCTATGGTGCTTAGGCACTATAGGGCCCATGGTGCACAGGCACCATTTGGCCAATGGTGCTCAGGCGCTATTAGGCCTATGGTGCTCAGGCGCTATTGGGTCCATGGAGCATGGTGCACCATGGGCCCTATTGCACACTATGTGATGTGGGCCCTATGGTGCCCATGTGCACATTGCACATGCTGACCCCTGACCCCTGCCCTATGCCCTATGCCCCCTTGGGACTCCTACTACATGTGCCGGTGTGGCCATGCCCATGTCATGCATCTCTGGCGATGTGCGATTGCCTGACCCTGTGCAACCATACACGAGGTGCACATCCCACACACATTGTGCACATGTGCTACTAGGTGTCATTTTGTTTCTGCACTAGCATAGACAGCATGGCATGCCATGGTGTTTGACATGCACAGAACTGGAACCAGGTTGAGCTAGTCAACCTGGTGGCTCAGTGGAGCCACATGCTGCTGGCCTGTTTGGGCAGCACCCCCTTCTGCAGGCCAGGACCGATGTGTGGCAGGACATAGCTGCTGGGCTGGTCCAGGCCACAGGGGTGCAATGCACCAGGGAGCAGTGCTGCCACAGGTACGGTGACCTGATGAAGTGGGAACTGGAATGACTGAGGGCACTGCAAGCACATGTCCACAGGGGGGCTGTGCCATAGCCAGGTAAGTGAGCACATGCTGAGTCTGTGCATAACCACTGTACCATGGTGTTGGCAAGGCTGCTTGCCATGCCATGGGGAGCACTGTCATCATGTGCCCAGTGGTGTGGCATTGCCAGTCATTGGGTGTGCTGTGCTACTGCCCTGTGGCTCATGCCTGGCTGGGGTGCATACTGTGCTTTGGGTTGGGGGCGGTGGGCTCACATTGTTCTGATGTGTGCCTGTCTGTGTTCCTGTCCTAAGGCCTGAGAATAGATGATGTGCCAACATGGCGGGGCACCTGGCAGGCCACAGCGGGCTGCTGCAGGCTCTTCAGCAGGGGGTGCTGGACCCAGTGGTGGTGGAGGAGTGGCTGCAGAACCGGCATGCACAGCGCTGCAGTGGGCAGGTAGGCACTGTTCATTCCCTCTACACTGTATCATGTGGTCAGCAGGGATGGGGGTACTGCCAAGGCCACCTGTGCCATGTGCCATGTCAGCTGTGTGCAGCACATGGTGCGGTGTACTTGGCACCATGGGGCAGCCATTGCACATGTGTGGCAGCTGTTGATGGGCTGGTGGGTGCATGTCTGGCTGCCACCAGTGCTGCTGTGGTTCCACTGCAGCACTGTGCCACCTGCCTGCCACTGTGCGGTTGGGTGGCCCTTGGGCAATGGTGTCCAGTGCTGTGCACTGTCGTGGCATGCCAGGATGGTGACAGGTGTTGGCCCACCAACTGTGGGTGGCCAGGGTGCCACTCCAAGGGCATGTGTTCCCACTGTCAGCTGCACACAGTGGGAGGGCTTTGGTGCTATGGATGCACGCTGATCACCTGTCCCTTCCTTTGCCATAGGTGTCCAGTGGGGATCACGGCTGCCACTCTACTGTCACCTCCTGTGACAAATCATCCTCATTACATCCACCACCATGGAGATCACGGACCAGATGCAGAGGATTCTTCTGAGAGACCAGCACAGGGGGAGGTGCCAGGTGGCGGCAGGCCGTGGCCACCCATAATGGACACCGTACCCCCTTGTTGCCCCTGACTTCCCTTCCCCTACCTTCCCCATCCCACTGTACAGACCCTGTCCCCTGTCCCCATCCCTTACTCACCTACCCTATCTCTTCTCTTGTACAGTTTCTACATGTTTAATACATATTATACATGCTTACCCATCTGTGTCCGTGTCTGCTTTGCAGCTGTCAAGTGGAGTCATGCTGCAGTGGTGTGGTGGGTGGCTGTGTAGTGCTCCTGTGTCATTGTGTGGGCCTTGCATGGTGGTGACCTGTCCCTCAGTCAGTGGCTGTGCCTTGGGGTGGCCATGAGCTGGCTGTACAGGCTGTGTGGCATGTGTGTTGGGTGCCATGTACCAGGGTGTGGCTTGTTGTGGTCTGGGTGGGTGGGGACATGTCTCCAGTGGGGGGTGGCCAGTGGCAACTCACCCTTGGATGTTGGTGCCACCTTTTCCATGCATCCACTGCTCTGGTGCAGGGGGGTGGGTGGGTGGTTGGCTGCATGTCTGTGCTCCATGGGCAGTGGTCACCTGTGGCCCAGCTGTGCATCCCTGCCACTGTTCCTGGCCTGGTTCCACCACCACCCCACGCTGTCCCCCCCTTCCTGGTGCCTTGCTCCCTGCTGTGCCTGTGGCTGGTCCTTCTGTGCCTTGTTGCATCTTCCTCTGCCCCTTGCGCATCCCTGGTTGTGCTTTGGTGCATGTTAGGTTACTCCCTGGTGCACCTCTGACTGTGCCATAGCGCATCCCTGTGATATTCAGCCATGTTGCCCTGGTGCATGTCGCAGTGTGCAACCATTGAATATCATAGTCACTGCACCATGGTGCAGTTTAGTTGCTCTGCACTGGGGTTGCCCTGGGTTTTGGCGCATTTCTGAATATCCAGCCTTGAGTTTTTTCACTCAGTTCTTTCTTACCTTTTCTACATTTTCACCTCCATATATTGTTGGTGGTGACTTTAATGTGGTATTATATTCTCAGGGAAAAGCATCTAAATTAGATAACGCTCATTGTTCAACTAGGTTCATTATTAAGAAATACATGCTAGAATTGGGCTTAATTGACCCATGGCAAGCTAAATATCTGGAAGAAACTGCCTTTTCATATTTCTCTTTAACTCAAACTTCCTATTCGAGGATTGATTTTTATTTGATCTCAAATTCTATTTTACATAATTTACAATCAGTACAATATTTTGGGATCTTTATATCAGATCATTCCCCCTGTTTAATAAAAATTAAGATCTCTGACAGTATAAGAGATATGAAACCCTGGAGAATGAACCTTTCAGTTATCAAAATTCCATGGTTAAATAAACACTAATTAGGGAAATTAAGGATTTTTTTTTAAATAATAATTTACAAGATACTACAATTTGCACTATATGGGAAACTTTTTAAAGCTGGAAATGAGGGAGATTTAGAACCATTGAATTTCATAGAAATAAGAATCAAAATATTATATTACATAAATTAACTGACAAAATCTTAACTTTGCAAAAGCTTCATAGTCAGACTTTAGACAGTATTTCGTATTCTAAACTTATACAGAAAAAAAGAACAATATAATACAATTAGTTCAATTATTATGGCACGTCAGATAGCTCAAACAACATCTAATTATCTTTTCTTGTCTGACAAACTGTTAAAACTTTTGTCATGGTAGACCAGGAAAAAAATGTTATACTGGCCATCAACGATCCTCAAGGGGTAAGGGTGGAAGACCCTATCATGATGATTAATAAAAATGTTCTTAATTATCATCAAAAATTATATCAAACCAAAACTAATACAATTCATATTAATCAAATAAGAGAATATTTATCCCGGAATCCCCCTACTACAGTCCCTATTAGGTTTAAAAATATGTTAAATAAGAACATAACAATAGACGAAATCATACTAGCTATAGAGTCTCTCCCTAACAATAAGTCCCCAGGCCAAGATGGGATTACAATAGAATTCTATAAACAGTTTAAGGAATTATTGGTACCCTATTTACAAAAACTGTTTAATTCATTTAATACTACTTTATTTTTTCCTAACTCATTTCAGGAAGCTATTATCCATGTGTTCTTGAAAAAAAATAAAATAAAGATCCATTGAGCTGTGCATCATATTGCCCCATCTCCCTTTTAAAAGTGGATTATAAAATCTTTACTAAAATCATAGCTATGAGGCTGGAAACTATACTACCACATGTAATTCATAAAGACCAAAAGGGTTTCATAAAAGGTAGAATACTGAAAGAAAATGTCAGACTAGCACTGAATGTGCTTTCTCTACAGAAAACAAATGATGCAGTATTTTTGGCTGTTGACACAGAAAAGGCGTTTGGCAGAACTGAATGGAAGTTTATGTTAGAGATAATAAGGGAGATGGGGTTTGGTGCACAGCTCAATGGATGGATACAATTAATATATAATCAACCTACTGCAAGGCTCAAAACTAATTACAATATTTCTGAATCATTTAGACTCCATAGAGGGATGCGGCAAGGATGTCCCTTGTCACCACTTATATTCACTTTAGTGATAGAAGTATTAGCTACAGCAATTAGGAACAATCCGCAAATATGAGGCACTAATATTAATAATAAAATGTAAAAAATAAACCTATATGCAGATGATATATTACTATATCTAGTAAATCCCAAGGTATCCATTAAAGAACTTATGAGTGACAAATAGTTTTAGACTGTCAGGTTATGAAATTAATTGGGATAAGACTAGTGTAATAAAATTGAATAACAATGTAAACATAAATTTGCCAGATGGGCTTAAGTGCCAAATATGTACTCAATTACAATATCTCAGGGTATTAATATCTCCTGACTTTAGAAATTTGATCCCCCTAAATTATGATCTACTTCTCAAGGAAATCCAGACAGATTTAGACCATTGGAAAAACCTACCGCTGACACTAATTGGCAGAATTAACATCATTAAGATGAAAATTCTCCCCAAATTAATATTTTTATTTCAAACACTTCTGATTAATATTTCACAAACACATTTTATACAAATTAAGGAAATATTAACTAAATTCATTTGGAATCATAAATCTCCACGAATTGCTTATGCTACCCTTACAAAACCCAAGAATATGGATGGATTGGCACTCCCTGATATGTGTAAATATTTTTTGGCAACACAAATTTCAACAATATGGGAGTGGGTACATGACACACAAGATTCATTACAATCAACTCAGTTAGAGAACAATACTCATCCATATTTACATATGTCTCAGTTATTATTTTCTACATACCACAAAAAAGTCAGAGATAAAGACTTATCTATTACCACGGATTCAATAATTCGGGCCTGGGAGAAAGCACACTCTATTCTTAGGGAGGAGGTAGTGCTTATGGAGTTTTCTCCTATATATTTAAATTGCCATTTTCCTCCTTCCTTTATAGATCAATCTTCTCAGCTATGGGAATCACATGGAATAAAAACTATGAGGGAAGTGATAGTGGATGGAAATTTAAAAACGTTTTCAATTCTCCAACAAGAATTTAATTTACCAGCATCACAGCACTTTCGATATATGCAGTTAAAGGATTTTGCACAACAACATCTAAGGAGACAAAATCAGAGCATGACCTCTTCCCTGTTATATGTATTAGTCACTAAGAAAGATAAAAAGAGGCTCATTTCAGCTATATATTAGGTATTAATAAATCCTTTATATAATGATCAACAAAAACTTATTAAAATTGGGAGGCCAAACTGGGTGTAAAAATAAATGAGGCTGTATGGAGGGAAATAGTTGCAACATTTACTTCCAATGTTAAGGCAAGTAAACTCCAACAGATTCAATTTAATACTATAGAACCTACTATACCCCATCTAGGCCTCAACATTTCAACAGAGTTATATCCGACAAGTGCCCACGATGCACACATACCTCTGGCACACTTATACATATGTTACATTCGTGCCCTTATTTACAAATTTTTGGCCCAAAATTATTTCAACTCTTCAGAAAATACTTCAGATAAGTTTATCCAATACACCACAATTTATACTTTTAATGCTCTCATCTTGCCAATTAAATGTGGAACAAAAGAAATGTGTTACTATGGCTCTTATTATTGCCAGGAAATGCATCCTATTAAAGCGGAAGGACGCTTCTCCACCGGCTGTACAAATGTAAATGAATCTTATGGTTGATATGATGAACCTGGAAAAAATGTTTTACTTAAGAGAGACTAAAACTCAAGTTTTTGAGAAAATCTGGGCCCTGTTCCCAAACTGGATCTACTGTAATAGCTTACAAGATACAATAAAGGATTGGATTTAGGCTATTAAAAAAATAGTGTAGTTAGGTGCCTGGACCCCCTTTCTGGCTATGATGAGAAGAAACCCGATTAACTGAACTCTATATGTGATGAATATTGGACTTCTTACAATCTGAGCTGGTAAAAAAAAAAAAAAAGAGCCTTGTTAGCTGAGGAGTGACTTTGATTTTTAACAAACATCCATCCAAAACAAAAATTTATTTAAAAAACACCACCATAGATTTCAATGGAGCATGCTCTCGCACTCCCCGTACTTAGACGTCCCAAAACATTGGAGCATAGGCGTGGCCAACACTCTGGGAAATGGAAGGCATAGGGTGGTTGGCTCCCTGGAGCTGAAATATGATCCTTTCCCTTCCAAAAATGGTGAATGTAAAAAATGCTCTACATGGTCCTGCTGCCTTTTCAGATTGCAAGGCTCTGTTCTATTTTTTCTTATGTTATCAAAGTTGCTGCTCTTTTAAAGCCCCAGTGTTTGTTAGTCACCATATAGTTTTTTCAGCAATAATGTTTTTTCTAGCAAAAATATCAAGATACCTAGTTTTCTTTTGGTTCTCTTTCATACCTGAATCAAGATATGGGATTTTGAAGTTTTTAAATGTTTCTACACCCGTGCCATGGCAGCCATGAAAAAATTAAATATCTTGGCACAGTGCTTTGCTGTTTCCCTCAGAAATATGTGGCAACACCATCCTAATACATCAATATTATAAATCTGGCATGTACATTAAACAGGTAACCTCAGTGAAAGACATTTTTAAAAATTGTGAGTGGTGGCCATTGTTAACGAATAATGACGTGAATCATAAATTAGCTATAAAAGCAGTTTTAAAAATAAATGTCTGATAAAACTAAAAATACATGGAGGATGACTCTAAGGTTGTCAGAAATACATTTTTGCTAAAGAACTATGGGCTGTTTTCATGTAGGTGGCCTGAATACATGACAAATGTATGAACATGGGCCATGGTGCCCCACACCGGTTGTGCAGCACACATCAAGTACTATGCATGAAGCATAGCCACTCATCCCTGGTACTGGCCCAGATCTGCAGAATAGTGTGGAGGTGAAAGCAGACATGATGGGACAGCCCAGTGATCAACAGTGGCCATCCAATTGGATGGACTACCTGCAGACTGGAACCTCTGCTCCAAAAGGAGAGGAGGATTAGGGATACAGCCAGTCCTTCCAGGACAGATGTATCACTTAAGAGAACCTACTGGTCTGCCAGTGTGATCAGCCATGCCCCTAGCCCTCATGGTATGTTCACAGGACCAGAGATAGCAGGGTGGAGAGGACACCTCTCTGTGCAGCTGGTGGGATGTGGCACATGTGAGCTATGGCAGGGTTTCTGCCTCCATAGCCAACACCCCCTCCACCATCTCGCCGCGCTGTGGATCGGCATGTAGCAAGGCACATAGCCATGCCCCACACCCAGCCATCCTCCTCACTGGGCTGCATTCATGACCCCATGGCCAGAGAGGGTTGTGGGTGCAGAACAGGCACAGGTCCCCACCATGAATGTGCAGAGGTTTGACGGCATCCCCACTGTGTGGCAGAGGAACATATTGAAACCTATACGCTGGATATATATACTGAGGTCATGCCTGAAAAAGGTGCTTTTTGCACCAGTGCACTTATTTATTTAATTAATTAATTTATTTATTTAGTTTTTGTTGACCGGGAAAGGAGGACTTGACAATTCTGCCTATTTTCAGTCTTGTTCTGGGGGAGGGTGAATACAGATGGATGCCAGCTGATATTGAACCAGATTAAGCTGTTGGTGGTATTTTTAGTGAATGGGGGAAATTTGGCCAGGACACTAGGGAAATTTCCCTGCTCTTTTGGGTGAGGACGCTGTTCCCAGGTCCCAGGATGGAGAAGTTGAGCAGTCGGCTGGAGATCATGGAGGAGAGAGGAGGTGTGCAAATTTCTGCAGCTAGCAATGGGGCAGCTGGAATGCATCTGAGAGATGGCCAGCAAATTGTCCAAAAAGCAGGAAAGAACATGCACGCAATGGAACATCAGCTTGAAATGATTCTGGAAGATGAGGAAATTGTGTCTTCAGAAGAACTAACCTTACAACCTTACAACAGAAACAACAATGTCTTGAAGAAGAGTTGAAAAAAGTTGGCATGCAAATGGTGGAAGCTAAAGCTAAAATTGACAATGAGAGAAAATTAAGCAATTGACAAATTCCCCTATATGCCCAGAATCTGGTGGAGTTTCAAAGTTGCTTGCTACTGGGAATCAACTGGAGGACCCGGATACTGCTGCAGTGACTGTACCCCCAAAAAAACAGAATGCCATGGATCATGTTGAGTGGTCGCTAGAGTCTGCAATACAAAATGCAGGCTGGTCACAGGATGCAAATGGTGAGTGGATTCCTGAACATGTCATTGTTATATCAGGAGAAATAACAGGGGAGACAGTGAGTGAACAAAGGGAGGTCTTGGCTAAGCCGAAGCAAGCTAATGGGGTTTCAGGTGATCAGTCAATTTCAATCCTTACCATGCAGCAACAAAGATTTTCAGATATACCCACAAATGAATAAATCCCAGTAACAAACCCTTCTTTTGCAAGTCTCTTTCACAAGCTAGTAGAACTAGTGAAACAGCGGAACGAAGTAGAGCTACGCTTTATGGGAAATAAGGAGGGGACCCCAGACAGATTCTATGTCAATAAAATATTACTAAAACAATCACTTGGTTTCTCCCTGTCAGAAGTCTATGCATTGATACACAATCCAGGGGAATCAATGTATGATATCAGTTTTTGGTCTCCTGAAATTCTGGAATATTTTTAGATTAAATATGCAAACTTGAAAATGAACCCCCTCTGATCAGACTTTATGGTGACACCCCTCACTAAACAGCCTTTTCGAGTAATCATTAACCTTTTCAGAAACGAGGGTGTCAACATAATTGATATTATATACTGGTTGGAGAAGAGATGTTCGATACAGAGGAACCCAGCTCCCATCCTAGATGAAGAAGGCTTTTGGAATGGAGGGCAGAAAATTAAGGTCAGACTTCAACAAACTAAGACTGACATTGTGCATTTACCAAACTGTTTTTTATTGCGTGTGACAAAGGCTTCTTGTTCTTCCCTGGTCAACCAAGAACCTGTTTTAAGTGTGGTTCTAAAAGACATATCAGCATGCAGTGTGAAGTTCTTAAATGTATACATTGTGGGGAAATAGGTCATCCACATGCTCACTGTTTCAGAGAACCTTAATGTAACCTGTGTGAAGAACTGGAACATAATTTTATGGGCTGTCCCTGGACTTCGAGAAATAATGAGAATGCAGATGTTGGTGTACAAGATTTCTATATTAAAACAGCTGGCAAACATACAGGTTCTACAGCAGCCAGACATGGGTGGGCAGTCAGACTCCTCAGAGACTGTCAGATGTAGCACAAGAGGTGGCCCAAACTACACAGGAAGAACAAATCCAGGTACAAAGTATCCCAAAAGAAAGCATGCTCCCCTTCCACTGAAAATTCAACAGAATTGGATTACAACTTAGTCCAAAATAAAGGGAAGAAAAACAAAGCTAAATTTAAAGAAAACAGGGGCAAGACGAAATGGTAGTAGATCCAAATAAGTTTGCTTTATTACAATGGGCAGATTCTGAAGTTAAAATAGAATCTGGCACAGCTTTGGTTAGGTCTTCTCAGCAAGAGATCCTTTCTGACTCAGAACAGATGGAAAATGCTCAGCCAAAAACCAAGACTGGGGTAGAACAACAAGGGACTCGAGTAAAATAAAATGAACAACTCCTTGCCTTTTTTAGCCAGATATGGAAACAAGAAGGTATAGACTAACACTTGCATCCCTAAATGTCAATAGCCTGCAATCAGAGAGAAAACACTTGGAAATCTATGCTCTTTTTCAAAAGCAAATTGCAGATGTCATCCTCTTTCAAGATGTCCGGTTGCACGGTTTAGAGAAATTGAATTCTGCACAAAAGGGATGGGTATGGGGTGAAAGTTTTTGATCACAGGGAGAGGAGACTTGCTCTGGGGTAGGCGTTTGTTTTAGCACAGCTGTACGTACATTAGGCATGGTAGAAATTTGGGCAGGTAGAGCCCTATTGCTAGACATGCAGCTTAAAGGGATGGATTATCAGATTATAAATGTTTATGCCCCTCAGCACAGATCTTATAGAGTTGCACTCTTTAAAAAACTAAAACCATACCTTTTCACCTCAAAAAATATTATCATGGGGGTTTAATTGCAGCATCTCAGTCCATGACAGAGGTTTACAAACAAATAAAATCTTTTGCGATGAGAAATGTTTGAAAGGGTTAATAGAGGAAATGGGTTTGCTGGATATTTTGCTGCCCTGTATAACCCAGTGCCTAAAATGTATTTCTGTGGAAAAAGATCCACTCGTATTGATTACATATTTATTTCAAAACATTTGCAATTACAAAAAGCTCAGGTAACACAGGTGGTAACATCAGCCCATAAGCTTTTATTGGTACAGATTGGTGATCTTCCAGACTATGGGGGTGGGGGGTGAGGGTTGAGGTTTGTGGAAATTAAATTTAAAACTTTTAGAGACTTGAAATGGTAGCAAGGGGTTTTCAATATATTTTGGAAGCACAAAAATCAGTTTTCTTTTTGTATGATAACCTTAACACATGGTGGGAGGACTCAAAGAAAGATATAATTAATTATTTACAACTAATGGGGTAACTGAATGGGAGACAAAATACGGATGAATATAGATTTATTTGGGAACAGTTATAAGTGTTTCAGGCCCTACAAAATGACAGTGGGGGAGAGTTTTCAAAACATATTAAAGAATTAAAAAATGAACTATTTCAGATGCAACAAGATAAAATGAAAAACTTAGAGAAAAGACAACAATTGATACAAAAGAGAAGAAAGCTGATACAATGCCCTTTAATGGTTATAAGCTGGATTGGGGAAAAAAAGTGATATCCTATCTGATTAATGAAAAAAGGAAACAGTAACAGGTAAAACTGCAATAATGGCAGAGATTGAGATTTTTATTCAAAAAAAAAATTTCTTGCCAAAAATTGCCTACCAGAGGAATGGAAGAATGGTTAAAGAGTTGTAAGCTCCCTATAGTTCCAAAGCATCTGCATAAAATTTTACCATCTCCAAGTATGAAGGTGGAGCTACAAGAAGATATGTGGTCCTTTCTATGGGGACATCGCCTGGGGCAGATGGGCTCCCCTACGTGCTTTATAAAACAATATTCACAGTGTTAAGGGAAGAATTAGTGACATTTTATAATGAGGCACAATGAAAAGAAAATCTGCCAAGCAGTATGTATGAAGTGGTATTGATACTTTGATATAAATCAGGGGAAAAAGAGGATTTGAGAAACTGGAGGACTATATCATTATTGAATGCCGATTGTAAGATTTTAATGAAAATGTTATGCAACAGACTTTCAGCAGTCTTAGACATTATAATCCATCCAACTCAATTTAGTGGAGTACCATCACGGAAAATCCATGATGTGTTGATATTAGTTAGGGAAATTTTCCAAAAAGGGGAAGCTGGAGATATCATAGGTCATTTAATAAGCCTAGACCAAAAAAAGGCTTTTGATAGAGTAGAATATGAGTACATGTGGTTAATCCTAAAAAGGTATGATTTCCCAGATCAATTCATATCATGGATACAAGCTTATTATAAAGACATCTGTGCTATCACAAGCGTAAATGGATGGGTGGGAGCAAAGTATGGTGTAAATAGAGGGGTAAGACAGGGTTGCCCCCTAAGCCCACTTTCATATATTTTGGTCTTAGACCATTTATTACATAGACTAAACCAGAACACTGATGTTCAGAGTTTATCAGTAGGTAGTGAGGACATCCCAATCTGTTCTATAGCATATGATGATGATTTACCACTTATTGTAGCAAATAAAAAATCTGTAACAGTGGCCTGGCAGGTAGTGACAGAATTTTCAAAAGCCTGTGGCTCAGAAATTAACCCCAACAAGAGCGGCTGTTTGGTGATAGGAAAAGAGGACCAGACTCTATCTGATGTTTTGAAAATTCTGAATGTTTCTGGTTTTCATAAAATATTAGGAATCTTTTTTGGGTGGGGCACACTCCCAAGTATATAATTAGGATCTGAAACTTCAGGAAGCAAAACAAAAAATAACACAATGGAACCAGTGGAATATGTCAAAAAAGAGGGGTTTTATGATCAAATCTTTTCTACTCCCTATTTTTTTTATTTTAGAGTCTAGTATACCCCTCCCCTTTGGAAACAACACTTTTTAGTATATTTTTCAGAGCCTATGGGACAGTCACTTAGATCCTTTGAAATGAAGAATTACATATTTGTCAATTGATACAGGTGATTTGGCAATGATTAATCCAGTAGTTTTCTTTTATTGTACCTTTTTTATCATAATTTCTCCCCTTTGTTGAGACAGGTCAATAAAGTTTGGAGTCCATGGGTGTTAGATACTATGGGTCCCATCCATGTGACTTGGGAATCATAGTCTTTGATTCCTAAGCAAAAGCAAGTGGCTGATTTGCCAGATTATTTTAAAAATGCAGTAAGTAAGTTAAAATTACGGACAGTAAATAAAACTGAGCTTCTTAAGCAAACTAAGAAAGAACTGTATAATAGAACAATGGAATCCCATTACACAGAGCTTCCATGGTATGGAGGGAAAACTTGGACAGAACAAAAGATTATTTCAAAAATTACAATATGTCAGAGGATTCCAAAATATATGTGGGGTTTTAGATGGCTTTGTTTATACCAGAAGCTAGGGGTTAAGAACAATATGAAGCACAAAGGGAGTGAGGAAAGATTTTGCTCAAGAATGGGTAACTGCCAGGGAAAATTAGAAACCATGTGTCATCTCTTTTTGGAATGCCCCTTTGCAGTTTCCTTTTGCCAATATTTTTAAAAAGTATGGACTTTTAATCTTACACTGGAAATTCTATACCTTGGTATCTTTCCAGCAGCTTGGGCAAAATATGATACTAGCACTCTACAAATTATACTGTGATGTATAAAATATAAACTTTGGATAGCGAGATGTGCACTTACTCTGAGGTAGCAAGACAAATCAGTGGACCAAGTAGTTTATGCAGTAATATCAGAAGTGGTAAGAATTCAAAGTTCGGAAAAAAATCAAATTTCCCATGAACTATATAAATTATGGCAGAGAAACACAACATGGTTAGATATAGGATAAAGTTTGAATAAACAAGTTTTTATGTCTTTTTGTTTTCTAAAATAATAAAGTCACTAAATTGCTGGTGATAAACTGACCTAAGAAAAAATAAGGTGAAGTGTTCCAAGTGATTTATCATTGGCCTATGTGAAAGGTGTTGTATTTGGCTTTTCATATACAAGATGATAGCCATCTTGGCAATGAGACATCTCTGCATATAAAATTATTGGAAGTAATGCTAACTTATGGGTATGGTGGTTGAAATATGATTATATTATGATATTTGAACATATAAGTAAAACCCTTTTAATTGCAGGGAGGGGGAAAGGATGGTATGGAAATGTGATTAACATGTATTTGTCCTGTAGTATACAGCTTTTTAATACAGGTCATAACCTAGACATGCTGTATCTCTTTAACAAAAAAAAAAGAGAGAGACATGTATAACTTCATCATTTTTACTGTGTAATACTTGCCTTTTCTTATGTTTTTAGACAAATGTGATGTACTATGATTTTTTGAATTTTGAATAAAAACTTCCCCTACTCTTAAGTAGGGTAAGGGTAGGAATAGGGTTAGTATGTCTTTCTACTTATTTTAGTTACTTTATGATTTATTTGATTCTGATTAATATTACACATGTACAGTACCAGGGTTGTTTTTTTTTTATTTTGGGGGGGGGGAATGGAGAATGGAGTATGACTTGATGCTTATTTGATTTATTATTTTGTTAAACTTCTATAATTTTGTGATGTGAAATTAACATGGTTTGTATGATTGTTTTTTTGAAGCTTTAATAAAAAATTCCCCTACTATTTTCGATAAGTGCCATGGGATCTCTAACATCCAACTGAACTACCACCAGAACAGGCAGATGGGACCTCGGCTTAACATCTCATCTGAAAAACGGCACCTCAGGAGTGCAGCACCACAGTGTCAGTATTGGAATTTTTTAACACATGTGCCTGGTGTGGGGATTGAACCCACAGCCTTCTGATCTTCGAACCGCAGAGGCGAGTGTGCAACCTGCTGAGCCACTGACACTGCACTGGTTAACAACATGAAATAAACATGTGAGGTGCCTAGGCTGTGTGAATAGAGCCCTATATGAAGAAAAGTTTTACTGTCTAATAAATACTGCTGCTTTAAGTATCACAAAGTTAGTGTCTGTGCACACCTTAATCATATCTTTTTTTAAAGGAAAACGGCACTGAGCTTCCAAGTCATTTTTCCTGTAGAAGCTGTTTTTAAATTCTGATTCCTGTTTTGTTTTTGTTTCATATTTGCTGGCCTTTCAGTAAATTGAAGGACTAGGACTATTTCAGATTTATACACTGCTGGTAAGGACCATTTTAGAACTGACTGATGTAGTTCATGTCATAGAATATGATGGCAGAAAAAAAGCCATTCAGCCCATCTAGGCTATGCAACCCTACCCAGTACTTAAGTAATGGCCCTATTGACCATACACCCTTTTTCAAACAGCAAACTTATCCTTTACTGATCTTATCTGATCAGTGTGCCTGTCGCACCCCTGTTTTGCACATACTACCTCTTTCGGCAGTTTGCTTCATCTGTCACTACTCTTTTTTTGGGGGGGCTAATACTCTCGTGAGATAGGAAGTCCCAGGGCTAAATAGGGAACTCAGGCAGACCATCTGTCTTTTTCTGCCATCATTGTCTAAGTTTCTATGTTTCAGTGAAAACATACTTTTGGATATCCCTCCTGAATTTCCCTCCCATCAGCTTCAAAGGATTCGCCCATGTGTTCTCATTTACATTTAAAATAAACAATTCATTCCAGTTTACTCTATATATGTCTCCCTTCTCCCTCCTTGTTTCCAAAGTATACATGTTGTATTTCCCACAGGAATTAATGTCTTCTGTATTGCTAGCTGAACAGGCACCATAGTGCCAGGGAAGTGTGAAACCTACAGAAATCCTAAAACTCATAGCACAGTGAGAAAGTTAATGAATCTGTGCAGTGTATAGCAAGCTCTGCCCTGAGGTATAACCCCACCCACGTGTGTGTGTGTGTGTGTATGTGTGTGTGTGTAAAACAAGGACTAGAAAGAGTCATGTGACTCCTGTTGTCAGTGTGGAGTACAACCTTTTACAAGGGGCCCCAAATTTCCTCACTCATGTTGACTTGTCAGTAAAATGTGAGTGACTACTGGCTAAACACTTTGTAGAGCGATTTATTCCTGTCGCAGTGCAGGCCTGAGCTGTAGGAACCTAACAGCTGGTGATCAGAGAGGTGTGCAGCAACCATGGGTGTTTATTATAAGGAAGACCTCTGGTGAGCAGTCCATCATACCTCTAGACACAGAGGGTCTCCCTGGGCTATGCCCACCCTGGCTAGTGCACAGTGCATGTCCTTCATAAAGCTCGTCCATTGTTAGTACAATGCCTCCATGTTCTAGAATAGAATTATGGTTGGAAGAAACAGACATAAGCTACATCATGGAATTCTAAAATGGCACTCACTTCCAATGTGTAAGCCAGACACACCCATTGAGTAAGCAACAGGACACAATAAGATGTGGGTGGTTGGAATTCTGCAGCAGGATGAGCCACAATGGCATCCCAAGTTTGAATTTTCAACTGCCTTTTCGGAAAATTGCAAGCCTGCTCTACTCTGTTCATTTGGATTCATTTTAAAGAGCAGCTACCATTATTATTCATACCTTTATTCTACTTGTGCCCGGGTGTAGTGACTCTATGTGTCGCTTTTCGCATAGGATCTGATCTAACTTAAGACTTTTTTTTAAAGTAAAAAAAAATACTTTTTTGCCCAATCCGTGCATGCGTGTGTTCAAGACTCTGAGCTCAGTTACACAGTGCACTGCGTGGTTTTATGACATCAGGTCGGGTGTAGCCAACCACGATCATTTTTTGAGCTGTCAGAGTGAACTTCACAGCGGTCAGTGTACTTTGTGCAATTCAAAGTTGTTGAGATTCTGAGGTAAAAGTGAAGCAATAATACTGACAACCTGCAAATGTGTAGTAATCCCTTTTAAATGGTACCTCTATTTATTTGTCATAACGAAAGAAGTAGTAAATAAACATGGCAGTTCAATGTACAGCTTTAGTTACAGTGCATTTGCAGATTTGAAACCTCGAGTTTGCGATGAAAATCGCTGTTTATACTCCATCTACTGAGTATTGTTTTCATTTTCTTTCCTTGTTTTGTGCATGGGTGAGGTGGTGGTGGTTAGGTGTATGACAAACTCAAGATGCAATAATAATACTGTCAGTGTGCATACCTGCTTATTAGCTCTTCAGCTCTGTTCTACCTAACTTGTTGTAAAGTATTGATAAAAATATCTCCCCATCTCACCCATGTTTCCATCCCCTTCTGGTATTGCCACTGTTGGAGATCTGGCCTGCTGCTTTGATTCCAGGGGTCTGTCTGATGTACCGCGTGTGCTCGTGCTGAAGATGTATTATATATCTACATTTTTTTTCTTCATGCATGTTCCTCATGATTACTCTTGTCCATATAAAAAGTAGTCATTGTCACGTCTTCCTTCAGGAGTAATCTAAGCCAGCAAGTTAACTCTCAGCATGTTCACACAGCCTGTATCTGTAACTCATACTGTATATAATAAACACGTACACTCTGGGAGAAATTACATACTGGTCAATTGCAAATGTTACACTTTGAGCCACTTCACACAAGTACTATGCAATCCAAGTGTCTGAATTTTGAAAAGAAGCACACGTGCATGTGTTCCTATTAGCACTGCAGTTATGTCCTACTTAACTTGTGGAAACTGTTTAACAAAAAAAAGCCCCCCCATCATTCACGTCTCCATCTCCTTATTCATAACAGCTGGTGTGGCCTGCCAATGGGGTTCCCATGT
The DNA here is from genome assembly GCA_016271365.2 of Neoceratodus forsteri. Taxonomy (NCBI): domain Eukaryota; kingdom Metazoa; phylum Chordata; order Ceratodontiformes; family Ceratodontidae; genus Neoceratodus; species Neoceratodus forsteri. The sequence continues at coordinate 1,542,072,407 of CM028131.1, read as the reverse complement.
GTTGTCTGAAGTGCTGTGTTGCCACAGGCTACAGATGTTGTACATATTTTGTTTCTTGCATCCTAACATTATACACTTCTTCATGTTTGTTCCTTATGTTTCCCCCCCCAGCCCACAAAGAAATAAGTCATTATCACTGTCCACCTCCCTACCAGCACACCAGTCTCACATATGACCTGTCCACATAGCAACTCCTCTGTATCTGCAACTCACCCTGAAGCTACTGACCATATAGATACTGTGTGTAATTGATACAGACACTAATCCTGTTCTCAAGGATGACCCCAGGTCCAAATCATATGCTTCATGCATTCTTCCTATGCACTATTAATAAATGTATCGTATTACCTACCAACTTTTAATCCTCAATGTGTGACCTGTGTATGAGGTAGACGACTTACAGAGACCATGTCCTCCCTACACCATATGCTTTACTCAGTAACACCTCTGGTACAGCCTGCCATCCAAAGCTTTATTGTGGTTGTCCACCTACTTCTTAACCAGGAAACTCAGGGATTAAACGCCATGTTGGGTGATAATATTTTGCACAGAAGACAGAAGATTACCTGCAACAGCTGATCATGGCCTGGGGTCAAACTCTGGAATGGGTCCTTGTGTCTTTTCATTTTTACGTGTTAACTTTTGATTACTGAATTCAAGGTTGAGTCCTAAGACTATATGACAACGTGCTGTATTTAAGCACTTGTGTTGGCTGTGTTAACAACTCTCTCTACCTTGCTCAGTCACCATCCTAATCTGTATTGTGGTTCAGGTAACAACCCCCCCTCATTGATTTGATTCCCATATTATTTTGTTTTTATGCTAATATTTATTAAACTTGTATTGATAAGAATGTATTCTGTTTGTTTGACATTACTAACAGTTCTGTACTTCTGTGTTCAGTACCGACAGGGAAGGGCCTTGCCTCGGCGGTACTGCTTTTCACTAACACTTCCCAATATTATCCATCACATCGCTCCAAGCCAACTCGAAGGTATGTATCACACCTTTCATGTTGTTATTCTACTTATAATTTGATGTAGTGTTTAATCAGATTCATAGTCCACACGTTTTGTCAATCGTTTTATTTTATGTGTTTTATATTCACAAAAAAAATATTTCATGTTTATCTGACATTATCTGCATGGTGTTGATTCAGGCAGGTGAATGGTGCAGGGAGGATCTCTCATTACCCATGCAGATTTGTTCCTCATAGAGCCATGGATCATAGGGTTGAGGGATGGTAAGTGATAAGTTAAGTGGTTAATAATGTAAAAGTAAATAAAAATTGGTAATGGTATGTACCAGGAGAGCAAAAACAAGTGTGGGAACTGATTTGGTGGTGCACCTACTGGACATGCATGAACCACTGTTACCATCAGGTTAAGGGGAAAGATGTCTAAGAGTTGGATGTAAGGTGTGTAAGTTGTGCGCAAATAGTCTGGGGATGCAAGGGAAGAAGAGTCAGTGAGGTGGAGCAGAGGATGTTGGGAGCGAGCAAACAGGGTAAGAAAGGTGGATGTAAAAGAGTCAGGAAGCTTGACTAGCCATGGAACAATAAGCCTACAGAGAAATGATGATGTGGCAGAAGCTGTGATAGTAGTTGATGCTCCATGTCATCTGACACTTGTGATCTGAGGTCTTTGTTGATCAGCAAATTACCGTGGCATGGATACTGGTATTGAAGAGTGCATGATTTGCACTACAAACCCCCTCCCCCACCACCACCACCACCACCCCGCCACTGCCACTACCACTACCACCACTACATTACCCAGGAACATTTTTTTTTTACTTAATTTACATTTTGCACAACAGAATTCCATGCACTGGTATTGTATATGTTGCCTCCTAATAAGTTTTATTCATTTCACATTTCTAAATATGGTTTCCCTGTCTTATCCACTTCTATTATTTACTTTTCTAAGTTATGGCAACCAATGATAACTCCAATGTAAGCAGTTACCTTGGAGATGACTCATCCGTCGAATTCAAGGATGAAAACGATGATTCCCATTATGCTACAGGTCGCAGCACACTTGGGCTTGAGCCATACAGATCTGAACCATACATGACTGAAGAAGAGTATGAGTTGTACTCTAGATCACTACATGCATCTGATGACCAGACAGACGAGAGCAGAATCGGACAAACTGACTGGTTAGTATGAACCGTAGCTGCACATGTTCTGCGTGACCTTTTTTCAAATATGATTGGCATCAATCAGTGTCACCTTTTACTTTATACATTGCTAAAGACTTTGTTAATGCATCAGTTAGTGTGAGTACCACAGCGACAATAGGAGTGAAATGAGACATTATGATTTCCAAACTTAAAGCACTACCTCCACTCTGTAGAGACTGGCAGGTGTAATAGGTGACCCTTGGTTTCATTGACAGTAACGCTCAGGCTATTCCATTCCCAGCATGCAGACAATGACAGATGTCGGGCTGTGCCTTGTGGCTGCCAACCCTAACACTCGCAACAGTATCCTATGCCGCACCCATGATAGCTTATTTATTTATGGCTTTGGGTGAGCATTAGGGATGATGACTCTAAGGCACAACCTGATGTCTGTAAGTGTCTGCATGGTGGGAGTGGAATGGTATGAGCATTACAGATGATAAGCCCAAGGCACACAACTCACGCCCCTCAATCTCTGCATGGTGTTGGGGGGACATCATGTTTTAAAAGTCTCATGTGTAATTACCACCTGTCGAAGCTATGGAACTTACCCAAACTGATGCATTAATGATGATTTTTGGCAATGAATTACCTTGCTTTTTTGTGATAGTGTAATAGTGTCACTATTTTTTAACTCTCCTCATGGATCCCTTTTCCCATGTGCATTATTTTACTCTTCTTTGCATTCAACATCAGCTGCCACCCCTCAGACCATTCCTGTTATATGCAAACAGACAGACCATTACTTCTAGTCCTTCAGCAATGTCACTAATGAAGACATTGAACAGTATTTGTCCCAGAACTGATCCTTGAGCTACCCTGCTGGTCACCCCCACTCACCCGAACTGTATCTCAGTTACCACCACCCTCTACATTGCTTGCTCACACCACCTCTTGACTGCCTCCACCCTGTCAATGACCTTGCGCAGATTTCAATAAGGATGAAAAATAAATCTAAAAAACCTTTTAACGGATTAACATTTTTGCGCCTAATCTTCAAATGGCACTTCTCTCAGATATTACTCTGAATCTCAATAGTAACTTCAATACCTTTCAGAGCTGGCTATTGCAGAACAGGCTTGTCTTAAATAAAAATAAAACGGTGACTGTGCTTTTCGGTTCATGTTCAAAAATTCGGTCCTGCACCCAACCATTAAGTATCAGAGCATGTGATGGCTCTCCCCCTTAACACAGTTACCTCTTTTAAATACCTAGAAGTAACCCTTGATCCTGCTTTGGATTTTGACCTGCACCTAGCCTCAGTTATTAAATCTGTCAATATTCAATCTGGACTGGCATATAATGTGAGACATAGCCTAACATCCACGGCAAGGATGGCCATTGCACAGGGGATCCTGAGACCCAAATTGGCTTATGGGTTAATAGCCTTTCCGGCAACTACTGGAGGGCTCCTCCAAAAGTGGGATGTCTGCTACAACAGTATTTGCCATTTTGCTCTGTCTTTACCCAAACTTACTCACCGAAGCACACTATACTCCAGTCTGGGATGGTTTACCCCCCTCAGCCTTCCGTCAGTTTACTTCCTGCTGTTTCATAAAGAATATGATCTCCTCCCAGATACCTAAAAAAATGGCTCTACTGCTCAAACCTCTGGCCTCTGCCTGCCCACTGAGATCAGCTGACAAATCCCTTCCTGTCGAACCAAGATGTAAAACCAAAATGGGGGAGAATGCTTTCTCTAGCTGAGCCCCAAAACTATGGAACTCCCTTCCACTAAATCTAAGACTCTCTCCTTCTTCATGCAGCTTCAAACAGGAGCTTCATACGGCTCTTCTAAGCTCTGAACCCTGCTCCTTTTCTCTGTCCACCCACTCCTGTACTGGTTCCTCCTAGTTGCCTACCGGCTCCAACCTCTACCACTCTAAGACCTGCCTGGAAATATTAATTTTTCCTCTCTTCTAGCACTTACTCACTAGTTATATGACTTATGACTGTTACTTATTTGCACTTATATTCCTGTTTTGTTACTACATATAGATTCCTGCAAATGTACTGTCATTGCTGAAAATTTTGTATAAATGTACTATGTCTGACTTCTACTTGTTCCCATGATGTTTTCTTGTATCTACTATTGTCTACATACCCTTTGTTGTAATCTCCCGGGTCATACCTAAAAATAAGCAGCTATGCTGTCTAGAGTACCTACCTAGTTAACAAAAACTAAATAAACAAGCATTTGTCAATGCCGAATGTTTGCTTGCTGGTATTAGCATTGGAAGTGCAGAAGTTAGACAGATGTAGAATAGGAATGGCAGTGAAGTATTAAACTTCACGTGAATCCTACCTCCATCCTTTAGAGATGGACAGGCATTGGGGTAAGTTTTTGGGTCATCGCCCATGACGGTCATGCCATGTCACCTCACCCTATTCTGCAGACAGCGACACGTGCTGAGGTGTGCGTTAGGGTGTTTGGCTTCACTGTCACTCCATTCCATAATGACATATGGTGAAATGGGTGCTGCATAGGAGAATGGAGTGAAGTCTGGAGCCGAACAGTCCAAGGTACACCTCGATGCCTGTCAGTGACAGGGGGGTGGGGGTGGGATGGCATGAGCAGTACAGTCGGAAATCCAAAGGCACACTCCAATGCCTGCCAGTCTGTATAGGGTAGGACGTTATGGTTAGAAACCCTAATGCCTTGGGCGTTTGTTGGTATTTGCACTACAAATTTTCAACATGGCCTTTTATGACCCCCCTCATGAAAGCATTTGGGACCTCTTCTCATGAAGAGTGGCAATGTGATTTTTGTCAATGTGTCCCAAACATTGAGTTCCAACAGCGACAGTGCCATTCTGCGTCACATGTACGAAAACACAGATTGGGCAGGATATGAAGAATGACAGCTGTACCATCCATAGGGAGGTGTGAAGAGATGGCAATGTTGAAAATCTGTAGTGGGAATATTAAAAATGCTCACACTTTTGAGCACACGTGGAAACTGTGCAATGCATGTGCATAACACAGTCATTTTATGGACTTTCACCACCAAATTTTCAACACAGGCATTTTAGGACCTCTGCTCATGTACGGTATCACTGTGATTTTCTTAATGTGTCCTGAACACTGATTTCCCACAGCAACCATTCTATTCTGCGCCGGATGTGCAAAAACACATTATGACCAGGATGTAAAAAATTACAGCTGTACTGTTCATAAGGAGGTGCAGAAAAATGGCAATGTTGAAAATCTGTAGTTAAAATATTACAAATGTGCGAAGTTATGAGTGTGCATGGAAACTGCGCAACGCACGCTCATAACACAGTCATTTTATGGATGTTCATCACCAGATTTTCAGCATAGGCATTTTAGGATCTCTGCTAATGAACAGTGTCACTATGATTTTCATGTGTCCCAAACACTGATTTCCCACAGCAACAGTGCTATTCTGCACCGGCAGTGCGAAAACACATTTTGGCCAGGATGTGAAAAATGACAGCTTTACTGTTCATAAGGAGGGCCAGAAAAATGGCAATATTGAAAATCTGGAGTGAAAATATTGCTAATATGTGAAGTTAAGAGCATGCAAGGAAACTGACGAATTCACGCCGTACCACAGTCATTTTATGGACTTTTGTCACCAGATTTTCAGCATGGGCAATTTAGGATCTCAACTAATGAACAGTGTCACTGTAATTTTCATAATGTGTCCTGAACATGGATTTCCCACAGTTGCCGTGCTATTCTGCCCGGAAGTGTGAAAACACATTTCGGCCAGGATTTATTTATTTAGTTATTTTTTATTTATTTATTACTAGGATTAGAAATACCTTTGAACCAATGGTTCTTTTACAAAGGTTCCTCATCAGCAATGGGTGCAAACAAAACAGTGGTAAGGTACAATACAAGGTCAGGAGGTTAACATAGGGTAAGCAGAGGTGAGATACAATACAGGTCAGGAGGTTAACTTAGTAGCAAAGGACAGTACATGTGTATGGAGTAGCACAGTAGCAAACAGTCAGTGGCAAATATCAGTGTACAATTAACAATACTGGTGTGTATATATAGCAAGACACAAATACAAATAAAAACCACCCTGAGGTGACATAAGTGAAGCAAGGGGTGGGTAAAAAGAGGGGAAGGGGTGGGGAAAAGGGGGGTAGGCAGTCAAGGATCTGACATTCTCATAAGTGCAAGAACAGAAAGATAAGTGCTAGGTAGTCTGGGGTGGAGCAACAAGAGATAGGGTAATAGGGAAGGGGAGACAGGAGGAGAGGAGCAGGAGAGGGGAGAGGGGTGGAATGGTAGGTGGGAAGTGAGAGCTGTAGAATGGTAGGTGGGGGTGGGAGAGAGATGGGGAGTAGCAGGGTATGGAGAAGAAGAAGAAGAATCAGCATTTATATAGCACTTTTCATACACAGTATCCCAAAGCGCTTTACAAGCAATGCTAGATTGGTAGTGAAGTGACTGAATGTGTGGTGGTGGCCATATCACACATCATCACCCACACACAGCCTGGATAATTGCATGAACTGGTTTATGGGAAGGGGAATGTTGACCAGGACACCAGGAATGTTTCCTGCTCTTTGCGAAGAGTGCCCTGGGTTCTTTTACTTCTGCCTGGACAGCCACCAGGACAACACCAGGATGGGCAGAAGGGACCTCGGTTTAACGTCTCATCCGAAGGACGGCACACCCCAGGCAGTACAGCACCCCCCAATACTGCACTCGGATGCCAGCAATTTTTAGGTGCAAGTCCAATCCTGGTGTGGGATGAGAACCCACAAACTTCTGGTCCAGAGTCGGATGTGCTACCAACTGAGCCAAGCTGAGGGGTGGAGAGAAGTGGGGAGGGTAGCAAGGGAGGAGAGAAGGGGAGGGAGAGGTGAAACAAAGCCACAAGCCTAGGCAGAGCAGTCACAACTGCTGAGGTCAGTGAGGTGCTGATGGAGTTTACGTTTGAATGGGCCAAGGTTGATTTCAGCTGCAGTTTCAGTGGGAAGGTTGTTTAACAGCAGGGGCACCCTGGTGTGGAAAACACGTTGAGACTGGTTGGTACTGCAGAATGGAATGATAAAAGTTGGTTTGAGGGAACTGCGTGTAAAATGTGCAGTGACTGTGGGCAATATTAAGGCATGAGTTGCAGGAGGTGTGAGGTTAAGACAAATTTTCTTAGCCAGTAGGCAGGTCTGGTAGACAAGCCTACTATTTAGATTGAGGCAGTTGGATTGCTTGTAGAGATCACAGGTATGCATATGCTTTCCTGCACCAATGAGAAGTCTACAACATTTGTTAAGGGCTGTCTTGACCTATTTTAGGGTGGTATCAACGGCAGCCCTGTACAAGACAAGCCCATAATCAATAACGGGTAGGACTGAGGCAGTTATGACTGTGCGCATAGCTCTTTTGGTAAGACAGGATGTAAAAAATGACAGCTGTACTGTTCATAAGTAGGTGCAGAAAAATGGCAATGTTGAAAATCTGGAGTGAAAATAATGCAAATTCTCGAAGTTATGAGTGTGCTAGGTAACCGCGTTAATGCACCGCCAGAAACAGTCATTCTTTTGGATTTTTTCCACCAGATTTGCAACATAGACTTTTTGAGAGCTCACCTCATGAACACTGGCACTGTTGTTTCATTAATCAGTCGCGAAAGGTGATTCCGCGCAGTGACCGCGAAATCACCTTTCAGGACTGAATAACACCATGACAGTGGCTGAATTCATGAGGAGGGGTCCCAATAACCCTTTGGTGCCAAAATTCCCAAAAATGCCTGAAATATGCACCAAAGTTGAAAAAAAACTATTTATGCCGTTATACATCTTACCGGCATTTCCTCAGTTCTCGGTCGGCTTTGAAGAGTGCAGACATGTTCCTGGTCCACCGAAGATCATCGCGCTGGGCTCCAGAGGTAAGTATGGGGTGAAGGGAGTGTGGGGACGCAGGGTGCACAGAGGGTGGGCACAGGTTGGGAAGGGGCCGCTGGACTCAATGAGGGACCATTTTTTGCTTTACAGGGGAAAAACATTGCAGGACTTTTTTTACAGGGACATTTAACATGGGCACTTGGCATGCTGGGGTGGGTTCGCTGTGTCAACCTCATGTTTTATTGGGGCGACTGTGGCTGATGGGATTGGGCACCCCTTCAGCATATCACAGGCGCTTAATAGCCGAAGTTGGGCACCCCTTGGCACAAACCTACTTTTGTGGGGGGGGGACATTATGCCAACTGGAGTGGGCTCTCCCATCAGCAAAATTAATTGTGGATGGGGGAGATTATGCCGACCGGGAGTGGGCTCCCTCGTCGGCAAATGAAACTCGGACGGGGACTGAAGCTGACAGGGATTGGGGCCCCCATCAGCAAACAAAGACTGTTTGGGGGGGCACATGCTGCTGAGTGGGATTGGGCACCCCCTCGGCACTGGGGGCTGCATAATACTGTTTATGCATGTGGCAGCAAGCCACCCGCCATGTTCACAAACAGTATTATGCTAGCTAATGTTCCGCCCTGCAATGATGGGTCGCTACCTCATTGCAGCAGAATGACCAATGCTGCAATGACAAGGTGGCCCCTGATTGCTGCGGCAAAAACGTTTGTACTTGGTGACACTTTTGGAGAACAGTGTCATCAGCATACCGTGCCTCCATTGGTCCACCAGTGCCAAGCCCCCAAATGCAGTGCCTCCCTTTTCTGCCACAGTGCTGCGCCTCCACAACCCGTTTCTCTTCTAAGCTGTCACATAATGTTTCTTGCACATGCACGCAAGCAAACATAATAAATGTACACTGTGATTGCATGTGTACCCTACAGTATCAGTTAATGGGAGTAGTTGTATTTAACTGTGAAAAATGTTGTTACCTGAATCTTGTTTTGGGGTGGGGAATGAAAGGATTTTCACACCTCTTTCATTGTTTTTAGGTGTGTGTGCCAATGATGTGTTGCAATGCCAACTGCCACTGAATCTTTCTGCTGCATGGAGGTTTCAGAGGTGAAGAACTGAGCAGCAGAACATAGTTGCATCACATTGCATCCTGGTTTCTATGCTGTGTGCCTCTATGTGTGGGTACTTCAGACAGTGCATTTCTCTTTTCTTCAGTACCATGTTGAACTAAATGCTACACCTACTGATGAGTAAGAATATGATAGCTTGAAACTTAATTTTTTTTTTTTTATTTTGGTGCCAGAAAACAATACATGGGACATGATAATACGATATCCACATCACTGCTTAGTAATGAAATGTTAACACTTGATGGTTTATTGCTAAGATATTTTTTGAAATGCCCACCGAAAACATATTTATCATTATTGTGTTGATGTATATATGAAATTTACTGTTCCTTCGATCAGAAAGTGATTTGTTACAACTGTTTTCAAAAATATCTTGCCATTAGAATTTTTGAATATACTGTAGCTGTCAATGCTGTGAAGTATACTCATAAAATCAACCTCTATGTTCCATTTGTAAATAAGCAGTTCATTTTTTCAGAGTGGCACACTAGCCGGGTACTACTAATACTGTTAGTGTTATCAGTTGTGGTAAAGTACTTATAACTTTGAGAATTCAATTGTAATCCTGGAATGTACATTACTATTCATTGGCATTCTGTGATTGTAGTATGCATAATTTTGTCATACTTCTTTTATTTGTTGCTGTAACATTTTTCTTTTTCCCAAATGTTATAGAAACACTGCCTATAGGCAATTAATTCCCTGGTGCTGGGGCTACCTTGGAAGACACGTGCATGTACCAATTCCAGCATGTGTTGTATCCAGAATTAGAAGTTTCTTTCCTTCTGGACCACATACGGGATTTCACTATCCAGAACTGGAGTAGATAACATAGAATTGTTGAACTGAATTAACTCTCTCTGACCTGTCAACTACCATTTCCATATGTTTGGTTCTGTTCATCAATATATTACAAATAGATGAAATACTCAGCATTTATTGATGACCATTATCTGAATAAAAAGTGTGTTTTATTGCACTATTAAACATAGCCATTCTTGAAATGTAGACAATATGAAACAACAGATTTTCACGTTTTACAATGTTCAATTATTTTCACAACAGATCAGAATGTTTTTAAATCTAAAGTTTCAGTTATTTGATTTTATCTTGCTACAGGTGATTAATAAAGTTCAGTATGAGTTTCAGGTTAAACTCTGAAAAGACCAATACCAAATGTGAAAATGATAACTATGTACGTATGGCGCACTACAGTAAATACAGTGGTTGCCATAGGCATGGTCAGATATTTCCAATATTTCCCGATATTTCTAGAATGTTTCTCTCTGCTGTCCCTACTATGGAAATGCAGAAAGCAAGAAATTTCACTGGAAATATCACAGAAATGTCAGGAAATATCTCACCATGTCTTTGACTATGACTATACTGTCAAATGGAGGGGCCGTGAGTAGTGTTGAGTTTGGCCATTGGTATACTCATGATTGACGAGTAGTATGGGTGCAGTGTAGCCACAATGGACATTGAACAGATGGGATTTACTAGATACTACTCTTCCACATCCATTGGATTGCATTCGCCAATATGTTACATAAATATCAGTAGTGTTTACATTACCAAGGTTATGGGCAGTAATAACTATCAAAACAAAGGCTAAAAGTTCTACCACTGGTGAGAGAAAACATGGGAAATAGAAGCACAGTCACAAAGTAAGTACATGTGTCAGGTGGAATAGGGTATGCCTTAATTTCAGGAGTATAGTTAAACTCATCGAGCTCAAGGCTCTGACAGCAGACAATGAGGTGGTGGAGGAGTTGTGCATTTTGTCAATGAATGCTTCAAAGTTGTATCAGATTGTTGCATTGGGGGTAGCAGTGGTTTGATTGAGTTAGCATGGATGCAACTATCAGCAACCTAATGCAGCAAAGTATGCTTTGGGTGATATATAGACCTTGACTTTAGAAGGGCATGTTTTGATAGGATGATGGAACTGGTCCAGAATAAGTTAATAGTGGTGGTATGACATAGGCGGGGAGGAGTACAGTTCTGAGGTTAATCAGCATACACAACGAATCTAAACAATGTATAATAACAGTAACAAAGTACCACATGTTTAAGTAAGCAGTATAGTTCTCAGCAGGGTTCAGGGAAGTGGTAATTGCCAAGAAAAGAAGGCATTATATAACTGCAAGAGCTAGTAGGGGAGGTGGAATGGGATGATTAACCACATAAAAGTAGAGAGGCAAAGAGGGACATAACGGAGGCCTCAGCTGACATACAGCTGCATATCAAGGATGGGTATAATATATCAGATGGCACAGCATAACCAATCCATAGCATACAACAAAAAGACAACCTAGAGAATTTGTCTGTGGTCCGTGAAAACAATATAGTGAGAAGTGTTGACAAGTACTATGACAGTACGAATCACTCACTATGTGGTCATAAGCCAGTCATATTAATGTACCCACACACAGACTAATAATATATAGAGAATAATGCATATGTAGGTGAGGGATATGCATTTTGTTTTTACCACACCAAAGGTGTGTGATACTATACAAACCTCGAGAGCGAAGCTTGAGGTGTTTATATAGTTTCACACCCAGAGGGTGCAAAAATACCCTGCATATTCCACACCTACATATGTGTTATTTTTTTATAATAACTGGTGTTGGTGAGTGTTTTCATAGGGTAGCGTGGTTCACACAACCCAGCGCGAGACAGTAAAAGCTGTATCAACTCGCAGGTTGATATGACTTTGCTGTGTCAACACATGGGTTGTTATGACATTTTACGGGTCTCAAAAACAGGTAGTTATCTGGTGTCACCAGTTATTGTAATGCAGTTACACACAGCAGTATGTTTACCATGGCATATATGAGAGATTGAGTGTATGATATAAAACAAGTCAAATCACTTAAAATCATGAAATGTGAACAGGATGGGAGCAGTGTTTAGAAAAAAAAATTGTTCACAAACAATTATTCATGCTATTAAGTTTAGATGGAGTAAGGTATAAGGATACCCTGATGGGCTATTTCATCCCATTCATGTAATATACGTCCAGCAAAGTTGCTCAGTACAAAAACATAGTATGGAATGAAGCATCAATTGGTTCTGCACATGGAGCATTGGCAATATGACCAGTGATGAATTCAAAATATAACTGTCTCTATTACATGCCTAAATTTATGGTACATGCAAGAGTCACAGTCCATTGTACACATTGGGTGGGATATTCAGACTGCGCCAGAGAGGGGCGCAAGCCTGGGCGCAGTGCAACTGGGAATGCGCCAGGGCATGCCCCGGGCAATATTCAATGGTGCTGCGCCATGGCTCAGCACCATTGAATATGGCACTGGGACTGCCCCCACTGAGCACAGCGCAGTGGCACTGCACCAGTGCAAGTGGCAAGTGAGGAGCAAGGGGATGCGCCAGCGCAAATGTGGGTGCGCTAGGTGCATCTACCGAGCTATTCAGTGCTGGGCATGTAAATGAGGCCATTATGCATGCAAGGCACAAATGGGGCCATTTGCATGTCATTATGGCCCCATTTGCATGCAGGTGTGCCGATCCCTGGTGACTTGCACCTGGCACCCTGCCAGGCTGCAGCCATCGGGGACTGACACCCACTGCCCCTCGGTGGGCAAAGCGCCCCATTGCCCAATCGTTTGGCGTAATAGATCTATATCCCTGGTGGTCCAGTGGACCCTACCCCATCACCCAACTGTGGGTATAATGAAATGATCTCCCTGGTAGTCCAGTGGACCTACACCCCTGATCGATAACAGACAATAAAGAACTTAATTCCCTGGTAATCCAGTGGACCCGATCCCCAGCCTGATCACATGCAAATGAATAAATTAATTTCCCTGGTGGTTCAGTGGACCTGATCCCCAGCCCGATCGCAGGCAAATGAATAAATTAATTTCACTGATGCTGTGTGAAAATCCTGTAACCTCATTGGTCAAAACATGTCACATGACTGTGGGTAAATACTGCATAACCCATGGCTGATGAATGGCATTTAAAAAAAAAAAAAAAAATGTTACATGTATTATACAATTGGGTCCATTGTATGATTGCAATAAGGCACAACAGGGTGTGAGTTATTGAGGATTTCCCCACAACTTAACCACACAAGAAGTGAATAAATGACCAGATAACTCAAACCCTGGAGTGCATTATTGCAATTATACAATGGACCCTTGTGTAAAATACATTTAACATTTTTTTAATTGAGTTTTCTATAAATGCAATTCATCAGCTGTGGGTTATGCATGATTTATCCACAGTTATGTGACATGTTTTGACCAATGAGGTTACAGGATTTTCACACACCATTGTATAATGGGTGATTTACCCACTTCTTGTGTGGTTAAATCACTTGGCAGCTCCTCCCGACATACCATACAATGCGTGGGTAAATCCCCAATAGCACACATCCTGTTGTGCCTTCTTGCTCAAATACACTATCATGTGTTTGCCCCCAAAACATACACCTACACCCCATACATGACAGCATGACAGAGTGAACATTTTGTACACACTAGTCAAACACAGTTTATTCTGTTTGCTTATCCATGCAGAGACTGAGTGAGACAACTTGAAGCAGTTAAAATAATCAGTCAAACATACCAATGAATATCACTTTTATGCGTCGCAGTGGGCATCAAAAGAAATAAGTAACAAACAAAAGATGAACGATATAACCAACCTTTGTTTACGCCACAAATATGAACTTGAATCTTCTTGCTGACAAAACAAAAAACTTGTCCAAAAACCAAGAACCTTTTTTTTTTCTATGAGGAATTACTGTGATTCTATAACAGTTACAGTGACTAAAAATTTGCTATGCTGAAATTACATCTACAGATCATGACAAAAAAATTCACCAAGATTCACCACAATCATCAGAACTGCAGCATATGATGAGATGTTCTCAAATTGCGTGTGCTATAGCAAGTCTCGCCAAAGTTATACTGCAGCACTCAACACAACCCCACAAACTAACAACTCGAAAGGGCAATATTCTAGTTATGCTGAGATACTCTTCACAGTGCTGTGCCAAGAGCTGCAAGGCCTCCCCCTCCAAAATATTTTGTGGGGCCCACCTCCCCACTAATAAATGTAAAATAACCTTTAAAGTGCATATGACATTTTTTATGGTGTAAGTTTTTTTTGTATCAGTCCTGCTGCACATACATAGTTTGTCCATGCTGCTTCTCACCCCCTTCCTCCCTTGCTGGCACCATGATCAAAGAACTGAGCAATGTAATTTGTTCCTGCTTCTCCTAGGGACACCAGCACCAAGATTAGATGTTTTTAGTAATGGGACCCTAATTGCTTCTTTGTTCTGTACTCCCCCCCGCCCCAGTCATGTGAAACATGAGTTGGAATATTCCGACACCACTGCTGACAAACTCAGTTTCAAATGGATAAGCAATTTCCAAAGAGAAACTTGCAAGTCTATCTGTGACAAAAGGTTTTCTTAATGCTGACATCTGAGGCAATGGGCCCCCTAACAGTGCGGGCCCTACTGCAGCCACAGCTCTTGCAACCCCATGGTCACTGCCCTGACTTCATACCAACATCACTGCACTGTCACAAGCTAAGTGAAACCTGACAACTTTCCCACTGTGACAGTTTGGCGAATGCAGTCACCGATCTCTACCTGACGTCACCTTGCACAATGGGGTGGAGTGGAGACGCAGCAGGGCCACAGGATTACGCATGTAGATCGCGGTTGGCATTTTGGAATAAAACTTGATTAAATCTTTATTAGTTTGAAAAAAAATGATACAATTTTACTAAATATACTATTGAGGATCAGCACACGGTAAGGGACCTCAGTTATGGCACCTGCTCTGTAATTGTACGTCACATTAAGCACAATAAAATGATGTCAAAATAAAACTGAATCACCTTGACACCTTTTCCATAAGAAAGATCACACTTCTGGTTTTTCCCCAGCATTTTCCATTAAATAATTGGGTTGAAGGATCATTAATTCACTGAAACTTAAAGTTTTCCACCCTGTGGAAAAACACAGCTTGCCGATTCACTCTCACATTGAACAAAGATAAGATTTCCTTTCAATATAAGCCATTTCATTTTAAAAAAACACTTTTCCTTTTATCTGGAGTTCAGACAAATTGAATATTCAGGTGAGGTCTGAGACTCCTACTAGGGGCTGTCCCAAGGGCTTCACTAACCTCTCCTGCCCGAGGGCACACACCCTTTCCTGGCTCCTCCTTCAACCTTCCTGCCTGTCAGCATGGTCACAGAGTTACAGCTTCTCCTCCCATACTTCTCCACCTTAACAGGTCTGCAACCCCTTCTCCTAAACGTTTCACCAGATGAGACTATTTTACTTGATAGCCCACATTTTAATCTATAAATCTGCCAAGTTAGGTTTTAATCCAACTTTAAATGGCTTGGTAGTGCCTTTTAGGAAAGAAATTGCACATTTTTACCTTTTAAATTATGCCGACTCATTCTCCAGTAACATTTTGCTTTTAATAGCTCCGTTTTGTAAACTGAACAATTGTGTGGTATAAAATACATAATGTGTGTGAACATGTGACTGTAATCTAACCCTCTGTGGCTTTATTTTGATTAATTTGAGCTTTAAAAGTTTGTGTCGTGGCTTCTCACAACAGCAGCCTGCTTGCTGCTCATTTAGGCCCTGTACACATCAGGCTAGTTAAAACGTTTTAAGGTGCTTAAAACATTTTAATTAGCGCAAACACGGTGCCTGTCCGCATTTAAGCACGGTTTCAAAGCGTGTTATGAAACCGTGCTTAAACCCTGCTGCGAGCTAGTCTCAAGTCCGTTTTTAAAAACGGTTTTATGAGAGAAAGTGTGTTACCCTGTAGTGTGGACAGACGTTTGCATATTGCTCCTCCAGGAAGTGTGTTAAGTGTCATGGAGAACCGTTTTAAAAAATGTTACTGGAAGCAGATGCAGACGGGAGTAGGCTGTGGTATAACCGAGTTAAAACTCGGTTGAAGACTGATCTGGACGGGCTGCTGTGGTGAGTTTAAAAATGTTTTTAAAATATTTTTTAAACCGGTGCAAATCTTCAGCTCTATTATGTACAGCGCCTAAGATGGTGTCAAACTCTAAGCTTGTGCTTTGGGAGCCCATCCCCGTTTTCTAATGTGCCCCCTTTTATTTTTAAATACATGGTAGCCAGTCACTAAATTATTATCCTGGTACTTGCTGCCTGCCAGACTAATTGTTTTATTTAAAATATCTGGTCTCCTTTATTTATTTTATTTAGCTTTTGTTTACCAGGTAAGTACACTAGACAAGTAGTATGCCTATTTTCAGGAACGACCCAGGAGAGCACAAAACATACAGTATACATACATGGCAACATTGGAGAAACAGCATGATACAGTAAAAAACAGCTATAGCAACGCTTGTATAAGGGCAGAGATACTGCCACACATAATACAAATTGTTACAGGACATAGATAGACATTAGAATCACTGAATACATATTTCATAGACCATCATGGACTCAGAGTGGACAATAGTGGACTGCAGAGTATTACTTTACAGAGACTAGGAGCAGTCACATCTTGTCGTTTGTTTTAGGTGGGACCACAGGAGGAGGCGAAAGGTCCCATGGGAAGGGGCAGAGCGAACAGAGTCCGGAATGGAGTTCCAGAGCCTAGGCACAAAAGCGGCAAAGTCATGATCCCCCATAAGGGTCCGAGTAGGGGGAACTTTAAGCAACTCGGGGGTCTGTGACCTGAGCTGGTAGAGGATGGCATCCAGTTTTGGGAGGAGATGCACCAGTCCCAACGGGATGCCCATGGCAATCACTTTCCTGGTGAAGTTTCCTACACCAAGGATCAGGAATTCCGCAGGGGGGAGCCAGTTGAGTTTGTCATAGAGCTCACATCGGTGGGTGAGTTTGGGAGCAGCAAGTGCAAACTGACAGATATCATTATATGCCGTGTTCCACCGATTAAGATGGATTTGGGTGACCCGGCAAATAGGGTGGTATCCATAGCTATGAGGAGAAGCACTCCCTCAAGAGAAGTGCCAGCATCGCCCCGGAGTCAGGTTGTATTTGGCCCTGTAGGCAAGGCCAAGCTTACACCTGGTGGCTCTGCAGATGTTTTGGATATGGCTTCCCATGTCAAGTTGTGGGTCAAGGGTGACCTCAAGATATTTAATTGAGCTCACTGTTGGCAACAGGGGGCCTCCATCACAAGCTATTTTGAGCATAGCTGATGGGGCTTTTAACTTGGCCGTGGAACCAAAGAGCATGGCCTGAGTTTTGTTAGGAGTCAATACCAGTCTATGGTTGGTAATCCAGGCCGAGACTCTGCTGAAGTCTTCAGATAGGCACTGGTTAAGGTCAGCAGCATTACGAGCATGGGCCACTAGCACAAGGTCATCTGCATAAAGCGTGACTTGGCAATGAGAGGTCACCCGTGGGAGTTGATTAATAAAAGTGAGAATAGGAGAGGTCCAAGTACCGATCCTGGGAACTCCCATGGTCACAGCCCTAGGCTCGAGAGGACCTTGTTAAAGCAGGTGCGTTGCTTTCTACCCGTTAGGTAGCCCATCATCCAACTCATGGCATGCGGAGAGAACCCAAGAGCCCTGAGCTGCTCCCCCAATAGGTTATGGTTGACAAGGTCAAAAGCTTTTGACAAGTCAATAAATATAGCACCTGACAGTTTGCCCTGATCCATGGCTGATCCTGCCAGTGAGAGGAGCAGTCTTGTCTCTGTGCTTCCCTCTCGAACTACACCTCGCACTGGCAGACTTTAGCCTGCTCTGCGACTGCACTCATGGTGCTTGCTGAGCTGCTCCCTCAGCTCAAACAAGGGGATTCCCAATAGCGCAATAGCGCTATATGCTATGGAACAGCGTCTTGGTTCTCACCACCTCTGCTCTTCACTCTCTGCTGTTCTGCGTGGTGCCTTGGCACTGCGCAGCTGCCACTCTGCAAAACAACTAAGCAGCAACTAGGAAAATTGTTAAAACCAGGCACAGTATTTATTTAATCAGGTCTCATTTTTTTTAAATACAGGCTGTTTTAACAGCACATCACTGGCCCCAAATATCACTGGTCCACCAGGGATACTTGACTATCACACAGGCATACAGATACTAGCCCTTGGCTACCAAATTGCTGTACCCACTATTTTTACTACATAGGGTGACAGGCATGTAAGCATTAGTGTACGACAGAGGAGGGCTCTATTAGGGAATTAAAGCTTGGGGGGGTTGGGGCACGATGCCAAAGGTCGAGTGCCTCCAACCACCAACTGGGCATTAATTCCCTAGTGGAGCCTGAGTCTGGTGTGCATTAATGCGCTTGTAATATAACAAGCACTACAAAAATTATTCAGTACACAAATAAGTATTTTGCAGGAAAGACAGAGATGTTGAATTCTGTAAATCACAATTTTTTGACTGTGTATAATTCATTTTCATGCATCAAATACTGTTTATTGTGGCTGTTGCATACTACTGTGTCACTAAAACATACAGATTGTTAAAGATTAGGACAGGGTAATAAACAGTATATTTCAGAATTTTCATTAAAACTTCTTGTTATTTTCTAAAACTAAGCATAGCATGCTCATTTTCTGCTAAATTGAGCAGCAAAGCATCATGGGAGTGGTGATTAACATACTGTCCTGATCGCTAACACAACTAGGCAATTTTGGACAAAAACGCTTTAAACACTCTCGGAGTTACTTTTATTCTGTGCTTTGTCACACATGAGGACTTTGGATTGTGAGATAATGGAAACGGTTTACTACTATCTTGTACACTATCAGTTGTGCTGCTCTGCAATGATCCACGATTATGCAATTGTGACCGCTGCGTGGGTGTGTGGGACGTGACTAAATGTAAATTCTGCTCCATTACCACTTAGAATGTGGACATTGTTAGTACTGCAAAATGAAGCGGGCATTACTAGGGAATTAATACCCGCTTCATTTTGCAACACGAGTTCAGTTTTAGGCCTATCAGAATCCTGTATTGGGTCACAAGAAAAGTTGCCATGTTACAATTTATATTGTTAGCAATGCATGTGTGTACTGTGTGTAAGGGGTATAGGCAATCGCCTTCCCCCCTTAACTTTCATATACTAGTGCAATTAATGATATGCTCACCACCTTTTTTAATTTTATTTATGTAGGGTCTAACCTCTCATCTGGGCAAGATCCCTACAGCTCCGGAACTCATACCAGGTGACCCCCTTGGAAACTAAGATACCCAAACTACTTACTACTGGAACAGTCATTCCATGGCTGTTACACAGCTACAGTAGCAGTGAGCCAATCAACTAGCCACTACATGTTAATTGGGCATGTTTCATATTTATTTATTTAGTTAGTTTTTGTTGGCTGGGAAAGGAGGACTAGGAAATTCTGCCTATTTTTAGCCTCATCCTGAGGTTGGTGGTTAGCTACAGATGCAAACTGATACACTGAATCAGGTTACTCTGTTGGTGCTATTCCTAGTGAATGGGGGACATTTGGCCAGGACACCAGGGGAAATTCACCTAGCCTTCTTGTGGGAGGCATTGCCTATTTCCTATAGGGAGATGGAGAGGCCCAGAGAGGAGGGTGTGATAGTGACCTGGGTGGTGTAGTCTGCTTCCCTCCCCATCAGGAATATCGAGGAAGCACAGCCTGTTACAGTTTCTGACAAAAATTATTTTTTGTCACCAGAGGAGATGGAGGTACAAAAAATGTGTGAGCTAACAGAAAAAACTACAGTATGAGTTACAGTTTTCTAAGTTAACTGTTGCAGACAGTATGGAAGAACCAAATGCTTCCACTGAAACCCAACAGTACAAATGAAGAATCAGGGGAAAGAATCCTGGATGAAGCACTGTGGCTAAAAAAGGACCACCTTTTAGCCCAAACAGCTGAGGAGGAAGCCAGATGTCAGGCCCGTAAACTACAACTTCAGGTAGGATGCTGCCAGATGACTAAGACAGAGAGAACTGATGGACCAGTTAAGCTTCTGACAGCTAGCTGCGTAGGCCGACTGTCCAAAGCTACTGGTGGCTCTGATCTGCAGGCTGTAGCGCTGTGACCACTTCAAAGACATGACTATCCTGAACCTTTGGAATGGAGTGCTGAAGAAGTTGCTGCACTCACGCTGCACATTTACACAGCTGCCCATCTGCATCAGTGCAGATCCAGGTGGCATTGCACCCAGCAGTTCTGGAGTTCTGGTCAACATTTCTGCGAGGGGGGGGGTCAGTTCACTACTCATTTTACAGGCTTGGCAAGGGGTGCTGTGGTTCTGCTCTGGTGCAGGAGAAACAGTGTATTTACATGCTTGCAAAAAAACACATGCACTGGTATGCATTCCTACCAGTATGAGGAACCCTCTGTGCTGCAACACTGACAGATTTGCAATGGTGCGACTCATCTGCACTGCTGGCAATGGTGCACATTCAGTAGTGTAAACACTCCTTATCATCCTCTTGTTGTTTCTAGTGAACTTTCACTCTCACAATCTCCACAGCTCTTCATGAACAGAGTGGAGGCTTTGGAACAAATAGCCACAACTGTTAAACCATGGCCTGCCTGTGGAATACAAAGCCTTCCTTCAAGTATGGATGCTCTAGGCACAGTTCCACTGTCCCCAGAAAACTGCACCCTCCATTTATGGTCTACAGTGTTTTCTCAGGGTATACAGGGAACGCCAGCAGCAACATGTGGTGTCATCTAGGGCTGTTTCCTCAGCTGCACATCTACTTGCTGCACAGGAACATTCTGCAGGTGTGAGAGTAACACAGAGCACAGCACTCCACAGTGGCCAACATAGTGTTACTCCTGGAACCTCTTCTGATACATTGCTCAATAACATATGCCAGTCAGAAACAGAAACAACCACAGAACAAATCACTCAGGGTTTACAGGCAGAACCTCCCTCATAAGATCCTACTGTTATTACTATGCCCACTAAGGAGGTTTCTAGTTTCAGTGTCAGACAACAGGAACCTCTGGTGGTAGTGGGATCTTCCAGAACTGCTAATCTGTTTAGAAACACCTCAAAACAACACAGACAGGGCGCAGTCTCAAGATACAAAAGGTGCGTTGACACCGAATAAATGGCCCAACAAGAAATTTGCAGATTTTTTTTACCAGTCCAGTGTTACCAGCTGGAAAGAGAAATGCTGTTCAGTGTCAGTATAAAGGAGGCTTACTGGAGTTTCCTGACAGAATTTATGTGGGTAGAACCCTTATTAAAGATTCCATGCAGTTTTACGCAACGGAAATATATGACATAATATGCACACGGGGGAACCTACTTTCAACCTCAGCTTTAAGACAGCAGCTGCGCTTGATATGTACTGGCAGAAGTATTACACATTAAATGCTTCACCATTGGGGCCTCCCTTTTACGCAATCCTGCTGACAAAAAACATCCCACAAAATCATAACTATTTTGTTTAGGAATGAGGGTGTAATACTGCAGATATTGTGCATTGGGTGAAACATCAGTGCGACACGCTCGGATATCCAGAAACTATTCTGGACTCCTTTGGCCAGGGGTATGGCAGATCAGGACAAAGCTAAGGCAAGGGGAGAACGGGACAAAGCACTTGCCTAATAACTTTTATTTGAGAAGACCTCATGGGATTATATCTTACCAGGGCCAGCCAAAGGTGTGTTATCATTGTGGATCTAAGTACCATGTCAGCAACACCTACCACCAGCTTAAATGCACCTTTTCAGATGAAGTAGGGCACCTCAGCACCCATTGTACCAATCCACTAAATTGTAATCTGTGAAGCAAGCGTGGCCATTCTTCCCGCACTTGTCCATGGGCCCATCATAACACAGAAGATGGCCTTAATGAAAGGGACCAAGACTATTATGTTTATGTTGCACATAAAATAGAGTCTGGACCAAGGATAGGATGAAACCATCTTTCTGATCTCTCCTTTTGTCCTACTAGTGTAATCTAGCTCCTTAGTGCCCCCTTATGGTCAGTTGGACCAGCAAGAGAAATCTAAGCCACAGGTTGCTACTACAAACAATACCATGCCTGCTACATCTTCTCCTGTATCCACTACTTCAGTGGCTCCTCCTTCAGTTTCTGCTGTTTCCACACCTTTAAAGGTACTAGAGTCTGACATTATTGCAGAACAGGGTTCTGTGGGCATCACAGATCAGCAGGTGGATACTGAACTCAATGACCCCATGATTCTTTCAGATGCCTCTTTTGAGCAGACATTGAAACCAAAGGAGATCAGCTTGGATGCAATGCCTCCTCCCAGCTCCTGGCACTA
The DNA here is from genome assembly GCA_016271365.2 of Neoceratodus forsteri. Taxonomy (NCBI): domain Eukaryota; kingdom Metazoa; phylum Chordata; order Ceratodontiformes; family Ceratodontidae; genus Neoceratodus; species Neoceratodus forsteri. The sequence goes on along the minus strand of CM028131.1, from coordinate 1,542,049,995 downwards.
GCTTTAGACATATGTCCTCGAGAAGCGAACATCTGAGGGGCCGGCCAAAAGCAAAATTACAGAGAACTGAATCTATTAACTTATCTAACAAATATGTGCCACTGCCTCCGAGACCACAGGAACATTGGAATTTGCAGACAAGAGGAGGCAGGAGCCTACCATGCTTGTCCACCAAATTAATAGCTGTAACCACTGAAATCCCTCTTTAATAAATATCCATCCAGTCTACATTTAAAGATGTTCATACCATCGCTTTTAACCACAGCATTTGGCAGGCTATTCTAGTTGTTCACTATGTGCTAGGTAAACCATCCACTTCTTCTTTCTGTTATAAAATGACCCCCTTCCAATTGTTTTATTATTCCCTCTGATTTTCTTATCTTGGTTCTTTAACTCTAGAAGCAGGCATTGTCTCATGTCCATGTTAGAGGTCCCTTTATATACCATAATTATTTTTCATTTTATTTTTATTAGGATTATAACCATTAAGTGAAGCTCATTTGAAATGGTGACCCTTTTACACAAACATACATACAGTTAAGCACAATATATAGTTACATAGTACGTACAATCATAAAATACAGTGAACAACCAAATAATTAATCATGTAAGTAACGACAACAGCATTTTTCTTGAACTATATACAAGTAAAAGAAACATTGTTTTGCTGCCTTTATCAATAAAGGTTTAGAGCCAGGAAGTCAAAATGTATATGGCAATTGACTTCAATGGGTAGATTCCAATTTGGTATCCCTTTAAACTTCTCATATCCAAGCTGAAAAGCCCCATGCTATGTAACTTCTCCTCATATCTCATGCCATCTAACCCTTTTATTATCTTTTTTTCTGTGTACCCTATTTTTGCTATATCCCCCTTATTTTGTGGTGCCCAAAACTGAACACAGTAGTCCGTGTGAGGTCTAACCAGTGATCTAGTAGGAGAACCCACTCGTGAAGGAGTAGTATTGGACCTTTTACTCACCAACAGCGACAGTGTTGCTGACATCACAGTGGGTGCCCATCTGGGGACCAGTGATCACCATATGGTGTCCTCAGTATAAGAACTGTGGTGGAATCTACCCACACAAAGGCTAGGGTCCTAGACTTCAAGAGGACTGACTTTACAAAGATGGGGGAATGCCTGAGAGGTGCCCTGGAAGGAGGGGAGGATCTGGGTGGAGTGGAGGAACAGTGGACAAGAATGAAAGGGCCATAGTGAGGGCAACAAACCTCTGCATCAGGCAAGTTAGCAAAAGTAAGAGGAAAAGTAGGCCGCTATGGTTCCCAAAAGAGGTGGCTAGAAAGGTTAGATCAAAAAAGTTAGCATTCAGGAGATATACAGTCACAGAGGGAGGAGTATCGGGAGAAGCAGAGGGAGGCAGAAAAAGCAGTTAGGTCCTCAAAAGAGCAAATGGAGGAGAAAATAGCCCAGGCAGTAAAGAAAGAGGACAAGACATTCTTTAGATATGTAAGAATGAGGAGAAAGACCAGGGGAGTAATAGTAAGATTAAGGAGGATGGGGGGAATGTGTAGAAGTGGAGAGGTGTGGAAGAGAACAGCATACTAAATTGCAAAAAAAAAAAACCAGACATCCTGAACAGTTACTTTTGTTCAGTATTCACAGTGGTAGGCGAAGGCAAGGGACCACAGATTAGAGGAAGAAGCATTGAGGGAATGGGAAGTGGACACAGATGTACTAAGCCGCATCAACAACTAAGTTGTCGAAGTGCAGCACAGTGACACACTCAATGTCAACAGGTGAAATTTTGCCTTCCGACATTGAGTGTTTTTCACAGGAGGCTTTGCCCCTGCATCCCCATGCATGGGCTTTGCCCCTGCACCCACCCTACATTTAGATAATAAACTCCAGGAGGAATTTGTTCATGGGGGACATGGGTGAAGTGGTGAAATTCTGACTTCAAGTCCTTTACAGCGACAACATCGAAGCTGGTGCTGTAAAGGATTTCGTTGTCAGAGTTTCGTTGTGCTGATGGTACATGAGTGGACACAAGTCCATTTACAATGGAGAAAATCATGAAAGAACTTGCTAACCTGAAGATGGACACAGCAATTGGGCCATATGGGATACATCACTATATATTGAAGTAGCTCAGGGAGGTGCTGGCTGCACCTCTGTCAGTCCTGTTCAATCACTCACAGGAGATGGGAGTGGATCCAGATGACTGGAGGAAAGCTAATGTGGTCCTACTTCACAAAAGTGGCAGCAAGGAGGAGACTGGAAATTACAGGCCAGTGAGCCTCACCACAGTGGTGGGGAAATGAATGGAATCACTACCGAAGGAAAGAATTGTGGATTATTGTGAAATCAGGGGCTTACAAGATCTGAGGCAACATGGATTCACAACAGGGAGGTCATGTCAGACAAAGCTGATGGATTTCTTTGACTGAGTGACCAGGGAGTTAGATCAAGATGGGGCCGTAGATGTGGCCTATCTGGATTTCAGTAAGGCCTTTGACACCATCCCACAAAGGAAACTCGTAAACAAGCTGAACAATCTGGGAGTGAGTCCAAAGGTGGTAAACTGGGTAAGAAATTGGTTGGGGGACAGGAGACAGAGGGTGGTGGTAAACAGAGTTCACTCTGAGGAAGGGAAAGTGATGAGCGGGGTGCCACAAGGATCGATATTGAGTCCAGTTCTCTTTAATGTCTTTATTAATGACATTGCAGAGGGGCTAGAAGGTAAGGTATGTCTTTTTGCAAATGACGCAAAGATCTGCAATAGGGTAGACACTCTGGGGGGGTGGAACGAATACATAAGAAAGCTTGAGGAGTGGTCAAAAGTGTGGCAGCTGAGATTCAATGCAAAAAAGTGCAAGGTCATGCACTTAGGGCACGGAAACCCAGAGGTGAAATACATGAGGGAGGAGTGGTACTGGTGACCACCAAGCAGGAAAGGGACCTGGGGGGTAATAATTTCTGATGACCTAAAGGTGAGCAAGCAGTGTGACAAGGCAGTGGGGAGAGCTAGTGGCATGCTAGGGTGCATAGGGAGGGGTACCACCAGCACAAAGAGGGAGGTAGTTATACCACTGTATAAAACATTGGTGAGACCTCACCTAGAATGCTGTGTTCAGTTTTGGAGACCACATCTCCCAAAGGACACAGACAGAAAAGAAGCAGTCCAGAGGACAGCACCTAAAATGGTGATGGGCCTGCATCATAAACCCTAAGAGAAGAGGCTAAAGGACCTCAATATGTATGCCCTAGACGAAAGGAGGGAGAGAGAGGGGATATGATAGAGACTTTCAAATACCTCATGGGTATTAATAAGAGTACAGGAGGAAAGCATTTTTCTAAAAAAAAAGATACTCAAGAACAAGGGGACATGCTATGAAGCTGGGGGTGGGTAGATTCAGGGGAAATATTAGAAAGTATTTCTTCACTGAATGACTGGTGAATGTCTGGAACAGCTTCCCAGCAGAGGTGGTTGAAGCAAGAACTGTAACAGTTTCAAAACAGCATAAGATAGGCATAAGGGAATTTGATTAAATTGGAATGGGGAGGGGGTAAAGCTGGAGACCAAGCAGGGTCTGAAGTACTGCAGTAGGTAGGAAAAGTGGGAAGACTGGGTGGGCCAAGTGGTCCTTATCTGCTGGCAATTTCTATGTAATCTATATATGGGCAGGACTGCCTCCCTGTCTTGACTAAGTAAGGAATAAGACACAACAAGGTGTGGTTTATGGCCTGATAAGAGCACACCCTAGGTGCGTAATAAGGCACAAGGCACTTGTGCAGAGTACCATTTGCACCTGGGAAGTGCTCTTATCAAGTCATAAACCACACCTCAGAGTGTCTTATTCCATTTATAAAATGGCCCTTCAGTAAAGAAGTTAATTTAAAAAATGCACATAAAAAATGTAGGTAAAAAGAGTAAAAAAATGTGATAATGTCAGTAACAAAAAAAAGTAGTTCTTGACACTGTCTTGGTATGGAGCTCTTTAATTAAAACTCACTACAGGACGTCGGTGTCTGTATGTGTCTCCACTCCACACCAACCCACCCACTCACACACATAGACTGTCAAAATCATGTTTTTTTTTTCAAATATTTCTGAGTTTGCACACCCAGTTTCATTTAGGGCCAGCGGGAGCGAACGTGTCCCATACAGGCTGAGGTAATTAACATGATGTTTCTTGCTCCCCTTCCCAACATACAGAAAACATTTTATTTTTTTGTCTCCTTTTAGGTTTTTTTCTTTCTTTTATTAAAGCATTGTCTTGTTCATTTATCTTAAACGGCTGGCTTGACTGGAGTGAGTGTGTCCCTCAGCGGCCACTGGAGACAGTGGTCTCCTGCTTCAGGGTTGCCAAAGTGTAGTAGTTACCAAGGTAAAGAAAGACACTCGTTTTAATTTTTAGATTTGTGGTTACAGTAATATGCTGCTTTTTTAGACAGGGACGTCTGGGTTGTTGTGGGTCTCACAGGAGAGAGAGCGGAGGAACTGGGTGAGAATCGCGTTCGGAGATGGCAGAACGGTACTGTGTATTGCACAAACTTATGAATAGTGGGAACATGAGCTGCAGCTTTAAGATACCGATGGGCAGAGAGTAAAACAAAATATTTAGTACATTAAAACTTTAGTGGTTGTGCAGAAAGGGGGACCTTGGAGATACTCCATTGGTTTTGTGCTTTCTGTATTGGTGCCACCACTTTCCCACTGCAGTAGCTGGTGTGGTTGTGTCATATCACAGCTGAGGAGCCACAACAGCAGAGCCATGGCACAGACTGATTTCACTGTGTGCTGTGTTTTGGGTGGCACAAGTATTGCCGGTTGTAAGATTGTCTTCTTAAGGACACGGCTGATAGAGGCTATCAGCCAATCACAGTGCAGGAAATGTTTTGCCCATTTTATAATCAGAATTAAAATGCATTCATCTTTTATCTGACCAACTGTATAATGCATCTAGTTCATCTTGCAACTGTGGTGCTTTTTCTATAGTGTCAACTATGTACCTGAATTTGGCATCACACCAAACTTGGACATCCACCCACCATTTGCATACTGGATCTATACATATAGATAGATAGATATATAGATATATAGATATATATATATTTATGTATGTAACCCCCTGTTACCCAGGGTTACTAGAATCCCAGTAAGACCTAGTGGTAGGTAGGGAAGGCAGCTTGTGAAACTCCAGTTAAATGGATTTCACACTGTCTTACTCTGTTCTCCATCTCAGCTGAGACTGAGGGATGACATCATTATAGAACTTTCGCAGCTGCATAAGCCACACTGGAATGTTGCAGTTGGATGTTAGTGTAGAACTTTGGTGATTTTGAATTTAGTCTGTGTGCAGTCTGAGTGAGAGACAGTAGTACAGCTAAGTGTGTGCAGGCTCTCAGGGCTTTAAGCTCTGTTTTAGAGCTACTTTTGGAAAGTGTGTGTTTCCACCTGAAGAGGAACACAGGAACTGGTAATTGAAGTGGTAGAGACCGCTTTCAATGGTTCAAGAGCCCCATCCCTGAGGGGATGGGGGGAAGGTTTTTGCCTGCTTTCCAGGTGCAATCCCCCTGGGTCCGGCTAAGGGAAAGAAGCTGCCTGTTCAAGTTGTGCTGAGGCACCAGAAGCTCTGAGAGAGAAATTCCTTGTGCAGGAAATGCCTGTGGGGCACCTGCAACCAAAGGGTGAGTTCGCTCTGAAAAAGGGCCAAGTGTTTTTCACCTGAACAGAAGGAAACTAAAGGGACTGTTACTGTGGGGTCAGGAAAAGACAGCCAAGTACAGTTGGAAAGTAGGGATTGGACTGCTTAATCTGTGGGCGGTCTAGAGTAATGGACATTGCCACTTAATTCAAGTATGTTCAAGTCCAGCACAAAGAATGAAGGAAATTGGAAATTGGACTGCTAACTCAGTGGGGGAGGGGTCTAGAGTAATGGACAATGCCACTTAAAAGTATGTTCAAGTCCAGCATAAATGGGAAGCAAGACAATTAGATGGAATGTTAAATACATTTAGCAAGAATCTACTTTGCAAGGCTTTACAGGATGAGGTGTTTACTGTCCAGAGAAATGGCCGGGTATGAATTGTGGGAGCGAGAGGTGGGAGACCTCCCATCAGTAGTAACCAGATTCACCTCTACAGATTTGCTCTGAGACACCTTTTACTTTCTCTCAGGCACTTGGCCAGTACCTGAGGAAAGTACCCAGATGTGGGATTGAAAGGAAGAATTTCCTGATGGAGCCGAGGTGCTCTTAGGTGGTTTAGGGAGCCCCCAGAAAATGTTTCCATGAAGTATGGAAAGTGTCCAAGTGGCTGGCAAGGGAGCCGAGCCAGGGAAAACCCAGAACAGTGTACAAGTTTGGGCTGTGTAACCCAAAGCAGTGTGCAAGTTCGGGCTGTGTGCCCAGTGGGTTCAGAGCCTGAGGGCTAAAGTTTTGAGGAAGTGTTCTTGTTTCTTTTAATCTGCATTACCAGGAGTGTAGCCCCACGGGGGTCTGTCTATGCTTTGTTTATTCTGTTTGGATGTGAGTAAAAAGCCACACTTTAGAATCCCAGTTCTGGTATTGGACACTACAGTTATTGCTTCCTGTGTTCGGAATTACTTGGATGCCCCTGTGCAAAGTAGCCAACCTAGCCCTTGCACCGAGTGACCTATTCCTCCCTGAACCCAGCCCACCTGGTATTGCTGTCAGATACAAACGGCATACCGGCCCTGGGTTACATATATAAATAGGGGATACATGATGGGCAGGAGTGTGATATGGATAATATTCTTACTCCTGCAGAGTGAGCTCTGGATATCTCACGAGTGCCAAAGGCATGAGTGAGGTCATCCAAAGCTCATGATGCAGAAGTGAGAATATTTTCCATAGCATGCAATCTGCCCATCATGTTTGCTATTTATACAATGGAGGTGAGCACTGCAGAAATATAGTTATGTTTTTTTGTTTGCACTTTTATTTTAGTGTTCAGTAACTGGGTAAGTTTTTAGTGGTGATTTGGGGGCATTGGGCAGTTAAGTGACTTGTTCAGAGTCACACACCGAAGTGGAAGTTGTGAGAGTCAAACCTAGGTCTAGTGTACTGGATGTATTAAGGTTGTTCATAACTCATTACTCTAACCTTGAGGCTATCCTAAGAGCACTGTTTGTGGTAGTTCTCAGTGTGTGCGAGTGTTTCTGAATGGGCTGGGAGTGTGAGACACACTGTGGGAAACAGGTGAATGTATTTAGCAATGCTAATTGAGTTAGTTTCTGCTTACAGTGAGAAACAGAAACTGTGGTGCAGCACTGTGATTTACAGTCAGTTTGTAGTGAGAAACAGAAACTGTGGGTTGCAGCACTGTGATTTAGAATGCAGTCATTCTTGAATTTGTGAGTTGCATAGTAATGGGCTGTGAGTTGTTGAAACACTGTGGGAAACAGGTGAGTGTCCTTTGCAATGTTAATAGTTACTTGCAAGTAGCAGTGAGAAACAAATTTGTGAAAGAGTTCAGTTTAGAATGCAGGCTGTGGTTAGTGAGTGAGTAATGACATCAGCACAGTATCTATAAATGTCGTTTATCACACTCTAGTGACATCATCAGCATTTATCACACTCTAGTGGAAATAGCTACATTTATGACACTCATTTATCACTCAACCCTATTGTATAAATACATATATATTAGTATATAGTAATATATATTATACAATATATAGTAATATATATTATACGAAACATAAGTGAAGCAACGAAGTCTGACAAACTCAGTGACTCTGGGTCCTGCTTGAATCCACATTTTTGTCTGACCTGCCCCATGATCTGTATGTGGGCTTTTCAAGACCTCTTTGAATGACAAAGATGCATACAGACAAAAGGATTTCACATCCTGCATATGCGCAGGCACAGTTCGTCCCTTTCCCGGAATTCTAACACATTCTGTGACTGTGGACCTCAGCTGTTGATCATTTCTTTGAACTTTTGACTTAACCACCAGGTATCAACATTTTCAATTGAAATCAACTCAATGTACTTGTCTCTAAGGTCTATCTATCCAACAACCATTTTGAAGAAAAAATGACACTTTTGGCCTGTTCTCAAAACCACTGAAACTGTGCCCTTACAGCTCCTTGCTTTTACTAACTGGTCACTACCTCATGCATCATCCTTATGGAAAGGAACCTGTTAGAAAAGGGCCCTGCTGCCCCACAGAAGCAACTTTAAACCCTTTTTAAAACATCTAATACTGCTGCTGTTCCTCCTCTCAGGCAACATTCACCCTAACCCCGGCCCACCACAACTTGGCCACAAGGTTACCAGCAGTGCAGGGTCACTCTTCTTGGCAAGTACTAACATCTGCAGCCTCCTCTCCAAACGTGATACACTCTCTGCCTGGGTTTCCCAGCACAATCCAGACATCCTATCAGTGCTGGAAACATGGCTGTCTCCACAGATACCTGACTCTGCAATAGCAATTCCCGGATATGTAGTTTTCAGACAGGACAGACTTACCAAGAAAGGAGGAGGCTGTGCCCTCTACCTTAAAGAGTCCCTCATGGGTCATGTCATGCCCGTGCCCATCCCTGGAAATGACATCCAAATCCTTGCTGCCAAAGTACTTCTCGGAACTCATAACAAGATCCTGTCTGTTGTCTCTGTCTATATACCACCCAAGTTGAGCAATCTGGGCTTTCACTCCCTCCTTGACTGTATCAACTCCCTGGATCAGGACACAGAAGTTATCCTGCTTGGTGATTTCAACGTCAACTGGCTGGCCTCCAGCTCGAATAGTTATAAGGATGCCCTAGCTGCTGTTAACTTCTCACAAATGGTCAAGTCACCTACTAGAGTAAAGTACAGAACAGGGACCTGTACACTTCTAGACTGGGTGCTAACTAATCATCCAGAGCACATCTCCCGAAGCAACAGTCCTCCCATACTTCTTAAGTGATCATTCCCCTATCTTGTGTATCTGGACCAACAAATACTCCAAACTCCCCCCCCCCAAAACTATTAACAGGAGAATGCTGACCCCTGGTGATCTTGAGTCACTTAAAACATTCCTTCGTAAACATGACTGCTCACCAATTGATATAGCCCCCAATGTAGACACAGCAATTGAATACTTTATCACCTGTTTCAACTCAGCCTGCGATGTTCATGCTCCGTTCAAGAAGCATAAGATCAAGGGTGTCAATAACCCATGGATGACACTAGGCCTCCTTACACAAATGAAATCTCGAAACCAGCTCTGGTATCGTGCTAAGGCTACTGGCACCCAGACTGATATCCAGGCCTACAAAACAGCAAGGAATGCATGCACCCGGAGCAATACACCATGAGAAGGCTAACTATTACAGGAACACCTTAGCCAGCACCTGGAATGATGGGAGTAAATTCTGGTGTAACCTTGCTGAAATGACTGGAAAGGATCCCAAAACAACACCCACAATGTTGAACATAGATGGTACTATCACTCTTGACCATGTAATCATTGCCAATGCATTTAACACCACTTTTGCTGACCTTAGTCATGTGCTAAGCTCTAACTTTTTTGATCCCACCACAGTCGACCCAGCTCTTGTTAGTTCAGGTTTGTCACCAGGGCACCCTCCTTTCCATTTCAAAGCAATCCCAGAAAGCCTAGCTAAAAAACACATTTTTAAAGTGCTTGGAAAGTCTAGGGTCAGTGGCGATTCACTGGATATGAAACTTCTGGCCCTCACCATTGATGAAGTCCTGCTTCCACTAACCTAAATCCTCAACCGTTCCCTCATGCTGTCCCAGTTCTCCCAAAAGAGGAAACTGGCAGTGGTGACTCCAATCCATAAAAGTGGTGACAAGACTCTCACGAACAACTATAGGCCTATATCCATCCTCCCTCCTCTATCCAAAGCACTGGAACAGATAGTGGCTGATCAGCTCATGGAGTACCTTGTAAAATACAGCCTGCAATGTTCCCAGCAGCATGGCTTCCTCAAAGAGCACAGCACTACCACGGCACTCCTCGAATTCACCACACATATTCATCATGCACTTGATCAGGGCCAGTTGGTCGGCGCCTCTTTTATTGACCTGACTAAGGCATTTGACACTGTCAATCACTCCATTCTCCTCAAACAATTATCCCTCTTTGGTCTTTCAAGTGAAACTACCCTCTGGTTTCAAAGCTACCTCAGTAACCAGACCCAACAGGTCAGAATTGGTAAATTCCTCTCGTCATCCCTACCAATCCACTCTGGAGTACCCCAAGGTTCTATCCTGGGTCCCTTGTTATTCAGCATATTCCTGAACAATCTCCCTGCCTCCTGCCATGACAGAATGTTACTGTATGCAGATGATGCAGTAATCTTCACTTGCCATTCCGACCCCACCTCCCTTCAGTCTCAACTACAGAAAAGTTTCACAGAAGTGGAAGACTGGTTTTGCTCACATAAACTCATCCTTAACCACAAAAAAATGAAAACAATGTTGTTCCATGGAACCCACAACAAGTACAAGGACCATGAGCTCATAATTAACAACCACAAAGGCGTCGCTCTTGAGCAGGTGGATATGTTTAAATATCTGGACCTGACCCTTGACTGCTCCCTCTCATATACCAAACACATTGACAATATCGCTAAAACTGTGAACTCCCATATAGGGCTACTATACAAGCATAATAGCTTAACCTAACCAGGTCCAGCTTGCAAATGAGCTAGGCTCAACAATGTTTCGCCTGGATAAATAAAGATTTTGATTGCTTGTTTGATTGATTGATTGATAAACATTGCCTAACGGCTGAAGCCTTGAACCTCGCTATCCAGAGCTCTGTTATCTCAACTGTTGACTACGGGCTTGTTATATATGGATCTGCTACTGATACTGCACACTATCACGTAGCTGTAGCCCTTAATAAGGCATGTAGACTCCTTATTTCAGCTGCCCGCCTTTCTCACATGTGTGACATTTACGAGCAGGCTAACTGGCTCCAGCTATCCGGCAGACTAAAGTACCAGACCTGCATCCTAGCTAAGAAGACATCACTGGGCCTTATGCCCCCTGGAGTCCAATCAATATTGACCCCGCAGCGTGTCTGCCACCTAACTAGAAGATCAGACAGTCTAACCTTTACAATACCTTGCTGTCGGACCTCTCAAGCTCAGCGTTCTTACCTTGTCAGAGCTTCCACCTGGTTCAACTTGCTACCTACAGAAATCTCCAACATTGCCATGATTGGTGCTTTTAAGTGTAAACTGCATCAACACCTCATGGCTAGTGCCTTCTGTGATCACTTCTTATAATCCCCTCCAGGCATACTACCCTCAAGCATCCCTCCTCACTGTCTCAGCTCCTCCTCCTCTCCTACCCCCCATTACTGGGTATAGGATGACTCTGTCTCCTTTTCCTTTTCATCCCCCCTTTCCTCCTCCCTTGCTATTTCCCATCTACCACATACCCAACGCAATGCCCTCCCTATTTCTCCCCTTCTCCTTCTCTCTCTCTCTCTCTCCCATACCACCCCCTCACCACTACTCTTCTTTCTCTTTTCCCACTAACCCACTCCTAACAAAGCTTCACTGAGCCACCTATGATTTGTACTGTATAATTAACTCACAACACAATTCCTTGACAATGCCTTTGGCTGCTATTATTGTAACCTTACTTGTCTTTTTTTTTTTTTTGTAAGTTCCATTGTAATGATCATGTTATGTTTTGTACCTTATTGTCCTTATTGCCTTGACGTGGAACCTTTGTAAAAGAGCCCTCGGCTCAAAGGTGTCATCCAAAATACAAATAAATAACTATATATATATATATATATATATATATCCTTGAGGTCCCCCACAGGTCACTTTTATTCTATCAGAGTTAGAAAAATTCACCCTCACAATTTGTGTTCTGTTGCTAAGCCAGGATTTAATCCATTTCACCATTTCTGTGTTCAGTTTTATATTATTTAGGGTGCCTATTAGTTCTGCATGTGGCACAGTGCCAAAAGCCTTACTACGATCTAAGTAGACCACATCTACTGGCTTCCCCTCATCCAAAGCTAGACTGACCTTTTCAAAAAAGTCTACCAAGTTTGTCAGACATGACCTTACTTTCACAACCAGTGGGGGATATGGACCCAAGAAATAACTTTGATGTATTCTTTATTATAGTGGAAACGATAATCGTTAGCCAATCAGACTGCAGGGTTACTGTTGAGTTATTCTTTGATAGTCGAATAGTAAACTCTGATTACCTAACAACAATAATGGTACAGTGGCTGTGCATTCTGATTGGCTGCTACATGTGTACTTAGCCAATCAGAGAGCAAGCCCAGTTTGTCCTCCCACTTCAACATGCAGCAGTCAATCAGAGATGCCTAGGAACGCTACAGTGCTCTGTCAGAAACAATTCCTACATTCTCATATTCTCGTTTCTTACAGATGCACTGTAGCAGGAGGATTTGGAAAATTTTTTTAGTCTTTTGGCAGAAGAGGCCAGAAGGGGAATGATCCAGATTCATTTCAGTGCAGTGCAGTAACTGCTCATTGCTGTTTTTGTTTTAAATCTAGATTTGTGGGCTTTTAGTGGTACTGTTATTTCTTTGCTGTCTTTACTTAGAATAGTTTTTGGGCTGTTGAAAATTTAAAGCCTAGTCTGGTGTGCTTGCAGCGATGCTGTTTTCGTTTGCTGTCTTTACTGGCTGCAAATTTTGTCTTGTCTTGTCTGTCTTGCCCTGTAGTTTGTGTGAAGGGTGCTAATTGGCTGACCTCTGATCTCAGCTAGGTGACAAACTGGAGGTGGGGCGAAGTAAAATTTGAGGTAGCAAGTTGATTTTTGGTTTCTCAGAAGAGGCCAGAATGGGAAGGATCCACATTCATTTCAGTGCAGTGCAGTCCACCCTCCCTCCCCTGCTCCCCACTCTTAATTAAATGCCCTGTTAAATCTGATTGACAGGAGCCAAGCACAGGGAGTAGCAGGGGTTGTGGAGTAGGAGGGGCATAAGGGGGAGGAAGCCTGCCCTCGGCACAAGTGTTTTGGCTCATTTTTTTGTTTGTTTGTTTTTTGTTTTCCTTCTTTAAAAAAAAGCATCTGAGGATTGGTAGCAGGATTTTTAGGACAGTGCATTAATAAAGAGGGAGCTTCTTTAACAGACAAGTACTGGAATAGCAGTATAAGTGCAGTATCATGTGGGGAGTGGTGCAAAGCAGTGGATGCAGGGCAGGCAGACCTTCTGGATGCTGAGGTGCTGCCCTATGTGCAGGCATCTCTCTGGACTGCGGGATGAGGATGCCAGACTCACAGCAGAAGTAAACTGGGTCAGGAGTACCTTCATCCCTATCCAGAGACCACCCAGTCCAATAACGCTGCCTCAAAGGATGCCAAGAACAAGGAGCACTTGGATGACTGTGGGCTCGGGAAGGGTTAGGGTGATCAGGCAGAGACACACCCCAAAATCCTATTCCACTCCAGAACTCATATGCCGCACTGGCAAATGGGGACGACCAAACAGAGGTACCCAGAGAAGTGGAAGGGAAGGATGTGGAGGTCAACCAAGGAGGTGACCTCAGTGGGGAGAGCAGTGGACCCCAGAGGAGGAGGAAATGAATCCTGGTGAAGGACTCTATCATAAGAGGGATTCAGCTAGGAACACAAGAGGGGAGTACAGGGAGTTGAGGTGCCTACCAGGTGACACAGCATGGAGGGATAGGAGGAAGATCCTGGGAATCACTGGGAAGACAAGATGGGAGGGTAAGCTGGATGTCATTATCCACCTAGGTACTAATGACCTGGCAAATGGGGAACCTAAGGATGTTCAGGAAGAGTTTAGGAAATTGGGGAGGGGTCTCAAGCAAGTAGCTACTTCTATCACCTTCTTGGAAGCACTACCTGTGAGAGGCATGGGAGAGCATAGGGGTGCATGCACCAGGAACTTTAATTCATGGTTGAAGAACTGGTGCTGTGAGGAAGGGTTTGGATTCATTGGTGACTGGGGACCCACCTGGAGGGATGAGGGCTTGTTCAAGCCTGACAACCTACATTTGTCCTGGAGGGGAATCCAAACACTCAATGATAAGTTTAAATGCTACATGAACAGGCATTTAAACTAGACAAAGGGGGTGGCAGGCCAGCAAGGAGGGTACCTAATTTCCAACCCCCCACAGCTAACAGTAGAACCAGAGAACAAGAGGAGTGGATATCGCTACAAAGCAGTGTGCAAAAAATGGAGATACGCACCCAAGAGGTGGCTAGGCAGAAAGGGGACAAAATTCAATAGAAGGGCAGACAGCAGGGAGAACTGGGGATAAAGGACAACCAGAAAGGGGTCTGGAGTAGAACAGCTGAACTGCCCAGGGAGTTCACATCATGGAAAGCCATGTGTGCCAATTCCAGGAGCCTTAGCAACAAGATGGAGGATCTGGAGGCTGCCATGGTGCAGTCAGATCTGGACATTGTGGCCATCACAGACACCTGGTATAATGATATCCATGATCGGGAGATGGCCATACCTGGCTACAACATATTCAATCAATCAATCAATCAAATCTTTATTTATTCAGGCGAACACCATTGAGCAAGGCTCATTTACAGGATGGACCTGATAAGGTCAAGGTTCAATAGTTGATACACAGCAAATACATCATACGCGTTATAAGACAGTTATACATACAGAGAAAAATAATGTTTATAACACAATGATGTACAGTGAATTCACATGTTAAAACTCAGTTAAAGGAAGGTTAAGCTAATATCTACAGTATGTACAGTACATACATATCCCAATGGGGGCCATGACAGACACACAACATAATGAATACTAGGATGGTGAAGGTATTATTGGGTGCCATGAGCTGGGGGTGTCTGACTGGAAGGAATATGCCATATATGATTGGAAGCCAGATTTGTAGGATGACTATTCTAGCTCTAGCGGTAGCAACTGCATTTCTCTGTGAAGAAGGCTGTACAATGCTGTTTAAAGGATGCAAATGGAATGATAATGGACAGTTTTAGGGATTTTTGTAGGGTGTTCCATGCTATAGCTAGAGAATAGCTGATTGCTGCCCTCCCTAGTCTGGTGCTGACTTTGGGCAATTTGAGCAGGATGATTGTTGCTTCTTAGGGCATAGGGAGCTAGGAGTGGTCTGGTTGAAGCAGTCAGGATATAGTTTGGGAGTTTTTGATAAAGCTCTGTAAATCCATAGAGCTGCATTTCTGCTCCTCCTGATATGAAGGAAACCCATCCAACTCGTCATAAAGAGAGCAATGGTGGGTATTATATGGCAGATCTGTAATGAACCTTATTGCTCTATGATATAAGGTATCCAACTTGTGAAGGTAGGAGATGGGCAGTGACTATAAAGGAAGTCTGCATAGTCAATAACTGATAGAAGATGGCCTGGACTAACCTCATCTTTGAGTCTCTGTTAAGGAAGGGTTTTACTCTATAGAGGAGGCCAAGCCTTTGGCGAAGCTTTTTTAACAGTTCTTCTAGATGTTGAGTGAAGTCGAGTCTGTTGTCAATCCACACACCTAGGTATTTGAAGTTTTCAACATACTCCAGATTTTCTCCAAGTATAGTGCATAGCTGGGGGAGAGTGATTGAAGAGGATGTGCTGGTGCTGGTGGAGTTTTGAGTTGTGAACATCATTGTTTTAGTTTTCTTTGCATTTAGCAGAAGCTTTTTCTCGAGTAGCTGATGTTGTAACAAGGAGAATTCTGTTTGTAGGATTTCATGAGCAACTGTAGGCGAAGGGTTGCTGACATACAGAATAGTGTCATCAGCAGAGAGGTGTACTGAGGACTTGGTAAGGGTTGAATCAATGTTATTTATATAAATGGCAAAAAGGATAGGACCCAGAATAGAGCCTTGGGGTCTCCTCTTGACAGTGGTCTTAATGGGGATAGGTCACCTTCAGCTTTTACCTGCTGTGACCTACCGGAGAGGTAGCATCTGAACCACTTAAGGGAGGGTGGATCTAGGCCAAGGGAGTGCAGGGATGAGAGTAGCAGCTCATGGTCCACAGTATCGAATGCTTTGCTCAGGTCCAGGAATACTGCACAGACATTATTCTTTTTATCCAATTCGGTTTGCCAGTCATTTGTGACCTTGGCTAATGCAGTGATAGTGCTATGTTTGGCCCTGAATCCAGATTGAGCTGGATTTAATAGGTTAGCATTGTCAAGATATTCCCTTAGCTGATTACTCACTAATTTCTCCAGCATCTCATATTCAGAAGAGACAGGGCAGGCTGGAAGGGAGGAGGAGTGGTATTTTATGTAAAAGATGGCATAAAGACCACAGAGATCCAGGAGGAACAAAACTGGAGAGAGATACTGTGGGTTAAGCTGGAAAGGAAAATGGGGTCAGCCATCCACAAAGGGGTGGTCTACAGACCACCAGCCCAGGAGGAAGAAACAGATAGGGAACTGATGCTAGCCATCCAAAGGATGGCAGACAAGGTTGAGGTGGTCCTGGTTGGAGACTTCAATATTCCAGATGTGGACTGGAGCATCCCAGCAGCAGCATCAACCAGGAGCAGATTTATCCTGGGCTCCCTTTAAGGTGCCTTCCTCAAGCAACTGGTCATGGAACCAACATGGCAGAAGGCAATACTGGACCTCATGCTCACAAACAGGGACAGTGTGATGAGGTAACAGTGGGGGATCACCTGGGGAACAGAGACCACCGGTCACTGTGTTTTGAAATCACAGAAGGAGCAGAACCAAACTGTACAAAAACATGTATCCTGGATTTTAAGGGGGCAGACTTTTGGAAAATGGGGAGATGCTTGAAAGAGGCATTCATGGGAAAGGGGAGGGAATCAGGGGTTGAGGAACAGTGGGCAATATTTAAAACAGGGATTACAAGAGCAACAGAATTGTGCATTAAGCATGTTAGCAAGGGGAAAAGGAAGAGGAAGCCATTATGGTTTTCCAAGGAGGTAGCGGAGAAAGTGAAAGCCAAAAAGATCACATTCAGGCAATACAAAAAGATGCAGGCAGAAGGGGATAGGGAGAAGTACCAGGAGAAGCAAAGGGAGGCAGGGAGATCAGTAAGGGAAGCCAAAGCTCAGACAGAAGAGCGCATTGCAAAATCAGTGGGTAGAGGGGACAAAACCTTTTACAGGTACATAAGTGAAAAAAGAAGGGCAAAGGGAGGGATAGTGAGACTGAAGGGGGAGGATGGGGGCCATGTGGAGGATGACAACAGTAAAGCTGACATACTGAACAGATATTTCTGCTCAGTCTTTACTGAGGAAGAGGAGGGTAATGTGCCTGAAGGGAGTAAAAGGGGTGGGAATGGTGCAGAAATGGACACAAGTCCCTTTACACGGGAAAGGGTCCTAAAGGAACTGGAAGGAATAAGAGTCAATAAAGCAATGGGGCCAGATGGGGTGCAACCCAGGGTCCTAAAGGAACTAAGAAAGGTGGTGGCTGAACCTCTGGCAATCCTGTTTAACCAATCACTGGAAACAGGGGAGGTACCCAAAGACTGGAGGACAGCAGATGTAGTCCCCTTATACAAAAGCGGGAACAAAGAGGAAGCAGAGAATTACATACCAGTCGGCCTGACCTTGGTAGTGGGGAAGATCATGGAAGCACTACTGAAGAAGAGATTGGTGGAACATCTGGTTGCCAGTGGACTACAGGACCCAAGGCAGCATGGTTTCACTGGGAGGAGGTCATGCCAGACCAGCCTCATTGATTTTTTTGACTGGGTGACAAGGGAAGTGGATCAGAGGAGGACAGTGGACATGGCCTATCTGGACTTCAGCAAGGCCTTTGACAGTGTGCCACATAGAAGGCTATTAAACAAACTGGGGAATATGGGAGTGAGCAGGACAGTAGTGCAGTGGGTAGGTAGCTGGCTGGGCAACAGGACACAGAGGGTGGTGGTAAATGGCTGTCACTCCACAGAGGGAAGAGTGACCAGTGGGGTACCACATGCATCAGTGCTGAGACCAGTCCTATTCAACGTCTTCATCAGTGACATTGCACAGGACCTAGAAGGCAGAATTTCCCTGTTCACTGATGACACAAATCTCTGTAACAGAGTGGACATGCCAGAGGGTGTAAACAGAATGAGGAGGGACATGCAGAAGCTTGAAGAATGATCAAGGGTTTGGCAGTTGACATTCAATGCAAAGAAGTGCAAGATAATGCATATGGGACACAAAAACCCTGAAACAACATATCAGTTGGGGGGGGGTTGAGGATATAGCATGCACCAAGCAGGAAAGGGTCATTGGGGTTATCATCTCTGATGACCTCAAGGTAGGGAAACAGTGCAACACTGCAGCAGGTAAAGCAAATAGAATGCTGGGATGCATAGGCAGGGGAATCACCAGCAGGAAAAGGGAGGTCATAATTCCACTATGCAAGACACTAGTGAGGCCCCACCTGGAATACAGTGCACAGTTCTGGAGACCTTACCTATGTAAGGACATGGACAGTGTAGAGAAGGTTCAGAAGAGGGCAACAAAGATGGTATGGGGATTGCATCACAAATTCTATGAGGGCAGGCTGAAGGACTTGAATATGTACTCCCTGGAGGAGAGGAGAAAGACAGAGGATATGATAGAGACATACAAGTACCTTAAAGGGAGGAACAGGGTGCAGGAATACACTATTTTCCAGAGAAAAGATGTTCCAAGACTAGAGGCCATAGGATGAAGTTGGAGGGAGGGCGATTCAGAGGAAACGTGAGGAAGAATTTTTTCACAGAAAGGGTGGTGGACAAGTGGAACACCCTGCCAGAGGAAGTGTTGGGGGCTGAAGCAATCACAGGATTTAAGAATGCATGGGATAGACATAAGGGAATTCTGGAGGTCAGGGGTAAGGGACAACAGACTTCTAGAAAAACATAATGTGAATTTACCAGCTCAAATGGGCAGATAGGGTGGGCTATAGGGCTTTTCTGTCGACACTGTCTATGTATCTATGTATCAACTGAACCTGGGAGTTAATAAACACCTTTGGCCTCGGTGTTTATTACCCCTGGTCTGGTTATTACCTTGTAAACCTAGACCACTATGGTATTATAGCTATTTTATATAATCATAAGAGGATATGTCATCTGAACCTGAAAAACTCCCAAAGCCACAGACTCAGAGAAAAAGGGCACGTCTAAACAGGCCCCAAGGAAACCCAAAAATAAATAATTGGTTATGACAACTGTGATGCTTCATTTTTTTTCCAAATTAAAGGTCTTGGTGTTTATTTGTTTGTTTTTTGCTCCCTCCTATTTATTACTTATTTTCTTCTTATGACCCAGTCTTTACCTCTCAGTTTTGCTTCTTTAAATGTTAACAGTTTGAAAAATCCAAAATGTAGCAAAGCAATCAAAGCAAACTTTATTTATAAAGCACCCATTCCAGTAGGCTCTGAGCACTGTACATTATAAAACCTTATAACATAAGAGCAGGGCACGAAAAATATTATAAAATACAAGAAAAGGACAGTATATAAGCAGAAATAACTTAATTAGATAAAAGTATCTATCTAACATAATTATATAAGCAGCCAGTAATTTAGAGTACTTCAAAGGCTTCCACAAAAAGATAGGACTTTAGGCTCTTCTTAAAGGCTTCCAGTGAGGTGGCCACCCACAACGACCTTGGGAGCAAAATCCACAGGGTTGGGCCAACTACAGTACAAATCACATTAAATTGTTCTGCCAATGGGTTGGTTTAGCATTGTTTTTTACAGTTGGCAATGCAGTGACAACTTATTGCATTGCTTTTCAGTGCTGATGCAGCTCAAGAACAATGTTTGTAAAACGTTTTTGCCACTCAGTTGGAATGCATCGGCAGTCCAGTCACGATGCACTGCAAAACTGAGTTTTAAATCTAAAGAAAAAGTTTGCGCAGGGCTTTGTACTGGATCCAGCAACACTTATGCAACTCAGTCAGAAATGCTAAAACAACTCATTGGAGGAAGAATTTAATGTGACTTGTACTGTACATCCAAGGCCCTTTCACCAGATGACTTAATAACTCATTACCTCCAATAGCTCCATATGAAGTCAGAACTATCCATCGTTTACCTGACAGAAAATGGCCACCCAGGAGATAATGAGTTAAGCCAAACCTTGGGAAGAACAAGGAGGCCAGCCTCAGAGGAACAGAGTGGCCGGGAGGTCGGATGAGGGGACAGAAGGTCATGCAGGTAGCTAGGGCCCAGTACATGTATAGTTTTGAAGGTCAACATGCTGACCTTAAAGGAAATCTACCACCTACCTGGCAGCCAGTGCAGCTCATGCAAGACCGGGGTCTTGTGACAGGACCTAGGAAGGTCCATCAGCAACCTGGCTGTAGTGTTCTGCACCAGCTGCAGGCAACACAGGGTTCCTCCAATTCAGCCCAAGGTAAAGGGCATTGCAGTAATCAGGCCTAAATGTCACAAAAGCATGTACCAGTAAGGGCAAGTCATTGGGCGGGATAAAAGGTTTAATTTGGGTGATATTCCTCAGATAGTAGAAACCATTTCAGACCATGGACGACACCTGAGCCTCCAGTGTCAGTTCATTATCCAGAATAATACCCTATTTTTTCACCCTAGTGGAGGTGGGAAGAGATGAGGAATTAAACACAAGTCCAGTTGCCTCTCCTGACATCCCAGCTCCCCAATTGACTACATTTTCAATCCTACAACAGCCACAATATTCTGTCAGTTTTTGCAGAATACCAGGCTGCAACTCTCATCTGACATTTCTGGAGCAAAAATGGCATGGCAACAGGGGCCATCCTTTTGGTCGGTCAGTGAGGAGGAGTACAGGTTTGGGTAACCTTTTCAGATTTCAAGGTTTTACTGTTACAAGATCATTGGAAATTGCATCTGGGAGGGCTGTGTTATTAGATATATACTTTGAGGGGCAGTCCTGTTGACTAATTAATCTTTATGCCCTGCAAAATGAAGTGTCCAGAACTGATCTGTTGAAACAAATTCAACCCTATTTCTATAGATCAAAAGGTGATTTTTTTTTTGAGAGAGGAGACTTTAATTGCAAATTTTCTTTGGGTGATAAGGGTGTAAAGACCACCAAGCTGTACTGTTACTCAGATTGTCTTAATTATGTAAATAGGCTGATTTAGTAGATGCTGAAGTCACACTGCAGGAGGCACGAGAACATACTTCAGGTAACATATCTACTAAAATATATTTTTGGTCTGTTTCATTCTCTCTCCCTTTAGTGGCCTTCCAAACACATATCTTAGAACTATCCAATCATAAACTTTTGGGATTAAATTTTGGAGAATATCCTTCCCTGAATTAGGACATGGCGTATGGCAAATGAATATGTCCTTTTAGAAAATATTTTGGTACAAAGGGAACTTAAACATCTTTTGTCTGCAAGGAAATCAGTTTTGTCTTTTAAATGAGAATCCAATTACATGGTGGGAAGATACAAACAGATATTTGAAAGATTTTTTATTTCACAAGAAAACCAAAAAAAATCATATTTTGAATATCTTAAGATCCCAGTTATGCAGGTTAATTTCTTTAGCTAAAAATCAAGGATTACTACAGCAACCAAATGAAAATAATAAAACAATACACGAGGGATATTCAATGAAACAGACTATCATTCTTACACAAAGAACAAAAATTTGGGACAAAGGGTAGGTCTCTTCAATTTAACCCTTTCGACAGCTATGCAGAAAGAATTTCACAATGAATCATTACAGAAGTAAATGATGAATCCGTTTTCCTTCAACTTTGATGGCATATATATTATGCAGACAATTACCGAGTTTTCCAAAAACTCTATTGTAAATGTTTTTAAGACTCTGACAAGGTAATTGGTTTCTTGGGGATATATACGTGCCCACACAATCCACAAATGGGGTCTCCTTTTTGGAGAGTGGGATATCTAAAGAGGAAATTGAATATGCAGTTTCCTCCCTGAGTTCAAATACTACGCCAGGGGAGGACAGGGTACCTGGAGAATTATATAAATATATAAAAGATTTTATAATGGATGACTCGGTTATCCTGTCTAATTACATACTTTCTCCTAAGAGTGTCCCTGAAACTCTAAATACTAGCCTCCTTATTCTGTTATATATTAGAAATATTATATAAGAATGGGGATAAGACCAATCTGAAAAATTGGAGACCAGTTAAGTGAAGTGGTTGACAAAGGGGAATACTGGCTTATTCTCAATCTCTTAGCATCTTTGATCAGCTTTCACGTTTTATTTATTTATTTATTTATTTAAAATCTTGGAATTACAACCTTTGAGTCAGAGATTCATTTCCAAAGGCTCCACGTCAATACACAATACAGACATAGGTAAATACAATAGACAGTACGATACAATATACAATGCAAGAGCAGTTTGATGACAAGGTTACAGCATGAAACAGTATACTGAGATATCTAATACAGAGCTGAGGCTGTAGGCTATGAGCAACACAGTAAACAATACAATATAGGGTACAGTGCCAGGGCACTTTGACTTCCGGTTACAGCATGACTATTTTACAAGGATGTCCTGACCAATTTACAAGGATATCTAATAAATTGTTGTGGCTATTAACAGTGCATAAGATAAATCTAACAGTATGAGGTCAGTTAGTGGCCAGAGAGTGAATCGGGGGACAGTGCACATGCCTACTATGCTTGGCTGGAGCTGAGTAAACTGGGTAAGTTAGGGGACGCACGTAGTGCAAATTCGACAGCAGTCTTTCAGGAGACTTTGTCCGAGTGCCTAAGTAAGAATCTCAGGCCATTGACTGTGAAAGAGGTCATGTGGCCATTCTGAGCAGCTGGTGAAGGCACTGGTGGTGGACATACATATTTGTTCTCTGTACTAAACTCCTCTAACTTCCCTTCTTACTTTCTATCCTGGAGTATGGCTTTATATGCCTCTGCTTATATTTGTCCTTACATTAATGATTAAACAGGCAACAGTTTCCAGCAGCTCAGGGGAGTACAACTGGGGTACCTCCTCAGTCCAGTGTGTTATGCTTTTGCATTGACCCCCATTGCATGTTTTAAATGACCATAGGAATATATCTGCTATGTCTTCTCCATTGGTACAAGTACCTGTAAAAAACAGTTGATTACGCAGATGATGTCACACTTTTGGTTAAAGATGCTGAATCTGGTAGAGCTTCTATTGATGTTTTTTAACAAACTTTTCATCAGAATCTGCAGTTAATTTGGCAAAATGCACAGGATTGACTGTAGGTTCCAAGAGTGCAGAGAACATTAGTGGCATCTCAAGTATTTCTATCTCATTAGTTCCCATACAAATTCTGGGTCTATATTTTGGATGGGGGAATATGGCATGGTACAACTGATCAGCTAAAACTGAACAAGCAAAAATAATAACAAAATGGAAGAGATGGGATATGAATAAAAGTAAACACATCTTTATGACTGGTACTTTTTTGCATTCTCATTTTGTGTATATTAGGTCTCTACCAGTATTGTTGGAAGTCACAGTTCTCAATATTTTTTATTCCAAGCTGTGTGGGGCACTAGATTGAATCCGGTGAAGCAGAATATCACCCATTTACCCATAAAGTCTGGAGGCCTGGGGATGATTAACCCAGTAATTTTTTTTTTGCACATTTTTATGTTTTTTTTATTGTAATTTCAACTGTCTTTTATAGGACAGACAAAGATTTGGTCTTTACTTCTCCATTGTAGGGTAGTTGTTTTTTTGCAAGCTTGAATAGCGGTTCTATAAAGAGGAGACATTTAGGGACATGGGAGCTCCCTGAATATCTGATTGGGCAGTGCCAAAAAATGTAATACTGGGATTTGAATGTGGCCCATATTTTACCCTTAATGAATCGCTACCATCTTGCAAAACCAATTTCCCATTAGTTTAGTTTTTCATATTGCCGCTGACAATACTGAACCTAATGTTACTTGCCGACTAATGGACCCCCAACTCCCCAATAATATGTGGAGTAATATATGGCTCTGCTGTTATGACAGATTGAATGTTAAAAATGTGCAAAAACACAAATCAATTCAACAGAGATATTGCTTAAGAGAGGAATGCACATAACATTTGTAAACAACTGATCATTTATTTTTTAGTTGCTTCTACATTAAAGACTTTCGGGGAAAAGTAGCAACTGCTTGGGAGCATCTTCCAGTCCATAAGTTATGAAACCTTGGTGAAGGGTTTCTTTCCTCTAGGCTGGGGCAAATGGAACTAAAGTACTTTGAGTGTCATTTTTGCATGCCTTAAACTGTGTATGCAGATCATCCTGATGTAAATTTTCATCACAGCAGAAACAATGCACATTAGACAAATTATTGTACAGTATAAAACAGAACATGAAATAGCCATGGTACTGCAATATGAATTTAAGATATTTGATTCTAATAAATATATAACCTTGTGGAAAGGGTTTAAAAAAATAATTGAAGGCACTGCTAAAACTGGGATTGGCTGATTATTTGAAGATTTGTTCTTTGGTTTTCTTATAAAGTTTTTTTTTATTATTTCTAACACTGAGATGGATGTAAATGTATAGTTTTGCTTTTCAGTTCTTTTGATTTTGATAATTTGTCCTGTTTGGATCTTTATGTTTAATCAAATTCCCCTTCTCTTTTTGAGAAGTGCCATAGGCTCTTCAATATCCACCTAAACAACCAGCAGAACAGGCCAACATGAACATCTCATCTGAAAGACAGCAGATCAGGAGTGCAGTATCCCCCTCATGCTACATGACAGTGTCAGTATTTAGATTTACCCCAGGTTCCTGGTGTGGGGCTAGAACCCACAACCTTCTGATCATCTGGCAGCAGAAGCAAGTGTGCAACCTGCTGAACCACTGACACTGATCATTGTTATGAAGATTATTATTTTATTTAAACAGAACGCTCCCTTTCATGGATGTTATGGGATGCTTCATTTTGCACGTTTGGCTTTAAGATTAATCTTGAGTACACTGAGTGTAGAGTACTAATGCTAAGTAGTAAATTGGCTTGGAAAAGGTATAAAATTAGGTTTACATAAGTTTTAGTTAACATGGAGGATTATAACAATTTTGTCATTATTACTTTGTGTGGATCTTCGTCAAAAGCCTGGCCCTACACAGGATATGAATTCCTTTGAAGTTTGTAATTTGAGGGGATTTTCCTTTGTCCATTTCAATGCCACTAGATTTTTTTAATGTAAAAAAACATTATTGAAATTTTCAATATGAACATCATAAAAACATTTCATAACATATCCATTAAAAAATCAAGGTTGAAACTATCATATCATCTTAATACATATATCAAATATCATATCATCATAATACATATGTCAATTATCCACATAACAGATATACCTAATATACTATTACATACTAAACCTATGCTAAACTATCTATAACTAATGTTTTCTTATTAACCTTAAAGGGCTGGATTTTCCAAGATCCTTTAGACCAACCCAAGGTGCATCAAACAACCACCTTGTGTCAAATCGGTATATGTGATTTTGTAATTCTTTGAAACTTGGCTTCCAGCCCAGTGCCCTTTAGGGTAACCATTGCCTCAGTGCTTGCATGCTGAGGTTCCTTGTCTTTTAGCTTGTTTATTGTTTTTATTGGGTTCACCACAACATAACCCTGATAGACCATCTTAGGGTAGCTGGTTCATTCCACTGGGGTGTCACACAGATGAGGCACACTGATGGGTCCTGGTAGGACAAAACACATGTATGTGTCTTCTGTTGGCACCCTTTGCAGACTTTGTGAGAGACCTTTTGGTACCATGCATTTCTGCTTAAAGTTGAACCAGCATAATATACTGTGGTGCTTTGCATTATGGGGGTATGTGTGATTTTCTAATTCTTTGAAACTTGGCTTCCCAGCCAGTGCCCTTTGGGGTAACCACTGCCTCAGTGCTTGTGTGCTGAGGTTCTTTGCCAAATACTGTGTGCTGTATTTTGCAAGAAAAGAGTTCTCTGTGGCAAAGTGCCCCCAAATTATGCAAATGAAGTCTGTAGCATCAAAAATATGTCACACGTGTAAAGAATGACACAAGCTGAGTTAAAATGCATGGGGCGAGAATGATTAAAGCTGAGTCAAAAAGATGATGCAAATGGTGAGAATGACTCAAGTAGAGTCAAAAAGACAAGTGATGCATGGAGTGAGAATGATACAAGTTTGCATCAAAAAGACAATGCTTGAGGCAAGAATTTGACTCAAGTTGTGTCAAAAAGATGATCATGGGATGAGAATGACTCAAGCTGAGCAAAACAATATGGTGGATGAAATGGCCAAGACAATGGCATGTTAACCCCCCCCCAAACACTCTAAACTAGTCCTGTTGGGGAATATTGACTGTATAACCAACCCACTACATAATCTACCCTCTCCTTTATATGATCCAGTGTCAGTTAGACCACTCCTGGCTGGTCTAACAGTGACATGCATCTTCAGCACAGTGTCAACAGCTTCCACTTTTGAAAATCACAAAAAAGGGGATGGTGCATCATTTTCTTGCTGCAAGCCCTGCTGCGACATGGCACCCCCATTATTTTGATGCAAGCCTGATGCGAGCACTTTGGCACAAACATTTCCACTTTTCAAGCAAGCAACATTAGAAAATTGGAACTGACGTAAGTTTTGATGCAGCTTGCAGCTTGTGTCATTCTTTTCTGGTGCAAGCACCTTGCGTAATTCTCTGACTTTTGAAAATCTAGCCCCAAATGTTCTCTTAAAGTTGCTCGCACTGTAAATGTAACTTCAGTAAAAATTTATCAACTTCATTCTATAAGCATCAAAATAAATACTACTACTGAAAGTTATACTTTGGCAAATATACCATTAACAGCAATAAACTTAAGTGATGTCTTCTAGAACACATATATGCACCTATGATACTTGCTGTATTTAGTTTTAAATCCATTGAGTATTACTTTATATCTGGTATTGGCATGCTTGATATGAAAAAGAAAACAAAAGTGTGAACTTAATACCTGATGGTAGAAACTTTCATTTACATACCTGAAAAATACATTTTTACAGCTGTGTGGGCAGAGCTCCACAGATGTATTGCTAAGAATCTTGACAAGAGCACTGTGGAAGCCCATGACTGGACAGAGCACTGGCATTCTTCCATAGAGCTGTCTAAAAGTTCCACTGCGGTGTGTTTGAATGGCCCTTCCCCTCCACCAGCCACACAAACCCCCCCCTTTCATGGGGCACTACTTTTTTCCCCGCACCTACAGAACTGATGGCCACCATGCCCAAGATGGCTGCTGAATCAAACTGCACATGTGCGAGTATCACGCATGCGCTGTTCTGTCATGGCAGCCATCTTGAATATGGCAGACTCTGACGTGGCAAGAGCACCAAGTATTCCTTCATTTGGTCTCACCACTCTGAGCAGCCATACCGGCTCTGACCAGAGTTTGTTCAGGTATGTAAGTGAAACGAGAAAGACCAGGGAGGTATTGTAGGTCTAAGGAGGGAAAGGGAGGAGTGTGTGTGGAGGGGGACCAGGAATAAGCAGGCATCCTGAACAAATATTTTTGATCAGTGTCCACGGAGGAAGGGGAAGGTGAGGGACCACGGAGAAGTGACAGGAGCATCAAAGGAAGGGATGTGAATACTAGTCCATTTACAGAGGAGAGAGTCCTGAAGAAACTCACAAATCTGAAAGTGGATAAGGCAGTGGGAGCCAGATGGAATATATCCAGGGCCACTGAAAAATTGTGGAAAAAGTTACCCCACATTGCGGAGCTTTTTGCAAAATTTGCAGGGAAATTGCAGGAGTTCTACTATAGACCCGAAGTGCTTCACAATAAATCTTTTACTGTTTTCTGCAGCATGTATTAGTCAGTACAAACTGCCAAATGAATACACTGCCAGTTGAATATGTTTTAAACATAAAGAAAAGCTTATGTTCCTAAAATGAATACTAAACTGATAAGCTGTCGTAAGCATTGCCTATCCTTCCAAAATGTAAAAATATCTGCCTCATGCAGTGCTAAATTGATTCTATAAAATGAGTCATTGCAAATCAGTATTAGATAAATGCAGAATAAACACATTTTTCTGTTTGTGGATGTAGAATAATGAAACCTGATTAACAGCTGTTTACAGCGCTCTGTCAACTATTCACCCACTTTGGTACAAGAAAAAATAAGCAGATACAGTGATGAATAACTGAGTTTTAGTAAAGGATTTAATGTTCAGAATTTGTACTGTAGTTACTGTACACTATTTTTGAAATCACATATTTAAACATTAAATCTGGGGGTAATTGTGGCTGGCACTATATCCTAGAGGTTAGAGTAACTAACGGAATGATCTGGGGACATCTAACAGACCTGGGTTTAATTTCCACAACTTCCACTTGCATATTGTGTGACTCTGAACAAATCACTTAACCTTCTCAGTGCTCCTGGGTTGCCACTGAAAACAGATACTTGTGCCTTGTGGGCCTTACCCGGTTGCCAAAAAATATAAAAAAAATGACCAATATATTTTTAATGCATCATACAGTAATTAAGGTACCCAGTAATTTTCCTTTGTTTTACTCTGGCTGCAATGATTTTGTTTAAAGATAAATGTTCAAATACATTGTATGTGTTTTATGAGCTTGTTTTCAGACTTAGGTTTTTATTGTAGTCTTTGCATGTGAGCATCTACTGTAGGTGGTAGATTGCTGAGAGCAAGAACACTGTTACCAACTAGCTTATTCAAGTTTATACTCAGCAGGGTCATCCAAAATCCTTAGCTATTTGAATCAAAACTGTCTAAATGAAAGTATGCTCACAAGAAGAAACCTGTCCTACCACTTACAACAAATTCTGGTCAGATCCACCACAGCTGCATAATGAAGTAAGTGAAGTTGTGTGGAATTGTTAAGGAGGTATACACATTATTAGGAAAATACACGGAGGTGTACATTTTAATGGAAGGAATAGGAAGCAATATAGGTTTACAAAAGAACCCCAGAGCAAATGCTACTGAGGTATGTGTTATCCTGGATGATATTGGCTGGACAGCCACATTTTAAAGAAAACACAATTGCACATACCCCAATAATGCCAAGCATCATAGGAAACATATGCAAATCTCCATTATGGTACAGAAGGTGGCAGTACATGAAAAAGTAAGGGCTGGCATATGTTCAGCCTTGGGATTATTTACACAGTTTTTTTTTTTTTTGAGAAACAGTGTTTTTGTCCATGAGGTGATGCAAGTTATATTTAAGCAATGTGTTGGTGTCAGGAAGTCGGGTGTAATGATGATGGACTGTTAGCAGAGAAAATGTGATAGTAACTTTCAGAGGGGTTCGCTTTTGATAAGGGCAAGGTAGTTATGTTTGTAATAATAGGAATATTAGAAAAGTATGAGGTCTATGCAGAAGTGGAGTACAAATATGCACAGTTTCATAAGTAAGTGCTCAGAGTGCAGGCAAATGTGATATGCAGGTTTGTTTTAGAAATAGATAAAAACAGTGATACATGCAATTGATTGAAAGATAGATAATTATATAGACATGCAGGCCCTGTCCACGCTACACTCGACAAAGTTGTAATGGATTCAAACCATTACAGACTGTAAATGGTTACAGTGTGTCCAAACTGCCAGTGAACAGTGTGGATAATGGTTTGAAAACATTTCAGCCTGTCCACACTGAGTGTGATAGTGTGTGTGGTCTCAACCCTGTAGTAGCAGTGCACATCCCATGGAGCACTCGGTGATGACAGCTGCATTTTGAGATGCCCTCCTACATGTCCTATGGAGTACTGTGTATATTGCACAGTCATATTATGTAAATAACCATATTTCACTGTTATGAGACACACTTATGTTGTGGATGTGACAGAGAGAGGTTCGAGGGAGGGGGAGATCCGTATGTTGGAATCGGGGGCTACATCAGTGAGAGGGAAGGAAGGGGGGGGAGACATGGCATCAGTTCTGCCAGTATTAGGGTACCTGGGCACAACAAACATTCATGTACTGCTGCTGTATTGTTGAAGGCAGACCCTTTACTACTGCCTTCAGTGTTCCCCACTGCTCCACGGTACACAGTGCCACATGTCTATTGTCCACCACAGCTGTGCTCCACGATGCACTCAGGAGCTCCACTAATGTATGTGTTCACTACTGACACTGCTCTGCAGGTAGTATTGCTGCCACATCACACATGGGCAGGCAGGGTACTCCCAATACTCAGCACAGTGAGAAGAGTAATTAAGGACAGTACATGGATACCATCAGGAGGTGGCCCTCGGGGAGGCAAATGCAGACAGAGAGGTAGGTTAGGTGGGGACATGGGGGTACACCCTGGGGGTGCACATACAGCTGTCAGGTTACTGTGGTATGGAGGCATCCCAGTATTGCAGCCCACACCTGTGCTCCACATTGCCATCTGCATATTTCCTGGTAGCCTCCAACCTCCCTGCATGCAGTGAAACAGTACTACAATGCATGCAGGTATAGTGGGAGACTGGAGGCTACACGATGGAGCATTTAAACACAATTGCAATTAAAAACTGATAAAGGTGTAAAGTTGTAATAAGAGTGAAATAACTATGCTGGTATGCACACCACATAAAGTGGTTCTTGGAAGGATACAGACTGGGGATGGCTCAATTAAAGGAGTAGTCCACCCATAATTTGCAAAAACATATGTTATGCAGAATGTTTTGATTTGTATTTAAAGTCCTAGTGTGTCCTTCCCTCTGTCTGCAATTAGGAGTCTTTCCTACATTAGGCTGCTAGCTTTAGGGTAGTTTTATGACCCCTGTGGATCTCCATCACAAATAGGTTTATTGCCTTCTGCTTCCTACAATGCACCCTGTCTCATGTGACAGTGATGTAGTCAGCCCCATAGATTTAGCATATGCAGTGCTTTTTAAAATCAGTTCACAACAGCAGAGCTTTGTAACTGTTCATATCCAGTGAGCACAAATGGCAACAGTTACAATTTAGCAGATGCCTGAGCGCTGCCTAACTGGGGTTTCTGTAAGAAAACAGCTACTAAATAGCTCTAATTCACTAATTGTGTTTTTTGGGTGTGTCATGTCTAGCTAGCAGTAATATGTGTTTTCATTTTAAAATTTAATTTCACCGAACTATGCACAACAATAAAAAGCACAGAAATTGACCCAGATCATCACTGCTATAATTAGTAAAGACTATATTACAGAAAACTCACTCAGTTTGCTCTAAAGTATTTGCAAAACTGTAAGTGTAGGTACCAGCATTCTTTTTTTTACCAGGAGAAACACACTAAAGCTTGTTTACAGGTGTGACCTGGGAGCACAAGGAAGTTAAGTGATTTGCTCAGGGACACACAGTATGCACGTGGAGGCTGTGGGATTCAAAGCCAGGACACCAGGTTTGCAGCTCAGAGCCTTAGACCACTGCACTATACTGCCTCCTCTATTCTAATAGGTAGAACTGGCAGTTGGTGCTGATTTTGCTCTGTGACATGATTTTCAATTTTTTTTGGTTACAAATGTGAAGTATCTTTTTAATAAAGTATAAAAATATGTATGTGTGAGTTATTTAGTTTGGCGAATATTTGTTTTATTATTTGAAAAAGTGGGATACACTAAATGTGTAGTGGAATGAAACATTGTAAAATGAGATCAAATGTGTAGCTGAAATAGTCACTGCCATCCTGTTGTTTTCATGCTATACCACCCACAAGAGAAAAACTGACTTTAAAGTATTTTGCGGTTTCTAGGCTGCAGCTTCATAATATACACTTAATTTGTGAAAATAAAAATGAAAATTATGTCACAGAGCAAAATTGGCACTACATGCTATTTCTACCTAATAAAATGCTGGTACCTACATTTATAGTTTAGCAAATACTTGAAATCTAACTGAGTGGGTTTTCTGTAAGAAAACAGCTAGAGTCTTAACTAATTATAGTGCTAATGATCTGGGCAATTTCTGTGCCTTTATGGTTGTGTATAGTTTGATGAAATTAAAAGTTTTAAAATTAAAACACTCCTGCAAGCTAGACCTGACACACACAGAAAATAACAATAGTGAATTAGAGCTTAATTTAGTGGCAGTTTTCTTACAGAAACCCCAGTTAGCTAGTTCTCAGGTATCTGCTAATAGGCTAATTTAGGAAAAACTCCTAATAGCAGACAGAGGGAAGGACACACTAGGACTTAACATACAAATCAAAACACTCTACATAACATATGTTTTTGCAAATTCTGAGCAGACTACTCCTTTAAAACTGCAAGCCCAGTAAAAATATACACTGCAGCCTCTTGCTGTACTGACATGCTTCAGCTGATGCAAAATACAGAGTAAGGTGGTGGGGGCAGGGTTGGAGGACAGGTCTGAATAACACCATATACCCACCAGGAGGGACTTTCCATCTCTAGGAATGTATTTCTGAAACTGTGTGACCAGGAGAGGAATGTAAGCTGAGCTAAGGCTGTTTAAACAAGTGCTGTATAAGGATGCAGTTTCAGGCTTTTTTTTTCCTTCTGAAGCTTAAGCTCTGATGCCCCAGGCAGCTCTGATAGTCAATTGTTCCAGCATGATAGATCCACCTCATGCCCCTCCCACATGAACCAAAAAAAAAAGGTGGGGTGGATCTTTAGGAGCTTCTTGGGTGGAGGTGGGGGTTGGATCTTACTCCCCCCCAAAAAGCTAATGCTGCCTCCCACTATTCAGATTCCAGTTCTTGTACCTCCCACTTAAGAAAGAAAATAGTGCACTGCAACCATTGACTAACATGAAAGTGTATTCATTTGAGGATGGAACATATTTCTTGGAGGAGGTTAAGGCGGAGGAGACTATTTACACCTTCAGTCAGTTCCATGGACAGAAAACATGACATCACTCCTTTTGTGCATGCAAAACATCTGCAGACTCTGCCTACTGCAGCCGTAAAAAGGCTTCATAGTTAGCACCTCATTTAGGTGAATGAGATAATTTGCACCTTTTCTCCCATCTTTTGTTTCGGTATCCGTGGCAACAAGTTTTCTGATAGACTGCTTCAACACAAACCAAATGTTGTGTTTTTAAAGTGTACTTACGCTGGGCCAGTAGATTTTGAAACCAAACAAGACAAGGATTCAAAAGAAAGCAGTGTCACATAAAACCCTTCTTCTCCCTTGCACTGCATTGTTTCAGCCAAACCCAAATCTTCATGCATAATTGTCAATATATTTAAGAGTATTTTATTAAAAATGGTAATACTTTTTACACAGTTCAATGTAAAAACTAAATTATCGCAAAAATTGCGGAACATGTCAGTTTTTGCGGAGAATAGTGAAAATTGCAGATTCCGCAAAAAAAATTGCAGGTACAATTTTCCAGTGGCCCTGGATATATCCAAGAATATTGAAGTACTGTGCCCAGTTCTGGAAACCACATCTCCATAAGGACATAGACAGAGTAGATGTGGTCCAGAGAAGGGCAACTAAAATGGTAGAGGGTTTGCACCAGAGACTCTATGAGGAGAGACTAAAGGACCTCAGTATGTACACCCTGGAAGAAAGAAGAGAAAGAGGGGCTATGATAGAGACTTTCAAATACCTCATGGTACAGGCGGGAAGCATTTTTCTGGAAAAAAGATGCTGAAGAACAAAGGGGCATCCTATGAAGCTGGAGGGGGGCAGGCTCAGGGGAAACATAAGGAAGTACTTCTTCACAGAAAGAGTCATGGATGCCTGGAACAGTCTCCCAGCAGAGGTGGTGGGGCCAAAAACTGTAAAGGGATTCAAGAATGTATGGGATAGGCATAAGGGAACCTTAGCGGTTAGGGAAGGGAGGGCTAAGCCGGAGATCATGTAGGATCTGTGGTATTACAATAGGTAGAGCAAATGGGCAGACTAGGTGGGCCAAGCAGTCCTTATCTGCTGTCAGTTTCTATGTTTCTATGATATCTTGTTAACTTTTCCCTGTGCTATGCTCATTAAATATATAGTCTCAGTATGTTGCCACCCAACTGATATTAATCAAACTCCTTTATCTAAGACTTCTCCATCACCTTTTAGCTCATGTTCCAGCTGCTGGAGTTCTCTACATGTTTTAAACAGGGTTCCCAAATTTTATCAAACAAGAACAGTGCCATTATTGCTTTATATTTAACTCTGATGAAGGAGGAAACTTTTGTGGCTCCTACTTCCCCTTCTGTAGCAGTTGGGCTCTTTACATTCCTCCATTTCATCAACAGTTGCCTCTTGGCTTACATTGCAATGGAATACAAAAGGATTATGTGTTGCATAGATGATCCCTGTAACTGTGACACATTTCTCAAGACCCAAAAAACTGGACAGTCAAGAATATCTGTCCCAGTTATAACATTTGCTGTATTTATCACTTTATTCCAAAACTGTGAAATTCATGGACAAGACCAAATGATATGTAAAATAACTCCAGCACTTTCTTGGCATCTCCAGCTTTCCTTGGGAATATTAACCCCCATGTGCATCCATCAGTTTATTCAATGATCTGTGCCACCTACTTAAAATTTTCTTTTGAATCAATTGGTATATGGGATCTGACATACCCTGGTGAGCTTTTTCTGAACATTCATCCCACACTTCCTTCAAAATATCTGTTTTTGGGCCTTGACTCCATTTAACCCCATGTGTATCCCAATCAGGAACATGAAAATCTTGTATATGCTTATAAATGAGGATCCTTCTGCCCTTCTTCTAACTCATCCACCTTCCCATCACCTTCTGCATATGGTGTCAGTCTGTGGTAATATATAATCTTTCCCTAAGCAGTGCCCAAGTGCATGCCTTAGTTGTAAATATTTCCAAAAATCTGTTCTTGGAAGATTGCATTCAACCTACAGCTTGTATGAAAGACTTTAAATTATTTGTTTTAGGGCAGGGAAGTGGTTGAAGTGTATCTATTCCTTTGTTGTCCCACCCTTTCCATTCCAATCAACAGTCAATTTAGGATTATGCCATATGGGTTCATATATTCCTAATGCACCATCCGTCCATGAGTGTAATCTCTTTAAAGTGCTCCATGCCACTCTAGTAAATTTGAACATTAATCAATCAATCAATCAATCAAATCTTTATTTATTCAGGCGAACATCATTGAGCACAGCTCATTTGCAAGATGGACCTGATAAGGTCAAGGTTCAATAATTGGTACATGTATAGGAAGATTTAAAACACGTATATACTTATATACAGTAATCAAGGTTCAATAATTGGTATATGTACATGAATAATTAAAACACTTATATACAGAAATCAAGAACAGAAATTGTTTAAACATAACAGGATATGGTAGGAATATATGAGATGCACTCTAGGTAAACCAGTATATACATATCAACATTGGCAGTAAACATGGCATACATTCAACATGATATACCCAAGATTCCAAAATCCAAGGGAAGTCAATGTGACAAAGAGAAATAGTGATTGGATGACTGAAAGAGGTGGTCATAGACTGAGACAAGTGACATGGTAGAAGGGGACGATGACTAGAGCAGGGGCTGGTGCTAGAACTGGGAGGTGAAAGGCAGTGATAAGGGCTAAGGTAGGAGCCTGGAGTTAATGGGAGAAGATTATAGCCAGGGGTGAGGTATCTGTGGAGATGAATTTAGGAAGTGAATTGCCATGATATGATGGCAGCCTGAGAGGGGAAGGAAAGAACTGCGAATAAACTAGAACTTGTGGAAGCAATTGCATTTTTCAGGGAAGAGACTTAGGTATAGATGCTTGAAGGATGCTAGGATACCCGTTGATCAGCTTCAAGGACTTTTGAATTGTGTTCCATGATATAGCTAGATTATAGCTGATAGCAGATCTCCATGCCGGGTGTTGACTTTAGGCACTTTGAGCATAATGAAATTGTAGCTTTAGGGCGAGGTGCCAGCTGTGGCCTGTGCGAAGCAGCCTAATATATAGTTTGGAAGCATCTTAGTCAAAATTCTGTATGTCCACACTGCAGCATTTCTGTTTCTTCTGAGATGTAGAGATGTCCAACCGACTGCTGCATAGAGAGCAATGGTGAGTGTTAAATGGTAGATCTGTTATAAACCTCAGAGCTCTGTGGTATAGTGTATCCAATTTGCATAGGTAGGAGATAGGGCAGTGACTATAGAGGAAGTCTGATAGTCAATTACTGAGAGAAATGTGGCCTGGACCAACCTCATTTTGGAATCTCTGTTTAGAAAGTGCCTTATTCTGAAAATAGACCAAGTCTCTGTGAGCTTTTTAAAAGTTCTTCAATATGAACTGTGTAGTCAAGTTTGCTATCTATCCACACCCCAAATACTTGAATTTTCTACATAATCAAGGCTTTCACCAAGGATAGTGGATAGCTGGGGAGGTTGTTTAGTAATGAGGGATTTGTATGGCTTTGGGTGGAGAAAAACTTTGCTTTTGTTTTCTTTGCATTTAAAAGAAGCTTTTTTTCCAATAATTGATGTTGTAGTATAGAGAATTCTGTTTGTAGAACTTCACAAGCTGTAGCAGGAGATGGGTTGCTGACATATAAAACAGTGTCATCTGCGAACAAGTGTACAGTGGCTTTGGTAAGATTCGAATCAATATTGTTAATATAAATGGTGAAAAGGATAGGGCCCAGGATAGATCCTTGTGGAACCCTCTTAGAAGTGGTTTTAGTGGAGATAGGTCTCCTTCAGTTTTCACTTGCTGTGTTCTTCCTGTTAGGTAACACCTGAACCATGTAAGGAGGATGGATCCAAGCCTATGGAGTGCAAGGAAGAGAGTAGCAGCTCATGGTCCACTGTATCAAATGCCTTGCTTAGATCAAGGAATACAGCACAAACGCTATTCTTTTTATCCAGTTCAGTTTGCCAATCGCTTGTAACTTTAGCCAGTGCAGAAATAGTACTATGCTTAGACCGAAACCGGATTGTGCTGGATTTAAAAGATTAGATTCTTCAAGGTAATCTCTTAATTGGATGCTTACCAGTTTTTCTAGCAGCTTAGATAGTACTGGAAGGATAGAGATTGGCCTATAGTTGTTAAGGTCCATGGGGTCCCGTGATTTCAGTAGAGGGAAAACTTGGGCTGTTTTCCAAGTTGCAGGAATAGAACCAGATTTTAAGGACAAGTTAAAAAGGTGTGTTAAAGGAACTGCAAGTGCATGCATTGCAATCTTTAGAAAGTAGGGGTCAAGGGAGTCAGCACCTGCACTTTTTTTTATATCCATCTGCGAGATTAGATCCTCCACTTGTTTCAACAGAATCGGTTTGAAGGAGAAGGAGGATTCAGCTAACTGAGATCCTGTATACTGGGAGCTTAACTGAGCACGTAGCAGATTGGCTGGAGAGGTATCAAATGCAAGGCCAGCAGTTGTAAATGATTATTGAATGCATCCAGTATTTCCATTCTGTCCAAGATTGTCACCTTGTTGTGGTGCATTTGAGCTGGTAGTGAAGTGCTAGGATCTTGTCCCGTTATGCCCTTAATAGTGCTCCAGAACCTGGCAGGATTGTGGTATGAGGAGTCGAAGTTCAGCCATGTAGTAGGCAGCCTTAGCATCCCGTATTTCTTAGTACAGCTATTCCTGGCTTTCTAAATATCAACCAGTCATTTGGGTTCTTAGTCTTCCTTGCCTTTTCCAAAGCTTATCTCTCTCAAGCAGGGCTGATTTAAGGTCAGGTGAAAACCGACAAGATTTGTTTTAATTCAACTCTAGTAATTGGTGCATGAGTGTTAAGGGCATCTAGTATTATGCTATTTAACACCTGATGAGCTTTTTCCACTGAGTCTGCTAGGTAGAACTCTGCCATCTTGTAGAGTGATTTAGATCATGAAGATATGCCTCAGAGTTGAAAGTTTTCTTGGATCTCCTCAGTAGGAATTTAGCTGGGGTGTTAGTTTACCGGATGACCTTATTCCAGCAATAAGGCAGTGGTCACTTATGTCGCTGAACAGCACTCCAGCGCGTGAAGAGGTGGGGTTTGTTCACCAGCATGATGTCAAGTAATGTGCTGTTGCTCAGATTTTTTTGTTGATTCTTGTTGGTTCATATAAAGTTGTGAAACCATATGTATCACAAAATGATACTAAAGGAGCTGCGCCTTGGATAGCCAATTAAGGTTTAGATCACCTAGGATTATGGTCTCTTCAGTATCCATCTTGATTTGCTTCCCCAGGTGGGCTAGAAGCTTATGATCCGCTGAAGGGGCCTGCTAGCAGCCAACTAGCCGAAATGCTGCAGTGTTGAGACAGCCACTTTGAGGGATAGACATCAATTCTTTGGGCAAAGATGTTGCATCTAAGCAAGTTACAGATATATTGGATTTGACATATATAGCAACTCCCCACCCCTTGTCTGGCATCCGCTCTGAATATTTGATAATTGGGTAAGTTTATGTCTCTGTCTGCTGTGCGGGTCTGAGCCATGTCTCTGATACCACAAGAAAGTCTGGCAAAGTATGGGCAAACCAGGATTGTATCAACGTGAGCTTTTTTAGCAGACTGCAGGCATTGATATGTAGAAAGCTTAGACCTTTGGTCGAGACTAAGTCTGCTGGTGAGGTAATGCACTGTGGAGGTCCGGGGTTAATTTCCACATTTCCAACACAGATCAGGGAAAAAAATTAAAAGTTTCATAAGGGCTTCAAGAGAGAAATTGAGGAGACTATCTTTGGTCCTCCTTTTCTATTCAGGGCTTCTGTTTTAAGATAAGCCAGTCAGGGTTATGGGTTCGTGCAATACACTCAATAGCAATCTGGTGGTCAGGCATAATGGGGAACTGTATACCCAATAATGGGGTACCGAGCGATATGTTGATAGAGCAATTTGCGTCCCTACATGGAGGTTACCCCACTGGTTAAATTGTGGCATAGGTAGTGCATAGATAAGGATCTGGTCCTTCTTTAATAATGGTGAAATAGTGAGACTAGGAAGGTGGGACGCACTTTTCAGTGTGACAGTGGCAGGGAGGATGTCTTTTTCCCTGAACAACATGAAGAACATAGCCAGGAGTATCCAAAGGGATCCCCCCATTATGAAAGCAATGTTGATGATTAAATGGAACTAGGAAACAACAGTGTAGTAGCAGGGAGAACAATAAGGAAGGGTTGCTGATTTGGCAGTACAGCAGTGGCAATGAGACAAATTACTGGATAGCGTGGCGTTGGGGGCAGGAATTGTAATTTGGAGGGAAAATGCCTATAAAAATAACATCCGAGGAGGGGTCAGGGTGAGTGGGCATACATTTTATGGCTTTCCTGTACCTTCCCTGGCTGTCCCTCCCAGTTTTCTGGTCCCTGGAGGCGGCTAGGCGGTTGCTGCCCACCCGCTGGCAGAGCGTAGCCCTGGCTCACAACGAGGGCTTCCAACAGGGAGCTTCAACTGGGAAGAGACAGAGGATGGCACAGGAGTTAATATTTAGGCAGGAACAAGCGTTTGCTGGGCAATTCAGACTTAAATTATCACAACAAAAGGCTGTGGGGGCTGGGCAACCAGAATGCCTGGCCCACTTTTGGTTAACAACAGGATGCTGTAATCACTTAACCACAGTTACACTTAACAAAAGCCCTAAGGATTTCACAAGTACATGAAAACAGCTCTTTTGGCAGGATTTAACAAATTAAACTTAAGCAACAACAGCTTTTGCCATGAAAAATCAAGCAATGCAAGTGAATGGAGTAAGGGGACCAATCGCTGTGAGGCGCAAAATGATAATGCAGGCCATATTGCCAACAGAGTGAGTACAGTGATTTATGTAGAAGACCAAGAATCCCTCTAGTGGCAGGTCTGTATAACCTGCTAATGGAAAACTAGCCACTTAAAAAAAGGTAGTTAGACTTATCGGAGCCAAGGCAGAGTGCTTGGATGGGGGCGGGGGGGCGCTGCAGGAATAGCAGTCAGACAGAAGAGGTGTAAGCACTTTAAAACAGTAGTAGAAATTACAATCCAGCTAATACAGTTGAAAAACTTCTAATAACACAGTTAAAATGTGCTTAGCTCTATTGAAAATCTAACACAGTGCCAGGTGTATATAGCAGGGGAAAAGTCCTGGCCAATCAGTGTGGGTTTGCTGGAAGCACCCATGTTCCGATTGGCTGCGCTGTCCCGTACCTTCCAAGGAGCTGCAGGTGGGTGTCCTGATCTTGGTCAGTGGCTGGCTGAGTGCCGGCTGACTGTGGGTGAGCTGAGCAGCCCTGTTCGGGGCAGGCAACTGGAGAGAAGAAGACAGAGCAGGTCTTAAATAGCATAGAGGTGAAGGGGGTTAGATTTGAGCAGTTTAGTAAGACAAAAGGTAGCTAGACTTATCGGAGCCAAGGCAGAGTGCTTGGATGGGGGTGCTGCAGGAATAGCAGTCAGACAGAAGAGGTGTAAGCACTTTAAAGCAGTAGTAGAAATTACAATCCAGCTAATACAGTTGAAAAACTTCTAATAACACAGTTAAAATGTGCTTAGCTCTATTGAAAATCTAACACAGTGCCAGGTGTATATAGCAGGGGAAAAGTCCTGGCCAATCAGAGTGGGTTTGCTGGAAGCACCCGTGTTCCGATTGGCTGCGCTGTCCCGTACCTTCCAAGGAGCTGCAGGTGGGTGTCCTGATCTTGGTCGGTGGCTGGCTGAGTGCCGGCTGACCGTGGGTGAGCTGAGCAGCCCTGTTCAGGGGCAGGCAACTGGAGAGAAGAAGACAGAGCAGGTCTTAAATAGCATAGAGGTGAAGGGGGTTAGATTTGAGCAGTTTAGTAAGATAAAAGGTAGCTAGACTTATCGGAGCCAAGGCAGAGTGCTTGGATGGGGGGACTGCAGGAATAGTAGTCAGACAGAAGAGGTGTAAGCACTTTAAAACAGTAGTAGAAATTACAATCCAGCTAACATCACATCCTTACATCTTAACTGTTTCCCTGTTAGGATAAGAGAGACTGGTGTGTCTCCTATTAGAGGCTGTTGTACCTGAACCCCTAATGCACCCTTATGATCTCCTTCTAGCCATTGTATGGCCTGTTTGATATCATGTGTGATAGGATGTGCCGACAGCAATGGTAAGTTCCAGCCTGCTTTATGGGGGGTGGAGCTCTAAATATTTTTTGCTGAATCGAGGTTGTTGCTTCTGACACAAGAAGGCTGAAATCAATCTATCCTTTTTCACATCTTGGACAGAATAGGAATTGGTAAATTATTTAGACAGAAGATAAGCTTTGTAAAGCTATCATCATCTTAAACACAGATACTTTGCCTGGAAGAGTCAGACTTAATTTCTGCCATCTGTCTATTTCTTGTTTTCAATCTGTCAGTACAAGGTTAAGATTGCTAGTAATCAGTCCTTTAAGTGATGATTTGATTTGCATCCCTACATATCTCAGGCCTTGGGAAGACCATTTTTATGTTTGCTTGCACGCATGTGCAAGAAACATAGTGCCACCATATGAGAATTCGTAAGTGTGCCTCCCTACTTCCAATGCACTGCTGCCTTTTGCAGGTGCAGCCCCACCACACCAATGAATTTAAGAGCTGTCTATGACGGCATTTGAAAATACAGTGGCGTACAGTTGAAAGAAAGAACCGCAGTGTGTAGGCAATTTGCATACTGCTGCCATCGGCAGTATGCAAAGTGCCCACACATCAGTACTACAATGAAAGAGCTGTTATAGACAGCTCCCCACAACAAGTAGCATGCTGGGAGCCCACCCCAGCATGCTCATGCGCCCCCCCACACACACAGAATGGCCAATGGGGGTGCCCAATCCTCCTTCTGCTGTGCTGTGCTCCCCCCAACAGAGTTTTAGGTGCTACACTGGGAGCCCACCCCAGCGTGGCAACAATCTGTAAGGCCAACGGGGTGCCCCAATCCCCAGTCGGCTCCACAGCCACCCCCAAACAGCCTTCTAGGTGCCATGCTGGGAGCCCACCCCAGCATGGCAAATGTCCATCTGCTGCCCCCCCAACACCCTTCCAGGTGCCACATTGGGAGCCCACCCCAGCGTGGCAAACCTCTCTATGGCCGACGTGGGTGCCCAATCCCCATCGGTTCCACTGCCCCCCCCCAAAAAAACTTCCAGCTGCCATGCTGTGAGCCCACCTCAGCATGGCAAATGTCCCGTGTCATCTTCCTAAAAGGAAAAAAAACCTAAAAAGAATGGTCCCTCGCTGACTGTCTTAACCCCATCTCCCACCCGGCGCTCACCCTCTGCGCACCCTGCCTTCCCACACCCCTCACCCCATACTTACCTCCAGAGTCTGGCGTGATGATCTTTGGTGGACAGGGAACATGTCTGCACTTTCAAAGCCAACCGCGAACTGAGGAAATGCCGTAAGCTGTATAATGGAATAAATAGGGTTTTTTCAACTTTGATGAGTCTCAGGTATTTTGAATTGTTTCACTCACATTAACATGGGTTTTAGATCTCACCATGAATTCTGCCACTGTCATTTTAGTTATTCAGTCCCGAAAGGTGATTTCTCGGTCACTGCAGAAAACCATCTTTCAGGACTGATGTGTGAAATGACAGTGTCACAGTTCATGAGGTAGGCCCCCAAAACCCCTATGTTGAAAATTTTGGGAAAAAATTCCCAAAAATGACTGTTTTATGAGCATGCGTTGCGCAGTTCCTACACACGCTCATAAGTTCACGAATTATTAATATTTGCACTCCAGATTTTCAACATTGCCATTTTACCACACCTCCTTATGAGCAGTACAGCTGCCATTTTTCATATCTCGCCTAAAAATGTGTTTTGTTACATGTAGCGCATAAATGGCGAAATAAAAGGTAAATCAATGTTTGGGACAGATTAAGAAAATCACAGTGGCAATTGTTCATGAGCAGAGGTCTTAAAATTGCTATGTTGAAAATTTGGCAAAAAAATTCCCCAAAATGACTGTTTTACAAGTATGCATTGCGCAGTTCCTATGCATGCTCGTAAGTTCGTGAATTTTCAATATTTGCACTCCAGATTTTCAACATTGCTATTTTACCACACCTCCTTATAGGCAGTACAACTGTCATTTTTCACATCTCGCCCAAAATGTGTTTCCACGCATGTAGCGCACAATGGCATAGTCGGTGTGCAAAATCAATGTTTGGGACAGATTAAGAAAATCACAGTGACACTGTTCATGAGCAGAGGTCTTAAAATGGCTATGTTGAAAATTTGGTGACAAAAGTCCATAAAATGGCTGTGTTATGAGTGAGCATTGCACTGTTTCCACGCACTCTCGTAAGTTCATGAATTTGTAATATTTTCAGTCCAGATTTTCACCACTGAGATTTTTCCACACTTCCTTATGAACAGTACAGCTGTACTGTTTCACAACATGGCCAAAATGTGTTTTCACACTTTATGCGCAGAAATGCGTGGTCACTGTGGGAAATCACTGTTCGGGACAGATTAAGAAAATGACAGTGACACTGTTCATGAACGGAGGTCCCAAAATGCCTGTGTTGACAATTTGCTGTAAAAAAAAAAAAAAAAACTAATTACATTAAGGGTGTGCATTGCGCAGTTTCTACACATGCTCATGACTCCATTTTTCTTTACTATTTTCACTGCAGATTTTCAACATTGTCATTTTTTACACCTCCCCATGAACAGTACAGCTGTCATTTTTCACATCCTGTTCGAAATGTGTTTTCACACCTGTGGTGCCAAATGCCATAGTCACTGTGCAAAATCAGCTTTCAGCTAATGAACTGATATTGCCACTGTTCATAAGGTGAGGGTCACAAAAAGCTCATGTTGAAAATTTGGAGTGAAAATACCAATGAACACCTGAGGCGTTAGGGTTTCTAACCATAATGCCTCACCCTGTAGAGACTGACAGGCATCAGGGGTGTGAGTTGGGATTGTTGCCTGTAATGCTCATACCATTCCACCCCCACCCACACCCTGCAGCCAGTGAGAGGCATTGAGGTGTGCCTTGGACTCTTCGGCCCCAAAGTTCACCCCATTCTCCTATAATGCACCCATCTCACTGTATTTCCTGATGGAATGGGGTGAGCATAAGGGCCAAAGACCCAAGGCACACTGTGACACTTGTCCGTGTCTGCAGGGTAGGGTGTGGTGAAATGGTGTGGCCGTTATGCCTGACGACCCAAAGGCACACCCCACCAATGCCAATGCCAGCAAGCAAACATTCGGCATTGACAAATGCTTGTTGTTTTTGTTCGGCCGCCTACACGCAGTGAGAGTTACATAGGGCCAGTGGGAGAAGCTCCATTTTGGTCCAGTTAATTGTTAGGCCTGATAAGGAACCAAATTCATATATTATAGACAAGGCTTCAGGCAGTGGTTACTTCACTTTTGTGACTGTAAGTAGAAAGTCATCTGTGTATAACAAAGATTTACAAATAAATTGTCCCATCCTACTACCCTTTACTTTCTGAGCCTGTCCTTTTGAGGAAGCAAAAGGTTCCATTGCTAACACAAATAACAAGGGTGACAGTGGGCACCCCTGCCGAGTTCCACAGTGAAGTGCAAAAGATGGGCAAATTAGCCCATTTGTTAATACTGCTATTTTCACCTTATGAAGTTAGAAAATTATGAGCTATCTCTACTGCTCTTTGTGCTTCCAATACAGAGACTCATTTCACTGAATCATAAGATTGTTTTGGCATTTGCTCCTATTAGGGCAGATGAATCTGGAATATATATTTTTTTTATTTCAGTTTTTGGTAACCAGGTAAGGCCCACTAGGCACAATTGCCTGTTTTCAGGAGCAACCTGGAAGCACTGGGCGGTTAAGTGACTTGCTCAGAGTCACACAGTAAGCAAGTGGAGGTTGTGAGAATCAAACCCAGGTCTCGTCTGCTGGATGTACCAAGTTCGTTCACAGCTCGTTACTCTAATCTCTAGGCTATGATGCTTGTTCAAGTATATTTACAACCA
The DNA here is from genome assembly GCA_016271365.2 of Neoceratodus forsteri. NCBI lineage: Eukaryota > Metazoa > Chordata > Ceratodontiformes > Ceratodontidae > Neoceratodus > Neoceratodus forsteri. The sequence continues at coordinate 1,542,005,309 of CM028131.1, read as the reverse complement.
TATAGAGATTATCCATCACTTGTCTCCCTTTCATAAAGTGCAACTGGGACATGTGTATAATATGAGATAGGACTTTCTTCAATTTGGCTGTCATGGCTTAATGCAGTATCTTTGCACCCACATTCAAGTGCAAAATCAGATGATAGTTGGTAAGGAGCGCCTTAACTGTATTAGGCTTTTGCGGAGCTGTTATGGTCGCTTCCTGCATTAATATTGGATCCCCCACCCCACCCCACCCCATTCAGTTGATGCCTGGTTGTAAACCCTTAATAAGTGAGGTCCTAGTTTTGGAGAAATTGCCTGGTAAAAGTCTGCACTTAGACCATCTGGCCCTAAGGCCTTACTTTTGGCCAGAGCATTTATGGAATCATTTACTTCTTGTAGTGATAGATCTGCCTCCATCTCTTTAAAGAGTTACTGATGCCTCTAGGAAAACTTTGGAAAACAGAATATTTAGACACAATTCAGCTTCTATTTCATTTACCTTCAATAGATTTCTCCTCCCTCTTCTTTATTATTGAGAAAATTCTCACAAAAACAGGAGGCTGGATTTTCAAAATGGACCATTTTTGGTGGCCATGTGGGAAAATCTTGCAGGTCCACAAGGTTTTTTCACATGCGCCATATTTCAATCAGTCAGCCATTTGCAGCCGGCTCCATGATTCACAACAGCTTGTGGCCTGGACTGGACAGGCTAACAGCCCCCGCAGCTGCAGCTGCTGCCCATGCAGCAATTTTTTCTGTCCCAGCAGCTGCAGAGTGGGACTTAGTCCCATAATGGCTAAATATCCAGCCCCAAATCTTTATCCCTTAGAGTTCATCAAACCCTACAACTTATCCCCTACTTAAAATCATTTATTTATTTATTACAGTCTTGGATTACAACCTTTGAGACAGAAGCTCATTTACAGTGAGGTTCCACGTCATGAAAGTTCTTACAGTACAAACACATACAAAACAAATTGTGGAGATAACAGTAGTTCTTGAACTTGCAAACCTACAATAACAGATTAGGAAAGCAAAAAGTATAACTCGACTGTGTGCATAGGGCATGGATTTTGTCAAGTAACATGTAAAGGTTCCTTGAAAGAAGAGAAAGTTGTAGATACGAAGTGCAGGAGACCAGAAAAGCCAGTGACATTTGTCCAGAGGGGTGAAGAGTAAAGAGCTGAGATGCTCAGTACCAAAAAAAGGGGGGGATAAAGTGCTGTGAATAGTCAATACAAGATCTAGGATTCATTGGCTGGTTAGTGGAAACAGGTGCACTTCTTTAGGCTTGAGATGTGGGAGTGGAGTTTAGCTTTAAAAGGTCCTATTTTGGTCTCTGTTAGTAGGTCACTAGGGAGGGAGTTTAGCCAGTTGGGAGCTCAGAATCTGAAGGATCATTGGCCTTGTGAAGTTCATCGAAAAGGGACCTTATAGGGATTGTTATTTGTTCCCCATTGTCTGTCTGGCAGGAGCAGCTGGGCTGAACATGATCTGAGTCCCAACTGGGGCTAGACCTAGGATGGCCTTCTTGGCTAGAAGACAAGACTGGTCTCAAATTCTGCTATCCAGGTCTAGCCAACCCGAGAGCAAAAGAGGACACAAGTGTGGGTAAGGCGCATGGCGCCTAGGAGTAGTCTGCACGCTTTGTTCAGTGTTAAAGCAATCCTCTTTAGGGTAGTGTCAGAGGCTGAGCTGCAGACAACTAGGCCATATTGTAAGACAGAGAGAACCATGCTATTGAGAGCAAGATTAAAGGCTTGTTCTGTAGGGCAGTTCCTATGTTTATATAGCCGACCGATTTTCTGATTAGCAGACATGGCAATCTTGTCAATATGTAGTGAGTACGAGAGGGAGCTGTCAAGGGTAACTCAAGATATTTGAAATTCTGAACCTGTTCGAGAATTTCGTTCTGTTTGTTTCTTATTAGTAGATTAGATGACTTATATCTGTTGTGTGTAGAGGCAAACAACAAGGTCTTAATTTTCTTATAGTTTAGCAGTAACCATGTATTAATGAACCAGTCTTCTACAGCAGTGAAATCACACTGCATTCACTGTTCCAGGGTTGTGGGGTCAGGGTGACTGGCGTAAAGGACTGTGTCGTCCGCGTGTAGGAGGATTTTGGCATGGCTCGCTTGTGGAAGACGGTTTAAGAAAAGGCTAAATACTGTAGTAAGGGGTCCAAGATGGAACCTTGGGGAAATCCTGAGCTAATGCATTAGCTATCTGAGAGGGTGGTGCAGATTTTTACCTGCTGTTCACGTCCAGAGAGGTAGTTCTGAAATCAGCACAATGAGTCTGAGGAAATCATAATGTTGTGTTGTGACATCATAATCTGTTACCATAGGAATAACTCTGATGTCCCCAAAAAAGTGTTGTGATATCTGGTGAGGACAAAGTAATGAGCCGATGAACTTTCAAAGAACAAAGATCCTGTTTTCATGCGTATGAATTCAGTAATAAATAAATGGAGAAGAAATACAGAACTGATGAGAAATAAAAGCTGCTTTGTGTACAAATACTATGTTTTTCAAAATTCTCCTGGAGACATCAGTGGCTTTTTAACAATGTCCTGGCCGAACCTCAGGTAAGTTGAGTCAAAACAAGAACTGCTTAATCACTGCAGACAAAGTTTTCTTTGCAGTGTATAAAGTTCTTGGTAACACCCCCTAAAGGTCTTACTAATTTTATTGGGAGCAGATAATAAGCTGCTAACTTGCATTTGGAAGTAAGTTATAAAAGACTCACTCTGTCTTTTTTGATATGGTATGGCAGTAACTTGAAGGCCTTCTCACCATGTTCCCAATAATGCTATTTTGTAAAAACTAGCTCTATTCTAGCCTGTTGATTCAAAATGGTGTTTGTTTTATATCTGAGCACTGTAATTTTTCTTAGATCCCCTGTGTCAAGTGGTGGCTCCCAATAATACTTTTCTTCTGCCTCCTTAAGGTCTTTTGAGAGGTTATCTACCTCCTGTTTTCTTTTTTATTTACATGCAAAGAATAGCTTATGATCCAAAAGATCTTAAAGGAGATAGGAAATGATGTTCACATAATTAACTGACCTTCCATCTTCCTTTCCATGCCAGTCATGTATTCTGATATGGGTAGGCCAATTTTTGATAAATAAATAATCTAGCTTTGGAGTGCCTTCGTATATAGAAAGAGTTCCACTCTCCTCATCAGCTACTGCTGGTTTTTTTTTGTTTTTTTTTTTGTATTTGTAAGACATTCTATGACATGAATAACACTATTCGAAGGTCGCGAGGGCTACGCTGGAATTGCCCTCCCTGCAGACTGTTCTCCACCGCCAGGACACCCCAACCCCCCGAGGAGCCGTTGGTTGCGAGGGCCCCTTTTGGAGGGACAAAGCCCTCCCTGCTGAGATCGATCCCCCCCTCCCCCGAGGAGCCGGAGGTCGCGAGGGCTACGCTGGAATTGCCCTCCCTGCAGACTGTTCTCCATCGCCAGGACACCCCAACCCCCCGAGGAGCCGTTGGTCGCGAGGACCCCTTTTGGAGGGACAAAGCCCTCCCTGCTGAGGTAAACTCTTGCCTGAAAATAATCGCGACAGTCAGTGAGCCAGCCTACCTGTGGACACTCTGCTTGAAACGCGGCTCTGTTTTTTGAAACACGGCTTGGCGCCTTTTTTCTAGGCTCGCGTCACCCTCTGTTTCCTTGCAGTCGGTGCTCTGGAGAAACCCCGATGAACTGTTACACTATGTGCATTTCTAGGACTGGATGAATTTATTGTGGATGTCCTGTTTCTACACTGCTTTGCCTGCTAATATTAGAGTTTAGTTTTATGAGCACAAAGTACTGTTTTCTGTAAACTGTGTTTCCCTGCTTGTTTTCTGCCAGCCCGCTCCTTTTCTCTCCCCTTGAAACCTCTGTATTGCACAAGATTTATTTTTACTCACACTGCAGAGTATCCTAGCTGAGCCTCGCCACGGCACCTCAGCAGCAAATCTCGCCTGCACTGCCCGCCTCCCAAATCGCTACTCCCCTGCCTGCCTACTTAATTCTGCCTCTTCTCCTCTCCAACAGATCGATCCCTCCCCCGAGGAGCCGGAGGTCGCGAGGGCTAAGCTGGAATCGCCCTCCCTGCAGACTGTTCTCCACCACCAGGACACCCCCACCCCCCGAGGAGCCGTTGGTCGCGAGGGCCCTTTTTGGAGGGACAAAGCCCTCCCTGCTGAGGTAAACTCTTGCCTGAAAATAATCGCGACAGTCAGTGAGCCAGCCTACCTGTGGACACTCTGCTTGAAACGCAGCTCTGTTTTTTGAAACGCAGCTTGGCGCCTTTTTTCTAGGCTCGCGTCACCCTCTGTTTCCTTGCAGTCGGTGCTCTGGAGAAACCCCGCCGAACGCTATGCGTTCGGCTCCCCACCGCCCCCACCACCACCCTTGCTCGGCTCTCCCTTAAATAGGGTATTTTTTCTTTGTCACATGAGGCGCAAAAACCAATCAGCCTACTTTCCCATTTGCTGGTTATATCATTCCAGCACTAGAGGGAGCCTGCCCTCATTTCTTGCTCTATATTGGGAAATGTCTCACTCAAGCATGGTCCTTGCTATGCTGGCCCTCCTCCTGCTACAGCACCCTATGCTCTCTCTCTGCCCCTCTATATCCCCCATCAACCTGCCCCCAACCAAAGCACACTGCCCCTACTCTCAATTCCCTGCTCCCCCATCTGATTACCCCACACCTATCCCTCAATCCATCCCCCAAATCCTCCTGCACTGGACTACCAGGCCACCCCCACCCACCAACCACCTATGTGCTACTCTCAGTCTTGTGTTTCCATTCACAAGTGGACACTCTCCCTCTCAGCGCCCTCGGTTGTTCTCTCCTTCCTATCCCTGCTCCTCCCAGGCGAGGTCCTCGGGCCACATATGCACCCCACCGCCAGCTACAAACACCAAGCGTGGTGCCTAATTCTCCTGTTGCTCCTGCCCTGTTCCGGCAATGTGAACCCAAACCCCGGCCTGTCATCCCAGCCACGCCTCTGCCCACCGGTGGCAAAGGCCTTCGAATCGCCTTTATTAATATATGCAGTCTCCCTAAGAAAACTGCAGCCCTCCAATGTTGGGTCACCCACCACTCCCCGGATATTCTCATGCTTGCTGAAACCTGGCTCTCCTCTCTCACGCCTGACTCAGCCATCTCCCTTCCTGGTTTTGCCATTTTCAGGGCTGATAGGATGGGCAGGCGTGGAGGGGGGTGTGCTATCGACTTGCGCAACTCAATCCTCGGGTTTGCCCTCCCAACCCTGAGCTTAACCATGGGAGCAAGCCATTACCTTAAAATCACCTACCCTGGACGGTCCGCTTTCCACCTAACCGCGGCTTATCTACCCCTGGGCTTCCAACAAAGGCTCTGCGGCCACCTCTCTCCTTGACTACCTGTCTACCTTACCCCAAAAGCTGAACAGTTAATTATGGGTGACTTAAATTCCAACTGGCTCCAGCCCGTCGGCTGGTAATTTGAAGAATGAGCTTGCAGCCCTTGACCTGTCCCAAATGGTCACTCAGCCTACTAGACTAAACAAAGTAACAGGAACTATCTCCTGGATGTCATCCTCTCTAACCGACCTCATAAAGTAGTCTCCGTTGAAGTCCTTATGGACTCACTCAGTGACCACTCCCAGTCATCTGCTTCTGGTCCTCCCCACCAGCCCTGTGTACAGCAGGACCCCTCGCGCTTCCTCCCCAGAGGTCTCGCCAACCTCAAATGTCACCTCGCCCAAATCGACTGGTCCCCATTGGCCAGCGCTCCTGACATTAACTCTGCCCTAACCTACCTCACCACGGCCTTCAACCACGCCTGTGATCTGTATGCACCTCTCAACACTCATAGGATAAAAAAACGGACTGCTGCATGGATAACTCCTGTACTGATCCAACAACTAAAAAAGAGAGATAACCTCTGGCACTTAGCTAATGACTCTGGTAGGGTTGCTGACAGGCAAGCCTACAGGGCAGCCCAAAATCAATGCACCTGGACAATCAAGCAGGCTAAAGCTAAATTCTACCAGGCTGCGTTGACATCCTCCTGGGGCTTATCCAGAGCTTTCTGGGACAACATTAAAGATTTAAATGGTAAGACCCGCCCCCCCCTCCATCCCAGATTGTCATAAATGGGACTGTCTCGACTGACCCCACCTGTATTGCTGACTGCCTTAATAAAACCTTCACAGACTTAAGTGCTGTCCTCCCGGCCCACTTTTCTGACCCGGTTGCCAAACCCACCCACGCTCCCATTTCCAGGCCACAATTCCACTTCCGAATGATCTCACCCCACGATGCCAAACCTTTCTTAATAAAGTCCCTCGCCTCTCAGAACCCTATCAATGACCCTCTTGACTCCAGGATACTTCGCCTCGTGCTGGATGTCATGCTTACCCCGCTGACGCTTATCATTAACAAATCCCTATGCCTCGGCCAATTCCCTAAGGCCTGGAAGCATGCTGAAGTAACCCCCATCCACAAGTCTGGGGACCGTACTCTGTCTAATAACTACAGGCCCATCTCCATCATTCCCCCCCTATCCAAAGCCTTAGAAAAAATAGTAAACACACAGCTCACGGAATATCTTACTAACTACAACCTTCTATGTCCGGAGCAACACGGTTTTCGCCCTGGCATAGCACATCCACTGCCCTTCTGGAATTCTCCCATCACATTCACTCAGCACTTGACAAAGGTCATCTTGCAGGGGCTGTTTTATAGACCTATCCAAGGCCTTCTCACACGGTGTGCCACCCCTGCTATTAAACTCCCTTAGCATACTGGGTTTCGCAGCCGCCCCCTGAAGTGGTTCGCAAGCTACCTACACAACAGGTCCCAAAGAGTCAAGCTAAATGGGACCCTCTCCTCCTACCTTCCTGTACACTCGGGTGTCCCCCAAGGCTCCATCCTTGGCCCGACCCTTTTCAGCCTATTCCTGAACACCCTTCCCAGCTCCTGTTCCAGTAAAATATTACTCTATGCTGATGACGCTGTTATCCTTGCATCACACCCTGACCCACTCCCACTCCAAATCATGCTGCAAAGCGCCTTCCTCCAAACCGAAAAGTGGTTCAATAATCACCGCTTAGTCCTGAACCTAAAGAAAACTAAGTCCATGCTATTTTCTCATCGGCAAAACAATGCCAGGGACTTTCCCCTCCACATCACCACCAGCATGCCCCTCCCTCTGGAGCAGGTTACATCCTATAAGTACCTGGGCATCACCTTTGACTCCGGCCTTACTTTCCACGCCCACCTTAAAGCTTTGTCATCTGCAATGAACTCCAGGATCGGTCTTCTCTACCGCCACAAAGACTGTCCCAGACCCGCCTTAAAACTAGCCATCCTCATCGGTATATAGCTGGAGCTACGGACTTCCTGTTTACGCTGTTGCTGAGCGCCTTTATCCAAAGTCCAGACCTCTATCAACAAAGCCTGTAGGCTCCTTACCAGTGCCCACAGCAGAACCCACACCTGTCTGCTATACTCCGCCACAAAAATACTCACTCTTGAGGAAAGACTGAAATATCAAACCTGCCTACTGGCCAAAAATCCATGTCAGGTCTCTGCCTCCTGGGGTCTCTGGACCTTGCAGCAGGCTGCCAGGTCCCTGCCAACCCGTACGCCGCAGCCACCTTCGAGCGTTCCCCAGAGCAAGGACCTCTCGTTCCAAAGATCCTTCCATCACCAAGCCCCGCCCTGGTTTAACTCCTTCCTGAAACTATCTCCAAGATCCCAGGTATTGGCCGCTTCAAAATCGCCCTCCGCCAACATATTATTGACAGCCGATGTTGTAAATGCTTGTAGCTGCCCTGTGCCTCCTAACCCTTTCAGGCCCCTCGCCTACCGGTCTTTTAACTCGACATATTGGTTTGTGACATGTTGTTAAATTGAATAATGTATCTCTTGCTGTTTACCAATGCTAGTACCTTACACCAGTTTGTTCCAGTACAGCTTCGCTGTCTGCTCTCTCCAAGTGTGTATTTTTATGTATCTAACCTGTACGTCATCCCTGTCCTAACCTCACTCTACTGTTGTCTCCTCCTTTTTTGACGAGGTACCTTTGTAAACGAGTCTTTGACTCAAAGGTTGTAAAACTGATCTCAACAATAAATAAATAAATAAAATAAAATATTCCATGCTATTCATTTAAATGGCCTGGAATGGTGTTATTCATGTCATAGAATTTCCAGGCAGTGTGAAAGAGAGAACAGCAACTGCTGAGGAGAGAAGGAGTCAGTGTAGTTACAAAGGTAACAAAATTAGTTGATTAATTTAACAAAAAAAGCTCAAAATCATATCAGAATATTGGATAGACACTACAAGGATGACAGAAAGGTATCTACAGGTGTAAAAAAAAATGTTTCCTATCCCCTTTAAAAGCACACCGTAACACGTCATCTGAGGTTTTTGGGTGCATGTTAATTTCAAAATCTCATCTGAAAGCCATGATCTAAATTCAGTTGACTGTAGCTTGTTTGTTTGTTTTTGTTAACTGGGTAGATCTCTCACTTACAAAGTGCCCATTTTCAAGAATGACCTGGGTGCAAAGCACTATACAGAAATGACATAAGTACAAGTAAAATACAATGGGCCCAATATTCAGAAGTGCACCTGGCAATGGCACAAGTGGTTATGCAGCACAACTGAGTTGTGCTAGAAGAGCAACAAAGGGAAATATTCAAAAGAGATGTGCCATGGCGCATCTCTTCTGAATATATCGAATAATGCACGCTGCACAAATACAATGTGCCGGCACATCCCTCAGACAGGTCTGCATACCTGGAATGGGAATGTCCTAGGGCAACTGGAGATGCGCCTGGCTCAATCTCCAGATATTCAGACCTGGATATGCAAATGGGGCCATAATGCATGCAAGGTGCAAATGGATCCATTTCAGGGTTTTAAATAATTGATTAGCAGTTTTTTTCTTGGGACGATACTAACTGTACAGAAAGTATTTATATAGATTTTCTAGAAGTGCTATGTTTGTTAAACACAGTGAGGCAAGAGCTATGCATTTTCACAAAGTTTTAGCACTTTTATGAGCAAAACGCTAATCAATTTTTAGAGTTAAATAAAACCCTACATTTGCATGTCATTATGACACCATTTGCACGAGTTGTGCAGGGCAGGCCAGCGAAATGCACCTGATGCCCTGCACAGCATGCGGTGCTGTCAGAGGAGGTCAAGTGGCACCTCCCCTCCCCATCCCATAACCCCTATCGTCTGACATAACTTTGTTCAAGTCTCTGGTAGTCTAGTGGGGCCCCCCCTTCCCCGACTGTGCCACTGATCACCATAATAATAATTATTTTAAGATCTCTGGTAGTCCAGTTGTTCCCCCCTCTGTGCCCGTAACACCGATCACAGTAGAATTGCAATGCAAAACACCCCAGTGGTCCAGTGGTTCCCCTCTCCCTGCCTGTAACACTGATCACAGTCAAAATTGTAATGCAAACGATTCTGGTGGTCCAGTGAAGCTCCCTGCCTGTAACATTTATCGCAGTACAAATGTAAATCTTCATTCCTGGTAGTCTGTGATGTTCCCTCACCTCATTACAGCCTCTCAGCCTCCAGCTTTCCTCCTCGTCATCAGCAGGTAGCATAGCTTCACCTGCATACCTCCTTGGGCCGTGCCGCCCATCAAAGCTGATCTAAGTTATAGTGTTATTGCAAGCTGATATGTCCACACTGTGGCCCATGGGCTTGCAGTGCATATGTAATAGTCATTCACAACTTTGTGAATGAAGATATTCATTCACAAAGTTGTGAATGACTATTATTAGTACACTGCAAGCTCCATTGGTCCACAGTGTGGACCAATGAGCTTGCAGCACATACTGTCAGCAGTCATTCAGCAGGCAGCCACTGAGGTATGCGGGTGGTATGCTGCCTCACCATGACCGGGGGGGGGAAGCTGGGTGGGCTGGGGCCCTGTGTGGGTGGGGGTGGGGTACCACTAGACTACCAGGGAATAGGGATTTACATTTGTACTGTGATCGGTGGCACAGGCAGGGAGGAGGGAACCACTGGACCACCAGGGATTTATGTGAGTGCTTGCATACGGTGTTCTTGGGGAAAGGCCACCCACAGCTGGTCGCTGCTGTGTTGCACCCTGTACTACAGCAGCCCACCTGTGGGTGGCTAGCAGTTGAGCTATTTTTTATGGGCTCAACTTTATGCCCAGGCATGCAGCACATCTCTGGGCTATGCCGTACATCTCGGGCTGAATATTGGGATGTGCCACATGTGCATGGGCGTGCTCCCTGGAGATGTGCCACGTACATTATTTTTGCACCTCAGCGCATCAGGAACTGCGCTGTGCAATTTTCCCTTTTGAATATTGCTCCAGGGTGCATTTCTGGGGTTGCCCTGGTGCAACTTAATTGCACCAGGTGCAACCCCTTTGAATATCTCAGCCAACATGTACACCTACATTAGTCATACAGTTAGAAATTGTTTTTTTTATCTTTATTTAGAAACATAACAGCATTACATTAAACATAAGAATTAAACAAAGGGATCTAAATTAACATCCTTGTTAAATTTTAACTTACAAAATCAAGGTGTAAAGAAATTCCATTTGCTAGTGGCTACTACCAAATATTCTTTCAAAGTATATTTAAAGCCACGTATGGTTTGAGAAGATCTTGTCTGTACGGGCAGATTGTTCCAAGTTTTTACAGTGCTATAAGAAAATGCACTCTGTCCCAATTTCATTTTCCTAAGGGTAAAGCAAGGTTCTTACTGGTGTTTCCCAAAATGGATTATGTCCATGAACAGATGATAACTGTCTCTAAGCCAGACTTTGTAACAACTACAGAACCTTGGCTGTCCAAAAGAATTAGATAGCCTAGTAAGAGTTGCCTGATATCAGCTCTGGAAGAAGGACAGGGGAAAGGGGGAGGTATTGTGTATGGTGTTTCCAACATAAACTTCTGTGAACTACCAATTTGTCTGACGTTTTCAAGCAGTTTGGAATTTTTGGCTTTATAAATTTCTTATACAGCTATTACGCCCATTTGTTTGAAGGACTGTTATCATCCCCCTAAGGGTAATGAAACTTATCGATTATTTGTCTCCGTATAGAGAATCCCATGATTTTGTTTGGACAGGGACTTTAATGTTAATTGAGGGGTGAGGGAGGGAGGGAGGAGGGGTCAGTTTAAGTTGCTCAATGGATGTAGCTAGTGAATCTGGTATGGCATAACTGATGAGTGAAACTACAGGGTTAAATTTAAAGTCACCGCAGTTATCTGCCACTTTGGATTTATTTATTGTAAATAAGCCAGAACAGTTTATTGCTTCTGGAGTTTTGGCAGAATCCCATTTCAGATCATCGATTTTCCTGCTGTATTAAGGCTAAGCCACAAAGCAGAGTGGTGAATAATACTTGAACATATCACTCCTATGAAAAACGTAGTTATATTAATTTTATTATAGGTACACAGGTAGATTAAGTGGGTATTATAATAGACTCACGGGTTAGCCTTTATTCTGTATAAAAACTAGCATGCCAAATCCTTGTTGTGCACATTCTAAACTGTTGTGCACATTCCAAAGCAATGTTGTGAACATTCTAAAATTATTCTGCACAGGTTAAAGGTCATAGCATTTTAAATTCCTCATTCTCCCCACACCCAGCTGCTTACTAACGACACAGTGCCCAAAGCTGTATCTTTTAACTTGTAAAAGTCTATAAATTTAATTTAGAGCATAGAACAGAACAAAGAAATCACAAGATTTTTATTTTTGCTTTTACCTTGGGTAGTGACTTCTGTGATCCTCCATAAAAAACATATATATTATATAAAATAAAATATGCATAGTCACACACAACTCAGCATGCATTTCTATCCTGGGGTTGAGATGACAGCATGGATCTCTTGAGCTTCCCTCTTGAGGTTCATATGCTGTTATGTAAACCCTCGATGGAAACATAACCTCGTTGTGTACAGTTGCCAATACTTCATTCCCTGTATTGTGTGTACTCTTGTAATGCACTGAGAAATGTATCTACTGTGTTTCTTTAGACTGTACATATGTGCTACTTGTGATAGGGTTGAATACGACTGTCCCATTTGTTATGTAGAAAAGTTAAAAGCAAGGATCTGCTCTATCCTCTCCTTTTCCATCTGCTGTCTATCTGACTGTGCAATCAGATTTTCTTGTGAGACCTAGGAACTGTTTACTCTACCAGTCAGTTAATCTTCCCTCCCACTATCTACCTGCCTTCACTTGCTGTTTCATGCTAATTCTATCTTTTCCCCTTGCTCATCTGTAGTTATAAAAATATATGTGGAATTTTATGTGAAACTGGGTTCTCTGGTTTGAAAATGTATATGGTTATATTGTTGAAATGGTTGCAAAAAGCTATTTTGAACTCGAGGGTTAACACAGATGCAGTTTGAGCTCCACAAGCTAATTTACAGAGTTGTTAACTGGAGATCAGTTCTGGGATACAATGTTCTATTTTGTTGCTCCTTGTTCTATTTTGTTGCACCTGCAAGGAAAGAAACTGACAACGTTCTGATGCATTTTGTGAGAAACAGGAGATATCTTAATGCATTCAGGATTCAGAAATTAATTGGCAGGCAAAGACTTCTTATAAAAAGAGATCAATCTTTGTTGGAGAGTGAGAGAGAGATTGAAATTTAGAATTAAAGATGTCCTCAGAGGAAGGACTTGAACTGCCAGTATAAAAGCTATCCTGCACAATTTTGTCTTTTATTTTACTGTTATTGAAAATAATAAAATGCTACTTGTGAACTTTACAAGGGAAAGGGAACATTGTTCAACCAGAAGCAGCACACTAAGCCAAAGCTTGTTTACAGATGTGACCTGGGAGCACAAGGAAGTTAAGTGACTTGCTCAAGATAACACAGTATGCACCTAGGTGGCTATGGGATTCAAACCCAGGTCTCCAGATCTGCAGCTCAGAGCCTTAACCCACTGCACTATACTGCCTCCTATAACTGCTCCTGGTTTTCATATGCTTCCTGCCCTGCATCTCAACAATAGTACTTATAGAAATTGTTGTGTTATGTGGGCTGAAAAATTGCAGTACTGCACTTTTCCTGCATGTGATGAATTGCTGAAGTGTATTTTCTTGTAAAATATTGTATTAATTCAACCTATTTTGCTGCTGCAATAAAAATCCTCTAGCACTTGTATTACTTATGCTGGATCTTGAAGGTATTGATTGAGGAAGACTACATTTTTTCCCAGATGTTGCAGAGGCACAGATATATTTTAGTGAAGAATTTATGACAATTTGTGATAAGTATGCCCCAATTCATGTGAGGGGAGTGAGAGGATAATGCATCATGGTTTACTTAGTCTGTTTTTAAATTATATAAAATTCGATGTAGAGCATGGCAGACTTCTAAATTCTTAAATCCTGTTCAAGCTTTGGTAGTTTATAGGGCTCTTAAAAATAAATATGTGAAACAGATTTGTGACACTTAAGGAAAATTATTCCAGAAGGAGTGAAATGATAGCAGATCAATGCAGTCACATTTTTGGAAAATGCTAAAGAGGTTGGCTGGAAGTAGAATAGTACAGTTGATTTTCCACTCACCTTCATTGTTAATGAGGAGCATGGTGATGCAGGTAGGATGGCAAATAAACCCTAATAGTCAGTTTATCATTAACAATGATATATCTGGTCCTGTGCCAGGCATGGGCCTTTTGTCTCCTGTGTTTGGAGGATCTAGTTAAGGAATCTTCCTTGCCTTTTAAATTTAGATTTTTATGTAGCTTGAGGTTGCTGAAGAATTGTCAGTACTAGATGCAAGGAAAGTGGTGGACTGGATGGATACCTATGCATCTTCTGAGGTATGCAACCCAGTAATTTGTAAGCCCCAGCCAGTATCTATAGTATATCTTTGGGCAATGGTTTGTTCCCTGATGAGTGGAAGGAAGCACTGGCAGTCCCAGTGTTTAATGCCGGTCAGAGAAATCTTATGAGTAATTATAGGCCCATTTTTGTTCATAATGATGTTAAAGGTCCTGAGAGATTAGCTGCTGGACAATGGAGCAGCTATTTGCAAAACAATGATTTGCCGAGTTGCAATAACTTGGGTGAAGGAAACATCACAACACGACTCCAGCAATTGTTAAAGTTACAAATTCTATTCAAAGGCAATAGATAAACAATTAAGTATAGAGGCTGTTTCTTTGTAGATCTCTCCAGAACCTTGACACCATCATTCACAGTAGTATGATAAAAAAAACTCACAGAGGTTGAGATTGGAAGGGTCTCTGCTGCAGTGGTTCTCTAGTTATTTGATGGACTGTAGGCAGTTAAAGTATGAGGCTCCTGGTACAACTGGAAACGGGCGCAAAGGGGTGTACCACAGTGGTCTGTTCCTAGACCCATGCTGTTCTCCCTTTATATGAATACTTTAGAATGGTGCTGCAACAACCTGGTGTTGAATTCTGAAAAAAAATACAAATCATGTGGTTTAGATCATCCAGAAGCCTGGAGAATAGCAAGGACCTCCTTACTATTGAGACCTATGACAAAACTCCATCGAACCTGGTCCCCGAATAAAACCTTGGGCATCTGGCTAGATGTCCATCTTAATTAGAACCATCATATCAATAGCATCAAACAAAATGTAGTACTCTAATGAGGGGTTTATATATGCATTACGCTTCATTCTCAGTGGATGTCAGGAAATGAAATGTTGAATCAATTATTATGCCAATTCTGGATTACTGATATTTGATTTATGGCAGAGTGGGGATAAGCATTTTGGGCAAGCTTAATGTCCTGGCAAATAGGCTGACCCACTTCACCCCAGGTGCACCATGGGATACCACTCCTTTTGTATTGTTTAACCCATTGCACTGGCTCTCACTGAGACAGAGACATGAATTACATTTAATTCAGTTCAGGAAAAAATGTATTTAAGGGAATCTTCCCAATTATATTAGGGATCTAGTATTTGTGAGACATACACAGCAGGGCATAGGCTCAGCCCAGTCCCAAAACAAAGAGGCTTAGTACTCCCAATAACATGGGACCAAGACCTTTAAAAATGTTGCAGCTGCAATCAAACTTAGCAATGCAAACAAAAAAAACCCACAGTCATTTCTTTTCAGGCTACAAGCGAAATAAATGACCGCAGACCTGGGCACACTGATGCTGAGGAGAAGGTTGCAGTCTGATAACCATGTATCTGTGCACTTTCACATGCTGTGAACATTAAAATAAATGTTTTTGTCTGCAGTTACCTGATTCTCCTGTCGGTGCTTGAAGTGCGATCTCTTTGTGTTTGTACATGAGAAATGACAGGCTTGCTCTTAGCAGTAAGAGAACAGTGGTGGGTTAAGCATTTTGAATTCAAGTAAAATTTGGCCTTACGCTTGACCTGAAAAATCTGACCCCGTGCTTTCCACAAGTACAGCATCAAATCACAGAGACACACATTTGGGGCACTGTGGGAATTAATGTTCACAAAGCTGGTGGTTCAATAAAGAGCACCCATGCACCCCGGAGTTCTTTGTTTGCAAAAAAACACAGTGGGGACCTACACATTCGAGCAAACTAGGTGGACCATAAAGTCTTTATCTGCTGGCATTTTGGTATGTTTGTAAAGTCAAAAGTTTGTATTGCAGGGTTTCCAGGAGGGAAGGGATCATATTTGAACTCTGAGAAACCCAGAGCCTGATCCCTTCCCTTTCCCAATACTGAGCAACACCGCCGCGCTAGCACATTTCATTATGTAATAGTCTGAAGTGTGCAGGAGTGCACTCCAAAGAGTTCCATAGGACTGTTTATTTTAATTCATTGCAAGTTTATTGACCATAAAATAGCATACTGAAATATCAAATGTCAATGTACAACAACTCAAGTATCAGGAGGCATGTTCATACAAATAGTACGAAGGAAGTAGATTGTCTAGTATATGGCGAACCCCAAAGGGAAGTCCAAGCCATATTCTAATTCAGCCCTGTGATTTCTTTTGCTTTTCTTTACCATTCTGCCGAGAAACTATCCAAACCAAAATATTGTATCACAGAGCCAGGTGCTGGTGAAAACAGTTACAAATAAATGATCTATGTATTGTTTAACAAAAAATAAATTTGTACGATCCATACCAAAGAGGGACTTCATAGCACCAGGCCTACCCAAAGAGTCCTCCTGAGATTCATGAATGTAATAATCATTAGATAAGCTAAAGATGAACATCTATCTAGTGGACTGCTTTTTTAAGACATTTGTAATTATTTTAGTTGGACAGTTTGAAAAATCAAAGCCATCACTTAACTATGAAGGCCCTTAGAGTGTTTATTTATGAAAGGTGTTCCTAATATAAGTGATAAAAACAGATATTAAGGTACAAGAAATTGCTAATAAATTAACAACAAACAACACATTTTGAAACTATAGTAACTTAAGGATTCTGAATACTGACCATTAATTTCACAAATAACCATAAAATAACGCTTCCTGTAATACTCTGACTTAGCATTGTTGGTAAGCATATTAGTTGTAGCAATATGCCCTCTGTACCACTGTTACATTGGCTATACACAGCAACGATTCACCATGACGTACAGTTTTCACAGTGTTGTAGTCATAACACAGAGCATTTAAAGCATGCACAATTTCATGTCTTAGTATAGCTTTTGTTAGTTTCAAAAAGAACTAGTGCCTATGAGGCATTCTTTAAGACATTGTCTCCCACTTATTTATTTATTTATTTAGCTTTTGTTTACCGGGTAGGTGCACTAGCCAGCAGGTGACTATTTTCAGGCACAACCCGGGAGAGTACAATACAGGATAAACCAAGGAAAATTTCAACAATACAATTTGAAAGGCAGTGCAAAGTACATACATAAAGAGAGGCAGTTTTGGCTAGGCTAACATTGTGTCGGCTAGACTAGGCAAAAACGTTGGTTAGATAGTACAGGAGGTGTTACAAGGAGTGTAGGTACTGGTACGAAGTCAAAGTCATTACACCCCAGGGGGGACAGATTTCTGAGGTCAGGAGATGGCGGGGGGGAGGAGTTTGGGAGAGAGGAGTGGGATCCAGATTCAGATAGCTAAGCTACCCAAAGACCGGGACGGGGCTTTAGAGGGAGTTTGTATGGCTCCCAGATTTGGCTGCAGGGCGGGGGGGGGTGAGGCTGGGCTGTTGGGTACCAAAGTCGGGTGTACGAGCAGCAAGCGGTAAAGGTTTTTGAGGACAGTTAGGTAAACTTACAGCTTTAGCGGTAAAGTGTAGGAGTAGAAGCCGGGCTTATGGTTTCACAGCTGGGCAAGAAGGTAAAGAGCAGCCGGGAAAGTAAAAGACATTGAGGCTTTAGAAGGGGTAGGCAACCGGGCTCATGGTTCAGTAGTTGGTTGAGAGAGCGACTTGAGAGGGAGATAGCACGGCACCCAGCAGAAGCTGTAGGCATTGGGGTGGAAGGCTGGGCAGGGAGGCGCCGTAGGCGGGCGTACAGTGGCAGACAGTCCATGGTATCTGGGGATAGTCAGGTAAGCCTACGGCTTTTGCAGCAGAGTGTTGGGAAGAGCGCCGGGTTCATAGTCCCGCGGTTGGGCATGAAAGAAAAGAGAGGTCGAGGATAAAGGACAAAGCGGCGCACTTACGGCTTTAGCGGTTGGAGGAAGGTACATGCAGCCGGGCCCGTGGTTCCGAAGCTGGGCATGAGATCATAAGTCAATCCCTGCCCCGGGACATCCAAAGGCAATGAACAAGGAGCAGGAGGAGTAGCGGGGTAATGACACTCGCAGTACCAGCACCTATCTGGTCAGAGGTAGCCCTGCCAGATTTGACAGTTGAGCCTGTGACAAGTAGCTAAAATATTGACAGTTATTGGGAGATTACCGGCACCAGATAACAATAGAGGCAGTTAACAAGTAACAGTTTACAAGAGAGTACGGTCTTCACAAAACAAAAACTAAAATTGCACTTAGCACCAATGTAGTTTATAAAGAAGTAGTTGAGGCAGGGGAGCTTAAGGGTCTGAGGGCAGCATGAGGTGTGGGAGGAGAGAAATAGGAAGGTAGGTAGCCAGGAGGAGGGAGTAAAAAGTAGGGCAGGTAAGGCTATCAGGTAGGGTCAAAGCAGGTGCATTGGTCAGAGGTGACCAGGTGGTGTCTCAACCCACGTTTGAATACAAGGTGCGAAGATGCTTGCCTGAGATCCAGAGGGAGCAGGTTCCACATCATGGGGGCTGCGTACTTGAAGGATCCAGTTCCTTTGTTGGTATGGCATCGAGGAACTTCCAGGAGGGCTTTATCTGCCGATCTTAACTCCCAGTTTGGTATAGCAGGACGAAGCAGCTCAGCAAGGGCTGCTGGCTGTCCTAGCCTGAGGATAGAGTCATTTAGACAGCCCAGGTAGTTAGTCAGTGACAGTCAGGAGTTGGCAGCAAAATGCATTAATTCAACAAGTGATAAATGGTTTCAGATGATGCAAACATAAGCGCAAGGCTGAGCTAATTCTACACTGGTGACAACACTACTAGTTAAACCTTTCAGAATGCTGATGTCACTATGTTAGAAGATTGGTAACAAAATATTCCATGTGTGCACCTGTACTGTTGAGTGATGTCGCATACACTAACTGAGTTCCATGGAGATGGCTGGTTCTATTCCTACCAAGGGAATGAGGCGGCCCCATCTGATCACATTTTAAGTGTGCTCCTGGCTCCTGTGAAGTGCATGGCTCCGTGAATCAGATTAGAACCAGATATTGTCAATCAGTGTACACCTTGTGACAAAGTGTCACCCTGAGAGCTCACTACACCTTTAATCAGCATCAGTCACACAGTTGGAACAGTTTGGACTCAAACACCATTTTTTGTGTACATACAGTATTTAGTCATTTTTCCTTCCTTTTGACTTTCTTTTCTTTTCTACTATGTATTCATCCTCCTCAGCCAGCAGGCAGGGAATCTGTCCTTCTCCAGGCTCCCAGTCACTGCTCCCCTGGTACTCCCGAGCCCTAGTTTCCCCATGGATTCCCCCCATGGCAGTGTGGGAGGGGAGAGGACTGTCCTCCCCCTACCGTGACACATATCCAAATCGAGCAATTACAGGTGATCCTGAGGCAGTGGCACCGGCGTGTTGATGGGGACTTCATGGAGCCTGCAGCTGTTTTTTCCATGTTTTTCCTGGTCCCTTGCGGGCGTTAACACACACACATGGAGGCACGCACGCATCACGGCACCACGCTTCTCATCTCCCTGACTCTGGCACTGCCTCCGGCCTTCACCAGGAGGCAGCCAAGGAGCAGGATGATGTACCCATCTGTTCCCAGGAGAGGAGAGCTGTCATCGGATGCTCAGTCCTCTCCCTCCCCTGCCAACCCCCGGTGGCTCGAGTTCGTTCCCGAACCTGGGTCACCGGTGTGGCACGAGGTGTGTCATCCAGCACCTCAACCCTCAGTGCCACCAGGCTGGCCCTTTCTTTTGATTTTTAAGAAAAAAGTAATGTGACTTACCAGTGATTTGTCTTTGTCTATGGTTCGATGCCTATCATGCATGGGAGAGAGAGAGCTACTATGTTTAGCTGAGGGCTAAATGTATTTGTCCATCTGGACACCAAACAGCAACTCCGCAAGCCATGTATCAGAAGCAGAAAGGACAGCATTTGAACATGAAAAGCTGGGTAGGAGAGGAGAAAGGCCATGCTTTGCCAGTAGCTCCCCAGTTCCAAGATAAGCAGCAAATGTTATTGCAGCCAAGACCATAGGCCTGAAACATAACTCAGAGATATTGGGAGTGCAGGCCAAGACCAGACTGCAAGAGGCTGAAAAGCAGTACTTCCAGAGAACGTGATGCCGTGTGTTGGAAGTGTGAGCCAGAAGTGGGACATCTGGCATGAGAGAGTCACACCTTTCTGTGATACCAATTGTTTATGCTGCCAGCAGATACTTTTCCTTCCTGTTGCTACCCAGCCTTGTGATGTTATCATTATTGTTCCAACTGGACACTTTCATTGACGAGCGCAGTGACAGCAAACAGCAGTGGAGGGCTTGCTTTCACTGCTGATTTTCAAAGGGTTGGTGCTGGCAACTAAATGTTGAGGCAGCGTGAGGGGGCAGGCAGGACACATCTGGCAGGCCTCTGTTGGGAAGTGGTAGCTATGAGTTTTGCTCCCCTTTCTGCTTCAGCAACAGTGTCTGTTCAGGAACGATATGTCAGTGATGTTCGACTCAAGACAAGTAGAGAGTAGGTAGAGTTGGGTTTGTTTGATGAGATACAGTTGGTAATTTACAATATCAGTTACTGTGATGAGGCTTGAAAGTAGTCCTTACGCAGTAACTGTTGCAGTAACGTGAGTGAAATGCCTCATCCTGTTCTGGTAGATTTGTTACACTAATCCAAAGAGTCTGTTCTGACCAAGTCAAGCAGCCTTAAAAATGAATATTGAGCAGAAAAAGGGCAGTGATAATGGTAGACCATACATAAGGAAACAATAAACACTCCAAATAATACACTGGTGTTATTAAACAAACTCCACACATGCCCAATGTAACCATTATATCAAAATATGTACTCAATAAAGTGTATGTTCCCTTTAAAATCCCAGGGCAAGGTTTTATAGAATGCGTCTGTTTACTGTGAGTGCAGAATTCACCAGAAAGTTAGACCACAAAAGTTAGTCTAACTTTCAGGATGGAATTTCGCAGTTGGGTCCAACAAATGGATGTAAGTCCCGCCATTGTGGCAGAAGTTGCTGTAAACTGGGGGAATTGTCACAAACACGTCCAGAGATATGTGAACGGGATGCAGACATCTAGACACATCTGTGTGGACACTGCATGCATCTGAAATATGGGTACAAGTTCTGCATCCACATTTTGAAAATCCCACCCTCAGTCTAGAGTACAGGATAGCAGTCACTCAACGTGGGACAAAGGGCTTCTAACTGGTGCAGTCAGGGGCTATCCCTTACAGTGCAGGACACTTCAGGGGTACAATATGGTCAAGGTCCTATAATTCTACAGACTTTTATGCAGAACTTGCATCGTGCCGTAGAATATAGGTAGAGCCGCAGAATTCAGTGCTCTTGGCGAGTTCTCATTCAAATGTAAACTTTTTCCATAATGCTAGGCTCTCTTCCCTTCCTTGTTTATCCTGAAATTCCTTCTCCATGACATTGATGACATTACATTATTTTAGCCAATGGCAGGATTACATTCAGGCACAGAAATGGATAATTCACAAAGCAGGAATGTACAAACACCTACAGAAGCCTGGGAGCCCGTCCCAGACAACAGGACTGAAGTGCTGTGAAGAACTTGGTTTTTTGAGTGAGGTATGCAAAATACATATGGTAACTAATTCATATGTAACAGACCAACTTAAAGGAGAACTGAGTGTAGCCTGCAGGCCAACATTTTCTGCAGAAGCTGTTTTTCAAATACTGATTCACATTCAATTTGTGTTCCATCATTACTGTGTGAGTTAGTAAATTCAGTGCTTGTCTCCAATTCCTACGCTGGTGGTAAGGACCATTTTAGAACTATATGATGTACTGCTAGGCTCTTCTATTGTTGCCACAATGCATCTGTGTTCTGCCATAGAACACAGTTCTAAAGTGGCACTCCCCACCAGTGTGTGAATATGAAATACCCACTGATTTTACTGAAAGGTCAGCAACTTGCTGAACAATGGGCACTATGCATGTGAATTGGAATTGCCTATGTGTCATGTATCCGCGGTGTGCAGGCAACCCTAAATTGGAATGTTGCACACCGACAGTCCCAAGGACACTGGCAGCATTCACAGAAGGGCAGCACCCCTTCCACACTGATCACCTGGCCATTTGTGCAGCTACATGTGGAGGGTTGAGGGAGTGTCGGGGGGGTGCCCACACTCCATGCCATTCATAAAGGCACACAGTAACCATCAAGGGGGGTTGCAAGATATGATAGCAGGGACCCCGATGTGTCTGTCACATGTCCCCCATGGATTTCACATGCCAGCTGCGGGAAAACATAGCCTCCCTACCATACTGCCTCATCCCGATAGCCAGTGATGATAGCAATAATAAATGAGTGACTGTAGAAACAGTCACTCATTTATATCACTATCATGAACAGCTACCCTGCTAGGGTAGTGACCCTATAGCTAGGAGCGAGACCAGAAATGGAGGGATAGGGAGGTGGAGGGGAGGGATAGGAGGGAGGGTTTGTATGGGTGGTGGGATCCTGCTGCAGCCAAGTCAGCCCTATGATGTGCTGGTGAGGGTGGCTGGCTACGGTGCAGCAGGAACTGGGTTGGGCCTGCTGAGGGCTGTTGTTTTGTCGCTGTTTGCTGCTCTGTTTTTCTTTGTTATTTCATGTTTGCCCTCTCTCGACTTGCACCCCCTGGAGTTGACGATCTTAGTCAGGGGGTGCTTGGGGACAGCCTCCCACATAAACACTTGTGTTTTTTTCCAGAAGTTAGGTCGCTCGAGTTGTATGCTGTCAAATGCTTTTTGGTGATATACATTCACGATGATGGCGATCGCTGTTTTTCAATCACTATCATCACATGGAACCCTCATCCCTGTGGTCAGGCAGAGCGCAAGAGGCAGCCGCTCAGGCACTCACCAGACAATGCTGGATTTTGGGACCTGCACTCTCCCACAATCCCCTACTCTGGCCAGACCAGGACAGGCATCCAGCTGGACTGACCATCTGTGCAGGGGCGTTGCTAGGACTGGGCCTCCAGGGCTAAGGCCCAGAATGTTTTGTCTGCGGCCCCGAACCTTTTCATGCACATCCCAGCTTTTTATTTTTTTATTTCGTCGCATCTTAAAACAAAGTCAAACTTGAATTCCTTCTTAACCCCATCCCAACCTGACCATCTGTTCCCACGGGCATCATTTAGGGGGTCACCACACCCTCCCTCCCACCAGCATTGAATCCAATCCCCCTCTGGCCCCAAAACAGAGAAAGCTTTCATGTGATTGGTTGAGACCTCTTTTTTTTTTAAATTTGAAGAGCGGGAGCCAGAAGACCAGATGGGGACTGAGTGAGCGATGAGCTGGACCTCCTTGTAAACATAACCGCTCATTGATCATTCCACCGCTCAGCAAAGGAACCAGGCTCGCGTCCAACGCGAACTGAGCTTTTAGGTTGAAATATCCAAGGAAAGCGGCTCACTCTTTTATTAAACTCTGCCCTCTCTGTGTCTGCTAAGGAGACACTCTAGTGTTGAAACTCGATGTGTCCAAAATAGACAACAGCCAGGACAACAACACACCACCATTTTCTTTGCTTAGCCCCCGAGTACAGGGTTGCTGTCTGCTACAGTGACACCTCGGCAACAGCTGCCCCCAAAATGCTGGACCCGTCTTCCAGTGAAGAGGAGTTGGACGAGGTGCTAAAAGAAGAAAGACATGATGTGCTGGTGGCAGGGACCTCTCCGAGGCTCGTGCTGCCTGCTCAGGGCAGAGAATCCTGGGAAGCAGCAGGATGATCGAGTGGCGTAAGACCCGTTAGCCCAAGCCCCTCGATCATCAGTGAAGATCGAGAAGAACAAGAGAGGCGGCAGAAAGAAGAAGGAAGAGAGGAAGATCAGACTGCAGCTGTATGTGTACAATTAGGTGCATCGCTTATCCATTTATGCAAAGCAACCCACAGACATGGCAAGGAGGCAGCAGAAGTTGCATGGCGTGGGTGTCTGGCTGACGTGCAGTTGCTTGTTTTACTTGGGTATTAAGTCACAGTAGCTGATGTAGAAACTGTTTATGCTCAATGATGTTCAATTTGCTTTAATGGTCATTGAGATTATTGTGCCTTAGAACGAATCGACGTACTGTTTCCAATGTTTTTTTAGCACACTAACTTCCTTGTGTCCCACATACTGTGAGGTAACCATTTCCTCAAAGCAGTGCCATGACCAGAGACCCCCCCTATGTCTGACAATGTGGTGAGTGCCTCTGGTCTGTTGTCTCCAATCTGCTGGAAAAGATGATATCCAGCAACAAATATTTCAGGTAAGAGGAGGCCAGTGGGATTTGGGGTTTGCTGTGGGGGACCATTTTTTCAGTGGATGCCACGGCAGCTTCAGTTCATGAGGGGTAAGGAAGGGAGGGGAATGAGGCAGGCCAGCTGGAGTGTCAAACAGGGATTTCTACTAGATGCAAGCCTCCTTTCTGAGGTTGGGTACTAAAAATATTATGTGCAAGAAAGTCATCTGGCCATCATACTTCAAGTTTATTCAATCTCATCTGGATGTAAATACATTAGCAACCATCTGCTGTTGATATAAATTGCATCCCTGTGAGAAAATAATATTCCTACAAAATCTAATATATCAACAAAGTAAGCAATCTCCAAGAACACAGTTTCATGATATTTTGGATGGCCATGTGCATAGCATAATCTGCTGACTAAAGTCAAACCCCAGACTCAGACTATTTAACCGCTATAGCCAATCACTTTATATTTTTTAAGCCTTTGGTCACCATGTAAGGCCCACTAGGCACATGTGCCTGTTTTCAGGGGTGATCTAGGAGCACTGGGTAGTTAAGTGACTTGCTCAAAGTCACACAGTATGCAAGTGGAGGTTGTGAGAATCAAACCCAGGTCTGGTCTGCTGGATGTACCAAGCTTGTTCACAGCTCATTACTGTAACCTCTAGGCTATACTGCCAGCCCAATATACCTGGCAGTAGAATGTACTGCTTTTCTAAATTTTCAGTAAACTTGCAGGTGGATAGACACAGTTTTTTAGACCAGCTTTAGGACGTGGGCCCAGTACCTCCTTTACTACAGGTGCAAGGAGTACACTGACCCCTGCTGAGGTACAGGAGAGTGATATTTTTCCTATACTGTTGCACTGAATGCTGACCCACACAGTACTCCCTATGACAGCATCACTGGTCTCTGTTGCATGATGCATCTGGTCATAGTGAACAGAAAAATGCTTCATAGTAGCAGCACTGTGGTGAGGAAGGGGACTACAGAATATTTAAATAAAAATGCACTGATCAGGGAAAACTACAGTACGTCACACATAATTGAATATAATAGTATTAATGCTGGGGGAGGGCTGGAGGCCACGCACTGGAGCAGGTGGCTGTGCTATGGAGAGGGTGGTTCAGGCAACATACTGGACTGTGGGGACTATGAGGAGGGGGCAAGGGTACAACTTACTGGACATGGGGAGTAGGTAACAGGGTAGCAAATTCTGTTTCAAATGATCCCCAAAATGTACCAGAATGCACCAAATTTTAAAAAATTCCTCGGGGCCACCGGCCTGTTGTTTTGGGGCCTGGGCCCCAAACAATATCTTATCTTAGCAATGCCTCTGCATCTGTGTCCTCCGATCTGATGCCTGTGATCATGCATGCCTGGTGGCTGGGCAGTGGACAGCTGCTTGGTGGTGGCCAGTGATTGTGAATGCTGGCCACCGCATGCCTCTGTGTGTGTGTGTGTGTGCTGAGCTATGCGGGTTGGGTATGTACCGCTCACGCATATCCAGCCCGCAATAGTGCATGTCTCACCCTAATAGAATGGGGTCCAGTATTTGAAACACTGCTGCTACAGGAAAGAATGTACAGGTTCAGCACAGTTCTCCTTTAAGGAAATAAGACATATAAAGTAAAAGTAATTTATGAATCATGACATCATTCTTGGCCAATCGGGATTATCTCAGGAAATAGTTATAACATTCAACAGTTCTAGTTCAGTTAGCATAGTCCATTCCATCACACAGGGGTGTCTAATTTTCTACAAGGTCAAACAGTTTTACTTTAAAGTTGTATTTTTTTTTAAAACAGAACTCTTCAACATGATTTATAATAATGTTATATGTACAGTTACTACATCTCTTATGGTTATAAGAGTTTCTTCTCATGTCTTTTGTGCACCAGATGTGCACAGCTTTGCTTCACAGTTCTCTTACCCAAAGAACTCAAGTATACACTCTTATAACCAGAAGAGACACAGTAACTGTACAAATAAACATATATGAAACATAGTAACTGTATATATAAACATATGTGAGATACAGTAACTGTAATATAAACACGAGTCACAGTAAATGTGATATAAACATATATGAAACACAATAACTGTACATATAAACATATTCATTGCAAAAGACTTTCTTAAATGCACCAGTTAGGGTTAAACTGAAAAAAGGCAAGGAAATGTGGCATTAGGGTTTCCAACCCTAACACCCCACCCCCACCCTCCAGGCAGCAACAGCAGAAACAATTACAGTTTGCCCTCTCCTGCATCTTCACAAATCAGGTGTTGGGGTGTGCCTCTGGTTGTTAACCCTAGCGCTCACCCCATTCCACTATTAAAGGAGCTGAGATGTGTAGAGTACATGAGAATGAGGTGAGCATTAGGGTTGACAACCCCAAGTCACACCCCACACCTGATTTGTGAAGATGCAGGAGAGGACAAACTGTAATGGTTTCTCCTGTTGCTGCCCGCAGGGTGGGGGTGGGGTGTTAGGGTTGGAAACCCTAACACCACATTTCCCTACTTTTGTCAGTTTAACCCTAACAGGTGCATTAACGAAGTGTTTTGCACTGAATTTCCCTACTTTTTGAGATAGGATAATCGAATCCTCATTTGCCTTATGCTGGGCCCTGCGATCCCATCTCTCCAGAGATGCATACATGTATGTTGCCATGGAAGCTGTAGCAAAACAGCAACCAAATTGTCAGCATTGCCTCCTTATTACTCCATCTCATGAACACGGTACTGAAAATGTTCAAATCCACACTGAAACGTCATTCAGCGCCACAGGTACGAAAACACAGTTTGGCCGGGATTTGGAAAATGACAGCTGTGAGGTTCATGAGGTACTGTAAAAAAATGGCTATGTTGAAAATTTGGGGCCAGAATATTTAAAATTAACCAGTTACAAGCGAGTGTAGTAAAATGTAAATGTATGTGCATAAGTTTGCCATTTTTATATATTCTGAACCCACATTTTTAACATAGCCTTTTTATGACCCCAACTTATGAACAAGGGTGGTGAAAATTTTCAAATCCTGCTCAAAAGGTGATTTCACCAAGTTGCCACAAAATCACCTTTCAGGCTTTATTTGTGAAATTCTGACACCATTGATCATGAGGTGGGGTCCCAAAAAGGCCATGTTTAAACTTTGGGGTCAAAATATGCAAAACTGACAAAGTGATGCATCAAAGTTCAAAACCCCATTGAAATATATTCAACTGCACTTACCTTAGTTTCTCATACTGAAGTCAGAGGTTCCAACAGCAAGACATGTCTTCAGTCAGAGGGTGGATCTCCACCCTGGGACATGTTCATCTGAATGAGGGGGTGCAGGGTGGTGGGTGTCCAGTGGGAGGTCAAGCTGGGGGATCAGATTGGCAATGGACCATTTTCTTTTTTACAGGTATAAAAAAACATTGAAGGACGATTTTCTTTATTACTGGTTACCTAAGTATGGGGATGGGCCATCACAGTGTCCAGTCAAAACAGCTAAGTCAAAACAGCTAATTCAAATACAGCAACCGAAAATTGCTCCCCTCCCTGAGATGCATCTCCCCTGGAGTTGGTATATCCCTTCCCCTCCCCTCCTAATTTGCACTGGAGTCCCCAGGGCTTGGTATTAGGGCC
Organism: Neoceratodus forsteri; assembly: GCA_016271365.2. NCBI lineage: Eukaryota > Metazoa > Chordata > Ceratodontiformes > Ceratodontidae > Neoceratodus > Neoceratodus forsteri. Next base: position 1,541,977,746 of record CM028131.1, on the reverse strand, counting down.
CCTCTTATTCTCCATCTTCTTAAATGACCTTCCCTCTGTTGTCTCCCCCTCCTCCGCTATACATATGTATGCTGATGATAAAGTCCTGTTTGCATCTGGCTCCTGTCCTGATGAGGTTACAACCAGCTTACAGCAAGACTTCAACAAGGTTCAGCTCGGGTGTGCTAACCATAAACATTTCCTCAACACCAAAAAAGACTGTCTCCATGACCTTTGGCACAAGGCAGAGACTCTCTAGACTTCCCTCCCTACCCATTTTTCACACAATTGAGGGGGCTTTACTTGAGGACACATCCTCCTTCAGGTACTTAGGTGTTTGTTTGGACTGACACCTAAACTTCCCTGGACATATTGACGCCATCCAGAAAAAAATGCACCCCAAGCTTGGTACCTTGCTCAGGAACCATAGTTGCATCCCTCCTATGGCTAGGCATGAACTTGTTCAGAAGATGATATTGCCCATTTTTGACTACTGTGACATAGTCTATGGTGCTGCCACTAAGTCTTCCCTAGCCAGACTGGACACCCTCTTCAATTCCTTTTGCCATTTTGCCCTGGATGCCCCCCTCGCACCCATCACTGTGATCTTTATCGTGCCCTATCCTTCCTCTCTCTTACAAATAGGCGACTCTCCCACTGTATTAAACTCACCTCCAAGCACTGGTTGGGTGAACTCCCTTCCTACATCACCTCCTCCTTTATAACACCCCTCCACCTTCCCATTCCCTTATGCAACCCCCAGGTGGCACTATCCCAAGGGCTACTACCCCTGCCTGCTTGACTATGGGCAGGTTGAGGGGCCTAGGTTCTATGTCAGGTGCCTCCACCCAGAGGTCAGGGTTTGTAGTGGTTGGACTAGTTTGGTCACAGCCCTCTGGGACACTGAGACCCCCTTTTATCCCTTCTAGTGGCACATACAATGCCCAGAAGTTACAGTCCCAATACCCCACATGTACACACTGTTCAATCATAGGATACCACTTACCCTCGAGACTGATTCTGAGGTTCGTCTCTGAGGACCCCCCTGCAAAATAAGATTAATCAGCATACACCAACCACTACAATGCTGGATGAGTAGGTATGGACACTTCAAACAGTTTAAAGTTTAACAGCATCAAATCAGGTTTATTTAGGGGGACAATAACACAGGAGGGGGAGATCAGGTTAATTAGCAGCATAAGATCACAGTACTGTGCACATTGCAGGGTCTAGAAAGTCACACTCTGGGTACCCAGGTTGGGGGGAGGGCTAGCCAGGCCTGTTGCCCAGGGTTGGCTGGCAGGTGCAGATGGAAAATGGCCCTTTGGAAGAAAATATGCACAACACCCAATTGTAATCCGGAGCCGGATGGCTCAGTCCAGGAAGAAATAGAACCACAATAATCAGATGACACACTTGCAATTTGATAAACCAATGGCAGGGAGCTACCCTGATTTGTACTCACAGACTCGATGCTGAGAACTGGCACAGATGGGGGTTCTGGATTGCCAGACTCCCTCACACAGCAGGGAGATGAAATTCTACAAGCCAGGCAACCAGCTTCAATCAGCAAATGGATTCAGTCCGCATACATTCACTTGGCTTTCAGTCTACACCGCATGGGGACAAGAGGACCCATTTAGCTGTCCTTCACAAGCACTCCACACATTTATATGTAAAGGAAATTACTATACTAGACAGCTGCTTTCAGGTCCCGATCACACTTACTGCTAACCCGGGAGTTCACACTGCAGCTTCACTTCCTGACAGACTGAGCGTGATTAAGCAATTTCTCCAGTCTTCTACAGGGTGAGCCTGGTTCCCACTCGTTCAGCCTCTCTTCCTGTCTGTAGGTGCGGATTTAGTCTGAATCAAAGTGGCAATGCACCGCCCGAGTTTAGGCCTCTCACGCGCTTCCCACATGAAAACTATGTGGCACAGAAGCTCGGAGCTCCTTCTCTTGTCATGGTCACAATGGATCTGATTGGTCCAGACACAAGGCAGGGCATTCCATTCGGGCGCCACCCGGTCCAACTGGTGGACTCAGTTGTCAATCACTCAGAACTTCCCCTGTTGGTGCAAATAGGCGCCAAGGTCCAGAACTTCACTTCCCAGAATTACTAGCTGTATCTCCTCATGGTAAGCTGGCTCCCAAGAGAGTCCTGATTCTGGTTGGTCCGAACAAACTCCATTTTAGAGGCCCCCCTGTACAGATTGGATCTATTCAATAGTTCAGATTCAAAATGGAGGGCCAAACACACACAGTCCCAGCTGCAAGAAAGGCAGGTAAGATAAATTACATCCTACTTAACACTCTCACTAGTTTCAGGCAAACAGTTACATCTTTTGGAAGGGCTCCCTCTGTACATATAGCGACTACAGAAATGGAGCGATTTGCTCAGTAGCCCAGGTGGGACTCGAGCATTAAATACACAGTACCTCCCATATAAGCTAATGAAGTCTGCAAGCAGACAGCTCTTAAAGAGGCAGTACCAGAGGCACTAAAAGCACTCACAGATTAATGGCTTAAATGCCGAACACCATTCAGGCTGGAAGCACTCAGCCAACTCCTGGAAGAACTTTGGGAACCCCCATTTGCAGGGGGGTTACACCTAGATCAACCAAGTCCCATACCCCGGTTGTCCCCCGCAGATCCACCCAAATTGGCCAATCCAGTTACTCTCACCGCCTCCCAAAAATGTGGAATTCCTTCCCCCCTCAAATCCAGCACTCATCCTCCATCAGCTCTTCCCTCAATAATTACCTTGCACCTAGCTGCTTCTGCCATGTCCCTCCCTAATTTCCTCCTCACCTTCATTTTACCCTGTGCACCCCCACCCCCAAATCTCTAGCCTTCTTCCCCTTCCCCCTAATTGCTCCCCCTTACTGGCCTCCCTTGATCCCTCACAGAATGTAAATGACCCTGAATGCTCTCCATGGGTTGCTCTCCTACCCCCAAGGGGCTTGTATCTTTCATCTACTCCCTTCCCCACCATCTTAAAGGGGTGTCTCTGGGACAGTGCCTTATCCCCTTCTCTCTGGTTCCCCCAGTCCCCTTGCAGGATTCCTTGCATCCTGAAGGGGTCTCCAGGGACATGACTCTTTCCCCTTCCCCCGCCTGACTCCTCCATCCCTTTCCTCCTCTTTCAGGTAAGCACTTGTTTACTTATTAACCCAGCACTTATTATTGTCCACTCTTTCTACATGTTAGGCGCAACACTGTTGTTACACTGTTGTAATACCTGCCTTACAACTGTATGTTAAAGGGACACTGTCAGCTTTATCCCTCCATTTTCATTAATCTCTGTGCAGTGTGCCTTTTCGCACACACTTAAGTAATTATCAATGCAGAGTTACCCCATGGACTTAGAAATTCAGCACAATATCTTGCATAATGAATATTTAGTAGAGATTCGTCTTTCCCCTGGTCCTCCAAAACTCCATCGAGACTTAGAGAGTATAACCCCATTGAGGGATGTGTGCTGACCAAGCGCGGTCACAAAGTGGCATTTTATGCCAAGCCATCTTTAAGAACATGCTGCCCATATAAGCGTTTACATCGTGAACTGCTCCTAGTAATTTAAAATTAAAACTGAGCCCTGTGTGGCTTGCAATTTACTTTTTAAAACCGATGTCGAAATCCCGCGCATGCGCAAGGGCGGCACGATCTTACATAGATACATAGACAGTGTCGGCAGATAAGGGCCTATGGCCCACCCAGTCTGCCCATTTGAGCTTGTAAGTTCAGTTTATGTTTTCCTAGAAGTCTGTTGCCTCTTGCGCATGCATGGGATCTCCACACATCTTCATTGCAAGCACATGCGGGATTTCGGCATCGGTTTTAAAAAGTAAATTGCAAGCCACACAGGGCTCAGTTTTAATTTTAAATTACTAGGAGCAGTTTTCAAGGTAGAAGTTTATATGGGCAGTGTATTCTTAAAGCAGGATTGGCATAAAATGATACTTTGTGACCGCGCTCAGTCCTGGTGCGTGTCCTCAATGGGGTTATGCTTCTGGTGTCAGTGCCGTTATGGCCAGCCAAAGGGAAGGACAAACTTCACTAAATATTTATAAATCAGGTATCTGTACTTAATTTCTACGTCCGTAGGGTTATTCTGCAGTGCTAATTATATAGGTGTGTGCCAAAAGGCACACTGCATGGAGATTAATAAAAATGGAGGGGTAAAGCTGACAGTGCCCCTTTAATGTTGATCTTGTAACTTGAATGTTTAATGTCGCATTCCAATTGTACCCCTTCTCCCCAGGTTGCACCGGGAGATGAGTGACTTGTTGCTTAGTGTGTCTTCCTGGTGAAACATTTCAATAAATAAATAAATATATAAGGAGGGGTGCTGTATTTGACTGAGCTGTTTTGTATTAGCTGTTTTGGTGGTAGCTGTTTTTACTTAGCTGTTTTCACATGGTGCCAGCAATTGGGGGGGGGTGCCACTAGACACCAGGGAAACATTAAAAAATATTGGGACAGTGATCATAGGGGAGGGGGTTACCAGCCAAGGAAACATTACAAAATATGGGGACAGCAGTCAGGGTGTGTAGTGTGCCACTAGACACCAGAGAAACAGTAAAGAATATGGGGACGGCAATCGGAGGGTGGGGGGTGCCACTAGACAGCAGGGAAACATTACAAAACACAGGATGGCAATTGGAGGGTGCGGGGTGCCACTAGATATCAGGGAACTATTAATGACTATGGGGACAGTGATGGAAGGGGTGGGAGTGCCACTAGACACCAGGGAAACATTGAAAAATATGGGGATTGTGATCAGAGGGTGGGGGTACCACTAGACACCAGGGAAAAAGAGGGACTTATGGCTTGTTAAACTTCCCATGTTATTCTATGGGAATTTACAAATTTTAATGGTTCTAATTTTTTGATATAGGCCCTACATATTTTTGGGGGGAATAATGTGTTATTCTACCACTGCTTGTTAAGATCTTTCATTTAATATATACATTGTCCCTGAAGAGCAAATTTTGAGTGAGTTATGTCTTCTACAAGTTGAAAGGAAAAAAAAACTAAGTCCAAAATCTAGTTTTGTTTCTAGGAATCCTTTTTCATATGCAATGAAAAAATGAAACAAAAGAGAATCCCTTCAAATCAAAAAAGAATCACTAAAAAACGAAGTCCTAAATCTTTTTTTGTTTGAAAGGATCATTTTTCATATGAACAAAAAAAAATGAAATATGACCCCTTCAAACCAAAAAAGAATGAAAAAACAAAACAAATTCCAAAATCTTTTTGTGTATGAAGGGCTCCTTTTTCTTATGGCTGAACTCTTTTTTTTTTTTTTGTATAGCCATACAAGTAAAGCAGAAGCAAGTCACGAAAAAGTATGTAAAAATGAAAAAATACATTTGGGGTCATTTTTACAAAAACTAAATGCAGAATCAACGAAATGGGGTCCTGATGAGCAAGATACACATGTTAGTGTCTCTGCAGTATGTCATTTTTGTGGGTTTTGGAAAACAATTTTTTTTTTAAATGAAAACAAGATGGTGGCCAAACAAGAAAGGATTTTTTTCATGTGAAAAAGGATTAGCCCGCATATGAAACATAATCCTTTTTCATATTGCTAGATTCTTTTTCATTTCAAGCAGCTACCCTGAAGTGCCTACTGAGCATGCTCAGAAATGAACTTTTAAAATTTAATAATTTTGGAACAGATCAATATTTTGTCACCAAACCAGCAAAAGGCACATCTGTGGGCCAAGTTCTTTCTACCCTGAAAATTTCAGACCAAAATTCCAAACTGGCTGTGTGAAAGGTGCTGACAAAAAAAAAAAAAACAGCAAAAAAACCAGCAAAAAAAACAGCGATTATTTAATATATTTTTACTATCTGCATCTCAGAATCCATACATCTAACCAGAACGAAACATGGCACATCAAGATGTCTACCCAACAAGACAGTACATGCAAAATTCCATGCAAATCCATTGAACAGTTGTGAAGATATTAAAGTGCAAATGTTAAGGTTTAACATGGAAACCCCTACTCAGCCCTAACTACAGTCGTGCGACCGTGCCACTATAATACAGGAGACATAGTAACTGTACATATAACCATACAGTACATGAGGCACAGTAGCTGTACATATATACAGTACATATATAGACGAGACTACCTGTACATATAAACATATACAAGAGACACTGTAACTATATACATACTGTATAAACATATATGCGACAATGTAACTGTAGATATAAACATATAGAAACATAGACTTTTTTTTATATTTAGTATGCTTTTTGTGGGTGCCTGCCTGTACTGTTTCAGACGCTGCTGACCTGCTCTTTCCCTCCTCGCATCTCCAGGACACCTCTTCGTGGGGGTGATAACCACTGGCTTGCCCCCCAGGGCAGAGCCACCTCCCCAGCACAATCCACATGGAGATGGGAGAAGGATGCCGGTAGCAGTGCCCACTGGTCTTGCCTCCCTGGGTTGCCCCCCAGGGCAGGGGGTGAGGTCGAGCTGGATCAGCAGAGACAGGGTAGATCAGCCACAACAGAGTGTCAAGGGGGCAATTGGAGCTGGCAGGGAGGCATCATATGTGGCAGTGGCATTTTTCTATTGAGGGTCCCTGGTGGCGGGGACATGCAATGACGTCCCGCATTCACCCCGCCCCCTGCAAATGCTGGCGATGGCACAAGGAACTCCCAGCCTCCATTAGAGGTCTGTAATGTGCCGGACACTCCATCCCCTCCCCCAGAGAAGGAGAGCAGTCCCTAGGATGCTCGATCCTTCTCCCCCAGCTGGCACTTTGACGTCCTGAGTCCATTCTCGAACGCGAGTTGTCGGTATTGCAGATGAACACCCTGCTAGAAACATATACTTTGATGGCAGATAAGGACCACTTGGCCCACCCAGTCTGACCATTTCTCAACTTACTGGATAGGCTGCAGATCCTAGTTAACCAACAGCCTACTTCCTCCTACCCCCCACTAGAATTGCCTTATGTCTGTGGCATGCATTCTTTTTTATTTATTTTTTTATTTATTGCACTTTTTCACAGCCACCCACTGCTCAGAACCTCAGCTAGGTCATGGACCTTTGTTCCCACCTCCACATTAGACACACCCCTTCTATACCCCCTGGCTTACCCCCCCCAGGGCAGGGTTGCGGCACTGACCCAGCACTGTGCCGCAGACGATGGGATAGGTTGAAGGGGCCATCCTGGAGGCTGATTGAAACCGAGGGCTGGCTTCAACTAGGGAAGCCAGCAGCTTGGCTCCCCCCCATAGGTGGGGGCAAGGACATGCAATGATGCTGGCGTCCACCCCGCCCCTCGAGCGTCATTCTGGTGTTGGTTGCTGTGGTACCCCTGGCCTCTGCCAGGGGTCCATAAAACACTGGTCACACATCCCTCCCTCCCCCCAGAGAAGGAGAGCAGTCCATGGGATGCTTGATCTTTCTCACCCCAGCCAGCCCTCCGGTGTCCTGGGTCCATTCCCGAACCCGGATCGCAGGTGTTGCAAGTGGAAATCCAACTGCTGTGCTGATGGGCCAGCTGTCACATGCATTCTTAAATTCTACCACTGTTTTTGACCCCACAACCTCCTCAGGAAGGCCGTTCCATGAGTCCAACACCCTCTCCATTAAAAAAATACTTCCTCATGTTGCCCCTGAGCCATCCTCCCTCGATCTTCAAATTTTGCCCCCTTGTTCTTGCTCATCTCTTTTTCTGAAAGATGCTACCCTCTTGGACTTTGTTGATTCCCTTGAGGTACAGTACTTGAAAGTTTCTATCATCTGTCCCTCTCCCGCCTTTCCTCGAGGGCATACATACTAAGGTCCTTTAGTCTCTCTTTATATGGCTTCTGGTGCAGACCCGGCACCATTTCAGTTGCTCTCCTCTGGACTGCCTCCATCCTGTCTATGCACTCAAGGAGATGGGGTCTCCAGAATTGCACACAGTACTCCAGATGGGGTCTCAACAACTGTCTGTAAAGAGGGATAATAACTTCCTGTTTTCTGCTGGTGATGCCTCTCCCTATGCATACCAGCATCCTCCCCAGCCCTCCTTACTGCCTTTTCACATTGCTTGCCTACCTTTAGGTCATCTGATATGACCACCCCCAAGTCCCTTTCAATTTTTGTTGTTGCTACTACCACCTTCCCCAGTTTTGTACTCTTCCCTTGGGTTTTTGTTTCCCAGGTGCATTACTTTGCACTTCTTTGCATTGAATCAAAGCTGCCATACTTTTGACCATTCATCCAACCTTGCCAAGTCCCTTCTCATCCTTTCCAACCCCCTTGTGTATTAACCCTGTTGCTGATCTTTGTGTCATCTGCAAAGAGGCATACTTTTCCTTCCAGTCCCTCCACAATGTCACCTATAAAGACATTGAAGAGGACCGGTCCCAGTACTGAACCCTGTGGTACCCCACTAGTAACCCCCCTTTCTTTGGAGTGGACTCCATTTACTATTACCCTCTGTGTCCTGTTGTCCACCCAATTTGTTACTCAGGTTACCATTCTGCGACCCACTCCCATGCTGGCTAACTTGTTTATTAATCTTTTGTGTGGGACTATGTCAAATGCCTTGCTAAAGTCTAGGTAGGCCACATCCACAGCCACACAGTATATCAAAACAGTACATTGGAGTTAAAAACACAGAAGATTAGTAATGATTCCCACAAGAGGACATAATATTCTTGATTTAATACTAACAAATGATATGGACAACATATATGGATTAAAACTAAAACCACCCCACGGAGACAGTGACCATCAAGTTATTGAATTCTCATACAAGACAAATACATATATAACAAAAGGTATAACTATCATTAAAAACTATCACAAGGCAAACTATAAAAAAATAAGGGAATATCTATTGAACTGGAACTGGAAGGAAAAACTTTAAGACAAAGATCTTGAAACAATATGGGTAAACATAAAACAAGCATCTAGACTTCTGCATACACAAATGGGTACCAGAGATTAAAACATACAAAGACAACAGGAGATGTCCACCCTGGTGGAATAACAACATTAAGAAACTTATTAGAAGGAAAAAATAGTTTATTTGTTAAACAAAAAAAAAATCCTTTAAGGGGTAAAGAAAAACTCAAACATTGTACTAAAAAACTTAAATATATTATCAGAAATTCAAAAAAGAACATTGAAAAAACTGGTAAACCAAGTAAAAGACAATAAAAAACAGTTTTTCAATTATATTGGTACACTTAAAGGAAACCAAAAGGGGGTTGGGCCTATTATTACAAGGAACAAAATGATAATAGAGGAAAAGGAGATAGCAACAGAACTGAGTAACTACTTTCTAAGTGTCTATGAACCAAAAGAGGACATAGATAAACCTACCATAAATTCAGTTTATAACTATATACCAATAACTGAAAGTGAAATCAGTAAAATCATAAAAGACTTTAAAAGAAATAGTTCTGCAGCTCCTGATGGAATAACGCCCAAATTCCTTCAAGAATTAAGGACTGAACTGGTTGGACCACTAACCTTTTTAATTAATCAGTCACTGAAAAGTGGTACAGTATAACAAGAAAAGAAACCGGCTTTAATAACACCAATACATAAGGATGGCCCTAGAGCAGAAATTAAAAACTATAGACCAATAAGTCTGACCTCTGTGTTATGTAAAATATTGGAAAGAGTAGTACAACGTCAGATCATGGACCATGTAGTTAAAGAGCAAAATATAGATATCTCACAACATGGATTTATCCTGGGAAGATCTTGTCTTACAAATCTGATCTCATTCTTTGAGCTAGTGAGTGCAGCACTGGACAAAGGGATTGCAGTGTATGTCATACACTTGGACTTTGCAAAAGCGTTCGACAAGGTAACACATAAAATACTAACTGAACTTCTTTATCAAATCAAATTACAACCAAACATAGTAGAATGTGTAACAGCATGGTTGAAGAATAGAAAACAAAGTGTATCAATGAAAGGGTATCAGTCAGAATGGGGAGATGTGACATGTGGGTTCCCCCAGGGTTCTGTGCTGGGCCCAACATTCTTCAGTATATTAATAACATCTTTAAATACCACAGAAAATGCTTGGTTAAGTAAGTATGCAGATGACTCTAAGCTGGAGGATCTGGTACAAAACCAAGATGATGGAAAAAAAATCCAGGAAAATCTGGACAAATTATGTGAATGGGCAGAACAGAACAAAATTATGTATAACGTAACAAAGTGTAAAGTCATGCATTTTGGATCTACAAACCCGCTTGGATCATACACAATGGATAATAAGGTCCTACAAACTACAACAGAAGAAAGAGATTTGAGAATAATAATAACAAACAGTCTACTGATGTTCATACAAGAATGACAGTTAAAAAAGTCACAAGATCTTAGGATGCATCTTATCCAATATGAAAAGCAGCGAGGAAGATGTAATTGCACCATTATATACCAGTCTAGTACGTCGACACTTGGAATACTGTTCACAGTTTTCTGCACCAAATACAGTCAAAAGTAAAAAAATAAAAGAAGGTGTACAGAGGAAAATAAAAAAAATTAAGGGTCTAAAACAATATAGTTATAAAGATAGGTTAACACATCTTGGACGTTACTCCTCTGAATACAGGCAGATAGGGGGAGATCTCTGTTTTACCTTTATGGCCTTCCGGGAGCCTGGATTATTAGAAACAATAGGTTTAGAAAAATTTCATGAACTTAATAAAAAAACAAGATCACACAGGTATAGACTAAAGGGAGGCATACGTAAAACCAAGAAAAGATCTGGTTACTTTACACAGAGGATTATACGTACATGGAACTCATTACCAAACTGGTATAGAGGAAAGTAAAAGTATAGAACTATTTACACGCAGATTAGATCAGTATATGGGTGAAAAAAATTATCTGTTCCACCAATAGTAATTAATGGTGGTGACTTTAATAAAGGACTAAATGTCTGTAGAACTCTTATTCATCTATGAATCTATGAAAATTCACAGAGCAGGAAGATACCTCTTGGACCACCAATCCTGAACTCTTTTTTAGGATAAATTATCTACTATTACTCAGTTTTGTACAGTATACCTCCCTCTACTCCTTCCTTTTAAAAGAAAGAAATGAAACCAACTTTTGAAACAGCATATACGGTATGTTTCCTTCTGTGGCCTCCTCTGATTACTATTCACAAATAGCAGTTCATCTTCTTTTGTATGTACTTTAGTGTTTATTATATGTACCCCCCCCAAAAAAAACAATCTGGGGATAATCTGATCTGCCTCCCAGTGATCCAGGACTCTTTCTTCATCCTCCGTCCCCAAGACTGCCACAGTGGGTACAGGCAGGGCCAGCATGGTTACAGCCAGGAGCCCAGGTGGGGCTTTCACAAGGATTCCACAGTTGATGTCTATGGCCCTTGCCACCTGTCCTCCTCCATCCTTGGGCCCCCTCCAGTATTTCTGGGACTGAGACAAGGGGTAGGGTTACCACCTTTTAAGAAGCTCAAAGTGGGACATTTCTTGCTGAAACATGATTTTTCGCAGGACAGTACGTAACCTCGGCCAATGCAACAGACTTGTTTTCTCTATATAATCAGAATTAAGGCTAAGTATTGCAGTTTCATAGTTGCTTCTTTTGTTTCTTATCATTTTAAGGTATTTTAGTTAAGGTATTGTAGTTTTCTGCAACATTTAGTGGAAAATTAGAAAATATGTTTTCTACTATAAAATCAGGACATGTAGTATTTTTCATGTTTTTTTTTGCAGGACACAGCTGCCCAAATCAGGACTGTCCTGTGAAAATCAGGACAGGTGGTAACCCTAACAAGGGGCAGAGAAAACAAAGCAGCAACCCAGTGATGTTCCTCATGCCCAGGAGCCTAAGAGGGCTGGGGACTGGAGATGGAGCAGCACAGCAGCAGTATTGGCTGCCATGCATGGTATACACAAAATGGAGCTGGAGCTCTGTAGTAGAAATTGGGACTATGTGCCCACTCCCACTGCAGTTCCCAACTCCAAGATAGAAAGCAGAGCTGGGATCTAAAAGTAACCATGCCATCGAGTGCATCTAAATGGGTTCCTGGCCCAAGACAGGCAGCGGGTCAGGAACAGAGACAAAAGCTCAGTGTGCATGTGCACCAGTGGGACAGCAGCATGGACATCCATCTCCCAGCATTAAGCTCCTGGCTCTGAAATGGGCTGAATGCCCTTGGCCCCAGAACAGCAAGCAAGCAAGGCCCCGGACATGTTCAGGAAAGCATTGTAGGATATGTAACAAAGCTGCAGGACTCTGCCAAAGTAGGGACAATAACAAGGATAGCTCCCATGAGTGAACAGAACTGCAGAGCACCATGGGAGGGGGTCAATGGTCAGATCCGCCTTGCCCACGAATCTCAGCTAGTCAGAAAGCTCATGCCAGAGTCAGTTTGCCTATGAACAAGTTTGGCCAATCAGGTATTGAGGTTCATCCCCGATAAAAAGGGGTGATTTCAAAGTTCATGGCAGTTTAGTCAGACCTCAAGAAGAGTAATGTGTGTCAAGATGTGGATGGGTTTGCCACTGTCTGCCCAGGACTGTCCTGCCTCACAGACTGCAATGGTTTGGGATTCCAAAGCAAAAGTTTGTGAGACAAAAAGTTTTCAGGTGAAAATATGGTTTAAAAGACATGCTGGAGCTGCGATTTTCCTAATCCTCCACTGAATTTTCCCCTCAGCGGGATCAGTTCCTACAGCATCTCCAGCCCAAGAATGCACCTTCTGTCATCCAAGTCCTGAGCCTCAGTGAGACAAGCAGAGAGAAGCAACCAGCATGTCTGGAGAAGCCTGCATCCCAGGTGGGAGCACCACAGATTGTTCCAGTAACCTGTACCATAGGTAGCGTCTGAGACATCAGAACTATGAGTAAAGTCCAAGGTTTGACCCTGCAACTGGGAAAGTGAGTTTTTTCTGTCAGGAGTCAAAGAGAAATCCTGGGCAGGCCTGTGCCAGTGGGAAAAGCCCAGGCAAAAAGCCTGTAGTGGCCAGACATTCACCAAATCCCATTGAATCACAAATAGGGGCCCCTTTTCAACTTAGTTAAAAAAAAAAACAGTTTAAAGTTTATGTTCAACAGTTGTGTTTTAAAAAAAAAGTGTTTTACCTGCAACAGTTTAAGGCACACCACCAAGCTCCACCCTGCTAGGAGCATAAGCTCCCCCCAATGTGGTACCCACAGCAGCTATTGAGAGACCTCTCACCCATGGTCTTTCAGGGGAATTAAAATGGGTGTATCTGCATTGGGGTTTGAGGACTGCTGGGGGGTGGGCAGTGACTATGGGGCAAAGTGTTTCTAGCTTGCAGTATTTGCATTTTTGAAGCCTAGACAATGGAGATACTGCAACCCTTACTGCTTCCACTTTACCCTTGCTGCCCCATGTTCTTTCCGTACCCTCCTTTTCAAGTAAATTATTTGTTTGAATTGCAAATGTATGGTTTGAGGACTGTCATTGTTTGCTGTGTCACTTAATTTGGGGGAGGGACTGTGTGGGCACTTTATGCATTGTTTCCTGGGGGGTAATAACCCTGTATTTCAGCAGCCAGGTACCCCATAACACAACCCAAGGTGAAGGCACCATGCCATGTTAAACCAGTGTAGCACATCCTCAGGGAATCCAGGCTAGTTGCCTTGGGAGAAGTGGAGAGGTGAACCCTGAAGGCTCTGGTATGGTAACCCATTACACTGGAGGCACTGCTAGGATATCTGTGCCATAAGTGTGTCCTCCAAACCTGTGACTTTGTGCAGAAATAAATAAATGTGAGTACCCCCACTTCAGGAGTTTGAAGACTGGTGCCAAAGGGAGCACCTAGACCTGAAAAAGGTTATCCTGGTCACGGGGGATCCCTGAAGATATCATAACAGCTGTCATTTTGAAGCCATTGGACACCTAGCAATGTTTGGGCAATTTAGAGGTATATCGTGTGAAAAGCGACCATGCCAGCCAGAGCATGACTGCTTTAACTGAGTGTGATTCTGAAACTGATGTGAACAAACTGCCCACCACAATCAAAATAAAAGTTCAAATGAAGTATGGCACCTGTTTGGCAGGGCAAGTAGTCTGCCCCCTGCTCCCCCTTCCTCACCAGTGCAGTGGACTGGATAGAAAAAGTCAAATTGTTGTTGGCAGCTGAGGAAAGACTGTTCAAGATGTGAGAGCATTCTTCAAGAAAGAAGAACCAATGCTCCAGGTTGGGGACTGGAGTGGACCTCCTATTTGGTCGAACCCTATGAACAGTACAGGAGACTGCTTACTTTCTTCTGGAGCCACTACCACTCCTTCTGGGAAGGATGACTATGAAATTTGGATGAGCCAGGCCACACAGATGGAGCAAGTGTGGAAGTGCTCAAATGATGAGACATGCAAAAGAATTATGCAGAGCCTGAGAGGTATGGCTTTGGACATCATCTGTTCTCTACATGCCAGCCAGCCAAACTGCACCACAAGTGACCACCTTGCCATGCTTAAGAGTACATTTGGAGAAGTTGGGCAGAGGGAGGACCTAGTTTTCCAACTGCCCTACATATACTTGAATGAGGCATAGAAAAAAAAGTCTGGATGATGGCCAAGGAAGCAGTTTGACCATATAAAAGGAGCAAGTACAGGCAATTGTACTTGACAGATTTCTAATATCTATTTTAATGTACTCTAGCCAGTTTCATCTGTAGGAGCAGCGCATTGCTCTCTCCCCTGTGAATGTGAAGCTTTTGTTTAAAGTCAAGATGAATGTGGCTGTTTGAAACAGTTATGACCAGCGTATTCTGAAATTAAAGACATCAGTAAGCACAATATTACATTATTGTTTCTAATTAATGAAAAACTATTTTTCAAGAGAGGAGGAACTGTCAGGTCACAGCCTCTAAATGAAGGCTTTCCATGAAGTAGTAAATGAATTGTTTCCTATCTCAGCCATTTAATTCAGTTTGGGGCATTGCTTTTGTGTTGCACATGTGGCAAATGTGCCATTAAACCGCACACACACAGTGATCCGTCTTCCTATTTTATGAGGAACCTTATTACTGCGCCATTGTTTCTTGAGGTATGCCTGGTGAGAAGAAACATATATCGAATAATGTGTTGGCAGCCATACGCAACAAGGCTGTGTTTTCATCGAGAGGTGAGATGAGATCATAGTCCTCAAAAGCAAAGCTTGAGAGACCTCTATGATGTCTCCTCAGCCTGAGATGGAAGTATCAGACTTGTTGTGTATGGATGACCATGCATTACTTTGTTTAAATATACATTTGGTTTAAGTAATAGCCACATAAGCTGGTAACATTTCTAGTAGTTTATGTTTTAACAGACAGTTCACGTAGGGTGTTTTCTGTCTTGCAGATGTCTGTTATTGAGAATCTGCAGTGTAGGTAAGTGTGAGGAATCTTAAAGATCAAATGCAAACCTTTAGAAAATTTACTGTTTGCGCACGGTGAGAACAACTAGGCCTCATTTGTTACAAATAAAGTTCAGGATCTGAAATTACTTATGTATGAATGCTGTTTTGTTCCCTCTCTTATTTGATGGCTTCACAAAAATTCCCCCAGATGTTTTCAAACCAGCCAGTGGAAGCTTAGATTAATGCTGATGTCAATGAAGCAACAATGACATCATTTTCCTCCAGGTCCTGTCAGCTTAGTACACACGGTATATCAACTTGTCAAAAATACTCTTTGCTATCAATTTCCTGATGGGGCTTTTATTAATGGACTTACACTGGTAAAACAAAATGGTAAATATCTGTCAGGTTCCCTAGGCTGATCACCAAACATTTGAGCACCATATGCCCCTCCCCGCAACAAAAAACTCTTATACTCTTAAAATGTCAATTTTGATTTCCTGTGTTCCCATTCCAGCCTTTAATGCAGCCACCATGTAGACCTCCTTATTTATTCTTTTCAGATTCACTCCCCTTGCTGAGGTTCTAAAGCACTCACAAAAAGGAGACTACTATCCAAGCACATCTCCCCAAATGTATAGCCCCACAAAAATATACACCTCTATCCTGCCCTTTGTAATTATTCCAAAACATGCCCACACAGTTTCTAGCACTATCTTGCACCACTCTTCTGACCTATACCCCTTCTCCCACTCACCTCCTAAAATGTGTACTTACCACTGCACCCCTCCTAAAATGTGTACCTCTGCACCTCTCAAAAAATGTGTCCCCAAAATTTGCTTCCTCACCCTTGAAATCTGTACTCCTACCTTGCACCCATTCTAATATTTGCATACTCACCCTCACACCCTTCCCAGAAGTTGTACTTTCACCTACCCCAACAACATTTGTATTCCATCCCCACTGACCCAAGATGTGTGCCCATCTGTGCATGTCCCAAATTTATACCATACAGTCTTCTCCAACCATTTGTACCTACCTCATGACTCTTGAATCTTGTATCTCCCTGCACAGCTCCCCAAACCTGCAACCTTTCACCCCCCCACCATAACCACCAAAATACTAAATCTATAACTCCCACCTCATTCCCTTCACAAAATGTGCACCCCTGCATGTGGAACCTTCTAAAGTTTTTACCCCTTCCCCACACTCTGAAAACTATTTACCCCACCTCCATTCTCTCCAAGATTTCTACCCCTTTTCTACTACCCCTCCAAAAATTCATCCCATAATCCATTCTGTTACCCAAATGCTTTACCCCATTCCCTGCACAAATAGCAAAATTAGCAAGACTGCCAGAAATCCACATCCCTTCTCTTGCAACCTTTACACGCCTACTACCACACCTATCCACAAATTAGTACCCTTTGCCCCTCACTATTTCAAAGATATGTACTGTACCTTTCACATGCTACTCCCAAAGTATACACACCAGCCCTTTGTACAGTTTAAGAGGTGTGAAATAATAAAGTTTGGATGGGATGCCTATTTCAGCAGGGATAGAAGTACACATTTTGGGAGGGGTGTATTTACAATTTTTGGAAGGTGTGCAAGGGTACAATTATGAATTTTGGGTATGTACAGAGGTTCAAGTACAAATTTTGGGAGGGATGGAGGGGTGCAACTAAAAATTTGGTGAGAAATGCAGGGATAGAAGTTCACATTTTGGGAGGGGTGCAGGAGTACAAGTACAAATTTGGGGAGGGATGCAGGGGTAGAAATATAGATTTCAAGAGAGGTGCAATGGTACAAGTACAAATTTTGAGAGGGGTGCAGGGTTACAAGTACAAATTTTGGGAAGGTGTGAAGGGTATAGGTATAAATTTTGGGAGGGGTACAAGTACAAACGGTGGTAGGGGTGTAGGAATATGAGTACAAGTTTTGGGAAGGGTGCAGCAGTACAAATATAAATATTAGGAGGGGTGCAAGTAGAAATTTTGAGAAGGGTGTAGGGGTACAAGTATACATTTTGGAAGGTGTGCAGATATACATTTACAAATCTCGGGTATGTGAAGCAGTACAAGTACACATTTTAGGCGGGATGCAGGGGTACAAGTACAAAGTTTGGGAGGGGTACAAGGATAGATTTTTGGGATTGTTGCAGGTATAAACTTTGGCAGGGGGCAGGGGTGCAAGTACAAATTTTGGGAGGAGTTCAGGGCAAGTTCAAATTTTGGGAGGGGTGCAGGGGTAAATGTTTTGGGAAGAGTGATTGGGTACAACTAAATATTTTGGAAGGTGTGCATGGGTAAACATTTTGGGAGGGGTGAAGGGATGCATGTACAAATTTTGGGAGGGATGCTAAGGAAAGTACAATTTTGGGGAATGATCAGTAATATAAGTACAAATTTCAGGATGGGTTCAGGGGTAAATGTTTTGGGAAGAGTGCTGGGGTACAAGTAAATATTTTGGAGGGT
Source organism: Neoceratodus forsteri (assembly GCA_016271365.2). Lineage (NCBI taxonomy): Eukaryota > Metazoa > Chordata > Ceratodontiformes > Ceratodontidae > Neoceratodus > Neoceratodus forsteri. The sequence continues at coordinate 1,541,959,959 of CM028131.1, read as the reverse complement.
GTGCATGGGTAAACATTTTGGGATGGTTGCAGGGATGCATATACAAATTTTGGGAGGGATGCTAAGGGAAGTACAATTCTGGGGAACGATTCAGTGATATAAGTACAAATTTCAGGATGGGTGCAGGGGTATGAGTGCAAATTTTGGTTGTGCAAGTTCAAATTTCAGAAGGGTTGCTGGGGTGCAAGTCCAAATTCTGGGAGTGCTGTGGTTACAAATTTAGAGAGGGGTGCAAGTGATGTACATTTGGGGGAGTGCAGTGGTAGATGTACACATATATGGTGGTGGTGTGGGCTAAAGTACTAATATTGAGAGAGGGGTGCAAAAGATGGGGTTCATATCTGGATGGGTGCAGAAGTTAAACTATACATTTTGAGAGGGGAGGGATAAATGTAAAAATATTGTGAGAGTACAGTGAAAGAGGTGCACATTTTGAGAAACATAATTTAAGGTCTAACATTAGCAGAGGACAGGGTAGAATACAAATCAAGAAGAGATGCAGGACATAAATAAATATTATGGTAGGGTTACAAAAGCAACAGTACCAGTTCAGGAAAGAGGAGAACCCATTACAGAGAAAATGCATGAGTATTGAGAGTGTGGTAGAACCTCAGCAAACAAGATGAATCAAAATAGAACTGCATTTAGTTTAGTCAGGAAAATGGGAAAATATTACATGACCTTCGTTTGTTTAATACTGTTCAGAAATTTTTACAGATTAGCCTATGAAAGTTACTAGCCATGTAATATCTTATAGTATATTTAATACTGTTTGAAGTGACAACTGAATTTTGCCATTTCATAATTTAATGTACTGTGTGTATACTAAGTGTCCAGGACCTTAAGGAAAATTATGTAATTCTTGCTTAAATGACATCACCACCCACCCAAGATTCCGCCAGCTGGTCTGAAAATATCTAAAGGCCTTTCTGTAAAACCATCAAATAAGAGAAGCAGTAAAATAGCATTTGTACATAAGTAATAGCAGTTTCTGCAGTTTATTTGTAATATATAAGGTCTGGTTGTCCTTCTACTAGCAAAAACTGTAATTTTTAAAATATATTTGCATTTGATCTGTAAAAGACATGGGATTCTATGTTGTTGTAGTACAGCAGCATTCTGACATCACTACTGTGGTATAACAGCATTCTGACATCACTACTGTGGTACAGCAGTATTCTGACATCACTACCATGATACAGCAGCATTCTGACATCAACATCACTACTGTGGTATAGCAGCATTCTGACATCACTACTGTGATACAGCAGCATTCTGACATCAACATCACTACTGTGGTATAGCAGCATTCTGAAATCACTACTGTGATACAGCAGCATTCTGACATCAATGTCGCTACTGTGGTACAGCAGCATTCTGACATTACTACTGTGATGCAACAGCATCCTGACGTCATATCTGTGGTACAGAAGCATTCTGACATCACTGCTGTGGTACAGCAGCATTCTGACATCACTACTGTGGTACAGCAGCATCCTGACATCACTACCATGATACAGCAGCATTCTGACATCAACATCACTACTGTGGTATAGCAGCATTCTGACATCACTACTGTGATACAGCAGCATTCTGACATCAACATCACTACTGTGGTACAGCAGCATTCTGACATTACTACTTTGATGCAACAGCATCCTGACATCATATCTGTGGTACAGCAGCATTCTGACATCACTACCATGATACAGCAGCATTCTGACATCAACATCACTACTGTGGTATAGCAGCATTCTGACATCACTACTGTGATACAGCAGCATTCTGACATCACTACTGTGGTGCAGCAGCATTCTGACATCACTACCATGATACAGCAGCATTCTGACATCAACATCACTACTGTGGTATAGCAGCATTCTGACATCACTACCATGATACAGCAGCATTCTGACATCAACATCACTACTGTGATACAGCAGCATTCAGACATCACTACCATGATACAGCAGCATTCTGACATCAACGTCACTACTGTGGTACAGCAGCATTCTGACATCACTACTGTGGTATAGCAGCATTCTGACATCACTACTGTGGTATAGCAGCATTCTGACAGCACTATTGTAGTACAGCAGCATTCTGACATCACTACTGTGGTATAGCAGCATTCTGACATCACTACTGTGGTACAGCAGCATTCTGACATCACTACTGTGGTATAGCAGCATTCTGACATTTTCATCACCTTGGAGGAGGACTGAAGGAGTAAAAAAAAAACCTTTTCTCCCCTCTCCTGACATAACAAGGGTGAGTAGGTTATAGTGATTGTCTCTTCACTCTGCTGCAGCAATAATGAGTAATGTTATTGGATGGGTTGCAAGTGACTCACGTGACCTACAGCACTGGCACTGACTGTGATTGCTGAACTTTATGTGCTTTGCTACTGGTGACTGAGCTGTGTAAAAGAAAGGGAGCAGATCTTATTCACCAAGGCCCAGATATTGAAACTGTGCCACAAAGTAGCGCAATAGCAGGAGCAGGTGCAAGTCCAGTGCTCCCATGCGCAACACGTGCGATATTCAAACACTACGCAGGCCAAGATGCACTTGCACCACACAACCGAATATCGCACCAACTGCGACATGGTGCAACCAGGAATGCGCAGTGGCACAAGTCTGATGTGCAATAGCACAACCAGGGATGCGCAGTGGAGCAGGGTAGCAGCACATCAGCACAACCAGGGATGCGCAGGGACAGGATGCAGGGGTCCACCACCCATGGAAGATATGGGCAGAGGAGCACACAGCAGAACAGACATCAGCCCCCCACCCCATGAACTGCACAACCTGAGGAGAGCTGGAAGAACCACTGGCCCATGGACACCAGCAACAATCCCACAGCCGGGACATGGTGCCCCAGCACACCCCCTGGCAAGCTGTGACAGGCACACAAGGAGGTCCAGCCACCCCATGCCACACCATCCCACCAATGCAGAGCACACCCTGCACCACGATCCCCAGACACCCTGCCCAGGAGCAGCACCCAACAGTGCAGGACACCCTATGCATGCCACCATCCCCACTGTGACAATGCAACCCTGTGCACCATGGAGCCATGCAAGGCAGCCCCACTGTGAGCACTCTGCAGTGCATGGCAGCAGGCATCGATGCAACAACTGCATACACAGTGCCACCCTGCACATCCCCCGAGGTACAGCTGAGAGACCGACCATGCGTCGGCACACGAGATACCCCACATGAGACAGGGCCTGCCCCGGACCCCACCACCAGTGGTACAGCACCCTCCCAAGGACACACCCCGTCCCAGCACTGGCCACAACAGCCAGCACAGATACTGACAGTGGTGCATGGAAGCACGCGCCACACAGGATGCAACACAGTGCATGGACAAACACCCACCCATACCCAAGGGCACACCAACACAGGGACACAGTAGTGGGTCAACAAACATGCTGGCATGTGGCAACGGCAGCTGTGTACTCATGGCCAGCACCCCTCCATGGCACAGGTGTACCAGCCACCCTGCACTTGCACCATGAAGCTGTACGCCACCGGCATGCAGCCAGAACACAAGTGACAGACAGTGGAGCACATCTCCTGCAACAGACACAAGCAACAGCATGGGGGGGGACAACAACAGCAGAGGCCACAGTGTCACCCGAGGCAGACGTGCACCATACCGATGACGGGATGCAACCTGGCAATGTGCTGGGTACAGTGGTTGTCCAGCATGGACAGCCACCATTGACATGCCAGCAGACTGTGCAGATCACAGACATGCAAGGGTGTCAGCTGCACAGGCCATGGACGGTCTGACAGGGGCACCATGGACACAGTGCATGCACCATGGACCACTGCACACAGGCATCCAGTGCGCAGGGAACAACACACAAACCACAGACAGTGACTGATTCCCACGCCCACACCATAGGCGGTTCCCTTCCAGACACACACACACGCGCCCATGCCTGCACCACCCCTGACACCATGCATACCACTGCAGCTGAGCACCTGTAGCCTGTTGCAAATCACAGACCACCACAGTAGGCATAACAAAACAAATGTATTACATACAGGTGAAACAAACTATTTACAATTATGTACAAAAGGGGGGGGAAGGGCCACATATCAGGTGGGGGTGAGTAAGGGGCAGGGTGAACAAATGGGAGAGGGAAGAAGGGGTGTGAGGATGGGTTCAGGGGGGTAGAGTGATTCCAGGGGCATGGAGGGCCTAGCGTCCACCCCGCTCTCCACTCCTGTGGCACCTCCTCATCCTCCGCCTCCTGATTCCATGCTGCTCCATGCGCTGGAGTATCTCCAGTGAAGCCCGTGCGAGCTGCAGGAGCTCCTGCATGGCCCTCTCGATGGCCATCATCCACCGTCCACCTAGGACAAGTGAGCAGAGTCAATATGTGTGAATGTCCATCCCCCTGCAGCCCACCCATTGTGCATGGCATACAGCTGTGGGTCACACCCCTGTGATGGTGTGCGACCACCCACAGTGATCGTGTCCAAAAGACCTGCCTACCCAGGCACACACAGCAATGTGGACCACTGCACACACCCACCGCCCAAGTCCCGCACAGCACCACCGTGGCTGTACAGTGACATGGCTAGGCGGTGCGAAGGTAGTGGCACAGTCATGTACCCGGTGCATGCATGGACCACCAGCGATGTACACCCACACATGCAGTGCCACAGGACAGTGCTGAGTGTACCATTTTGTGTGCATGTCAGTGGTGTCAATGGATGGTGGCCATGCCCTGCTGCCTACCCCGCAACACAGCATGCACAGAATATCCTGGAAGTAAGGCACTCACCTGCATCCGCATGATCCAGAAGCTGATGCTGGATGGGCCCAGCAGCCCGTGCCTGTTACCATGCATCCACTTGTTCTCAGCATGCCAGTGCCTCTCGGGCTCGTTGCCTCTCCTCAGGGCCTAGGGCACAAACATGGAGAGGGGAACATCAGTACAAACCAGTAGCAAAGGCCCCCCCCCGGTGTGTGTGATCCCGCACAGCCCAGCCATGCCGCAACACCTCCACCGCCCACACTGGATGGCCCCCCATGTGGTGGACACATGCCCACCGTGATACCCGCATGGACACTACCAGTGTGTGGATGGAGCACCTACCTGGATGTGGCACAGCTCCTCTCCTGGCATGTGCCCATAGTTGAGCAAGCCTGTCTGGGTCCCTCTCGCCGGAGATCCCCATAGCAATGGCAACACTGCTCGGATGTTCGGGCGATCCCAGTGGCTTCCTCTAGTGCCTCTGCCACCTCCTCCCAAACAGCACTCCTTGCCCTGTCTAAGGGGTCATCCCCAAACAGGGCCCCAGCATGGGGCTCTACAATGGCCACCAAATTGGCCAGCTCCAGAGGGCTTCATAAAGCTGCTCTCCTCCTTGCCATGACTGCTGCAGGTAGGATCACAAAATGGTGCTCTGTAGCACACGTCCGCCACATGCAGATGCTGCGCAGTACAGTGCTGCTATTCCCCATCGCGCTGCCACTGAACAGCATGATAGGGGTGCACTCATGCAGATGCATGGCACTTAGGAGGCAAAGGTCAACCACAGGGTCAAGGGTCTGTCATGCACGGACTGCCACAGCGCGATTGGGACTCCCTGCTTGTAGCATGGTCGGGTGCCTGTGTGAGACACCCTGCAGTGGCCTACCGTGCTGTGGCACCATGGTGCCTATGGCGCTCCAGGGCATGAGTGCCATACATGTGAGCAGTGCACTAGCACAACTGGCACAGTGGTGGCCGTGCCCTGCACTGCCTCCCGTGCTCAGCACATCAGCAGCGCGGCAGATGTCGGTGTCAGCACCCTGACATGCGCTGTGCGGTGCCTACTGCACATGTCACAGAGCTGCACCTTTGCCTGAGCACACTCAACACAATTGCGCAAGGCACAACAGCGCGATATTCAACCAGCATATGTAAATCAGCTCATCAGCAATTCCATGGTGCAGCTACTGCATTAGCATTCACTTAAAGTTGCACCTCACCTCATTTGCATGCCTTGTGCTATATAAATGCAACATGGGGCTGCAGAGGCCATAGTTTGGTATTGCATTCTATTGTGGTGGGTTGCATGCTGTTTGGAAGTGTGTATTGTGGTGTGTGGGAGATGCATGGGACTGCACAATGAAAGGTAACACCTGTCATTCTCACAGGCTCTATAATGACCGAACGTGAGGAAGAGGAGGAACAGGGATGTTGGAGAAAGAGGAGGCCGAACTTCACCTGGGGGAATCAGATGCCCTGTTTGAGGCATACCTTGACAGGGAACCGCTGCTCAGCAGACATCGGGGAACACCACAGGCCCGAGCTGTGGCATGGGGTGAGGTTGTGCATGCCGTGAACCAGCACGGCAGCCACCAGTGGTCTGTGCAGCATGGACAAGAGGAGAATTAAGGACAAGGTGACTGCCATCAGGGCAGCACGTGCTGCAAACAGTGGCAGACAGCCGGATATGCCATGCCTGATGCCACAGGAGGAGTGGATGTCCAGCAGCATGTGGTGTTGTGCCATAGAAGGTGTTCCAGGTGGTGGCTTCCAGATGGGTGGCAGCCCGTCACTGCATGGTAGGTCATGTATTGTCACAGTGTGGGAGGTGGGGGGAATGCCACAGGCTAGGGTGGAGACATTAACACTACTGTGTTCCCTTACAGCTCCTGAGCATCTACAAGGGTCAGCGGTGGTGGGTGTGTCCACCGTGGACGAAGCCCTGGACACAGAGGAGCACCCATCCACCTCCACAGGTGACCGAGGGTCAGGACCACTGCATACCTGCCTGTCTGTCTGGACTAAAGATGGCGGTGCCGGTGTGGACGTGGCCCTGCCTGTGTCCCAGTGTGACAGCGGCCACAGACTCCAGCATGCTGGGACATGGACTGGTGCTACATCAGGCACCGGTGATGATGCATCACACATCCTGGACAGTGATACGTGTGGGACGCAGGATGGTCCCACAGCCGGGAATGGCATGGGCTTAGCCATGTGTGGTGCTGCCGTGGAGGCCTGCGTGACATCACAGTCCTAGCCTGTGCCTGTATGCCCCAGTGGGGCAGCACTGGTGTGCATCCAGGCTGGTGGTGCTGTTTCGGCTGCTGCAGCTGCAACGGTGGGCCCTGGCAGCCGGAGGAACAGTGCCAGCAGTCGGCCAGTGGTGACAGGGGGACAGTGTCGGGTGGTGGCGTCAGTGCACTGCATGTGGACGTGCCCTGGCATGGCTCTGGTGTGCAGCACCCATCTTCAAGGGGTGCTGCCCGGCACAGCCAGGAACACCATGAGGGACAGCATGCCAATCAGGCAGATGACCTCTTTGATGAGCACAGCCGCATATTCCAGGATTCAGTGGATCAGCAGTTGCAGCTTGTGATGGCGGTGGATGCACACAGTGCGGTTCTGCGCCAGGCAGAGGAGTGGCACAGCAGGGACCACGGTCTGCTCCTGGCAGAGATGGCCCAGCAGCGGGAGGATGTGACTGCTGCCATTGACAGGCAGACACATGCAATCACTGCTTTCATGGCCACTGTGGGCACCCAGTTCATTGCCCATGTGCCGCAGACAATACGCAGTGTCACGTCCACCCCCCATTCCCGGCATTGTGCGACACCTTCCATGTCAACACCGGGTTCGGCTTGGGCATACCAAGCACGCCTGGCATGGACATGTTCGGTGAGCTGCAGACCCCATGCGTGAACACGGTTGCGTTCCCACAGCATCACCCTTGGGGGACCATCGGTGCCAAACATGAGGCCAATGGTCAGCCTTGCACAGCTGGCAGGTCTTGGCAGGGCTGCCCACGCATCTGTGGTGGCCGTGGCACTGTGCCGCATGACTGACCTGTCTCCCACCATGGCCACTGTCTGCCACTGCCCTGTGTGCAGTGTGTTGTGCACCGTATGATGCATGGGTGGGGTACCCGGCCCTGCACACACACGGTCAATGTGCACACCCTCCCAGCTGCTGGCCACTGTGGTGTGTGCATGATGATGCCTGCGTTGCGCTGTCCGCCAGTGTGCAATGGTGCCCAGCATCTGAGATATGCACAGTGATGACCACTGGGCATGGTCATGTGTAGACCTGTGTGTGGCTAGGGGTTGCAGTCGGGGTTGGTGTGCATTCTACCCCTTGTGCATGTCTTGTGGTGCGTGTGTGTGTGTGTGTGTGTGTGTGTGTGTGTGAGCATGTGTCGTGTTTGGCCTTGCCCATCCCTGACGGTGTGTGTGGCTCCATGCTCAGACCCATTCACTTGCTGCCATCCACCCCTGGGGTTCATCCATGCCTGTCTGTGGGTTGTGCCCTAGCCATTGGTGGTTGCACATGGCCACATGACCTGCCCGTGTTGGCTGAAGTGCTCCTCTGTGATGGTGTCCCGGTGCAGTTGCGCCATCCGGATCAGGCAGGGGTCCCTTCGCCCAGGGGGTAGCTGCCCATCACCGACTGGACCGGCGTCCTCATCGTCCTCATCGCTGTCCCCCTGTTCAACCTCTACGGCTATCCCACAGTCATTGGCCATGCTGTGCAGGATGCAGCAGGCCAGGAATAGCCCGCAGGCCTTCAAGGGGCTGTACTGTAGGGCACTTCCAAACGTGTCCAGGCACTGGAAACGTGACTTCAGTATCCCGAACACCCACTCAATGACATTACGTGTGGTGGCATGTGCCTCATTGTACCATTGCTGCGATGGGGTCGTGGGGCGCCGTTATGGTGTGAGCAGCCAGGGACGGAGTGGGTAGCCACTGTCACCTGTGTATAGAAGGTGGACATTAGTATGGTGGTCTGTGTCGCTCTGCCATGGGCCGACAAGGCCGGTACCCATGGCACCTCTGATTATGCCTCCCCCCCACATCTGCCCATGTCATCCTGCGTGATGTGCTTACTCACCCACTAGATGGCCAGTGGGGATGTCCCCACTCTCGAACATGTGGCACAGTGCAGACTGGTGCCAGATGAAGGCATCATGTGCTCCCCCAGGGTGCATGGCACAGACATTGGTTATGCACCCGTGGCATCGCACACCACCTGGCAGTTGATGCTGGCAAAACCCTTCTGGTTGATGTATGCAACACCATCCAGGCCAGGTGGCGTGTGGATGGCCACATGAGTGCAGTCAATGGCCCCGAGCACACCAGGCATACGTGCTACCCTGTGGAACTGTTGTATGTGTGCTGTGCGCTCCGCCTGTGTGCTGGTGAAATGGATGTACTCTGCAGCATGTGGCAGCAGTGCGCTGAGGAATTGTGTGAGTAGGCGTGACGCGGCTGACTAGGTTATGCCTGTTGTGTCCCCTGTTGGTCTCTGGAAGGTGCCTGTGGTGAGCAGGCACATGACAGCTGTCACCTTTGTCTCCACTGACAGAGCATGGCTCCATCGTGTGGGTGCCTGCATCTCATCACTGCACAGCTCACAGAGCCGCCTCAGGATCGCCCAGTTCAGGCGGTACCAGCCCACAATCTCTGTGTCGGTGTACTGCTCGAAGTTGATGCAGGCTCGGTACCACCTGTTGGGGGCATACCGCTGACGGGCCCTTCCACGGCTGCACCCCCCCCTGCTGCCTGCCTTCTCACACCCCTCATTATCGCCTCCATCTGGATGGTGGCACTGGCCATGTCACTGGCTGGTGTTCCCCCCCGACAGATGTTATTCCATTCCCCCTACTGTCCTCTGTGATGCTCCCCCTGCACCGGGTACACCTCCAGCCTTTGGCTGTCCTGCCTACTGCCACTGCCCTCACTACATTGTGGCACTATCCTGTCTGTCCTGCACGAGTGACTCAGGCTCCCCACTCCTGTCCTGTTCCTGTGTGGTCACAGATGTGCCCTGTCCTGCTCCTTCACTGTCCCACTCACTGCTACCCTGTTTGTTTTAGCTGCCAGCTCGCTCCCACCTCTGGCTTTTCTGTAGCATTCTTGCGCCTCTCTCTTGTTCCTTTTTATTTTGGATCATTTCCGTTATCGCGCAACTTCCGCTAGCTCCCCTATTGCGCATGGCGCATGCTGTTGAATATCACACTGCGCCATTTATGCATGGTTCCTCCCCCTACGTTTGTGCATGCATTCATTATCATTGTGCTCTTGTGCATTGCAACTTGTGTGTCACAGCTGCCTCCCGCTGAATATCGCACAATGGCGCATTTTCATACTTGTGCTGGTGCATCTCTGTTGCGCATGGCGTATCCCTTTTGAATATCTGGGCCCAAGTCTTTTTGTCAGTTAACTCATCCTGGACTCCCGGTTATCCAGTATACCAATTAAAGAAAATACCATTCACAGACTGATCTGTTTAGGCAGCTTCTTGGTGCAAAAATTAATTAATATGTCTGGCTCTGGCAGGATGGAGGTAGAAAAAGACTAGCAATGTATGTGTTTGACAAGCACTGGCTATAGACCTAGGGTCTAGCAAAGGCAAGACAGCTTGTGTGTGGTCTGGTGAGTCTGTCTGGATTATGATGACACAACTTGTTGCTTAAATTGCTTGGGTCAAATAAATCAGGGTAATGGAGAGAGATCAGATGATGTAAAATGAAAGTGCATTAGACAAGTGATACATTAATCATCTCATCAACACTCATTTTACTTGAGTGCCTGAGACATTAATAATGTATGTAATTTCAATTTGCTGTGTGTACTGTAGCCTGTAATGGTAGCACCCTATATGAGCAAGTATTATTGAACGCATCAATATGAGTCACTCAATAATACCGCTCCCATGTAGAGGGAGTAGGAAAAAAGAGCACTGAATAGGTAAAGTGAGTATGTCACTGAGGGATATATGCAACACTTGTGAGAAAAGGGAATAAAAAGAATCATTTGGCCAAGCACTGCTGAGCTGGCCATGTGGTGTGGTGGCTTGAGCCACTGCCCCTGGAGTCTGTGGTGCCAGATTTGGATCCCGATGTGGGCAACTGTTTTGCTTCAAGGGGGAGTTTCTATTTTTGCCTAAGTCTGCTCCCCCTGGAGTTGAGAATCTTTATTTTGGGAGTTGTGGGGATATAACCCTACAAAGGAAGATCTTGAGCACAGCCCCACAAAAACAAGAGAATCATTTGGTTTCCAAGGACTGTCACTGTTGCGGTGGTCTCTCTAAATATAAGTCACCCTTTAGATGTGGGCAATTTTGTGTCTCTCTTTGTGAGCGGCACAATAAGGGACTCACCCTTATCATAAAACCACCAGATAGGTGTTGTACTGTACAGCGGCACAGCTACATACTAGAAAACAAAAATTTTAGTTACCATACCAAGCAGTTAATGTAAAATTAAATATATATATATATATATATATATATTTCAGCTACTCTTTGTCTCTGCTAGTCTTGCAGACAGAGTTAAAGCAAAACACCTGTAGAGCTCAGGCATAAACTGTGGTAAAATGCAGCACATACAAATAAAGTCAGCACAGCAGGAAAGGACAAGGTGTGCAAAAAAGTGCTGCAGAGGGCAAAACCAATATATGCCAGTGAATTTAATGGTGCACAAAAGTAGCAGACAGACAGACAGTACCCCAGCGCTTCAAGTCCCTGCAGACACTTCATCAGGGGGAGGAGTGAGCACTGCTAGAGCCCTGCAGTTTATCGGCCAAGATTTAAAGACACAGGATGGGATATTCAGAAGGGTTGTGCATGGCGCAACACAGTTGTGCCATGCGCAACCCACTGATGTGCCTCAGCATGATATTCAAAAGGGGAATGTGCATGGCACAAATCCTGATGTGCCGGAGTGCATCAGTAATGTATGCAGTGCAAGTAGTGGGGGCGTGCCCATGCATACACCACACATCCCTATATTCAGCCCAGGAAGTGCTGAGCAGATGCAGGCGCAACCCGTACCTGCGCCACACACAGTTGAGTGAAAAATAAAAGGAGCAAGAGCTGGCCACCCACAGGTGAGCTGCCATATTGCAGGGTGCAACACAGCAGCTGCCAGCTGTGGGTGGCCACCTGAGCTCCAGCGGCACCTTCATGGTAACGCCCCCTCATGCCAGATTGTGGGCATTAGTAATGTATTAATGGTCCAATAACCCTGGTGGTCCAGTGGACCGCTCGCAGCCCAGTCGCGGGCAGAAGTATAATTAAATATGCCTCCTATGTCCCTGATGGTCCAGTGGATGTCACGCAGCCCAATCATGGGCAGAAGTATAATTAAAATACCTCCTATAGCCATGGTGGTCCAGTGGACCGCTCGCAGCCTGAACGCAGGCGTCAGTTATAATATATTAAAACCAATCCATCCCTGGTGGTCCTGTGGTACCCCTTCCCCACCCGCCCACTGAGACCCACCACCCCCTCCCCAGTCAGCGGGGGCATAACTCCCCAACCGCATGCCACCCTGCTGACTGCCGACTGACTCCATACAGTAGGGCTGTATGCCCATTGGTCCACAGCATGGGCCAATGGGCATGCAACCATCTACAGTCCAGAAATGAATGGATCATTCACAATTCTGGACTATATGTATCTGATGAGAACTACAACCCATTGGCCCATGCTGTGGACCAACGGGCGTACAACCCTACTGTACAGAATCAGTCGACGGGTGGTGGGGCAGCATGCGGGTGGAGCCGCCACCCTTCGCTGGACCGGGGGGGAGCAGGGTGGTGGGGCTCAGTGGGCGGGTGGGGAGAGGGTACCGCTGAACCACCAGGGATGGATTGGTTGTTAATATTTTATAACTGACACCCGCGATCGGCCTGCGAGCAGTCCACTGGACCACCAGGGATATAGGAGGCAATTTAATTATACTTCTGCACGTGATCAGGCTGAAAGCAGTCCACTGGACTGCCAGGGATATAAGACGTTTTACATCTAGTACATATGCCCATGATCGGGCAGTGGGGCACTTTGCCACTTGGGCAGGGGGCATCGGTCCCTGATGGCTGCAGCCTGGCAAGGCACCAGGCGCAAGTCACCAGGGATGGGCGCACCTGCATGAAAATGGGGCCATAATGAGATGCAAATGGACCCATTTGTGCCTTGCATGCATTATGGCCCCATTTGCATGTGCACTTTTGAATATTGTGGGTGATGCACCTAGCACAACGGCACTTGCACTAGCGCATCCCCCGGCCCCTCTCTGGCCACTTGCGCTGGTGCAGTGCCACTGCACCATGCACATTGCGGGTGGCCACAGCGCGATATTCAACAGTGCTGAGCCATGGCGCAGCACCATTGAATAGCACCCTGTCAGCACCCTGGCACATCCCAGTTGTGCTGTGCCCGGGCTTGTGCCACAGCCTGGCACAGTCTGAACATCCCACCCATAGTGTACATCAAAAAAGTGAAATAGTGCAAATAAGTATAAATATATATATATTTATACCATGGGCATGAGAGCTTTCTCAGTAGGATAACCTGTGTTATTTCCACTGCAGTGAGGATAAGTCCTGATGACATCAGCAGAATGAGGATATCGACATTTATCCATACTCTGCTGATGTCACCAGAGTGAGGATAAATGCACTGCAGCTTGCATTCTAAAGGAAACTGCTTCAGAAAATGCTTATCTTTCTCACTGAAGCTGCAACTTACTCAATTAGCTTTGCAAAAGACTCTCACCTATGTCCCACTGTGTTTCTAACATTGCTAGCACATTACTGTTCTGATCTCAGCTTCAAAACATCCTGAATTCTAAATTAAAGTCTTTTACAAAGCAGGTTCTGTTTCTCAGTGCTGCCTGCAGCAGTTTGTCTTTCTCACTGAGCCTCTGACTCATTCAATTAGCTTTTCAAAACACACTCACCTGTGTTTCTGACTCCCAGTCCATTCAGAACACACACACACACACACACACTGACAGCACACACAGAATGAGCAGGAAACACATAGACTCAGAAAAAATGTTCCTGCAGCTCTCACCCCTGTGGTATAAATCATACACATGATGGGCAGATCATGGCATATGGAAAATATTCTCACTCTTGCCTCGTGAGCTGTGTATTTTCACTCCTGCCTTCAGCACTCATGAGAATACACAGCTCACTCTGCAGGAGTGAAAATATTTTCCATATCCCACTCCTGCCCAACATGTATCAAGAATATTTTCCATATCCCACTCCTGCCCAACATGTATCCATATATATATATATACTGTGTGTGTATATATATATATATATATATATATATATATATATATACAATATATATATATATATATATATATATCTTGCAAAACACTTTGTTAATGCATCAGTTAGGGTTGAAGCAACAAAAGTAGGGAAATGTGAGATTAGGGTTGAGACCCTAACACCCATCCACCTCAGCCACCCACCCATCCTCCACAGATCAACAGGTGTTGGGGTGTGCCTTGGGGTCATTGGGTCTCTCACCACATTCCATGTATAAGAAATTTGACATGGTACAGTATAGGAGAATGGGGTGAGAGTTAGGCCCGATGACCCCAAGGCACACTCTGATGCCTGTTGTTCTGTGGAGGGTGGGTGTGGGGTGGGCTGGTAGGGTTGGATGGGGGGGTGTTAGGGGCTCAACTCTAATGTCTCATTTCCCTACTTTTGTCGCTCCAACCCTAACTGATGCATTAGCAATGTTTTGCAATTTATTCCCTCACTTTTTGAGATAGTATAATAGTATCTTTATTTTACTGTGGGAGCACAGGGTCCTTCAGACCCTGTGCTCCCATCCTTCCACAGATGCACATATGTATCTAGCTGTGGAAACACTGGGGTCTCTGGCCCTTGCGCTTCCACACATTAAGTTACGAGCAGACATAGCAAAATTGCAACAAAGAGTAATAATTGTGCCATCTTAATTAATTTTCACCCCAAATGTTCAACATAACCTTCTTATCACCTCACTGCATGTATCTAGTACAGAAAACATTCAAATCCCTGTCAAGATGTAATTCTGAGCAACTGTAATGCAGTTTTGCACCACAGGTGCAAAAAAAACACTTTCGGCAAGATTTGAAAAATGGCAGCTGTACTATTCTTGAGGTGGCATGAAAAAATGGTAATGTTAAAAATCTGGAGTGAAAATATGAAAAATTGGCGAAGTTATAAGTGTGCGTAGAAACTGCACAATGCACGCTCATAATGTGATCATTTTTTGGAATTTGTTCACCAAATTTTCAACATGGGCTTTTTGGGACCTCCCCTCCTGAACTGTGGCACTGTGATATTGTTAATCCATCCCAAAACTGGATTTCACACAGCGACCACACCATTCTGTGCCACAGGTGTAAAACCACATTTTGGGCTGGATGTGAAAAATGTCAGCTATACTGTCCATAAGGAGATGTGAAAAAATGGCAATGTTGAAAATCTGGAGTGAAATATTAAAAATTGGCGAAGCTACGAGGGTGCAAAGAAACTGCACAACGCATGCTCGTAACAGTCATTTTTTTATTCCACCTCATGAACTGTGGCACTGTTGTTTCATTAACTTGTCTTGAAAGGTGATTCCATGCAGCAACCACAAAGTCACCTATCAGGACCGAGTAACGAAATGACAGTGCCAGTGTTCTTGAGGTAGGGTCCCAAGAACCCCATGTTGAAAATTTGGGATCAAAATTCCTAAATGTGGCTGAGATATCAACATCAGTTGAAAACTCCATTGACTGCCATTATACAGAGCTTACCTTGATTCCTCAGTTTGCAGTTTGGCTTTGAAGAGTGCAGACATGTCCTGGTCCTCAGAAGATGACAGCGCCTGACCTCCGGAGGTAAGTATAGGATAAGGGTGGGTGCGGGGGAGGTGGGTGTGCAGATGGAGGGTTGAGATGGGATAGGTTAGCGGTGAGGATGATGAGGGACCATTTTCTTTTTTTCAGGTTACAAAAAACACGTCGGGGACAGTTATCTTTATTTAACAGGGTTTAAAAAATAAACACATTTGGGCACACTGGGGTGGGCTTCCAGAGTGCCACATTAGTGTGGGGGGGATACATGCTGACATGGGGATTGGGCACCCCAATGTTGGCAATGCAAGTATGTGGGCTTCGGGGGGGGCATCTGACACCAGGAGTGGGCCTACCAGTTTCAGAAACATACAGTAAGTAAATAAAATAATAAACAATTATTTTGGCACACTGGGGTGGGCTCTCAGTGTGCCACAGTAGTGGAAGGGGGAGTACATGCCGACACCGGGAATTGGCACCCTGATGTCGGCGGACCATAGAAGGGCAGTTTGATGCAGAATTCTGCATTGAAAATTTCAATGCAGGATACTGCGTCAAAAAAAAAAGACATTGGGGGACTGTTTTCTTTTTTTCACTTTCAAAAAAAAAAAAAACAGGAGGCATTACAACATTTTGTTTTCTCTCCTCGCTAAGTGAGAAAACAAAATGGTGGCTGACGAAGATGGATTTTTCTTGCGAAGAGGGATTTTGTGAGATTTCAGAATCCCTCTTTGTAATCCCTCTTCTCCAGCCGTTCATGACCAGTGATCCTTCATCGAAACTGCATCTATCCCAAAGACTGACCTGAGCATGCTCAAAACCCCAAATTTCTAAATTTAATAACTTTGGAACAGATCAATATTGTTTCACCAAACCAATGCTGGATTGTTCCTTAGGATAACCTCTTTCTACCCTGAATGTTCAGGCCAAAAGCCCAAACAGTGTGGGCGCATAGCGATGAGAAACAAACAGGGAAAAATCATCAAAAATGTGCAAAAAATGTGTTTTTTAATGATTTTCTGCATGAAATCTGCAAATCTAATCGAAACAAAACTTGACAAATCAAGAGATCTTCCACTCAACTCCATCTACTCCAAATTTTGTGCACATCCATTAAATGGTTGCAAAGTTATTAACGTGCAAAATGTGGGGTTTAACATTGAAAAGCCTGCTCAACCCTAACTATAGAGGCGATAACGCGCGCCCTATAATTTACATAATAGATAGTAATCTTTAAATATATATATATATATTAGATAGCAATCTTAATACAACAAAATAGTAAAAAACAACAACAGGCTAAAGAAGAATTATTTCCTCTTTTTAAGGAAGCAATACATAAATACAATTGAACATTCCTAACTGGCCACAAAAATAAATTAAATTGCAACCATTTACACCAAAAAGTAGAAATGAATAAATGAACAATTTGAGCTTCCATATGTGTTTTTTCTCAGTCAGAACAACCTTCAGAACCACCTGAAAGAGACAAAAGAACAAACAAAAGCAACTAATGAGACTTTAAGAGTAGACAAAAGGCCTAAAGTAAAAGAAATAATGTGTTTATTGTTATAAAATCATATGGAGAATAAGAGAAGGGGCTCTTAAGTGGGGGTTGGGGAAGTATGTGATGGAGGTGTATAGGAAAATGGATTTATGTATGGAAAATCAAAAAATCCCACATTTTGCACGTCTTCAAAAACAAAGCTACAACCAACAAAGATCAGAGCTAGGAAGAGAAAAATTATCATTAAATTAGAGTAGATTAGAGTATACAATAATACAGCACTGAATGGACAAGGGGAAAAAACCTTTACAGTGCAGAAAGATCCTGAAATCACAGAAAAATGTAATAATGCCACCACTTTATAGAAGAGGCGTAATGTCTCAATCCTCATTTAGGCCTCCTGGATACACACAACATGGTAAGACCTTTGTCAGTCTAACTAATGGCACACAGCTAGAGTTAAAGCATTTTGTTACTTGTCACACCACACATGTGATTTTTGCACTTTGGTGTGATTGCACTTACCTCTATGTAGGCATGACTACCCGTACCCTGAAGGAACGCATTCAGGAACACGTCTGTGCTACTTTACATGGACATTACGACACTCCAGTGAGTACACACTGGAGTGTTTATCATGGTCAGATGCTAGCCACTTTTAAATTCTTGGCCATTGACCATGTTCCTCCAAACCCATGAGGCGGTAACCGTCACAATACCCTTCTACAAAAGGAGAGTAGACATTTTTCCAGTTGAGAGCTGTTAATCCAGGAGGCCTAAATTAAGATTGGGACATTACACCCTTTTTATAAAGTGGTGGCATTATTACGTTTTTCTGCAATTTCAGGATTTTGCTGCACTTTAAAGGTTTTTTCCCTTCGTTCATTCAGTGATGTGTGATTTTGTACTCTAATCTACTCTAATTTACTGGTAATTTTTCTCTCCATAGCTCTGATCTTTGTTGGCTGTTTTTGAAGACTTATACAGAATGTAGGATTTTTTGATTTTCCATACATTAATCCTTTTTCCTCCCCCTCCATCACATACTTCCCCCCTCCCACCCCAACTTGATAGCCCCTTCCCTTATTCTTCTTTCAATTGTATAACAACAAAAAATTGTTTTTCACTTTAGGCTTTTTGTCTACTCTTAAAATCTCATTAGTTGCTTTTGTTTGTTCTTTTGTCTCTTTCAGGTGGTTCTGAAGATTGTTCTAACTGAGAAAAAAACACACACGGAAGCTCAAATTGTTCATTTATTCATTCTCCTACTTTTTGGTGTAAATGGTTGCAATTTAATTTATTTTTTATAACCAGTTAGGATTGTTCAATTGGATTTATGCATTGCTTCCTTAAAAAGAGGAAAAAATTCTTTAGCCTGTTGTTTTTTTAACTGTTTTATTGTATTAAGATTGCTATCTATTATCAATCAATAAATCAAATAAAATCTTTATTTTTAAGCACTATTCTAATAGATCAGAGCACTATTCAGTAAACCATAAAACCATAAAACATCAATAACTAAGACAACAAATCTAAAATTTTAAAACATAATCTTAAATATAACAGATGGCAGTAAGCTAACCAACACTTAAGTCAGGGAATGCTAAAGAGAATAAATAAGTTTTCAGAGCACATTTTAAAACATTCGATGGTCAGGCACTCTCTAATCCAACAAGGTAGAGAATTCCACAGGGTAGTGGCAGTAAAAGCAAAAGAATGGGCCCCAGAGGTCTTCAATCGAACCCTGGGAACTTCTAGCAATCCCACGTTGAAGGAACGGAGTGAGCAGAGGGGGCAGTAGGACGAAAGATCTTGCAAGTAGCATAGGTCCCTATATGAAGTATATATATATATATATATATATATATATGTGTGTGTAATAGATAAACAACTCTGAGGTGTGCGGTCATGCTCTGATATGCGCATGCCTTGGTGTGCATCAACCACTTAAGGCATGCGTATATCAGAGCATGACTGCACACCTCAGAAGTGGTTTATCTATCTTATGAAATGTCAAAATTGTTTTTTGAGGGGGTAAAATTGCAGGTGTGCGGTCACGCTCTGATATATGCACGGTCACCTGATGGTGTTTGTCCAATGCTGTTGCTGTAGATGACCATTTATGTATTACCCATATTATTGATATATATATATATATATATATATATATATACACATACATATACATATACATATACATATACATATACATATACATACATATGGTAGATTACTTATTTGCACTAATTCACTTTTTTGATGTACAATGTGTCTTTAAATCTGGGCCAATAAATTGCAGGGCTCTAGCAGTACTCGCTCCTCCCCCTGACAAAGAGTCTGCAGGGACTTGAAGTGCTGGGGTACTGTTTGTCTGCTACTTCTGTGTATTGTGCACCATTAAATTCACTGGCATATATTGATTTTAACTTCCGTAGCATTTTTTGCCCACCTTGTCATTTCCTGCTTTGCAGATAGATTCAGACTGATAGTGACTCTAAGTGCTGCCTAGTACCTGCTGCCACACAGTTTTTTTTTTAGTAATCTGGTATCAGGAGGATTTAAGACAGAGGAAATCAGAGAATAAGACCATAAATTAAATTAAATGGCCGGCGCAACCAGTATAGTGTTATGCTTGTGAAACTGTGTTACTTTGCTTTGGCATTCACACTCTCTATTCAATGAGGAATCACCACCCTGTAGGGGTACCAAAGGCAAGGAACCCTGGAAGAGGGTTCCACCCCTAGAGGTGCTGCGGGAAGGTTCCCTTGGCTAAAGGTACCTTAGGAAGAATTCCCCGGAGGAGAGAAGCGATGCTGCTGGAGGAGGAGGGGAGGATGGTGGGGCAAAGAAAAAGTGCTTCAGAAAGAGGCTGGGAGGAACTGCTTATATAGCTCAGGAAGGGGGTGTGGTTGGCTGCTTGTCCATTGAACTACAGGCATACCTTTGCAATTCAATGGCCTAAGCAACCAGTATAGTTATGCTTGTGCAACTGTGTTACTTTGCTTTGGCTGTTTGCAGTCTCTATTCCATGAGGAATTACCACCTTGTAGGGGTACCAAAGGCAAGGAACCTGGAAGAAGGTTACACCACTAGAGGTGCCATGGGAAGGTTCCCTTGGCTAAAGGTACCGTAGGAAGAATACTCAAAAAGAAACTGTAGTAGCACCAAAGAACATTAGCAATCAGAGGCCATGAGATATAGAAGTAGAATGACAGCAACAGCAGCTTGATAAAACATGAGGTTTGTAGATTAGCAAGATAGCATGGATGCTATGGAATACATTGGTGATTGAGGGGGGCTCCTAAGGAGAGAGGGAACGGCAAGTAGGGACACCATCCACCTCCATCCAACAGCGGAAACTACCTAAGGGAACTAGGGAATACTAACTAAGACTAACTAGGTATTATGACCTTTGGCATAGAGGAGAGAAAAAAAACCCTTTGAGGAAGAAATCTCTGGGAATCCAAGACCTACATCGCCTTCCCTCTAGGCATGGGATAATTTCATTAAGAATGGCTCTGCTACTGCAATTTGGAAAGCCCAATAAGGGGGGGTGGAAAATATTCCAATTTGGAAGGAAGCTCTCACTCTACCCTTCTAACAGGAACACCGTGGAGGGTTGTGAACTGGTTTGCTCCGCAACAAGCCACCTCCAAGGTGGGAGGAGGAGAGTAACAACTGCCAAGGCACTCACCTGGCCTAATGATCTAAGAATGAACCAGGTGAACCAGAGGTGGTTGTAGGGAGATAGCTTGAAAGGATGCCTCCAAACCCGCTTGGGCGGCTAAAGGAGTCCTCATGAGAGCACCACCCTTTTGCCGCTGAAGACTTAAATTCTACAACTTGAGGTACCATAGGTACCATTGATGACTGAAGGTCCACTCGGGGCGAGGACATTCCCAGCTATGGACCAGGTGAGAAGGACCCCACCCCAAGCTTTGCATGCTCAAGGTACAGACTTTGGGGTGCAGAGCGAGACTGTCGGTGCAGGGTGAGCCCTGCATCAGGGAACTCTAGGATGAGGTTGGCATGCCTATTTATTCATGTAGGTATTTCTTATGTATGCATTCATTCATTTATTCAGTTAATTAGTATACTGAAGTTATTTATTTAGTTTGCTGAAGTTATTCAGTTTGCAGAAGCTTTATTGCAGCAAATACGGGATCAGCGGGGCAAGCCAACCAAGTCCCATTCAGGAAGCCAATTACAAGGTGACATGATACTTGCAGGATTTTAGCGGCAGATGCAGGATTCAAACATGAGGCAATAGGCTCCACAGGGCCATGGCTCTTCAACAACTCCCCTCAGTCCTCCGCCATAGGAAAAACAAGGAAGCAAAAGGAAAGTGCCGTGACCCACATGCAGAATTTAAAACTAGTTTACAGCATTGGCAGTAGCCAAGCTGACCTCCAGAGTATAATAAAGCAGTATATAAAGTAAACAAGCAGTGTCCAGTAAATGAGCAGCATCAGCAACAATTAAGTAGAGCTTGAAGGGGTAGCAATCTGAATGAACATAGAAACTGTAGCGAGAGGCAACATGCTGAAACAACAGCAATGATTTTCTTGGTATTAGTTTAGGAAGCAAAACCGAGTTCTTTGGGCGATGCACGGAAAACAGCAGTAATATTTGTAGCAATATATTCTTGGTATAAGTTCAGGAAGCAGGATTGAGTTCCATGAACTAGGTTGCTGAGTGAGCCTGAATCAGGTGAAACCAATTAAGGTGTAAAACATGGAAGAGCAGTAGCAAGGAAGCAGCATTTTAGCTAAAACACTCAGATAACAAGTGCAGTTGCACTTGTGAGTAAATGGGAGCAAAATAGCACAAGCTCGGGATTAGTGAAATATGAACAAAGACAAAGGATTCTAGTAACAGAAGCCCCCCAAAGCAAGAGTGCCAAACAGAAATACACAAACACAGAAGAACAGGAAACAAGCAACACAAAAAAGCACACAGCCAGAGGCAAGTAAGACAAACCAAACACAGCAGGACAGAAAATCGGATAGCTAGCAGAAAATACAGGAATCCGGGGGGTGGGGGCAAGCCCCAGCAGGCTACAAAGAAGTTGACAGCGCCTCCGGCTGCAAAGAAAAAGTACTTCAGATAGAGGCTGGGAGGAAGTGCTTAAATAACTCAGGAAGGGGGAGTGGCTGGCTGCTTGTCCATTGAACTACAGGCATAGCCTTTACATTTTTACATACATTTGCAAGAGTAAGCCATTTTCTACTACTGGTCTCTCAGTCTGGGAGCTTGCCAAAGCTTTTTGAGTTCAGTGGGGTCGAAGGAATTATGTTCCACTCTGCAGATAAAGAAAAGACAATTTATTTTTTCTATTACTTATTGGCTACTGCTCAGTGCTACTGCCTGCTAGTAAACACTTCCTCTCAACCCTCATTGTGATTATTCTCCTGTGTTCACACCCTACACACCAAGTGTTTTACTTACCCATTTGGGAATCAATTTCCCAGTGTTTGCACTTGCAGCAGCTGCATAATGCTCTAGTTGCCCCACTAGAAATTATTCTTCTGTGTTCAAACTTGACACACTTCCTATAAATTTCCCTCTGTTTTCAGTTACTCGACACACCCACTAGTGCTACACTGAGATATTCGGGATTAAATTTCCCTCTGTTTTTCAATTGCTCAGTGCATCCAGTAGTGCTTTACTGACCTATTTGGGACTAGATCTCCCTGTGTTTTCACTATTGAAAGGCTATGCTTGCATTTCAATGGGCTGGAGCAACCAGCCACACCCCCTGCCTGAGCTTTGTAAGTCAGTTAATTTCAGCCTCACTCAGAAACACTCTTTCTTTGCCCCACCATCCTCCCCTCCTCTTCCAGTGGCATGCTTCTCTTCTCAGAGTTCCTTCCTAAGGTACCTTTAGCCCAACAGAATCCTTCCCATGGCACCTGTAGGGGTGGAACCCTCCTTGAGGGTTCCTTGCTTTTCAATACCCAGACAAAAAAGAGTGCAAATGGCCAAAGTTTCTCAACAGTTGCACAAGCAAAACTACACATTAAGTTGCATTAAGCCCATTGAACTTAACTCTGTGCAGTAGGGGTGCTTTATTGTCCTTTGTGGGGATGCGTCTCTGCTTTTGCACATGCAGAAGCAGTGTAGTACTTCAGTTGATTGCCCTGCTTGTGTGATTATTCTCCTGTGTTCCTCACACCTGATGCACCTGCTAAGTGCTTTCTTGACCTATTTGGGAAGAAATGTCCCTATTTTTGAACATGCTCCTCTCCCTCCTCAACTTACCTGCAACTGTTTTGAAGAATTTAGGACTTGAAACTTGCAACAATGCTTGTTCCCAAGGCAACTGGTTATACCTCTCAAACGTGTTAATTGCAACTGCCTGTAATCAACTACAAAGCTACCGTCTTGTCCAGCTAGTATTCCTATGTTAGATATCTGTATTTCTGTCTATGTGAATTGTACCACTGTAACTGTTGTAACTGGTGTATTGTCTCTTGACATGGAATGTTTGTAAAAGAGCTCATAGCTCAAAGGTTAATTCTGAAGTGTTAAATAAATAAAAAAAAGACATGCAGAAGCAGCATAGTGCTCTAGTTAATTGCCTTGCTTGTGTGATTATTCTCCTGTGTTCTTCACACCTGATGCATCCACTAAGTGCGTTATTGACTTGTTTGGGAATACATTTTCTGTATTTTCAGTACTCCAGGTACCCACTAAGTGTTTTACTGATCTGTTTGGGAATACATTTCCCTGTGTTTTCACAATTTAACTCCACGGAACCAGCAGTGTTTTATTGACCTGTTTGGGAATAAATGCATCTGTGTTTTTAATACTCAATGCACCCACTAAGTGCTTTACTGACCAATTCGGGAATGAATCTCCCTGTATTTTTACCTGGAGATGCACCCACCATTTGCTATTAATAAACATAAATAGAAACAATTATCATTTACATTATGGAAGGCAAAACCATGGGTGTTACAAAAAAAAACAGTAGCAGCACTTCACAGGCAATCCAGGGAACAATAACAGTGCAGACAATTCAGGGCACTGCAGGAGTAACCCGGTGTGGTGCTCAGAGGACGACCACAAGGGCCATCATAGTGCAGCAGCCAATTTTAGTAAGCAGAGAGGTGAATGATAAGGAGGAGGAGGAGACAAATGAGACCGAGGAGGAAATCAGTGGAACAGATCCTGCATTGTAGTAGATAAAGTAGCAGTCAGTCTGTTAAATAGCAATAGTTTTGGGAAGTAGGATGAACAGGAAGAATCCTGGGCCAGAAAAAAAGAACAAAAAAGACTAATAGGAAGGATGATGATGGTGGTGGCAAAAACAATGACAGAGGGGCATAAGGAGACACCCATATGTGCAGAGGAAAAGCAGAAGACAGAAGATGGACAGACTGCCTGGCCAGTGGCACTGAGGGTTGCGGTGCTGGATGCCACACCTCGCGCTGTGCCAGCGACCTGGGTTTGGGAACGAGCCTGGGCCGCTGGGGGTCAGCTGGGGAGAGGAAGGATCGAGCATCCGGAGGACAGCTCTCCTTCCTTGGGGGGTTCCAGGGACTATGCCCGGCACAGCAGTGACCTTCGGTGGAGACCGGAGGTACTGCAATGCTCCAGGGCTCGTCTAGAGGGCTGCAGAGCCATGACAGGTCATTCCCTGGTGTCATTGCATGTCGGGGCACTGCCTGGGGGGGGGGTGAGGGTGAAACAGGAAAAACAGGGAAAAACCCTCCACCTCCTGTTAGGTGATGGAGGATCGGGGGGATCAGTCCACCACGCCCAGTGTTGGGCCTTCCTCTCACTCCTGTGTGCTCTCCACTGCCTCTTTCCACCAGACTGGATTATTAGATAGAATGCCAGGAGGAGTATATCTGGCGGTCCTGCCTTGGGGAACTCCGAGCCGGGGTTCCGGGTGGCAGTGAGGGTAGCTGGAAGGAGCCAGAGGGGGTTTCAGATGGGTGGGATCAGGACAAGGATCCTGAGTGACCACTCCTGAAAGAGTTCAAGTACATAGAGTGAAGAAAGAAAGTTAAAAAAAAAAAAAAAAGAAAATGTTGGACAGGCTTCCAGAGGAGCAGAAATAGAAGCGGTTGAGCCAGTCAGAGAGGCTGTACCTCAGAAAAGCATGCAGGTGGACATAGAAAGACCTCAAAAAGATACTAGCAGTGCTAGTGGTTGTGATGGTGGTGAACATGCCCTCCCCATAAGCAGCAGTGCAACAAAATCTGCCAAGCGGGACAGACATCTCAGCAAGTTAACAAATAATTCCAAGGTGGGGGGGGGTTAGAAAAAATGGGCAGACTAGATGGACCTCATGGTCCCCATCTGCCAGCACATTCTATGTATCTATGTAAAATCTGTGAAATCCATGGTGTGGATTTTTTTTCACACAAGATAAATCATCTTGCAGCCACATTGTTTGCAAATTATGCAAAACAAAATTAAGTCTGGTAAAGCAGGGACTCGGATAGGAACATCAACAGTGATAAGACATATGAACAAGTGCCACATTTATCAGTACTGAAAAGCACAAAATGAGCACACAGACACTATTGCACTGCTGCACTCAGCTGAGGAGGATGAGGATATGGATATTAACCAAGGTGAGGAAGTAACTGATGAGAAGGACGAGGATGAAAGTCTCCCAGTCAAAGTACTACATCTTCAATTTCTTGTTTCTTTACCTCTCTGAGTCCACCATACCATCCATGACCACAACATCCAGCCTCTATGGGGGTGAAGGTCAAGGGAAGCAGCCCGAAAAAATCTGGTGATGTCAGCTGGTGTAGCAGCCATCAATATTTCTTTGAATTACTCTTTTGAGCAGTCACATAAATGTAAGTCCAACAGGCCTGAGGCAAGGAGATTAAGAAAGGCAATTGGGAGATGATAGCCACTGATTTGCTCCCATTTTCCTTTGTGGCTAACCCAGGTTTTAAGGCACTTATGGAAATCACAGTGTCAAAGTACCAGGTCCCCAGCCAGACCTATTTCTCAACTGTTGCATTCCAGATTTATATGACCTGTTCAGAGGAGCGTGTCTGATGCTCTGAAAGGTTCTGTGGGCAAAAACATTCATGCCACCACAGATATGTGGACCAGTGGACAGACGACTATTTGGCTGTGACCGGCCATTGGGTACACTTTCCTCCCTCCGTCCTCATCTTCCTCCTCTACATCATCTAGTGGCACTGGCTGCAGCAGTAGCAGCAGCAGCAGCAAGATGCAAAGGACTTTCACTGTTCACAGGCAGGCAGCATTATGTATTTGTGGATTTGTAAAAAAAATCACAAAGCAGAACATCTTCTAGAAGGCCTTCAAGAAAAGTCTGCTGAGTGGCCGACTCCAAAGTCCTTGTGTAACCCCCTTGTTACCCTGGGTTACTAGAATCCCAGTAAGACCTAGTGGTAGGCAGGGAAGGCAGCTTGTGAAACTCCAGTTAAATGGACTTCACACTGTCTCACTCTGTTCTCAGTCTCAGCTGAGACTGAAGGATGACATCACCATAGAACTATCACAGTTGCATGAGCCACAATGGAATCTGCAGCAGGGAGTTGGAGTAGAATGTTGGGAGGTTTGAACAGTATTCAAGGTCAGTTGGTGTTGGGAGCTTGCTGTGAAAGCAGCACAGCAGCTCAGTGTAGGCTCTTGGAGCCTCAGCCCTGACAGAGGGCTACTTCTAGGTAAAAGGGTGTGTGTCTCCACCAAAAGAGAGACACAGAAGATAATTGAAGTGGTGGAGACCGCTGTTTCGGGTATCAGTGCCCCTTCCCTCCGGGGATGGGGGCAAGAAAGGCTTTCCTGCATATTCCTAGGGCAACCCTCTGGTTCTGCTACTAATGGAGAAGCTGCCTATTTGTTCCAGAGTTTTTGGGAGAACAAGAAGACTTGTGAATTGCCTGTGGGGCACCTGCAACCAGAGGGTGAGTGTCTGCTCTTCCTGAAAGGGCCTATGTTTTTCACCCTGGGACTTGTGTGACATGTGGGGATTGGACTACTGAAATAGTGGGAGGCTTAGAGTAATAGGCTTAGCCAGAAAGTAAAAGTATGTTCAAGTCCAGCGCTTATTGGGAAGTCAAAAGATATGTAGAGGAGATGTGACATACGTCTACCCAGGAATCTACATGGTCAAGCTTTCAGTAAAAGAATTGTTTAGTTTCAGAGAAATGGCCGGGTATGGACTGTGGGAGCTGGAGGTGGGAGACCCCCCATCTTTAGTGACCAGGTCCACCTCTACGGATTTGCTCTGTGGATTTTCTACTTTGCCTCATGCACTTGGCCAGTGATGAGGGAAGTACCCAGACATGGGATTGGAAGGAAAATTCCCTCTAGGAGTCGAAGGCTCTAAGGTGGTTTAGGCAGCCACAACAGGATAATTGGTTCATTTCCCAAAATGGACCGTGGATCAAGTGGCTGGCGGGGGAGCCGGACCAGTGGGGAAAACCCAAGTAGTGTACAAGTCGGGCTGTGTACCCAGAGCTGCGTGCAAGTCCAGGCTGTGTGCCTGGTGGGTTCAGAGCCTGAGGGCTGAAAATAGTGAAGAAGTGTTCTGTTGTCTCTAATCTGCATTACCAGGAATGTAGCCCCGTGAGGGTCCATCTATGCTTTGTTTGTTCAGCTTGGATGTGAATAAAAACCACATTGTAGAATCCCATTTCTGGTTCTGGACATTACAATTATTGCTTCCTGTGTTCGGATTTACTTGGGTGCCCCTGTGCAGAGTAGCCAAACCTAGGTCCCCTGTGCCGAGTAACCTCATCCTCCCTGGACCCAGTCCCCACCAGGTACTGCTGTCAGCTTCAACATCATGCCACCTGCTGTTTTTGCAAAAAGGCAGGGGTGAGGGGTTACAAAAATGGAGGCACCGCTTTGAATTTTTATTCTGGGAAGGAAGGCACTCGGGCAAGGGGCTAGCGTTTTGGCTATCTGGCAGTGGGTAGCCCAAAAAGCTGAAGCAAGTTAACTAGTGTGTTGCTGTGTGCTGTGGATCTTATGCTGCTGTTTAAAATGCCAACTGTTTACCAAGGAGCAGTAAAGCCAAAAAGTGTGCCCTTGTCCTGCATCAAATTGTTTACAGCGTTTTTGCCTGCTGTTAAAATGAACTGTGGTAAAGAAAAGTGTGGAAGACTAGGGGTAGCAACAGAAAAATTGTGCCCTGGACATTGGAAATGCTTTTAAAATGAACTGTGGTAAAGAAAAGTGTGGAAGACTAGGGGTAGCAACAGGAAAATTGTGCCCTGGACATTGGAAATGCTTTTAAAATGAACTGTGGTAAAGAAAAGTGTGGAAGACTAGGGGTAGCAACAGGAAAATTGTTGCTCTGGACGTTGGAAATGCTTTTAGAATGAACTGAGAGACTTGCAGTGTAAATGGCTATGTTAAATGGCTGAAATGGGCTCCCGTCGTGGAGTCAGTTGAAAAAAAAAAAGTTGCATTCTGCAGTTTAAATTTGCCTGCTCGACGATCGCCATGAAGAGAAGAGCCCTTGCAAGGAAGAAGAGGCTCATTTGCATGGCGTTGTGTGATTGGTGAGGCTGCAATCGGTCCCGCCCCTCAGTCAGCTCTACAGTGACTGCCCCAGCATTCGAGAGGGAGTGTGAGTGGAGTGCGTGTACTGGCTAGTGGAGGAGCGTCACGGAGTGTTAAAATCGCTGTAAACATTCTAAAATTAGACTCGTTTGTTTAAAATCGGGCTCAACCCACTAATCGATCGTTTGAATTGCGAGTGTGGTGGTCGAGGAGACGATCGGCAGGACTGCCCGCCCGTTTCTGTTCTGAGGCCTCCAAGAACTGGCTGCAGGCCATTTTTCCCTATCGCAGCAAACTGCTACTGATAAGAGTAAGTAACAACACGGAAATTGCTCAAACAGTGATTTTCTGCCCTATGCCATATAAATCTGTGTGCAGCAGTGTAGTCGCTTTGCAAGTAACGACTGTGTCAAGTCCTGCCAGCAAGTGCAAGTCTGTTAAGCCATTGACTGTGTGCATAGTAATGAATTCAGCCTCAGTTTAAAGTTTAAAGCCAGAGAGAGACTGTGAGTTGTAGCCAAATGTGCAGCACTAGTTTTACAGGCAATCCTGTGCTTAAAAACCTGAAGCTTTA
The DNA here is from genome assembly GCA_016271365.2 of Neoceratodus forsteri. Taxonomy (NCBI): domain Eukaryota; kingdom Metazoa; phylum Chordata; order Ceratodontiformes; family Ceratodontidae; genus Neoceratodus; species Neoceratodus forsteri. The sequence goes on along the minus strand of CM028131.1, from coordinate 1,541,930,735 downwards.
AGGGACTGTGAGTCAAAGAAATGTTTCCAGCATCTAAAAAGTCCGTGGAAAATCAAGTAAATGTGTTTAAAACAAGAACAGTGCAAGTTTGTGCAGTTTGAGAAAAAGTTATCAGTAGTTTGTGTAAATTGGATGCGCAGTGGCTTGACCCAATTTCTGAATGTTGATGCATAGGAGTGCTGCCGCCGCCATTACAGGGTGGGGTAGTAAAGTAAACACAGCAGCAGAGGAGCCATTTTACAACTAAAGAAAGTGTTCAATAAAATGGGACTTTCAGTTACAGTGAAGTTTTGTTTGTTTTTCTGCAGTTATGGCCTCAGGACCAGCTCACTATCCAGATCATGCCCGGGTTGCAGTAACAGCAGCAGTGAATAGACAGAGGGATATTGAAAAGTAGTGCTATGGAGGACAACTGCTTCCTCATGTGGTGATTCCTGGTTTTCCAGTGCATGTCTGTCAAATATGCTTGAGAGCTGGAAGGGACGTCTTCATGATTCCTCACTGTGCTGGATGCCTAGGAAAATATGGCTTGTATAAAGCACATCAAATTCGTTTGGCTCCCACATGGACAAAGGTTCAGGAATCTGCAGTTGGCAGCACACAGCACCAGGTGGAGCCTGTGGAGGAAGGCCCCTCAGGGGAGTGTGGCACAAAGCTAGAGGGTGCAGAGTTAGAGACAGAACCAGAAGTTGAAGTTTCGGATGCTGGATCACAGAAAGAAAGTTCGGATAAAACATCAATAGACCCCTGGGGGGGGGGGCCTAGCCCAAGTCTCTTAGGCGAAGATGAGATGAGGGAGGCCTTTGAGTGGGAGGTGTTGACCTCCGCTCCTAGTGATGAATGGATAGCCTCAGGGGTGAAAACGACTGCTCACTCCTGGGCTCAGATCCTCAGTGAAGAGGAAGATGAGGGGGAACCTATGTGGCCTTGTGAAAAAGGAACTGGTACACAGCCTCAAGATCTTGCCTCGGAGGAATGCATGGAACAGATTGGTGATGCCACTGCCCTGGCTATGCAAGAGGAAGAAGTCAGGGATCCATTTTTAATTTCTTTAAGGATGTGAAGCTGGCAGAACCAGGACTGGCCGCCCCCAAGCCAGGCCAGCGGTCTCAGATTGACCAAAGCTAGTAAAAAGGAGAGACTGGTTCGTAGGAAGGCGAATGAGATCTATGGTATGACCTTTCCTACCTTTCCTTGGAAAGTCGGGGAGGAGATTGAGAACAGCAGGAAATCCTGGATCTGGGCTGAAGCAATGAAAGGTGTGCATCCTGGGGCCAACAAGCATGTAAAGAACAGACTGTTTCACGAGAAGTATACCCAGTGGAAGAGAGGCAGGACACTGTTTATGGACAGAGTGCGAATAGTGGATGGAGAGGGACGTGAAATCTCCCACTGTGTGAATTATGTGCGCCCAGACGGGGTAATAATTAAAGCTCCTGACCCCCGGTACTATTGGCTTCAGTGCAAGGACCTCCCAGCAAATGTGCCCGTGCCTACAAAATGGAAAGCTGAGCAGTGGTAGTCAGTACTGCCACACCAGACTGTAAAGTGTCTTTATTGATCCGCCAGTATGGACATCCAGGACTCACGTGCCCCACATTCATCAGTTCTACAGTGTACTGGCCTTTCCAGAATCCATCAACTGGCCCACCAGATGACTTCAGATCCAGAGAGAACACCAGCCCAGCTATATCCTAATTCAACGCCTGGTAATCGGATGATGTTGGACCAGCTGTTTTCTTTTTGTTCCTGTTCTAAGGTTCCATCTCCAGAGATGACATCAGTCCAGCAGTTCCCAGATGTGCCCTCCTGTGGTTCCCGGAAGATGTCCGCCCAGCTGTATAGGAAGAAATGCTGCCAGGCAGAGTCTTCGTCAGAGGTGCAGGTCGGTTCAGAATTTTCCATTCTACAAGGGGCTGGTAAGTCCGAATTTTTCTATCTTTATGACAATGCAGTACACACCCTACACTAGCAGACTCCAAAATGTGTGAACTGTCCTCAAAGACTCTCCCCTTCAGGACCTTGGCCTGTTAGAACTGTGCTTCACCGGGATCCGGCCCAGGAGAGACTCTTTATTGGACTAGCCTTCGGGCATTGTAGTCACTAGTTGGAACTCTTAGGGCACTCCATCCCCCTCAAATGTGTATTGTAAATAATGTCGGTGTTTTCTAACGTAAATACTGTTTTTCTACCTTTTCTACAAAAAAAAGTATTTTTGGGATTCTTCAGTGTTTTGATGGTAGGGGTTTAGGTAGACTGTGTTTGCAGATTAGGAGCATGTTTTGTCTTTCTTTTTCTTGCAGGTGGTCCTGGAGACTATAGAAGAAAAGACAAGAAGAGGAGGAGGGGCTCATTGGAGTTCCTCATTAGTACTTTAGTGTGTAGTAATTTAAAGTACTGTGGTGTTGTTATTGTTGTTGTTACTGTATTAACCCTTTTCCTTCCACAGGTGTGGTTGTGGGGGTAGGGAGGAGGCAGTAAAATAGTATAAAATGCAGTATTTTCTTGGTGTATGGTTGCAGGTTGCCCAAGGTCAGGGAGGTCCCCGGGTTGTTTTTGTTTTTGGGGTATTAAGCAAAGGCAGATAGATTTTCCCTAGAAGGCTAGGGGGGATAGACAGGCTGTGGTCCTGAACGGCCGTAGGGACTGCAGTGCTGAGCTATTAGGGCTATGCTCTGGATAGTTCTACCAGAGCCACTAGGTGTCCATAGTAAGTGGATGAGAATAGAGGCTGATATGTCAGCTAAGGGCCTCTGGGCCTAAGTGTTGCCTGCCTGTGCTCGCACATGGTGGGGGGCCTGATCACCCCCTCCGCAGGTAGAGATAGGGCGGGATGGCCTAAGGTCAGGGGAACAATGATCATGGACAGTCATTTTCCTGGTCAGGCGAGTGTAACCCCCTTGTTACCCGGGGTTACTAGAATCCCAGTAAGACCTAGTGATAGGCAGGGAAGGCAGCTTGTGAAACTCCAGTTAAATAGATTTCACACTGTTTCACTCTGTTCTCAGTCTCAGCTGAGACTGAGGGATGACATCATCATAGAACTATCACAGCTGCATGAGCCACAATGGAATATGCAGCAGGGAGTTGGAGTAGAATGTTGGGAGATTTGAACAGTGTTCAAGGTCAGTCGGTATTGGGAGCTTGCTGTGAAAGCAGCACAGCAGCTCAGTGTAGGCTCTTGGAGCCTCAGCCCTGACAGAGGGCTACTTCTAGGTAAAAGGGTGTGTGTCTCCACCAAAAGAGAGACACAGAAGATAATTGAAGTGGCGGAGACCGCTGTTTCGGGTATCAGTGCCCCTTCCCTCCGGGGATGGGGGCAGGAAAGGCTTTCCTGCATATTCCTGGGGCACCCTCTGGTTCTGCTACTAATGGAGAAGCTGCCTATTTGTTCCAGAGTTTTTGGCAGAACAAGAAGACTTGTGAATTGCCTGTGGGGCACCTGCAACCAGAGGGTGAGTGTCTGCTCTTCCTGAAAGGGCCTATGTTTTTCACCCTGGGACTTGTGTGACATGTGGGGATTGGACTACTGAAATAGTGGGAGGCCTAGAGTAATAGGCTTAGCCAGAAAGTAAAAGTATGTTCAAGTCCAGCTCTTATTGGGAAGTCAAAAGATATGTAGAGGAGATGTGACATACATCTACCCAGGAATCTACATGGTTAAACTTTCAGTAAAATAATTGTTTAGTTTCCAGAGAAATGGCCGGGTATGGACTGGGTGATCGGGTGGGGGGAAGGACCACTCCAGTCTCTAGTATAACTGAAGAATAGGTGGCTTCATAGACTACTGCCTGTTAACTAAAAACTCTCCCCCCACCCAGCCAGCAAGGTGGTGCTGAGGGTTGAGGCACTGGATGCCACACCTCGCGCTACGCCGGTGACCTCGGTTCGGAAACTAGCCTGGATCGTTGGGGGTCGGCAGGGGAGGAGAAGGATGGAGCATCCGTAGGACTGCTCTCCTTCTCGGGGGAGGGGGGCGGGTTGCCATCAGTGCTCTAGCGGCCTCTGGCGGTGGCTGGGGGTGGCTGTAGAGCACTGGCAGGGACTTGGAAGGAATGTGCTGGGGCACACGCTTGGCTTGGAGTGCGTGCGGACGTGCACTCGTGGCCTTAGGCATCATTGCACACCTCAGTGGTTGGGGAGAAAAAGTGAAAATTCGGGGCACTAGTCACGGCGGCATGATGGCCCTCTCCAGAGGGGACTCGATTGGCGCCAAGGGCATGTGGCATTACTGGATCCTGATCTGGAAGGGTTGAGCTTGGGGGACAGCTCCCCTCCACCCCACCGCTGGAGGTAAGCCACAGGGGTAGCTGCGGACCCGAATGTGGAGCCAGAGAGTAGTCCCAGGAGATGGCGGCCTGAATACCCAGAGGATGCCAGAAGTGAAGAGGTAAGGCAGACTGGTGGCCCCTAGGGAGAAAAACTATATCCAAAAAAAAAACACTCTCTCCCCCTATTTCCTGTCTCTACACTGAACATTCCGCTCCCTGAGCTGTTAACCCTATAAGTGCAAGTTGAGAGTAACAACATTATACACCAACACTTTTGGGCCAGAAGCTACACAGAACTCTGATGAAAGGGTTTAGTAAACTGTATGGCATTTCCAGATTCCAGCTGCATGTGTATTAGATCAGGCCAGCTCTATTTTATGGCAAGGTCTGCAACCTTACCACCACAGAGCCTGACTGTGCCAAATGTCATAAGTTAAGCAAGGTTGAGTCAGGCCTGTTCAGCAGCAGGAAAGGAGATCTCCCATGAACACCAGGTGCTGCAGGAAGTCATGCTGGTTGCTCTGCATGCACACCCTCCTCAAGGTTTCACTAATGCCCTCAGCATAATGTTTGGGGTACACTGTCCTGTCAGAAGTGGCGTCTTTCAGATGAGATGTTTAATTGAAGTTCCATCTGCCTGTTCTGGAGATTGTTCAGGTGCATGTTACAGATCCCATGGCATCTCTGTATAAAGAATAAAGGAATTTCCCCTGATGTCCTGGACAATTTTCCCCCATTCACTAAAACCATCAACATCTTAACCTGGTTCAGCATCAGTCAGTTTACATCTGTATCCCATTCAACCTCCACTTCCCAAAATGAGACTGAAAACAGAAAGTATATCCTATCACTCCTTTCCCAGTCAATAACAAAGATAACTAAACCCATAAATAAACATGGTTCATAGTTTTCAGCAGTCCAGTTTCTAATAAAGATATGGACCTGGTTCATTTCAGATGTGAACTAGACTACTCCAGGGACCATACGCATTCCACAACTATCTCTGTCACCCTAAGGTGATTTGCACCAACAAGCTAGACTGTGAATCCAAACCGATCCCCTGATCAGTAATATAATATCAGTATAATACATTTTGACTAATCTACATGATCCCTTGCTGTATGTACCCTACAGGATCCTGTTTTCTATTTCAAAAAGTCACCAACACCACTGACCAGAGAGCTTTAGTGTAATGTTGGCTGTAGCTACTTTTCTGTTCAAATCAGCTCAGCGGACATTTCCTAGAGGAATTGCTGAAGCTCTTAGCTCAATAATGAGGCAATATATTGACAGAAATGTCTCAGTTGCTCAACATGTCAGAGTCCATTGATGGAATTATGTTCAGTATATTGACTGAAAGGAGTGCTGTTACTCTGACAAAGGTTGTGTCCATGTTCTCCCAAATGTTGATAAATTACTCTCTGTGATGACATGCGGAGCTACTGATTTAGCTCATTCATCACTCTAACTGTATTTCATTCAACGCAGGATCAGTTGTCATATAGCTATTTACATTTGCTTCTGTTCCAGGGCTTGGTTTCTACTCCAAGAGCTCAGGAGGACAGGAAGACCTTCTAACAAAGATGATCTCCTCATTCATTGAGACGTTTTGATCTCCAGATGTATCGCAATTTCCAAGATGAATTCTACAAAGCTAATTCATGAGGTTTCTATAGCAGTTGCTCTTTAGGTTATCATAAAAGCAGGGTAGTAAAAGCCAGTGGCAAGCTTAATACCACAAGTCACTCAAGTGTCACTTTTGTTTCTTTGGAAATGTTACATTTCCAGTGATAACTTAAGAGGCTGTCCATACTGGAATTTGTTGCTCTAGTGTCCAGTTCCCGATCTGAAAATTGCAGGTAATACTTACCACTGGTTCTCAAGTGCAATATTAGTGCAATCAAAAAAAAACTGAGTGCTGTCCACATGTAGACTTCCACTAAAAACAGATCATTAGATTAAAGGGGACAAGAAAATTGTGTACATTTGCAGCAGTTTCTCATGGTCCTATTATTAAAAATGATATTTACATCACAAAAAGATTCACATTGAACTATACCTGGATACAAGCTGGTGTTTAAAATTGTATTTTATATTGTTTATTATGGGCAATATAGAACTCGATGGCAGAAAAAGGCCCCCTGGCCCATCCAGTCCATACCAAAATGCTGTGCCATTTGCGTCATGGAACTGTTCTGTACAGTTCTTCTAATGGAACCATTCTGTAACATTCTCTTCATGGAAGAGTTCTGTGTGGTTCTTATCACAGATAACATTCTGTACAGTTCTCTTCATGGACAACACAGAAACGTACAATCTGACCACAGATGAGGACCACCTGGTCCACCCAGTCTGCCCATTTTTCCATACCTACATTATTACTGCAGACCGTACTTGAGCTACAGCTATTTCTCCCCCCTTCCTTTCCACTATGATTCCCTTGTGCCTTTACCGTGCATTCTTGAACCCCACTACTGTTTTACTTCCACCTCCTCCACTGGAAGGCTGTTCCAGGAATCCACTACTCTTTCTAAGAAGAAGTATTTCCTCACATCTCTCCTGAATTTACCCCTTCCAGCTTCCTAGCTTGTCCCCTTGTTCTTGAGCACCTTTTTTCTGAAAAATACTCCCCTCTTTTACCTTATTTACCTCCATGAGGTATTTAAAGGTCTCTGTCATATCCCCCTCCTCCAAGGTATACCTATAGAGATCCTTTAGCCTCTCCTCATATGGCTTTTGATGCAGACCCTACACCATTTAGTTGACCTCCTCTGGACCACCTCCACTCTGTCTATATCCTTCCAGAGATATGGTCTCCAGAACTGGACACAGAACTCTAGGTGGGGTCTTACTAATGTTGTATATAGAGGCAATACTACCTCCCTCTTTCTGCTGGTGATAGCCCTCTCTATGCACCCCATTATCTCACTGGCCCTCCTAACTGCCTAGCAGCACTGCCTAGCCACCTTTACATCATTCAGTATGATCACCCCTGGTCTCTTTTCTGTTTGGTGGTCATGAGCACCAATCCTGCCATTTTGTACTCTGCCTCTGGGTGTTTCTGTGCCTCAAGTGCATTATTTTGCACTTTTTTGCATTGAAACCCAACTGCTATACCCATGACTACTACTCAAGTTTTTTCAGGTCTCTGGAACCATTCTGTACAGTCCTCTTCTTGGATAGAAACATAGAAACAATGAATTTGACAGCAGATAAGGACCGCTTGGCCCACCCAGTCTGCCCATTTCCCTATCTAATGGATAAGCTGCAGATCCTAGTTAACCAGCAGCCTACTTCTTCCTACCCCCACCCCCTAGAATTACCTTATGACTGTCCCATGAATGCTTGAATTCCACCAGTTTTTGACTCTACAACCTCCTCTGGAAGGCCATTCCATGCATCCACAACCCTCTCTGTGAAAAAATACTTCCTTAAATTACCTCTGAGCTGCCCCCTCTATCTTCAAATTGTGCCCCCTTGTTCTTGCACACCTCTTTTTTTGAAAGATGGCATTATTTTCATGAATATTTCCCCTCATGGAACCATTCTGTACAATTCTCTTTGCGGACAACATTCTGTACAGTTCTTCTTATGGGTACATTCTGTGCAGTTTTCTTCATGGACATTCAGTGCAGTTCTCTTTATTGAATCATTATGTACAGTTCTTTTTATGGAAACATTCTGTACAGGTCTGATTATGGAAATGTTCTGTATAGTTGTTATTATGGAACAATTCTGTGCAGTTCTCTTCATGCAACCATTCTGTATAGCTCTCCCTAAGAAAATATTCCATACAGTTCTCTTAATGGAACCATTCTGTAGTGTTCTCCATTTGGACACATTCTGTTCAGTTCTTTTTATGGAACTATTCTATACAGTTTTCCATATGGAAACATTCTGTATGGGTCTCTTCATGAATAACGTCCTATACAGTTCTCCTTATATAAACATTCTGTACAGTTCTCCATATGGAAAAATTCTGTACAGTTCTCTTCATGGAACCATTGTTTACAGTTATTTTTATAGAGCCATTCTGTACAGATATCCTTATGAGCACATCCTGTACAGTTCTCTTCATAGACAACATTCAATACAATTATTTTTATTGAAACATTCTGTACAGTTCTCTTTATGAAAATGCTCTGCATAGTTCTCATTACAGAAATATTCTATACAGTTCTCCTTATTGGACCATTCTGTACAGTTCTCTTCATGGAACCATTCTGTATAGTTCTCCTTATGGAAATATTCTCTACAGTTCTATCCTAAGAACCATTCTGTACAGTTCTCCTTATGGAAACACTCTGTACAGTTCTTCAGATGGATACATTCTGTACAGTTCTCTTCATGGAAACATTCTGTACAGTTCTCATCATGGAAACATTCTGCACAGTTCTCTTCATGAAAATATTCAGTATAATTCTCCTTATGGAAAGATTATGTTCAGTTCTCCTCATGGAACCACTCTGTACAGTTATCTTCATGGAACCATTCTCTACAGTTCTCCTTATAGAAACAGTCTATGCAGTTCTCTTCATGGACAACATTCTGAACATTTTTCCTTATTTAACCATTCTGAAAATTTCTCTTCATGGACATTCTGTTCAGTTCTCCTTATAGAAACATGCTGTACAGTTCTCTTTATGGACACATTCTGTACAGCTCTCTTCATGGACAACATTCAGTACAGTTCTCTTTATTGAAACATTCTGTACAGTTCCTTTTATGCAAACATTCTATACAGTTTTCATTACTGAAATGTTCTATGCAGTTCTCCTTATGGAACAATTCTGTGCAGTTCTCTTCATTGAACCATTCTGTATAGTTCTCCTTATGAAAACATTCTGTACAGTTCTCTTCATGGAACCATTCTGTAATGTTCTACCTTTAGACACAATCTGTACAGTTTTCTTTATGAACTCATTCTGTCCAGTTCTCCATATGGAAACATTCTGTACCGGTCTCTTCATGTATCGCATTCTGTACAGTTCTCCATATGTAACAATTCTATACAGTTCTCTTCATGGAACCATTCTGTATAGTTCTCCTTATGGACACATTCTCTACAGTTCTCTTCATGAAACCATTCTGTGCAGTTCTATATATGGAAACATTTTTATATAGTTTTCCATATGAAAATATTCTGTACAGTTCACATTATAGAAACATTCTGTACGGTCCCCTTTCAAAAACATTCTGTATAGTTCTCTTCATGGAAACATTCTGCACAGTTCTCATTATGGGAAAATTATGTGCAGTTCTTTTCATGGAAATGTTTTTTGTGCAGTTCTCCTAATGGAAACATTCTGTTCAGTTCTCCTAATGGAACCATTCTGTATAGTTCTTGTCATAAAACAGTTCAACTTATGAAAGCATTCTGAACAGTTCTCTTTATGAAAATATTTTGTACAGTTTTTCATTATGGAAACATTCTGTAATTATCTATTTATGGAACCATTCTGTACAGTTCTCCTTATGGCAACATTTTGTACAGTTCACCTTATGAAAACATTTGTACAGTTCTCCTTATGGATCCAGTCTGTACATTTCTCTTTATAAAACATTTTGCACAGTTCTCTTCATGGAACCATTCTGTACAGTTCTCCTTATGGTAACATTTTGTACAGTTCTCCTTGTGGAACACTTCTGTATAGTTTTCCTTTTGAAATAATTCTGCATTTCTCTCCTTATGGAAAATTCTGCACAGTTCTCTTCCTGTACAGCATTCTTTAGAGTTCTCTTCATGGACAACATTCTGTGCAAGTTCTCCTTATGAAACCATTCTGTACAGTTCTCTTCATGGAAACATTATGTGCAGGTTTCTTCATGAAAACATTCTGTACAGGTTGCTTCTTCCACAACATTCTAAACAGGTCTCTTTCTGGCAGTGCTCGATTTACAGGGGGGCCTGGCTCCCTTATTTTTTTGGAGGGTCCCATGAGTTCTGTGTAAATGAAAGATGCCAGGGGGGCCATGTTTTGGCCCCCATACTTCTCAGTACTGAAGTCGCCAATCTCCATTCAATCAGGAATGCAGATTACAGCAGCCCTGCCTGAGTAAACAAGCTCTGGCAGAGCCACTACGACTGTGAATGCATTAACACGATAAGGGTGTTTCATGGGCTGAAACATAAACATTTATTTATTTACTTATTTAAAAAATATCAGATTTACAAACCTTTGAGTCAGAGACTCATTTACAAAGGCACCTTGTCAAAACTAATACAAAGACAGCACAGTTAACAAGTCAAAAAGCAATGGATCGGAGAGCAGGCAGTTATAACAATCATCCACTAGAGATACATGGGTAGCAGTAGATAAACAGATTACATAATTTAGGCACACAGGCACCACATCAAGAAGACCAAAGCAGTTCAAACAATATACAATAGCTAAAATAAATAGACATCAGGAGTCAAAGAGAAGCCCAGAGTGTTCACATGAAGGCTGTTGCATATACACTAACTGAATCAAAGTGCAGTTTATTTAGTTTTTGTTGACCGGGTAAGTGCACTAGACAAATCCTGCCTATTTTCAGGCATGACCCGGGGAGGGGGATACAGATGAATGCCAACTGACCTTGAACCAGATTAAGCTGTTGGTGGTATTTTTAGTGAATGAGGGAAATTCCCCTACTCTATTTGATAATCCACCTGAAATACCCACCAATCCAGGTAGATGGGACTTCAGTGTAATGTCTCATCTGAAAGATGAATTTACATTGAGAAAGGGCATATTTAAGCAATAAGGCATGACAGGGTGTGTGTTATCATGTACTAATGTCACTCCTGGGGTGGGTTGAAGCATGAGGCGAAGCTGAGTGCTTCCTCCACCCAAAGAGTGAAGTTATTACAAGATAACACATGCCTTGGAGTGCCTTATTGCAATTATACAATGGCTTATTGTTATATACAGAATAAAAAATATATTTTAAAGGATGTTTTTGTTAGTGTGGAAAAATATTTATTAAGCGAAAATGCAAGGAATGATCCAAATCCAAAGCTACGGTGATGTCATTGTGTAATAACATCACTGTTCCAATGGGTCAGCAGCCAATCAGCTTCTTGCATTTTTCCTTGCCATTGTATAATTAAAAATAATGCCACCATCTGTATTACAGTTACTTATATGTTTTGCATTTTATTTTATGTACTGTTAAAGCAATCAACTCAACAGAACCAGGCCATCATATACATGAAGGTACTGTACCCTAACTGAAAACACTGCTGAGACAACAGTATGTTGTGACAAGGTGGAAGATAAACACAATGTTGAGACAAGTTTTTGAAGACATTTGATGTGTTTAATTGTTTTTTTAGAGACTGATATACAGTTCACACACAAAATTCATATAATATAAAAGTGCATATGCCCAAATGCCAATGTAGATTCAACACATTTCATTACAAGCTGTTCTCTTGAAGGAAGATATTACTATATAAGGCCTAAAAATGGGCATCAGGTAAATGTAAACTGGGGTAGGTGTGTTATTGAGGGTATTGTATAGTTTATCTTTTATTGCTGCTCTACCGGATCAGCAATATTTGCACAAGCTGTGCCCAGTCCAGATTTTACAGCTCTGGCCTGGGTCTGGTGATGTGGGTTTTACCCATACCCCACTGCATGTGGCTTAGTGATATACTGTACAGATTGCTACAAAGTCTAACCCATTGAAGGCTGAAGTTTCAGAAAACCATTATGCTAAAAATATCAAGACTCACTCCCTTCTTCACCCCCAGTCACAATTAATCCTCTACCAAAGTCATGCTTAAATACTGGTGCCTCTACATCCATACCACTAAGCTTTCAATGCCAACATGCTTCTTTTTTCTGCTGCTGTGAGTTCCCCATCTGTGAAGCCCATTTTGCTTGTGACAGCCCCCTCCCCAAACCAGATAATTTATTTAAAAACATTTTGTTGAGAAATTTTTGTTTTAGTATATCCATGGTCAGGAAAAATGAATGTGTAAAATAAACCAAAACCCCATTTATTAGTTCATTGAATCACAATACAGCATGTTATGAATTTTTCAGATTCTATGTGTAATCTACAGTAAGTCAAACAGTAATTACACACACAAATGCCTGCCTATTTGCAAGTGAAGCAAATGTGGTTATTATCATTCAGTTATAAACACCTATAGTCACAAACTGCAAGTTAAGTCTCTTGCTATGCAATGTGCTGCAAAGATGATGGTGTCAAATGGCTTAGTGAGGTGTTATGAGGTGCCTAAGGGAACTCGTTATGCAGAAAGTTCCAGGAACACAGTGGTAACAACTGGAATAACAGGTTCCAATGAGTAATTAACTCACCAGTAATGTTCTTGATTCCCTCATGGTAAAAATGTGAAACTACATTTTGTGTTATTTTAAATGAAAAATGAGTGATAAATAGCTTGTCCAGTTGGATGGCAGCTCTGATAGTCATTCCAGTCTTTCTTTTCACTGATATAAACTGAGCCAGGAAAAAAGGTAAATAGGAAAAAAAAACAGCGTTTGATTTCTACAAGAAGTTGCTAATTGCAGCTGGTATTTTTAACATGTGCAAGCCAACTCCACTTCTCAAACTTAAAAAGAAACATACACTTCATCACAGATTGTGTTTACCAATTACTGTGCCCATTTTAGTATATAAATGTTTAAGAAATACTGGAACACTATCTATTTTCCTTGGAAGCTTAATCCTTAAGCTTTTCCTAGTCCTTAGCAAAATGCAGGGACTCCAAAGATGTGTTCTGTTCCTAGGTCCAGATCATACTACTGAGTCTTCTTTCAACATAATACATCCACCTCATTACCCTCCCACATGAATAAATAAAAAAAGGTGGGCTGGATTTTTAGGAGCTTCTTGGATGGAGGTGAATTGGATCTTACTTCCCCCCCAAAAAATGCTGCCTCCCACTACTCAGGTTCCAGTTCTTGTACCACCCATTTAAGAAAGAAAATAGTACCCTGCAACCATTGACTAACATGAAAGTGTATTTATTTGAGGGCGGAAAACATTTCTTGGAGGAGGGTAAGGTGGAGGAGACTATTTACACCTTCAGTCAGTTCCACGGACAGAAAATATGACATCACTCCTTTTGTACATGCAATACTCCTGTAGGCTCCGCCCACAGTTGTAAAAAGAGAAATTAACACCACATTTTCCCTTTTAACAGCCATCTGGGAAAACAAAAGCCTCCCCCAACCCATATCCACACAACCAGCACCCAAGAGAGTTAAGCAATAGTTGAGACAGATATTTATCTAAGTGATAAAATGCCAGTTCCTTGACTGTTTTGATGGCCACCTTCCTGGAAAACAAATAAACAATAGCTCCCACAGCTAAATGTAGTATCCACAGCTGACACCAAAGTTAGCCAGTGAGTTCTTTGCCAGCATTGTTCTACCCGAGTTCAGCTAAATGTATCCTTAGGTAGTAAAAATTAAGCTGAACTTGGGAAACCTGTTACTTTTTTGAAATGAGGGCCAAAAACTACATTAAAAGTGTGCTGAAAGTGAAGCCATGATACTGGGCATATGCTACATAAGCAATAAGATATGATGGGGTGTGGGTTGAGCAGATATTACCACACATCCAGGGGCATAGTAAGGCACAAGGCCACTCTGTGCAAAGTAAAGTGACTGCTGTTGTGTTTATAGACAGCACCAGGAACAGGCACAAAATGATAAAACAAAATGATGAACCACCCAAAACAGGAAAAGCTGAGACAGCAAATGCTCCCTGTCAATGCTGTGTGGGTTGTCTATACAAGACAAGACAGGTAACGTTGCATTTGCTCTGCACTACTAAATGTGGTGCAGAGCCTGCTATGGAAAGAAGCTAGAGAAAGAGAGAGAGACAGAGAGAGAGAGAGAGAGAGAGGGAGAGGGAGAGAAAACAAGTGCAGTTTCAGGAGCTAAGATTACTACTGTGGTACATCTGCTGCACTGCCTGTTGAAATAAAATTACTGCTAGCTGTTCTGCTGGAGGAGTCTTGTTATTTTAAACAAGATAAGAAAATCAGGAGCACACAACTCCAGATGGTATGTAAATATGTTTTTTTTTTTTTTTTTGCTTCTTTGTATAAAGGTGGGGGGGTAGGCAGGAATTAGGATGAGTAAGTCAGGACTCTGAGGAACTTGGGGCAGGCAGTGCTAGCTAGCTGCAGCTAGAGTGTGGGGTAGGGCCCAACATGAAGTTGTACTAGATCCTGGACCCTCTGGCAGTGTCAACACAAATTGTCACCATAGAGAGATCTGAGAGAGAGAGAGAGAGAGAGAGAGAGAGAGAGAGAGAGACAGAGAGATGCTGAATGGTCCAGAGCTACACTCTTTTGGCCTACTCAGCCTGACCTCGCACACTGGGGTGGGGGCACTTTAGTCTCCAGAGCCTATGTGCAGTAAGGCAAGCTTGGGGAGGGGTATTTATCTCCAGTATGAAGTAAGGTAAGGAGCCGAGAGAGGAGGTTGTTATTTGTCTCAAGAGCCCATGTAAAGTAAGGTAAGGCTGATGGGAGGTTGTGTCTCTGGATCCCATTTGAAGTAAAGCTAGGTAGGGAAGGGAGTGTTTGTCTCCAGAGCCCATGTGAAGTAATGTTAGACAAGGCAGAGGTGCGTGTTTGTCTTCAGACCTCATGTGAAGTAAGGCAAGGCAGGGGTGTTTGTTTCTAGAGCCCATGTGAAGTAGGGTAAGGCAAGGTGTGATGGTGTTTGCTTTGTGTCTCCATAGTCCATGTAAAATAAGGCAAGGGGGGCTCTGTGTGTCTCTGGAACCCATGTCAAGTAAGTCAAGGCTGGGGAGTGCCATGAGTCTCTTGAATCTGTGTGATGCAAGACTATGGGGAGAGGGTTATTTGTGTCTCTGGAGCCCAGTTGAGATATGTATATTATAGAAAATAGATAGTATGTTGCCTTCTCCTTCTCAAGTAATGCATCCCAAGTGATTTGCATAGTGTAGCTGAGGCATATCTGCAACATTCTCAGATTTTTGACCAGTAAATCAAGGAAAGCTAACCTGTATGGGTTTAATGTCACAACAGTGCAGCAAAAGCAGTGAAGACAATTTCAGACCAGCAATATGAGCACTGGGCAAAACAGAGACTGGAAACTTGAGTGAGAGGTCAGAACTATGAAAATCAAAGGAACATCACACAAAAGTTTGCAAGTGGGGGGCTTTGCACCCATACCCCCCCTTACTTAAAAATACATATGACGATGCACTACACGCCACAGGAAGGGCTTGCTGTTCCAACCTCTTGCTTAAGTTTCCAGTCATTGTTTTGCCGGCCACTCATATTGCTGAGCTGAAATTGTCTTCGCCATCTTCATCGCACTGTCTTGATGGGACACCCACCTGTATGTGTATAACATGACAGAAGGTTAGTGCTGGATCCAGTAAAAGAGAAGACTCTATGAATTATGGATATTTTAGATAGTGGTGTGACTGTGTGTGATGTGTGTTGGGGGGGGGAGTGGGGTTGGTCAAAATAAGGGGCTCCTGAAAATAGGGAGGCCTGGAAGGAAATATTGCATGTGTTAGGAAAAACACGTTAATCTCACTGTCTTCTAAACCTGCCAGCAATGACCCCTGAGGAGGTGGGACAACATACCATCAGCCAGGAGCTTCATTTAATTATTTAAGGGGATGTATTTGATTACTAATAGTGAAAAATGTAGGTGACTTTTAATTTTGCAAGCATGGAAGTCAAACAATGGTGTGATATTTTTCTGAATTAATGGGGACATGGCATTACCTGTAATGTGTGTATTACAAAATTGTCTTTGACAACGTTATGTTGGCTTCCAAAGTTGCAACCTGTGAAGTGTTTTGACTTCCCCAAAACTGGAATGACTTTCAAGTTTTGACCACTGAAGTTTTTGCCATCTATCGTTCAAAACTAACGGAACCTCAGAGACCGTAATGTATAGCAGTCTTATTTAGGAAAATAAATGGGTGGCACATGTGTGTGTGTTGGGGGGGAGAGTCCCATTGTTATCTGGTGCAGAATTCATCCACAAGTTTAATTTAATCTTTTTTAATACTCTGTCTATCATCATAATGCACAACTCACCCTTTGGTTGTCCCTTAACAGTAGTGGATTGAGTCCCTTCCCCCTCTGTTTTCATTGCCTGCTACTCTAGTGCTCTGCTGCTATATCCCTTTTTTACGGCTGCAGTGAGCGGAGCCTGCAGACGTTTTGCATGTACAAAAGGGCTGATGTCATGTTTTCTGTCAATGGAACTAGCTGAAGGTGTAAATAGTCTCCTCCACCTTATCCTCCTCCAAGAAATGCTTTCCACCCTCAAATAAATACGCTTTCATGTTAGTCAATGGTTGCAGGGCACTATTTTCTTTCTTAAATGGGAGGTACAAGAACTGGAACCTGAGTAGTGGGAAGCAGCATTTGTTTTTTTGGGGGTAAGATCCACTCCCACCTCCACCTGTGAAGCTCCTAAAGATCCACCCCTATCATTTATTTTGGTTCATGTGGGAGGGGCATGAGGTGGATCTAGCATGTTGGAACAGCTATCAGAGCTGCCTGGGGTATCAGAGCTTAAGGTTCAGAATGAAAGAAAAAGTAATTAAGGAGTGCCTAAACTGCATCCTTGTACAGCACTTGTGAAACTGCATCCTGAAATTACAGCACTTGAGGAAAGCAAACACTTGCAACACAAGAATGACAATTAAGGTATAAGCCCACAAAGGAGTAAAATATGTCACCCAAAGAAGACTATCCCATACTGGATACTAGGAGTGTCTGTTTCTTAAAAGCTTTTTATACCCCCCCCACATCCCTACATATACACACAGCTGAAGCACCCATCCAAATAGCTAGGGGAAGCCCTACATTTTTTATATCTCTGGGACCTGAAGTTTAGCAGTAATGTGTGAAGAGAATAAAGTCTTGTGTTTTGTTCATTTGAATAGGTTTAGTGCTTTGAAGTTAAAATATATAAATAGATATACATAGTGTCATGAGCACCTGAAAAGGAAGGAGATACTACTGAAATAAATGTTATTCTGATAATTTATTTATTTATGTGTAGTTCTGCCTAGGTCACAGACCCATAAGCTATAAAAAGTACATTTAAGGATGGATGTATTAGTCAAAGCTTGTAGTAGCAAAATAAAGCAAGAAAACTAATATATTGTGTTTTTTTTCTTTCAATTGTTTAACCAGGAGCGGCACACTAAGCTGAAAGCTTGTTTACAGGGGTAACCTGGGAGCACATGGAAGTTAAATGACTTGCTCAGGGTCACTCAGTATGCAAGTGGGGGCTGTGGGATTCAAACCCAAATCTCCAGATTTGCAGATCAGGGCCTTGGGACGCTGTGCTATACTGCCTCCCTAGCTATGGTAGTCATCTGTTTTATGGTTCATGATGTTGGTGTAGTAAGCAGCGGTATATTGCATAGCAGGTGTAAAATGTCAATAAGTAGGTCATGCAATAGATGTGCTGAGCAGTTACTGAAGCAAGAAATGTATTTAGGATAGTAAAATATTCCTGTTAGAAAACTGATAAATGTGTGACATTTGCATCTCAATTTCAGGGTGGTCCTTATGGGGTGTCAATGTACAATATAAAGTAGTTATAGTTTTCAAGTTGTCTGGGTAATTGCTTTGTACTACCACTGTTACTAAATTTAAATTATTCTATGAAGAACATGAAGTTTATGTAACTATCTATAAATGTATTAAAAGCATTTACATGTCCTTATAATATCATACATTAAATGCTGTTGCTAGGTTAAGAAGTCACATAAAACCATGACCCAGGGCATTAGGGTTTCTGACCATAACACCCTGCCCTGTAGGGACTGACAGGCATCAGGGGTGTGACTTGGGATTGTCAACAGTAATGCTCATGCCATTCCACCCTCATCCCTACCCTGTAGCCAGTGACAGGGATCAAGGTGTGCCTTTGACTCTTCAGCCCTAAAAGTTCACTCCATTTTCTTATACAGTACTGTGCCCATTTCAGCATATTTGAATGGGGTGAGTGTAAAGCTTGAATACCCCAAGGCACACCTCGACACTTGTCTGTGTCTGCAGGGTAGGGTGAGGTGAAATGGTGTGAGCGTTATGGGCAACGACCCAATGGCACACCCCAATGCCTGTCCATCTCTGAATAGTGGGGGTGGGGTTGATATCACTTCAATACTTCACTGCCATTCCTATTCTGCCTGCCTGCCTGTCTGTGTGTGTGTGTGTCTCTCTCTCTCTCTCTCTCTCTCTCTATCTATATGTCTATGTAATTATCCATCTTTCCATCAATTGCACGTATCACTATTTTTACCTATTTCTAAAACAAACCTGCATATCATATTTGCCTGCAGTCTGAGCACATACTTAAAAACTGTGCATATTTGCACTCCATTTCTGCATAGACCTCATACTTTCCTAATATTCCCATTATCACATGCATAAATACCGTACCCTTATCAAAAGCGACCCCCTCTGAAAGTTATTATCACATTTTCTCTGCTAACACTCCATCATTACACCTGACTTCCTGACATCAACACATTATTTAAATGTAATTTACATTACCTCATGGACAAAAACCATGTTTCTCTAAAAAAAAAAAAACTGTGTAAATAATCCCAAGGCTGAATACATGCCAACCATTACTTTTTCATGTACTGTCACCTTCTGTACCATCATGGGGAGTTGCATATGTTTCCCATGATGCTTTGCATTATTGGGGTATGTGCAATTGTGTTTTCTTTAAAAATGTGCCTGTCCAGCCAATATCATCCAAGATAACACATACCTCAACAGCATTTGCTCTGGGGTTCTTTTGTAAACCTATGTTTCTTCCTATCCCTTCCATTAAAATGTACACCTCCATATATTTTCCTAATAATGTGTATGCCTTCCTTAGAACAGAAACTAAAACAAATCTTACTACTTACAAATCATGATGTTGTTTCTCCATACCTCCTTAACAATTCCACACAACTTCTCTAACTTCATTATGCAGCCGTGGTGGATCTGACCAGATTTTGTTTTTCTTGTGCTTAGATCAGAATGTCAGCTCATATGATGAGGTCCTAACTTTTCTAAGGGCTCTGAAAGTCAAAGGCTTAGGAGGACCTGACGGGATCAATCCCAGGCTACTAAAGGAAGGAGCCCAGTCCCTTGCCAGACCCTTGACTAGGCTTATCAATAGATCCCTACTGGAAGGAACTGTTCCAGACCAGTGGAAACAGGCCAATATGGTCCCTATCCATAAGGGTGACTCAAGAGAACACATAAGCAACTATAGGCCTATCTCCCTGCTCTGTACCCTTGCAAAACTGCAAGAAAGGCTAGAATACATCCACCTCTGTGAATACCTGGAGTTCCATCAGCTTCTGGCCCCCTCCCACCATGGTTTTCGACATAACCATGGAACTGACACTGCCCTCACCAACCTCATGGTTGACATACTCAGAGCAATGGACACTGGGAAGCTGACAGATGCAGTTTTTATAGATCTGTCCAAGGCATTCGACCTTGTGGACCATGATCTGCTGCTAATAAAGCTAGACAAAATCAGTCTAGACTCTCTTACCCTCAAGCAGTTTGAGAGCTATCTATCTATCTGGCCGCACACAGAGGGTCATTTTGAAGGGTGCGCTGTCTGACCCACTACCCATAAAGGAGGGAGTACCACAGGGCTCAATCCTTGGTCCTCTCCTGTTCTCTCTGTTCGTCAATGACCTAAACCTCCACTGCAGGGGTAGCTCAGTTGTTCTATATGTGGACAACACAGTCATCTACTGCTCCTTGAATAATCTGTCTGCGCTAGGTCCTCTCCTCCAAGCAGACCTCACGACACTTGAGGCCTGGCTAATATCAAACAGAATGGTCCTCAATGCAGGCAAAACAAAAGCCATGCTGTTCAGTCCCAGATCCCTTGGACAAGACAGGACCAACTCCCTACAGCTTCACTCACGTGCTGGCAAAATAATTGATGTGGTGGACTCACTAAAATACCTAGAACTAACAATTGACCACGGTCTCACCTTCAAGACCCACATTGACCAAGTAACCAGGAAAATCCATGGCAAACTTGGGGCCTTGTACTGATTACCTTGTACTTCCAAACTTCAAACTGACTTCAATAAAATCCAACAATGGTTCAATACCAACCAACTCTCCATAAATGCCAAGAAAACTGTATCTATGTCTTTTGGTACTAGACAGCGCCTATCCAAACTCACCCAGCCTCTGATCTTTCATACTCTAAACAACACCATCCTTGACAGAGTGCCCTCCTTCAGGTATCTAGGGGTTTGGCTTGATCGCCACTTCTCCTTTTCCACACACGTGGATGCCATCATTTCAAAACTGCGCCCAAAACTTGGTGCCCTCTATAGAAACTGCACTAGTCTCCCACTACTTGTCAGATGTGAACTAGTCCAGAAAATGATTCTTCCCTCCTTCGACTACTGTGATGTCATTTACAGCTCCGCCTCTAAGACCACCCTAGCCAGACTCGACCGCTCTATAATGCTTTCAGTCGATTTGCACTTGATGCCCCCCGTCGTTCCCATCATTGCGAGCTCTACCGTTCACTGACCCTGCCATCCCTGAGTAATCAGCGTCTGATTCATAGTGTCAAATTCGCATCCAACTTCTGGCTCAGCTCCCTCCCACCCTTCATCTCATCTTCCCTATCTTCCCACCACTCCCACCCATGCCTTCAGGTCCAATGATGCTAGGCTGCTAGCCAGCCCTCACCAAAGGACCCCAGCTGGCCAATCGGCCTCCTCTTACCTCTTCCCTAAACTCTGGAATGGCCTACCTGCCCAGATCCACCTTTCTTTATCAAAAAACTCTCTATCCTCTGCCCTCACTAACTTCCTTGCCCCAAATTGCAACTGCCCGAACCTCCCCCGATACCTTCTCCTCCCCCGTAATGCCTGACCAGCAGCTCGGCATTAGCCAAATTGCCTGGCTTATACCATGCCCTACGCACTTGTACTCTCACACTTTCGCTCACTCTGTAACTCATTCTTTTCACTCCTAACATCTCACTTCCCTCCCTCCTTCCTATATAACCTACTCTCTTGAGCCTTACTCACAGCTACAAACTCCCCTCAACTCCCCAACCCCACCTAACTACCCCCCTAACACCTATGGTCCACTAGCCCACTCCTTCCCTCCCTCTATGTCCACTCTGCAACTCTGACTGTCAACCTGGTGCATCTCGCTCAGCTCAAGCTCTGTTACTGGCACTTAAGTAATCATTTATTACGATCGTTGTCTACCTATGAAATGTATGCCTTGTCCTTGAAAATCATGTACTGTACTGTTCTCCCTATGTAACAAAGTCCAAATGTATGTAACAAAGTCCAAATGTATGTAACAAAGTCCAAATGTAATCCCACCCAAAATATGTACTTTATCTGTATATTTCTACTTCTAAACTCAACTGTTGTATGCATATCTGCCTCCTCTGTAACCCTTCCCCCCAAGGTCGCACCATAAGATGAGCATCTTTTTGCTCAGTGTGCCTTTCCTGGAGAAACATTTTCAATAAATAAATAAAATAAATAAATTAAAAGACTAGCTTATCCCAGAAACTAAACTTGTAATTGCCTCTAATGTCCTGCTCCCTTTACTTACCTACGCTGCTCCAGTATTACCAGGCCTGTCCAAGCATAGGTTCAACCGGTTACAGGTTCTGTGCAACAAGGCAGTTCGGTTCACAACTCATGGTCACTCTAGAAGCCACCACTGTGATACATTGGTCCAACTGCAGTGGCCATCATTCGCTTCTCGGCTACAGTACCCTCTGCTCTGTCTGGCGTTTAAGTTACTCAGCCCGGCAGCTCCTCCTAGCCTAGAAGGAACCATCACTCCCAAACACAACCCTCGGAGGCTTAGGACCTCAAATCGGACTCTGCTGGAAATTCCTAAGGTTAGGACTAACACGGGTGGCAAATCCTTCTCCTACATTGCCCCCCCACCTGTGGAACAAACTTCCACCATCAATACAGGAAGCCCCTTCTCTTCTGCACTTTCTTACTCAGCTCAAGGCCCACATGACTGAGACCACCATCTGTCACTGTCAAGGCACCTGATAGCCCTCCCCCCTCCCACAAACCAACGCCAACCCTATCATTTGTTCACCACTGCTTGCCGCATGCCTTATGTCACCCTCATAGACCTCAAGGCTAGGTTTTTATCATACAATCACAGCTTGCTTATCTAAATGACTCTGAAAAATTGCTATTGGTGTGTAACCTGTTTAATGATCTGCACTTACTCTGTAACCAATTGCATCTATGTTTCTCAATCTGTAATGTTATCTCTGGGTCACCTCTGAAAAAGGGACCTTCAGGGCCCAGTGGGCCTACCTGGTCATCAAAATTTAATAACTAAATAAATAAATAAACAATCCTTTGCATAAGCTGCCTTGCTTGTCCACTTCTTATTAATGGGGTAAGGTGCGTAACTTGCAGGCAGTGGGCTGGCTAAAAATCCTGGGAGTTGGTGTTGGTGGAAGAAAGGGGTCATTAACAAGGGGATAAGTGATCTGGGGGATCTGTTTCACAGTGTGAAAGAAATGGGGAGTGAGACGCTGTCCAACTTTACAAAAGAAGAAAAGAATGCACGTTCATAAACATTTTAATTTTTAAAACACTCTTGCAGGAAACAGTAACATCCTTATCACAGAATGTCTCATCCTGGTGGGCTTTAACGTATCTTACTTAGTTCTACAATGCAGGAAAATGCACCATTTACAGTGATGTTTTAAACAATTTCCTGGGGGAGCATGCCCCCAGACCCCCCCCTGGCTTTTTAAAGATTTTTGCCCCCCTTCACTAACTCTGCACACCTTTGAACATGGGCTGTTGGGCTCCCTACTATTTTCAGCATAATTCGAGCACTGCTTTCTGGACATTCTGTACACATCCCCATGTGGAACCATTTTGGACAGTTATCTTTATGGAACCATTCTGTACAGTTCTCTTCATGGACAACATTCTGAACATTTCTCCTTCTGGAACCATTTTGTACATTTATCTTCATAGACAACATTCTGTACATTTCTCCTTATGGAAACATGCTGTATAGTTCTTATGAAACAATTCTGTACAGTTCTCTTCATGGAACCATTCTCTACAGTTCTTTTCATGGATAACATTCTGTACAGTCCTTCTTATTAAAACATTCTGTACAGTTCTCTTCATGGAAACATTCTGCACATTTCTCATTATGGAACCATTCTGTCCAGTTTTCCATATGGAACTGTTCTATACAGTTCTATTCATAAAAAAACAACTTGCACAATTCACCTTACGGACACATTCTGTGCAGTTCTCCTTATGGAATCATTGTGTATAGTTCTCCTTATGGAAACATTTTCTACAGTTCTCTTCCTGGAATTATTCTCTACAGTTCTCCGTGTGGTAGCATTCTGTAAAGTTTTCCTTGTGGAATACTTCTGTACAGTTGTCCTTGTGAAATCAACTTGTACAGTTCTCTTGATGGACAGCATTCTTAGCAGTTCTCTTTATGGAACCATTCTACACAGTTCTCTTTATGGAATTGTTCCATACAATTCTCTTTATAGATACATTCTGTACAGTTCTCTTCCTGCACAACATTCTGTACAGTTCTCACATGGATAACATTCTGTACAGTTCTCCTTATCAAACCATTCTGTACAGTTCTCATTGTGAAAAGTAGGGGTGTGCAAATACTGTATTCTGAATATTCAAGCTGAATATTCTGTTTGGGGCCCCAAATATTCAAGTCCCACAATGGGTAGCCAGCACAACCCACCCATCTCCATAGCTGGCTGCCATCTTTTAGCACTTATTTGAGTAAAATGAAATATGTTTCTCACCCCCACCCCCCGCCCAGGTGGCACCCTCCCCCAGCAACCTACAGCCAGTATGTATAAGGTGTAGAAAGCGACCAACACAACAACTCTTCTCCATGGCTGGCCACCTTCTTCTGAATGAAAGAGCTTGTGCCCTTGTTTATAGTAAAACCAATTGATCAGCAAACATGTGAGCACTTTCATTCCAAAGAAGGGGGCTTGCCATGGAGGAAGGTGGGTTATGTTGGTTGCCGTCTTCCACCATAAACTTCCCACTTGCTGGCTCTTGGATACTGTGGGAGGGTGCTGAGGTGGGGAGGGCATGTTTTATTTGCTTAGATGAGTGCTAAAAGATGGCAGCAAGCTCAGAAGGCAGGAGGGTTTGACCAGCCACCCATCACGGAAATGTTTTTTCATATTGTTAATAGTATTGAAAATTGTGGGTGCTGGATGGGGGAGAAGGATTGGATGGATTCTATCGGGGGGGCATTGGGTGTATATTTTACAGGGTTTAGGGTGGGGGGTTGTTTCTTTTACTTTTTTTAATATTGTAGTTTCTGAATAGGAATGAAAACATATGTACAGTTATAATTGTAGAAACATTCTGTACTGTTCCCTTTATGGAATCATACTGCATAGTTCTCTTTATGTAAACATTTTGTACAATTATCTTTATAGAAACATTCTATGCAGTTCTTTTAAGGAAACATACTGTACAGATCTCTTTATGGAAGGCTTCTGTACAGTTCTCCTTATGGAAACATTCTGTACATTCTGTACAGTTCTCTTTAAAGCAACATTTAGTGCGGTTCTGTATATGTAAACATTCTGTACAGTTGTCCTTATGTAAACATTTTGTACAGTAACTTGTTACAGAAACTGTCTTTACAGTTCTCTTTATGGCCAATATTCAGGACTTTTCTGTTTACGGAAATATTCTGTGTTCTTATGAGAAAAGTGTGTATAACTCTGTCAATGGAACCATTCTGTATAGTTCTCCTTATTTGTTTATTTAAAAGTTGATAACCAAGAAAGGCACCATGAACAGAAAGTAATTTCCAGGTGTGACCAAGGGGAGGGGCTACAAAACAAAAACAATACAGCAACGAAAACAGTTGTAACAAAATACAGAAAATATGCATCATTAATGCTATTTAGAATGGAAAATGTTCTAATAAATACCTAAATAAATGAAACCTAATAAATGAAACCTTTCTGTACAGTCCTCCCTATGGACACATTCTGTACAGTTCTCTTCATGGAAACATTCTCTTCAGTTTTCTTTACATTGATACATAGATACAGTACATAGACATTGATAGCAGAAAAGGGCTTTTGTCCAACCCAGTCTGACCCAACTATCTATATATTGTGCCTTGCCCTAGTGGCAGTCCTCCACGTGTTCATTGCCCCCCCCCCTTTTTAAGTAAACCCACCTGCCTGTCCCATCCCTGCATGAAACTGCCAATTTATTTCACCTGTACTACTTCTTTTGGTAGCTTTTTCCACTTATCCACCACCCTTTCCATGAAGAAATGTTTCTGGACATCCTTTCTGAATCTCTTCTCTGCCAGCTTTAGTGAATTCATTCTCGTCCCTGTGTTTGAACTCATGGAGAAGAGTTCCATGGCATCTACTCTATTTATCCCATGCAGGTGCTTGTATGTCACAGTCATGTCACCCCTTTCCCTCCTTTTCTCCAGGGTGTACATGCTTAAGTCCTTTAGCCTTTCCCTGTGTGTCAAATCCCCAAGGCCATGCACCATCTTATTTGCCCTTCCCTGTACTGCCTCCACCTTGTTACAATCTTTCCTCAGGTATGCGCTCCAGTGCCTCGCGCAATTATTCCATGAGAGGCCACACCAGTGACCTGCACAGAGGGAAGATCACCTCCCACCTTCTACTGATTATCCCAGGGTTCTGTTTGCTTTGCTGACTAACCTGTTACAGTAGGCAGATGTTTTAGGGTCTCTGATATTATCACTCCTAAATCCTTTTCTTCCAGAGTACTATCCAGCACCGCCCCTTACATTTTGTATTACACCCTTGTGTCCCTTTTCTCAATGTGCATTACTTTACATTTTTATGTTGGCTTGCACACATGCACAAGCAATATCTTGTGGTAGTAGCACATTTCAGAGGTGTGTCAGTGTTGTGGCAAATGTAGGGGATACTTTAGTGGGTGCGTCCCTCAGCTGTCAATCAGTGAGCATGCTGGCAATGACAGAAAACTTCAAAGAGAGCCAAAAAGTTGAAAGAAATCTGCCAGCTCAATCAGGTGCAGTTTCATCATTGCAGTGGCAGATGACAAGACTCCAGCCATGTGCATTACAGTGCACAGTAATGCGCAAGGCCGGAGTTCCGAGCAACATGTTTGCCCAGTGTGCCTTTCCTGGTGAAACATTTCAATAAATAATGTAGCTGCAGAGTGGCTTTCCACAATGGCAGCTCCACCACGCTATACCGTTCCATAGAGTAGAGCATCAGGGTGCCCAATCCCGTGTCATCAATTCCCCCCATATATGTGGCACACTGGGAGCCCACCCCAGTGTGCTGAAACATGGCTGCTCCTGCCACCTGCCACACACTCCCAAAAAGCCAACATCAGGGTGTCCAATCCACATGTCAGCATGTATCCCCCCCATTAATGTGGTACACTGGGAGCCCACCCCAATTTGCTGAAATGTTTTTCTTCTGACACCGGGATGCCTATTCCTGGTGTCAGATGGGTCCCCCCCAAACCCCTCTACATGATTTGCCAACATCGGAGTGACCAATCCCCATTTTGGCATGCTCCCCCCCACTATTGTGGCACACTGGGAGCGCATCCCAGTGTGTCCATATTAATAAAATATTCCCTGTGAAAGAAGAAAACTGTCCTTCACTGTTTTTTTTTTTGTACCTGTAAAAAAGGAAACGATCCATCGTTGTGTCGCCGCCCCCCTCCCCATCCCAACCCTCCTCTGTGTACCCCCCCTCACCCCATACTTACCTCCAGAGGTTAGGTGCTGTCATCTTCTGTGGACCAGGACACATCTGCGCTCTGCAAAGCCGAACTGCAAAATGAAGAATCAAATATAAGCCGTACAATGGGAGTCAAAGGGGGGGGAAGGGTTCAACTTAGGTTGATATCTCAGCCATTTCTGAGAATTTTGGCCCCAAATTTTCAACATGGGGTTTTTGAGACCCCACCTCATGAACACTGGCACTATCATTTCATTTCCCAGTCCTGAAAGGTGATTTCACGGTCGTTGCATGGAATCACCTTTCAGGACCGATTAACAAAACGACAGTGCCACTGTTCATGAGGGGAGGTCCCAAAAAGCCCATGTTGCAAATCTGGTGAAAAAATTCCAAACAATGACTGCATTATGAGCATGCATTGCGCAGTTTCTACGCACATTCATAACTTTGCCAGTTTTTAATATTTTCACTGCAAATTTTCAACATTGCCATTTTTTCACACCTCCTTATTAATAGTACAGCTGTCATTTTTCACATCCTTCCAAAAATATGTTTTCGCACCTGTGGCACAGAATGGCATGGTCACTGTGGGAAATCAACTTTTGCGATAGAGTAACACAATCACAGTGTCACTGTTCATGATGGGAGGTCCCAAAATGCCCAAGTTGACAATTTGGTGGAAAAATTCCAAAACATGATTGCGTTACAGGTATGCATTGCGCAGTTTCTATGCACGCTCTTAACTTCATCAAATTTTCATATTTTCACTCCAGATTTTCAACATTGCCATTTTTTCACAATTCCTCATGAACAGTACAGCTATCATTTTTCACATCCTGCCTGAAATGTGTTTCCACACCTGTGACACCGAATGGCGTAGTCGCTGTGCGAAATCACCTTTCAGAATTGAGTCACAAAATTATAGTGACACTGTTCATGAGGTGGGGTCCCAAAAAGCCCATGTGGAAAATTTGGAGTGAAAATACCAACAAACACCCAGGGCATTAGGATTTCCAACTGTAATGCCCCACCCTGTAGAGACTGACAGGCATTGTGGGTGTGACTTGGGTTCATCAGCCTTAATGCTCATGGCATTCCACCCCATCCCCCCACCCTGCAGCCATTGACAGGCATCGAGGTGTGCCTTGGGGTCTTCAGCCCTATTGTTCACCCCATTCTCCTATACTGCACCCATCTCACCTTATTTCTTTATGGAATGGGGTGAGCATAAGGGCGGAAGACCCAAGGCACACCACGACACCTGTTGCTGTCTGCAGGGTGGGTGAGGTGAAATGACATAAGCATTATGGCCAACAACCCAAAGACACCCCCCCCCCAATGCCTTTCAGTCTCTGGGGATTGGCATTAGTTCAGTATTTCACTGCCATTCCTATTATGCATCTCTCTAACTCCTGCACTACCAATGCCAATGCCAGCAAGACAACATTTGGCATTGACACATGCTTTTTTAGTGTTACGCTCTGCTGCCAAATCTTGGACCAGCTCTCCAACCTACCCAGACCTTCCCTTAGTTCCCTTCAGCCTTCCCCATGCAGATCTGTGTGTATGCTGCAAAGATGCAGCTCTTATTTATTTATTTGATAACTAGGATTATAAATACCTTTGAACCGGGAGTTCTTTTACAAAGGTTCCACGTCACAATTGATAGACAATATTAAAACAGTCATAACATAATACAAACAGTAAGGTAATACTTTGAAAACAGCAATTAGTTAACAATAGGTTGCAATTTGAACAGGTTAAGAGGCAATACAGAGTGAACACAGCAAGTGCAGTCAAGAAAGTGACCTTGTCATAAGGAACCAGGTAAGAATACACAGCAGGATCAACATAGCTAGAGCAGCCTAAAAAATAGCCGTTGTCCTAACTAGGGTTGCTTCAGAGGTATTTAAGCAAGGGGAGGAAAACTGCAGGGGGGAAGAGGGAGGGAGGTAGGGAAGTGAGAAAAGAGGAAGAATATGGGGTGAGGTGAGGGGACGACAGGCAAGCCTCGAAAGAGACCTGAGGAGAGGGGTGGGAGGAGGCAAAGAAAAAAGGGCTGGGTAGAAAGGCAGGGGGAGTGGCATTGTGAGCTAGTGCATGCACAGTCTCATTTATTAAGTGTGGTTAGGTGATGGCATTGCTTTGCTTTAAAGCAGCCCAGACTAGTTACAGAGAGGATTTCCTGCAGGAGGCTATTGAGCAGGGAAAGGGCCTTAAAATGGAAGGTACGCTGAGCTCTCACCCTTGAAACCTTTACCTATGTCACAGATGAAAATATTGAAGAGGACCATCCTAGTACTGACTCTTGAGATACCCTGCTGGACACCTCCCTTACTGCTGAAAACACCCTATTGACTACCTCCCTCTGTGTTCTATCACCCAACCAGCTCTGTACCCAATTCACCATTTTTTCCTCTACCACAAGGTCCATGATATTTTTGACCAGCCTCCTGTGGGGGACTGAGTCAAAGGTCTTGCTGAAGTTAAGGTGTACTATGTCAAATGCATGCCTCTTGTCTGCTGCTGTAGTAAGCCAGTTGAAGAACTCAACTACATTTTCCTGACAAGCCCTTCCCTTCATGAACCCATGCCATCTGAGGTCCTGCAGCCTATTCCCTTCAAAGAACTCCATCAGGTCTGATTTTTCCCTCTATAGAGGTCAAGCTGACTGGCTTATAGTTCCCTGGTTCACCCCTTTTCCCACTCTCATGTAGTAGAACCACATCCTCTGGTCCTTAGGGACCACTCCCATGGCTAGCTATCGAAAATGTGTGCTAGTGGCCCTGTTATAATCCCTTCTACCTCATGTAGCACCCTTAGGAGTAAACTATCAGGTCCCATAGAGTTATTTACTTTCAATCCTTTTCCAACACCCTTTTTTCTGTAATCTGGACCTTTGCCCCAGTGTTTTTGCTCCCTTTCTTCCTAACCCCACAATATAGCTGTAGCCCATCCTTCTCCTTAATAAATACCAAATAAAAATAATTGTTCAGTTTCTCTGCCTTCCTCATGTCCATCCCCCCACTCCTCATTATTCTTAAGTCTCACTATATCCCTTTGACCTTGTGCTTTTCCCAGATGTACCAGAAGAATGCTTTATCCCCTTTCTTCACCACCTTGCCAATCGGAGCGCCATTTCTGTTTTGCCTCCCTCACCTTCCTGGAGGTTTCTCTTGTTGTTTCCAGATACTTCACCCTGTCTTCTTCCCATTGACTGCCTTTATCCTTGGAAAATGCCCTCCTTTGATACTTACTGCTGTATTTACATCGGGTGTGAGCCACACTGGCCCCTTAGCCCTTTTACTCTTGGATATCTTTGGAATGGAGCTATCTGACGCGTCTATCATTGCCTTTTTAAATGCTGCCCACTTTTCTGCTGTGCCCCCTACCTTCACTATGTCCTTCATGCTATTCCTCAGTCTTTCCCTCATTTTGCTGAAGTCTGCTTTTTGTAAAGTCCCACAACCTTATTCCATTTGTCCCTCTGCCTGTTCCCATCTGGACCACTAATGCTACTGCCTTCTGGTCGCTGGAACCATGGTTCCTGGATTATTATGTTCTGAATCTTCTCACTGTTGGTAAGCACCAGATCCAGCAGGGCCTCTTCCCTTGTTGTGCCCTGAACTAACTACTCTAGAAATGCCTCCTGGCAGGCATCCACAGAATCAGATCCCTAGTAATAGCTACATTTGGAATTTTCCAATCCACGTCCAGCATGTTGAAATCCTCAACTTCCACCTCTTCCCCTAGACTTACTGCTCTCTTAAGTGTCTCTCCCAGTGCCCTGTCTATCCCTTGATCCTTGCCAGTGGCCCACAGGCAACCCAAATCCAGATTTGTTTCCTCTTCTGTTTTCCTGCTAGTACCCATAGGGTTTCCAATTCACCTGATCCCCCAGACTACTTAGTTCTATTGCTTCAATCCCCTCCTTAACATACAGCACTACCCCTCCTTAACATACAGTACTACCCCTCCTCCCTGCCCTTTGCCCTGTCTTTTCTGAATAGGGTGTAATGTGGTATGGTCATGTCCCAGTCATAGTTTGAGGTTGTCAACATCTTAGTTGCCACCACCAGGTCATGTCCTCCATTTCTGACCGGCGTCTCAAGTTTCAGCATTTTCTTGACAGACTCCTAGAATTGTTACATACCATTTTCCAACATTTCCTCTAACCTTTCCTTTTCCTTTTCCATGAGTTTACTTGATTCTGCAGAGTTCAGTAGTGGTAAGCCAGAACGGCCCCCTTGTTTGTGACATTTTGTGTGCCTTGCCACTCTGACTCTTCCTTACTAGTTTAAACTAGCTATGTGTTGTGCCAATCTTTCTCCCAGAACCTTCCATCCTTGTTGGGGTGCAAACCATCCCTTTTGAACAACTTCCAACACCTCCAGGTTGGGCCTCAATCCCTGAGGAATGGAAATCCCTCCTCCCTGTGCCAATTCTTTAGCCATGCATTGAACTAGAGCACATGAAACTGATCCCTTTGATTCAGGTATGCAGTAGTACCTCACAGAAGGCAGTTCTGTGTGAAAATAATGAAAAAAAAATCATGCTGACCAAGAACAGTGAATCAAAGTCAGCAGTACTGACAAAAACTGCAATTGGCAAAACATAGAGGAGCAAAAACAGTAAACAGCACATCTAGCAGCAAAAAAAACATGAACGGTGCAATGATGTGCAGCACACTGCTGAGGGGCACTTGGGAGGAAGCAGATAAAATATTCCAACTCCGGGGCTGAACTTGGGAGGACAACAAAGTTGGACGGAGGTGAAATTACAATTCTAACTCGAGGAGGCTGAATGTGGGAGGGGTACAAAGTGGGAGGGGTAAATTACTATTCTCATTCCGAAGTCTGAACTTCGAGAAGGGTGGAAAGTCGGGAGGGAAAAAAAAACGCTGCAGCACCCAGAAGTATTGAACCTGGGTCTACCGCATGTTGCAGCTGCACACATAGGTGGTGACTCTAACCTGTATGCTACACTGGCAACACGGTCTCTAGCACACAGCAGCTGGACTACCTTGCTAAACTATATTGCAGTCTACTACTGCCTACCTCGCTAACTTAACCATGTGCTGTAAATACACTGTCACTCACCTTACATTCGCTATTATTGACTTGCTGTTTTGTGCTCACTCCTTTCCACTCGCTATATTGATGGGATACCATAGAAGGCTACCACTCCTGCTCTCTCCTTTGTTACTCTTCCCAAAGCACAGAAGTCTGTCTTCACCTGTTCTATGCTCCACTTACTCATATCATTCATGCCCACATGCACAATCAGATCAGGCCTTTCCACCACCTTTCCCATGAATGCCACCACCCTGGCAGTAAGTATGTCTGCTGTTGCCCCAGGATAACAGCAGACCTTCCCTTTTCTATTGGTCATGAGACCCAGTTCCCTTCTAGTGCCCCTTTCTATTGAGTCCTACATTAAGCGTACTTTCTTCTTCTCCCCTTTGGGTCTTCACCCTACCCCTGGTCTGCTCTCTGGCACAGTCTGCCTGTTGGGCATGCTAGCTCCCTCTTCTCTCCTTGTGGGATATTGGGAGACCTTCTGTTACAGCAGGGTGAACCTATTGCTGGCTAAGCCCTGGTTCCTCAGGCTTGGGTTTCCCTTCCCTCTCACCTCCCACTACTGTCCAGCCACCTTCTGGAGCCTGAGATGGCCTATGAGGTGGCTGTGGCAGAAGTGCCCTAAATGGCCTGGTGGATTCCCCTTTCATGTGGTGTATTTCAGCCCTTGCAGCTTCAAGCTTAATGCTCATTGCCTGGAACCACCTACATCTGAAACAGTGTCCAAACTCCCAGAGTACTCTGTTGTCACAGTCTCGGATCCCCTACCTCTCCCCATATACCATTAAAGTTTCCCCTTACACAGTGGCATTAACCGAAGTGGAGTAACTTCTGTATTCATAATATAAGGCTATTCCAGTTAGGGAGCATGTATTTATTAATTGACTGAAGGAACCATTATGTACAGTTCTCTTTATGGATAACATTCTGTACAGATCTCTTTATGGAAACATTCTGGGCAATGTTCCCAGACACCATGCTTCATTAAAAACCTCTGTGAGACAAGGAATCAGGACTGAAGAAAACTGACAATAAAACTCACTAGGGAATCCATTTATGCCAGGGGACTGCCCCCGAGCCATAGAAGCAATGACTTCTAAGACCTCGCACTACGTGACTGAGCAGTCAGTTGAAGGTTAAACTCTGATAATACTTCGGGTAGAATCATGTCCTCAAACAAGGAGCTAAATTAGTCAGGAGAAGGGACCTGACTTGCTGTAGATAAGGTCTGATAAAAAGAAACAAAGACAGGCTTAATATCTTCTGGTGCTGTCACAACTGGGTCTTGGTCAGTATGAATGTCAGAAATGTATTTGTCAGCTTTCTGTACTCAGAGTATATGGGCAAGCAGCCTCCTGGGCTGCTTTCCAGCCTCCCAATACTGTATTTCTGGTCAAGGCCCACAGGCTGAAGTAGAAAGTAGGCACACCTCTCAACCCCCTGCCTCATAAATCAGGAACAAGGTTTACAAAAATCAGGGACAAAGGTTTAAAATCAGGGACACATCTTAAAAATTGGTGATATCCACTCAGAAAGCTGGTAGAATAAGTGGTTTAGTGTAAAATGCATTTTCTAAGGAAGAACACATCTGTAACATTAATGTTTGACATTATTTTATGCTTACAACCCCCACTGTTTTGTCATGGAAACACAATTTGTAGGAGGGACAGAGTAAAATTTTGAGGTAAAATCAGGGATATCCCTGAAAATTAGGGGCAGTTGAGAGGTATGAAAGCAGGGAGAACCCGAGGGAAAGGAATCTCACAGGGTGGAAATTAATAAAGGAAGCAGGGCAGTAGAAATGAAGGGGGGTGGGAACAGAATCATTAAAAAGAGAGTAGTAAAGGACAGAGGGCAGAATGGAAAGAAAGGAGATAAGTAGAATGTTAACAAAATTTGGAAGGCCATGTGTGCAAATGCTAGAAGTCTAGGAAATAGATTCTGGACCTAGTGACCACAGTGGCAGAGGCTGACCTGGATATGTGGCCATTATTCTGTCCTAGTGCACTGAAGACCATGACTGGGACATGTCCATACTAGGTTATGCTCTGTTCAGGAGGGACAGGGTGAGAAGGAAAGGAGGGAGTGTGATGTTTTATGTGAGGCAAGGCATAAAAGCAACAGAGATACAAGAGATACAGAGGGGAGCAGAGGTACTGTGGGTTACCCTAGAGATGAAGAAT
The DNA here is from genome assembly GCA_016271365.2 of Neoceratodus forsteri. NCBI lineage: Eukaryota > Metazoa > Chordata > Ceratodontiformes > Ceratodontidae > Neoceratodus > Neoceratodus forsteri. The sequence continues at coordinate 1,541,896,431 of CM028131.1, read as the reverse complement.
GGAGCCTCTGTTCACACTGGCATGATCTACAGACCTCCAGCACAGGAGGAGGAGTTAGATAAAGTATTGGGTGGAAGCTTTTGGCAAGATGGCAGAAAAGGGAGAGATGCTGCTGTTGGGGGACGTCAGTCTGCTGGACATAGATTGGAACCTCCCAGCCACGACTTCAGCTAGAAACAGAGACATCCTGGACTTCCTGCAGGGGGCATTCCTCAGGCAACCAGTCAGTGAACCCACTCGTGATGGAGCAACACTGCACCTGGTACTCACTAACAGGGACAGAGTTGCAGACATCAAGGTGAGATGCCACATGGAGAACAGTCATAATCGTACAGCATGGTTCAATGTAAACTGAATCACACAAGGGCAAGGATCCTGGACTTCAGGGAGGCAAATTTTAAAAAGACGGGTGAATGCCTCAGAGATGACTTGGTGGAGGAATGACCTGGGTCAGGTAGAGGAACAGTGGGTGAAGCTATAAAGGGCCATAGGGAAGGCAACAAGCCTCTGTGTCAATCAAGTGAGCAAAAGGAAGAGGGGGAAAAGAAACCGCTATGGTTCTCAAAAGAGGTGGTAGAAAAGGTAAAGGTTAAAAGGGTGGCATTCAGAAGGTATAAGGAGATGCAGAGGAAGGATGACAGGGAGATGTATAATGGGAAACAGAGGGAAGCAAGGCGAGCAGTAAGGACCGCAAAAGCACAAACTGAAGACAGAATAGGCAGTGACAAAGGGGGACAAGACATACTTAAATGAAAGGAGGAAGACCAGGGATGAGATCATAAGATTAAAAAGGGAAGGGAGGACTGTGCAGAGGGGGACCAGGAAAAGGCAGACATCCTGAACAAATACTTTTGTTCAGTGTTCACAGAGGAAGAAGGGGAGGGGCCACAAAAAAGTGACAGGAGCATTGGAGGGAGGGAGGTGTATGCTAGTCCATTTTCAGAGAGTTTCCTGAAGGGATTCACTAATCTGAAAGTGGCTAAAGCAATGGGGCCAGATGGGGAGCATCCAAGGATATTGAGAGAGCTCAGGGAGGTAGTGGCTGCACCTCTGACAGTCCTATTTAACAGCTCATTGGAAACAGGAGTGGTTCTGGAGGACTGGAGGAGAGCAGATGCAGTCCCACTTCACAAAAGTGGTAGCAGGGAAGAGGCTGGCAATTATAGGCCAGTCAGCCTGATTTCAGTGATAAGAAAGTTAATGGAGTCACTGCTGAAGGAAAGGATTGTGAAATATCTTGAATCCAATGGGTTACAAGACCTGAGGCAGCATAGATTCAAAGGGAGAGGGGGAGGTCATGTCAAACAAATCTGATAGATTTCTTTGACTGATGACCAAGGAATTAGATCAGGGTGGAGCAGTGGATGTGGCCTACCTAGATTTTGGTAAGACTTTTGAAATGTTCCACATACTGTAGGATGCTAGTAAGCAAGCTGGGTAGCTTAGGAGTAGGACCAAAGGTGGTAAACTGTGTAAGAAATTGGTTAGGGGATAAGAAACAGAAGGCAGTGGTAAATGGAGTTCACATAGAGGAAGGAAGGGCGACCAGTGGGGTGACTAAGGGATCAGTGCTGAGACCAGTCCTCTTTAATGTCTTTATAAGTGACCTTGCAGAGGAGCTGGAAGGGAAGGTCTGCATCTGCAGATAACACCAAAATATGCAGTAGGGTTGACACTCTGGGTGGGGGAGATAAGCAGAGACCTGAGAAAACTCAAGGAGTGGTTAAGAGTATGGTAGTTGGTTTTCAATGTAAAACTGCAAAGTAATGCACTAGGGGTACAGAAACCCTGGGGCAGAGTACAGAATGGGAGCAGTGGTACTGATGACCACCAAGCAGCAAAGAAAATTGGGGGTGATCACATCGGATGACCTAAAGGTAGCCAGGCAGTGCAAAAGGGAAGTTCAGAGGGCTAGTGGGATACTGGGGTGCATAGGGAGGGGTATCATCAGCAGAAAGGGGGAGGTGGTATTACCTTTGTATAGATCGCTAGTAAGACCCCACCTAGAGACAACATCTCCAGAAGGACACAGACAAAGTGGAGGTGGTCCAGAGAAGGGCAATGCGGGGTCTGCATCAGAAGCCCTACGAGGAAAGACTTAAGGAGCTAAATACATACACCCTGGAAGAGAGGAGGGAGAAGGGGATATGATAGAGACCTTTAAATACCTCATGGGGTAAATAAGGTACAACAACATGAACAACTCAGTTCCCCTCCCTAATTCTTCTACTGATGTAATTCTACTTATCTCCCCTTTTCCTTCCCCACCCTCCCTTTACTCTTTATTTCAGTCATCCTTACTTTTGATATCCCTCCGCACATTTCCTCCTTTTCCTTCCCCCTCCTCCCTCACAAGATCCTCTCTCTCTTCTCCCTCTCCACTCCCCTTTGCATCTATCTTATATTCTCCCTTCACCTTATGCATCCTATTGCTCTTGTTCCAACTATTTTGGCTGCAGTTTCTCTACTTTTAATGATTTATCCAGGTTATGTTTATACATTTTATTTTGAGCGCTATGTACCATATACTTTTATGTACCAAGATTTTATGTATGTCATTTCTTTTGTCTGTATATGTTCCTCAGGACCTCCTTGCGAATGAGCTTGCTCAATGGAGCTTTCCTGCAATAAACTTGAACTTGAAAACTTGAACAAGAGGAATGTATTTTTTAGAAAAAAAGGTGCTCAAGACAAGGGGACATGATAAGAAGATGGAGGGGGTAGATTTAGGAGAGATGTGAGGAATTACTTCTTCACAGAAAGAGTGGTGGACTCCTGGAACAGTCTTCCAGTAGAGATGGTGGGGGCAAAAACAGTGGCGGTGTTCAGGAATGCATGGGACAGGCATAAGGAGATCTTAGAGAAAGGGAAGGGGGTGGGTGAATGGGCTGGAGATCAAATAGGCTCTGCAGTGAAACTATAGGCAGGGAAAAATGGGCAGATTAGGCGGGCCAAGCAGTTCTAATCTGCCAGCAAATTCATTCTATATTTCTATGTTTCTATGATCGAGGGCATGTTTCATTTTGTACAATATTGTAATATAGAGTTAATGTTCCCTTTTAAATTCTATATTTGGTCTGGAGATCAGCACCCTGATCTCCCACAACTGCCACAGTCTTTTCTAACTGACAGATGGTAGACTGTTTAGCACAATGAAGCTGCCCTAATATGAGCAGAATGGGCCAGAATGGGAACTAAGGGGACCCTTAATCGCAGCCTTCAATGCCTCCCAATGGGTCCCCCAGGAGGTCTCAGGCTGATCCTTAAACTGCAGATAGAATTCAGTTTCCTTCTGAAGCCGGGCAGAAAAGGTAGGTATGTGAAGAAAGGAAACATTTATTCTCCATTTATTACGTGTTTTGGGAGCCTCCCCCCGCCAGCGTCAGTAGTAGCGCTGCATGGTCCAGTATCAGGATGCTGCTATGTCCAGTCTTCAAGGTGTGATCGAGAAATTCCTGGGAGAGAAAAACTATATTGATTCAGCTATAGGTATTACACACTGAAGAGTACAAAGTAAAGCCTCAGTGGGTCGGATGGACCATATACCATGCACCCTGAAGCCCCAAGGTGCCATAAGTGGTAAGAGCATGAGCTGCTTTCTGGCTCTCTCCCTTCCTGCCTTCAGGGATTACATTAAAATCCCTGTGAGGAGAGACTGTGGGATCTCGACATGTACACTCTGCAAGACAGGACAGCATGAGGGGACATGATAGAGACGCACGAGTACCTCACAGGGTGAACAGGGTGCTGGAGGAGAGTCTCTTTACAATGAGGAACAGCATCAGGATAAGAGGGCATGCCATGAAGCTGGAGGGGGGCAAATAGGAGGATGTGAGAAAGTACTTCTTCACTGAAAGAGTGGTGGATGCCTGGAACAGACTGGCCGAAGAAGTGGTGGAGGTGAAAACAGTAGGGAGCTTAAAAAATAAGAAATGGACAGGGAGGAGGAAGGGTCACCAGAGACCAGTTAGGGTCTGTAGTGACAGACAAGGCAGGGATCATCTGGGCAGACTGGGTTGGCCAAGTGGTCCTTTTCTGCTGACAAATTCTATGTTTCTGTGTTTCTCTCAGCAAGTGCACCCAGTCCAGTGCTGCACAGAATAGAGCCTACAGCCAGGTTGAAATCTCCCCCAACTATTACTTTGGACAAATCCCCTTGCAGTTCACAAAGTACTAAGTCAAAAAAGATTGGATTTTGGTCATTAGGGGCATAAATGTTTCCCAGTGTCAGGGGCACACCGTGGTAGGTACTTTCTAGTAGTAAAATGTGGCCTTGTTTATCTTTAAGGGTTTTTATGAAAAGCAATTTGAAGGCCCTTATCACAAAATATGGCAACCTCTTGGGTCTTGGTGGTAAATGCCGATAAGCTTTCTCTACAAGCATGGTTCACAACTGCTCTGTTTTCTATGGCAGACTGGTAAATTTGATGCAACAGGGTGATGTCGCAGGCCACTGCTTTCAACCGTTGTAGCACTTTTTGACATTTAAGGGGACAGTTAACTCCATTAAGGTTTTCAAATCACCACTCGAAGGTTATTAGCAGCAGACATGGTAAGTACTGGTGACACATAAAAATTGGCAGTGTCCCCACAGTAAGCCAGTATGAGGTTCTCCCCACCTCCACTCCCCGAATACCCAATAAGACAAGCTAAAAGGGATAAAATACTCCCCACACACAAAATATTCACACACATACAGGTGAAAAGTAAGAAACAAAGAATAGAAAATAAATCTCCTTAAAAGTAAATACCCTTAGGATGGCCCAGCTATTGCCCCCACACCAGTGACCCAAGTTCATGAATGGACTCAGGTGGTTGGGGGTTGGCCAGGGGGAGAGGACTGAGTGTCCACTTAATTGCTGTCCTCTTCAAGGGGAAAGGTTTGGCAGCTCTGCTGTCACCTGCCACCAGGAGGAGGCCTGGTGGCAGTGTAGGCTGGGGTGACACGTATAGGAGGATCCTATAGGAGAAGCCACAGGTTTGGCACAGTGGGGGTGTGCCTCCACAAGGCATGCACTACTGCCTGTCTGCAGTGGAGATGGGTGGGACCAGAATGAGGAAAAGGCAGTGCAGGCTCATGAAGCCCTGCATTCTTCTCCCTGACTCACGTCATCACCCAGAAAGCCATCAACTGCCATCTGGATTATGTACTGGGGGAGGGGTGACTCTCCCTCACCTTGACTCACCACATGAAGCAAGTTGTGAGGGAGCTGCAGTCAGGTGCATTCCCAGGGTAGGTGGCAGACACTCGAGGGGGAGCAGGAATGGGGTGAACAAGCCTGCCTGCATGCCACAAGGTAAAAATATATATGTATGTAACCCCCCTACAAATGGGGGTTCCCAAAAAGTCTTCCTCGAGCTTGCCTAAATGTTCACTGCCAGGCTGGTGTCCTGCGTTTTAGCAGGTTAAATGTGATTGCAAGAGAGTGCCAGTATAGCCTCTGCGCATTGTCGCTTGAAGAGCTGCCTGGATTGCAGTCATAAGTGATCTGAGAGGGAGCTCTGTTGAAAGATGTAACTATTTGCTGAAAATCATTTAGAGTGATAATGATAATATAGTTTGTCTAACCTGCCTTCTTTGCAGCAAGGACTGTTTTGCTTATCTCCTCTATCTTGGTCCTGGACTGCCGAATTGGACCAATCAGTACTGGTGGGACCTTCAATGGAGCAGGACTACAGGAGCTGTCTGGAGTCAAACTCTGTAGGAATTATAGTTTGGGGCTTTTGGTGCATTTTTGCACCTGAAGGGGGAGCCTTTGTTTTGACTGAGACAGATCAGCCAACCGAACCTTTTGGATTCTGGGGAAATTCCCAGGTTTGTTGGCAGTTGAGTCAGATCTAAGTTGGAAGTGAAGAGGCAACAGTTTGAGACAGTCAAGCAGCCGTCTGAGTAGTTTTTCGCGGGAGAACTGTGGAAAGGTCTGAGTTGTGGCCTGCATGTCTGCCTGCTGCCCCTGAGAGGGAGAAAAGAGAATTATTTCAGACTAAATCCAAGTTTGTGAGAACGAAGTAAGTCACTGATTTATTTACCAGGCCCATACCTGAAGAAGACTGAAGATTTTGCTGAATGCGATCGGCCTGTCAGGATTTCCAGCTGCTTTTGAATCCCCGGTTTGTGCAGAGACTCTGCAATCATGACCGGAGAGCGGTTTGCATGGTACAGTAGAATTTCCTTACATGTAAATGTGCTGTGAGTTGTTAGTGGGTCGTGATTTGGTTCTCCACTGTCTGAACTGTGTTCTGCTTGCTGGAAGCTGTATCCAGCCCAAAACAGCCTAATCTAAAACTGTGTAATCTGATTGTCTTGTTATTTTCTTTTCATGAACTGAGCCCTCTGGCTCCAGATTACAAATAGAGTGTGTTGTGCATGTTGTTTTCTTCCATCACAGGGCCCCAACCAGCTGCAATGTTCCTGGCTAGCCCACCATTCTCCATCTGGGTACTCAGAGTGTGTGACTGTCTATGGACCCTGAAGTGCATGCATAACTGATTGATACAGCCTTTAAGCAAATTAACCTGATTACGCCCCTCCCTTGTTCAAGTCCCTTAAATAAATCAGATCTAACTCTTTTTTGCATTTACCCTGACTGTGGTTCCAGTTTGTGCAAGAGTACTGTACTGCTGTTATTTGCTGTGTATAACCTTGTTTTACAGGGGGTGTCCCCAGGGCCAGGCCAGAGGAAAGCCCTGGTGGTAAGTGCAAACAGTATGGATACTTATGTGGTGTATCGGGGGTATTGTGTAAGTGATTATTGTGTATTGTTCTGGCCACTAGTAAGGAAAGAGGGGGCTACAGTGTCCTGGAGGGCTGTGCCCAGGTTAGCTTGATCACTACCAACCCTGACCTCCAGGTGGAGGCACCCGTTTCAGAACTCAGGTCCCTTAACCTGCTACTAGCCAAACAGGCAGGGGTAGTAACCTTGGGATAGCACCGCCTAGGGGTTACATGTAAAAAAATAAAAAAAGTAAATGCCCTTTTAATTAGAGTGTGCTGGATGGATTCTTAGAGGAAACAGTCTGATTGTCACTTCAAAAAGTGACAAAGCAGGTCCAGGACCGCACTTTACATGGAACTAAGTCTAGGCTAGAGATTCCAGCAGCTCCACCCAGCTCCACCTCCATAACCACAAAGGAAGCCTTATGAAGACAGATCCACTACAGAAGTATCACACTTCTGCCAATGTAAGTGTGCAGCTATGGAACATAGGCCCAAACCCAAACTGAATGCTTTCTTGCCTGGATATTAGGGTAACCACCATATCATAACAAGCGAAACTGAAATCGAACAAACTTGGGGTTACTGAACAAGGGCCCAAACCACAACTGATCATGTCTAAAGTTAGAAACATAATGGGGGGGGGGCGCAACAGAAATGCTGGGACAATTTCATCAACCCCTTCTTAACCTGTTAACCCCCTCTCCTGTTCTTGAAGGTAGGGGGTATTATCCATTGAATCCATTACCTCAAGAAGCAAAAATTCAGGTACTCACCCAACTGCAGGGCATGACTCCTGGCTGGGTGCAGCTGACGTCTGTGGTGTCACTCCTCAATCTTCCTCTGATGGTCCCAAAGTGTGCTGAAAAAATGCATCTACTGCTGTTGGAGAGTGGAAAGTTTCCTTTTAGCCACTGTAGGTTGCCACTAAGACTTTTGGGTATAGGAGGGAGTAAGGGATTCCCCTAGTGTGGAGACCACTTTTCATGCAGTCAAATGCTTGCTGCCACTCCAAGATGCCATGAGGATAGTAGGAGTAGAATGACACATGTCCACCGATGAGGATATGGAAGGCTAATTAAAAATACTGAAAGGAAGCATGTGGGTATAGAGCTGCATGGAGACAGAAGTTCAAGCAGCCATCTTGGATTCAGCACCCATGTGACCTTGAGTGCCCTTTTTATCTTGGCTCGTGCATGCGCAACCAACATATTGTGGTAGTAGCAGATTTGGAGGCGCTGTCACTGTTGGGTGAATGCAGGGCACACATCGGTAGGTGTGTCCCTCATTCCTCAATAAGCCTGCATGCTGGCGCCACACCATGCATACATAATGTGGTGAGCACATCTAAGGAAAGGTCCGCTGCAATGCAAGCAAAGCTCGTCATATGCAGCGGACCTCCGACGTTTTCCCTGATGAGAAAGAAAATGTAACATGGCGGCACACTGCCTGCCATAATGCCAACTCCGGGGTGCCCAATTCCCCTGTCGGCATGCCCTGCCTCAATGTATGTGCCAACGGGGGAGCCCACTCCCCATCGGCATAATGCACCCCTCCACCATTTGTTATGTGCCGAGGGAGGTGTCCAATTCCCCTCGGCTCTTGCCCCCCCCCGCTTTCGTTGTATGCCAACGGGGGTGCCGAATCCCCCATCGGCTACAACATCCCCAAAAAGCCACTTAGGTGGCATGCTGAGAGCTCACCCCAGTGTGCCAAATCCCCTGAAAAATAAAAACCGTCCCACAATGTTTTTTTTTTTTTGTAACCTGTAAAAAAAGAAAACGGTCCCTCGCGGTCTCTCTGCCCCCTTCCACAACCTGCACCCACCCTCTGCACACCCTGCCAACCCACACACCCCCTCACCCCATACTTACCTCCGGAGTCCGGCGTGACGATCTTCGGTGGACTGGGAACACGTCAGCTCTCTTCCAAGCTGATCACGAACTGAAGAAATGCCGGTAAGCTGTATAATGGCATAAATAGGGTTTTTTCAACTTTGGTGCATATCTCAGGCATTTTTGGAATTTTTGCACCAAATTATCAACATGGGTTTATTGGGACCCCTCCTCATGAATTCAGTCACTGTCGTGGCGTTATTTGGTCCTGAAAGGTGATTTCGCAGTCACCGCGCCGAATCACCTTTTGGGACTGAGTAATGAAAAGACAGTGCCACTGTTCATGGTGGGGCTTCAAAAGCCTATGTTGCAAATTTGGTGAAAAATCAAAAATGACTGGTTTTACGAGCGCGCATTGCTCTGTTTCAACGCACACATGTAACTTCGTGAATTTGTAATATTTTCACTCCAGATTTTCAAAATTGGCAGTTTTCCACACCTCCTGATGAACAGTATAGCTGTCATTTTACATATCCTGGCCAAAATGTGTTTTCACATGTCCGGCGCAGAATAGCGCAGTTGCTGTGCAAAATCAGTTTTCAGGAGAGTTTGAGGAAAAGACAGTGACACTGTTCATGAGCAGAGGTCCTAAAATGCCTATGTTGAAAATTTGGTGCCGAAAGTCCATAAAATGACTGTGTTACAAGCTTGCGTTGCGCAGTTTCCATGCACTCTTGTAACTTCGCAAATTTGCAATATTTCCAAGCCAGATTTTCAACACTGCCATTTTTTCACACCTCCTTATGAACAGTACAGCTGTCATTTTTCACATCCTGCCCAAAATGTGTTTCCGCACCTGTGGCGCACAATGGCGTGGTCGCTGTGGGAAATCAACTTTTGGGACAGATTAACAAAATCATAGCACCACTGTTCATGAGGGAAGGTCCCAAAATGCCTATGTTAAAAATGTGGCTAACAAACTCCCAAAAATAAATGGGTTACGGGTGTGTGTTGCGTAGTTTCTATGCATGCTCATGACTTCACCAATTTTTCATATTTTCACTCCAGATTTTCAACGTTGCCATTTTTTTATGCCTTCTCATGAACAATACAGTTGTAATTTTTCACATCCTGCCCAAAATGTGTTTTCATCCCTGTGTCGCCAAATGGCATAGCCGCTGTGCAAAACCACCTTTCAGCTAACAAACTGATTGTGCTGCTTTTCATGAGGTGGGCTCACAAAAGCCCATGCTGAAAATTTGGAGTGAAAATACCAACACACCTCCTATGGTGTTAGGGTTTCAACTGTAGCACCCTCACCTGTAGAGACTGACAGGCGCAGGGTGTGACTTGGGATCATCGGCTTGTAATGCTCACGCCATTCCACCCCCGCCCTGTAGCCAGTGACAGGCATCGTGGTGTGTCTTGTACTGTTCGGCCACAAAGTTCACCCCATTCTCCTATACTGCACCCACCTCAGCGTATTTCCTTATGGAATGGAGTAAGTATAATGCCCAAAGACCCCAAAGCACACCACTACACTTGTCAGTGTTTACAGGATAGGGTGAGGTACAATGGCATGAGCATAACAGCTGACGACTGAAAGGCACACCCCAATGCCTATCGGTCTTTACAGGGTTAGGGTGGGGTGGGATTGGTGTCACTTCGATACTTCACTGCCATTCTTATTATGCATCTCTACCTCCGGCACTACCAATGCCAATACCAGTGAGACAACATTCAGCACTGACAAATGGTTGTTTAATTTCCTTACAAAATGAGGGACTAGATGGTTCTTGACTGTGAGGGTCAGACCGCACATGACTCATTAAAACATTGTGGAATTAATAAATGCTTGGATTAGTCAAAATGTTGAATATCATAAATGAAGTAAGCATTAAACCACGACGAAGGTGGCATCTAATGCTGGATTAATGCATGGTTGGGAGGGTTGTGGCCCGAGGCCGGAGGCCGAGGGTGAACAACAGCCCAACCATGCATTAATCGCATTAGATGCCACTGTCGGTGTGGCTTAATGCACTTGTAACATGGGCCGCCAGAGCACAGAGTTGCGAGAACAGTATTTCCTATCGTAAGAACATTACACAGGGAGTCGGAGTGTTTAACAAAGATTTTTACTGCACTTCCAAACCGTGTAACACTACAGCATTAATATGCTGATGCGGTGAAAACACTGAGTAGCTCTAATTAAAGAAAACAGTGCGGCTCACATGGCAGTCCAAATAATGTAGCGGTCTACGTGGGTATTTCTGTCATACCGGCCATTGGAGGTCTCCGGTGGATGGCTCTATCGCCGCAGTGTGCAGTCGCTCAGAAATTACCATGTTGGCTAGGTCACTTCCCCTTGCTTACGTGAAACTCATCCGATGTCAGCCACTGAGTCTGCTGCTACGTGTGGTACTGACTGTGCTATGTATTGCTCCTGTGCGTGGCTGATTCTCCCCCCCCACCGTTTCCGTCTCTGTCTAGCTAGTCTCCCTGTCCCTGTCCCACACTTCCCTCTCTGAGACTCGATACCCACCTATACCCAGTGCTGCTAACCTAGCTTTCTGGCTGCTGGTGGTACTTCAGTTTTCAACATGGCGGATATGTTGGATTAATACCCGCTCCAACTTTGCCCTCGTGATGCACTTCACCCAATCGCGGCTCCCGATTTCGGCATTCCAATTATTGCCATGTTACAAATTGCATTGATATGACATGTAGGGATTTTAGAAATGATTGTTTGACTTAATTATTTAGTTATTAATGTACTATAGTATCCTTTGATTCATATAATATCTATGTAGCTCTTAGATGGTTTTGTATATAACAAAATTCAATTGAAACAAAGAGAAAGAAATGGTGAGTACTGATAAACTTTTACAAAAATAAAGTAGCTTCTCCACATTAGCAGGGAAGCAGATGGTGCTGAGTACATTTCTATTTGTTCTTGACTTTGGGGACATTGTGTAAAAAACTGCCTCTGCTTCTAACCTGCAAAGAACTGAAACATATTGTACCTTATGACACAGCACTGAGACTCATTCTAAATGCAAAACAATTTGTTCACCACTGTGAATGATATAACCTATCTGACTCCACATCCTTAGAGATTTGGAAATGCACATATTGTTTTTTCTTGTTTACAAATTTCAATACTGAAGAAATCCAGAGTAAGTTAACTGCTGTGTGATAATCAATCAAAGTCTATATTTTTTGTTACCAGTATTTGCTACATTTCATGTTCAAAAAGGCTAAATATTGAAAAAGGGTACCTTTCCAAGTATTTTTCAATTGCAAAAAGATTAAACGGGGGCTTTCTTACCTCAGGGAAAGCTCCTCCAGGCTATTTGCACTTTAATACAGCTCCCAAAGGAAAGGAAGGGAAGGGAAGGAATCGTAATTTGTCCCTGAGGGGCTGGCCACATGGTCCGTCTCCACTTCCTGTTTCTCCAATCAGCCCCCGCGATCCAACGTCTTGTGATGTCATTACAGGTTGACTGCGGGGGTGTGCTCCATTCACATGAATGGAGTGTCTTTTTCAAATGTAATTTCCTGATTGTACGTTGGGTTTTGGTACATACTGGTGCCAGGGTTCCACTCCCCATTCAAGTGAATGGAGCTCGCCCCCATGCTCGACCTATAATGATATCACAAAATGTTGGCGTGGGGGAGGCAGATCAGAGACTCAGAAAGTGGAGAGGGATCATGCTGTCAGCCCCTCAGGGGCAAATTATGATCCCTTTCCTTCCTTTGAGGGTTGAATTAAAAAAAGCGACAATAGCCTGGAATAGCTCCCAACAAGGTAAGGAAGCTCCGGGTTTAATCTTTTTGTAATTGAAAAAGGTGCTCTTTAACTTATAGGATAAGCAACAGGGAGTACTTGCAGATTTTGAAGCACAAGGAAATACAGCATACAAGGAAAATTCCCACATGCATAAAGTCATGCATAGTGATTGTGACACTTGGTGATGACTTACTTGGAGAGGAACTTAGAAGTGGATCAGAGGCATGCTACATAGCTTAATCAGCTACTAAACATTGGTCTCTCTGTGGAATCGGTGGCATGGTTCAATAGCTATCTTGACAACAGGACCCAATGTGTAAAAATAGTGGGCATGTTCTCCGACACTAAAGAGGTACGCTCTGGTGTCCCCCAAGGCTCCATCCAGGGCCCATTGCTTTTCAGCCTGTTCCTTAACTCTGTCTCCGACTTCACCCCTCAGCAAGTTATACTCTATGCAGACGATGCTGTGATTCTTGCCTCCCGTCATGACCCAAGCCACCTGCAACAAACCCTTCAACATGGTTTCACTTCAGTTGAAAACTGATTCAAAGAACACAAGTTAATCCTTAACCAGAAAAAAACCAAGACCATGATTTTCACCAGCCACCAAAACAGGCACAAACATTTCCAACTCACCCTTCACACCTGCCTCGGCGACTCCCTGGAGCAGGTTGACTCCTTCAAATACCTTGGAATCCCCTTAGACCCCCACCTGTCCTTCGGAACCCACATAACAAATGTCGCAAAAACAGTGAACACCAGGTTGGGTTTACTCTACGGATGCGATGGTACCTGGCTAAAGAGACCCTCAATGCCGCTGTTCAAAGCTCTATCATCTCCCAGATTGACTATGGTCTTGTCATCTATGGCACTGCCACTACCTCGACACTCAGAAGGATAACCACCACCCTCAACAAGGCCTGTCGACTCATCACTGGGGCTGAGCGGCTCACACACACATGCGACCTCTACTCACAAACAAACTGGCTTCAACTTGAAAATAGAATCCAGTATCAAACCTGTGTGGTTGCAAAGAAAATCCAGTTAGGAATTGCCCCTCCTGGAGTCTACTCACTCATTCAACCAAAAACTAGCTACAGAATCACCAGGTAATCAAAGCCACAACTATTTCGCAACCCCCGCTGCCACACAGCCCATGGCCAGTGATCATTCGCTTGCAGGGCACCCACTTGGTTTAACGGACTTGCCTATGATATTATCACTACCAGCAGGCTAGGGGCATTCAAATCCAGGCTCCAAAACACCCTGGTAGCTTCCAGCACCTGTGACTGCCACAGTTAATCAATGCAACACTGCTCATGTACTGCTTGCCCTACCGAGCTCCTTGCCCAATGCATTTGCCCTAGTAGGCCTCTGCCCCACCTGCACTTCTGAATCTTGACAATGCCACCAGTCTGGCTGCCTCTCACCCACCACTCCCCCCCCCGTTTCTTATTCCCTTCCAAACCCTTGCCTCTCCTCTCTCCTCCTCCTGACCTCCTATACTCTGTCCCCCCTTTCATCCTACTACCCCCCCTTTCTTTACTACCCACACCGGTCTCTTCCAAGCAACATGTGTCCTTGTAACCTTTTATGAAACAAATGTTTTTTATCTTATGTGATACCAATGTCTTGACGTGGAACCTTTGTAAAAGAGCCCTGGGCTCAAAAGTAACTTATAATCCTAGAATTGAAATAAATAAAATAAATAAAACATTGCACAATTAGAGGGGGCAGGACAGCCAGTAACTGAGGTAACTAGATTACTGTGTATACCTTTTTGTATATTTTGTTCATTGCATGTTAAATAAAATTAATACAGTTTCACAGTATTCAACAGCGTAAGACAGGCTAGGAGTAAACATATATCACCCATGTATATTATGGTAGAATTTAACACTTATGCATAGCAGTTACACAGGAAAGGTATTCCTAACACAGCTCCACATTGCAATTGCTACATCTCACTAAGAATCATCCAAAAAGCCATATTTGCCACAAGCCATTGACAGAGTCTGATAGCATTGTCTGATCGTTAGTGAAGGACCACATACGGCCACAGCTGTCATAGTCCCAAATTTGTAACAAAAAAATTATGTAACTTTTCCAGAGCTATAACCCCGAAAAATGTGTATTTTGTTTTACAAGACCCTGGTATTTCCTTTCAGTTAATGAAGGACCCCCCCACACACACACATCTTCCCCATTTTAAAGCTGGCAGGATATCCTAGAGGTTAGAGTAATGAGCTGTGAATGAGCTTGATGCATCCAGCAGACCTGGGTTTGATTCTCACAACCTTCAGTTGCATACTGTGTGACTCTAAGCAAGTCACTTAACCTCCCCAGTGCTCCCAGGTCACCCCTGAAAACAGGCACTTGTGCCTAGTGGGCCTTATCCAGTCACCAAAGACTAAAATAAAAATAAAATAAATAAATAAAGCTGAACAATAATCGTCTAACAGTACAATGTGAGCTAAATAGTGCACAGATGGAAAAAAAAAAAGAAATACAGTCTTCCTCAGGCAACAAATTCAAGCAGTACCACATTATTAGGTAAGCTTCACACTTTAAACTAGCAACACAAAAGAAGCTTGTAGGCACCGGGTTATGGAAACTGTTAGAGATGGCAAAAGTTATTTCCATAGCAGTGCATCTCGGAGGAGATAGAGTGCCTTGTGGCTGCTGCCATTTTAACATTTAGTCCAAATGAAATTGCTTACTATTTAAGAAGACATACCACCCACCTAGGCACAAAGAATCCCCAGATCTCAACAGTCTCTACTTAAAGATCCCCAGAACTGTAACAGCAAGCTAGTAATGAACTGGGAAATATTTAACGGCCCAATACTTAAGTCCATGTGTCTCCATGTGGACCTAGTGCTCTCCAGCAGGGACAACACAGGTGAGACCAGAGTAGAGAAGTCCCTCTGTACCAGTGACCCCAACTCAGTGTGATTTATAATCTTGCTGAAAAAACAACACTTAAATTCAAGGACAATGATTCTGGATCTCAGAAGGGAAGATTCCTGATAGCTGGGGCAGTAAATTCAGAAAAAAACTTGTGGAGGTGAGGGACTGTGAGGAGTTGAGACTAAGTAGGAAATTATAAAACAGGGAATAGCACTAGCTCTCATTTGAGGCAGGTAGGAAAGAAAAAGAAACACAAAATGCCAATTTGCTTTTCCAGGGAAGTGGCAGAAGCAATGAGAACAAAGAGGACAGCTTTTAGGAAGTACAGTGGGGACCAGCAAATGGGTAATTGGGAACTCTGCTGTATGTGGAGAAAGCAAGGGAAGCTAATAGAGTGGTAATAAAAACAAAGGGGAGATCAAGCTGAAAATAACAAAGGATATAAAGGAAGGGGACAAAACCTTCTTCTGCTATCTCAAGGAATAGTGGAGGACAAAGATGGGAATCATCAGAGTGAGCAAAGGAGTGGAAACTGAAGAAGATCATAAGAAGACAGCAGATATTCTAAATGAATACTTCTGCTTAGTCTTCACAAAAGAAGAGGGACACTCCCAGAGTGTGGGACTCTAACCAGGGGTATGGGACATGGATCAGATACGTGAGGGATATCATTGAAGAGGTGTGGAAATTTGAAGATGGGGGGACGGTTCATGGGCAGAAAGTATTTTTTCACAGAGAGGGTGGTGGAAGCATGGAACAGCCTTCCTGAGGAGGCTGTGGGGTCTAAAACTGTGGGAGAATTCAAGAATGCATGGCACAGACATAAGGCAATTTTTGTGGGGGGTAGGAAGAAATAGGCTGTTGGTTAACTAGGATCTGCAGCTTAACCTGTAGGTAGGGAAATGGGCAGACTAGGTGGGCCAAGCAGTCCTCATCTGCCATCAAATTATATGTCTATGTTTCTATAAGTTTATGCAAAGGCCTCAGGGTTATGAAGATGGGCAGGTTGGCAGACCCAGATGGTCTGAATCCTAGAGTGCTAAGGGAGGTTGCCTGATTCTTGGTGGGACCACTAACTGACCTTTTAGCTGCTCCATAGAAAAAGGGGTGGCTCCAGCCCACTGG
The DNA here is from genome assembly GCA_016271365.2 of Neoceratodus forsteri. Classification (NCBI taxonomy): domain Eukaryota; kingdom Metazoa; phylum Chordata; order Ceratodontiformes; family Ceratodontidae; genus Neoceratodus; species Neoceratodus forsteri. Next base: position 1,541,880,056 of record CM028131.1, on the reverse strand, counting down.
AGGGATGTCAATGAGATATCTGGTCAAACCCCCCGACTGCACAAATGTGCAGTCCAAAACCATTCAGGCATAAACGCATATGCGGTCTCGAAGTTTGTTTATGTAATCTAATGCAGTTTTGGACCACACTAGATTACACGGACTGTGAGGCACCATTTTGGCCTGCTCCATTTCTCGTTGTGGCATTTTAGCATGTGCCAGTCAATGTGGTCCCACTCCACAAGAGTGGTAGTAGAGAGGACCCAGAGAACTACAGACTGGTCAGCCTGACCTTGATCCTGGGAAAACTGCTACAAACCAGTATAAAAGAGCATATACCATACTAGAATGGCTGGAGGCCAACAGACTCCAGGATAGGAGGCAGCATGGGTTCAAGTCAGGCACATCATGCCAGATGAGGCTGATAGACATCTTTGACTGGGCTATGAAGGAAGTTGATAAGGGCCAAGCAGTAGATGTAGCATACATACATACATAGTTGCCAGAAGATTAGGCCTAACGGTCTATCTTGTCTGCCTGATGCAGCTCACTGGTAGTGCTCAGTAGCTGCTCTACCTCCCCCCATTATTTCACCCCTCCCACCCACTTCCCCACCCTGTAGACCTCTGGTGATCACCATACCCCTCCCATACTGTGCCCCTGTGCCTGTCCCAACCCTTCTTGAAACCTTCCACAGTTTTCAGTTTTACCAGATCATCTGGCAGTGCATTTCAGGGTGCCACCACCCTCTCCATGAAATAATGCCCCCTCACCTCTCCCTCTGCTAACTTTGGACTATGGCCTCTCATAGTCCCCTCCTCTTTCAACTTGAACAGACTCTCCTTGTTCCCTCTGTTGAATTCCCTCAGGTATTTGAAGATCTCTATCATATCCCTCTATCCCTTCTGTCCTCCAGAGAGTACATGTTCAGTTCTCTAAGTCTGTCCTCACATGACAACCCCTCCAGACCACTAATCATCCTCGTCACCCTTTCCTGGACTCTCTCCAGCAGTGTGATGTCCTTTTTTTAGGTGGGGGCACTAGAACTGCCCACAGTACTCCAGATGTGGTCTCACCAGTGAGGTGTACTGGGGAAGTACAACCTCCCTTCTCTTGGACATTATCCCCTTGGCAATACACCCAAGCATTTTGTTTGCCTTAGCTGCTGCTCTCTTGTACTGCTCTGAGTGGTTCCCTTTAGCATCAGTCATCAGTCATCACCCCTGTATCCTTCGCCATCATTGCAGCAGTCAGTTGTACACCCCCAAATGGTAGGTATACCCAGGATTCCTAAAACCTGGTGCATGATGCTATATTTGTGTGTGTTAAACCGCAACTGCCATGTGTGGACCCAGTTTCTAGCCTCTTCAGGACATCCTGTAGTGCCTTCCTTTCCTCTTCTCTATCCACCACCACCCCCAATTTAATATCATCAGCAAATAAACTCATTTCACTACCAACCCCCTCCCTGATGTCTGCAATGAATACATTAAAAAGGATAGGGCCCAAAACTGAACCTTGTGGGATCCCACTGATGACCTCTCAGGGTGTCAAGATTTCACACCCTACCACCACCCTCTGCTGTCTATTTCTAAGACAATTTGCTACCCACCAAACCAACTTATCTCCCACTCCCAGTTCCCTCAATTTCCAAATTAGCCTTCCACAAGGGACTGAATTGAAAACCTTGCTGAAGTCCAGGTACAGGACATCAGCCAGCTTTCCTCTATCCAGGGACTGTGTCACCCAGTCAAAAATTTGACCAGGTTTGCTTGACACGATTTCCCCCTGGACAAACTCATGTTGGTTTTCATCCTGGAAACCATTTACTTCCAGGAACTCCACCATCCATCCTTTCAAGATGGATCTACTAAAAAGGAGAGATATTGCTGATGGGGGACCTGAATATACCAGATGTCACCTGGAACATCTTTACTGCAACCACATCTAAGAGCAAGGTCATTCTTGATGCCCTACAGGGGCATGCCTCAGACAGCTAGTGTTGGAACCCACTTGGGATGGAGCAATCTTAGACCTGGCACTCTCAAATGGGGATGGAGAGAAGATCTCAAATTTAGAAGTGGGTAGCCATCTGGGAACAAGCGACCACCAAACAGTATGGTTCACAATAAACACAGCTGTAGAGTCAAGCCATACAAAACCAAGGGTGTTGGACTTTAGAAGAGCTGACTTTTGGCAAAATGGGAGAGTGCCTCAGAAAAGCACTAGCAAACAGGCAAGAAGGAGGGGTGGAAAAACAATGGGGAAAAATCAAAACTGCCATCACAGAGGCAACAAGCCTTTGTGTAAAGCAAATCAACAACACAAAATGAAGGAAAAAGCCACTATGGTTCTCAAAAGAGGTGGCAGGGAAGGTTAAGGAGAAAAGGATAGCATTCAGAAAATATAAGGAAACACAAAAGGAGCAGGACAGAGAACTTTATCTGTTAAAGCAGAAGGAGGCAGGGAAGGCAGTCAGAACAGCAAAGCCCCAAACTGAGGAAAAGTTAGCCAACTCTGTTAAGAAGGGGGATAAAATATTTTATAGGTACATTAAGGAGCAAAGAAAGACTAAGGGAGGGATGCTGAGGCTTAATAAAGGGGAGGGAATGTGGGCAGAGGATGACAGTAAAAAGCAGGGATACTGAATGATACTGAATGAACACTTCTGCTCAGTATTCACAAAAGAAGAGGAGGTACCTAAACCAAACAACAGAAACACTCTGGATAGGGGGGGTCAATACCAGTCCATTCACAGTAGAAAGGGTTCTGAAAGAACTCTTAAAACTGAAGGTGGACAAAGCAATGGGGCCTGATGGGATTCACCCCAGAATTCTAAAAGAACTAAGGGGAGAACTTGTGACACTGCTGACTACCCTCTTTAACAAATAATGGGAGAATGGGGTGGTACCGGAGGACTGGAATAGGGCAGATGTGATTCCACTTCACAAAAGTTGGAGCAAGGCAGAGGCAGGAAACTACAGACCTGTTAGTTTGACCTCAGTGGTGGGGAAAATGATGGAATCACTTCTGAAAGAAAGAATTGTTGAGTACCTAGAGGCCAGAGGGGCACAGGACCCAAGGCAGCATGGATTCACAGCAGGAAGGTTGTGTCAGACAAATCTAATGACCAAAGTAGTAGACCAGGAAGGGGCTGTGGACATGGCCTACTTAGACTTTAGCAAGGCATTTGACACAGTCCCACACACAAGATTAATAAACAAGTTAGCCAGCCTTAGAGTGGGTCTGAAGGCGGTAGCCTGGGTAAAAAACTGGCTGGACAACAGGATGCAGAGGGTAACAGTAAACAGAGTCTACTCTGAAGAAAGGGGGAGTTACTAGTGGGGCACAGCAGTGTTCAGTACTGGGACCGTCCATTTTAATGTCTTTATAAGTGACATTATGGAGGCACAGGAAGGAAAAGTATGTCTCTTTGCAGATGTCACAAAGATCTGCAACAGGGTTGATATACAGGGTGGGGTGGAAAGGATGAGAAGGGAATTGACAAGGTTGGAGGAATGGTCAAATGTATGGCAACTTAGATTCAACACAAAGAAGTGCAAAGTAATGCACCTGGGAAACAAAAACCCAGGGGAAGAGTACACAATGGGGGGTGAGATACTAACAACAAAAAAAATGGAAAGAGACCTCAGGGTAGTCATACCTGATGACCTAAAGGTAGGCAAGCAATGTGAGAAGGCAGTAAGGAGGGCTGGGGGGATACTGGGATGCATAAGGGAGAGGCATCACCAATAGAAAACAGAAAGTTGTTATCCCTCTGTACAGACAGTCAATGAGACCTCATCTGGAGTACTGTGTGCAGTTCTGGAGACCCAATCTCTGCAAGGACATAGACAGGATGGAGGCTGTCCAGAGGAGGACAACTAAAATGGTGCAGGGTCTGCACCAGAAGACATACGGAGAAAGAATAAAGAAGCTTAATATATATACTCTTGAGGAAAGAGGGGGGAGAGAGGGGACATGATAGTACCTCAAGGGAATCAACAAAGTCCAAGAGGGTAGCATCTTTCAGAAAAAGAGATGTGCAAGAACAAGGGGGCACAATTTTTAAGATAGAGGGGGAACAGCTCAGAGGTATTGTGAGGAAGTACTTTTTCACAGAGAGGGTTGTGGATGCATGGAACAGCCACCCTGAGGAGGTCGTGGAGTCAAGAACAGTGGCTGAATTTAAGAATGCATGGGACAGACATAAAGCAATTCTAGTGGGGGGGGTAGGCGGAAGTAGGCTGTTGGTTAACTAGGATCTGCAGCTTATTCATTAGGTAGGAAAATGGGCAAACTAGGTGGGCAAAATGGTCCTTATCTGCCATCAAATTATATGTTTCTATGCCATCACGATAAAAATTTTGTCAATTGATGTTACAGCGAAATCTTTATGTTGACCGCATTTGTGGTTGGCATAAAGGTGGTCACTGCCTCCCATGTTTTCCTCGGTGGTCTTCACCCCCGAACCCCCCAAGCAGGCCGCTGTCCCTCCCACACCCCTTCAATTAAACAAATCAACTCCAAGTCAGAGCTGATTAGGGAAGGGGGTCAAAAACCCCCAGAAAACAGTGCCGGGGTCCAGCGCTGACACTACAGGGACCTGGTGCTGTTGTCGTTGTATTGTCGGTTGCTGTTGACTTGTCACTGTGGGGATGTATACCTATCAAGATGGCCTCCATTTTCCCCACTATGGATGTCAGGCTGACCAGAGTGTACTTCCCCGGATCATCCAGAGGTCCACTCTTGTGGAGGGGTACGACATGGGCCAACCTCCAGTCTACAGGAACCCATCCTGATTGGAGGGAGGAACTGAATAGTTCCATCATTGGAACCACCAGGACATCCATCAGTTCCTTCAGAACCCTCGTAGCTGTACTTTATCAAGACCTTCAACTATGTGCCCCAAAGAAAACTTACAAAAAAGCTGAGAGATCTGGGGATGGATGATACATGAACTAGAAAATATCTCTAGGCTGTGCTCTTTGAATGATCTATGCAGAATTCATGTGGAATGGCAATTCTACTTTCAAAATGCTTTTTCGAAGTTTGTTTCGAATTCTGCAAAAATCTGAAAAGCATTCTACAGTATGTTAACCGTGGAATACATTTCTGCAGATCACGTAAATCACAGAATAATTTTCCACAGATTACAAAAGAAGAGTCCTCAGTGTATGCAAACTACAAATTACTAGTCGTTAAAAACCATTCCAGTTTGGAAATGTTGGCATTCCACTACCAATGGAAAGCTGTGGAATTAAAGTGGAATTTTCTGAAACTCTGCTGCACTCCGTTCTATTGGAATGTGAACATTCTGCACCAGAACTTTGAAGTAGAAAACCTGGTGAAGCATAGTCATTGTAAAGCTAATATCAGTCAGTCTGCAAACACAGCGCCCTCCACTACTGTCCCCAATCAAGGCTGGCAACATTCTCCTCAACATGGCTTCCTTTGTGCCATCAACTTTGTCTGCCAGCGGCACTTTTAAACTGGGTCATTAATGAAGTTGTTGTACATACTACCTCCTGTAACATCACCACAGTATCCACTGTCCCCACCTTAATGACCTACACATTCTCTACTGCTGTGATCTCACACTCAATGACCCCAATGCCACAGCCACAACCATCTTTAATTCACTGCCACCGAGACAGTGGGTGTGCAATTTTACAGGTCTAGTACGAATGCCCGACTCTCGTTGTCCTGACGCACAACTCACCGACTCTGGCTTCCGGTTTCGCAATTGCCTGTGCAGTTCATTTTACTGCTGAAGCTTGTCTCAAAGTCTCGTTTGCCCGCTCCCATCTACACATCATTTCGGTAGCCCGCCAGCCCCACCCCCCATACGCCAACATCTGAACTTGCAAACACATCTTCTCATTTGGCACTGAAGCACTGTGGAATTCTCAAGGCTGTTTGGAAGTCCCTGGTATTTCAGATTTAGGAATGATTTCTACAGGGCTATATTAGGCAGAAGCATTTATACAGTACATACACCAGCATCTGAACTTGCAAACAAAGAAAATAAATTAACCCCAACACCTACTCACATACATAGCGACGACTAAACAGCATGCAGGGGTTCTGGTCTGTAATCACATTTCACAAGCCATTGCCCAGTTTTTAAATCACCAAGTGATGGCACTAGTAAAGCATGCATCAATGTTAATTGTTCAGTTACAATACGTTTCCTAATCTGGTTAGCAACACCTAATACATACACCATTACACAATGGCAGGTACTGTGATTAGTCAGTGTGTGCTTCTTGCAGTGAGATGATCTCAGCATAACCTCACAGAATCAAGTTCAAATAAACAGATGATTGCATAGCAGACTGAATAACCAACCACAACTTCTCTTACCAAGATAAATTGCTGCCTTGCAATCAAACTATAACAACCATAACTTAGTTTCATATAAAAAACCTTATTTACTTATATAGTCGAGGGGAACAACATCTTTGTCATGGCTTAAACGTTTCATAGTTAGACACAGAACAAGCGTCAGAACATCTCCTTTATAGTGTGGAAACATCTCTTTTATAGTATCAGTTTTATTTTGTATGAGGAAACACACCATATATGAATGCACTGCATCATGGGTATGCAAATACCTAATTGCCTGGTATTGCATGACACACTACAGTGATGCCAGACAATTGATTATTTGCATACCCATGATGCAATGCTTTCACATGGGGCGTGTTTCCTCATAAAACCAAAAAATTTTAAATAAAACTGTACAACTGATACTATAAAACTGATGTCCCTACACATAAAAAGGATGTTCTAACACTTGTTCTCTGCCTAATAGCCATCTACATGTGCTCATGTTGGTCCCGACAGTATTAATAAATAAGAGCACTTGTATAATGCAATAATGCACACCAACATGCTGGTTACATTAGGAAAATCTCATTTTTGGGGTGTTGGGTACAGTTGACTGGCTTTGTATCCTATCAACCTAGATCTGAAGTTATCTTAACTCAACCCCCACTCTATGCATCATTGCTTCAGTCAGCTTGTGTGGATATTTTTCTGTTTAATTTTTATTTTTTGTGACTTGCAATGGCAACATTGGCTCCTGGAGCCCCTTTGGCAAATGCCATTGCTTCCTTAAAACATCCCACGGTGACACACAAAATGAGCTTATAAAGGTGTGCCAAGAAGTCAGGCATAACATGCCTGGAAAGCATTCTTCGCAGCAAATTGTGAAACATGCAAGACCACAGAATATGTCATCACAGCCCAAAACACTAAAAGAAGTTTGCATACCACCAGAGTCCAGAGTAGCTAATAGGCAATCTTTCCTAACCTGAGATGCAACACATGGCACTGAAAAAATCTTGTTTACAACCAAAAACAACATTGAGAAGCTTAGTTCTGCATCATTTTGGATAATGGATGGCATGTTTCGAATTGTTCCAAACCTCTTTAGGCAGTTGTATTCAATACATGCACCTCTGGGCACTCCTGAAACATGCACAATACTGCCTTTAGTGTATGAGTTAATGTCCCACTGCACACTTGCTATTGAGTTCTGCTCCACTCTTTTTCCTTCTCATCCATAGCTTGAGAATGTGATTGGATGATGTCCAGTCCAGTGGGCTCCCACACAATTCTGAATCCTGTACGATTATTTATATCCCCTGGAAATCCAGCAGCTGCTGCCGCATATGTTCCCACTGTCAATCACAACAAACAGGCACTCCTGCAGAGCACTGGTTGGCCGGAAGGGTTTGTTTTACCATGGCAGTGCAGAGCAGTTACTGCTACACGTTCATCCCTGAGCTAATCTCTTACCTTGTGTTGCACTTGCATCTGCTTTTCCCATGTGGGACTCATTTAAAAAACATGGAACATGATGGGTCTTCATAAAAGCTATAATTAACCTCATGGTAACCAAGCGCCGCAAACCTGCCGCACATTAAAGAAGTACTATTACCATAAATATTGAATCTCAGTGCCTTTATGTCTTCTGCTTTAGCTTGCCTTGTAATGTTAGGGAGCCTTCCTTACAAGAGTACAATATTAATAATCTTAGATTCGTGGTTATCTGGCATTATTCTGTAACATTTGTAATCTTAACCCCACCAGTTACAGGATGAGGAGAAGTTATCTCATTTTTCTTTCTTCCCAGCATGGGGCCGGGGAGTTGTTTGAAAAGAGATTTGTTGTTCCTTCTCATTTTACATAACAGAACTGAGGAGGTGGCATTAATGAATGGATTACTGCATTTCTTTAAAGCGCTGCCAAGCCCAGGTGGCTGCTGCCTGCTTTCAAGTCGAACTCTGCATGATGCAGCTGGAAGCAGATTCCCATCCGAGAGCTGTGAAGTTAACTAATGCAAGAAACTGAAGCAGTCTCGGCTCAGGTCATGAGACGGGAAATATATGAATTACAAAACTGTAATTCCCAGCTACTCAGAAATCAAGGACTGAAATGATGCTGTCAATGCCCCAACACACACACACACACACACATACACACACACCTTTTAAGTTAAACAAAATCAAGAATCTGAATTCCCTTGAGAAAGAACAGAAGGTACTGACTTAACAGTTGAAGGTGCTTCAAAGTTTTACTGAAAGATTCCGGCAAAGTTGCACAATTTGCCATTACAAGAAAAGGCTCAAATTACCCCATTTGCAATGGGTTTTCCTAGGAAAGTAGTTCTTTGTCAGGCAAGGTAAGGAAAAGTCATGGCAAAGTTGCAACTTCAGCAATGAATCTGCATAACTTTGCTTGAAAAAGTGCTCCTTCAGCACCGAAAAACATTGCAAAGTGGAATTTGGCAAACTTCACAAATGATTCCACAAAGCAAAGTTTGCCATCTTAGCTCTACTTACAATATTAGCTCTGCTGGTGATATACAGCCATGCTCTGGTGGACCACAGCATACATCCACAGGCCTTGGAAAATTTGTCAGCAGTGATCTGTGCTCGATACACAACCCAAATAACCACAGGTCCCTCCCAACTCAACCTAGAAATACAAGTCACCCAAATGTCGACACTAAGGGACACATTTAAGAGCAGCAGTATTCTAACAGGGGATGGAGGACTGGGGTTCATGTCAATGTGCGGATGAATACCAGTACCTGAATTGTGATCACAAATTAGTAATGTAAAACATAAGAAACCAAGAAACAGGAAAAACGCCAAGTGGCCCAATAAGCCTGTTCATAATAGGTCCCTAACTGGTCCCTTACAACCCCCAGTAATAACTGGCAGTATGGGGGGGGGGTTGGAGTGCTATGCCAGGTGAGCACTGATGCTGGGGGACAGAGTTCAGCATGGGGTTGGTTCGGCGAGGGATGGTAATGTCCGTGCAGAGTTAGGGAAGGGGATCCCTTTCACTGCTATTGCTTTGCTAAACTTCACAATCATGTTTGAGCCCTACTGTACTTTCAAGAAGAATTTCTGGGGACTATGGCATGAACAGCAGGGGAAGGGCAGAAGAGACTCACAGGTATATGTATGGGAATCGGGGGGCGGGGACTTTCACGTATGAGCATGGAATGTGCCATGTGCATATATGTCTGTGGTGGAATGTTTGCACACAGAAAATTCTGGGCACCCTAATTTAAATATTAGGATCTGTGCCAGGAAGGGATCCTTCTCAGCATAGCAATGCTATGGTTCCATCACCCCCTTTCCCCTAAGCTCAACCCCCCCCCTCCAAGTAACACAGTGAAGAGAAGAATCTGAAGAGTAGTGCTCCCTCCTGGAGTAATCAAATCATAGCTGATTAGTCACATCTCAATCAGAGCTATGACATCAGTACACATGATCTAATTACGAAGGGCTTACTGTATTCCTAGCAGAGCAAGCATTCCAAAGAGCATGACATGCAGTGTTGACCGTGTCATCTTGGATTTGGTGGTGTGACCAGTCAGAGCGAATTCCTGAATTTGGCATCAGCAGGCAACAGTGATAATTATGATTGTCGTTCCTCTGCCAGTTGGTACCTGACATTCTAATTGCCACCTGTAGATGTCTCTCATCATGCACTGCCAATTTGTCTTCCTTAATGTGCATGCCCCTATCTGAAACCCAATTTCAATGTTGATTAATGGTATTTATCTAGTACTGAATGAAGTTTATGAAATAACTGAGTTGTTTGTCCAAACGAATGAATTGTTCTTCATATTAATGCAATATGCATGGACACAAATCCAGTGCAAAAAAAAAAAAATGTTGTTCCCACATACCCAGCACAGTACTTAATGCGTGATAAATTTTAGAACCAGGCTGTTGGATAAAAAGTACCCTGGACCTGTCCATCTTTACCCCTCCTCAAAAAAAATACCAACTACAGTACAGTATTTCTGCTTCACCCTGTCACTCCCCCCCCCTACATTTTAACCTCCTTCCTTGCAAATCAGCTTAAACAAAACACATTTTATCAATGTCAACCTCCTCTCTCCCCCACACACCTGAAAGAATCAGAGTTTGATGCAGGTACCATATAAACAACTTTACTAATAACAGACATAAAGACATTCACTTTACTATACGGTGAGAAAGAAATGTAAGAAAAAATTAACAAGAAAAGCATAATGCACAAAGATGTGGTGGTGGGTAAGGGCAGGGGGTCTTTATCTATACCGAATTTTGGTAGGCTGGGATGGGGGGATAAAAATAATAATAAAATGTATTTATAAAAAGCACAATTCAATCACTTATCAAAGCACTTGTACAAACATCAGCAAATAAATTACATATAAAAAGAAGATTATTAAAGCAGTAAATAACAGGCAGCAGCAATTTCAGACTTCAGGAAATGCCAAATTAAAAAGAGACGTCTTTAAGGCAGATTTAAAAGCCTCAGCAGTCAGGCACTCTCTAATCTGACGAGGTAGAGAATTCTACAGGGTTGGGGCTACAAAGGCAAAAGATCTAGCTCCCAAAGTTTTCAAGCAGACTCTGGGAACCTCTAGCAATCCCTCGTTGGTGGAACAGAGAGAGAGAGAGCGGAGGGAGCGGTAGGGGCAAAGGAGAGCTTGCAAATACTGCAGTCACTGTCTGTGTAGGGCCTTGTAGGTCATTACTCTGACCTTGAACTGGCAGCCAATGCGGAGCACAGGTGTGATATGGCAAGATCTCTGTAAGCCATTCAACAACCTGGCAGCCACTTTCTGCACCAGGTGCAGGCGGCGGAGGTCCACCCCGGTAGCCCTCGGTATAAGGCATTGCAGTAATCTAGGCAGGAGGTCACAAAGGCGTGGACCATATGAACATATGAAGAAGCCAGCAGAAGAAGGCCATTTGGTCTGTCAAGTCTGCTCATATTGCAGGGTCCACGCTTGAGCTAATGTCCCTGCCCTCCCTCCCCACTCCTCCCATCCTCCCTACTCATGATCCTTACCTTCTCCCATGCCTATCCCAGCTTTTCTTAAAGCTGCCCACTGTCTTCTACAAGATGACCTCTTCCGGCAGCGCATTCTAAGTGCCCACCACCCTCTCTGTGCAGAAGTGCTTCCTGACCTCCCTCCTAAACCGCCCACCCTCCAGCTTAAGACTGTGCCCCTCATGTTATGGTTGCCACTCAGCTTAAAGAGACTCTCCATATCAACGTTGGAAGGTCATCAGGCGGGACCAGGTGTTCTATTTGGGCAGTGTTCCTCAGATGGTAAAGTGAGGTCTTGATGATGGCCAATACCTGACACTTAAGTGTCAGCCCATCATCAAGCATAACGCCCAGATTTCGCACCTGGTCAGAAGTCATCAGCTGGTTACCCCCCAGCCATAGCCTGGATGGCTGCCCAGCAGCATACCCCTCTATCCGATGACCTGGGTCCACAACCCACACTTCAGTCTTGTCCAGATTCAACCTTAGCCAGTTGGCACTCATCCAATCCTAGATCTTGGTGAGGCAATTGTTAAAGACCAAGACAGTATTACCTTGCACGGGCACAAAGGACATGTTTAGCTGAATATCATCTGCATAGCAGTGAAAACTCAGCCCGTACCACTTTATAATATCTCCCAACAGCAGCATATATAGCGTGAACAACATGGGTGAAAGCACAGATCCCCGCAGCACCCCACAGGACAGGGGGAAAGAGGCCAAGGAAAAAATCCCTGACTCCACTCTCTGAGTCCTGCCTTTGAGGAAAGAGTGAAACCATCTGAGCCGCAGGTGTTCCAGTAACACACCATGGTCCATGGTATCAAATGCCTCAGAGAGATCAAGGAGAACCAAGATTGAACGGCTCCTGCAATCTCTTGCTATTAGGAGATCATTACGTACCCGAACCGGCACTGTCTCAGTACTATGCCTTTTTCTGAAACTGGACTGGAGAGGATAATAGACATAGTGGGTGGTAAGATGATCCTCCAGTTGTAATGCAACTGCCTTCTCAATAACCTTGCCCACAAAAGGCAGGTTAGAGACAGGCCTATGGTTAGCGAGACAGTCAGGGTCGAGGGAAGATTTCTTCAGAAGGGGATGTACCACCGCCTCCTTTAGGGTGTCCAGGAACACCCCTGTCTCCAATGAGCACCTGACTATCTCAGCCAGGATCAGTCCAATAACCTCCATGCACCCCACCAGGAGGTGAGTTGGACCTGGATCCAAATGGTATCCAGTGATAATCGCGATGCAAAAATAGAGATGAGATTATCGCGAACAAAGCATGACGAAATCAACTTCAGCAACCATTACATATGTGCAAATCGATGTTAACAGTGACTTACAATGCAATAATAGTGGCAGTTGTCAATTATCTTTTCAGCAACTCAGGTCATCTATCGGTGTTGTCAAAATGTCGGAAGCACTCTGAACTTACATTTCCTGCTGTCTAGCCTTGACCCCCCCCCCCCCCCCCCCCCCCAAGTGTCAGTCAGTTCACATCTTCCGATTCTGACAGTGAAGCTCAAAAAAACTTTGGATATGTCCTTTGAGTTTGTGACAAGCCAAAAAGGTAAGCTACTGGTGCTCTATGGGGGCTACCTTTATCGAAAAGATAAGGAGAAGGCAGATAAGGTTTATTGAAGATGCGCAGAGTCTCACAAGTATAATTGCCTTGCAAGACTGCACACCTCCGCGGACAGTGTAGTAGCTGCAGTTAAAGAACATAACCTCATACCTGATGCTACTGAAGTAGGTGTTAGGCGTGTGATGGCTGACATTTGAACAAGAGCGGGCACAACAGTAGAGACAACCTCACAGGTTGTTGTCGAGTGCACTACAGCTGCCCCTGATTCAGTGCTTGGAAGGCTATCTGGCATAAACCTAATAAAACGCACCGTACAGCATATTCATCAGCAGGAGCATGGTTGTCCTGCAACTCCCAACACAGTGAAGGACCTTGTTATCCTCCCCTGAATTCACTGTTCTGAGCACTGGTGAGCATTTCCTACTGTTCGATAGTGGTCAGGAGAAAGAACGAGTGCTATTGTTTTCCACAGATGGTAATTTGCATTTTTTGCAAGAATGTGAGGACTGGATACTTGATGGCATATTAAAATCATGCCCTGCACTCTTAGATCAATTGTATACAGTGCATGGTATTTGCTCTGGAATGGTTTTAACAGCAGCTTATGCATTAATGAGTTCCTGAAAAACTGCATCATATGAGCGAGTCTTTTCTGAGCTTAAGACACTCGTAGGTGATGCATGTCCATCAAATTCCATTATGGATTTTGAGCGAGCGTCATAGAAAGCATTTTACACTGTTTTGCCAGAAACACAGCTGCTCGGTTGTTTCTTCCATTTTGCTCAAACTGTGTGGAGAAAAATCCAACAGTGCCCAGAGGTGGAAAACAGACATTGCAATGAACCTGATTTTTCATTGCACTTAAGAATGCTGTTGCCTTTGGCGTTTGTCCCGCCGAGTGATGTTGTATCGAAGTTTGAAGAACTTAAAGAAATGGATTTTTCTTACAGGAAACGAAGAGTTGTTGCAGCCAGTGCTTGACTACTTTGAAGACATCTGGCTGGGGAGACCGAGAGGTCGATCCAGGCGCAGAAGAGCACATTTCCTGATTGATCAATGGAACTGTTTTGCCGGTACCAACAATGCCATTGAAGGCAGGCACAGGGGATTTAACTCTAGGCTTGGCGCCTGTCATCCTAGCATTTGGAGACTAATAGATGTTTTAAGAGAAGAACAAAAGCTGAATGAGATAACACTGCCTGCAGCTAAATTCTGGAGCAGCTTCTACTGGTACTAAAAGGAAGTACAAGGACCAGAATATTCACATTGCTGCCATTGTAGCACAGTACAAGTCCCGCAATACATACGAATACTTGTGAGGGCTAGCATATAATTTCCAGTTCAAGCAGTGAACAACATACACAGTTACTTGAAGACAGCAGCCCGCACTGAAGATAAGGAATCAAGATAAAGAATCAATAAAGAAGTATCCTCTGGCTTCGGCCAGTTGTTTTTTTACCTTAGAAGGTTACTATTTTGACGTTGATTAGTTTGCTGTGCTGCAGTGTTGCAGGTTTGATAGGCTGCTAGGTTACCTGCTTTGATTTGGGAGTTGTTGATTGGTCTGGGTTACTTTTGATGGTGGTTACCCCCCAGACAGCGACATTTCACCAGTGAGGTCCCCCACAGCAACTACAGTGCCATGCCGCTGTGGGAAACCCGCTGGCACCAGGCGCTGTCGGGGTCCTGAACCCCTCAATCAGCTCCGACTCGGAGTTGATAATCCTTAAGGGGGTGTGGCTGTGGGGCCAAGCCCCTGAAGAAAACACAGTTAATTTCAGTTGAATCCGGCACGAATAATGCAGTCGACCTGCCGGTGTTGCTGATGGGGTGTTCGATAAAAAATTTTTCGAGCACCCGTCGTGGATCCCTTTTGATGCAGTGTTGATAGGTTGCTGTTGCTTTGTTTCCTGGTTCCAGCATATGTCAGTAAGCTGTTGCTTTGTTTCCTGGTTTCGGCACATATTGATAAGCACATACAAACCATGCTGTTTTTCAGATTGCTATCATGTATGGTCGCTATTTCAGCGATCGCTGAAATAAAGTCGTGGATATTGAAGTCACGATTAAAAAGTAGCTATAATCACATAGAACCGATCCAAACTACAGTAAGTCAGTCACGAACCCTGGATAATCTTCATGATGTCCATGATCTCCAACTGGTCAAAGTCGGACCAGACAAACTAAGCGCCTGTAATCTCCCACCGATTACCACAGTGCCTCCTTGAGCGAGCTGTACAGATCTCCAACCTGATGGTGGCAACCTTATCAGTGAAAAATAGAGCAAACTCATCACACTTATTCTGTGAAAAGGCTCACCGATTCTGGAGACAGGCTGGATTGCATAGCCTATCCACAGTACCGAAGAGCTGAACCAGTTGATTTTGCACAACAGCAATCTCCCTGGGCAGGAACTCTGTCTTCTTATGGGAGACAGCTGATTGAAAGTCCTTATAATGGGACATAAATCTAAGCTTTTCATCAGCCAGGCCAGTTTTCCACCAGCATCGCATCAACCTTCTCCCCACTGTCCTCAACTCCCTCAAAGTTCCATCAGACCAAGGGGACTGAGGGCGAAGGGTGAGGGTGCAAACTCACACAGGAGCTACGGAATCCAGGGAAGCCATCACCACCTTTTTATAGGCTAGTAGCAGCTCCCATGGATCAGAGCTTACACTTGATCTGTCTGATAGATCCAGAACCACCATAAGACCATCAGGGGTCAAACCCCATAAAGGGAGGTACCGGACCATCTCCATGGGGGCAGGTCTATTGGAGGGAACCATGAAGCTGAACCCTATAGTGTGGTGATCAGACTACCCGACAGATTCCACCACCATATCGGAGATCTCCATCCCCAATAGGAACACTAGATCCAATGAGCGTTCTTGCCTGTGGGTCACAGAGGTAACCACCTGTGTAAAGCCCAGTACTATCATCAGTTGGAGGAAGTCTTGATGAAAATGCAAGAGTTCGTTGTTGTCTCAGGCATTGATGTCCCCCTGCACCAACCATCTGGGGGACTCCAATACCATGTTGACGACAAAGTCCATGACTTCCTGTAGGAAGTCTTTCTCACCCCTGGGTAGACATTAGAGAAGAAGTATCCAGCAGCCCAGACCTGCACCCACAATATACTTGAAGGATCTAGTGACCTCAACTGGCACATCTACAAGGCCCAGCTCCATCTTAAAACAAATGGCTACACCCCTATCCCTATGATCCAAACTTGGGCAGTGTATCACCGAATTCCTGGCCAGAAATGCTGACTCCAATATGGGACCCACATTCTTGTCCAGCCAGTTCTCAGTGATACACGCCAGGTCTGATGTTCCAGCAAGATCAGCAATCACTGCTGTCTTGTTTTTAATCGACCTGGCATTACATAACACCACCCAAGTAGGATGGGAAGTTGAGGTCGACTGCACTATTTTCCCACACTCACCACTGCTCCCTATCCACCTTCCCTCCCTCTCCTCCAATGTCACCAGTTCCACTGTGCTTTCCTCAACTCTAAGTTTGGGTCCCTCTCCTCATACCTATCCCATCTCCTGTCCCCCATCCCCTCCTCCTCCTCCTATTCCCTGCACTCAAAAGACCCACACGTACTCTCCCTCCCCCACTCATTATTCCAGAAGTTGGAAATCTGCTTTCTCATACCACTTTCCCTCCTTCTGGAACCACCTACTCTCCTCCATCCATCTCTCCTTCTCCATTCCCCCATTAGACTCCAACTAAAACTCCTCCCCGCCCCTGCTCCTGCCAATCATCTGCCTGAACCCTTCCTTACCCTTGCCTGGCTTTTGACCACCCCTTACCTCCCCTCCCCCATAACCACATAGTCCTGGCTACCTCGCTGAACTTTATCAACCTGTTTTGACTCTTTTCAGCACCAGCTCAGACACCCTTCACTCTGGCACTAGGCATTTTGAGTTTGCCCAGTTTGCACAGATGATTTGTTTGTTAATTTATTTGCCCTCTGTGAGCAATGTTTCATCATTCTGTCTGTACTGCACTCAACTCACACTCATTGTTATACTGAGTGTAACCATATAACCTGACTGGCTGCTTTTTGTTTGTAATCGTGCTTCTCCCCTTTGTCTTCCCCAGGTCACACCTGGAAGTGAGCCTTGGCTCAGTATGCCTCTCCCAGTTACCAATTTGAAATAAATAAATAAATAAATCCACAACCACCACCCTCAATCACACCAAGTTATAGCAATTATCATAAGCACCCCCCCAATCTGTGATACCTGCAAGGAGCTGAAAAGCTTAAGGATGTGTGAAAGCACCATGAGGGCTGCTGAATTTTCACAAAAAGACTAATCTGTGCTTCAACCCCCACAACCATTGAGAGGAATGACACTAAATAAGGTGAGAATGTGACGCAATGAAAAAAACCTGCAGTACATGATGCTCTATAAAGCACCTTTTAATCTCTGAAAATGTTGAATTCACCATCTGCAGTTTTGTTCTAATTTTTAAAGTGACTTGCAGGTAATGAGCATCATAATGGCACCACAAACTGAAAACGTTGAAACACTCGGGGTTGACATCTGGCAATGAAAATATGTGCATATTATTACAAGATTACAGCTTTTTTCATGATTTATGCATTGCAGTACAGTATACACACACAAACCTTGTGAGGCAACAAAAAGGAAAGAGAACATTTTTAAAGCAGAAGTAGCACACTAAGCCAAAGCTTGTTTCCAGATGTGACCTGGGAGCACAAGGAAGTTAAGTGACTTGCTCAGGATCACACAGTATGCACCGAGGTAGCTGTGGGATTCTAACCCAGGTCTCCAGATCTGCAGCTCAGAGCCTTAACCCACTGTGCTATACTGTCTCAAGAAGTTGAAAGACTCATGCAATAGCACAGCACATGCAGCACAGTACTCAGTCACACATGCGCAAATGTGTTTTCCAAATGCATCATCTGCCGGAATTACTGAACATATAGGAGAAATGAGGAATTGATATATAAGAGAACATACGAACTTGCCAGCGGATAAAGGCCTGAAAGTCTATCAAGTCTGCTTAATTGTGCAGCTAACAGTCCTTATACTACAGCTGCCCCTCCCTGCCCTCCCTCCAGTGACCTTCCTCCTTACCCTGTCCCATCCCCTTTTGAAGCAGCCCACTTTTCTCCAGGATATTTATTTATTTATTTATTTGCTTTTGTTTTCTTTGTCTGGCAATGCCTTCCACCGAGACACCACCATCTCTGTAAAAAGTGTCTCCTCATTTCCCTCCTCAACCTTCCCCCTTCCAATCTCAGATCATGCCCTTGAGTGTCCCTCCCCCTCCTTAATTTGAAAAGCTCCTGTGACTGCCCAACTTAACCTTGTTTCTCCACTTTCCTTTCTGCTCTAGTTGTCCCCCCCCCTCCCTCCTCACTGGATTCTACCCTCACATCTTGGTATACCCAATGCTGCACTTTTTACCCTCTCGCCACCCTTCCTACATTCCTTCTCCCCCCTACCCTCTTCCCTCTCCCTATGACTCTGGCACATCTTATCTGTTGTCTATTTTCTCTGACAAATGCCACTGGCTGCCTTGTTACAATGCTACCCTTGAACTGTATTAATCTGTACTCTGTTTGCAATGTCCACATTGTTGTAATGCCTGTCTTGATGTTCCCCATAATTTGTATTTCTCTGACATGGAACCTTTGTAAAAGAGCCATGACTCAAAGGTATTTGTAATCCTAGACTTGATAAATAAATAAAGATAAATAAAAAGCCTCTGTGCCCATCTTATTTATTCCTGTCATGTACTTGAAGGTTTCAGTCATGTCCCCCTATCCCTCCTCTCCTGCAGGGAGTACATGTTCAACCCCCGCAGCCTGCTCTCATAGGGTAGGTCCCCTAGCCCCTGGCTACTTTTTGTTGACATGCACTGCAACCCCCCCCGCCCAGTAACCTAATGTCCTTCTTAAGGTACGGACACCAGAACTGCACACAGTACTCCAGGTGTGGTCTAACCAGTGACCTGTATAGCAGCAGGATCACCTTCCCCCTTCTGGAGGATATGCCTCAGGCAATACAGTCCAGCCTCTGGCAATAGAACCCAACATCCTGTTGGCCTTTGCAGCTGCCTTTCTACACGGAGCTGAGTTGTTCATTGCCCCCATTATGATCAGCCCCAGATCCTTCTCCTCTTCCATCTTGGCTAGTTGAAGCCCCCCTAGCTGGTAGCTCCTCCTTGGGTTTTTTGCACCAAAATGTAGCACCTTGCATTTCTTGGCTTGGAACCCCAGAAAAACCTAAGGTGCCACACCTGCGCTGCATTGGCCAAGTGCTGTGGAATGGCCTGCTGATAGGGAAATGGTGTGGTGCATCATGGCAGAATACAACACGATGCTGGAGGCAACTGTAGTAGCTCAGAAGAAAGCTCAAATGGAGTGAGTGTAGGGACTTTGTATAAACTGTGCATCAGCAAACTCTTATAATACAGTAGGATGCATTTACCAAGTAAAAATCTGACTGAAAAACAACTAAATGTATTCCACTTCCATAATTATCTTTAAGAGAAGCCAGTGATATTATGATATCTCACGAGTGGTGAAGCCATGAGTGAGATATCTTAATATCTTGGCCTTGAATGAAGATATATGTTATCCTGAGTCAAATCATGTCATATTTGGTTTATGAAACTTATGTTTTTTGGGGTTTTGTAGTGGTTAATAAAAACACAGAAAAAGGCTTTTGTTTCTACAGTGTTTTTTCAGGTGCATAGTAGCCCCAGATTAGCCTCACATGGTAGTCCTTTCAGACATTTCATAGTCACAGAGAAGTATGCTGAATAAGTGCTAAAAATGAAAAAGATGCTGTGTTGAGAATGCCTTCAGCACAGAAGAGCATCAGCTGCTCAAGTAGAAATAGCATCTCAGTTTATTTCTTGCAGTGTGCTGCCTACCTCCTGTGCATTTTGGGAATGAGTTTCTCCCAATCTCGTCTAGATACAGCCTCCGTTTCCTCTGCAGTATTTTTTTCTGCTTATTTTCATCGCTGGCCTCCAGTGTTGACTCCAGCGAGTCTCACAGCGTAAGCTACGCTGAGTGGTAGGGTTGCAAGTCAGTGCATGTACTGAAGACAGCGTGCCCAGATGCTCTAGTGAGGCAGCTGTCAGAGCTGGCTGGATATTTAAAAACAAGCAACCACAATGAATAAATAGTAAAAAATAAGGTGAATCAATTTTTTAAAAAGAGCCTAAAGTAGGAAAATGAATGAAGACTGTTAAGACACTGCAACAGCCCAGTTAAACACCAGAAAGGTGTCTCAGTTGAATGGCATCTCTCAGCACTGCATGGTTCAGTTAAAAACTTTCCATTTCAAAGCCAGCCCAGTGGTGTGGAGTGCTGAGGTGCTGGACACCTTAGCTCCACCCAGGCCAGTGACCCAGGTTCGGAAACCGATCAGAGTTATTGGGAGGCCGGCCCAGGGAGGGAAGATTGAGCTTCTCAAGGACAGTTCTCCTTCCTTGGGGACAGGGGGACCCTGAGTCCCACTATTTATTTATTTATTTATTATAATTTTCAGATATTGCCTTTGAGCTCAGAGCTCATTTACGAAGGCTCCACATCAAAGAGAACAATACAATGGCAGACAAGCACATACCTACCTGCTACAAGCATATACTTACTTGCTACCCAGCGGAGGCTGGGGGGTAGCATGATGGGACCAGCAGACATGGGTGGGATGCATGATGACGCAATCTGCATGTGTGCCAAGATGCATGAGCATGGTTGTGTCATACGCAGCTCCAAGTGGACAAAAAAGGAGGAAACCTCCCCGGCTCACTCAGTGTCCCCTGCAGGCCCTGCACAACCCACTGTGGCAGGGTCACCCACCAAACGTGGCTTGGAGTAAGTGGTGGTTAACTTGTAAGTCCATGACATAGTACAAAGTTCGAAAACAAGTTGGTCTGCGAACAGGAACAGGGGTCTGCTCGCATGCAAGGGTGGCAAAGGCCCCCCAAATTAACTGTAAAAGAAAAAAGCAGCGCGCAAATGACAAGTGTAGTCCAAATTTCTACAACTCAATAGTTGTTTATTAAATACACCACTGTGTTCAAGCCCCTAGCGCCTCGGCTCTGTGCTTTCTAGGGGGCCTTAGCTGACAAACAAGATATCATACCACATTTAAATACATAATTTGTTCTGTGACTTGATACTGTTAAGTGATTATCCAGTTATCCCATATACTAGAATACAAAATGATCATCAATTCTACTACTTACTACACACCATGTCACTCCTATACTGTTCTACCATGGTCCTTAGCAAAAGGAACCAAAAGGCTAAAAAACAGTAGAACTGGCTCCATATCAGTAGTTTTAAGCATCAAAACACCAGATATTTCTTATGTTAGACTGGGATCTCCTACATGGGATGCTCCAATTCATAACAGGCTTTGTTAAATTCACATTATTACAATTAACATTTTTATAAGGACTAACCAGCTCATTAATATCAATGGGTTTAAGCATCAGTACACCAAGTATATTTTATGTTAGACTGGGATCTCCTAATTGGGATGCTCCAATTCAGAACAGGTTTTCTAAAATGCACATTATTACAATTGACATTTTTATTAGCGCTAACCAGCTAGCCTTACTTTAGATGAAGAAACAGCAAAGTAAAATATAAATTATTGTAGAAGGGTTCACTCATCTACTATGCCGGAAAAGAGAGAGAGGTCCTTCTGGCCATCCAAACTGGAAAAAAGAGGATTTTAAATATATATATATATATATATATATATATACAGAGACATATTTAAACATAGAGTCCTGCATTCTTTTAAAGCCTACCCTATTAATGTCCATGCTTGCTTGATCTTGCATTTCTTCTTCCGTGATGAGCCATATTAGTTCATCTATATTAGCCTCCACATCAGCACCCCCAATGTGCATCTCATTTCCACTGGGATCCTCATACGTCACAATCTCTGCGAAAGGGTAATCCAAGCTTTCTTCAAGATCATGCTGCAAAGCCAAACTCTCCAAATAACCCATTCCTTCTGCCTCGGTCTCTCGTCTTGTACCTGAGAAATGGAGCGTCAATCTGATTTTCCTGAATGGTTTGAAAATGTCAATAATTATAGAAAAATTATGTATCTGAGGTGTTGGCACATAATTTAAACCTTCCTTGAGCAATGATATCTGAGGCTGGCTTAACTCATGAGTACTTAAATGAATTAGCTGCAGGCTGCAGCTGTGATTTCTGACACTGCTCTTCGGCCCCCTGAGCATGCGCTTCTTGCTGCTGATTCCTGGCTTTTCTTCCTCCTCTCTTTCCCTGTCTTGTTCTTCTGCACCTGTTGTGTCCTGTACTGTGAACTGTCCCTTTTAAAAAAAGGTTTTGTGCTGGTATTTTTAGTCAGGTCAATCATGACTGCTTTAACAGTTCCTTCTGTTGTTGTTGGAACAAATTCCCTTTCTGCAGCACTTCTACTTCTGCTCTGATTGTTAAACTTACGACCCCTTGATCTTCCCCTACTTCTTGATCTTCCCTCTGTATTTTTTGGTGGCAGATATGAAGCTCTGGCCGCATAGCCATTAAAATCTCTAAGTGATTTAATCTGCTTCCTTTCTATTATTTCCTTTTCATGCCTCTGTATTTTGCTTTTTAAAGCTGCATCATATTTCATGAAGTCTCTATAATTTTTAAAAACAGCTACTTCCTCCTTTACTTCTTTCAATTCAGTTTCTAGTAACGAATAGTTCTCTGTGTCTTCCTCTATCACTGATTTTGTATAAACTAATGATGCAGTTTCTGAAATCTGCAGCCAAGCCTCTTTCTTCTGAAATTATTTATCCCACAAGATGGGGTTTTCATCGCCCTCAAGCCTCCTGGTGCTTGTGTCTTATCACAATAGACTTCTAACAAAATAACGAGGAGGCAGTATAGTACAGTGGTTTAAGGCTCTGAGCTGCAAATCTGGTGACATCCTGCAGACTGGACCTGGGTTTGAATCCCACAGCTTTCACTTACATACTGTGTGACCCTGAGCAAGTCACTTAACTTCCCTGTGCTCCCAGGTTGCTCCTGTAAAAAAACTTTCAGCTTAGTGTGCTACTCCTGGTTAAACAACTAAAAAAAAAAAATGTTGTAGCTTATATTAATTTCTTTTATTAGAAGTCTTTCCAATTTTAAGAAGGCTTGCTTTATATTACCTTCAGTTGAAGTTTTGGATGTAGCAGATGTTGCAGCGTTTACTCCTGCTGATGCCTCCAAGTTTGTTTGGAGCCTTTTCTTCCTGGTTTGCAAAAGAGTGACATCTTCTAAACTGAAACTCTCAATCTCCACCAGTCTACTGTTGCTTGGGTTCAGTGCTTCTTCAGACAGAACTCCTGGTCAATCCCTATTGCTCCTGAAAGGACAACTTGACCAAATTTTTAAGCCTAACATCTTGCAACTTCAGTACTCCAGAATTGCATAGATTTAGTGCGAGTTCAGATAAACAGTCAGCCCGAACACTTATGGTGGTAATTCTGCTTGAGAAAAACCCCTTCACCAGGTGTACACCAGGCCATTAGCAGAAACAAGCAAACGCCAATTTGCAAAGTTCCAAAACAAGTAGATCTGCGAACAGGAACAGGGGTCTGCTTGCATGCAAGGGTGGCAAAAGCCCCCAAAATTAACTGTACAAAGAAAAAAATAGCGTGCAAATAACAAGCGTAGTCCAAATTTCTACAACTCAATAGTTGTTTATCAAATACACCATTGTGTTCAAGCCCCTAGCGCCTCAGCTCTGTGCCTTCTAGGGGGCCTTAGCTGACAAACAAGAAATCATACCACATTTAAATACATAATTTGTTCTGTGACATGATACTATTATGTGATTATTCAGTTACCCCATATATTAGAATAAGGCCCCCTAGGAGGCACAGATCAGAGGCACTAGGGGCTTGAACACAGTGGTGTATTTGATAAACAACTATTGAGTTGTAGAAATTTTGACTTTGTCATTTGCACGCTGCTTTTTTCTTTGTAAAGTCCATGATATAGGTTGGTGTGGGGGCTGGGGAGATGCTGCTGGGACTAGGGACACCAGCAGATAAACAGGAATAATAACAAATTAATACATAAATAAAATCTTTCTCTTTCAGCTTGTGAAGTCACTCATATATATGACGTATAAGAACAGTCAAAGATACAAGAATGACACATCGGTACAAAGAAACAGAAACATCTTTTGCAGTAGTCCAAGGTATCACCTTTTAGCTGGCCATTTATCCTAACACATATGTTGTATAAAAAGTGTTATCTTGACCTTGACCCAAAATTGCAAGATAATATTATCTTGCAAAGCAGGGTATGTCTCAATGACGCAACATAATGGATATTATCTTGCAAAGTAGAGCATGTCACAATGCAAACTGAACTAATCAGAGTGCAGCTTTCATAATGCTGATAACACCACAATAGCCAAGTGTAGTACTGAAGCCAGCAGTTGAAATCAAACAGGAAGTTTAATTTTCATGCAAAGAGCACATTTGTATGTTAATACTGCCATCAAGACCCCTCTTATGGTTGTAAGAGTTGTCTAATGTGCATTCATATTGTATGAGATCCACAAACCAAAGCTGAGTGGCTTTGATACCCTAAGAATGTAAGTGAGACCACTCTTACACCTTTAAGAGTGGTCTCAGTTGCAGTATTAATATATTATTGATCAAGGTTTATCAATGGAGATAGAATTGCAGATCTCCAAGTGGAGGGGCACCTGGGGTCCAGCTACCACCACATGGTACAGTTCAAATTCAACACAGGGATGCAGTCTAGCCATACAAAGGCAAATATCTTAGATTTCAGTAAGGCTAACTTCTGCAAGATGGAAGAAAGTGTTAAAGAAACCCTGAATCAGAGAAACACAGGAAAGGGAGTTGAGGAGCAATGGGCATATATTAAAGAGACCATTATAGGGGTCACAGAGTAATGTGTTAAGGTGAAAAGTAAAGGGAAGAGAAGGAGGAAGCCACTTTGGTTCTCCAAGGCTGTAGCAGAAAAGGTAAGAGCCAAAAGGGTGGCCTTCAGAAAATATAAGGAGTTGCAAAGGGATGAAGATAGGGAGGAGTACCAGAATTGTCTAAGAGAGGCAGGAAAAGCTGTAAGGAGTGCAAAGACACAAACTGAGGATAGACTAGCTCAGTCAGTGAGGTAAGGGGATGAGACATTCTACAGGTACGTTACTGAGGGAAGAAAGTGCGGGGTGGGGGATTGCTAAACTTAGAGGGGACAAGGGAGAGACCATAGAGGGAGATCAAGACAAGGCGTCAATTCTAAACAAATATTTCTGCTCAGTCTTCACAGTGGAAGGGGAGGGACAGGTACCACAGATAGGCATCATAGGCATGGGGGGGGGGGAGGTGGACACCAGTCCTTTTACAGAGGAGAAGGTACTAAAACAGTTTACAAAGCTAAATGTGGACAAAGCTATAGGTCCGGATGGCATACATCCCTGGATCCTGAAAGAACCAAGGAGAGAGCTGGTAGCCCCACTGGTGGTCCTGTTCACTGAGTCCCTAAATACTGGTGTAGTTCCTGAGGACTGGAGAAGGGCAAATGTGGTCCCTCTTCACAAGAGTGGCAGCAAGGAGGAGACAGGGAACAACAGGCCAGTAAGTCTCATATCAGTGGTGGGTAAGATCATGGAGACACTCCTTAAAGAACAGGTGTTTACTGAATAATCTCTCTCCCTCTCTTAACCGATTCAGTACCTTACCCTCCGGTTTAATGATCCTGTGTGCCACATTCTTATGTTTAGAATATTTTTAGTATAAACACTCATAAAATGCTCTCCCGGGACCTGCAGCCAAAATGCTCATACTTCCTAAGTTTCAGGCACGCCCCCAACACTGGCACATTTTGTGATGTCAGTACTAGAATTGCACAGGGGCGTGCCCCATAGGCTATAATTAGAGGCAAAAAACTCAGTTTAATGCATCAGTTAGGGTTGTTCCACAGCGACAAAAGTGAGGAAATTCGGTGTTAGGTTGAAAACCCCTGGACCCCACTACCTCCCCAACTGGCATTAAAAGCGATTGGGGTCGCCAGTTCTAACTGTCACCCCATCATATGTAAAGCAGCAGAAGTATAGGAGAATGGGGTGAGAGTTAGACCGATGACCCCATGCGCACCCCAATGCCGGTTGGGGGTGGGCTGGGGTCCAAGGGGTTTTCAACCCTAACACCGAATTTCCTCACTTTTGTTGCTGTGGAACAACCCTAACTGATGCATTAAACTGAGTTTTTTGCCTCTAATTTCCCTTCTTTTTGAGAATGATAACGAGAAATAGTGAATGTAATGCAGCGGCGGAAGCGCGGGGCCCATCTTGTGACATAGTAACAGGAACAGCAACGCAAACAGAAGTGCTAACAGTGGTGCACATGGTAATGCAAGCACGAATGACAACAGAAAAGGGTAACGCACATGGTGGCGTAGACGGGAACGGTCTGCCACATGATGTCTTGTCACATAGTGACATAGTGCCCACAAACGGAAATGTCAATGGGCATGGTGATGCAAAGCGAAACAGAAAGACAAACAGTACTGTAGACAGAAATGGCAAAAAATAGCAGAAACGCAAGCGGAAATGAAAACGCAAAGGATAACGCACATGGTGGCGTAGACATGAACGGTAAGTGAAACGGGCACAGAACTGCAAGCGGAAAGGGCAACGGTAACAGTAATGTAAGTGCACAGGCTGGTTTTCCCCAAAAGCTACATAGAGAAAGACAGTGAGTATAAAGAATGTATGTATAATAATGGGTCTTGGAGCAGAAAATGAGGAGTTGGAATACTAAATAGCATATGTCTCAGGAACTGTACGACGTAGAAAAAAATTTAAAAGTCATATGATTTATGACTTTCCTGGCTAGTTTTATGCTTAGTCCCTATTAGGGGGCTAAGCATTTTTCCGACGAAAAGTCTGTATCTCGCACCGTTTCCGAGATACGGGCCCTGAAAGGCGCGGCAAATGCCGAAATGTTATCCTATGGGAAAAAAAGAGAAGTTCGGAGTGCCATAACTTTGCCTCCCTGTAATATTTTTTCACCAAACTACTGAAATACACATCTGTGGGTTGTTGGCTGTCTTCCCTCCAAATTTCAGGAAAAAAGACCAAACCGTTATTTTGCAGCAGGGTGCCAAAGGATTCCTGTAATGCGTCGGCAGCTGTAATGTTATCCTATGGGAAAAAACATTAATTTTGGAGTGCCATAACTTTGCCGCCATGTAATATTTTTTCAACATAACACTGAAAGGCACATCTGTGAGATGTCGGCTGCCTTCCCTCCAAATTTCAGCCCCAAACTCCCAACCGTTCTTTTGCAGCGGGGTGCCAAAGAATTGCTGTCATTTCCCACAGCCTAGAAAAGTACTGTCACAATTTGCAAAGCTTTTAAAAATTTGCAACACTTTGTGAGCTACCTAAAGTACTTTATAAAGTACTTTTTCCAGAAATTTGAAAAATATTTCTGGGGTGTTTTACCCAAAATAAAGACATGGCTAGCATCCTCAGGTTCCGACTAGGTGAATACAAAAATAATTAGGTTGCTAGAGGGTCCCAAATTTAAATGGCAAGCATTTTTCTGATCACTAACTGAAAACAAGATGGCAGATTTGCAAAAGTAAGAGGGCCATTTGCGAAAGTAAAAATGCATTTGCGGCACTGTCAAACTTTTTGTTAACTTTTCCCATTGACTTATAATGGGAAATTGTTTTTTGAATAACTTTTGAACCGTTTAATATTTTTTCACGAAATCTTAGAAAGACACATCGGGGACCCTGGCTGCACGTTCCCTGAAGATTTTGGGCCGGTCGCGCAAACTGTGCGACCTGTAGGCGCGACCGTAGAATTCCAGAAAAAGCGTAACGCCACGCGCAGGTCACGCTTAATAACTCCGCAGTCATGTATCCGACCGCTATGAAACTTGGCAGATCCCAAGGCATATGGGTCTTGATCATGTACTCAAAATTTCAGGCAAATCTGTCAAATGGTTGCAAAGTTATTAAGGTGCAAAATTTGGGGTTTAACATGTAAATGGCTCCTCAACTCTTAACTATGGTAGCACTACCGTGCTACCATAATGTGGCTGTTTTTGGAGTGCATTTTTGGATACTTGTAAGTGCCGGTTTTGAAAAAAGGCCACTGCTCAACTAATAAGGTCCTTGTTAGTTGAGTGGTGGACTCCTTTTTTATAAAATATAGTAAAAGGTATAACTAGTAAACTGATGTTGTATAAATTGAATATACAATGGACTGACTCAAAATATACAATTTATCATCACTTGTATGGGAGCATGACTTCTTTAGCTCACTCAGACTCCACCACTCATAAGTTATGGTCCTGCTCCCTCACACATGAAGATAAACTGCATATTTTGAGCCAGCATA
The DNA here is from genome assembly GCA_016271365.2 of Neoceratodus forsteri. NCBI lineage: Eukaryota > Metazoa > Chordata > Ceratodontiformes > Ceratodontidae > Neoceratodus > Neoceratodus forsteri. The sequence continues at coordinate 1,541,851,724 of CM028131.1, read as the reverse complement.
TTATACATATATTGCAAAACAACTACGTTAATCCAGATATTAGGGTTGAAGAACTCAAAGCGCACAAAGTAAGGAAATTAAAAAGTATTAGGGTTTTGGATCTTCAGAGTCTTGACGAATCACTTGTGGGGTCTTCTTTGGGGTTGTCAGTCCCAGTGCCCACCCTCTTCCAGCCCATACTCTCCTGTCCAAAGCACAGTGTACAGCTCCAAGCCAGTGCCCCATAGTGATACACTCTTTGGAGGTAGAGAAGTTTGGCTTGCCACATGTTGCCAACAGAATCCAGGGTCACACACACACACACACTGAATCAAGTTTTGGAACAGCCCCAGCAGTTTACTGGGGAATGGAAGCTCTCAGTTGGGTTGCTCAATCTGTCAATCAACTTTAGCAAGTTTGGAGGCCTGTCATTTGAAAGGTGATTGGTTGCTACAAAGTTACCTGAATTAAGTCCATTGTCAGTCCACAAGCCCCAGAGGCTTTCTCCTCAGTAATCCAATCCTGATTGGTCACTCAGTCACACTTTGATCCTGTCACCATGCCAGCTTGGGTCAGAGGTGATGAAGATGGCCAGCAATTTTTGTAGTCCAGTGGTAGTCCTTTTACAAAGGGCCTTTGTAACATGGCAGAAATGAAAGATGAGAAATACAGCATTTCTATTGGTTAAAAACTAGGGAATAGCCACGCATTAATTCCCTAGTAATGGATGGCTATGATCGGGAGCACGCTTGTATTGTTTGCCAAACACACGTCTCACACTGATTTCACCACTGCAAGGTGATCAAGAGAAAGAGACACAGAAAGATGAGAGAGAGGCACAGACACAGTGTAGTAATCAGTCTGTCTCTCTTTCTCCATGGCACTGAGAGAGCCTAAATCTTAAGAAAAATAAGTTAATGATGCAGGCTTTTACAGTCCCCACTTACCCACCAACCCACCCACCCAACAGACCTAACACTCCTTTATCATACCTTAATGCTGACTTGAAAAGGATGGCAGAACTACCGAGACTAGAGCCCTATAAATATAACCCACATCCCTGGCCCTTGTTTAGTCAGTGATGCATGAAAGGAAAAACACAGAGATCAAAATCTGCTATTTACCATTGAGCTCCCTTTGAGAGAGACCCCCGGACCCAGACACCAGAACCTCTGAATTCCCCCTTTAACAGAAGTGAGCAGAGGGTTCGCCCGCAGATCCTAGTATGGAATAAAGTTGGATTTGTTTTTCTTTATTTGATAATCCAAAAAGAAAAATGCGTTTCCAAGCCTGGCTGTGCTAGAACGGCAAATGACAGAAGTACATCGGAGAGGTACTGTAAACCACAGTATAATATATTTATTTGAAAGCTGATGACCATCTGCACCTGTAGTTTTGTTTCCCATATGCAAGTTACAGAACAGCAACTATAATGCATGACAGTAATGAATGACTCAAAAAACCAGCAATTTGAGTCAGCAACGGAGAGGAAAACATTAAAACTCTGCAGCATAACTAGCCTAATTTTAAAACACAAACCCAAGGCATAATTACAAATGTCTACTAATTTGAGAAACACATCAGGAACCACAGGTTAAAGTAAAGTTGTGAGATTCAGTATTGGGCTCCATACCCATTACCTGGCCTCGGCGATAGTCCTTCTTGGGAAAATTATAACTTCTCATGCTGTCCTGTAAAGAAGGAAGGGACTGCACCTCTGGCTGAATTGCTGGCCAGCTGATCCCTTCCAACTTCCCGATTCGCTGACCATGCCCCTGAACTTGGATGTTTTGTGACGTACTACCAGCGATAGCGTGTGGGTGCGCCCATTGAATCCTATGGGGGTGATTTTTAAACCATTATTGTACATCTTTAAGCTACCTTTAGCATAAATAAAAGCCACCGCTCAACTAATGGGGGCCCCAGAGCTTAAAGCTACATAATAATGTTTTGAAAATTACTCCCATAGGGTTCAATGGGGTGTGCCCCTGCGCTCTCCCTGGTAGGATGTCACAAAACGTCTGGATGCGGGGGCGTGGTCAGCAGATCGGGAAGTTGAAAAGGATCAGCTAGCCAGCAGTTCGGCCAGAGTTACCGATCCCTTCCCTTCTTTACAGGACAGCATGAAGAGTTATAATTTTACCTAAGAGGAATTATTGCTGCAGCATGGAAACGGGCTATGAAGCCCAATACTGAAAATAAAAATGTTACATTGTTACTTTAAGTATTTTTATTTAATTACATGTTGGTTATGGCAGAGGGACACATGGATTTCGTGCTACGTTTGAGGCTTTTGATTACAACTGTGTTTACAGAAACCATAGAAACTGGGAAGTGTCTGCTTTATTGTATCATTTTTTGCACCCTGCATATTGTTCTTCTGTCTTATCAGCATTTACTGTATACTGTGGCACCTCTTTCCACTCACTAGGACAATAAAAATACTTCAAATGCATTTGCTCCCTGCTTGGAAGCATTTTCTTTTCACATGATAGCCTAGTTAAGATGCCACTTTTGATTTCTGGTAGTGTTTAGGTTCAATATGGGGCACTTTGACATCTCTCAGTATCATTGATATGTGGATCTTGGTTTTTGTTTTCAGCAGATTTGTATATTTACTCAAGCTAGCCAAGCTGAGTTGCCCATCCTTTCTCACCTTTATTTTTTTTTATTTATTGAAATCTTGGATAGGATACACCTGTGAGCAGGTATTCGTTGAGAGGTTCCATGTCATGTACATAAACAACAATGCAAGGAATTCAGGACAATATACAGATAAAACATAGAGAGTACAGTAAACAGATAATGACAATATTAACATAAGGGTACATAAATCCAAGCCAAACCAGTAACTGTGGCGATGTGCAAAATAAGCCTGCGTCAGAAGGAGCAGTAGGGGAAAGGGGAAGAAGAAGGGGTGGAGTAGACAGGACAGTGTGGACAGAGGGGGGTAGGCTGAGATAAAGGGGTTGGAGATGGGACTAAGTGCTGTGTTTTGCCTATCCCGGGGATAGGGGCTGGGAAGTGCTGGGGTCAGTCACTGGGTGTGTAGGATGACTCAGCGGTGGTACCTGCAGGTACTCATATGAATAAGGTGTTGGCACAGTTTAAGTTTGAAGGGTCCTCACTGGGTTTTGTTAAATCAGGACCACCTAACCAGGAGACCTATTCTTCCTTACCCCCAGTCTATACCTAAATCAAGCCTCCTCCTCACCCAGCTAGTAACAGGTTACACAGTATTAGGCCTCCAACCCCATTGCAAACCTTTGGAGGCTACTGAGGACAAGGAGCTGCAGTATGCAATCCTGGCCCCCAGTCCGATCTACTCCTCAACTGACATAATTAAGCCCAGGCTGCAGCTAGCTCCGAGTGGAGTGCTGCCAATCTCCTGCAGACTGGGCAGCCTCCACAGCTTCATAGTGTACCCTGTAAGGGTGTAGCAGTGCAGTTCCTGCAACTAATTAAATCTCCCCTTATCTCTCATACCTGCCCACTATACATGACTGTTTATGCCCTACTGCCCTCCCTCTGGTACTGTATTACTCTACAGACCCCAGATAGGGATTTACTACAGACCTATACCTAACTTCAGTACTCTTACTTTGAGGTTCCCCAGTTATGGATTCAGCACACTCCAAAAAAAAAAACATGGCAATACCTTAAGTTTGAAGTATCCTAAATAGGGATTTATGACGGACCTATAACCCTGCTGCAGTACTTAAACTGTGAGATACCCCAGATTGGAGTTCAGCACATTCTCAACCCCCCAAGTGATACCTTGAGAGCAAAATCCCTTGGAAAGGGGATTAGTTATGGTCCTATACCACTACCACAATTCCTTATCCATCAGTGTAACCCAGATAGGGGATTTGTTACAGTCCCATACCACTGCCACAAATTCTTATCCATCAATGTAACCCAGATAGAGGATTTGTTATGGTTCTATACCACTACCACAATACCTTATCCATCATCGTAACCCAGATAGGAGATTTGTTACAGTCCTATACCCCAGCACAACACCTTAGCCATCAATGTACCGCAGATAGGGGATATGTTATAGTCCTATACCCCTACTGCAATACCTTATCCATCAGTGTAACCCAGACAGGGAATTTGTTACAGTCCTATACCCCTACTGCAATACCTTAGCCATCAATGTAACTCAGACAGGGGATTTGTTAAAGTCCTATACCCTATCACAATACCTTATCCATCAATGTAATGCAGATTGGGGATTTGTTATGGTCCAATACCCCTGCTGCAATATACTGTCTATCGATGTAACCCAGATAGGGGATTTGTTACAGTCCTATACCACTACCACAATACCTTATCCATCAGTGTAACTCAGATAGGGGATTTGTTATGATCCTGTACCCCTACTGCAATACCTTATCCATCACAGTAACCCAGATAGGAGATTCATTACAGTCCTATACCCTTACCACTATACCTTATCTACTGATGTAATCCAGATAGGGGATTTGTTAAAGTCCTATACCACTACCGCAGTACCTTATCCATCAATGTAACCCAGATAGGGGACTTGTTATGGCCCTATGCCCATACTGCAATACCTTATCCATTGATGTAATCCAGATAGGGAATTTGATATGGTCTTAGATCCCTATTGCAATACTGTATCCATCAATGTAACCCTAGATAGGGGACGTTTATGGCCCTGTACCCCTACTGCAATACCTTATCCATTGATGTAATCCAGATAGGGGATTTGTTATGGTCCTATACCCTTACCGCAATACCTTATCCATTGATGTAACCCAGAGAGGAGATTTGTTACCATCATGTACCCCAACTGCGATACACTATCGATGTAACCCTGATAGGGGATTTGTTGTGGTCCTATATCCCTACCACAATAGATTATCCATCGATGTAAACCAGACAGGGGGTTTGTCACAGCCCTATACCCCTACCACAATACCTCATCCATCTATGTAACCCAGACATGGTTTTGTTGCTACCTTGCTTACCCTCTAACCTGCAAGTATAATCCTACAGATAATACAAACACAATCACAGTTGTATGTAGAAACAACCAGTGAAGAAAATTCCTTGGTGTGTGACACCAGGTGGAACTTACTTTAGATGAGGAAACACACTGGCAGTTTCCTGTGGACTTGCAAACTCTCCGTGACTACACCTGCAGATACCATCGTCTTACTCTGTTGTCTTCATGTTCTAGGGTCTCTGGGACTTGTGGGATGTAAATTCTGAAATGCTAGCACTCGATTAGGAGCCAGCAGTCACATGAACCCTCCCCTCAATGTCACCACTGGTGAAGTTTAAATGCAGACGTCAAACAGGTTACACTCGGGGTACTGCCCTCAGCACTTCCTCTCAATTATCACCTAGTTCCAGGTCTAAAAAGGCTGGTATACTGTCAGGAACTAATAGTAACTTTCAGAAGTAGTCAGCTGTCACTTTTTATATCTAAAGTATTTCATTCTTTTCTGTTTTGCTAATTTGATGAATAGTACTATACCTGGAGTCTGACATAATCAGTTCTGTTCCTCCCTTTATATCATCATCAGCATTGTGACCTCACTGACTATGACATCACTGGTGACCAAGAAAAGCCAGTCTCCAGTTGCCTGACTGGTAAATTGCGACACATATTACCAAGCAGGCAGCAGGGCTCATGATGTGACAATGAATGAGGTCACATGTTGATGATGTGGTGGTAGGAATAAAACTAGATGTGCCTGCTTCCAGGTAAAGCACTGCCTTTCACATTACACTCCATACTACGAAGTAGAAAACCATCTAAGGAGCACATAGAAAAACACTTCAGAAACAAAAAGTAATAAGGGATTACTTTTAAAAATTACAAAAATGTTCTGCCTGCTGTTTTTCAGTGCCACTAGCTCTTCAAGTCAACACAGTTTTCACCCAGCTTCCAACCTCAAGGTAGGTTGTAGCTCTTCAAATTGCACCTTAATTGCAGGCTGGGTTAGCTGGTTTAGCCCCGTGATGAAGACTCATTAGTGAGCTGAAGCGCTGGGGCACGTTAAGCACTTTGTTTTTTGTTTTGTCTGCCTGCTGGTCCTGTCGTTCTATGGAACACAATAAATTCTTTTTTGATGTTATATCGGCTGGACCTGGATTTATCTCTACATAAGCTACAAGTGTGCTGGACTACTTTTGGATTATGGTTTACCCCCCTTACCCTGTAGACTCTATATTTTTTCATGCAATTCCTGTTTCCTATTTACTGCCCATTCCTGGGTTCATTTTCCTGCTAGCTTTCTTCCCAGTCCCTCAGCCTGATGGCAGCTGCTCTGTGCCTTTAAATCTCCCTTATCATGATGGGTTGTAGCTTTTGATTCTGTACCTGATTCCCATCTTCCTGCACTGTCCTGCTAAAGATGTTACTCTCTTCGCAGATTTTTTTCCTCCATATTTTCAGTCAGTTTAGCTATTCTGGATAGGGTGCCACTACGTTTACAGTGTCTTTTTATTATGCCCTTTCAGCCACTGCTTCACAGCAGTTCAGCATTGCTCTAATCTTTGAGCTTCCTTACAGGACCAGACACTACAGGGCCTACAGGATATCCAGCTGTTATGAGGGTCTCCTCTTTGGAAGCATTAGGACCATTTAATCCGCACTGAACTGGATATCTTTTTCCAGCTTTTGCTGACAGAAGTTGTCTTCTAAAAGCTTTATTCTTTGTATCTTGTTTTAAAGGCATAAGCTCATTTATCCTTCTATCTAAAGTTTACTTTCCTATTTTTTATATGTCTGTTAAAAACCCTTACAATGAGACAGGTGTTTATATATTTCCAGAATCTGAATATGTTCCAAACATATTCAACACACAAATTCTTATGTTTTTTTTTTAAAGTTAGTGAATAATTTTAATTTCATATAAACGAATACCAAAAAAAGTATCGTTAATAAGTGCATAGCACAAAATAGAATAGAGAACAACAATAATAAAACCTACAACAGCAAATAAAATGGAAATTTGATATTTTTTGTGCATGAGCTTACACAAATTAGTTAATTAGGAATAGTACCTCTAATAACTTAGTACTAACCTAACACTCAAATTTCTTTCTTATTCTAAGAAATGTATTTTTATTTTACTCAAGGCATGTTACACCTTACTTGCTAAATTACCTGCTCATTCTATCCGTCTGATGCTGAGAAAGACCTTATAAGGTACTGCATGGGCCAACACCTAAAATGAAGTGTCGCGAACTCAGCAGCAGCATGCGGTGGAGTTGGCAGGCTAGGGCTAGTGTGGCTGTTACAGCGGCTATAATGGGAATCAGTATTATATCTGGGAGAGGACATTACAATTAAGCAACTGTGACACATGGATCACAACACATTAAAAGGTGCTAAGCATTTAATTTAAAAGAGGCAATTTTCCTAATAACTTCGATAGAACTCTTGGCACTTGATGTGCAAATGGTTATCATGGATACAACTGCATTAGTGAGCAGTTAGGGACATTTTGGCTTCATGTTTGAGCAGATTGTTTTAAGCACCTGAGCACTAGAACTGCACAGGCAGTTGAAACAAAAATGGAGCCTATAGATACTTAATTGCTTCACCCGAAATTGATCGATTTGTGAAAGGGAAATGCTTTGATGGCATGGCAAACCTTGGGCCTGATATTCAAAACTTTGCCCCAGGGCTAAATTAGTAGTGCCCAGTGTTCTAAATTAGCCCGGACCCAATAGCCCGCTATATTCAAAAGGGACAGCCCAGTGCTAAACCTGCTGAATATACTGTGCTAAGGAAGCTGGGCAAACTAGGCTGGGAGTGCAGTACAAAAATAGCCCGGGAAATAAGACAGCTCTGAATATAGCAACCAGGAAGTGCAAACCATAACAGCAGCCCAGTGCACAGTGATGTGAAGGAAGGTGAACGTGAACTATGTGGCCAATGTGTGTGCTAGCACAGGAGTGGATCCATTAAAGCTGCAAGTATTAGCGCATGTGAAATTCTGCAGAAATGTACCATGTTCCTGAAACGTTCGCGTGGCGCAGACACATTTGCACAGGTTTTGCGTGGAGCTAAGCCATTTGCCCAGCGCGATCATGTTTGCCTGGGGTAAAGATTTGCTATATTCAAAAGTGACATGCAAATAAGCCTACTTAGGCAGTTTATGGGCAAACATCCAGATTAGCATCTCATTATGTCCTGATTTGCATGCAGTTTGCCCAGTGCTATTGCAGGGTTCCCACAGCTCCACCTGTAGGTCAGTCTGGAAGTACAGGAGTACAGAAGCTGGCAAGGTCTTCCCATAGCTCCACCTGTAGGTCAGTCTGGAAGTACAGAGGCTGGCTAAGTCTTTCCACAGTGCCACCTGTAGGTCAGTCTGGAAGTGCATGGTGGTAGCTGCAGGCTACATTTGTACAGAACCGCATAGAATAGTGTGTCCCAGGGGACTACACAGCACAGGCACAGGTGGTGGTGTGGCATGCAATAGTCAAATTGTAGGTCTTGCTACAGTGCACAGCAGACACTACAGTAACAAGAGGGCCAGTAGTGTGAGGGACACAGCAATGCCTATGGTGTGTAGGGCATCAACGACTGTTGCACTTTACACAGTGACAGGCCCATTTTGCAGGTGTGTACCGACAATGGACATTACTGTTATGCTGTTGTGCAACCCACAGATGCTGCACTACTGGCATGGGATACTCACAGTGTCATATTCGTGGTTGGCTGTGTGTGCTGTGGTGTCTGTACAGATGTGCGGTATGTGGCTGGGGGGGCACATACCATCAGACAGGCACACTGGTGTCGGGGTATTCCCAACACTGGACCATTTGCACTGTGTGGCTTGTCCCAGCCTTGTGGCAGCACCCAGTATGTGGTGCAGACTGACCACCTGTACACCCTCCCCTCAACACCCTCCATGATCCCAGTGCTGCATGTGTGTGCTGGATTCTGTTGGTGTCCACTGAAGGGTGGTCTGCAGGTGTGTGCTGTACGGACACACTGCCATGGTGTCCACTGGGCACCGGATCACCACTTACTCCCTGGCATGGCTGGGACTGATGGCAGATGATGGCATCATAGTAGGTGCCATCCATGTGCAGCATGTTACTTCCATGTCTGGTTTCTTTCTATGTTTAATATTTACTGGTTAGGGTGGAACAAAGCCACGCAAAAGTCACACAAAGCCACAAAGTCACAAAGTCACGCAGCTGACTTGCCCAGAGTTAAAACTGCCTTTTCCTGGGTGGTAATTTGCACCACACAAAGTGTTGCACTAAGTTGCACAAAAACACTGCACGGCATTAATGCACTGAATATAGCATTGCGCCTGTATTCATGTACATGTCCCCTCGGTTTGCCCCTTGCATACATTGTACTTTTGCCTGGCGCTAATGCAGTTTGCCCATGCTATTTGACCTTTTGAATATGGCTGATCCGCACAAACCTGGTGCTAACCCTGTGCAAATGGTTTGTGCCCAGCGCAAAGTTTTGAATATCAGGCCCCTTGTCTTCTATCTAGTTCCATGAAGCAGAACCTCATGCTTGCAACCAAACTTCGAGCTGGGGGGGGGGGGATTCTTCATTTAAAGATAGAAGGCTGACAGAAGATGGCTAACAGTAGCTCTTGGACATAGTACTTGCTCTGTGCCAAATATGTCCATCCTGTGTTATCTGATTTCACTCTGGCATACTCTTGTGCTCTCCATTTAGCTGCTGAGTGACCTCTGATATGGTTGGTTGGTTTATGCTGTTGGATGAAAAATAGAAACCAGTTAAAAAACTTTGGAATTGTCTCTTTAAAAGAATTTATAGGTTATAAAAAGATCAATTATGGTGTTTATCAGACTGTTCCTTCCTGGCTAAATGAGCTTTGGAACTTGGATAGATTTCAGCACATCCTGTATCTCATTCAGCTGCTGACACATATCTGTTTGCAGTTAAGAAGCGGTGTTTCAGGGCTAGATTGATAAAAGAAGGCAGCTACGCTAGGGTTACCACCTGTCCTGATTTTCGCAGGACAGTCCTGATTTGGGCAGCTGTGTCCTGCAAAAAAAACATGAGAAATACTAAATGTCCTGATTTTACAGTAGGAAAAATATTTTCTAACTTTCCACTAAATGTTCTAGAAAACTACAATAGCTTAACTAAAATACCTTAACATGATAAGAAACAATAGAAGCAACTAAGAAACTACAATACTTAGCCTTAATTCTGATTATATGGAGAAAAAAAGTCTGTTGCATTGGTCAAGGTTAGGTACTGTCCTGCGAAAAATCATGTTTCAGTAAGAAATGTCCCACTTTGGGCTTCTTAAAAGGTGGTAACCCTAAGCTACGCCTGCAGATGCTGTTCTCTTCACAGTTCTGTTGACTTATTACTATAATAATATAATTGTGTTTTGTGAGCATGGACTATGTCTCTTCTTCATACACAGAAGAAAGCATCTAACAAATGTTGCTAAAAGAGACATTAACGGATGGCACCATGGCTCAGGAGCAGTGTGTTTCCGTTCCATGCCATCGCTCAGGGTCAGTTTACTGCCATGCCACACCATGGCTCAGGGATAGTATGCTGCTTTGCCACACCGTTGCTTAGGGACAGTGTGCTGTGCTGTGCCACACCAAGGCTCAGAGGCAGCATGTTGCCATGCCATAGCAAGGCTCGGGGCTAGCATGCTGCCATGCCATGGGTTCAAAAGTAAAGCGTACAGCCCTCCAAGTCAGAAACAGACACTGCAAGGTGGGTTCAGGCAAACAACAACTGAAACCAGAGAGAAATGGCATTTTCTCTTCCCAGCACTGGTCTGGCTACTAGAAGAGCTGCCTTTGATTTGAACAGTGGCAATGAATTATCAGATCAAGATGCATCTATGCAGGAAGGTAACATTAAGAGTATCTTTAATAAACTTGAAAAAGCTGTATTGAAAGAGATTACTTTGCACTACAATATAATAATAAAAATAATAATTTTATTTATAAGGTGCCTTTCAATTGCCAAGGCGCTGTACATAAATAAATCAAAACAGCTAAAAATCATTAAAAACAAAATACAATTAGATCAAAACAGTCATAACAATCAGTGTTCTAAAAATGCAGTTTCCCATAAAAAAGTCTTCAAACCTCTCTTAAAGCCCTCCACAGAAGTGCACTACCGCAACCGACGGGGTAGAGAGTTCCAAAGGGTGGGGTCCGCATACGCAAATGCCCGAGCACCTGAAGATTTCAAATTCACCCTTGGAACCTCTAGCAACCCCTCTTTGGCCAAGCGGAGTGATCGATTAGGGTAATAAGGAACCAGAAGTTCTTTCAGATAGACTGGGCCCAGATCGTGTCGAGCTTTAAAAGTCAGCAAACCGACTTTAAAGGTGATCCGCCACCGAATTGGCAGCCAGTGCAGTTTGCGCAGCACTGGAGTAATGTGACAGGATCTACTAGAACCCGTCAAAAGCCAGGCTGCAGTGTTCTGCACTAGCTGCAGGCGATGGATTTCAACCCCTGAAAGCCCTAGATAAAGGGAGTTGCAGTAATCCAAGTACGAGGACACGAAGGCATGGACTAATGTTGGTAGGACGGCAGACGGAACAAGATGCCGGATCCTGGCGATGTTCCTAAGATGGTAAAAGGAAGTCTTGATGACTGCCAACACCTATATATAATATAATATCACTTAACTTATAATATAATATCACCTGTACACAATATAATATCACTTAAAAAGTATATTGACAAAGAACTGGTTCCAAGGGGCTTGCAAATTACCAAGCTACCAGCCTGTGGATTAGAACATATGCACTTCTGTGAAAAGTGGAAGAGCAATTTAAAAGTCTTTTCTAACAAACTGGTTAGAATTCAAATTGAGGAAGATGAATATAATCATGCAATTGTTACAAAAGAAATAGAGACATTACATCAAGAACTAACACAATTCAGTGCTGCCCTTTTATTTAAAGAAATTGATTCAAAACTAACAACTAAGGCAAGAAAATGGGAGATGAAGTTAATTGAAACGAAAAAGACTAAATTAGCCTGTGATGAGCGGGACTACTCCAATAATCGCATCTGTAAGAGGGAGAATGATACTCACTCCCATTCAAGAGGCCGTAGGAGATCTGGAAGATGGTCAAATAGCTTTAATAACAACTCAGGTACTTGTGCTTCATCTCTGTCAATATCTAAAGATGTGCATTCTTTGAGTTTAAATATCGATGCAAACAAGCAGTCATCAAAGAAAAAAATCATAAGACGGGGAAGAGGAAGAAATCGAGGAAATTCAGTAAATGCTCGTGGACCTGATGAGCTTAATGAACTACCAAATTCAGAGAAACTGACTGTGATTAATCTGTCCAATCAGACCTTAAGTGATGTGCAATTAAGTTTGTTAAGTTTGGGGTTATCTTCTGTACCGGTACAGTGCATGAATGAGTTTGAATTGTACTGTGATTTGTTCAGACTTTTTCATACACAACCGAAAAAAAGTTTTTTTCTGGAGTAGAAGCGCAGGAAAACAATGATTTAGCAGTAGTAAATGATGCAGAAATGAGTGCTTCAGATAAGAATGAGTACACTTCAGTTTTAGACACCTGCATGCAGCCGAGGGGGCATTTGAGAGGGAGGGTGAAGATAGAACTAGTGAGGGAATGGGGGTGCCAGAGAGCCAGCTTCCAGGCAGGAAGTGTTTTCTGCAGCTCTGCACTTCTTGCTCTTAATTTACCAACTAAAACATATAATTTTAGCTGAACCTTTTATTTCAACTGAACTCAGTGAATTCTGCAGATTCTCAGCTCTCTAACGATACCATACTTGTGATGAGGTGTACTAAGCAAAACCAGCCTCATTTGGCTGCAAATTTGAGGCCTTCTACTGCATCTCAACCTCAGCCTCCTAGCTCTGATCAAGACCACATGGTGGGGCCTGCTACTTCAAAGGACCCTCCATGGCAAGCGCTCGTAGAATCTGTCAGAGCGATAGACTCAAAACTTGAAAAAACACTTTCTAAATTGGAGACCCATGACGCAGTGATAACAGCACTGAGCTCAACTGTTGCTGACGCAGACAAGCGATCTCTAGCAGCTCAGACTACAGCAATTACCCTGGTGAAAGAAAACCAGCAACTAAGATATCACCTGGAGGGAGTGGAGAATATGATTCAGGCGGGGAATGTCAGAGTAGTTGACTTACCTGAAGGTGTGGAAGGGGTGAACCTTTTGTCCTTTATGCGGCAGTGGCTGGCTGAGACCCTATCGATCCCTAAGGATTTTGAATGGACAGCTCTGCGGTAGGCGTACCGAGCAACACCAAGGGTACGGCCTGCAGATGTGGGTCAACAGAGGACGATGATCCTGAAGACGATGGGTCCGGAGGTCCGGGACATCCTAATAGGGGCAGCTCAGGCAGCTTCTCCCTTGGAGATCCAGAACCACGAAATCAAGCTATTTTCTGATCTCTCCTACCAGACACGCTTGAGGAGGAAACAATTCGATGCAGTTCGCCAGAAGCTTCGTTTGTTGGGGATAGCACACTCCTTCTTGCTACCAGCCCATCTAAGAGTCACATATGGGGGTCGGAGTTGGCAATTTACAGACCCGAAGGACACGGGTCGCTGGGCTGAAAAAACAGCTACTGAATTTAACAGTAAACCAAGACTGGAAAATGAGGTGGTCAGCTCTGATTCGGAGGAAGGCTGAGTATGAACTCTGACTTTTTCTTTAGCCCTTCATTTTACTTTGCCTACTAGTTAAAAGTTAGAGACTGGGATACTGAGGGTGAAGTGATATTTTGGGAGAGGGGGTAGTGTTGTTTAATCCCTTCTCATAGTTATACTGACCTCGTTTAAAAATGTTGTGCATGTTATTTCAATTGCTCATATTGTATACTGAGATCTGTTCTAAGCTAATTGTTTGTATTGAGGGTGGGTAGGAGCAGGAGACAATGGAGTGCATGGGAACCATGCCTACCTTTAATATATTTTCTCTTTGAAAGGTCACAGCACTACTGGTTAGTGCAGTTCAAATTTTGGGATATTCTACCTAATAAACGGACTATCACCTTAGCCATGAGGCGGCTGGCAACTTGGACTTTCTTATGGGACAGTTAGCGAAATCTGCCAATTATTTTATTTTATCCCCCACTCCTGCTGCATGTTATGTAAGTGCTGGAACAAAATGATATTCCATATTTTGCTATTGTAACTGAATGAATCCTCTTGCATAAGGGAAAAAAGCTGTAATGTCTTTTTATTAAAATCAATAAAAAGAGAGTACAAAAAAAAAAGAACTAGTGAGGGTACGTCAACAGAAACATTGGTGAGAGTAACCTTACAGGTACAAACTGAAGCAGAAAAACCAAAATTTTAAAAAGAAATCAACTTTTATGCCACCGAATCCAGGTAATGACATATTAAGAGTCTTTCAGGAGCTTGTACTAAGAAGTACAGATGACCTAATAAAGGAAGCAAAAACTAAAAAACACTAGGACAATTTAAGTAAAGATGAACGAGTGACCTTGTCAGAACTACAACAGATGAAAGATATAATAATTAAGCCCTCTGATGAGGGCAGTAATGTTGTGGTCCTGGATTATCTGCAAGAGGCAATGAGACAATTATTGGACGACCAAACTTATACTGTTTTAAAAAAGAATCCCATAAATCAGTATAAAGCTGTGCTAGGGTAATTCTTAATGGACTCTTTAGAAAAAGGATGGACTACTGATTCAGATTTTGATTATTTAAACACTGAATACTCGATCATCTTAGTGTTTTATCTTGTACCAAAGGTCCATAAAAATAAATTAAAGCCAACAGGCCACCCAATAATCTTTGGTTACGGATCCCTCGTAGAACCCCTGGTTGCATACTTAGTTTTTTACAGCAGGAGGTAGTGAGACTGAGTTCCTTCCTGAGAGACACCATGGCAGTTATGCAGGAACTTAAGGATTCTGTGCTGAAAGATTCCTATGTTTGATTAAGAGTAGATGTATCAGCACTGTACACGAGTACACAACATGATCTGGGAATACAGGCAGTCAAAAAGATGTTACAGAAATCAAGCATCAAATACCCTATAGAATTTATTACTGCTGCTCTGGAGATAATTCTAAAATCAAATTTATTTTTGTTTGATGGGAGGTATTACCGGCAGGAATGAGGCACGACAATGGGGTCCTTGGTAGCCCCCTCCTATGCCAATCTGTTTATGGGTTGGTGGGGGGTGCCATTGAGGACTCCATTAAAAATCAATTAATTTTTCACTAATATTGTGAAATACAAACATTTTATAGATGATTTACTAATAATCTGGAAGAGAACCGAAGATCTATTCAAGATTTCATGTTATACTTGAACAATAACTGTCTGGGTCTGCATTTCATAGCACGAGTTTTTTTTTTTTTTTTTCCAACTTTCTTTATGCCCCCTCTTTTGCCGGTGATCCTAACCTCTCTCCAGTGAGGACGCTCAGTGCGGTCTTGCTCCCGTCCACCTGAAGTCTCCATTCTCAGCCATGGGCCCATCTCCCTCTCGCACACCTGGCTGCCCAACCCCCCAGCTCTTAGCCCCCCGGGACAGGACCACCAACACCTGCAGTGCTCTAATTGCAAGTCTGAAAGAGCGACCAAGGAACTGAAGGAGAGACTGAGGCAGAGTCGGAAGGCCTGACATTGGACATGGGGATCGACCACTGGTCCCACCTTTGCCTATCAGGCACCGGGGGTTTTCCTCTTTTTCTGACCCCCCCACGTGGAGCTCAGATGTGCAATGAAGACCAGTGTCTGCAAAGCTCTGCCCCCCTTGGTGCCATTACGGCAACGTCGCCAGTGCCTGGCTACCCTGACTGATGCCAGAGGTCGCTCAAGCATGACGTGGTCCCTATGCCCCCCCCCGGGAAGAGAGAGCAGTCTACCAGGTGCTCAATCCCTTCCCACCCCTACCAACCCCCGATGACCTGGGCTCATTCTCAAACCCGGGTCGTTGGCATGCTGTGAGGTGAGGTATCTAGTGCCTCAACCCTCAGCGCCACCAGTCTGGCTTTCACAGCACAAGTTCATAGAAAACATATAAGCGTCTTGGATTGAGAACTTTCTGGAGAAACAGGTAACACTGCCTCGACCAAAACTTTTAGAAAGGAAACAGCAGGCAATATTGTGCTGCATGTCAAAAGTTTACATCTGAAGCGCACTATAAATAACCTGCCGCATGGTCACCTTACACGGTTAAAAAGGAATTGTACCAACCATGAGGATTTTGAATTGGCAAAAAAAGACCCATTTCTAAGGCTAAAAAACAGGGGCTATAAGGATGAAGTTTTATAAAAGGCATCAAATAAGGTTAATATGGTAGAGAGATCAAATCTAATGCAGTATGAATCATGGGAATCACCTACAGAACAGGTAACGTTTGTGTCCACTTATGGCCAGAGTTCATTGGACATGGGTACCATAATTAAAAAACATTGGCATGTTCTGAGCATCGATAAAGATATAAAAGATGTACAATCAGCGGGTCCCCTAGTCACCTTTAGGAAAGGTAGAAGTTTAAAAGATCTGCTAACATACAATGAATTTAGAGACCCAGTAAATAAAACAACATGGTTAGGAGAAAAAAAGTGCGGATTTTACCCATGCAAGAGATATGTAATGTGTAAAAATTCAGTTCAGTGCAAACGTTTTACAAACCCAGGTAGATCAGGCATGAGGGATATGAAAATTCAGGAATTTATAACTTAATACAAAATATGTAGTTTATGCATTGTGGTGTGTTTGTGGTAAAGTATATATAGGGCAGACCACATGGGCACTCAAGGAGCGCATTCAGGAACAATTTCGAGTCATTAAAAAGCTTGATCTGATGCATCCTATTAAGGGAAGTACATAGTCAAGAAATACACATACCATATCTTATTGTGGTATTGAGTATGTCCCTTCAAGGTTTATGGGGGTGGGGTGGGGACTGGGATTTAAAATTAAGCCAAAAGGAGTCAATGTGGATTTTAAATTGAGGACTCTAAAGCCTAACGGCTTTAATGATACAATGGACTGGCAAACGTATATATGTTCCTAAGCGCAGTGCATTTTTTGGGGTTTGTGCTGTGCCTGTGTGGTAACCTAAAATGCACAAAAATAAAGCCCTGTCCTGCTGGTGATATAACCTATATGAATAAGTGCAATAAGATGTATCCTCTGAATACAATTTATGTATAAAAATATGAATGCACTGACCTAATACTATCGCCTCATAGTACCTATTTGTGTGTCATTAAATGTGTATCTTTTTTTAGTGTAATTGCAGAATCTAAGCTTTCTTTAGCGATCAGTGCATGCCAGCAGTGTTGAGTGCAGCTATTTGGAAAATTTTCTTTAAATTAGTTTTTGCACTGACACTAAATAGAGCTGACGTGCAGGGAACACTCTGATTGGCTGGAGTAATTTATTGCACTACATTCACTTATTTAGCACTTTAATGAATTTAATTTATTTATATGACGCAGCTGCTCTTCAGTATATATTGCACAGGATGGGTACACAAGCCATGCCTCCTGAAGAAGGGGTAGCACACACAGAAGCGCTGAGGCTGGAAAAGAGTGTGGGAGTATTAAATGTAGCACTTTTGTAATTCCTTTCTTACTATTTGTAAGTATGATTTAACTTTAAGTAAACAAATGCTCTCACTTGAACTAAGTTGTCTGGAGTGCTGGTTTCTTATGTGTACATTGCTTGATGTTTTTCCAGCACCCACTTTATCTGTGAGCACTGCCTTCTTTTGGACAGTTTGAGCAGTGTGCTGTTGTGCCTAGCCATAGCTTAGGGCTGTGTGCTGCAGTGCCAGGCCTCAGCTTAGGGGCAGTGTGCTGCTGTGCCTCGCCATAGCTCAGGGGCAGTGTGCTGCTGCAGTGCCAGGCCATAGTTCAGGGGCAGTGTGCTGCTGCAGTGCCAGGCCACAGCTTAGGGTCAGTGTGCTGCTGTGCCTCGCCATAGCTCAGAGGTAGTGTGCTGCTGCAGTGCCAGGCCACAGCTTAGGGGCAGTGTGCTGCTGCACCTGGCCATGGCTCAGGGGCAGTGTGCTGTTGTGCCTCGCCATAGCTCAGGGGTAGTGTGCTGCTGCAGTGCCAGGCCACAACTTAGGGGCAGTGTGCTGTTGTGCCTCGCCATAGCTCAGAGGCAGTGTGCTGCTGCATTGCCAGGCCTCAGCTTAGGGGCAGTGTGCTGCTGTGCCTCGCCATAACTCAGGGGTAGTGTGCTGCTGCAGTTCCAGGCCTCAGCTTAGGGGCAGTGTGCTGCTGTGCCTCACCATAGCTCAGGGGTAGTGTGCTGCTGTGCCTCGCCATAGCTCAGGGTCAGTGTGCTGCTGTGCCTCACCATAGCTCAGGGGTAGTGTGCTGCTGTGCCTCGCCATAGCTCAGGGTCAGTGTGCTGCTGTGCCTCACCATAGCTCAGGGGCAGGGTGCTGCTGCAGTGCCAGGCCACAGCTCAGAGGCAGTGTGCTGCTGTGCCTTGCCATAGCTCAGGGGCAGTGTGCTGCTGCAGTGCCAGGCCACAGCTTAGGGGCAGTGTGCTGCTGCACCTGGCCATGGCTCAGGGGCAGTGTGCTGTTGTGCCAAGCCATGGCTCAGGGGCAAGGTTCTGCTGTAGCAGGCCACAGCTCAGAGGTAGTGTGCTGCTGTGCCAGGCAGTGGCTCGGGGCAGGGTGCTGCTGCACCATACCTTGGCTCAGGGGCAGTGTGCTGCTGTGCCAAGCTGTGGCTTAGGGGCACTGAGCTGCTGTGCCACACCATGGCTCAAGGGCATTGTGCTGCTGTGCCAGGCAGTGGCTCAGGGGCAGTGTGCTGCTCTGCCTCACCTTCACTCAGGGGCAGTGTGCTGCTGTGCCACACCATGGCTCTGGAGATAGTGTGCTGCTGTGACAGGCCATAGCTCAGGGGCAGTGTGCTGTTGTGACTGGCTATGGCACAGGGGCAATGTGCTGCTCTGCCTCACCTTCACTCAGGGGCAGTGTGCTGCTGTGCCACACCGTGGCTCTGGAGGTAGTGTGCTGTGTCAGGCCACGGCTCAGGGGCAGTGTGCTGTTGTGACTGGCTATGGCACAGGAGCAGTGTGCTGCTGTGCCATATAATGGCTTAGGGGAAGAGTGCTTCTGTGCCATGGCATGGCTCAGGGGCAGTGTGCTGTTGTGCTGGGCAATGACTCAGGGGCAGTGTGCTGCTATGCCACACCATGGCTCAGGGGTAGTGTGCTGTTGTGTCAGGCCATGGCTCAGGGGCAGTGCACTGCTGTGCCAAATCATTACTGAGGGTCAGTTTGCTGCTGTGCCGGCCAGTGGCTAAGGGGAAGTGTGCTGCTGTGCCACACCTTGGCTCAGGGGCAGTGTGCTGTAGTGCTGGGCTATGGCTCAGGGCAGTGTGTTGCTGTACCATGCTGTACCACATCATGGATCGGGGCAGTGTGCTGCTGTGCTGGGTTATGGCTCAGGAGCAGTGTACTGCTGTACCATGTCATGGATCAGGGGCAGGGTGCTGCTGTGCCAGACTGTAGCTCAGGGGCAGTGTGCTGCTCTGCTATACCATGGTTCAGGGGCACTGTACTGGTGTGCCATGCCATGGCTTAGGGGCAGTGTGCCGCTGTGCTGGGCCATGGCTCAGGGCAGTGTGCTGCTGTGCCATATAATGGCTTAGGAGAAGAGTGCTTCTGTGCCACGGCATGGCTCAGGGGCAGTGTGCTGTTGTGCTGGGCAATGACTCAGGGGCAGTGTGCTGCTATGCCACACCATGGCTCAGGGGCAGTGTGCTACTGTGCCACACCATGGCTTAGGGACAGTGCACTGCTATGCCACACCATGGCTCAGGGGCAGTGTGCTGCTATCTATGACACACCATGGCTCAGGGGCAGTGTGGTACTGTACCACACCATGGCTTAGGGACAGTGCACTGCTATGCCACACCATGGCTCAGGGGCAGTGTGCTGCTATGCCACACCATGGCCTAGGGGCTGTGTGCTGCTGTGCCAGGCCATGATTCGGGGCAGTGTGCTGCTAGGTCAGGCCATGACTGAGGGGCAGTGTACTGCTGTGCCATGCCTTGGCTGAGGGCAGTGCACTGCAGTGCCACACCATGGCTCAGGGTTAGTGTGTTGCTGTGCCAGGCTGTGGCTCAGGGGCAGAGTGCTGCCATGCCATGGCTCGAGGCAGTGTGGTGCTGTGTCAGGCCATGACTCAGGGGCAGTGTACTGCTGTCCAAAGCTGCGGCTCAGGGGCAGGGTGATGATGTGCTGGGTCATGGCTCAAGAGCAGTGTGCTGCCATGGCATGCCATGCCTCAGGGACGGTGTGCTGCTGTGCCACACCATGGCTCAAGGGCAGTGACACACTATGGCTGAGAGGCAGTGTGCTACCATGCCACGCCACAGCTAGGGGCAGTGTATTGCTTTGCCACACCATGGCTCAAGGGCAGTTTGCTACTGTTCTGGGCCATGGCTCTGGAGCAGTGTGCAGTCATGGCATACCATGGCTCAGGGGCAGTGTGCTGCTGTGCCAGGCCATGGCTCACAGGAGGTGTGCTGCCGTCCTGGGCCATGACTCGGGGGCAGTGTGCTACTGTGCCACACCATGACTCAGGGGCATTGTGCTGCTCTGCCAGGCCATGGCTCAGGGGCAGTTTGCTGCTATGGCACACCATGGCTGAGGGGCAGTGTGCTGTCATGCCACAACATGGCTCAGAGCAGTGTGCTGCCATGCCACATCATAACTGCAGGACAGCGTGCTGCTGTGCCACCCCATGGCTCAAAAACAGTGTGCTGCTGTGCCAGGCTACAGATCAGGGAAATCTGCTGCTGTGCCATGCCATGCCATGGCTCAGGGGCAGTGTGCTGCTGTGCCAGGCTGTGGTTTAAGAGCAGTGTGCTGCTGTGCTAGGCCATGGTTCAGGGCAATGTGCTGCTGTGCCACCCCATGGCTTGGGGCAGTGTGATGCTGTGCTAGGCCATGGCTGAGGGGCAGTGTACTGCTGTGCCACACCATGGCTCAGGGTCAGTGTGCTGCTGTGCCAGGTTGTGGCTCAGGGGAAGGGTCTGCCATGCCATGGCTTGGGGGTGTGGTATGGCACCATGCCATAACTCGGGGACAGTTTACTGCTGTCCAGAGATGTGGCTCTGGGGCAATGTGGTGCTGTGCTGGGACATGGCTCAAGGGCAGGGTGCTGCTGTAGCAGACCATGGCTCAGGGGCAGGGTGCTGCTGTACCAGACCATGGCTCAGGGGCAGGGTGGTGCTGTGCTGGGACATGGCTCAAGGGCAGGGTGCTGCTGTACCAGACCATGGCTCAGGGGCAGGGTGCTGCTGTACCAGACCACGGCTCAGGGGCAGGGTGCTGCTGTGCTGGGACATGGCTCAAGGGCAGGGTGCTGCTGTACCAGACCATGGCTCAGGGGCAGGGTGCTGCTGCCAGACCATGGCTCAGGGGCAGGGTGCTGCTGTGCTGGGACATGGCTCAAGGGCAGGGTGCTGCTGTACCAGACCATGGCTCAGGGGCAGGGTGCTGCTGTGCTGGGACATGGCTCAAGGGCAGGGTGCTGCTGTACCAGACCATGGCTCAAAGGCAGTGTGCTGATATGCTGCATCATGACTCAGTAGCAGTGTCCTGTCATGGCATGTTATGGCTGAGGGGCAGTGTGCTACCATGCCACGCCGCAGCTCGGGGCAGTGTATTGCTTTTTCATGCCATGGCTCAAGGGCAGTTTACTGCTGTTCCAGGTCATGGCTCTGGGGCAGTGTGCAGTCATGACAAGCCATGGCTCAAAAACAGTG
The DNA here is from genome assembly GCA_016271365.2 of Neoceratodus forsteri. NCBI lineage: Eukaryota > Metazoa > Chordata > Ceratodontiformes > Ceratodontidae > Neoceratodus > Neoceratodus forsteri. The sequence continues at coordinate 1,541,829,975 of CM028131.1, read as the reverse complement.
TGCTGTTGTGCCAGGCCATGGCTCGGGGGCAGTGTGCTGCCATGCCATGGCTCAGGGAAGTGTGCAGCTGTGCCAGGCCATGGCTCGGGCAGTGTGCTACTGTGCCAGGCCATGGCTCACAGGTGATATGCTGTTGTCCTGGACCATGGCTCAGGGGCAATGTGCTACTGTGCCACACCATGACTCAGGGGCAGTGTACTGCTGTGCCAGGCCATGGCTCAAGGGCAGTGTGCTGCAGTACCGGGCCATGGCTCGGGGCAGTTTGCTGTTAAGGCACACCATGGCTGAGGGGCAGTGTGCTGCCATGCCACAACATAGTTGAGGGACAGTGTGCTGTTGTGCCACCCCATGGCTCAGGGGTAGTGTGCTGCTGTGCCATGACATGGCTCAGTGGCAGTCTGCAGCTGTACCATGCCATGGCTGAGGGGTAGTACACTGCTGTGCAAACCATAGCTCAAGGGCAGTGTGCTTCTGTGCCAGGCCATGGCTCAGGGCAGTGTGCTGCTGTGCCAGGTAATGGCTGAGGGTCAGTGTGCTGCTGTGCCACACCATGGCATGGCACAGCAACACACTTCCCCAGAGCCTCGGCATGTCACATCACATCACATCATGTCCTGTACTGTGCAGGTGTGAAAAACACCTGCACAGTAAAGGATGTGATGCAGAAGCACTTTGTTAATGTTATTTTAATCTGTAATTAATAAGGTCACCATGTAGCCTGTATTAACACCCCTGAGCACTGTCACTCCACTGACATCATCGCGTACACATGTAGTAGCCATTTTAGGTAGCTAGAGGAGCGGCAGGTTTAAATACGATCAGGTGGTTTGTTTACATTTTACAGAGACCATCAGACCCTAGCCAATGCAGATTACAAGCATTTAGAGGCAAAAGGAGCACAACGTTTTGTAGGTAAGCCACTAACCTACAGTGCTGTGATTTTTGTTGCCCGCATTCATATTCCCCGATTTATGAGTCCTTTAAAGAGAAAAGGGGTGTGGTTAGCACTGGCTGTAGGGGCTTCAACTGTGTCAGTAGACAGGTTTATTTCCTTAGGCAGTGTAGGTTTGTACAATGACAGGTGCGTGACTCTGGATTTAAAGGCATTAGGCATTGTTTCAGAATCATTTACAACCTGATTACCTAATCGAGGGTTGTTTTTGTTTAGAGCCTGGGTGAGTAGTGAATTTATCACTGTCCAGAAGCAATAGAGGTTGTTAAGGTTCTTTAGCTGAGAGCTGACCTGCCAGCATTGCGATAGTGCCACCTGTCATGCCACCGGCAACTGCGGTTCAGAAGCGAGCCTTGATTGTTGGGGTCTGGCCAGGGGATGGTTGATTGAGAGTGGCAGAAGATGGTCTCCTCCTCTAGGGAGAGTTGTTACCTCTGCTACAACACCATCACCTGGGTGACCATGAGTGGTGGTACAGTGGAGGGGGGAAGGCTGCCATGCTCTGCTTCAGAACGCTTTGTGTACTCAGGCTTTCAGTAACCTTGAGTCCTGATGTCTTGAGGGGTTGGGGAAACAAGGAGAAATGTCCTGGCTGAAGTGGGATGACTTCAGCATGCTTGTGTCCTGCCTCCTGCCACTGGTTGGGCTCAACCTGGAAGAATTTATAGTGTATGGTGGAACGCAACTAGGGATGGAATTCCATCCCTAGAATAGACTTGTGCTGCAGTAGTGACCCCATGCAGAATCTTGCACCCAGTGTTTCATAAGAAGGTTAGAACTTTTCGGAAGCCTGAGGATTTCCGGGATCTGTCAAAGCTGTCAGTGCTTAGAAAAGCTTAGACATTTGTAGAGCACACACATTCTTGGACCCCAGCTTTTCTGAATCTTGAATGCAGCCCTGAAAGTGGATAAGGCTATGAGACCACATGGAATACATCCCTGGGTACAGAGTGAGCTCAGAGAAGTGCTAGCTGCTCCACTGACAGCCTGTTCAACAGCTCACTGGAAACAGGAGTGGTTCCGGAGGACTGGAGAAAGGCCGAGGTGGTTCCTCTACATACGAGCAGCAGCAAGGAGGAATCTGGCAACTACAGGCCAGTCAGCCTAACTTCACTGGAAAATGATGGAAACCCTACTAAAAGAGAGTATGATTGATTACCTAGAATCCAATGGGCTGCAGGACCACAGGCCGCACAGGTTCATAGATGGAAGGTCATGCCAAATGAATCTGATAGATTTCTTTGGCTGATCAGGGGGGAGGGCAGTAGATGCAGCTATCAAGACTTCAGCAAGGTCTTTGACACTGTGCCGCTCGAAAGGCTGATTAGGAAGCTGACTAGCTTTGGGGTGGTGGCCAATATTAAATTGGGTTTGCAACTGGCTAACAGATAGCAGGCAGAGGGTAGTGGTAAATGGCACACTCTCAAGGAAACTGGAGGAGTTACAGACAAGAGCGTGGCAGTTGTGGTCAATTCCACAAAGTGCAAGATCATGCACCTAGGGCATTGCAACCCAAGCACTGAGTATAGGATGGGGGGGGGGGCGCTACTGTCAGTCACTGAGCAGGAAAGGGACCTTGAGGTTACCATATATGATGACCTCAAAGTGGCAGGACAGTGTGATAAAGCAGGGTTAGGGCAAACGAGATGCTGGGATGCAAAGGGAGAGTTATCTTCAGAAAAAGAAGGGGAGGTGGTGTTGCCACTATATTGCTTGATGTTTAGACCCGACCTGAAATATTGTGTCCAGTTCTGGAGGTCAAACCTCAGAAAGGACATAGGGTGGCAGCAATCCAGAGGAAGGCAACTAAAATGGCGCAGGGGTTGCACCAAAAACCCTACAATGAGAGAGTGAGGGTTCTCAACACGTACACCCTGAAGACAGGGGAGCATGAGGGGACATGAGAGAGACCTTAAGTACATCATGAGGGTGAACAGTGTACAGGAGGGGAGTCTCTTTCAAATAAGGAAGAGACTCTGAACCAGGACTTGGTACAGGACTGCTCCCCAGCCAGACAGGCTGGCATCAGTCATCAGAATCAGTTTTTATGGTGCTTCCAGGAAAGTCACCTTGCCAAGGTTCTTGGGGTTCTCCCACTATACCAGTAACTGCAGCACTGATCAAGATAGCAGAATCAGAGCCTGGTAGTCCTCTGAGTCCAGAAAGCAGACCTTCAGCATCCTGCTCTGAAGAGGCCAAATGTGCAACTGTGCCCACAGCACTAGTTAGAACACTGCAGTCACCAGGTCTAGAATCTAGAGATGTTTGTGAGCAGAAACTACAGACTGGGTTCTCAGTCACTGAATTTCCTGCCTCCGGGTCACCTTCCTGGGTGAGGATAGGAAAACCTTCACCTCTTCTGTCCAGAACACCACCCACAGGTGCTCCAACCCCCTTGTCACCAACTTCTCAGCCAGTCATGCAGTTAGAGCCCGAATGGCCACCATGAGTGCTGGCCCAAGAGGTCCTCAGGTCCTGGGATCCCCATTGGTTTGACGATGAGGGGAGCGGCGATGGGGCTGGGGACTGGCAGGAGGGCCTCATGGCAGGAGTAGGTGGTGGCTGGGGCCAAGCAGCTCTATAAAAACAAACAAACAAAAAAAAAGTATAGCATAATTGACTGCAATTATTAGTTGTGGAAGATTGTAGGATATATCCAAAAACTGCACGTGTACGTGTGTGTGTGTGTGTCTGTGTGTGAGATGGTGTCAACCAGATAAAAAGTCACTTATAAAACACAAGCAATAAAATAATTGACCAAATAGGCAGGAGTGTGTGGGACCTTGAAATGACATGAAAATACAGACACAACCTTTTGTTTTGAAGTTCAGTTCTATTTTTTAACAGAGGGATTTAAAAGAATAATACTGATGTATTTCTCATACTCAGACTAAAAATAGGTCTACAATACATCAGAGTAAATCAAACCTTTTGGAAATAAACCAGAGTTGGAATCAGAACCAGGCTGCAGCCAACCCTCCTATCCCTAATATGAATACAGTGAGGGTAATAAGGCAGCAGTACAGTGCAACTGGTGTCAGTTACTAATTTACAAATTGTCAAGTAGATCAAGGCACTCAGGGGAAAGGGGGCAAGGGAGAGTGAGAGAACATTTGAAGTGGGGAGGGGAGGCAGGAGAAAGGGGTTGGGGGAGAAGGGTAGGGGTCTAGAAGGAAGAGACACAGGAACAAGTAGTGGGAGGGTGTTTGGCCTTAGCAGCTGCTCTAGGGATAGTAGGGATGTGGCATGAAGAAGAGGAGGAGGGAGTTGGTTCCACAGGGAGGGAAGACAGCAGGAGAAGGCAGCCATATCAGCACTAGAGTGAGGGTGTGGGATTGAAAAGAATCAGGAGTCTCTAGAACAAAGGGGGTAGGAGGAGGGAGCAGAGGGGGAGAGGAGAGAGGATAGATAGGAGTGAAGCGAGGTGAGCTAGTATTTACCAATAAGGGAGGAGCAGTGGGAAAGGTGATGAGAGGGTGGTGGGGCAATAGAAAGAGTGGAGTAGAGGGAGCAGTGATGAGAGTGGGGGGGGGGAGTTAGTAGCAAAGTGATAGAAGGCGTTGCAAAGGGTGTATAGTCTAGCGAGCATGAAAGGAGAGGCTGCAGTGTATACCACATCTGCATGGCCAAAAATAGTGAGGATCATTTTGACAAGCAGGTCCTTCCAGACATTAGAGGGGAGGCAGTCCTTGTTGTGGTAAAGGATGCCTAATTTGAGGCAAACCTTTGAGTGAATAGCATCGATGTGAGCAGAGAAGTCCAGGTTACTATCAAGCCACACACTGAGGTATTTATAAGTGTGGACTACCTTCAACTGGGCGCCATCAAGGTTGGAGAAAACAGGGAGGGGAGAGAACCTAGCTAGCTTTTGGCTGGAGCCAAAGGTCATGGACACCATTTTCATGGTATTTACTTTAAGCTGGTTGGCTTGAAACCAGCATAGAACATTATGGAAGTCACGTTGGAGAGAGGATACTACCACTGATGTGGAGGGGGCAGATTCATAGATGACCGTGTTGTCGGCTTACATACGAATATGGGAGGAGACACAGATGGAAGGGAGGACATTTAGAAAGATAGAGAAGAGAGTGGGGCCCAGAACCTAGCCTTGGGGCACTACTGCGATGATGGGGAGGGTGATAGTGCACCACCCACCTGCACAGACTGGTGGTGGTTAGACAGGTAAAAGTGGAGCCAATTAACTGAGGGAGTGGAGAGACCAGCTGCAGCCAGCTTGTTTAAAAGGAGAGGGTGTGATATTGAATTCAACGTCTTTACAAGATCTATAAAAATAGCAGCTGTGATAAGACCCTGGTCCATCCCTGTAAGGGATGAGTTGGTGACGCAGAGAAGGGAGGTAATAGTGGTGTTTTTTTCCTGAAACCTGACTGGATAGGAGATAGAAAGGAAAAGGAGTCAAGGAAATTGACTAATCCAGAGTGGACTAGCGATTCCTGTAGTTTAGCAAGGGAAGGAAGGAGTGCGATAGGTCTATAGTTTCCAGGAGATGAAGGATTAACCACTTTGTGGAGAATGAGTACCTTGGTGGTTTTCCAGGCAAGGGGGACTGTGCAAAGAGAAAAGGAGAGGTTCAAAAGGTGGGTGAGGGGGAGAAGAATAGCAGGGGCCAATATGTGAAGAAGTTTAGGGTCTAATGATCTGGGCTGTATTTAGAGGGGTTGAGAGATTTGAGGGTGTGTAAAATTTCCTAAGTGGAGATGGGAGGGAAGTGAAACCTAGCAGAGGAGGTGGGTTGGGACAGGGGGGATTGCTTGGGGAGATAGAGCAAACAGCACAGGTTGTGAAGAATTTGTTGAACAGGGAGGTGACAGCAAGATGGTCAAAAACCAGTAAGCCATCTACTGGGGGGGGGGCAGGCTGGAGAGGTGGGTCAAAAAGGGAGTGGATTACTTTCCAGAAACTGGAGGGGGAGTTTAGGCTGGACTGTAGGTTTGAGTTGAACTAGTGGGCCTTGGCAACATGGATAGCCTTGGTGCAGGAGTTTTTGAGGGTCTTGTAAAGCTGGTGGTCAGAGTCTGAGCATGAGGCCTTGAAACGGGCCCAAGCAAGATCCCTTGATTTGCATTGCTGAAGGTCGTCAGATGTAATCCAGGGGTGGTGAGAGTGCTTTACTCTGGTCCTTTTGAGGGAAGTGTGAGAGTCCCAGTAGTGAGTGAGGATGGCAGCGGGGTGAGATAGGGCTGAGTTTATATCTTGGGCAGAGTAGACTGGGGGCCAAGTCATCGGAGGCTAGGTCTTTCAACACAATGTCAGTGTTGAGTGACCCAAGGGATCTGTGCCAGATGTATTTTAGGGTGGATTTCAGGGGGCGGGTTTTCTGAATACAATAGCTGAGGCAGTGATCACTAAAAACATTAGGGAGCACTCCAGCAGATGAGATTCGGTGGGAGTGGGAATATAGTACCCAGTCCAGGAGGGAGTGGTTTGAGGAGTGGGGATTTAGTCTGGTGGATTCAGAGATTAGTTGGGAGAGGTTCAAGGATTCAGTGGAGTGCTGGATAGTTTTAGAGTCTGGGGAGAGGCAATTTAGGTTAAAATCACCGAGTAGGATAACTTTTCCAGAGACAGAGAGGGAGACACATGAAGAGAGGGAGTTAAGGAGGGAGCAGGAAGGGATCTTTGGCACCAACAAAAATGGGGAGGGAGCAGCAAGATGTTGTGGAAGCTGGGGAAGCCTCCTTGATGGTGATAGAGCAAGAAATGTTGTAGCTGGTATATACAGCAACACCATCACATTTACCTCTGTCCTGGCAGAAGAGGAGATATTCAAGGAGGGCAAGAAGTGAACCCGGGACTCTAGTGGACAGCCAGGTTTCAGATATACAAAGGACATCAGGGGAGTGTTGCGAGGCCCATACCTTGAGGGAGTCAAGCTTAGGGAGGAGGCTGCATGTGTTAAAGTTGACAAACTAGGGCCTTTGGGTACCGAGAAGGGTGGAGGGGGGGGCCAGGACTGGGTTCCACATAGCCAGCTAGTAGCAGTAGGAAAAGGAGAAGGGATAGAAAGGATGGTGTCTTATGCTTACTGGGGCCTGGAGGAGAGGGGGAAGGAGAGAGGTGGTTATGTGAGAGAAGGGAGTGGTGGAGGAAATCAAGGTGTAGGAAGGGGGAAAGGAAGGAGGATGGGGTGAGAGAGAATAGGGAGATAGGGCGGCAGGTAGGGAAGGGGAGAAAAAGTGTGAGGGAGAAGGAGGGGATCTGAGAAAGGAAGGGGAAGGGGATGCAAGTGGGAGAGAGACGGGGGGATGGGGGGAGAGTAGGGAGAGGTAGATGTAGAAAAGTAGGTAGCCAGTGGAGCATAGGTACGGAAGAGACTGAGGGAGGAGGTCAAGGGGGGAGAGAAAAGAGTAAAGGAAAGATTGGACAGAGCTGGAGAGGATGGGGAGCAGAGAGGGCACACAGAAGGTTAAGGATGGAGAGAACGTAGAAGAAGGTGAGGGGGGTTGAGAGCAATTCAGACACAAGAGATACAAACAGCAATAAGGCAATTTGAGATCTGCAGTAAAATGGACATATAGATTATGTGGCAGTCATGGTAAAATACTATATAAATGAAAATAACTAATTGAGTTAAAAAAAAGACAAGCAAGCATAGATTGATAAACAGCAGATGTACTGTAGGTTGCAGCAAAGATAAGAATTCAGTTGAGTGATAACAGGTCTGGCTGGAGCCAGCAAAATACAGGATGAAACAAGAGCTACAAAATTAGGGCATGCACAAATGAGCCTAAGTGAAGAACAGCAAATATCTGAGCGTCAGCAAATACAGTAACAGTGGAGCACAGAGTGTAACCAAACAGCAAAGAAACAACTGGTTAGGGTCTAGCACAAAGCTCACAGGCAAACCATAAAATCAGGTAGGTAATGGGAGTAAGCAGTAATAGCAGGTGGCGCGAAACGCATGTTGGAGGAAGTCAGGTTTGGGCAGCGTGACCGGCCGACCGACTGACTCACAGCTGACTCCAGGCACACTCCTCAATGTCCTTAGCACACGATCCTTTGCATGGATGGACCACTGTGTGGGCAGGTCACTTGGAACAGACTGCAGTGAAATACAGTAGGCAGCCTTCTGACTGAATGAGAGACTTGCTGGGGGAGGGATTGCAAGGGTTAGTGGTTCAAGGTGATCAGTTGGGGGAAGGGTTGTACTGGCTGAGAAGCCCCCTTACGACCCCTTAAAAAGTTGTCCAGTGTGTGCCGCACTCCTGGAACAGTGGAGTTCTTTGTTTGCCTGGCAGGGAGTGCAGGAACTGAAAGGCTGCCAAGTCCCACCTTCTTAGCCCTCCAATTGGCAGAGGCGCTTGCTGGGGAGGGACTGCAAGGAGGAGTCCCCAGCAGTTTGAGGCCATTGGTTGGGGGGGGGGTTGTGCTGGCTGAGAAGCCCCCCCCCATGACCCCTTGCAGAGTTGTCCAGCATGTGCCATGGTCCTGGAGTGGCAGAGTTCTTTGTTTACCATGTTAGGGAGTCTGGGAACTGAAAGGCAGCCAAGTCTCACCTCCTCAGCCCTCCAATTGGCTGAGAGGCTTGCTGGGGGAGGGATTGCGAGGAGAGTCCCTTAACGGTTCAAGGTGATCAATGGGGAGGGGGGGTTGTGCTGGCTGAGAAGCCTCCTCCTAACCCCTTGCAGAGTTGTCCAGCATGTGCCGTGGTTCTGGAACAGCGGAGTTCTTTGTTTGCGATTGGTGGGGGGTGCTGGCTGAGAAGTCCCCCTTGACCCCTTGCAGAGTTGTCTGACGTGTGCCATGGTCCTGGAGTGGCAGAGTTCTTTGCCTGGTAGGGAGCCTGGGAACTGAAGGGCAGCCAAGTCCCGACTTCTCAACCTTCCGTTTGGCTGAGAGGTGTGCTGGGAGAGGGATTGCAAGGAGTCCCTTAGTGGTTTGAGGCGATTGGTGGGGAGGGGGGGGTTGTGCTGGCTGAGAAGCCTCCTCCTAACCCCTTGCAGAGTTGTCCAGCATGTGCCGTGGTTCTGGAACAGCGGAGTTCTTTTGTTTGCGATTGGTGGGGGGTGCTGGCTGAGAAGTCCCCCTTGACCCCTTGCAGAGTTGTCTGACGTGTGCCATGGTCCTGGAGTGGCAGAGTTCTTTGCCTGGTAGGGAGCCTGGGAACTGAAGGGCAGCCAAGTCCCAACTTCTCAACCTTCGTTTGGCTGGAGGTGTGCTGGGAGAGGGATTGCAAGGAGTCCCTTAGTGGTTTGAGGCGATTGGTGGGAAGGGGGGGTTGTGCTGGCTGAGAAGCCTCCCTCATGACCCCTTGCAGAGTCATCCGGCATATAGTCTGACCAAAATAAGGAAGGGTGAGGGAAGGGTCCATCACCAGAGAGTGCTGGGGGGGGAGAAAAGATTAATACAAATCCCAACAATCTAACTTACTAACAGTGCTCCCCCTCCCCAAGAGGAGAAGAAACTTATCCGAGACACCAGGCTGTTGGAAATGATTAAGGACCTCTTTTGTTGCACACCCTCTAACACAAAAATGGCATGTGGTTCTCCAATCATGCACTGCTGGCACTGAAAGGAGAGTTTTATGGCAGACTGGTCAGTTGCAAGCTACAGCTTAACAGGCACAATTTCTAAATTTGAGGGTGCTCCCTGTCAGCAGGTAGCCCTGATCTGCCTCTCAGTTGTACAGTCCCAGCTAGAAAAATAACACATTAGTTATAGAAAACAGACACTTTTCTGAGAGAGCTGTCTGTGTTGCCTACGCCTTAGTGGTACGGCAAAGACTGGGTGGTACATGAAGCCTTCAGAATCTTCACATGCCCAGGGTTCTGTGCAGATTGACAGCTTTGAGCTGTACCCATCGGCAGAGGTGCAATAAGCAGGGAAACCTTGGGCAGACTGAGTGGGCCTAGTGGTCCTTTTCTGCTGACAAGTCTCTATGTTTCCAAGAGCTAACAGTGTTCTGGGAAACTCTTGGACTTTTAGTAAGAGACAACTGAGAGGTGGGATTACCAGAGTAAAGCTTGAAAAATCTTATTTACACTTTAGCAGTCTGTCACAAATTGAGTGCAAAGTACTAAAACAGAAGCGACTACAGTAATGAAAAAGATGTATATACTGTAATTCATAGATAATGAGCTATATATACTGTAATTCAAAGGTAGAGAATGCTAAAATATAGAGTGTAACTGTATGTTAATACCATTACAAAGACCACTCTTATGGATGCGAGTGGTCTCACGTGCATTCTTAGGGTATGTGAACTGCAAACCAAAGGTGAGAGGTTCTGATACTCTAAGAATGTATGTGAGACCACTCTTACAGCCGTAAGAGTGGTCCCTGTGGTGGTACAAATATTAATTGAGCTCGGTCAATAGCAAATTTTTTAAAGAATGTAACCTGAACATGCCCATTTCCAGGGCAGCTGGGTGTGAGGCGCTCTGCACAGAATAAGTTTCTCACGAGCTGCGGAAAGGATCACTCAGACTGGTCTAGAGCACGTCCCATGATATATAATGGTCTTTTTTTTTTTCAGATTGGTCTCGCATGTACTTTAGTATTAAGGGTTTAACCCTTAATATATTTGTGTTGCTGTCATGAGCTGAAGAGTTACAGTTGCTGTCTCGGAGATCAGGTAGACAAGAGTCCATTGTTGAGTCTAACACGTGCCTGTAATTCAGTTTAGAGAAGATGTACTCCATAAGCTGGGTAGGATATTACAGATGCAAGTAGTTTTGGTTTCAGAACACATATGACAACTTGTCTTTGAAAAATATGTTGCATATTTTTAAGATAGATTGTGGTTTTGTCATATGTAGTATCCATTTGACATCCATCTTGCTGAGCAGCAGATAATGAACTGAATTTGTTCTAACTTTCTCAACCGTTTTTTCACCTCAAACTACAAAAAAAGATAATTTGAGTCTGTGTTGCAACTTTTGTTAAAATGGATGAGAGAAGCAATGATGCTAGTGGTGAAAAAACATAGAGAAGCCCACCCCAGGAGATCTGAGGCTGCCAATGGCAAAAGCTTAGAAAAGTTAGGATGAGCATTGAAAGCTTGTCGGTCTTAGCTGTGCAGTTATATCAGTTCTGCCTGAATGGTACAGAAGGTAAAAGCACAGATCTGCAAGTCAATGGATAGCAGGTTCGATCCCCCTCAGGGCCACAGTCTTGTCTAAGGAAATCTGAGCTTCAGTGAACTGTTTTCTAGCAAGCTGCCTCCATAGGTTAGCAAAGCTTAAACTGAGACTTAACCGGGGCAAATATCATTGTAGCTTTCTAAGGTTTCCCTCTCTTATAGATCAAAAAGAACATAGAGGGTAGGATTCAAAACCTGTTAAAACTCCCACAGCTGTTGGAAAAACCCGGCACAAGTGGGTTGCCACTTGTGGATCTGCAGGTTTTCAGCAGCTGCGGGTATGCACAATGGTGGAGCTGGATTATGGCTGGGCTCCACGATTTATGTCAGCTTGTGGTTGGTGCTACCACGGGAAATCCCCACAGCTGTGGAAAACTGTTACAGCCAGTGGGACCAGCCATTACATCTTCCGCAACTGCTGCGACTGTGGATATCAATCTCTGCAGCTGCGGGGATTTCGGTCCACAACTGGAGTTGCAGTGTGGGACTTGGTCCCAAACAGCTTTGTGAATCCTGCTCAGAAAGTCTAATCTTTTCCAAGTCAAACTTTTCCTTGAAGTTCTGGGCATTTTTTATCATAAATTTATGTAAAACATTAAAATGTTGTGCTGTAGTGCAGATGTCACTACTGCAGCGCAACAACTTAGAATGCTAATGCATGACCACTGCTTTTTAACCATGGCTCCAATGGCTGATCCTCACACAAGCAAGATGGTATTCTGCTATCAAGAAAGATGTGTCTTTTTCAAAATTTCAATGTCAGTGGTCATGCCGTGAATAGTCATGCTGTGGCAGTGAGAGCCATAGGAGATGCCTGCCAAAAGATACAGGGAGAGTGCCTGGCAGGAGCAGCTGCAGTGGTGAGAGGTAGACTAACAGGTATAATTGAGTGCAGGAGTGTAGCAGAGTGGGAGGGGGGAGTAAGACAGTGGATTGTTTTTGTAATTTCATAAAAAGAAGTATGGCTGCCCTTGCACTATAAAAGATAATGTATGGGCAGCCATAGACAGACAGGCATTATATTCAAATACAATCTTTTGTCCCCTGCACAACATGGTTTCAGGAAATCCAAAGCACCTCCACAGCCCTGACCACACTGACAAATGACATCGGGGCATGCCACCCTTATGGCAACACCAACACAGTGAAATACACACCTGTTAGCAAAATTGACACTTTGTTGACAGGTCGCTATGTTGGTGTGCCCGTGACAGGGGCATGCTGTCTTGCAGTCCTGCACCCCAACCCCGAATCAATTCTGATTTGACGTTGAGAATCCTAAAGGGGGGGCTGGGGGACAAAAACCAGGACCGGGAGACACACAGGAATCATGTCGACCACAACTAGTGGTCGATATGATTCCTGACGGTGAGATGCCGGTCAACAAAGGATGTTGAATCAGCATGGTCGAGCCATGACATCAGCTTAGCTATGGACTCTCCACTTCTAATTGGTGCAGTGTTTATTGACCTCGCAAAGACATCTGACCTAGTCAATCACTCACTCCTCAAAATTAAGCCCTCCTTCCTTGGTGTTTCCCCACCTACAAACTCCTGATTCCCAAACTACCTGTCTTGCACAGAACAACAAGTTTGCCTCCACTGTGCCACCTCCAACGTTGCTGACACAGTCAAGGTCCTCCAGAGCTCAAGCCACTCCTTTTCTCCATCTTCATCAACGACTTCCCAGATGTTGCCTCTGGCTGCTGCTCACCTTTGTATGCAGATGATATGTCCTGTACTACAGTGTCCCAACTATTCCTGCCATCCAAAAATCACTCGCTGATGTGTTTGAAATTACTCAGTCTTGGCTATCTACAAACACGCTCATCCTAAACAGTAACAAGCATTTGTCTTTACCCTAATGCCCTGTGGCGATTGCTGGTATTTGCACAATAAATTTTCAGCATGACCTTTTTGTTACCCCCATTGTGCGCTACATAGGCGGAAACACGTTTTGGGCAGGATGTGAAAAATGACAGCTGTACTGCTCATAAGGAGGTGTGGTAAAATGGCAATGTTGAAAATCTGGAGTGGAAATATTTAAAATTTGCAAACCTACGTGCGTGTGTAGGAACTGCGCAACGCATGCTCATAAAACAGTCATTTTTAGGAATTTTTTCACCAAATTTTCAACATAGCCATTTTAAGACCTCTGCTAATGAACAGTGTCACAGTGATTTTCTTAATGTGTCCCATATATTGATTTTGCACACCGACGGCGCCATTGCACGCTACATGGGCGGAAACACGTTTTGGGTAGGATGAGAAAAATGACAGCTATACTGCTCATAAGGAGGTGTGGTAAAACAGCAATGTTGAAAATCTGGAGTAAAAATATTGAAAATTCGTGAACTTACGATCCTGCGTAGGAACTGCACAACACACGCTCGTAAAACAGTCATTTTAAGGAATTTTTGCACCGAATTTTCAACATAGGTTTTAGGACCCTTCTCATGAATGATGTCACTGTCATGGCGTTATTCAGGCCGAAGGGTGATTTCGATACAGTGACTCGCGAAATCACCCTTGACCCGAGAATAATGCATGACAGTGACATCATTCATGAGAAGGGGTCCCAAAACCCCATGTTGAAAATCTGGTGCAAAATTCCAAAAATGCCTGAGATATGCAATAAAGTTGAAAACCCCTATCTAGCCCATTATACAGCTTACGGCATTTCCTCAGTTCGCGGTCGGCTTTGAAGAGTGCAGACGTGTTCCTGGTCCAGCGATGATTGTCGCGCCCGAGCTCGGAGGTAAGTATGGGGTGGGGGGGTGGGGGAGGCGGGGTGCGCAGTGGGTGGAGTGCGGGTTGGGGAGGGGCTGGGAGACTCGTGGGACCGTTTTTGCTTTTCAGGTTGAACAAAAAAAAAAGATCGGGACGTTTGCCACACTGAGGTGGGCTCCCAGCATGGCACCAAAGCTTTTGGGGGGTGTTTGGGGACCTGGAGCCGATGGGGATTGGGCGCCCCGTCGGCAGTCAACGTGGGACGTTTGCCACGCTGGGTGGGCTCCCAGCATGACACCAAAGCTTTGGAGGCCTTTGGGGACATGGAGCCGACGGGGATTGGGCACCCCGTCGGCAGAAGGACCCAGGATGTTTGCCACGCTGGGGTGGGCCCCAGCGTGGCACCAAAGCTTTGGGGGGGGGCGTGAAGCCGACGCTGTGTATGACAGCGGTGGTTTTCTTTGAAGCGAAGACCACTGCTTTCATACACAGCTCCCACACCCATTGGTGCAGGACCACCACACCTGCTCAACGGAGCAGTGGATTGAACGGGAGAGGCACACCTCCAAAGTGTGCTACTCTCCCAAAACGTTCCTTGCGCATGCGCGCAAGCGAACGTAAAAAGACCAAGTCCATGCTATTTAGTTCCAAGCTGAAACTCCAAGTTGCTTACACAAACCTCTCTATTGTGTGTAAAGATGGATCCCCACTTGAGGTTGTCAGCAGTTTCAAATACCTCGGAGTATGACCGGACCACTAGCTTGGTTTCTCCCTCCATGTTTCCTAAGTCTGCAAATCTGTCAACATTAAATTGGGCATGACTTTTAGGGTCAAACACTGCCTGTCCCCAACTGCCTGACAATCCATTGCTTAAATTGTACTCCTGCCAGGTCTCATGTATGGCCTTTTAGCATACATGAGTACAAACAGAACAGTCCTCGCTAAATGGGACATAACATACAATAATGTGCATCATTTTGCCCTGGCCTCTCCAAAGCACATGCGCTGTACACTGGACTAGCCTTCCCCTGCTGGTCAGTGATTCATTGTTCTGGGTCATTTTGTGGACAAACTCCTTCGAGCAGGCTCCCCATTTTTCCTAGCAAGATACCTGCAGCACAAACTGGCTTTTGTAGTCTTTGGCCCTACTTTCTGGAACTCCATTATCCCAGCACTGACCTTCTCTCCCAGCCACCCAATTTTCTGTAAGGCTCTAAAGGACTCATTATATCGACCCAGCCCTTGTTTATGCAAATAACCCCTGGACCACCTGCCCTAGCATTACTTGCACTTTCTGGTTCAGTTGATCTAAAGTGTATTTAACTTGTATGCTGATTGTTGCTGCACGCAGTATCATTGTAGGCTTTGCATGAGCATATATCCATTGTGCATCACTGCCTAATTCATGATGTCTATTCTATTGCAACCCTCTGTTGATGTTGCTGTAAATTTTGTTACTGTTAGACTGTAATTCTTCCCGGTTGTGCCTGAAAATAGGCATATGTATGCCTAGTGTATCTTACCTGGTATAAAAAACAAATAAATAAAGTCAGTGCCTGTATCTTGAGGTTTCTATGACAATCAGAACCTTTTGAGCTTCACTCTTGAGGTTCTGGTTGTCATAGAAACCTCTCGTTGCAGACACGGGCCTGTGTACGGCAGCCCATACATTATCCTCTATGTTAGCTGCTGTTCTTGATAGAAGTTGGATTTTAGGCATCTTATTTTCTCACTGCTGGTTTAGCATTCTACCATCTGGGTTCCCCTCCACTTCCTGAATTTACCTCATTTGCACGCTTCTTTTTGATTTTGTACGCTATTTATTGGGCTCCTTGGCATTACTGTTATGCAGTCAACTTATGCACTTTATGTCATTGTGTTTGTAATTATCTTTATCTGCTTGGTTTGTATTTTCTTTGTAACTGTGCTTTCTCTTTCCCTTCCTCTGGATTGGCTCTGGAAATGAGCCTTGACTTAGTGTGCCTATCCCAGTCACCAATATTTACACAGATACATACATACATACAGTGGCATCCCCCAGGATGAAACAATTTTAACATGCTCTGCAGTAAGCTGCAGCAGACCTACTTAATAAAGCAATGTAATTTCAATGGCAATTAGCCCCTTTGTCATTCAGGAAACTGTGGCATTCACTTCATCCTGGCAGTGTCACATTCTCCTAAATGACAAAGGGGACTAATTACCATTGAAATTTTATTGCTTTATTCAGTAGGTCTCCCGCAGCATTCTGCAGAGTGCTGCAAAATGTTGCAGAAATGCGTTTCATCCTGGGGGACGCCACTGTACATACATAAAATCATTTTCCAACAGGTATTTTGCAGGGATGAGTGCATCTGCCAATCACTCATTGAGTGTGATAGCACAAATTCTTTCCACACCTTGTCTACTTCATTTGGGAGAGGATTTCTTAGTTTATCCATTTACTGACCTCCTTCCCCCCGACCCAGAATCGAGTCAGGGGACAGTGTCTGTCTGGTATTTCTGAAAGCTCATTGAGGAAGAATGCAACAGCAGTATCAACATCTGAGGTAGATGCCATATAGGGCCAATCAATGCAACTTATAGTAGTGCATACCAGAGATTAGTTATGTCCAGTTTTGAGAAGTGCCATAATGTAGTTTTGTATTACTCACTGGTGGCAGTCGGGGCTGAGATCTTACCCTTAATCTCATGCCTTTGTTGTTTTCCACATAGACAGTATTTTACGATAAACTGGCACTGATATGAATCTGAGGTACAATGCTGAGTCCCTTCATTGCAATGGAACTGATGATGAGCTAGCAAAGGGAGGAAACACTCTTTTTTGGTTTTTGTGATTGGCAACTGCTCTCCAAACATGTGCAGTGTGGACAGATAGGGCAATTAGAATATGAAGCATTCCTGCCTTTGTCTTTGTTTACTAGTTCCTTTCTTATCTGGTCTCTGCAAAGTAGCCTCCTCTTTTACTTATTAATTACAAAAACATGCATATACTGTAGCTAGATAAAGGCACATTAAAGACACAGAGTCATTTTCATGTATATTCTGGTTAGGGGATGAGAGACTGTAGCATCATCACACAAAATTGCTCATTTATACACAAAAGCAGAAAAACCAACACAAAAAACCAACATTCTTTCAATGGACTAATTGTCTTCTAAAATATGGACTATGGTCAGACTTCTAGCCTCATATGCCCCACAGCGTATCCCACTCTGCAGTACTCATCAAGTCATCACCTTCCTTGATCAGCCTGGAGCCTGAATTCTTTAACGTAGAGAGGGACCACACCCTTGTCCTAGTGAAAGCAAGGCCAGCAATACCATCTGTTTTATGGAATGTCTATTTCTCCTTCCTTTTTTTGTCCCTTCCCAGTGTCACCAGAAGTGAGCCCATTATGCCCTGCAGGCTGAAGGAGAAAGGCATAAAAAAGCTGCTTCTCCAGGTCAGGCGCCAGCAACAAAGCATGCCCAAGAAACAGTAAATTAAAGCCTTCACTAGTTGCTAAGAAAAGCCAGTCCAGTTAATAAATTTTTGGTGTACGGCTTCCTTCTGTCAAGCAAATTCATGGAACTAGATATGAGTATACACAGACTGGTGAGAAAAGACCTGTTTCACTGCTACTTTAGCCTTGTTAAGGGACCTTTAATTTGTGATGACTACAAAATCAGTAGTAGTGTAAGTTGGGTCTTTTCTCACCAATCTGTGTGTACCCACATTGACTGCCATGAATTTGCTTGAATAAATGAATCCTTATACCGTACATCTACATATGACACTAGCTTTTCTCAAACAAGTGGCGAGTGTCATAATTTACTGTTCCCTGCTAGGTGTAGCCATGCTCCCTGGCACCTTCCTTCTACACGACTGCCTCTAGTCTGCCCTTACCTGTCTCCGGTCCACCAGGGGGTGATCAGGCAATGAGATGGACAGCCCTCTCTCCACAAAGGTGGAGACAGTCTTTTGAGATACTTCTTCCACCTTCTGCACCACTTCTAGGTTAGAATGGGAACTCAGATTACCAGCAATGCTAGCAGTTCCTCATTGACTGGGCTACTGGGCCAACCAATCCTTATTCTTTCTTTTCTACTATTTAAAGTTTTCTGCCCCGCCTGGGTTGTTGGTGTCTCAGGGGTACTACTGGATGAGTCACTTTCTCTGCCTCCTTTTTAATGAGGTGCAGGGAAGGAATACATTGGGCAGCCTAGGGAATTCTAACTACCATCCTTCAATTAACAATTTCAGTATGCCAAATGGAATAGGCTACCCTAGATACTATGATACTGAGAGGTTCTTACTGCCAGTGCAAGCCTCCCTATGAACCAAACCGAGTGCCCCTCCACCCCACCAATATTACCTCACATATATTGTTTGCATTTTACTCTGTACCAGGGAATGTACTGTATGTTGTTCGCTATGCCTCCTGTAACTCTTTCCCCTCCGGTCAAGCCTGCAAATAAGCCTTGGCTAAGTGTGCCTTTCCTGGTCACCAATTTTCAAATAAAATCAATAAATAAAACAAAGGCACGCCACATTCCAAATTAAAAGCGTGCAAGAATTATGCATCACATGTACTAGCGATAATATAATAGGTAATCACTTTATTGTTGAAAATACATATGAAACAGAGGAAAATTATATTGCAAATGTTACATGATTCTTTTTATTTTTACAAAAGTTATCACAAACTGTACACTTCATAACGTTCTTGAGGTTTCATCATTCATACATAATATATATATATATATATATCTATATATATCTGTTAACAGATATTTTCACCATTTACAGAGAGAGAGAGAAGACGGTGTAAAAATACTGGAATGTGTTACGTCATTTAAAGGCTAGTGCAAAATACAATTACCATTAGTAATATATAGCTGCTTGTACTTAAAAGTTTCACAAAGGTTGTTCAGCGTTTACAAAAGCCAGTTCCACAATTTCAAAAAAAGTTTTTTTTTGTTTTGTTTTTTTAATATAACTACAAGAGCCAAATATATTGACTTAAACAATGGCATGGCATTATTAATCACAAAACTGCAATTAGAAAACTCACATAAAGAACACAGATTAAAGGGTTGCACTAAAACTGTCACATGTTTCTGTTAGATCACTGCTGATGAGAGTTTTGATGGGAAAAGACAGCTGACCGAGAACCTACAGAAACTGCTGATACAACAGAAGAAATCTTTGAAAAATATTACATGTCTTTTCAGGACTTCTGGGGTACTCAACACAAGCTGTGATCCAGTTGCAACAGTGATCTCAGAGGGAGATGTTTACCTTTGGTCTTAGCCTTTGCTCACGTCAAAATCATGCCAAGTAGCCTTCCAAAACTGACAGTAAAACATCTACTTGAGAACTTACTGCTGCTTGGGGAATATTTTTTTTTACAAATATTTGCAGCTACATTTAAAATTGCACATGCAGCACCGACATAACTGGATTTGAGATTTCGGTACTGACTGAAAAGAACAAATGAAAATAAAAGCCCAGTACTCGGTACCTGTATATTTAGATTGGTCTACATTTTTCTCTGTGTGTTACACCATGTGACTCCAGCTTGACCGTAATCACATTTCCAGGTCACACCTGAACATGCTATACATTCCTAGTGGAACTACCAGGTATCAAAGAATAAAAATAAAATAAAAAAAACTGTGAAAAGTGATTAAGTAGTTGGGCAGTATCCTCAATAAAATATCAGTTATGACACTGTTACATTTGAATGACTGTATCTTGCGTTTGAAAAGCCATATCAAGTAAAATAAAACGGTCACACACACCTTACATAAATGCAGGCACATTATATCATCAACAATACAAGGTTTTTATATGCTACATTCCGAATGGATGGAAACACCCCTATTCAAACTTGGAATTTTTTTTTTAATTCATGAAATATGAGAAATTGGAAGATTTGGGATTACACGTTTATCCCTTTTTCTGACTGCTGTAAAATGTATTATCTCCACTGTAAGACTTGTGTAAGTCATATAAGAAATTCAGCCCTTTTTATTTCTGTATATAAAAGCAGCATTTAATAAAGAAACTGGGTAAAAGGTTCCCTCATGGAAATATGATAAAAAAACTAATCTGAAGAAAAAGTGTAGATGTATTTCTGCAACTGTTGTGTGAAGGTCTCAGGTCTACATAGGACTTTCTTCAGGGTCGGACTAGGGTACAGGGGGCCCATCTGGAAAGCTGATACAGGGGCCCACCTGGAAAATAAATAGGGGAGGGTCCAGGGTGACATACTCATATCAATATTCCACTTTAATTTGATATACTAGCTCTGTGTTTGCATCTTACATTAGCTTGTCATGTCTACAGTACCCAATGTAGTTAGAAAATAGATGACAAATGCAAATATATTCAGAGTTTAGAAGCTGGCCAGGTACCCAACAGAGCAGGGCCCACCTGGAAATTTCCAGGTATACTGGTGGGCCAGTCTGACTCTGACCTGCTCGATTACTCCCAAAACAAAGCAAGATGGGATGAAACAATTTTCAGTCTCAGCTTACTAACACATGGGCCAGACATCGGCAGAGCTCACCATTAGGATCAAAGAACTTAAGAATGGTAGACGTCCGGGCTTGGATGGCTATGGGGCAGAATTTTATAAAGCTCTCCTAGAACCCCTACATAGACTGCTCCTTGGAATCTTTCAAGAGGCCCTCACAACTGCAATGTGTCCCGATACTTGGAGATATGCTACTGCACCGACAGTCTTGAAGCCCCCAAAAGATCCTGCCAGCTGTGAATCATACTGCCTCATCTCAGTCCTTAACATGGACTAGAAGCTATTCACCAGCATCCTGGCCCCTAGATTAGACAATATTCTCCACCCAAATTTTACACCCTGATCAGTCAGGTTTATTAGATCCAGGCAAACTACTACATTAAGCATACTCTACTAATAACTGATTATGCTAATACCCACAAAATGCTATCTCTAAGCCTAGATGCGCAGAAAGCATTTGACAGGGTAGCATGACCCCTTTTTGCACCACACCCTGCATCACTGACTTTTCACACTCATTTTTGGACCTGCTCAGGGGCCTTACTCTGCCCTGAGGGCCTCAGTGAAGGCTAATAGATCTGTTTCTCCTTTGTTTGATCTCTCCAGGTGCACTCGATGGGGCTGCCCCATCTTCCTATTTATCTGCACTATATGTAGAATTGTTGGCACAATACCTCTGACAAACCACTGCCCTCCAAGGGATAGTTATAGGTGGTCATCTGCATAAAGTGGCATATTATGCGGATGACCTATCTCACAGCCCCATGACACTCCTCACCAATCCTAAAAACCTGTTTACTAAAAACAGAAGGGCTGACTGGCTATAAAATTAAGGTAAAACTGAAGCACTCCAGCTAAATCCCCCCCACTATCCTTGAAAACATGATACTGCACAAATGGAGCAGACCACAAATTAAATATATTGGGGTTCACATCAGGGCCCAGACCACCTCTCTACTTGACCTTAACTACCCAAAATTAAAACGGACAATACAGGGAAATTTGCAAAGATGGACCCAAGACTCTCTCACCTTATTTCAAAGGGTTAACTCCATTCATATAAACATCCTCCTCAGATTTCTGTATTTTTTCCAGACACTGCCTCTTCTTCTACACTAAAATACCTTTAAGAAATGAAATATTGATATTACCAAAGGATAAAGGTGGGCTTGCTGTCCCTAACCTTATCCTATATGCCCAGGTGGCTCTATTCAGTCACATCCTACATTGGAAGGCATTGCCACCCCAGGCCCAGATGGGTGAACTTAGAGCTGGAGGGGCTGAACACATCACCAGATATTGTATAAATTGGGACCCTGTGCACCCTATCAAGACAGGAGACCACCAGTACCTTCATACAATTCTGGCACACTTTGTTCCAACAACTGGCCTATTCCATAGAGTATCAGTGGCTCAGTATTCCTGCATCTTGCACAACCTTCTCTCCAGCCATTATGGACCATAAATGTAGACAGTGGACAAATAAAAGCTTAGCATATTCCTTCCAGTTTTATGAGGTGGGCCAAATACAGACTTTAAAAAAATTGAAGGGAATACCATCAACAAGATAATAGGGGCCATTTTCGGTACCTTCAAGTAAGACATTATCTCTCTAACACTACAGATTAACCCTGGATGAGGCAAAACTACCCCCTCTACTGCCTTTCATCCATGTGCTTCTCAATAGATCCTTGCTGGCCCATTTTATTTCCTTATCCTATCAGAGATTCCAAAGTGACCAACCAAAAGATGTCTCACAAATGCAAGATACTTGGGAAGCTGAACTTTAAATAGCTTCCATGAGATCTCAACGGATGTTTGTTTGGCATTGACAACATAAGGTAACTGGCTCGACACAATGGAAGTAGTTTAGTTGGCAAATGGCAATACACCACAAATCTCAGCTAAATTCCTGTCCACTTGGGATTCCTCCTGCTGGAGGGGCTGTGGCTGTGAAGTTGCCACACACACTTGTGTTCTGGGCCTGCCCTGTCTTCACCACATTTTGGAGTAAGGTGGAATCTGAGATAAACCTGATGACCCAAAATTATCAAACCTTGATGCTTGAGCAGTCCTACTCTTGTATTACTCCCTCCCCCCACATGCACACACACACATCAAGAATAAAGTGCATTTATATCTAGTAGACATTCTCATGGTATCACGGAAATAACTGTATTCTCCATATTATGGAGGGAAGGCCAGACGTTCCTTCAAGGCCTGGGACAGGTAGACCCTTTCTTTGCTTTCATGGTGGAGATTGGGGGCAGTTTAGAGGGGTATGGGGTGCAGGTTACATTGCCTAATACCATTTGATAGATGAGAGGGAGGGGGTCCCACTGAGGGTTGGTTTGCCTCACCACACCTGAATCATTATACAGTCTAAGTGTATCCTGTCAGGAGTTCCATGTGCCTGTGCTTCAGCACATGTTTTCTGACTTAGACCTACCTCTAGACTGACTGCTGTGTAATGCCTTCTGAAATCTCTGTAAAAGTTTGTTTTTTTAAAGTAAAGATCATTAATCATCACCGTGACATACGAACATATGAATTTGCCAGCATATACAGGCTTTATGGTCTATTGAGTCTGCTCAAGTGTGCAACACCCAGTTTATTAAACTGTAGCTGCCCCAGCCCTTGGCTGCCCTTCCGATTTATTGCCCCCTACACCTCTGAATTTTCTCCCCCTGCTTCCCCTCAGTTTTGATCCTACCAATGACCCTATCCCACCCCTTCTTGAAGTTGCCCACTGTCCACAGTAATATCACTTCCACTGCAGTGCACTGCAACCCACCACCACCCATTTCAGCTAAAAAGGATACCATGTACTGCTGATGTAATGTGCTTAGTTATAAAGAAAAGATGGGGGGGATCCTGTAAATACAGCAACTGTATGAACTAAAAGCTGAAATTAGTCTTAAAAAGGTTTTTTTCCAAACTTTGTTCTAAGACGACAGGGGCTCCTTAAAGGAGGGCCTGCATTCAACCTGCAAAGTTATGTTTTCTGTGGAAGCTGGTTTTAAAATACTGGTTCCAGTGCTGTTTCGTCCTCACTGACCCTTTATTGCACTCTATAGATGCTTCAGGGTTACAGTCTGCTGGTAAGGGACCATTTTAGAACTGCCTGATGTCATTTTTGTCCTTGTTACTGGCCTGATCCACTGAGTTCCCTAGATACACACCACAGGCGTATATCTGCACACAGACACCCCACCCGCACTTGTGGATGTACACAGTAGTGATGCCTTCCATTGGGGCCAAAGGAGTGTTGGGCTGGCAGAGTGGGGCTGGACAGTGGGACAACTGGATGCTTTACCTCGTCCTAGAGTCGGACCCAACACTTGTGGAATATGGCAGTCTGCCAATGACTGCCATTTCACTTAAAGGGAAATGTCCATTTACATCTGCCTCACATCTCAGTGTGAGTCAACCCCCAATTAGTGTTTTTGCATGGACATTTTTTTTTTTTTTTTTTACTTACAGACTGCATTATTTATATTTTGTCTCCTGCCATCCATCCCACCTGTCATTTTATATCAAGTACCACTAGCGGTGCATCCTGGAAGCTCCCGGAGTGTGCATTGTGAACAGTAATAGATGGAGCTATTAATCGCGCTAGTTTGCTATCTACCGGTCATGGTGTTATACTGAGACCAAGTATAGGCTAGTAGTCAATGGCCCAATAAATAAATAAAGCTGGAGTCCACGTAAGGTCCCTGGTGCCACAATAGGTAGGGATGTTTGGGCAAACTAGGTGGGCCAAGTGGTCCTTATCTGCTGACAACTTCTATGTTTCTATGTTAAATAAGTAAGTAAATAATTCCAGCCAGTGAAATGGCTCTGTGATGTGAACTACTAATCTAAACTAAGACTATTAATCTTAACCTATGCATTTGTTAAAGTTGTCTTATTTAACCCCAATTTGGGCATTAAATGAATTTAGAAACAAAAAAGGAGCAGAAACCTCATTATCTCTGGGCCAGTGGCCTGCTGTTCGGGCAACGTGCACTGCACCACTGTGTGAGACTTTTGGCGAATGAACTATGGTGGGTGCCATAACATGGTTTCAGGAGTAAGGACAGGGACTGCAACTGTGTAATTCCTTTCATCGGAGATCAGTAAAATCTCTTTGGAAGTAGACTGCACTTCACTTGTATGAGGTATGCAACATGCCAGCTACCAGTAATACTCAGAGTTTTGTTTTTTTTAAAGAAAAAAGCATATTCATTAAGAAAAGAAACTGTACCAAAGTAAGCATTTCACTTTAGGAAAAACTTTGAAATACATAATATTTAGATACAAATCAATCTACATTTAATATATTTCTTGCATTTCTTTTTCCTTTGTTCTTCGTTGCTTCAGTCATCTACACAGAAATCAGATCCTTGTACCCTACCCTACAGTCAGTCTACTCCTGTTGCTTTGCTGGAGTAACAATCCTCGTGTTTCTTGTCCCTAATCCTACCTATCACCTCTCCCCCCACCCTACACCTTGTCCTCCCTCCCACCCTACTCACCTTTCTCCCTCCTCTTCCCCTCAGTCTTGTTTCTTCTGCCCTGCCCAACTCTGCTACTTAATCATCTTTGGTTGCACTGGCTCAATTGCTACACTTGTTTGCCTTCTTTATGTAATACGTAGTTATGTTTATGTCCTGCCCCTCCTTTTTTTCTATGCATTGGTTACATTTTTAATATTGTGAAGTGTATAATCTTTTCTTTCACTCAAAATGTTACCATTGTCTTATTTCTGTATCCACTGTATTGTATTGTATTGTATTGTACTATATCTCTCCTGGGTCGTATCGGAAAATAGGCAAATATCTGCCTAGTGTAGCCCACCCAGTCAACAAAAGCTAAATAAAAAAAATATATATATCAGAGTTATTTCCACAGCAACAGACAGAAGTTGATGAATTTGAGTGGGCAAGGAAAGTACAGTTATGTAAGAACTTACCGTAATAGTAGATCATCGAGAGAGGCTCTTGCAGTAGGTAATGACATATAGGACTGACGCCGGTCGGAGGCAGGACCCCACAGAAAAATTTCTAGAATACAGTCCCTGGTGAGGGACCGCCACCACGTCAGGTGACCGGCGTCATGCGACGTTGGTATAAAGGGGCAGTCCCGGACGCCCACCTTCCAGTTCTTTCCCGCCACAGGCCCGGAAGGCCCAGATGAGAGAGAAGCAGATATTTCCCTCAATGGAAAAGGAGCTGAAGAAGCCTAGGGGATGGAGGCTGGGAAGGTATTACCTACTGCAAGAGCCTCTCTCGAAGATCTACTGTTACGGTAAGTTCTTACGTAACTGTACTATCTTACTTTGAGAGGGCTCTTGCAGTAGGTAATTACATATAGGACAGAATCCCAAGCAGTCTGGAACAAATGAAAGGCACTGGGAGGAGGAACTTCTCCAAGAAGTAGCAAAAGCCTTGCAAACCTCAAGACAGGAGGCCTTGCAAGACAGCCAACCCGAAGCCTTCTCTACGGCGAGAGGCAATGTCCAAACTGTTATGTTTCCTTAAAGGTATGGATGGAAGTCCAGTGATGGCAGCACAGATATCGTCAAGAGACACATTCTTGAAATGTCGCAGGAGGCTGCTACACCCTAGTGGAGTGACCTCTGACTTGACCCGGAAGGGTCTTGTACTTGTCATAACAGAAAGTGATGCAATGAGTCAACCATTTCGACAGGCATTGCTTAGAAACAGCATTGCCTTCCCCTTTTGTGAGCAAAAGAGACGAACAGCTGGTCAGTTTTTCTGAGATCCTTAGTCCTATCGGTGTAGTATCTCAGAATCCGGTGAACATCCAAGGTATGGAGTAAATATTCCCCTTGATTGGAGTACTGCGTGGAAAAGGCAGGTAACTCTATAGACTGAAGAGCTACTCGTTCTTTGTGAAAAATCAAATAAGGGATTTTACACACGAGGGCCTGGAGCTCGGAAATTCTTTGAGCGGAGGTAATGGCCACCAAGAATAGCGTCTTCCAAGATAGAAAGTTCAGGTCTGCAGAGGCCGCAGGCTCGAAGGGAGGAAGGGTAAGTTTCTCAAGAACAAAGTTCAGATCCTAAGGGGGAGCAGGGGTCCGGACAGGGGGCCTAAGATGAAGGACCCCTCTAAGAAAAGTCTTGGATACCTCTAATTGGGCAAAGGCTTTATCAGCGAAAGGAACATGGTAAGCTGAAATAGCTGCCATGTGTACTTTCAAGGAGGAATGACTGAGACCCAGGTCGAAGAGGTGACGTAAATATTCAAGTAGAATGTCCACAGGACAGGAGAAAGGCTCCATATTCCTGGAGGCAGCCCAAAAAGAAAATCTCTTCCATTTCATGGCGTAAATGGACCTAGTGGAGGGTTTTCTAGTCTCCATCAGAATCTCGGCCACCTTTGGAGAGACACCAAAGCAAGATTGGGCTAGGTCTGCAGTAGCCATGCATGAAGTTGCAGGGACTTGAGTCCCGGATGGACCAGGGTCCCCTGATCCTGGGTCAGCAATCCTCGAGATAAAGGAAGAGGAAGAGGAGGAACCTCTGAGTATTGTTGTAGAAAAGAGAACCAGATTTGCCTGGGCCAGAAAGGAGCGATCAGAATCATTCTCGCTCCTTCTGTTGATGGTTTCTGCAGTACACAAGGGACCAGAGGAATTGGGGGAAAAGCATAGACTAATCTGCCCTTCTAGTTTAGAAACAGAGCGTCGCTCCAGAAAGCGCCTCGCTTTGGAGCGAGCGAGCAAAAGGTGGGAAGTTTTGCATTTTGGGAAGATGCGAACAGGTCTACCTGTGGAGTCTCCCAAATCTGGAAGATGTCATCTAGAACCTTTTGGTCCAACTCCCACTCATGTGGCAGAGCAGAGGAGCGACTTAGCTTGTCTGCCAGGGTATTGTCGATTCCTGGAACATGGATCACCGTGAGGTGAAGATTGTGAAGTGTTGCCCAGTCCCAAACCCTCATTGCTTCCCTTCACAGCGGGTAGGATTGAGTCCCTCCCCGCTTGTTGATGTACCACACCACGCACATGTTGTCCGTCTGGACAGCTAGGTGACCGGGAAGGATGTACTGGTGAAGGGCTTGGAGAGCAAATAGTACTGCTCGTAGCTCAAGCACATTGATGTGGAGAGCCAGCTCCAATCTGGACCATAAACCCTGGGTTCGGTGGGGACCTAGATGGGCTCCCCAACCTTCGCTTGATGCATCCGTGGTCAGAGTCTGGGAGGGGGGAGGATGACAGAAGGGAACCCCCCGAAACAGGTTCTCTTGAACCATCCACCATTGCAAGTCTCTTGTCATCGGCGAGGAGATCAGCACCAGATGATCTAGGTCCTCTATGAGTTGATCCCACTGAGAGCGGAGAGTCCACTGAGAAATCCTCATGTGGAGCCGCACGCGGGGAACTGTCGGGATGGCGGCCACCATGAGCCCCAAGAGACGGAGAACCGACCTTGCCGGAACCTTCCTGCATTCTGATAGCAGGGAAATCTGTGACTGGAGGAAGGCCGCCTTGTCCGGAGGAAGGAAGGCCTTGCTCACTGTCGTGTTGAGGATAGCCCCGATGAACTGAAGTCTCTGGGAGGGGTCCAGATGAGACTTGGAATGGTTGATGGTAATACCAGGCGGTGAAAACCTGCTGGGTGAGGTAGAGAAATGTAGGAGCTCCTCCCTGGACGAGGCTGCCAGGAGCCAGTCGTCCAGGTAGGGGAAACACCTGGACTCCCATAGTATGCAGGTGGGCCGCTACCACCGCCAGGCATTTGGTAAAAACTTGGGGAGCCGAGGAAAGACCAAACGGGAGTGCCCAGAATTGGTAATGGTCCCCCTGGAAAGCAAACCGAAGGTACTTGCGATGCGAGAGATGAATGGAGATGTGCAGATATGCATCCTGCATATCCAGCGCACAAAGCCATTGACCCAGCTGAAGAAGGGGCAGAAGGGTTTGAAAGGAAAGCATCTGGAACTTTTTGTATTCCACGTAGAAGTTCAGGGAGCTGAGATCGAGAATGGGCCCGAGATCTCCCGTCTTCTTTGGGACCAGGAAGAAATGGGAATAGTAACCTGTCCCCTGAAGGTGAGGAGGGACGGTTCTATGGCCTGCTTCTTGAGAAAGGCAGATATTTCTTCCCTGACCAAAGGAAGATGGGCCCTTGCATAAGAGGACTTCAGAGGGGGGTGGCATGGAGGTTTCTGTAGAAACTCTATGGAGTGCCTCTCCGCAATAATCTGAAGCACCCATGAATCCGCTGTTATCCTCTCCCAACCCAGAAGGTGGAGGGAGAATCTCCCTCCTACCGGTTCTTCCGGGGAGTCCGGAGGCAGTGGGAGAGGAGAGGAGTCAGGTGGTGTGGGGCAGCGCCGCAGCTGGGGCACCTGCTGCTTTTTTTGGGCATTGGGGGCCTGGCAGCTGCGGGGGGCCCGGTGTTTAGTGGCCTGCCTTCCTTGGGGTTTCACTTGAGGCCAGCTGCGTCTGCGAAAAGGACGGCGCTGTGGGGATGGGGATGGTACATGGAATCGACAGATTTCAGAGCCGTCCCCTTCTCCTGCAAATCGGTGATGATGTCCTTGACATCACCGCCGAAAAGCACTGAACCCCTGAAAGGTGCCTCCTGGATTGCTGACTGCACCTCCGGGACCAAACCTGACATGCGGAGCCAGGCGTGATGCTGAAGACTTACGGCGAACGCGGAGCTCCGCCCGGCAGTGTCCACTGCATCGTAGGTCATCCTCAAGATGTGACAACTGGCCGAATGAGCAGAACGGACTAGGTCAGCTAACTCCTGCTTGACTTGGGAATCAGGTAAGGAGTCAATCTTAGATTCCACCTGGGTAAGGATGGCCTTCTGGTAATCCCCCATATGAGCTACATAATTCAGGGCCCGAATTCCCAGTGTGGAAGAAGCATATATTTTTCTTCCGTACTGATCCAGAAGGCAAGATTCCTTATCCGGGGAGACAAGCTTAAATGTTTGGGGTGTGCTGACCGGCCGTGAGCGGCGCTAATCACGACCAAGTCTGCATAGGGGTGAGAATCCAAAAAATCTACACCCTTCGGAGCCTGGTATAGCCTGTTGGACTTCCTAGGAAGCGGGGCTAAAGCCGACGGTTGTTTCCAAATAGTAGAAACAAGGTGGGCGTGAGGCTCGATCCAGGGTGGCACTAAAGTAGGAGCCATAAGGGGCAGGTCCAGATGTTCGTCGAGTTTGACCCTCTGAGGATCTGATTCTAGAGAACGCCACTGATGTACTTTCGGGATCTTCCTAAACAATTCTGTGAAGGAAGGATCCTCCGGAGGAGACTTCGGAGGAGTCCTCGGCTGGGGCTTGGACGGAGAGCGAGGCTCGTCGTCTCTCTCGGAGCATCTGTCAGAGGAATCCAATGAATCCGAGAGCAAGGAAGAAGAAGAATTAGAAGCAGAGTAAGACTTCCTGACTCGTCTAGGGGGAGGAACGGGTTCCTTAGGGGGGATACCTAGACGCGTGTCCTGCCCCTCTCTGGATCCAGAGGGAAGAGCTCTGGAATCCAGAGGCGGAGAGGGAGTGTGCCGCCTCGAGCGCACGGGGCCGGGTGGCACTGCCGCTGCAGGGCTCTCAACTTCCTTGGTGAGCTGAGCCTTGGCCTCAGCCCACCAGGAAGCCAGAGTCTCCTGCAGATCCACCGCCGGCCTGGGGGGCAGTGGAGGAGGAGGAGGAGGGGGATAACTATATGGATTATATCCATAAGGCGAGTATCCATAACCAGACTGCGGGAAAACCGCTGCCAGGTATTGCGGCGTCGGGTACTGCGGCATTGGCAGAGCCGGTGTCGGGTATTGTGGCGCTGGATACTGCGGACCCGGGTAAGACGGTGTCGGATAGGACGGTGGGTACCCGGGTATCAGAGGAGCTGCCGGAGCAGATGGCCCAGTAGGAAGCCCCACGGGCGGGTCAACATTGAGAGGCCCGTGGGGGGTCGGGCCCGACGGAGGGGGAATATCCCCTGCCGGCATCAGCGGGGCTGGCGTCGGAACCGGCGTCGGCGGGGCCAGCATTGGAACCGGCGTCAGCGGGGCCAGCATCTGGGGGGCCAGTGTCAGATCCGATTCTGTAGGAGGAGGATCTGACGGTGGAGGAATATCCTCAGCATCACCCGGGGACGGAGGAGAAAAGTCCCCGGGGTCAGGATGGGGTGACTCAGGTTCCCTGGATGGCAGAGAAGGCTGCAGGAAACCTGGGACGACAGAAGATAGAGGGTCTGTTGTAGGTTCCGAAGCCCGGCGTACGTCGGAGGAGCCGATGTGCGACTTAGGGGCTGGATCCCGGTGGGCGCCGGAGGAGCCAGCGTCTGGCAAGGGTCCCTCGTCAGAGGCGGGCCAAGGGTGAAGGGCCGGTCGAGGGACGCGACCTTGTGCCACCCCGAAGGGTCGGGCGTCTTATCGGTCTTCTCCCAGTGGACGTCGGAGGAGCCGATGTCCAACTTATGGGAGGTGCCCGTGCCAGTAGGCTGCAAGCCTGCTGCGGTACTGGGGGCAGAGGCCTCCTTTAGCCCGGAGGCGCCCGCAGGGCCCGAGCGTGAACCTGACGCCTCCTCTAAAACCTTGGAGGCTACCGTTGGACAATCCCCCGGAGGAGATGTTACCTGAACCGTGACTCCGGCCAGAGTCGCGGACGAGGAGGCCTTCTCCCTGTGCCTTTCTTTGTCCCGCTTCTTGTGTCCTTCAGGAGAGGTTGACGCCTGCCTGAGCTTCTTCAATTCCTTCTCCATTGAAGACATCTTCTTTTTGAGCAGATGGGCTTCCAGGGACTGTTGGCGTCATCTGCGGGTAGCCCCATTGAAGTGCAGGCAATGCAGGCACTTGTCGACCGTGTGGTCAGGGCCTACACAAAAAAGGCAGAGAGAGTGGCCGTCCTTGTGTGGCAGTTGGGCACTGCACGAGTCGCACTTATTTCTGGAAGGGGATGACATACACCGACGTTAACCTGACGATACGATATGAAAATACTGAAAGTTTTCAGTAAAAACTGACGAAAGAATAGGGCTTTGCTAAGCACGAACTTTACCGTGAGGCGCTGCATGAGCTAACGGGGAAAGAACTGAAGGCGGGCGTCCGAACGCCTTTATACCAACGCTGTATGATGCTGGTCACCTGACGGGGCAACCGTCAGGACTGCTAGCTAGAAATTTTCCTGGGGTCCTGCCGCCGCCGGTGTCAGTCCTATATGTAATTACCTACTGCAAGACCCTCGAAGCAAGATCCTGTTTCGATGCCAAATAAACTACAATAGTATTATTGAACACAGGGAAATGAAATGCAGACCATATGGGAAACACAGGCTCAGCTCTGTCTAAATATTTTTTTAAGGTTTTCTCAACAGTGATTAACACACTTTAAGAACACAATTGGTTACATGAAGGTCTCCAAACACAAGTATAATTAAGCAGTACGGTGTGACGGTATGCATTTTTGTGGAATAATGGCATGGCTCGGGAAGTGAGGCAGGGGAGCAACCCTAAGTGCCTTACGCAGTCAAGAGGAAAGGGGGAAGGGGTAATTGTTTAACCTGGAAAGGTACACTAAACCGAAGCTTGTTTCCAGGTGCGACCTGGGAGCACAAGGAAGTTAAGTGAATTGCTCAGGGTCACACAGTATGCAAGTGGGAGCTGTGGGATTCAAACCCAGGTCTGTCATTACTTCACAATTATACACACCCTGGAATGCCTTTTAGTGATTATAAAATGGTTCCACTGATTTGTATTTTAAAAACGGAGAAATTAAGTTCAGAACATTATGTATGTCTGACCTATACTGATGTACTGGAATAATGGTCTTGTGATCACATCTGACGAATCACAGGTCTTGGTTTCTCTTACCTATTTTACTATTATTCCCTGCACTGAATGCTGTCTCTCCGGATCCAAGAACAGCCAGTTCACATTGTATTTTGGTTCACATACCGCACACACACACATACACTACACGTGGCTATAATTCAAAATGTTCTGGGCCAACCAAGTTGTTTGTCACCAGCACATTGTGTTGCAGTGTGAAGGAAAGCAATGGGGATACAGTGGTTAAGGTACAGGTCTGTAAACTGGAAGATTCCAGGTTTGAATTCCACCATAACCCGTAGCTCACTATGTGGTCTGGAGACAGAACTCTCCCAGCTGTACAATTTGGTAGAAGTAAGACTTAACTAAAAAGGGGATGTTGCATCTCTGTTGGTCTGCCGTGGTATATAACTCCAGGTAGGCCAACCAGCCTGGCAGCCCCATGTTACACTACTACCTGGGAAATGGGAGTCTGCATGCCAGCCACTGGGCTGACAGAGAGTCAGGTGTGCTGCAGAGGAGAGATCCCATGCTGAGGCTGGTGGGCGTGTCGTGGAGGAAAGATTCCACGCTGAGGACGGTCTGGCATGTAGCAGAAGGGAAATTCCAGGCTGAGGCCGGCTGAGAGGGTTGCATGTGTTGCAGTGGAGAGATCCCATGCTGAGGCCAGCTGAGGGGGGTTGGGTGTGTTGCAGAGAAGAGTTCCCAAGCTGAAGCTTGCTGAGGGGTAGAGGCATGGCACAGAACAGAGATCCCTGGTGAGGCTGGCTCAGGGGTCATGCATTTTACGTAGAAGATTTCCCGTGCTGAGGCCGGCTAAGAGGGTGAGGTGTGACACAGAACAGAGGATCCCCAGAGAGGCTGGATGAGGGTGTTGTGTGTGTTACAGAGAAGAGTTCGCATGCTGAGGTTGGCTGAGAGGGTTACTCACAATATAAACATCATCATGGCCGGGGTCCAAATTATCTTGTAGATCTTCCTACAGAATCTTCCCCAACAAGATCACTCGGGTCCCAATCTACCCAACTTGTGGTGGTTCCTAAATGTAATTTGACAACCCTAAGCAGGAGACTTTTCTCTGCCTGAGTTCCCATTACCTGAATTCTCTCCTTCTGATCATTAGACAATCATCCTCCCTGGAAAGTTTTAAAAAAACAGCTAAAAACATATCTGTTCTCACAAGCCTTTGGAACCTGGCATTTTCAATGTTTCTGGTTTGTTTATATACCGCTATTTTGGCAGGTTCTACCACAACATATAAAAATGTTGATATTTTGTTAACACCATGTAATATGCTTGTTTTTATAAACTGTACTTTGTACAGGACTCTAAGCCTGTTTTGGAAAGGGCACTTTATAACTAAAGCTGATTGGATAGAGTCAGGCATGTTGTAGAGGAGAGGCACATGGGTACCAGAAAGCAAGGCTGTGGGACACATGACATTCCAACACCCCAGGGTTGTGGGACCCATGACATTCCAGCACCCCTGGGTTGTGGGACCCATGACATTCCAACACCCCAGCGTTGTGGGACACATGACATTCCAACACCTCAGGGTTGTGGGACCCATGACATTCCAGCACCCCTGGCTGGTCAAGCACTAAGAGACACCGGTGTCGTGTGTAAAGGCAGCCACTTGCCTACTTCCCACTGGAAACAGGGCATGCGTAGTGTCGGCCATGATTCTTGTTGTGGAGGATGGGAGGAATCAGGGGTAGAATTTGAAGAAATAAAGAATTTTAAAAATTCCAATTTTGCAGGAGTACTAATTCACAAAACAAATTGTTTATACAAACTGGAGAACTTCCGAAGATTGAGAATATGAAAGCAGTGCCTATTAAAGTGCAGATTTAAGGGTCAAAATAGATGGCACTACAGCACCAAGTGTTACTTATTTTAATACAAATTTGGTTTCTGAGAGACTTGCCAAAGGCATAATAAACTATAAAGTCCAAAACTTCTTATTTAGAAAGCAAACATAGTGCCTCATAAGAAGTTAATACATCTTCAGTGCTGAAACACACACTAAAAGTTATTTTAAAGACAACAATTTTAATATTTTTTGATGCCCTCCTTTTCGGGCTGTCCTATATTTGAATATGTTTGAATTTTTTTTTGTTAAATTAATAATCGAATTTGTTATTGTCTTTGCAACTTTCTTGAATCCCTCTCTGTCCAGCAGCTCCCCGCTGCTGTCATACAGCCTGGACTTCTTATGACATAAGTTACAACATTTTCGGCCATTCAGATGAATAGCATAAAATGGTATAGCTATTGTCATGGAATATATTACAAGAAAAGAAGGAACAATGGCTGGAGAGTGAGAGTGATAATATTGGTTTTATGGGCACTGAAAACTTAGGCCCTGTATGGACTACAGCACTTGAAATGGTTTAAGGAGCTTAAACCGTTTTAAGTCACTGTAGCTCAGTATGCGTCCACACTATTAGCGTGGTCTAGTATGGATTCAAAACCTGTATTAGAATCCTGCTTAGTTGTAGGATTTGACACCGTTTTTGAAATGCTGTAAGGGTTAATTTTAGTCACCTGTATAGTGCGGAGACCAACCCTGTCTCTCCCCTATTGTTGCAGTCCTCTCAAGACCGACAATCCACTAGGGGAGTACCCCTTGAGCGTGGTAACAAACTTGGTAATTCCGGTAGTGCGAACAAATAGAAGCAGTTTTAAAGCTGATTTTAAAGATGGCACTTGAGGTACAGATACTACAGCATGGCAAGCTTTAAACCACTTTGAAAAATGCTTTACACCACTATGCTGTAGTCTGTACAGGGCCTTGGATTATTAATTTATCAAAATGTTCAAAGCATATCAGAATACGTGACTGACATGGAAGGATAAAAGGAGGGCATTTAATATTATAAAAATTACTTCCTTAAAGCATTACATAACAGAAGCACCAAACTGGAAGCCAAAAGGCCGAACTGACACAATCGTTGACCAGTCAAACTTTGCCTCATTTAGTTTACATGAAACTGGATGGATGCCTCACATTACTCCAACTTTTTCTTTAGTGTGACACACCGAGTGTACCAAATCCATTCCATACCTCTGAACTTCTAGTCAACCAAATGTGGGAGGCTGTCCCTCAGAATATGGGGAAAAGAGCCGAGGAACAAACTGTGGGGCAAGTCATCGTATCATGTTGGTGGTGGGGATGTCACGGTATGAAATTTTGACGGTATGATAATTGTCAAATGTAATACTGTTTTTTTTGCCAATGCCACATTATTACAAAAGTACTTTTGCACAAAAGAGGCTCCTCAACCTCCTTTGTTGGGGGTGCTGTGAGGAATTGGTGCAGAAGGCACAGTTGTCTCTAGCAACAGAAAAACATTGGTCACAAGGCTTAAGAAACGCCATATGCCATATGCCATGAGCCATAGTCATCGTTGTACTGGAAATTATCCACAATACAATGGCTTCTAATACATGGCGAACTGTGACATCCCTAGGAGGTAGAACACTGTGGAAGTCAACACTTTTGTGGTCACCTTGAATGCTATGTATTGAGGAATGTAGGGTGACGTGAAATTTAGCTTTACGATCTCACTATAGAATGTGGGAAAGTACCCTCTCCATGTGAAATGGAACAGGGCTTAAAACTGGTAAAATGACTGGTCATTCCTACTACTGTCAGACAGCTGGGAGGTAGCCATTACTCTGGTTAGGAAATGGACAGCATATTGACTATACTGAATAAAATGGCTGCTTCTGGTGTATCTGCACTCTGGTACATTGATGGGGCGTGGTGCAACGTCAACCACGAACTGGGTCGTTAACTCTTGGGCATTTCACAGCAGCCAGCAGTGTTGGTTCTGTGTACTAGCCCCCTAATCATTTGGCTTATTTTTAAAATCAACAGTTGGCTTATGCTTTTTATGCCATGTTAAAAAAAAATGGAGATGCTTCTAGGGACGCTAGTGCAATGGCCCCCAAAAAGCACAGCAAACAACGAAACAGCCATTTAGAAAAGGCTTTACTGAATGCAAGTGCTGCTATGTGGTTCTGGGCAAAACATGCTATATGCTATAGTAGGAAACAGTCCCAACAATTTGTGGTCACCTGACATGTTTCAAGCCCAATGACTGGCTCTTTCTCAGAGAACAGAGGCACACTGCAGCATATGCAGTCAATAAAGTCTTTTTCTAAATGGAGTTTGCTGTCTTGACAAGTAATTCTGGCTTTTGTGTGCAGTCTCTAGTGTCTGGTGCTGGCCCTCTTTCATTATTTTGTTCTGCCATGTTAGCAGGGGGTCTATTTAAAAAAAAAAAAAAAAGAAAAAAGGCTTGATGGCTAAAACAAAAGCAGCAACGGCTAAAAGAAACAGGGGGGCTAAGCCAAACTGCTAATTACTTTTGGCACCTGAAGCCAACCCTGGCAGCCAACTTTATTCAGTAGTGGGTGATTTTATTTTTACGTTTTTAGTTTCCTGCCAAAAAAATCAAAGTTGGCATCGACAGGACTCAAATTTGGAAACATTCCCTCCAAATTTACATTTCAGGATATACTGTTCCTATTTATTGAACACATTTGCCTGAAAACTGGCTCTCTGTCTCTTCAGTCCTGTCCGCTCATGCTGCATAGACAGCAGCTGCTGTACAAGTCAAAATCCTCTGCTTGTGACATTAGAATAATTTTTGCAGCAACAGCTCGTGATGTCATAAGTAGAGGATTATGATGTCAGCCTAGGTGTAAACAGCAGGAACAGTATGTCTAAAGGGAAAGGATCACATTCTAATAAAAATGTGTCCATAAAGAGTGGATCTTAAAATTAAAATTTTGTTTTGGTTGTCTTTTGCCCGAGTTCTGCTGATGCCCACTGTGAAATATTTTTTTTTTACTAATGTGATTTTTTTTTTTTTAACTGATTTTCAAAGAAAATACAATGAGAATTAGAAGATTAAAAAATTAATTAAAAGAAAATCGGAAGCAGCTTTTACATATGATCGTCAGGAAGCTTTAAAGCAGAAGATTTAAAATACGTTGATGACTGTTGACAATAATCACTGATACTATCAGGAAGAACAGTGGCATTTTTTTTCTTCGATGTGTAAATTTGGTTGTTTGCTCTTCCACCTCTTTTTAAATCTATCAGGCCTCAATGGATTATCAATTATCTATATAAACAACTGAGTGGGAACATAAACCTAGCTGAACCTTTCCTAATACCATTGGGAATTTAAAGCATATGTGTCGACTCCATAATCTCTTTATTGCACTTTTTTGCTCAATTTGAAATAATCTTGCTTTTTTTCCCCTTGTTCTGGTGCCTTTGTTAATGCTGCCCTTTGCCCATCCGAAATTCATTTTTCTTAATTCCTGATTCTTTCTGGAATCTGGTGACATGAATTAAGTGGGAGCTCACAGTGCACATTTCCCTGCAGGCCTCCTCTGATTACCTGCATATACTTGCCTGTAAGTTTACCACACAAATAAATTGGCCCCTTTTTTTCCTTGTCAATTTTAGCAAAACTACAGACATCATTTTGTGCCAAACAGAAAAATCTGTTTTGCGATCAATGGCAAGCGCAGAATTTCACTTTCTGGCTTGAACTTGATACAAAATTAGGTTACACAGCCGCAAAAAAATAATCTGGTTGACCTCGCAGATGATTCGAGTTCCTCTTCTTGAGGCCTATTTTTAGCATCAAAACTAGACTTAAATGTTAGAAGGGTTCTGGAATTAATCATCAATGACTTAAATGAATATCAGGAGGGTAAAACCTCTACCAGCAAAGGATCTTCAAGACTATTTCAAAATGAACACAAGACAAAGTACAGTACAGTACAGGCATTTAGTGTACTACACACATGACAATACCCTCAATTATATTAAAGAGCTAGTGGAACCAAAAATAGCAGACAGGAAAATGTTGCGAATGTTAAGAAGTATTCTTTTGTAACTTTTTATCTCTGAAATATCTTTCTCTTTCCTTTTGCGCTTTAGAAAATGTTCTGCGTCATAGTATTATGCTGGATTTGTGGATTAGCACTCTTGTCTGGTAGCAGACATACTGTATGTAGTTCTGTTTCTTCTACTAAGTCAGCGACACTATGATCTCACTGGTGACTGACCTGACAGCTACCGAGTGGCTCTTCACGAGTAGCCGTGATGTCTCCATCAGTGAGGTCAGAATACTGGTGATGTACTGGGAGCAACAGAGTTAGATATGTCAGCTGCCAGCCAGAGTGCTGTTCCACAAGTCACATCTACTAACATCAGGTAACAAATCTTCTAATTTACCAAGGGGAAAGACTAAGTACCTCAGATAGAAAAGGTAATAGCCAAATGCTTTTAAAAATTAATATTAGTTTTAGGCAGTGCACTAGCTTTTTAAAGGGAAAGCCAGGTTAATATTTTTCCTTCTGAACATGAAATAATTAGCACATCTGATCCGATGAATACAGATTCCGGCATCGGACTGAACTTGGGCACTTCACAGCAATAGCTTCTATGGTGTCAGAGATGATTTTGGCGAGGGGCAGGATCCTTGACTATCGAAGCTTGTTGCTTGGCCAGGTAACTGTAAGAGAAAAACAATAATAGTTATGTACAATATATGGAACAGAATAAAGAACCCCTGCTGCTGTAGTTTCCTCAGTAACTGTGGAATACGAGTGAGATCTGCTCTTTCACATTTGGGGTAGAATTTAAGTGAGGCTCATTGGCAACAAAAATATCTCAGCGGATACCGGCAAAACTCACATAACATTCCCCCCAAATCCCAGTTTTGAGCCATTCGAGGATGTCAACATGAATAAGTTACGTTACGCAACTGGCTACAGCAGCTCTTTGAGAGAATCCCCTCCACTAAGCCACACATTTGGAACTGTAAGCTGTCAGCACCAGGGTCACTCAGAAACTTTTGCTAACTAGGGCTGCCTGCACTGACGCATACTGACGTTGCCTACATAATGGAGGCAGCTCCATCTCTCCTCAGTTGTACCTCTTGCTGGAGACAAGGTCTTTTGATAATGCAGGCCAGAAGAAACCAGGGAGCCAGGGAAAAAATGGCACATGGGAGAGGTACTACAGAGTGCCTCCAGCAGGCAGCATCAAAGCAGGCAGTCACCAACCAACCAACCCTTGTGAAGGTATTTTAGCAATGGTGGGCAGGTGAGAAGGTGAGCTGTGGCTCAATGGAGGAGATTACTATCTTCTTCGAGCATATCTCCTTCACTGAGCCATACCTTTGGAACAAGTCCCAAGCAGTAAAACAGTAGTACAGGGACAAGGCCCGATAATGAGAACCAGACATTCCACAGCCCATAAGGGGAATAGGGCTCAAAATGAATCTAATGAATGAGAAAACATGGGCCACAGCATATCCCTGGTAGCCAGGTAGGAAAACAAACAGTGTAGAAAGAGGTGACTTACCAGGCTTAAGAACCCACACGTGCTACATAGGAAGTGTCAACCTACTTCAGTAGACATTTTGAAAGAGCTGGAGAATCACCATCCAGTGGTGTCTATCTCAGAATTAAGCAGTGGAATCCTGAAGGTGGCATGAAGGGCTGAGGCACTATGTCTCACCTGCTGCCAGATCAGTGACCCAGGTTCGGGAATGGACTCGGGTTGCTGGGGGTTGGCCAGGGAGAGGAGGAGCGAGCATCAGGTGGACTGCTCTCCTCCTCTGGGGAGGGAGGGCTGCAGATCCCAGCACTCATCTGGCCTCTAACATGGGCTCAGAGGCAGGCAGCCAGGGACAGCAACTTGGGGACATGGAGAGATTGCAGCCGGCGACATTCCACACATGGGGGCATGCATGGGCATGTCTGGTCAGCACTGGATGTCTGTTCCTCCAGAGGAGGAAAAGCTGAAAATAGCAGGGTACAGTGCAGGATGACACCGACCTCTCACCAGGCTCTGCACTGGCTACAGGGCCCTCTCCCAGAATCGGATCTGTTCATTAGCGATCAATGACACCCACCATGGGGGTGGTGGGGTGGTGAGGGGGAAGCACTGGGACTGAGGTAAGTCCCTGGGATGTCAGGTGATGGGGCGGGGGCCGGTTAGATGGCTAGCCTGCACCGTGGAGGAGGACAAATAGACTAACTAAAAAAAAAACCTAAGGAGTGGCATAACAGCCAGGGTTAACTTCCTTGAAATAAAAAAATAAATAAATAATGGGAGGAGACTAAATGATGATGTTCCAGGTGCAGACCAAGCCCCGCCAGCCCCAACATTCCCAGGAGTTTTAGGACGCGTGCCCAAAGTGCCAGAAGCAGTAAAGAAGGAAAAGACACCAGCCCCAGACAGGCCAATAGAGACATTGACATGTTGAGCAGACTTGACTGACAGCCTCTTGAGACAGGCCACACCAGAAACTGGGTGACATTTATACATAAACTGAAGTCATCTTTTCCTGAGCATCCTATTTCCAAACTTCTTTTCCCAATGGAAACCAAAAATAAAAGGATACTAGCAAGACTAGTTTATTCAAATAAAATTCACTTAGGAAAAAGAATGAACAAATCCCACTTATGCCTACCCAGTCTGTTGTATATTTGTACATACTCTACCTATTTACTTATACCTGTAAATACACTGACTATGTGAAAATAACATGTATATTATGTCTACTCTAGCCTAGTGTGTAATCAAATTAGTTGCTGTATATCTGTTCCTTATAACGTCTGTTATAGCGTACTTCTTTGTAACCACTGCTCTGTACTGCTCTTATTGGAGTGTATTTCCCCGGGTCACCCCTGAAAAAGGGATATGCAAGTCCCAGCGTGCTAACCCGGTCATCAAAAAATAAAATAAAAATAAAAAGAAATAGGGAGACAGAACTCTGAATTCTATGGCTGCTGCTGTATGGAATACACTTCTTCCCACTATCTGTGCAATATCAGAACATTGAGATTTTTTTTACAAGCAATTAGGGACTGTTGCTTTTCACTTGTCAGTCTATTTAACAAACCTAGTTAACTTTTTTTGCATAAATACAAATATTGTATATATGTTAATTGGGAGTGTATCTGTCATTACGTCCTGTGTTTTAATAACATGTCACCTGTTCTGTATGTGACCTCTTAATTTTAACCCTCAATGTTCTATGTATAGTAACTTTAGATAATTTAAACACAGGACTATCTTGCAAACTGGACTACAAAGTTCAAATGACATGTATTTCCTGTATAAAAAAGTTTTACCTACCTACCATTGGGTGCACTCCTCTGATAGAAAGGATGGACCGACCTCCAGGGGTGCAGATTTCAGAGACTTCAATAAGCGAAGTGTCATACTAGAAGAATGAGATCCACATGATGTCCAAATAGTTTTGGACCCCTAAAGGAAGAATTCAGAACAGACTGCTGGACATCAGGAGTCAAACCAGACACCTATAACAAAGAGTATCTCCTAAGGAAAATACCCAAGGCAGAAGCACGCACTGAAGTATTCGAGGCATCAAAAGCCAAACTGGGCAAGTACTTCCCGGCATCCAGACGAGCAGTCCATGTCCGCAGAAGCATCTCCTTCTTCACAGGACCTTTGGTAGCTTATCTGACATAGCCAAGAGGGATTTCCGAAGGCTATTCTGGTACTTTTCCATGTAAGCTTGATAACTAGCAATATGTAAACCCATAGGGCAGAGGCATATGTCCTCTTGCCATTACATCTAGACACCAATGCCAGGATGTAATGAACTTATGCGGCAAGAAGCCTTAAAGGGATCATAAGCAAAATTATGTGTTGCTGTTATTACTACAGAGTCCATCTCCGGTTGTGATGCACAATAAGGCTTAACAGAAAGAGTGTTCATTATGTCAGCCTTACGAGAAACAGCAGGCAGACTTTTAGGTCTGTACCATGTAGCCATAGTGGCATCCCACAGAGCAGAGGATAAATGGAAGGAACCACTACAGAAGGACTAGAGGGCACCTCTAGACATTCATACAGAGTTGACTTATAAGAGTCTTTCTCTTCTGCCAACAAACCAAGAGCCTCCTGCATATGTCCAAGTACAGAATGAAAAGAGGCATCCTCTGGTAGGGTGTAGACTATAGGAGAAACTGGACTCCTGGCCTGAAAACAAGTCCAGATCCTAACCCTCATCAAGGATGAGATCAGGGTTGTACTCCTCATCCACAGGTTGAGGAAGAAGGCATAGTGTACATGCCTTGAATTTTCCACAGTCGGCATCGACAGAGAGGGAGGAAGCATTGATGGAGGAACCACCAATGGCAACAATGGCAATAGCTGTCTGACAAGTTCAGATACAGTAGCTGTAAAAGCCTGAGGGACAAGAACACCGGCCAGCAGCATAGACAGCAGAGGTGATGACGGGACAGTGCCAGTTGTTAAATGCTGCACACCACTGTCAATGGGTGAGCCTGAGCCAGAACCTGTCTGCAACGTCAAAATGACAGTTGGGTGGGGATTGAGGGAGACTACCTAAGTAGACAGAGATTCACCTCCACTATCTGAGCATTGTGGAAACCATGAATGGAAGGGAGAAGAAACAGATTTTTCTTTAGAATATTTCTTGTGGTGGTGCTCTGACGATGATTTATGCTGTTTGTCCTTCAGCTTGGAGCAGACAGAACAGAAGGGTGATAAAACCACCAACCATTTACGAGAAGAATGAGATGTTGCAGAACAGGCACCAAAGAACAGGGCAGTGAAACCAGACGAGAAGCTAATGTCACATGCTAGGAAGCCTCCATCTTCTGCAGGAAAGCTTTCCGATGGTGCCTCCACGTGGCCTGGTTGAAATCCTGGCAGATGGAACATT
This sequence comes from Neoceratodus forsteri, assembly GCA_016271365.2. NCBI lineage: Eukaryota > Metazoa > Chordata > Ceratodontiformes > Ceratodontidae > Neoceratodus > Neoceratodus forsteri. The sequence goes on along the minus strand of CM028131.1, from coordinate 1,541,787,113 downwards.
TCTTCATATTATGCGAGAGGCCTGGGCAGCAGACACACATGGAGTGGGCGTTGTCCTTATAAATTTTCGTACCGCACTGACAGAGGTGAAAAAGCAGCCCCTGCTTCTTCGCAGTACTCGATGACTGCATACAACAATTAACTGTTAGTGATAAAAGAAACCGCATTTGAAAATGGTGGAGTTCCTCGTAAATCCCATGAGCTGCCAGTAGAGAGTGAAAGAACTGAGGAGAGGAGGCCAACAGACTTAGTATAGGTGGTGCTGATGTGTGCAGCTCCAGATAAGCACAGCTTTCTAAGTAGTCCTGATGCTGAGAGCTTACAGTTCCAGAGATGTGGCTCCATGGAGAAGATATCCCAGAGAAAGATCTGGATCTTTGTTCATTACTACTTAGTTACAGCTGAGGCTGGAAATGAAGTCCGAATCCACTGGGTGTGCCATAACTGTCTGTTTCTTTGGCAATCAGGGAATATTTTATTAAAAAAATGTTTTTGTAGCAATTGCAGCATCACAAAACTTAAGTAGCAGTAGGAAACGGGTAGCGTTTTGCAGCTAACCTTGTGCAAAGCAGCTGTACAACCTCTTCAGGTTAAGCCGAGATGTGTAGCAAGTTGCTGCAATACATAAACAATTTTGTGTAGCAGTTTATGAAAATTGTGTAGTTTTTTTGATCTGTGATAGCAGGTAAAACTTTCCCTGTTGACAATAGCTGTGAATGTCACTAGCAAAGCATTGTGACATGAACTCCAGGATAAGCCTCCGTGGTAGATAAAATATAAGGGACAAAGACCAGACTGGGCTACCACTACGGAGCCTGGCAGTGCATACATAGCACCAGGGTGGTGAGGCTGAGTTAGGTAGGAACAAAGCAGGCATGATGGGCTCCGGTCTTTTTCTGCTTGTAATATAGGTCTACTTCTATATATGGAGGCAAAGCCATCTCAGGGTTCTGGAGACATATATAAAGCACTCAGCCTTGGCCTCATGGTTTATTAATGTCATCAGAACCCCATGCTCGCATAACACCTTTATTAAGTACACTTTGAGTTAGTTTATCCCTTGTATTATTGCTAAACAGCTAGTGTAATTCCAAGTAATTCTTACTGAAAACTCACCCTAGCCCAAAGTGAAGAAGTTAAAATTTGCAGAACATTGAGTCCTTCTACTTTCTTGCACCAGACCATATCATCACTCGCTCATAAAGCAAGCAGTAACACATACCAGTGTGAGCATTAAATCCTTTTGATGCACACCTTACGGAGTTTTGAGAGGCACAAGCCATAGCTGAGTGCCTTACATCCTTGGGAAAAGCATGAGAATGCTTTAATGCAAGTAACTAAGTCTTGTTTATGGAACATCCTGATACAAACAGACACAGACATAGAATTTGCCGGCAGATAAGGACCGCTTGGCTCACCTAGTCTGCTACAATACAGACACATTTAAAAACTATTGCAAACAACATTTAAAGAGCTAGTAACCTACTAACATCAGGTAACCAAAAAAAAGTCTTCTAATTAAGCAAAGGAAAAAGAAAAAGTATCTCACGTATAAAAGACAATTGTTGACAGCTTTAAAAAAAACAACATTAGTTTTTGGTAGTATGCTAGCTCTTTAGTTTGTTTCACTTGCAACATAGCTCTCTGTATAACCAGCATTTTTTCCCCACTATAAAAACCGTCAACTCCTGACCCTGCATTAAGAAGCTGGTGACACCTCTGGGCAAACTATGGAAATGCCATAGGATTTTTGGTGTATTTCCATTTCTTATGTTTGTATTCCCATTACTCTCAATAACTAAGGAAAGTTGTATGGAAACTGGATCATTTTTCTTCTGACTTTGTCTGCTGCTGCAGCTTGTCTACATATGATGTCATAATCTCCTGCATCTGCCATCATAATTGTAGCCCCCCCTCCTTTTTTAGTGGGTAGAGCCTAAGGCTGGGTACAGTTTATGCCTCAGGAGATAATTACCTTGGAATGGGGGTATGGTAATGAAAGAGTTAATCCCTGTCTGCCCTTGGAATCTGCTGAAGGCAGGAAGTCGTTGGGAGGTGGGGCGGGATATAAGGGAGGTATGCAAGAGAGAGAGGAGGAGGAGAGAAGAGGATGAGAGTGGGGAATTGCCCACTCATGTCAGCCACAGCATTTTTCCAGGCCGAGGAGTGAGAAAAAAGCCTGTGGGAGGACGTGGCGGCAGCCATTGTTTAAGCCTTGTGTGGGACCACTGTGCTACGCCACCTCAGTGGGACTAGAGCAAGATGCCCTGTTGGGACCATTGCTCGAGAGTAAGGTATGAGGTCGAGCCAAACAGTAAAGCCTTAAGAGGGGTTCCATTGGAAACTTCCAGTTTTTAAGCCCCATGGGGGGGGGGGGAGTGAGAGAGAGAGAGAGATGATCGAGAAGATATGAAGTATTGCTGACTGCCAGTTGGGGATGTGTTGCCCATAAATCTTGGGGACACTCGCCCGTGGGAAGCCACAAGAAGCCAAAATGAGAGTTGCCGCAGTATACCTGTGAGATGAGACCCAGAATGGAGTTGGTGACCTCGAGTTGTGTGGTCAGTTGATTCTGTGGGGAAAAGAAGTCAATGAGTGCTAGGAGAAGATGAACTGTCGGGTCATATCAGCCAATAATATCAGGGGATCCTGAGCTGCCCGAATTGTGGGGGTGCCTGAATCATGCCCTGTGAAGTATATGTGAACTGTGTGAACTGTGTGTCTATGTGACCTGCTGCTAATGTTTGCCAAGGGATCACAGCGGTTCAAGATTACATGTGCTGCCTATCTCAAAACCATTGATTTTTTCTGTTCCATGGAGTGGCTATCAATCTGTTATTAAACAGGATTCCCAATGTTTGTTTTATACAGTTGTGGTCTCCAGTTATTTAACTGATGGTTACTGGGACTAACCGTGATTGTTTTTTCAGCCCAGCACCTGAAGAGCCGTGCTCCCTTGTGTGACTGTTACAACCTGCAAATGCCAGGCATTTTTGGAACAGTACTTCTGGTGGCCACCTCCCCATGGACAGTTACCACCAGCATACCCCTAGACACTGGGGAGGGAGTGGGCTACATAATAATTTCCACAGCAACCAACTGTAGTTCATAAACAGAGGATTCTGACACCACGTCATGTAGACAGGCCACAGGAACAGGTGAAGAATCTTAGTTTCAAGCAGCTTTCCTTGGTGATAATGAGCAACAGGATGGTATCTACTGACAACATGGGAAACAGGAACAGAAGTGTGTGTAAATATCATGTCTCTCAAAGTTTTGCAAGATATGCCACCAGCTCTTTAAAGCATTTTGATGCATGCCATGTGATGCGTTTTGGCCAGTCATTATAATGCAGTTATGTGATGTGCTTCAACCAGTCATTTTGATGCAAGGTCATGTGATGTGTTTCAGACAGTCATTTTAATGCACTGTCATGTGATGTGTTTTGGCCAGTCATTTTGATGCACGGTCATGTGAAGCATTTTGGCCAGTCATTTTGATACATGGTTATGTGATGTGTTTTGGCTGGTCAAGTGGTGTGTTTCAAACTGTTATTCTGATGCACTGTCATGTGATGCATTTTGGCCATTTCTTTTGATGCAGTCATGTGATGTGGTTTGGACAGTCATTTTGTGCACAGTCATGTAATGTGTTTTGGACAGTTATTTTGATGCAGTCATGTGATGTGTTTTGGACAGTTATTTTGATGCACAGTTATGTGATGTGCTTCAGCCAGTCATTTTGAAGCACGGTCCTGTGATGCGTTTCAGTCAGGTCATTTTGATGCATGTTTATGTGATGTATTTCAAACAGTCATTTTGATGCACAGTCATGTGATGTGTTTTGGCCAATCATTTTGATGCACTGTCATGTGATGCATCTCAGTCATGCTAATGGATTTCCAAAAGTCATTTTATAATGCACCTGCACGTTATTCACCTTATATTCTGTAACTTCATTTTCACATTAGTGTAAGACATCATCTTACCTCTACCAGTGGGTGCCAGTGAGTTATGGGCTTTCGAGAGTACGTCAACATTTCATTCCAGTGGTCTCTCCCCAGACCTTCTGCATCAAGTCCAACTTTGCAGACCCCAATCACCTCATTGTGGCCTACGCTGTAAGGCATCAAAAGAACACTCAGCTTCTTTTCATTAATTTAACACCGGACCCTATATAAAACAAAACAGAATACCCATTCATGTAGCATAACAACACTGTAATGTAAGGTCAAATGGGACTCGAGGTCCACTGTGTCCACCGTGACCTCCTGCACTTTACAGGCAGGAATAAAGAGGTATGCTGTGTAAAATATGCACTTGTTTGTTCATGCAACTGTTTACTCCTGTACCACCACCATCTCCTCCCCCTGATCATTTGGCTTGTCTGGAGACCTCCCAACCCCATCAGACACTATCCCCACTATCTGACCAATGGGGATCTACACGGAGTGTGCTCAAGAGTACCACTGACCTCCCAGCCCCCTTCGGTCATTCCCCCTTCCGTCTGACCAATGGGGATCCACACACAGAGGGCTAGAGTACTGCTGGGTGTCATACAGGCAGCTGGGGGACATGGAAGTTTTTCTGGGTTTTTACCCGCTTTCCAACTGATTCTCCTACCACTCATGTGGGCGGAGCCCCATCAGGCCTTGCATGTAGTGCCACCCCTTCAGAGGAAGTAAGCTCCACAGTGCACTGCAGGGGTCGCTGCAGCGGTGGAGCCCAGCATGGTCCCTTCACGGTTAGGAGTGTTCGCATGGCAAGACTGCCCCAACGTTTCACCAGTTTGTGTAACTAATTTCAGCTGTGTCAACTGTGATTTTATTTATTTATTTTGCAGGAGTGTGGAAACTTTCCTTAACCTGAAACCAGCTCTTGGTATCAATCCTACTGATCAGACCCTCCATCCCTGATAACTAACATACCGATCATAGTCCATCACTGCGATGGAGAGGCTGATCTGGTCCATATTCTCTGGAGGGATATCAAAAATGATAGCCTCATTGTAAACAGGGTTCAGAGTGTTCTTCTTCGTAGTAGTTTTCCGCTTCTTCAATCTTCTGCCCTCACACATTAGCGACACTTTTACGTATGGATCTGCAAAACAGGAAGCAACATGTATCGTTCACACAATCTTCTTTGGGTGTGCTCATTAATATTACCAGACATATTCCCGGGGCAAGCACAGAGGGAGTTGAATGATAAACAACCAAATGAACGAAGGGGGAAAAAAATGACAAAATCTATGTCTAGAAATTGGAGGCTGCTAGTTAATATTCCGGACCATCTGCGGCCAGTAGTGTAGAGGTCTAAACAACGACTATCCTACCTGTACTAGTGTACAGTATGCCTACATTAAAATTAATTCATTTCAACAAGAAGTAGGCAGAAAGTGTAGCAGTTTCCACCACTATGTCTGAAAACTTGTTAAGTTTTTAAAGCATGATATCTGGTCAATCTATGAAACATGTAAGCTACCAATATTGTAGCCAACCTATCTCGGCTGATTGCCAGGAAAATACAATTTAACTTCATGGTCTGTATGTGCTGCAGCATTCTGTTTATGCTATGTCAAACAGCAGCGGCGGGATTTTCAAAGCCCTCAGGGCTCTGCAGCACATTTTCACAGCATTTGCACAAACAGCACCGAAATGTTAGAGTACTTTAGAAGTGGTTCAACTTTCAGGGGCAGCTGCCATGATTTACATCTCACAAGAACGCATGCGTCAAAAAACAATGCATGCATCAATTTTTTGTCACAAGCTGCTGGAAATCATGAAAACCAATGCACATGGATCAAATTATTTAAAAAAAATGTTTTTAATATTTTGATGTACTTTAGAGGATGCAGGCACAGCCAACAATTGAGAAGAGCTTCCACCTCCTCCCCATTCAAAATCGAACACCAGGTAGCTAGTTCAGCAATCACACACACAAAAAGGTATGATTTTCTAAAGGGTAGACACAGACACAAATATCTACTGCTACTTTCAAAAGATGGATACGCCTGAATGCATCCATGCTGCATTGCTGCTATTTTCAAACGATGTGTCAATTTGCAATAAAAAGTCATGATTTGTGGAAGAAAAAATAAAGCAAATGTGGTTTGCAACAAATTCTGATGCAATTTGTGTTTCTTTTCCCTGACAAATTCAGATGCAGAGATGGTCTAACATTTTGGATGCATTTCCATTTTTGAAAATAATAGCAGGTGGATCTTGGACAGATCCTTTGTTTTGCTCAATGGGAACAGTCAGCAGCATCGGCCCCACACTCAAGTGTGAGGCTTATCTTAATGCACACGTTGTGTGCAAAAGCATCTTAGTTTACTTATAGTCTATTATACTACAGTAAAAGGTATCACACAAATTTTGCTTACATCTAGGCTGACAGCATCTGTTACTACAAACCCCAAAATCCCCTACAGCTGACATCAGAGCAGTAGGGAGCAGTGAGAAGATTCAATAGCCTGCAGTGCATGTTAAGAGTTTATGTAAGCTAGGATCTTTAGTTTACTGGTCCTGCTGTCCTCCCTGGACTAAGTACAGTCACAGAGGACTGTACTTAGTTCTTGGAAAAAAGCAGACACGGAAAACATCTGATTGGAGATGACAGAAGCTCCAACATGCATGCATGATATGCTATTGAATCTCCCACAGCTGCCTTCTGCTGTGATGTCAACTGCATAGGATTCTGGGATTTGTCATAACAGAAGCTGTCAGCCTAGAGCAAAGCAAAATATGTGTGCTACAATCTTTTATACTACAGTAATTCTTTCTTTCTCCCTTTGCTTCTCTATGATTAACAAAATATATGAGAATCTTTACTTGAGACTGGGATCCCTTGGTTTGCAAATTTATACAGTTATATTGTTTGAAATAACTGCAGAAAGCTATATGGGTTTCTTAAAAAGGTGACAATCTGTGATACGGGGGTTGACCTTAAGATGTATTTTGACCTCCACAAGCTTGTTAACAGAACTGCCAACAGGAAACCATCTCTGGAACAGTGTGTTCTGTTTTTGTTGCACCTGTTGAGACTGGATGTACTCTTCAGGCTGGGCTCAGGAAAGAAACTGACAGTCTTAATACTGTACATCTTGTGGAACACAGGAGATGTCATTTACAACAGCAGGATGCAGACTTTAAACTGCCAGGAAAAGACATCAGGGGTGGGATATTCAGAACTGCGCCTGGCAGGGGCGCAAGCCGGATGCAGCGTAACTGGGATGCGCCAGGGCGTGGTCTGGGCGACATTCAGCGGTGCTGTGCCATGGCTCAGCACCGTTGAACTCTCTTTACTATAGCCACCGCGCGTACACAGCGCCCAGTGGCACTGCACCAAGCGCAATAGCCAGAGAGGAGCAGGGGATGCAGTAGCGCAAGTGCCATTGCGCTAGGTGCATCAACCACGATATTCAGCGGTGGACATGCAAATGGAGCCATAATGCATGCAAGGCACAAATGGGGCCATTAGCAGGTCACTATGGCCCCATTTGCATACAGGTGCGCCAATCCCTGGCGACTTGCACCTGCCACCCTGCCAGGCAGCAGCTGTCGGGGACTGACATCCCCTGCCCCCACAGGCAACACGCTCCAACGCCCGATCGCGGGCATGGGTATTGAATTAAATCGTCCAATATCCCTGGTGGTCCAGTGGGCTGCTTCCAACCTGATCGTGGGCATAAGTATTAAATTAATTCGTTCAATATCTCTGGTGATCCAGTGGACTGCTTCCAGCCCGATTGAGGGCATAAGTTTTAAAATAGAATGTTCAAACCATCCCTGATGGCTGGCCGGTACCCCTCCCATCCACCCACTGATTCCCACCACCGCCCCGGTCAGGCGGCTCCCGCCCACAAGCTGCCGCCCGATTGACTGCGTACGGTAAAAACATGCGCCCGAATCCACAGCATGGGCCAATGGGCATGCAGACCATACCAGTACACAGTCAGATATGTGAATGCATTCATTCACATATCTGGACTGTGTATCGCTCTGATGCGGTCTACTGCAGCCACTGACCCACACTGTGGACCAATGGGTCTACAACCCGTGCTATGTCGATCGATCCGCAAGCAATCGGGAAGCGTCTGGTGGGAGCAAAATGAGTGGGGCTTAGTGGGTGGTGTCGGGACCGGCTGGCCACACAGGTATGGTTTGGATGCTCTATTTGAAATTTATGCCCGATGGCGGAAGCGATCCACTGACCACCAGGGAAATGAGACGAATCTATTTAACACTTACGCCCGCGATCGGGCATGGGGGTGTTACTACGACCGGCGGTGCCGGTGAGGAGCTCGGGTGGCCACCCACAGCTTGCAGCTGCTGTGTTGCGCCCTGCAATACAGCGGCTCACCTGTGGGTGGCCAGCTTTTGCTCCTGTTTTTTAGGCTCAACTGTGTGCAGCGCAAGTAGGGGTTTCACCTGCATCTGCTCAGCACATCGTGGGCAGATATCAGGATGTACAGAGTATGCATGGGCACGCCCCCCCACTTGTGCCACATATATTACTGATACGCATCGGGATTTGTGCCACGCACTTTTCTCTTTTGAATATCGCGCTGGGGTACATCAGTGGGTTGCACAACCCTTCTGAATATCCCACCCCTGGTATAAACAGAGCAATGTTTTGTTGAGGGATAGAAATAGATTGAGATTTTGATTTTAGAAAGAATCTCAGGAGGATTTTTGTTTGTACTGCCTGTATGAACAGCTGTGCTGTACAACTTAAATTGTTTTCTAGTTTATTGTTATTGATCATAACAAAACACTGCTTGCAAATTTTATAACTTCTCCTGGTAGGCTCATGCTTCTTGACCTGTGCTCCTATGACAGTTAGTGTCAGAGAAAGTGGGATTTACGCTGCGCATGCTCTACACCAGGAGTTTTGTGCATGGGTACTAGACCTTTTTTTTTTTTTTTTAGTTGTTTAACCAGAAGTAGCACACTAAGTTGAAAGTTTTTTTTACAGGAGTGACCTGGGAGCACAGGGAAGTTAAGTGACTTGCTCAGGGTCACACAGTATGCAAGTGGAAGCTGTGGGATTCAAATCCAGGTCTAGTCTGCTGGATGTCACCAGATTTGCAGCTCAGAGCCTTAAACCACTGCGTCATACTGCGTCCCTTGTACCAGGGAAGCATTGGAGAAAAGTCTGGATCCTATTAACAGCAAGCCCAGGAGTGATTACCAGAAGAACAGCAGCCAAACTAGAAGCAGAAATACCACTGGGTCAGTCTGCAGCAACTCTTCCGAGGAAATCAACAATACAATTTAACAGCCAGGAATATAGAATTGAAGATGTTTTTCCCAATCAAAATGGTTCAGGGGCTGCGTTCAATGGACTGGGGTTCGATTACAGGTCCTGGAATAATTTTTTTTATTTTATTTTGGGTGTTAAACAATTCTCCCCCCCCCCAGGTTTCTCCCCATCCCTGAATTTCAACCCCACTTGTGTGTTTTGTCTGCTGTGCCGAGTTCGCGAAGGTAGCGCTCGCTGTTTTTGATGAGTGCTACCTTTACTTTCGGCATTTTGGCTGCGCGGTTTTTGACTACGCTGTAAATGCCATCTGCATTTTGACCCCGTGCTGTAGTCCTTACCTGCCAACTAATTCTATGTTTCCTTGAAACATCCATGACAAAAATCCTATATATTTTTCTTTTTTTAGTTAAGTCTGCTTAACTTAAAGAGAACAAAAGGCTCACAAATTAGCTTATGCCAAAACCTTTTTTAATAGAATATTCATGACTCCACTTGGTAAGATATAAGCACATATAACCATTCCATCTTTCAGAAAGTAACAACAAGAACAAAAGCACCAGAGAAAAGACTCCATTTGCAATAAACGACTCACTACATGCATAACTCATTAATAAATCAAGTCTGATCTCATTCAGACTGGAATTTGGAAAGTAATTTCAATCCCTGGCAAACATCCAGTGATTCAGTGAAAAATTATTTAGACCCTCAGGTACATTTTGAAGTTAAATACATAAACATTCGCAACTCAGGTGGGTAACAGTCACTCAGACCAATACTGTAACACAGTAAGTTTGGAAGGGTCTCTAGGTTCCATCATGCCTCCCCCTTCCCCTTCACTAGCAGGGATGAACTGATGCACAGCTTGTACTAATTTACAGGTAATCAGACTCCACTTGCTCTAAAAAGGTGCTTTTAGAGATAATGTGTCTCCTCCATGCACTCTTCAACTTTTTCAAATTCCTATATGCACTGCAGGGACGTTATCACCTGTGTAGGGGATTATGCAGGCAGCCTTTGAGGAATGAATGCCAATACGGTTGAAATCAGAATCCAGTTCTTTAGCCAGTATCTTTAATGCCTCTCTCAAAGGCACTGTATTTTGAATTTACAGCTTTGAGCTCCCTTCTTAGTTGCTATCGGGGACAAAGCAAAATTGATGGATTTTCACGGAACCGTTGCACTACTGCTCAATACAGCTATGCTCAAATGTTTGTACATGCCACGGGGGTCATCCCCTTTATGACAGAGGTGCAATGAAAATCTGCAACCCAGCTATCAGTGGGTGCAAATGGCACCTGCTCCAACTAACAGCTAGAATTCGCCTGATGATGCAATTGCCATGCAGCAACCTAGACACTAAGTTTAATACACTGGTGTCCTATCAGGAAATGTTTCCCCTCCATAACAAACCCACAAGTAAAGAGCTCTCACAAGCCACACAGTGTCAGTCAGTACCCGAATCAGTCATTTCTAAGATGTGAATGACCAATCCAGTAGCCAATCAGGAGCCTCACTAGGCTTATGAATAATTAATTAAAACTTATAATGTAAATAAAAATCTATGAACAAGTGATCGCAACAACCACATAGCCCCACCTCCTGCAAGTGAGAATCAGGCTCAGTTATTTAAGCTGCATGACCGACTCGGGAATGTATTACACTACGATGTGTGAGGCTCCGGTTCATTGCATGAATCCTAACCCCCCTCACTGGGCCACAGGATTCTTGGGAGTGCTGTGGAGGCAGTTTTCTGTTGGCCATGGTGAAACCTGACCATTGTGTTGGGTACAGGGATGTCACGGAATGAAATTTTGACAGTATGACTACCGTCACATGTAATGTAGAGGCCATGGGAGCAATTTGGTGTTGGGGTTCCCCATGACGTAGACCCTGCCCTCCCCCTAAGGGCGGTGCAGTGCGAGTAGATCTTCTCAGAACTTGCTGTGGAGTTCAATGAAGAAAAAAAACTGTCAGCTGTAGATTGACGGCCTGCAGCAGACACTGGCAGCTGCGACTGTCTGGTTTCAGGACAGGGGTGTCTCTGGAAAAAAAAGGTTTGATGGGGCTGGTTGGACAGAGGAATATAAATATGGTTCCAATAGGGGAGATGACATGGCCTGACTTAAGATATCATTTTTTTTTAAACATGTTTATTGAATTTCCAACAGGGAAATACATACATAATTTGATATAATTACAGTGTTGTTCAGATACAGCAAATTAATGTCTGTAATAGTAATTTCATACTTCATTAACACCTATTAAAAACAAAAAACAAATTTTATACATAATTAATGTGAAACATTTCAACACCAGTAGGTTGTTATGCAGTGTGCTTACCAGAGGCAGCAAGACACAGACAAAGGGTGAACCTGGCAGACGGTCAGAACCACAGTGGTAGTCCCAGCAGCCCAGGGAAAGAGAAGCTCCCCCCCTGGGAGTCCGCCCAGTGTGTGCTTGAACAGTAGGGTACCAAGAACCTCTAGACAGCCTTATCAAAGGGAAAATGAGCCATTTTCAATCACACTGATTAGAGGATCCCACAAAGACCAAAATCTCCAATTGCCCAGTAGTAGATAACTGTGTTCTTTCTAACTTGAAACGTGACGCTAGATTATGGGCCCACATTTGCGCAGTAGGGGGCTTCAAGGCCAACCAGCTTTGGGCAATGGATTTCCTGGCACTGTTGAGGGACGTGGACAACAGCTGCATCCCATCTTTAAGTAGATGCCTCTTAGAGTCGTCTCCCAGAAGGACATCAAAGGGGGACTTAGGGGGTGATCTCCCCAAAACCTGAGACATTATGCTATGAATGGAGTTAAAGAAGGGGATCAACTTGGAACATGTAACAACCCTGAGGAGGAAGTTCCCCTCCTCCTCTCCCACACTTACAGCACTGCAGGACCTATCTGGAAGAACTCTATGGAGCTTCACTGGTGTGATGCAGGCCTTGTACATGATGTTTAGTTGAACATGAAGCAGATTATTACTCCTCGAACATATGGCCAAGTGACGTGCTATGGCAGATCAAATCTTTGGGGTTATGGGTGTGCTCAAGTCCAGCTCCCATTCAGCTAGGATATCAGCATTTGGGAAGGGGGCACCCCCCCAAGCATCCTGTAGAAAACTGATACGGGTTAGGTGCAACAAGGCAGTTGGCAAGGCTAGTGGGATGCTGGGGTGCATAGGGAGAGGAGATTTCTAACAGGAAAAGGGAGGTGGTATTGCCACATTGCACACTAGTGAAACCCCACCTACAGTACGGACAGTTGTTCCCATTCATTATTTTAGCATGGTGGACCACAACCCTATTTTTTTACCACTGCCCTATATTTGTAGTCATCAGCCTAATTTGTTTTTATAAAATTCTCTTTACCACCATCCCTTATTGCACTACTATCTTTGTTTTGACACCAGTGCTCTAAACCTTACTTAAAACCACTTATGAACATGTACGGTATATTTAGGAGGCCCAAGGAATAATACACCTTTGGCTCCGATCACCCCAACCATCACCCTATATTTACAGGCTATGGGGAGCCTGCTACATATCTATCTTATCTTCCTCCCCCTCCTCTTCCTGCTCCCCCCTTCCTTCCCTGTCTCTTCTTCAGTCCCCTTGCCCTTCCCCCTCCTTCTCCACTCCCTCTTGCCTCTCCTCCCTTCATGCATCGTTCCCCACCCTTCTCTCCTCCAATTCCCCCCTTACCACATCTCCCATCTGCTCTCTACGTCCACCTTGGTGTCCTGTACTCTTCCCCTATTAAACCTTGAATATCTCCACTGCTCCCCCCCCCACCTCCCACTCCTTTATTCTCCTTCCCCCTCCCCTCAGGAGACGGAGAATCCCCTCCTTCCTTTTCAGCATTCTCATCCTCCTCCTTCTGGCTGGTGACATCAAACCAAACCTCCCCCTTCTTCTCCCATCAATATCCAAAGGCCTCAAACTCTATCACTTTAATATAAGAAATCTCCTCCCTAAGCCTGACTCACTCAAAGTTTGTATCTCCCTAAACTCTCCTGACATCCTGTGTATTTCAGAATCCTGGCTCTCCATCTAAGTTCCTGACTCTCTCCTAGCCCTCCCAGACGTTCGCCTCTTTCGCCAAGACAGAGGCAAATGTCGTGGTGGTGGTGTTTTATACTCTCACCAAACTCTCTCCTGCTCCATCTCCCTCAGGAAGTCCTCTCTGCCTCACATGAACTCCTGCTAATAAAATTATCCCTCCCCTTCATCCTTCCCATCTTTGTAGGCATCCTCTATGCCTCACCAAAGGCCTCTCACTCCTCCCTCTCCTCTCTCGTCTCCCTCTCGACCTCTGGCGAGCTCATCTTTTTTGGCGACTTCAATGTCAACTGGCTCGCTCCCACCTCCAAACCCCTCCTCCACTCTATCAAGTCCTTGAATCTCAAACGGCTCATCAATGAAACCACCAGACTCACTCACTCATCTAACCACTCCGTCATGGACTGCATGTTATCCTCCCAAACTCATCGCATCCTGGCTGTGAATTTTGTCTCTGATGCACTCGGTGACCACTACTTTACCTACTGTGTTAGGAAAGTATGATCCCCCCAAACCTCCCCCAAGTATATCTGGCTTAAGTCTCTCAGATCTCTCGACACTGACATCTTCCTTTCTGACCTGGTGTCCTCCGACTGGTCCCCTGTTTACTAAGCTCATGACATTAGCTTAGTCCTTTCATTCTTCACCACCATCCTATACTGCGCACCTGGAGCATTCATGCACCCCTTTACAAGACCCATGTGAAACACACCCACCACCCCTGGATCAAACCTGATCTAACAGAAATGTGCAAGGCTCGGGACCACGCATGGGATCATTTAAAGTCCTCCCACTCTACATCTGACTGCCAACTCTACAGGAACCTACAAAATGGCTGCACCAATGCAATTCTTACTGCTAAGGCCCAGTATTTTGGATCCAACTTTCAGTCCATCCTGAATTCCCCTTCCAGTTTCTGGAGAGTGATCATTCCTTGTTTGACCCCCCTGCTCAGTCACTTGCCCCCTTCCTTTGCTGAGGGCTCCCTGGTCTCTGACCACCTTGCTGTCGCTACCCTCTTAAATAATTTCTTCACCACCTGCGCTCTGCCAAGCCCATCCTCCCCCGCTCCCCCTCCTCCCTCATCCAACATGGCTGATGGCTTTAGCTTTCCTCCCGTCTTCCCCCAGGAACTATGACATGCCCTCCCATCTCTTAACCCCACCAAACACAGCCCTGATGGTTTGGATCCCAAATTTCTTCATATATATCTGCCCTGCCATCATCCATCCTCTTACTCACTTCCTGAACCTATTCTTCTCCCTCTGCACTGTCCCTCATGCCTGGAAAGTAGCCAAAGTTCCACCTTTACATAAAAGGAGTGACCCCTCCTCCCCAGGCAACTACAGTCAAATCTCTCTTCTCCCCTCCATTGCTACACTTTAAGAGTCTTTAGTGTACTCCAGACTTGTAAACTTCCTAGACTCCTCATCCTTCTTCTCTCCCTTTCAGTTTGGCTTTAGAAAGAACCACTCCACCGTCCCTCCTTGCTGCATGTCACTGACTTCATTCTAACTGGAATAGATCAAGGACACATCACTGCTGCCATATTCATTGACCTTGCTAAAGCTTTCAACTCAGTCTCTCACCCCCTCCTCCTGAACAAATTGTCCTCCACTAGCCTCTCTGCCCCAACAGTTGCATGGTTCCACTTATACCTCACAGGCCTGCAGCAATCAGTCCAGGTGGGTGGTGTATTGTCAACCCCCAATATTAGCTGGTGTCCCCCAGGGTGCCATCCTGGGCCCCATGCTGTTTTCTGTATTTCTCAATGACCTCCCCTCAGCTTGTGCCTCATCACACATATATATGTATACTGACAACACGGTAATATATTCATTGGATCCTTCTTCTGTAGCTGAAACTTCACTCCAAAGTGACTTTTACAATGTGCTACACTGGTTCCAGGCCAACCAGCTCAAAGTAAATACCAAAAAAAAGTGCCCACGACCATTGACACCTCCCAGAAACTAGCAAGGTTTTCACCTCCCAACCTTCACCATCCTGGATGGCATCCATCTAGAGTTCGTCCCTGCCTTTAAATACATTGGAGTCTGGCTGGACAGCAGACTAGATTTGTCAACCCAAATTGATGCCATACACTCCAAACTCCACCCCAAGCTTGGCATCCAATAAGGATTGCCTCCCCATCCATGTCCGCTGTGGATTGCTAACCAAAATGATCCTCCCAGTCTTTGATTACGCTGATGTTGTGTATAGCTCTGCAAATCCCTCTTCTCTTGCCAGACTGGAAACCCTCTATCATGCCTTCTGTTGCCTTGCCTCTAACTCCTCTCCCCGCACCCACCACTGCTCCCTCTACTCATCCATTTCAATCTCCCCTCTACCTCTCCATCACCAGCACCACTGCACCACCTCATTGCCATATACTGGTTTGGCTCTCTTCCCTCCTACCCGTCTTCTCTCCTCTCCTCCCCTCCTACTCTCTATGTTCTAGGGATGCCCACACCTTCTCTCTTCCTCTTTCCCTCCTCTTGTTCCAGCCAAACTGACTTCTCTTCCTGGCTCCCCTCCCTGTGGAACCCGCTCCCTTATCTTCTTTGCTGCTCCCCCTCCCTTCCCTCTGTAAAACACCTACTTAGGTTCTCCCTCCCCCTCCCTGCTCCTGTCATCCCCTCCTCTCACCCTAGACTCCTTACTTCCTCTGACCTTGGCTCCTAATATGGGAGTCCTCCCTACTCCCCTGCCCTTCTGTCCGAACTATGCATTTCCTCACCAAACCTACTCCCACTTTAACCCGGTACCAACAATGTTTTAATTGTACGCCTGTTTGTATTCCCTTTGTAAACCGCACTGCTTGTCAATGGGGTTTTGCAATTTTTATTGCCATTACTTGTTCTTTTGATATCTGCATTTTGTCTGTATGCCTAATCCCTTCCCCCTCCCCCTCCCCCTGGGTTACACCTGGAAATGAGACTCAGCTCAGTGTGTCTTTCCCAGTTATCATATTTTAAATAAATACATAAAAACCCTGAATGAGTACAGTTCTGGAGGCCATATCCCTGCAGGGATACTGGCAAGGTTGAAGTGATCCAGAGAAGGGCTACCAAAATGGTAAGGGGGTTGCACAAGAAGACGTATGAGGAAAGGCTGGAGGAGCTTAACATGCAGTCCCTGGAAGAGAGGGGACATGATCGAGACCTACATGTACCTCATGGGGGTGAACGAAGTGCAGGAGGGGAGTCTCTTTCAGTGGAGGAGGAGGACCAGAACATGGGGGCATGCAATGAAGCTTGACGAGAGGGGGGGAGTTTAAGAGGGATGTGAGGAAATACTTCTTCACAGAAAGGGTGTTAGACACCTGGATTAATCTGCCAGAAGAGGTGGTGGGGCGAAAACAGTGGGGGACTTCAAGCATGCATGCAACAGTCACATGGGCATAATAAGTACGGGACAGGGAGGAGAGAGGGACACTGCAGACTGAACAGTGTGCAGGGAGTAGAAATAGGGCAGACTAGATGTGACTACCGGTCCTTTTCTGTCAACAAATTGTATGTGACTATGTAGGGGGTTAGTGTGGCCCAGTTTTTTCTCTAGTGGTGAGGCACAGTTCCAACCCCCTTTGTGTCCAGGAAGTCCCTCTGGTTTGCAATCTACCAGCAGGTAGGAAAATAGGTCGCTGGGCCTACATCCATAGTCATTACACAGGACTGCAAAGGTACAGAGCCGTCTGCCAATGTATAACTGGCTTATTATGAGCGAGTGAGGTGTGGCGTCCAGCGCCTCAACCCTCAATGCCACCGGGCCAGTTCAGTTTGTGATTCTTATTAAACAGCTGATTCCATTTTAAGGGTATAACCACTTCCAGGTACTTAAACTTATCCACCAAAACCAGACCCACAGGTTAAGCACAATCTGGTCCCCGTTCAGTCTCCCAGTGGGCATGATTTTGCTTTTTGTCCAGTTAATTTTATGGCCCAAAAGGGAACCTTTGGCAGCCCAGTGGTGGGTTCTTGTAGGTACAGGTTATTGACAAACAGTGCTGCTTTGTACTCTGCTGCCCCAGAACCCCTCTATTCTGCCTTCATTACATAATGCAGTTGCCAGTGGTTCCAGGGCAAGAACACACAGACATGGCGACAGAGGGCACTCTTGCCTGTTGCCCAACCGGTGTCCCAAGGTGGGGGTCAGCATGCCATTCACCAGTATCTGAGCAGCTAGGGAGGTGTAAAAAAAAACTGGAGCCACCTAACTAGGTGGGGCTCAAACCCAAATCGCTTGAGGACGTCAAACATATACCCTCACTCCACGTGATCAAAGACTGCTTCCGCATCCAGGGCAAGGACTGCTGCTCCATGGTTGGCTGCTTTCTTAGGCCAATTGTAAATAATGCCCAGGTTTTGATGGGTATTATTCTTCCCCTACCCCCTTAATAAAGCCTGCTTGGTCAGGGTATATGCATTTAGGGAGGACTGTTCAATGTGGGAGGCAAGGACCTTAGCAACAATTTTGCAGTCAGCTGTTAAAAGTGAAATGGGGCAGCCGGCCTGGTGATGCTGAGGCACTGGACACCACACCTCACACTGCGCCGGTGACCCGGGTTTGGGAGTGAGCTCGGGCGCTGGGGGTCGGCAGGGGAGGATTGAGGATCGAGTGCCCTTGTGGTGCTCTCCTCCCCGGGATGGAGGTGGGGGGATGGCCCCGCGTGCCAGCGACCCCCCGGTGGAGACCGGGGGGCGCTGCAGCATGCCAGGCAGCACATAATTAGCGTGGCCGATGCAGGCAGGGTTGCCGTGTTCCAGTGTGTCGGGGCATGCGCCACGCAAAGGCCGGTGCTAATGTGGTAATAACTCAGCTGACAGTCTCCCAGTATCTACCCCTTTCCTCAATTATCACTCCACTGAACAGCACCTTCCCCGGGACCCCCTTACCCTATCCCTTGTAACTAATGATGTCTCCTCATGGCTGAACACTCCCCCCACCCAAACGATGCCACCTTTTGACTGACCTCCCCACCCCTCTTCTCTTTCCTTGAATCAAGCATGTGTAATTAAGTACTAAATTGATGTGTAAAACCTCAGACGTGTTCTATTACTGGTTGTGTATATGATTCAATGTTCCATTTACTGTTAACTCTGTATTTTATACTGTTATGTCTGTTTTTAACAATTGATGTGGAACCTTTGAAAACAAGTCCTTGACTCAAAGGTATTAATCCCAAACTGAAATAAATAAATAAATACATAAATAAATAAAAAGGGAGGGGAAGAGAACTCAGAACAAAGGAAAAACCGGTCCTTGGGTAGGTGATGGCACCAACCCCCATGCCCACAGCTGGGCCCATCCTGTCAGGCCTCTCATGTTCCTCCACCGGGACCCTCGCTCGTAGCTGGAGTCTGTGTTAGTGCACCCGGAGGGAGGCGGCACCAGAGGTGTTAAACCGGGTGCCAGCTGCGGAATGAGGGGGAGGAGAGAGGAGAGGAGGCGCAGACAGGCGGATTTCGCTGGGCACGATCCGGCTGGATGCCTGAGAGAGGCTCCTCGGACCGTGAACCGGAGGAAAAAAGAACTGTAAAAAATAAATAAATAAATAAATAAACAATGAAATGGGGCGATACGAGGCACGGAGGGTGGGGTCCTTGCCCTGTTTGGGAAGTACAGTTATTGTGGCAGACCATGTGGCGGGGGACAAGGTACCATTTTGTAAGCTCTCTTGCAACATGTCCACCAACGGATCCGCCAGCTGGGTCAAAGACTTTAAAGAAGTCTATGGGCAAGCCGTCAGGCCCCAGGGATCCCAAGCCCTTAAATCATACTTTTTTTTAATAAAGTAATTTTGAGTTTATCATAGTCCCGGTTGTCAGCATTGTCCATTTGCCCCACTGCCTCATACCCCTTCTCAGTTAGTAAGCAGCAGGGATAACTGAAAGCTCTAGGCCTCCTTGGGCATTTTTGCCTGAATGCAGACATTTTCAAATGAATTTTAAACAAAACATCTATGTCATTCCCCTCTTTAAATTCTGCAATTAATTTAGAATTTAGCTTATACCCCAGCCCTGGAGATTCATTTTTACCCCACCACCTACCTCCTCCGGGCTTTTGGTTGAAGCCTTAGTTTCTCCAGCTCAAAGTCCCGTTTGCATCGTTTGTCCTGCAGGTCTAGTTCAAGCTCTAGCTTTCTCTGCTCGAGCTTGAGCTCTCTTTCATGCTGTTTTTTTGGCAACCTCCAATTTCTTTATCTACAATTGTAGTTTTAACCTCTCCAGATCAAAATCTGCAGTAGCTCCCCCTTGGTGGAGGCAGTATGGCGCAGTGGGTTAAGACTCTAAGCTGCAGATCTGGAGACCTGGGTTTAAATCCCACAGCCGCACTGGTGCATACTGTGTGATCCTTATCCTGCGCAAATCACTTAACTTCCTTTTGCTCCCAGGTCGCATCTGGAAACAAGCTTCAGCTCAGTGTGCTACTCCTGGTTAAACAATGTTCCCTTTCCCTGGTGCCGCGGTTCCTGGTCCGTTCAGGTCCTGCTTGCCTCTGTCCTGGACCCGGTTACTGCGATTCCATCCGGCATCTCCTTGTCCAAGGTCTGGTCTCCTGCAGTCACTGACTGTGACTCGCAGTCCAGGGCTGCCGCCTGGTCATTGGCTGCCAAGAGGACTTCCATGAGGTGCTTTTTAATGCGCCCCTCATAAAGGACCCCTCTCTCCTGGCACAGCTGTTTCAGCTGTCCACAGTGTAGTCATTGTAGCTGGAGTATATTTTCCCTCTGTACACTACAACTGGTCTAAATTAGCACAGCAACAAAAAAAAACAAAACAAAAAAAAAACAGGGTAGGGAAACTACATTCTGTAACTAATTTTCCCCTTTTCCAATTTCTGCCCTCTTTTGAGTGTGGTTTGCTCAAACAGTTCATAATCCCATATGCTGGCACCAATCTGTCACAGGAGCAGGATTCCTTAGGCTTACAGTAAACTCCCCTGAGTGCAGCCTGTGCTGTGTGGTTCAGGCCCCCCCCCCATACTTCGAGGGCACTCGCTGGGTTTACAACTGAGCATCCGCCAGAAGGTCTCATAGCTTTCCTTCTCTCTCTGGGAGGGGGTGAAAATATAGCCTCGATTCTGTGTGCCTGGGAGAGAACCCTTCTGGTCACTGTGCAGTGAGAAAGAAAAGCCATAGGCATTTACAGGCCTTCAGAGTGCCCTTTAAATCCTATATGTGTCTTTTCCAAGGAAATGCATAGACCGGTTCAAATCCCAAAGACCACTCTGTGAGACCTCATGTATCTTCCTCCCCACTCACAAAGTCCCTTCTTGTGTTCCATCCTAGTAGCATTTGGCCTTTAAGCATTAGGTCAGGCGTGGTATTGTTTGAACAAAACCCTCCCAAGCTTACACACCCAACAGACAGTTTCAGAGGCAAACACGATGCTGGGGTGCATAGCGAGAGGCATCTTCTCCAGGCACAGAGAAGTGATCCTACCCCTGTACAGGTCACTGGTCAGGCCACACCTGGAATACTGCATGCAGTACTGGCATCCATTACTGAACAGGGATATCAGATTGCTGGAGGGGTGTAGCACAGGGCATCAGAGATGATACAGGGACTTGAGAGAAAATCCTAGGAGGAGAGGCTGGGAGAGCTGAAAATGTGTTCCCTGGAAGAGAGGAGGGATAGGGGGATATGATCGAAACCTTTAAGTACCTAAAGAGTATTAACAGGATTAATACAGAAGGGATTCTTCAGGTCAGAAAGAGGAGGGACATGAGAGGACATCGGCTAAGATTGATGGGGGGAGATTCAAGAAGGGAATCAGGAGACATTTTTTTCACGGAAAGGGTGGTAGATAAGTGGAACACTCTGCTTGAGGGAGGTGGTATTGTGTAGAATGGTGGGAGGATTTAAGAAAGGTGGGACAGAGTGAGAGGGGGTGGTTATGGGGAGGGTGGGGCAACTGCAAGTTGAGGGACTAACAGCACAATCGAGCAGACTTGATAGACCGTGAGGCCTGTTTCTGCTGGCATTTCGTATGTTTGTATTGTAAAATTATGCCAAAGGCTTTACTAATATCTATTAGATAATATAATTTAACATATACATAGCCTTCAGAGATTGGTTACAGGATATAATAAAAGTTGGACAATATACAAAAAAAACTTACACTTAACTTTCCTAAATCTAACATACAGTTTCTACCTTGTTCTGTGTGCAGCTTATGTAGTTAGAGTCCAGTAAAATGGTTCTAGTTACCAGTCTTGTGGTGGAATTCAAAATGGGGGTCCCAGCTGATCAGTTCCTCATCACAAAACAGAACTTGAATTCAGCAAGCCTTTCTTTGGCTTTTCAAAGGCAAGTTCAAAAGTGCTGCCTCTGGCTTGCCCTACTGTGACTGGCTGGCCATTGTCACATGGTTGCAAAGAACCAACCGACTCTCTATGTTCTGATTTAAAAATTCAACTGCTGGAAGGTTCTCCCCCCCCTTCCTTTTTCTGGCTAGAAAAAAAACACTTGTACTCCCAGCTTGCTTCGGAAATACAGTGGCACCACTCCTTGCTGAGATAGCTGGTCCAAGGCCTTTCTCAAGCTAATTTTCCCAGCAGAGCTATCAGACCTAAATGGCTGGGCTGTTTAGCTCATAATTACCCAGCCATTAACAAACTGCCTCCCCAAGCACAGTTTTCTGAAAACAAAGAAACCAGTTCAAACTAGCAGAACAGACTGAAGAAATATTCAATGCCAACAGAAGTTTAGAGAGAAAAACAAAAAGGTTTGACCAACACCATACAACAAAGGGAATATTAACTACTGTATAAAAACAACAGAAATATGACATGGCTCTATTCCTCCACAGTGTCCACCTCCCTTCCTTTAATGCCTTTGTCCCTTTATCTGTGGCTCGTCATCTTCCCCTTCCTCCGTAAATACTGAACAAAAGTATTTGTTCAATATGTCTGTTTTTTTTTATTCTCTTCCACACAAACCCCTCCTTCCCCTTTTAGCCTTACTATCCCCCTCCTTTGGTCTTCCTCTTTTCGCCTATATACATCAGCAATGTTTTATCCCCCTTTTTGCCGACTTGGCAATATTTTCCTCCATTTGTGCCTTTGTGCGCCAGCTTTCCCTGCCTCCCTTTGTTTCTCCTGATATCTCTCTCTCTGTCCTCCTCCTTCTGTGTCCTCTTGTATATTCTAAATGCTACCTTTTTTGCCCTTACTTTCTCTGCTACTTCTTTAGAGAACCACTGCAGACTCTTTTCCTCTTGGCCTTGTTAACCTGCCTGACACAGAGGTTTGTTGCCTTCTCAATGTCCTCCATTGTTTTTGCCCACTGTTCCTCAACTCCACCCAGTTTCCCTATCCCTGCTAGGGTGCTCCTGAGGCATTCTCTCATTTTCTTAAAATCGGCCTCCTAAAGTCCAGGACTCTCATTTTAGTGTGGTTTGATTCTGGCATAGTTCTTATATTGAACCACACCGTATGATAATAACTGGTCCTCAGGTGGCTACCCACTGTGATGTCAGCAACACTGTCCCCGTCTGTCAGTACCAGGTCCAATATTGCCCCCTCGAGTGGGTTCCTTGACAAGTTGCCTGAGGAACGCCCCCTGCAGGGAGTTCAGGATGTCCCTACTTCTAACTGTTGCTGCAGCTGGGAAGCTTCAATCCACATCTGGTAGACTGAAGTCCCCCACCAGCAATACCTTCCCCTTGCTTGCCATCCTTTGGGTTGCTTCCAACATATCCATATCTACCTCTCCCCCCTGTGCTTGAGGTTGGTAGATCACTCCTGTGCGAAAAGTGGCCCCTTTTCATCACCACGGTGACCCACAGTACCTCTGCTCCTCCCTGCTCCCCTGTATTTCTGTTGCTTTTATGTTTCCCTTTACATAAAGAGCCACTCCTCCGCCCTTTTTACCTACCCTGTCCCTTCTGAATAGAGCATAACCTGGTATGGCAACATTCCAGTCCTGGTTTTATTGCACCAGGACTCTGTAATTACGACTATGTCCAGGTCTGCTTCTGCTATGGTGGCCTCTAGGTCTGTAATCTTATTGCCCAGACTTTGAGCATTTGCACACATTGTACTGCCACTCCCTCTCATTTTACCTATTTGCCCTTCCTTATTTCTTCCACTATTCTTCTTACTATCTCCCCGTCCATCTACCCCCTGGATTTTTAAGTTCTTTGGGTTCTTTTGGGATTTCTCTCCCTGCGGATTCCCATTACTGATCGTGTAAGTCTGTTGGGGGGGCAGTTTGTCTCCCTGCCTCATTCCACATCCCCCTTGGCTTGTTTAAATTTATAGTTAGTAATCCAAAGGCCCAATGAAGCTGAGGCAAAGGGCCTTTTGCCTAACACATCCAACCTCCTGGACTCTTATCAGGAGGGAGGGAGCTCAGATGCTTATGTGCCCTTGACCTATCATGGGCAGGATTGATAACCACAGAGTCTGCTTCAGGCTGGGTGGCAAAAAAAGGCATCCCAGAAGGGGCCATGTACATTTTGTCCACCTTCCTTAATATGACTGAGATAACATTTAGCTCTCACCAGGTAGCAAAGGTGGCATCCTCCAGCGCAGGAAGGAGAGGTGGTACCACAACATGAGGAGAATCAGGCAACTCCAGGAAGCCTATTAAATTTTTCTTGGTGGTGCTTGTCTAGGTCAAAGCCCATGGCAGTCTGTAACTGCTGCATCATGGTGAGGAAAGTTGGGTCCTCTGGTGGGGACATGGGAGTGTGGACCACCAAGTCCTTACTGGAGGTGGACACAGTAGAGCTGGTGCCCCTTCTGTAAGAGCTCTCAGGCATAGTCTTCAGGTGCTTCCTCATCATCCTCCATTATTAAGTCAGGATTATATTCACAATCATCATTGAGCAGGTCGATGGGCACTAGAGATCAAGCTGGCAATGTCAGCGGCACCCTAGGAGGCAGCTGAGGCAAGGCTCTACTTTGCATTGTTGTGGGGGGATTAATAGGAGTCCCCCCATTGATGGAACCCCTGGAACAGGGGGAGGAGGTAGCAGGCATCTTGAGCATATCTGAAAATGAAGACAGAACCGCCTGAACACTGGCACCCGTGTGGTCAACAGGTGAGCTGGTAGGAGTCAACAAGTAGGGTCTGGGTTCCTGACAGCAACGCATCACCTGTACTAGGCCTGGTAGTGCCAGTGTCATGCGCCAACCCTGGAGCTGTGCTGACAGTTGGGGGGTGGGATGAGTAGTGTTGCTGCCGTAGTGGTCGATGACGCAGAGGAGGTTGTACCTGCTATGCAGAGGGGTGACCTGGAGCACACCAGGGATGTTTTCTCCTGCTCGTTATCCTGGTGCCTATTTTTATAGCTCCTTGTCGGCTTGTCCTGGGATTTTGAGGATCTGGACCCAGAAGAGTGGGCTGGCAATGCAGCAGTGCTCTTGGAGTTCCTTCTCCATGTGGGCTACCTGTTTCAGGTGATATTTTTCTTGGTCCCCTTTTAGGCATCACCAGGTGGCAGAATTGAAACCCCTGAAGATCAGGGAGGCTTTCACATTGTGGTCTGGACCTAGGCAACAGACACAGACATCGTGGGAGTCACCATGGTAGATCTTCTCACAGCATTCACAGTACTGGAATGATTTCAATGGTTCCTTCGATGACATACTGGTTGTTGAAAATTACTTGTAAAATTGATTACTTTTCAGTAGAGAAAAAAATAAAATGGTGGCCACTGCAGCAGCATTTCCATCAGCGAACTGACAAATATGGTCAACACTGGGGAAAATAACTGAGGAGAGGAGGGGTCACCCAAGTTTATGTAGCAGATGATGTCCGATGTCATTGTGGGTGGCCCCTGGTGGACAGCTTGCAAAAGTTTCCATGTGGTCCTTGTGCCTGGCGGCTTATAGTTCTATAGGTATGGCCTGATGAAAGCGATATCCTCAAAGAAGAGCTGGGATTTATAGTCCCAATTCACAAAAAGGGCCTAAAACTGTTCCTCAAAACTATAGGCCCACTGCTCTTTGTACTGGTGTCATCGAGGCACAGGTCAGGAAGCACATGAAAACTAGGAGCAGTTGTAGAATTCACAAAAACTATTTGTACTAGCAGTTACATAAAAAAAAATAAACTTGTTCCGTATAACTATTTACAAAGGTAGAATAAATAGAGAAGATCTATCAGAGTTTTCCTTCAATCTCTGTGTGTCTCTTGCAAGCAAGTGCAGCTCTGTCTTATAAGTCTCTGCAATCCCCTTTTCTAACAAGCATCCTGTTTTTTTTCTAAAATGTTCTTGTATATTTCAGGCAGATGCAGGCGGAAACACAATGTCCTGGAACGGAGGCCCCTTTTTCACAGTTCTTCTGCAAAAGGCTTAAAAATTGCATTTCAGGTTAACCCTTGAGTTCCCAATAGCTTTTTGCAATCATCTCAAACTATAATTATATACATTTCAACAGTAACACTATATAATTTCTAAACAAAGGTATCCCAATATCAAGTTACATTTCCACATAATAATTTGCATATATTTTTTATACCAGCAGATATGCAAGGGAGGAAAAGACAAACAGCAAGGGAAGACTGAGAGATAGTGGGAGGCAAAGAATTGCGAGACTGTCAGGGTGATCAAATCCTAGGTCTCACTGTAAAATTTGGTTGCACAACCAGACAGACAAGAGACAGGAAAGGAAAGAACAGAGCAGATCCCTGCATTCAAACTTTTCATAACAACTGGGACAGGGTTCTATTCAACCCTGTCACATACACCCCCCCCCCCTCCTTAAGAGGGAACCTGTTTTATCAAACAGGTTTCCAAAACTTTCTATTAATTCTCGACTATTAGCTTCTAACTTTCAGAAATTAAGCACAAGTGCAGTATCCTTTTTTTTTTTTTTTAATAACAGTACAGCAAACACTAACGTTTAAACTCATACATTTGTTTTTCAACCTTCAGAACCCTCAATTCCTGATCCATATCTTCACAGAAAATCAGCATTGCTATTCTCTGTACCAGCTTTGTGTATCACCTTGAATTTAAATGGCTATAGTGCCAGGTACCACCTTGTGATTCTGGAATTTTTATCTTTCAATTGGTTAAGCCAACAAAGAGGATTGTGATCTGTTATAAGCAAGGCCCCTAGAATTCTGCGGCCGCAGAATTTTGCGCGGAACTTGCAATCTACCGCAGAACTTCTGCGGCACTGCAGAATTCACTCTTCTTGGTGATTTTTTATTAATGTTTCTGTTTATCCATAGAATCTGGTTCCCTTCCCCTCTTTTTATATCCAAAACCCCCCCTATATGCTCAGAATGTGATGTTATCATTGCTATAACATCATACATTAGCTAATGAAATGGCTGTCACTTATCTACCACAGCTCCCACTGCCAGAAGCGGTGGCACAGCACATCATGCATGGTGATATTTGCTGAACCTGCACTACAACCTAATACAATTTTCAGTCTTACATTCTTGCTCTAGGGCCAACTTAAACAAAACCTTGTCAATAGCACAGACCTGTTAAGTCCATACCTCATTTTGTACAAACTTATTTGTGCCTTTAAGGTATAGAGATGCCACCTGATATGAATAACTAGTAAAATGAATTTAACTGTCATTTTTAAGAAAAATTAAGTAATTATGCCCAGAAAAGTGGAATATAATAATGTGTAGACCTGTTGAAAGAATGGACCTGTTAAATAATTGCACTGTATGCATTTTTGCCAGGGTTATTGATCACATACTGTTATTGGCTGATAGAATCACCTAAAGGTTATGGAGAAATGTTGTGTGCTGGGACAGCTGTTGGGCCAGAGGGTAACATGCTGTGTTTCCGTGCTGGCATCTCAGGTTTAGAGATTAGCTCTGGGAACTGGCTGGGCAGCACAAGGATTGGTGGAACACATCACTGCTCGGAGTCTGGGAAGGTATGGTGCAGTGTTCTGTTACATGGTGGACACATTGCAATGGGTTGGAGAGCTCTATCTCACACTCGGTTCACATGAATGTCATGGCCTGATGGTGTTACATAGTGTGTCAGGGGAAGCAGGTTGACATGAAAAATGAGTTTTGCAATAACTCCTCTAATCTGTTTATTCCATTTCCAATGGGACCTGTATGAATGAGGATGCAATTTATTGGAAATTAAAAAAAATATATATATGTGTGTGTGTGTGTGTGTGTGTGTGTGTGTGTGTGTGTGTATATATATATATATATATAGTATATATCTATATACACACACATACAGTATCTCTGTCTCACTACACACACATACACATATTTGTATGTATGTTACAGATTGCCTATAAATATATAAGTGATACACAGTGGGAACCTCATGAGTGGTGTAGAAAGCACATACAAATATATAAGTGATAGACAGTAGAGACCTCATTAGTGGGATAGATAACATGCGTATAGAAATACCTTATTTATCATATAAGGTCCCCTCTGCATATGTCATTTATGCAATAGGCTAGGACCTTAAGGGAGAGACATTTGTTTTGCTTTTTTAGGCATAAAATTATTTCTATAAGTCTGTTAATTTTTGAACTAGTGTTACTGTACTTTCCACCATCCTGTTTGCTATAACTGCTGCCATGAAAGTTAAGTCAGGATGACAAGCTGACGCTCTGATGTGGTAGTTCGTTAGTGCCACAGAACTTCCGCAGAAATTACAAACCACCGCCGCAGAAGTTCTGCGGCAAGTGGTAGTCTTGCCGCAGAACTTGGCCCCACTATGCCACAGAAAAGTAGGGGCCTTGGTTATAAGTACAAAGTCAGTTCCTAGCAAATAAAACTTAAGGGACTCCATGGCCCACTTTGCTGCTAAACATTCCTTTTCAATGGTGGAGTTCCGTATCTCTCTGTCATGCAACTTCCTACTTATGTACAGAATATGATGTTCTGTCCCATCTATATTTTGGATCAGGACTGCGCCTAGGCCTACCTCTGATGCATCTGTTTGTAACAAAAATGGTTTCTCAGAGTCTGAGCTTCTTAAAACAGGGGCTGAACATAATGCAGCCTTAATGGCTTGAAAAGCTTCATCACACTCTGGGGTCCATTTCACATTATTTGGGAACTGTTTCTTTGTGAGTTCAGTGAGGGGAGTAGCTAACTCAGCAAAGTTGGGAACAAATCTCCGTTGATAACCAGCCAGCCCTAAAAATGACCTGACCGGTTTGTTTTGGGGACAGGGCTGTTAGCTACAGCTTCTGTTTTAGAAATTTCTGACTTAACTTCTCCATTTCCTAACACATAGCCCAAATATCTGGTTTTCTGTGTGCCCAATGCACATTTGGTAGGATTAATAATCAGACCTGCATTTTTGATAGCTTGGATAACTGCTTGTAGGTGTTCCAGGTGGCTTTTCCAGTCTGGACTGTATACCACGACATCATCCAGGTACACATCACAATAACCAGTGTGAGGTGATAAAATTACATCCATGTACCACTGGAATGTAGCTGGTGCACCATGTAAACTAAATGGCATGGTAGTGAACTGATAGAATCCAACAGGAGTGGCAAATGCAGTTTTGTCTCTGGATTCTTTAGCTAAAGGGATTTTCCAGAACCCCTTGGTGAGATCAAGGGTACTGATATTACTTTGCACTCCCCAGTCTGTCCACCAAATCATCTATTCTGGGCATACTGTAGGATAACTGTCAAATTCTGTCACTTGATTAAGTTTCCTAAAATCAAGGCAGATTCTAACAGCCCCTTCTTTTTTGTTTACAATTACCATTGGAGATGACCAAGCACTCCTTGACTCTTCTATGATACCCAATTCTTTCATTTTTTGTATTTCTTTAACCACATCAGCTCTTAACCGCTCTGGTAACCTGTATGTCTTTTGCCTAATAGGGCAAGCATTTCTTGGCACTATCACGTGCTTGACCCCTTTTTGCTTAGCCTGGTACTGTGGTAAAAGTACTATTAAATGCCTTTAGCACATTACGAATTTCTGCAGTTTGTTCTGAGGTTAAGGAATCATTCACCTTTACAGCATCAGCAGTTACAGTTTGTTCCAGTCTATCATAAGCTACATCAATATCTTCTTCATCAGTTTCTGGTAAAACTAGCAAAGCAGCTTTTGGCATTTTTTCAACCCATTTCTTGAAAAGGTTAGCATGGTATATCTTAGTAGGATTTTTCTGGTCAGTGGTCTCAGTCTCGTAGTTAATGGTGCCAGTACATCTAAATACTTTATAATGCCCTTGCCACTTCATTAACAGTTTATTTTCTGTTGTGGGAAACAGTAGAAAAACCTTTTCACTTGGCTCAAAAACTTTTTCTTTTACCCCATGGTCATAATATACCTTCTGTTTGGGCCTCTTCCTGATTACTATGGGCAATTTCAACATATTTTGCCACCTTCTTTCTTAGGGAACACATATAAGATGTTAGAGATTGTTTCTGAGTGGGGTTATCTTCCCATGTTTCTTTTATCACATCCAGTGGCCCTCTTGGCTTACAGTATGCATGGCATAAATCCCACTTAGGCTGACACCATCTGTCATCAAGGCACAGGTCAAAAAGCATAGGAAAACCAGGAACAGTTGTAGAATTCACAAAAAGTATTTATTTGTATTAGCAGTAACATAAAAAATAAGCTTGTTCCATATAACTATTTACATAGGCAGAATAAATAGAGAAGATCCATCAGAGTTTTCCTTCAGTCTCTGTGTGTCTCTTGTAAGCAACTGCAGCTCTGTCTTATAAGACTCTGCAACCCCCCTTTCTAACAAGCATCCTGTTTTATTTTTTTTAATAAAATGTTCTTGTATATTTCAGGCAGGTGCAGGCAGGAACACAATGTCCCGGAACTGAGACCCCTTTTCCACAGCTCTTCTGCAAAAGGCTTAAAAATTGCATTTCAGGTTTACCCCTTGAGTTCCCAATAGCTTTTCGCAATCATCTCAAACTATAATTATATACATTTCAACAGTAACACTATATAAATTTCTAAACAAAGGTATCCCAATATCAGTTACATTTCCACATAATAATTTGCATATATTTTATACCAGCAGATATGCAAGGGAGGAAAAGACAAACAGCAAGGGAAGACTGAGAGATAGCGAGAGGCAAAGAATTGCGAGACTGTCTGGGTGATCAAATCCTAGGTCTCATGGGAAAATTTGGTTGCGCAACCAGACAGACAAGAGACAAGAAAGGAAAGAACTGAACGGATCACTGCATTCAAACTCTCCATAACAACTGGGACAGGGTCCTATGAAACCCTGTCACAACCGGTTGCTTTAAAAATATTTTCTAGGTTAGTATTAGATAGATGCCAGTGTTGGCTGGATGACTGTAATATTGTTTCTGCCAATCAAGGTGGTGTTAGGAAAGACTGTGGCACACCAGATCTGATCTTTGTTCTTACTCACAGTCTAGAAAAGTACATTAAGATTAAAAAAAGAAAGATTTATGTAGCTTTTATCTACATTGAATCAGCCTTTGATACTGTAAAGAGACATATATTGTGGGATATTCTAGCTGAACGTAATATACCAAAAACCTTGTCAATAATATTCAGTTATTGCATCAGAACAGAAAAGTTTGTGTTAGGGTACAAAACAATGGAGGCACAATAGTTCCTTTCAATGTAGATATGGGAGTAAAACAGGGCTGTCTAGTGGTCCCAGCATTACTTAATGTTTATTGATAAACTGGTCTTTGCACTGGATAAAATTGATACCTTCCTTCCGTCAATCAATAATCTCCAGGTTAAGATACTGTTATATGCAGATGATGCGGTTGTTTTGTCTGAAACCCCATTAGACCTTAAACATGCCCCAAGTGCTATCATGAATACCCTTAATTTACTTGAACTCTAACTTAATGTTGAGAAAACAAAAATAATGACATTTGGTAGTTCTTTGATAACAAGGGATTCGTGGACAGTTAAAAACTGCCTAATACAAGAAGACTCCACTTTTTGTTATTTAGACATCTGGTTTGACAAAAACTTTGAGTTGAAATGCATTTGATACAACAAAATGTAATGCCTTGAAATCATCTTTGATTATAAATAGATTCGCAAACACATTTGCAAATAACTCACTTGTAGCATTAAAATGCTGCTTTGAAGCAAAAACTAATGCTCAAAATGTAATATGGGAATGAAATTGGGGGTATAGATGTATCGGACCTTGACAAAATTCAAAAAAATAACTCTTAGATGCCAGAGACTAACTTCAAGTGCAGTGGTATGGGCAGAAGAGGGTTCCTTAGAAATGAAATGGAGAATATTAACAAGTACTGTTAGTTACTGGACGGAAATTGTAACTATGCCACTGAATAGACTTCCACACTTATGATGGAAGGATCCTGTTAAATCCTACATTTGTAACAACTGGTTTGGAAAACTAGACTGTTGGCTTCAGAGAACTTCCCTAGAACCACTGTCCATGCTAGAGTTAAGAGATGTAGAAATATTACTCTACCATAATTATTCAGTTAAACATAGGATTGCAGATCAATCTAGGCAAACTTCATTACTTGGGCATTTCCATTGTATGGAACTAACAAAATGTTGTTTGGCACAGAAATTTATATTACTTTCTGTGAAAATGCACAGCACAGAAAAGCTCTCTCTAAATTCCGATTAGTACTACTAGGCAATGCGTAGATGCGTTTTATCGGCCAGGGTTTTCAGATGTAATTTAAGTGAAACACTGATGTATTGGTTTCTGTTAGTCATATCTTGTTAGAATGTCTTATTTTACATGAGGAAAGGGATGCTGGATTACTCCTTCTGTTCTGAAAATGAAAGGGCAACATAAGAAGGAAGCTTCCCTCAAACTTTTATTTTTCAGAGCTAAAGACTCAATTGTTTGGGCTAGGGAGCTTTGCAACAATTGTACTTCTTACTGTTGTCTGTATAACATTCCTAATGTTTTATGGCTGCACTGATTTATTTCTGTCAGTTGCTATTGATCCCACAGGAGGCTGTCTTTTATCTGGAAGAACCACACTTGCTGTAATAACTATATTGTTATAAGATAATGCTATATACTTGGTCAGACTCCAAATTTGAAATGATCATGTATAAATGATTTGAGATATCATGAGCTTTTATCTTGTATGTATGCAACAAGTTTTTTCTTTTATTCATACTTAAAAAAGAATACCTTGACCTACTAGCATCTTACACCATGGGAGTGTAAAAAAAATAAACAAGAAAAAAAAAACACAGGAAATATGGTTGACAGTATTTTATTTTTTCATAATTAGCGTTTTTAGAAGCTGAGTCACACTACTCTGAAACAGAACAGCAGTGTGAGCCAGCGTCCGTTAGCTTGAAAACAAAAGTGTAAAAATAAAATAATACACCTAGAAACAATAGAAACATAGCATTTGGCAGCAGATACTCCCCTCTCCCCCAGGTTGCACCTGGAAACCAGCCCTGTCTCAGTGTGCCTTTCCCGGTTGTCAATTTTTAAATAAATAAAAAAATAAAATAAGGACTGCTTGTCCCACCCAGTATGCCCAGTTTTTCCCCTAGCTACTGTGTCACCGCAGACCTTAATTGGTCTCCTGCTCTATCTTCTCCGCTTCCTTTCCATTAAGATACCCTAATGCCTATCCCATGCTTTCTTGAACCCCACCACTGTCTTCACCTCCACCACCTCTTCCAGGCATTGATCATGCTTTCTGTGAAAAAGTACTTTTTCACATCTCTCCTGAATCTACCCAAATCCAGCT
This sequence comes from Neoceratodus forsteri, assembly GCA_016271365.2. Classification (NCBI taxonomy): domain Eukaryota; kingdom Metazoa; phylum Chordata; order Ceratodontiformes; family Ceratodontidae; genus Neoceratodus; species Neoceratodus forsteri. The sequence continues at coordinate 1,541,754,132 of CM028131.1, read as the reverse complement.
TCATAGCATGTCCCCTTGTTCCTGAGCTCTTTTTCTTTCTGAAAAATACTTTCCTCCTGTACCTTATTTACCCCCATAAGGTATTTAATGATCTCCATCATATTCCCCCCTCCTCTCTTGCAGGGTGCCCATATTGAGGTCCTTTAGTCTCTTGTCATAGGGCTTTTGGTGCAGACCCGGCATCATTTTAGTTGCCATCCTTTGGATCGCCTCCACTCTATGTCCTTCCAGAGATGTGGTCTTCAGAGCTGGACACAGTACTCAATGTGAGGCCTCACCAGTGATCTATTCAGGGGCAACACCACCTCCCTCTTTCTGCTGGTGATACCCTCCCTATTCACCCCAGCATCCTACTAGCCCTCCCAAATGCCTTGTCGCATTACCTGGCTGCCTTCAGACCATCCGATATGATTACCACCCGGGTCTCTTTTCTGCTTTGTGGTCGTCAGTAGCACTCCACCCATTCTGTACTATGCCCCCCCCCCAATGTTTCTGAGCCCTAAGTGCATTGGTTTGCACTTTTTCACACCAAACCCAAGTGCCATATCGTTGACCATTCCTTGAGTTTTCTAAGGTCTCTGCTCATCCTTTCCACCCCCCCCCCGAGTGTCCACCCTGTTGCAGATTTTGGTGTCATCCGCAAAGAGGCAGACTTTCCCTTCCAGCTCTTCTGCAATGTCACTGACAAGGACACTAAAGAGGACTGGTCCCAGCGCTGATCCACAAGGTCACCTGCACGTCATTCTCCCTTCCTCGGAGTGAAAGCAGCAGTCCGACGAAAAATGTTGTTCAAAAAATCTAGTTTCAGCTATGAGTAAGTAAAATATTAGCATTCCTGTCAAATGTACTTGACTCGGTGCCTCCTATGCTCCACAGCACGAGTCTTTTTTTATTTTTTCAAATCTAACCCTTTCCAGGTCTACAGTGCTATCTCTATGGAAAATATGGCGGCCATCTTTTTTTTTTTTGAGAAAAAATTAAATTAAAACATTTATAAAATACCCAAATTTTGGTCAAATTAGAAAACTGAACCAACAAAGAAAACTATAAGATACCTGGAATCTTTTATAGTGAAAAAAAAGGTAGAGTCAATTTTTTTGCCCAATTTTGTTGCACTGCTGCTTGAATTCCATTTACCAACACCCTCTGTCACACATCCCTTAACCAATTTCCTACCAGTTTACCACCTTTGGACCCACTCCTAAGCTACAGAGCTGGATTACTAGTCTCCTATGAGAAACGGTGTAAAAATCCTTACTGAAATCTAGGTAGGCCACATCCACCGCTCTACTATGATCTAATTCCTTGGTCACCCAGTCAAATAAATCAATCATATTGATCTTACGGGACCCCTCCCCAAACATGATCTGCGCTGCCTCTGTTCTTGTAACCTGTTAGATTTAAGATTTTCCACAATCCTTTTCTTCTGCAGTGTTTCCATTAACTTTCCCACCACTGATGTCAGGCTGACTGGTCTATAATTGCCAGCCTCTCCCTGCTACCTTTTTTGTGAAGTGGGACTACATATGCCCTCCTCCAGTTCTCTGGAACCACTCCTGTTTCCAGCAAGCTGTTAAATAGGACTATCAGAGGTGCAGCCAGTACCTGCCCGAGCTCCCTCAGTACCTCTGGATGCACTCCATCTGATTCCATTGCCTTGTCCACTTTCAAATTAGTGAGTCCTTTCAGGACTCTCTCCTCTGAAAAAGGAACAGTGTTCATCTTCCTCCCATAGCTCCTTTTACTTACTTGTGGTCCATCCTCTTCTCTTTCCTCTGTGAACACCAAGCAGTATTTGTTCAGGATGTCTGCCTTTTCTGGGTCTCCCTCTTCACAGTCCTCCTGTCCCTTTTTAGCATTGCAATCCCTCCCATGGTCTTCCTCTTTTTACTTACATATCTAAAAAATGTCTTGGCCTATTTTGTTACTGCCTGGGTTATTCTCTCTTCAGTTTGTGTCTTTGCATTCCTTATGACTTTCCCTGCTGCCCTCTGTTTCCCCATATACACCTCCCTATCCTCCTTTCTCTGCATCTCCTTGTACTTTCTGAATGCAACCCTTTTAGCCTTTACTTTTTCTGCTACCTCTTTCGAGAACCATAATGGTCTCTTTATCCTCTTGCTCTTGTTCACTTACTTGATGTAGAAGTTTGTTGCCTTAATTATGCCCCCTTTTAGCTTCACCCACTGTTCCTCCACCCTTCCCCCCGGTCAACCCCTCCTGCTAGGGCATCTCCGAGGCATTCACCCATCTTTATAAAATCTGCCCTCCTGAAGCTCAGGACCCTTGCCCTTGCATTGTTTGATTCCACAGCTGTCCTAACATTAAGCCACATTGAACAGTGATCACTGGTCACCAGGTGGCCTCTCACCTTGTCATCTGCAACACTGTCCCTGCTAGTAAGTACCAGGTCCAGTATTGCCCCATCTCAGGTGGCTTCACTGACTAGTTGCCTGAGGAATGCCCCCTGCAGGGAGTCCAGGGTGTCCCTGCTTCTATCTGAAGCTGCAGCTGGGAGGCTCCAATCTACATCCGGCAGACTGAAGTCCTCCACCAGCAGCACCTACCCCTTTCCTGCCATTTTCTAACAGCTTCCATTAGTACCTTATCTAACTCCTTCCTCTGTGCTGGAGCTCTGCAGATCATGCCAGTGTGAATAGTGGCTCCTTTCCCCATCTCCAGGGTGACCCACAGTACCTCTGCCCTTCCCCCATATTCCCTGCATCTCTACTGCTGTTATGCTTTCCCACACATAAAGCACCACACCCCCTCCTTTCCTTCCCACCTTGTCTTTCCTGAACAGTATGGCCATGTCCCAGTCACAGTTTTCAGGACACCATGACTCGGTAATGGCTACAATGTCCAGGTTGACGTCTGCCAGGATGGCTTCTTGTTCTGGAATCTCATTTCCTAGACTTCTAGCATTCACATACATGGCCTTCCAGATTTTGCTAGCACTCTGTTTGTTACCCTGCTTTTTCAGTTTTTGCCCCTTCTTATTAATGCCCCTGTTCCCATCCACCCTTCATTTGTATCCCCCTGCTTCCTTTATTAATTTGCAGTTGGGGGAGGGTTCTCTCCTCTCAGGTTCTCCCTACTCTCTACTGCAGCCTGTGGGAAGGGGGATCAGTTTCTGCCTCCCTGATTTCTTCCATCACCCCCCCCCAGCTAGTTTAAATGTTCAAAGCAACAACATTTAAACTTCCACTGAGGACTGCGGTTTCCCTCCTGGATGGATACAGGCCATCACCCCTGTATAGGCCCTCATTTGTCCAGGTGGATTCCCAGTCCCCAATGTAGCCAAACCCCCTCCTCTCTGCACTATTCCTTCAACCATGAGTTGAAGCTCCTGATGCAGAGATCCCCCTCCTCCACCCTGAAACAGACAGGTAGCACCTCAGAGAAACCCACACTGAGCATACTACCTGTCTAAGACCACTCTCCAGCTATCTAAACTCCCTCTGCGCTATTTCAGCTCTGTCCCTAGTAAAGTCATTGGTCCCGAGTTGGACAATGACATACAGCTCCCCCTTCCATCCTGCTGCCCTAGCAATCCTCAGGATCCACTTCCCATCCCTCTGGGCCGTAGGTACCTGACCTTCCTCTCCGTCCCCCTTCCTATACCCAAATCTAGCCTCCTGACAATTGAATCCCTCACCAAAAGGTGATATCTTTTCTTCTGGGGTCATCTCCCACCCTCCTTGGGGTTTCTACTATGGAGGACCCCCACATCCTTCCTGGCCACTACCACAGGCACCTCCTCCTGGCAGTGCCACCCCACCAGAGTGGCGCAGGAATTTTGTAGTGTTCCGTATCGTTGAGGAACGTGCCTCCAAACCATCCCCCCCTTCCAGAGCCCACTTCACCACCCTTCCAGAGCCCACTATACTCCAGCTGTGCCGATGTCACAACTGTGTGGTATGGGATTTTTAAAGTACTGGTTTCAGGTTGCTATCAGACTTAACTAGGAACTATAACATGCTATCTTGCACATTTGGTTCCCAGATATAAAGTTTATTTCGCACAGTTTATCTTTACTGCGGGGGGGATCTTGAGTACATAGAGAAGTGGGCAGAGGGTAATATGATGAGGATTAGTAATAAAAAAAATGCAAATTATGCCAGTGACTTCAGGAAAATGGGCGAAGTGCTAAGGAGCCATTTGGTGGGCATCAGAGCAGATATGGGGTGGACCAAAGGTGGTCCATCATTAAGGAAGGAATACTGGTTGCCACAGATGAGTGCATTAGACTAGGGGGAAGAACACAAGGGCCAAAGTGCCCAGCTGGTTCAGTTCTGGGGTTGCCCAGCCAGTAAGGGAAAAGAGGTTGGCCTATAGAAAATTCAAGAAGACCAAGAGAGAGGTGGATAGGGAAAATTATCCAAGGTTGGCTAGTGAGTCAAGTAAGGAAGTCCGGAGAGCAACGGCACAGAAGGAGCTGCAGATAGCTGAAGGAATTAAGAAGGGAGAGAAGGCTTTCTTTCGATATATAAGTGAGAAAAGGAACAAGAAGGAAGGGATTGTTAGGCTTAAGAAATGGGCGGAGTGGGTGGAGGATAATGGGGGAAAAGCAGAGATAATAAATGAATACTTCTGTTCTGTCTTTACCAGGGAGAAGGATGGACCCATGCCTTCAGGAGGGAAAAGAGGAGTGGGGGGAGGGAAACACAGATGTAGTGATAGAAGAGGATAAAGTGAGGGAGGGGCTGCTGGCATTGAAGGTAGACAAATCACCAGGCCCGGACAGAGTACATCCAAGGGTACTAAAGGAACTGGCTGAGGAGCTGGCAGGGCCACTGGCAGACCTATTTAACAGTTCACTAGAGTCAGGAGTGGTACCACAGGACTGGAGAACAGCACATGTAGTGCCCCTCCACAAAAGCAGTCCCAAGGATGACCCAGGGAATTACAGACCAATCAGTCTGACCTCTATTGTGGGCAAGCTCATGGAGACCATACTAAAGGAAAGGTTGGTGGAATATCTAGAGGAGCATGGTCTTCAGGATGCAAGGCAGCATGGGTTCATGGGGAGGAGATCGTGTCAAACAAATCTAACTGACTTCTTTGACTGTGTCACTAAGACAGTAGACAGGGGCCAAGCAGTAGACATCCTCTATCTTGAGTTCAGCAAAGCCTTTGACTCTGTGCCCCACAAAAGGTTGATCAGGAAGTTGGTGGATGTCGGGGTTGGGGAAAAGATGGCCAGATGGGTGGAAAACTGGCTGAGGGACAGAACCCAGAGGGTGGCTGTGGAGGAAGAGTTATCTGGCACTAGAGAGGTAACCAGTGGAGTACCACAGAGCTCGGTGCTGGGGCCGATGTTGTTCAATGTCTTCATCAATAACACTGGAGATGGCATTAAAGGCAAAATGTGCCTATTCACGGATGACACCAAGCTCTGTGGAAGTGTGGACACAGCTGAAGGCATAGAGAACCTACAGAAAGATCTGGAAAAGCTGGGGAAGAAGTCCAGTATCTGGCAGCTTGGCTTCAATGCCAAGAAATGCAAAGTTATGCATATTTGAGCCAAGAATCCCAGAACAGAGTACTACCTGGGTGGAGTCAGAGTATCTGCATCAGAGGAGGAGAAGGACCTGGGAGTGATGATCACTAGTGACCTGAAGCACTCTATGCAGTGCAAGAATGCAGCAGCAAAGGCAAACAAGATGCTGGGATGCATATCTAGGGGGATCAGTGGTAGGAGAGAGGAGGTTATACTGCCCTTGTACAGGTCACTGGTAAGGCAGCATCTACAGTATGGAGTTCAGTACTGGTGCTTACACCTCAAAAAGGACATTAACCTGCTGGAGAAGGTCCAGAGGAGGGCTACAAAGATGACAGCAGATCAGCTGGGTAAGGCATACGAGGGGAGATTGAGGGCACTGAACATGTACTCCCTGGAAGACAGGGGAGAGACAGAGAGAGAGAGAGAGAGAGGGCACATGATTGGGACCTTCAAGTACTTGAAAGGAATAAATAAGGTTGATAACAAGAGTCTCTTTAAGCCGAGTGACAACCATAACACGAGGGGGGGCACAGTCTTAAGCTGGAGGGAGGAGGTCAGGAAACACTACTTCACAGAGAGGGTGGTGGACACTTGGAATGCGCTGCCAGAAGACGTCATCTCACTGAAGACAGTAGGCAACTTTAAGAGAGGCTGGGATAGGCATAGGGGAAGGTGAGGATCATGGGTAGAAAGGAAGGGAGGAGTGGGGAGGGAGGGCAGGGACATTAGCTCAAGCTGTGGACCCTGCAATATGAGCAGACTTGATAGACCAAATGACCTTCTTCTGCTGGCTTCTTCGTATGTGCGTATCAATTTTAGCAGAGAAATGGAAAAACCAAACTTTGGTAGGAATAATGAAGAGTTGACCATAGTATTCAGTGTCGAAAACTTGGGTGTAACTATAGCAGACAACTAAAAATGGGCACTTCACGCAGAAGATATTCATAATAAGACTAGCAAAAAATAACATTTTTATCAGTGTACAAAATCATGATTCAGCCAAATATGGAAAATGCATGCCCAGGGTGGCATTCGGGGCTAACAAAAAAGGGAGTGGATTACTACAAGGAAGAGCATCTAGGATCACAGTGAACAGCGGGCCCTTGTTCAAAATGGATTTCCATCCTTGCTGAAATGTTGTACACAATTCAAAGGTCATGGAACATGGGTGTACCCTTCTGTGGTACAACATATCAGCTGATTGGTAATCTGTGGTCACCTGTATTCAGGACCACCAGGTGCACAGTTTTTTTTTTTTTTTTTAAATGAGACTGCTAAGGAGCTGGGTGGGAGTGAACATGAAAGCGAAAGTGGATCCGTCTGAAGACTTGCACCCAGAGGCTTGGCAGTTTTGCTTCAAAAACTATACACTATAAAAAATACTGCTTGGGCAATCACATGTCCAACCATCTTGTGCTGCCACTTTAGGCTTCTGATTACATCGGACCTCTTGAATGTCACTCACAAGGTCTGATGTAATCAAAACCCCTCTGTGGCAGCACAGGTTTGTGTGTGGTTGCCCAATCAGTATTGTCTATACAGTGAATGAAGATTCTTACACAATGAGGAGAGTGGTGTTGGAGTTAGAGACGTTTGAAGATAGAAGGGAAGTGATATGTACACAGTTTTTTGGATCTTTGTGTAGACCAGATGGTAAACTGCAAGGATTGTTTTGAACAAATGAAAAATGTAGTTACAGAACTAGGAACTCCAAAAAGGGTTATTAGACAGAAAACAAGGGAAAACGAAAAGGTACCTGACCAGTTTCATCTTTTGAGCAGTGGATAAATTTGTATGAGACTACCCCTGTGAGGGTGAAATGCTATCTTGATTGTTAATTCCTGTCATTGTAGATGTAATCCCCCTAGTATTATGGCATCGTTTTCTTGAAAGTATTTGATCTGCATAGTTTGAGTTATATGAATGCTATAAATTATTTCACATATGAAGACTTTATGATTTGTTCGTTAATCTTGTGTAGTTCCTGTAACTTGAGTTCAGTAACTGAACGTTTCTGTTCCGCTGGGAATATGTGCAATATTCAGGGCTGGGTTTATTCCCCCCAGCCCTTTTTAATATGTAGTATGTAGTTATCCACCTTTTATTAGTTTTGAGTACTAGCGAATGAATATTGATACTGGTTGTTACGAATGTGCTGTGTATGTTACCTCTGTGAATGCATGGATTCTGATCATGTGTTTATATTATACATAACAGTGTTTAATATTAACGTTCTAGGTATGTTATCTATATAAATGCACATATTCTGATCAATGTGTTTATATTATTTATTTGAACATCAGAGTACCTTTGAGTGAAGTGCTCATTTGCAAAGGCTCCACATCAAGTGTTGTAAGCAAACAAAGTTATAAGTATGCAGCATTAGAAGCAGTTGCCATTACATTCAGGTTACATGTCAAGTGATGAAAACACACATATTTGTATACAAGCAGCAAAGAGCAATTGTTCATACAATTCATAATGAAGATTACAGGCAGCTCAGACAAGCTTTGTCAGTGCAATAATTACCTAATGAACTATGGGTTACAAACCCCCAGTTGGATTCAGATGTCCAGTTTGGTTAAGAGAGGAGTACAGACGTTGGTAGTCAGGGGGTGGGGATTACTGTGTAGGTAGGGGGATGGGAGGAGTAAAACGGGGGTCAGGCAGGATTAGGGTTAGGATAGGCATCTGCATGTGGAAGCTTGGAGGAGTTCATTCTTGAGGAATCTCTAGAATTGAGGTCGTTTTGGTAGATTGGAGATGGAAATTAGAAGGTTGTTCAGCCAGTGTACAATTCGGCAGGCAAAAGCTCTTTGGCCTTGGTTGGTCCTTTGTTTGGGGACCTTCAAAGCATGTCTTGCCATGCTCCTGGTGGGGTACTGGTTATGTACTAGATGGAAGAGCAAGGCTATAGTGGGAAGGGCCAGGCCTACTAGTGCTTTTTGTTTTGCCAGTAGGAGACTCTGGTACTGTATTCGTGCTTCCAAGGGGAGCCAGCCTGTGAGGGGAATATAAGGTGCAGCAATGAGTAAGCCTATCAGAGACAATGATGAATCTGCAGGCCTTACTGAGCAAGACTCTTACCCTATTCAAGACCGTGGAGGAGGCTGATCCATAAACTGCTAGTCTGTAATCAATGAGGGAGGGAGGACAGAGCTGGCTACGGCTAGGCTCCTGGCTTCTTTGGTTAAGTTCAGCTGCTGTCTGAAAAGGGCTCCCAGCTTCTTGTTTGCTGAGCTGACCATGTTGTCCACATGGTCAGTGAACGTGAGGGACTCATCTAATGTCACCCCCAGGTATCTAAAGAGGGACACCTGCTCAAGTGGTATGCCCCGATCATTCAGGATGCACTTAGGGGGGACTTTGCTCCTGGTATGGGTACCCACGAAGAGCATGGTTTTGTTTTTTTTGTAATAAAGGACAAGCTTGTTCTGCTTGAATCATCGTTCAAGGGACCAAAAGCTAGTTTGTAGCTCCCTGGTGACTACTTCATGCTGAGGACCACTCTTTTTTTGCATGATATGTTTATACCGCCTATCGCCTATCCCATGCTACACTGGCCACCACTCCTTCAGGTTCCACAAGCTCCTCGACCCCACTGACCTTTATTCAGCCCTCCTCAGGTCCTCATATCGCAGCTGATCCCCCGGGATATCCCGGTGTATCCCTATCACTGGGCGGTTCCCCCTCCTCCGAGGGGGAAGGGCACCGGGGCAGAAGGAAGACCCGGCACACCTACATTTAGGGCCCGGGGGATGCTGCTGAGGAGCAGGAGGCCCTGGACAGGCACTGGAGGTGCTCGAGAGAGCGGGGAGCCATCATCTAGGCGGTCAGCGAGCGATTTTTTTCCAGTTTTCTGCGAGGGGGCAGCGTGGTGACGTCAAGGCATATGCCGACGCCCGCTCCTCCCCCAGGTAACTTGGGCCGTACACCCTGCCATGCTCGGTGCCTCCGCTAGGAGCCAGCAGTCACTGGACCTGTCCCCTGCCCTCCCCCCAGAGAAGGAGAGCTGTTGCGGGATGCTCGATCCTTCTGCTCCCGGCCGTCCCCTCCAGTGACCGGGTCCGCCTCAACCCGGGTCGCTGGAGTCGCAAATGGGAACTGAGTCTGTCATGCCGGGCACAGCTGAGGACCACCTTGAAGATGACTGCATCATCTGCATAGAGCAACATCTGTATTTGGGTTCAGGCCCTTGGAAGACCATTTATGAACAGGCTGAAGAGAAGCAGTTCCAGAATTGACCCCTGGGGACTCCGATAGAGACTTGCTTAGCTTCAGATAGCACAACATCAATTTTGACTTTCTGTGTGCGTCCAGCTAGGTAACAACGGAACCAAGAAACAGTCTTGGTGTGCCGGCCCGGTAGCACAGAGGGCTGATGCGCTGGCGCCTTATCTCACGCTATGCCGGCAACCCAGGTTCAGGAATGATCTCAGGTTGCTGGTTTGCTGGCTCAAGGGTGGGTGGGTAGGTTAAAGCAGGACTGAGCCGCTGCTCTCCCCTCCAAAGGGGTGGATGCCTGCCCATTCGTAGTCCTGTTCCCACTGGGTGGAAGTCTGGTGGGCACATAGACAGCACAGTGCAGCGACAAAAGTCAGGAGAGGGGCGGAAGGGGCCACCAGATCCTGGCTTGTGTGCGTGCCTCCATGTGCATACATGAATGTGTACGCCGTGGCCTCGGGGGGGGGGGGAGAAAGTATTGGTGGAGAGGCCAAGTTGCTGATGTTTTGTGAGCAGTGGAGGGGGGGTGATCTCTACAAGATCAAATGCCTTGGTAAGATCAACATACGAGTGCTTATTAGATGACCTTTATCCAGGGCTTCATGTATTTGAGTTGTGAACTTTATGAGTGCAGTTGTGGTACTATGCAGTTTTCTAAAGCCGTGCTGTTGACTACACATCAGGTTGTAGTGCTCGAGGTAGGTGACAAGCTGATTGGACACTATCCACTCCAGTGCCTTAGAGAGGGGAGATAATATGGCGATGGGCCTGTAGTTGACAGCACTAGTTTTATCCCCATCCTTATGAATGGGTGTGACTTAAACTGTAGGTGGACTTCCAGATCTGAGGGAATTGGCTGAACCGGAGAGAGATGTTGAATATCTTAGTCAGTGATAATGCCACTTCTTCGAGGGCTTGGGTCAGTAATACCAAGAGTCTTCCTTGGGCTCCCCGAGGGAAGCCTGTGGGTCGCGAGGGCAGGAGAATCAAAGCCCTCCCCACAATCAAGCCTGAGCAGCAGACAAGGGCTGCAGTCTTCTTTGGGGTCCCCCGAGGGAAGCCTGTGGGTCGAGAGGGCAGGAGAATCACAGCCCTCCCCACAATCAAGCCTGAGCAGCAGACAAGGGCTGCAGTCTTCTTTGGGCTCCCCCGAGGGAAGCCTGTGGGTCTCGAGGGCAGGAGAATCACAACCCTCTCCACAATCAAGCCTGAGCAGCAGGCGAGGGCTGCAGTCTTCTTTGGGCTCCCCCGAGGGAAGCCTGTGGGTCGCGAGGGCAGGAGAATCACAAGCCTCCCCACAATCAAGCCTGAGCAGCAGACTAGGGCTGCAGTCTTCTTTGGGCTCCCCCGAGGGAAGCCTGCGGGTCGTGAGGGCAGGAGAATCACAGCCATCCACAGAATCAAGCCTGAGCAGCAGACAAGGTACACAGTAAGGAGCAGGACGCTCGCTTGCCTGGAACAGCTGAGTGTTGGAATTGGCGCCTTTTTTTTTTTTTTTTGAACATCCTTCCTCTGTTTGAGTCACCAGACAAGTGCAGATAGTTTTTGCACTACTGATCTGTGCAGCCAAAGATGATGGTTTGTACCTATTCTCACTGTGCACCTTAAGAGATGTTGGATTAATAGTAATTTTGCTCGTCCTAAATGTAGCCTTAATTTGTGCAGGGTATTTGCAAAGTGTATGTAAGTTGTGCTTTACTGTGTTAAACAGTGCCTAGATAGGCATCTGTACCTTCTGTGCAATTACCATCTCTTGCGGTCAGCATGCAGCATGGTCCTTGATTTAAATAGAGGTGCACCCTTATTGTGAATGTAAAGTGTAGTGAATAGGGTTGTTTTTTTTTTCTTTACTGTGCATAAGGGTGTTCTTTCTACCCGCACATAGCCTTTCTATCCTAGCTTGTCCCCAGTCCAATTTCAAGTGCTGCACGCTGCTAATTTAACCTGCTTTCCCCCACAAACAGTCAGCTTGAGCTGGACAAAAGCCCTGCACAGACTTTTGGCCCTTAATTGTAATTGGGAGCACTGTGGAACCGGGGCCATTTTAATTTGGCTGGGACTTCCATCCCCCTCTGCGCAGTGCTGTCGCAACCCCCTCCCCTTTCAGCCACACCTGAAAACTGATCTGTGGTTCTTTTGTCTGTTTCCTCAGGGCTGCAGTCTTGTTTGGGCTCCCCCGAGGGAAGCCTGCGGGACGCGAGGGCAGGAAAATAACAGTCCTCCCCACAATCAAGCCTGAGCAGCAGACAAGATACGCGGTAAGGAGCAGGACGCTTGCTTGCCTGGAATGGCTGAGTGTTTTGTCCCCACCGACGCTTAGCGCCAGCTGCCCCACTGTCCCCACCACCACCCTTGGTTGATGTCCACCCTTGGTTGACATCAAGCTTTATAAGAAGAACCACGTGGCTCTCTGAACCAATCAGTCAACTTTCCCACCTGCAGGTTATTTTCTTTGGCCGCTACACTCATAAATCCCTATGCTTTTCAATAAAATTTTACCTACTTGATACCCAGCTCACAGAGATAATTTCTAGCAGCTGATATCCAGCCAATCTAGCAGTTTATCACTCTGTCAGGAGTTGAAGGAGTACCAGAGCCTCCTTGCCCACCACCCAACCACACAGTCCCCTTCCCCACCCGGAAGTCAGGTTTTTGAGATGGAATACAAGGGTGCTGTCAGCTCTCTCCTGCATATCATGGACTGCCAACTAATCTTGCATCACACTAGCCTGACCCTATCCTGGCTGATCCTGGCAACACAGAGATTGGGAGGACAAATCCTGTTCCCAACACTGCTATTATGCTCACTTCGGGTATCTACCTCAGTTTCAATTAACAACCCCCATGGAGTGAATACCTCACAACACAGTGAATTTACCTTCTCCAACCAAATTGCCAAGACACAACATGTGCGTGCCCATGCCACACTTATCTTTCGGAAGGGTTGTACCTATAACTCAATTCGCATGCTCAGAAAATACAACATGTCACAACTGGTACATCTCCCATTCCACACTATTAAACTGTGGTTTCTCATTCTCATCGTCATCCTATTGTCAGGGGACATAGAACTTAACCCTGGTCCCTCTGTCCACCTCTCTTCCGCTGACCTATCGGCTATCCCAGGGAAAGGACTTCTCATTGTCCATATGAATATTAGGAGCATTACCAGGCACCTCGCCTATCTCGAGGCATGGATGAAGTGCACAATCCTGACCTACTCTGCCTATCGGAAACTTGGCTTAAGCCCCACATTCTGGACTCCTTATGTTCCTTAACCAATTACTCCCTGATACGGAGGGATAGGCCCTCCCTAAAACATGGAGGGGGGGGTCACCCTTCTCTACAAAAAACATCTTGATATTACTGTATGCCCACCCACCGCCTCCCCCTCAGTCTGTGAGTCCCTACACACAACCATTTCCTTGGTACAAAAAAACTTCACATTATCTGCACCTACAGTCCACCCACTGTAGGTATCACAGGTCTTCACGCCTTACTTAATCAAACAGCCACGAATGCCAAACAAAACGAGGTCATAATCTTAGGAGATTTTAACCTAAACTGGCTGGGACCAACTCACGACGCACTGCTGAAGCTAACACAGAGTTATAACCTTCACCAGACCCTAACTGAGCCTACTAGAACCACCCCTTCTCTAGCTACATCCACCCTCATAGACTAGGTACTGGTGAATCGCCTTGACCATGTGCAAACTACAGGCATCTTGGCAGATGCTATCACAGACCACTCACCCACTTTCTGTGTATGGAGTCCAGAGACTGCTCCCCCACCACCTCCATGCTACATCACTATTACCAACTTTACCAAACTGGACGTGGAAGCTTTTCTCTATGATGTTTCCTGTATCAACTGGTCTGACATCTATTGCTCCCATGATGTTCAAATTGCACTTGATATCTTCATTAACAATTTCACAGCACTCCAGGATAAACATACTCCAAATATCACCAGAAGAGTCAGGGGTAAACAAACAAGATGGTTACACAAGGACCCGCTTGCTAACCTGCACACTCGGGACAAACTCTGGAAGAAGTTTAAAGAGTCCAGACTACCAGTGGATTACAATACCTACAGGGCCTCTCGGAGCACCTGCAAAAAACAAATCAGAACTGCAAAGAGCATCTACTGCAAGGAACTGCTCACTAACTCGGCTGGTGACTCTAGAAAATTCTGGACGCACATTAAGACCTTTTTTGGGGCTGCCCAGTCTTCGACCCTAGGAGATATGATCCTAAATGGTGTGCATTGCAACGACTCGAACACCATAGCAAATGCCTTTAACAGACTTTTCACAGACATGTCTCAGTACACCTCGTCCTTCGTTTCATCTCCCACAACATCTCAGCCTTACTGCACACCCATGAGATCTGCATCTGGTGCTGACCACTGCAAACCACCTACTACCCCCCCTTTCTACTTTAAAGCTATATTTAGGTCTGAGGTCCAAAGGCTATTACAAAACATATCCGACAACACTAGCCCTGGCTCTGAGTCACTCTAGCCATGACTCCTGAAGCTGGCGGTACCACTGATTGCCTCACCTTTGGCCAAGATTTTCACTCTGTCTCTCTCTCTCTCTTGGCATTGTCCCTGATCTCTGGAAGATTGCCCGAGTTATGCCCATCCTGAAAAAAGGTGACCCAAAGGATATTAACAACTACAGTCCCATAGCCATTCTCTCTGTGCTAAGCAAGCTACTGGAGAAGCTTGTTGCAACCCAAACAATTGCCTATCTTACAAAGAACAACCTTCTCTCAGACACTCAGCATGGTTTCAAGGAAAGGGCACAGTACCTCAACTGCCCTTCTCAAATTCACTACTGATGTCCTCTGCAACATGGACAAAGGCCTACTCACTAGAGCAGTATTTACTGACCTTACCAATGCTTTTGATCTCGTTGATCATCCCCTGCTTCTCTCAACCCTGCATAGACTTAACTTCTCATCCTCAGTAGCTGACTGGTTTAACAGCTACTTATCAAACAGATTACAACTTGTTAAATTCAACTCCGCTCTTTTGTATGTGACCAGCACTGACATCGGAGTACCCTAGGAGTCCATCCTGGGACCCCTTCTCTTCTCGCTTTACATTAACAACATAAATGCTACCATACTCTCCTGCTCAGCTATCCTATACGCTGATGATCTCATCCTCTACTCCACTGCCGACAAAGTCAACATCATCACCAAAAACCTCTCCTCAGATTTCAGGAATGTGCAAACATGGCTAAATACAAATAAGTTCATCCTCAACACTAAAAAGATACAAGCCATGCTACTTGGCACTGCCCCCAAACTCAGGGCCTGTAAGGAACCCCTCCTAGTCCATGACTCTGGGGGGTCTCTCATTGACTGCCACATCCTTCAAATACCTAGGAGTCCTCCTTGATAAATCCCTAGATTTCAGTCTGCACATACTGTCAACTTGCAAAGCTACAAATGCCAAACTTGCAATTGCCTACAAGACTAGTCACCTGCTAACACCATCTGCTAAACTGGCTATTGCAAAGGGTATTCTGCTTCCAGCACTGACACATGGTGTCTCCACTTTTGCTAATGCCCATAAGACTGCTCTCCATAAATGGGATGTCGCATATAACAACATATGTTGGTATGCCTCCTCTTCACATCACCTCAAGCACCACTGCACACTGTATAACAAACTGGGCTGGCTCTCCTCTGCCTACCTGACTTTACTCCCTAGGGACCCTCACAGACTCTGTAATCCGAAACCAAACACCCTCCTCCCTTGCAGCTCTACTTGTTCCACCGACACCTGCCCGTGGACTACGCCCGGCAAATAAATTTCTACTTACCATACCCAGGTGTCTTACTTCTAAAGGCTCTGGAAGTTTTCACTGCACGGCCCCGGCCACCTGGAACTCCCTCCCATCTGCCCTAATACAGGCAAACTCCCACCCAATATTCAAAAAAGAACTATATCACTGCCTATCCCGGGACCCTTGCACATGCGTTGATCCCACTTGAAGCCTCACAGCTGGCCACCCTACCTCGCCCAGGACACCTGCTGCACTTCTGAACAAGCTTTGCCTTATTTTTGTCTTAATAGCTGCCACTTAGCTCAGTCTCAGTTGTTATTTGCTTGTACTACTGTCATCTTGTGTCATCTCTGCCTAGCCATATGTATAATCTCAAGTACTGTCTGAATTGATCTGTATTCTTACCTACATGTACTACATACTATGTAATTGTATAATCTCATTTCTTTTATGTATGTATTCTCCCAGGTTTTTTTTTTTTTTAATTTAGCTTTTGTTAACCGGGTAAGTACATTAGCCATAAAATGACTATTTTCAGGCACGACCCGGAAGAGTACAGACATGCAGAAACTTAACAGGATAACAAATTATAAGTGCTTTACATATGAGTTAAAGAGGATACAATATATCAGAACATACAAAGTAAAGTGCTTTACATACAATGAGTTAAAGTGGATACAATATATCAGAGACATACAGAGTAGACCATTCATAAGTTCATAGGTGCCTACCTATGCAATGAATAGAGAGGATCTTGGACAATAAATTATCAGGTGACATATCATATGAACAGAACAAGGTACACAAAAACAGGTAATACAAAAGGAAGAAATAACCATTGAGAGCAGGGGGTGTCATTAAGAAAAAGGTCGGTAAGTGAGGAAGAGGGGAGCAAGCCATGAAATTAGATTATATGAGTGTATGTAAGTGTAAGGGAGATGCCTGCAGTGCAAAATTGAATATGGGCAGGGAAAGGGAGCGGGGACAGGCTGAGGCAGTAAGAGGGTTATATAGAGGTGAGGAAATACTATTGTATGGCCAGAGTCATCAGTCATTAGAGAAGGTGAAAGCAGGAACAGGTATCAGCAATCAGCAGATTGACATGATTTTCTCTTAAGGCATGTGTGGGAGCTAGAAAGTCTAATGTCGAGGAAGGGAATTCCACGGCTGTGGAGCCGCATGCTCAAATGCAACAGTTCCTTTCCTAGTGCAGCACCTCGGCAAATTCAGAAAGGATTTATCAGCTGATCGTAGACCATGGAGTGTGTCCTGAGGAACAAGCATAGCTGCAAGACACCTAGGGGTTTGATTTCGAATTATCAAATCAATAAGGTAGCCAAGGTAGTATTTCCTACTAGCTAATGGAGACAGCCAACCAAGATCATTATAAAGCTGACGGTGGTGTTTAAGCCGAGGAGCAGAAGAGGCATAGCGTTGTGCCTGAAAATAGTCAACTCTTGGCTAGTGCACCTTATCTGGTTAACAATAAATAAATAAATAAACAAACATGTCGATTTTGTCACTACTCACTCTAGTTTTGCCAATAACTCTGCTAAGGTACTTGATTGTTTCTTTGGTGGAGACCTGTTTGAAGTAGAATTTGGGGAGGTTTATTTATTTATTTAGTGAATTTTGTTGACCACTGAGAATAGAAGTCCCTTTTTCAGGGGTGACCGGGGGATACAGATGGTAACCAATTGAAATTGAACCAGATTAAGCTCTTGGTGGTATTTTTTAGTGAATGGGGGAAATTCCCCTGCTCTTTTCGAGAAGTGCCATGGGATCTTTAACGTCCACCTGAACAACCACCAGAACTGGCAGACGGGACCTCGATTTAATGTCTCATCCAAAAGATGGCACCTCAGGAGTGCAGCACCCCCCTCATGCTGCACTACAGCTCCAGTATTGGGATTTAACCCAATTGCCTGGTGTGGGGATAGAACCCACAGTCTTCTGATCTTCCAGCCTCAGAGGTGAGTGTGCAACCTGCTGAGCCACTGACACTGTGTTACACAGGTTAGTGTCTTGCTGTCCAGTGGCTTCCGCTACACTGTCTTGTCCAGTAGGCAGAACTGCGGATAGGTTGGTGAATGCATTATTGAAGGCATTAGCTATATCAGCTGGGGCTGAAAGTACCTTTGCATTGTTGATGATAACAGTAAGGGGAGACCGGTCGGTACTACCCATTAGATCCTTTATGCACTGCCAGAATTTCTTCCCATTGCCCCAGCTCTGCCTTTGTAGTGTACTGTGGTGGTGAGCTTTGGCCTTCCTGATTAGCTTTGTGCATTTATTGTGGGCCTCACAGTACTTCTGCTGAGCTCTCGGGGACCCAGAGGCTTTGGCTAGGTGTCAGAGATTATCCCTCTCCCACATTTGGGTATGCAACAGAGGTGTGAGCCAGCCTGCTGGTGCTCCTTTTACTTTGCATTTTATGAGAGGGGCAAATATGTCGCATGCTTTTCTGAACATGGCACAGAAGTGGTCAAGGGCCATGCTGACGTCCTGTACAACAACTAGAATGCTGCAGCCTAACAGTGACAGATATATGCCTTGAAAGATGCAATCCTATCTTTTTGTAGGATCCTGGAGGTAATGGTTCTGGGTGGGGTCTTAAGGGGTTGAGCAGACCACTAGCACAGGATAGGTGAGTGGTCACGGATAGAATCCGGCATTACCTGTACATTAGTTAGCCGCTCTGGATGAGTGACTAGGACCCAGTCTATAAGGGTACTGGTCCCGGTTTTACAGTTCACTCGTGGTGGCTTATTGACTACTTGGGATAGAAGTAGGCTGGAGGTGAGATCCTTATGCGCTGAGCTAGTCTTTGATGTCTAATTTATATTAAAATCCCCTGGTATTTTCGTCTCCCCTGTAGGACAGGCCTGGGAATAGTAGTTAGCAAAGGTTTCAATGCCTAGGGAGTGCTTTCCAGGTGGTATGTAAACCATCATCACATTGAGAGAGTGCAAGCCTCCATTCTGTTGGATTCAGACGGTCTGGCATTCACAATGGTTTGTGGCTGGGTAAACCAGCACCTTCTGGGCTTGCAGCCTTGTGGTGAGGTAAATGAGGCATCTTCCTCCTCCTCCTCCTCTCTTTCCCTCTCTGTCTTGCCGAAAGATGTTGTAGCCATGCAAGGCAATCTCCGTGTCTGCAAATTTTCTTGTTCAACCACATTTCCGTTACGGTGAGCAGGTCAGGCTGGACCTGCTCAACCCAAGCTTCTAGATGGTGCATTTTGGGGAGCAGACTGCCAATGCTGAGTGATGCTATCCTAATTTTGCTCTCTTGGGTGGCGGTAGCCCTGTTGCCCAGCATTGGTCCAGGGTTAGGGTGTACATTTCCTGAGATAAGGAGAAGTAGAAGTAACATCCTCTTACAGTTTAGCCTGTTTATTTGAGGGCTGCCGAGATGTTCTATAACTGGAGTGTATGAATGTGCGAGGGCTAAAAGCCATTGAGTACTGTGTGTGTGTAGTGCAGTGTACCTGCAACTTAGCATGTGAAGTGGGTGTCAGTGGGCAGGGTATGTGAATGGTGGGGGGGTGCTAGTTACAGTTAGGTAGTGATCTCTGAGTGACGTAGTATTTGTTGCAGCGTTATGTCCCAGTGGTACCAGCCTGACAACCTGATTTCATGGACAGATCAGGTCCTGCTTCGAGTTGAGATGGTAGAGCTATCACCCGTGTTAACACAAGGGTGAACAGTGTTGGTTTGGTATCTGGGAAGAGGTCCCAGAATACGTGTGATTGTCAGAGACTGTAGTAGTAGAAAGGTCCCACTTAGTTTAGAATGGGAAGTTAGCTGGTAGATTGCTATTCCCTGATTGAGATCTTACTACTTGATTAGTTAAGAGGTGTGCACTTTGTATCAAGCTGTGCTGACTAACAGCTCATTCAGTTACCCACAGCCAACCAATTAGGTTCAGATGATTTGGGCTAAGGTAGGGCTGGTTGAGGGAGTACCACTGGGAAATTAGAGCTGGTTTAGCAAGCTAGGGTAATGAGGATAACACAGGAGGTAGTGGGTAAGGGATAACTTTGGTTGCCCTGTGTAACCAAATTCCCCACAGCACTGCCTGAATGTCTCTCAGGCAGCTCTCCATCTTTGCTCCCCCCCAAATCTTCTTTCGCTTGATCTGCGGCCACTCTCAGAGCACAACCTCCAACCCAACCCCCCCAGGCAAACTCTTAAGCTCCTTTGTTCCCTACAGAGTCTGGGGTGCCTTACACAATTTCCCCAACCCCCAGGGCTCTCTCCACGACTCTTGGCTATCTACGCCCACCTTTCTCACCTACACCCCCTCAGCTTTTGTCTCACCATCGATCCTGCCCACCGCTCACCTCTGCTGATGTAAACTGTGTTCTTAAATTATCCTAACCCCCATTTATCTCCCTCTCTTCCAGAACTAGTCCACCTGGGCACACTGTCGCAGCGGACCCGGCTCCTACTCCAGCCGGCTGCCCAATCTTCTGACCCTACCCGCAAGCCCAGCAATTCGGAACAGGTATGCATTGGTCCCTGGGCAGCCAGGCTTGAAAGCCTGTAACTCTTCTGGCTCCCTCTAGCCAGCAGTTGCAACACCATTGGCCTAAGGACATCCCTGCTGTAATGTAGTTGGCTACCGCTGACTTATGAAAATAGCAGCTAGCTTCGGACTAATCCATGTAGCAGAGGGCAATTTGAAAGTGCTGCTTAGAAGCTCAGTTTCCCCTGCACACCTTCCCCCACCCAGTCACTGTTTAAATCCACTTTCTCCACAACAGACATGCCCCCTTACCCCACTGGTTGGCCCTTAAAGGTACAAATAATTTCACCTACTTCCTCCACCCTTCTAGCAATACACCCATCCTCAGCTGCTGGCAGTCTACAAGGACCTCTCATAACAGCTTCCCCTGTCCTGATAGCTTCCATTTGTACATCTCTTGTTACTGCACTACGCTGCGTTATGGCCCTACTTAAATTCCTGATGCACTCCCTCATGACTATTATCCTCACTCTGCCTATCCATACCATGTTAAGTAACAATTGTGTCCAAAAAGAGCCACACGATATCTGCATCCTCAGCTCGACCTCTGCACCAGCACACTCTGTTTTTACCATCTGCCCCCTTCACCCTGACCAAACACTACTCCTCAGTATCAGTGCTTACCCAATCCCTCCTCCTCCATATAAAATGCTCCTGCTAATCATAAAGTGCACTAAGACATGCCCGAAGGACAGTTGCCTCCCCTATCCCACAAGCATCTCAGAACCCAAGCCACTAGGATTACTTGGTTATTACTGCTTCTCTCAGGTAATATCCACCCAAATCCAAGGCCATTACAGGATGGAACACACACCCCTAAGAAGCAAAATACTCTTTCTATTGCATCCATCAATATATGCAGTCTACTAGCTAAATTTGTCTCGCTGGAAGCATGGGTAGCCCAGCACAAGCCAGACATATTATCTGTGGTCGAGACATGGCTCACACCGAGAACACCTGACTTGGAGATCCAGCTAAATGGCTACTCCTCATTCAGATTAGATCGCATGGGGAAGAGAGGTGGGGGTTGTGTACTCTGTCTCAAGGAACAGCTCCAAGGCTACGCTCTCCCTCCCATTAAATCAGGCACTAATATTCAAATCCTGTCAATTAAAATCAGCCTCGGTTCACATGGCAAGGGAATAACTGTCATTTCAGTATATATCCCCCCTAAAGAGCACGACAAAGGATTTAAAGTACTCCATAATCTCCTGTCTGACCGCCACAGAAACTCTGAAACCATAGTACTAGGGGACTTCAATGTTAATTGGTTGTCCAGCAATGCCATTCCCTACCGAGATGCAATTGCAGCCTTAGACTGCAAACAGCTAGTAGCCTCACCCATGCCTACCAGCTATCACACTGGGACCAGTAACCTGCTAGACTGGTTGCTCACCAACTACCCTAATTGGTTCTCTAGTGTACATGTCCTTGCAGATGCGATAAGTGACCACTCCCCCATTCTCGGCACCTGGGCAAGTAAGGTGCCCAAGCCTCAATGCAAAGGTGGTACCATCACATGTCTTAAGAAAGGGACAGCTTGGACCCCTAAGAGAATATCTCGGTAAACTAAACTGGTCTACTATCAACTCTGCGGTCAATGTCAATGCCGCTCTAGATTCCTTCATAAAATTGTTCAATGACGCATGTGACATCTATGCCCCTACCACCAAAAGGAAGGTTAAAGGCCAACACAAATCCTGGGTAACACCCTCACTTATTGCCAAGATGAGCAACAGGGATTATCTGTGGGAGAAAGCAAAAAGTACAGGCACCACCTACAACCTGCAAAACTACAAAAAGGCTTGTAACCTCTGCACCCAGGCCATTCGCCTAGCTAAAAGACAACACTTCAGGTCAGAGCTTGTCAACTCTGGGGGTGATGGTCGCAATTTCTGGGCAAACATTAAGGCCCTCATGGGCGCACCCAGAAAATCACCACCAAACATGCTAAACATCGATGGAGCGTTAACCCAGGACCCGAAGTCCATTGCAGACACTTTTAACAAAACCATCACAGATCTCAAAGGTGGTCTCCTGCGTAACTATCTTGACCCTCTCTACCGCAATCAATGTAAACCAGCGGATCCTCCACCACCCAGTTCCACCCCCATCTACCTTCATGTCATCTCAAAGGCTGTAGCCAAAAAATATCTGCTAAAGATTATAGCGAAAGCCAGACAAAGTGGGAATAGCCTTGACCAGAAACTCATCACCCTCATCATCGATGTAATCATTGCTCCTCTAACAAGTATCCTTAACCTCTCCCTAACTACTGGTCAATTCCCACAAATCTGGAAATCTGCTGTCGTTACCCTAGTTTTTAAAAATGGTGACAAGACACTCATTACAAATTACCGGCCGATCTCCATATTGCCACCCTTCTCCAAGGCCCTTGAAAGAATTGTTTATGATAAATTAACTAAGCACCTAGATAAATACCAACTACAGTGTAAGGAGCAACATGGCTTCAGAAAGTGACAGTACCACCTCTACATTAGTCCAGTTCACGGGGTTCATCCACAACTCGCTCAGTCATGGGAACTTAGTGGGAGCCACCTTTATTGACCTCACTAAGGCCTTCGATATGGTGAATCACGAGCTACTGCTGGCCCAACTAAGCGCAACCACTGTGTCTGCAACATCTCTGATCTGGTTTAGAAACTACCTCTCCGACCGAGATCAACAAGTGAAAACTGGACGCACACTCTCCGACAAGCTCAGTGTTAACACTAGGGTACCTCAAGGGTCAATCTTAGGCCCAATCTTATTCAGCTTCTTCTTAAACCGCCTTCTGTAAGTCTGTCATGGCCATATTCTACTCTATGCAGATGATGCCGCCCTTTTTTCAAACCACCAAGACATAGCAACCCTTGAACAAAACATGCAGAGCGGCTTCTCCAGAGTTGAGGACTGGTTTGCTGATTCGCGCCTGTTGCTTAACTACAAAAAAACTAAAACCATGTTGTTTGCATCATCGTACAGTAAGTTTAAAACAGCTACACTTGTCATTTGCAACAAAGAAAATTACATCCTTGACATGGTTAATAGTTTCAAATACTTAGGTGTCATGCTGGACAGCTCCCTATCCTACTCTCTCTCTATATTGACTCGGTAACAAAAACCGCCAATAGAAGACTGGGGCAGCTGTACAGGCACAGGCAATGCCTCACTGAGGAAGTACTCAAACTTGCCTTAACCAGCTCAGTCGTCTCCATAATTGACTACGGCCTGTTCGTATACTGCATGACCTCCATCACAGCCCTCAAAAGAATTGTCACGACTCTCAATAAAGCCTGCAGGCTCTTCCTGAATGTCCCACACCTGTGACCTTTATTCCCTCATGGGCTGGTTAATCTGGATCATAGAATAAAATACCAACTCAGACTCCTAGCCAAAAAGTCCACCCTTGGTATGACACCTCCTGGTATCCAGAGACTTGTTACTCCTGGAGCACCTCAAAGACAGACTCATAGTGCACTCCACAACTCCTATAAGGTCCCCTTCTGCTGAACTTCCCTAGGCCAGAGGTCCTTTGAATATCTCACCCCCCCACCTGCTTAACTTCCTGCCTAGCGACCTCCATACAGAAACTCGTATCGGACCATTTAAGACCATGTTTTGGACTCACCTTGCTAGCCTAATACACTGCTCGTGCCCCACCTAGCACAGGCTACGACTCAAGTACAAGCTCTAACCCCCTTCCCCCATTTTCCTTGACAATGGGCCCACCTATGTTGGACTCAGCTTCTCTCAGACTGTCTTCCCCTAATAATCCTGTATTCCTTCTGATAACGTGTTTTTTTTATTTTTTTGTTGAAACTCACATGTATTGTTACCTGATGACCTCCCTTATGACCCACCTACCTCTCTTCATGTTAACAATCATGTTATCTGATCTAAACTATTGTTCTGCTGTATTCCACTTTCTTATGTATCAAACCAACTCATGTTTGTTATCTGCTGTGCCACCCTATTGTTTGCATGACGTGGAACCTTTGGAAACGAGCTTCTAGCTCAAAGGTTCTAATCCAAGATTGAAATACATAAATAAATAAAAATATTGGTGGTGAAATTGGCCCTCTCGACTGGCTCAGTTCCAGGCCAGATGAGGATAAATATGGGACCCCCAGGGTAGGTGGGAGGGACTATTTCAAACTTTCGGTGCCATGCGAAGCACCACGCTGACAGGGTCCTAGTGGGAAACAATCATTTGCAGACTCCCTGCTCTGTCTGCAGTCGTCCCGTACCTATACAGCGTGGAGGGCCTCAGGCAGATCTTGTCTGTGGGAGGGTGAATGCTCTCTGGCCCTCGTTCCTACACTGAGGGGCTGCTACCTGGAGGGAGACAAAAGAGGAGCAATGTCACAGCTAGCAAGGTGGGAATCTGCTCCGCCGAATGGGGGGGGGGAGGCTGTCTGGTAGTGGGGGTGGGGGAGGGTGCAGGAGCTCGTTTCTGCAAGCAGACTACAGCAAGCAGTCAAGATGGCGAATTTGGCATCCTTGTACTGCTCCTCCAAGCTAAGCCCAGCTAACCCCTACAGCAGGTATGTGTAATTTCATACCCCAAATCCACCAATTCAGCAAGTACTACCACAAGCTTCATACAAATTAATACTTAACCCCTGTCCACAGGCTAACTGAATTTGGAAATACCCTCCTCCAGTCCTAGTTCATTATTTCCACATTTAAGTCAATACTTTTCATCTTTGTCACATACATTGCATCATGTGCTAACATATATTTTTACTGTAATGGCCTCAGGCACTTTTGTCTTTCCCTTCCCTTTTGACTATGTCCCCGACCTTTGCATTTCAGCTTCAGCTGGCTAAGCAAACACTTTACAGCCCCAGCGGTACTCTGTCCTGCCTCAGCTCTGAGGCAGCTCTCATATTTTCCCCTTTTTTATTATAAGTGATACTGTTATATATTAATGTGCTATGTATATTATCAATATGAATGCATGTATTTTGATGAATGTGTTTGTATCATATGTGATACGGTTTTATATTAAAGTGCTGTATATGCTATCTATATGAATGCATGTACTGTTTGAGCAATGGGATTATATTATACATGATACTGTTTTATATTAATGTGCTATGTGTGTCAGAATACTTTCATTGGTGTACACCTTTAATTTTTCTCCTCTTCCCTTCCTCTCAGAGTTAACACAGAAACTCAGAATTTGTCAGCAGAAAAGGACCACTTGGCTCACCCAGTCTGCCCAGAAGGTACCTGCCTAGTCGGTCTCAGTAAACACTGACTGGTCTCCGACGATTGTCCCTCCTCTCTGCCCATTTCCTAGTATTCCCTCATGTCTATCTCATGTATGCCTGAAGCCTCCCTGTGGTAGTGTGAGTCATCCTACCTGGGTCTTGGAGGGACTCTGTCTTTTCTGTGTCTTTAGCTGTGAAGCTTCTGTCCTCTACTGTACGTTCCTATCTCTGTTCTGTCAGGTTGTCCACCTATGGAACCCTTCCCTTTCTGCCTACCTCTCTTCTATCCTCTAATTTTCAAGTCCCTCATCCTGAATGGCTCAAGGTGGATACAAGAAATATAAATAACAAAATAGATCTGCACTCGGGTGTGGGGTGCTTATAAGAATACTCAGTTCATGTTACAACAAAAATTCCAGCACTCACCTCCTCTGCTATGTGTAAAAATCAGGAAGCCTTCACTAGAAACATACAAGTTATACCAAAAACATTTTATTTTATAAAATCAAATGTCACACATCCCCGCCTGACATGTTTCAGACGTCTTGTCCTTTATCAAAAGCTAGGGAACACCAATTTGAGCCAAACATATATATACAAGGTAACCATTACTGAAACCCATGTGATGTAATTAGTTAACTTTCCTGCGATCGGTCCTCCCAATTCAAATTTAATTGAATATAATTATGACATTTCATTATTTTAATTATCCATGAATGCAGACACCTAAATAATATAATCCATCAGTAATGTCTCAGCACCATAATTTCTAAAATGAGTTCACATGTTAAAAACACATCCTAGCTGTAATAGCTATAGGAACACTATAATCAAGAAAGTAGGAGAGGAAAAGGTAAAAGGGAAAGGGGGGGTAGACAAATATATAAAATTACCATAATACATCACCGTTATTGAATCTAAGTGCAATACATATATAAAGTGCAACCTCTTTAAAAGTGCATAAATAAATACTTATAACTAATATTATAAATCTCCTTTTATATGTAGTACTATATCCATAATTATCATTATCTCAAAACCCATGATTTTGTTACTTTTATAGTCAATTCTTTCTTTCATAATAGGGACAAATATTTTTTAAAATTCATACATATTTTTATATTTTTTTTTCTCCCCAGGCTTGCTCTGATATAAATTATCTTGTCCACAGTATTCCTAAGACATCAGTCAAATGCAACAAATCACATACTGTTAATGTAGTTGAATTTTCAAATTTTCTTCTTCTTTTCCGGACGTGGTTTCACATCCAAGTTGAAGTTTAAACCAGGTTTCTTATAGGCACCCAATTTAAAGATACAAAAGTTTTCTCTTTTCAAAAGTAAATTATTGTAGTTCCTCCCTCTTCGATTACGACAAACCCTGTCAATAGCCATAAAAGAGAACTGATGTACTTGGTCATCACTATTCTGCATGACATGTGCCGTAGTTGCATAAGTCATGTCTCCTTTTGCAATTGCTCTAGTATGCTCCCCCACTGTGACATTAAAGGCACATTTAGTTTTTCTATACAGAATGCCTTGCATGTGCATTCTGCTAGATAAATAATTCCTTGGGTGTTGCATATAATGCACTTCTTATGGTACATTCCTCTCCTGAATTACATGTTTCAAACAGGACAAATAACTTAGCTTCACCTGAGCTCTTTTCTTCTAGGTTTACTTGTAAGGACAGAGCAAGGAACATTATCAGAGCAAGGAAAAATATTACAGTTTCTTTTGGCTAGGCAGGTTTACTGTGTGCTACTATTTTCTTTTGTACTTACAGGGTTTGTTACTGTTTTTTGCTAACATTTTACTGCTTTATTGTTATCTGATTCAAACTACTGTTGCAGGGTATACTTTCTGCTGCATTATTACAAGGTGTGTATACAGATTTGTTACTGTTTTGTGCTTACAGTTTACTGCTGTAATCTTCTCCAATTCAAATTTTTTTTTGCAAAGTATATCTTCGGTTACTGCTTTATTTTTCTCTGTAGCAAAGTGTTTTTTGCAGGGTATATCTTATGTGAAATTATTACAGGTGGTGCTTTACAGATGTAACCCCCCCTGCTACTCAGGGTTACTAGAATCCCAGTAAGACCTAGTGGTAGGCAGGGAAGGCAGCTTGTGAAACTCCAGTTAAATGGATTTTACACTGTCTCACTCTGTTCTCAGTCTCAGCTGAGACTGAGGGATGACATCATTTTAGAACTGTCGCAACTGCATAAGCCAACTGGAATGTTGCAGTTGGAGGTTAGGGTGGAACGTTTGGGAATTTGAAGCCAGTCTGTGTGCAGTCTTAGAGAGAGACTGTAGTGCAGCAGTGTGTGTGCAGGATCTCAGAGCTTTAAGCTCTGTTTAAGAGCTACTTTTGGTAAGGTGTGTGTTTCCACCTGAAGAGGAACACAGGAACTGGTAATTGAAGTGGTGGAGACCGCTTTCAATGGTTCAGAGCCCCATCCCTGAGGGGATGGGGGAAGGTGTTTGCCTATTTTCCAGGGGCCACCCCCCTGGGTCCAGCTAAGGGAAAGAAGCTTCCTGTCAAGTTGTGCTGAGGCACCAGAAGCTCTGAGAGGAAGATTCCTTGTGGAGGAAACGCCTGTGGGGCACCTGCAACCAAAGGGTGAGTTTGCTCTGAAAAAGAGGCAAGTGTTTTCACCTGAACAGAAGAAAACTAATGGGACTGTTACTGTGGGGTCAGGAAAAGACAGCCAAGTACAGTTGGAAGATGTGGGGATTGGACTGCTTAACTTTGTGGGGGGTCTAGAGTAATGGACAAAGCCACGTATAAGTATGTCCAAGTCCAGCACAAATGGGAAGCAAGACAAGTAGATGGAATGTGAAATACATTTAGCAAGAATCTACACAGCCAAGTGTTACAGGATGAGGTGTTTACTGTCCAGAGAAATGGCCGTGTATGAATTGTGGGAGCGAGAGGTGGGAGACCCCCCATCAGTAGTAACCAAATTCACCTCTACGGATTTGCTCTGAGACACCTTTTGCTTTCTCTCAGGTACTTGGCCAGTGCCTGAGGAAAGCACCCAGACATGGGATTGAAAGGAAAATTCCCTGATGGAGCCGTAGTGCTCTTAGGTGGTTTAGGGAGCCACCAGAAAATGTTTCCATGAAGTATGGAAGGTGTCCAAGTGGCTGGCAAGGGAGCCGAGCCAGGAAAATCCCAGAACAGTGTACAAGTTCGGGCTGTGTAACCCAAAGCAGCATACAAGTCCGGGCTGTGTGCCCAGTGTGTGGTAGAGCCTGAGGGCTAAAGTGATGAGGACGGATTCTGGCCTCTTTTAATCCGCATTACCAGGAGGGTAGCCCCATGGGGGTCCATCTATGCTCTGTTTATTCTGTTTGGATGTGAATAAAAGCCACACTTTAGAATCCCATTTCTGGTATTGGACATTACAGTTATGGCTTCCTGTGTTTGGAGTTACTTGGGTGCCCCTGTGCAGAGTAGCCAAACCTAGCCTTTGTGCCGACTGACCAATTCCTCCCTGAACCCAGTCCACCTGGTATTGCTGTCAGATACAAATGGCATACCAGCCTGGGGTTACACAGATTTTACAGTTTTATCGATCATTAGGCTAAGCTTTTGGGGCTACTGAATTTGTTGTTGGTTGATCGTTTCAGCTCTTACTTCCTTGTTTCTTTCATCTGTGGTTCTTTTTTGGCAGGGGAAGGGCCCAGCCACCCACCCCATCTCCAACCACTCCAAGCTACACTCCTTTTATAGAGTATTTAAACTAGAATATTTAAACTAGCAAATGGGGAGAGGGGTGCAGCACCCCATACGTCGAATGGGAAGAACACCCCTCCCCCCTCAGCTAGTGGTCAAACAGGAATTCAGCGTGTTTGCCATTCATTTGCATCACCAGGTAAGAAAAAAGGTTTGTCTCCCCATACGATGCACAGGGGTAATGCCAAACTTCACCCAACAACTAACACACCAAAATCTGGCCAATGGAAAATCATGTACACAAATGCTCACAGCCTGGGAAATAAGATCCCAGACCTGCAGGCAATAATGTCAGAGGCTAAACTGGACATAGTAGCAATTAGTGAGACGTGGTTTACCAGTAACCACACTTGGGAGACTTCAGTACCTGGATATGTATTGTTCAGAAGAGACCGAGGTGCAAAAAGGGGGGGAGGGGTGGCCCTGTATGTTAATGAAAATATCAAAGCTACAGAAATTCAGAATACACATAAGGAGCCAGAAGAACTGTGGGTCACCCTGGAAACAGGTAATGGGACAGCCATAAGAACTGGGGTTGTCTACAGGCCCCAGACCAGAGGGAGGACATAGACACATTACTGTTAGAAGATATACAAAACATGACAGCTAAAGGGAGGTTCTGATAATGGGAGACTTCAACATGCCAGATACAGATTGGTCAATACCAGCAGGAACATCTGCCAGAACTAGACTCATAGTGGATTCCCTGCGGGGAGGGCCTCAAACAACTGGTACAGCAACCCACAAGAGACAGGGCTATCCTAGATCTAGTACTGACTAACAAAGAAGGGATCACAGATCTCCAGGTAGAAGGTCACCTGGGGCCAGTGACCATCACATGGTATGGTTCAATTTGGCTACTACATCTAAATCATCCCATTCCAAGGCAAAAATATGGGACTTCAGAGGAGCTGACTTTGATAAGATGGCCAACAGAGTTAAGCTAGCCCTGGCAAAAAGAAACACAGGTGAGGAGGTACAGGCAAAGTGGGCAAGCATTAAGGATACAATACTTGAAGCAACATCCCATTGTGTTAGACAGAAAAGGAAGTGCAAAGAAGAAGAAACCACTTTGGTTCTCAAATATAGTAGCAAAAGGTCAGAGCCAAAAGGCTGGCCTTCAGAAAATATAAGGGAACACAGCGGGATGAAGATAGGGAGGCATACCAAACTGCCCTAAGGGAAGCAGGTAAGGCAGTAAGGCAGGCAAAGTCCCAAACTGAGGAAACACTAGCACGAACAGTAAAGAAGGTGACAAGACTTTCTATAGATACATTAGTGAAAGGAGAAAGTCCAGAGGGGTATTGCTGCTTAATGGAGAAAAGGGAGCATGTGAGGAGGAGGACCCTGTAAAGGCATCTATCCTAAATAGATACTTTTGCTCAGTATTTACTGAAGAGAAGGTAGGGCAGGGCCCACAGCTCAAGCATCATGGACACAGGGGAGGGAGGTGAGCACCACTCCCTTCACAAAAGAAAGGGTCCTACAAGAGCTTGCTAAGCTCAGGGTGGATAAGGCAATGGGACCTGATGGCATACATCCCAGGGTACTTAAGGAGCTAAAGGAGGAACTAGCAGAGCCATTAGCAGAATTGTTTAGTGAGTCTCAGCACAGGAGAGGTCCCAGAAGACTGGAGAAAGGCTCATGTGATCCCACTCCACAAGAGTGGTAGCAGGAGGAGGCGGGAACTACAGACCGTCAGTCTTACCTCAGTAGTGGGCAAGATTATGGAGGCACTCTTAAGGAAAGGATAGTGCAACACCTGGAACCATAGGCACAGGATCCAAGACAGCATGGGTTTATAAAGAAGGTCCTGTCAAACTAATCTCATAGATTTCTTTGACTGGGTAACCAGAGTGGTGGACCAAGGGGAGCAGTTGATGTCGCCTACCTGACTTCAGCAAAGCTTTGACACTGTTCCACATAGAAGATTGATAAATAAGCTAGGTAGGCTCGAAGTGGGCTGAAGTTGGTCAACTGGGTGGCAAACTGGTTGACTGGCAGAAACAGAGAGTGGTGGTAAATGGTATACAGTCAGAAGAGATGCAAGTCACAAGTGGGGTACCTCAGGGATCAGTCCTGGGGCCAGTCCTATTCAACATCTTCATTAGTGACCTCGTCAGATGGACTAGAGGGTAAGGCTTGTCTGTTTGCAGATGACACCAAGATCTGCAACAGAGTAGATGATCCAGATGGGGTGGGCAGAATGAGAAGAGATCTGATAAACTAGCAAATGGTCAGAAGAGTGGCAACTGGGATTTAATGCAAAGTGCAAAATCATGCACATAGGGAAGAGAAACCCTGAAGCCACTTATAGGCTGGGAGGGAGTTGCTAGCAGTCACAAAGGAAGAAAGAGACTTGGGCATCATCATCACTGATGACCTAAAATCATCCAAGCAGACCTCTAAAGCAGTAGGTAAGGCTAGGGGTGTTAGGGGTGTATTAGTAGGGGTATCACAAGTCGTAAGAGGGAGGTAATAATCCCTCTGTACAAGACATTGGTTAGGCCTCATCTGGAGTACTGCGTGCAGTACTGGAGGCCACACCTTCACAAGGACATTAACAAATTGAGGCAGTCCAGAGAAGGGCAACCAAAATGGTGCAGGGACTGCATCAGAAGACATATAAGGACAGATTAACGGAGCCTCAATATGTATACCCTTGAGCAAAGGAGGAGAGAGTGATATGATCGAGACATTTAAACACCTTAAGGGCATAAACAAGGTGAAAGAGTCTAACATCTTTAAATATAAGAAAATAGCAGGACAAGAGGACACAGCATGAGATTAGAGGGAGGCCGATTAAGGGGAATGTGAGAAATTCTTTTTCACAGAAAGGGTGGTAGATGCATGGAATGCTTACCACAAGAAGTGGTGGCTATGAATACAGTGCAGGGCTTCAAACAGGCATGGGATAGGCATAAGGGAGCAATACAAATGACTATGAATAGATAGGTCACTGACAGAGCAAAGGCCGATGGCACATTTATAAGGTAGAAAAAGAAATGGGCAGACTGGATGGGCCTTGCGGTCCTTATCTGCCGTCAACTTCTATGTTTCTATGTTTCTAGCACAGCTGTGACATTTCCTGAAGTAAAGCAGGAAGGGGAGGATCAGAGGGGTAGCCACACAATGACCTCACTTACAAAAAAAACACTTTTGCTTTCATTTTCCTCTTTCTAATTACTCAGACCAGGTTATAAACCTGAAAAATCATCTGGAATGGATATTATTAACTGCAGGTACTGCAGGACACTTTTCAAAAGGGCAGTTATACAGGATTTAGGTCCTACATGCTGGACCATTGGAGATCCAAGGACTCAGCTCCCGGCAGCATGAGCAGAGATTGTGCACCTCAAATAATATATTCAGGAGGAAATATATTATAAGAACCACCCGCCATTTCCCCAACATCCAACTGAAGTACCTCGACCGCAGAGGGTAGTTGGTCCGGGAAGGTGGCAGGGGGTTAGGAGGGGCAAATCGAGTGCCCCATCACTCAATGCTCTCCAACTTATCACCTCCACAAACCATATAAAAACTACAAAGAGGTAACTGTCTCTATCTCCGAAATCAAACAAAGGGGCAGAGGACACTGCAGAGCAGGACACTGCAGCACAGGAGCTAGCACTACAAAACTCACCCAAAACAGGGACCAAAACAAAAAAGGTAAAAAGGAAATCCAAAACACTTCTGATCATAGGAGACTCCATGATTCGGGGAGTTGATACCTACCTCCAGCTGGGGGTAATGGTCAGATGTCTCCCAAGTGCATCAGCATGGAGAGACACTGACCACACTGCTAAAATCATGCAGGAAGCAGGAGAAAACACCGATGTCCTGGTACACATAGGGACTAACGATCTCGCCAGCCGGTCAGTTGTGGAGACCAAGGAACACCTGACCAGACTGGGAGACAAACTCATCCATTTCATCCACTACTCCTTCTCTGAGATCCTGCCAGTCTGGGAGAGGGGGGCAGATGGATGGAAGGTCAGAGAAGGGGAGATAGGGGAGCTAAACATGTGGCTCAAGGGCTGGCACCAGGAAAAAGGACACAAATTTGTAGGTAACTGGCAACAGTTTTGGGAGGGAAAGTTCTTTAAATTCGATGGACTGCATTTGACTAAGGAGGGAGTCAGTGCATTGGGATAGATGTTTGACGTCTTTGTAGAATATTTAAACTAGCAAATGGGGAGAGGGGTGCAGCACTCGGTACATCGAATGGGAAGAACACCCTTCCCCCCCAGCTAGTGATCAAACAGGAATTCAGCATGTTTGTAGTTTATTTGCATCACCAGGTAAGGAAAAAGGTCCAGCTCCCCATACAATGTGCAGGGGAAACACCAGACCTCACCCAACAACTAACACACAGAAATCTGTCCAATGGAAAATCATGTATACAAATGCCCGGAGTATGGGAAACAAGATCCCAGACCTGCAGTCAACAATGACAGAGGCTAAACTGGACATAGTAGCCATTAGCGAGACATGGTTCACCAGTAACCACACTTGGGAGACTTCAGTACCCGGCTATGTACTGTTCAGAAGAGACCGCGGTACAAAAGGGTGGGGTGGGGTGGCCCTTTATGTCAATGAAAATATCAAAGCGACAGACATTCAGAATACACATAAAGAGCCAGAAGAACTGTAAGTCACCCTGGAAACAGGAAATGGGACAGCCATACAAACTGGGGTTGTCTACAGGCCTCTAAACCAGGGGGAGGATATAGACACATTAATGTTAGAAGATATACAAAACATGACAGCTAAAGGTGAGGTTCTGATAATGGGAGACTTCAACATGCCAGATACAGATTGGTCAATACCAGCAGGAACAGCCATCAGAACTAGACACATAGTGGATTCCCTGCAGGGAGACGGCCTCAAACAACAGGTACAACAACCCACAACTGACAGGGCTATCCTAGATCTAGTACTGACTAACGGGGAAAGGATCACAGATCTCCTTGTAGAAGGTCACCTGAGGGTCAGTGACCATCACATGGTATGGCTCAATTTGGCCATTAGAATTAAATCATCCCATTCCAAGCCAAAAATATGGGACTTCAGAGGAGCAGACTTTGATAAGATGGCCAACAGATTTAAGTTAGCCCTGGCAAGAAGAAATACAGGTGAGGAGGTGCAGACAAAGTGGGCAAGCATTAAGGATGCAATACTTGAAGCAACATCCCATTGTGTTAGAGAGAAAAGCAAGAGCAAAAGAAGGAATAAATCACTTTGGTTCTCAAGAACAGTAGCAGAAAAGGTCAGAGCCAAAAGGCTGGCCTTCAGGAGATATAAGGTAACACAGCGGGATGAAGATAGAGAGGCATACCAAACTTCCCTAAGGGAAGCAGGGAAGGCAGAAAGGTGGGCAAAGGCCCAAACTGAGGAAACACTAGCACAAAAAGTAAAAGAAGGGGACAAGACTTTCTATAGATGCATTAGTGAAAGGAGAAAGTCCAGAAGGGGTATTGCTAATGTTAAAGGGGATAAGGGGGCATATGTGGAGGAGGACCAAGGAAGAGCATATATCCTAAATAGATACTTCTGCTCAGTATTTACTGAGGAGAAGATAGGGCAGGGCCCACAGCTCAGCACCATGGACACAGTGGGAAGGGAGGTGTGCACAAGTCCCTTCACAAAAGAAAGGGTCATACAAGAGCTTGCTAAGCTTGGGGCGGACAAGGCAATGGGACCTGATGGCATACATCCCAGGGTACTAAAGGAGCGAAGGGTGGAACTAGCAGAGCCATTATCAGAACTGTTTGGTGAGTCTCTAAGCACAGGAGAGGTCCCAGAAGACTGGAGAAGGTCTTGTGTGATCCCACTCCACAAGAGTGATAGCAGGGAGGAGGCAGAGAACTACAGACCAGTGAGTGTTACCTCAGTAGTGGGAAAGCTTATGGAGGCACTCCTTAAGGAAAGGACAGTGCAACACCTGGAATCCATAGAAGGACAGGATCCAAGATAGCATGGGTTTAGAGTGGAAAGGTCCTGTCAAACTAATCTTACAGATTTCTTTGACTGGGTGACCAGAATGGTGGACCAAGGGGGTGCAGCTGATGTTGCCTACCTTGACTTCAGTAAAGCTTTCAATACTGTTCCACACAGAAGATTGATTAATAAGCTGGATAGGCTCGGGGTGGGTCAGAAGTTAGTCAACACGGTGACCAACTGGTTGGAGGGCAGAAAACAGAGTGGTGGTATACAGTCATAAGAGATGCAAGTCACAAGTGGGGTACCTCAGGGATCAGTCCTGGGGCCAGTCCTCTTCAATATCTTCATCAGTGACATTGCAGTTGGACTGGAGGGTAAATCTGTTTGCAGATGACACCAAGATCTGCAACAGAGTAGATGATCCAAATGGGGTGGGCAGAATGAGAAGAGATCTGGATAAACTGGCAAAATGGTCAGAAGAGTGGCAACTGGGGTTTAACGCAAAGAAGTGCAAGATCATGCACATAGGGAAAAGAAACCCTGACGCCACCTATAGGTTGGGAGGGGAGTTGCTGGCAATCACAAGGGAAGAAAGAGACTTGGGAATCATCATCATCACAGATGACCCGAAATCATCCAAGCAGACCACTAAAGCAGTACGTAAGGCTAGAGGGATGTTGGGGTGTATTAGTAGGGGTATCGCAAGTTGTAAGAGGGAGGTAATAATCCCTCTTTACAAGACACTGGTTAGGCCCCATCTGGAGTACTGCGAGTAGTACTGGAGGCCACAGCTGCACAACAACAGTAACAAAATGGAGGCAGTCCAGAGAATGGCAATCAAAATGGTGCAGGGACTGTATCAGAAAACATGAGGACAGACTGACAGAGCTCAATATGTATACCCTAGAGCAAAGGAGGGAGAGAGGTGATATGATCGAAACCATACCTCTCAAGTGTCCCTGATTTTCAGGGACGTCCCTGATTATGCTTCAAAATTTTACTCTGTCCCTCCTAAAATTTGTGTTTTTGTGGTTAAACAGTGGGGACTGTAAGCACAAAACAATGTCAAGCATTAAAGTTACAGACTTGTTCTTCTTTAGAAAATGCATTTTGCACTAAACCCCATATTCTACCAGCTTTCTGGGTAGATATACTTAATTTTCAAGATGTGTCCCTGATTTTGGTCCTTTGTCCCTGATTTTTTTAAGTCTTGTCCCTGATTTATGAGGCAGGAGGTTGAGAGGTATGATCGAAACATTCAAACATCTTAAGGGCATTAACAAGGTGAAACAGTCTAAAATGTTTCAATATAAGAAAAATAGCAGGACAAGAGTACACAGCATGAGATTAGAGGGAGGCCGATTAAGGGGTAATGTGTGGAAGTTCTTTTTCACAGAAAGGGTGCTGGATGCATGGAACAGCCCTCCTCAGCAAGCGGTAGATATGAATACAGTGCAGAACTTCAAACAGGCATGGGACAGGCATAAGGGAGCAATACAGATGTTTATGAACAGATAGACCATTGACAGAGTTCAGACCTATGGCACATTCATAAGGTAGAACAAGCATTTGTCAATGCCAAATGTTGATTGCATTGGTCTGTTGAGCTTGCGCAGTGGGCGCATCTGTCAGTGGCTCAGTCTGTTAGTCCCAGTGCTGCAAGCTGCTCTTTTGTACTGGGCTGGTGCGTGCGTTGGCACCTTGTTCTGCCGAGGAAGGAATACGCAGCTGTCCCGAGAGAGCTCCATTGAGGTGGCTCACTCCCATGTCACTCACTCATTCTGTGTCTCCTGGCACTGCAGGCTGCCTTTTTGTACTGGGCTCCTGCCTGTGTTGGTGGCTTTTTCTACCCATGAAGAAATCCACAGCTGTCCCAGCAGAAGTCCATTGAGGTCGCTCAGTCTGCCAGTCTCACTCACTCATTCCGGTTCTCTTGGCGCTGCAGGCTGCCCTTTTGTACTGGGCTCCTGTCTCTGTTGGTGCCTTTTTATGCCCACAAAGAAATCTGCAGCAGTCCCGACAAAGCTCATTGAGCTTACTCCCTCCCTTCTCTCACTCAGCTCATTCTGTTCTGCCGGGCTGCGGAACGCCCGCCTCTCTACTGGGCTCCTGCCTGCGTTGCTGCCTTCTATGCCCATAAAGAAATTGTAGCAGTTACAATACAGCTCTGTTGAGCTCACTCACTCGCTCATTCTGGTTTTCATGCCACTGCAGGCTGCCCTTTTGTACTGGGCCCCTGCATGCATTGCTGCCTTTTTCTGCCCACAAACAAATCTGCAGCAGTCCCAACAAAGCCCCGTTGAGCTCACTGACTCACCCTCCCTCACTTGCTCATTCTGTGTCTCCTGGCACTGCAGGCTGCCCTTTTGTACTGGGCTCCTGCTTGCAGTGGTGGCTTTTTCTGGCCAGAAAGAAATCTGAAGCAGTCCTGACACAGCTCCACTGAGCTCGCTCACTGACCATCTGTCACTCTTGCATTCCGTTTCTGCCGGCGCTGCAAGCTGGCCTTTTGTACTGGGCTCCTGTCTGCATTGACGCATTTTCTACCCACAAAGAAATCTGCAGCAGTCACACTACAGCTCTGTTGAGCTCGCTCAGTATCGCTCTGTCACTCGCTCGTTCTATTTGTCTTGGCTCCGCAGACTGCGCTTTTGTATGGGAATCCTGGCTGCATTGGCATCTTTGTCTGTCCACAAAGAAATCCGCAGCTGTCCTGACAGAGCTGCGTTGAGGTCACTCAGTCTCCCTCTCTCATCGCTCATTCTGTTTGTCCTGGTGTTGCAAGCTGCCCTTTTGTACGGGGTTTCTGTCTGCATTGGCCCCTTTTTCGGCCCACAAAGCAATCCCAGCAGTCCTGACAGAGCTCCGTTGAGCTCACTAAGACCCCTTGTCTCACTCGCTCGCACTGTTTGTCCCACCGCTGCAGGATGCCCTTTTGTACTGGGCCCCTGCCTGTATTGACGCCTTTTTCTGCCAACAAAGAAATCTGCAGCAGTCCTGACAGTGCTTTGGTGAGTTTGCTCACTCCCCCTCCCTCACTCGCTCTCTCGTTCTGTTTCTTCCAGTGCTGCAGGCTGCCCTTTTGTACTGGGCTCTTGTGTTGGAGCCTTTGTCTGCCCACAAACAAATCCACAGCAGTCCCGACAGAGCTCAGTTGAGCTCGGCCACTCCCCTCTCTCACTCGGTCGATCTTAATCTGTCCCAAACACTGATTTCCCAGAGTGACTGTGCTATTGTGCGGTAGGAGTGCAGAAACATATTTTAGCCAGGATGTGCAAAATGACAGCTGTAGTGTTCATAAGGAGTTGTGAAAAAATGCCACTGTTGAAAATGTGGCGTGACAGTATTACAAATTTGCAAAATTAGAAGGGTGCGTGGAAACAGTTCAACGCATGCTTGTAACACAGTCACGTTATGGCAGTCCCAACAGAGCTCCGTTGAGCTCGCTCACTCCTCTTCTCTCACACGCTCATTCCGTTGTGCCGGCACTGCAGGCTGCCCTTTTCTACTGGGCTCCTGCCTGCATTGCTGCCTTCTTATGCCCACAAAGAACTTTGCAGTAGTTACAATACAGCCCTGTTGAGCTCACTCACTCTCTCATTCTTGTTTTCCTGCCACTGCAGGCTGCCCTTCTGTACTGGGCCCCTGCATGCATTGCTGCCTTTTCCTGCCCACAAACAAATCTGCTGCAGTCCCAACAAAGCCCTGTTGAGCTCACCGACTCCCCCTCCCTCATGTGGTCGTTCTGTGTCTCCTGGTACTGCAGGCTACCCTTTTGTACTGGGCTCCTGCCTGCATTGGTGGCTTTTTCTGGCCAGAAGAAAATCTGAAGCAGTCCCGACACAGTCCACTGAGCTTGCTCACTCCCCCTCTGTCACTCTCGCATTCAGTTTCTGCCAGCGCTGCAAGCTGGCCTTTTGTACTGGGCTTCTGCCTGCATAACCGCATTTTCTGCCCACAAAGAAATCTGCAGCAGTCACACTACAGCCCCGTTGAGCTCACTCACTACCGCTCTGTCACTCGCTCATTCTGTTTCTCTTGGCGCCGCAGACTGTGCTTTTGCATGGAGTTCCTGGCTGTGTTGGCAACTTTGTCTGTCCACAAAGAAATCCGCAGCTGTCCCGACAGAGCTCTCATCGCTCATTCTGTTTGTCCTGGCGCTGCAAGCTGCCCTTTTATATGAGGCTCTTGCCTGCATTGGCGCCTTTTTCTGCCCACAGAGAAATCCCAGCAGCTCTGACAGAGCTCCACTGAGCTCACTAAGTCCCCTTGTCTCACTCGCTCATACTGTTTCTCCCACTGCTGCAGGCTGGCTTTTTGTACTGGGCTCCTATGCCTGTATCGACGCCTTTTTCTGCCAACAAAGAAATCTGCAGCAGTCC
This sequence comes from Neoceratodus forsteri, assembly GCA_016271365.2. Lineage (NCBI taxonomy): Eukaryota > Metazoa > Chordata > Ceratodontiformes > Ceratodontidae > Neoceratodus > Neoceratodus forsteri. The sequence continues at coordinate 1,541,714,784 of CM028131.1, read as the reverse complement.
TGACAGCACTTCGGTGAGTTCACTCACTCCCCCTCCCTCACTTGCTCTCTCGTTCTGTTTCTCCCAGTGCTGCAGGCTGCCCTTTTGTTCTGGGCTCTTGTGTTGGGGCCTTTGTCTGCCACAAACAAATCCGCAGCAGTCCTGACAGAGCTCAGTTGAGCTCGGTCACTCCCCCCTCTCACTCGGTCGATCTTAATCTGTCCCAAACACTGATTTCCCACAGTGACTGTGCTATTGTCTGCAGGAGTATAAAAACATATTGTAGCCAGGATGTGAAAAATGACAGCTGCAGTGTTCATAAGGAGTTGAAAAAATGCCACTGTTGAAAATGTGGCGTGACAGTATTACAAATTTGAGAAGTTACAAGGGTGCGTGGAAACAGTTCAACGCACGCTTGTAACACAGTCATGTTATGGAGTTTTGTCACCAAATTTTCAACATAGGGATTTTTGGACCTCTGCTCATGAACAGTACCACTGTCATTTTCTTAATCTGTGCGAACACTGATTTCCCACAGTGACCATGTTATTCTGCGCCAGAACTGTGAAAACACATTTCGGTCAGGATGTGAAAAATGACAGCTGTACTGCTTATAAGGAGGTGTGAAAAAATGGCACTGTTGGAAATGTGGTGTGACAATATTGCAAATCTGCGAAGTTACAAGGGTGCGTGGAAAGTGCGCAATGCATACTTGTAACACAGTCCATTGATGGGCTATCATCACCAAATTTTCAACATAGCCATTTTAGGACCTCTGCTCATGAACAGTACCATTGTCACTTTCTTAATCTGTCCCGAACAGTGATTTCCCACAGCGACCGCTCTATTCTGCGCCGGAAGTGCGAAAACACATTTTAGCCAGGATAGGAAAATGGCAGCTGTACTGTTCATAAGAAGGTCTGGGGAAAATGGCAAGAAGTTACCAAATCTGGAGTGAAAATATTAAGAAGTCACGAAGTTACAGCGTGCATGCCAACTGCGCAATGCTGCGCTCGTAACCTAATCATTTATAGATGTCGTTACCAAATTTTCAACACAGGCATTTTAGGACCTCTACTCATGAACAGTGTCACTGTCATTTTCTTAATCTGTCCTGAACACTGATTTCCCACAGCAACCGCGCTATTCTGCGCCAGAAGTGTGAAAACACATTTCGGCCAGGATGTGAACAATGACAGCTATACTGCTCACAAGGAGGTGTGACAAAATGCCAATGTTGAAAATCTGGCATGAAAATATTGTACATTCGCGAAGTTACAAGCGTACGTAGCAATGCATAGCCTGCGCTTTCGTAAAACAGTCATTTTTGAATTTTTCCGCCAAATATGCAACATAGGCTTTTTGAGAGCCCACCTCATGAACACTGGCACTGTCGTTTGTTAATCGGCCCGAAGGTGATTCCGCCTGATGACCCATGAAACCACCTTCGGGGCTGATTCGCCATGACAGTTCAAGAATTCATGAGGAGGGTCCCAAAACCCATGTTGAAAATTTGGTGAAAAAATTCCCAAAAATGCCCGAGATATGCACTAAAGTTGAAAATCCCTATTCATTACATTATACAGCTTACCGGCATTTCCTCAGTTCGCGGTCAGCTTTGAAGAGTGCAGATGTGTTCCCGGTCCAGCGAAGATCGTCGCGCCGTGCTCCGGAGGTAAGTATGGGGTGAGGGGGGGTGTGGGGAGGCTGGGTGTGCAGTGGGTGTGTGAGGGTTGTGGGGGGGTGCGGGGAGACTACGAGGACGTTTCCTTTCTTTCAGGTACAAGAAAGCGTTGCGGGATGCTTTCCACATTTGGAGCATGAGGCACACTGGGGTGGGCTCCCAGCGTGCCACCGAGGTCCTGGGGGGACAGCTGTAGCCGGCGGGGTTGGGCACCCCGTCGGCAAACAACAAAAGGGGTTTATTTCTGCCGGCGGGGACTGGGCACCCCGTCAGCAAACAACAAAGGGGGGTTCTTTCTGCCAGCGAGGATTGGGCACCCCATCGGCAAACAACAAAAGGGGGGTGGATTTATTTCTGCCGGCGGGGACTGGGCACCCCGTCGGCAAACAACAAAGGGGGGTTCCTTTTTGCAGACGGGGAGTGGGCTCCCCCGTCGGCAAATAAACATGGGGGTACATATTGTTTGTGAATACAGTGGCAAGCTGCCGCCATGTTCACAAACAATACCACAGCTGCTACATCCCGCCCTGCAATGACTGGTCGCTCCCTCATTGCAGCGGATGGCTGACGCTGCAACGATGAAGGGGCCCCTGATTGCAGCGGCTATTTGTTTTAAAGTTGTGGCACTGCTGGCTGAACTAGTGTCAGCAGCAGTGCGCCACAGCATTGGGGGATGGGGACAAGCCTTTGCAGCTGTGGGGGCATTGGGCACAACAATGCCACGCCTCCACAACCTGCTTCTGCAGAAACCTGCCGCAACATGTTTCTTGCGCATGTGCGCAATCAACATAAAAAATGGGCAGACTGTATGGGCCTTGCGGTCCTAATCTGCCATCAACTTCCATGTTTCTATTTTTCTATTTGTCTAGCAAAATGCACATACGAGGCATTCTTTATAGGAAAAACTAAATGTGCCTTTAAAGTCAGAGTGGGGGAACACACTACAGCAATTGCAAAAGGAGACATGACTTATGCAACTACGGCACATGTCATGCAGAATAGTGATGACCAAGTACATCAGTTCTTTTTGATGGCTACTAACAGGGTTTGTCGTAATCCAAGAGGGAGGAACTACAATAATTTACTTTTGAAAAGAGATAACTTTTGGATCCTTAAATTGAATGCCTATTAGAAACCTGGTTTAAACTTCAGCTTGGATGTGAAACCATGTCTGGAAAATAAAAATAAAATTCAACTAGATTAACAGTATGTGATTTGCTGCATTTGACTGATGTTTTAGGAATACTGTGCACAAGATAATTTATATCAGAACAAGCTTGGGGAGAATAAAAATTTAAATTTAAAAAAGAACGAATAGACTATAAAAGTAACACAATTATGGTTTTTGAGATCATGACAACTATGGATATAGTACTATATATAAATTGAGATTTATAATATCAGTTAAACATATTTATACACTTTTAAAGAGGTTGCACTTTCTATATGTATTGCACTTAGATTAGATAACGGTGATGTATTATGGTAATTTTATATAGTTGTCTACCCCCCCTTCCCCTTTTAACTTTTCCTTTCCTACTTTCTTGATTATAGTGCTCCTATAGCCATTACAGCTAGGATGTGTTTTTAACATGTAAACTCATTTTAGAAACTATAGTGAAGAGACATTACTGATACATTATATTATTTAGGTGTCTGTATTCATGGATAATTAAAATAATGAAATGTTATAATTATATTCAATTAAGTTTGAATTGGGAGGACCAATCACAAGAAAGTCAGCTAATTACATCACATGGGTTTCAGTAATGGTTACCCTTGTATATATGTTTGGCTCAAATTGGTGTTCCCCAGCCTTTGATAAAGGACAAGTCATCCGAAACATGTCAGGCGGGGATGTGTGGCATTTGATGCTATAAAATGAAATGTTTTTGGTATCACTTATATGTTTCTAGTGAAGAAGTCTTCATTTTTACACATACCAGAGGTGGTGAGTGCTGGAATTTTTGTCGTAACATAAAAGAAATATGTAGAGGCTGGCTAGCATAATTTTATTTATTGTAACATAAATGCATGGAAGCTAGCCAGCACAGTGCCATTTGTCAGTATAGAAGCTACAGTAGATACCCATAGTTAAACTGTGTATAGTTACAATATGAGCCATCCTTTTGTTTTATGACAAGGTTATGCAGCACTTATGCTTTAAAGGAATGTGGTTGAAAATGTTGAGTGCTGCTGGTGACTTGTATAAGAAAGCCAAAATTAGTAACACTGACAAGTTGCCTCTTGTAATGTATATTTAAAATAGGAGCCATTAAGAATAAAATATGTTGGGGGGTATGGCCTGACCGAGGAGAGAGATGGCTGTGTAGTTCAGTGGCTCCAGGACCATCCAGCTTATATTGAGTTTATTGGCATCTCATTTTCCATTGCAAGTTCAAAAACCGGCATATCCTTTACTAACCATATGGTATCTGCAAAAAAAATCAGCTAGAAAGCAAGCTCCGCTACATTTTCTGATGGCAAAACCGACACAATCAGTAAGCCCGAAACAGGGTCTTAACTTGAACATGGTGTCTACCTTAAATGTGGGCCCTGCTAACCAATGCCCCGATACAGCTGAGATAAATGAACAGCAGTTGCCCGGAGCCATGGAAGCTCTTTTAAACAATTTAAAGTTTGATATTACAAGTCAAATGCGAGCGGGTTTCGAGAATATAGGCTCCCAGTTAACGCACCTTCAGCAAACCGTGAATGGCCTGAGTGACACGGTTGAAACACACACAACCCAGCTGGATGAGCTAGAGCAATGGGTGAGCGATCAGGAGGATGCTCAACAACGAATGGAGCATAGCCTTCAACAAGCACTATGGGAGACAGAAACCCTAAAAGCCACCATGGATGACCAAGAGAACAGGGAAAGGCGCTGCAACGTTCGCACTGTGGGGATGCCGGAGGGGTCCGAGGGGAAGGACTGTGCGACTTTCATCAATACTTGACTTAAAAATAAATTGAGCTTACCGGATGACTCTGCGATCGAGATCCAGTGAGTTCACAGATCCCCGGTCCATAGACCAGGCCCCAGTGAGCGTCCTCAGCATCTAATAGTGAAATTTCTTAGATTCCCAGACAGGCAGCCTGTGCTAGAGTTGGCCAGGCAGGGCCAGGTGGTGAGCATATTCCTGGATTTTTCAAGGTGCCTACAGGGGGAACGACAGGCCTTCACCTGGTCAGACGTAAACTCCACAAGCTCAACTGCCAATTTTCACTTCTCTATGCTGCTCGCATGATGATTCATCCACGTAACAAAGAAAGCAGATCTTTTACAGATCCTGAAGCAGCTCTGCATTTTGTGGAACAGGAGTTGATGCCTCGGCAAGGAAATGCGGTGGGGGCACAAGGAGCAGAGAGATAAAGACTGAACTGGAGTATTTTACATATCCTCGTTTCAGACTGGTCGCACAAACATGTACTTGGACTAGACAATTCATGAATGGACCCAAGAGGGTGGCAAGTACCTGACTATTACTATACTTCTTTTTATTTATATTTTTTTTCCCTCTCGTGCGGTTCTCCCACTGTGGTGATTTGTTTATGACCCATGAGATCTGCAGATATATCAGGGCTCAAGGTGTTTTATTTAGAAGAACGTGTTGCAATCCTCATCGGGAGGAGAGATTTGTACGTGGGGCCCGTAATGGAGATATCTTCAGCCTAAAAGGGGCTGGGCCTCCAAGTCCTCAGTCCTGATTGTTAGAGGAGTTATCTGGCTGCCCCTTGGAATCCTTGCCCAGTTTATTTATTTACCCCCGCGACCATGAGAAGCTGGCAGCAGATGGTTATGGTCACTGCTAAGCCTGTTTCTTTTATACACTCCCTGATTTGGGGAAAACTGGGTACTATACAAGTTTACATAGATATTCTTTTAAGACTACCTAGGTTTTAAGGAATTGTTTTGTTGTAACATTAGCAATGGGCAATTACTTTGTTGGGGGGGGGGAGAGACGGGGACTAAAAGAATTTCTGTTTTAATTTTCCTGTTGATTAATAATAACCTGGTTGGACTGTGCGGTAACAGAGGTTCAAGTGGAGAGACCCTTGAATTTATAAGGAAGGTAGAGCTATGCTGTCCAATCTGTATTAGTATACGAGGAGAGTCAAGAGATAGTTGGGCCCCCAATTTAGAGGGGTGCACCTCTCTTTCCCTCCTCCAAGGGTACTTTTATTTTTATTTTTATCCTTATTCTTTGTCACTCCCAGGTTTGAAATGTGCCTAAGTTGTCTGAATTTCCCCACCTCTGAGGAGGAGGAGAGTTTCCTCTGACCTTCCGCCCATGACATGGTCATCAGAGGATATCTTTTCAGCTATATTGTGTATAGTTTGGCTGGATGGCCCCACCCTGGTACATCCACGAACAGTAGCAGGACTTAGTGTTTGGTGGGTGTAAGTTGTTGATTACACTGGGAGGGGGTGTTTATTAGCTGGGGGAAGTTTGTTAGGTGGGTTTGGTATAATTGTTAAAATGGTGGGGTTGTTGGGTTTAGGGAGTGGGTACGGGGTAGTTTTAGTTATCAAGAACAAGAAAGAAAAATGGATGGCGCACTGGCTCACGAGAGTGAGGTTTTATACAATCGCATTATATTTGTTAGTTTTGCAAAATGTCCACTTTAAAATGTATGTCATAGAATGTGCGTGGCATCAAGATGGTGGTCAAGAGGAAGAGGACAGGGACCTACTTTAAAAAACAAAATGGGGATGTCTTGTTTGTGCAGGAAATACACTTAAGCAAAGAAGAAATTCAGAAGCTGGAAGGGGCATGGGGGGAGACTACTGCTGGCTGCACTCTTCACCTCTAAGGCCCGGGGGGGTAGCAATATGGTTTCGTCCGCATTTAAGGGTGAAGCTGCATGAGATGAAATCAGACCCCCAGGGGCGCTATGTGCTGGCAGATGTTACTGTAGAGGGCTCCAGATATACCATGATGTCAATTTAAGGGCCCAACATAGATGATCCAGGTTTTTTCAACCACTTAGCGATAACTTTGGCCCCTTATCCAGACAATTTAATTATAGGGGAAGACTTCAGCACATACTGGGATCAATCTTTAGGCACCTCGCACACTAGATGTAAGCATCCGTTTAAAGGTTCCCTAGCTTTAAGAGATATGGCAAGAGACAGGGCCCTAACAGAGATTTGGAGACACTTCCACTCAGTAAAAAGAGAATATTCATACTACTCTGCTGCACATAGAATTTTTACAAGATTAGCCTATTTTTTGGTCTCACCAAACATCTTGAGAGGAACGAAATCCCCACACTATAGTCCAATTTATGTATCTGATCACGCACCTTTATTTTTTGACTTGCAAAAAGTGGGGGGGATCACCCCCGATTAGGCAATGGAGGCTGGACCCCACATTACTAAACTCAACACCATATAGGGCCCATATTCATGGGGTGATAACGGACTTCTTGCTCCACAACAAGATAAGCGATACGTCGGCAGCAACAACATGGGAAGCTCTCAAGGCAGTAGTTAGGGGGAAACAATTTCATTTGCAGCGAACCTTAGTAAAGAGGCTTTGGGCCAGGAGAGGGAGCTAGAGGAACGCACTCTGGAATTACAACATGAGATAATGCAGTCTAATGCCTTCAATAGAGTGTCAGAACTCAATAGCCTTAAGGGCCAATTGGCCCAAATTGCGAATAAAAGGATAGAAAGGGATATTCTGAAGGCAGGGGCTAGATCATAATTTGAGGGTGATACGGTGGGGAAGTGGCTGGCTTGGAGGGTTCACTCTAAACAGGCAGAGTAATCTTATCACTTGAGACCAGGGATGGTACACCCACCTCAGATCCACAGCAGATTAATGAGGAATTCCTATCCTTCTATCAGGCCCTATATACATCTGAAGCTCCGGGAAGTGCAGACCCCACTTCATTTATAAATAAAATTCAACTACCCTCAATTAATGAAAAAGAATGGGACCATATTAATCAACCTCTATCTATTAGTGAAATAAAGGAAGCCATATGGGATTCAAATCTAGGGAAGGCATCTGGGCCCGACGAGATTCCTATGGAATTCTATAAAATATTCTGGCATGACCTTAGCCTGTTGCTCACTGAGATGATTCAAGAAGCTATGATTTTGGGTGTATTGCCTTCTTCCCTCCAATTGGCCACTATTATTGTACTCCCAAAACCTGGTAAAGACCCTGTAAAATGTGGGTCTTATAGACCCATTTCATTATTAAATGTAGATAATTAGCAAAAATTATCGCTAAGCGTATGGAGGGGATTCTGCCTTCCTTGGTTCATCAGGACCAGTGTGGATTCGTGGGAGGGAGACAGGCCAAGCACAACTTAAGGAGAACTCTTAATATAATCTATAGTTGGTCGGGCAAGGGAAAGGATCCACATAGGTGTCTTCTGGCACTAGATGCCGAGAAGGCCTTTGACAGAGTGGAATGGAACTTTATCTTTGCTACTCTGAACAAATTCCATTTTGGCCCATGTATTACAAATTGGATTAAACTGCTCTGTTCCTCCATACAGCCCAAATATATACCAATGATACTATGTCCCCGCCTTTCCTACTCACTAGAGGCACTAGACAAGGTTGCCCCCTGTCTCCTTTAATATATGTTTTAACTATGGAGATCTTAGCTTCCACCATCAGGCAACACCCTCGTATCCATGGGTGTGAGGTTGGCGGCAGAGATAAAAAAAATTCTTTTTTTGAAGATGATGTTTTGTTATTCATTAGGGACCCAGAAATCTCTATTCTGGCACTGACCACTTTGTTTGCAGAATACAGCCCTATATCGGGTCACAAAATAAATTGGTCCAAGTGCGAATGGCTTCCACTAGGAGAAACAAAAATTAGTATACAGAGTTATAAGATTAATCCAGCCCCTTTTATAAACTATCTTGGTGTAGCTATCTCCAGTAAGTTAACTTCTCTTTTCCATCTAAATTATATACCTTTGTTAAAGAAGATCAAGGATCAGTGTGATAGATGGAAAGGCTTTCCGTTGACTCTTATAGGCAAGGTCAGTCTTGCTAAAATGTTTATCCTACCCCAATGCCTCTACTTTTTTCAATCTCTCCCAGTGTGGATCCCCAAATATTTTAAATCCCTGAAAGGAGCAATAGGGACTGTCCAATGGGTTTTGAAAAGACCCCAAATTCATCAGGAATTCCTGTGGAAGTTGGTGCCGGAGGGAGGGGGGGGATTGGGTCTCCCAAACTTGACACTATACTATCTAGCTGCTCAAATCTCTGCCCTTCAAGATATCTATGTGAATGAGAGGGATGCAAAAACCTGGGTGACAGTGGAAAATGAGGGTAATCCTCAAAAATTTAATTCCTCCACCTTTTTGCTTCTCTGTTGAGTGGTAGGCCTTTGCAAAAAAGTAAAAATCATTTTACCAGAACTACAACTAGGACCTGGCTTAAGGCCCATGAGATCCTGAGCTACCCTCCTGCCCTCTCCCTGGATTCCACTATCAGGGGGTGTTTGTGGGAAGAAGAGAAGATTCCTGCCCCAGAGAGACGTGTCTTTGATAGGTGGGAGGGGAAAGGCTTTACGTGCCTGGCACGACTATATGAGGGAGGCTATATACTCCCTTACCAAGAACTGGTGAGGAGATATAATTTGCTCCCTCATAGTTTCTTTACATACCTTCAGATTTGCTCCCGACTACAGGCCTGGGACCCAAGAAGAATCCTATGCCGACCCCCCCTCGAGGAACTCTTAAGACAAGCAAAATCCTCTATTAAGCTGTGAGTTATGACAGCGAGTTATAGATCTCTTCTAAATGCCCTCCCGGACTTAGGTCTGAGTTTGAAGCAAAGATGGGACAGAGATCTGGGGAAAGAGACCCTGTCACTGGGTGACTGGCAGATGGTGCTGAGAAGGGCCATGCATTGCTCTGCCAATAATACAATCAGAGCTATCCATTATAACATATTACATAGAGCATATTTCACTCCAGTATTAGCTAAACAAATTGACCCTGACCGCTCAGACAAATGCCCAAAATGCCAGGTAGGAAAGGGTAGTTTCATTCATCTGTTATGGGAGTACCCTATCATACAGGCTTACTGGGAGGGAATTGCATCCATTATGCAAAAGACTTTACAAGACCCACAACAAACAGGTATTAGTGAGGTTATTTTAGGTCTCCCAGGGACATCCTCGAGGGGTAGGTGTCTTGACCACCCTCTATGGGCCTTAGGTATGGCGGTAGGAAAGCAGATAATTGCCTGTCACTGGGGTCAGGATACGGCTCCAAAAGTGATGGAGTGGGCTTAATGACTCCTACAATGCATGAAGATCGAGCACACCCAGTTCAGTGCGATAGGGAGAGAGGAAAACTTCATAAAGATTTGGGAGCCCATTGAAAATGCCATCTCCCAGGGATGGTTTCCAGCACTATAAGGAAATCTGAATAAGGAAATCTGGGGGTGGATCCCGGATCTCCTTTCTGTTGCTCTCCTCGTGATTCATCTCCTCTTGACTTAGATTAATTAGATATAATTATGATAATAGCTCAGTATACTTTACATGCACAGTCCATGTACTTTCGTGCATATTTGTGTACTTTCATGCATAATTTGTGTAAGTAATGTCTTACCCACAAGGGTGAGTGAAAAGTTTGTGTAGATTTCTTTTTTTATTCCTCAGAAGATCACCTTCCAGAGACATCCCAGGATAATCGAGCAAGCCCTGAATTGGAGATCCTCAGAGACACTGATAATCATGATGGATTTGTGCTTCTACAATTACGCTTGGAAATTACTAAAAGTTTATAGTTCTTTTTTCCTGACTAGAAGTACTGTTAGGGGGACGTCTGTTTACTTTAACTTATAAAGGTCTATGCAAGCTTGTTGATCTTCAAGACAATTATGTAGATCTGTTTACCTACCTCTCAGGGGTAGTCCAGTGTGCTAATCTACAATAAATAAAGTTTAAAAAAAGACAAAAAAAAAATAAAATATGTTTTCCTACCAGAACTGATGGGCACTGTACACTGGCTTGCTGTCTGGGAAAATGCAGATGCTTTGACAGTAAAAGTGAAAGATGCCCAGAGATGAGATGCACTGGAGGGTAACACGAGAAGCCATTTCCCTCCAGGCAAAACTATAAATGAAACAGAATGTTTTTCTTCCCTCTCCCCCTTGTGGAGGAAGAGTATAGTTTAGGTTAACATTTATTTATTTGCTAGGGTGTGCTGCCAAGATGAGCCTGTCAGCTCATGTAAATGAACTCCTGAAAACAGAGCCTTACACAGCAGCAGTATGGTACGTCAAGGCAGCTACTTCACTTGCAGCTCCCCCAAAAAGTGCTCCTTTTTACTGTCAGCTTCCCCATTGGGATTAAAAGCCCTAAATCCAAACTGCCAAATAAATAAAAGAACTGGAACTCCACATAGCACTGCTGTTTGAGAAGGGAGAAGTGGATGAGTCGCACGAAAAAGTGCTCAAAAAGCTGTCTCTCTCTCTCACCCACCCCCTTAGCATGCAGTGCCTCCAATGGGCAAAACCAGTGTACTGGGATCAGGGAAAGGGGCTCCCCTGTAACTACTTTGCCTTAATCAGTGTGAGCCCCTTTTGTTTAAAAAAATAAAAAAACAACAAAAAAACAGGCATTGCTGTTTACCGATTGAAATAGGGCATAAATAGAAATAGAAAGGCAGCCTATTGCTGACAGCCGAGCAGCAGCTCCGTAGCGGAGCTTGTAAATAATAAAGCTAAACCATCTATCTGCTCACTTCCCTATTGTGCTTAAAAGCTCTAAAATAAACCACTTAATGGGCAAAGTGCTTGTGGGAAATCTTCTGGTGGGCTGGTGGACTGTTGCCGATTTTGACCGCTGTCATAAACAGAGGATTATGGCACAGTGAGAGCGGGATGCAGAGTGTACAATAAAATGTGAAGTTGTCTGCTTATACCCTGTATAGGCTTAGAAGCCCTAAAATAAGTTAATCAGCAGAGTGTTTTAAAATATCCAGAGGGCATGCTGGTGACACGAGGGAGGTACGTGGGAGAACCGCCTACAAGCGGCACAAGCAAACTTGCTCTCCACCCTCACTGCATGCCTTGGCACTGTCCCAAAATCACCTGTGTTGCAGGTCCAAATTCAGGTTTGTGGTGCAGTGCCTAAATTAAATTCTGTGATGCAGGGACTAAAAACTAAAAACCTCTGCTAGAATTTAGCTGAATAGAGTACCCAGGGATCCTGCTTCTGGCTGGGGGATACAGACAGAGAGCAGCTCAGGATCGAACACTAACTGGAAGCAGCGATAGAATGTCTGGGGATCTGTCGCTGACCAGATCAAGAAAGACTGGCTAGGATATCCTCACAAAAGCCACGTGACACTTATTTATGTCATTTTATTTTGCTGAGATTTTAATTGCTGACTGAAACTTGAGAAGAGAGAAAAATTGAGCAGTTTTTATACCCTGTAATACTTCACTGGATTTTAATTTATTTTTATTTGCCTGTGATCCTGAATCTGAACAGAGCCTCAGAGAAGAAGGGACCTTAAAGATCTTAAGAGATGTTAACTGTTGCATCCTGACAAGTGGAAGGTGAAAATTTATTTTCTGTATCATCTGTTTGGACTTTCTTGTGGATTTTCGCTTTGTGTAACCTTTGCGACCTGTGCTGAATAAAGCCATACAACATGTGTGTTGTACCTTTATAGACTGAGTCCGTGTCTGCCACACCCACACCCTGGAAAGCTCCCTACTGTTTTTGCCTCCACTACTTCCACAGGCAGTCTATTTCAGCTGCCTACCATTCTTTTAGTGAAGCAGTACTTCTTCACATCTCTCTTAAATTCTTCCCCCAAGCTTTAGCACATGCCTTCTGGTTCTGGTGCTCTTCCTCATCTGAAAGAGACTCCCATCTTGCACCCTGTTCACTACTGTGACGTACTTGTACATCTCTACTATTTCCCCTCTCGCTCTCCTCTCTTCCAGGTTGTACATATTGAGATCCCTCAGTCTCTCATCATTGGGCTTTTGGTGCAACCCCTGCACTATTTTAGTTGCCCTCCTCTGGACTGCCTCCACCATATGTCCATTCTGAGTTGCAGCCTCCAGAACCGGACACAGTACTCCAGGTGGGTGGCACCGAGTGATAAAGTGGCAACATCACCTCCCTACTCCTGCTGGAGATACCTCTCTCTATGCATCCCAGCATCCCCCTGGCCCTACCCACTGCTCTGTCACACTACCCTACCTCTTTGAGGTAATCAGATATGTTATCCCAAAGTCCCTCTCCTGCTCAGTGACGGACAGTATGTGCTACCTGTGTACCTTGTTCTCTTCAGCTACCTGCTAAAGGAATCAGGTAGTTTGCCCACAAGAATGCTGGGTATGACAATATACAGTCAACACCAGGAGACAGCACCAGGCTAAATGGGACCACAGAGATGAGTCGAAGCAGTGGAATAGAGTCACTTACTGTGTTTCAGTCCTATAGTGTATAAATATAGAGTTAACCGCACACATTCTGCAGTAAGAAAACCCCTTAGGGTTTTTAAAGCTGAGCATATTTTTTGAATGGTTATGTGGTTTGTACATGTACTGTAGAAAGGGGATGGATTATGCCGCTTTCAGCTGTCAGTGATGAAGCTGAAAGAAGAGGGCTATTTTGATGCCCTATGAAAAGTCATGCCAGAATACTGACACATAATGACACGGGGGGTGGATTCATCTCCCTTTCATGCCACGACTAATTGCTCCCTTGGGGCTTGCAACTGTGGAGAGGAGATTTAATAGGATACAATAATGTATATGCCCATAAACATTTATTTCACGGAATGTTAATAGGCTTAATGATCCCATTAAATGTCAAAGAATTTTAGCGTTTCAAACAGGCATAGAACTGACATCATACTGTAGTATGGCTCAGGGAAATGCGTTTGATGACAATGGAGCCCTTAAAGCTTTGCAGGGACTGAGTGGAGCAGGTCTTTTTTTGTTTCCTTTTCCTTCCTGCACTTTCCTAGTGACACCCCAGATTTAGTTCAGATGGTGTTTATTTAACAAATGCAAGTGCACATAGAGTCTTCACTGCCAGTTGGTTGCAATAAAAGTCTTTTTTTTTGGGGGGGGGCCCTTTCCCCCTCACTTATGTTTAGTGCAGTCTACTGGTTAGAGCATTAACTTAGGAATCAGTGGATCACAGGTTCAAACCCTACCAGAGTCAAATACTCACAGTGTAAACGAGTTAGGGGCTGATAAAGTTTGTGTTCTACTCAATTCCAAAATAAATAGTATACTTTTAAACTGAGTAAGTCGGAGGGAGGGGCTATGAGTAAAAGATATATACCCCCACTTAGAGACTAAACCCACTAAAATGAAAAATTCAATTAGGTGTATACTGAGTAATGTTAAAAGCTTAAATAAGCATACATGGACTGAATTAGTGGGTTTAAATGAATTAGGGATATTAGAGATGGCCTACAATCTGATATTAATAACAGAAACTTGGTGGAGCCAGATGAGACAGGGGATATAAATGGATATCAGCTATTAAGGTTAGACAGAAAGTACCGAAAAGGAGGTGGTATAGTAGTATATACTTGAAATCATCTATGCGTATCAAACATCTTGGATAAGATTAAAGATTGTTCATCAAACACTGAAACCTTATGGTTGCAGTTAACAATGCAAACATCTAAAAGCAAAATTATAGGCCTACATTATCGCCCTCCAAGTGCGAATTCAGATATGAACTGTAATACAAGTATGGAGATTAAAAAGCTACTGAATATGGTGATGTGGTATTTCTAGGTGACAAACTATGGGAATATTAATTGGGAATCCCTAGAAGCTAAAACTGGTCCTAGTAAGGAATTCTTATATACATGTAAATACCTAAATATGGTGCAGTACTGTATGTCAAAGAACTGACTAGGGAAAATAATACATTAGATATTGCTCCAGCTACAGATAGCACAATTATAAAAAAAATTGTGCAGCTGATGTACCACTTAGCGATAGTGACCATAGAACTGCATTATTTGAAACTGATATGGGCGTTAAACTAGTCGAGGGTTGCAGAGACATCTAGCTTTACTGTACGGCAGACACAAAATAGATCTTGTATAGATACATAGACCATGTCAGCAGATAAGGGCCTATGGCCCACCCAGTCTGCCCATTTGAGCTTGTAAGTTCACTTTATGTTTTCCTAGAAGTCTGTTGCCCCTTACCCCTGACTTCCAGAATTCCTTTATGTCTATCCCATGCATTCTTAAATCCAATGATTGTTTCAGCCCCCACCACTTCCTCTGGCAGGGTGTTCCACTTGTCCACCACCCATTCTATGAAGAAATTCATCCTCATGTTTCCTCTGAATTGTCCTCCCGCCAACTTCATCCCATGCCCTCTAGTCCTGGAACATCTTTTTCACTTAAAAATAGTGTATTCCTGCACCCTGTTCCTCCCTGTGAGATACTTGTATGTCTCTATCATATCCCCCTCTCCCTCCTCTCCTCCAGGGTACATATTCAATTCCTTCAACCGCCTCTCATAGGACTTGTGATGCAATCCATGTACCATTTTTGTTGCCCTCCTCTACCCTGTCCATTTCTTACATAAGTAAGGTCTCCAGAACTGTACACACTGTACTCCAGGTGGGGCCTCACTAGTGTCTTGTATAGTGGAATTATGACCTCCCTTTTCCTGCTGGTGATGCCCTGCCTATGCATCCCAGCATCCTATTGCTTTACCTGCTGCCTTGTCACACTGTTTCCCCACCTTGAGGTCATCAGAGATGATAACCCCAAGATCCCTTTCCTGCTTGGTGCATGCTACATCCTCACCCCCCCCACCAACTGATATATTGTGCCAGGGTTTTTGTGCCCCATATGCATTATCTTGCACTTCTTTGCACTGAATTTCAACTGCCAAACCCCTGACCATTCTTCAAGTTTCTGCAGGTCCCTTCTCATTCTGTCTACACCCTCTGGTGTGTCTACTTTGTTTCAGAGCTTTGTGTCATCAGCAAACAGTGAAATTCTGCCTTCTAGGTCCTGTGCAATGTCACTGATGAAGGCGTTAGAATGGACGGTCCCAGCACTGATCCTGTGGTACCCCACTGGTCACCCTTCCCTCTGTGGAGTGACAGCCATTTACCACCACCCTCTGTGTCCTGCCACCTAGCCAGTTACCTACCCACCACACTACTGCCCGGCCCACATCCATATTCCCCAGTTTGTGTAATAGTCTTCTATGTGGCATAGTGTCAAAGGCCTTGCTGAAATCCAGCTAGGCCATGTCCACTGCCCTCCCCTGATCTACCTCCCTAGTCACCTAGTCAAAAAATTGAATGAGGTTGGTCTGACATGACCTCCCCCTGGTGAAACCATGCTGCCTTGGGTCCTGTAGTCCATTGACAACCAGATGTTCCACCAATCTCCTTCAGTAGTGCTTCCATGATGTTGAACAAATAGACTGAGAAAATAAACTCCAGGGTTGCAGTGTTACTACAATATGGGAAATCATAAAAAACACTATTGCATCAGTATGTGATAAACGTATAAAAAAGATAAAAAAATACAATGCTAGGAGGATTAAACCAAAATGGATGAATAAAGGAATTCTCAAACTAATTAAAATAAAAAAACACCAGTATATACAATATCTGAAGTCCAGGAGTCTAGCAGACTAGTCTAATTATAAGACAGCATTAAAAAAATGTAAAAATAAAATCAAACAGACAAAACAATGAATGGAAATTAAATGAGTTAAAAATTCTACGAAAACTAACAAAAACATTTTCAGCTATGTGAATTCACTAAAAACATCTGGTACAAATTTAACAGATAACAAACCCAGGGGAAATGGCTGACATCTTTAATAATTATTTTAGCTCAGTTTACAATAAATACTCTGATTGCCCTGCAGCTCTTAATACATGTATTTCATCTAAGGATGAACCCCTGTCAATAACTGAAGAACAAATCATAAATAAGATCACTAACTTAAACAGAGCTCTATTGGTCCTGATGACATTTCAATGCATATTCTTAAATTAATAAACACAAAATATTAATCCATTAAAAATCCTGTTTCAAACATAGTTAGAACTGGGGGTCGTATCTGATGATTGGACGACTGCTACAGTCATACCTATCCATAAGAAGGGCAATACTAACATACTAAAAAGCCAGCAGAATAGGCCAAATGGTCCGTCTTGTCTGCTCGAAAGCCAGCAACCTAATGGCTGCTCGCCTTACCACCCCCCAGCTCCAATAGGATCTTCTTTAGTTTCTGATTTTACCTGCACTGTCCCACCTTCTTGAATCCTCCACTGTGCCCACCTCCACCAGCCTCCAGGCTATGCATTCCATAGTACCACCTCTCAGTGAAAAAATGCTTCCTCACTCCCCTCTAGTTTCCCCCTCAGTTTCCTCTATGGCCCCTGGTTTTCCCCTTTCTTTAGCTTAAAAAGCACATTGGTTCCACTCCTGTTTATTCCTTTTACATACTTGAAAACCTTTATCATATCTCCCCTGTCCCTCCTCACCTCCAGTGAGTAAAGCCCAAGATCATCCAGTCTCTCCTCATAAGGCTTCCCCTCCATGCCCTGAATCATCCTGGTCGCTCTCCTCTGGACCCTCTCCAGCAGCGCTATGTCCTTCTTCAGATGAGGTCTCCAGAACTGTACACAGTACTCGAGCTGCGGCCTGACCAAGGCATTATACAGTGGAAGGATCACCTCCCTCCTCCTGGACATAATTCCCCTGACTATGCATCCCGGTAACCTGTTTGCTTTGGCTGCAGTTCTTCTATAATTTTCACAGTTATTCATTTTGACGTCTATCACCACTCCTAAATCCCTTTCTCCCAATATGGCTTGCAGTGTGACCCCCCCAGGCTGTATTCATGACCCAGGTTTTATACCCCCAAATGTAGTATCTTACATTTCCTGGCATTACATTTCAGTCCCCACCTCCTTGACCACCCCTCCAGGGTATCCAGATCCCCCTTGACCGCCTCCCTCGGTTCTTCACAATCCACCAGTGCTCCCAGTTCTGAATCATCCGCAAAGAGAGACAACCTATTCCTAGCCCCCCTCCCAATATCCGAGACATAGGCGTTGAACAAGAGTGGCCCCAATACCGAACCCTGAGGGACCCCACTGATTATATTCCTGGGAGAGGAGTGTGTCCCACCCACCATTACCCTTTGTAAATGCCCTCAGAGCCAATTTTCAACCCAATTGAGCTCCTGTCCTCCCAGTCCCATCTCCCCCATCTTTTTTATCAGCCCATAATGTGGTACTGAATCAAACGCCTTGCTGAAATCTAGGTATAGGACGTCCACCGGCCTATGACTGTCCAAGGCCCCTGTCACCCAGTCATAAAACTCTACGAGATTGGACTGACACGATCTCCCTGGAACGAAGCCATACTGTTTATCATCCTGGTGCCCTAACCATTCCAGCTGTCTCCCAATCCTCTCCTTGATAAAGCCATCCATTACTTTGCCTACCACAGACATTAGGCTAACAGGCCTATAATTCCCCATATCCTCTCTAGACCCCCCTTTATGAATAGGCACCACATAAGCCACCCTCCAGTCTTGGGGCACCCTTCCTGTCTGCAAAGAGGTATTAAAGAGTGCAGCCAGTGGAGCTGCCAGCTCCTCCACCAATTCCTTCACAACCCTCGCTTGTAGTCCATCCGGCCCCGGCGCCTTATCAGTCTTTAGCTTCTGAAGGGCCTCCCTCACCCTATCCACTGTGTTTTCTTCCCCCCATTCTTCCCCCTCACTCCACCTCCCCACCCCTACTGCGTCTGTTCCTATCTGTATCCTTACCTCATTTCATCCTCTGGTCTCAGACTGACTTCTCACCTTAGCTGAAAGCTCTTCCCTCCCATCAGCCTGTAGGGATCCTCAGTCCCCATTTGCAAAGATTGAGGCAAAGTACTCATTTAGCACCTCTGCCTGTTCCCCTGCTTCCTGAGCCCATCCTCCCATAATTTTAATCCTATTAATCTGCATCCTCTCTTTTCACTTCTCTCTTATATATCTATAGAATCCCCCCCCCGGATATCCCTAGTGAGGCTATGTTCCATCCCTGCCTTGGCTCTTCTCACCACTCTGGTGACCCTCCTGGCTGATATTTCATACTCTCCTCGCTCCTTGTTCCCCCTTGAGTGTTTAAAACGTGCATAAGTGTCCTTTTTATCCCTCACTGCCTCCTGCACCTCCCTAGTCCACCGACATGGCTTACTGGTTCTACCATGCTATCGCCTTAATTTTGTACAGTACTTAGTAACCTCCTGTACCCCTTTTTTAATGATCTCCCACAATCTTCCAGCATCCATATCCGGCCGAATGGTGTCCAACATCTCTCTTAGAATCCTACCCATGCCCATGAAATCCACTCCCATGAAGTATACCACTACTGTGTTAGTACGATTTTCCTCACCCCCTATATACAGCAGAAACCAGACCGTAGCATGGTCTCCACCCGCCAGTGGACTGCACACCTCCAGGCCTCTTATCTGATCACTGTCAATAAAAGTGACTACTGTAATTACGGACCAATAAGTTTAACCTCAATTCTGGGAAAGATCTTAGAATCCATACTGAAGGAAAAGATACAGGAACAACTCAGAAATACAGGCAGGACTGCTATGGACCAGAATGGTTTCACTGTGGGGAGAGCCCATATTATAAACCTGTTGAGTTTTTATAAAAAAAAGTGTCAGATAACCTTGATAGGCACATACCTGTAGACTGCGTATTCCTGGAATTCACAAAAGCTTTTGATACTGTCCCACATTGGGCAATAATTGCAAAAATTACAAACCTTGGTTTATACAAATATATCGTCAACTGGATAAGGTCATGGCTATTGAGTAGAACCCAAAGAGTTTGTATTCAGGGATACTTCTCCAAGATTGGGTATGTGACAAGTGATGTTCCACAGGGGTCCATGCTGGGACCTATACTTTTTCTGATCTTTCTTTCGGATATGTTTAATAACATTACAAACTGGGCCATTAAATATGCAGATGACTAAGTTAGGAGGAACTGTAAGTAGCATAACTGAGATAAAATCTATACAATTGGACTTAGAAAATATTACTAGATGGGCCTTACGATGGGGGATGCGATTTAACATGGATAAATGTCATGTGATACACTTTGGTCAGCAATCTGGCCCTCAGTCCTACACATTATGCAACACAATACTGAAAAGCGTAGACAAAGAAAAGGATCTGGTTGTTCTAACTGATAGTAACCTAGACTTCAACAACCAGCGTATACTTGTGACCTGTGACTTGTGACCTCGCGCCTTGACTATTGTAACTCCCTATACTGTACTTAGGGCTTCCTGGGGTTGCTATCCGCTGCCTGAAGCTAGTGCAGAACGCTGCCACACGACTGTTGACGGGGTTGTCGCGGTTTTCACATATTACCCCTGTGCTGCGTGATCTGCACTGGCTGCCGATTCAGCGGCGGATCACCTTTAAAGTTGGTTTGCTGACTTATAAAGCCCTACATGGACTTGGTCCTGACTACTTGAAAGAGCTTCTAATTCCCTACAGCCCTGTGCGACAGCTCCGTTCGGCTGACGAGGGGTTGCTGGAGGTTCCAAGGGTGACTTTAAAATCTTCTGAGGCCCATGCATTTATGTTTGTGGCCCCTACTCTCTGGAACTCTCTACCCCGTCAGCTCCGGGAGTGCGTGACCATGGGAGGATTCAAACAGGCGCTTAAAACTTTTTTGTAGCGTCAGGCTTATTATTTTTTATTTATTTATTTATTTAGCTTTTGTTGACCGGGTAAGTGCACTAGACAAATCCTGCCTATTTTCAGGCACGACCCGGGAAGGGATACGGATGAATGCCAACTGACCTTGAACCAGATTAAGCTGTTGGTGGTATTTTTAGTGAATGAGGGAAATTGGCCAGGACACCGGGAAATTCCCTACTCTTTTCGATAAGTGCCATGGGATCTTTAACATCCACCTGAACTACCACCAATCCAGGCAGATGGGACCTCGGTTTAACGTCTCATCCGAAAGACGGCACCTCAGAAATGCAGCACCCCTCTCATGCTCCACTACAGTGTCAGTACTGGGATATTAACCCAAGTGCCAGATGTGGGAACTGAACCCACAGCCCTCTGATCTGCCGGCCTCAGAGGCGAGTGTGCTACCTACTGAGCCACTGACACTAAACCACTGTTCGTAGTCGGCAGGATTCGAACCTGCGCGGGGAGACCCCAATGGATTTCTAGTCCATCGCCTTAACCACTCGGCCACGACTACATAAACTACATTACAGACTACATTATTGACGTATTGATGTTTGGAGATGCTGTGTTATATATTATTGTGATTGTTGTTTTATGGAATTATGTTTTTACTACTGTAAAGCACCTTGATATTTTGAAAGGCGCTTAAAAATAAAGTTTATTATTATTACTTGATATACTTTGTGCTCGGTAAAAATCAAGCAAATGGAGGCCTAGAGGCTCATCTGAATTGCCTACTACTCCTTGTGGGGGAATTAAGGAAACCCATTATTTACCAACACCAGGTCATCTAACACTTGTTTAAAACTAGAAAATGATGTTTTGTTAACTAGATCACCAAGTAGCTTGTTCCACAGGACAGCAGAATGTACAGAGAACAAATATTTTCCACTTGTTAAGCGTACATTCTGGGGATTAGCAATTGTTTACTATGGGATCTTAAGCTGGCATTCCTGTTATTAAATTTAAGTCCATACTGGTCCGTAGGTAAGGATTTTTTAAGGTATTATACAACAACGTCTCCTCTTTTTCATCTAGTTTCTAGGCTAAAAAGTCCTAGCGAGTCTAGTCTATCCTCGTAACTTTTTAGCTCCATATCCTTAACCATTTTGGTGGCACGTCTTTGTTTTTTTTTTCTCATAACATTGATATCCTTCCTTAAGATTGGGTTCCAGAATGGTGACCTGAAATTCAGATGTAGCATAATATAAGTTTTGTAAATTGGTAACACGCATTGCTTATTACATGACATGAATGACCTATTTATTGATCTCAGGAGATTGTTTGTCATCCTAGATACCCGAGTACAGTGGTCTGTTGAAGAGAGTCTCTCTTTTTTTGTAATGGAATGTATTTTTATATTATCAAAAAAATAAGAGTAAATTGGATTGTTTTTACCAAAACGTAGAACACTACATTTCCCAGGGTTGAATTTCATATTGTTTCAAATAGCCCAGCCTTCTATAGATTATAAGTCCTTAGTCAAGGTTTGGTATTTAGTTACATTATCAACCCCCAAATTTTGTGTCATCCTCAAATTTAGTTATTATGTTGGTGACATTTTGATTTAAATCATTGATAAATAAACTAAACAGGGTAGGTCCCAATACCGATCCCTAGGGCACCCCGCATCCTACAGTACACTTCCTTTTTGAGAAAGCTCACCATTTATCTTCACCACCTGGGTACGATCAGTCAACCACTTATAGATCCACCTCACAGTGTCATGAGTTATGCCCATTTTAAATCGTTTTTCCACAAGAAGGTCATGAGGAACTGTGTCAAACGCCTTCCCAAGATCTAATAAAATCATGTCGACAGGTTTCCCACAGTCCAAACATTTACTAACATGGTTATAACAGGCTATCAGGTTTGTTGTGCATGACAGGCCCCACCTTTTTTTTTTCCATATAGCTTTTTTGCTCCCCTTTTGCCTCCTGTGCCTACTTGGCAATGGGGGAGACATGGTATTTTTCTTGATTTTCTCCCAGTTACCCCAGAATGCAGTTGCGTATGCACGTGGTGGCACTCGTGCTCTGCGGCTCCAGTGACGGCCTAATGCCAGGGTTCCCTGTGGCCTGGTGCTACTGCCTAGCCTTCACTGGGCGGTAGCCAAGAGCCAGGGAACCCTCACTTTCCTTCCCGGAGAGGAGAGCTGACTTATGGCTGCTCGACCCAGCTCCGCACCCTCCCCCGTCCGACCCCTGACAGCCCAAACCCACTCCTGAACTCGGGTCGCTGGTGTGATGCGAGGTGTGGTGTCCAGTGCCTCAACCCTCAGCACCACCGGGCCAGATGTGACAGGCCCCTTTTAAAACCATGTTGTGTACCATCTATCAGTCATAGAGCTTCAACTTCCTTATCTATGATTAATTTTATTAATCTTTCAATAGATTTACTAACTATCGAAGTTAAACTAATAGATCTATAATTAGAGACACTGTTTCTAATTCCCTTTTTATTGAGTGGAATCACAACCACCCGCCTCCAATCACTTGGAACATCTCCTGTAGTGAGAGACCTACTGAATAAAATCATAAAGGGGTATGCTAACTCATCTGCCAAATCCCTAAGGAACCTGGGAAGTATGTCCCTTTACAGGGCTTACGTATGACCAATTCTAGATAATGAAAGTCATCTATGGTGTCGCTACCCAAAAGAGTTGTAAAAAAAAAAAAAAAATAGAAAGTGTACAGCATAATACTTCAAGAATGGAATGCGAGGAACACAATAAACGCCTATGAAAATTTTCAATTTAAAATTAACGTCACTGGAATATAGAAGACTTAGGGGTGATTTAATGCTCATGTACGACATTTGCAAAGATCCCTTTTTGATCAATGAGCCATAGTTGGAGTTAAAAAATTTTGAAATGGGAACGAGAGGCCATCCCATGCAATTACAAAGGAGAAGGTCGAATACAAACAATAGGAAGCTTTATTACACACAACAGGTAATTCTGTGGAATAAATTACTTCTTGACATTATTCCAAGTAATATAAGTCCGAGTTCAAAAACAGATTGAACAAATATATTTCTGATGGGGCCAAGTTACAGTTTTATATGTGATACACAGAAGCTGAATATGGACTAATGCCTTCTTTTGCTTTTTACTCCTTAGTGCACCTCCTAGTGCTCCAGTCTACCAAGTTGTGGAAATGGATAGAAAAGCAGGACCCCACTGAAAACAAGACACTGCATATCTGTTAAGCTATCCTGGGTAAATCAACTGTAAAATAAAATAAATAAAAACTATTGGGATAACCTCCTACCCATGAGTCTGAGACCTCCCCAGGTCATACTAACATAACAGGTTTTATGTGATAAGGGCAAGCCTATAAGACCGCAGATCACATAATGTGACTCAACAACCGCCCAACGTCAAAAGGGCGAACCGCACAGCACCAACCATCGCAAATAGCAATTCGCTTTCTTAACTGGAAATCAAAATAAAACAAGTTTTTATGTGGGGGTAAGCCCCGCACTCCCCAAAACACAGATTGTAAACTCCAGGGGAGCGGATATGAAGAAAATAGAACTCCCCAGGAAGCAACATAGCTTCCTGCATTGGGATCTGAACCCGGCATCACGAGCTCCAGGGGCAGTGGCTCAAGCCACTATGCCACACAGTTAGCTCGGCAGGTCTTGGCAAAATTTTGGTCTACTTATCTCTTTTCTCGCGAGTGAAGCACATGTCCTTCAGTGCTTACATTTGCTATAATCATTCGCTGCTCTTTTTCTCCACTAGCTCTAAAGGTGAGCGGTATTATTGAGTCGCTCAATAATACTCGCTCACATTACATGATACCACATAACACAATAACATACCAGTAGTACTGAGGTGACAGAAGGGACTTGGGGTCCATTCTGTCTGTCCTTTCTGGGCGCACTGCTGTAACTATACCCAATTTGAGTACAGACACACATCCAACCTTAACAGTTGGAGTGTTACCCCTACTCATGCTGTGTAACCCTCAGTGCCATTCTCCCTCATGAATCTGCCTAGTCCTGTGTTACCCCTACTCATGCTGTGTAACCGTCCATGCCATTCTCCCTCAGGAATCTGTCTAGTCCTGTGTCAACTCCTAATCATGGAATCTGTCTAGTTCTGGGTACCCCCCCTACTTATGCTGTGTAACCCTCAATGCTATTCCCCCTCTTGAGTCTTGTCTAGTCCTGTGTTACCCCCTGCTCATGCTGTGTAACCCTTAATGTCATTCTCCCACATGAATCTGTCTAGTCCTGTGTTACCTCTAGTCAAGCTATGTAACCCTCAATGTCATTCTCTCTCAGGAATCTGTCTAGTCCTGTGTAACCCCCTACTCATACAGTGTAACCCTCAGTGCCATTCTTCTCAAGAATCTGTCTAGTCCTGTGTCACCCCCTACTCATCCTGTATATCCCTCAATGCCATTCCCACTGTGGAATCTTGTCTAGTCCTGTGTCACCCCCCTCCTCATGCTGTGTAACACTCAGTGCTATTGCATCAAAGGTTGCACTGCATGAGTAGGGGGTTACAAAGGATTAAACAGATTCATGAGGGAGAATGGCATTGAGGGTTACACAGCATGAATGGGGGGGGGCACAGGACTAGACAGACTCCTGAGGGAGAATGGCATTGAGGGTTACACAGCATGAGTAGAGGTAACACAGGACTAAACAGATACCCAAGGAAGAATGACATCAAAGGTTACACAGCATGAGCAGAGGTAACACAGGACTAGACATACTTGAGGGAGAATGGCATCGAAGGTTACACAGCAGGAGTATGGGAGACAGATTCCTGAGGAAGAATAGCTTTCGTGGTTACACAGCATGAGCAGGGGTAAGACAGGTACTATTAAAAACAGAAATTAAATGGATTTACTGGTTCAATGTATTATCTAGGTGGGTAGGAATGAATGGAGAGGCAAACTGGGAAGCAGGCTGGTAAGACAGTATGCACTGGACACTCAAGGGAGTAGACCTCTATGGTCAGCAGTCATCCATACCCGAGGCTCCTAGGACTGATTCAATGGGTAAGGAAAAATAAGGGACTGCAACAGAATATGGGCCAATAGACTCTGAGGTGGTAAAAATGGAAAAAGGTGAATAGGAAATGTAGGCGTTATTCAATTCAATTCATTTATTGGAAAGCAAATTGAGAGTGCACTCTCGTTTACTACTGCGTCCAACATTTAACATTTAAAAAAAACACATTATACAAAATAGATATAACCTATAGCATCAAATAGTGCATACGATATAGGTACAAACATTTATCCATAGCAGTCACACTTATGAGTCATAACATTTTTGACACGGTTTTTTAAAATGGGAAATTGATAAAAGAGACACCATTTTAAGTTTGCTCTGAATAGCAACCCAGGTAAAAGGCACAGTAACTGCTAACATGTTATCACCATACTTAGTTCTAAATCTAGGCATAATAAGGATGTAATAACTTAGCAAATATAAAGGGAGAGTTTTTAAAACAAACCTATACACCAAAATTAACCAATAGTTTTATCTCTGGGCTGAATACCCACCGCAGAGTACAAACTACAGTGGTGGGTTCTCCATGGCAGGCCAGAGACAAATCTTAGGGCACTATGGTACAATGGGTCAAGCACTCTCAATATCGCATCTGATGTCATATAGTCCCCAACATCAGTCTGTGACATAAATGAAGAGTTAACCAACTGTTTATGGATTGCAAAGCTAAAACAAGCCCTATTTCTATAAAAAATCATAATTTCTTAAGTTTAGCAGACAAACTTTGAATATGCGAATCAAATTTCATGGACTCATCTAAGAAGATACCCAGGTACTTACGTGAAGTTGTTTTACATAATTCTGTGCCATCCAGTGCTTTTATACTGAGGTTAGAATGGTCCTCCCTTGCCCTGCCAGAAAACAGGATCCACTGGGTTTTACCAACATTCAGCAATAAACGTAATTTAATGAGTGTATGCTGAACATTATCAAAATCATTCTGAAGGATATTTATTGCCACATTGGGGTCCTTATTCTGGGTATATAAAATGGTATCATCAGCATAAAGAAAAGTGTTTGTATATTAGCTGAACTACATTTAGGTAACTCAGTAATATAAATAAGAAACAAGAGGGGCCCCAGGATGGACCCTTGGAGAATCCCCTTGTTTACAAAAGCAAAATCAGAACAATGTTCCCCAACTTTAACGCACTGTAGTCTGGATGACAAGTGGGAGGAAAACTAAAACAATGAATTCATTCCCAAGCCTGAAGCTTCTAATCTATTTACTAGTATATTATGATCCACTGTATCAAATGCTTTAGAAAGATCCAGAAAAATTGCAGGAACTGGCATACCCCATTCAAAAGCAGAGAAAATATCATCAGTAACTCTAGAAGTAACAAAAGTAATGTTATGACCTTTACGAAACCCAGACTGGTAATAAGTTAATACCTTATACTTCATTAGAAAATTAGATAGTTGCTTATAAACCAATTTTTCAAATGTTTTTGAGATGGGTGAAAGAATCGAAATAGGGCAATAACACCCTGGGTCAGTTTCATTACCACCTTTGAATATTGGAATGATACAGGCCATTTTCCAATCAGAGAGTAATTCAGAAGCTTTTAAAGAAACATTAAATAAGTAGGTTAGATATTTTGCCAGCACAGGAGCTCCAATCTTAAAGAAAACAGGATCTAGCTTATCCTGTCCAGCTCCCTTTTTTTACATTCAATTTCACCAATTCAGTCAAAACATTCTGCACTAATTTCATTCAAAGTAAATAAGGGCCTGTCATCATCACTGCTGAAATTTGAATCCAATTTGCTAGGAGGTAGATTTGGAAATTTGGAAGATCCATCTTTTTATCAAAGGTATCACCAGCTTCCAGAAAATATTCACTAAAAGTTTTGACCTGTTCAGTGGGCCTGCAGATAAATACATCCTTGTAATTTAACACTTTAGGTAATAACTTATTAGCTTTACCCTGCATTGTTCTTATTCCATCCCATACCTATTATTGTTAGATACATTTTGGAAGTGTTGATTATAGAACCTGCTCTTAGCCTCCCTAATTTCATGGGTACATTCATTTCTAATTGTTCTATAAGTCTGCATATCCATCAATTCCTTTGATGTTCTAGCACTTTTCCAAAGTCGTTCCTTCTCAATTAATAAGTTTTTAAGTGTCCATTAAACCAGGATGCAGGGACTGACCTAATTCTTCTTTTAGGAAAAGGGGCATGTCTAGCCACTACACTCAAAAGGGACATTTTAAAACACTCCCACCTTGAACGGATATCAGGAAAGCAACAGTTGTATAAGAGCTGTAACGGTCTCTCATATTCTAATATTGTAAGAAATTTACGAAAACATTTTAAAGAGGGATGCATATCTCATAAAAACTCAAGAAATACAGATGAGGCAAACAGACAATAATCCAGCTTTCCTTAAAAGAGTACTACAGTCAAAATTTGCACAAACATGTGCTGTGCAGAGTGCTTTGATTTATGTGTTTAGTCCTAGAGTGTCCTTCCCTTTGTCTGCTCCCTTTGTCTGCTATCAGGAGTTTTTTTCTAAATTTCCCTACTAGTTTTATGGCCACTGGGAATCTCCATGTTAGAATGGTTTATTGTTCTTCTTTGTCCTGCAGTGTATACTGTCTCATGTGACAGTGATGCATCCCATACCACTGATTCAGTGAGGGAAGGTACTGCAGCAGTAATCTGAAGATAGAAGCTCGATGTTCTGGCCTCAACTAAATAACTAATTAAATATTTTTGTTTTCTATACGTTAGCCTAGGTCTAGCCAACAGGAGTGAATGTTTTGCTTTTAAAGCTTTTAATTGTATCAAACTACACCCAGCCACAAAAAGCACACAAGTCACCCTAGGTCATCAATGCTATAAGTAGTAAAGACTCTGTTTTCTTACAGAATAACCCACTCAGTTAGCCCTCAAGTGAATGCTGAGTTGTAAATATAGCCTTCAGTGCCCAGTGAATAAGTACTTGCTGAATCTATGGTTCTGGACACATCACTGTCACATGGGACAGGGGGCACTGTGGGAGAAAGAAGAGCAATAAACCATGGTAATATGGAGATCCCTGGAGGCCATAAAACTAGCAGGAGAGGCAATAAAACTAGTAGGGAAATTGAGAAAAAAAAACTCCTAATAGTAAAGGGAAGGGCACACCATGACTAAACACACAAATCAAAACACTCTGCACAACATATGTTTTTGCAAACGTTGACTGTACTACTCCTTTAATACAATGGATGTAATTAGAAATTGGTGTGATGTTCAGAATCTCAGAGAACAAGAAACGTATTAATTAAGCTACAAAAATAAGGTCTAAAGAAATATACTTAGAATGATAGAAATTAAACTAATAAGAAAACACCACGTTATTATGGAGCACACTGGGAGGTCACCAGAATGACTTTAGCACACGAGCAAGACAGGAAAGGGAATGATGCCAACACACCAGTGTCCACCTTGAACACGCACACAGGTGTGGTATAAGAAGGCTGAGAATGCATGCAGGTGTTCTCTGCATGTTAGCATGCAGAAGAAGAGTGCCACGGAAAATAAGTAGCCTGTAAGGTAGCATATCACCTGCCCAGCTCTCCCAGCACCGGGAGCTCATTGTATTGGGTAATTTCAACCTCAATTGTAAGAGTTCAGTGACCTCCTTAAACAACAAAATCTTACTCAAGTAATAACCTTAACCACACAAAGTAACAACAGATCACCAAGCCACTCCCTACTGGATTAGGGTGTAATAAACCGAGAGGACAGGATGCTTCAAGTCGGTACCCTGTCTGATTCTATCAGTGACCACTCCCCCACCTACTGCATCTGGTCCTCCAAGCCTAAATGTCCACCCCCCAAATATCTAACATTTAGGGATTTCTCTGACTATGACACAGCCTGCCTGTTTGCTGACATCAGGGCAGTAAACTGGATGACTTTACACTCACTACATGATGTTACTTCATCTATTGACTTCCTCACTGATGCCCTTGTAGGCATCCAGGATAGGCATTTCTCACTAGTGACCCACCAGATACAGGAAGGGAATACCTGATAGCTCACAAAAGACCTTCCTTCTCCGATGAAGGCAATAGACACCAAATGGGCAGCCTTCAAAGCCTCCCCCTCCCCCACACAATGGAATGAACACAGACGATTGCAGACCTGCAGAAACTTGAAGAATGGTCAGGGGGTTTGTCAGATGAAATTCGATGCAAAGAAGTGCAAGATAATGCATATGGGGCACAAAAACCCTGGCACAATATATCAGTTGGGGGGGTGAGGATACAGCATGCACCAAGCAGGAAAGGGATCTTGGGGTTATCATCTCTGATGACCTCAAGGTAGGGAAACAGTGTGTCAAGGCAGCAGGTAAAGCAAATAGGATGCTGGGATGCATAGGCAGGGGCATCACCAGCAGGAAAAGAGAGGTCATAATTCCACTATACAAGACACTAGTGAGGCCCCACCTGGAGTATAGCGTACAGTTCTGGAGACCTTACCTACGTAAGGACAGACAGGGTAGAGAAGGTTCAGAGGAGGGCAACATGGATTGCATCACAAATCCTGTGAGGACAGGTTGAAGGACTTGAATATGTACTCCCTGGAGGACAGGAGGGAGAGAGGGGATATGCTAGAGACATACAAGTATCTTACAGGGAGGAACAGGGTGCAGGAATACACTATTTTTAAGCAAAAAAGATGTTCCAGAACTAGAAGACATGGGATGAAGTTAGAGGGAGGATGATTCAGAGGAAACGTGAGGAAGAATTTCTTCACAGAATGGGTGGTGTACAAGTGGAACACCCTGCCAGAGAAGTGGTGGGGGCTGAAACAATCACGGGATTTAAGAATGCATGGGATAGACATAAAGGAATTCTGGAGGTCAGGGGTGAGGGGCAACAGACTTCTAGGAAAACATAAAGTGAACCTACAAGCTCAAATGGGCAGACTGGGTGGGCCATAGGCCCTCATCTGCTGACACTGTCTATGTATCTAGGTATGTATCTATGCAAACAGCAGATCAAATCACACAAGTCGAGGTATCTTTGCAAAC
This sequence comes from Neoceratodus forsteri, assembly GCA_016271365.2. Classification (NCBI taxonomy): domain Eukaryota; kingdom Metazoa; phylum Chordata; order Ceratodontiformes; family Ceratodontidae; genus Neoceratodus; species Neoceratodus forsteri. The sequence continues at coordinate 1,541,684,292 of CM028131.1, read as the reverse complement.
TCCAGTGAGACAGCCTTGGCAACCCCCGACTTTTCTGGTCTACCATAGGCTCCATGACTTCCCCAAGATCCAACCAGGCTGTCTTACATCTTACCCCGGCAGGCCCCATAACTGACCCTACTGATGTAGCCAATACCCGTAATACCAAGTTCACTGACTTGTCTGCCCACCTTGACAAGCTGCCCCCTTTCAACCCTGCAGTTCCAAAAGGTCAAACTGCAAACACCTTGTTGTGGTAAGGTGCTTAGGCATGGGCCAGCAAAGTCCAAACAAACACAATGAACTCAAAATAAGCCAGCACTCTGCAGAAAAGGAAACACTGTCCATGAATATTGAAAATTCAAGTGCTTTTATTGCAATTTAAGTAGGTCAGTGTTCCCAATGGACAGACAGACATCCACACAAGGTCCCAGCGCTTCAGGTATGAAAAACCCTTCGTCAGGAGGTGTTGTGATGTCCCGGAATCTGTTACAACTTAAGTAACATATACTCATTAATAAACATGAGCCATACTTTTTACAATTAACTCTTTCAGGTTGATTCTTTGAAAAAATAATAATAATAATATTCTACAGAGTGCTGGGTTATTTGGAGTTCATTCACCCTTTCAACCCTGTGAGCCGACCCCACCACACATCTACAGCAAACACTAACCTGCCACCCTTCCACTTTAAGGCCATCTCCGCCAAGAAACTTACAAATTACTTACGAGTCTCCCAAATCAGGGTAGTCAAGGTAGTGATGGGCTCTCCCCATACTTCCTGAAAATTATAGCCCCTCTCATCGCCAAACCCCTGACCATAGTTTTTAACTGCTCCCTCTTCATATCCTCAGTGCCCACTGTTTGGAAGAATAAATATCACAGGCAGACAGAAAACGATCTGGGTAAACACAAACTGAAAATATTACAAATGGATTTTTTATCCCACAGAGCGAACCAGCAACTAGTTTGGAAGCATAACTCAAAAGGCAATGAATACAGCAGATGTGCAGTCAGGTAAAAGGATTTCCTACAGTACTGAAGGGGACCGCATCAATAAGTGATCAGTTTTATTAAGCCAGTAGTAGTATTATAAGACACTATTTCACAATATAAGACAACTTCCGTTAAACAAAAAATAGTTGCACACTTACAGGAAATCAGTGGGATACAGCTTAAAATTAAAAGACCACAGGGACTGAAGCTGTGAAGCTGGTAATAGGGGACATGAGCAGCTCACAGTTTGTCACTCAAAGGTGAATTTGTGGTGAAACAGGAAATGCTTTTAAACAGGGAAAACAATGGACACTGATGCAATGTTGGTAGTAACTTCTAAAGTGCATGTACAGTAAAGAGTAAAATGGTAAAGTAAAAAACAGACACGGGGGAACCCATTACATGCATGCCCATGACCATGATAGAGTGAATGAACACAAGTGCCCTCTAACACACATGCTGTTTTAATTACCAACAATAATAGTGTAGCAGGAAATGACTGAGAAACGGGCTGCTCTGTGAGCTGACTTACAGCAGTGGTTCAGGCTGGTGCACTTGTCTTTACTAGCTCTTCTGCTGTTAGTTGTGCACTTCTGAGTAGAAGAGGGCAAAGACATGGGGGTCACGCAAGTGACCCTGCTCATATAAAGCAGAGATGCTATAAGTGACTGTGCTACTATAAGGTGGCAGGGGCCAGAGGCCAGTCAGAAACATGAGAGGTTTTGCCATCATAGAAAAGAAGTATACATGAAGTAGAATAAACTATTACACATACATAATATAATATTAATATATATCTATATATATATATATATATATATACATATAAAATACATTTTTGTAAACATTAAGAGTTTAATTAATGTTAATAGTTTTTTGTTTTTTAAACGGCATACATACCAAGCTAGAAAAATATATTAATATGAAAAATATACAAACATTAAAGAAAATGATGTAAAGAAGTTGGTAAGACAGCAGGATGTACACAAATGTTTGGCACTGTCATGGGGTAACTATCATACAGATGGTTAACAGGCTGCTACACAAGTTGGGTGGTGGGAGGTGTTCTCATGCCGATACTTCATCAGACTATAATAGTAAGCAGTATATGATAACTAAATAGATTCAATTGAAGTTACAGAAGCTTCAGTGAAGAGAATAATGTAACAAGAATAACACTGAAAGAAAACAGATTCACACAATCTTGAGGTATAAAATATCAATACGGTGGAAGCATTAGTAGAGCAGCAAATGTATAACCATTATAGGTTTATGTTTACAATCTGATTTGTGAATTATATGTTTTTTTTTTCATTTTTAAATTTAGAAATGAAGTTCCCTGAAGAAGCTTTAAGTGGGCAAAACGTTGGGGCGGATATTAAGATAAATACTGGATATTGGAATATTCACTAGAGGAATTCCTTACTCTTTTTACAAAAAAAAAAAGAGGTTGAGCTCCTCCACTCCTATTCCTACAGTAATGCAGGATTAGATAGATACCTGAGGGAGCATGGTATCCAAGGTTACACAGCAGGAGCAGTAGTAACACAGGACTAGAGAGATTCCTGCGGGAGAATGGCATTGAGGGTTACACAGCATGAGTAGGGGTAACATTCCCACTTGAATGTGTGCCAGTATTCAAACTGGTATATAGTTGCTGCCAAGAAACAAGACGGGTGAACAAGATGGCCCATAAGTTCTTTCCACCACCACACTATGTTACTGTGTTACTCTGTATGTTTGTAACTAAAACTGTATCACATAATCCAATGGTAGTTGACCCCAGAGTGAAAGCAGGATCAGAAGGGCCCACAGAGGGTCTGATGAGTAATGACTACAGTGCTGGTAGGAGGAGCCACTATGGAGGTGTGCCTGTGTGTCAGGGGGGAGGACATTAAGGAAAACTACCCAGTGAGACAATAGTGGGAAAATATATATATCTATATATATGTATATATTCATTGCAAAAAAAACTTTGTTAATGCACCAGTTAGGGTTGTTATCAAAGTGCAAACGTAGGGAAATATGGCGTTAGGGTTTCCAGTCCTACTGCCGACACCGACAAGCATCGGGGGGGGTGCCTTGGGGTTATCGGCCCGAATGCTCACCCCATTCCATAAGCAAATAAGCTGAGATGGGCACAGTATAGGAGAATGGGGTAAGTGTGAGGGCCGTCAACCCCAAGACCCCCCCCATGCCTGTCTGTGTCTGCAGGATGAGGGTGGGATGTTAAGGTTGGAAACCCTAATGCAATATTTCCCTACTTTTGTCACTTTAGTAACAACCCTAACTGGTGCATTAACAATGTTTTTTGTATTGAATTTCTTACTTTTTCAGATAGTTTAATAGTATCCTTATTTGCCTGTGGGAGCACAGGGCTCTTCAGGCCCTGCACTCCCATGCTCTGTGATATTCCTTTTTTTACTGTGGGAGTGCAGGGTCCTTTGAACCCTGCGCACCCATCCCTCTAAAGGTGCATGATCAAATTATCAACAAAGCCATGTTATTACCCCAACACATATACCTGTTAGAGAAAATCTTCAAATCCCTGACAAAACATAATTCTGCACAGCTACAATGCCATTCCATGCCACAGGTGCAAAAACACATTTGGACAGGATTTGAAAAATGATAGCTGTGACATACATAAGGTCGGGTAATAAGAGGGCAATGTTGAAAATCTGGGGTCAAAATATTTGAAGTTTCTGAAGTGACAAGTGGGTGTACTGAAATTGGAATGAGTGGTCATAACTTTGGCATTTTTTTCGTATTTTGACCCAAAATTTTGAATATAGTATTCTTATGACCCCACCTCATAAACCCCATAGTTCAGTTATTTTTTATTTGTGTGACAAATAATATTGTCGTTACAAAATGTAATATACAATACATAAAATACATTCCATAAATAACAGTTCTCTATACATAATACACTTATATAATACCCTAGAATAATAAATATTATTACTTCAGCCCCAAAACTCCTCTCAACCATTACTTTATATTACACATACCCCTTTATCCTAATTTCTTACTTCCACAGTTTTGTTTAAATGGATTTTTTCCTTTCAATATTTTTACAAAATTTGGTTACTTATTTCAGAATTTCTGCATTGATTGATTTCAGCAAGTAATTTGCTTGATAACAATGTTCCATTTCTAATCTACTTAGGATATTACCTAGATATAACATGTGTTGATATTCATACAATGGGCACAATATTAATAAATATACATTATCATCTGCCCCTAATTCATATCCACATTTATGTTCTTTCTGCTTGGTGTATACTCCTTTGATTCGCTGTGAATTATGATATTCAAAGCAGAATCTGGTGAAGCATTTCCTTCTATCAGGATTTTTTTATTATAATTAAGTATAGTTCCAATCCAAAGTCTCTCCTTTAATTTTTCCCTAGCCAATTGCTTATTTTACTTTCTCTGGACAAGTTATTTCCTAATTCCACATGTTTTCTTAGACTATCCACCAAGCAGTTTAACAAACCATTTGGTTTAATAACATTTTCTAAGGTAGTCATACATGGGCCAATAAATCCACCGTCTCTGTATACAACTGCCTCTTCCATACACCTTCTCAGTAGTCTCTCTTCATCCATTGTAAATACTTTTAACCAATATATAACTAATCATTGTTCTATTAGACATTTTACTAGGAACTGCTCTAATTCCATCCTAGTTAATACATAGGACGCCCCCCTTGGTAAGCCTAATAATCTTTTGTAATATTTATTTAGTGGAATTTCCAATTTTTCATTATTACCATTCTCCCAAATTTCTGCTCCATATACAATTTGACTCTTAACTTTTGTGTTCAGTGCCCTTATATTCCCTTTAATGGAGTACCCTCCAAACCTATACATAAACTTTTCTATTGCTGGGGTAAATTTATTTATTTTATTAATTATATTCTTTTTGTGTTCTGTTCAGTTCAAATTATAGGTGAATATTATCCCCAAATAACATTTCTGTACTGTTTCTATTATACAATTACCACATCTTAATGTTGTGTTCCATCCTTTCCTTGTTACTTTCCTACCACATATCATGTACTTAGTTTTTTCAAGATTTATTTCCAGAGCTGCATCCTGGCACATGGAGTTAAATTTTTCCAAGCTTCTTTTGATTCCAATATAGCTCGTTGACATTAGAACAATGTCACCTGCATATGACATGAATGGGCAAAATCTCCCTCCCACTCTTGGCATTTGAAGGGCATCGTTGTATAATCCTTCCAGTAACTTATTCAGATATATATATTAAACAAAATTGGGGATAGGACACATCCTTGTCTCAGCCCCAGAGTTGATTCAAAGTTCTCTGTTTTTTCCCCTTCATTGTTGTATCTTACACAAGTTTGGTTCTCATTGCACATGGTGATTATTATTCCAGTTATTGCAGGATCCAGGCCATATTCTTCTAATACCTTCCATAACTTAAGTTCTTTTAACCTTACCGAATGCTGCTTGCAGATCCACAAATACACAATATAATTTTTGATTCCTTATATTAGTATATTTGTATATGATATGTGCTGGCACAAAACACTGGTCCACTGTAGAGTGTTCTGGCATAAATCCTGCCTGGACTTCATCTATTATCCCTTTCTCCTGTATTCACTCCATAATTCTCTTATGTAAGATTTTTAAAAATATTTTTAGGGATGTGTCTATCAAGCGAATTGGGCGATAATCTTTTGGGTTCATTTTTTCTCCTTTTTTAAAGATTGGAATAATTATATTTTCTTTCCATGTTTCAGGCATTTCTCCAGTTTTTATTATATGGTCATATAATTTCTTCAAGAAAGGTACCCATAAATTAATATAATTTAAAATGTTATTTATTGGAATACCATCTGGGCCCGGGGCGTTATGTCTTTTAGCCAATCCTAAAGCATCAATAATTTCTTCTTCTTTGATTTCTTCCTTTAATGGTATCCAACTCCTGAATATCTCTTCCCTTACCCCACTATCCTTATCCTGAAATAGTTTGGCATAATAATTGCACCATGTACTAGGTTCAATAAAATGTTCTATATCTCCTTGGTATGAATCCCATCCCCTAGCTACCATTCTCCAAAATTTCTTATTTTTATTCCGTACTGCACTTTCCAATTCTGTCCATAGACTATTTCTATATAATTCTCTTTTTTATCCAATAATCTTTTATAGTTCTTTCTTGTAATTATCAGATGTGTCTTGTTTCTCTAGTTGGTTAATTTCTAGCTTGTCTTGCCTTCCTACTTAATTATTTTTTGGCTCCTTTACACTCAGAATCATACCACTTACTTCCCTTATACTCTTTACAAATGGAAGCCTTCACAATTAATGATCTTATTTTTTTCATGATTCCTTGAAAATCCATTACTATGTTATCAAGTTTTTCCCCCCAACAATTTTCTCTACCTGGTCTCTTATTCCACTCTCAGTTATTAATCCATTAGACACATAGCTATCTAAGGCTTCCAATTTAACTCCTTGCTTTGTTCTTATTTTTATTTATTCTCACATCCCTGTATCCTATCCCACTGATTTATTAGAATTGATAATGGGTTATGCTCACTCTCAGCTCTCTCCGCAATACTTAGATCTTCTACCACAGGTAATAAATTTAAATTGACCCAACATAGCTCAATTACAGATTATCCCCTGCTTCCCATACATGTGTAATTCCCTTCATTTATCTCCTTTAGTTCTGCCATTTAGTAGGGTGAAATTCCATTCTTCTAATAATTGGCTAATAATCCTACCCTTCGTTGATGACTTACCATCCCTAGATTTCCTCCTTCTTGCTATTATGTCCTGACCTAAAGCTAGGCAGAATTCAAGTACTTCATTTGATAATTCATCTTTATGTCCTACCCTTGAATTAAAATCCCCTATTACCATAATTCCTCCGTCTGGATCTCACCCTCTACTATCCTCTATTACCTTCTCTAATTTCTTAATTAGCTTGCTATCTTTATATTGTGAGGATATCAGTGAAATCTATACATGGATTATTGTCAAGGGTTGCTTTTTACCCTCAATTGTGACCCCTACAATATTATTAGAGTCTATTTTGATTTCTGCTGCCTTATATTATTTTGATATTTTAAGCCAGATGATTAATCCTTCTGAAAATCTGCCATATTTTTTTATTGCCTTTTTACTAAATACTTTATATTCATTTAATACTTTATCCTGCTCTGTCCATTTTTCTTGGAGACAGATACAATTGAATCCCTTTATGTAATCAATAAATGTTAGGTCTGCTAGTCAATCTCTGATTCCTGCAATATTCCATGATTAGATTTTATTCTTAAATGTCTTTCGTTGTCCTTTGGATTTTATTACATCTGTTACTATACTGACATCAATCCTCTTCCTGAGTTTCTAAAATCTGAAACCTATTTGCTGTTTTAATCAGATAAATCCATTCCTCCAATTTAAATTTAGCCTCTGTTGGAACCTGCTCCCTTACGTCTCCTAGCAAGTTAATTTTTATTCTATCCAATAGTTCTGCATTTGCAATCACTTGTTTATAATCTTTAATATTATTCATCCATATTGTTATCTGTCTGTTATTTTCCCACCTTTTTATTATTTTGCTCTTCCTGTACAACCCTTCTGTCTTCAATAGATTTTGCAAGAGCTCACTAACTTTCATTTTCAAATTGTTCTTTGTTTTATTTATAAAATTGTTAATACCACAGATCGAAATGGGTAGGTCTAAAACGTTCTCATCTTTCCTTTTTTTGTAATTCAAAATATTCTGGAAACAGTAACTTCACATTTACCACATTTTCTATTTCTAACCCAGATTCTTTTAGTTTAGTTTTCTGATTTTCTATTACCTTTAGGACATAATATTGATCAGACACTAGTAGTGCCATTTCCTTGTCCCCTAATGGTCTTACCGCACTTAGGCAGTTAAGCATTGGAATACGGTTTTTATTACCTTGTAAAACTGTGCCTAAAAGGTTTTTTAGGTGTTTGTCCAATTTTTTTTCCTGTCTCATCTGGTATTATAGCTACCCTATACATGGCAGTGCAAAATCAGATTCAATCAATCAGTTTAGCATATGTTCTAATTGCTCCTCCTGTAATTTCCCTTTCTCCTGTTCTTCTATAATCTTGGTCTTATTTTTTCTTTGATCTAGATATTGAGTATGTCCTTCTTTATACTCCTCTTGTATGTTCTGTACTCTTATTTTTTTCCCTACTTTCCCTTTTTTCTTTACTAGGTTCTTATTTCCTTTTATCTTTACCCTTCCCTTTTATTATCGCAATCTTAATTTTTCCCATCCTATTTTCTCCGTTAAATGTATATCCCCTTTATTCTCTTTCTCCCCTTGTCTTGTTGCCTAATGTCCTTTGTTTTTCTGTTTTGTTTATGTCTTTCTTTTGCGTTTTTCCCCAACCCCTACTTTTTTGTACCTCCTGCTTCATTCTCTCCTTCTGCACTCTTTTTTGTTTATATTTGACTTCTTGCAGTAATCCTTTATCCCATAATTTAGTATTTCCTGCTTTCATTTCTTTTACCACACTCTCCTGTCTCCATTCTCTATTAGGCAGCAATATTAACTCCAAATCAGATTCAGATTTGCTCCAGCCCTTCCACATTATACTCAAAATTCAGCCCATACTCTGTACTTCTCCCTCTTTTCCTATTTGTTCCTTCGATGTCCCTTTGGTTAGATTTACAGTTTCTTTCCCCTTACAATTGATTGTTTCTCCAAATACTCTCCATCTATATACATTGAATTACAACATTCCTTTCTAAAACTATCATTTCCTTTTGTAATCAAGGGGGAAGTCTCCTTCCTGTTAGCTAGAGCTTGCTCTACCTCCCATTCCATTATCCTATGTTCTGGTACCCACTTCCTTTGGTTATCACTAACTTGTTCTATGTATGGTCGGTTTTCTAAACATACTCCTTTAACAAATTAAAGATCTTTTCTGATAGCCAACATTTGCTCATAAATCTTTATATTAGCAGTTAGTGGGTCCCTTAATGCTGCACACACATCTTGCATTACATTTTCTGTAACTAGCGCATTCTGATCAATTAGACTTATTGGGCTCATAAACAGTGTTTCTCCCCTAGATGACCATCCTTCCCTTACATTCTCTTCTTCTTCAAACTTATTACCATCTATACTCTGTTCTTGAGCATGATATTCCTCAGGCAATAAAGTCGGTCCATTCAAACTTAGTGCCTTATTACCTCTATATTGATCTCCAGTCAAAAACACCAATCCATTCATACTTCTCAGATCCTTGATCTTCTGCTTTGTTCTTTTATTACTCTCTATAGTCTCCCTAATCTCTTTACTTTCTTATTTACTATACTAACCATATCCATATTCATATCCATATTCTGGACTTAATTTTCCATGATAATCAATGTCTTCCCTAACTCTGTGTTTACTACTATGTTGGTTTGTGCTTGCTCATGAACTTTTTCCTCTGAAGTCTCGTTTAATTTATTTTTATTTTTACTTCTCTCCATTATATCACTGATCAATGGTTGGATCATCTTATTCCCTCTGATACTACTAGTTGGGATAGAAGTTACATTCTTGTTACCCCATTTATATCCTCCAATTCCCCTCATCCTTTCATTTTTAACCCCTTTATATAGTCTATGTTTCCTTATGCCTTTTTTGGTTATTCTGCCATCCCCTTTCTTCCCTATGTCTTCCATCTTATATAAACCCCACAGAGAAAATGTTCAAATCCCTGCCAAAACATAATTCTGCACAACTGCAATGCCATTCCACATGACAGGTGTGAAAACACATTTTGAACAGGACATGAAAAACGACAGCTGTGACATACGTAAGTTTGGGTAATAAGAATGCCACATTGAAAATCTGGGGTAAAAATATCTAACATTTCCAAAGTTATGAGCGGGTGTACCGAAACCTGCAACAAATGGTCATAACGTTGGCATTTTTCCATATTTTGACCTCAAATTTTGAACATAGACATATTATGACCCCACCTCATAAATCCTGTAGGTGAAAATGTTCAAATCTGTGGCAAAATGCCATTCCATGCCCACAGGTGCGAAAACACATTTTGGGTAGGATGTGAAAAATGACAGCTGTACTGTTCATGAGGTGGTGTGAAAAAATGGCTATGTTAAAAATTTGGTGTGAAAATATAAAAAATTACCAAAGTTAAGCGTGTACGTAGAAAAAATGTAAACGACCGTGCATAACTCTGCCAGTTTTAAGAATTTGTTCACCAAATTTTCAACATGGGTTTTTTGGGACCCTACCTCATGAACACTGGCACTGTCATTTTGTTAATCAGTTCTGAAAGGAGATTTCGAGCCGTGACCGAGAGATCATCTTTCAGGCCCGATTAACGAAATGACAGTGCCAGTGTTCATGAGGTGGGGTTCCAAAAAAGCCCATGTTGAAAATTTGGTGAAACAATACCTAAAAATGGATAAAATATCAGCCTAAGTTCAAAACATTACTGCAATACATTATAGGGCACTTACCTTGATTCCTCAATTTGTGGTTCTGCTTTGAAGAGTGCAGACATGTCCCAGTCCATAGAAGATGACAGCGGACGACCTCCGGTGCTAAGTATAGGGCAAGTGGGGGGTGGTGGGTGCTCAGTGGGAGGGGGTGGGGGATGATGAGGGACCGATTCTTTTTTTAGGTTTACAAATTAAAAAGACAACGGGGGGGATTTGTTTTATTTACCTACAGGTTTGAAGAAAAAATGATATTTCGGGCTCCCAGTGTCCCACACGGCTGGGGAAGGAGGGCTTTCAGCTGTCACTATGCATGTTTGGCCACAAATGCATGCTTAATGTTTGAAAGTATGGTATGTGCAAAAATAGCTTATGCCTATATTCGCACATATCACATTTTCAAACATCAACTATCCACTTGTGGCCAAACAAGCATATCATTCACAGAATTGATAAATATACAAAAAGTGCCTCTGTGGTTGTGCTTCTCCTTTGGTGTGGAGAACAAGGCACAGGAGCAGAATATCCAAGGATCCTGGGTTCAAGGCCAGACTCTATATTTTTTTCCACCTTCATTGTAGGTGGAAAAAATATAGGGAGACTAGTTTCAAATCAAGAACCCTTGTTGTCCCATCCCTGTGCCCTGTCCTCAGCACCACAGGAGAAGCACAACTGAAGTGCTTTTTCTATACTTATCAAATGTGTCAATCACCTGACTATTAGATATTCAAAAATGCAGCATGTGCGAAAATAAGCAATACCTATTTTTGTGCATGCCACATTTTTGAACATCAAATATCCAGCTGACAGAACAGAGTGATCCAGTCCCGGTCCACAGAAGATGATACTGAACAACCTCCAGAGGTAAGTACATGGCAAGGAGGGTGTGTGGGGTGGTGGGTGCCCAGTGGGAGGATAGGGATGGGGGAGGGTGGTGGCAGGGACAATGAGGGACCGTTTTCTTTTTTTTTCAGGAAAAAAAAAAGACGACGGGGGACGGTTTTCTTTTCACAGGTACAAATTTTGGGACACTGGGAGTGGGCTCCCCAGTGTCCCACACTGCTGGAGACATGCAATGCAGACACGGGGTTTGGGCCCCCAGATGTCAGCACACACCAGAAGAAATGGACTGCGGGTGGGGGGGCATCAGACACTGGGAGTGGGCATCCCATTGTCAGAATATATAAAGAAATAGTACCGGAATCAGATGGAGAGGATGGCACCAGATGGCAGGAAAACATATGGGAGGGTGGGGGGTGCCACTAGACACCAGGGATATGGGACAGTGACTGCAGGGTGGGGAGTGCCACTGGACACCAGAGAAACAGAGGCTTGCAGCTAAAGGTGCAGCCAGAAGCACGAGTTCAAGCTGCGGCTACACAACTCAACAAAATCCCACTGTTCTCATACAGAGAACACATCATAAGCTGTCCTCTCACCACACTCAGCACCCAAGATTTTGGGTGCCCACAAAAGGCGTTTCTGGCCAATACATTTAAAAAACATCAGAATTTAGCTAAACGGGTCCCGTTTAGCTAAGTTCTGATTTTTTTTTTATCCCCTACTTACTACCCACTTGGTCAACTCCATCAGACTGATCAATCTCCGTAATCCCTCCAAAGGTGTCTGCATCTAGAGTACCAGGCTTTACTCTATTGTCTCCCTACCTTGCTCCTCTTTCCTCTGGACAGCCTGCACAGTGAGGTCTGCCTGTGGGTAGGTGATCGGGGCTGGGATTGGTCATCATCCTGGCCAGAGGGGGTGTTTTTCCACCTTTCTTCCCCTTGGTCCCTCCTCCCCTGAGGCGCTGGCACAGAGGACTGATGTCCAGACAGACAGCATGCCAACGCATGCAGTCTTCAAATGCCCACAATGTCCTCCCCACCACGACTCTGGAGAGCCACCAAATGCCCCAATGCCCATGCTTCCACCAGCGTTGGCGCATCGGGTGCTCAATGCACCCCAAGAACCCACCCCAGGAGGACAGCATCTGTTGGGACGCTTGATCCTCCTCCTCCCCCTGACCCCCGGTGACCCAAGTCCATTCCCGAACCCGGGTCACCAGCGTAGCATGAGGTGTGGCATCCAGCACCTCAACCCTCAACGCCAGTGGGCCAGCCTGTTTTTTTTTTTATATTACATCTATTTTAACTGGTTTTCTCTCTCTTGCTAATGAGAAAAACAAAATGGTGAACACAACAGAGTTCCGTGAAACTACAGCAGGCTCTATGTGACCCTACAAGCAAAAATGGAGCACCTCCTGTGTAAACAAAAGTACTTTCGTGTGGAACTTCTAACTTTTCCCATAGGAAATAATGGGAAAATTAAAGATTTAATAACTTTTAAACAGTTTAATATTTTTTCACCAAACTTCTAAAAGGCACATCTGTGAGGCAAAGGCTTTCTACTCTGAAAATTTCAGACCACAACCTAAAGCCATTTCTGAGATACAGGTGGACAAAGAAATGACAAAAAAGCTGTAAATTCTGGATTTTTGATGCTCTGTATCTCAAAATCCACAAAATAGATTCACACATAATTTGTCTTATCCAGAGATCTACCCCCTAGAGATTATGAATGCCAAATTTCTTACGAATCCGTTGAATGGTTCCAAAGTTAGTAAGGTTCAAATATTTGGGTTTAACATAGAAGTTTGCAATCAATCCTAACAATACTGGCACTACCAAGTCAGTATAATAGATAGATAGATAGATAGATAGATAGATAGATAGATAGAATGAATGAATGAATCAATCCACATGGGAGCCTCAGAAAGCATAACACTCAGAAAGCACAACTACCCACAGTCTTGAGTAAACAACACTCTGAACTGTTGCTGATTCCTCCTCCCACCCTAAGAACTTATAGGACACCCAGTGCACCACCGGTGGAAGTGGACAGGGGGGAAATTGTGCTCCGAGGACAAAGGAAAACTGGAACGGCTGATTTGCATGAGGAGTGATGTGCTAACAGATGAAGGTAAAAAAATTAAATTATGCCCTGAACACAGCAACTCTGTGTTTTACTAGATTTTGTTAAAAAGAACAATCTATTTGTTTTTAATAAAAATAATTTAGAAAAGTAATGGTAACACATACCAGAAGAGCCTGTGATGTCCATTGCCTTGAGGTTCCTGCATTTAATGACTGTTAATGTCATTCTTCCAGCAGTAGGTAAATAACAAAGTGAAAACATGATTTCCCCAAGATCAATACTTTCCTGAAAGGAAAAAAAAAAAAAGATATTTGTGGTCTGTGTACACTGCAATGTTACATTAACAGCTTTATTTAAACCATAACAAAGAAAGTGCTACTTTACAAAGTTCCCAGCCTGTACAGGTTTTACATTTTTGTATAAATTGTATCTCACAGTCCTGATCACTTGACTTACACGCAGGCTCAGAGGTAGAAAACAAAACATTTCCGACTGGGGGCCCACATGCATTGCGGAGGTGAGGCACATGCAGGGCTTCTGTTAACTCTATTTCAGAATTATTTATGTTCCAAAAACAGTGTAAAACTTTCCAAAATTGGGGGATTTGACTCCCAGAGTTCACCACAATTTCGTACTATAAACACTTTTCATACTGTTTGGTCATCCAAGTTCCTCTTGTCACAAGTTGATACTCAACTTGTTACATGTCTTCTGTACTCTCCCGGGCTGTACCGATAAATAGGCATTATCTGTTTACTGTATCCTTCCCAGTGAACCAAAACAAATAAATAAATGGAAAAAGAAAACTATGTGACTTAATTTTGGAGAAATGGAAGTCAAAAATGGTTTATTTCTTTTCTGAACAAAAGCTCATTTTACCAGTAATATTGTATATTAACTTCCAAAACCTTATTTCTTCACAACTCTGCTTCTAAAATTTGGGACCTGGGAAGTATTTTGACTTTTAAAAATCTGAAAGGACTTCCAAAGTTCGAGTCATGGAAGGTTTTGACTTCCACAGGAAAACATTAACTGAACCCCTACAGCACATGGCTCCCAGGGCAGGAAAGGAGGGAGGCTGGGAAGACACAGATCATGCTGCATTTAGGCACCCCCTCCTGGCTGGCCAAAAAATGGCATGGCATCAGCTGTGAAGGCAGCCCCCCAAACACTGAGAAAGGGTTCAGCTGTGGCACCTTTGATTGTCAGGGAGGGGACAGGAGGAGGATTAAACGGGGAGCACTGAAAAACTAAATTAAAAAAAAGAACCCTTTTGAATTATGGGGCAGGGGCTCAGTATGAAATTTAGGATTGGCCTTTTCCATATTCCAGGGGAAGTAAACAGAGGTTGGTCCTTTCTCAATTTGGCACATATCCAGAGTTCACTAATAGCCTTCACCTTGGATTATTACAGCAGTACAAAAATACCACATTCCCTGTGTCAGATACGGCGTTCCCCAAAATGCTGTTCAGTTAAGGTTCTGTGTTCATTTTGGGGATTTCTCAAGTTCTTCTAAACCCTTTGTGGTTTCTTTCATGCATGCGTTTCTGAAGACACATGACTGATTTTTATTGTCAAAGGCGCTGCATAAAAATGGAACCCAAGGGTTTAAATGTTACAGGCAGAGGGAGAGGTACACTTTTCAACGTTGGGAAAAGGGCCCCATGATTAACTTACTGCTACAGAGGCGGAGGATGGGCCACACCCTGTCAGCTTTGAGGCTTGCATAGGGGAGTCTGGCCAGTTGCTTGCTGGTGTTAAATAGTGCAGTGTAACTAATGCCACCACTACTACAGCTAGAACTTCATGGAACGCCATGTCAGCCAACTGGTGGTGCTGCAAGGGACCACAGCATCCTCTGTAAGTGCCTCCTGTGGTCATGCCTACTCTTTCTTGCATTTAGTCACGTTCAACGGTACATTCAGTGTGAGTAATTTAGTTGCATGATGTCCGTGATCGGGCTCTTAGCTCTTGGTGTAGGGTTTCTGACTTACACAAGCCTGGCTTCGACCCCCAGTGTAGAACACTTTCTTTCTCACTACAATGTATGTAGTATGAGAGAAACTGTTAAATGCCATTGCTAATGTTAGTGATAAAGTTTCAGCAAGGTTTGGTGTTCCATGACCATATTGCTGATAATTTGAAAAGGTCCAGCTCAGACTTTGAGGTTTAAATGCAACATGGGAAACATTACTTCAAATAGACAGACTGTTAATTATGAAACTCAATGGCAACTGTTTGGGGGGGAGGGTTCTGCACTCAGTATGTTCTTTGCCACAGCAGTCACCTCCAGTCTAGGAAGCTTAGTACAGCGGTAGAGCTACAAGCTACCAAGAAGTAGAGCAGAGGTCCTAGGTCTGATCCTCAGAGTTAAATATTTTTTTTCTTAACACAATGCAAGTGGCATGACAGAAACAGTTCGATGTCATTGGTGATGTTAGTGACAGACTTTCAGAAAGGTCTGACATTCTCCACTGCTGATAACTTGAACAGTTCCAGCTCAGACTTTGAAGTTTTAATGCAACTTGGGAAACATTACTTCAAAACAGACAGACTGTTAATTACAAAAATTCACTACAACTGCGTGTGAGGCAGTCTGCACTCAGCACTGGATATCCTTTGCCAGAGCATGCATCTCCTGTCTAGAAGGCTAGCACACTGGTAGAGCTACAGACTACCAAGCAGTGGAGGGTAGAGGGCATGGGTATGATCCCCACAGCAGAACATCTTATTTCCTTCTCACTACAGTTTCTGTAGTAAGAGAGAAATTGTTAGATATCTTCACCGATGTTAGTGATAAGACTTCTCAGCAATGTTTGAAGTTTCATATTGCTGATAACTTAAATTGCAGCTGAGACTTTGAAGTTTACATGCAACTTGGGAATTGTACTTCAAATAGATGGACTGTTGATTCGAAAATTCACTGCAATAGTGAGTGGTGGGGGAGGGGTCTGCATTCAGTGTTAGACGTCCTTTGCCACAGCATACATTTCTTGCTTTGGAAGCTTAGTACAGTGGTAGAGCTATAGGCTACCAAATAGTAGAGGCTAGAGGGCCTGGGTTCAAGCCACAGAGTGGAACATTTTTTTCCTTCTTACTACAAAAGACAGATGCTGTATCTCAGGTCCCATCCCTCAGCCACTTCCTTGACACTGTCAGCCTATTTTCTGGCCATCTAAATATTTTAATACCAGACCTTATTTGGTGCCTTTAGTACCACTGCACTTTGATTTTGTATGGTTTTGCTACTAGTTGTAATACGTGTCCCCATTTTAGTCATAAGGGCATTGTCTTTTACTAATCTATACAGTTGTAACATATCCCCCAGCCTTTTTCCTTCTAATGTAAACATTCCCAGTTTTGTTAATCTGCCTGGATTAGACAGGGAACACATTCCTCAAAGCATCTTTGTAGTTCCTTCTTTGAACCATCTCCAATGACTTCATATCCCCCTTACTTTGTGAGTTCCAGAAGGGGGAGCAGAAATCCAGGTGGGCACATAGATACGATTTATACAGTGGTACTATCACACTACCTGTTCTCTTTATGAAGTTCTCCTAACTGTACAGAATATTTTACTTGCCTTCCTAGTGATCACGTTACAGTGGTCATTTGACTTAAGTTTGTTGTTTGTCATTATTCCCAAATCTCTCTCTTTTGTCATCGCCCTTAAAATTGTGCCATTTAGTATGTATTGTTGTTTGTAACTTTCTACTCCTAAATGCATTACAACATGTTTGTGTGTATTAAATGACTGGCAGTATAGACTAGAGGTTAGAGTAACAAGCTGTGAACGAGCTTGGTACATTCAGCAGACCTAGGTTTGATTCCCACAACCTCCACTTGTATACTGTGTGACTGAGAAAATCACAACCTCCACAATGCTCCTGGGTCATCCATGTAAACAGGCTTTGTGACCAGTAGGCCTTATCCAGTTACTACAAATAAATAAATAATTTACATTTTATTTTTGATGGACCAGATTTATTTTGTTTTAAGTCAGTTGTAATTTGTTGATTACCCACTTGTGTTTGTACCACCCCTCCCACTTATTGTCTTCAAACACGTTGGTCCATCCCTGCACATTATTGCCCATAGCTGCAGTGAATGCTGAGAATAATGCTGGACCCAACACCAAATCCTGTGGGACACTGCTTGTAACTTCTACCATTTCCAAAAATATCCCACTGATTCCAATGTTGTGTTCTTTTATATAACAAGTTATTAATAAAGGTGACTGAAAGTATTTATCTTCATACTCCTTAGTTTGTCTATCAGTTGTATGTGCAATACTTTAGCAAAGGCTTTCTGATAGTTGAAGAAAATTATGTCAACCAGCTTACTATCATCAAGATTTTTGCCAACCTGTTCATAAGATGTCAGTAAGTTAGTTTGGCATGATCTACGTTTCCTGAACTCATGCTGTTTTTTAGTCTGGTATTCCCTATCTCGGTATCCAATAATTCAGGGTTTAAGTCCTCCATAATCTTCCCCACTATTGATGCAAGACTAACTGGTCTGTCATTTTGCGTCTTAGATCTATCCCCTCTTTTTTTTTTTTAAATCTCAAGGCAGTATGCCAGTCCTGCAGCACTCCTCAGTTGTTTTTTTATCGAACTGTTAAATAGCTGATGCAGAAGTCCTTTCAACTGCTTGGCAACTTTCCTTAGTAATCTTGTGTGTAATTTGTTCGAACCTGGTGATTTATTCGTCTTTGTTTTGTTTATTTGTCCTCTAATGTTTTTTACTTTAAAACGCATTTCATTATCCCTTTGAGTTTCCTTATAATTGGGCAAATTTGTTTGTGTTACTCCTGATTGGTATAGACTGTGCAGAAAAAGGTGTTAAAAAGGGAAGCCATTTCATTTGGTTCACCATCTTGTTAGTACTGAGTGGCCCTACTACTCTCTCAACTGATTTAGATGCATTTGCATATAAAGTGATTTAAGATCATCTTTGGTGTGGGCAACTCTTATTTCAAATTTCTTTCTTTCCTCGATGAATTTCTTTGGATTTTTCATGGATGCTTTGCACACATGCAGAGTACGTGATGGTTTACCCATTTTCAATTTCTTGTAATATGGTATTTTTTTCCCTTACTGCTCTAGTTACCTTCTAGTTAGCCAGCATGTCCCCCCCCCCCTTTTCTTGATATAGTTTGACTTTAGGTAGAAATGTCTCTTCTAGTTGTAGTGTAGTCACTTTCTTTTAATATTGTTCCACATTGTCTCCATTTCATTACCAATATTTGTATTCACTAACCATTTCTTAAGTTTGACCCTGATGCCATTCTAATCACCTTTATGATAGTGATACGATGTTGTGTTCCATAGTATTTTAAATTGTACCATCTTATGGTCACTTGTTTCCAATTCGTCCCTCATTGTTACAGTCATAATTCTGTTTGGGCCTTTAGTAGGAATTATATCCAGGGTGTTTTGTGCTCTTGTTGGTTCTGTAACATTTTGTGTTAGACCAAGTTCTAATGTGGTTTCTAGAAAACCATTTGCAGTTAGCCCTTCTGCCACGTCATTTCCCCAGTTTATATATGAAAGGTTAAAATCTTCCATGATTACTGTGTCTCCATTATTTCACTCCATTGTGATTTCCTGCATTAGGATTTCATCACTGGTTTCTTTATTATTAGGTGGTCTGTAGCATATCCCAAAAGTAAATTTGTTACAGCCTGTATCATTTTTACTGATCCTTACACTGCGTGAGTGTGTGTGTGTACGCATGCTATTTATTTCTGGATGTATAGTTTCTAGATCAGGTTTCACATGTAGACCCATCCCACCACTTCACTTCCCCTCCCTGCCTAGTCTGCACAACCTACAGACATCCATATTATATATACTGATGTTTGTGCAAGTCCACCATGTTTCTGCTATACCCACCAAATAAATACCTTCTTTGTATATAATATACTACAATTCTGATTATTTTACCATGTTTATGCTTCTTGCATTAATCAATAGGTGGTTCAAATGATTTATGTTCCCTTAGTTCTTATTCTCACAGAACTGCCCAATGAGTTACTATCTGTCCTTTTAGTACTGTTTGTACCCGTCCTGTTATCTCGAGCCCCTTGTTTGCTCAGTTTACAAGAATTTCAGCAGCCTTTACTATTTTATTGCCCAAGACCCTACTGCTTTACTATTAAGGTGTAATCCATTCCAACTTAACAAATCATTTCTGTTTTGGAACGTATCCCAGTTACGAATGAATGTAACTCCCTTTTCTGCAGCCCATGTTCTCGGCTGTACATTTAGTTTCTGGATCATTTGTTGCTTCCTGAAGGTGACTCCAAGTACTATATGATTTCTGGTATTTCTGTATTTCCTACTTTGTCTTCAAGTTTAATTCTTAGCATTTCGAAGTCTCTTTGGAGTTCTGTGTTTGACTTTCTGCTGACATCATTTGTTCCTTAGTAACAAGTGGTTACTCCACTGGGTGGTGCTCAACCAAGCAGAGGATTGCGCTTGTCCTGCCCCCCTGAAGGATGAGAGCCGTCATGGGACACTTGAGTCTCCCTTTCTTATCTGGCCTCTAGCGACTTTCTTGTCTGGCCTCTGGTGACCCCAGTTAATTCCCAAAAGCACTGGCGGTGAGGCACCATGCCTCAGCTCACCACACTTGACTGGATCCCTGCAGTTACTTTTATCCTTTTTGAATTTAATATCACAGTTTTCATCGCTTTACTCAACAAGGCTGTCTCAGGGTCAGTCCATCAAATCCCCATTGTTTAAAACTTCCTTGCAGCAATGTTCTTTTGTTTCCAGGGCTATTAAATATTGAAACGCCTTACCTGGCTCTATACAATGTATTACCTTGCAGGCCCAATGTTTTCAAAAACAGGTTAAAACAATACTCTCTTGTTAATTGATATGTTTTATAATTGTTATATGTATACTATGTATAGTAATACTATTCATGCCCCCCTTGAAAGTGGACATCTAGTGCTCTTGGGCTACCTGGTTATGGGATACCAAAGTTTAAATTAAAATAAATACATACATACATACATAAACAAACAAATAACCACTGTTACTCTTGGGAATTGCACGAGGATCCTGCTCAGCCAGCTAGTAGTGCAGAAGAGGAGCAAATGTAACCACTTCTCTCAGTGCTACCCTGGAGGCCTACATACAGGGAGCTGTGTTCACCAGCTGCTGGTGCTGCAAAGGTCTACAGCCACTTCCACTGCCTCCTACACTAAAAGACTGCATTGGACAGCCAGTAGCAATGACTAGCTTACTGATGCTACAGAGTGGCTTACATAGTCATGGACATCTAATTGGGAGAAGCCCGAGGAGACTAGGGGCTGGGACAGGGGACTACGGGGACTAGTAGCAGTCTGATGGACACAGTCGAGGGCAAGGAAATGTTAGCAGTACCAGCAGGTCTCGAGGCAGTGCCTGAATTAATTTTCAGTTTTATACCATGCTTTTCAAATACAGTGCATTATGAATCACAACAATGTTTAGCCAATCCAGATAGTTTTTCCCTAAACATTTCAGGTACTCTTGCAACTAGCAGACAGGGGAACTGCAGATATATATATGCAAGAGCACTTTACAAGGTTTTGATTTCGATACTGGAAGTGCAGGAGCTGTATGCGTTGTCTGCATCCATTAAGAACTTACTTGACATCCACACAATGACACGGACAACTTCATTATGCACTGTTTTGTATGGCTGCCTTCCTCTTCTGAAAGTGATATGGGATCTTTTGTTTTCACCTCAACACATACCTCTCTACTGTCCCTGATTTTCAAGGATGCCCTTGATTTTGCCTCATAACTTTCCTCTGTGCCTCCTAAAATTGATGTTTTCGGACAGTTGGGATTGTATGCACAAAACAATGTCAAACATTAGTGTTCCAGACTTTAACTTCTTCAGAAAATGCATTTTATACTAATCCCCTTATTTTACCAGCCTCCTAAGTGGCTCTTACCAATTTTTAAGATGTGCTCCTGATTTTGGTCCTTAGTCCCTGTTTTTTTTAAGCCTTGTCCCTGGATTTATGAAGCAAGAGATTGAGAAGTATGGCTGGACATGCACCACAAGAACTCTTGAACTAACAGCCTCCTGGCACAGAGGCCAGTGTGCCAACCAACAGCTGAAGCACTCTGACATGGTCATTTGGTGATGGAAGGCCACATGATCTTCCCTGCTTCTGCCACTAGTTGTGTTGCTACTATCAATGTGGCCTCCCTATACAGACTGCCACAGGCCAGAGGACAGCCATGCAGCCCATGTCTGCAACAGGGCTTACAATTCTGGGAGTGGCAGTGCATATGGGGTTCCTGATGGAGCCATGGCCGCAGCCACCACCACTTGGGCTAGGGCTGGAGCCTGAGGTAAAACTGAAGTGCAAGTGAGGAGTTATGGATGGCTACTGCAACAGCAGAGCCCAATAATTTAAACTACCTACCATATATCTTCGATCAGATATCTACCCGGGTAGTACAGTGGGTAAGGAATATCTGTATAAGTACATGCTGCACAGCATGATGATTCATTCATGCTTACAAAGTGGGGGTGGGGCAAGACTAGATGACACTGGAGTCCCATCCAAACTTAAATCACTATGTTGTGACCACCTTGTACCAGCAACGTAAGACTGTGTATGCGACCCTAGCTGTCACCACAGCCAGGCAATGCTTAGGAAGTGGGAGTGTGGTTGACTGAGCACATGTTTAGGAAGGATCAGCCTATTGCCCAAATCCCATACTCATCATGGATTGGAGTTGACAGAATTTTCTGTCTTTGGGGCTGGTACGGAAAGGGGTTCTAGATTAATGATAAGGGTGGCGGGCAGGACAACCAGACATATATGCCCACAACAGTAAGTTTTCTTTGTTGCAATTCCAGGGCTATTTTTACCTTGATTTGTACCCAACACTGGTGATGGATTATACTAATTCAGCATTATTTTTGGTATCATTATGTGTTTTCTGGGACACACTGTTCTTTCTCTCAAT
Organism: Neoceratodus forsteri; assembly: GCA_016271365.2. Classification (NCBI taxonomy): domain Eukaryota; kingdom Metazoa; phylum Chordata; order Ceratodontiformes; family Ceratodontidae; genus Neoceratodus; species Neoceratodus forsteri. The sequence goes on along the minus strand of CM028131.1, from coordinate 1,541,661,902 downwards.
TTGGACAGTTGCATTATGGCAGCACCCGACTACCTCTTGGTGTGGTAAGCTTTTTTTTTTTTTTTTGCCATACATGCCCACAGGGCATTTAGAAATACATACCTTTGGGGTGAAAATACTGAAGAGGCTAGCTGATCCTATCAATCTCATACATTGCAGGGTGGGGTCAGGAGTGGGACAGAGTGGTTTTAGACAGACAATGTTGGGCAGCAGTAGGTGCTGGCAGGGTATCAGATATTGGGGTTTCTTGTACAGGAGGACTAGAGTGAGGAGGTGGGAAGTCACAGAAGTAGTTCTGGCTCCTGAGGAAGGTGAAAGAGTTTGAGCATTCTCTTTTCTGTTATGGCCTGAATACTGAGTATTTTGGGGGGGGGAGGCTGAGTATAAATACAAGTATTTGTGAGAAACTACTCCCAAAGCACAGGTGATCAAAGTCCTCTTGTTATCCAGAGTTATTTATTTATATATGTTCACCAGGTAAGTGCACTAGGCATAAAGACAGGTAATCGCAGTTCAAGCTTCCCTATACTGAAAGCCAGGAAGCGGCACACTCTAAGGAGAAAATGCTCAGACAGTGAAACAGTACAAAAATGCTTAATTTATTGAGCATATTGCTAGTGCAGATGCAGGACTATACAAACCACACACCGTAAGATGCCCCTTTCGCTTTGCTCTGTGGCACTTTGTCCCACCATTGCACTGTTCTACCAAGGTACCTCAGCCCTTTCATTGAGATGCAACCACATACAGTTGGTTAAAGGATCATTCAGGCATTGTCTGTCCATTCAGTCAGCTGCCTCTTAAAGTAGCAGTGCAATGAAACTGAGCAAAAAATATGACCCTACCATTTTGATTCCAGGCATCTTCCAGTTTTATTTGGTGGTAAAATGTTCTAGTTCAATCAAAATCTGAGTATTTTGAGAAAAAAGATGGTTGTCACATTTGGCTTAGAAATACCATTGTAAACTCGGTAAGGGCTAGGATCGAGAACATAAAAAAAATAAATAAATACTTATAGTGCATAGTGCTGGAGGTACCTTGATAACTGAATTTGACAGGTTTGCTAATATTTTTATTAACTGTAGCTGAAACTAGCTTTTTTTGAAAAATATTTTTCATTGCACTGTTGCTTTAAGAGACCACCAACAAGGCTGCCAATTCATTAGTTCACACTGGAGTTTTTTTTGTGGTCCACTAGGAGCCAGCACAATTCATTTCTGATGTTTTGAAAGTTATTTGTGGGTAGTGTTTCAGATAACATTGACCCCTGGACTGGGGTCGTCCAGAGGGCCAAAAATTGCATATCCTATCAGGGTGGCCCCTCCATTCCCTACCCTGTCTAGGGGCAGAACCACGGTTATGAGACGGCTTGGGGACGACCCTTAGGTAACTGGCAATGGGGGTCCGGTGGCAGAATGAGAAGGTAGCATAAACAAAATTAAAAAAGACTAATTTTACTGGACATATCTGGATTGAAATAAGGTCTGCTCATTGGCGCAGTGGTAGCACTACCACTCGTGATGCCAGCAACCCAGGATCAGGACCAATCTTGGGTCACTGGGGCCAGCCTGGGGGAAGGGGGCAAGAGTCCCAGGGGATGCTCTCCTCCTCCAGGGAAGGAGTGATGTTTCCATTGCCGCAGCACTGTTCGCTGGGTGAACAGATATGGTACCAGGAGGTGGATGCGGACGTCGACACAGCATGCCTAGCATGAGTGTATCACAACGTTGTGATCCATAGTGCCTTGGGACTGGGAGAAAACTGAAAAAGCAGGTAGCCTGGCACCAGGGGCTAAGCATCCCTGTTAAATCAGGCCCCCATCTGGACTGGGATAGTCCAGAGGGCCAAAAATCGCATATCCTATCAGGGTGGCCCCCTCCATTCCCTACCCTGTCTAGGGGCAGAACCACTGTTATGAGGTGGCTTGTGGACGACCCTTAGGTAACTGGCAGTGGGGGTCTGATGGCAGAATGAGAAGGTAGCATAAATAAAATAAAAAAAAGACTAATTTTACTGGGCATATCTGGATTGAAATAAGGTTCATAAACACTATTTTCATGAGTACACACTTAAAACACTGCTTAGTCTCTTCAGGCCCCAACAAGACAGTAATAGCTCTAGTCATCTGACTTTAATAAAGAAGAGAATTTGCATTTAATGGTGTGTTTAATACCATGGTGGGACAAATTTGGTCTAAATATAATCTTGCAATAGACTTTGACCACTTAATTTTGTCTCAACATGGCCACCATAGTGATTCAGATTGTTACTCACCCACACATGTGCAAATGTTGTAGAGATCATGGTGGTGGACATGACCACAGGGGGTGCTGTGATAGGACTGCGCAATTCACTGTGCATGCAGTGTCTGTCCTACACATCCTTCTTTGGAGCTGTTGTGCTGTTTTCATAGACTAAGGCAGAGCTGAAACTGGATCACACCATGCATACGTGCATTGTCTGCCCATGAGAAGCCACTATGTGGCACTGCTGAGAACAACCTTTTGTCAAGGTCCCTCCCTACCAACTTCGAGTCCTGGCTGTACGATGAGTAAGGTAAGTCCTTATAGGGACTCTACTAAAACAAAAAAGTACTGGGAGTGAAAAAGAGATAATAGCATTTCTCAGTGCTTATGTGAAATTTAAGTTATTTTGCTGACTTTGACTAGAAGTTTAATTAGGCAAAAGCACACAGGAGCTCAGTTCCACCACCTGTTAGAAAACTGTAGGAGAGTTTCTGTACCTCTGCCATATTTCTCCATTGAACAATAAAGAAGAGATCCACCACCTTGAGATGACAATAAGATGGGTGCTGATACACCTGGGTACCAATGATCTGGCCAAATAGTCAGTAGTGAAACTTCCAGAGACTGGGCCAAACTCAGCCTCCCTGACCTTTTCCAAGGTCCTCCCTGTGTGGGACAGGGAGGGGAGGCAGGACAGAATAAGGAGTAATAAAATAGAGATGTTTAACAGTTTGCTTAAGGGGTGGTGTTGGGACACAGGATACCAATTTTTCAGGCACTGAGAAATTTGTGGGACAGGAGACTTCAACAGTAATGGACTTCACTTGACAAGAGAGGGGACTAGCACTCTAGGGCAGAAGTATGACATCTACATCAGACGTTTAAACTGACTGTGGGGAAGTCTAAGTCTAGGGGATCCATGGTGGATGGTGAGCAAAAGAGGATCCTACATGGAACTCTCCCCACATCCAGGGGATAGTAACTGCAAAGAGGGTACAGGGAACGCAGTAGGGTTTACAAGGACCAAGGGGAGGAATACCAGTCAGGAGGAAAGTAAAAAGTATAAGCACAAACCAGGAGGGAAGAAAATCCAAAAAGCTAAAGGACAGTAGCAGAGTTAGAGCAGGGGTCAAATGGTAGGGGTATGTCTTAATGCCAGGAGCCTAGACAACAAACTCAGTGAGCTCCATGTGCTGATGGCAGACACTGAAGTGGACCTGGTGGCCATCATGGAAACATGGGCCACAGATAAAAATGACTGCGAGATGACAGTTCCTGGGTAGTTATTGTTCAGGATGGGTAGAAGAACTGGTAGGGGGAGTTGCCCTTTTTGTCAAGAAAGATACTGAAGTGGCAGAAGATGGAAATATTAGGGGTAGCAGTGGGGAGGCCGAGCCAGTATGGGTGTAACTCATGGCAGCCTCAGGCAGGAAAGTGCACTTAGGGGTGATCTTTAGGCCTCCAGGACAAAAGGAGGAAAGGGACAGAGAACTTGAGGAGGAACATAAAAGAGGGGCAGCAAAGGAAGAAGTAGTGGTGGTAGCAGGTGACCTGAACCTGCCTGATGTCGACTGGGAGGTCCCAGCGGCCAAAAGTAAAAGGAGTCAGACATTACTGGATGCCTTCTAGGACTGTCTATTGGTGCAGCTTGTTAAGGAACCTACCAGGCAGAACACAATCCTTGATGTGGTGCTCACCAACTCAGAGATGGTGGGTGCTGTGGGAGTAGGGGAGCCACTAGGGAACAGTGACCACAACTCCATGTGGTTTGAACTGGCCCTTGGAGCCAGCAAACCACAATCAAGAACCAAAGTCCTTGATTTTAGAAGGGTGGACTTCAACAGATTGAGGGAAATGGTTTAAGTTCTACCTCCAAAAATGTGATTGAGTATGTACAGTATTGGTGTGTGAATTTAAGACTGAGGCTGGTATGTAAATCATCAACTGATTTCTGCTTCAGTGCCTTGCCAAATGCATATGATGTCAATGATAAAGTGGTTCCAGTGAACCACATTGTCAAAAAAAAGGACTGTGTGCCCTGTCGATGATACACAACTCCTCCCATCTGCCCATGAAAAGGTTGGCATACTATGGGGCCATGGGAGGCATCCATCGCTGTGCCACATTTCTGTCTAAAGTATGAATTGCTAAAACACAAAGTAATTGTGTTCTAACACAAATTCTAAAAGCCCGTATAATTAAATTTTCTTGGTACACTGTCAACAAGTGTGGATTTGGAGAGGAAATGTTTTGTGGTTTCAATACCCTCACTATGCTTAATAGAAGTGTAAAGATTGGTCACATCTATTGTGAGGCAGACATAGTTCTGTTTCCAAATCAGTGTTTCCACCTTTTTAAATAGAAGCATACTGTCCTTTATATAAGATGGTAGACCTGTCACAAATTGTTTTCAGAAAAAAAAACAATGAATTCACTAAGTTTGCCGGTTACTGAACCAATTCCAGACACAATTGGTCTCACTGGTGGGCCACTGAGATTTTTATGGATTTTAGGTAGGCCATAGAAGGTGGGAATGACTGGAATGTTAGGCTTAAAGAAAGCTGCCTCATCACCTTTAATGCACCCATTAGTGAACACACTGTCTATCAAGGTGAATAACTCTAGACTATTTAGTGGTTTGGTCCCCCTTGAGTTGTTCGTAACTTTCTGTATTTTTCAATAGATCCATGATTTTGGTGATATAAAATTCTCATCCATAAGGACCACGTTCTCTCCTTTATCGTAGGGTTTAAAAACTACACATTTCAACTCCGACAACTCCTTTAAGGCCATCCTTTCTGCAGGTGGTAAGTTACCATGTTTTTGAAAGTGGAATGTTTTCACTAGCTGTTCAGTATCATGCAGTACCATATTTTCAAAGGTGGAAATAGCAGCATTGTGAATTACTGGTTAGAGACAGATTTGGGCTTGAATTTACCAGTTCTCCCTACGATGTGGGTGAAATTTCATCCTCTGAACTGTTTAAATCAACACAGTTTCCTAGTATTTCATGCAAATCTAAATGTATGAGGTTCAGATTATCATTATTCATGTTAACATAATTGTCCCATACAGTAGAGATGTCTTCTGTGTCATCAAAGTCTTGTGCTGAAGGGGTTAGTTGCAGATCTGTTCATGAGAACTGGCAAGACTCAACTTAACACCTAGTTCCTGTTATTTTAAAGTAGTATTTTTAGTTTGATTTTTCTTAATAATTTGAAAATGTCTGCTCTGACTTTAAACAGATCCACCAGGTGGGATGAAGAAAAAGGAGAGACCATGTTCTAATAATCTGGTTTATGCTTCAGTTAGAACAGTATTTGTGAGGCTGATTAAAGAGCAACTGTCACGATCCAGACAGGCAGCCCATATCATGAAGTTGCCTGCCCTGGGAGCGATTTCATCAATACTTTATTTTTTTATTTTATTTAGTTGTTTAACCAGGTATAGCACACTAAGCTGAAAGCTTTTTTACAGGAGCGACCTGGGAGCACAAGGAGGTTAAGTGACTTGCTCAGGGTCACACAGTATGCAAGTGGAAGCTGTGGGATTCAAACCCAGGTCTGGTCTGCTGGATGTCACCAAATTTGCAGCTCAGAGCCTTAGACCACTATGCTATACTGCCTCCGATACTTACTGCAATACTTACACGTATACCTGCCGGCAAAGATAATCTAAGTACATTTCGGTGGTGCCCCCTTCCCGATCCTATTATAGTATCCATAGAGAGCCTGCAGCCCCCATTTCCTACTTCACATCATCAAACTGCAGTTTTTAGGGGCACGGCTGCAGCGCTCGCCGGCCACTCAGCTCGTACCAGGAAGTTATGAGCCGGGCTTTACAAAGGTTATAAAATTTTTTAAATTATGGAAAAAATCCAAATATGGATGAAATAGCTCTCTGGGCAGGCAGCTTTACGATATGGGTTGCCTACCTCCTGCCACATATCGTGACAGTTGCTCTCTAATGTATTTTTGTTGTATTGCCCTGCAGCTGTCTCTTGGGTCTTGCCACGGACTTATCCTCTTCTTTCTTTTCTGGTTCTACCCCTTTTCTTATTTGCATTTGTGATTTTTTCTCTGGGAGGTCTGGTCTGTAGTTTGTTGCAATTTTTCTCTGACCCTGGAGCGGCTTGATTCCTCAAAAAAAAAAAAAAAACTGAGGATGGGAGTTCAGAGCTACAGAACAGTTCTAGATCTGAGCCTATGACAATTTTTTTTAATTTTTATTTTGTTGCTTACTAATGTTATTTGACTTGGATCTTGACTTTTTTGCTGTTCCAGTTTCTGGATTGACTTCTGGATCACCTTCTAGGAGGTGAGCACTCTGGCCTATCCCACTTAAAAGTCTTCCCCTTCTCAAAGTCTGTACTGTCTATTTGTGGTTTGAATTTTTTTCTTTTGAAAAGGTCACTTTAAACCTTTGTGATGTTGTTAATATACTTTTTGTTTAATTCTGGGAAATCTGGATACTCCTTGAAGAGTCTAATTAGTCCCTGTGTTTCTTTGATCTCATTTTCAACAATATTTAAATCCCTTTCATCTTTTCTGATGAGGGTATGCTGAAGTTCATTCATGCAGGCTGTAAAAGCTGCTTCCCATTCTGTCTTTAAAATGGAGTGTTAGTCCACAAGAAGGCTGTTTGTCTAATCTTAAACCACAGGGAGACCACCCCTTTTCCAGATATTGTTCTAAAGTTTCTTGTTGTAAAATTTGTTAGGTTCCAATTTTCTTGCCTTTTCTAAACGTGAAGAGTGTTTTTTTTAACTTGTCAGTATCGCTACTGATTGGAGTATCATCTGTGCAGAGTGCTTGGTTTAGAAGCTCTCGGTGTCGCAGTGTTGTAGCCTGATTCTCCAGGCAGTCAAATTCCTCAGCTGGCCCTCATTTAGCTCTGTCTGTGGAAGTATCATCGGACCGATTGTTTCGACTCATTCCCCAAGTCTGTAACACTTAGTAGTACAGAAATGTGAACAAAAATAAATGAAAAAAGCACAGGTGTAGGAGATTCAAAATGCCACCAGCAGACTTGCTTTACAATGAAGTGCAAATCAGTAACTGACATTCATAAAAGTACATGTTTCCAAATGGTTGAAGCTGTGATGTAATCTCAGTATGTAATGCTCTGTTTTGAGGGTCCAGCAGTAGCTGCAAAAAGGCAAATGGTTCCAAACAGAGTGTCAATGCAGCACAACACGGGTATTACTGAAGGTGCAGTAGAGGGCAGACGGCCAGTAACAGACTCCAAATGCAAATCCTGTACTCCAGAACACCACGAAGGAAACAAGGTAGGCACTGCAAGTAGTCCAATTTACTGGTAGCAGAAAGAGAAAAACTGACTGGAGGACATGCAATAGCCCCAGTGCTTCAGCCAAACAAACCAGCCTTCATCAGGGGGTGTGCCAGCTCCAAGGCCCTTTGCCCACAAATACAACTGGGTTTAAAGGCACAGTACATTTTATAGAAAATTACATATACAACATATCAAATGCGTGTCAATAAATTAATACAGTCCTGTGTAAGGTTCAAAACACAATGCATCAGCTCCCTAGTAAGCAAGTAATACAGGATAGAGTGAAAAGAGAAATAAGGATATGTATTGGAAGGCACCTGGGAGGATAATGTGCAGTCAGAAACAGAAGCTGGAGCCATATATACAACACTAAAATGTCTAGAGTTAGAGACATCACTGATGAGGAATGCAAGATGGATTTTGGACTGAACCATTCATATTATTATGACTGAAACAAATCCTACTGCACTGTAGGAGTGCCCATCTTACTCTGTATTAAGCAGAAGCACTGAGGCTATTGCATGTTCTTCAGCCAGATTTTCCTCTTTTTTACTACCAATGAATTGGACTACTTCCAAAATTTACCTCGTTTCCTTCATGGTGTTTTGGATTGCAGGGTTTTTGTTTAAAGTCTGAATGCTTACTGTACCTACTGCCCATAAGTGTAACCTAGGAAATATTCTAGGCCACCAGTATACTAGCCATATTTATGGCACTGTATGGTATAATGGCACCAAGCCTGGGAGGTATCTTAAATACCACCTCCCCATGGGGCAGTGGTATCCAGAATACCCTCCAGATTTAATGATATTCTGCTGTACTGTAGCAGAGATGTGACTAGTACACTGGTGAATAAGAATATTTTCTAAGTCCAAGAGAATGGGCAGTACATACGCATTCACATTTAGTCTCATTTGTAAAGGCCATGTGCAGCAGACAGTGGCCATCAGGGGCAGCGAGTGCCAGCCGCTGCCTCAGTGACATACTTGGGGGGGCGGATATGATGCTGGCATGAGGATCAGGTGGGATGGAACTACACTACCATGGTAATGGATTTGCATGGACGGTAGTGGGATCAGATGGAGGGGGGGTCACTGCTGTCGACGTAGCTAGTAACGGGTCAATGCCTTCACAAATCTGTGTGTATGCCTGCATGCCTAAATATGAAGTACTGTATGATGATATCTGTCTGTTGTGTTAGAAGTTACAATATGCTTACAAATTTATTAAATTGTTGCAATGTAAATATTTGCTACTGCAACGGAGTCTGCTGCAACTGTTCTAGGTCAAGCCCGAGTATAATTAATCGTCTGCCAAAATCTTGTTATACTGCATGCATTTTTGTCAGCTGTAGCAGTGAAATATGTGATTTTCCTTGAATTTTATCTTGTAACATGACAGTGCAGGGTCTGCATCAAAAGCCCTAAGAGGAGAGACTAAGGCCCTGTCCACACTACACCGCTCCAGCCTGGTAATGAATGCAATCCGTGACGGCTGGGGAGCGGTACAGTATGTCCACATTGCGGCGGTGTCCGTTATGGGACCGGTACTGCCGGTCCACACTAGGGGTGCCGGGCAACTGTTACGGCGGCACCCGTTCCCAGGATGCAGCTCGCGCTATGGGCTCTGCAGTGGACTGTTACCACGCGTCCACACTTCACCCGGTAACGTTACTGAGACGTAACCGTTTCATAACCGTTGTTGAAACCACCTCATGTCATAACCGTTGTTGAAATCATTATTAACGCTTCTGTAACGCCAGGGGGAACGCAAACCGCTGTGGTAACGGTTTGGGTACTCTAACGTTACAGAGGCGAGTGTGGACAGGGCCTAAAGGACCTCAATATGTACAGCCTGGAAGAAAGGAGGGATAGGGGGATATGACAGAGACCTTTAAATATCTCATGAGGATAAATAAGGCACAAGAAAAAAGTTGTGCAAGAACAAGGGGACATGCTGAGAAGCTCGAGGGGGTAGATTCAGGAGAGATGTGAGAAAGTACTTCTTCACAGAAAGCGTGGTGGATTCCTGGAACAGCATTCCATAATAGGTGGTGGGGTGAAAATAGTGGTGGGGTTCCAGAATGCATGGGATAGGCACAAGAGAATCATAGTGGAAAGAAAGTGTGTGGGGGGGGGGGCTGTAGATCAAGTAGGGTCTGCCATGATAATGTAGGTAGAGAAAATGGCCAGACTGGGTGGGCCAAGTGGTTCTTATCTACCATCAGATTCTATGTTGCTATATAAATAAAAATAACAATTTCTACACATAGTCCTTCATAATAGTCCTTTCTTCTACATTTATGAAGTGCAAACATAAAAAAAAATATATAAATTGGCTTCCATGTATGAAATATTTTGTTCTGTTCTATCTGTCATTATGGAGATGTATGATGGAAGGCAGAGTGATGTCAGCTGTAAATTAAATAAAGTTGTTTGCTGCATGCAGTATCTGGAGAAGGAAACTATGTGGGTGGTCTTAATGTTTTGCTATTTCCGTTCTTTCTTTTTTCACTCCTATGTCTAAGTTTCTGTAGATCAAACAAAATATTTATGATTTATGCTTGCTGAGAGTAGAACAAAGTGTTTTGGGACTGTGGAAGAAAAACTAGGTGCATACAAACATATGAACCAAATGCTAACAGAAAGATTTAAAAGCTCTGTGGGCGGACAAGTTACCTGGGGCTTGATAACTGACATCCTTGGGTTCTGAAGGAAGAAGGAACTGCAATTAGCAAGGCTCTTGTGGAAATGTTAATACTTCACCATATACAGGAGAGGAGTATTGGAACACTGCAAACAAGCATTTGCCAGTGGCGAATGTTTGCTTGCAGTGTAGGCACACTAAGCATCTACCTGTAGGTAAATTATGTTATTTTGAGCTACACCACTTTCATTTCGGGGGGGGGATGGTGAGAGAAAAGTGTTGTGAAGTTGAACCCACTGTAATTAAGTAACGGCGATTTCATTTTTTGCACCAAAGAAACAACATTGAAATTTTGTTCAGTTCTGACTAATGAACTTGATGGATCAATTGACTTCTTTCTTTATTATGGATGCATATATATATATATATATATATATATATATATATATATATAGAGAGAGAGAGAGAATAATGCATATGTAGGTGTGTGATATGCAGTTTTTTTATACACACAAGGTGTGTGATAATATACAAATCTTGAGAGTGAAGCTTGAGGGGTTTATATTTTGTCACATACCGAGGATGTGTTAAAAAAAAAACTGCAGATCACATACCTTCATATGTTATTTTTCAAAATACTTGGTGCTAAGTAAACAAAGCTCCGAGTCTTAGCATTACATGCTTCCTGCATTGCTGATTTGACCTCTGTATGGGCTCCATGGCATGCTGGTTGTTATGACAACAAGGTAAAGGTTCAACGACTTGTTGTTTAAAATTTAAAAAAAAACTGAACGGTTCAATTTTCTGAGTCAGTAAGTACCTTAGCATGGTACACACAACCTGGTATGAGACAGTAAAAACCATATCAACTCACAGGTTGATATGACTTTTTACAAGTCTCAAAAATGGATTGATATCGGGGGTCACCAGTTATGTAGTGTGTACGTACATAGGTACATAATACGGTACATGTGTATGAACATTATACACTCAATCCAGTTCTCAAGCCAAATGAGCATTTTATACTTTCCCAATTTTACATTAAAAGGGATCTGGATTTGAGCACCAGTCTTTATTTCTTCGGTAAAATCTACTTTTGTGCATCACTGAAATGCTAAAGAAGGTGAATGCAATTCAAAATATGCTACTATTTAACACAGATCTCCCAGTAGCTCACATTTGTCTTTTTAAAAACTCTTCTGTAGGACTTCTGGTGACGTCACCCACTGGATAAGCTGCCACCGCTAGAGCTCCGCCAACTGCGCAGTAACAAACTCCCCAAATTTAATGAAAATCACACTGACACTTCCTGAAATGGTATCCAAAGGTGATGGGGAAGACAGATGGACTTGGACAAAATCCAAAAAGAATCAGCTGGCAGTGAAGGCAGATGGACGGGGATTAAGTCTCATTGGCAGCACTTGCTGCAGAAGCCCCTCTCCAGCTAGCACTGTGGGCCTGGACCGCTCCAAAAACCTTTTGGCAGAAATAAGGAGTTTTCAAAACAGAAATAAAGCAGAGTTTAAGAAACTTAACACCAAACTACGTGAGGTGAAGAAAAGGCTGGAGGATGCACTGCAACTCCACAATGCAATTGAGTTCTTGATAGATCAGCACAGTGCACTACAGGAGAAATGTAAAGATCTGGAAGCCAGGTCTCGAAGGGACGGTCTATGATTATATGGTCTTCCAGAGGACTCCGAGACTGGGAGAATGACGGAGTGCCTAGAAGACCTTCTTAGGGATGTTTTAGACCTCCCTGCCTCCAGGCATTTTTGTACTGGAACAGCACATAGGCCCTCACACTGAAACCCACAAACTCCAATGCCAGACCAAGGTCAGTAGTTATGAATTCTCTAGCTATAATGATAAAGAGGAGATCTTGAAAATTATGTGGGGCAGGCGAAAGGTCACTCACAACACTACCAGGCTAACCTGCTGCAGATCAGTGTTAACTCACTTTTACCCATATCAGTTTCCAAGTGCAGTACAATGGGGCCACCCGACATATCTTCGACACCCCTTTTTACCGTACCAAGCGTGCGCAGAACTCCATCACATACAAGGGCGTTAAGTTTTACAATAAACTGACCCCTGAACTTCAGGTCTGTAGTTCAATTTGCTCATTCACCTCCTCCCTCAAGGACTTCCTCCTCCAATCAACCACTTGTGCCTGCCCTGGTAGGCAACCCCCTGAATGTCCGCCAACCCCTTGAGTTACCTTAGAACTTATCTGTATATAGGCTCTATTGATGTGTGCTTTGTATTTTCCTTTTTTTATCTAGATGATCCTGTCATATACACTGTTCCCTACTGTAATGTACCACTGGACGTTTGTGAAAATGGGTATTTTTTCTCACATACTTTCCAGCATAAAAAAATTAAAATTCTGACCAAGACTATCCTCCTGAGATAAAAAAAATGGTAGGTGACATTTGCACCATGGGGCTAGAGGCTCCCAGATTCATGTATGTAAACTTCACTTTAAAAAGGTGAGCAGCATGTGTTTTGCAACTTTGAGATCCTGAAACAGGGCACTTAACTCATGATAAACTTAGAATACAACACATTTTTCAAACTTATTATGAACAGCTCTACCAGGATTTAAGTTCTGTTGATCCGAACATCATTGGTGCATATCTAAGTCAGCTTCCCCTCCCCAAACAAACAGAAGATCAACAAGCCCATTTAACTGCCCCTATCTCCACTGAAGAAATTCTGGTACAAATAAAACACTCAAATGAAAAAATGCTCCAGTCCCAATGGCTTTACTAATGAGTGGTATAAGACCTTTTCTGAACCCCTTCTTCCTCTTCTTTCCCGAAGTTTTCCACACAGCAGCACAGGCTGAACTCCCTCCTCCTGATTACAAACTTTATATCATCATTTGGGCTCACAGATTAGATAACATTCTCTCTACTACAACCCACCCAGAACAGGTGGGCTTCATCAGAAGACATCACATGATGGACACCATTAGAGCCTTCTTTTTACTTGAAAGTAACTACCCGTAAAGTTCCAATGGCCTTACTCAGTCTCAATGCCGAGAAAGGCCTGTGATAGAGTATCATGGCCTTTTCTATGGGGCACCATATCAGCTTTTTATTTGTTCCCCACCCACACTGGCCAGTCCCTCCTTCAGGCCCCCACATGGGCCGATTCTTGCCCCCTTAGTCCCCCAACCCCCACTACCCCACATCACAGCCAGCCCAAGGCACCCCGATGTATCCCTTCATTGGGCGGGTCCCCTAGCTGTGCAGGGAATGAGCCATACTGGCCTTCCTTATGGTCCTGGGTGCTGCCGAGGTGGCTGATGAGGGCTCGGGTACTCCAGTGGCGAGGATCCAGGGGGACCAACACCCGACCGACCAGTGTGCCATTTTCCTCATTTCTCCTGGAGGAGTGTGATGTCTAGGACACAAGGCTGATGACATTGTCAGTCTCGCTCTTTAGCTAGTGGGACCAGGTGCAATGCTGTACCCCCTGCCTCTGCCAGGGGCTCAGTAGGCACCGGTCCTCTACCCCCCCCTGAGAGAAGGCGAGCAGTCAACGTATGCTCCAGCCCTCTCTCCCCAGCCGGCTCTCTGACACCCAAGTCTGTTCCTGAACCCGGGTTGCCAGTGTCACAGCGGTAAATCTTTCAGCTGTGCCGGCAGGCTGGCAACCCTATCAGCTTTTAATTTCCCACTTCCTTTCATACAGTGGCTTCAACAATTATACTCTCGCCCTTCAGCATATATCAGAGTTAACGGTGAATTGTCTTCCCCCATCATATTGCACAGAGGCACAAGACAGGTGTGCCCATTATCGCCATTATTGTTTGCACTGTTAATGGAACTCTTGGCCACAGTCATACGGCTTCACCCTCAAGTGGAAGAAACTCCTATGAGGGGGTGTGGAATATAAAATTTCACTTTACACAGATGACATTCTTTTGGTGCTTTTAGACTCAGACACTTCTATACCAGTAGCCTGGCCTCTTTTACGAACATTTATGGAATTCTCTGGCTTTAAACTTAATTTGCTTAAGCAGACATGTGATGTCTCTCATTTTTCCCGGGAGAGTCCCATTTTTTTAACTACACTCTCGACCCCCTGCACGGGAAAGTAAATTTCCCGATTTACACAGTCAAGCTGGAGTTCAGGTTGAAAAGCCTCCAGGTCATTAACACGTACACTAGCTGTCTCTTTCAGAAAGTTTCTACTGTGGGCAGCAGGCAAGGTCTGGTACAGATAGCAGGTAGCTAAGCGTGTCTGGCACGGTGGAGGATTGCTTTCCTCTGTAATATTTTTATTCTGAGAGAACTGCGAAGGGGGAAACTCCTTTCTCTTAACGTCCAGCATGAACCATTACTCCTCTCACCCTTAATTCTGGTTGCCCCACTCCAAAAAATAACAGGGAAATGAAGGCGCACAGTTGCTTGCAAGCTGCCTTGGATGAGATAAGACACTGCTGGCTCCACACACATAAAAAATATAACCGAAAACAAATCGTTGCAAACTGCTGCCTGGCTGGAAGGTAGAGAAACTCACTTACTTGTACATTCCACCAAGGCAAGTTTGTGAAATTAGAAAGTATTTATTAATTATGTATCAGTGTGAGTTTTACAATTTGTATTTATTTGTGTATAGTTTTGTTCTAATTGAATTACAAAAGTGCATTTTATCTATGTAATATATATATATATATATATATATATATATATATATATTTTACATTACTTAATGGCTAACTTGAGTGCTATTATTCTCCCTCTTAAAAGGCCAATCTCCCTCCTAACTTCACAAAATCTCCCCCTCGCACAATTTTATATTATCACATGTATGCTTAAGACAAGACCATCCTTGAAAATGTCGTAATACTAAACTTAAATACCTAGGAATTACAATTCCTCAGGATTTTTGCAACCTTCACCTCTTGAATTTTGAGCCACTTACGGTATAAATTAAGGAGGATTTAGACAAACAGGAGAAGCTAGTTCTGTGTTTTTCTGCTAAAATTGAAGCTATATGAATGAATATCCTCTCCTGCCTATTATATTTTTCCAAACCATTCCTATATTTCCAGAATTGCATTAGTTTTCCTCCTGGAATAAATGGATTTCTCATTTTATATGGAGAAGACATGCCCCTGAATTAGATATTCTATTTTACAACTTTCTTTAGATATAGGAGGCCAGAATCTCCCGAAACATTTAAATTATGCCTGGGTGGCTCGTTTAAACATAATCTTTAATTGGATCCTGTCACAAACCTCCCCCACCTGGAAAAATATAGAAATGGCCATTAATGATTTACATGCCTTGGGGTCCTATACCTTCTCTGTTCATGATGCTACACCCTGTTTAGCACTTTTTACCTGTTTTACTGCACAAACTCTTAAAGTCTGCTATGCGCTTAAACAACACCCTAGTTTTGAGCGTCTCTCTTATTTCTGTTGGGTCCTGTCAACAGATAATGAATTCTTCTCCTCAGTAATGGATATTACATTTAGAAGATGGAGACATTCTGGTCTTGTATACATCAGTTTTTAGATTCTAATGGTGTTCTCCCATTTGCTGTTCTCCAAACCAACTACAGCCTTACTAATCCAGAACATTATAGATACAAGTCAAAACTTACTTGCTTACTTCATAAGCATAAGGAATATACCAGGGGTGTAGTCCTAGAGGGAAGGTCGGGAGGGAGTGGTGACTTCTTACTTCATTTTGAGAGGGAGCTTGGCTCCCTCACTTCTGATAAACAGCTGTACTAGTCTGTACTGCTCAGTGACTGGCAATCAAAACACAGTTCTACTGTTTTTCTTCCCAGCTGTTTGCCAAGTCTACAGTTCATCACCTCTACAACATTTGTTACTTAACCCATTAATCTTAATATCTGCCTTTGAAGTCTGAACCATCCATTGCTTAACCTGATGCAAAAGGGCTACACAGGGTACAATGAGTGAACCTACCTGTCATAAATTAACTATATCCTCTCCCTCCACTCTTGCTGTGTCACTCAAGTACGTGATGCCTCACTTTCAGGCATGGTTGTTGTCCCCTACTCCCACCCAATCTGGTCACGAGCTCTGGAATTATTTTCAGTAACAGAGAGAGGGAGAGAGAGAGAGAGAGTGAGTGTCAGAAGAAACCATAGGGCCCCCTTTACATATGAAAATGTTCAAAAGTTACCAGCAAACTGGCTACCTGCACATGGAAGTGATTTTTGAATCTTAAAAATGATGGACATTAAAAAATATTTATTTGGGTACCAGTTTTTAAAAGCTAGGGGCCAAGCTGACCACCAGCTCACAAACCGATTTTCCCCACTCTGGTTCCAGACTAAGGGTACTGTTTCTTGTGGTGACAGATGGGAGGGGGATTGGAGCAAAGGACCTGCTGGTCTGGCTTTGGGAATACCCAATCTCTTTAAGAGAGTGTTTAAAAAGTGATATGTTGTCCAAATAGTCTGAAACATATGCTTTCAATAATTTGTACTGCAACTCTTTGTTTTCTAATTATTTTGTTTGCATCCTATTTATCATTCTTGTCTCAGTTTTTATTTGGAAACTGGTTTGCTCCCACCAGCCCTACAATTCAGTGGCCAGAAGAACTGACTTGGGACTGCATAGCTTGCTAGTGTGGTTTGGTTGGGGGGGGGTGGAGAGATGGGCTTCTTGGTCTGGCCGGGGGGTGCGTTTGGAGCACAGGGCCTGCTTGTGTAGCTTGGGGGTTATTTGGAGCAAAGGTCCTGTGGTCTAGCTTGGGGTGTACATGCTCTTCTTTCTCTCCAGATTCCCTCCTCTGATAAACCTAATTATGGGGAATTTGTGTGTAAGTATATTATCTGGCTAGAGTTTAATACATTTGTGTAAACCACTTCTTTTCTTGTTGGAAGTAAAACGGTAGTAGATGTCCTAGGTGCAAGTTTACCTTTGGAGGGGGAGGTGTTTAACTGATAGGGTGCCAGATGACTCCCTCAAGATATAAAATATGGAAGGTTTCAGTCTTTGGGATAGGCTCAGAAAGGGTGCTATACTAAATTAAAAATCAATCTGTCCGTTTGCCTTTCCCTTTGTCTACTGATGGTTTGCTGCATTGTGGGAGGCAGTCGAGAGTGGTGGAGGTGGCACTTCACCAGAGAGAGGGTATGAGACAACTGGAGCTAAAGTGGAAAACCAAACTGTAGGTAACTATCTGTTATTATATCTCTTTGTTGGATCCTCACCCTCTCATTATCTCACTCCACAATATTTAAGTAGCCACAGTTTTACATGAGACAAGATACACACTGACAGACAAAAAATTAATAAATGGTGACAGCCTTTCTTATTTCCAAAATGGTCTGGTCCCTTATCCTGTCTTTTTTTTTTTTTTGTAACAGCATGTGTAAATCCTATGTGCAATAAAAAGTTGGCAATGTGAACATTTTGTGGCTGAATTTTCTGGATTTGAGATATATGCCGTTTCTGCTCCTTGATATTGATCAAGAAGTCGTTTTAGTTTTGACAATTTTTTTAAAGAAAATAAAAAGCTAGTTATTTGAAAGTGATATTGGTTGTAACAAGTCAAGAAAGGCTTTAAAAGCAGCCAAATGGTGTCAAAATGACCCTCAAAATGCACCAGAATGCACCTAAAACCTGACAGCTTCTGGGGGCCTAGGCAGCCCCAGACCCCCAGCCTATTGGTTGCAGAGGGGCCATGGTTCATGGTCAGAGACCCCTGATTTCTAAATTTAGCACTACACCCTAGTAAACTCCCTACTGCACCTCCAAGGTTAATGGCCATGATTATGAACTTTCATGATGACCAGCCATAGAAACATGTGGTTGGCAATGTCTATAGGGGACTGCAGAAACTGAATATGGAGTCGACACACTCGATTCTAGACAGATGGAACAAGGAACTTTCCACTAATATAGAGACTATTTGACATGGATAAAAAATGTACTCCCGGCATAAAAAATTACTTCCTCCGCATATGGTGGGAGTTCACATGGAAGTGCAGATCATGTTATTTCCACACCCCTGCTAGGCTTATGCATTTTTTACCACAACATTTTGGAAATTGCTGGCTAAATTGTGGGTATAATCCAGCAGACCAGGCATACATTTTTAATTTTTTGTCAAGCCCTAATTTCTTATTGGACAGCAGTAACTGCTCAGATTGAATTGCTCACTAGTAATTAATTTCAAATTACCCCAGAATTTAGCCTGATGTCTATCCCCCCCCCCCCACCTAGCTGTCGGGTATCCTGCAAGTCCCTTGTTTGAACTTGTATTCTGGTGGCTAAGAAGGCAATAACTCACTTTTGGATGAAACCCAACCCACCAGTTCTGGGGTCGTGGCATCACACTATGATTAAAATATATTCCATGGAAAAACTCACTGCTACCCTCCACAATACATTAGAGAAATTTACATTAAGATAGAGACCATGGGTGGTTTATTCTGCAACTGTGGTCGAACATTGGATACCATAGGGATCTGGTCAGGTCTTGTCATTATCTTCTGTGGCAGGCATATGCAGGGGTCCTGAAAACTTTAAAATCCCATCAAGTAAAATTTCAAACACCATACCCTATGAAACTTAGGGTTTTCTGGGAGACTGGGACAATGTGATACATGACCCCAGAGGCATCAGTTAAGGCAATTGCCGACAAGAGATGGTTAGTGCAACCCCAAGAGAGTCAACATACGACCCCCCCCCAAAAAAAATAGTGAGACCAGGAAAACTTCATCACCATGGAGTCACTGGCAAGAAAGCAGCTCCCACTACCATGAAAGACATTCAAGAGATCTTGCAGACTTACAGGGATGACTGCAAATCTCATTCCCAGCAAACACTGACTGCAACCTGAACACCTGGGTGACACTGTTCCATAATTTTATGTAATAAACCCACCTACTGCAGAACTGACTTTAATACTGCCTTAATATCTTTGCCAGCATGTGCAGTGCTGGACCACATGAACTTTTAAGACTCAGACTGCTACCTGCATCAGATCTCACTGAGTCTTACTGGCATTAACAGCTAAGCCTTGTAAACACTGAATGTGGGTGCCTTATGTAAATATTAATGGGGGATCGGCTGACCCTGGTAAGTGTATGTGGGGGGTCAGGGTAGGCTCAGGGGGCCATGGGGGCCCATCTCTTGGAGCAATGGGAGACTGCAGTGGATGGGGGGGCCTGGGGACACCCTGCTAGCTCACTTTCAACTCCCTGAGATCCACAGGATTTCTCCCTCTTCTGCAGGGCTTTTCTGATGTAGCTTCTATTTGCACAGGTTATGGACTGCCTCTTCTGCATCATTACTCTGGGGGAGCCATTAGCCAAGGCCCTCTGGTAGGATTCAAGCTAAACAAGAACTGATTGCTTGTCTGCTTTCTTTTGAACTCTAAACTGTACACATCTGAAAGACCTCTCCACCATGTTTTTCCAAGCACCAGGTTGTGATTAGGAAATTTTTTCTGTTGCTTCACTACAATTTTGTCAGAGGTCTGGTGTGTGGCATTATATATCAATCTGTTCTGCGCATGAGCCTAATGTTGTAATGTTACCTCTTTCCCACTTTTCATTCAGCTGGAGCATTTGCTAAATCCACTCCCTGCAGCTTTATTGTGTTACAGCCATGAGGATCTTGAAAAGCTGGGTTTATTAGCCTCTGCACTGGTTGGTGGGGAATTGCCTTATGTTACACCATAGTCCAGCCGACTAAGGCTAGGTTGCTTGTGGGGATTTGGATGTGCAGCTTATCCTGTTTTCATATCCCTTGTATGCTCAGAGACATCTGGGATGGTGGAGGCCTGACTCTTCCCTAGAATCACTTATCCTCTGAGCTGGGAGGAAGGTTCACATGATCACCCCTACCCAGCTCCACAGAGGATCCTTTGTTCAATCCTCCTACTTTAGAAGCCAACCAGGTTACATGTTCAGTGGTGACATATTACTTGTTGGGCACTGCACACACTCCTGTTCTTTATGTGTTCACTGCTGGATGTTTGTGTTAGCTACACTTAGAAACTTTGAATATGCTATGCTGCACAATCCCAACTAAGTCAGTAGGAACACAAGACACAGACAAGGATTATGGACACTGGACTTCCTTGTCCTTTCTTACTGGTCTACAAGTCACTCCTTCCAAAAGGCTAGTGCCCCCCTCGTATAGTACAAAGAACATCCAACTAGCCACATTTTCTCTCTCTGGTAAGTGATAATGGCCAAACACAATAAATTGACAATTTACTCTCATAATGTGAATGGCCTCTGATAAAGCCTCTTGGAGGAGGGGCTATATACAGGTGTTTGGCATCCTGGTGGGAATGTCTAAATAAAAATTAAGACTCAAAGTTGGTGTGTGCACCCTTTTGTTGCTCGTTTTTGGGCTTTCAGCTAAGGCTGGTAAGGGCAGCACCTTTAGCTGCAGCGGCGTGTGCGATTTCAATTTTATTCTAACTTCCAGCCCGTCATGTTTTCTCCTTCCTGATAAGTAATAATGGCCACGCACAATAAATTGACAATTTACCCTCATAGCGTGAATGGCCTCAAAAACCCAATAAAGATGTCCAAGGTCTTGTCCTTGGTCAGGAAGTTGTGGTCTTTCTTTGTCTTCCTTCAGGAGATGCACTTAAGTAATGAAGAACACTTAAAACTGAGCAAATCTGGTTTCCCTCATGTGGTGGCCTCTACCTTTCAGAATGGGAAATTAAGGGGTACAGCAATTTTAGCACCTGTCTCCATCCCATTTCAGTCTGATACTCAGTATGTAGACCCTCAGGAAAGCATGGCCCTGCTTATGGGCAACTACCTAGGAACTTCTGTCACTTTGGTAAGCTTGTATCTACCCCCTGGGACAGACTCAAGCACTATGAGGACACACTTACACAAAGTGATGGAACTTCAAACTGGAGGGTTTATTCATGGAAGGAAGATTACAACATGATCTTTGATAGCAGGGACAACATGAATCCTAGATCTCCTAGGAAAGCTGCAGCACAGAAGGCAGGCATGGCCTTCTTTCGAGAAGTGGGGTGGGTAGATGCATGGCATTCCCTGTACCCACATGGAAAGATTTATACTGATTTCTCAGTCACACGTCCTAACTTATACTAAATATAGATGTTTTAATGATGATGTTTTAATACATTTTATGTATTGTATCAAGTATTTGTGTTTTATTTATTGCTTTAACAAGTATGTTGTTAATGTGTCTTGGTTTTAGAAAGGCGCAATATAAATAAATTATTATTATTATTATATACACACACCAATCTCATTTATATCACTGAAGAATGTGTACATTTGGTGGTGGAATGCAAGGCTCTAGTGGATCATGCTCCTCTCCTCTCCTCCTCAAACTGAACTGGGGTGTCCCTATGGGAAATGTATTGTGGAGACTTAACTCTTTACCAAAGCTACCCGATTTAAGAGAGATGGTCACAGGGCAGATTCAGCACATCACTGAGGAGAATAGACAAGACAGGGTATTTGAAGGCATCCTCTGGGCTACCATAAAGACAGTCCTTAGTGGGGATATTATCCACTTTGCCACACATCATGAAAACCAGTGAGATCTTATTGGATTACCTTCAGAAACAACTAAAAGACCTACAGGAGCAGCATACCTGGGGGATCAAGTGCTGGTCCCCTTGTTAACTGCCATACAAAGGGTACAAGCAATATTAAATTATAAAACGGCTCTGGTTGTGCGCTATCTCAAACAGCGGTATTATTGGGGCGGGGAGGGAAGCTCAAACCTCCAAAACATTGGCATAATGAATTCATCAGATAATCCAAGTTACGATCACCCAAATTAAACATCCTACCTCTGGGAAATTGCTCTCCGATTCACAACAAATCTTGTCAACTTTTAGGGACTATTATCAGCAGCTGTACCAAAATGAACATCACCCATAAGTCAGAGAAGTTACATTTTCCTTAGAGCCCTCAAGACTCCCCAAACTGTCCCAGTCTCATGTTGATCTTCTAGTGGCCCCAGTACAACAGGAAGAAGTGGACTCAGTGATTAAGAATCTTAAAAATGGGAAAAGTCCAGGCCCAGTTGGGTATACAGGGGAATTAAAAAAAAAAATTCAGGATCCTCTACTCCCCCCTCCCACTTCTACATACCTTTGGGAATGTTATGAAAAGCAGGCCAACCCCACCCCCATGGAAAATGGCTACTATATCTGCAATCCCAGAACCAGGAGAAAACAAGACACAGTGTTCCTCATACCGACCTATTTCATGTCTTGAACATTAATTATAAATTGTTTAGTGCAGTACTGGCCAAATGCCTCAATAACATTTTGCTAGCTCTAATCAATACAGATCAACATGATTTCTGGTGTTCAGACAGACACAAGATAATATAAAAATAACTTTGCATATTCTTCATCATGCCACTCAGTCAAACCTTCCATTTCTCCTTCTTCTTAGCTTAGATGCAGAAAAGGCCTTCGACTGGGTGACAGGGCCTCTCCTGAGTGTCACACTAGGTAAGATGGGCTTCCCGGCTCAGTTTAGCACTATTGTTAATAACCTATGTGATAGCCCAGGAGCATACGTGACGGTCGATGGGAAAACATATTTTCCCTTTCTATTATTTAGGGTGCAAGAGAGGGGTGCCCTCTGTCACCCTTACTATTTGCGATATGCATGTATGTGGAGCCTTTAGCACAGGTATTCTGCCAGAACATTGCAATCAAGGGATAAGAAGTAGGAGGAAGGCAGCATAAGCTACCATTACACGCTGATAATTTGTTAGTATTAGTAAACCCTGAAGCCTCCCTGCCATACTTCTAGAAAGCAGTAACAGACTTTGGCCACTTAGCAGGCTATAAAGTTAAGGTCCTCCAAGTGAATTATATGCTCCCCATCTCCACTAAAGCCAATTACATTTAGATGGGGCCTATTATAGTTGAAATATTTAGGGGTGAATGTCATAGCAGACTGCAATCAGTTGGTGCCCCCTTAACTATAGTCCTCTTTCCCTGTAACTTAGGGCAGAGATGGAGGCCTGGAAAAATCTATTACTATCTCTCATGCAATGTACAGATAGAGTCCGAATGAATATCTTCAAAAGAATGCTCTACTTTCCCCAGACACTGCCGCCCCCCCAACCCCAACCTACTTCAGTGAATGTAACAACCTTATATTCAGATATATTTGGGATGGAAAAAACACTTATTAGATACACTATACTACAACTCTCTAAGAATATGGAAGGCTTAGCCCTTCCTATTTGGAAAATTATCATACAGCAGCACAGCTACGGACAGTATTATATGGGTTTTCCAGAGATTATAGGGCTCACTGGAAAACCATTGAGATAACTAAGGAGAACTTAGGCCATCCTAATAAGGTACTGTTAACCTATCCCCCACCCCCACTGATGTCTATCATGATGAACCTGTGACAGGGTGGAATAAGACCCTGTTCCATTTGTAATGCAGAGATTTAAAAGCAAGACTCTGTTCTCTCCTTTTCTGTCTCTTGTGCGACCTAGGAACTGAGCATTGTGATGGTCTTGCAGTTCTCCCCGCCCACTGTCTCCCTGCCTTCACTTGCTGTTTCCTGCCGTTTCTGTCTTTTCTTCCTTCTTGCTTACCTGTGGTTATAAAAATATATGTGGATCTTTATGTACAACTGGGATCCCTTTGTTTGGAAAAAAATGAAATATATATATATATATATACTGTATATATATTTATAGAATGGGGTGAGTGATAAATGAGTGTGATAAATCATGTTATTTTCACCGGGGTGTGATAAATGTAAGAACTGACATCTGTCACACCCCAAAACCCACGCAAAGTCACGCAAATGGTACATTTTGCAACAATGAGGCCCCCATTGTATAAATCGGATACATGATGTGCACTCATGTGATATGGGAAATATGTTCAGTCCTGTACAGTGACCTCTGAAACCTCACTCGTGGCTTCGCCACTCGTGAGTATTCAGAGGTCACTCTAGAGGAGTGAAGATATTTTCCATATCACACACTTGTGCCATCATGTATCATATATATATATATATATATATATATATATATATATATATTGTTGAAATGATTGCAAAACTATTTGGAACTCGGGGGGGGGGTTAACCTTGAGATGCAATTTGACCTCCGCCAGCTAATTTGCAGAGTTGTCAACAGGAGATTAGTTCTGGGACACAATGTTCCATTTTGTTGCACCTGCAAGGAAAGAAACTGACAAAGTTCTGATACATTTTATGAGAAACAGGATGTCTCTTAATGAGCTCAGGATGCAGAAGTTACTTGCCAGGCAAAGACTTCTTATAGAAAGAACAATCTTTTGTTGGAGAGAGAGGGAGAGAGAGAGACTGAAATTTAGAATTAGAGATAACCTCAGATGAAAGACTGTTTTCTTTGTTCTGCCTTTGTAAAGTGCTATCCTGAACAATTTTATTTATTTATTTTACTGTTATTGACAATAATAAAATGCTACATGCAAATGTCATGGCTTCTCTTGGTTTGCCTATGCTTCCTGACATGTGCCTCAACAACAGAATCCATACCCAATTAATGTACTGATGGTGTGGAGAGTGGTTCTGGATAAAAAGGCACTACAGCAGAACCACTGCTGGCTATACTCTTTGCCTTATCTAGCAACCTTTCTGCCTGCCATGTTAGATGATGTATTAAAGTGATAGTAAAAGTTAAGCCTCCACTTAGTAAACCACTTTATATCAGAAGGGAAACCACACACATTTATAGACCTACAGGCCCAGTATGCTCTGAGGCCTCAGGTTAGCTTTGCTATCCCAGGGGATAGATTTTATCAAACCACTGTTAGCTACTACCCCAGAGAAGAAACCCCCACCAGAAATAATAGAACAGGACTACTTCACTATGTCTTAGAGGGGCAGTACACACTCTCATACATCATTTAATTCCAGTGTGGTGCACTAGCACTAATCAGTTTTGTAAATGTGGATTCATTTAAGAGGGTCTGGGAGCAGGACCTCGCATCACCTATAGCCACTGTTGGAATTACACTTTTAGAGTTGGGGGGGCCCATAAGGGCCCTATATTTAAATTGAGCCCCCCTTACTATTATAAGTCAGTGGCAGTGATGTGTGAGCTACCTGGGATCACTTCAGAGCTGGGGAGAGCCTTGGCAAGCCCCCTGAAATTCCAACACTGCCTATAGCACGTAAAGAATGGCAGACATATCTGGAAGGAGTTTTCCTGGAAAGTAGCAGATATTTCCATATTCTGGTGGTCCAAAACAAATACCTTCAGGAAGGGGAGCTTCCTGCTGGAGAAACTGCAGTTACCTCATAGCCACACATGGGCATATCTTTTGGGATTGCCCATTGTTGTAACCTTTTTATGAGGCACTGGAGAAGGAACTCAGATCTCTTTGGCCTGCAGTTTACTCTAACAGATAGACTATTCCTTCACTCACTTCTTCCAAATGCATTACATTTACCCCAAACTGTAAGTTAATGAACATCTGTCTTATCACTGCTAAAAAATGTATCACAAAAAACTGGCTTACTAACATAATTCCCTCTATTCACATGTGGCAAGACCTGATAAATGAAATTTATGAGATGGAAAAGATTACAGCACAACTGAATCATATCTATGACAAATTTCAGATTTCCTGAAGGCGACGGGTAGTGTATATAATGTCCCAGTGCCCATACTTTGCTCCATAAGCAAAGGAGTAACTGATAGTATATTGTTCTTTCTCTATTCATTTTATTGCATTCTTTCTGTATTCATTTTATTGAATTCTGTATAACTAACAGGATGAGACCTTTTCATACTGAACTGTCACAGTATACTTTTGTGTGCATCTCCAATTGTATTATGCAGCTGTTTGTCTGTCTGTTGTTGTGTATGAAAATGACAATTTACACAGAGTTATAAAAATTCTCATTTGTGACTTGTGCCCTCACATTCATCATTAACATTAAAGAGTTTAGCATGAAACAGTAAAATATAGTCAAAAAAATAGTGAAGAGTGTTATAAAATACTAACATCTATACATTATGTTATGACACATATTACTGTGTGCTATTAAAAGAAAGATGCTACCTGCCAGAAAATGAGCTGCAACAATCCTTAATGGCAGGACTTTGGACTTGCCCTGCAAATAACAATCGTTTGCATTTTTCTGTGCAAGGTAGCGACTATTCACAAATGATTGGAGCCATTATTTTTCCTGACCCAATTAATGGAGCCTGCGCATGATGGAGTGGGTCACCTACGCACAGCACATCCGTGACCCTAAGTGGCAATGCTCTGCACTGGGGGTCCTGCAGACCCTTACACACATGAACAAAAGGGACATACATCCCTTCCGCACTAATCCCCCCAGCTGGTCGAGCGGCTATGCATGTGGCTAGTTCGGGGGCGTATCTGGGGAGGCATGCCCCCACGCTGTGGCATTCATGAATGCAGGGAGTGTCAGGCAAGGGGGACATAGGATCTGGCAGTGGGGACCCTTTATATAACCCCCCTTGACACCCGCGAGCTGACAGGGAGGGCTGGGGTGGCTCTTCAGGCATTTGCCCATACTTGGAAGACCAACAGGCCCTGCACCATCCCAGAATCCTCTACTCTCATGGAGCAGGGGATCTACTTCAGGACTCAGGATGGGCATCTGATTGGCTGCTCGCCTGTGTCCCTCGAACAGTCTGGCATGCAGCTGTGTGCCAGGAGAGGCTGGGCCATGGACAGGCACCCTGCAGTGTGCGCGGTCATGCATACTGCTCACCCTGCGCCCGTCCTTGGGTGCGTAGCTACGCAGGCCAGGTACAAGTGAATTATGCATACCCAGCCAAATCTTTGTGCACAGCTCCAATACCCTGGTTTCTTCAATCTGGCATAGTGCTCAATACAAAAAAGACTCGGTATATGAGGCTTGGAAACCATACCCACAAAGAGCAGGATTTGAACTTGACAACCATAAAAGGTGTAAAAATTTTGAATGTGGAAGTATACAAAATATTCGGGTATACATGTAGATAATGGCTTAAATTTTACTTTCCACATAAACACTGTGGTTTCCTCTATTAATAGAAAGCTGGGTGCCATACATAGAGCAGCCTACCATCTTAAAAATGGTCAGGCTGAATACTGTACAAATCATGCTTCTCCCTGCCTTTGGAATATGGTAAGATGCACAAAACAGGTGATTTGATACCTTTTATTGGACCAATAAAGAGTTCCAAAAAAACTAAGCTTTTGAACCTACAGGTCCCTTCTTCAGAAAGAAAATGGCAGGTTCCTTAGAAAGAGCTAACTTTAAAAATACCAGAGCTTTAGGGGTGCAGTCTTCGTTGGGGTTGTAAACCCTAAAGCTCACCGCATTCTATACACTTGAGAAACATACACACCTAATGTGGCGAGCTTTAGGGTTGATAACCCCAATGAAGACTGCACCCCTAAAGCCACATTTCCCTACTTCTGTGGTTTTAGTCTTCACCATAAATGCTGCATTAACAGAGTTTCTTTTGCAAAGAATTTCCCTACTTTCTGACAAGTTTTTAAGATAGCGTAATTGTATCAGTATTTGTAGCATAACAGCAACCAAACTGTCAGCATAGCCTTCTTATTACGCCACCTCATAAAACCCATTCTGAGAATATTAAAATACCAGACGAAACGTCATTCTGAGGCATGGAAATAGCATTCTGTGCCACAAGTGAGAAAACACATTTTTGCCAGGATCTTTTAAATGACAGCTGCCACATTCACGAGGTGGCGTAAGAAACTGGCTATGTTGAGAATTTGGGATAAAATATTTAAAATTAGCAAAGCTACAAGGGTGTGTAGTAAAATTTCAACGTATGCGCATACGTTTAAAATTTGGGGTCAGCATGTGTAAAAATGGCAAACATAGCCTTCTTATGACCCCACCTCATGAACAAGGGTGGTGAAAAGTTGTAAATTCTGTCTGAAAGGTGATTTCACCAAGTGACCACAAATTCACCTTTCTGGGCCAATTTGAGTAATTCCACTTGTATTGTTCATAAGGTGGGATGCCAAAAAGACCATGTTGAAAATCTGGTGTCAAAATATGCAAAAATGGCAAAGTTATGCTACAAAGTAGAATGCCTCATTGAAATACACTGAACAGCACTTATCTTCCTTTCTCATATAGCTGTCACCATTTCCAGCAGCAAGACATGTCTTCGATCAGAGTGGATCAGGTGGGTGAGGGTGTGTGTGTGTGTGTGTGGTGTGTGTGGTGTGTGTGTGTGTGTGGAGGGGGGTGCTGAGTGGGAGGTTGTGGTAGTGGGGGTCAGATCTGCGAGGGACCATTTTTTTGAAGACGTTTAAAAAAAAAAAACATTGATGGACCATTTTCTTTATTACAGACAGGACACCAACTGGAGGTTGGGGAAGAGAGGGTGCAACTAGACACCAGGGAACAAAAAAAAAATACTGGAATGGTGACCGGAGGGTGGGGTTGGGGGTGTCACTGGACACTAGGGAAATTTAATTTTATTTTGTTTTTGATTACCGTGTAAATGCTCTAGACAATTAAATTGCCTATTTTCAGGCATGACCTGGGAGAGTTACAGACATAGGGAAAACACATTACAATGGAGGCAGGTACATAATGCAGACTTAGGTCAAACACATTACAATGGAGACAGACACATAATACCTGAAATCAGGCGGATTAGGCTTACGTTAGGCATTTCAGCGAGACAGGGGAAACAAATACAGATTTGAAGAGATCAGCTGTATGTATAAGCCAGACAGTGCAAAGTAAATAACATAGTATTCCAGACAGTTTCACAGTGGGAGATCTCACATTTATCACTAAAGTCTAATAAGTTAAGCTGCGTAAAAGGAAAGCAAAATAGGCAGGCAAAATGAAAAGTGCCTAATTAGGTTATGGAGGGACAGGCTAAGGAAACCAAGCTAGGTGTGTGCCACAGGGGTTTGGTCACATTTGTGCATCTGTCAGAGACCAGGATGTAGGCATGGAGCTCATCCTTAAATGTCAGGTGAGATTTGAGTGTCTGACAGTTAATGGCAGGGAGTTCCATAGTTTTGGGGTGAACACCGCAAATGCATGTTCACCAATCTTAGTGGTACATTTGGGTGTAGCAAGGAGTGACTTTTCTGTAGATCTCAGCGGGTAACTAATGTGCAGGGTTCATTAGGCTTGCCAGAGTTGCTGGTGTTCCAGTTCTGATGATACCGTCAAGTCTGCATCCTGCAGTATAGATACAGTATGAGGCAGGAAAGAGCCAGCAAAAACAGGAGTAAAGTAAACAGCGGTGGGTGCGCCTAGGTACTGATAGTGTGAAGTGGCATATGCTACTATAGCAAGCGTCCCACTTCTGCAATAGTCCTTTGTCCACGTCTTTACAAGAAGTGATGCTTTATGTCAGGCTTGGTCAAAACATCCCCTGCACAGTTGCTAGTTTTGCCATTGAGTTTAGAGATGCTTTGACTTTGTAGGGCAGCTCCAGCTTTATAGTAATAATAAT
This sequence comes from Neoceratodus forsteri, assembly GCA_016271365.2. Classification (NCBI taxonomy): domain Eukaryota; kingdom Metazoa; phylum Chordata; order Ceratodontiformes; family Ceratodontidae; genus Neoceratodus; species Neoceratodus forsteri. The sequence goes on along the minus strand of CM028131.1, from coordinate 1,541,632,244 downwards.
ACTCAATATGGGGATGGCGATTGGTGGATTGGGGGGGGGCGTGCACCACTAGACACAGGAGAGAAAACAAATAATTACTGGGATGGTGATTTGAGGGGTGGGGGCACCACTAGACACCAGGGAAATACTGTATAATAAACACTGCAGGGACAGTCATTGGAGGGGTGGGGGGTACCAGTATACACCAGGGACATAGGATTTTTCCTCTCATGAAAAAAGATTGGTCACAAACGAAAAAGGATTCCTTTTTCGTTTAACAGTGGTTACTAACAAAGCGAGTCACGAAAAAGGCTGAGAAAGCTTGGCATGATTTCCTGCCCCCATCTGTTTTATAGTTTAGTTTGGAATTGGCTGGTTATTGTTTTATCTGTTTTAACTGTTTTAATGCTTTGTACAGCGCTTTGGTTTCAGATATTGCACTTATAAATAAAGTTTATTACTATTGTTTATTATGAAAAAGGATTTTACAGGTAACCAAAAGCACATTTGGGGTTTATTTTCCCAACTGTTACATGCAGAATCCACCTAATGGGGTCCCAATAGATATTCTGGTCTCTCTCTCCAGCATGTCATTTTTGTAGTTTTTTTTTTAAATACTTTTTTTTTTTTAAATAAAGTAAACAAGTTGGCAGCAAACGAAAAATATATTTTTTCCATCACAAAAAAGGATGATGTCAATACGAAAAAGAATTCCTTTTTCGTTTCATATAGCTATCTTGAAGAGCTTACTGAGCATGCTCAGAACCAAACTTTTAAAAATTTCAAAATTAAATAATTTTGGAATGGAGTAACATGCAAAAGGCACATCCGTGGGCCAGCCCCTTTGAACCCTGAAAATTTCAGACCACAATTCCAAGCCGTTTTGGCTATAGCCAAGTGCAAAGGAAAAAACAGCAAAACCAATGGCCCAAAGTTTTAGTTTTTGAACTGTCCAGCACTCGGAATTCACACATCCAACCAAAACGAAACTTGACACATCCACAGACCTCCCACACGAGCCCACGCATGCAAAATCTCATGCAAATCTGTGGTACAGTTGTAAGTTATTAAAGTGCAAAAATTGGGCTGTTACATTAAACTGCATACCTCAAACCTAAATGTAGGGGCACTACTGTGCACCTATAATAGCTGTTCTTAACCTCCTGATTCTTAGCAGCTTGAAACTTCACAGATGTTGTGTCCAACAGCAACTTCCCCCTGGTGTCTTTAAAGCAACATTTACTAAAAATCCGATGTATGTTCTGTCTTTAAGGCAATGTAAACTGTTAAATTAATCAAAAAATAGCTGAAATAAACATTCAATTTCAATATATACATATATTCAAACCGAGGCAACATCTCCCTGCTGTCCTTTAAACCAGCAGGAACAATTTTCTAAAATTCACTCCTTTCTCATGTATACAGACATCTGCTCCTGCTCTGTCTCCCCTGACCTTCCTTGTTAGTTGCTTCTCCTGCTCCTATACATGGCACTTACTTTCATATCTGCACATCTCTTGCTTGAGTGCTGCCTCCACTTTATTGTATTAAACTGTTGTATATTGTATTAATCTGTTCTTCTTGCCTATGTAAACTGTCTTTTGAACCATCGTTTACACTGCATTATTGTTCAATGTGGCTTATATCCTATAGTGTCGTGCTCAATGTATTCCTGTCTGTACACCGCTCCATTGTTTGCAACTGTCCTGGGTTGTGCCTGAAAAATAGGCAACTCCTTGTCTAGTTGCACTAACCCAGGAAACAAAAACTAAATAAAAAAATACATTCAGTTTTTAAGGCACTGTAAACCATGAGATTATTCTGTGGTCAAAAACTGAAAAACAAATACGCAGGCTAAGTAGTAATAATCAAACTGACTGAAGTAGAATATATAGGTCCAGTCTCATTAATATGAATTCAAATCAACTGCAGCTTCCCTCTGGGATGTTAAAGTACAACGGAGAAGAACTCTGAAGTGCAGTACATCATGCCCTTAAGTTGACTGGCAAAAAATAAGGTGCAGTGTGCTGTGCTCAATGGAATAATGAAGTGTCTAAAAAATACTTGGAACCGTGCTCTTGAATTATTAAATATAACCAAAAATCTATATCCAGAGGTATGAGCGCCCAAAGTAAAATATAAAGAGGCAAAAATAACTGCGACTGACATGAGATAAGAAATAGTCTCTTGCAATCCGTGTAAAACTTGCTGTGATATTTCGACTAGAGTGCATCTCTGAAAAAAGTGAAGTATCCACAAAGGAGCAAACTAAAGTAATTGAAACAGTACAATGCTTAGTTTATCTTGCTTCATGCAACCACATCCAAATAGTAGGCGGGGGGGTGGGATTTAACCTCAAATTGAAACGACCAACCGAGCAAAACACTCCTTTTGCAACTGCAAATTTTTGAATGCTGATAAAGTAGACATGCGGTTAGCCCTTGACGTAGCCACAGAGTGAAAACTTTGCAAGTATTCTGCTCATAATTCCCCACAGCTACTGGTTTGAAAATTTTCTCACAGCTCCCCGCTGCTCCCTGTGGCTAACGAGAATAGTTAACAAATAGCTGTGGGGTATTGTTTTTTTAAAATTCAAGTTTATTATTAACCAGCAGGTACAATTGATACAGGCAGATCAGACATTTCTACTTTTGTACAATAAGTTAATGCAGTTCAGATGAGATAAACAATATTTTTTCCCCTCACCCCAGTATTCATATCTAATTAGTCAACTTGCTGTTAGGAGATGAGAGGAGGTGTACAGATCAAACCAGCAATCCCAATTCATTATCTTGGAGGCACCCACATCTCTTTCACCTCCCTTCCTCCCCAGTAGCCCTCTACGGGGCGGCAGCTACACTTAAGCCATTTATCAATTCAAGACCAGATTAATACATTGGGGGATGAGCCCTCGCCCCCCGTTCTTCCTCCAACGCTAGTGGGGAGAAGGGCCTCCACAGTGGCTGAAGTGTGATTCTGCTACATTCACTTCCTTCCACAGCTCCCATCTGGCCCATCTCCGGATATAAACCAGGATTCTATCATTTATTTTGTATGTCAGCTCCTCCATGCCAGCAATTCCTTGGACTATTAGAGTCCAGTTGACCACAGTGGGAGTGTCAGGCCTTATCCACAAGTTAGTGATGGCCTTATGAGCTGCCGCCAGCAGAAGGGACCACAGATATAATGAGTCTGCTCCCACCAGGCCCTGGGGTGGTTCACCCAAAATGAGACATGGCCAATCTAGAGTGGGTTCCAGTCCGAATACTGTGGTGAGTGCTTTGGTAACCTCCCTCCAATAAGTACCCAGTCGTGGGCATGCCCACATAATGTGTAGATAATCTGCTTTCACCTCTCCACATCCCCTCCAACATGATGCGTCCCTATCAGAACTTCTTCGGTTCAGTGAGAGTGGGGAGAGGAAATATCGTATCCTGACCTTCCAGCTAAATTCCTGCCAGAAGGGGGAACTAGTCGTTTTAGAGGCCCATTTAAAGACTAGGTCCCAATTAATCTCTCTGAGATCGGCTCCTCCTTCCTCTCTCCACCTGCTCTTGACCCTTTCCAGATAGTCCTTTTTTAGTTCTGCCAGAGCTCTGTATATGGTGGAGATAAGGCCCAGGGTTTTCCTCGAGGATAACATCATAGAGAGAGTCTCCACGAAGGGGGAGGCATCCCTCGAGTGGAGGGCCGCTCTAAGACAGTGGTGAATGTAATCCCTGATTTGGAGGTACCGAAAAAAGTCCTCTCTTCGTAGACCATAATTAGTCACCAACGTCTGAAAACCTATTACCTCGCCACCTGACATAAATTGTTTAATGTGAACTAGACCCAGTCTCTCCCAGGTTTTAAAGGTGTGATCTAGTCGTGCTAGTGCAAAGTTGACATCACAGGAGGGCCTGTAAAGAGGCCAGAGGGAGTACTTTATTTTATATTTCTGCCAGGCTCTGTGTGCCGCCCTCAGGGTATCCCACACCGATCCCAGGAGCGGAGGGGGGTAAGCCCTAGAGGTCTCAATCTGGATAGCACAGACTCCCAGCGGAGGTCTACGCCCCTCTTCCTCCATTTCCTCCATATCTTTCCAGTTAGCAGAGTATGTGGGGATGGCCCATGGGAGAGCCCTCTTTATCTGTGTAGCCAGATAGTAATCTTCTAGGTCTGGAAGCAATCTGCCCCCATTTGCCCTGTTCATCTGAAGTACTCTAGCCCCTATTCTAGGTTTCTTGTTATTCCAGATAAACTTTAGTATTATTCTGTGCCATTCCCGAAATTGAGTTTTAGGAATATAAGTTGGGAGGCATTGAAACAGATATAAATATTTAGGGAGGATATTCAATGTTACTGTCTGCAGCCTGGAATACATTGGGAGATTCATGAGTGACCATCTGCTCATATCCCTCTCCATTTGTTTTAAAAGTGGAGTCTAATTAGCTTTAAAGAGTTGGGAGCTGTGTCTGGTCAACCAGATACCCAGGTATGCCATTTTGGATGTGGACCACTCCAGAGGGAGGGATTCTCTCACTTCCTGAGAAGGGGTATAGTTAAATGTTAGAACTTCTGTTTTAGTTTTATTCAGGGTGTAACCTGAGTGTTTGCCAAATTCTATCAGAATTGACCATACCTCAGGTATTGATTTCTCAGGGTGGGACAAACAAAGCAACACATCATCTGCGTAAAGCGAGATCCTCCGCTGCTGCCCCCAACTTCTATGCCATGAACCTTCTGGGAGATACGAACTGCCTCAGCCAATGGTTCTATATAAAGAGCAAATAAAAGGGGTGATAAAGGACAGCCCTGTCGGGTACCCCTGCCCAAGTTAAATCTTCTAGTAAGCCCTCCATTTACCCTAATATAAGCTTGTGGGCCGGCATATATCATTTTGATGCAGTCTATAAAGGATCGGGAAACCCATTCGGCCCAAAACTAAGAACAGAAATGACCATGAGACTTTATCAAAAGCCTTTTCAAGCGCTAAGCTCATGAGGCAGGCAGGAAGGTGAGTATGTGCATAGCATCAGCTATGATGACAGCTGAACGGACACTATCTGAGCCTGTCTGCCCATCACTGAAGCCCGACTGGTCTGGGTTAATTAGTTCTGGAAGGTTAGGTTCAGTCTGGCTGCTAGGATAGATGTAAAAATCTTATAATCTGAATTTAAAAGGGAAATTAGTGTATGATTCACATTTTGCAGGGTCTTTGTTCTCTTCGGTATGAGCGATGATCGTGGCATATTGCCATGAGGGGGACAGGGTTCGTCTCCTCCCAAACCTCTGAGAAAACTCCTTGCAACAGTGGAGTCAACTCTGTGGTGAATGCTTTATAAAATTCGCACCAATCCATCTGGGCCAGGCACTTCCTCCTTTCAGGTTCTTAATAGTCTTAAGAATTTCGAGTTGTGAGATTGGCTAATTAATATTTGGGCTTTTTCTTGGGAAAGCATAGTGAGGAGCGGGCCTCCAAATAATCCACAGTTCCTTGTACTGGCATTTGCTCCTGAGGCATATATAACTTACGATAGTAGGACACAAAGGCCTCTGCTATCTGCTCTGGTTCTCGTGTTATTTGGCCAGTAACTGGGGAGACAATTTTGCTTCGCGGCTCTGGCTTTAAATTGTCTTAAGCGGGCTGCTAGCAATTTGGTGCCTCTTGGACCCCTTCATAGAATTTTGTTTAAGATAATATAGGTTTTTCTATCTCCTCCTGTTGGAGCTTTTGAATCTCTGCCTTTAACAGTCTAAGTTCACCATCTCTTTGCCTATCCCATTTTAATTTCTGTGAGGTTTCCATTTCTATCAATTTTTCATGTAAGTTTTGTTGTTTTAATAAGCGATCCTTTTCCTTTTTGGAAGCTATAGATATTAACTGTCCTCGGATTGTTGTTTTAAGTGTGTCCCATATAATCTGTGAATTTATCCCCGGTGTGGAGTTCTCTGTCATAAACTCTACAATATGTTTTTTAATTTTTTTCCACTATCTCCTTATCTTGGAGCAATGACGTGTTCAATCTCCAGTGGGTCACTTTCCTAGGGAGTGTAATGGCAACCTCAAGGAAAATTGGACTGTGATCTGATATGGTGGATACTCCCACCCACATCGAAGGGAAGGCAGAGATATTGTCCTTAAATGTGAAGAAGGTGTCTAATCGGGAATATACTTTAAACCTATGAGAATAACACGTGTATTCTTTTGACCTGGGATATTTTTCCCTCCAGATATCAATCAATCCTATTTGGTTCAGGGCTCGGGCCACCACTCTCGATCTTTGGTGGTCCGGACCCTGGATGCCTGAAGTAGTGTCCATCTTTCTGTCCCAAATTAAATTCCAGTCCCCGCCCATAATTAGGAGGCCCTTAGACCTTTCCATGACCAACTGGGCAAGAGAAGTATAAAACTGCACTGGGGAGCCCGGGGGGGGGCATAAACATTAACTAGGATAACTGGGGTGTCCCGAACCTTCCCTATCAGCATAAAATATCTGGCCCCGTTGTCCGCCACAGTATCCTCTAGCTCGAATGGAAAGGACGCAGACAGCAGTATAGCTACCCCTCTCTTGCGCCCTGTCTCCAGAGAAGCAGAAAACAACCGTGGGTGGGACTTATTGTTCAACTATAAGACCTCCGTAGGGGAGAGGTGAGTCTCTTGCAGGAAGTTCACCTTACAACCCTGTTTAGCAATGTATTTCTGAATTTGTTTTCTCTTCACCGGGCTAGAGCAACCATTAATATTATAGGACAAAATCTTTATGTTGTGTCGTGCCATTGATATATCGCACATCGTTTTTGTCCATTAACGTGAGGAATAGATAGAAGCCTCATCTTGCCTGAAAGTAATAACATCTTAACTAACCAGAAGTACCCAAATGACTGAACTATCAACATGAATTCGAAACTTTTGAACAAAACAACCTGGGCCTGATCAAGGATCAGGAGTGTTGGCTCAGGACTAGCCTCCATCAGGGGCCTGAACCAGAAAAGGTTAGGGGTAGGTGCACATTCTTGTGCCCATTCTACCTCATTGAAACTGAATGTAGATTGGTTTCCTAGGGAGGGCTGAGGATAGCGTTCCAGCCATAAGGCAGGTGAGCGTGCACCAATTAGAAGGGAGCTCCGTTTTAGCAGAGAATCTGTCTTCTCTCCCATGGGGGGATCCCTAGTCTGGGTTGCCTTATTGTCAGAAAGAAGCATGCACAAGCCAGAACCCCCCCCCCAAATTTGTACTTCAATACAATTGCTTCACCCAAAATAGGTCCATCAAATAGACCAAACCAAACAACCTGAAAAAGAAACAGAGCAAATACTATTCTCCACTTAGCCATATTGGCTTCTAAACTATTCTTTTAACATTTCAAAATAGCTAGTTAAACATTTTAAACAAGTTGCAACTTGCAGTCCACTCCTTATCAGATCAGACTCGCCGTATCAGCGTCACTTCCTCTCGTCTGGTAAAAGCAGTTCTGGTGGTCCTTGATAGAGTTTCTGGTTATTCCCCTGGATCCAGAGATTAAATTGTCCAAAAGGGTTCTGCGCACGATAGCAGTAAGGCGCTTCCTCCACTAGAGCCGAGATCTCGTCTGGCAGAGCATTCCTTTGAGAAGTCCTGCGTAGACTGGTTAGGGAGCGTCTTCAAAGTGCCAAGTGACCAGATACAGAAAGTTCCTCCAGAGAGCGAGAGAATCAAACGGCCGTCTATTTAGTCGACGAATAGGAGAGACGAGTGCAAGTCAGAGTGGGGGAACAAGCTCTAGGGCATCCGGAGAGACATCGGGGAAGGTAGCCCTTTCCCATCCTTGTTCAGGTTGTGTCTCGAGGCTCAGTGCTGTCAGGGGATTCCGAGTCTTCATCTTCCACCTGAAGATGCGCAGCATTTTTGTTAAGATTCGCTGAGTCCCCCAGCTGGGTTATCAGGGTGGAGATGTCTGTTCGAAGGTTCAGTTTCTGGGCTCCCTGGATCGCCCTCCGGCGTGGAGGACCCCTCTGAGCCACCGACCAGGCCGACGAAATGAGATCTTTCTCCAGTCTTTCCTTTAGGAGAGGGGGGACCGATAAGCCAAGAGCCTCCAAAAAGGGTGCAGCCGACAACAGATCTGGGTAAACTTTTGGACCTTTATCTGTGACTATTTTCAGCTTTGCAGGATACAAGATTTGTACTTTTATATTTCGAGCACGTAGCTGCTTCATGATTGGCCAAAGTATTTTCCTAGCCTCTTGGACCATGCTCGTATAATCGTTATCTATGTATATACGGTGATCTTTGTACATTAATGAGCCTTGTTTCCAGGCCTGCTTCAGTAGTTCTTCCTTCGCTTGGTAGTTGGTTAGTTTGGCTACGATAGATCTGGGCCTGGCATCTGGATTTTTTGGGCGGGGTATTAAAGATCTATGCGCCTGTCCATTGCAAGATCTAAGTCAAGAGGCAGAGGGAGGATTTGTTTCAATATGTCTTACAAAAACAGGATTGTATTCTGATGTTTACTTTCCGACCCCTCTGGAATCCCCTGCACAGTCTTATATTATGCCTCCTGTTTCTACTTTCGAGATCATCAAGCTTCCGAGTCAATTCGCGGTCTCTGGCCAGAAGGTAAAGCATTAGTCTGTCTTGTCGGTCTGATTGTTCCACGAGTTGGTTAGCACACAGCTCAAGTTGATCTGTTTTTTGGTCCACTTTAGCCAGATCTGATTTAAACTCGTTCAGTGTTTTATCAATTTTAGCAACTGTGTGCAGTTTGCATTATCGCCTTTCTCAGGCTAGTTGGAATCTCCTCCATCGAGGTCTCCGATTGCAGTAGGCCCTCCTCTGCCTCCTTCTCTTCATGCTTCCAATCGTCCTCCCTTGCATCATATCTCTTAATTTTTGCCGGAGTTGATGGTAGCTTTCCTGCTTTGTTCCTTTTACTTTTTGCAGGTGAAGACATTTCTTTAATCGGGTGATTTAAGTCGATGATATTCAGGGGGGAGACGGAGCCACAGGGCTACGCTGCCATTAACTCTCTGACGTCACCGGAAGTCCACAGCTGTGGGGTATTGTGATGAGCAGAATGAAACTGCTGACATCTGCCAAACCTGGATGCAAAAAGATTTGAGTAGTCATTACTACGCACAGGAATAGTTGTGAATATGGACATCTTTTAGTAACAATTTTTGCACTATCTCAAAAAAAAAGCTTTTTATTTGGCATCTGTGACCAAAGTTAAATATTTTATATAATATTACATATTTTACATTCATGAATTAAGAAATATTTTATTTTTCATAACTTCTGTGTCACTCTGACTTTATTCTCTGGATGATACAAATTATATTTAGGATGCTTCTAACTAAATTTTTTTTTTTTAAACAGCCTCCATGGTGCTGGCCCCATCTGAGGCTTGGAGGAGATGTTGAGTTTGTGTTTGGTGATTGGGTTTCCTGTTGGGAGCAGGTACACTTGTTGGTTGTACCTGGGAGCTGGGGAAAAACTGTTGCACTAGTTTCTATTTTCTTTCAGATCGATAACTTGCACATTACCAGTGGACAAGTCTCTTTGCTGTGTCTGTATTTCCATAGTTGTGTGGGATGGCTACATGTTTTTGCAGCTCAATTACTGGAACTGCCTGTATTTCTGTTCTATTTGCTGCATTCTCTGGTCAAACACCTTCCTTTATTGCAACTTAATACATCCACAGGAGACAATGGTTTCTCTTTATGTGAATCCTGGAACAACCTCTGAACTCACCAGGCTAACTCTTGCCTTTTCGTTGCTTTGGCCTTTCACAAATCCACATTTCTGATGGTACATCACCAGGGAATCTGGTCTCATCTGCCTTTTGGAACTGTTTTCACTATGGAAGAAACGTTCAATGAAGGTGTGCGAACATCATCGTCCAAATCCATGTTTTCCACATCTCTTTTTCCAAAGACACACCAGGGAAACAACTGGGAGGTGGGCAGGATCTACAGCTAGGGTGGGAGTGGATTCAATGAGAAGAGGGGCACAGCAGGGAAATGATTGGGAGGTAAGCAGGATATGCAGTAGGGGTGGGAGCGGGTTCAATGAGGAGCAGGGCACACCAGAAAAATGACTGGGAGGTGGGTGAGATATATGGTAAGGGTGGGAGTGGATTCAATGAGGAACGGGGCACACCGGGGGAATAATCGGGAGGTGGGTGGAATATATGGCAGGGGTGGAAGTGGAATAAATGAGGAGTAGGGCACACCAAGGAAACGATCGGGAGGTGGGCAGGATATATGGCAGCGGTGAGAGTGGACTAATGAGGAGTGGGGCACACCGGGGAAATGACTGGGAAGTGGCCAGAATATAGAGGGGATTCGATGAGGAGCAGGGCACACCAGGGCAATGATCAGGAGGTGGGTGGCATATACAGCAGGGGTGGGAGTGGATTCAATGAGGAGAGGGGCACACTGGAGCAACGATCGGGAGGCGGTTGGTATATACAGCAGGGGTGGGAGTGGATTCAAACAGGAGCGGGGTCACACTAGGGAAACTATCAGAAAGTGGGTGGAATATATGCCAGGGGTGGCAGTAAATTCAATGAGAAGGAAGGCACACCAGGGAAATGAATGGGAGGTGGGTGGGATATAAGTCAGGGTGGGAGTGGACTCAAAGAGGAGTGATGCACACAGTGGAAATGAGTGGAAGGTGGACAGGATGTAGGGCAGGGGTGGTAGTGGATTCAAGGAGGAGTCAGGCATGCTAGAGTAATAATCAGGAGGTTAGTAGATTATACAGCAGAGGTGGGAGTGGATTCAATGGGCAGCAGAGCACATCAGGGATATGATCAGGAAGTGGGTGAGATATGCAGGAGGGGTGGGAGTGGGTTCAATGAAGAGAGGGGCACACTGGGGAAATGATCAGAAGGTGGACAGAATATACCACAGGGGTGGGAGGGGATTCCATGAGGAGTGAAGCACACAGGGGAAAGGGTCGGAAGGTGGGTGGGATATACAGTAGCAGTGAGAGTGGATTCAAAGAAGAATAGGGCACACCGGGGAAATGACTGGGAGTGGGACAGGAGATACGGATGGGTGGGACTGGATTTAATTAGGAGCAGTTATAGAAAATGGAGCACCAAACTGACAAGCAAAGGTACAGCAGGAATATGAATGACAGCAATGCTGAAGATACAGTGAGGCTTGATGACCGCTGGACACTGGGTGTGGAGAAAAAAATAGCAGGCTAAGAATGATGGTGCTCAGTTGCCTTCTGGGCGGGGTCTTGTAGATGAAAGGATGCAACTGCACTTTGATAGGTGTGGCTACCTCCTTTCAACTACATAAAGTTTTCGCCCACCAGCTAGACTGAGCATTCTCTCTATCAGCCTGCTGCTCATTAGGCTGTCAGTGGTAAGCCTCCAGGACCCTGAGCTGCATTGGATGCCACAGTGAGACACCGCAGCAGGCTCTACTCTCCTGAGCAGACACAGCATGTTCGCTTTGCGCAGGAGCACATAAGCAAACATAAAAAGGAAGTATGAGCTGAGCACAGGAACTACACAGGAGCACCATGCACAGAAATTAAGAGTGACTGGAACAGAGAAGTGCAGTCAATCTAGTTCCCTCCCACACTAGTCAGTGGTGGTACTACTGCTCAGTGATTGGATGTTGCTCAGTTGTCATACGCCCAGTGCCTTTTTTTCTCCAGGTTCCTGCCCATTCTGCCTTTGAAGGATTCCACACACTCTACCTACACCAATCCCGAGGCAGGCTGTTCCATACTTTTACCACTAGGGGTGTGTAAGTACCTTAATCCGAATACAGGTGAGTATTCATACAAGGCAGCCCCAGATACTTAGTATTTGATCAGAAACTAAAAAGAGAAAATCCTCTGCAGGTTTCCAGGGCTAGACCCTTGGCCCACTCAAGTCACTGCCCCCCCCAGCCCCCCTTCCTCATTCTCCTATCCCTACTTAAAGTTGGATGTGATGACCCTAGTGGCCGTTCACTCCTTTATCCTTCCTCCACTCCCTTTACTTGTCCCACATGTCTATCCCACTCATGTTTGAATCTCTCCACTGATTTAGCACAGACAGCTTCCCTTGGCAGTTTATTCCACCTATGTAACACCCTTTCCATGAAAAAATATTTCCAGATGTCCTTTTTCTGTTTCCCCACATCTGCTTCTATGAGTTCCCTTAGTGCCTGTGTTTCCACTTAGTACGAACAGCTCCCTGCTGTTCAATTTGTTTATTCCATGAAGGTACTTGTAGGTCTATCATATTCCCTCTCGCTTTTTTCACTCCAGGGTGTACACGTTGAGTTCTTCCAACCTTCCTTTGTTGTGCTACAATCATTTTCATCACCTTCCTCTGCACTGCTGTCCCCCATCTCTGTCTGGCCTCCACTGTGGGCTCCAGAACTGCATGCAGTACTCCAAATGTGGTCGTAGCAGGGATCTGTACTGGGTCATGCTCATCTGCCTCCTCCTCCTACTGCTGATCCCCCTTCCTATGCAATCCAGCATTCTATCTGCCCTCCCCACTGCCCTGTTGTATTGGCTGATGTGTTCAAGTTTCCATAATTATGACTACCTGGTCCCATTCCTCTGTCATTCTGTCAACTTCTATTTCTCTCATTCTGTAGCCTGTTCTTGGCACCTCTGTACATTACCCTACACATCACTGAATTACACTGTAGCTGCCATACCCTAGACCATTTCTCTAGTCTCTCTCTAGAGCCTTCCTCATAGCCCAAACCCCTCCTCACTGTCCATTCTTCCACAGTCTTTGTATGGTCTACGAAGAGGCGGATCTTCCCCTAAATCACTACCCCAATGTCACAGATTAAGATATTTAAGAGAACCAGTGCCAGCCAAGACTAATCCCTGGGGCACCCAAATGGTGACTTCTCTGACTTCAGAGTACTCTCTGTTGAGGACAACCCTATGGGTTCTGCCACTCAGTCAATTCCTCACCAATCCTGTAATCCTATTCCCTACCTTGACGGTGGACAGTGTTTTGACCAACCATCTGTGTGGGACAGTCTTTATAAAAGTCCAGATAACATAGAAACATAGAAGCTGATGGCAGATAAGGACTGCAAGACCCATCCAGTCTGTCCATTTTTTCTACCTTATGAATGTGCCATAGGCCTTTACTCTGTCAATGGCCTATCTATTCATACTCATCTGTATTGCTCCCTTATGCCTATCCCATGCCTGTTTGAAGCCCTGCACTGTATTCATATCCACCACTTCCTGAGGTAGGCTGTTCCATGCATCCACCACCCTTTCTGTGAAAAAGAACTTCCTCACATTACCCCTTAAATCTGCCTTCCTCTAATCTCATGCTGTGTCCTCTTGTCCTGCTATTTTTCTTATATTGAAACATGTTAGACTCTTTCACCTTGTTAATGCCCTTAAGATGTTTGAATGTTTCGATCATATCACCTCTCTACCTCCTTTGCTCTAGGGTATACATACTGAGCTCCGTTAATCTGTCCTCATATGTTTCTGATGCAGTCCCTGCACCATTTTGGTTGCCCTTCTCTGGACTGCCTCCATTTTGCTAATGTCCTTGTGCAGGTGCGGCCTCCAGTACTGCACGCAGTACTCCAGATGGGGCCTAACCAGTGTCTTGTAAAGAGGGATTATTACCTCCCTCTTACGACTTGTGATACCCCTACTAAAACACCCCAACATCCCTCTAGCCTTACCTACTGCTTTAGTGGTCTGCTTGGATGATTTCAGGTCATCTGTGATGATGATGCCAAAGTCTATTTCTTCCCTTGTGATTGCCAGCAACTCCCCTCCCAACCTATAGGTGGCTTCAGGGTTTCTCTTCCCTATGTGCATGATCTTGCACTTCTTTGCATTAAACCCCAGTTGCCACTCTTCTGACCATTTTGCCAGTTTATCCAGATCTCTTCTCATTCTGCCCACCCCATCTGGATTATCTACTCTGTTGAAGATCTTGGTGTCATCTGCAAACAGATAAACCTTACCCTCCAGTCCATCTGCAATGTCACTGATATATTGAAGAGCACTGGCCCCAGAACTGATCCCTGAGGTTTCCCACTTGTGGCTTGCATCTCTTCTGACTGTATACCATTTACCACTACTCTCTGTTTTCTGCCCAACCAGTTTTCCACCCAGTTGACCAACTTCTGAGCCACCCTGAGCCTATCCAGCTTATTAATCAATCTTCTATGTGGAACAGTATCGAATGCTTTGCTGAAATCAAGGTAGGCGACATCAACAGCACCCCCTTGGTCCACCACTCTGATTACCCAGTCAAAGAAATCTATGAGATTAGTTTGACAGGACCTTCCTGTTGTAAACCCATGCTGTCTTGGATCCTGTGCTCCTATGGATTCCAGGTGTTACACTATCCTTTCCTTAAGGAGGGCCTCCATAATCTCACCCACTACTGAGGTAAGACTGACTGGTCTATAGTTCCCTGCCTGACCTTTGTCCACCACCTTTGTTACCCAAATCAACAATCAGGTTAATCTGACATGACCTTCCTCAAATGAACCCATGCTACTTAACATCTTGAAGACCACTGCCTCCAGGAACCCTCCCAACCTCCAGTAACTCTCACATTACAGATATCAGACTGACCAGTTTATAGTGATCTGGTTCATGCCTGCTTCTGCTCTTGCGCAGATGCACCTCATTTGCTGTCCTCCAGTCCCTTGGTGCCATTCCTGTTTCCAAGGAGCAGTTAAAGAGAACTGCCAGTGGTGTGGCCTAACAAGAGCCTTGTTGGTTGATCTGTGGCTCTGAAATGACCCTAGTGGCCCTCTAAAATATAAAAATATATATTTTAAATTACACTCCCATTGATAGCAATGGTGCGCGCCCCCACGCTCTACAAACACCTACATTCCAAAATGTAGGAGAGTGGGTGTGGCATGGGGTGGATCTTCATTCATTCAGAAACAGGAAGAGGAAGGGATCAGGCAGTCAGATCCACTGAGCAAGGATTTATGATCCCTTCCCCTTCAAAAATACAAACGGGCAGACTTTTCCAACTGGCACTTGTAACTCCGGTGTAGATAAGTTATCAGTAGGAGGCTTCAGAAAGTTGTTTCTTTTTGCTGGCTCTGTGGCGCCGAGCGAAAGGGTTCACTCAGCACACTGGGGACCCAGGTTCACGCCCCAAGCCCAGGTACCAGGAGTTAAGACTGGCAGGAAGGGGATCCAGAGCATCCATTGGACGCTTCCCTCCTGGGGGGTGGGCAGGGCCTTAGCACCTGCTGGCAGATTGGTGATGAGCTAGGGGGACGTGTAGCCTTGACACGCCCCGAATGTTCCTGCTGCAGGTTATCGCTCCTACAAGGCCCGATCAGGATGGAGTGGGTGGGCCAAGAAAAGCGGAAAGTGCCCCCTGACTCAACTGGATGATGGCCACCAGTCCTCGGCATGCCACGAAGCCTGGGATAGCCCCGTGCTGACCACCCTATCGCTGATCCCAGGGCTAATATAGATGTGCCTCTGGGCACTTCTCCCTGGAGGAGGGGGACCCACCAGAAGGGTTACGTCAGGTCACCTGGGGGATTGATTGGCAGTTGTGGGGGGGAGCAGCAGGATGGTGACTGGTGGTGCAGGGTGGCCATACCTCTCAACCTCCTGCTTCATAAATCAGGGACAAGGCTTAAAAAAAATCAGGGACAAAGGACCAAAATCAGGGACACATCTTCAAAAATGGTGATATCCATTCTGGAAGCTGGTAAAATAAGGGGCTTAGTGTAAAATGCATTTTCTGAGGAAGAACAAGTCTGTAATTTTAAAGTTTGACATTATTTTGTGCCTGCAACTTCCAGTGTTTGGTCACGGAAACACAATTTTTAGGAGGGACAGAGTAAAATTTGAAGGCAAAATCGGGGACATCCCTGAAAATCAGGGACAGTTGAGAGGTATGAGGGTGGTCATGGGGCCTAGGTGGCCTGAAGCAGTGGCCGGCCAGGGGAAGTGGGAGGAGCTTAAAAAAAAAGAGGAAAGTTTTATAGTTTTTTTTTTAAATTAAATTAGTGCAATTTGTACACCAAGTTTCTCACCCTGCAGTGGTGCTAAGGGCCAGTCCCTTGTACAGAACACTGAGTAATTATATCGAGGGCTCGCTCTACCACTTGCCATTGCAGCCCAGAAAGATTTTTATTTTTAAATGGTGATTTTTAAAACTGCCACAATTAAAGAGTAGAAAGTCAACTCTGCCAGTGGGTGGAGCTAGCAATCCTGCAGGGAGCAGGCTTTACTGAGAGCTCCTGTTAAGTGGTTGCATTTAGCTTTATTATTATTTTAATTTGGATACTCCAAGTTAAAAAGATACTCATTCGGTAGAACTTGAGCATCTGCTTCAACTGATACCCAAATTATTGATGGGTCGCCCCAGGAACCTGACCAAAACTGACACAACTGGAGCGGGACCATCACAGCCTCCAGCCCCACAGCCCTCGTATGCCAGAAAACCCAGAGAAACCACAGCCAAAATAAACAGTCTACCAAAGGTGGTTACTGATCTAACTAACTGAGACTGTCATATGGACGAGAAACTAGATAGTTACATAAATTGGTTCACCACTGTTGAAACCAAAGTTGAAAGCGTGACGGGAAAAGCAGAGGACTCAGAGAAAATGGAGGCTAAAACCTTGGAGGTAGAGGCTGCTACTGTAAAAGAAGACTCATTTTTCAAAAACAGGCTGAAGCAAGTGGAGAACGCTGTGAGATCCTGAAACGTCACACTCTTGGGTCTCCCTGAAGATACTGAAAAGAAAGATCCAAGGGAAAATCTAGAGAGATGGTTGCTGGATGCAGTGGGTCTGGGCCATGCGATCCCGATCATAAAGGCCTATCATGTAAATCCACGGAGAGCACCGTCAGGAGGTGAGGGTCTATGAACTGTGCTCATGGCAGCATCATCGTCCAGGGCCTGGGACCAGATCCTTAAAGTGGCAAAGGACTCCTTCCCGGTAACTGTGGAGGAACAGCATTTATTGCTTTTTCCTGACTACTCCTATGCCACCAGGCAGAGGGATAGGGGGTTTGAGGGGGTCACCTTGAAACTTTGAGAGGCTCACATTGACCACATGCTAGGGTTCCCTGCAAGACTGCAATTTGCACTTAACAAGAAATACTTGTTCACAGATCCTCACGATGCAGGACCCTTCTGCATAAAAATTTGGCCACACGCACTGCTGATGTAGCCCAGTCGGCATCTGATGAAGACAAACAGTGAACTATAAATCTCTTTTCTTGTACCCACGGCTGAACTGTAAGTACTGCTACCACAATCTGATATACTAGCAAGCACTGTCGGGACTGCTATTGACTTGGTGGAGTAACAACCAGCCACAGAACTGTGATCGGGACTCAAACTGTGTTTATATCCCCCTTGGGAGACTATATTTTATTGGGCGAATGTTGGCTTATTCCTATGACAGAGTCCAATATTTTGCATTGCTGGCTGGAAGGGTTATTGGAACTAGGGAACTTGTAGGGTGGTCTAGTTCGGGTACCCTGGGTGATTAAATAAATAACCTTGTCACTGTTTACTAAAAATGTTCTATTGGCCTGTTTATCTATGTTGAGCTGGGTATTGGGGTGTTTTTGGTTATCTGAGCAGTGCTATATGTGCCTGGATCACCATGTGTGGTCTAAAATGGTATTGGGGTCAGGCTGCAGAAGCAGGGGGAAGCCCATGTAATCAGCATTAATGATTAAGGGTTACCCACATTAGCAAATCCATGGCACATAAGCCGGCCTGTCAATGCAGTGGTAGCACTACTGCCCATGATGCCAGTGACCTGGGGTTGGGAATGAGCCTGGGTCGTCGGAGGTCCAGCAGGGGGAGGTGAGATGAGCATGCCATCGGACCCGCTCTCCCCTCAGGGAGGGATGGAGGGTGTTTGTGCTTTGCTGCACTACTGTCCCCTGTGTGACCGCAGGAAACCGGCACTGGAGCTGACGTGTTGAAGGAGGGAGGACGCTGATGTGCTGCACCCCACGTGCATGCCCACTGCTGGGTAGTGGATTCAGTGTCGAGGACAGGTGGAAAAATGTGGGAAAAGCCACCAGCCACAGCAAAGTGATGTCTGCCTCTCACTGCAGGCCCCACAGCATTGACCACGGTGCTCTCCATCGATCAGCTTCAGTCCTCCACTCAGGGATAGCTTCCCCGCCAGATGGCCCTACCCTGGACGTAAGCCAGCATGTACTCAGTGGTAGAGATAAGACCCAGAGAAGGTGGGTGATGGGGTAGGATCAATGGGGGACAATTGATTAGGGGCAATAAAGCATGCTAGATATATATAGAAAAAAAAATCTATTGTGCACAAGCAGACCCTATAATAGCTGCATTCACAATTACTAGCAGATCCAGTCTGCAGGTGGTAAGTGTGTTTATGCCTACTGTTTTTACTGTTCATCTTCCTTAGATAATGATACAGTTATATAATTTGTCTTTGAGTTACACAAGCTCAAATTGTTATAGACGATTGCTATTTTTGTTATTCCATACAATATGTCGTGTATTTTTTTTTCCGCTTTCTGATTATGTTGATTTGGGATTTGTGCTGTATTTCCCTCTTGTTTATTCAACAAAAAAGCAAATTTCAAATTGTTATAGACAGCAATAGTCCAAATAGGAGCACAGAGGAAGGCTGAGTTAAGTGTTACTACAGTAGATCTTTTGTGCATATTGAACTATTAGGCTGAAAAGGCTGTTTAGTCTTTGTAGTGTTTCAACTGAACTGAAAGGGCTGTTTCAAGCACCATTGCATAAATGCTCTACTAGTGATTTATAAATATATTCAGATACCTCATTAATGTGCAGAACTCCAATAGCGGTACTGCCTTAAGGTCTGACACACTACGGTAGGGACTGAAGTACTGTGATCTATAAACGTATGTCTGTTTCAGCCACTTCTTGAATAATGCATTTGTAATCTAGTCACGTTTCCAATGCAATAAAAACTAAAAATAAAGAAAACACATCCTGCCTACCATATGGTACAAAAAATATATTTGGGTAAAGATACTGGTGCAACAAAAAAAGGAAAAAGCCAGAGCGAGCCCTGATATCTAAGCCTCTCACTCTCTAGCGGTGCTATGGGGTGGCCCCTTGTATGGAACACCGAGTAATAATATCTAAGCTTCTCACCTTGTAGTGATGCTGCAGGCTGGCCCCCTTTTATGGAACACTGGGTAATAATATATAAGCATCTCACCTTGTAATGGTGCTATTAGTCAGTCCCCTGCATGGAACCCTGGGTTATATTTAACTAGCAGTGCTAGGGGTCATCCCCCTTGTATGGAACACGGAGTAATAATATTTTAGCTCCTCACCTTGCAGCGGGTGCTACTGGCAAGCCCCTTGCATGCAACACTGGGAAATAACATTTTTGAATATGACATAGCAGTTAACAGGGTTTGATGAGCAGTAAAACTGAAAAAAAAAGTTGAACATTAAGTTTTTTTATTTTAATGTTCTGAAACCTTGATTAAGTTATTAAATAAAGTGATGTGCAGTTGAAGCTTTTGTAAAATAAGCAGTCTGAATTCAGCAAGGACTCATTTATTCTGTGCATTTTTTTTCCTATCATAATGGCTTTCAAAGCCTTTTAATCTGTGACTCAAATTTCTTTTTGACCTTGGTAATCACATCTTTTGAAGTCTTTATATTTTAATTTAAAAAAAAAAAAGTCCTTTACTGTGTCTGCAATTCTGTACCCGTCTTAAAAAGTACTTTGCTGTGCTGGGCCCAAATGAAGGACTCCATTGATTGTTCTTCTCTTAGGCCCCTTTTCTTTTCTTTCCCTTATCTATGATGTCACCCCTGTCCATTATTTGTATAATCTGTGCCTTTTATTCATTTAATCTTCGTTTCTTGGGCCTCTCCTAGTTTTTGTTCATGTACTGCTTGTCTGCAATCTCTAAGATCTTCTCAGTTTGGTCCTTGTATTTAAAGAGCTAGTAACATCAAAAATGACAGAAAATGTGATTCCCTCTGTAAAGGTAGCCAGTCTTTACTTTTTAATTCTAAAGTATCTGGATCTTTCCATCTGCCCATTAAAAAGTTTCTACCTCATACTACTAGGCATGGGGGAAGAGCAGTACTTCACTTACAGGCTGATATATCTAGTCCTACTCCCCTCATCATCATTATGTTCTCATTCATAATGACATCAGCAGAGACCTGCCTGGGAGCAAGTAAATACCTCTTCTTGGGCATTTCTTTTTGTTTTTTTAAAACATATTTTTATGCCTGGATGTTGGGACCTCCTTCCACTTCTGCCAAGCCCTAATGCCCATTCACCGAGACTGCTCCACATACCTGTCCAGGCCCCCGAGGCCCACCCGCATCACACCTTCAGCCACTTTGGTATTTCTTCCCCGCTGTCCATCTGACCACCAGCAGCACAGGAACACCTGGAGGATCCCCCTGGTAGGCCATGGATGCAGAGCACCACTGAGCATGGTGGGCAGGCAGAGGCTTCATCTGCCCAATCCAGCCCCTATTTTCTTGTTTTTGTCCTGCCCTCCCACAGGGGCATGCCACATCACATGGCGCAGGCATGCCGACACATCCACCTAACCTGAAGTTTATTCCAATGTCCCCATTCGCACGCTATCCTCTTCACTGCCACCTGTGGTCACCCAGGAAACCCCTTTGTGAATTACTTCGTGAGGTCCCCCACTTCCCTTCACTGGGGATCACTGCTGCATAGCTTTTTGTCTGGCAAAGTGACCCCCTTTGCCATTTGAAACTACGCATAGCAGCACTTCAAGCCAGCCAGTGACACTATTATATTTTATTGTCCGGCAAAGCAGCACTTTGCCAGAGAAGACCTATGAGAATTTGTAGTTTCCTTTAAAAAGCCCATTTTGGACCATTTAAATCACCCCAACCCACTGTTCCACAAAGTCACTTTCAGCCAGTCAGGTGTTACTACAGAAGACGGCATCCATTCATTCGTGGTTGGACACTGATTGAAGAGGGTGTGATTGCTCTTCTGAGGGACAGGTTTCAGTTTTTTGGTTTTTTTGTTTTTTTTAAAGGAACTGAATATATTGTCAACTTTTGGGGCTTGGGAGGGTAAGGTGCTAGACAGTGAGTAGGGTGGGGTCATGACCAGAATTAGGCTGTTGGGGTAGGGAAGGGGATTTAGAGCTGGCACAGGGAAGGGATTTTTCTATTGATTTAATGGAAACTCAAACTGACAAACTATAAAGACACTGCTGGGAATGTTGGGGGGAGAAGAGAGATGGGTGCTATGGGGTTGAGCGACATTGTGGTACAGTGGGTAGGGGTGGTTCAAATGTTAAAAAAAAAAAAAAAGGGCTAAAAAAGAACTTCACTGAGCGAAGTTGATTACTTTGTTATGCTATGCATAGTGCGAAGTTCCTGACTTCGAACCAACTTTGCTGCTGAAATTTCAATGTGCTGCCTCTCTAGTCAAAATGATAATGAGGCATGAAGGGGACTAGAACTAGATAGGTCAGACACCAGTTAGTGTACTGTTCCACACATCACACCTAGTAGTGTCAGGTGGGAAATCTTCAAATGAGTTAAAAGAAGAAGTACCTCAGATAAAAAAGTTGCTGCTAGACTGGCCTGCTGGCGCAGCGGTTGGATTTCTGCTTGCGACTCCATGACCCAAGTTCAGATGAGAGCTCGGGGAGTCAAAGGGCCAGCCGGAGAATGAAGCATCCGACAGACTGCTCTCCTCCTCTGAGAGGAGTGTGGGGAAGCATTCGGTCCAAGATCGACCCCTGATGGAAGCCGGCGCCAGTACAGCTGAGGCTCAACAGCTCCAGGAGGTGTGCCAGACATGGACGCATGAGCCCTTACATCATTGCATGTCACACCTCCCATTACAGGCGCAAAAAACGGACACCGACGCTGTCGTCATCTTCATCAAGCCCCACAAAGCCTACCTGAGGATTCACTGCCACCAGACTACACAATGTGGCACCATTTAGGGGGCTATGAGGGGGCTTCCCAAATAACCTTGCCCTGGGGGACAATCCAGGGTGAACACTGGTGGTGGTGTTTGCGGTCCTGGGGGATGAAGGCAGAGTGGTGACAGGTCGGGAGTTCCAAAAAAAAGTTGCTGCTGACTACTTTCAAAAAATGTCAGACTGTGGAGCAGCTCTTAGATGCCACTACTAACTGGCTAATTTCAGTCTTCATGTTTACTAACCATATGAGTAGGGCAGTACCGCTCCAAGCAACTACAATCCCAGTTATTCAAATCCAGTTTTTACTTGAAACTTATGTTATGATTTAGGTTTGCCCTTCTTTATGCTCCTCGTAAATTTTTCAGATGTCACTGAATGTCAGGCAAAACTTTTAAGTGTTTGATTCAGAACATCATAGTCACAGACATCCCCCCCCCCCCACCATAATCAAACACCTGCCCTGCCATCTAAACCTCCCTATATTATAGACCCTTGGAACACATGAATGGAAGCCAAATTTGGTAAAACTTATCTGTTTGATTTTCTAGTCTATAATAAGCTCCCTTGACCGTATGAAGATCTAACATACTCTGAATCCATCCTGTAAGGATCGGAGGGGATTCATCCTTCCAATGAATTAATATTTTTTTGCAACTAGTAAACCTAAAGAAATCAATTCAGACAAATAGCCAAATTCCATATCTGAATACCTGGGTCCGAATAAAGCAATACCTGGGTCGAATGGGAAATCCCGACCAATAAGTTTGCCAATAGGCAGAACTTAATGAACACTAATCATACCTGTTTAAAGAAAAGCCCCCAAAACCCCCAAATGTAGCCTACCTCTGAAGGACTTCAGCAGTCCGATTAGCAGAATTTTTGTATTTCTCCGTTTTGGAGTAGAAGAATCAGAATTCTTGCTCCAGGGAGCTGGCAGCCCAATAACTTCCCTGTCCTGGTTCCTAGCTTGCCACAGCTCAGCCACCATGCCGCTGCCCCCCCCCAAATGCTCAGACATTTTGTGATGTTTTAGTTCAGAGTGTAGAGACACACTTCAAAGATGTTAATGGAAGCTTTTTTTTTTTTTTTTTAATATACCCTTTTTAATATTTTAGAGGTCCGATGGGGTCAAATCAAAGCCGCAGCTCAACTAACAAGGCCTACTGAATAACAATATTTTCCTAACAAACTGCAAGTTTTCTTGCTTATTTTTTAGACTTTTGCAAAGGCAGCAGAGTACAGCATGATGCAGTTAGGAACAGCCTTGCAGCGCAACGCGGTAAGGGGTGACTTTCTTTTTTTAAAAGAAATTCTGTTTGGTTTCAGCATCCTCCTGCTATCACCAGTTGCACAGCTGCTCGTGCACAATATTTATTACACTTTAAGTTGTCTTTACAATCCTATGTGAAGAGCAACTTTTAGAAAACACTGGTGCAACAAGAAAGTTATCTTTTATAATGAATGTAAATTGTAGATGCACTCAGACAAGCTCACTTGCAGTTTGCAGTTCTTGCAGGTATCCTAGGAATGCACGAGACCACTGCTACAACTGTAAAAGTGCCCTCGGCAGTCATACTATCATGTAAACAGAATCCTTTTCCCTGCTGTAGTCCTGTTGCTTGTAGGGAAGATCATGCAGTTGTAAGGGGGGGGGTCTCTCTGTCGTGCGCACCCGGTGCCCTCTCACTCAATGACCTACCTTGGGGTCGGCTTGGGTTCTTTTGGGTGCAATACACAAACTGAATATCAGGAATAGGTTTTGGTGCCTACAAATGGGGCAGAGGTATATAAGGCAACCCAATGTAGCTCTAACCTAACTCCAGGAACAAATATCAGCTTCCCTCCCATACACACGTACCTTTTCCCTACACAATAGCAATACATACAAAGCAATAATCATGAACACCATTTGTAAATAGAACTAACTTCTCATTTATTATAGGGGAATAGTAATGGAGAAGCAAAATAACATAAAAAACAAAAAAGTGTTTTCAACAGTTGTACCCAACACAGTCCCCTTACAACCCCCCACCCCCCAACAAGTGCACCCAGCTTTTCCTCACCACAGCCATAAGAGTTGCTGAAGACAATTTGGGGAAGCAGTGGGAACCACAGTCACTGGAACTTAAACTGGCAGAACTTGGTAGGGGCCCCAAATTTGGGTTCCAAACAAGGGTAAACAAATGATTTTTGTACTCTTCTGCCTGGGGGTTGAGGAAGGACAAAGTCTAGTGGTACCACTCTGGTTGCAGCAGATGGTCTCTGACAGAACAACTGCAGGCTGGAGACTCTAAGCAAGTGCTGAATTCTTCACCCATGATGGGCCTTTCGTCATCTTCGCCCCTTCGGCCTTTCGTTGTCTTCGCCCCACGGGCGTTTTGTCATCTTCCAAGGGGATTACCCAAGCTTGTGGTCACCCATGACATCCAGGGCACACAGCTTCCATGGGAACTGGAGTTCAATTGGGCTTCTTTACATTCTCTGGCCAGTCCAATTAGCTTTGCTTCCAGCTGAGAAACAGTTTAACACTTCAAATACATTTACGGACTTGAAAAACAGTAGAACAGCAGCCCAAATAAACTCCCACTGGGAAAAACAGCTAAACAGTCCCATTATTTCCCTGTGGTAACAAAAAGGCTTGAAGGCACTCGGCCTAAACTTTTTTTTGCGCGGTTGAAGGGGCCTATATGCACCATGGCTAACCTACTGGCTCGTGCAGCCCTCCTAGCACAGTCTCCTCCTCTTCTCACATCTCAGCTGAACTCCTGCCAGCTCACAGGGCACAGCCTCTTGTATAGCAGCCCAAACTTCCCCACTTTTATGTGTAGTATAGCTTTAAGAAATGTTAGAGACAGTATAGCTTTAAGAGAATGTGCACTTCCTGTAAGTGTGCCTGTGTCTGAAGTCAGTCTCCTCTTGTATGTGCTGCAGAACAGAAGTAAAAGAGAAGGCCTAGATTTCAGTGTGGCGTGGTTTTCTTACTACCAAGACCCTAGAGTGTTTAAGGTACTTATTTTCGGCCACCAAACACAACAAACTGGCGACAACAGATGGCGGACATTTTCATAGCTCCAGCTTACTGAATTATACCATTTTGTGACTTTCTGCATTGGAGGCAAGCAAGCCATTTGGAACTGCGCAATATCATGGCAACTTCAGCCAGCTCTGAAATTTTTGCAGGAATGGACTGGGATACATGGTCCCGATGGTTTGATCAGTGGTTATTACTTAATCCTGCCATACAAGCTGCTAATGATGTGCAACAGGATAAGCTTATTCGAGTTGCTTTTTGTACTTTCTCAGGGAGTGTAACCTTCAAACTTTTATGCAGTCTGTGTGCACCGGACCGGCCTGAGGATTTATCTTGTCAAGAGCTAAAGGCTAAACTGAATGCACAATACAGTTTAACAACTTTTCCAAGGGCTGAACGTTATAAATTCTATAATTACTGCCAGAAACCAAGTTAGTCATTACAATCATATTTGGCTGAGATCAAATGCTTAGCTCTCACATGTGAGTGGAGCAGGGAGCACCTTGAATCTAATCTAGCTGATAAGTTTGTTATGGGGGTTGAATAATTAACATCGTATTCAGCAATTACTTTCTGTAAGTGTCAAGAAGTCTACCAAGGAACTTTTACATTTGGCACAAATGTATGAGGCTGCAGAAAATGAAGCACGTGCCAAGATGGACACTGAAAATGAAGTACAAGTAGGTGCAGTAAACCCCAAATCAAAACAGCTCAAACCTAAGTCTAACCAACTGTTTTCAAAGACAAATTCAACCACTCCACCCAAACTGCATGGCCAGTACAAATGTGCATCATGTGGGTCATCTCAGCATAGTAGGGATCAATGCAAATTCAGAGAAGTTCAGTGTCATGCATGTAAATGTCAAGGGCATGTTGCGAAGGTTTGCAGGGGCAGAAGAACCTCGGTAGTCAGTTTGCAGAGCCCAGACAGTGCGTGGTTTCTATTGCATCACAAATGCAGACTAAAAATGTTCCTCCTATCTATGTGCTACTTCAAATGCCACAATTGAGGCATCAGTTGCGTTTAATGGTAGACTCTGCTTCTCCAGTTACTTTTATTAACCATCAAACATGGTCTGATCTGGATAAGCCACCACTGTCTCCTTGTAATAAGTTGCTGTATGCATTTGAAGGGCAACCAATTCAGCCACTGGGCTCGTTTACCACATTGGTATGCAGGACTGATTCTTCTGGTACACCTTTAACTTTTCTGGTTTCAAAAAAGGGTGTCAACATTTTGGGCAGAGATGCCCAGGTTCTTCTAAACATTCATGTTGAGCCAGCAGATTTTGGCCTAATTGCTGCTGTCCAAGTACCAAAAAGCAGTAATCCAAGCAAGCTTGGGAAGATTTTACGCATGTATCCAGAGTTGTGGAAAGGCCTGGGATGTTGCACAACAGCTAAA
Source organism: Neoceratodus forsteri (assembly GCA_016271365.2). Classification (NCBI taxonomy): domain Eukaryota; kingdom Metazoa; phylum Chordata; order Ceratodontiformes; family Ceratodontidae; genus Neoceratodus; species Neoceratodus forsteri. Next base: position 1,541,605,934 of record CM028131.1, on the reverse strand, counting down.
GCCAAGCTAGTTACAAAGCTTAATGCAGTCCCCAAGTTTTGTAAACCATGGAAACTCCCTTTTGCCTTTAAACCAGTCACTGGAGCAGAATTGGACAGAGTGGGAAAAGCGGGTGTGCTGGAAAAGGTTTCAAGTTCAGATTGAGCCACTCCAATTGTGGTGGTATCTAAACCAGATGGTAAGGTTCAGATATGTGCAGATTTTAATGTGACACTTAATTCATTACTTAGCACAGATATATTTCCTTTACCCTTACCAGAGGAACTGTTTCATAGACTGAATGGTGGTGTGTGGTTCTTTAAACTGGACCTTGCTGATGCATACCTTCAAGTGGAGTTGGATACAGACTCTCAGAAATTGGTAGTGATTAAAACACACCAAGGACTGTACAAGTACAAACGGTTATGTTTTGGCCTTAGTTCCGCACCCGCTAGTTTTCAAAAAGTGATTGAGCAAACGGTGGGTGATATACCAGGTGTTGCTTGTTATTTGGAGGACATCATTGTCATGGGCAAGACAGAAGCAGAACATTCACTTAACTTACAAAAGACTTTAGAGAGATTGCAACAGAGTGGATTCAGACTTAGGAGAGAAAATTGCCAGTTTTGTCAACCAAGTGTCACATACTTAGGTCACACTATTGACAAAGATGGAATTCATCTGAATGATGAAAAGGTGGAAGACATTGTGCACATGCCTGAACCACAGAATGTTTCAGAGTTATGCTCATTCTTAGGTATGGGGCGCTACTATGACCGTTTCATACCTGGCTTAGCCACTAAATGTGCTGTCCTAAATGAACTGTTACATAAGGGTACTCCGTGGAAGTGGACCAAGGGCCACAGTAAGGCAGTTCAAGCCATCAAGCTCTCTCTCACCGATGTGAATAATTTAACTCATTATGACCCTAACTTACCTATCACATTGGCCTGTGATGCTAGTTCTGTGGGTATAGGAGCTGTCACTTTCCATACAGATCCAGAAGGAGTGCAGAAGCTGATAGCCCATGCTTCATGCAAACTCACTGCAGCTGAAATGAATTATGCCCAGATTCAGAGAGATGCATTAGCAATTGTGTTCGTAGTCCAGAAATTTTTGCCAATACTTGCTAGGTCGCAAGTTTCACCTGAAGACAGATCACAAGCCCCTAGTGACAATTTTCAGTCCAGGAAAAGGAATTCCAGAGACAGCCACTAGCAGACTTCAACGATGGGCATTAATTTTGTCTGCCTTTAATTTCGAGGTTACATACCAACCAACCAACGGACTAGCATGGAAATGCGGATGCTTTGTTGAGGTTACCAATATCCAGAGAAATGGAGTTCGATGTGGGACTTAAAGAGGAGCCATTAGTATGTCAGGTGGGGCCAAACAGTTTTCCAGTGCAACTCAAAGATATGTTGGACTCTACTGTTGTGTGTGCAATTGAGCTACAACAGTTAGATCAGCTTCCAGTACTAGCCAAGGACATTGCAAAAGTGACTAGTCAAGATATAATTTTGAAACAAGTGTATCAGTACACACTTGAGGGTTGGCCATAAGGCACTACTTGTTCAGCTGCACTACAACCCTACTATACAAAGAGACAGCAGTTGCCTATTGCTGAGGGATGTCTTCTATGGGGAATGCGTGTCATATTACCCCAATGTTATCACTCAAATGTGTTGACTCTTTTGCATGCAGGCCATCCAGGCATTGCTAAAATCAAATCCCTGGCCAGACTTCACAAATGGTGGCCTTCCATTGACAGAGACATATACCAGGTTCTGCAAAGATGCAAAGGTCATGCTGTATTGATGGGAAATCCGGCAAGAACTCCAGTTCACCATTGGGAATGACCTGCAAAGCCCTGGCAAAGGTTGCATATTGATTTTTCAGAACCCTATTTAAATTCCATGTGGTTACTCTTAACCGATGCGTATCAATCAATCAATCAAAATCTTTATTTATCCAGCCAGGCACCATTGAGCAAGGCTCATTTGCAAGGTGGACCTGGTCATGAAAACATCAAAGTACAGTACAGAAGCAGGTATACAAAAAGCAATAATATACAAGGAAGAAAAAGTATATACAGTGTATACAGTACAGTACAAGGTTGAAATAAATAAAAAAACAGCATTATTTTACAATTGAAGAAGTCAGCAGATGTACAATCAACCATAGGCATACAGGGGTTATAAGCAGAGATCTTTTGAGTGAGGCAGTCCCCAACTGCACATATAGTGGAAAGAGGCTGTGTATGGGGTGGCAGGTTAGAGAGGTAAAGAAGAGGAGGGATATATTACTGACGACTGGAGGAAAAATTGAGCTAAAACCACAGAAAGTGACGATGGCTATCGTGTACTTGTTTATTATGATAATGAAGGAGGAGGGGTATATAATTGGGACACTACTATGGATGGGGTGGGACTTTAGCCAGGCTGGAGTGGACAGAGAAGGGTGGGTGCAGCAGGAAGAGTTAATAGGGAAAGAGTGAGAGCCAGGGGTAGAAACATGGCGTATAGTAAATGGCCAGAAATTCATCACATGTCTTCGACAACTACTGAGAGTACCATCAAAATGTTGAAATCCATCTTTGCTACCCATGGTTTTCCACAAGTGATTGTCTCGGATAACTGCCACAGTTCACGTCTGTTGAATTACAAGCATTTTGCCAGCAACGTGGTATCAATCATATTTTCTCATCTCCCTACCATCCAAGTTCAAATGGTGAAGTGGAACGCCTGGTTCAGACTTTTAAAAAGAGTATGGACAAAGCTAATTTTACTACACTGACGGCAATGCAAATAGCACTTTTGGACTTTCTTGCAGTGTATCGAACACCACCACATTCTGTCATGGGAATATCCCCTGCAGAATTGTTGTTTGGACATCAGATTCTAACTCAATTAGATTTTCTTCTCCCTCTAGGCTATAAGTCAGTAACAGAAATGCTTCCTAAGACCAGATCCTTCAAACCCAATGATCTTGTATGGGTCAGGATGTATGCAGGCCAGAAGAGATGGATAGAAGGCGTGGTGGAAAAAAGTTTGGAAATGTTGTCTATAGTGTTCAACTGACTAATCAGAGGAGACTGAAAAAACATGTGGACCAATTACGTACTAGAATTGAGATGGAACAAAAAAGGGATACCCAGAGTCAGGGTAGTTATCCAGCATTATTTGTTCCAGAACAAGAACAGGAAGAGATAGTGGAACCACAGCGTTTGAGATAAGATGTGGCTGATGCAAATCAGATTCCAGTGCAACAGCCTTGAGTCCTAATACATTGGTCAGGACGTATAAGACATCCACCAAAGAGAATGGACTTGTAGAGATATAGCCTAATGACATACACTAACTAAAAGGGACATTGCAGTAATAACTGTAATAGTTTCATATTACTTCTGAATTATTGCATCAAGTACTTCCTAGCTAAGTCAGGAGGGATTGTTATGTGTAGTATAGCTTTAAGAATTGTTAGAGACAGTACAGCTTTAAGAGCATGTGAACTTCCTGTAAGTGTGCATGTGTTTGAAGTCAGTCTCCTCTTGTATGTGCTGCTGAACAGAAGTAAAAGAGAAGGCCTAGATTTCAGTGTGGTGTGGTTTTCTTACTATGAAGACCCTTGTGTGTTTAAGATACTTATTTCGGCCACCAAACACACCCACCCTAATGGCCAGTCCTTTCCTGGGCTACTGGAGGTGTCCCTTTACCATTCCCAGCAGCAGGAAGGCTTACAAGGGGGCTGCCATGTTTGTTTAATTTATGCTACATTGTTTTGCAGCATGTAACATTTACTAGAAGCCTATTCAGGAGCTATTAACTACATACCCTGACCCCACTTGCCATGTGGGGGCCAGGGAAACCCTTATTTTGTCTTGGGGGAGCCCTGTTTTTCTGTTGGGGCTCCAGAAACAAGAGGCACCCATTTTGTGCCTTGAAAGTCACAGGTGCGCATGCGCACTTCACCTAATACTGTTCCCAGTCCCATAGCCTAATTTTGGACCAGAACACCATCAAGACCACACCCGGAGGCCTTCTATACTTCTATCCCAGCTCGACTGCCTGCCCTGGAGCTGGAAAATCTTTTCAATTACGGCCGCATGGCCAACAGTGGTTTGGGAGCTCTGGCTCCTTTAAGACTTGGGTCGTGCATGATCAGAGACCTGCATGCATGGCCATATTGAAAAAAAAAAGTACCAGCCAGCCCATGACAGACCTCTGAACTAGGGGCAGAAAGTTTTCCCTGGCACCCACAGGCGCAAACAGCTACAGGACCTCGGCCCCGCTCTCTTTATCAGGCTGAGGTATGGAAAGATTTGTTTTTCAGCGGCTGTGGAGAACCGAGAAGCCATGGCCCACATCCCACCAGGTCCCCTTGAAAAGCCCTCCCATCCCAGTTCCAGCTGTCCAGGGGACCGGAGGCAGAAACCAGGACATCAGAGCACCAAACAGGCCACAGAACACCTAAGGTAAGCCCCACATTGAGGGCAGGGGGGCTCATATGATGCCAAAGCAGAAAGCTGCTTGGCAGAAAGAGCTATTGGTTCCTGCAGAGCAAGAGCGTTCTTTTTTTTTTTGGCCAACCAGTGAGGGCAGAAGATCATTGTGAACGTGGATGACATCTATGCAACTGCCCTCTTTCAGTAGTGAAATCATAATGCTCCCCTTGATATTATAGCCTGTTGCCATGGAAATTATGATGTCATCACAAGCAAAGAATTATGATTTCAAAAGTAATGTTAATCTGTGGTTCTCGAGCCTTAAATCCTGGTAGTCTCAAAGGGACTCAATGTACAGCCACTAGAATATACTGGTGGCCTCAGTCTTTATTTTGTTTCATCCCCCAAGCCCCCTCATTATACCCAAAGCCCCTGTAACACATTTCCATTCACACAGTATGCACAAATCAGGTCACTGATGTATTTTCACTTGAAATGAATTTCCTACTTAATTTAAAAGGTAGTAAATTGTCCATTCCATTACCTATGTACTTAGAGCTCTAAAAAGTTCTTTGGCCACAAAAAATTGTGCTGGTGGCCATGTGTAGCCATGGTGGCCTCATTTGAGAAAATGAGGGTTACTCACCTGTAACTATAGTTCTAGGAGTGTTATATGATGCACATCCACACATAGGCAGACTTCTGTCCTCTTTAAATCCAGGTGGAATGTCTTTAAGCTAAGCTCCTCCCACCCACTCGGGTGGTATCCTCCTTGGCGCCATCCTGTGACATCAGATCTTGTACACTGAAAGCAGGGATCCATGTGCCACTTGCCAGAGGTCGTCAGGTGGGTTGTGTGGATGCGCACCATACAACACTCCTAGAAAAGTACAGTTACATGAAATCTTACCATAGCAGTAAATCTTTGAGAAGTGTCACTTGCAGCAGGTAATACACTTGGGTCTTCGCCAAAGGTCACTGTGGTGCACGGCAGCTCTTCTAGCAGGCTTTTTCCAGGTGCCGTCCATACATGACATTAGCTCCCTGTTTCCTATATAAGTGTGGACGGTCCCTCATATCCTCAGTTTCCCCCACCAGATTCAGCTCACTAAGTAAGGACTGAGGGGAAGCTGAGGTACCGTAGGTATCCCAACCCATGAGTCATTGAACCAGAATTTGTTCTCTTAGAGAAGGAGGGGGACAGAGAGTGGGATCGTACCTGCTGCAAGAGACACTCCTCAAAGATATACTGTTACGGTAAGATTTTACGCAACTGTACTAACTTCCATGGAGTGGTCTCTTGCAGCAGTTAATGCACTTGGGATGAATCCCAAGCAGGAAACCCAGAAAGGGTGGTGATTATGACAGGAGGCCTTGTAGAACAGCTCGGCCAAAGGCCATCCTACGGCATGAAGCAATATCTAAGTTGTAATGCTTTGTGAAGTGTGAACTGTAGACCAGGTAGCTGCATTGCAGGTATCCATAAAAGAGGCCCCTTTAAATCAGGCCGCAGTAGTGACCATAGCTCTAGTAGAATGGGCTTGGACGGGTCCAGGTAATGGCTTGTATTTTGAATAACAAAATGTTATGCAATGCAATGTGCTAGCCAATTGGAGAGAGTCCGTTTAGTGATTGAGAGACCTTCCCTGCCTGAGGCGAAGGTGACAAAAGAGTTGAGAAGTTTTTCTAATCATTTGAGTTAGATTACTGCAGTATCGTAATATACGATGGACATCTAGAGTATGTGAAGTGTTCACCTTGATTGGAGTGTTCAGGATAATATACCAGTAACTCCAAGGACTGGTTTAAAGTGTGTTCAGACACTACCTCAGGTAGGAAGGAAGGAAGGAAGGGTTGGTACGAAGTGTCACCCTATCTTTGTGAAAAATCAAGTAAGGTTCTCTACACATGAGGGCATGGAGCTTGGAAATATGTCGAGCTGAAGTGACAGCCACTAAGAATAGTGTTTTCCATGAAATAAAACAGAGGTCACAAGTGGCTGCCGGTTCAAAGGGCTCAAGAGTTAATTTCTCTATTAGGAAATTGAGATCCCACAGAGAAGTGGGTCTTCTGATAAGGTGGCTTAATATGTAACATTCCTGTGAGAAACATTTTGGCTAGATGATATTGATACAGTAATCTGCCATCCAGAGGTTCATGGAAGGCCGAAACAGAGGCCAAATGGACTTTGATGGAGGAATAGCTTAATCCTATCTTGGCTATCAAGGCTAGGTAATCCAAGACTTTCATCAATGGACAAGAGTAGGGATCCAGTGATCAGGAAGCAGCCCAAATGGAAAAGCATTTCCATCTGGCATTATATATGTTTCCCTGGTTGCTGGTTTACGTGATGCCAGCAATATATTGGCAACAGACGAGGACATTTGTAGATGTGCTATGAAGGCGTCCTCAGGAGCCAAGCGTGAAGGTGTAGTGCCTTCAGGTTGGGATGTATAAGGGTCCTTTGATTCTGAGTCAAGAGATCTGGTCTGATTGGCAAGGGAACAGGTTCCTCTTCAGAGAACTGCTGGAGTAGGGGAAACCACACCTGCCGAGGCCACAGAGGGGCTATGAGAATCATGGTGGCAGGATTGAGTTGTAGTTTCAGTACAGTCTGTTGGAGGAGCGGGATGAGGGGGAGCATATACGACCAACAGCGATGGACCTCGCCTTACGCTCCCCGGGAAGTCTGCTATCAGGGGCTGCCTGCTGTGATTGCGCCCAAGAAGCAGTACCATGAGCCCGGCCGCTTGTTAGTATCCTGAGCCGCTAAAGCCATATTTGTACCCTGAGCCGCTAAAGCCGTATTTCACGGTGAGGTCCTTACATGCTCATTCGGATCATCAGACCTCCCCTCCACTCCGTCTACCCTCCCTCCCTCTCCCACTTCTTTGAACTACGTCTGCCTGGGGAACAACGAATAACTCTATCCTTGTACCAGTACCCGCTCTGCCTGTTATATGCTATACAGAACAATGTTGTATTCGTTTTACTTAGACTAGTGTCCACACTGTTATCTTAGCCTCATAGCTTTGGCTCCTCTGTCTATACATTGTACTTTCTCACTAATTGTACTATATATGTTAAGCACCCTCAGTATGTATTATGTCTTGTACTCTCCCGGGTCGTGCCTGAAAATAGTCACCTGCTGGCTAGTGCACTTACCCGGTTAACAAAAACGAAATAAATAAATAAATATAAGAAGAGTCCTGTCCACGTTTGGGACAGGGCATCCATAGACCGTCCCTTTTTGCTTGGGATAATGGAATAGTACCTGGGGAGACGGTGGTTGACTGGGGAGGCAAACAGATCCATTTGCAGAGTCCCCCAAAGATGAAAGATTTTCTGGAGTACTTCATAATGAAGTGTCCATTCATGTGCAGATGACTGGCAACTGAGGACGTTACAACCTTCTGGCCAACTTTCTGGCAGATGGACAGTGGTGTTGCTGAATGGCTTCTTGCCAGACTGCAATTGCCTCCCTGCATAAAAGTACAGGATTTCATGCCTCCTTGTTTGTTGAGGTAAAATACTACTGTGGTGTTGTCTGACTGAATCAGCAACTGTCCTGGAGACAGGCAAGGTTGAAAAGCCTGGAGGGCTAAGCGAACTGCCCTTAATTCCAGGAGACTGATGTGAGGATGAGGGATAAAATTGGTCCACTTGCCTTGTGTCTTGTAAGGAACCAGGTGCGCATCCCACCATTCAAGAGATGCATCCGTGGTCATCATCTGCAGGGGCGGGGAGGACTGGAAGGGCATGACTTGACATACTTTGGCTCGGAGCATTCACCAGATCAGAGCAGACTGCACTGAGGGAGTGACTCTGATTTTGTCTTCAAAATTTCCTGTCCTTTGAGAGCACTGGTTCTGGAGATCCCATTGGACTGGTCTCATCTGAAGATGGGGGAAAGCTACCGTAAGGATGGTAGCGGCCATGTGACCTAGGAGACACAGCATGCGTCTGGCTGTGACAACTTTCTGGGCTTGTATCTGCAATGCCAGAGATAGAAGCTTGTCCTGTTTGTCACCCGGAAGATAAGCCCTGGTGTAGACAGTGCCAAGGACTGCTACTATATATTGAAGCGACTGTGTAGGGGTCAGATTGGACTTTGGCCAATTGACAGTGATCCCTAGAGCTTGGAACAGAATTAAGGTTGCTTCTAGGGAAGAGAGCAGGGCTGTTTTGAACTCTGCTTTTATGAGCCAATAATCTCAGGTGTGGGAAGACAAAGTGCCCGTCTCTTCATAGGGCTGCTGCTACTACCGCCAGGCATTTGGTGAACACTCGTGGGGCCGAGGAAAGGCCAAACCGGAGTGCCCGAAAGTGGTAGTGTTGACCCAACAGGTGAAAATGAAGGAACCTGTGGTGGGCAGGATGGATAGGGATGTGATGGTAGGCATCCTTCATATCCAGGGCACATAGCCAATCCCCTTGTTTTAGTATTGGCATGATAGAGTTCATACTGGAGTTCATACTGGAGATTTAAGGAAGTCAAAAAGGCCAAGCCCATAGAGACTTCCCCCACAATTCAGTGGCGATGACCTAAGTCACCAACTTCTATAAGGAACTTACCCAATCTTTTTTTTAAAAGTACCCACACTATCAGCATCCACCACATCCTGTGCCAGTCTATTCCACCTTCTAACTACCCTACATTTAAAACCATTTCTTCTCAACTCAGTTTTTACCATTTCCTTCCTCAATTGTTTATTATGTACCCTTAGGTGATATGGCTTTACCACTGACTCCAAACCCAACTCCAGTTTATGATCTTCATCTCCCAGAATTTTATATAATAACAATAAGTCGCCCCTCACTCTTCTATTCACCAATGTTCACAAACTCAATTTCTCCAATCTCCCCTCATATGATCTATCCTGACCTCCAGCAATCATTCTCGTAAAGGTTCTCTGAGGCCTCTCCATTATCCTAACATCTTTACTAAGGAAGGGACAAAACACTATAGAACAATAATCCAAGAAGGGCCTAACCATTGTCCTATACAGAGGCAACAAAACCTCCCCACTCCATGACTGGAAACCCTGTCTGATGCAGTTTATCAACTGCATGGCTTTATTTGATACTCTTTTACTTTGGGCACCACTTTTAGGATAATTTTGTACATATACTCCTAGATCTTTTTCACATACTGATACCTTTAATTTTAGGTGCTGTATATTATAAGACTGTTGAACATTATGCCTCCCAAAATGCATTATAATACATGTCTCCCTATTAAAGGTCATCCCATTTTTATTTGCCCATTCCATTACATAAATCAAATCCTGTCCAAATATCAGTCTATCAAACGTATCCACTACACCCCCTACCTTAACATCATCAGCAAATTTTACTAGCTTACTTTTACTAGATATCTTTAAATCACTGATAAATATGCTGAACAACAATGGCCCAAGCATTGAACCTTGGGGCACACCACTCACCACCTTTAGTGGATCGGACACGTGGCCATGCAGTCTCACCCTCTGAAACCTATCTGCCAGCCACTGTTCAACCCATCTTACTATGGCTGAATCTAACCCTATCCCAATAAGCTTTTCAATAATTTTACAGTGTGGAACAGTGTCAAAGGCTCTACTAATGTCGAGCATTACCATATCTATGTTCCTTCCTTCATCAATAAACTTACTAATAAATTCATAAAAGACCACCAAATTTGTTTCACATGATCTATTTACCACAAATCCATGTTGATTTCTATCCACTAGATTTTTACCTTTCATGTATTCCATAATAGTTTCACTCAGGATACCTTCAATGATCTTTCCTATAATGGAGGTCAGGCTCACCGGTCTATAATTTGTCGCCTCACTCCTATTACCCTTCTTGTGAATAGGCACCATATATGCCAATTTCCACAACTCTGGCACCACCCCCCCGCCAGTGATTTTTGTTCCAGTCCAGTTATAACTGGCATTAATATATCCTCCAATTCCTTCAGAAAATAGGGATGTATCCCATCGGGGCCTGACGCCTTTTCTACCATTAATCTCCTAATCCTACTTCCAACTTTTTCTTCCGTTATTACTTTTCTGGGATCCAGTATACTCTTTCCCAAATGCCCAGTCTCTACAACTCCATCATGTTTTTTATATAATGCTCCAAAGTATCTACTAAATTCATCCAACATCTCATTTGGTTTAGAAGTCATAACCCCCTCGATATTTAATGGAACGACCATACTATTTCCTCTCCTTTTACCATTTATATATGCAAAAAAAACTTTTACTATTGTTCTTGTCCATCGCCAATCTAAATTCCAAATTTTTCTTTGCATTTTTTATTTTCTTCTTCAACTGTTTCAATATAATCTTGCACTTCTTTTTAGATGCTGACGAACTTTGTTTCTTCATTCTTTGGAACAACACTTTCTTTTTTTTGCATAATCTAACTATAGTTTTTGTAAGCCACGGTGGTTTTTTGACCTTTATGATTATATACGCTCCTCCTAGGTATGTATTTCCATATTACTTCATTCATTATACCTAAGAACAGCTCCCAAGACTTTTCCGTGCTAAGATCCTTCATTCTAGCTTCGCAATCGATAATACTCAATTTATCTCTTATAGCTGCATAGTCTTCTCTTTTGTATAAAAACTGCTCAGTTTTTCTCTTCACTATTTTATTTATTTATTTATTAAATTTTGGTGGCCGGATAAGCCCACTGAGCCCTGGAGGTCCCTTTTTCAGGGGCGAACCGGGAAATCACATAACACGAGAGACAAATACAGCGTTAGTTCAGTTTACAGGAATCACAACAACACAGTTATGGTGACAGGACAGAAGCATAGCAGTCCAAGTGGAATAAACAGGTAGATCAGCAGTGATAACATTGTACGAATATTAGCAGTTTGGCATACAGTTTAAACAGTGGTGGAGGAATAGGACTTGGAAAGTCATTTATCTCTGGGTTCCGGTCAGGAGCCGGTCCAACAGCAGGAACTGGAGACCGATAGGTGGGCCTTAAGCCTAGTGCAGTAGTTTTGATAGTGGGGGCTTCCTGCACCCCAGGAGGGAGCTGTTTCCACAGTGTGGGAGCAGTGAGGGCAAATGACATACCGCCTGCCTTAGTTCTAACCCTGGGGACGTCAGGGAGAGTTCAGCCAGTTGTGCGGAGGTGTCGGTGGTTGGCCTTCACAGCAACGAGGCTAGAGAGGCTGGAGGGGGGTTCAGGCCGACTAACTTGTAGGCTAGACAGTGCAGGGGGTATTGGAGGCATGCATCCAGTGAGGGCCAGTTTAGGAAGGATAGGGAGTCGCAGTAGTGATCCCTAGGGTTGGCCTGGGAGGCAAAAAGAACCACCTTGTTGTAAAGTACCTGAAGTCTGTTCCTCTCCAGCTTTCCCAACCCTTGCACAACTGAGCAGCATATATGAGTGCCGGGAGGAGGACGCGGGTGGCGACTGAGATTCTGGCTTCGGGTACGAGCTGATCTTTCAGACAGTAGAGGGTTCCCAGTTTCCCATGTAAGGTTTTAGTGACTGAGTCCACATGGTTCTTCAGGGTGAAGCCCTGGTCCAGGGTTAGGCTGAGGAATTTCAGGGAGGGCACTACTTCTAAGCTATTGCCAGATGCAGTGGTGAGGTGTAGGTGCTGTGTTCTGTCCTGACCAAGGGATCTACGGCCGAACAGCATTGCCTTAGTTTTGGACATGTTGAGGACCATTCTGTTCTCAGTGAACCAGTGCTCCAGTGACTGGAGGTCATCTTGGAGTAGCGGGCTAAGGCCTCCCAGATTAGCGGTGGACCGATAGACGACTACATCATCCGTGTACTGGACAACGGAGCTCCCACCACAGTGATCGGATAGTTCATTAGTGAACAGGGAGAAGAGGAGGGGGCCAAGTAGCGACCCTTGGGGCACCCCCTCTTTTAATGGAAGTCACCCAGATATGGTGTCCTTCCACTTTACCCTCTGCATGTGGCCGGTCAAGTAACTCTCGAACCACTTCAGAGCATGGCAGTCTAGACCTGTGTTGCTCAGCTGAGTGAGTAGGAGATTGTGGTGGACCAGGTCGAAGGCCTTGGAAAGGTCTATGAAGACCGTACCAGTGGGGGTACCCTTGTCCAGGTCTTGGAGTATGTCTGTTGCAAATTTGGTCAGAGCTGTGTTTGTCCCATGGCTAGTTCTGAAGCCGTGCTGGGAGGGCGACAGGATTTTATGGGCCTATAAGTAGTCGCGTAGTTGTCCACAGATCAGTTTTTCCTGGATTTTTGACAGGATGCAGAGTAGAGTGATTGGTCTGTAGTTGCCAACAGACTCCCGGCGGCTGCTCTTGTGGACCAGGACCACTTGGGCCTGTTTCCACTGTGTAGGGACGGCGCCCTCCTTCACTGAGCGGTTGATAAGCCAGGATAGGGGTTTGGCCAGGGCCGGGGCCCCATCCTTCAGCAGCTTGGGGTGAATCCCGTCGGGTCCCCCAGAACCAGAGGTTTTTAGAGTTTTAATTTGTAATAGAACCTCTCTAGGCTTGACTAGCCTTAGATGGAAGGATGGGTGGTTGAGATCAAGGGGAACCCTTGTGCTGGGGTCAGTGGTGAAGGGGGGTAAGGCAGCCTTGTACGGGTCTAGGTTAGTGAAGTGGTGGTTTAGGGAGGTGGCAATTAAAGGGTCCTCATGAATTAGTTGTCCGTTGACCTCAATGGGGCCTGGTTCAGACTTGCTGTTCCCCTTCACCAATTCATTGATGTGGGCCCAGAAAAGTCTAGGGTTCCCTAGGTTATTTTTCTGAAGGCACGTGATGTACTTTTTTTAGCTTTTTTTATGGCCAGTTTGCATTTGTTCCTAAGGGTTTCGCATGTCACGAGGTCTGCCTGTAGGGAGGAATGCCTGAACTTTTTCTAAGCCTTGTCACGGTGCATCATGAGGGCCTTTAGTGGAGGGGTTATCCATTTGTAGCAGCTGCCCGAGGCACAAAGTTTTTTCATAGGGGCAAGGAGGTTGGCTGCCGTATCTATCGTCCTCTGGAAGAAGGCCACAGCCTCGTCCAGGGTAGGGAGACGCTTGATCGGGCTCCAATCTAGGTTGCTTAGATGATTAGAGAATTACTCGGGTGTGTAGTGGGTATAATCCCTCACAGCCAGAATATGTGGTGGCACTCTGGGCACCCTGTTCTTCCAGATACAGAAGCTAGAATGATCACTCAGAGCATCAGCCAGGATGCCAGCGGACTGGATATTACAGGAGTTCATCACTAGAGCCCAGTCGGGGGTAGAGTGATTCCCTGTTTTGTGATTCAGTCTGGTGGGTTCGGAGATTACCTGTACAAGGTTTGCGTCTTGTATCAGGCCCAATAGGGACTGGATGGAATCCTGGGCCCAGTTCAGGTTGAAGTCTCCCAGGATGAGGAGTTCAGTGGCGATGTGTTTAACTGTATCCTGTAGGATTGCCTCCAGGGATTGAAGGGCGTTCTTAGGAGGGTTGTATTCGCACCCTATGGTGAGGTGCTTGCAGAAGCCCAGGATGATGTGTACGAAGATTGATTCGTTTGTATGTACTGGCATCATGTTGCAGGATGACCTCGACTGAATTAAGGGCATCTTTTACATAAATGAGTACCCTTCCCCCTCTTTTGTTGGTCCTGTCTTTCTGGTAGGAGTGGTATCCAAGGGCAGTGACCTCATGTGGAAGGACGCGAGGTTTGAGCCAGGTTTTTGACACAGCCAGGACATGTGGATTGTAAAGATCCAGCCAGGCTTGCACTTGTGCATCTTAGGTCGCAGGCTGCACGTGTTCATGTGTACGATCTACAGGCCCTTTGAGGACACCCACTGAGGGTCCTACAGGGAGGATATCAGGAGATTGCCAGGAATGGGACCTGGGTTCAGTTGAATATCTCCTGCCAGGAACAGGAGGGCTCTGAAGAGGCATAGTGAGGTGGGGTTAAGGAGCGAGAATAGTCAAGTCAAGTCAAATTTATTTTAAAAGACGCCCAATCCCGGAGGCTCTGGGTGCCGTACAAATTTTTAAAAGAACATAATACAAAAAATAAGTGAAATAACAAATAATGAGTACATCATAGTCTAATGTAGTCTAATCATCAAACGCCTGAGAAAATAAGAAAGTTTTCAGGCGGATCTTAAAAATATTTACAGTCGAGGCCTCTCTGACCATAGTTGGTAATAGGTTCCATAGGGTGGGAGCCGCAACGCTGAAAGCTCTATCACCGGCTGACTTCAGCCTCTCCTAGGAACGGGTCAGGAGGCCACTACTGGAGGATCAAGAGGGCGGACTGATAGAACAGGTGTCAGGAGGACTGACAGGTAGCCAGGGCCCTGCCCGTAGGGCCTTAAAGGTGAGAAGACCCACCTTAAAGAGGACTCCACCTGACCGCAGCCAGTGCAACCACGCAGTACTGTGTAATATGGCAAAATTTTTCTGCCCAGTCAATAACCAGGCAGCTGCATTTTGCACCAGCTGCAGTCTGCGGAGAAGTCCTCCTGTGACCCCGAGATAGAGCGTTACAGTAGTCCAGCCTAGATGTGACTAAGGCATGTATCAAGGTAGGGAGGTCCAGAGACGGAACAAGGGCCTAATCCTGGCAATGTTTCTGAGATGAAAAACAGGTACGAACCACGGAAGATATTTGAGTCTCCATGGTCAAGTTCCTGTCCAGAATCACCCAAGACTACGACCGTAGAGGAGGCCTTTCAATGAGACAGCCCCAAGAACAAGTCCAGTTGCTGAATCAGAGACCTCCATATCACGAACCTGTTCGACTCCACTACCAATACCTCGTCTTGTTAGGGTTCAGTCGCAACCAGCTGGAGGCCATCCAGTCACTTATCTCGTCAGACAGATGTTTAGCACATCCACTGCATTAGATGTTCCTTGGGCAAAGGAAAAGTATAGCTGAGTATCATCAGCATAGCAATGAAAACTCAGACCATACTCCTAATGATCCCACCCAGGGCAGCATGTACACTGAACAACATTGGGGCCAGTACCAACCCTGAGGGACTCCACAAGAAAGGAGATTGGGTGTAGATGAGAATTACCCATCATAACCCGCTGCCTCCTGTTTGTAAGAAAGGACTCAAACCAGTTGATGACAGTACCGTGAGTCCACATAAATCCTTAAGGCGAACTAGCAACACACAATGGTCCACAGTGTCAAATGCCGAAGAGAGATCGAGAAGAACAAGAATTGCCCTGTCCCCCCAATCTCTAGCCCTGAGGAGATCATTCTGCACCCGTACAAGAGCAGTTTCTGTGCTATGTCTGGCCCGAAAAGCCGACTGGAAGGGATCGTACAACTCGTGAGTCACGAGGTGCTCTTCCAATTGAAGCGCTACTACCTTCTCCACCACCTTGATCTCCGGGTCCAAAGATGGTTTCTTAAAAAGGGGGTCTCACCAGAGCCTCCTTCAAGGCATCCGGAAAGACTCCCTCAGATAAGGAACACCGTATGATCATGGTGAACACCGGGCCAACAGAGCCAACGCATCTCATTAAGAAACGCGTTGGCACTGGGTCCAGTTCACAAAAGGTATGCCTCAAATTGGTTGCTACCTCAATAACCTCACTTGCCTACACTGGTCTAAACTCGCCTAACTTGGCAGAGTGCACTCAGAACACATCTGATGACCACTGTTAGCTATGGTATTGCTAGCTGAAGAGGCATCCCCCGGATCGTGGACACCCTGTCCGAGAAGAACCGAGCAACTCCTCACAGTCTTCGACGGAAAAACCTCCTAGGCTGCAGGCAGAGAGGATGAAGAAGTCTGTCTACAGTCCGGAAGAGTGAAGCTGGTCGATTCTTCCCGGCAGCAATCTCCTGACAGGAACACTGCCTTCACGATTGATTGCCTCCCGATACGCACTTATAGTGCGACGCAGGACCAGTCTGTCCATCTCCAGGCGGGATCCTCTCCAGCAGCGCTCCAATCTCCGACCCATCTTCTTCATCTCCCTGAGGTCCCCATCGAACCATGGGGACCTCAGGTATGAGGTTCTGGGTCGTACACGGACAGGTGCGAGGGAGTTGATGGTGTCAGAGAGCACCTTATTATAGGTGTCAACGCCGGCACCAACTCCTCCGACGCATGCAGCACCCACACTAGATAATTTAGCTGCCGCCAGAAAACCCTCAGGGGTAAGACCCCGCAAAGGGCGACAGCTAATCATCTCCGCAGGGGAAGGGCTTATGGCAGGAGCCCCAAATGTGAACTTCACCGTGCAGTGATCGGACCAAGAGACCCGATCAATCCCGAGATCAGTGATCTCAAGCCCCAGTGAAAACACCAGGTCCAGCATGTGGCCATCCTGGTGAGTGGGTGCGGCAACGACCTGCGTCAGTCCAAGAGAGGACATACTCCGCAAAAAGTCGCCGGCGTATTTTTGATCACCATCATCCACCCAGACATTGAAATCCCCCAGAAAAATACATCTGGGGGATCCCAGTGTTTCACCAGCAGTGAATTCGGCAAACTCCTGCAGGAAATTCCCCATCGGGCCAGAAGGGCGATAGACGAGGAAAATCCTGCAGCCCTGAATAGTCCTCTTGAGTGCGACCTCTTTGTGTAGTGGGTGATAGAGTACCAAACGCCTTTCTTGGTAAGTTCAGAGGTTGTCAGTAAGGATTGGAGACTGCTTTGGTAGGGGGTTTGGTCGCAGTAGTATGGGAGGGTGTTGGGCTGTTGGGGTTCGTGTAGGTTAGGGTCACCTGCGCTAATGAGCCTATCCACCCAGATGAGGGACAGGATATACATAGTGGCCAGAAGTAGTCCTCTGTTGGGCAGGTAGTGACAGGGTGTGCCAAACTTCATCGACATGTCCTTGAGTAATGGGGACCCTAGGGTTACAGAGACTGGAATTGTGGGTATCCTCAGTTGGCTTAGACCACCGTAGTTAGAAGGGACCAGAATTACTGAACCTGGCTTGTTAGCCATTCCCTATATGTCCCTTTTAGGTATTATTCATATATGGCAACAGCAGCAAGGCACTTCAGGATAAATACCATATAACTAGCAGCTAGGCTTCTACTTCTCTCTGAACTCAGAGTAGATCATTTTACACAGTTGGATTAGGACATTAGTACCAGTTCTATATTGGCTTTCCAAAGCATTTTAAACTGTATTGAATTGTGGTCACTTGTCCCCACTTGTGGCTGAATCCTAATTTGCTTAATTACCTCGGGGACATTTGTTAAGATAACATCTAATATATTTTCCCCTCTTGTGGCTTCCTGTATACATTGTTTTATACCTATCGCAGGTGTTTACTTAACTCCAAAAATTGATTAGCGTTTTGCTCATAAAAGTGCTAAAACATTGTGAAAATTCATAGCACTTGCCCTGTTGTGTTTAACAAACATAACACTTCTAGAAAACCTATATAAATACTTTCTGTGCAGTTAGCATTGTCCCAAGAAAAAAAACTGCTAATCAATTATTTAAAACCCTGCTATCGCCATTCGATCTTCCTGCACTCTACACTCTAAGCTATTTCCTTCCACAAATTCACCCCATCTAATGTTTGGTATATTTAAATCCCCTATAAGCACTAAATCAGTGCCTTCAGCCAGGCTAGTGACATATTCAAGGAAGACTTCAGTATCCTCCACTTTTGTATCTGGTGGTCTATAAAAAATGGAGAAACTACATTTCTTCCCTCTAATACCCAACAAGTCAAAGGTAACAACTTCAATACTCCCCACATTATAATTTACATCTATAACCCTAACTTCTAATTCATCCCTAATGAATAAAGCCATCCCTTCTCCCATCTCTATTTTTATTTATTAATCTATATCCAGGTATCTGTTGATACCACTGGGTTTCATCTGACCATCAGGTTTCAACTACCCCAACAATATCAAGTTTATCCCTCCTCATTATCATTTCCAACTCGGCCATACCAATTTTGTTTAAACTTCTCGCATTAAAAAACATTACCTTACTAGCCAACATATTTTTTGCTTTTCTTTAGCCTAGACGTTTATTTTCTTTAAATTCCTTGGTCATCCCCCTTTACTTCAGTTTAAATAAATTTCTATCTCATTTCTTAGTCTATGCCCCAGTATTCTACTACCCCTATGGTTAAGATGTAACCCATCCTTACTATACAGTTTGTCATTGTTTTCAAATGTCCCCAATGCTTTATAAATGTATAGCCACTTGCCCCAGCCCATCTACATAGCCATTCATTTGTTAAAGCATATCTCTTTTTATATTGGTGCGCTTGCGCAGCCAACATCGTGGGACAGTGCAGCTTTGGAGGCGGGGTCACTGTTGGGCTAATGCAGGGCATGCACCAATAGGTGCGTCCTTCATTCCCCAATCAGCCTGCATGCCGGCGCCACACCATGCATACATAATGTGGCAAGCACATCTAAGAAAAGGTCTGCTGCAATCCGAGCAAAGCTCGTCATACGCAGCGGACCCTTCCTACGTGCTCACCAACATTATGAGCATGGTCAGCAATGGCACTCATCTACTGCCAACTTGGGTGCCCAATACCCCTGTTGGTTAACCCCACCTCGCTTGTGTGCTGGACGGGGAGCCCACTCCTGTCAGCATAAACCCCTCCATTGTTGAATGCCGAGGGGGTGCACAATCCCCTTGGCTCGCCACCCTTTCTTTGTGTGCCGACGGGTGCCCAACCCTCAGGCATTACTTCGTCATCCCCCATGTTGTGTGCCGACGAGGGTGCCTAATCCCGAATCTCTGCGTCTACAGAAAACCCCATAACAGCAGTTAGGTGGCACGCTAGGAGCCCACCCAGCGTACAACTGTTGCAAAGAAAAAACTGTCCAGCAATTTTTTTTTTCCCTGTGAAATGAAAACGGTTCCTCGTAGTCTTGGTGCCCCCCGCCCCCAACCGCACCAACCCTCTGCGCACCCTGCCTCTCCTCACCCCATACTTACCTGTGGAGTCCAGCGCGACGATCTTCGGTGGACCGGGAACATGCCTGCACTCTTCAAAGCCGACTGTGAACTGAAGGAATGCCAGTAAGCTGTATGATGGAATGAATAGGGGTTTTTCAACTTTAATGCATCTCTCTGGCATTTTTGCGAATTTTGGCCCCAAATTTTCAACATGGGGTTTTTGGGACCCCTTCTCGTGAATTCTTGCACTGTCATGGCGTTATTCAGTCCTGAAAGGTGATTTCTCAGTCACTGCACAGAATCACTTTTCAGGACAGAGTAACGAAATGACAGTGCCACTGTTCATGAGAGGGGCTCTCAAAAAGCCTATGTTGCAAGTTTGTGGGAAAATCCAAAATGACTGTTTTACGAAGCTGTGAGTAAATCGTGCAATGCACGCCATAAGTTAGTGCATTCACACTATTTTCATGCCAGATTTCAACATTGGCATTTTACCACACCTTCTTGTGAACCGTACAGCTGTAATTTTCACATCCTGGCCAAAATCTGTATTCGGACACATTACGAAAATGACAGTGACACTGTTCATGAGCAGAGGTCCTAAAATGCCTGTGTTGAAAATTTGGTGACAATACTCCATAAAATGACTGTGTTACGAGTGTGCGTTGCAGTTTGCATGCATGCTTGTAAGTTCGCAAACTTATATTTTCACTCCACATTTTCAACAGTGCCATTGTTCTACACCTCCTAATGAACAGTACAGCTGTCATTTTTCACATCCTGACCAAAATCTGTTTTCGCAGTTCCGGCGCACAATAGCGCGGTCACTGTGGAAAGCCTGTGTTCGAGACACATTATGAAAATGGCAGTGACACTGTTCATTAGCAGATGTCCTAAAATGCCCATGTTGAAAATTTAGGGATGAAAGTCAATAAAATGAGTGTTTTACGAAATGCGCTTTGCGCAGTTTGCACGCACGCTCGTGACTTTGTGAATTTGTAATACTTTCACTCCAGCTGTTCATCATTGCCATTTTTCCAAACCTCCTTAAGAACAGTACAGCTGGCTGAAATGTGTTTTCGCACGTCCGGTGCAGAATTCCACGATCACTGAGTGAAATCACTTTTCGGGACACTTTGAGGAAATGACAGTGACACTATTCATCAGCAGAGGTCCTAAAATGCCCATGTTGAAAATTTGGTGGGGAAAGTCTAGACAATGACTGTGTTGCAAGCGTGCATTGCGCAGTTTCCACGCACCATTGTAACTTTGTCAATCTGCAATATTTTCATGCCACATTTTCACCACTGGCATTTGTGCACACCTCATTATCAACAGTCCAGCTGCCATTTTCCACAGCCTGCCCAAAATGCGTTTCCGCAGCTCTGCCGCACAGTGGCGTACTCGCTGTGCAAAATCACCTTTTGGGACACATTGACAAACTCACAGCGTTATGCCTCTCCACCTCTGCCACTGCCAATGCCAGCGCGACAACATTCAGCATTGAGAAATGCTTGTTTTATACACAGATGCTCTAGGTTCTGGTAATTCAGAAATCATTATCTCACAACCTCTATTCACCAATTTTTGCACTAGCTTATTATAGTCCTTCTGCATTTCCAGTAAAGTTTTCTTCGTGATATCATTAATACCCACATGAATTACTGCTAGTGGGTCTTCTCCTGCACCTTTGAAATATTATCAACCATATCATACAAATCCAGTGCTCCAGCTCCCGAAAAACTACTAACCATTCGATTTGCTTTATCAATATTGCAAATATATTGATCAGTATATTTTATTATAGAGTCTCCTATAACAACGACTTGCCTAGGATTTTGTTTTCCCCCTTCTGTCTCCAAAACATCTTCCTCATGCATTTCATTTGAATCAGTCAAATTCCTTAAGACACTATAACCATTTTCTACTGGAATATCATTAATTTTACTTTCCTCACTATCATTGACCCTACTCTGTATATCCTGCTGTTTCCCATTTCCAACCATAACCTGTGTGTTTCCTATAACAACCCTCCTTATTGAAGCTGGGACTGGACCAAAAGGGCTTACCCCTCTATGTTTTTTCTTCACCCTCCCTAAATCTTCCCTATTTATTTGATGACCCCCATCCCCCACTCTCTTCCTTTTCTTTCACCTTGCCATTGTATTTCACCCTCAGTCCCTCTTATTTAAGCTTGACAAGGTTTTTAACCTTGCAGTTAATTCCAACTGACTATTTTCCAGGATCTGCAGCCTTTCCATAACTTTAGATAAATTTGAGGAAAGTTCTTGGTTTAACACACATTTTTCACAATCGAACTCACTATAATCAACCCCCAATTCAGCTTCCTTGTATATCTTACAAGTTTTACAGCTTATCAGTAGATCCCCTTCCGACATCAACAATGACGCAGGCATAATGCACACTGCAGCATTCTTTGTTTCAATTCTCCCTTTACTCAGTTATCTCTTTGACTTTTACTTACTCACGATACTATCGTGTCTCCTTCTCCCCGCCCCCGCTTAGTTTAGGATGATCATGCAGAACCTTTTGTACTGAATGTACAGATTCAGTTGTCTGAGGTGGTATCCTGTAGCACAGTAGAAGGTTTCAAGAGGGGATGGGACAGAGTGGAGGGGGTAATGGTGAGAAGGGAGGGGTGGGAGGACAGCTGCGATGTGAGGGGCTAGCTGCACAACGAGCAGACTAGACAGACCGTGAGGCTTGTTTCTGCTGGCATTTTTTGTATGGTCATATTAGTGACATTGCAGAGGGTCTGGAAGGGAAAGTATGACTTTTTGCAGATGACACAAAGATCTGCAATAGGGTAGATATACGGGGGGGGTTAATGAATAGAGATCTAAGAAAGCTTGGCAACTAAGTTTCAATGCGAGGAAGTGCAAAATCATGCACTTGGGGCACAAAAACCCAGAGGCAGAGTATAAGATGGTGGAAGTGGTATTGATGACCACCAAGCAGGAAAAAGACCTAGAGGCAATCATATCTGATGACCTAAAGGAGGCCAAACAGTGTTGCAAGACAGTGGGGAGAGCTAGTGGGATGCTAGGGTGCATAGGGAGGGGTATCATCAGCAGAAAGAGGGAGGTGGTGATACCACTGTATAAATCATTGTTGAGACCTTACCTAGAACAGTGTGTCCAGTTCTGGAGACCACATCTCCAGAAGGACATAGACAGAGTAGAGGCAGACCAGAGTGGGGCAACTAAAATGGTGTAGGGCCTGCATCAAAAGCCCTATGAGGAGAGACTAAAGGACCTCAATACGTACCCAAAGGAGGGAGGGGGGGATATGATAGAGACTTTTAAATACCTCATGGGTATAAACAGAGTACAAGAAGGAAGCATTTTTCAGAAAAAAAGATGCTGAAGAACAAGGGATCATGCTATGATGCTGAAGGGGGGTAATTTCAGGGGAAACCTGAGGAAGAACTTCTTTACAGAAACAGTGCTGGACGCCTGAAACAGCCTCTCAGTGCTGGTGGTGGTGGTCAGCGCTAAAACTGTAACAGGATTCAAGAATGCATGGAATAGGCATAAGGGAACCGTAAGGGGTAGGAAAGGGAGGGTAAAGCAGAGGACCAAGTTGGGTCTGCGATATTACAGTAGGTATGGGAAATGGACACACTGGGTGGACCTAGCAGTTTTTATCTGCCATCAAATTCTATGTTTCTATCCATCATTTTGTGCTGGGTATCTACAGTACAAGTGGAGATCCTAAGCCAAACTTTGTGGCACATAGCCACCGCTGCTGTCACAGACCAGGCGCAAAAATTGCCTATGTCCAAGGCTGTCTGAATTTGGTATTTGGCAAAGGCACGACCCTGGTCTTGAACCACAGAAAAGTGGGGAAGGACATGGTTCAGGACCCCCATAAGGGGGTGGCTGAAGTTGGCCATCATAATGGTGGAGCTCACCTGCCGGCAACCCAAGGAGGATGCAGCATAAACTTTCTTTGCTGTGTGATCCAGCTTCTTAGATTCCTTGTTTTGGGGTTGTTGAAGTCCCTGACATTGCTCATCTTACGGAAGACGGAATCCACCACTAACCCTTTGGCTGAGGAGAGATCACAGAAGCTGGGGAAGAGACACAGTTGGGACTGCATAGTTGCAGATCATATGGGAGGAAGGTCAGGACACAAAGCTGGATGTCGCCACAACTCCAAAGCATGACCCAGGATAGCCTCCACCACCGCAACCCCTGGGAATTGTTCTGATCGAGGATTTCCATCAGGAGTATTTGGCTCACTTCTGGACTGGCTCCATAGACATCTCCACTGACTCAGAGACGAGATGGAGCAAAGCCCCGAATAAGACAGGCCAGTGGTCGAAAAGCGAGCTCCTCAGTGGACACTGGATCGAAGCCTGGATTCCTAGAGGAGTGCATGGAGGAGCCATCAGAGTCCGATGACTCCTTAAACACTGCCCTTGGCCCTTTTTCCCCATGGACCACCCTGGATCCATCAGAGTGGGTGATCTGGACTGACAAGCATCAGAGAAGGCCAGTAGCAGGGCGAGCAGCCTTGGACAGTGCTCCGTGCAAGCGCTGCTTGGGCAAAGGTTCCCCCAGGATCAGTGGAGAGGCCAGCATAGGCTCGACCAGATGGGGAAGAATTGGGACAGGCCTTGCTGGAGGTGACCAAGAGAGTGCAGAGGCCTGCGGGAGAGACCGACCTTGCCCATGAACCTATTGCTGCCACATCAACTTCTCGTAGCACCGCCACAACTTGCGTTGGAGTTTCTCATCATCCGAGGAGGAAGAGGAGCATAAGCAGGACTTCCAGGATGAGGGTCGAGCACAGGAATGGCCAGATTCCCCGAGATCGTGTCTCGACCTGGGCCTCCACCAGCGAAGAACATGTTGATGGCAAAGAGACGCGAGAGGAGGGCTGTGTACTCTACACAGACCAGGTCCTGCCGCAGGACCCCCGAAGGATGAATCTCCTGGGAGGAGACAGCCTGGTTGGCTGACTTCTCCCGTCCCTCCTGAGATAAGGCAGAGAGGACTGGAGTCCAGGAGAGCAAGTCATTCCCTATCTTGTTTGACAACGGGTTGACTGGGTCGAGAAAAATGCTCAACTGGCTGGTTGGTCCGCGTCTCAGCCAACAAGCTCAACTGGGTCACTGTGGAGCTAGTGGCTTGCCCTTAGGCCCCAAGAGGATCGGCTGAAGCCAAAAGCTCGACAGTCATCAAGCGATTAAAGGAGTTGTGGGAGCGGAAAGAGCTTGCCCATTCCCTGTTCCACGACCAACAGCGGTTCAGTTTAGATTTCTCAGATTTACCCCCCTCAGGAAGGGTCCTCCCCAAGAGTCTGCAGAACATGACACATGTCCCCGAAGGAACCTGAAAATGAAGCCCCAACACTGGTGCTCACTGGGAGCAGCTCGGGAGCCGAAAATGTCCGGCCAGGGCTTAAGACACCGCTCTTCACGAGCAGCCGGGGACTGAACCCATTGCAGCTCAAACGGCCTTGCAGGCATCCTTGGAATGGTCTGGCAGATCCCGTTCGTCCAGGTGGCCTGGGAGGAGGCAGGCATACCAGTCCTCAAGTGAGAAGGGAAGCAGACTTACAGAGGCTAAAGGCCTGTGGGTTGCGTTCTGCCTCAAGACAGTAAATGCACATGGCATGCAGGTCGGTATACAACATCTTTTGGTTATATGCGATGCACCCCTTGAAACTGGGGCTGGTTATGGGTTTGTCGCACTACATTTTCTTGAGGAAGAAGTGAAGAAGCATTAGATTTCACTGAAGACAAAAAAAAGAAGAAACAGGCCTACATCGCATGTAGGGAGCTGCGATGGAGGAGACCCGACTCTTCCAGTGGAAAGGAAGATCTGATGTCATAGGGCGGAACCAAGGAGGACATCACCCGGATGGGAGGAGCTTAGCCTGAAGATGTTTCAACTGGAATTAAAGGGGAAAAAGACTGCCTAAGCGTGGATAGTGCACCATATCCACACCCCTAGAAACATTTTAGCCTAAAAACAACATGAAATTTTTTGCTGACTTAAATACTACAGATTTAAGCTGTAAAATCTATGGACTTCATGCTTGCAACTCATTGCTAGTTAGTTTACAAAGCTGGTTGTCAACTAAATAGTAATGAAGTTGCTTTAAGTTAAAAACTGATTATTCTGTACTCATCTACCAAGAAAACTATTTCCTTCCTAGTAAAACATGCGGCACCCAGGAACCTCCACTTAACCCGATTATACAATACAATACAAGGAGGGCAGTTGGCCTATGATACTTGGGTACCGTTCATATCATGCTTTTTGTGCTATTACATACAGTACCTCTTTAAGTATATGCCTTTTTAAGGTTTATAGCCTCCTCATTCATTTTAAAGAGCACCAGTCATGCTCATTTTCATTTTTTTTCTTACAGCCTCCAGCAGCAGCTTCCCTCATTAGGATTTCAAAAGTCCACTTTTCCTAACTTATTACTGCCTGTGTTTTTAAGGGGAAAGAGATTTTAATTTCTCGGTTGGAGGAGCAGGCCGTCCAATCCCTTCCCCTTCCTTGCCCCTGATTTCAACAGCTGCCACCCCTGCACTCTCAAGTTTTGTGATGTATTAGTTTGGAGGGCACTGGGTATGTGCTATATTGATAGTAATGGCAGCCTTTTTTTTTTAATTCCTATTTTTTTTCCCCCAAAGGCTTGCCTGAAATTTAATGGGTGGGAGCAACCAGCCATGCCCCCCCTGCCTGAGCTATTTATGTCAGTTTCCTCCAGCATCACTCAGAATCACTGTTTCGTTGCTGTAGTCAGAGGTTCTGTCCTCCTCTTCTCTCTGTGTTTGTAACTCCTTCCCTTGTGCTTTGGATCTCTGCTTGGTTTGTGCCTCTCCAGCTTTCTAGGTCAGCATTTTGCTTTCTACCGTCCTGGCTGCAGTTTGTGCTTCTTTCTGTCACCTCTGCCTGCCGCACTCCTGTCCTTCAGTGCCTTATGATTTTTTCAGCTTTGGTTCATTTTGGGCTCTCTCATTTTCCCAGCGTCCTGCCTCCTTCATTTTCTTTTGACTTGTGCTATTCAGATGCCCATTTTGGTGTTCTCCAGTCTTTCAGCAATCTCTCAGTTCCAACTGCAACCCCTAATTGTTTACACCTGACTCCTAGCCAGGCAGCCACTACCTTCTGTTCTCTGTTGTTGTTCACTTCAGGAGCATCTGCTCCCTAGTTTTCAGTTCCCATATACTCCTGATTTCCCCAGCAGTTTATTTGTTTCTACTGCCTCAGCCTACCTGCTTGCAATGCATCCGCAACTAACAGAAACTTCCCCTATGGAACTGGTTGGCATGCATTTATCATTCAGTCCAAGCTCATATCATTCAGTCTCTTCCCCTTTCCTAGTTGTCATTTGATGTCTCAATCAGCTTTTCAGCCTTACCATTCATTTCTTCCATGTGCTCATGGCCGTCAGGCTTCGCCATCAGCATCCCACTCTTCCTGCATGCTAATGCATGCCAGCCACAACCATAGCATGGATTCCAGGGCTCCTGCCCTTTAAGTTGATGGTCTTACTCTGCTCCTTCAAGTCTGCATCTTGAGGGTGGGTCCCTCGACTGGGCAGGGTTCTTCTCTTTCTGCCCTTTGGGTGAGACTGTCCTACACTCTGGGGGAAGCTTTAGCCATGCAGATTGACTCGGCAGCACCTCTTGATGTAGCATTTAAGACTTCAGCTGCTGGAGGGTGGGGCTCTTAAGTCCAAGGGGGCGCCTTTAACTGTGCAGACCAGTCAGCAGCACCTTCAAAAGCTATTCTCCCTACAGCTGCCTAAGGTTCACCTGGTCTCCACCTCCTTCCCTTCCTCTGCCCCTCAAGGAGAAACATCATACAGCTGCAAGTCCCAGCCCCTCAAGGGTTCAGCTTCCCCTCTAGGCCTCCCCTTGTGGAGGCCATGTGAGTGCCTTTCAGTGGTTGTTGCTCTCCTCCTTGCCTGGAGCCTCCCTTGGCAGCAGAGTTGATTGTGGTTCCCCCACGGCTTTCCCATTAGAGGGATATATTAAGAGCCCTTCCTCTGAAACTATCTTCCCCCTGAATTGGGTTTCTAAATTGCAGTAATTGAGCCATCAATAATTTATCTCAAGCCTGGAGGGAAGGTGACCACAGCCTTGGATCCCAGAGGTTTCCCCCTCATAGGGTTTTTTCCCTCTCCTCCATGCCAAAGGTCATAAAAGTTAGGTAGTCCATAATGAAGTACATTTGTATTAGTTTACCCAGGTAGGTTTCTGCTGTAAGTTGGGGTTGGATGGTGGCCCTCCTATTTGCTGTTCCCTCTCTCCTTACGGAAGTCATGCCTCTTCTGTTATCAGTTCCAGTATCAGTCGGTCATTGCTCATTCCAGTTTCTGTCAGTTTCCGGTCACCCCTAGTTGCTGTCAAACATCCTCACTAGGCTCTGTGGTTTCTACTTACTGCTCAGTACTTTTTGGGGCTCCTTCCTAAGGTACCTTTAGCATAAAGGAATTTGTTCCCATGGCACCTCTAGGGATGGAACCTCCTCAAGAGGGTTTGTTTGCCATCAGCGTATCCCGACAGGGTAGTAGTTCCCCGTGGAACAGAGAATGCAAACAGCCAAGGTGTTCACCTACGACAATCAACAACATATTCATTCAAATACCTTCAGACTATCAACAAAGTTGAACATGCATAACTCCTCACTAGGTTGCATAGGCCTACTGAATTCAAAGGCTTGCCTGCAATTCAGTGGGCGGGAACAGCCAGCCATGCCCCCTACCTGAGCTATTTAAGTCAGCTCCCTTCAGCATTACTCAGAAGCATGTTTTGTTGCTCCACCATCCTCCTCCAGCAACAAGTCCCCCACCTCTCTCTCTCTCTCTCTCCCCCCCCCGGGGCTCCTTCATATGGTATACTGTTAAAAGGGTGACAGAGATTCAGTGACTCAAATATGAGCGACCCAATCTTAGGCCTGGAATGTGAGATACACTGAAAGCGTAGCGACTGATGAAGAAGAAGGCAAGCGGAAGGAGGAGGAAAGGGAACGGAAAAGGATGGCAGGGGAATGGTAGAGGACAGCAGGTATTTGGGAGTTAATGCGCCGAGAGGCTGCCAAGCTGGCCATGTGGTGTGGTGGTAAGGGTGGCTGGCTACAGTGGAGAAGGTGGAAAGTTCGGACTGGGGAGGCACACACTATTTTTTGGTGCGGCGGGAAGTATTTCTTTTTTTTTGTTTTTGTTTACAGGTTTCACCCCCTCCCCGACATGCACCCCCCTGGGTTGTTAATCTTTAGTTAGGGGTGTGTGGGGACACAGCCCTTGACATAACAAAAGATCCATTTCCCCACCTCATCGTCACTCAAGCAGTGTACACGCTTGCTTTTATTTTTTGCTATGTATACTCGCCGTTTGGTGATCACTGTCATGACATAGAACCCCTTCCTATGTTACTTTAGCTTAAAGGAATTTGTTCCTGCAGCACCTCTAGGGGTTCATCCCTCCTCAAGAGGGTTCCTTTGCCTTCACGGTACCCTGACAGGGCATTAGTTCCCCATGGAAGAGAGTGCAAATGGCCAAAGTATTCCCTATGACAATCAATAACACATTCATTCAAATATCTTCATACTATGAACAAAGTTGAACACGCATAACTCCTCACTAAGTTGCGTAAGCCCACTGAACTATATTTTGGAGAAACACAAACATAGAAAGTGATGGCAGAAAAGGACCGACAGGCCCACCCAGTCTGCCCAGTATGCCTAGCCAGCTGCTAGGGCTTTTGCTAATTCCTACAGTTTCTCCCCTCCCAATATCTAAACGACTGTTGTATCTATTCCACGCTCTCTTGAAGCCCCCCACAGTTCCTGCCCGTACCACACCTCCTCCAGGAGTCTGTTCCAGTTATCCACCACCCTCTCTGTGAAATAGAATTTTCTAAACTCTGAACCTTCCCCCCCAATATCTGCCTATCATGCCCTCTTGTTCTCATTTGCCCCTTGAGCTGGAAGATGTTACCTATTGGCACCTTGTTTATACCCCTGATGTATTTGAAGGTCTCAATCATGTCCCCCATCTCCCTCCTCCATTCTAAGGAGTACATGTTCAGCTCCTTCAGTCGCTCCTCGTATGAAAATTGCCCAAGGCCCTGCACCATTTTTGCCCTTCTCTGGACACGCTCCACTCTCTCTCTACATCTTTCTTGAGGTATGTTCTCCAGAACTGGACCCCATACTCAAGATGTGGCCCGACAAGCTGCCTTTACAAGGGCATTGTGACCTCCCTCTTCCTATTACTTATTCCCGTGCTGATACAACCCTTCATCCTGTTGGCCCTTGCCACCGCCTTCTCACACTGCCTTGTCACCTTCAGGTCCCTTGAAATTATTATACCAAGGTCCCTTTCCAGTTTGGTAACCTCTAGGGCATGCCCCCCCATTCTGTACTCGGCACCCTGTTTGTTTTAGCCAAAGTGCATGATCTTGCACTTCCTTGTATTGAAGGACAACTGCCATTCCTTGGACCATCCCTCCAGTTTCTCCAAATCCCTGCGCATACTTTCAACTTCCTCAGGTGTATCCACCCTATGACAGACTTTCGTGTCATCCGCGAACAGACACATTCTTCCCTCCAGCCCCTCTGCTATGTCCCCTATGAATATATTAAAGAGGAGTGGCCCCAGCACCAACTCCTGGGGCACCCCACTAGTGACCATACCCTCCTTTGAAGGTACCCCATTAACAATTACCCTCTGCCTTCTGCCCTCCAGCCAGTTCTGCACCCACCTGACCACTACTGGTCCCAGCCCCAGACATCTCAATTTGTGCAGCAGTCTCCTGTGTGGCATAGAATCAGATGCCTTCTTGAAGTCTAGGTATGCAACATCCACAGACCCCTCCCCACCGATGCAGAACCATGGTGACAGTCAAAGAACTCAATCAAGTTCGTTTGACACGACCTTCCCTCAGTGAACCCATGTTGTCACCGGTCCTGTAGGCCATTGGCCTCTAGGTAGCTAGTGATTCTCCTCTTTAGCAGTGTCTCCATGAGTTTGCCCACCACAGATGTCAAGCTCACTGGTCTAGAATTGCCTGCCTCCTCCTCCTTGATCCCCCCCTTATGAAGGGGGACCACATCCGATCCCCTCCAGTTAACTGGGACCTCCTCTGTCTTCAAGGACCTGTTGAAGAGGCTGATCAGAGGCGCTGTTAGCACCTTGCTAAGCTCCTTCAGTACCTTGGGGTGCACCCCATCCAGTCCCATTGCTTTATCCACCTTCAACTTCTCTAGCTCCCTCAGGACTTCCTCCACTTGGAATGGACTGGAGTCAACCTCCCCTCTCCCACATTTTCTCTGAGTTTGCCAACCTCCCCATCCTTCTCTACCGTGAACACTGAGCAGAAATAGCTGTTGAGTACTTCCGCCTTTCCCATCTCATCTTCCACCAACCCCTCCCCCTTTATTTTTCAGCCTGACTATCCCCTGCTTAGACTTTCTCCTCTCGTTCACATACCAGAAGAAGGTTTTGTCCCCTTCCCTGACTGTGTTGGCTATTCTCTTTTCTGTTCTTGCCTTTACTCTCCTGACCTCCTCTGAATGCCAAGCCCAATGGGCACAGAGGAACCATTGTTGATTCCTCATATGCAGACGCACCAGAGGGCAATCTGGAAAGCAGCAGCTATGAGGCCTTTTAGTCATAAGAGACATCTGGCTGTGACATAGTCACTGGAAAAGACCAACCAAGCCTGGGCAACCAGCACCATTGTACCCAACCCCGTGTCCAGAACTGCTCCTACATATTGGAAATGCTGGCATGGAATGAGAACCGATTTTGGCTTGTTTGCCAGAATACTCAACTGCTCAAACTGCTGTCTGGTGTAGAACAGTGTGTAAATGTCAGCCTCCCTCAACAGGGTCTTCAGAAGCCAATTGCTGATGTATGGAGAGACATAGAGGCATTCCCATTCTTAGCGTGGCTGCAACCACTGCAGAACATTTCCTAAAGACACACAGTGTAGATGATAAACAAAGTGAAGACACAAAACTGATATTGTGAGCCCTGGAGCTTAATTTGCATGTTATTTTCTGTGGAACCTGCAGATCTTCATACAGAGGCAAGCATCCTTCATACCCAGAGCACACAGCCAGTCCTCTTGCAGAAGCAGGGGAAGGAGGAACTGCAAAAAGACTATTCAGAACCATCTCATAGCTCAGATTCAGGTTTTATGGCCCTTTTGTAGAGGAGGGTTAAAATCCCCTCCAGCAGGATGGTGAGATGCCTCAAGGGATAATGGTTTGGCAAGGGAGGATGTACAGGAGGAACAGAGAGGAGTCCTAGGGTGTTTTCTCACTGAACCACCTCCAGCACTCAAGCATCTGTCGTGATCTCCCTCCAGTTATACATACAAACATAAGAAGCAGCCAGCAGAGAAAGGCCATTTGGTCTGTCTAGTCTACTCATATTGCAGGGTCCACAGCTTGAACTACTGACCCTGCCCTCCCTCCCCACTCCTCCCAATCTTTCCATCCTCCCTACCCATGATCCTTACTTTCCCCTTATGTCTATCCCAGCTTTACTTGAAGCTGCCCACCGTCTTCAACAAGACCACTTCTTCCAGCAGCACGTTCCAAGTGTCCACCACCCTGTCCATGAAGAACTGCTTCCTGACCTCCCTCCTAAACCTCCTCCCTCCAGCTTAAGACCATGCCCTCTCATGTTATGGTACAGTCCCCACTGCTTATAATGGGCACATGTGCTAGCACTTTATGCCCATTATAAGAAGCGGTTGTCATCGGTGAGACAAAAACGGGTCTGCAATGCGATTGTGTATTTTAACAAAGTTGGGTCATACATTCAAACAAAAACAAACTAAAAAAACAACTGTATTCAGCTTTAAATAGGTTACTTTCTGCTCAGTACAGTCCAGTAGCAGTAGCCAGTGATTTTCACCTGAACGACTTACTTCTTGGTGTATGGCTCCCAGACCTTTTCAGCTGCCTTAGCGCATCCCAATTCTGACAAATTGTCGGGTGCTTTTCCATGGCACATTGGGGAGTTAGCATAGCAGCCCCTCACACATCATTTAGCAACATTTTCTCTTCCTGTCGACACTTTCTCCATCATCCTCCTCCTCCTCTTCCTGAATTTCCATGTTTCTGACTTGCTGCACCACCTGCTCCTCATCCAACTGAGGCCAGACTTCATCCTCATTGCCAAGGTGACACAAATCTCTGAACTCCTCCTACATTAAGTCACTGAGGCTCAGAGCCTTGTGTTTTGCCATGACTGCAGTTAGTGAGTGAAAAAAGTAATGTGTTTTAGGTATAGTACACTACTTAAGCACTTTGGAGCTCACTGCCATTCTCTGGCACTAACTGGACCTGCTAATCACATTTAATGAGGTGCTAAGTAGGGATCGTTATGTATTCTGCTGCAAACTGTGCAGCTTTGAGCCGCCCGAATTGCCTGAAATACACAGCGGGCAGCGATCAGTATATGCAGCAGTAATTAACGTTGTAGCTGCATGAAATAGCAAATGGTTTGGGCGTTTTGCCCATAGTATCCGACTGCCTGAATTATGTGTGTGTGGTATAAGTGGCGTGCACTGCAGCCACTTAGCTTAAAGAGACCCTCCTTATCCACTATATTTTTCCCTTTCAAGTACTTGAAGGTCTCAATCATGCCCCCCCCCCGCCCCATCCTCCAGGGAGTACATGTTCAGTGCCCTCAACCTCTCCTCATATGCCTTACCCTGCTGACCCACTATTATCTTTGTAGCCCTCTTCTGGACCTTCTCCAGCAGGATAATATCCTTTTTGAGGTGTGGGCATCAGTACTGAACTTCATAATATAGATGTGGCCTCACCAGTGACCTGTACAAGAGCTTTGTAACTTTGGAAGGAAGGGGGAGAAGTGACCCCCCCACAAGGACGTCCTACTCTATAGGGGCTGGGGGATGTGGGAGGGAAGTCAGAAGGCCCTGGGGGTGGTAAGGGTGCCACCAAGACGCACACCTCTGGTGACCTTGGCATGGGCACTGGGGGCAACGGGGCCTGTGGGAAGGCCTGTGGTTGATGAAAGCCATGGCTGGGTACCCGGGAATAGTCTCTACCAGGTATAAGGTCTATGAAAGGACAGTGGCCCGACCCGAGGTTTAGGATTAAGGGTTTTGAGGGGCTTCATTGTCATCATAAATGTTTGGAGGTCCCGCAGGGCAGACTCAACATCATAGCCACAAAGCCTTAGGGTTCATCTGTTGGATATCGGCAGCAAAGCCAGCAACTGGGAGAGACAGTGCAGACAAATTCCAGAAGCAGCCGAATGAATGTCGGCATCAGACAGAGGTATCATAAGCTGACTGTAAGTGGTGCTTACCAGTCTCCAGACCATAGGCAACAGTCTGCTGTACTAAAGTTTTATCCGATCCTTAGGCAGCTTGTTGGCCACGACAGCCATAGACTTCCACAGGCTGTTCGGATAGTTAATCACATAGGCCTGATAGTTGGCAATCTGAAGGCCAAGGGACACTGAAGCATAGGTCCTCTTGCCTATGGCATCCAGTACCCTTGATTCTTTGTCAGAAGGAAGAGAGGTCACATGCTTAAGAGCTTTAGATCTGTCATGTGCAGCCATGATAATCACAGGAGTCCATCTCAGGTTGACAGGAATAATATGATTTATTGGAAGGTGCAGGATATGGTTTACCCACCTTACGAGGCATGGCAGGCAAAGCAAAGGTGGTGCTAAGCGGCCAGAGTGGCATCCTCCAATGCTGAATGGATAGAAGGAACAATTACAGTAGGCAGAGCAGACACCTCCATGAAGTCATAAAGAATCTTGTTAAAGGAATCTTCCTCCGTGGCAGCAAAACCCAGCTTGGACTGGACCTGCAAAAGGAAAGT
The DNA here is from genome assembly GCA_016271365.2 of Neoceratodus forsteri. Lineage (NCBI taxonomy): Eukaryota > Metazoa > Chordata > Ceratodontiformes > Ceratodontidae > Neoceratodus > Neoceratodus forsteri. The sequence goes on along the minus strand of CM028131.1, from coordinate 1,541,571,787 downwards.
CTGAAAGGAGGCATCCTCAAAAGGGGAGCTAAAAGTGTAATGCACACTGTTCTCTCTATAGGAGGACAAAGTAGATCTGGAGCCCACCACATCGGTTTTGGGGGGGGGAGCAGACCTTTACCCTTTTCCTCATATTTCTTCTCTATTAAAATCAGGATTGCATTCCAATTCCTCCTCCTCCTAGGCAACAACGATGGGCAACAGGTCTAAGACAGGAGGAGGCTAAACAGGAGGAACCATTGACGACTAGGTGATGATGAAGGAAACCTCAGGCTAGGTATGGTGACCAGCATAGGGAGCCTCACTGTCATCAGTGAGTTTAGGGTCAACAGTGGAGCCAGTGCCAGAAGTCTTTGAAAAAGTTCAGACATAGTCTGAAACAACATCTGTATGTCAACGGACCCTGAAAAGGTTGCCAACAACTGATCTGTTCACAGCACAGTACCAGATGGCAGAACTGGCTGTGAATACTACAGCAGGGGAATTAGAGCCAGTGCCAGACCCTTTCATTGGTGCCTCAGAGGGTCGGGGGCAGCAGAACCGGAGAGGTTAACCTGGGCTTTGTCCGTTTCCAGAGACTTATATTATGTAAGAGGAGAGTGAGACCTGACAGGAGAATAATCCATTTCTTATCAGCATGATGGTGTTTATACACCAACTTAACAGACGTGTCCTTTTTCTCTGACGATTCAACAGTAAGTCCCATCAACCATGGTGAGCGGCGGCGAGCTGTTGGAAGAAGGAGCAAGTGATGACAGCAAAGCTACTTGTGATGTACGCTGTTTGTCCTCTATAGCCTTGAATTTCAAATAAACATTCAAGGCTTTCTTGCTATGATCCCATGGAGCCTGGTTAAAGCCTTAGCACATGCTGCAGGCCTTCACATCATAGGAAATGCCTAGATAGCGGATACACATGGAGTCAGCATCGTCTTTGTAAGTTTGGACTTTACTGCAACAACAATAGTAGAACAGCGGCTCCTTTGCATTTGTCAGTGGTATAAACATTTAAGTAAAACAAAAAACAAAGCAGTAGAAGCATTAGCAATACTCACAAATTTTGGCGGCATTCATCAACAGCTGTGGACTGACAAGCTGTTGATGGTGGGAGAAAGAATCGAGGCATGATGCCCACATTTTATAGGCGGCAACGATGCACATTGACGTAGGCGGTCCCAGCTAGCAAAAGTTTCCTGGTGGTTCTGTCACTGAAAGCTTACAGTTCTATGATGTGGTTAATGGAGGGAGATATTCTTGAAGAACTCAGCTTCCTTGTGCCCTCGGTTTTCCCCTAATAGATCTATTACTCCCCATCTCAACTGCTACTTATAGTGCAGACCATCAAAGAAAACCTTGCATATTCAATCTAAATCTGGTTTGACCAATGCAGTCACCGAGAAAGGTCTTCATTTTGTCCACTAATTTTCTGTCCTCTTGAGGACTGCCAGAAACATACTGTTGACCGGAACAGATAATATGCAGTTTTGCCAGATCTGTACTGTGCCCAGTCCTATTCAATATATTCATCAGCGACATGGGAGAGGGAATCCAGTGCAGGTTGTGTATTTGCTGATAACACTAAACTCTGTGGTAGAGTTGAAAACATGGAAGGGATAAGGGAATTGCAGAGAGACCTGAAATGGCTTGAAAATTGGTCTGAAGTATGCGAACAGAAATTCAATGCCAAGAAGTGCAAAGTGATGCACTTAGGAAACCAAAACCCCAGAACAGAGTATTGGATCGGAGGAGTTCAGCTGGATACAGCATCAGAAGAATGAGACCTAGAAGGCATCATTAGTTACTCCCTTAAACAAACTAGCCAATTTAACAAAGCCTTCAGCAAGGCTAACAGGCTACTAGGGTGCACTGGGAGGGCATTCAAAATTAGGAAACAAAGGGTACTGTTACTTCAGTATAGCTCAGTGGTGAGGCCACACCTGGAGTACTGTACCCAGTTCTGGAGTCTCCACCTGAAAAAAGACAAGGACAGGCTACAGGCAGTACAATGCAGTGTGACCAAGAGGATTCAGGGCCAGGAGGGCAGATCCGAGGAATTTCGGCTAAAGGCACTGAGCATGTAGTCACTGGAAACCAGATAAGAGAAGGGAGACATGATAGAGACCTTCAAGTTCTTGAAAGGAATAAATAAGCTGAACTGTGAAGAGCTATTTACCAGGCACAGAAAAGCTAGGACATGGGGTCATGAGTGAAGCTGGGGTAAGAAAGTATTATTTTATAGAAAAAGAGTGGTTGAGATATAGAATGGTGTGCAAGCAGAGGCAGTAGGTGCAAAAACCATAAACTGCTCCAAACACGGCTGGGATAGAGCCAACATTATAGCAGCTACTCAGAGGGATGAGGGAGGTGGAAACATGAAGAACAGTAGGGAGAACAGCACAGGGACAACAGATCCCAGAGTATGATAGGATAACATAGGCGGACTAGATGGACCATCTGTCTTTTTCTGCTGTCATTGTCAATGTTTCTGTACAACATCATCAAATACTGCCAGCGACAAAAAATACTGTAATCTGGACTGCATCTTCTTCAATGGATCGAAGTATATAAAAAAATATTTATCTCCATTTGGACTGTCAGAAAACATTACATTTTAAAAGGTATGTTTTTGATTGTGACATAAAAGTCACTGACAGACCAAGCTGCATAATTCATTTGAAGTATATATAATGAGATTCAAGTAAGGATAATGTCTGCTTTTATAATGCTTACTTCAAAACGGGGTTAATACGGTACAATTGTCTATTTTCTTTTAGAGTTCGATTAACACTGACTAATAAATCAGGATATACTCTCTAAGAAAAATAAAACAACACTAAAGCTTTTTTATAGCCGTCTCAGCTTGAGATAACGATAAGATAAAAGTAGTGTTCTAGCAAACTGACATCCCCATACCCTGCATGGCAGTTTTTAGTTTCTAATAATTTAGTGGGCTATTTATTTTCTTTTAACACATCCAAGTGTGTGCTAACTTGGTGACAGAACACATGACAGAACTAAGCAGAGATCTAGCGTCCCCTCCAGGTAATCTTCAATCATAGGCCATGTCCACAGTCATCACTCATGTGCTCGGAAAGCCCATAGGCATGGCATGGCCTATTTCCTTTTCTGTCACTCATATTGTAAATAAAAGCTAAAGCTAGTTAATACTTGGCAGGAAGTACGGCATCGTAGACCCTGTTGAGGACAGGGGTATACAAATAAGCATTCACTGGTGCATATTTCAGTGGAAATCACAGCAGCCAGCCAGTCTTAAAAACTTTCCTTCCCTGAAGGGAAATGACCTCAGTCAAACTCTGTGACTGAAAATAAACATGGCTGACCGTGGTACAGAAATTCTCTGCAGAAAATTACAGTCTAGAAATGCAGGAAGAGCTGTGGAACCTTTTTGTATAGCTACAGTTCTGAAGCATTACTGCAGACCTAAATCTGAAACAGGAGGACACAAGTCAGCTCATTGACATGCGGCAACGCAGGAAGGCAGAGTGAATTTAGCAGACTGGGAACAGTGCGGGGGGGGGGCGGTTGAAAGATTTATTTTACAGATATGAGTGCTGGTGGTGTAGAGGGCACAGAAATCCATCTGCCCCCCCCCCCCCCGCGATGCAGAAGCAGGGCAATGGTGAATGTAACAGACGGGGAAAGAAGCAGGAGGGGATTTCAAAGGAGCACTATTTGTCAGTCACCATGTGTTTTTTCCCCAGTAATAATGTTTTTCTGGCAAAAACACCAGTATATTAATTTTCTTTCTGTTTTCATTTATTCCTGAACTAAGCAAAGCGTCCCGCTTCGTGCCCCACCCACCATGACAAAATTGAATGTTGCGGTGCAGTGCTGTGCTGTTTTCCATCAAAACTGCATGGTAACACCATCCTAATACAACCACAGTATGAATCTCAGCAGGTAACCTCAACTGAAGAGATTTTTAAGAACTGAGAGTAGCGGCCATCTATTCTTTTTTCAATTAAATTTTTATTAAAAGATAAAATAGTACAACATAGCACAAATAGTGCAACATAACATAATAATCAATAGCATAACGATTCAGGAATATAAGTGATAATGTATGGGTGACCATATGCAACAAGCCTGTGTTTCCATTGAGGGGTAGAGCCAACAGCATATGGGCCTCAAGATACAGGCAATTCTGCCACTTCTTATAGGTGAAGTTATGGAACTGGCCTGTGGACAGGGACTTCCCCCTACTGCAACAGTTAATGAAATTATCTCAGTAATAGAAGAAGGCCCTCTCATATCCCTCATCTCTTTACAGCAGGCTCTCCTGGAAATGCAAGATTACATGGCAGAGACTACTATACTTGCTTAGGGAAAAGATTTAGACGTACAGATTGAATCCAAAGAATGGAAACAATATGTTCAAATACCCAAGGGTTTGGTTAGACTCTTGACTTCTCTGCCCATTTAGATGCTATTCACTCCAAACTTCGGCCCAAGCTAGGAGCGTTAAATTGAAACAAAGACTGCCTCTCCCTCCGTGTTCACCGTGATTTCATAATGAAAATGATTTTTTCCGTATTCGATTATGCCAACATAGTCTATGGTTCCACTCCTGCTACTTCCTTGCTTAGACTAGACACTCTCTTAAATATATTTTGTTGCTTTGCCACAAACTCTCCTTTTTTGCACACACCATTGCCATCTTTACTCCTCTTTCTCTATTACTCCCCTACCACAGAGGCACCTGGCCGATAGTCTAGGCTTTCATTTCCAAATACTGGTTTGGAACCCATCCACCCTACTTCTCCTCTGCTACTCCTCCCTCTTACTCTCTGTGCTCCAGGGAATCCCGCTCCTTCTCCCTCTCCATCCCCACTCTTCTGCTGGCCAGTCAGCTTTCTCCCATCGCCTCCCCTTCCTCTGGGAATCAGCTCTCCTCTTCTATTCGTCTTACCCCTTCATTCCCTGCCCTTAAGTGTCTGGCTTAGATCCACTCCTGGTGCTCCTTGCTGTTCCTCAACCTCCTAGCCTCTTCTTCCTCTCTATGGTCCTGTACTAGCGAGTCAAGGCCTCTACTTGCCCGCTTGCTACTGTGCTTTATCAGTTTTGCAGCATTTGTTTATTTAGGGGAAATTTATAAAAAACATTTTTACAAATTGTATTATGCAGGTTTATCATTTTGCTAATTTTTGTCTCCCTTTGAACCTGTCTTCCTTCTCCTTCCGGGTCGCACCTGGAAATGAGCCTCAGCACAGAATGCCTTTCCCGATTATCAATTTTTAAATAAATAAAATGTCACCTATGTTTACTGGTCAACTTCATCCTATATTTGGAAAGAATTTTCCTGGAAATGTTTCATCCATTTTTTTTCCACCACCACATATTGGCCCCTATGCACTAATGGGGTGGAGTAGCTCTGGGGTGCGCAACCACTCCGCACCCTACATGCCCCTTGCACGGGATGCACTAAGGGGGGTGCGCAGCACATATGCGCCCCATCTCCTGGCCGCGCGAAAAGCAATGTGCCGGGGGCGGGTGAGGGATGTGCCAGCACTAAGTGCCATGCACCAAGGCATGCAGTGCTGGCGGAGGAGGTGCGGATGGGTGTGCAGGCTATGCCAGGAAGAACTCTGACGTAAGCCTGATATGTGCCCACATGTACTGCACCATCCACGCTGGGGGACTGGGAATAGGCCCCCTGCTGCCACAGCCCACTAGCCAACAGGGAGGGCTGGGTCACCTGAACAGATGAGTGCCAGGAAAGCAATAGCTGTGGTCCGCATGTGCCCCCCCACCTCACATGGCAGCCCCATACCCAGTGCCACCCATGCAGCACCCCGAAACCACCCACCAGTACACTGGTCCTGGTGACTGAGGACACTCCCAACATGCACACACAGACCCTTGTGTGCCCAGACCCCTATGTGCACAGCAACCCCCCTGCCACACAGCACGGTACACCCCGTCACCCCCCCTTCCCCGTACCTGTGCGGCAGTGCCACCCCGAGGCAAGTGGCACAGCCCTCCTCTCACCACCATGGCCACCAGCCATCTGACATCACATGGGGCGTGCAGATGTGTGCACACGTATGTCAGATGGCTGGTAATATGGCAGTGAGGGAGGGGCTTCTCCCACTCAGTCGTCTCGGGGTGGTATTGCTGCACAGGAATGGGGGTGCCAGTGGGGTGGTACCATGGGGGCACCGTCCAGCCGGCCTGACAGTTGGGTAGTCCGCGGGCAAGTGCGGTCACCAATGGCAGAGGTACTGACATGGGGTTGGCCCGCTGTGGGCAGGGGCATGGGCGGGGGGGTTGGACTGCTGGCCCTGGCACTGGCCCTGCAGTGTGGGGGGGGTCCCCGCCAACCACCAGCCAGTAACGGTGGCATGTGCGCGTGGGTCCGGGTGCCTGCAGAGGGCATTCACACACCTGGCCCCATGCATCTCTGCGCAACGGATCCACTCCCTGTCCAGGCTGGGCATTCGATTGGATGCCTGGCCAGACCTGCAGCTCCACCCCCGGCTGCCCTGTGGAGTCCTGCATGCCGGGGGGGGGGGCATAGCCATGGACAGATGCGCATCCATTGTGAAAACCCAGGGTGCGCACCTGTCCACTGGTGTGGTGCTGCACGGGCGGATTACGCACAATTTGCACATAACTTGGGCCCAATGTAGCTAAATATTATCCCACTAGGGGATCTTTTTGCCAGAGAGGCTGTAATACCACCTACGCCACACATGGACACATCATCTGGGATTGGCCAGTTCTGACACCCTTTTAGGCCCAATTAACAGGCACCCTACAAACTGTTTGGACAGGATTTTAATTTAATTTCAGTCACTGGCAGGATGAGATATTGCAAATTTATGATATGGAAAAATTAACTGCTGACTTGAGCCATAATACTGATAAGTTTCAATCTATCTGGCAAAGATGGATGAACTACATGTTGGATGTCAAGCTGGGTTTTCGTTTTTAAACAGAGATTGCAATTAGGCAGTACTATCTCTGTACTAGGCAGCTTGACATATTGGCTTGGAAGTGTTCTGTCACTGAGATGTCTGTTATTGTTGTTGTACATATGCTTGTTGTATAACAAAAACCCTCAATAAACAAATATTTAAAAAAACCTTTTTTGCTAACAAACAACATGATGAATTATTTTGCCAACTAACAAATACTGCTGCTTGAAAGAATGTATTTGACAAATTGACTGCTGTTGGTGCAGCAAGGCACAGATATGGTTCTTTTTTTTTTTTGCCGTGTGTGTATCTGAGACAGAGTGTGTGTGTGTGTGTGTATGTGTCTGTCTGTGAGAGTGAGTGTGTGGGTGTGAGTGTGACAGTGTGTGTGTGTGTGTGTGTGTGTGTGTGTGTGTGTGTGTGTGTGTGTGTGAGTGAGAGAGTGTGTGTGTGTGTGTGTGCGTGCATACCGTCTATGAACAGTGAGTCCACGAGTGAAAAGTAAAACAGACTGCTATGTGAGACACAATCTCAGGGGGAGGGAGGTCACTCTTTCCTGTCAACTACAGAGTTCCATGGAACTGCAGCTTGTGCATGCACTAGGCATGTGTGTCACATGGGCATTTGAAAATCCATCTCCCCTGAGATGGGGAGCATCCTCTGCAACGCTCAACTCTCCCCCACCAAATGCCCCCCTTCCCCCCAACGACAAACCAGAGTTTCTCCCAAACCCACGGTGCAGGCGCTGGGTGGTGTAACCCTACTGCTGTGCAAACAGATTGGTCTACTTATTATTCTTTAATATTAAGGTCATCTGCGTAAAAACATTTTCTTAGTTTCTTTGCTTGCATTGCTTATCCCTTCCACCCCAGTTCCTAATACTCTGTTTATGATCAGTGCTCCGGGTGAACTCTGGCCTATTTTACTCACCATGGGGCCTATTCACTAATGTGCGCCCCGAAGGCACATATCTGAGTGCGCAGCCCTGCACCCTTGGGATATCCGTGCGGGGGCCACATTCACAAACACCAGTCCCCACCAAGCTCCTTTATGCAGCCCCACCCCCCAGCGCACAGATCCGCGGGGGACTGGCGGGTGCACAGCGGCAAATCTGAGTGGGCAGCCAATCAGCTGCTCAGGCAGAGACCTGCAGTGGATCCCTTGCGCCCATGTGGTGCCATGTCGGCCGGTGCACGGAATGCTGACTGCAATGCAGAGGTGGGTACCCTGGCTGCCCACTCTCGACCTCCCAGTGAGCCCTGATGGCAGGGGCATCTCTACTGGGGGGGAACGATGCCCCCCGCCATATCCACCGCAGTTGGCAGCCACTTCCCTGAGGGCGTGTAACCAGCTCAGACAGTGTACGGCTGCCCTTCATAGGCATAGCCGGAAGTCCCCCATGCAAAGCACTCCACACCACAGTGAATGTGTGGAGTGCTGGCACTCATCCCCATACCGTCCTCAGGTCCGCCCATGTGCAGAGCTCAGCGATCGACCAGGGGATTGGGTGGGTAGAGCGGCATATCTACTCTGTGAATGCACGCAGGGGCTGAGCAGTTGCGGAGTAGGATATGTGCTGGAGTTGTGTGGCGCATAGCCTACTCCGCACTATCATGAATAGGCCCCCATATTTTAAGAAATACTCTTTAAAGATTTTTTTGACGAGTACAGAGACTCATTCCAATCCTTGCAATTGTTCAGATTATTTAAAAAGCCGTTTCCCCAAGTTTAAAGTACTTTTACTCAAAGTTACATTCTACTCAGCTATGTCAAAAATGGTGAGTACATTACTCTTGAATTCCAGTGCTTTATGAAGCACTGCTTGTGACATCGCAATCATTCCCACAACAGACTGTCAGAGATCCTCACTCTCAGTGGGGTATCTCTTTTTACCATACAGCATTTTCTCTTGCATTATCCACTCAGTGCTACGGCCTAGGGATCCTCACAGACAACGTTCCTGCCCAGTCTGCCACAATAACCATAAACAAGTATGGAACTTTTCTACATTCTTCTAATCACCCTTCCAACACCCAGTAGTGCCGAGGCTTGCCACTGCGACTTTGTGTGCACACATTGATTCCCTGTTCCACTGCAAAGGTTGCTGTGATGATGAAACTCGGTGCCAGACCTCTATAACTTGTGATGCTGCCATGTGGCAGAAATTACCCAACACCGCCTGGACCATCTGACTGGCTCCTGAACTTGGATTGCCAGTACGAGAGCACATCGAATCAAGTGGTCTTTTTTTAAAAAGGATTATAATTCTCTAAATTGTCCTGTAATCTGCTGTCAGTCTTTCACACTGCTGCAGACTCTTCTATCCCAGCACCTCTTGGCGAGATTCCAGATGCCCTCTAGGATCTACTGCCCTGCCATGACACCTCAGAAGCTAGATCTGTCCCTCTGATGACAGGATTCACTGTGTGGGGGCAAGGGCTTCTTGGAGCCACTAAGGCACTGTAGAAGGGGCAAAGCAGAGATGAGTGAAATAAAAAAAAAAATCCACTTCTGTGAAATATCACAGAGCTTGCAGACTCTGGTGGAATTAGGAATTCTGAGGAATAATATAAATTTTTCCAATTTTCTCCGGCACAATTTCACAGTATGCTGAATTCCACCAGTGAAACTTTCAATGCCACATAGTGGAATTCCATGAAACTCTTGTAGAAATGTCCATTTCTTGTGGGGAGTCATACTTGTGTCATCCTGCATGCCCAGGCAGCAGTTCTGCCCTATTCAAGTGCCAACCACCTCCCCATCCTGGATCACCCTCTGCCTTTGGCATTAGAGGGAACATTGCAGGGTCATCCTCAGACTATGGTATTAGAGGGGCAACAAAGTATCATCCTCAGCATTCGGCAGTGGAGGAGGACCTCACAGGATCACCCTCGGCCTATGGCAGTTAAGGAAACATCTCAGGATCATCCTCAGCCTATGGCAGTGGAGGTGAACCTCACAGGATCACCTATGGCATCCATGTTTACCTGGAACCCACCATAGGTAGTGATTTAGTAGCAGGGCAATTTTCCCTCCCCAATTTGAGAGGCCTGCCCTCAGAGTCAGGGGTGGGAGTCTGGCGAAGACCATGCCCCCAGGTTCTCTGCATGATAGCATTATCTGCTGCCCTGGTAGAGGGTCTTTTAAGAATGACTGTATTAAAAATACAAGTGCTTTTTATTTTTTGCAATAAAACTATGATAAAAATGTTCAACTGTCAACTCCGTAACATCACACAGGACCAATAAATAACAAAAGTAAAGATAAGATTTCAAATATAATAACAGTGGCAGTTCATCCATGTACATATATTAATGATGCTGTTTCTCTTTTTTTTTTATTAAATTGTATTGCTTTTAGTAAAACAATAATATACAACCATCTCATGCAAGAAATCACATTTAGTAACAGTTGATACATCCAAGGTAGTAGTAAACTTAGTCTTTGCGATCTGATTTATAAATATGGGGTATTCCTTAAAAACTCAAGTCCACATATTGTCCATGAAATGCTACACCCTACAGGACTTTGGATGGTCGATTCAAGTTAAAAATGCAATCCCAAACAAGTATATTCAACAGCCTGTGTTGATGTTACCCCCTAGCTAAGAATTTATTTATTAACATATGTAATACTCAGGGAAAGAATGAGCAAAACAGAGAAAGAAACAAGAAAATTAAAAAAAAAATAGTCTTGCCTAAAGGAGCTCAAATTGCCATTACTGCTCAATCTTGTTGGCACGTGTAAACTGTGTAGTGGTGACGACATGGTATTCAGCATTCCTCTAGGACATTTCTGTGCCACATGGCTGTAGCGCCATATAACCCTTTTGACAACATTTTAATTTTATGTCCCTCCTATGAAATTGGGCTGGACCAACACAAGTGCCCTGCCAAAATCAAGCAGAGAGACCCAAATGGGTCTAAGAAACACAATAATAAACCATTTAGATCATTACTTCTTGTTAAGTATGGTCTTTAATCGTGTATCTATTAGATTAACTATTTGCCTGCATATAAGTAGTCAGTCCCAAAATTAAAGCTCTTCATGCATCTTCCTCCGATTCAGACTGGTCACTGGGTCCTGCACGGGTGAACTCCCTTCCAAGTGCCTCCACTTTTTTCCCCACTTCGTCCGGGTTGGTGAATTGGAAAGTATGCCTGCCATAGTGTATTCTTAGGTGAGTGGGCATAAGAAGAGAGTGAGTGACTCCTAGGCTCCGGAACTTTGCACATACCCCATCGAACCTCTTCCTCCTGGATCGGGTGGTGAAAGATAGGTCAGGGAAAAGGTGGACTGTTTTTCCCTGGAACTATAAGGATCCTGCTCCTCTACTGGCCTACAGAAGGAGATCCTGAATAACGATGCCACTTGTAATTAATAGGTTTGTCCGGAGTGCTTCAGTTTGATTCATAGCAGTCCTGAGGGACATATGGTAAGCCTTGAGAAAACAATTCAGTGGCAGGGTCATTTTGAGGTTCAAGCTACCAGGCAGCCACAATTGTAGAAATTCCAACAGGCCCTCCTTCCTCACAATTTTCTGGCAGATCCACAATACGGCCATTCACGGCCTGCTGCGAGTTTTCCAGGGCCTCCATATAGTAACAGAGCTGTGCGGTCTCCAGAGTCATTTTAGAGGTGGTAGCTAGGGACTTAGTGGCCATCGATTCAGCTGAGGTGGCAGTTGTAGTGACAGTATTAATTTTAGCATCCTGCTCAGTCATCCTGGTAAGTATTGACTCAATTTTACAGTCAATAGCCTGCAAAGATTTCTGCAAGGCTCGCCATGGAGGTTCAGTTCCAGGTGGGGGTTGTAGGTGGTAGCTCTGGTATCAGACGATTCTTCGGTCCACCTCCTGCTGCTTTACTGGTGTGACCCATCATATAAAAATTATATGCCCCAACTCTGCTCGTCAAGTACATTACATTGCTGAGTTGCTTTTTGGATTTTGGCAAGATATTTAAGTTTTATTTAACTTTTAAGTCCGGTTTTGTGCAGAGCACTCCCTGAGTACGTCTAGTTGGTAGGTGTGCTCCACAGCGCTCCCTCAATGCCATTTCTAAAGACTACAAAAAAAAAAAAAAAAGGGGGGGGTGCGGTAAATACCCTCCCCCACACACACTGGCTGCCACGAATGGGTCTATATCCAGTTTGTCTCACTTATGCGAACACTTGGGGGTTTAAAGGTATGGTCTAGCCATGTTCTGTTCTGGTCCCAATGGGTATACTTGGTACACCAATACAAACCAATTCTTAAATGGATACAGTCATGTCCGGTGGCCAACATAATTAAAAGCCCATAAAAAGCTCTTTCAAATGAGGCATTCAGCTAAACTGTTGCTGGAAGCCCTCTAACAGTACCGATGATGGTCTATTCTGTTCAACTTTAATGCTACATTGGAGCCACTTTTAGAATATTATGATATCACTGAGGAACAATAAAGCTGTGTCTAACTACAATGAGTCAAGCATGTTTCACAAAAGGCCACAATGTAGTATTAAAGTTGAACAGAACAGACTCCATCATCTATACCTCTGGAGGGCTTCCAGCTACAGTACAGCCCGATACCCCATTTGAAAGAACTTTTCATAGGCTTTCAAAATAACCACTGTACCTGAATGTTTCCCTTTAAGATAACTTGATCATTTGTCACAGATTTGGGGTCCCTTCTTTGGATTCTACACTATCCATAAAGGGCAGCCAATATGCTTTCACTTTCTCCAGGCAAAGTCTTACCTTATTGTTAACCCTTCCATTTGTATTGTTTTGCAATTAATAGACCACATCTCCCAGGTAGGAGGGGCTGCTTGCAACCATGTTTGTTTTATTGCCTTAAAGGCCTCTGCAATCAGGATATTAAATAAATAGGTTTTCTCTTTAGATCGTATTCCCATTGGTCGTACCCCCCCCATACAGTGTTTGATTTGTTTAGTTCATGTCCCAGCAAGCAAGTGGAACAGCACAGGAGTGAAACAGGAGCAAGACCGGCATCTTAGGTGTCGGCAGGCATGCAGAGAACTCTGCTGGTCCAATAATGTAAGGCAGACTACCTTTGTACTGGTTGCTGCCTGTTTAAAAGAGTGTACTGTCAGTGAGATGGGGTGGACAAGGGTGTAGGGTAGGGAGGGTAAGACCTACAAAGGTCAAGCTAAGGGCAACTGAAACACACAGCAAGGTGGGAATAGAGGCAACACCCTATCTAGGGTAGGGCGAGAAAGAGAGTATAGAAAGCAAGCTATCCTAAATTACCAAAGGACCAAAAAAAAAAAAAAGGGAATTGAAGGAAAACCCTATCTAGGGCATGGGGTCAAACACAAACTTGGAAGGGGAAAGGTAAAGGGAAGCCAAGAGGGGGCTTGTAATAAGGGACATTTAAACACAAAGGAAAGGCAGGGAGTAAAAGTCAGGAGGATAAACAAATCACCAGGCATGGGAGTGGTGCAGTGTAATGAGTGCAGGGCCACAATCATTAAAGACACATTCTAGAGACTGAGGTGTTGTCCCATATGCAGGTGCCTCTTGGAGCCGAGAGTAGAGGTTGCTAGACTCTGGTCCGAACCGGCACAAATACAGAGCACCATCTGCTTCACCCATGGGCCACCTAGTTTGCCATCACTCCCTCAAAGGATGCCAGAAAGGAGGCACAGTGGCTGGACCTTGGTGGGCTCTGGGAGGATGGGAGAGTGGAAGAAAAGAGAGCACCCCTCAGATCTTACCACTGCACAATTCTTTTGCCATTCTGGTGGGATGGGGAAGCCAAAAAAAGGCACCCAAAGCAGGAGTAAGTGGGGAGGTGGGGGTCCTCAAGGGAGAAGGCCCTATGGAAGGTGGGAGAGTCCCCTGGCCAAGAAGGAGACAGTTGCTGGTGGAGAACTCAGTAGTCAGGGGAACCAGGTTGGAGGCAGAGGAAAGGAGGGATAGGGTAGTACAGTGCATTCCAGGCACTTCAGTGGGGAGAACTTTCGGACAGTTCTTGGAGATTGCCAGGGAAGAGGAAGCTGGATGATGTTGTTCACCTGGGGGGGATGAAAGATCTGACAAGGGAAGGTGTAGGGGTAGTACAGGAATGGTTTAGGGAGCTGGTCTGGGGCTTGAAACAGGTAGCTCACACACTGGCCTTCGCTGAGGTGCTATCTGTGCATGGTCAGAGGAAGGCTAGGGAACTCCACACCAGGTCTTCCAGTGAGTGGTTGAAGACATGGTGCAGAGATGAGGGCTTTGGCCACATAGGGGAGTGGGGTCACATCTGGGAGGATGGAGGCCTGTACAAGGGAGGTGGCCTCTATCCATTCAGGAAGGGAACAGCAGTCCTGGCTGGAAGGTTTAAATGCTACTTTGACAAGCATTTAAACTAGCCAAAGGGGGAGGCAGAAACCCAGGGGCTGTATATAAGATTGGGGAGCGGAGCTATATTGCTCGCTGGTGAAGCTTCACCTAGAGTACTGTGTCCCGTTCTGGAGGCCGCACCTCTGCAAGGACACTGAAAGGAAAAAATGCAAGGTTATGCTCTTAGGGCTACAGAATCCAGGGCTGTATACAAGATTGGGGAGTGGAGCTTACAGTCACTAAACAAGAAAGAGACCTAGGGGTCATCATATCTGATGACCTCAAGGTAGCTAGGCAGTGTGAAAGGCTAGCAGGATGCTGGGGTGCATTGGCAGAGAGCTTTCTAGCAGAAGGAGGAAGGTGGTGCTACCATTGTATTGCTCACTGATAAAGCCCCACCTGGAGTACTGTGTCCAGTTCTGGAGGCCACACCTCTGCAAAGACACTAAAAGGGTGGATGCGATACAATGGAGGGCAACAGTATTCCCATTCATGCAGAGATGTACGTGAAACACACAAAGAATTAGAAGTTCAGGTACATTGCCAAGCCTCTGAGGGTACATGCATGCAAGAAAATTATTGATTCCACTATACTGAACACAAGAGAGAGGACTAAAATCACAAACTGTAACCTCCAAAACAGTGGTAGACAAAAAATTGGGCATTAACCCTCCACAAAAACTGACTATGCTGCTCTGTGGAGTTAAGTGCATGTAGTATATTCAATGCATTAGATCCGCAAAACAGACTTGCAACACCTGACACATTTCAAATTGGATTTCTTTCTCCTTTGAGGATGCATTTAACTCTGCAGAGCAGTGTTTTCAGTTTTTGTGGAGGATGAGTGCCTTTATTTTTTGTCTACTACTTCTATTTTTATAGTAAGCTCCACAGTCCTGGTGTGGCTCCTATCGAGACTGTTGGTGTAACCTCCAATACAGCCATGGAGAGTACAGAGCATCTGCAAAGAACAAGACATCATGGGACCTCTGGAGGACAACCAAAATGGTGAGGGGTTGCATGAGAAACCGTACAAGGAAAAGCTGCAGAAACTCAACATGTACTCCCTGAGAGAGAGGAGAGTGAGAGGGGAGATGATTGAAGCCTCTAAGTACCTCACAGGAGTGAACAGGGTGCAAGTGGAGAGCCTATTTCAGAGAAAGGAAGGCACTAGAACACGGGGGCATGCAATGAAGCTAAGAGGGGGAAAGTTTAGCAGAAATGTGAGTAAACACTTCACAGAAAGGATGATGGATGATGGGAAAAGCCTGCCAGAGGAGGCAGTGGGGCGAAAGAATGTAGAGTGCTTTAAGCATGCGTGGGATAGGCAGAGGGGCATACTAGGTAAAGGAATGGGGAAAGGAAGTGACACCTGTGACCAACTAGGTCAGTGGTGACAGCATAGGCAGGGACAAGAGGTAGACTGGGTGGGCCTAAAAGTCCTTCTCTGCTGACAAAATTCACGTTTCAGTGTTTCTAGGTGGAACAATCCCTATCATCAGGTCAATCGCTTGGGAGATAACCTCTCAGAAGTTACTCTCCTTGGGCAACTCCAGAAAGTATGATCGTGGTGTGCCCTTATACTGCACTGTCCCCAATACTGGTCTGTGAAAATGGGGCCATAATGTACTGTGATCACTGGTGTTTTAAAAAACTGCCAGCACCTTCCATCTGTGGGGGGACAGCGAGAGGATCTCAGATCTAGAAGTGGGTAGCCATCTGGGAACAAGTGACCACCAAAACAGTGTGGTTCACGACCAACTCAGCTACAGAGTCAAGCCATACAAAAGTGAAGGTATTGGACTTCAGGAGAGCTGACTTTGGCAAGATGGGAGAGTGCCTTAGAAAAAACACTAGCAAACAGGCTAGAAGGAGGGGTGGAGCAACAATGGGGAAATATCAAAATTGCCATCACAGAGGCAACAAGCCTTTGTGTGAAGCAAATAAACAAATCAAAACAAAAGAAAAAGTGACTATGGTTCTCAAATGAGGTGGCGGGGAAGGTTAGGGAGAAAAAGATAGCATTTAGGAAGTATAAGGAAACACGGAAGGAGCAGGACAGAGAACTATACCAGTTAAGGCAGAAGGAAGCAGGGAGGGAAGTCAGAATAGCAAAGGCCCAAACTGAGGAAAAGAGCCAACTCAATTAGGAAGGGGGGATAAAACCTTTTATAGGTACATCAGGGAGCATAGAAAGACAAAGGGAGTATTAGTGAGGCTGAATAGAAAGGACGGTGGGTGGGTGGGCAGAGAGGAACAGTGAAAAAGCAGGATACTGAACAAATACTTCTGCTCAGTATTCACAAAAGAGGAGGAGGGGGAGGTGCCTAATCCAATTAACAGAAGCACTCTGGATAGGGGGATCAATCCCAGTCAGTTCGCAAAACAAAGGGTACTGAAAGAACTCCTAAAACTGAAGGTGGACAAAGCAATAGGGCCTGACAGAATTCACCCCAGAATTCTAAAAGAATTAAGGGGAGAACTAGTGACACCACGGACTACCCTTTTTAACAAATCATGGGAGGATGGACTGGTACCTCAGGACTGGAGGAAGGCGGATGTGATTCCTCTTCACAAAAGTGGGACCAAGACAGAGGCAGGAAACTACAGAACTGTCAGTTTGACCTCTGTGGTAGAAAAAGTGATGGAATCACTTCTGAAGGAAAGAATTGTTGAGTACCTAGAGGAAAGTGGTGCACAGGACCCAAGGCAGCATGAGTTCACAGTGGGAAGGTCATGGCAGACTAATCTAATTGATTTCTTTGACTGGGTGACCAAAGTAGTAGACCAGGGAGGGGCTGTGGACATGGCCTACCTAGACTTTAGCAAGGCATTTGACACAGTCCTACACAAAAGATTAATAATCAAATTAACCAGCCTGGGAGTGGGTCCCAGGGTGGTAGCCTAGTAAAACATTGGCTGGACAACAGGACACAAAAGTTAATTGTAAATGGAGTCCACTCTGAAGAAAGAAGGGTTACTAGTGGGTACTGCAGGGTTCAGTTCTGGGTCTAGTCTTTTTAATGTCTTTATAAGTGACATTGCAGAGGGACTGGAGGGAAAAGTATGCCTCTTTGCAGATGATACAAAGATCTGCAACAGGGTTGATGAATAAGGAGGCATGGAAAGGATGAGATGGCAAGGTTGGAGGAATGGTCAGAAGTATGGCAGCTTGGATTCAATGCAAAGAAGTGCAAAGTAATGCACCTGGGAAACAAAAACCCAGGAGAATATTACACAATTGGCGGGGGGGTAGAGGTAGTAATAACAAGAAAATTGGAAAGGGACCTGGGGTTATCATATCAGATGACCTTCAGGTTAGCAAGCAATGTGAGAAGGCAGTAGGGAGGGCTGGGTGGATACTGGGATGTACAGGGAGAGGCATCACCAGCAGAAAACAGGAAGTTGTTATCCCTCTGTACAGACAGTTGGTGAGACTACATCTGGAGTACTGCGTCCAGTTCTGGAGACCCCATCTCCAAAAGGACATAGACAGGATGGAGGCATTTCAGAGGAAGGCAACTAAAATGGTGCAGGGTCTGCAAGAAAAGCCATACGAGGAGAGACTATAGAAGCTTAATATGTATACCCTTGAGGAAAGGAGGGAGAGGGGGGACATGATAGAAACTTAAGTACCTCAGTGGAATCAACAAAGTCCAAGAGGGTAGCATCTTTCAGAAAAAGAGATGTGCAAGAACAAGGGGACACAATTTGAAGATAGAGGGGGGATGGCTCAGGGGCAATGTGAGGAAGTTTTTTTTTTTTTTTAGAGACAGTGGTGGATGCATGGAACAGCCTTCCTGAGGAGGTTGTGGAGTCTAAAACTGTGGGAGAATTCAAGAATGCATGGGACAGACATAAGGCAATTCTTGTGGGGGGGTAGGAAGAAATAGGCTGTTGGTTAACTAGGATCTGCAGCTTATCCTGTAGGTAGGAAAATGGGCAGACTAGGAGGGTCAAGCGGTCCTTATCTGCCGTCAAAGTCTATGTTCTATGTTTCTATCTTTGTTCCTGCCAGGAATTTGAGGCAGCTGTTTTCATGGCTCCCCATCAGCATTTGTTTAATTCCCCCCTGTGTAAGTGTCACCCCAGATTCCTGCTCCCACCTCTCTCGTGTGCCTCTCCTTGAAGCTAGCTTGGGTGTGGTACACACTCTGTATAATTTAAAGATTAAATGAGTTGTACATGTTGCCTCCAGTGTCCCCCCAACCAGATGCCTTAGAGTGCTGGTCTCCTCCTGAAGCTGGGATTTGCAGAGTTCCATCATCATCAGCTAGTTCCTGACTTGTAAGAAACAGTAAGAGTCTCCTCTTTTTTTCCCCTTCTTCCCTGTTTTCTCCCTCTCTCCTTCCCCCTTGCTTTTTTCTCTCTTCTCTCTTTCCTTGCACAATTTTCTCTTATCTTCACTTCTCCATTAGTGAACATTGTTCGTATTACCACATTTATCACTTTTTGCAATTTACTGAATGCCTTGCCATAGCCTGGCCTAGCATGTATTTCATACATGGTTGCTATTTCTGATCCTGTAATATCCTATTGATTGTATCCCTTCTGCTCTCCACTTACATCATGTCTAGGTTTGTGTTTTATTATCAATACATGTATATAAGGCTTCTCCAATATGTTTACCCTAAATACTGTGTTCTGTTAAGTGATATTTTATACCTTACATGGAGGATAGTCTTCTATTGTATTAGGTGTGTGCTTTCTTATATACTCGAATTTCAAAAAAAAGATAAAGTGAAAAAAAAGAAATAGTAATAGTCTCATTGGGGAATGGAAAATTCCTGTTTAAGTGGGGCGAAGGATTTAGGAATCCACTCTCAAGCAATCTGCGCCACCCTGTGTCTGATCCTGGTGCATCTGCAGACCTTGGTATCATCTGTACAGAGAAGGGGTCAATATGCAAAGTTTTTAGGTAAAATAAATGACATAGAAATCTTGATCTTATACGCTGAAGCATAAAATGCCCCAATTTATTTTCAGTTCTTTCTACAGCCCACAGATTCATACATCTGTACAGCCCAATACATGTTTCCACAAATTCCAGCACCATGGACAGCTCGCTCAAGAAGAAAAGGTACTTCAAAGATCCATGAACAGCTTTTAACTACACAGCAGGTCGCTTGATAAGCATTTGTCAATGCCGAATGTTGGCTTGCTGGCATTGGTAATGCAGACGTTAGAAATGCAAAATAGGAATGTCAGTGAAGTATTGAAGTAATGCCAACACTTACCCTCCCCCCCGCACAGACTGAAAGGCGTTGGGAGTATGGCTTTGGGTCAGCCATAATGCTGATGCCATTCCATCTCACCCAACCCTGCAGACAGCGACAGGTGGCGGGGTGTGCATTGGGCTCTTCGGCCTTTGTGCTCACCCCATTCCATAAGGAAATAAGCTGAGATGGGTGCAATATAGGAGAATGGGGTGAACATTAGGGTGACGGAACCCAAGGCACACCTCAATACCCATCAGTGGCTGTAGGGTGAGGGTAGAATTCTGCAAACATTATAGCCGACGAACCCAATTTACGTCCCAGATGCCTGTCAGTCTCTACAGGGTGGGTGTATGGTTGGAAACCTTAACGCCCTGGGTGTTTGTTGGCATTTTCACTCTAAATTTTCAACAGTGGCTTTTTGGGACCCCACCTCATGAACAGTGGTGCTATCATTTCGTTACACAATCATGAAAGGTGATTTCGCACAGCAACTGCACCTCTGGGAGCCACAGGTGCGGAAACGCATTTTAGGCAGGATACGAAAAATGACAGCCATACGGTTCATGAGGTGGTGTAAAAAAAAAATGGAAATGTTGAAAATCTGGAGAGAAAATATGAAAAATCTGCAAACTTATGAGCATGCACAGATGCTGCGCAATGCACACCCGTAATGCAGTCATTTTTGGGGATTTATTTTACCAAATTTTCAATATGGGCACTTTTGGACCTCTCCTCATGAACAGTGGCACTGTGATTTTGTTACTCTGTCCCAAAAGTTGATTTTGCATGGCGACCGCACCTATTGTGCGCCACAGGTGCAAAAACACATTTCGGGCAGGATGTGAAAAATGACAGCTGTACTGTTCATAAGGAGGTGTGCAAACATGGCAATGCTGAAAATCTGGAGTGAAAATATTAAAAATTCTCAAAGTTACAAGCGTGCATGGAAACTGCGCAATGCATGTTCGTGACAGTAATTTTTTGGAATTTGTTCACTACATTTTCAACATAGGCATTTTGTGACCTCCGCTCATGAAGAGTGTCACTGTGATTTTCTTAATCTGTCCTGAACGTTGATTTCCCACAGTGATCGTGCCATTGTAAGCCACATGTGCGAAAACACATTTCGGACAGGATGTGAAAAATGACAGCTGTACTGTTCATAAGAAGATGTGAAAAAAATGGTAATGTTGAAAATCTGGAGTGAAAATATGAACAATTCTCGAAGTTATGAACGTGCGCAAAAACTGCACAACGCACACTCGTAACAGTATCATTTTTTGGAATTGTTTCACCAAATTTGCAACATTGGCTTTTTGGGAGCTCCCTTCATGAACAGTGGCACTGTCGTTTCGTTAATCGGTCCCGAAAGGTGATTCCACGCAGTGACCGCGAAATCACCTTTTGGGACCGAATAATGAAATGACAGTGACTGATTTTGTGAGGTGGGATCCCAAGAACCCCATGTTAAAAATTTGGAGTCAAAAGTTAAAAAAAATGGCTGAGATATCCAGCTAAGTTGAACCCCCCCCCCATTTATGCCTTTATACAGCTTACCGGCATTTCTTCAGTTCGCGGTTGGCTTTGAAGAGTGCAGATGAGCAGCTTAATCTGGTTCAAGGTCAGTTGGCATTCATCTGTATCTTCTTCCACCCGGGTCGTGCCTGAAAATAGGCAAGATCTGTCTAGTGCACTTACCCGGTCAACAAAAATAAATAAATAAATAAATAAATAAATAAATAAATAAATAAAGATGTGTTCCTGCTCCACCGAAGATCGCCGCACCAACCTCTGGAGTTAAGTATGGGGTGAGGGGGATGTGGAGGTGGGGTGTGCAGAGGGTGGGTGCAGGTTCGGGGAGGAGGCACCGTGGACAAGGGACCGTTTTCTTGTTTTGCAGGGGGAAAAAAACACTTTGGGGGAAGGTTTTTTTTTACAGGTAACACTAAGACATTTGGTCACACTGGGGTGAGCTCCCAGTGTGCCACCTGTTTTGTTTTGGGGGAGACTGGAGCTGATGGGATTGGGCACCCCGTCGACAAATAAAGCATGTCTGTGTTGGAGGGGCCTGATGCTGTGGGGGATTGGGCACCCCCATCGGCAGACAAACTGGGGGGACATTATGCAGATGAGGACTGGGCACCCCCCCATCAGCAAACAAATTGAACTGGAGAGGGGACATGCTGATAGGGGGACTGAGCTCCCCTGAAGTCGGCTTTCTAGGGATTGAGAGAGGCCGCCATGTTTACTGAAATGTTTCACCTGTAATGGCACGTAATGGGGGTGAGTCAGATCTGCCGCTGCAATTGATGAACCTGTCCCTCATTGCAGCAGCAGATTTCTTTTAAGTTGGTGGCACTCTCCGAAACAGCAGTCATCTGCAGCATGCTCACAGGTTGGCGGCTGAGGGACACACCGGCTAACGCATCCCCTGGATTCGCCACAACACTGACACACCTTTGAAAGTGCTAGTACAGTGCTACTACTGCAAAATGTTGCATGTGGGCAAGCCAGCATAAAAATGCAGTTCTTGAAGATAATTTACAAATCACAGTATCTTCTATGGAACAAAATTTTCAGTGAAGATTGCATTTCATTTACCAAAATTGGCCCCTTTTTCTCATGGCAGCTGCAGTTAAGTGCATTTTACAGCAAAAATGTTGTACTAATACACCTTTTTAACTAAATTTCAAATTAATTGTGCAAACTGCACACCTTTGTTATTCAATATCAGGTTACTTGTTGTACCCACTGTATACCTTTTCTTATTCAATTCTAGATTGTCCTTTTTTTCCTCCCGTCTAAACAGCGCCCCCTTAAATCTACTTTAGCCTTTATTAAAGGACAGCCCCATTACTATGACTGCCTGCAAGCTTTCCATCAGTATTCGCAAATAACTTTGAACACACATGGTTTCACATCACTTTCCTTATGACTGAGATGAACTAGCAAACAAGTCACTGTTCTCCCTGACGTTATAGAACTCTGCACATTCCCGTATTTGCAGAGACACAAGGGCACTTAGTTATGTCACAGCACCCTCTCGTGTGTCTTACTGCACAGTTAGTTCCTCAAATTGAACAAAAGGTCACCATTAAACTCTCCTAATTGTATAATGCAAATAATAAGCCTCACTGAATGCTATTGTCAGGATTATAGCATTCAAACTTGACCAGTTATCAGTCTTTGTAAGTACCTCTAGTTGAGGCCATATGTACGTTCAGCACAATTTTCAACATATTAAAACACCTTTTCAGGCATCAGTTCAACCTAGCGGTTAGTGCACAGAGCAGTGAATTGGGAGACATGGTTTGAATCCCATCACTGCTACATACTCAGTCTGTGACTCCAAACAAATTACTTAACCCTCCAGTGCCTGATCTCCTTGTATCTCTCCCACTAATCTATCTCTGTGCTGTTTGAATCTCTCTCTGTGTATCTAATGGCAGCAATACCCTCTCCCCTCCCTCTCCTGGATTGTAAAATTCTTTGGAATAAAGTTTGTCTTAAAGGTGCTATATAAACTCAACTTATTTCTTCTTATTGATTTTCAATGTTATTTTATCTTTCAAAACATCCAGTGTTTGCAGTGGTAGCTCAGTTGTCTTGGGTCTTCATCACTCATGAAATAAATGGCTATTCTGCTGATCCTTCGCTGAGTGATAAAAGTCAATGACGTCGGGCATACCACTAAATTAAAATAAGTCTCTTAATAGCAAACTATGCTATTTAGTGCTACAGTATGACAGGACAAAACAATGCCTCTATTTTCTGCTAGTTACCCTATAATCAGAAAGGAAAGTAATTCCTTTAACTGGCAATGAATACTTCAATTTTGCATATCAAATACCCTACTCAAGAACATTAAAATTCCATTAAGAACCTTAAGTACCTCTAATTTTGAGATTAGGAAAATAACTCAGAGTGTGCAAAACTCCCAAGAGGAATTAAGGATGTTCTTTACTGTTACAAAGTGTTCCTTCCTCCTACGAGACCTAAAGCAATCACAGACAGGCTGTTAATTGTTCTCAGTCTTCTGGGTGAAAAAGTGACTTACATCCTTCAAATCTAACTTTCATTGAACTGTTTCCTATAGGAACACGTTCATGACATTGATACTGACTCCATGAGGATGAGTACATGTAGCAGACTGTACAGCACACTGCACTATGCTACACTACAAAGTTTACAAGTAGGTAACACTACACTATGCTACACTGTGTGACACTACACCATGCTACACTACAAAGTTAATATGTACGTGACAGTACACTACACCATGCTACATGACAGAGTTTACAAGTGGGTGACTACACTATGCTACACCGTGCTATACTACAGAGTTTACATGTAAGCAACACTACACTATGCTACACTACAGAGTTTACACGTAGGCAACACTACACCATGCTACACTACAGAATTTACATGCAGGTGACACTACACCATGCTACATTGCAGTTTACATGTAGGTGACACTACACCATGCTACACTACAAAGTTAATATGTATGTGACAGTACAGTACACCATGCTACACTACAGAGTTTACAAGTGGGTGACACTACACTATGCTACACCATGCTACGCTACAGAGTTTACATGTAGGTGACACTACAGAATTTACATGTAGGTGACACTACACCATGCTACACTGCAGTTGACATGTAGGTGACACTACATTATGCTGCACCGTGCTACATTACAGAGTTTTCATGTAGGTGACACTACACCATGCTACAGGTGCATGTTGCAGGATTATCCTTATTTACCGCCCTCCAGGGAGGGAAGAGATTTCCTGCAGGAAGTCCCAGACTTAGTCGTCGACAGGGTGTTGGGAGTCCCCCAGATGGTTAATTCTCAGGGACTTCAATGCCTAGGTTGACGAGGAGTCCTCACATCTTTGACGTGACATCCTCCAGATCTATGGTTTGAAGTTGGAGAACTGGTGGCAGAGGACCCATTTTGAGAAGGACAAACTGGCCTTGCAGGCTCACTATTGTGAGTGCCAAGGGGCAATAGAAGGCAGAGTTCTTGTCCAGGGAGATCACCCCAGGGAAGAACAGACCAGCTCAGCTTTTTCAGACTGTGGACAGACTACTTCATCTGGTCCATCTGCAGCTGAAAAAAGCATTTTCAGCTGCATTGTGCAATGAGTTTGCTCAGTTCTTCTCGAACAGGTTGTCCACTATTCAGTTCAGGATATCCCCAGTAGGACAAGGTTTGCCTGGTCGGCATGTTGGGAGCATGGGCACTGCTATTGTCTGGGAGGAGTTTAGGCCAGTGGAGGTAGCTGAAGTCGTTGAGGTGATCTCAAAGCTGCGGCTCACCTCTTGTGAACCAAATCTGGCCATGACCTGTCTCTTAGTGGGATGCTCCGGGACTGTTGGTCCAGTGTTCACCAGGACAATCTGGTGTTCACTTTCGCTTTCAGAAGGTGTCTTTCCTGATACCTTGAAGGAGGCACCGCTGAGGCCCTTCTTGAGGAAACCATCACTTGAACCTGATGTCCTGAGGAATTATTGACCTATCTCCAACCTCCTATTTTTAGGGAAGGTTGTTGAGAAAACAGTGGCACTGCTGCTCGAGGCACACCTCGTGATCTATGACATCTATGAGCCATTCCAGTCCAGATTTAGAGCTAGGCATACCACTGAAATGACACTGGTCAGGGTGCAAAATGACCTCCTTAAGGCAGGAGAGAAGGGACCAGTCAATTCTTGTTCTCCTCAATCTCTCTTCAGCATTTGACACCATGGACCACATTGTGCTTTTGGGTCACCTTAGAGGGTATTGTGCACTTGCTGGTACTGTCATCGACTGGTTTGAGTCCAATCTCTCGCACAGGAAACAGGTGGTGATGGGGAATTTATCCTCCTCCCCAAAGCTCCTGCCATGTGGAGTTCCTCATGGGTCGATCCATCTCTGATATTGTTCATGGTGTACATGCTACACCTAGGAGAGCTCATTAGATGGTACAGTCTGGGTTTTCACTGCTATGCAGATGACACCCAGCTGTACATGTCTTTTGTCCCTGGAACAAATGACACCATGGAAGTGGTTAACAACTGCCTGGCTGAAATTCAGGACTAGATGGCCTCCAACTGGTTGAGGCTTAATCCTGATAAGACCGAGGTCCTGGTGATTGAGTCTGGTTGCAGGCATGATGGAAGTGCCTCCGAAGTGGCAACAGGTTTGGTACTAGAACCACTCCGTTGATGGCTTCCCCTAGGGTAAGGAGTCTGGGCGTCTTCCTGGATGACAGACTGATACTTAAAAACCACTTTGGACAACAGATGACACATGGGCAGTAATACTTAAGGAATGTCGCCCTGATTAAACCCCTAGTTCCACTTCAGGATCTGCCATCACTAGTACACATCTTTGTTACGTCCATGCTTGATTACAGTAACGCTCTGTATGTCGCAGTCTGTGGAGGGACCCTCCACCAGCTGCAGCTGGTGCAGAACGTACTGGCCAGGTTACCGATGGGCCTGCCTAGGTCATGTCATGTGACCCCGGTCCTGCGAGATCTGCACTGGCTGCCTGTCGGGTGGAGGATCATCTTCAAGGTAAGCCTGTTCACCTATAAGGCCCTGTATGAATCATGCCATGGCAACTTGATGGATTCTCTTTACCCTGCCACTCTGGTCTGCTCCCTCTGCTCCTCCACCAGTGGCCTCCTTATGGTTCAGAGGATCAGAATGAAAACTTCCAGCGATCAAGTTTTTGAGGTCGCTGGACCAACCCTCTGGAACTCACTTCCCAGCTCTGTAAGAGAGGCGCCATTGGTGGAGACATTTAAGAGGGGCCTTAAAACTCATCTTTTTAAACAGACCTTTCCGGTCTAACCACAGTGATTTTAAGCTTGTATTTATTTGTTTTAATAATCTAGAGTTTATTTATGGTTGTATTTCAAATTTCTGGTATACTTTTTATAGTTTTATTTTTACTTATTGTTTGTCTTGCCTGTTTTTAACATTGTAAGGCACGTAAAGCCTCAGGGACTGGGCACCATATAAATAAACGTTACCTACCTACCTACTACCTACACTGCAGAGTTTACATGTAGGTGGCACTACACTATGCTACACCATACTACACTACAGAGTTTACATGTAGGTGACACTATACCATGCTACACTACAAGGCTTGACAAATCCCATAGCCCGATGTCCCGGGCTACCAGGAAAATGTCAAGAACAAGCAGTTTACTGGCAGCTTACTTTGTGCCAGTTGTCCCCGGGCTAGCACTGTTTTTCCTTACCAGACTGCAATACAGCCCTCCACCAGTAGGCTGCTCCTCACTCCAGGTAGTTCGTTCAGCTGTCCCCGTCCCATCTCCCGAGTGCTCCCAAGTCCTGGTGGTCATCTGACCCACTGAACGATGTTCACGTGATCACGGTTGTAGAGCGGGTAAGAACATGATTACCTACTTCATGGGAGCGAGCGGCGTCTGTGAGGGATCGGAGGAGGAGGAGGAGGCAGCCCTTGAGTGGCAGACCTGCAAAGTCAATGAGGAAACAAGACTCTAAGGTAGGGGGAAGCCCACTGGCCACAGCAGTGATTTCCCAGGCATAGGACGAGACTGAGATGTCTCACGCTCAGTCCCTCACTCACCGTCTGGCTTTCACAGTGAAAGGACGTCTCTTCAGTTGTGCCATAGCTCTCTTGTTGAGTGCAGGACCGGTAGACTGCTGCATTGAACTACTGCTGCAATTTGCTCATCAGCTGCCTAAGCCTTGCCTGTGTTGGGGGCGGGGCTGTTGCAGCTGCACTTGATTGAATCTGAAGGAGGGAGACAGACAGGAGGGTGAGAGTGAAGAGAGGGGGAAGAGCGGGAGCTGTGTGGTAACTGTCTGCAGAAGACTAGAGGCAGCAGAGTGGAGGAGTCTAGCTGCAGTACATCAAGGGCTCAATATCTGAATCTTCCAAAACTAGACAGCTAAGCCAGTTTACTTCCAAACTAGCATTCTGGGCAATCAGACAAATTTGAAAAAAAAAAACTGACTGACAGTACAAGTGCATTACTAACTATATGCATAGTACAGTCAGTGACTCAGTGAGTGTACTAGTCTGTGTGTAGGCAGGCAGGCAGGCAGCAGGTTGGCCAGGGGCTTTTATTTTTTGTGATCCTGATTCCTAATAAAGTCCTGCCTAACTAAAAACTAAGTTCCAACTTCCTAACAGAATTGGGCAGCAGAACTGAACAACAAAAACCTGCACTGCCTAACAATAACTAATGACTGAACAACTTGCCTTGGACAAGTATATTATATATAAAATACTACTGCTGCAAAGGAGTAGGAAAGAGAGACTTTACTATTACAGACTAGCGACATTACCAAAAGTGGATCCTGCTGCCCTCACCTCCCTGACCTGACCAGCGACCTACCTGACCACTCAGAAAATCAGGAAACGTAATTCAATCGATTAAAAAAGTAAAAAAAAAATATAAGAAAAAGCTATTAAAAAAAGATTCTAAAGAAAATTAAATAGGCGCATTAGGAGGAGCTGACTAACTGTGTGGGCTGTGTTGTGGAGAGAGGTGTCATGAGGTGTCCTAAAAAGGTCGAGGTTAGACAGGTACTTGGGACAACTGAGGACTTATTAGAAATAAACTACAAACTGGGAAAAAAAGTTTTTTTGTGCTATAGAAAAATAAATAAGCAGCCTTTTGGTGGAAGGGTGTGTGTGGCTGTGCGACCTTAACCTGTCCTGAGAGGGTAGAGGAACTTGGGGAACAACTGCGGACTTACTAGAAATAAACTGAAGGGAAAAAAAAAAAATTTGTGCTACACAGCTACAGAAAAAAATAAACTTCTTTGGTAGAGGGGTGCGTGTGTGTGGCTGTGAGAGAGACCTGAGAGTGTGTGAGTGAGTGAGTATAGGAACTTGGAGACATGAACAACTGCAGATTTTCTCGGAGTACTAGTAGTTGGCTCCTGGCTCCCCCCCCCCCCCACCTACTCTGTCCTACCCAGGTCCTCTTGTAGTGTTGTAAGGCACAATCACAAAGCCCAGCAGCTTAAGGTAAAAAATTACACGCAACACACACAAAGATAACATAAAATAAAATTTTATTGAGTAAAATATTTCAATATTTTCACAATTGCATAGAAGTTAAAACAAAATGCAAAGAAATAAGCCAAAGCAAACTATTTTCCACAATAAATCCATTTAGGTTTTCTGTATTTTTATACCTTCCTCTAACAATATGCCATTTTATACCTGGACTACCAACTCAAGCACTTTTTGACAAGCCACTTGTCCATGGACAAGTACATAATTTTAAAATTTGTCAAGCCCTGCTACACTACAGAATTTACATGGAGGTGACACGACGCTAACACCATGCTGTGCTACAGTTTACATGTAGGTGGCATGACACTACGCCATGCTACGCTGCAGAGTCTACATGTAGGTGACACTGCACTACATCATACTACACTAGAGTTAACATGTACGTGACACTATACCATGCTACACTACTGAGTTTACATGTAGATGACTACACCATGTTACACTACACAGAGTTTACATGTAGGTGACACTATACGATGCTGCACTACAGAGTTTACATGTAGGGGACACTACGCTATGATACACAATGCTACACTACAGAATTTACATGTAGGTGACACTACACCATGCTACGCTACAGAGTTTAAATACAGGTAGCAATATGCCATGCTACACCATGCTACATTACAGAGTTTACATGTAAGTGACAACACCATGCTACTCCATAGAGTTTACATGTAGGTAACACTACACTGAGCTACACCATGATAAACCATTTACATGTAGGTGGCACTACACCATGCTACACTACAGAGTTTACATGTAGGTGACACTATACGATGCTGCACTACAGAGTTTACATGTAGGGGATACTACACTATGCTACACCGTGCTACACCTCAGAGTTTACATGTAGGTGACACTACACCTTGCTACACTACAGAGATTAAATGTAGGTAGCACTACACTGTGCTACATTACAGAGTTTACATGTAGGTGCCACGATACCATGCTACTCCACAGAGTTTACATGTAGATGGCACTACACCATGCTGCACTACTGAGTTTACATGCAGGTGGCACCAAACCATGCTAAACTATAGAGTTTACATGTAGGTAACACAACACTGTGCTACACCATGGTAAACTATTTACATGTAAGTGACATTACACCATGCTACACTACAGAGTTTACATGTAGGGGACGCTATACGTAGCTGCACTACAGAGTTTACATGTAGGGGACACTGCGCTATGCTACACCACAGAGTTTACATGTAGGTGACACTGCAATATGCTACACCATGATATACTACTGAGTTTACATGTAGGTGACACTACACTATGCTATACCACACTAAGGTACAGAGATTACATGTAGGTGACACTACACTATGCTACACCATGCTATACTACTGAGTTTACATGTAGGTGACACTACACTATGCTATACCACACTAAGGTACAGAGATTACATGTAGGTGACACTACACCAAACTACACTACAAAGTTTTCATGTAGGTTACACTACCCTATGCTACACCATTCTACATTACAGAGTTTACATGTAGGGGACACTACACTATGCTACACTATAGAGTGTACAAGTAGGGGACATGACACTACACTACTCTACAGTTTACATGTAGGTGACACTACACAATACTACACTACATAGCTTACATATAGGTGACCCTACACTATGCTACACTATAAATGTTTCATGTAGGTTACACTATGGTACACTACACAGTTTACATGTAGGTGACACTACACTGTTCTACACCATGCTACACTATAGAGTACAGTATGCTAAACTGCACAGTTTACATGATAGGTGACACTACCCTACACTACACTGTAGAGTTTACATGTACAGTATGTAAAACTATACTACGCTACACCATGCTACACTACAGAGTTTACACACAAGTGACCCTACACATATATTATTTCATATTTACTTTTATGTCACTTAAGTGTTGTGGGTTAGGGCTCTGAGCTGCAAACCTAGAGACCTGGATTTGAATTCCACAGTCCCCACTTGCATATTGTGTGACCCTGAGCAAGTCAGTTAACTTCCTTGCTCTTCCAGGTCGCACCTGAAAACAATCTTCAGCTTAGTGTGCCTTTCCTGGTTAAGCAATTTCCCCTTTCCTACTACATAGCTGACATGCAGTTGACACTACATTAAGCCACACTACAGAACCTACATGTAGGTGACACTACACTATGCTACACCATGCTTCACTACAGAGTTTACATGTACTGTAGAAGCCACTACCCTACACCATGCTGCTTGACAGAGTTTACGTATAGATGACACTAAACTATGCCATGCTTCACTGCAGAGTTTACATGTAGGTAAGAAGACGATATGCCTTGCTACATTACATGTAGAGTATTAAAAAAAAAAAAAAAGCTTGAAAAACATATAAATTCTTAGTTTTTATGTTCATTTTTCTTTTCAGTTCTTTTTATCTCCCGTTGACCACCAGCCATAACTTTCTTCAGTTACTGCAGGTGCCACCTACCTGTCCTCTGGAGCTCCTCCTTGCCAGATCACCTGAGATCTCAGAGCAGCTGCATCTCACTGCTGTGTTGCCCCTTCAGTTTGCCCCCACCCCAAGACAGGGCCCTGCCTTTAGCACCTTGGCTGCTTCCCCTATGAGATACAGCCTCCCATGGTGGAGGTCATCCCGGGGGGCTGGGTTGGAGGTCAGAGCCCAAATTAACGTGTGGGGGTGGGGACAGGAGAGAAATTTCCCCAACTGGTGGCTGTTTTTCACCTTTTTCATCCCGCCAACCAACCTAGAACACCCCATGTGTTATCAGGTGCTGGCATGCCTGATATACAGACATGCACACTCTTCCCTCTTGGTGCACAACATAAGCTCCCGAGACTGCACCTCCCCTTGGGGTCATCTAGATGGCAGCAGTACAACAGGATACACATCTGTATGCATTACTGTATGTTTTTCATTTGAAATTTTATTGTATAAGATAATGTATGTCTTTTCTACCTATTACTTTTGTTTTCTATTTCACTGTATGCATTTTTTAGTTCATTCTTATTTAAAGTTTCCACATTACAAGACAAGATATGCAGGACTGTATAGTCATATATAGGTATACAGATATAGTGAACACACATTTATTAGAAACACATTGGACCTCATATCAGCATAAATGGACGTAGGTTACTAACATCCAAATATAAAACAATAAAAATAGCCATAAACATCAAATTAATGCCAGCTGAAACCTCAATATTGAGTGGCGAAATATGGTACCGACAGATAAGAACAGGGATTAAGGGTACATGATACGTAGGTCAGGGCCATATTGTTAATATACATTTTTGACACCTGAAGAGTAACGTATCACTTGTGGTGCATCAGGGGATGGACCTGTTAATGTACCTTGTGGTTAAGAGGGCCCAAGCCTCCTGTGGAGGGGAAAGCCTGGTTGGCCCAGTTACTGTGCTCTTATGGTGGGTGGGGTGAATCCTTGTTCTATTGATTTGAGGGGGGTCCTGTTCCCCCTCTCCCCATCTGTGGGAGACTGCACCATCTGGAGGTCAAGTAGCGAGCCTATATATTTTCTAATATTTGTCCCTGGGCCCTCTTGCAGAATGTGACATCCATTCAAAATTGGCGAGTTTGCCAACAGATTTCTAAAGAGCACCTTTTTTGGAAGATTAATCTTTCTACCTCCGCTGAGGCCACAATCAAGCAACTGCAGTGGTGTTTGGGGATTACCGGGTTCTTTGGAGGCATGCCCAGGAGCAAGGACACAGGGGTATCAGGTAAGCTGTGCCCTAGTACATTATTACAGCAGTAGGTGATCCTGGTCCAGAAGGGGGGTTATATGTGTACAGCAACATAAAATTGGGACAAATTTCCTCCTGGACCCCCACTTCTCCAGCAGTGATCTTTTGATAACACCTTCATAGCCTGGAGCACTGCCAGAGTCCTGTACCAGAGATGCATTATCTTGTTCTGTACCATCAATGCTGTACTGTCTGTGCAAGCCTCATGGGTTAACTTCCAGCAGTCATTTCAATGTTGTTTAGGGACCTGTGCGGCAAGCTGCCCAGCCCATTTACATATTTTATGACTTGTCTGGGGACTCTTTCAGTATGTATTTGTACTGTAAATGGCATTAGCGTTGCTTTTCTGGAGATGAAACCATTGCTGGGTAGGCAAGCGTCTTTGGGGGGGGGGGCGCTGCCTCCAAGCCTCTCTTAAGGAGGAGAGATATGGCACTTCTAATCTGTAGATACCTCCAATGGTCCCTTTCTGGCAACTGATACTTTTCTTTCAGGTGTTGAAAGGTATCCACATACATGGTACCTGGGCCAGTAGGTCCTGTACCTGCCATATACCTTGTGCATACCAAGAGGGCCAGTCCACTGGTTTCTGATCTATCTGGATCAGCGGGTTAAGCCAGAGAGGACAGAGGGTAAGGAGAGCTCATGGGCATCTCAGAAGTTTGCTTGGTGCTTTCCATAGATAAAATTCTGGATTGCTGAGGGAAAGTTTTGGAGCAGCTGCTGTGTCACATACAGCATGATTCCTGGTGGTGTTCCACCCATGTCTGCCATTTCCACCCCAGCCATTGGGTGGGTGTCCAGAGTCAGGGTTCACAGTCAGTGCAGAGTTTAGGCCCCTAGAAAAGCATGGTAGTAACCCATGGAGCCAGCCCCCCATTCTCCAGCGTGTGCAGAGATTCTGTTTGCTATACCTTGGGAGTCCCCCACAGAAAGTCACCCATCAGGGTGCCTATTTTGGAGAACCATAGCTGAGGAATACAAATGGGGAGGTATGATGGACCATACAGTAATTCTGGAACCAAGATGAGTTTAAATGCCACTAGCTTTCCTGCTACACACAGGCTGAGGTGCTTCCACCTCTATGTCTCCACTTTTAACTTGGACAAAAGCAGGTTAGATTGGCTGGCACTTATTTGAAGGGGTGGGGCAGGATACGGATACCCAACCAAGTGATCCCCTGTGGCGCCCATTTCATGTCTATGTCATTAAAAGGGGCTCTGATGCATAAGTGGTGCAGAGGTATAACCTCCATTTTGTATCAGTTCATTTTAAGTCTGGAGATTTTAGAGAATCTATGCAGAGTATCCATGAGAGGGGCAATGGACCCTGGGGCATCCTGCATCAACAAGAGCAGATCATCTGTGTATAACAGGGTCTTGATTTCCTGGGGACCTACTTGGATCCCTGGGATTCCCTTGTGCTAAGGGCCATAGCTAGAGGTTCTATTGCTAAAAGAAAAAAGGAGGGATAATAGGGGGCACCCCTGGTGGGTACCCTTGTGTGGGGGGGAAGGGGCTTGAGAGCGAAGAGTTTGTGAGCACTCATGCCCTGGGAGAGTTATATAATGTTCTGCTCCAGGAGACAAAAGTTTCCTCAAAGCCTTTACGGTGCAAAATTTGCAGGAGGCAGCCCTACTCTACTGAATCAAAAGCTTTTTCAAAGTCAAAAGCAATTGTGGTTGCTGGAATGGGGCTACCTATCCTTTGTGAAAATACAGTGACCAAGGACCCTAGCTGGGAGGGGTGTACTATGGTTGGGAGAAGGCCTTCAAGACAGTTGACCAGGGCTTTGGCCAGGACCTTGACATTCCCATTAATGAGTGATATGGGCCTACAGTGGACGGGGTTAGTGTGATCCTTATCTTTTGGGGAAGGACAATGAACACTGTACTGTATGCATTATTAAATATCTTTTTGCTCATTACTGTATGTGGGCCATTTGCATTTCACTGTCTGAATTACTGTAGGCTTTACTGTGTGCATGGATTCTTTGCAGTGAACCCCTCCCTACCTCCCCAATACCTCTGGAACCAAGTAGATTCACATCTCAGGAAGTCTTTACTGGTAAAATCTTTGAAATAAACAATCTATACTGTCTGTGGTTGAATTCTAATTAATCTCATCAACAAATTTCATTTTAATGGTTTTCAGTGTCTCTCTTATCTAAACTTTTTTATTTATGCTACATTCATCCTTCAGACATTTCTGTGCTTACTGTGTTTTCACTTTCTACTGTTGTCTGAGGTTCAGTCTTCTATTTATATTCCCTAAACTATCAACTCTTTCAGGCAATGGTAAGCTCATGTGTTACTGTATGTTTGTCTTGTGTTAACTACATTTTCTTTCCTTGAGCAACCAAGCTTTCCTAAACTCAAATTAGATTATCATCTGACTGGCTCCAACACTGAAACATAAAATCTGATGGCAGAAACAGAGCGGATGGCCCATCCAGCCTGCCCAAGTGTTCCCTGCCTATTCTACGTCCGCAGACCCTATCTGTTCTCTGGCAACCTTCACCCCTTCCTGCCTCCTTTCTAATTTACATGTATATTTATCCCATTCATGCATCACATGGTGTGCAGTTAATTGTTTCTTGATAACCACATCTCCAATATGTTACATTTCTTCATTGTCTCTTTATTGTTAAAGAAACTCACCAAGATACTGCCCTGCACCATGCTCATTGGTGCCTTGCTGCCAGAAGACCCCAAGGAAGTTAATATGTCCCCAAATTTTTAAGCTGTTAAAAAGTTATGTCCCTCATAAAAATATACAAACCGGGTCCCAGGGACTTCCTGTTTTTTTTTCTGCTGCCCAGCTCCGCCCCCATGCTCACTAGCATGACGACGAGATGCCAGTGTGAGCGCAGGGGTGCGCTCCATTATATGTAATGGGCGGCAGCTTTTCTATTTATTTTAAATGATATAGTGGCTATCTGGCAATGAAATGTGGGCACCATTCAACTAACAAGGGCCTTGTTACTTGACTGTTGCTAACGTCTCATTGCCAGGTCACTACTATATTGTTTAAAATCAATAAAAAAGCTACCGCCCATTACATATAATGGAGTGTGCTCCTGCACTCTCACTGGTATCTTGTCATCATGCTAGTGAGTGTGGGGGCAGAGCGTGGGCCTGGGGCGGCAGCAAGCAACCAGGAAGTCCTTGGGACCCGGTTTGTATAGTTTTATGAGGGACAGAACTTTTTATCGGATTAAAAATTGTGGGACATATTAACTTCCTTGGGGTCCTCTGGCAGTAAGACACTGATGGGTATGGTGCAGGGGTCGACTCAGTTACCTTGGTGAGTCTCTTTAAAATTATGTTTGTAAACAGCATCACACATTTCAGGTGTGCAGTCATAAAAATTATATAAATATCTCCATCTCAGAAGATTGTTGGCATTTGACTGCGCCTCATGCCCAGACCTGAGGGCGTGCATATATTTCCTCATGACTGTGTTGCTTGTTGTGTTATTGCTTACTTATAATATTATTAAAAGTGAAGATTCCAATGGCATTCAAATATGCAGATTAAATGATCAACTAAAAACTGTCAAAGTTCATCCCTCTGGCTTACTCAGAACATCAACCTCGTCAGTATAGCCAATTCATTCTTTTGAAGGAATGCACATATAATGTACTAAGAACCAATGCAAAATGATATCCAAAGGTATTTTTTAAAACAATGGCTTGAAACAGAGCATTCTGGTTGGCTGACATGCATTCCAAAGGGCTACACTTATAGCTGGAAACCCTCATAAGAAACAAAACAATCAGAATTTAAATTATAAAAATTAGTGAAGATATTAAGCTGAGGCATTCCAAGGGCTGGCTTTTGAATCAGTTGTTCTAACTCTAGGGCCATAAGCCACTCAGCTTCGCCTCAAGACTTTGCCTTGTGCCTTATGTCCCCACTCAGGCAACTGCTAATAACCCATGCCCTAATTTTTTTTTGATACGCAGATCTCCACCCCTAACACGGGTGATTCTGGGTGATCAGTTATCAACAGTCAATTACCATTTAATTTATGCACTGATGTTCAAGTGAACCAGTCTTGAACTTTAGTGTCAATGGATTCCTTCAATAAATATTCATCACAATTCACAATGACGTGAATTCCATCTCATCTTGTTGACCTGGTACTCTGGTGTCTTTCAGTGGTAAAAGTACTGTGGACCAGAATCGAAACTATACTCTTCATCATCATCGCAACCTGTAAATATGTGCATCGTAAGGGCAGCTCCCCTAGCTGGAAATCTGTAACCCCAAAAATGACCACAATACAGCCCTCACTCTGCATCTAGTATCAGCTGCTTCTAGGGAACACCTAGGCCCCCAACCTAAGATTAGAAATACTGGACTTGCTTCAGGAAAATGTATTTGATATACCATTACATCACTGTTTCGGATTTAGGTATTTCCTGTACTGTTGTGTTACTAATTTAGGAGAGGAATAAAAGTATGAAGGCTACATCACAGAACGTAAAAAGAGGAGTTCACATGCTTGAGTCCCACCATATCCACCGGCTCATTGTGATACCCTGAGCATGGCATTTGATGTCGCTATGCTTCAATCCCTCCCTGCGGAAAAACTAGAACGAAGCAGGATCCCACTGAAACCAAGACCTTGGGTTCATTCTGAGGCACAACACCAAGAGCCTTCAACTACTCAAGAAGTGAAGATATCCATGATTTATCACACTGCAGAGCATTATTACTGTTATAAAATAGCCCCAAAGTGTTAGGAAATGGCTCATCATGGTAATCACTTTAGAAAACGGGATGATATATGGGATATCATCATGGGTCACAGACTGCTTCAGCCAATCAGCTTACAGGATTTCTCCTATCAATTTTATAATAAAAAAAATTATGTCCTTCCTTCAGTGGGGTGTGCATGGGAATAGATAAGGGGAGTAAAGGAGTATTTTACTACCATTTTTGACTGAAATACTCCCACTTTCTGATTTTAGGAAGTTTTTTCCCACCCTGCAAATTTACAATATGTGGTACACATGTACAAAGTTGGCAGTACCATGTGATGCTGACAGCCATGGCACTATATAGGAACCCATAGGGGTGGGGACAGAAGTTGCTCACTGGCTGGTTAGAAGGTCTGTTGCAGCATGACAGTGTTAAAAATAAGGTCACAGTATGACTCCACAGCAGAATTAGACAGCCAGAGACTGCAGGCGTCCAGCGGGATTGAGACTTGGTTTAGATGTGGGGAGTACAAGATGGGTCAGTGGATGACAGTACTACCATTTGGATGAAAATAATACCAGGTATAAAAAGGGAGTAGTAAACACTTCTGCGTTCTAAAACTTATCTGGACCACTGGGGGTGTGCTTCCTGACTTTGCTACATTTGTCTTGGTTCTTTACCTAGGGTTAATCTGGACAGTTGACATGATGCCTGCAGCTGGTCCAGAATGCTGCAGCTTGGATGACTGTGGGCTCCTCACAGACTGAGCATATCGTGCCAGTCCTGTGTGTTCTGCACTGGCTGCTGGTGCAATGGTACATCACCTTCAACATCGGTTTCTTATCTTAAAAGACTCTATGCGGTCTGTGTCCCAACTACTTAAAAGAGTGCCTGATTCCCTACCACCCAATGTGCCCCCTCTGCTCCACCGATGTGGGTCTGCTCAGTGTCTAGACTGATACTATCTGGCAACACAGCTTTCAGAATGCTGGCTCCATTGCTTTGGAACACATTCCCTTTGAGCATCCGAATCCCCAACTCAGTGGAGGCCTTCAAATCCTATTTGAAAACTTATTTATTTTGTAAAGCTTTCCCTGATTAAGTATTGCCTCTACTTATTTTATACTGTTTTAATACTATTGTCTGACTGTTACTCTGTACAACACTCAGAGCTTTTTTGGATTGGGCGCTTCACAAATAAAATTTGCCTTGCCTTTTCCAGACTCCCTCCTCAAAAATATATAGAACACCATAAATATAAGAGAATAGCAAAGGCTGTCTCTTCAGAAAAGCAAGACCAACTTCTAGTTCTATTAATCCAGTACAGATAAATATCACTATCCTGTTCTGTAAATTAGCCTGCAGATGCTGAGTACAGTATTTACAGGGGATGCCATTTTACTATGAATTTCCAGTTTCTCTTTCAGTTTGTCACTGTTGTCAGAACAGCATATCATGAAGCCCATACCTGCAAAAGAAAAAGGCTTTGTGCACACAATTCCTTGTAAACTCCTGAAAGACTGCAGCTGTCCTGCAGATCAGATCTTACACTTGCCAATGCATTCCAGGGTTTTATTCAACTATAAAAATTGATTAGCGTTCTGCTCATAAAAGTACTAAAACTTTGCGAAAATGCATAACTCTTGCCTCACTGTGTTTAACAAAACACAACGCTTCTAGAAAACCTATATAAATACTTTCTGTACAGTTAGTATTGTCCCCCCAAAAAAAAAAAATGCTAATCAATTATTTAAAACCCTGCATTCACATATTTGGGGCAATGGTACTTACTGTGGTGGCACAATGGATGTCCTTCCACACTGTGGTTTCCCTGGAGAGATCAGAAACATCGAATAAGTTGTCAACAATAACTTCCCCAATCATATCATGCCTGGAGAACCTGTCAAAGTCGTACACACTGAAGTGCAACTTCCTGTTGTTGAGCTGATCGTACAGCACAGGAAACTGAAAGGTTTCGTCAAAGACAGGATTAAGAGTCTTCCTGTGCACTCGAGTCTGAAACTTCTTTTTCCTGTCTGGAAGAAGATAAATCTTTACATATGGATCTGAGGTTCCTGTTATGTCTTTAGGAGGCAAGTCTAAAGCTTTGATAATCTTCACCACCAGGAGTTCATTTTCATAGTCATACTGGAGAGTGAAGTTCAGTTTCCCACAGGTGGGAACATCTTCTTTTGTGTTATCCTCAGAGTCAACAGACTTCTGCTTGTACAACTCTGGTTTGATTCGACCAATACTGGTTGTCGTTTCTCCCCTTTGCAACCCGTCCATGCTGAAATCAACGCTGGACACGTGCATTTGCCTTGGCAGGTGTCGCCTAAATGAATTGTGTCTATGTGAAACAAAATACTGAATTAGTATACTAAAATGCACAACTAAACATCTCTTTCCAAAGTTGCAGCCCTTTGCAGATTTAATAAATACTGATCCGCTTATGGCTACCTTGCCTGTAGTATACCATTTTGTTGCATCCTTGCAGACTTTGAACTAGCGCTGCATAAAGCAAGTTTGGGGACTCTACCAGCACCCACCTCAGTCCTGCTTTCTGTTTCCCAATTAAGCAGTAAAGCATGATAGGGGCTGGGTTACCATCCTTTATAAAATAAAAATCCTGCTTCCTGACCAGTGCAGAAGATTCCAAAGTAGTGTATTTCAGGAATAGTAACCGCACTGCTAAACTTATCTTCTTTTCTTTTTTTTTTTTTTTTAACTGTAGACCCATTTTATAAGCACACTAAGACACTACAAGGTGTGGGTTACTGTTCCTGAACTGCACTTCCAGGTGGTTGAAGGTGCTCAGCACAAGCACTTCATGCCTCAAAATGCACCTACTGTAGGTATACAGTTCAGGAATAGTAACCCACAATCAGTCGTGCCTTATTGCTTACGTAACCACATCACCATGTGCCAAATGCAATAAGGTGAAAAACAGAGCAATAATACATGGTTACATCATTTTGGCAGTGGTTTCAAAAGTCGTTCTTAACAGCTAAGAATTTTTTAAATCTAAATCTTTCATCTAATTGAATAAAAACATTTAGAACGACATTTTCAAACTGAAGCTGTCAATCAAAAACTGCAATTACAGTGCAAGCTAGCACAGCCACTAATTTATTTATTTTGTTTATTTAGTATGCTTTTTGTCCACCACAACCAGCCTGCTCCATTCTGCCCCTCCTCCAGCCCAGTCACCTCGCTGTCTCTGGGACTTATCCGACCGGTCTACGGTACTCCACGGTTTACCCCCTGTGGTGGAATCCCCCAGGACCATCCCCTTATCCAGGGAGGAGTTTATTTCAGATGCAACTGGAGAGCCCAATAGGCAGGTGCGGGCCTGCGAGGAAAGAGGCACCAACCTGCAGGCAGGAAAGATTCTCGTTTTCTCCTTGGGGAGGCATGACGTGCAATGATGTAAGCAGCATGCACATCCAACTATCTGGCATACCTTCCAACCAGATACGGCCCTGGCGGTTGGACTCCCGGCCGAGGAGAGCATTCCTTGGGACACTCAATCCTCCTTCCCCCTGGCAGGCCCTCCAATTCAAGACATTGCTTCTGATCCTGGCTCAATGGCACCGCAAGCGGTAGCGCTATCACTGTGCCGACGGGCCACCATAGCTACCATTTTAAATTGCAACTGAAACCATTTTTACTTCAGCTGCTTTTCAATAAAACCAGTTCTACAAAACAAGGTAATAATCCTTGAATTATACCAAAAAAAAAAAAAAAAGTTAAAACTGGGCTAATTCTTTCACCTTGTGGGTTCTGTGGCATCTGGAGCTCCCTTGCTTCACTCTTGAGCACAAATGATGTCACAAAACCCACCTGGTGGTAGTCATCTGGCCGTTCTTAACACTTGGAGCTTAATTATTCTGTATGTTCACGTCAGGGAGGAATGATTTGTAGACAGTAACTACGTCTATAGTTTTAACACCTAATAGTCTCTGTTGGCTCTGCTGTACCACAGCAGTGATGTTGGAATCCTGTTGTACCACAATAACTATGTTGTTACTGTGGTTCAACAGCAAACAATTTTATGTGTATTAAGATTACTCTTGCTAACCTACACTACAGATTCCTCCTCATAACAAAGATATTAGAAGGCTGAAAACATCCCAAGTGAACCATTTGTTAAACTGATACAAATGATACCAGTTCATGTAGCTATTACTTATATAGTGTTTTTAATCTTACCTTGTTTGCTGGTTTCTGTTTATTTGACCACAGTCAAAGACAGAGTTAGAAAGAAGGCAAACAAACTGAAATAAAATCATATTATACAAAACAATGTATGGGTAAACATGCACAATAAGGCTAAGGCCGTAATGACACTATTGAGACTTCTCAAGATTTACGCTCAAGGTCTATGATGTCGTCTCACTCCTCAGTCGAAACATAGCCTTGTTGTATATGGTTGCTCATACATTATTCTAGAGAACATTTAATTTCAACCACTTTGCACACTGCCTGAAGAATGAAGGATTTTACATGTAGTTGATATCACATTATGCTACAATATGCTATTCTACACATTTTATATGTAAGTGATGTGTCACTAAACTGAAACTAAGTATTGTGGAAAAGCTTTAAAAAATGAATTTCTTGTTCGTACTGTTATGATCTTACAAGCAGAATCATATGTAATGCTTTTCTTAAAGTATATATACCTTATTGTTAAAAAATATTTTTAATCTCAGCTATCACTGAATGTCAGCAACTTGTACACTGCTGACAAACATTTACAGTATATTGAAATGTACTTATACATATATAGTTAGTGTATTTTTCCAAAAAGTAAGAAAATGTACAAAAAACATTGACTGGGATTCCAGTTGCAAACCTGTATCAATAAAAACATAAGACAGAAGTTGTTTTCTTCAAGTTTTTCTATAAACCCTCCTTGTACTTTTTGTTGGCTACATATAAACTCTGTTGTGTATCATGGTGTAGTGTCACGTACCTGCACATGTAAACTCTGTAGTGTAGCGTGGTGTAATATAATGTGGTGTCACTGCGTGTAAACTCTTTAGTGTAGCATACTGTAGTGTCACGTACATATAAACTCTGTAATGTAGCAAATACCATGACCTACATGTCAACTCTGGGGTGTAACATAGTGTAGTGTCACCTACATGTCAACTCTGGGGTGTAGTATGGTGTAACATAGTGTAGTGTCACCTACATGTAAACTCTGTAGTGAAGCATGGTGTAGTGTCACCTACATGTAAACTCTGTAGTGAAGTATGGTGTAGTGTCACCTACATGTAAACTCTAATGAAGTATGGTGTAGTGTCACCTACATGTAAACTCTAATGAAGTATGGTGTAGTGTCACCTACATGTAAGCTCTGTAGTATAGTGTACTGTCACCTACATGTAAATTCTGTAGTGAAGTATGGTGTAGTGTCATCTACATCTAAGCTCTGTAGTACAGTATCGTGTAGTGTCACCTACATGTAAACTCCGTAGTGCAGCATAGGGTAATGTAGTGTCACCTACAT
Source organism: Neoceratodus forsteri (assembly GCA_016271365.2). Lineage (NCBI taxonomy): Eukaryota > Metazoa > Chordata > Ceratodontiformes > Ceratodontidae > Neoceratodus > Neoceratodus forsteri. The sequence continues at coordinate 1,541,529,222 of CM028131.1, read as the reverse complement.
ATAAACTCTGTAGTGCAGCATAGTGTAGTGTCATCTAAATGTAAACTCTGCAGTATAGCACGGTGTAGTGGGAAGCACCACGTTTCATCTGCAATAAATCTGCCGACATCCACAACAGCGATAGCACAATGCCGACTCTCTGTATTGTGCTGTCAGTAACTGATGTGTTTTTTGTGGGAGGCACCCCTGCATTTGAATATAAATCAACTCTAGACTGGAGTTGTTTCGGCGAAGGGGCACAACACCAGGAGAAGCCATACCAGAGAACAGCAGACAATCACTGTAATGGTCTTTTTTTGGGTTTCGGGATTTTGGTGTCGCTATACTGTGGGCCACCGGGTGTAGAGTCACCTATATGTAAACTCTGTAGTGTAGCATAGTGTAGTGTCACTTACATGTAAACACCATAGTGTAGCATAGTGTCACCTACATGTAAACACTGCAGTGTAGCATAATGTTGTGTCACCTACATGTAAGCTCTGTAGGGTAGCATGTTGTAGTGTAACCTACATGTAAACTCTGCAGTGTAGTATGGTGTAGCATAGTGTAAACTCTGTAGGGTAACATAGTGTAGTGTCACCTACATGGAAACTCTGTAGTGTAGCATCGTGTAGTGTCACCTACATGTAAACTCTAATGTAGCATGGCGTAGTGTCACCTGCATGCAAACTCTGTAGAGTAGCATGATGTAGTTTCACCTGCATGTAAACCCTGTAGGGTAGCATGGTGTAGCATAGTACAGTGTCACATACATGTAAACTCTGCAGTGTAGTATGGTATAGCATCATGTAGTTTCACCTACATGTAAACTCTGTTGTGTAGTCTAGCGTTGTGTAGCATCACCTACATGTATACCCTGCAGTGCAGTGTCACCTACATGTAAACTCTGTAGTGTAGTGTAATATCACATACCTGTAAACTCTGCAGTGTAGTATAGCATAGTGCCACCTACATGTAAACTATGTAGTGCAGTGCACCATTTTGCAGCATCACCTATATGTAAACTCCATGGTATAGCATATTGCAGTGTCACCTACTGTACATATAAACTCTGTGGTGTAGCATACTGGAGTGTCACTTACATGTAAGCTCTATAGTGTAGTGTAGTGTAAATATCACCAACATGTAAACTGTGTAATGTAGCACGGTGTAGCACAGTGTAGTGTCACCTACACGTAAACTCTGTAGTGTAGCACGGTGTCACCTACATGTCAGCTCTGTAGTGTAGCACGGTGTTGTGTCACCAGCATGCAAACTCTAATGTAGCATGGTGTAGTGTCATCTACATATAAACTCTGCAGTGTAGCAGTGTAGTGGGAAGCACCACGTTTCATCAACAATAAATCTCCCATCATCCACGACAGCACAATGCTGACACTCGGCATTGTGCCGTCAGTAACTGATGTGTTTTTTGTGGGGGGGGGGCGCATTTATATATAAATCAACTCTAGGTCAGAGTTCTTTCAGGTAGGGGCACAACACTGGGAAAAGTCATGTCGGGCAACCACAGACCATCGCTGTAATGGTCTTTTTTCGTGTTTCGGGATTTTGGTGATGCTATACTGTGGGCCACTGGGGGTAGTGTCATCTACATGTAAACTCCATAGTGTAGCATGGTGTTACCTACATGTAAACATTGTAGTGTAGCATAGCATTGTGTCACCTACATGTAAACTCTGTAGAGTAGCATAGTGTCATGTCATCTACATGTAAACATTACAGTGTAGCGAGGTGTTGTGTCATCTACATTGTGGCAGTCACAGACATGGTACACAGAGAACCATGACTGGGATGTCAAAATACCAGGGTACACAATCTACAGGAGGGACAGGGAGGGTAGAAGAGGAAGAAGAGGAGGAGGAGGGGAAGAGGAGGAGTAGCTCTCTATGCAAGGGAAGGGATCAAAGCAACGGAACTAAAGGGTAAACAGGGAGGAGAGGAGGCACTCTGGGTCACCCTGGAGACTGGAAATGGCACCACAATCCACACAGGGGTTGTATACAGACCCCTGTCTCAGGGGGAGGAAATGGACAAGGAAATGATAGAAGGCATCCTTAGGATGGCAGAGAAAGGGGAGATATTGCTGATGGGGGATCTGAATATGCCAGATGTTAACTACAGCACCTTTGCTGCAGCTACATCCAAGAGAAGGGCCATTCTTGATACCTTACAAGGGGCATGCCTCAGACAGCTAGTGTTGGAACCCACTCAGGAGGGAGCAATCTTAGACTGGTACTCTCAAATGGGGATGGAGAGAGGATCTCAGATCTAGAAATGGGTAGCCATTTGGGAACAAGTGACACCAAACAGTGTGGTTCATGATAAATTCAGCTGTTGAGTCAAGCCATACAAAAGTGAAGGTACTGGACTTCAAGAGGGCTGATTTTGTCAAAATGGGAGAGTGCCTCAGAAAAGCACTAGCAAACAGGCAAGAAGGAGGGGTGGAGCAACAATGGGGAAACATCAAAACTGCCATCACAGAGGCAACAAGCCTTTGTGTGAAGCAAATAAACAAATCAAAATGAAAGAAAAAAACACTATGGTTCTCAAAAGAGGTGGCGGGGAAGGTTAGAGAGCAAAAGACAGCATTCAGGAAGTATAAGGAAACACAGAAGGAGCAGGACAGAGAACTGTACCCATTAAAGCAGAAGGAAGCAGGGAAGGCAGTTAGAATAGCAAAGGCGCAAACCGAGGAAAAGACAGCCAACTCTGATAAGAAGGGTGATAAAACCTTTTATAGGTACAATAGGGAGCAAAGAAAGACAAAGGGAGGGATACTGAGGCTGAATAAAAAGGAGGGTGGGTGGGCAGAGAGGGACAGTGAAAAAGCAGGGATACTGAATGAATACTTCTGCTCAGTATTCACAAAAGAAGAGGAGAGGGAGGTACCTAATCCAGTCAATAGAAGCACTCTGGATAGGAGGGTTGATATCAGTCCTTTCACAGAAGAAAAGGTTCTGAAAGAACTCCTAAAACTGGAGGACAGAGCACTGGGGCCTGATGGGATTCACCCTAGAATTCTAAAAGAACTAAGAGGAGAACTAGTAACACCATTGACTACCATTTTTAACAAATCATGGGAGGATGGTATGGTACCAGAGGACTGGAAGAGGGTGGATGTGATTCCCCTTCACAAAAGTGGGAGCAAGACAGAGGCAGGAAACTACAGACTTGTCAGTTTGACCTCAGTGGTAGAAAAAATGATGGAATCACTTCTGAAGGAAAGAATTGTTGAGTACTTAGAGGCCAGTGGGGCACAGGACCCAAGGCAGCATGGATTCACAGCGGGAAGGTCATGTCAGATGAATCTAATCGATCTTTTTGACTGGGTGACCAAAGTAGTAGACCAGGGAGGGGCTGTGGACACAGCCTACCTAGACTTTAGCAAGGCATTTGACACAGTCCCACACAAAAGATTAATAAACAAATTAGCCAATCTAGGAGTAGGTCCCAGAGTGGTAGCCTAGGTAAAACATTGGCTAGACATCAGGACACAGAGGGTAACAGTAAACAGAGTCCACAGTGAAGAAAGGGGGGTTACTAGTGGGGTACCGCAGGGTTCAGTACTGGGTCTGATCCTTTTTAATGTCTTTATAAAAGTGACATTGCAGAGGAACAGGAAGGAAAAGTATGTCTCTTTGCAGATGACACAAAGATCTGAAACAAGGTTGACACACAAGGTGGGCTGGAAAGGATGAGAAGGGACTTGGCAAGGTTGGAGGAATGGTCAAATGTATGGCAGCTTAGATCCAATGCAATGAAGTGCAAAGTAATGCACCTGGGAAACAAAAACCCAGGGGAAGAGTACACAATGGGGGGTGAGATACTGACAACAACAAAAATGGAAAGGGACCTGGGGGTAGTTATATCAGATGACCTAAAGGTGGGCAAGCAATGTGAGAAGGCAGTAAGGAGGGCTGGGGGGGATACTGGGATGCACAGGAAGAGGGATCACCAGTAGAAAATAGGAAGTTGTTATCCCTCTGTACAGACAGTTGGTGAGACCCCATCTGGAGTACTGCGTGCAGTTCTGGAGACCCCATCTCTGCAAAGACAGACAGGGTGGAGGCTGTCCAGAGGAGTGCAACCAAAATGGTGCAGGGTCTGCACCAGAAGACATTCGAAGAGGGACTAAAGGAGCTTAATATGTATACCCTCGAGGAAAGGAGGGAGAGGGGGGACATGATAGAAACTTTCAAGTACCTCAAGGGAATCAACAAAGTTCAAGAGGGTAGCATCTTTCAGAAAAACAGATGTGCAAGAACAAGGGGCACAATTTAAAGATAGAGGGAAGGGAACGGCTCAGAGGTAATGTAAGGAAGTATTTTTTCACGGAGAGGGTCGTGGATGCATGGAACAGCCTTCCTGAGGAGGTTGTGAAGTCAAAAACAGTGGGAGAATTCAAGAATACATGGGACAGACATAAGGCAATTCTAGTGGGAGGTAGGAGTAAGTAGGCTGTTGGTTAATTAGGATCTGCAGCTTATCCATTAGGTAGGGAAATGGGCAGACTAGGTGGGCCAAGCAGTCCTCATCTGCCATCAAATTCTATGTTCTATGTTTCTATGTAAACTCTGCAGTGTAGTGTTGTGTCACCTGCATGTAAACTCTGTAGGGTAGCATAGTGTAGTGTCACCTACATGTAAACTCCATAGTGTAGCATGGTGTAGTGTCACCTGCATGCAAACTCTAGTGTAACATGGTGTAGTTTCACCTGCATGTAAACCCTGTAGGGTAGCATGGTGTAGCATAGTGTAGTGTCCCCTACTTGTAAACTCTGTAGTATAGCTCAGTGTAGTGTCACCTACATGTAAACTCTGTAATGTAGCATGGTGTAGTGTCACCTGCATTTAAACTCTAGTGTAGTATGGTGTAGTGTAGTATAGTGTCACCTATATGTAAATTCTGTAGTGTAGCCTGTGTAGTGTCACCTGCATGCAAATTCTGTAATGTAGCACAGTATAGCATCACCTGCATGCAAACTCTATAGTGTAGCGCCACCCACATGTAATCACCATCACTGTACAGTTATCTCAATGAGATTTTTACCTCCCAGATTTCTTTTCCTGGTGAATGGGCAAAAAGTTTTGTTTGCAATTACCTCTCAACCCCTGCTAAACTTCTCTTTCAGCAGCACCTTCTGCTGCAAAAACAACAACAGTAGGCCAAGGTGTGCCAGGAAGGGCAGAGGGAAACAGATTCTGGGAAAAGCCATAATTAGAAGAAACTGCTTCTCTACTTATTTTTTAAAAAGGACCTAAAAAGACTAACAGAACTTCAACACCTCCATTAATAATATATTTTTAGTAAAAGTTATTTATTTGAAAATTGATGACCGGGAAAGGCACACTGAGTCAAGGCTCATTTGTAGGTGCGACCCAGAAGAGAGGGGAACAGGAGGAACAAGAAAAAAATTACAGCTCAACTAAGGACAAACCTAAAGTGCAGTTACAGAACCAACATGTAATAATACGCAGGTACATCTTGGAACAGTTGGAAGTGCGAATGATGATGACAGTGATAGGAGTGCTACACTAACATGAAATGCTGCTTTAAAGTGTCAGGAAGTATGGTTGCCTTTGTAATTCATATTCATTTACCCCTCGTTCTTTTCTGTATCTCTCTCAGTCTTTCTTTTGTTGGTACCACAACAAGAGCTGCCGCGAGCAAGCAGAGGGCCAGTGCTCTAAGAAGGGTAACTACCCCAGAATTTCTACAATTCCACACAAAGAGCACTCAGAGACAAAGTATTTCACCACAAATAGCTTAAATATTTATTTATGCTCTTAGTCCCAAGTCCCAGAAGCGCTAGGGTCTAGGACTGAGAGCCCAAATAAATATGTAAGCTATCTGTGGTGAAAAATGTTGCCTCAGAGTGCTCTTCATGTGGAACTGTAGTTCTTTTGTTGGTAACCCCCTCATCATAAAAAAGCAGCATGGTACATCAATCTAGCAGCCCATGCAAGTATCAACAGCACCATCAGCAGCCACAGACTGACTGCAACCGATGATGTCACTGGTTGTAGCACCTATAATGTGCCAGAAGGTGGGGAGGCACATGCAGAACTGTTTTTTTCTTCTATAGAGTTTTTTCCACTCCCTGGCAGGCTGGGCTGGGCAACTGTGTCAGCCTGTCCCAGATTCACCAGCTGTCCCAGTCCCTGTTCCACCTCCCGTGACCGGGCTCTCGGCACACAGATAGGGACACAAAATTCTAAACACTACCACGGTGCTCAGCACACAGATAGGGACACACATTCCAAACACTACCATGGCACTCGCAGCACACAGACGGACACTCTTGCTATTGCAGTGCTTATTAACCTTTCTTGACTATGGTGAAGTGTTTTTCTGCCTGTACTGCAGTACTAAATAAACACGTAAACTGGCAGGGTGGTTCACAAGTCCGAAGTCCTAGCTGGCTCGAAGTGCGGCTACCAGAACTCACTGGCGACCTCATTTTTTTTTTTTTTTTTTAAACTCTTTACCCCAACCTCCCCTGAAAAAAAGCAAACCAATTAGTACACAGTAAACAGTAAATCATGCTCCTGCTGCCTAATCCCCTGAAGTTCCCATGTTTTAGCAAAATAGGTACGTGCCAGTCCCATTACATATTTTTAACCGACTCTAAAGACGTCTGAGGTCACTCAGAACAGTCCTGGTGATCACATGCAACTACAATGGCCTACTCTGAGAAACAGAGGACTAAACTAACTGCACCCTTAAAGTGTTTTTCCTGTCTCCCTTGCATTAGTTTATTTTTGAATATTCCAAAACATAATGATACATATGCTTACTTGCCTACTTGAAAATAAATCACAGCTTTTATTTTAAAGTTGTTTTGAAGCATTCTTTGCAATAAAACCTCAAAACAGCACCTCTTGGTGCAGATTTGTGCAAATTTAGCAAACTTTTCCCTGTGATGGCATGAGAGGGAGTTGAATCACAACACAAGAGCAGACGAAGGTTAAAACGTAGTCTAACAGTGTCTCATCAGTTTTGTGTTTTATTTTTTATACTGCATAATGAAGTATAGAAAATATGTATTTAGATTAGTTTTCCAATAGTATTTTTTTTTTTTTTTTTTATTCTTTTGGTAACTGAATAAGGCCAACTAGGCACAAGTGCGTGTTTTCGTGGGCAACCCGGGAGCAGTGGGGAGGCTAAGTGACTTGCTCAGAGTTATTCAGTATGTAAGTGGAGGCTGTGGGAACCAAATTCAGGACTGCTGGAAGTACCAAGCTTAATCACAGCTCCTTACTCTAACCTCTAGGCTATGCTGCCAGCCCATGCCATCCATATGGCATCATCTTAACTGTATGCATGCCACATTAATTCATTTGGCTAGGTTTCAAGGACCACTGTTTCCATGCTTACATACAAATACAGATGCTGATGGCAGCAAAAGGCTCAGTGACCCAGCAAGTCTGATCAGCCCTACCCAAGACTAGATGTGACAGCCCTTGTGTTCACTCACTGCTTCATCCTCACTCCCCCTCTCCTGTATCCTTACACATCCCACATACTGCATCTGTTCCACCCATGTCTGAACCCTTCTCCTGACTTAGCAAAGCTAACCTCCTTAGCATCTTGCTGCACCTTGTTGACCACTCTCCCATGGAAAGGTATTTTCTGACATCTCACCTGAACGCCACCCCCCTTTTCATGGAGTTCTCTCTTGTGCCTGTGTTCCCACTCAGTGTAAACTCCTCCTTGCAGTCTGCCTGATTTATTCCATGGAGGTACTTATATGACTGTCATATCCCCAGTCTCCCTTCTTGCCTGTCAGAAAGTACATGTTGAGGTCTTCCAACCCCTCCATGTAAGACTTCCCTTGACCATGGATCATTTCAGTTACCACCCTCTATGCCGCCTCCAGCCCATCCCTCTCCTTCCTCAAGTGTGAGCACCACACATGCACACAGTACTTTAGGTTAGGTCAAACAAGGGATCTGTACGGGGCAGTAACAGTATCCCCTCCCTTCTCCTACTGCTGATCCTTCTCCCTTGGATCCCAGCACTTGGTTTGCCCTCTCACTGCCCTGTTACACTTGGCTGGTGATTTTAAGCTGCAGGGCTTAAAATTCAGAGCATATTCTGCAGCTTTTGAAGTCATTCTTAATCTGGCCAGTCCTTTTTTTTTTTTACATTTTGTTTTGCTCCAGCTGTCCGAATGGATGAACCCCACCTTTTTTTGTCAACCCACTTAGTCCCACACCCAGACTCTGCATTTCCCCCTTCTTACCATCACAGGGTACCGATCTGTGGCTTGCCCCCAATGGCAGGGCTCCCCTGGGAGGCACAATAGAAAGGTAGCATCTATCTCCCCAGTTGGTCTTTCTGGGGCATCATTCAATTTGGGCTGGCCACCATAATGTGCCACTGGGTGGGCCAAGCGGTCCTTATCTGCCGTCAAATTCTATGTTTCTATAATCATTCTGCCCAAGCAGATGAGAATTTTCCCTTTTTCCTGCCCCCCCCAATGGAGGCATGGATGTGAAATGATGTCCTTGATGCTCGTGCATGCTCCCATGCACAGAGCGCCGACGCTTACTGCAGCCACTGCCCAAGTTTTGCGGTCCCTGGTCACCATTCTCCTATCCTTTTCTAGGAATCAGCAATGCACCAGGCACCGTAGTCCTCCCACCCTGGAGGAAGAGAGCCATCTGATGGATGCTCATCCTATCTCCCACAGCCAGACTACTGATGCACCAGGATAGTTCTCAAACTGGAGCCATTAGCACCATAAGCAGTAGCTCTACCGTTGCACCAGCATAATTCTCAAACTGGAGCCATTAGCACCATAAGCAGTAGCTCTACCGTTGCACCAGCATGTCAACTAATTTGTTCAATCCGGTGTAAAACGCTATACTGCTTCCTATGTACTCTTTGCACTGGATACAAAAAAGTACACAGAAAGTAACGAGGCACCAGGCCGGAGCATTTCTGTTTCTTCCCCAGGTTTACATGCCTGAGTGTGGGCTTTTGTGTCCTACTGGGTTTGCACAAAGCCCCTGCAAAATACTGCTTTTTACTAGTGTATACAGGTTCCTGAGAAGAGAGAGTGCAAAGCTCTGGAACGACAACCGCACTTCAGCTGCTGTGACATACCAGAGTGTAGGAGTGACATTATGATCTCCATACCATTTGAACTGAATGCTGGACCTCGAAGAACCTGAGCCTGTGTGCATCACTGCAGTCAGTGGCATCAGAGAGGCAGCAGGACTCAACGGGAATAGAATGTATGCAATTAATTTGACAACCAATAAAATAAAGGAAAAAAAAAGTTTTTTTTTCCCCCAGTTCTTAAGGTCCTTATTATTATGGCTGGCACAGTGTTCATGATGTTGGCAGCACAGATGAGACTACAGTAGGCAGTACGGCAATTTCACAGCACTTTGCGGCTTAAACAAAATGGAAAAAAAAAATATATTGTGTTAACTAAATCCTGGTTGGTGACTCAAAAAGAAAAACAGTGCACACCACTATATAACTAAAGCAGAGAGCTCTGGGCTTTATTTGGGGGAGGGGTATGGGGTACCCGGCAGTGACATGATGGATGGAAAACAAAAGCAGGGACCTGGGTAGGTAATCTAACTTGTATTTCATTTGGAGTTTAGAGACTGTGCTACAGATGGCAGTAGTGAGCCTTGGCTTGTATGTGATAAGGATTTTTGTTTAGTTAAGTTTTGTTAACAGGTTATGTACACTAAACATTTATATGTATGATGTATTTGTATTTAGTTTTTATTGACCAGGAAAGATGGGTTGAACAATACTTAAGCAATATCCCAGGAGAGGCTGAGGGTGATGGCAGGATTTACCCACAGCTGGTGTGGTTCGGTCACGGGCCATCGGCTGAGTGAGTTAACAGCACCAGAAGTGGGTAAATCCTGCCATTACCCACACCCTCAAGGGGCATATTGCGATTGTACAATGTGCCCCTTGTTCGTTTTGAGAAACAAAAAAAGTGTGAAGAAAAAGTTTTTTTCTTTTATTTTTAGTTTTTCTCTTTGAATTTGTTGCTCCAAGAAAAAAAAAATAGTCTAGGGCTGGTAGCATTGCTGTCTGGGTTTGCTACGACTTTCCGTTTCTAGCTGGTTGCATGTTTAGGTTGTAGAGCTGGTAAGTGGAGTGGAGAACCCTGCAAACCGCAAGAGGGAGACAGTGTGAAGCAATGAGGAGTATGCAACCTTGAGACGAATGATTGATTTTATAGGCAATCACTAGGAGACAGACAGTCTACTGGTGTTGGAGCTTTGGTTTATTTATTTATTTTTTTTCCAAAGTCATGTCAGGAGGCTTTTCTGGTGACTGCCGCTAAGCAGCAAGTCAATATGGCTGTTTTCTACTTCAGTGTTCAGGGGTCGGACTGCTATTGAAGGAGTAAGATATATATGCCACTGGCTGGCACTTTTTCCTGTTGGGTGATGGCAGGACTTACATGTTGTAAATCGTGCCAGCCAGCCAATCAGGAAGCAGTATTTTTTTTGATGCCACTGTATAATGCCTGTTTTCAGCCTTGTCCCAGGGAAGATGGGAATACAGATGCAAGCCAACTGAAACTGAACCAGGCTAAGTTGCTGGCGGTATTATTAGTTAAAAGGGGAACTTTGGCCAGGACATCAGGGAACTTGCCTGGAAAAATGCAGTATTGCCTACAGTTTTACAGCTGTCTGCTGAATTCTGCACTGAGGGAGAATCACAGGTGATTGTCCCTACACAGCTCAAGTTGGGAATGGCCGACACCAATAAACTGTTGGGCCTCAGTGGAGGTCGGAAGGACACTGCTTGTACACTGAACACAAGCTAGGAATCCTGGTCCCTGAGAAAGCCATATGGCCAGCTGGCGGAGTACTTTCCCAGGATGGGGAAAAAATGGCTGCTGAATGTTTCCAAGCAGCAAATGACAGTGTGGGGTGATGGCACTGGAACAAAGGCACAAGAAACAGTTGAGCTAGGTAGATCAAAGGCAAAGGCCGCGAGGGTCATATGATGACACTGAACTGAGGGCAACTTGGCAGAGGGAGCTCTGTTTGAGCCAGCACAATCCATGGTAATCCTCCTTTTTTGTGCCAGATAGACAGCCAAACCCACAAAATGATGTAATAGACATTGGAGAACAAGGAAGAAGTGGAATCTGGAGATTTAATCTTGCTGAAAAAGCACAAACTCTCAGCATCCCCAGCTTCCGAAATGAGGCAGCCCTCAAGATGGCAGAGCCATATTACAAGACTAAATCAGTCAGTCGGGAACATTTTGAAGTAAAAACTTTCATGAGGACAATCATGGGAGAACTGGCCTAACTAAGTGACTCCCTGGCTGGGCTGGGATTTTCTATGGCTAGCCTGGAAAATCAAGTACAACAGGCAGACAGCCTGGTCGGGTGGCTGGAGGATTGGCTGACCCAGCAGACCGGAGACACACAGTGGGGCAAAAGGAGATCCAAGCCCTCTAAGACAAAACAGATGATCAAGAAATGAGGAGCTGCTAGAACAACATTCTGCTCTTTGGACTGCCTGAGAGATCAGAGGACCAAGATATTATAGACGTTTTCTTTTAAATTTAACAGAAGTTGCTGACAAAGCTAATTATTTCTGGGACTCACCAGTTGAGACTGACAGGGCTCACTGCATTCTGTCAGGCCCTCCACCTGGCAAACCGTCAGCCAGACCATGGTCAGTCATATTTTGGCTGCTGTGGCACCAATACAGAGAACTAATCCTCACTAAAGCTAGGATAATCAAGGGTCTCTCTTGGAATGGAGTGAAACTATCCCTGCAACCTGACTTCCCAAAATGAGTGACTGAGAAAAGGAAGTCATCTGCTCAAGTCTGGGACTTGGCCAAGGAATGCAGCCTAAAATGCTCCCTCAGGCCAGCAATACTGCATCTGGAAGTAGGTGGTGGCAAGACAGAGGTATTCATCTGCCCCAAGTTGGCCCAGGAGTTCATACTTCAACAGGCAGGGACCCAAAGCTGGACAACAGCAGTGGATGACAGAAGTGTAGAAGAACCAAAGACCATGAAAGGGACTGGACAATTGAGAACCAGAGGAGAAACTCCTGGCCCGAGCACCAACTGCCAGGGGATGGGACAGTGAGATTGACTGATGGTAGTGTGACAGGGAGATCCTGCCACTCTTGAGGACCTACCTTTCTTACATCTGTTGCAACAGTTCTTATGTTTCTTAGCCTAATCTATCCTTTACAATTTCGAGTCCATAAGGTTGGCCACCTATGGGCCCCCCCTCACCTTTCTTGACTATGCTATAGTGTCCTCTTTAATTTTCCTTTTCCATCTCAGGTCCTTGTACAGGGAGGTTATTGCGGTGACCTCCGAGCTTATGTAAAACAACAGGCTGTGTTTATCATTGTTGGATTTAGTATGTAATAGCACTATGTCATAAAATACCTTGATGTATATACACCTTATGCCCATCTGTTATCCCACAACCTCTCCACAGGCAGACCAAGGAGAGGATGAGCAAAAGGGACTGTGAAGAGGCCCAGAGAGCTTAAGGGGCATTTTCAGAGACACTGACGAGTTTGTTTAAGCTCTGAAAATTTCACCTTCACTTTTAGGTGAGAGAGACAGTGAGCAGATTGGACTGATTTGTGACTGAGCGAGAACCATAAGTTCTTTGAAAATGTTGACACTATTAGTTAGTTCTGGATTTTATAGCAAGAGGCTGGTTAAATGAAATTGGAGGAAGTTTGCCAGAGACTACTTATGGGACCAGTTACCAGGGAGGGTGGGAAGCAGACTCTGAACTGCTAGCAGGGGCAGTTGAATGGGCGGGAAAAGATCCTGGCGGTGACAACGCCATTATTGAGGGGTCTCTCCCAGCAAACACAGTGAGGAGGAACTTAACCCATAACAGACTACATTTGCAGGATGTATGGGTCACTAGTAAACAAAAAAAAAAAAAAAAAGAGGGACAGGGGGCTAGACCAGTAGAACAGACAGGCTAAAAAGGGTGCCAGGGAGGTATGTCAGGGGAGTAGAGCATGGGGGGGGGGGTGGTTAGGCTCCAGTCCTGACCAAGACAGGGGTGTGCACAACATGAGAGATAATTGAAAAAAAGAAAGCAGCAACCCAGACCTTTAATACAGGGTGGTATACAATAGGGCAGGATACTGGCAGGCTGTGAAGATCATGAACAAGGACAGACAGGTACTGACAGTTAATGCGGTGGTGCGCATGATCATGCAGGAAGAATACATGCTCATGTTCATGAGGCAGACTAGAGACAGCCCTTCCGGGTTGTGTACATGATCAGCAGGAGCGAGATGTGAGCGATGAAAAGTTCAAATACAGGATATGAGGATCTACCCTGAGCTCTAAGGAGAAGAGAACAAGGAGGCCCGATTAGAATTATACTGGAAAGTGAACACAGCACAAGGAAGTGAGCTTCTTTTTATGCTATCCCTGGCAACACCTGAAGGGGATGATAGGGCAGCAGACAACCATGGGGGGGGGGGGTGGCAATGGGGGAGTGAACTCCTTGGCAATGTGTGGTCCACCATGACAAGATGAAGCCACAAGCTTCTGAGGGAAAGTGTGTGTGTAGGCTTTCGGTCTGGCAGCAAAGGTTAGGGAGGCAAGAGGCACAGCTTATAAAATGTCTGAGAGCAAATGAGTAATCTGATTGGTTATTTATAGTGCTACATGAAACAATGTTGCACTATAAATAACTAATCCTAGTAAAACAGCCGGATAACAGAACCCGATGGCTCATATATTCATTTTAAACATTCTATTCAGAATGTTTCAAAACTTTGCCGTCGCCATTTTTTTAGCCCGCTTACGTTATAAAAAAAATAACTAATTTTCTTACTTAGCTTCAGCAGGCAGGCAAGCGGCAGTTCATTTCTCTTCCAGTGGATGATTTTAGTTGTGAACCTCCCCCCACCCCACACACACAAAACAGCAGGAAGAAATAAGTTTTTCTTTTTAATTTTGTCATGAAATATGCAAATACCAGCCCCCTTCACTTGGAGCGAGCATGTCCCTAAATCGGCCACCATGCAAACCAGTTTTCTGCATTGCAGTTTTCAAACCGTTAATCTTTAGTCTGTAGTGGCAACGGCACCAACTGTCGCAGTACTCGCCAGCATTAGTCCAGAAGCGCTCCGGGAGAGCAAAGATGTCCGTGGCTCCACCCACAAGAGCAGGAACTGGGAAACAATGCAGCAGTATCCCCGGTAAGCTCCCAACCTGTCGTGGGGGGTGGGGGTTTACATGAATATACGGACTTCCCGTATCTTAATTTGAACGAGTCAGGCAAGCGAAGGGGGAGTCAAACGGCTGGACTTCTCAGTTGCCTATGAGCCGCGGCAACAAAAACTTGAACAAACTAGAACACTCAAGTGATTTAAAAAAAAAAAGAAAACAATACATAGCCTGAAATCTTACCTCTCCCTGTTTAGGAGGGACCTCCTTTATTTTAGCTATCAAAATTGCTCTGTTCTTCATAAAAAAGGTGCTGCCCACACAGAGGGCATGTTGGAAGTTCAGATTTTAAAGCAGGAGTTTTTAATATTCTTACATGATAAATCAAGCTTGCACAAGATTTACAGGCAATGGTTACCATGTTGTGCTGAGCTCCTTTGAAGATGTGTCACTCATAAGTGGTATGAGCCTGATAACTTACTGCTTGGGTGGGCAGGAAAGGTCACACAGACATATCAAACAAAACAAAAAACACAAACTAAATGTAAGCACTATTATTATTATCATTATTATCACTAATTTAATCTAGCACCAGTAGACGGAGGGACTATTTTACATAAAACATACACTAAATTAATATTTTTACTTATTTAAAAATACATATTCCAAAAAAAAAAAAAACTGTTTCTAAAAATAAAGAGCCATTTTATAAGTGCAATAAGACACTCCAGGGTTGTGCATTACATTGTGATAACCACACTCCTAGGGGCATAGTTAGGCATGAGGCCGAAGGCAGAGTGACTGTTGCCCCACCTTCTCTTACCCTACTCCTCCTCCCCTCACCTTTCTCAGCCCCCAATTACCCTGTGGCTAATCCCAGTTTTCTTCCTTTATTTCCAGGGTTCTGAGGGCAAGTTTTAACTAAATAGAGCCCTCCCTAGCCCCTCACAACAAGCAGCCACCGAGTCTCTCTGTCCAGAGAAAGAACAGGTACGAGATCTGAAGCAAATTAGACACTGTCCTGCCTCGTAGCCACCATCTCCTGAATTAATTTAAACTTGGCACCTTTTTAAAGTGCAGCTAAATTCTGGGATTTCCCTATTTGTCTGAAACAGAGCTCCTCTGAGCTGCTGCTCTGTGCTTGCTGAATTGTGTCCCGTCTGCCCACCCCCACCTCCTCCATCTATTAAAAAGCACATTTGGTCTGCCCACAGTCCTCACTGACTAGCTGCTGATGCTAAAGTGGTGGGTAACATAGAAGTGAAACTACAGCTTACTGCTGCCATAACATCCTGATTGACTCCTCCTACAACCTTTTCTCTCTTCTTGTGTCTCTTCCCTGGACAAGTCCCCTGAATGAATATTGCCTTTTTATGTTGGCTCGTGCAGCCAACATATTGCATTAGTAGCAGATTTGGGGGTGCGGTCACTGTGGGCGAATGCAGGGCACACATCAGTAGATGCATCCCTCATTCCCCAATAAGGCAGCTGCAGGCGCTGACACCAGCAACATATTAAGTGGCCACCTGATCAAAGAAAAGATCCACTGCAATGAGAGCCAGGCTTCTCACGCAGCGGCGTGCCTTTCCTGGTGAACCAGTTTACAAAACATGGCAGCATGCTACCACAGAGTGCCCTGACCCACTTCATTTGCAGATGGGGAGCCCACTCCCAGTCGGCATAATGTCCCCCCCAATTTGTTGTGTGCCAATGGGGGTGCCCAATCCCCCGTCTGCTACAGACCCCCCAAAAAAAAAAAGCCAGGTGGCACACTGGGAGCCCACCCAAGCATGCAAATGCCCTGTAAAAGAAAAAAACGGTCTTGCAATCTTTTTTTTTTTTTAAACCTGCAAAGCAGAAAAATGGTCCTCGTTGACTCAGTGGCCCAGCCCAACCTCGCCCACCATCTGTGCACCCTGCCTCCCCACCCCATCCCCCCCCATGCTTACCTCTGAAGCACGGTGCGACGACATTCGTGGACCGGGAACACGCTCCAGCACTCTTCAAAGCAGACTGCAAACTGAAGAAATGACTGTAAGCTGTATAATGGCATAAATGGAAAAAATTACTCACCTTAGTAATGTTGTTTCTTCTAATGGAGTCTTGCTATATTATGACAATTGCAGTGAGTCCCCATCTTCGAACTGCCCCGGAGGTGAAATAGTTAACTTTTCCATGAAGCATGGAACTCTGAGCGCGAGCTCGGTTAGAAAGCTCTGTCTGTTGTGCTTCAAACATAAACTGTCAGATTTTTACAAGCTAAAACTCACTAAGGTTCTGTGTGGAAGCTGTAAACCTACATTAGCCAACTGGTTACTAACCTAAACACACATTTCCTGGTCTCAAACAAAGACTCAAGTCAGGAGATCTAGAAAAAGAAAAACACAACACCAATTCACCCCAAAAAGAGGGTGTAAAAAACAACAAGGTGGGCATAAATGAGTGCCAACCCTGTAAGGCCCAGCCACACCCCAAAACGGAGGTTCTGAGAGGGGCAGGCAGGGAGGGAGGTCATAATATAGCAAGACTCCATTAGAAGAAACAACATTACTAAGGTAATTTTTTCTTCGAACAACATGAAGTCTTGCTATATTATGACAATTGCAGACTACACAGCAGTACCCATATGGAGGAGGGACAGAACCTACTTAGGGAATAGGC
Organism: Neoceratodus forsteri; assembly: GCA_016271365.2. Taxonomy (NCBI): domain Eukaryota; kingdom Metazoa; phylum Chordata; order Ceratodontiformes; family Ceratodontidae; genus Neoceratodus; species Neoceratodus forsteri. The sequence continues at coordinate 1,541,512,387 of CM028131.1, read as the reverse complement.
TCTTAAGAACAGCTGTGCCAAACCAAGCATCACTCCTAGCCTGGATGTCCAGGGAGTAATGCTTAGTAAAAGTGTGAACTGTTTTCCAGGTAGCTGCTTGACATATTTCTAGAATAGGAACGTCTCTGGCAGCAGCCAGAGAAGCAGCTGTACCTCTGGTAGAGTGAGCCCTCAGGCCTGAGGGGGGAACTTTACCCAACTTTTCGTAGCAGAATCGGATACAAGAGACAATCCACCTGGCAATGGATCTTTTGGTGGCTGGCTTCCCTTTACCAACCTCGCCGTAAGTGAGGAACAGTTGGAGGGAGTCAAACCTGTGACCCTTGGTACGCTGTATGTAGTAACTAAGGGCTCTCTTCACATCTAAGCTGTGCAGCCTCCTCTCACCAGAGGAGGAGTGGTCAGTGAAGTACACTGGAAGAGAGATTGATTAAGGTGGAAATCTGAAACCACCTTAGGAAGGAACTTCCTGTTAGTCCAGAGGACCACTTTAGCTCTGTGAAAGGAGACAAAATCCGGCTTCACTGACAACGCTTGTAATTCACTTATGCGTCTGGCAGAGGTGATGGCTACCAGAAACACAGTCTTCCAAGTCAAGTACTTAAGCTCAGCTGAAGACAAGGGCTCGAAGAGGGGTTGCATAAGCTGAGCAATGCAAACATTAAGATCCCAGGCAGGGGCAGGGTCCCTGAATGGAGGGTTGGTGTGAAGCAACCCTTTAAAAAACTTGGAAAATACAGGATGAGCTGAAAGAGAAGAGGACTTACCTGCTGAAATAAAAGCAGACACAGCTGCCAAATGCATCTTCAGGGTAGCTGGTCTGAGCCCCAGAGAATTCAGATGGACCATATAATCCAGGACTGTGGGTAGATCAGCAGAGTCTGGGGAAATATGCTTTTCCAAGCACCATATGGAAAACCTTTTCCATTTGGAATTGTAAGTAGCCCTGGTGGAAGGCTTCCTTGAGGCCTTCAATATATCCATTACACCTTGGGAAAGGTGTAAATCGGCAAACTCAAACTCTTCAAGAACCAAGCCTTGAGATTGAGAGATTTGAGATTCGGATACCAAACCCGTCCCTGGGCACAGGTTAACAGATTGTGATTCCTGGGAAGGCACAGGGGAGGATAGACTGCTAAGGACAGTAGGAGTGGATACCAGGGTTGTCTGGCCCAATCCGGAGCTATCAGAATGACTTTGCAGGGTTGGGATCTGATTTTGACTAACACTTTGAACAGGAGAGGGAAGGGAGGGAAGGCATAGAGGAACTTCCCTTCCCAACTGAGGGCTAAGGCATCCAGGGGGAGTGAGCCCAACACTGGGGGCCTGCAGCAAAAAAGGGGAAGTTGGTGATTGTCTGGGGCTGCAAAAAGATCTATCTGCGGGGTGCCCCATCTGGCAAATACTACTCCCAAGACCAAGGGATCCAGTGACCATTCGTGATGGCCCTGAGAAATTCTGCTAAGAGCATCTGCCAGGACATTGTCCTTGCCTGGAAGGTGGACTGCCATAAGGGAGGTATTCAGGGAGTAAGCCAGAGACCACAACTTCATCGCCTCGGTGCACAAGGCCGTAGACCAAGTGTCCCCTTGCTTGCTGATGTACCACATTGTAGTGGTGTTGTCTGTTCTGACCTGTACAATCTTGTTCTGAACAGACTTGGAAAAAACTTGAAGTGCTAGAAAAACTGCTCTGAGCTCCAACAGGTTGATGTGAAGCAGAGATTCCTGGGGAGACCACAGACCCTGGGTGGTGAGGTCGCCCATGTGAGCTCCCCAACCCAAGAGGGATGCATCTGTAGTAAGGATTAGGAGTGAGACTGGAGTGACAAAAGGAACCCTTGTCTCAGGTTGCTCTGATCCTGCCACCACTGTAGGGCTTGGATCAGGGTTCGAGTTACTGGGATCAACTTGGTGAGAGGATCCTTTCTTTGGGACCAAAAGCTCTCAAATGGAACTGGATGTCCCTCATCTGAAATCTTGCTCCCTGCACAACTGCTGTGGAAGCAGCCATGTGTCCTAGGAGCTGCAGAAAATGCCTTGCTGGTCGAGAGACCTGCAGGGTGAATGAGGAGGCCAGGGAGACTTTGCCCTGTCCAGAGGAAGGAAGACCCTGGCCTCCTGTGTGTTCAGTTCTGCGCCTATGAAGGTAAGAAGCTGGACAGGCTCTAGAACTGACTTCGAGAGATTCAGAAGGAAACCTAGAGAGATAAGCAGTTGCTGCGTATCTGAAGATGTAAAGTGACCTGTTCTGGGGACTGGCCTACTATGAGCCAATCGTCCAGGTAAGGAAAGATGGCAATCTTTTGCCTTCTTAGGTAGGCTACTGCTACTGCCAGGCATTTGGTGAATACCCTTTGAGCAGAAGTGAGGCCGAGGGCATTGCTCTGAACTGGTAATGGCCTGAGGCAGCTCGAACCTGAGGTACTTTAGATGGGAGCTTCTGATGGGAATGAAGTAGGCATCCTTGAGGTCCAGGGAAGCTAGCCAGTCCCCTGGCCTAGAGAAGGTAAGATAATTCCCAAGTCACCATTTTGAACTTTGGTTTTAAAAGGTGCTTGTTTAAGTATCTGAGATCCAGAATGGGCCACCATTCTCCTGTCTTTTGGGTAAGGAGTACCTGGAGTACAAACCTTTGCCCTGGTGTAGGGAGGAACCCTTTCCACGGCTCTAGAGCCAGGAGGGTAGAGACCTCTGCCTCTAGGGCGAGTGCCTCTGATGGAGATGCAGGTGGAAAAGATCTGGTTCTCAGCTTTGGAAATTTTTGAAGCTGAGAACCAGTCCTGACTACTACTTCCAGGACCCACTTGTCTGATGTTAGAGACTTCCAGTCCTGGACAAAGTAAGCCAGCCTGCCTACAGGTAGAGAAGAATCGGCCCTGGCAACCCCATCAGGGTGTCTGCTTGGCAGGGGCTTTGGGCTGAGGGGTGAGAGCAGGCCTGCTTGTACCCCGTCTGCCTCTCCCTCTAAAGAATCCCCTCTGGGCATAGGCGGAAGAGGAAGCTTGGGATTGGTAAAAAGGCCCATGAAAAGGCCTGCCCCTGCCTTTAGGAAGCTGCTTTTGAGGAGTGGCTTGCCTTTCCTTGGCCTGTGCATTCCTATAGGTGGTCCTATATTCATCCATTTTCTTCATGTAATTCTCTGTTTGCTCCCCAAACAGAGAATTGCCCACAACAGGAAAATCCATGGCCTCAGACTGGGTATCCTGAGACAGGGTAGTACATCTGAGCCAGGCCATTCTTCGAAAAGCCACAGATGTAGCCATGATTCTTGATGAAACATCATTACAGTCCACTGCAGCATGAAATTGCACCTTGGATGCCTCAATACCATCCATAGCCACCTGTTCCAGTTCCCTGGCAAACTGGTCAGGGACTTGTTTTGCTAGAACCAGCACAGTATCCCATCTGGATTTCTGGTACCTAGCAGCATAAGCCATATAATTTGCCTGTCTGAGTCCCAAAGATGCTGCCATGTACTGTTTCTTTGCCATAGCATCAATCTTCCTGGAGTCCTTCTCAGGGGTGTGAAGCTAGGGGAATATTAGCCTTGTCACAGGCTGCAGCCTGCACTACCCCCACATGGCTGCATTGCTGAGTGAGGAAATCAGTGTCGGAACCTGATAAGGTATACCTCTTGTCCATCCTTTTATCCACAGGAGGTATAGTGTGAGGAGTTTTTAAAACTTTTACTGTCTGTTTCCGAAAAGATTTGTGTAAAGGAACAGACAGTCTCCTAGACTCTGGAATATCCATCATTTCTACATAGTCAGGCTCCTCTTGGTCATCAACAGCTTCCTCAACAGGGAGCTGCAGAGTATCAGCAACTTTCTTATAAAAAATGAAATGAGAAGGGACTCAGAAAGCCTGAGAGGAGAAACCCCTAAGGGTCTATCTGGAGAGATGTCCAGTTCAATGGGCACATCCAGATCTTCAAAACCATATTCACTCTCCTCATATTCCCATTCCCCTTCCTCCAGTTCATATAAATCCTCAAAATCATAAACTTGAACCGGTGGAACCGGCCGAACGGAACGCCTACCTGATGGTGACGGTTCGGTCGGATGGGAAAGAGACTGGACAATTGGAATTGCTTCAGCTATTTCTTCAGCAGTTTGGGAGAGAACTTTTGGTTCTACGCTAGCTGACTTTCTAGTCCTTTTTGCTGGGGCCGGCTCCTCAGAACCAGCTCTTCATTTGCCGAGAAGTATCGCCTGGTCAGAGGGCACTCCCCTCCGGTTCGGCTGGTACGAACGGGCTGTCCCATCGGTCAGCGGACTTTTTGGCCTCCCTTTCCCTGAGCCTAGCAACTCTATTTTCTATGGTGGCAGCAGGGAAATTCCTACAAATCTGGCAATCTGAATTGAGGTGGTCAAACCCCAGACAATAGACACATGTGGTGTGTGGGTCAGCCTTAGCAAAAGCTTCCTCACAAACACTACAGTGCTGAAACCTAGTGGGTCCGGTTTTTCTTTTGGGTTTCTCAGACATAATGCCAGCCTAACCAAACTTGCCCGTTTATGGCAATCCACCAAGTAAGACACCTTTATCGGTTCCCAACCGTGTCACGGGTTGTGGAAAAAACCATAATGAAATCTGTTTTTTTTTAGAACCGATAAGAACCGGGAACTGCACTCTAAAAAGGACTAGCAATTTTCAAACAACCTGATCGGTTCAAACCGAACCGATAAATAATATACAAGTTCCACACAGAAAATTTCAATGTAAAACCTACTCTGTACTACGTTACCACAGGAAGCTTGAACCGACCGGTTGCGGTTTAATTTCAGTTAATTTTCACTAAAACCGATAAAATAACACTTTTAAACCGACAAATTAACGAGCAGGAGGAGAAATCTCGGGCGACTGTTCAGTGAGGCGGAGTAAAGAATCTGACAGTTTATGTTTGAAGCACAACAGACAGAGCTTTCTAACCGAGCTCGCGCTCAGAGTTCCATGCTTCATGGAAAAGTTAACTATTTCACCTCCGGGGCAGTTCGAAGATGGGGACTCACTGCAATTGTCTTAATATAGCAAGACTTCATGTTGTTTGAAAAGGTTTTTGTTCAACTTTATTGCATATCTCTGGCATTTTGGCACCAAATTTTCAACATGGGGTTATTGGGACCCCTCCTCATGAATTCAGTCACTGTCATGGTGCTTTTGGTCCCGAAAGGTGATTACTTGATCAGTGCGGAATCACCTTTTGGGACATGGATCTGAAACCACAGTGCCACTGTTCATAAGGGGTGGGGGGTGGGGGTTCTCAAAAAGCCTGTGTTCACAATTTGGTGAAAAAAATCCAGTAAATGCCCATTTTACAAGCGTGCGTTCAGCAGTTTCCACGCACGCTCGTAACTTCGTGAATTTGTAATATTTTCACTCCAGATTTTCAAAATTGACATTTTTTTATTACACCTCCTTATGAACAGTACAGCAGTCATTTTTCACATCCTGAATTGCATAGGAAGAGCTCTACAGGGGATTGCGATTAGCATTTGTTTCCTTGAGTTACTACTGTGCAGTCCTACTCTTCCCTAGCCAGTCCTAATTGTTCTCCAATTCCGGCTTCACTCAGTGGCTTCACGTTGCTCTACTACCTCAAACCCTAATCACAATCCCCTGTAGAGCTCTTCCTATGAAATTTAAAAATAGAGTTCCTTTTGAATTCCTATGCCTCCCACCTAGCTGCCTACATATTGATACTAAGCTAAGGTCCTGGCTATTCTTCGTTCAGCTGGGCTCATATAAACTGACCAACCACTCTACCGGGAGTCTCAGCATGGCAGGGCCAGCTTGCCTGTCAAGTACCACATTGACAACTTCTGGACTGTTTCTGGTCCTAGTAGCCCTATTGACCCTGTCAAATATATCACTACCCATTTACTCCATGCATCATTACTATGATGACTCATCTTTCACTTACTCTACTCTTCTGACCAGTGATAGAGCATCCCCAATCAATAACTGGTCCCTGATATGCATTCACCCTGCCTAGCTACAGTACTACCTATGCTCCCTCTCTGTCCCTGCGTATCATCATTACAGGTACCTCTTACAACTTTGACACATGGCTCCACCTTCGTTGCCTAGCCCTATCTGGTGACATTGAGCTAAATCCTGACCCACCTAATGGGGTGAATCATGATCTCTTTCCATGGTGGTTCTCCTCAAAGGGCATCAAGATTGCCCACATGAACACAAGAAGCTTATCTGCAAACTTTCCTGATCTTGAAGAGTGGGTAGCTCTCTACTCTCCCAACATATTGGGGCTTTCAGAGACCTGGCTCAGGCTGCCCCCGACTCCATATATAGGATGATGGGCTATAACCTAATTAAATTTGATCGTCCCTCCCATTGGGGGGGGGAGGGGTAGCCTTCTATTACAAAGAGCATCTCAATGTCTCTGTCCAGCACTCTGGGATGACCGGCACCTGTGAAGCCCTTCACGCGGTGCTGGTTCTAGGTGGTGAAAAGAGAATCAACCTGATCTGTGCCTATAACCCCTCAAAGAGTGCTCTCTCTCTGGGCTGGATGGCATTATAGACTACCTCACTACACTAAAAGGGAAGAAAGAAATTATCTTACTCGGTGATTTCAACCTGGACTGGTTCAATTGTAATACTGGAACATACCATGAAGCCTTTGCAAAACTTCACCTCTCTCAGTCACAGGTCCTACCCGAATTGCTCTTAGCAGTGGTCATCAGTCCCTATTAGACTGGGTAGTCACAAATCAAGCTAATGGGATCCTTGAGGTTGGTCCATTTCCTGATTCTATTAGTGACCACTTGCCTATGTAGCCAAGGCACCATGTACCAGCAGACTACTACCCTGCCTGTTGGACCTCTAACAGGCTAAGGAGCCTGGGTCTTGTTATGGTGGTGTTCGGGGGTTCTAATCCAAAGATAATAAAAATAGCATGGTGCCTCTACCCAGAGAGAATTAGAAGTGGGTCAGGTGACTGGCTGGCACAGCTCCCTGGGATGCCGCACCTACCCCCCTCCCCTACCAACCACCCCACACACACTCTGTACCCAACAGTTCAATACCACCATAAAACATGAACAGTAAAGATCTGACAGACTCACAATTCCTGCACACAGTCTGGCTTTCACAGTGAAAGGACGTCTCTTCAGTTGTGCCATAGCTCTCTTGTTGAGTGCAGGACCGGGAGACTGCTGATTTGAACCACTACTGCTGCAATTTGCTCATCAGCTGCCTAAGCCTTGCCTGTTTGGGGGGGGGGGGCTTTTTTTGTTGCAGCTGCAGCACTTGATTGAATTTGAAGGAGGGAGACAGACAGGAGGGTGAGAGTGAAGAGAGGGGGAAGGGCAGGAGCTGTGTGGTAATTGTCTGCAGAATACTAGAGGCAGCAGAGTGGAGGATTCCAGCTGCAGTACATCAAGGGCTGACTATCTGAATCTTCCAAAACTAGACAGCTAAACCAGTGTACTTCCAAATTAGCATTTTGGGGCAAACAGACAAATTTGAGAAAAAAAAACAAAACTGACTGGCACTACAAGTGCACTACTAACTATATACATCGTACAGTCAGTGACTCAGTGAGTGTACTAGTCTGTGTGTAGGCAGGCAGGCAGCAGGTTGGCTGGGGGCTTTTATTTTTGTGATCCTGATTCCTAATAAAGTCCTGCCTCGGTGGCGGAGCCAGGTGGGGGGCAGGGTGAGTGGTCGCCCCTCCTGGCTGCCTCAGTGTGAGTAGTGGTGCCCCACCACCATCTTTATTCAATGTTTAGTGCCCATTGTGGAGCCCGTGATTGACTGAAAGGCCCCCCCCAGCTTCCAAATGCTCCCAAACCTGGCTCCGCCACTGTCCTGCCTAACTAAAAACTAAGTTCCAACTTCCTAACAGAACAGGGCAGCAGAACTGAACAACAAAAACCTGCACTGCCTAACAATAACTAATGACTGAACAACTTGCCTTGGACAAGTATATTATATATAAAATACTACTGCTGCAAAGGAGTAGGAAAGAGAGACTTTACTAACTATTACAGACTAGCGACATTACCAAAAGTGGATCCTGCTGCCCTCACCTCCCTGACCTGACCAGCGACCTACCTGACCACTCAGAAAATCAGAAAACGTAATTCAATCGATTAAAAAAGTAAAAAAAAAATATAAGAAAAAGCTATTAAAAAAAGATTCTAAAGAAAATTAAATAGGCGCATTAGGAGGAGCTGACTAACTGTGTGGGCTGTGTTGTGGAGAGAGGTGTCATGAGGTGTCCTAAAAAGGTCGAGGTTAGACAGGTACTTGTGACAACTGAGGACTTATTAGAAATAAACTAAAAACTGGTTAAAAAAAAAGGTTTTTGTGCTATAGAAAAATAAATAAGCAGCCTTTTGGTGGAAGTGTACGTGTGTGGCTGAGACCTAACCTCCCCCGAGAGGGTAGAGGAACTTAGGGAACAACTGTGAACTTACTAAACATACACTAAAGGGGAAAACATTGTTTTGTGTTACACAGCTACAGAAAAAAAAAAAATTATTTGGTAGAGGGGGGGGGTGTGTGTGTGTGTGTGTGGCTGTGAGAGAGACCTAACCTGCCAAGAGAGAGAGAGAGAGAGAGAGAGAGAGAGAGAGAGAGAGAGAGAGAGAGAGCAAGAGAGCAGAGGAGAGAGAGAGAGAGAGAGAATGAGGAAGAAAATGAACCTGGAGACGTGAACAACTGCAGATTCTCTCGGAGTACTAGTAGTCGGCTCCTGCTCCCTCCTACTCCCACCTACTCTGTCCTGCCCAGGTCCTCTTGTAGTGTTGTAAGGCACAAGCACAAAGCCCAGCAGCTTAAGGTAAAAAATTACACGCAACACACACAAAGATAACATAAAATAAAATTTTACTGAGTAAAATATTTCAATATTTTCACAATTTTATAGAAGTTAAAACAAAATGCAAAGAAATAAGCCAAAACAAACTATTTTCCACAATAAATCCATTTAGGTTTTCTGTATTTTTATACTTTCCTCTAAAAATATGCCATTTTATACCTGGACTACCAACTCAAGCACCAGGACAACTACTTTTTGACAAGACACTTGTCCATGGACAAGTACATCATTTTAAAATTTGTCAAGTCCTGCTTCACAAAGGCATTCGACTTGGTTGACCATCCACTATTTCTATCCAAACTGTCCTGACTGTTTCCCCAAATCTGTCACTTCCTGGTTTGATAGCTACCTCCATGGTAGAAAACAATTTGAGCAAAAAGGTTCAGTCGCTTCTGATATTGTCCCTACCCAAATCGGAGTCCCCAAGGATCAATCATTGGTCCCCTCCTTTTCTCCCTCTTCATTTACAAATCGACCCTCCCTGTCTGGCTCCTCCTCTAAAATCCTCTATGTGGATGACATGGTCATTTACTCCACTGCAAAAGATAGCCTCAATAAACACCTCCTTTCAAGTAGACTGACTGTCAATGCTTGGCTAACACATAAACTCCTACTAAACACTAACAAAACTGTTGCCATGCTCTTTGGCACCCCACCCAAACAAAGCCTGTCCAAATGCCCTTTCTATCCACGGCCCTGATGGCTCCAATCTGGACACAGTTTACTCCTTCCAGTACCATGGGGTGATCCTTGACCCATCGCTGGACTTCAATCTACACGTTGCAGCTACTTGTAAGGTGGTAAACATTAAACTGGGGTTGGCATATAAGGTCAGATCCTCTCTTAATTTTGCTGCCAGGTTGGCTATAGCACAGGGAATTCTATGACCTTGCCTTACCTATGGCTTAATGGCCTTTTTGATGCCAACAAGGGAGTTCTCCAAAAATGGAGTACTTGCTACAACAGCATTTGTTGTTTTGTTCTTTCTGCTCCCAAACTTACCCATTGCTGTCAACTTTACTCAAGTCTTAGCTGGCTCTCCCTGTTCTCCTATTGGCTCTACTTGGAAGGATGCATGGTCAACATTCTCAGAACTGGTACTCCTACAGTATGTCTCTTCTAGCTATGTTACAACAACTGGCTCTGCCCTACCCCCTAAGATCTTTCGAGCTATTCCCTCTTGATATCCCAAGATGCTCCACCAAGAAGGGTGAACCTGCCTTTGCTATATCTGCCCCCAAAGTCTGAACTCCCTGCTGCTTTACGTCAGACAATCCAATTCTCACTATGCCTTTAAAAAGAGTCTTCAATCCCTCCTTAGTGACTCTGACCACTGCTCTTTTCCTTCCGCTCAAATACCTCCTCCTTAGATACTGGAACTGCCAGTTAGCATAGCACTTATATACCAGTCATCTATCACTGCACTTGTTTTACTGTACCCATGTACCTGGAAATTGTATTTACCTGCCTATATGTTGTATCCATTATGTTGTCTGTTTACCGTTCTTTGGCCTACTGTTAATCACCACAACCGTATTCTACTGTTTGCCTAAATACTATGTATTCTGTACTCTGTAACCCTCCCGGGTTGTGCCTGAAAATAGGCAAAATTCTTGTCTGTAGCATTCTACCCGGTAAACAAAAACAAAATAAATAAATTCTTTGCCTGCCTGCAGTACAGCTGTAGGCCTAGCAGTGAACATTTCTTTAGCAAGACTGCAAAACATCTGGAATCTGACCCTGTCAATTGCTGCAACTTTACTGGACAGTAACTTTGATTTTTAATAGCAACTATGCCTCCATCTGGGGATGTGATTGGGATACCTGATGACTCTTGATACGCTTACCCCCCCCAGAAATAATACAGATCTCCTGTACCACACAGTCCTATCCCACTACACAACAATACAGTATCCCCACAGGCAACAATAATACCCAGAATTAACAGATTTATTAAAAGGGTGGGTAAGGAAAAAGGAGAAGTGGAAGAGATAGCATATAATCAGGCAATTAACAATATCAACCCCACAAGCTCACCACCCACTGGCAGACTCACAATCCCTCTAGCAAGTGCAAACAAACTGAAAGACGCCCAGTTTGTAATCCCACAGGACTATGGCAATATACAGGCCTTCCACCTGGGCTGAATTCAATTAAACAAGCTCCATCCTAGCCTACAACTTCCGAGGCCTGCCCACTACTTACTGAAATCCCAGGCTGCAGAGCAGAAACCCTCGTCTTTACTCATGATTTTCTGAGATTAGCTGGTGGCTTCCACAGGCAGTAGAAGGGAATGCCCCTCTGTACCATACTGCTCCAAAACCTCTCTGCTGCTCGTGGTCTCTCACTCTCTCAGGATCACTCTTTCCTGGAGGGGGCCCTTTCTCAGACTCATCTGGCTCCCTCAGGCTGACACAGGTCACCAGGGCGCTGGCCTAGCTGGTTCTGGGCCTACACAATGGCTACTCACTCCATGGAGAACAGAACATCCTCAGTGGCTCAGTGGATAATTAAAGCTACAACATTCCTGATTTTACCAGGACAGTCCCTATTTTAGGCAGCTTGTCCTGGTGTCCCCACAAGTTTTCCAAAATGTCACTTGTGTCCTGGTTTTTGCTTACTTGTCCTGTTTTTGTCCCCCCTTTTTTTTTTTCCTTAATGCTGATCCGCAAGTAACATTTATTTCAGCAGCACCGTGGCACTGCTCGAGCTGGAGAGCAATTTGCAACCTTCCGTCCCTATGCCTACATTGCGCCGTGAATGTGAAAATGCACTGGTAGTCAGATGGCAAGCAGGTCAGTGGGAGCACCATAAAGCATGTTCCTTCCGGTTAGATTAGACTGGGTAGTAGTGACAGCAAGCGCATGCAGCTGTCTGCCTGACAACAGCTGAGAGAGACTCCAGACAGAAATGAATTCTAAATATATTGTCTTGTTCACTACTTAAGTAATTATTATGTTGTATATTTGTTTGTATTATTTGTATGTCAACTTGCTTCTTTGATATTGAAGCACCAGGTCGATACTGAAAAAGGGCCTTGGCTCAGTTATCTTACCTGGTAAATAAAATGAATTGAATTGAATTGAAGAGATCAGCAGCAGTGAACTAAGGTGCCTTAACCTGATCAGCTGTAGGAGAGTGTGCGACAACAATCCGTTGTGGTGGTGGCAGTCAATGAAGTGAAGTTTGCTCAGCAAAGGAGGTGAGTGTGAGTGGGTTGGGATAGGATGGTACTGTCTGCAGGAGCAATGTATGCAGCTCAAATGTCTGAACACAATTTAAAGCAAGTTTGCTTCTGATTAACTTTCTGCATGTCACGATTCCGAACTTGTTGCAGCAGAATGATGTATTGTTTTAATCCAGATGTTTGCTACTGGTGTTACTGTGGGGCAGCGTGGCCAGAACAAGCGGCAAAATGTAACCATGAGTGTGGGTGGCCCGAGGGAGTGAGCGACACCGGGGTTCGTGGTCAGAATGGACCCTGTCCCAGTTTTAGGCTTCGTAAAGTTGGTAGTTTTATGGACAGCGCATACATCTTCTACTTCTTCGCAGAAAGAGTGGTGGATTCCTAGAACAATCTTGCAGTGGAGGTGGTGACAGCAAAAACAGTAGTGGGGTTCAAGAGTGCATGGGATAGGCATAAGGGAATTTTGGAGAAAGGTTAGGTTAGGTGGATGAATGGGCCAGAGATCCAGTAGGCTCTGCAGTGATACTACAGGCAGGAAAAAATGGGCAGACTAGGTGGGCCAAGCGATCCTCATCTGCCAGCAAATTGTGTTTCCAAGGCATAAATTAGTGTTTGGAGCTTGATTAGCAGTGATTGCTAATCAAAAAAGTTTGATTAACAATCACCATGGTTTGAATAGCAATTTGTTTGTATTGTTATTTTTCACTGTAGCATATCAAACTTGAATTTTTTCTATATCTATCAATAAAATAACTATACAAGGCAATGTTTTTGTGCCATTTTTTTTTTTTTTTGTTGCACAGACTTTTCATCTCAAGAGCACGAGTTGAAAAATTGAATACCGTTGTGTTTTTTATTTTGGCTCCTAAATTCCTGGTCTCATATTTAGAATCATAAGAAAACAATAAACACATCTCTCCATCACATGCCATAAGTAAGCCACACATGAAGTACTGGCAGGATTAATGTCACATGCAGTACTTTCAGTTTTAAACTCATCATACCTTCTGAAACAAGTTACCCTCAGACAGTGCAAACACAAAGTCAGTCACTGGCAGGGTACATAAACAGTTCAAAGAAAAAAACATCACAGCTGCATTTGGCCCTAAAGGTGACTGACAAAGGTTGGCAGTTTTTGATTGACATACCCACTTTGGACCTCTGGCCTAATGACACTTGAATTTTACTGAGCTGAAGTATACCAAAACCGACGAAGGCAACATGCAAACCCCCGCCTTTGCCCTACTCTGACGATTCCCTAGCCTAGAACTATACCACCAAGGTATCTATCTTTATCCCTTACATCAAGGTCCTGAACATTTCAGCTACTGCAAACTTTTCTCCAGGTGTCAGATGCATGACTCAGAGTTGCAGAACAGGCCCCCCCGAACCTTAGGGCTGGTCACAATGTCAGATCTTTCTCAACTGGGATTACCATCAATCAAGGAGTGCATAAAAAAAAAACACACACACACACAAAAAAAAAAAAAAAACAACATGCTCACGGGATGGAACAGGTGCCGACCAAAAAGTAGACAAGGTCAGAAAATACAAAAACAGATTGCACTCTGAGCTTTGAGGTAACAAAACAAAAGGCCGGCTCCATGGTATGGAGCGATAAGGGATCGCTCGGCACACTGGCGACCCAGGTTTGCACTCGAGCCCAGGACAGCAGGAGCAGAGGCTGGTGAGAAGGGCTCGGAGCATCTGCTGGATGCTCTCCTGCTTGGGGGGAGGGACCGAGCCTATACCACTTCGATAGCGGCTCCTGGTGGCCTGTAGTGGAGATGCATTGGTGACCATGGCATTGATTATGCGCTGCAGTGTGTCCTCACAGGACATCGTGTACATGTGTCCACAAAATGGGAGGTGAGCAGGTTGAGTAAGAAAAGGGAAAAATTGCCCGCTGGATGATCGTTACTGGGTCCCTTCGCGCCACGCAGTCAGGCGAGTGCCTTCTAAACAGATCCCCTGCAGTGTGCCCAGTCTAGTGTAAATCCCAAGTCTCTCCTCCCATGTGCTCCCAGATGGGGGCACCACAGGTGAGTGTGCCAGTTTCTGTGTTCACCATTAATCTAGCACGTAGGCTTTTTTTTTTTTTTTCACTGCACTTTCAGTCGCGCCATGTGCAGATCAACCGCTCATTCTCTTCCACATTGCGTCATCCTGCTGCATAACTGCCTGCATGCATGACGGATGTTGCAATCTACTGAATGGGGAGGGTGGGGAGTGGTGCCAAGCTGCCACAGGAAAACAACAAAAAAAAAAAAAAAAGGAAAGGGCTTGCTTTGTAAATCCACACACAGTACTTGCCTAGTGACTGGCAACTACTGCTAATCAAGACTGCAACAGATTCGCAGGTCTTGGTTTTTGGATCACATTAGGATCTAATAACGGCAACATCCAGGTGTTTGCACCACCCCATGGTGAGCATCTGTTCTTCAGAGCACCAGCACACAGCACTGCTGCTGCCCATCAAGCTTCGACTGAAGCCTAAGTCAAGGCATCTGCCTCTCTGGGTTGCGGGTTCTGAGGAACAATCCCCAAAGGGACAGGTCTTTAGGCGCTTCTGCCTGCTTTTCAGCAATTCACTACCTTTCTCCTCTCAGTCTCATGCACAAACTACTTCCCCCTGGACTGATTTAGATGAGATCATATTCACTGGGTTATCAGACCCTCACAAGCACTTACAGTACGTCTTTGTCTTTGCTTAACTGCAATTTTATGTTGAGACAAGGACGTTCTGCTTACAGACTGTAAGCATCTTTCTTTACTTAGCCAGCAGCAAAAACAGCAAGATAGGGATCTAATGAAACAAAAACGGGGCTACTAGTCCTTCCTAATACAAGCATGATACTGACCATAACTCCCAGGATGCCTCATTCCCTCCCACAGCCTACCCAAAATAAACTGGCATCCTTCTTCGCCTCTAACCATAACATGCAAAAGGCACAACAATCATACAGAAAGAGGCTACATCACTCTGGAAACAGAATTCTGAAACAAACCTAAGGAGTCTCGTATAAAACAGGGAGGGTGAGGAGGGCTGTAATCTATATCCTCCTTGTCTCTTATGAAAACCCTAAATTTCTGTCAAGCTACACTCTAGGAAAATCACAATTTTACATTGAGATATGGATGCTCTGTTTACAGGCTAGTTCAAAGCCCTCTGCAGTGCCAGCATAGTGAGGGGCTCAGAAACAGGTTTGTGGTAGAGCCTTTGAAAGGCCGAGTCCCCTGACCAATCAGCTGTACTGAGGATATCTTTCAGATGAACATCTATCTAGAAGGCTTGACTGGCAACAGCTCCACTGGTGGAGTGAGCCTGAAACCAAGACAAGTCCACCCCTCTCCAAAGCTGGACTCACAATGCGGTGGTCACCGTACAGACCAGCTTGAGCCTTTTGGAGAGGCTGATAAACAGCAGATCTTGAGAAGGTTTGCGAAGGCCCAGAGTCCTTGCAATGCAGGACTTCAAATACTGAACCACCAAAGGTCTGGCTGCACATCAAACCTGGGGTAGGAAACCCCAGAGGAGGCCAACTTCCTCCTCTGCACCACCCATAAATGAACCCCATCTGGGGTATTCGACATACAAGAGACATCCAAGGTCTTCAAATCCAAAACTCACTTAATAGACAGAAGGCATAAAAGGGATGCCAATTTTATGGACATTGAATCTATAAATCCAACCATCACTGTCGATAAACTGCTGTCTGAGTAGAAAAAGGATGCTTGCAGGCTGTAGTCGATTGCTTCCATGTCTCTTACTAAGACCCTGATTTTTTGTCGAGTTAAGCTGTAGGAAAATCACAACTTTCTCTCACAGACTCTGCAGCTCCTCAGACCCCTTCCCCTTCTATAAAAACACACACACACACACACACACACACACACACACACACACACACAGCGCTCCTAATTCTGATTGGTCCAGATTTGTGGGGAAAACATGCACTGCAATTTGCAAAGCAAGGCTCCACAAATCCTGAATGCCTTATTGATTAAACGGTTTCTGCGCAAAAAGTCTGTCTTCTGACCCCTCTCCTAGAAGTCTTGGGATGTGAGGGCAGAGGTGGCAAGCAGCATGGCGCCACCACCTTGTTTACATTCTGCGTCCCAATGGCTGGCATTGAAACAATCCTGTGATGGCTTCCTTATACACACTGTGGTGGTCTTTTCCTTTTCTGCTTTCCCCATTAACTGCCCTGGAGCCAGGTGACTGAGCATGGGAGGTTGCCTATTTACGCCTCTTGTCATGTGGCAAAGGAGCCATTTTTTATAAAAATGTGTGCTCCTTACGCATATCCCAAGCCGCTCCTCAGCCATGATGAAGAGACCAGTAAGGCTGAGGACGTGCTCTCTCCTGGATGCGACAGTGGAGCCGCATAGCTGATCACATATTTGTGCAACTTCAAAGAGCTGCCTTTTGTTATAGAATGACTATTGAGTGCTGGATCATAATTGCATGTTTAATAACTTCAATATTATAGATAGGAAAATTAGTCCCTAGTTTACAACAATTACAGTTTAGATATAATTATAACATGTAATGTATGCTTCTTGTCATCTTCTTTTGGTGGTAATCCTGTTTAAAATGGTTATTAGAAGATGTATTTTCTGTAACCTTTTGTAACTAATAAAAAAATTATTATGGCAAAAAAAAAAAAAATTAAATACTGAAAAAAAAAAGGTGCTCCCTTTTCCTGCTTCTAACTCCTGTTACTGTCTGCCTCCCCAGTCTACAGCAGCTGCACATCTGGAGATGGGAAATGTAGGCACAAGGGAAGGTCTGCTGGTCGGTGGAGCTAATGGGCCCCAAGGAGTCCATCAGGCAAGCCTCCAAAATAGGGGAGTGGGGCTTATATATGAATCCTTTCAACTGGTGATTATCAACAATAAAAAGGGTTGCCTCAATACACAAACAATTGTAGGAAAGCAGGTGAGACTAGTATATGTAATGTAAATAAATGTGTGGGTGTTAGCTAAAAAAGGGGAATTCAGCTGGGAAAATATCTACAAGGATCTGTGAGCAGATAAAGAAGCAACCTGTTAAAAGTGGTAAGGTTTGCAGTTTGTCAAAGGGGGCCTAGAAAACTATTACAATATACTAGGTCTGAGAAGGAAAAGGCATGCCTCTTAAAATCTTGGTGTAATCCCTAGGTGGTGCTATCCCAAGGGCTACTACCCCTGCCTACTTGGCTAGTAGTAGGTTAAGGGGGCCAGAGTTCTGAAACGGGTGCCTCCACCCAGAGGTCAGGGTTGGTAGTGGTCAAGCTAACCTGGGCAGAGCCCTCTGGGACACTGTAACCCCCCTCCTTCCTTACTAGTGGCCAGAACAATACACAATAATCACTTTCACAATACCCCAAATACACCACACAAGTATCCACACTTTTTGCACTTACCACCAGGGCTTTCCTCTGGCCCGGCCCTGGGAACCCCCTGTAAAACAAGGTTATACACAGCAAATAGCAGTACAGTACTCTTGCACAAACTGGAACCACAGTCAGGGTAAATGCAAAAAAGAGTTCGATCCGATTTATTTAAGGTACTTGAACAAAGGAGGGGCGTAATCAGGTTAATTTGCTTAAAGGCTGTATCAATCAAACAGTTATGCATGCACTTCAGGGTCCATAAACAGTCACACACTCTGGGTACCCAGGTGAAGAAGAGGTAGGCTAGCCAGGATTGTTGCCGGAGTAGGCCAGCATTGCAGCTGGTTGGGGCCCTGTGATGGAAGAAAACATGCACAACACACACTAATTGTAATCCGGAGCTGGAGGGCTCAGTTCGTGAAAGAAAAGAAACAGCAAGACAATCAGATGACACACTTAGATTAACCTGTTGTTGCAGGGAGCTACCCTGATGGTTACTCATGATACCCAAGACTGGACAAAGGCTGGACGAATATTGAGACTGCAGGTGGTTGATCTGGAATGCCAGGAGAAGCAGGGCCCACACGATTCACGGAGGCGTCATTCCTGTTCAAGCGTGGAGCAGAAGGCTGATCCCCAGGCAGGTCTCTTGTCGATGGCTTTCTCTGTGCAGTGGGGTAGTCTGGCAGGGCCAGTGTGGCAAGGCCCAGGCCGTATAGAGATGAATGTGGATTCAGTCCAGTCGAGCTTAATACAGCTTCCAGCAAGCAGAACACAATTCACGACCCACTATAAACACACAGCACATTTACATGTAAGGGATTCTACTATACCAGGCAAACCGCTCTCCGGTCATAATCTCAAACTCTCTGCACACACCAGGAGTTTAGAGGTAGCTGGAAATCATGACAGGCCAATGCATTCAGCAAACCTTCGGTCTTCTTCAGGGTGGTCCTGGTCACAACTCAGTGGCTTACTTCGTTCTCACAGACTCTCATTCAGTCCGAACTGATTCTCTTCTCCCTCTCAGGGGCAGCAGGCAGGCCAAACACTCAGGCCTTTCCACAGAGACTTTCTCGAGCTGTTGCTTCTTCAGCTCCCAACTTACATCTGACTCAACTGCCAGCAAGCCTGGGAATTTCCCCAAGTTCCAAAAGGTTCGGTTGGCTGATTCATCTGTCAGTCACAACAGGAGCTCCTCCTTCAG
The DNA here is from genome assembly GCA_016271365.2 of Neoceratodus forsteri. Taxonomy (NCBI): domain Eukaryota; kingdom Metazoa; phylum Chordata; order Ceratodontiformes; family Ceratodontidae; genus Neoceratodus; species Neoceratodus forsteri. The sequence continues at coordinate 1,541,493,766 of CM028131.1, read as the reverse complement.
GTGCAAAAAGGTGCAAAAAGCCCAAAACTACAATTCCTACAGATTCTGACTCCAGACATCTCCTGTAGTCCAGCTTCATTTTAGGTCCCACCAGTACGGATTGGTCCAATTCGGCAGTCCCGGGCCAAGATAGTGGAGATAAACAAAACAGTCCTTGCTGCAAAGACGGAAGTTAGACAAACTACATTATCACTCTAAATGATTTTCAGCAAATAGTTACATCTTTCAACAGAGCTCCCTTTCAGATTACTTATGACTGCAATCCAGGCAGCTCTTAAAGAGACGGTGCACAGAGGCTATACAGGCACTCTCTGGCAATCACATTTAAACTGCTAAAACGCAGGACACCAGCCTGGCAGTGAGCATTTAGGCAAGCTCAAGGAAGACGTTTCAGGAACTCCCATTTGTAGGGGGGTTACAATGGTACTAAGCAACTAGCTGCTTCAGCTATTTTTAAAAAGCAACTGTGCACTTCAGCATGTGCTTTCATAAATACAATGTTTTAGTTGTTACATTTACTTGAGAATACCTTGTTTTCACTTTCAGTCCTCCTTTCCAGTATTCACAGCACATCTTGGGTAGTCCATCTAAAGTCTGTATAGTAAACATTAGAAAAGCTTTGCCTCTCACAGTGCCTTTGTTTATGACATCAAAGTGCTCACCATGACAACAGACTGCAATATCACAAACAGCAGTTCTGAGGCCGGCCCGGTGGTGCTGAGGTTTGAGGAGCTGGACGCCACACCTCGTGCCACACTGGCGACCGGAGATCAGAAGCGAGCGCAGATGCCAACAGGGGAGGGAGAGGATTGAGCGTCCCATGGGCAGCTCCCCTCTCCCGGGGGTGACGGCTCTGGGCTGTCCGGTGTTCCAGCATCTTCCGGTGGAGAGTGGGCGTGCTGCAGAACGTGGACCACATGTTGGGGCAAACGTGGCTGATGCCGGCAGGGTTGCAATGTGCCATGGCATCAGGGGGCCATCACGCTTGGGGGGGTGGAGGAGGGAGCAGGGTCATCCACTGAAAATCCCCTCCAGCCCAGATATGTGACGTCCTTCCCAGTGCCATTCCGCCACACACCCAACACTGGTTCCCTGCCACTGCCCCTTCAGTCTCCTCGGGCTCATAAGGGGGCCAATACTTGAGAAGAAAGTAACGTCTATGAAGATGGCAGGGTCATCAGCAGGCGGTAGAGTGGATTTGGCAAGTGGAGAGGCCAGAGAGCGTTCCGGTGCTGGGGAGCAGAAAAATAAGTTTGGGGGGAGAGACAGCAGTTGTGAGGTTAGCAGGGGAGAGTCAGATACATTTTGAAAGACTCAGTGGAATAATTGCTACATAATCTACAATATTTAGTAGACCAGAAGCAAGGGGAAGGAAAAAAATAACATACAACTAGAAAACAGTAAAGTTGTAAGTCTAGTGTTTTTAAGCTTTTTGTTATAATAGAGAGTTGCTCTGTAAAGAACAGGGGTCCAAGCAAGAGCAAAGAGGGATGTTGAGTATGTGGAGGATATGGAGTTGATACAACTGTGGATAGAAACACACCACCAGTGGTAATTCCTGTTAGCAGAGTGGGTCAAACAACCAGGCTTACTCTACAACATACAGTGCTGAGTCTTACAGTTGCAGTCACGGGAAAACTGACACTGTATATTGGATAGGATATTCAACTGATGGAAAGTTACTTTGTGGGCATAGCTATACACCACACATCATAATCTAGAACAGGGAGTAAGGACTGATTGTGATATGGAGTCTCTTGTGAGAATCAAGGCAATTTCTGGCTCTATAGAGGGCTCCTAGTCTGGCACTTAGTGTGGCGTGATGTGAGATGCTTTTGATAGGTAAAGGGCAACCGCACTCCCACGTATTTGAAGGACAGATTTTGCTCAAGAGCAATATTATCTGAGGCATGGATTGGGGGTTTGAGTGTTGTGCAAGAGTTTCAAAGACCTCTGTCCAAGTCTTTTTAGCATTGATGGCGAGGTAAGTTTTTTGAGGACAAGCTTCCACTACAGTAAAGTCAGACTGCAATTAATTCTCTACACATTCTAAAGTAGGGCCACTAAAGCAATGGCCCTAGTATAGGACCCCAAGATGCACCTTGCTTTATGGTCTCATATTTCGAATGGGCAGTTCTCTGTCTAGATCTGATACGTACTTGTTAAATAAGACTGCACCCAATATGGAGCCCGTGGTATTCCACTTTCTGCTGCAGTCCATCCAGACACCTCCTTCCCTACAATTATAAAATGGGATGGAAATTCCATGCTTCCTGATAGGCTAAAAATGTTCTGAGACTCGTATCTTAATTCTTCACAACTGCACAGGTTTCAACAAGTTCACTCAGGGGGACTTGGGAATTTGGGCAACTCACAGAAGAATTCATGAGCCTCTTCACTCATTCCCGACTGCCATCACAAACATGGCTGACACCTTTACTCATAAATAAAAATATTTATCTAGGTCCTAAGAATAAAACTCCCCTAAAATAAAAAAAATAAGTAAACAACTGAATGTTCTTTCCACTCATTAGCCCCTCCTTATGCACAAAAAAAAAAAAAAACTAAACAGGTACTATTCAGAGTTTCCATTTCTGGTGTTACTTTGATGACCATGAAAATTCCCCCTCCTATCCCTACCAGTTTGCTCCCAACTCTGCAACAGAATTTTGAATACATGCATTCCATGTTACCATTCCACGTTTGTGCGTGTGGGGGGGGGGTCAGGGAGATCAGGGAGCATTCTACTAGAGGAATACTGTAGGGTTCTGAATTCCTGTATTCAATGGTAAACAATGGTAAACAAAAACACCATGCACTGAATGTGTAAAAAACACTGACAAGCGAAAACTATGTGGACAGATTATTTAAGCAATATACCATGACAGGGAGTGCATATATTGGTGGATTTACCACGTCTGGTGTGGTTTGGTCACGAGGCACAGCCAGTGGCTTGAACACCAGGCTAAATCCACCCATACTCCCTGTCATGATATGCTATTACTCTAATGTTCAACTTTTTTTTTATGTTTTTATAGTGATGTAATACTTTTACAGTGGATATACTGGAGGATTTATCACGGTCATGTGATGTGTTTTGACCAATGAGGTTACAGGATTTTCATACCCCATTGTACAATTTACATTTTTAGCAAAAATGTGTTTTCCAAAAAAGCTAGTTTCAGCTACAGTTAAAAATATTAGCATACCTGTCAAATGACTTGTCATGATCTAGAACAGGGAGTGAACTGTTTAGTGATTTCGAGTCTCGAGTAAGAATCATGGCAATTTCTGGCTCTACAGAAGGCTCTTAGTCTGGCATGGACTGAGGTAGTGACGTGAGATGCTTTTGATGGGTAAGGGGCATACGCACTCCCACTTCCTATGCTGTGCACCATGATCCTTTTTTATTTTCTTAATCCTAACCCATGCCAAGTCTACAATCCTATTTCTATGTAAAATGTGGTGGCCAACTTTTTTTCTTGATAAAGAAACTAAATTAAAACATTTATAAACTACTCAAATGTTAGTGGAATTAGAAAATGGCACCACAAACTAAAACTGAAAGATGCCTGGAACCTTTTATAGTTGCAGCCCGGTGCCGTGTGCCAGTGGGCTACTACCCTTGCCTGCTGGCTCTCTAACAGGTTAAGAGGCCTGGGTCCTGCTACAGTAGTGTTCGGGGGTTTTATCCCAAAGTTACAGTAAGTAGCGCGGTGCCTCCAACCGGATTGAGTTATAAGTGGGTCAGGTGCCTGGTTAGTACAGCCCCCTGGGATGCTGTGCCTACCCACCTCCCCTACCAACCACCCCACACACTGAATACCCCAACCGTTCCTTAATACTATTAACTATGAACACTTTGCAATTGACAGTCACAAAATACCCCTCATACAGCAATTTCAAACAACAAATCACAGCTTTACTGGAGGGAAAAAGGGTTAGAAATGGGATACCAGGACCAGGGATATCTGTGGAAGAAAAGATTGTTAGTAGGAAATAAACAAAGAAGTGATAACCGGGCCCGTAGGCCAAACCACCCTGGTTGTCCACCCCCATTGGTACCAGTGTTATAATTACACAGTCTTTCTGGGTACCCAGTAGGTGCATGCCGGGATGTTGCTGCAGGTTGGCCGGCTGTTGGGGCCCCGAAAGCTTGAAAAGATATATTTCATTTAACCGGAACATTCGCCCTTGCATTCCAGGGTCAAGCCCTGGGTACTCATGGTTTGAAGATTTCTCAAGAGTCTCAGACTCAGAAGGGCTCCACACATCCGGGAGTGATGGGCTCAGATTTCAGAGGGTGATAAATTGAGCAGCAGCAAAGTGCACTGAAGCCTTGATCTTGACTGGAGGTCTAGCATTTTGTTCCTTTGATTGAAGATCTGGCCGCTTGTTACCTTCGGCCTCTTGTGGCCCGTTGCAGAGCGCAAACACAGGCCTGACCCAGCCTCGGAAGTGGCTCCACAGCCTGGCTCCCCAATGGGTCACAGGTGCTGTAGCACCCTAGCAAGCGCTGTGACCCCCCCCAAGGCTAACAGACCCCACTTGGAAGGGGTTAGCAAGTTCCCTCCCTGGCTCTGGAGAGTGCCTCTGAAATTATTAGAGATCACCCTTTTCCTGCACCATTCCAGCAATTCCAGGAGCAGTCAGGCAGCTTTTTACTTTCACTCTGCAATGCCGTTGGGCCACTGACTTAAAGCTCCAAGCAACAGCTCCTCTTCACACGGAGACACACAGTAGTAGCAGGGATTCTGGAACATGAAACACCTGCTCACTTTCTGCTCACACAGTCTCTGAATAGCAGACAAGCTTCCAAAGCAGCTTCAGCTGGGGCACTGCTCTCTGCAATTTGTATAGTCCTCCAAACAGTTTCCACACAGCCCGATTTGCACACAGTTTCAGGGACGTCCAACTCTCCAAGCAGCTTCCAAAAGTTCCAAAAACAGTGCAGGATTTCTGCAGTGAACACTCTCCTCCAGACGACACAGCACAGTTCCAAATACCCTGGGCATCCTCACACCAGCTCAGTTCCTCTCAAGCAGAATTCAGTTTTCTTTCTCAGAATCAACTCCCAGCTTAAGTCCTGTGAAAGGCCTCAGAAATTCAGCTCTTTCAGCACAGATCCCTCCTGATTCGATAGGAGCCTGGCAAAGACTAAATCAAATTTCACAAAGTCCCTGGGCTCGCTCTCCACAGATCTGCCCTCTGATTGGCTGCCCTGCATTATCACTCATCCATATTCACAGTGATCAGCCATCTTTAATTTCCAATTGGGCAAAGTCTCTTGATGCCTAAAATAGTTAACTCCCTCTCCCAGGAGTCCCCAGTTTCATGTAATGTCCGGCCATAAAGCTTGTGTGCAACCTGCAGAAATGCTTTTTATTTACATTTTTACCATAGACTTGTAGACCCTTATATACCCTGTTAAATGAGCCCACTTCTAAACATTTATCCTCAGCACTTTTGTCTATTGCTGCTACCGAAACAGTCCCCCCCAGGCGGCAGGCATCATCTCATTAATATTTATGCGGGAGCTCATTAATATTGGTGAATGCCCGATTATACCCCGATTTAAACTTCATTTTAAAATAAATCCCTGAGGGCTCTCAGTGAACTCCTTCAAGTCACTGGCCCCCAAATAAGCTATCCAGGGTACCGGGACCACAGAAATGCCTCCCGGTCGACTGCAAATATGGCGGTCAGAAGATCAAAGGCTTCTCATACATGCATGAGCGCCGCCAGCTCAAATGAGCTGGAAAGAAGTGTGGCAGCTCATGCTGTAGCCATAAAGCCCAGAATGGGCCAAAACTGAGTATTGGGTCATCTGCAGGAAACATGGGCACCTCCTGAATGCGGGGAAGGAACAGGGAACCAAGAGAATGGGGCATTTAAAGGTAAGCCCCTGCAAGGGGGTTACACTGTGAGAAAAAGATAGTGTCAAATTTTTTTGCCCAGTTTCATTGCACTATTGCTTTAAACGTTGCCTATGGACTAATTTTATAAATGCAATAAGACTCTCCAGGGCATTGGTTGTGCTCGTTTTAGCACACTTCCAGGGGCTGAAGACATTCAGCGTGCAGCCCCATGCCTTACTACGCCCCTGGGCGTGTGGTAAAAGCAACACTATCAACACCCCATCATGTCTCACTGCCTACATAACCTTTGCTTCCTTCCCAATAGCAACTGTGTTATCCTTATTGTTACATGTGCTGCAACCCTTCACTGCTAGTTTATCAATTGACTTTATATGTAATCAGCATCACCTAGTGGCTGAATGAAAGCTTGTCACGCTTCCATGCCAGCATCCTGGGTGTGGGTGCAGAGTCAAAGAGCCAGGATCGAGGCTGACAGTGCTGGGGAGTACTGCCATGTGCAGTACAAGTCAGCCCAGGGAAAAAGACAGTGCTGGGAGTACTGCCATGTGCAGTGCAAACCAGCCCAGGGAGGAAGCCAGTACTGGAGTATTGCCATGTGCAGTGCAAGAGAGCCCAGGAAGTAAGACAGGAAGACAGTACAAGGAGTACTGCCATGTGCAGTGCAAGCCAACCCAGGGAGGGAGACATTGCTGGGAGCTCTGTACTGCTGTGTGCAGTGCAAGCCAGCACAGGGAGGGAGCCGGTGCTGGAGTACTGCCATGTACAGTGCAAGCAAACCCTGGGAGGGAGGGAGACAGTGCTGGGAGTACTGCCATGTGCAGTGCAAGCCAACCCAGGGAAGGAGGCAGTACAGGAGTACTGCCATGTGCAGTGCAAGCCATCCCAGGGAGGGAGCCAGTGCTGGAGTACTGCCATGTGCAGTGCAAGCAAGCCCTGGGAGGGAGGGAGACAGTGCTGGGAGTACTGCCTTGTGCAGTGCAAGCCAGCCCAGGGAGGGAAACAGTGCTGGGAGTACTGACGTGTCCAGGGCAAGCCAGCAGTGGGAGGGAAACAGCTGGGTACTGCTGTCACAACAGTTCCCGACAGTGTGCAGGAAGTCTACTCCCTTGAGAGGGGTTGCACTGGCACAAAAATGGGATGTGATATGCAAGGCCACACAGTGGCACAGCCTGCTGTCTGCAGAGGTGAGACAGGAGAAAATGGAGTGTAAAAACTGCACCAGGATTATGATGCTGGCCAGCAGCAGATTCAAGCCCCACTCTTACTGAAATCCAAATACACCACATTTACAGGGTCTCCTCTACCCATTTCCCTTGACCCCTTATCGAAACATGTCAAGAGGTATGGTTGGCAGGGCCTACAGTTCCTTACCTGAGTCCATGCTGGCCTCGTTATTCCATGCTCTTTAATGAATTTGTTTAGTTACTCCTTATTACCCTTTCTAATAATTTACAAACCACAGTGTCAGGCTCACTGGCCTATAGTAACTTTTGTAGCTGTAATTTTGTTATATCTTAGGTAGCTACCCTTTTGGGCACTGGTGGTGTAACAAGTGTGTGTGACTGCTGACATCCCATAGAGTCCCCCCCAAAAGACAATGAGCTGCATCAAGCTGTGCTGATGAGAAAAAAAATGTAATTAAACACTGTCCTACAGAAAGCTCTGCTTAGCAACAAAAACTACCGTCATGTGCCAAGTATGGTTCTCATCCCATATTTGGTTAAACAGTTCATGGTTTTATCAGCACCAGTGTAGAAAGTAACTGGTTAACAGCCATTTTTTTCCCTAATAAGAGAAAGAAAGACACTATTTTTCAATGATTGCTTATTTTTTAATCTATTATCGAACCTAGCTGGAGAGCTTTTGAAAATGTACTGGTGACAATGGTTTATTCTTTCTGCCAGTCTGTTGCTTAGCAACAACTACATTTTCTTAGTAGTTACAAAAGAACAACACAGAATTCAGTTTTAGCTGATGCTTTTCATACAGAAAATCTCTCAAAACCCTGTACATGACAATGAGCTGGAAACAAATGTCGCAGTGAATGTATACAGGCAAAACCATCAGCCATTAAAGGGACACTGAGAACCCTTTAGGTCTCGAAGTGTTTCTTGTTTAAAAAACACATGTTATGGTTGGTCACATTCTGTAGAATTTGCTGATGTAGCTTGTAGTTTGATTCGGATTCCTATTTTTCTTTTAGAAAGTGAAAAACTGACTGCCCACCATACTGCTGTTACCACATACAAATGTGTTTTACATTCCTTCATCGTCCCACTGCATCTTTCCTGGACTTCAGAACATGGCCAACACAGTCTAGTGACTCTTTAAGCAATGAGAGGAGAGCAGACTATTTAACCATGAGTGGCTGCACTATTTGGAGGGTGTTTCTAATGTTCAGCAAGTATGCAATAAGGGTAAGATTAAGGATTTGAGACAAAACAGATTGGGTTTAGTTACACAATTAGCATGCATTTCAGTTCTACTAAGAAAGAAGGAAGATAAAACAACAACCAGAAACATCAGTGAATTTTAAAGAAGGCAAGCACTCAAAAAACGTGTTTTAAATAGAAAAAGTGTAATGCAAAAATGGTAGACTGTGTCCCTTCAAACGGGAAGGGAAGAAATGAAGTATTCCAAGTTCACATTTGGATGTCTCTTGCTCTCTTTATAGATGTCCCTCTTATTTAGTTTTCCTTCTTCCTGTCTTTAAAACCAGCTCTGTATATACCCCCCATGTGCCATTATACAACAGAGACTGCCAGTATGTGATGCAGAATATTGCAAAATTATGTAGGGTTATTGCAGGAAACTGCAGTTTCAATTAAGCATTATACAATGGTTTCCAAGAATTCTGAAAAAGGATTGGCACCTTTTACCCATGGTAAATCCTGCAATATACCAATGGGAAAAGGTGCCAGCCATCAATCAACGCATCAGAACTCCCCATGAAATCACTCACGAGCACCACAAAGCCAGGACTTATGGCTTATTGAAATCGGTAACCAACAGCAAGATGCAGAACTCCAGAGTTCTCAAATGGATGGCTGTGTCCCCCCCCCGGGTGAGCTCACCAGAAAGTACCTGCCAAATTTTTTAATATTCTTTATTTATTATTGTTTCATATATGACAGCAGGAGTTCATCTATACAGTATTGCTCTTTTGTCTTACAATATATGGAATGTTCTTCGGGATGGCAATTCATGTTTCTACAACATCATTCTGTTATACATCAAATGACACTAGATCAAAATCCATATCCTACAAAAATTGGCTACTTTCAAATAGCTCTATCAGAGAGCAAATGCTTCATCCAGAGGCGAGATATAGAAAACCCATGGCCTCCACTAGAGCTCAAATTGTGACATCCTTCCGGCTCTAGAAGCTACTATTCTCTCTAGATAATATACCTCAGTCATCAATGAATGCCAGAGAGAGAGGGTGGGTACTTTAGCTGTTCGCCATAGACGAGTTATAACCTTTTTAGCTGCTGCCAGGTACAAGTATAACTTATTTCTACTTGGAACTTTTTGGTCTTCCCCAGTATAAAGCAGAATCATCTGAATGGATAATTACATTTCTGGTCCCACAATATTCTGTATGCACATTTCTATATCTAACCAGTATTGGGTAACTTTCAGTCAGGCACAAAATATGTGCGTTATATTTGTAATTTTTTCTCCATACTCTCTCCAGCAAAGGCCATGCCTCAGATACAAATTTAGCAATTTTGTCAGGGGTATATAAATATCTACTATGACATTTCCATATATATTCTGACCAGTATGATGACTGTGATACTCATCGAGTGAGGAATAGGTTCCAAACATTTCTCATAAGTTATCAGAGTCCCTAATTCTCTATTCCATCTCCCCAAGATATCCTCAGTGGATTCCTTCCAAAAGTCTCTTATTGCTTTATATATTTGTCCAATTAAATGAATTTATTCCCTGCCTTCTATGGCGTCTTTTAAAAGGGACATCAATATAGGTATGAGAGAGGGCAGAGTATTTAATGCTAATTCTTTCTGTATAAATGTCCGAATCTGTAAATATCTATAATGTTATGTATGGGGGAATTGATATTTTGCCTGTAGTGTGGCAAAAGGCAGTACTCCATTTACATCCAGATTTTGATATAACAAAAGCAAACCTTTTTTTCTACCATTCTTAATGGACCTGAACCGCACCCATATCCAAAGGTACACCTTCTGTACCAATTAGTTTAAAATGACCAAAAACTTCAGTTAATGTAGTAGACGCCCTTAATTCATACCAAGCCTTTAACGTATAACGGGTTCCAAATGTGAAGTTCTGTAACTGTGGATAAGAATTTCGGAGAGCAAATATAATAGGGATAATGTTTACAAGATCATTTAGTATAAATTCAATAAATTTCCATGGTTTCTCTACCTGAGGGTTCAGCCATGTCATCACTATTTTACATGTTACTGCCTTATGGTAATCTCTAAGGTTTGAAAGATTGCAACCCCCATTTGCCACTGGTAACTGTAACAGAGACCATCTGACCCTTGGCTGCTGCCCAGCCCATGCTAACCTCGAAAAAATTCTAGCCCAGGATGCAAAATAGAATTGTGATGGAATAATCGGCAAAGTCTGGAAATAATATAATATCTTAGGAAACAAAGTCATCCAAATAGTTTGTATTCGAGCTGAAAAAGATAAAACCTGGCATGTCCAATTCCCAACTAAATTCACTATCTCTATTTATAGGGGCTCTAAATTAAACAGTTCCAAATGTTCCAGTTTCTGGGGAATATTTACACCCAAATATTTAATCTCATTTCTCCATTTCAGAGGGATCTGGTTCTTCAGAGACTGATAAGGGGTGAAATTTATAAATAATAACTCTGTTTTTGTATATTTATTTTGTATCCGGCTATTTCTTAAAACTTATCTATCACTTGTAGAGTAGCAGGAATGGACTTTTCAGGTTCTAGGAGTGTTAACAATACGTCATCTGCATATAATGATATGGCAAAATCCCTCCCTCCCTCCCTCTTAAAGGGACCCCCTGAATATTAGGATGTTGCCTTATGGCTTCAGCCAATGGCTCAATGTATATGGCAAACAGTAAGGGGGAAAGTGGGCAGCCCTGCCTAGTTCCCCTTCCCAGCTGTAACATTGAATACAACTGTCCATTCACTTTAACATATGCCTTCAGAGAGGCATAAATTCTCTGTATCATGCTAGAGAATTCCCCAGGGAATCCAAACTTGCGTAAAGTTCCCCCAAAAAAGGCCAACTGACATGATCAAAAGCCTTGTCTGCATCAAGGCTGAGCAACACTGCCTGTATCTGTCTCTGATTTAAGTGGTCCAACAAATGGACCATTCTGTGTATGTTATCTGTAGTTTCTCTGGCTCGAATGAACCAAGATTGATCTGAATTATTCAAATATGGTAACATTTCCTGTAGTCTATGTGCCCATATAGACATAAATTACTTGTAGTCCATGTTTAAATATCGATATTGGCCTATATGAGGTAGTTAAATCTGCTGGTTTGCCTACTTTTAAGATAGGTGAAATATTAGTGTAATCCCATGATGGAGGAGGGGGACCCTCCTGTTGAATTTCTAAAAAGGTGTTTAGTAGTAAAGGAGTCAGTTGTTTACTAAAAGTCTTGTACCACTCGGACAGAAATCTGTCTGGGTCAGGGGTTTTTAGTGATTTGCTTTCTTTTATGGCACGTCTGACTTCCTCTGATCTGATAGGGGCTTTTAATCTGGTTTCCATTTCCTTAGTTAGCTTTCTTAATGTAAGGGGTTAAAAAAAAAAATTCCTCAACTTTGTTAAATTCTGGACCTTGTGGTTTTTCATATAGCTGCCTATATTTCTGGAACAGTTGCAATATCTGCTGTGAGTTAAGAGCTCTTGTTTTTCTCTCCGGATCCACTAAATGTGTTATGATCGTGGCTGTCCTATGTCCCCTAAGCCTCCGGGCTAAATTTCTCGCCAACATACGTTTTTATTTAAAAAGGTCAGTCTGTACCTCCTCATCCTCCTTCATCTTGATGCCTTCACCCTCCAGTCCCAGGAGTGCTGAACAGGGGGTACCAGCAGGGCAGTCATACAGCAGTACAAAACAAATGTTCCATACTTCAAACTTTGCGGCCGTTAGCTGTCAGCACCCTAACATGGACCATCTCCAGTATTTCGGAAGGCCGAGGCACATCAAAGAAAAGAAATGCTACATTGCCCAGAGAATGGGCGTCCGTTTCACTTTGAGAGACATGCGACGCTCATTCGTTCCCAATCGCCGGTTGGTAAGATACACAAAGCACGAACACACTGATCAAAACACACACACACACACACACACACACACACACACACACACACACACACACACTCTCTGCTGCCATGCTGTCTTTGCCTCTATCGCTCCAGTTTGTATTAAAATAAAAAAATTATCCTTGTCTCCCAGATTAACAAAAATGTCTGCTCCTCACTCAGCACCAGGGGTAATATATACTAAATGGTGCTGACAGCCAACCTGCCTGTGTCTCTCTTCCCCCATTTCACACATTGCATTCCCACTGCTTGTCTGTGTCACATACATTTTCACTGTGACTTTGTCCCTCAGCTGTCACTTGTAAATTAAAATTTCTGTCACCATATGTCTCAGTTGGGGGGAGCGGTAATCCTCAATACTGTATCTAGCAACAAGGAACAACATTTTGTGGCAGAAGAATAAATAAAAAAAATTAAAACTGCCTAAAAACTTTTCCCTTATTTCTTGTTACAAGAAAATACAGGGGGACATTGTATAATCGCAATAAACCACTCCAGGGTGTGGGTTATGTTGGAATTTACCCACACCTGGATGGTTTGGTCACTCAGCCTGCGGCCTCTTGACCGAACCACACCAGGTGTGGGTAAATCCCCGTATAACCCGCACCCTGTCTTGGTTTATTGCTTAATTATACAAAGAGTACCTAAAATCCTGGTTCCTGACTGGCACTATTTACAACACGTAAATCGTGCCATTACCCAACAGGGACAAGTGCCAGCCAACCACATAACTTAAAAATCTCTGTGATCCCCCAAAACACATCAAGGGTGCCATACTGCACTCCCGGTAAAGCGGACTCTGGCCCCCGCATAAAACCCACCATAATCGGTCACAGCCAAACCCCGACAGTAATGCAGGAAATTCAAATCCAGACTGCAATCTCTTCTTACTGCCCTGTTCACCTCTAAAATATCTGCCATTGTCCGTTGTCTTGTTCTCCAGTTGCGATATTCTGCAATCCCTCACATATCACCAGTGGTCCACAGTTACCAAATGCCCAGATATCCATTTGAAAAAGACAAAAACAAAATAAAAAAGTCCTTTTTAAAACAGAAACCGCAAATGGAACCACTGTCCCAGCTCAAGACACAAATACCAGGAAACAATAACTTCATGCTCGCGCATACGCACACTAAACAAAAACGGAGCTAGCGTTTCATACTTCAAATGGATCTCGCAACAACTTCAAACACCTGTGCCAGAGCCTACAAAAAAAAAAAAAGAGTAAACTCGAACACAATAACAATACAACCATCCCCTAGCAACACAGGACTATTTGATTCAGGCAGAGGAATAAATATAATAATCATACAAAAGGAAAAAAAAAACAAAAAAAAAAAAAAAAAAAAAAAAACACATTTTGTTTTAATTTTTTTGTCACAAAACCTGAAATGGGGCATTGTATAATCACAATACACCACTCAAGGATGAGGATGATGTGCAGGTTACACGCCTGGTGTGTTTTGCTCACTCGGCCTGCGGCCCCATGACCAAACAACACACCCAGGTGTGGGTAAACCTCCATCCTACACAATGACGCCTTAGAAAAAAAAAAAACAACAACAGGCGTGGGTTATGCTGGGATTTACCGCCTGGGGTGGTTGGTCATGAGGCTGCAGGCCGAGTGAGTAAAACCACGCCAGAAGTGGGTAAATCCCAGCATAATCCACACCCTGGAGTGGTTTGTTGTGATTATACAATGGCCCCCTTTATTTTAGGTTAAAAAAAAAAAAAAAGGAAAAAAAAAAAAGAAAAGGGTTTTTTTTTGTATTTTGTATGATTTTTATTTACTTTATTCCCACATGAGAATAAATAGTCCCGGGTTGCTGCCTACTGCCCTGCTTCTATTTATTTATTTATTGAAGATATCAGATAACATACTTTGGAGTCAAAGAAAGCTTGTACATTAGCAAAAGTGGTTACAGAAAGTTGCAAAAACAGTTACAGAGTAAAGATGGTAATCAGTTAACGGTACATACACAGCAGGACAGTGGCACCAGCCATGCCCTAGTCGTTATTTAGTAGTCTAGGCTGGACTGGTGCTACTCTAATGCAACTCCACACAGAGACACCTAGTAAAATGCTGCCAAGCTCATGTAAGGAGACACACACACACACACACACACACACACACACAGTAAAGTGCAGACATGTTTGTTTTTCTAGCTGCCGGAAAGATGGGTGCCATTTTTGTCTGGCCTCAGCCCTCGGAACAGTGGCGAGGGTCCAAGGTCAGAGGGTTCGAAGCAGTAAGGGTCACAAATTAATACTGTGGAACCTTGCTTTATATCAGGGCTCCTATACCGCAATTGTGTTTCCTGAGGTCTCGTTCCCCGACTCTCTTAGGATTCTTGTCCCGAGGAACAAAATTATGTGCTTGCCTTTTTTTGGGGTTTTCATGTGGTTTAGCTCTTGGAACACTGGAGATGGTGTGACATGCCGAGCAGTAACCACCATAATTTTGAAGTTCCTTTCAAGGCTTCTGCCGCTGCTCTCCCCAGTAAGGCAGGTAGCTGTAACTCCTTCACTGTGATTAGCTTCCACCACAAACGGTGCAATAGCGGTGCTGAGACCAGATCGGCACAAACAGGCAGGGAAAGCGAATCAGTGGATTGGGAGAGGTTTCAGCTGCTTATTTTGGAAGTCCCAGGAGCAGTATTTGTGTGCGATAATGAGGCAACGTGTGGTTTGACAGTGCCTTGTCAGACTTTTTCTACTCATTTCAGGAGGTTTTACAATGGGTTGTGGGACTCGGTCTATTCTTTTGAATCTTCCGCTCCAGCAGCGCAGTTTATAGAGGGGAGTAAAGATGGCAGATCGCACTGATTTCAGAGAGTTGGGATTACTGATGTGGAGGACTAGCACCTTTGCCGTGGGTAATGCCAGGATTTACCATGGCTGAAAGGTGCCAGTGAGCCAGTCAGGTTGCTGGATTCCTGGAGCCCACTGAATAATGGCAGCTAATCCCTTTTGTCATGCAGGAATTGAATCTATGATACAGTGCTGTATCCTGCTAGACTCCACAGTAGGTGCTGCAAACAGAGACATCACTGCTAGCAATCTGTCAGTTGCTCCTGGCGCTGATACCGCTTCCTGCATGGACTTCTAAACTAAGGAAAATCAAGCAACTCATCAATGAGCTCAATCTTCACTGAAGAGGCATCAGTGTCCGGAGCAACTGACTGTATGCAATGGATAATGTCACTGGTTGGGGCATCTCTTACAATTAAGAAATAAGGCATGACAGAGGGTGCATTATTGTGAGTAATGGCCCACCTCAAGTGGCTTGAAGCATGAGGCAAAGCCATGTACTTTCACCACCTGAGAAGGGCCGTTCGCGCACTGTAACTGACTCCCTGGAGTGCCTTATTGCGATTATGAAATGGGTCCTTTTTAGTAAACTGGGTGTATTTATTAAACATATTTTTGTTGAGCTACTGTCAGCCAATATCCCTGGCTACAGTCCCTAAACAGTTTGCTATTTCAAATAACCAGGCAGGCTACAGCTCAAAATTGAATGTGACCTGAAATTCTGAATGAAGTTAACTAAATGCAAAAAAGGTGTAAAAAGCAAACTAGTGTTTCTATCAAACTACTGGACTGTTTTTGCTAGAGACTTGGGGCTCGATTCTCAAACATTTCGGAATGCTGCAAGCACCTGCGGCACCAAACAGCTGGCACATGGGGCTTGCAACATTCCCTGGCTGCCAGTCGGGATTCTCGATCCTGCGCACCCCGTACTATGAGTCTGATCAGAGTCTGATGGTCTAACTGTGCATTGGTCGGGGACCCTTTTACAGGGTTTGCACCACATATTTGGGGCAAGCTGCCGTGAAAGGGGTACACTGTCATGAATGCAGGTGACCTATGAGACTCAGGTGCAAGGTGGATCGAAGTGTTCAGCGCAGTGCCAGGGTTGACGCAGGTTTAACGCAAACTTTGCATCAACCTTTGAGAATCGAGCCCTCGGGGTGCATCCAGCCATCCCTGTTAAGAGGCTTCAACTGTGTACAGCTACACTCAGAGCTAGTTTTAAAAGACCAGGGAGACAGAAAACAAGAACAGAAAGATACTGTATATGTAAGCAACAACCCACAACAGGGCTTGCATTTCTAGACAATTAATGCAGGCCCCAGGGGAATCAGAAGGCATGAGGCCAATGGCCGAGTGACTTTCAACGCACCCTGGAAGTGCATTAATTCCTCCAAAATCCCTGCCCTGGAGTGGGGTTATTGTGCTTATAAAATGTAAACAAATTTTGTTTTTAATGGGAAAAGGTTTTACTTTAACCTAGTTAGGTTGTTGCTATGTAATTTGTTTGAAAATTGGTGACTGGGAGAGGCACACTGAATCGAGGCTCAATTCCAGGGGTGACCTGGGATACACTAAGACATTATAATGTACATGAATGACTCAAATACATGTGCACAGTATACAGCAAGGCACAGGAAACTTTAAAAAGTACCAACAGAGAGACCAGCATGGGAGAAGGATGGCACTGCAGAAGACGAAAGCGCTGGAGCCTGGGTACAGGCTAGGGGACAGTCCAGGAAGAGACCCAAACATGGTTAGTAGGGGCTCCAAACAGAGGAAGCACCAGGGAGAGAGGTGAAAAGAGCCCATCGGGGAGGAGTTTCAGCTAGTGCCTGAGGGAGCCAGGGGAGAAGGAGAGATTGAGGGAGGCAGGTTCCAGGGTGTAGGGAGATGGTAGGAGAAGGCGGACTGCCTAGCAGAGGAACAGGGACATGGAATGGGTAAAATGCCAAGATCCCTAGAGCAGAGCATGAGGCAGGGGAGATGGGATTGAGGGGAGAGAAAAGGCATGAGGGAAGTGGCCCAAAACAATATTTGGATATGAAAGAGGCAGAGTGTTGTTGTCGATGTGCAGGTGGAGGGGATGGATAGGGAGGAGTAATGGCAGCAGCGGTGAAGACAAGGGGGAGAAGTCAGTAGCAAAGTGGCAAAAGGAGTTAAACAGGGTGTCCATTCTGGCAAGGAAAGTGGAGGAGCAATGCCATAGATCATGTCCACGTAGTCAAAGACCAGGAGCACCATTCTGGTAACACCTCCCAGTAGATCTGCAGAGACAAAGGACCCAATTTTCAAAGAGCCTTTAGAGTGACGCAAGTTGTGTCACTCCAGGGCTGCAGCAAACTCCGGGTACGCCAGGGACCCTGCACCCAGTTTCATAAAAATCAGGGTCCTGGCACCAAACTCCCCAGATCTGCCATAAGTCGACTGCTGCACCAAACAGTTGGCACACCTGTGGGAACTGCCACAGGGATACGCCCCCCCAACACCTGGTGCAACACTAGAGGGGCCAGGATGGTGGTGGGGGGGGTGAAGCTGCTGGACAGGAGGGGGCTGGGTGCAGAAGGGGCACAGGTGGTTGCATAGGGGGAGTCGGGGGACAGCTGGGCATCAGCGGGAGTGATGTAGGACCCATTGGGGTGCATTTGTATTGTAATGTATTATATATGTACAGTTACAGTATATTTATCTTCCCTGGTGATCTAGCAGACCACCCCCATCCTAATCTCCCAAAGCCATTTATATAACATTCCATGGTGGTCAGTGAACTCACCTGAAGCAATATAACCTACCCGCTCTGCCCCGTTCCTTCCATGAGCCAGCAACCGGCACAGCCTCCATTCTCCACCATGGCCAGCTTCCAACTGGGCTGTCAAGGAGGCGGGTACTGTATCAGTCGTGCTCCTTGACAACTCAGTCTCGCTGCACGTGGTGAAGAGTGGAAGATGCCGGTTGCAGACTCATGGAAGGAACGGTTGGGAGCGGGGTGGTGGGGCATTGCCTGCTGGGTTGGGGGTCCTCTAGACCACACAGAATGTTATATAAATGGTTTTATGGAGACAGGGGATCAGGGGGTCTGCTAGACCACCAGGGAAGATAAGTATACTGTAGCTGTACATAATACATTACAATGCGAATGCACCCTACCTGGTTTCACATCACTCCCACTTGTTCCCCAGCAGTCCCCCTCGACTTCCCCTCTGCCACCTCCCATGTCCCTTCTGCACCAGGCAGCCCAGTGTCAGACCCTGTCCCATTGGCCCACACCACTTAGACCATCTCCTGGCTGGTCTAAGTGGTGCCCTTTGCTGCATCCACAGCAGGGCTTGCAAAATACCAAAAAAGGAGATGTTGCAGCCCCACCGTGGTGCAAGCCACCTTGTGACCCGATGCACTTGGTTGTTTGCCGCAACCCTGGTGCAAGGGGGCTTTGGTGCAGCTGCATCAGGATTTGATGCAGATTGCATTAGAAAATCGCGAATGACGCAAGCTGTAAGGCAAGTCACCCCCTACGGCAAAATCTTTTAACGCAAGTCCCTTGCGTTATTGTAGCTTCTAAGTAAATCAGAACCAAACAGTATTTATCATGGTATAAGGCACCAAGTTTGGGGTGAGCTTGGTATGGGCAGAGAAATCAAGCTTATCCTCAAGCCCCACGCCAAGGTACTTGAAGGACTGAGATGCTTCAAGGGAGGTGCCATCCAAGGTGGAGAAGATGAGGACAGTGGGGAGTCTGGCCATACACACCGTTTTTTTTTTTGTTTGTTTGTTTTTTTGAACCGTTGATCAGGAGTTGGTTAGAGTGGAACCAGCACAGGCTGTTGTGGAAGTCTTGCTGGAGCAGACCTTTCACAACTACAGTGGAGGGACTGGAGGTGAAGACGACGGAGTCACCTACATACATGTAAATATGAGAGTTGGCACATGTAGTGGGGAGGTTCTTAAGAAAAATGGAGAAGAGACTGGTGCCCAGGATGGAGCTCTGAGGGACCTCTGCCTGGATGGGTAATGGAGAAGACAGGACACCTCCAACCTGTACAGACTGTAGACGGCCCCTGAGGTATGAATGGAACCAATCAACAGCAGAAGTTAAGAGGCCAGCAGAACTCAGCTTGTCCAGGAGGAGTGGTTGGGATGTTGAATCGAAGGCTTTGGCCAGATCAATGAAAATGGTAGCCGTGATTTGCCCATGATCCATCCAAGAGAAGATGGAGTCGGTGACATGCAGCAGGGAGGAGACTGTGAAGTGGCACTTCTGGAAGCCACTGTAAACAGGAGAGGAAGTTGGAGGAGGAGTGATAGATCGATCGATCGATAGATACAGTAGATAGATAGACAGATACTTTATTTTGATAGCGCCCCATTCCAGACTCTGAGCGCTTCACAATTAGCAATTTTGAAAAAACACAGTTATAACACACATCCAACAAATCAATTAACTAACAGATCCAGGTGGAGCGGACAGCAGTACACTTAAAACAATCTATCCATGTATAATAAAACAGTACATCAGAATATTTTATCAGTTAAAGGACTGGTTGAATAAGAAAGTCTTTAATCCCTTTTTAAAGGTTTTCACCAAGGGTGCCTCCGGAAATTATTTTGGCAAAGAGTTCCACAGAGCAGGTGTGGCCACTGAAAGCGCTCGATCACCAGAATGCCGCAGTCTAACCCTGGGAACACTTAGGAGGTAACCCTTGGTGGAACGGAGAGCCCGGGACAGATGATGAGGAACAAGTAGATCTCGCAGACAGACTGGTCTTCTTTCGTGTAGGACCTTATAGGTCAGTAATCCAAACATAAAGACAATCCTCATCCTACCTAGCAGCCAGTGCAGCTCACGGAGCACAGGCACAATATGCTCACATCTTTGTGTGCCTGTTCGAGATCTTGACACTGCATTCTGCACCAGCTGCAGCCAGTAGAGGTCACCTCCAGACAGCCCCAGGTAGAGGGCACTGCAGTAATCCAGCCTAGACGTGACGAAAGCAAGTAACAGTGAGGTCAGGTCCTCAGGTGGTAACAGGTTCCAGATCCAGGCAATGTTCCTCATATGGTAAAATCTGCTCTTAATGACAGCCGACACCTGAGCACCTAATGTCAGGCCATCATTGAGGATCACACCTAGATCCTTCCCCCGTATGGATGGGATCAGTCGGACCCCTCCCAGTACAAGACCAGGGGGATCTCGCAAACTTCCCTCCCAACCATGATAACCTGGATACCACCAGCACCTCAGTCTTGTCTGGGCTGAGTCAACCAGTTATGAATCATCCAAGTCTGGATTTCCTCCCGGCAGTTATTAAATACGGTGTCTGCCATCTGGTTATCAGGTGCACAGGATAAGTATAGCTGAGTATCATCCACACAGCAGTGAAAACCCAGCCCATACTACCTGATAATGTCTCCCAATGGCAGCATATACACCATAAACAACAAAGGCAACAAGACTGATCCCTGCGGAACTCCACAGGTCAGAGGCTTCGGCCTAGATGAGGCTAAGCCCATCGTCATTCTCTGCACTCTGTCACGTAGGACCTGAACCATTTGATGACAATTCCGGCCAGGCCACACCAGTACTGCAGTTGGCCAAGCAGCACCTCGTGGTCCATGGTGTCAAACGCCACCGATAGATCCAGGAGGATCTGGATGGCATGCTCTCCCCTGTCACTCGCTATCAGGAGATCATTAAGCACCTTCACCAAGGTGGTCTCCATACTACGCCCAGCCCTAAATTCAGACTGGAAAACCTCATAAGTAGAGGAGGCAAGTCGCTCCTCAAGCTGGATGGCCACCACTTCTATAACCTTCCTTAAAAATGGGATGTTAGAGACCGGTCTGTAGTTGCTGAGACAGTCTGGGTCCAAGGAGGGTTTCTTTAATAGAGGTCTAACTAGGGCCTCTTTCAAAGTTGATGGGAAGACCCCACTCCTCAAGGAACTCTGGACGATCTCGGGCAAAACAGATCTAATCAGGTCCAAACATCCAACCAAAAGTCATGTTGGACCTGGGTCTATATCACAATGTGTTGGTTGCAGCCTTGAGACAATTTCCACCACCTCCTCCACTCCAGCTGGGTCAAACTCAGCCCATAGAGGAGTGTTCTGACACATCTCAGGGTGAGCCCTGCAACCCCTATGAGTGGTGGTGAAGAGATTTCAGCTCTGACAGAGGACACTGTGGGTAAAGAACAGAGCAAACTCTTCGCACCTTGTGCTTGAACCGGCTCCTTCCACACGGAGACAGACCAGATGTAGTAGCTCATCTACCATGCAGAAGAGCCAAGCTAGTCTGTTCCTTGCCACAGCAATCTCCCTTGACAAAAAAATTGCCTTCTTTCAGGAGATTGCTCCTTGATAGTCCCAATAATGGGACCTCAGGGCCAATTTGTCCTTCATCAGGCTCGAACTCCTCCATCTCTCTAACCTCCGACCCTTAATCTTTAACTCCTAAGTTCTCCATAAAACCAGGGAGGTCTCCGGCGAGTAGATAAGGGTCGGACATGAATGGGTGCGACTGAATCAAAGGCAGCAATCAAAGGTAGAATAGGTGACTTTGGTAACAAAAGTCATGTTTCTCTAAATGAGCCTGGGAACTGTATTTATTTAGAAGAAACCTATGTCCTGTTGTGGATTTGTGTGTTTAAAAAGTGGAAAAGAATTTATTTTAATGGAAAATGATTTGATTTTCATTAAGTTAGGTTGCAGTTAGCTAGAATAGGGCCCGTTAAAAACTGTGCAGTCTGTAAGTATAAAAAAAATAAATATATATATTTTTTTTTCCCAGTCGAGTGGTGGGGTTATTTCATTAAAGAGCATTTCCCTTTAAATCGAGGTCCCTTCTGCCCATCTCTGGTGTCTACCCAGTTGGAAGTTAAATATCCCATGGCACTTGTCAAAGAAGAGTATGGCAGTTCCCCTGGTGTCATGACCAGCATTCCTCCTGTCAATAACAAAGGTTCATGTAACCCCCCCTCCCCCCAAGATGCACCTGGAAACAAGCTTGCGTGCCTTTTCTGGTACAAACATTAAAAAATAAACAAATTGGTGTATATTTCTTTGCCCTCACCCACCTTGCTGATCAGGTCTCCTTTTTATGTTTGCTTTCACGCATGTGCAAGAAACATAGTGCCATCATCAGAGATACGGATGCAGTGGCATACAGCTGAAGGAGAGCTCTGCTTCAGTGAGGCAGAGCTCCCCCTCCCCAAGCATGCAGGCATGCACTGCATTTTGCGTGTTCGTGTGCTCTCCCCCGGCCACACTGTATGACCCGGCGGAGTGCGCAATCCCCATCTGCTCTAGGCCCCCCAAAAAACAACAAGCTTCCCAGTGCTGCACGCTGGGGGCCAGCGTGGCGAACAAACAATGTACCAAATCCCCGTTGGCTCCACATCTACAGGCCCCAAAAGGTTTCCAGGTGCCACACTGGGAGCCCACCCCAGCGTGGCAGAAACTGTTATGGCTGATGGGGTGCCCAATCTCCGCCAGCTCAGCCCCCAAGCACCCCTTCCCGATGCCACACTGGGATCCCACCCCAGTGTGGCAAGCGATCCACAACATAAATCATCAAAAAAAAAAAAAAGTCCCATAAAGAAAAAAAGCGGTCCCTCGGGTCTCGTTGGCCCGTCCCCAACTGAGCCCACCCTCGCACCCTGCCTCCTACATGCCCCTCACCCCATACTTACCTCCAGACTCTGGCGCGATGATCTTCGGTGGACCAGGAACACGTCTGCACTCTTCAAAGCCGACCGCGAACTGAGGAAATGCCGGTAAGCTGTATAATGTAATAGATAGGGTTTTTTCAACTTTGATGCATATCTCAGACATTTTTGGGAATTTTTGCACCAAATTTTCAACATGGGGTTTTTGGGACCCCTCCTCATGAATTCTGTCACTGTCATGGTGTAAATCAGGCCCGAAGGGTGATTTCGCGGTCACTGCGCAGAATCACCTTCAGGGACCGATTGAGCAACGACAGCACCATCATTCATGGTGGGCTCAAAATGCCTATGTTGAAAATTTGGTGAAAAAATTCCTAAAAATGACTGTTTTACAAGCGTGCATTGCACACTTCCTAAGCACGCTCGTAAGTTTGCGAATTTTTAATATTTGCACTCCAGATTTTCTACATTGCCATTTTACCACACCTCCTTATGAGCAGTACAGCTGTCATTTTTCACGTCGCCCAAAATATGTTTCCGTGCATGCAGCGCTCAATGGTGCAGTCGGTGTGCGAAAACAAAGTGTGGGACAGATTAAGAAAATCACAGTGACACTGGTCATGAGCAGATGTCTTAAAATGCCTATGCTGAAAATTTGGTGACAAAACTCCATAAAATGACTATGTTATGAGTGAGCATTGTGCAGTTTCCACGCACGCTCATAAGTTCATGAATTTGTAATATTTTCAGTCCAGATTTTCACCAGTGGCATTTTTCCACACCTCCTTATGAACAGTACCGCTGTCATTTTTCACAACCTGTTCAGAATGTGTTTTTGCACCTGTGATGCCAAATGCCGTAGTCGCTGTGCTAAAGCAGCTTTCGGCTAACAAACTGATATTGCCACTGTTCATGAGGTGGGGGTCACAAAAAAAAAAAAACCATGTTGAAAATTTGGAGTGAAAATTTGGAGTGAAAATACCAATGAATGCCTGAGGTGTTAGGGTTTCCAACCATAACGCCCCACTCTGTACAGAATGACAGGTATCAGGGCTGTGACTTGGGATTGCTGCCTGCAATGCTCATACCATTCCACCCACACCCTGCAGCCAGTGAGAGGCATCAAGGTGTGCCTTGGACTCTTCGGCTCCAAAGTTCACCCCATTCTCCTATACAGCACCCATCTCACCGTATTTCCTGATGGAATGGGGTGTGCATAAGGGCCAAAGACCCCAAGGCACGCCGTGAAACTTGTCAGTGTCTGCAGGGTAGGGTGTGGTGAAATGGCATAGCTGTTATGCCTGATGACCCAGAGGCACACCCCAATGCCTGTCACTATCTGTAGGGTGGTGACGGGCTTGGCTTCAGTTCAATACTTCACTGCCATTCCTAGTATGCAGCTCTGTAACTCCTACACTACCTATGCCAATGCCAGCAAGCAAACATTCGGCATTGACAAATGCTTGTTTAACTTCTTTTGAACACCCACATCACTTCCAGCTCTACAGCCACCTTAAACCTCTACCAGTTGTGTTAAAACAATGTTTGACATACAGTATATGAAGTATAATAAAAAGCATTTAAAAAATGTCCCTGTTGTACTCTATGGAGCGCGCCCTTGCGCTCTCTGTTAACCAACATCATAAAACATGCTAACATGGGGGCGTATCTCACAATAGGAAAGTGGCAGCATTTTGGCTTTCAGCTCCATGGAACCAAATATGATCACTTCCTTGTTAAATACTCGCAGAAATAAATAAAAATTTCTATTGCATTCCACTTCGGGCCAGGTGAGGGTTGGGGGGGGGCAGTAGTAGGAAAAGCCCAGTATCACTATGGAGCTGTGCAGCAGTCTTGAGCAGAGCTGCACTATAAGTTTACGAGGCACGGTATCATTCTCTGTTCTCAGTGCTTACATCTAAAATAGCAATGTTCAGATTTCATTGTTGTACTGTTTTGCTGGTCTCAGGAGTCAGAAAACATGCCAGCATTGAGACATGCATTCATGTTATTAAGGGTTAGAGATCGTTATGCTGAGAGGGGCTGGACATTTAACTATTGTGGACATTTATCTTTCATAGGTGCCGGAACCTATGGGCGAGCAGTTGAGCCAGCCCCCCCACTTTCATACAAACACATTCAAAGTGCCCCTTTAATACATGCAAGGTTGGCAGGGAAGCAATCATGGCCTCTTGTGTTAGTAGTACAGCAACCCCAAAAAAAAAACACACACACACACACACACACACACACACACACTCACTTTTCCCCATGTTCTGGCACCTATGTTATCTTTATTTGGGACTGATCTGCACTGCCTGTGATGTGGCTTCATTTGAGGAAAGATTTTCAGTGCAAAACTGACAAAGGTGTTTCCCCCCTTAGTGGTAACAGAAATGTGCATCAAATGTACTTGGATACAGTCATGGTGAGCACATGAATACCTGTTGTACTGCCATTTGTTTGGATATATGCTTTTGCAGGTATCAATTTTCTTTCAAAATTCAATACAACATAAATTCAAAAAAGGTGTAGGTCAAAATGTCCAATGTCAGCATGTACTGCTACTAGTTTACAGCGGTGCACACCGCAGTTTGATATATTCTGGGATTAGAGGGGAACATATACCAAGAACCAGCATTTCATCCCCCTACCCGAACCCAGTCATTTTGTGATAGAAAATGCTTTCCACAACTATGCAACTTTTAAATACTGTTACTCTACCGAATTGAAATGCAGTGTCAAGAAGTAGGTAGTTTCTTTACAAAAGGATGAACCTCATTTTTTTCCCCTTGAAATTTCAAGAAGAACTAGTCTGTCATGGAATGCTGTCTAAATGTGACACAGTCTTCTATTACATGTTGAGTCCCTGTCTGTCAGCACAGTGTGCAAAGTAATAATACCTTGTGTTGCGAATCCAGTAGCGGGTCTTCATATGTCAGTGAATAACACAGTGCAGCTGCAAGGTTGCTCCCAGTGGGGATCGCAGCACAGTGGTTTATTAGTTCCACCGAGCCAGTGTCCTAATTATACGGTACCTACTGATTTCTGTGAGTCAGGCTGCAGCTCAACCGCTAACAGCTAAGCTGATGGCTTAATTATTGAGATGTTTTTACTACTGTTGTCATGACAGCATATTTGTATGTCTCTTATTGTAGTGACACCAGTGGAAGAAATGATTACAGGGATGCAAAGATGATCATGTGCATATTTCTCAGCTGCAGTTCTGTTTTTTTTTTTTTTTACGTTATATTAATATGTTGACTGTGTTGTGAAACTAAGTAAGAAATTGGCCTCATAAAGAGACAACATTTCAAACAAAAAAAAAATTGAATTTGCTACACTTTAGGTACACAGTTGGTGCAGTAAATGCAATACAAGAGTCTGAATGTTTACACTGTTTTACATTCACACATGATTAAATCTGTGGAGCAAGTATGCACTAACGGGTCAATAATCACATGCCTTGAATGTGTTAGGCACAAGGCATTTGCACTGAGTGCCTTTAAATACACAAGAGGGATGTGCGAATCCTGAACATAATTACACATCCCTGAAGTGCCTTATTGCATTTATAACATGGGTTCTACTTAAAAGGGGTTTAATAAATATATATTTTATGAGTTTTAATAATAAAGTATTATTTTCCATAAGAAATATGAGTAGAAGACAAAAATGTAGTTGCAGATGAGGTGTAGTGATATTGCTAACACACCTGGTGCACAGGTTAAACAAGTACTAAAGTGTAATTATGGCCAGATAATAATACTTATGCACCCATCCTTTAGCCAATCAGGTGGCTAGAATGCTCTTACCCATGTTATAAGGTCCTTTAAACAACAATTTTTTAAATTGCTATAGAGATATAAATATATCTGCTGGCTGTCAGTATAGCCTACAGGTCAGAGAAACAAGCTAGGAGCTTGGTACATCCAGAAAACCTTGCTTTGATTTCTACTACCTCCTCTTGCACACTGCGTGACCCCTGAGCAAGTCACTTAACCTCCTTGTGCTCCCAGGATGCACCTGGAAACAGGCTTCAGCTCAGTGTGCTTTTTCCATCATAAACTGTAAGATAAAATTAAATAAATAAACCCCTCATGCTAGAAGACACATATGCAGGATACATACATATATAGATAAGGAAATTCATTTATTGCCTCTGTTCACAGAGATCTTTGCCTCTGTAATTAGCTTGTTAACCAATAAATTGACCAGTTGGTTCAGGTCAGGATAAAACATTTCGATGATATCCAGGAGGGTCTAACATTCAGATTAGCTGGATAGCCCAAGGCTACCCAAACTACTGATCAGGCTGCAGAAATGTCAGCGATCATAGCCCACATTCCCCCACAACAAAACCTTTGTAGAAACCACGGACAAGGGACAAGTGCAGTTTGCCATCAGACTCGGAACTCCGCTTTGTGCCGGGAGACCCATGATTACATGCTTTATTTGATCATTTTAATAGGCTGTGTTTTAATCATGATGTTTCAGAATTATTTGTGCTTTCTAAAATGCCACTGGGCTGCAACGTTTTATGCATCCCATTTGCATTGGGGGGGCAACCTACATGACACTGGAGTGAGTCTGGAGGTTCGATGAATGGTACTTATGGAGAAAATATTTTTGAAGATCTGGAGTTACAGGAAGCTATTTATCTATCTTCCAACAATCAATCTTGTATTTAATCAGTTTATCTCTGTGTTACACACCAAGCAGGTTGGCTGATCTTTCTTTTTATTTACAGGTCTTGGGAGTTTCTGTAGAAACTGTATGTCAATATTATTCTTCTGGATGTAAGGGGTGTGCTTAAGGATACTGGTATGGTGGTAGGGGGACCTGAGCACCATTTTCGTTTGTAACTATGCCATGCAGGATTCGCTATGTTAACTTTACACTGTTTAATGCAGCCTGTATTTGAAGTTTGGACTACCTCAGCACTAAGCTGCAATTCCTTTTCAAGAAGCATGGTTTGGCTTGCCAGCCAGTGCAGCAAAAGAACTACTGCTCATGATGCCAGTAACCTGGGTTCAAGAACGAGGCTGGGCCAGAGGGCTGACTGGTGGGGAGGGGGATCAAGCATCCCACAGGACACACCCTTCCTCCAGAGACTGAAGATATCACATCCCGCTGTTCTACCGCTAGCTGGATGCTCACAGATGGCATTGCAGAGGATACGCGATGGAAGGCGGGACCAGAGGAGGGAACCCACAAGTTGGCTGCATCAGGCCTCACGGCAGCCAGTCCCGATATGTGCTCCTGGTTGGGGGACACAGAAAAGTAAAGCATACAATTCCTGGCAGATGACACTCCTCCATCAGACCCTAGCTGCGGCACTCCTCGGACTAACTCACATCTTCACCTCCACCTCAGGTGGCCAGATGACCATGGGGAAGAAATGCTGGAGTAGCTGAAGATGTACCCATCTCCAGGGGGTAAGCTGGGTAGGCAACACAGAGGTGTGTCTTGGGTGGGTGTGGGGATGAAGAGTAGTCACAGCAGGGTCTCTGGTAGGGAGGGAAGCATGCCTGGAGGTAGCCGAAGGAGGTCTTAGACTGTGGCCAAGAAGGAGCATAAACAATATTTGGGGGAAAAAAGAATGGATGGTTTGTCCTTCTTTGGATGCAAGTTCTAATTAATCAATTCTTTATCGTCACTGGGGAAATCAGAGGCCATTTGGATCATATGGTAAAGAGGCAGGTGATTACAGTCAGTGTATATACAACATAAAGTCTATATGTGTAAAGTTCTGTGTTGCAGACAGCTTGTGATCTTAAGTTTTTATGTGAATGGCTACAAATTGCACCTCCCCCCATGATGTATCGATTGGGAAGGTGTCACTATTATGTGTTTTGTAAGCGATGAGTTGTCAGCTTCTATGATGTAACTTTCTGTGTGTCTTTATTAAGTTCTGCTTGCAAATTTACAAATTAAAAAAAAATAGGGAACAAAAATACTACTGGTTTTGTAAATAATGTAAATAGTGTTTCATGATACTTTTTGGGTAAGAACATTAGAAGTAGATAGTATACAAGTAAAATTTAACTGCTAGCCCTAAATGTAAGTTATCCAGGGGTCCGATCATCATCACTCATGCAAGTGGGCCTGCCTGGTAAGATCCCGGTCTTTGTTATAGTGGCCAACCTTGCTACTGTGACAAAGACTGTATACAGTTGCCTAGCAACTGTATTCTTGCAGTAGAGCAAGAACACGGTATTGACGCATTACGTTAGACTGTGGAATTTACAAGCGGGCCCGAGAGGTTCAGGAAGAAGACGTCATTCTCCCTTCAGTACAAATGCCATTACTGCAGAGCATTATACCACAAACTAAAAGGTAATTCCTATTTTAGACATTCAAATAAGGAGTAATCATAATTTGGAATAAAGAGTGAGCTTGAGCAAGTACACTGCAATTTGGAATTAAGATTAACGTATGGTGAACAGCTGTAAGAGCATTCTGCTTTACAAACTTTATAAACAAGACTGTCCAAGCAAACAGCAAGCACAACATAGAGGATAATGCCCGTGTAACAGTGGTTAACCACAATGTAATCACCTCAAGCAGTTGCCAGGACAACCAAGTAAACCTCGAGAGTGCAGCTCAAGAGGTTTACAGTTGTCATGGCAACCGCGAGAGGTGATTACGTTCATGGTTGACCACCATTACTCAGGCATTGTATTTTATAGTATATGGAAAAACTAGCCAGTGCGGGGAAAGAAAAAGGTTTTTTCTTCAATGTGCGTTTGTTCTCCTGCTCAGCTATGAATTTCTCCTGGTTTGAATGTTGAGCAACTGAAGTGCTGAAATTAGCCACTGCGATCTATACTGCAGCATGTCTGTAACTGTCTGAATAGAATGTGTATGTTTTGAACGAATGTCCAAGAAGCAGATGACCTTTCCTTTCCACGAATTTTGACAGGTGGTGACATTCTATCCTGTAATCCCATCATAACATAGCTAAGCAAGGTTTACAGCATACTACTGTCGTAACGATGGGATTAACAGGTTATAAACTGATTGAAAACGGGTTAATAGACATTGTTCATACATTATATCAAGATTTAAATGTGAAAGAGAAAAGCAAATGGGTATGCATTCATCCGTTAATGGGGTTTAAAATGCATTTTGCATCTAGATAAATGAAATTGTACTAAGTGGTGATGGTGGCACAAATGAAATCAACAATATTCATGGAAAAAATATTAAATAGCAAATATTTGAGTTGGGGAACCTACTAGAGAGGGGCGAATATTGGATGTTGTACTTGCAGATAGTGAACAAATAAGGGGACTGGAGGTGTGCAGTCCACTGGCGGGTGGTGATCATGCTACGGTTTGGTTCCTACTGTATCGGGGTGGGGGGGACCGCACTCATACAGTAGTGGTTGATTTCAGGACAGCGGACTTCGTGGGTATGGGTAAGATCCTAAGGGAGAGGTTGGACATGATAAGGCCGGATATGGATGCTGAAAGTTTGTGGGAGACCATTAAACAAGGGGTGCAAGAGGCTACTAGGTCCTGTACTAAAGTAAGGCGCAAGTATGGAGGAACTAGCAGGCCATGCTGGTGGACCAGGGAAGTGCAGGAAGTGGTGAGGAAAAAGGCTGCCTACAAATGTTATAAATGCTATAGGGGGATAAGGATGGGGAGTATGAATTATTGGTCAGGAAGGTTACCAGAGTGGTGAGGGTGCTAAGGCAGGGATGGAGAAAATCTGGCTAGGGATATCGGGGAGGATTCTATAGATACATAAGAGAGAAGAGAAAAGTGAGGACACAGATCAGTAGGATTAAGATTGTGGGGATGGGCTCAGGATGCAGGGCATCAGGCAGAGGTGCTAAATGAGTACTTTGCCTCAATCTTTGTAGGGGGTGACAAGGGAACCCTACAGCCTGATGGGTGCGATGAGGAGACAGCAAAAGCGAGAGGTCAGTCTCAATCTGAGACCAGAGGATGGAAAGAGGATAGGGAACAGGCTGGGCCAGACCAAGAAGGAGTAGGAAGGTTGCATGAGGGAGTGGACTGGGGGGAGAAATCACAGTGGATATGGTGAGGGAGGCCCTTCGGAAACTAAAAACAGATAAGGCACCAGGGCCGGATGGTTTACATCCGAGGGTTATGAAGGAACTGGCGGAGGTACTGGAAGCACTCTTTAACGCCTCTTTGCAGACGGGATGGGTGCCACAAGATTGGAGGGTGGCTTATGTAGTGCCTATAAATAAGGGGGGGGGGGTCTCAGGAGGAAATGGGGAATTATAGGCCTGTCAGTCAGACGTCTGTGGTAGGCAAAGTAATAGAGGGCTTTATCAAAGAGAGGCTTGGGAGGCAGTTGGAATGGTTAGGACACCAGGATGATAAACAATATGGCTTTGTTCCAGAGAGATCATGTCAGACCAGCCTCGTAGAGTTTTATGACTGGGTGACGGGAGCCTTGGATAGACATAGGCCAGTGGATGTCCTATACCTAGATTTCAGCAAGGCGTTTGATTCGATGCCCCATAATGGACTGATAGCAAAAATGGAGGAGATGGGGTGGGAGGACAGGAACTCAGTTGGGTAGATAACTGGCTTTCGGGGCATCTACAGAGGGTAATGGTGGGTGGGATACTCTCCTCCCCCAGAAAGGTGATCAGTGGGGTCCCTCAAGGTTCAGTATTGGGGCCACTCTTGTTCAATGCCTATGTCTTGCATATAGGGAGGGGGGTTAAAAATAGGTTAAATCTCTTTGCAGATGATTCAAAGCTGGGAGCACTGGTGGATTGTGAAGAAGCAAGGAAGTCAGTCCAGGGGGATCTGAATACCCTGGAGAGGTGGTCAAGAAGGTGGGGACTGAAATTTAATGCTGGGAAAAGTAAGGTACTTCATTTGGGGGTAAAAACCCCAGGCCATGTATACACCCGGGGGGTGGGGGGGGGTCACACTGCAAGCCACATTGGGAGAAAGGGATTTAGGGGTGGTGGTTGATGCCAAAATGAATAACTGAGAACTGTAGAAGAATAGTACCCAAAGCAAACAGGATATTGGGCTGTATAGCCAGGGTATTACGTTCAGAAGTAGGGAGGTGATCCTCCCTCTGTATAATGCCTTGGTCAGGCCACAGCTTGAGTATTGTGTACAGTTCTGGAGACCTCAGTTGAAGAAGGACATAGTGCTGCTGGAGAGGGTTCAGAGGAGAGTGACCAGGATGATTCAGGGCATGGAGAGGAGGCCTTATGAGGAAAGGCTGAAGGAGCTTGGGCTTTATTCACTGGAGGAGAGGAGGGACAGAAGAGACATGATAGAGGTTTTCAAGTATGTAAAAGGAATAACCAGGAGTGGAATCAAGGAGCTGTTTAGGTTAAAGAAGGGGGATAAGCTACCAGGGGTCATGAGTGGAAGATGGAGGGGGGAAATTACAGGGAGGAGCGTAGGAGGCATTTTTTCACTGAGAGGGTGGTGAAGCTGTGGAATGCACTGCCTTGGTGGCTGGTGGAAGAGGGCACAGTGGAGGCATCAGAAGGGGTGGGACAGGTATGAGGGAAATCTGAATAAAAGGAAGACTCTCTTGGGGGCTGGGGGGGTGGTAAGGCGAGCAGCCACTAGGTTGCTGGCTTTCGAGCAGACAAGACAAACCATTTGGCCTATTCTGCTGGCTCTTTAGTATATCTATTTTTGTGAATTATAGGTTAAAAAACGGGATTGTTTCTGTATTTTAAAATTTAGCAAGAACAAGCACTATAAGCAGCTCGATGTTGAGGTAAAAAAGTTCACTTTGTGTGAATATTTAAAGAAACAATGCAAAAGAATTGCAATGAATCTGCAAATTACGTAAATGTGAAACTAATATTTATTTCTGTTACACAGCACAATATCTCCTCAAAAACCATTGGGAGGCCAGCAATAAAAAGGAAATTTACTAAAGTATTAGAGCATGGAGTCCATTCCTTGAAGCCACACAGCAACCCCACCTATATACTTTCTGAAGGAACAAAAACACTACACTCTACTTGGCTGTTGAAGGAGAAAGGGAAGCCTTTAAAGACGTTTTCCTTTGTGGACAACCATAGGAGGGAGCAAGCCAGAGGCTTTGTCACCTGTATCGCGTGGTTCAGATAGTGAGATGCTTGTCAGTCAGTCAAACTTTATTTAACCAGGCATAACACCACTGAGCAAGCTCATTTTCAAAGTGGTCCTGGGCACAAGAAAATAAATCAAAGGCAGGTACAAGATAAGAAATAAAAAATGTACATACGAGGAACTAAAACAGGCCTATACAGAGAGGGATTGTGACCAATGTGTGCTAGGCACCCACTGAGAAGTTCTCATGCTCAGCCTCACAAGGGGCACCACGAACACTGTTGCTGGCATGAGTCCCAACATCCTCTGTATGGCGTGCCCTCTCACCTGAGTGCATTCTCAGCAGGCTGTGTGCATTATCAACACTGCCCTCGCTTCTGGGGGAAAGGACCTGGCTTGAGTTGAATCCAGGACTGCCCCTATAAACTGCAATCTCTGGGACAGAATCAAATGCGATTTCTGAAGTTTAAATAGGACACTCTCCTGAATGCCAGATACTGGCATGTAAAAGATATTACGCTTTCTGTCTGCTGTTTGGACAGGATTTGTATGAGCCAATCATCTAAGCAAGGGAATACTTGAAGTCCCTTCTTTCTGAGGTGTGCCGTAAGAATTACAAAGCACTTGGTTAAGACACACAGTGTCTATGCAAGCCCTAATTGCAGGACTCAGCACTGGGAGTGCAATATCCACACAAACGTGCCAGTATTTGTGGTGGCCGGCCCAGATAGGGACATACTGATATGCATCCTGCATGTCCAGGGATGCCAACAAACCCTGGGATCTCAGGTACAGAAGGAGAGATAGAAACCTAAAAAAAAAAAAATAGTGATGGCAGAAAAAGACCAATGGTCCATCCAGTCTGCCCAAGTTCCTGTCTAACCATGGGACCTACTGTCCATCCAAGGTCCTACCCTACTGTCCATCCAAGGTCCTACCCTACTGTCCATCCAAGGTCCTACCCTTCCCTCTTCTTCCCTATTCACCTTCCCCATTATCACCCTGAGTGACCACTAAACCCTTCATTCTGTCCCAGCCGTGCTTGACACCATTAACTGTTTTAGCACCCACCACTGCAGCTAGTATACTGTTCCAAGGCTCCACCACCCTTTGTGTGAGATAATACTTCCTCATGTCCCTCCTGAACTTCCCTCCTGTAAGTTTCCACCCATGCCCTCATGGCATCAGACTAGCATTCAAGCTGAATAGTTCCTCTCAGTTCAGCTTGCTTATTCTTTTTAAGAACTTGAAGGTCTCAATTACATCTCTCTCCTTTCTGATCTCCAGCAAGTACATGCTCAGTGACTTGAGGTGCTCCTCGTTAAGACCTGTCCTGCTGGCCTTGATTCATCCCAGATCCCAGAGACACCATGCTACATTTTCTGTGCCTCATGTACTTGCTTAGGTACCTGAAGTCTAATGGATGTGTGCCAGATGTCTTCTTGGGAACGAGGATGGAGTAGAAGCTTTTTCCACATTTTGACTCTAGTACTTTCTCTACTACCCTGTTTTGTAGGAGCTCTGCTACTTTTGGGAAAGAAGTGTCCACTGATGTGGATTTCCTGGGAGTTGGCCCAGAAGTTGCTCTAACAGCTCCAGGGAGTAACCATCCTAAATAATGTTTAAGACCCATGAGTACTTGTTAAAGGTCTCCCACTGCTGATACAGTAAAACAGGGCTATGCTGCTGCTTGAAGGGCTTCTGCTTAAACAGCTGATGAAAGCTTAATTCTACAGGCTTAACATGATTGACGGTTGCTGGCAGAAGAAGCTACATCCTCTTATCTCAACAAGAGGGGAGCACGGATGTTCTTCATATTCTTAAGGGTTGTTTCCTTTTTCACTGGATTCCTTAAGTGCCTACTCTATGCACTGAGTAGAGATAAAATTCAGTTAAACAGAAAGTTCAAAATCTTCTGTAGGACACTAGAGCAGAATTCTGCTGTTCACAGCCAGGCATGCCTCTGGATACAAATCTCAACAGTGGCTGCACACACCGCTGTGTCCGAGGCAGTCAGACCAGCCCTCAGTTGGTGGTTAAAACACACTAACCCTTTTGTAATAAAATCGACATGATATCCAGCTGCAAGGACAAATCCAACAGGTTCTTCATGAGATCTCTGAGCTTATTCCGTAAGGAATATTCGTACCTCGATATACAGCACTAGTAGCTTGCTCTCCTAAGGCCTAAAGTAGCTGACGCAAACATGTTTTTCCATAATGTCAGTCCTATAAGACTGTTTAATCAGGAGGCTGTTCAGCAAATTCCTTAGAAGGAACTTGCTACTGTGAGCTATGATAACAAGAGCATCTACTACAGGCGGAGTGTAGAAAACTTGTTTCATCTGGAGTGCCATGTATTTTT
This sequence comes from Neoceratodus forsteri, assembly GCA_016271365.2. Lineage (NCBI taxonomy): Eukaryota > Metazoa > Chordata > Ceratodontiformes > Ceratodontidae > Neoceratodus > Neoceratodus forsteri. The sequence continues at coordinate 1,541,458,671 of CM028131.1, read as the reverse complement.
CATCTGGGAGCTAGGGAACTGCCAGAATGGAAGCAGGTTTGGTCATGGCAACCTCAGGGAGCATCTTCAGAGCCAGATGGACAGGTGGCTCTAGAGCAATAAAGGCAAAGCAGGGGTCTAAACAGGCAGTGGCCCGCTAGCCCAATGCTGGTAGATTTTGTATCAGGCTAGTTAGATTTTCCTTTAACTAGTCCTGCGGGCTTGTGCTTGAGAAGGTAACATTTCAGTACCTACACCAGCTGGGCAAGTGGAAAACTGTGGGGCTACTTGATTTTCATAGTCACTAGCCATGCTGGCTAGTGCCTGCAAAACTTAATTTCAACCCCTACAAAGAAACATAAACATAGAAACACAGAAGTTGATGGCAGAAAGAGACTGTCAGGTCCATCTAGTCTGCTCATTATTGGCCTATTTTAGTTCTCCTATAAGATTTCCTTTAGTTGCCATATGGAGTAAGGGCTCCCTTGTATCTACCCCATGCATTCTTAAATCCTACCAGGTACTCTCTCCTACAACCTCTGTGGCCTGGCTATTCCAGGCATCCACCACTCTTTCCGTGTAGAAAAACTTCCTGTTGTTGGTAGAGAACCTCCCTCCTTGCAGCCTGAGATTGTGCCCCCAGTCCTGCAGCCCCTTTTGAAGTGAAATAGTTCCTGAGTCTGTACCTTGTTTATGCCTTTAATGTACTTGAAGGTCTCGATCATGTCCCTTCTCTCTCTTCTCTGTCCCAGGGAGAACATATTCAGCTTCCTCAGTCTCTCCCCGTAAGACATGTTTTGCAGCCCCTGAATCATTTTTGTTGCCCTTCTCTGCATCGTTTCTACCCTGTCTATATCCTTTCTGAGGTGAGGCCTCCAGAACTGGACTCCGTACTCCGGGTGAGGCCTGACCAGTGATCTGTACAGAGGCAGAATCACACCTCTTCTCCTGCTCGTGATACCCTTCCTGATGCAACACAGCATTCCATTAGCTTTTACTGCTGCCTTCTTGCACTGCTTTCCAACTTTCAAGTCATCTGAGATTGTGATTCTCAGGTCCGCTCCTGGTTTGAGGCAGCCAGATGTTCAACTCCTAGGTGATACTCCTCCTTTGGATTGTTGTTTCCCCATGTACAGGGGCTTGCACTTTTTGAAATTAAATCTCAGTTGCCATGCTGTAGACCATTCTTCAAGTTTTTTTAAGTTCCGCTTCCATTTTGCCCACTCCCTCCGAGGAGTCAACCCTATAACTTGGTGTTGTCTGCGAACAGACACACCTTCCCCTCCAGTCCTTCCATGACTATTGAGATACTCCATCTGTATTTTCTTAGTTTCATCCACAGCCACTGTCTTGAAGTTCAATACTTTGTGCATGTTCTTCAGCAGTGACTGAAAAAATAGGTCCTGCTGAGAAGCTTGGACTGTGTGGGCAGGTGTAATCTCATCTGACGTTACAGAATGTGCTTCTGAATCCTCTGACTCTTATCAATGAGATCTGTATTATACTCTTACTCATCTTCCAACAAGGGAGAGGGAGATAGCAGAACCAAGAGGTATTACCCATGTGGCACCACAGTCAGCCCTGACACTGGTAGAAGCATTCCTAGGATAACCACACTGGCACCTAATGGTCAAAGCGCCAGGGCTTTGTTTGGTGTTCTGCACCTTGAATGTGTATGTTTCAGCATGGTTTGTTGTTTTTCTGGCTGGCACTATAGCCTACAGGTTAGAGTAACGAGCTGTGAACTAGCTTGATACATCCAGAAGACCTGGGTTTAACTCCCGCAACCTCTACTTGCATACTGTGTGACAAAGAGCAAGTCACTTAACCACCCCAGTGCTCCCAGGTCACCCCTGTAAATGGGCCTTGTGGCCCAGTGGTCCTCACCCAGATACCCAAAAAAAAAAAAAAAGATTCCTAAAATATGTGTGGTCTCTCAAGAGCTAGTAATTAGAGTTTCTCACACCAGCACTGAAGAAGTCCCCTGGCTCCAGAGGAGGCACCAGCCCCAAGAAAGTTCCTGGCACTGCAGATGGAACCCCAAAGGAGCGGCGAATGCACTGCTCCATGAGAGCTGTCCATCAACCAAAATGCTTATTCAATACATCCTCAGAAGGCAATTGGGCTATTAGAGACAGAGGACTCCGTCCCGAAGCGGCAAAAAAGTCTAGTGTGATATCATCTTGTTTTTTTTAATTGCTTTATTTATTCCTTCCTCAGCTGGGGGGTGTTATCTATGGTTCCCCCTTATCTGTCTGGATCTGCGGCCCCTCACCAACTCCCAGTACCTGAGCTCAACCCCCTCCTCTCACTGGCTGCTTCATGGTGGGTACTTACCTCACCACCATGGAAAGCAGAGGGTCTGGGTCCAGGAGGAGCTGTCTTGAGTCTGAGTGGTGCGGTGCCGACGGACCAGACATCATCAAGTGCGCCGGAGAATTTTTTTTGTACATTGTTTGGTTCCCCATCCCACTACATGGATGTGCAAGGCATCAATTACGCTGCTGTGCACGCTTCCGCACACTACACATCTGATGCCATCCCCACAGCAAGCGACCTGCCTGCATCGACCTGCAGTCACCACCAGGAGCCAGCACAGCCACGGTAATCCCATCCCTCCCTCCCTGGAGGAGGAGGAGAGCAGTCCCTGAGATGCTCAGTTCTCCCCCCCCCGGCTGACCCTCCAACACCCAACGTTGCTCCTGATCCCAGGTAGTCGGCATGGTGCGAGGAATGGCGTCCAGTGCCTCAGCGCCACCAGGCCAGCGTGATATCATCCCTTGTTGATTGCAACAACGGAGGGGACACCAAGACTTCCACTCCCAAGTAAGATGGCTGCATCAGGGCTGGTAGTGAGAACCAGGCCTAGACCTGTGCCATTGCGCTTCTTTACTCATTTTATGCGAGGACTAGGTAGAGATCGAACAGTCCCTGGAACCTGATGCCAAGTGTAAGCAGGGCCAGGATTGTTTATTTTTGCAATTATGAGAGGATTGTATATCCTCATGGTTGCAAGATTGCCTGGTACCAAAACATTCACCAACAGAGGAGTGGTGGTCAGCCTGCCTTCCATAATATTTTCAAATTTCATTGAAAAAGGTAAGTCTGTTAGAAAACCTGATGATTTTAAACAACCAATAACCGATAAAAAAAACAAAAAACAATAAAAAGTACGTAAATGGAACACTGCTGGTACACAAACTGGTGCTCTGGTCTCTGACAAGGAACATGCTACACTCTGCTGGCAGGAAAAGAGGCACTGAGGCAGGTGGAGCCAGTGTCACTTTATATCCTGTGGGCGCACAAATGGCACCATGCATCAGTGCTATGCAGACATGCCATCGGACCCAAAGTTCTGGTTCTCACAGCGTCCTGTTGTCTCCGGTGCTAGGATCAAATAGTTGGACTTTATGGGGAAGGAGGATTCTTGGAACATCCCCTTATTGAAAAAGACTGCAGATGCTGGAAAAGCTGTTGTCTGTATGCAAACGGCGGTTTTGTGCTTACAATTCAACAGCTTGCACAGTAGACATGTTGCAAAGCCACCTGCAGTGCTGACAACTGTAGAGTTACTGTTGTTTTGAAAAAGGGGTACAGACCAGACCTCATATGGCTGGACAACAATTAATGAAGGTGATTACACGCAGGTGACAACACTATGCTACACCATGCCAAACTGCAGAGTTTACATGTAGGTAACACTACATTATGCTACACTACAGAGTTTACATGTAAAGGACACTACACTATGCTGCACTGTAGAGTTTACATGCAGGGGACACTACACCATGCTACACTACAGAGTTTACATGAAGGGGACACTACACTATACTACACTACAGAGTTTACATGTAGGCGACCCTACACCATGCTACACTACAGAGTTTACATGTAGATGACACTGCACTGTGCTGCACTATAGAGTTTACATGTAGGGGACGCTACACTACAGAGTTTACATGTAGGGGACATTACACAATGCTACACTGCAGAGTTTGCATGCAGGAGACACTACACTACAGAGTTTTCATGTAGGGGACACTACACTATTCTACACTACAGAGTTTACATGCAGGGGACACTACACCATGCTACACTACAGAGTTTACATGTAAGTGACTACACTATGCTATACTATACTATATAGTTTATAGGTAGGTAAGACTATACCATACTACGTTGCAGAGTATACATCTAGGAGACACTGCACCGTGCTACACTGCAGAGTGTACATGCAGGGGACACTACACCATGCTACAGTAGAGACTTTATATAGAGGTGACACTACACCATGCTACACTACAGAGTTTACATGTAGGGAACATTACACTTTACTACACAACATCGTTTACGTGTATGGGACATTACACCATGCTACACTACAGAGTTTACATGTATGGGACATTACACCATGCTACACTGCAGAGGTTACATGTAGGTGACACTACACTATGCTAGACCATGCTACACTACAGAGTTTACATATTAGTGACACTACATTGCACTTCACCTTAATAGAATAACTTTAAAAACTAAATACTTTAGTACATGTTTTCACTATATATGCATTAATCACTGCTTATAAATTTGGGGGCAGACCTGATGAACCAGCAGTGCCTTCTTACCATTTTATTACCTTTGAAGGATCATACTGATGCACATTTTCATGTGGCTTCATATCACAAAGAATAAAAACACTACTTGTAGTTGTCAGTGAATCTCAACAACATATTAACTAGGCCCATGCAAAGTTTTTAACTTTGTGGAGCTCATCACAAAGTGCGGTAATTCTACATTTTTGTCACAAAGTGGTGAAGTAAAGTTTGTGCATGTGCAGAGAAGTGTAAGTTCCCACTTTATTAAAACTCTGCAAAGTGTATAGTGGGCCAATTTGCAGCAACTTTGCCAGAGTTTAAACTCCACACAGGCCCAATATTAACCAGTGTTGTACATGTAGGTAACGGTCAGTGATAATCTGCACTGATATTTTGCAAAGAGCAAAACGCATGAAGAAAAATGTCATTCTGCTTATAAACTGGTACCAGTATAAACAAACAAAAGTAAGAAATAGAGTCTGTTTTTTTAATACTTTTCTAGAATACCTGGTTGCAATTTTGTGGCATGTATCAGTTACAGGTAGACTCCATAGTATAGGAGAGTGTGGTGTCAACCACATTTATAAAACAAGTTGGGAATATACTGTAAACTGACCGTTCTACAGCCATGCACTGTGAGACTACCACCACCAACAGCAAAAAAGAAGTGCTGCCCACTTTGGCACAGTGCAGGTGAAATCAACGTGCTAACAACCCTTTAGAATGTTCAGGTTTTAAAGGGACACGGTCAGCTTTTTAACCAATCTCTAGTACCCCTGTAATGCTGCACCTGTTAACAGAGTTTTACCCAGTAATTGCTCCGATTCCATTTCAAAGACGTATTTGCTTTATTTAATGTTTATTTTTCACAAAATAAACTTTAGTTCGTCCTGACCTTAATGCTACAGTCTGCTCCTTCTTGCGTATCCCCAGCATCGGTATGGCACTGAATGACACCAAATCCATGCATGAACGAGTTCAGAGATTTTGGAGGCATATAAACTAAATAGCTTGCTGCATAACTGATTTCTGCAATATCAGTATTTAAAAAAAAAAAAAAAAGGACCATTTCATATAGAAATTGTTTGAAAATTGAAATTGGGACTCCGTGTATGCAGGCATTTATTTGTATAAAAAGATGGCAGGATTTGTGCTTGGGGCACCCTATTATGCACACGGATGCAAATTATATAACTAGGATAGACTACATTACGAGAGAGGCACCGATTACATCAAAATATTGTTTGCATCTAAGTGTATACGGGGAGATTATTTGCTAGAGCATTTAGTGTACAGGGAACGGAAGGGATGTTTTCGAAACTCACATTTAGTGGAATTGGTAATTCCTAGGACTAAAACACTGAGGGCTACCCATTTTTTAGTTTTCCCTACCAGACGGATTTCGATTGAAGGGCAGTAAAACAACATCACAAGCTGTTATAAAGAAATGGTTTATGACGTCTGCAACATATTGTGAAAGATGTAAACATGTTATAGAAGGGGTTACATAGGACGATCTGTGCAATATATTTGCGATAGTGCTTTTGGGTATATATTTGTATTGTGAAATTTGGTATGTGCTAATGTTCTTGTATTATGTGCTTGATATTTGTATTTTATATGAATTTTTTTTTTTGTATAATGGGACATCATAGTTTTCTCAATGAAATTATCCCAAATAAACAAACTTGAAACTTGATTTATCTAGTGCACTTATCTGGTTAACAAAAACTAACTAAATAAATTAAATAAAAAGGGTCCAGATGCCTCAAAAAGCCCTGCCCAGCTGGACCATCAGTGCAGTGGTCGTGCTACTGCTGTTAGTGCCAGCAACCCGAGTTTGGGAATGAGCCAAGGTGATTGGGGGCCAGCCACAGGGAAGGCAGGATCCAGTGTCCCATAAAACGCTCTCCTCTTCCAGTGGTGAGGTGGGGGGGGGGTAGTTGACAGCAGCCACCATGCGAGAGTCTTTACAGACAAACAAGAAGTGCTGCACTCAAAAATGGGTGTGGACTGGCTGCTGGTAAGGGGCGGCTGACCCCAGCAGGCAGACAAAGGCAAAGAATCAGCACTCCTAAGCATTCATGCTCACAGCAGTTTTAAACCCGAGGCAAAGATGACACACTGTACAAAGTTTAAGTGCTTTTAATTGTAGATAAATCAAATATCCAACACCACTTTTGGCACCATCAACTGGCAATAGACTGCACAAAATTCACTCCTTCGAGCTTCCAGGTTTAAAACCACTGTAAGCATGAATGTTTAGGAGTGCTGGTTCTTTGCCTTTCTTTCCTTACCATGCGAGAGTCACCTGGGTGACCACAGGTGGTGCAGCAGAAAACAGCGCTGCTAGTGAGGGTGGATGTTGGTTGGTGCTATGCCAGCACGTACACATGCAAATTCATGCACCCTTGCCACTCCTGTCCTGTGGGGACAGGCCCATAAATGTGGAAACGCCCCAACCATGCAGGATGGCCAGTGGCCCCTTGCAGGCCCCACACTGCTCACTCGGCGCTCTCCGAAACTTGAATTCGATTTCCACAAGGGCATGGCTGTACCCTCCTGCAGCCCAACCAGGGAGGGCAACACCTGGAGGAACCAGGGACTGGGGTAAGTCTAGGGGATGGCGGATGATGGGGTAAGAGGGATAATTGCAAAGAGAGCTGCTTGGTGAATTGGGCGGTGGTAAGAGAGTAAATAAAACAATTTCCTGCCGGGCTAACAAATATGTTCCAGTTTGCTTATCAACCAATTTATTATTTTTTTTTTATTATTTATTTATTTATTTTTTTTAACCATAAGCCCTGTGAAAATCAGCTGCCTCGCCAAATCTGGAAAACTAGAAGAAATTCAGACATTTTAAAAAGAAATTCAACACTTGCTGAAGTATCTCAGATGTGAAAATAAGGGAAAGGATTTATTTATTTATCTATTGATAGACTGATTGATTTGAGAATTGGTGCCAGGATAACAGGCGATACTCATGTCACAAAATTGGTCCCATAGTTCGTAAAGGGGAACTGCCAGTCCGCATAGGCTGATGTTGGCTCACCTTGAAACAAGGGTTATGATTTTTTTAAAATTGGCCATATTTTGGTGCTGGTACTCTATTCTGACTCTACATTCTATATTCATCATTAACACAAATTATAAATCATAAATTTGTGGCTGGAAATGGAACATTCTGATAGGCTGACTACATTCTAAAGGGATTATGGTATTGGCTGGAATTCCCCCTTCTGCAATACAATTATTAGGAAGTGAGAGAGAAGGGATGCCACACCTGGAAAAGCTCTGGTGCTATAACTTGAACAGCACAAAGTGCCAAAAGCTGTACAGCACTCAGGAGCACCGAAGGCAGCCACAGAGCCCAGATATACTGCTGGCATTCTATTTTATGGTCCAAAAAGTGGTACCATATTGCCTCACAGGCACAATAGGATATCCATGATGGCAGCAAAAAAAAAAAAAGCATGTCTTATGTTTCACCCAGCCCCCTGCTGGGCTTCAGAGAATGATGAAATGGTCAACCCCGACTTTTACTTACACAGGGCCACATTTGATAAACAGCAGCAGACAAAGTGTTGACACTAATTGTCCTCTGCAAACCACTGTGAAGAAAAGAAACTAAGACTCATCAACAATGGCCATTTATTTACTTATTATGGAGGATGGGACACATTTCAGTCCGTGCTTTTAAAAGAAGAATATGACAGCTGCATACATTCCTTGCACGGATATGCCCTAAAGTAAAGTGCTATACCATTTATAACATTAAGTAAGAAATTAAACAAGTCAAGGTGTGCATCACGTGGGTATAACACGACCTCCCAGTTCTAAGTGAGGCACAAGATGCAGTTGAGTGCCACTACACCCAGGGAAAGTGTGCTGAATCCAGCACGATGCATGTCTCTGAAGTTTCATTTTGCTTGTAAAATGGGGACACATGCAAAAAAAATGCAAAACAGAAGAAATTTTACCTGATCTGTGAGGTTATAACCACATGGTCACTTGATTGGGACCCGCTAGTCACAGTGTAGGATTTTATAAAGAACGATAAGGGAAACACTTGCTAATATACCTTGCATGATGCAAGCTGCTGCACAGATAGTGCATTACCCTATTCGCCACGCCATCGTGACACTCAGACAGCACGCTGAGGGCATTCCATTCATTCCTCCAGGAATAACTGACTTGAAGAATGCACTGCCCACCCCTTGGACACCAACTGTTGGCACTATTCAGACTGCTCAAAACACTGCAGATAGTATTCACACAATCCAAGCGTGGCATTGAAAGACTAGAGTGAATATGTTAGGAGAGTACGAAGCATTCTAATAGACTGTGGCGTTAAAACAAAGTAGAAAGCAATTTGTGTACTGCTTTAGATCTACACTTCCCATATCATGTTAGGATGAGGAAAACCAAACCAAACCATACTGGTACAGAAAACTTCGCTGATATTGCTGAATACTGCTACACTTGCTCTGCCTGTAAAATTAAAGAGTTAATGGGAAGATAAAGTTCCATAAATTACACTTCCAAATGTTGAAGACTTCTTAGATGGGATCTGGGGTTGAAATTTACATACAAAACTTGTATTTTGATTCCTGTATGCACTGCAGTACATGCAGCACTAAGTCTGGTGCCTAAGACTTTGGAAACACCACTTGCAAACACTGTACTCCCTTGGGGCGGGGGTGCAGGAGTGAGCACTGATTTTATCACACAGACTTGCAGTACACTGCTGCACTGTAAGTGCCTGGGGAGGGGACAAGGTTGCCAAGCGAGTGCGAGTGGTGATATAGATAGATAGACACACATTACTGTATATGTATTAAGACTGCTTGTGCTGCTACTGTGAGTAACTCAGTGCGACTAGTGGCGTGGGGGTGGGGAGAAAGAGAGGTGGAGTTGAACATGCCATATCCAATAAATGGAAAAGATTTGGACTTCTTCAGAGTGCCTGCTGCCAATTACTCACCTCACACTGATGGAGGGAGTCAACATTTCTGGGCTATCAATATAACTTGCACTGCTGGGCAACGTGTGTAGGAGGAGAGGGGGTTCTCTAGTACCGGATCACAAGAGTACAGTCACTGGCACCAAAAATAAGTAGAATCCACGTAATATGTATGAGGTGATCATGTGATAACCAAGAAGTCAGTCTCAGGCTACCAATCAGGAGAGCAGAAATACTTGCTGTGAAGAGTGTCTGTTGATTAAGTAATACTATGTGACAGGAAGACACTGTTCAGCAGCAGTGTGAGCCTAGAATTCAGGGCAGGGTGGACTCTTGATGAGACATGCGAGAGAGTACAGCTGTCTGGTGCAGTTCACGTACAGCTCTCGTGGAGGACAAAAAAGTGTGCATGGGTAGTTCTTCAATGATTTTCCTGGTAAATTTGGCAGGAAAAAAGTGTATGAAGTATTTGCATTATTAAGCTTTAGTAGTTTTCTTTCTGGTCTAATTTAAAAAACATTTTAACCATTTTTTTTTAACCAGCAACATCACTCTGGTGCAGGTAAAGTTTTGACACACGCACTGTGGAGCAAATACTAACAAAAGTTACAGTACAATGTCAATCTAATGAATTCCAGTGTAGCAGAATGCCCTATCAAATGAGCTCAGTCTGTCTTCCTCATTCTCACAGGTTATCACTTATCTCTGTCAATTACACAACATGCTCAGTTTCAAATGCAATCAGTTTCAATCAATCAATCAAGTTGATGCTGCCCTTATTTATGCTGTGACTTCAGCTGAATTTCAGTTTAGTTTGGGGACTTTTTTTCTGGGGTTTTGTCCCCATAATTGAGGATGAACCTGTATGTTTTGTGCAACACTTTGGTTCACAATGGATGGGTTTGCACAAACAGCTGGTGCAAAGTACTTTTTTTTTTTTTTTGTGCACGTGATCAAGTGATGCAATTAGTTTTTTCATGCAAAACCGACTCCTAAGTGCTGGTTTAACAATGACAAATTCATTTTTTTCTTATGTTTCCACTGAAAATGGAAAATCTTTGGCCCTATACGATGTCAGTAAAAGGAAAATGAAATGCACTCATAGCCACACAAAAGCTGATCCCTTTAATTACCCAGCTCAATTAACACTTGGTAAACAAAAGCCTGACACCAGATTTATAATGCTGATGAGATGGGCTTGCACGGACACGGTCTGCCCGACAAGATGCCAACCTAGAGGAAAGAGAAGGAGGCACCAGGCTACCCAAAAACAAAAGGATAGTGTCATCATACTCAGCTGCCAGTTAGCTCAAGCTGCGTCTTTTGCTCTTTAATTTGTAAATCTTGGTGCAGAAATGTTTCCACCATGGAAACATGGCAGGTTTAACAAGGACATACGATAGCTAGAGGCGCTTGGATGGGGCGAGAACTATTCCAGAAATAGTACTAGGAGAAGACTGTACCAAACGTGAAGCCATTTTGAAGGGCTACAGGGGTACCGATTAAGGCTCTGGCACTCCTCGATAACTCTTCAGCATGCCCACAGATGCCCAAGATTAGCACTATTAGCTATACGTTTTTGCTGCCGAGTATTTCAAAGCTGCAGCCCTTCGACTAGGGCATCACAGAAATCTTTAAACACGACTAGAGAAAAAAACTTCTAAAGGGTGGCCATGATGAGAAACGAGAGCAAAGCTCTCTATAAGACACAAATGAGTCACTCACCCTGAAGGATTTGGTTTATATGGGTACCGTAGCTCAAATGGTGTGAGGCAAGGGACAATTAGCAAGGTGTGGGTAAGGTCAGGCATTGGTACTCACACAGAACAGCCCAACGCAAATGGCTAAACTGGAAATGCTGGTGCAGCTGATGTCCCCGACTTGAGCACAGCTGATGGAAACAGTGAAACGGGCATCAATCTCCTTGCTGCACTGGCAGAGAAACTTAACATCACAGTTAAGCGATGACGAGCTGAAGGACTGGACCGACTGTGACAGAGATGAAACTGGTTATGAACATATGGCCAATGACAATTGGGGAGGCAGTGCAGTAGGATACGCAGGATATGAAACCAAAGTCTTAGGAAAAAGAGCCTTCACCATCAATACCAACACAAGCAAAGGCCAAAGAATGCTTTGACAAGTGCCTTACGTGACTGGAAAATCAGGCCTATTGCAACCCCCTTCATATTCTGCTCCTCCATAGCCTAAAGACAAAGCTCCATGAAATCATGCAGTCAGTGTGCATCAAAAGTCCCTGACAAATATTTAGGCCACAGAAAAAATGACTGAAGTGATTTTTTTAGATAAAATTTAATTGGGTTGCTATGAAGCCCGAACAATAGGACTGTTCCAAGACAGTGCTCAGCAGCCAGACATTGTTTTTCAAACAAAATATTGAATCCAGTTCACCTATTTAGATAAAATCTACTCAACATTGCGTGGGAAGCCCTTCTGGCAAAGATGGGAAATCCTTGTAAGGATCAGGGTGCGGGACGTAAACCTAAGGAGCACTGGCCACACAGTCCAGATAAGGCTGCATGATGGAACTAGTTGAATACTCCATGGAGGAAACCTTACAAATACTTGGCATGAAAATTAATTGACTAATTACAACAATTGCAGGTCTCTCTGACAAATTTTTCTTTCATATTGCTTTTTATCCTCCACAGCGGGCCGCTGCCAGCATCAGCCACCCTTACTGGTCTCTGGGGGTCTTTCGGGGTCTTATACATGCCTTGCATGTCCTGGTGGATCCCCCAGAGCCAGACCAGAGGTGTCATCCTGCTGTAACCCCTGTATTTCCCCAATTTACTCCCCTTAACCCAGAGGCCCCAGAACGCAGATGCACACGTGCGTGGAGGCGCGCATGCACACTGCGGCTCTGGTGACTACCCCTTCCACCCTCCCCTCAGCCTAGCAGCAGGGCTCCTCAATGTGTCACCGCCCCCCAGCCTCCACTAGGAGGCAACCAAGCACAGAGGAGACCCTCGAGCCCTCCCGGAGGAGAGCTGCCTGCTAGCAGCTCAATCAGCTCCTCACCCTTCTCCACCAGCCGACCCCCGGCACCTCAAGCTCGTGAACGAACCCAAGTTGCTAGCGTGGTGCAAGGTGTGGCGTCCAGTGCCTCAGCCCTCCATGCTACTGGGCTGGCCCCTCTCTGACAAATTTGATGGACTTATTAATTGTGTGGCTGGTTTGGAAACCACAATGGACTCTGTTAAAGAGGCAACTGCTGAAGCAACAAAATGGTCAGATGCAGCAAAGGGGTCTGTCTCTTCAATAATCAGGGAAAATGCACACCTGAAGTCTCGATTAGAGACCCTCAAAAACCAGGAGAGTGCTGCCAGTGTTCGGAATTATTGGAATACTGGAAGGCTGAGAGGGGGACCATCTTCTGCTGTGTCTCCAGGACTGGTTCATGCAGCCACTTGAGAAGAATGCAACCTACAGACCCCAGCAACTGCAAAAAGCCTATCTGTTTATGCCACGAGGCCGCCCCAACAATCCAGAGGCTCTGCAAGCTATAGTAGCCATCATAGATGGAGTGGGCACCCACGACTACTGGTTGGTCTTTGCACGACAGAAGGGTACACTATTCCAAGATGGTCAGCAGATCAGGTTGTACCTGGACATCAGTTTTGTGACAAGGCAAAAGCAGAAAAAAATTTGATGGGGGTCAGGGCCATGTTACAACAGGCCCATATCCTCCATGGCATGGTTTTCCCAGCCCGGCTTAGGATCTCACACCAAGGGAAGATCTACCTTTTTTGCAGATTCCTCGGATGCCTGAAATGGAGCCAGAAACATGCAACTCGGCAACCTAGAGAAGCAGACCAGAAGGACCACACCTGTCAAATGGTGAAGACACCTGAAATTAGATGCAACTGTGTTTCATAATCATCTTGGTGGGTAATGCTGCCCCCAGGTAAGACTGAGCTTTAATTCCAACATGCGGTCAAGTTATGGATTACATAAAATGGGGCAGTTTTCACCCAGTTCAGGTTTCTATATAGGCCCCCTTTTGGACTAGTTGGACTTTATTAACTGATCAACTTTCAGGCTTCTTATGGACGTGTTTGTTATTTCATTCCTATCACATTCCGATTCCCCAGTTTTTTTTAATTTGGGGATTAATCTGAGCCACACTGATGTTTCCCTTCAGCTGCTGACTCACCTGGTTATCACCTGCTCAGATATCTTGTCCCTTCCTTAGTTTTTTTTTTTTTTTTTTTTAACCAGGAGAGACACTAAGCTGAAGCTTGTTTATAAGTGTGACCTGGAAGCACAAGGAAGTTAAGGGACTTGCTCAGGGTCACACAGTATGCAAGTGGGGGCTCTGGGATTCAAACCCAGGTCTCCAGCTTTGCAGCTCAGAGCCCTAAACCACAGCGCTATACCGCCTCCTCTTAGTTAATAGGACAGTTAGAGGCATTCTTTTTCTGTCTTCTGGTTTAAGTGTTCACACTATGCTCATCAGTAATTCTTTTTCCTCTGGGGTTATATTAAAAAACATACGCTGCCCAAACCCGTTTAAAAATGTTTTCTTGGACTACGCTGTGCCTACTCGTACCTGTCCCGTCTGGCATCTCCCTCCTATGTGTGCTCCACCGTCTCCTCAGGCTAATGTATCTTCCTGCTCAACCTCCACCTCCCACACCTCTCCCTCCTAGCTTTCTGCCCCACCCCCACCCCGTGGAACACTAGTCATGGAATTGAAATTGCACATATTACTGTATGCAGCTTAATGGCAAGCAAGACTGACTTGGAAGCTTCAGTCTCTCTTTATAAGCCTGAGATCCCTTGCATTACAGAAACCTGGCTCAGGCCTTCTGTACCTCATACTGCCTAGTCTCCGCCTACTTATTAAGGGGATACATGATGCTGAGGTATATGATAGCACATTTATCAGTACAAATGGCAAGTGAGCTCGGGGTTATCACTCGTGGCTCCGCTTTCCTGAGCTCACTTGCCACGAGTTTTGATAAAAGCGCTATCATATACCTCAGCATCACGTATTTGTTTTATATTATAGGGGTTGATGTTTTCTTGTGCATTTCTTAATTGTTACATGGTTAGTTTGGTAGTTTTTTTTACCAGTTTTTTTGGGGTTTGATTTATTTTCCTGTGTTGGTCTGCTAGGCTTTCTTGTGTTACTGGTTGTTCGTGTCATGTGGTCTTGTGTTACTGGTTGTTGGGAGATGTGGGTGCGTTTGTGTTCTTCCAGGTTTCGGTGTGTGTGTCGGGTCGGGAAGCCTTGTGAAATGTTCGTAAAGGTAATTTATTTTTATGGTATTAGTTTTATTGGGTGACATTTCATGTGTTTTTCTGTTCTGTGCAAGTGAATTGTTGCTGAGTGGAGTGGACAAATTAACGTCGGGAAGGGGCAGTGAATGTAGTCTGGCAGTAGGTTTGTCATGGACGTGTGCACAGTGCTGATAACAGGAGCTATGTAATGAGAGTGTTGATAACCTGTAGCTCTTGTTGCCTGTGTTCACGTCATGACAACTGAATTGCTGATAACGGTTTTTATGTGATGCATTATCAGTCAACCCCTATAAGAGATCTTACGCAGTGAGATGCTGACATAAAATGTGAGGGAGGAGTGACGTTATACTATAAGGACTACCTTAATTTATTCAAGGTAGTCAATGGTGCCCACCCAAATTCTCATTGTGAATATATCCACTCCACTTTAATACTGGACAGTTTTAAAAAGCTTCATGTTGTGTGTGTTTATACCCCCGGTAAGCAAGCTGGGCTTTTTTCCTTACTGGACTTTCTTGCTACAAGTATCCTCAGCAAGGAGTCCATCATGGTTGGTGACTTCAGTCTTGACTAGGGTGGAAACCCTCCCAAAATCAATCAAAACTAGTCTCCACAAGATAAATCTTGACAAGCTCATTACTTCTACTAGATCAAATTCAGATTCCTGTTGCATCATTCTCACAAACAGGCCTGACAGGATTGCTGGGGCTGGAGTACTATCAGATTCCATTAAATGACCACTCGCCCACTTTTTGCGTCTGGGTTGTCCATCCCCCAATCCTCCCCCCCCCCCAAATGTTAATTTCAGGGATTTCTCCAAAATAAATCAAAATGACTTTGTGCAGGACCTATATTTTACAGATTGTATTACTTCGGCTTTGCCTCATTTCCTGGAGACCTATCTATTCAAAATAAACATACTCCATGCTCCAGGGGACAGTTTAGAGGCTGTCCTACCCAAGTGGATCTCTTAAGAACTTCTGGAAAAACTACAGTTCAGGTACAAGCACTGGAAAAAATTGCAATTAACTGGTCTCCACACTGGTTCTTTTATAGAACCTGGAGGAATACATGTTTAAAAAAAAAAAAAAAAAGCCATTAGGTTCATTAAGAGTGGCTTTCATAAGAATCAATTAAATGAAACAACTGGTGACCCTTGTAGATTTTGGGGCAGCGTGAAGCATCTCTTGAGGCAAAGCAAAATGCACTGCTTAACTAGCACTGTTATTGATGGTGCGGTACTAGCTGTAATGGTCCTGTCTTGGCTGCAGATGCTTTCAATAATACATTTTCTGAATTTTCTGCTGTCATCCAAGGAAGCCAGACGGCCCCTTTACCCCCCCCCCCCAAAAGTGGTTTCCAAGTGTCTGTACTCCTCACCTCAGCCTTTCTACTTCTACTGGTTGGCTCACACGGAGTTGAAAAACATTTACTGGCCATAAAAATCAATGGTAGTTCTGGTCCTGATGATCTGTAACCCAAGCTGCTGAGAGTAGCAGCACGTGTGATTGCTGCCCCTGTAGCCCGGATCTTCAACTCTATCCTTTCAACTGGTTGTTCTGGATCTCAGGAAGATAGCTACTATAGTTCCTGTCCATAAATCTGGTGACCCTAGTTCACTGGACAACTTTCACCTAACTGCTATTCTCTCCACACTGAGTAAGCTTCTTGAGAAAACTGTTCATTTCCAATTAACAGACCACATTACAAACTTTCCCTCCTCTCAAAACTCCCAACATGGATTCAGGAAGGGTCATGAAACCTCAATAGCTCTCACAAAACTCATTAATGACACTGGTTGTTGCATGGAAAGGCCTTTGACCTTGTGAACCATAATATCCTCCCAAGTAAACTCTCAGCACTAGGGGTCTCTCCTGATGCTCTCCTCTAGTTTACTAGCTAGCGTAATAGTCACGGTCAACAGATTAAGACTGGCAGTTCTTTTTCCAATTTATCTAGCATATCCACTGGTGTTCCCTAAGTGCCACTTTTGGGTCCTTTGTTATTTTATATGACCTCTCCAAGTCCTTGACGCATTGTAATAGTCTTCTATATGCAGATGGCTTTGTGATCTACAACTCCAAAAGCCTGGTCTGTACAGTATCAATCATAAACCGTAACATTGACTTCCGCTGCATCCTAACCTGGCTAATGCACCATAAACTTGTCAAACACCCGGAAAACAAAATCCATGCTACTTGGTTCTAGGCAAATATTTTGCACCTGTTCTGAAGTACATTAGTTTATAGCTCTGATGGTTACTTGAAAGTGTGTGAATTCTTTTAAGTACCTTGTTGTCACCTTGGATCCCACTCTAGACTTCTCCCAACATATTGAATCCACCTGCTTGTTGGTTAATTCCACGCTGGTCCTGGTCTTCTGGGTCAAAACCAGTCTTATGTTAAAAGCTAGACTGGCCATTTCAAATGGGATCCTTCTCCCTAGCCTGCTTTATTGTGCTCCTGTCTACCTAAATGCTCCATCTGTCACTGTTTTTGGGGCTGCTCACCTCACATACCGCTGCACACTCTATTCCTCTCTGGGCTGGCTTTGTCCAACTGCCAAGCAGAGGTTTGCCATGGACTGTCCCCGATAAACTCATTAGACCTGGGTCTCCTCCCAGATTATACTCCCTGTTGCAATCTCCTGATACACCCTACAGATCTTTGCTCCTGTGATGCCCTGACCTTCACTGAACCAAGGCGTTCTGCTAATATGGGACTTGAAGCCTTCAGTGTGTATCTGCTAAGAGAGTCTGGAGTTGCCTTCCTTCCCAGTGAGGCATTCTGATTCTCAAAGTACTTTTAAACTAGCACTCCTCATTTAACTATACTTGTTACCAATTTACTATGGTCTTATATGTACCTTGAGTCATAACCGATGTGTTTTTCAACTATATTGTTCCATTGCAAACTTGTAAACTATTTATTGCGTCCTACTGTAAGCTCGGTTCACCCCAGGTCATGCCTGAAAGTAGGCATTTTTGTTCCCTAGTGCCTGTACCTGGTTACCAAAATCTAAACTAAATAGTTAAAAAAGGCAATCACCCCATTTCATAAAATGCTCTAACCCCACACTAACAAATGCTCAATTACGTGAACCAAATGGCTGCTGCTGCCCTAGCAGTGCAGATAATCAAGGTTGCATTGCAATTTCTATCTACGCATATTAACATACAAAGTAGGTCTCAACAGGGCTCCAAATAAGATTTTTTGGGATGAGTACTGTACTCCTCATTTTGAAAGTGAGGGGAGTAAAACCAAATTCAGATGTGTACAAATGTTTGGATGGAGTGGAGTGAGGAGTACATATTTTAAAACAATATAGTTTTTTTTCTAGATAAGAACTGATCAGGTGCCATCAATACTCCAGATAATGTTGGCAGGCAGGAGGAGTAGTTTACTCACCAGTTTTAAAATATAGCGAGTAAAACAAAATTGGGATGGGTAAGAGTGCTGTAAATCTGGAAAAAAAAATTCTCCTTCTGAATCACCAGTCATGTTATGATTTGGCATGTAGAGTATTTACAAATGTTTGGTGAGTACTGGTACTTATTAAAACATTTTCTGAAGAGTATTTCCTAAAATGAGGTGATTAAAATAGGTCGGTACTCCTCTTATCTGGAGCCCTGGGTCTCGAAGGGTAAAAAAAACGGTCAGGTTATATCAAATGTCATGTCATATCAAATGTCACAAGAGATCACTGTGTGGTATGATATAAAACAGGGTGCTGCATTAGGTTAGACTAAATGCCTGCTGAAAAAAGAACATAAAGTTAGGCCATTAGGTCCTCATCAGGGCTCATCTATAAAGAAGGAAGTAAGCATGGATAATAAGAACTGGTTAAGGTTGATGTCAACCAGAAACCAGAATACAAAGTCCTGTGTTACATGACTGACATCACAACTGTCTAATACAGGATTTTAAAAACAAACACAGACTCCAGAGGGGTTGTGTGGCTTCTTTTCAGGGAAACAATTATTAGGGGAGAATTCAAGGGGAAAACTCAAAGTGAGAAAACCAGTTATAAGAAAATGATGGTTGCTTCCATCACAACTTTCTTTTGTTTTGCTACATACCCACGGTGTGAATTACCTTTACCAACCAATCTAGCTTTGCTCGTATGGTTTATGTGGCAACACACACACACTGAATGTGTAAAAAAAACTTGCACTGCATAGTCCCTCATATATTACCTATATTCATCACACAATTCACCAACTGTGCTTATGTCTCAGTTCTAGACTACACCTGAAACAGGCCTTCTGGTCAAAACTTTGATTCCAACCGTATTTTCTCATTTCTGTAGGCAATACTAAACAGTTGGCTACAACTACTGAATTACAGAAATGTTGGCATAGGTCAAGGCCCATTCAGCCCTTCTTGCCTTCTACAGCACCCCAAAAAAACATCAGCTGGAAAGGTTCGATGGTAATATAAAGCCAGGCCTCAGTGCCTTTGTCCACAAACAAACACTGGGGTGCAGAAAAACACACAACATGTCAGCAGATAAATGACCATCGGTCTATCTAGTCTGCCCAAGCCTGCCTAGTAATGGGACAGTGTCAGTATCAGTCCTAATTTCTACCCCTTCTCTCCCAACTGCCTCCATATGCAGTTGTCCCAGGTGCCTGTCCCACCCCCTTTTGAACCCATCTACTGTCTCAGTGCAGATGGTGTTTCTTCCAGTCTGCCACCCTCCCCCACCCGCTTATTTCATGGAATTTCCCCTGGTGACTGTGTTAGCAATTACAGTGACCAACTCACTGCTGTCTGCTGAATGTCTCAGTCACATCTTCCTTTTTCCTCCTGTCCTAGAGTGTGTACATACCGAGATCCTCCAAGCGCTTATCATAAGACATCCCTTGTTGCCCTGTATCATTTTGGTAGCCCTTCTCTGTACTGTCTTCCAGTCTGTCCCTGCCCTTCCTTAAGTGTGGGCTCCAAAATGGCACATAGAACTATAGGCACGGTCGAACCCCAGGATCTATACTGAAGCAGTACTACCTCCCTCATTTCTGTTACTGATCCAACTCCAGATGCATCCCAGCATCAGATCTGCCATTCCCACAACTTGATTACACTGCAGCAATGCCTTTAAGTGCTCTACAGTTTTGCCTTACCTGATGTTTGCCTGTAGAGGGGTCCTACAGATGCCAACAAGTTCTTCACTCTTTAACCTCCTGTATGCATGTAGAGTAAGGGGATCACAGGACCTGTGAGGCCTGGTTAGATAAGACAGCAGGGGGCAGTGATGATATTATACAAATAATGACTGATATAGAGTAGAACAGTTGAAAACCAGATCACCAGAGGGATGGAATATTGACTTCCAATGTTATACTGCCCAAAACTAAACCAGTCAATACAGGTTTTTATTAAAACTCAGCGCTTCCCTCCTAAAAAGAAACAAAACACAAACTTGAGTCTTTCCTTACCTGTACCCTAACCATCTTTGGTATTAATAGTACTCTATCCCCCATGCATAGTTCCAGAACCTATGTGGAAAATATTTCTCTGGTGCTAGTGAAGTTCCTCCCCCCCCTTTTAAAGTTCATTTTCCTGGTAGTCTAGTGGCCCACCCCCTCCCGACTATAAACACTACTTTAGTTGCCTCATCGCTCCCCACCTGGCCACCCATCTTGAGACAGCAGTTGGTATTTACCCACCTCCCAACTGTAAACACTACTTTAGTTACCTCATCGCTCCCAACCCCATGCCCCCACCTGGCCACCCATCTTGAGACAGAAGTTGGTATTTACCCTCCACTCACCTCCCCTGCCAGCTGCCATCCATTTCAAGTGCAATGACCTGTGTTAGATAACACACGTTACTGCACTGTCATGAGACAGTGGCCTGCAGCAGAGGTAAGCGGAGGGTACATATTGGCCACCGGGCAGAAAGGCAGGTGAGAGAGAGTGGGGAGGTTACATAAAATAATGTTTATAGTTTGGGGGGGGGGCACTAGCCTAACAAGTAAATTAAAAAAAAAAAAAATCATTTGGAACAAAGGAGGCTTGTGAAGTCAGGGAACTGGACCGACTGGCAAGCTGCGTGTGTGCACTTTGCATTAAGTTGAGACACAGTGTAATAAGCAAACCAACAGTCAGCAGGCTAGGATGTCTGCATTGTAAAAATAACTTTGTGAGTGCTTCTTGTATTAAACTACACACTGTTTGTATAATGTACCTTGCACTGCAATAATCTGAGATGCCATTGATCCAGTATCCTCCAGCCAGCTCTGTTTTTGCTGTTGGTTTGCTTGTTCTTTGTTACAGCACAGGCCGCACTGGTGCAGCAACTTCTGTGTTGCCCCTATCCACGTACATAACTGAGTAATTCATTTAACCGTTTCCAGTAGCAAGCAGCTAGACAGATAACCAGGTTGTCAATGGTGCAGTGATGCAAGCCCAGACTCACAGTTCTGTATTTCATTACTTGTTGCTTTTAATATTAATTCCAACTTGAAATAAAAGTTTCATGACAGCTGATCCATCATCAGCTCTGCTTATACAATTCAAATCCTGTTTTAAACACCATAGTTTTCTTATCTTGTTTGTGAAGTGCATGCTATAGAATATACAGAAATAGTTTAGTTGCTGTATTGGTCCTTGTAAGAACAGATCCAGAAGCAAATGGTTTTATATCTTTTATTGGACCAACATAGATGTTACAAAAAAGAAAACCACGTCTAAACTTTCGGACCAACCAGGTCCATCCTCGGAGACGTATACCAATTGTTTAGAGAATCACATTCTATTAACACCCAGATCATACATAAAAAAACTATTTTAAAAAATCCCAGATTTAAATGGAAGGGACTAAATTCTACTAGTTTGCTACTGCTTGAGAAACCTTCCAAGGTCAAATGTCAACAGAAAAGATAAGAACACTCAAGCAGATAGTCCCACTAACTGAAATTATGAATGGATGAGTGTGTTATGTGAATAACTTCTTAATTAAAAGCAAGACCTTTAGCTTTAATACCCACATAAGTGCATGTTAAAATTTGACGGTATTGTATGACAAAAAAACTATGTAACAGAAAATTCTACATATGGAATATGGGGATATAAAGAAAATGCCCCTAGTATGAACAACTAATTCACAGAGTAGTAAACCTATCTGGAGACATTTACTAAACTATACTCTCAACCAGTTAAACTCCTTAAACCTTAAGACCTATAGTGCTGTAACAATATTTTTTAGAAGATAATATCAATTGTCAGTATTAGTGCCAAATAAAAACAAACCTCTGAAGGACCCCCAAGAGAATGAGTTCATGCATCTTAAAATGTTTAGTAATGTGGCAGTATATAATCAAAATACTATATGTACAGTATCAGTCTTAAGAATCTGAATAAAAACCCAATGGAATTAAACCTTACCTCCCCGGTCTCCTGGGGTGTGATCCGGAATTGGCCCACTCTGTAAGCAGCTCTTGGTGGAGACCAGAAGCCCTACAGTTAGTGGGCCAGACGTTACATCAGGGGAGGAACTGCGATGGCCAGACTGCATGTAGGTGCGTTGCCAGGCATTGCATGTCCGCACTCCAGGGAGAAACTGTAAGTGGAAACAACCCAGGCGGCCTAGTGGAGGCGAAGGGTGCTCCAGTGTCCTGCCCACATCCCAATTACCAGGCTCAATCTCCTGCTCAGCCCTCCAGACTTCTCGGCAGTCCCTATAATTCCAGAAAGGCCGCCAAGGTTGGGTGGGCCCTCCCCCGGGGGGGGGGAGTCTGGGCATCTGGTCTTAGCAGAGGAACCGGTGAGGAGATTAGGTAAGGAAAGCTTCAGATAGGGAGTAGAGGCAGGGACGAGAGGGTTCCCTGGAGAAATGCTCTAAGCCCCAGGAAGAAAAAAAAACAGAATCTACAAAAAAATAAAAAATAACCCTACCCCCACAGGGAAAAGATAACTAGTAGAAAGAAGTATATATTCACTATGTAAGTAAGCCAAACATCCTAAAACACTGTAGCATAATTATGACATGTATCTGAATAGAAGCCTACCACAATATAACCACAACCCCAACCCGCCACTGTATTCCCCCCACACACAAAACCCCTCCCCACAAAAAAAACCTCAAATCCTCCTACCTCCACACACACACACACACACACACACACACACACACACACACACACACACACACACACACACACAGTGTTACCCTGCCCTAGCAACCCAATATCCCCCTGCCACCCCCCACCCACATGTTTATTTGGTGAGAAACCAACATGTTGATAAACCAGTAAAAAGGACTCTATGGAGGAAAAAAAAAAAACACATACACATACACACACGTCCTGTTAAATGTCCATCCTATGAAGTAAAGGTCTGTGTATGTTTAAGTAGAGTAATGTGTCATGAAACCCAAATCAATGTTCATGTCATCTGCTACCATATTGAGAAGTAAAATAAGCCGGATTGCAAAAGTCTGTCTCTGCTGTGTATTTTTGAAATGTTCTTTTAAGACCATTACTGACATATCTGAGATGGAGTGATTGAAGTGTTGTCCCACTGGTTTGTCAGTTTTCTTCATATTAATAGTAGGTCTGTGCAAGTTCATTCTAGTGTGGAGAGGTTGACTTGTCTCTCCAACATACCCAGTTTATGGACATCTCTTGCATTGAATGAAATAAACAACATTACTTGATGCACAGGTATAATTCCCCTGTATCTTGAATTGTCTGTTTTGTGATGCAACCACACAATCTGAAGTGGAAATGAGCTCACAAGTCCCATATCTGGACAGATTACAGGGTCGTGTACCATTTAGTGTCATAGTATTCTGTTCTGGTGCAAGTTTACTCCTAACAATCAGGTTGGTTAAATTAGGTGGTTGTTTAAAAGACAGTAGTGGAAGTTCTTGAAATATACAATTTAGGGTCTCATCTTCACTAAATATTGGGTGGAGGTCTTTAATAATCTTACGTAGAAGTTCCAGGTCAGGGTGATACATGACTACTTAAGGGTATTCTGTTGGTAGTGGTCCTTTCCTCTTATACTGAAGTAGTTGTTTTCTAGGTACCTGTGTTGCACGTTCTACTGTTCTGTCAGTCAATTTCTCTAGAAGAGTGTCCCTGCTCAATAAAGGTGTTTTTTTTTCCAACACAGCCAAATGTGTATCTCTGTCTTCCTCATGTGAACAGATTTGGTGATACCGAAGTGCTTGACTGTACATGACAGATTTCTTTGAGTGGCTTGGGTGATTACTGTTCATGTGTAAGTATCTGTCTGTCTGTTGGCTTCCTGTAAATACAAATATGTAAGGTTCTATCCTTGGTGGGAACAGTGGTGTCCAGAAAGTTAACACCAGTGCCAGAATACTCCAAGTTTTTTATCATACAATACTATCAAATTTTAACATGCACTTCTGGGGGTATTAAATCTAAAGGTCTTGCTTTTAATTAATAAGGTATTCATATAACACTCATCCATTCATAATTTCAGTTAGTGGGACTGTCTGAGTGCTCTCTTATCTCTTCTGTTGACATTTGACCTTGGAAGGTTTCCCACACAGTAGCAAGCTAGTAGAATCCAGTTCCTTTCATTTAAATCTGATTTTTTAAAATAGGTATTTTAAACTAATGAGAAATTTATTTTTTTAAATGTATAATCTGGGTGTTAATAGAAAGTGATTCTCGAAACAACTGGCATAAGGAGGAAGGACTTGGTTGGTCTGAAAGCTTAAACACGGTTTTCTTTTTGTAACATCTATGTTGGTCCAATTAAAGGTATCAAACTATTTGCTCCCGATTCTGCTATAGAATATGAAATGCAGTCAAGCCGACCCCACCCAATGACTGCATTATATGCTTATTCTCACTATGTTCTTATCTCTGCCCACGAAAAACCTGAAACAGGCAAGAATAATCTGAAACTCAGAATTAGAAGAGCAGGTCTGTAGACAAAGATGTACATTCACTGTCCCAGATTTCTAGAGGATTAGTCTGTTCTACATACACTTGGAATACTCTATGCAGCTTGGATACTTTGAATTGAAAGCACTTTAATCTGTAAGTGTTAGGATCCTAGGACATTTTTGGTCATAATGTTTGTATGCTGAAAATGCAGGCCTCAAAAAATTAAGCACTTGCCATCAAGGTTTGCTACTGTTTGTGCCTTTCTGTATGTAGCATAACAGAGAAATGAGCAAAACATATAATCTGATTTTCCTACACTGTATTTTTAACGGGAACTGTGCCTTTACACGATGTGCACCTATTTACTGGTAAAGCTAGCATTCCATATCCATATCACAACCTAAATTCATCTCACCTTGAGGAGGATGTTGGTTCTGTAGTCTGCCGGTGAATGCGGGCCTGCTTAACGAGATGATCCTTCAGTGCAGTCTGGACCTCTGCTGGGATATCTGGGGAAGTGTGGCTGATCTTCATGGCGGCTTCAGTAAGCTGTACAGAAGGCTTCCCATTTTGCTTGATTTCCTTTTTCTCGTCAGTTTCCACCACCTCTGCAGGGGCACTGGGTGTAGTACTCTGAGGGACGTTATTTGCATGACAGGTGAGAGGTTTGCTCCTCCAGAATGGCCAACACAGCTTCCAAAAGACAAAGAGAGAGAGACTACCAACAGGGCAAGCCCACAGAAACTGACGACTACAGCAAGCAGACTGACTGAGATGTCTACAAACAACCAGAAGGTAAAGGAAAAAACAGGCAGCATGACAGACGAACAGAGGAGAAAAAGAGAGAGAGAGGAGAAAAGAAGCGTGAGAAAGCAGAAGGATTCAGAAATTTAAGCCAGATACGTAGAGCATGATTTTTTTTTTTTTTTTTTTTAAATATTAGGACAAAATTGGTGACGTAATTGTGGGCCATAGCCCAACATCAGACATAGGAAGTTTTAGAAGTTGAGACCTAATTTCGAGCTCATACTCTTTGGACTGCCAAAGCATACTGTGTCATTCAATAACTGCAGACAGACCTTTTTTTTTTTTTAATATTTCATAACTTAAAAATGTTAAATACTTGTGCATCTGTTACAATTAGTAAATGTGATACAGTCCTTTTGCTGTTCTGTATTGCTTGCCACATATAACTCCTGGCCTGGAAAAAGGTTGAAAATGGGAACATCAGTCTCTATCCCTTTCTCCGGGTAACATTAAATAAATATAAAATACCAAAACTAAAATTGGAACACAAGTCTGACTTTTTGAAAAAAGAAATAATGTGACCCGGTTGGGACCCAACCTCATTCAGAATATTTATTTTTAAAAACACAACATGAAATGTGAAGCTATAAAACAGAAAACAGATCCGTACCTCCTATTTACTCCAAGGGTAAATTTATATTTTTAATAAAAAACCCAGCTCATATGCCAGACTATCACTACACATTTTAAGCAGAGCTTAAAACAAATTCCTTTCTTGAGTGACGAACTCTAGCAAATTTTGATAGTTAATTGAGCTCATATCCTGTTCTTTTTGAGAGGTGGGAGGGGAGGCGAGTAGCAAAATGTTAAATGTGAAAAGAAACCAGAATACACCAGAAATCTTATTTAAGGTGATTAAATGTTTACTATGCCTGCTTTACAGTTCAGATTGGTAACTATTAATGCTCGGCTAAACTTGTGATATCAGGTGTTCCCCAGGGATCTTTACAGGACCAATTCTGTTTAACGTCTATATGCCACCAACGGGAAATAGTATTTGGAAGTTCAACTTAGATTTTCACATTTATGCTGATGACACACAACTGTATTTTTCTGTTAAACCATGGTCCAAGGATGTTGCTGAGAATGTTGACAGCTTGCCTTTGTAACAAATTCATGACTAGCAGAAAATTTCCAGCAGTTAAAACTAGGAAAAAAAAAATTTGTTTTAGTACAAAATGTCAACGTGGCAGTCTCTCTCTTCTCTCTCTCTTTCTTTCTAGGAGGTTTGGTAATACCAGGCCTTAGTTGTAATTTGAATTCATCATCAGTTGTTAAAATCTGGGGGGCCTTCTTGATTCTAATCTGTCATTTGCCTCTGATATTAACTCTTGTTAGGGAAACTGCATTTTTTCATCTTGGAAGACTTTCCAAAGTAATCTGTAAACAATTCCCATCTAAAGACATTGGTTAATGCATTTATACAAACATACTAAAATGCCAGTAGAATAGGCCCGACGGTCTTTCGTGTCTGCTTGTTTGGTCAGCCCCCACCCTGGGAGCTGACCTTGCTGCCCCCCCTCTCTGGCTTCTCCCTTCCCAGTCCCAGATAATCTCGCTGCACTTGATGTTGCTTCCAGAACCCTTTCCCTGTACCTGTCCCACCCCCTCTTGAATCTCTCCACAGTCTCTGCCTCCACCAGCCCCCTGGGCAGCGCATTCCATGGCTCCACCACCCTCTCAGTGAAGTAGCACCTCCTCCTCCTTTCTCCCCTGAATCTCCCCCTCCAGCTTCTACCCATGCCCTCTAGTTGCCCCCCATCCTTCCTTCAGAGCACCCTGACTGCTCCTCCCCTATTTACCCCCTTCATGTACCTGAAGACCTCTATCATGTCCCCCCGGTCCCTTCTCTCTTCCATTGTGTACATATTTAGCTCTTCGAGACTCTCCCCATAGGTCCTATCCCACAAGCCCCAAATCATTTTGGTTGTCCTCCTCTGGACCCTCGCCAAGAGTTCAATGTCCCTCTTTAAATGTGGCCTCCAAAACTGCACGCAGTACTTGAGATGCAGCCTCACCAAGCAGTTATCACTTCCTTCCTTCTGGAGGTGATCCCCCTAGTGATGCATCCAAGCATCCTGTTGGCCTTTGCCGCTGCCCTCCTACAAGTCTCCGAGATGTTCATCCTGACATCCACCACCACCCCCAGGTCCCTCTCAGCCATCGAGACTTGTAGCATTTCCCCCCAGGGTGTACCCTTGGCCCGGGTTTCTGGCTCCCAGGTGCAGTACCTTGCATTTCCCTGCATTGAACCTCAGCTTACACTTTTCTAGACCACCTTTTCAGAGCCTCCAGGTCCTCCTGTAGGGCTACCCTCCCCTCCTCCCCATCCACCACTGCCCCCAGTTTTGAGTCATCCACAAAGAGACTCATCTCACTCCTGATACCCTTCCTTATGTCAGAGACATAGGCGTTGAACAGGAGGGGCCCAAGGACTGATCCCTGAGGGACCCCACTAATAACCCTCCTTGGGATGAGACCATCCCACCAACCACAACCCTCTGGGTCTGGTCCTGCAGCCAAATGCCTATCCATCTGATCATCTGGTTCTCCACCCCCATTTCTCCCAGCTTATCCAATAGGCCCCCATGAGGAACAGAGTCAAACACCTTGCTGAAGTCAAGAAAGAGGACGTCCACTGGTCTACCCAGGTCCAAGGCACTCGTCACCCAGTCATAGAACTCCACAAGGTTTGTCTGACACGATTTCCCTGGGACAAATCCATGCTGTCCATTATCCAGGCACCCCAACTTTTCCAGGTCCCCCTCAGTCTCTCCTTGATAGTGCCCTCCATCACCTTGCCCACCACTGATGTCAGGCTGACGGGCCTGTAGTTCCCTGCCACCTCCCTTGATCCCCCCCTCATGGATAGGCACTATATGCACCACCTTCCAGTCCTAGGGCACCCACCCTGTCCTCAGAGAGATGCTGAAGAGGTCCGCCAGGACATCCGCCAGTTCCTTCAGCACTCTGGGATGTAATTTATCCAGCCCCAGTGCTTTCTCCGTCTTAAGGGATCTGAGAGCTTCCCTCACTCTCTCCGCTGTGATTTCCACCTCCGCTACCTCGTCCCCCTGCTTTGCCTTCCCCCCCACCTGCCAGTGATGCCCCCCTTCTCCCGAGACCTGCTGATCAGTAAAGGCCCCCCTCCTCAGTTTCACCATCTCCTCCCATATATGATGCAGCACCCCATTTTCCTTGGTGAAAACTGAGGCAACATACTCATTTAGTACCTCAGCCTGCTCCCCTGGGTCTTGTAATAACTGGGGAGCGTTTTCTCCCATAGGGAAACCTGGTTGTAATTCGCGGTTATGCTCAGCTGGTTATAACGGTGAACACACGCTGGGTTTCCATCACTCCATGCAGATGCATACAGTCTCTCTGCTTCAGCTCAACTGCAGCTACCAGCACAGACAGCAAGTTGTATTTATATAATTGCTGTGCTGTAAAAACTCTCCACAGCACTTATATAAAACATGACATGTGGTAGTGTGTAAAACTCTAATTTTACACACACCCTCTGTGTTGGATGCTTATATAAACCCCTCGAGCTTCACTCTCAAGATTTATGCATCATCCAGCACCTTGTGTGTGTGTGCGCGCGCGCAACATTCTTGTTATACACACTACCCCATGTATTATTCCAGATGTTATTTCTAGGATTGACCCCTCCAATGCTCCATCAGGTCTTCCAAACAGTAAACCTGATAAATTGCAATATGTTCTGAACACTGCAGTGAGACTGGCCTCAAATGTGGCCATTATAGAGCACATTACTCCTACACTCAAGACCTTCATTGGTTGCTGATCAAGTACTGGATTGATTACAGTTACAAAGCATTACTTCTCATGTACAGATGCTTATGTGACTGTGGCCCAGGTATCTGCCAGATTTGCATGTGGAACACCATCCTAATAGAGCTCTCTGCTCTGCTCTGCAAATCTTAAGCTGCTGACTATTCCTAAATCCATCCTCAAGATGGCTGGCAGCAGAGCTTTCTTGATCAAGGCCCCTACATTATGGAATGCCCTTCCATTAGGATTAAGGTCAGCAAACTCATTAGAAAGTTTCAAATGCATTTTAAAAATTACTTTTTTCTCAAGCCTCTGAGTGTCAGTGATTTTAATCTATACAAGGTCTTTTATTATATCTGTTAATATTTCTTTTTCTGTTATATTACAATTTTTTTATATGTACTGTTATAATGTATATTCATATTGTGCCTCATGCCTTTACTACGTACAGTGCTTAGAGCTTTTCTGGATAGGCACTTTATAAATAAGGATGGATTGGATAAGAAAATAGACAGGGATGGCCATCACGTTGACACAAAGGTCAACACTACCGCTTGACGCCAAACCCAGGATCGGGAGCAGTCCTAGGTCATCAGATGCCAGCTTGGGGGAAGAGGATCGACCAACCCAGAGGAGGCTCTCCTTCTCCAGGGAGGAAGGGTCTTCTCCTCTGCCGCAACACTGCCACCTGGATGACCACAGGTGGCACTGCAGCTAGAGGAACATGTTGGAAAGAGGTGTCAACATGTGGCCACACATTGTGATACAATGCACCACCTCAGGACGGGGTGGGGGAGAAAAAGGAAAATGGGCCATGGCTCGGGTATTTCTGCCCCCCCCCCCACCTCCAACTTGGGTGTACTGCATAGACCACAAAATAGATTCTGTTTAGGAGTGCCACTGCCCTCCAACCAACCTGGTAGGCAATCCACAGCATCATGATGGCCCCAGGAAGATCTGAAGTAAGTGGCGATGACCCCCCCCCCCCCAAAGTTCCAGTGACAGTAAGGGGCATACACAGAATGCACAAAAAAAAAAAAAGGAGAGACAGGGCCAATTTGCTAAAAATATATGTTTATACTGTATGTATGTATAAACTGTTAGGCTTTCACCAGCTGTGTGTTGCACAACACATAAGGTGACTATGCCAGTCAGACAGTCTTGGCCAGTTGGGCTGCAGGCTTTCAGAAGGGAGAATGTTGGGGGAACTGGATAGTTCAGTGGATTGGAAGCAGGTTAAGAGCCTTTCACCTCTAGGTCACTGGTTCAAATCCAGCACAGGTCAGTAGTGGTTGAAAGCCAATATAACCCGAGGGCTGCTCTGTGGCCTATGTGAAATGAGTTGTGGTGGTCTTAGTCCAGTTCCCAGTGGGCAGGTGTCCACATCACAAAAATCACCAACACAACTGGCATCCCAATTGGCAGTCTCACCTGTGTTTGGTGATCCCTCCATAGTGGGGCTGAGGCACTCTGGCAGGGCAGAGTGGGGAAGCTTGCACTGTAATCGCCTGTGCTGTACCTCATGTGGATAAACAGAGGACTTCAGAATACAGTGCTGTCAATCCAGCACCTTTCACGAGCACTACATTCACACACAGAAAATGAAAATCTTTAGAAGAGAGAATGCTGTAGCAGAGTCACCAGGGAGTGACAGGCAAACGTAGAGGGATAGTATAGCCTAGAGGTTAGAGTAATGAGCTGAAAATGAGCTTGTTACATTTCAGCAGACCTGGGTTAGATTCCCACAACCTCCACTTACATACTGTGTGACTTAGCAAGTCACTTACCCTCCCTATTGCTCCTGGGTCACCCCTGAAGAAAGGTGTTATGCCTAGTTGGCCTTACGTGGGTTATCAAAGATTAAAAAAATAAATATGTGGAAACAGAAAGTTATAAAATATTATTTTCAGCGATGGACACTTAGCAAATTCCCTGCCCCCAATAAAATAGCTTTTTCCTTTACTATACTGAAGGCTTTCTCGTAGAACTTATGTCATGTCCTTGTTTTAATAACTCTGAAATTACCCAAGTGGCAAGCAATATTTTCTTAATTTTAGGAACCTCATATGTGATGTGAAATAAATATAATTGTATGTGTTACAGACTTACAATGCGTGTCAATTCTTTTAAAATCGAGGCTCTAATGAATGCAGATCAAGTCATTATCGCGACGACTCATTGTAAGTCAGTTTTACAGAGGATATGTAAGAGAGCTTTCAAATCAAACAGACATTTATCCACAATAGCCATGAAAATATCACAGAAACACTGATTCACTGGCCGGTGACAGTGGAGAACATCAGACTACCGCGGACTGACGCTACTAGTGTAGCATACATTGAGGCATAATGCCTTGACGCACAGGTCTGCCTTGCAGTTATTTTTTATGGTTACATGTTTTGGTTATTTTTTTACTCATTTATTTGAGTTGGGGGGATTCACCCCCCCCATGTTAAAAAGGCAATGGGGTGTAGGAGCGGAGTCCCCCAACTCAAATAGACAAAACCTAAAAACAACAAACATGTGACTAGTTTATTTGAGTTGGGGGGCTTTGCCCCCACACACTCCCATGTTAAAAAGACAAAGAGGGTGTGGGGGTGGAGCCCCTCCAACGCAAACAAACTAACAAAACCTAAGTCAACACCAAACACGCAACAAAAGTAGTCTAGCGCAGCCACAGTACAGCACAGCAAGCACACAATGCTGTATTCACTACAGCTTAATGCTACTCTAGTTGAGGTGGTCCAATGTTCTCCACTATCATCCACAGGCCTCCCACCAGACTTACTTGAGTGTCCCCTGTCCAGTTCAGATTTTCAGAAAATATATTTTGGTAAAAAAGAATATGTATATCCACACACACACACACACACACACACACACACACACACACACACTTTGAATCTTGAAGCATTTGGCACTCTACTGTTTCACTACCCTCTGTAGAAAAGTGAAGGGTTAGATATACTTGCCGAGATACTTTAAAATGTTTTGCGCTTGCAATTTGCTTGATCCTGAAAAAACTTAGAGGAAAAATACTGTGTGGCTGAAAATTACCTGTCCTGAATTACCAGGGGCACCATCAGAATTTACAAGATATACATTCTGGTGCTGTCACCAGATACTCTGGACAGGATGCTTTAAGTGTTTCAGAATTTACAGGGGTCGCTAGGAGAGGATTGTCGCTTCCATTCCATACTCTGTCTTGTGTTTTTCCTCTGCTTCTGGCTCACTTTTCTTAACCAGCCCTCATCAAAGTTCAAAAAGATCAGAAAGGAGTCAGTCACATATGTAGTAAAATAAATGGGGCCATTTTGTCTGTTGCAGTTTCTGGAGCCAACACACAGAAACAGAAACATAGATTTTGTCAAAAGAAAAGGACCATTAGGCCCATCCAGTCTGACCCATGTCCCTGCTTATTCCATCACTAGGGACCCTAGCTGGTACACACGTGTCATGTCACCCCTGTTCCTCTACCCAGTATACCCCTGTGCCTATGCTACTCAAGTTTGAGGTTCCGCAGTGTCTTTGCCCCACTACCTCCTCTGGCAGGCTGTTCCAAATCATCCACCAGCCTTTCAGTAAAGAAGTATTTCTGCACATCTCTCCTAAAGTTTCCCGCTCTTAGCTTCATTGCATGCCTCTTTGTGCCTTCTTTTCTCGGAAACAGACCCTCCACCTGCACCTTATTCACTCCTGTGAGGTACTTGCAGGTTTCGATCATGTACTCTCTCGCTCTCCTCTCTTCCAGGGAGTACGTGTTGCGTTCCTGCAGCCTTTCCTCATATGTTTTCTTGTGGAACCCCATCACCATTTTGGTTGCCCTTCTCTGTACCACCTCCACCCTTTCAATGTCCCTGTGGAGGTGCGGTCTCAAGAACTGGACAGAGTACTCCAGGTGGAGCTTCACCATTAAGCAATACAACGGCAGCACTACCTCCCTCCTCCTGCTAGAAATACCTCTCCCAATGCACCCTAGCATCTTGCTAGCCTTTCCCACTGCTTTGCCACACTGCCCAGCTACCTTGAGGTCATCAGATATGAGGACCTCTAGGTCTCTTTCTTGCTTGGTGACTAAGTTCCACTCCTCCCAACTTCGGTTTCACAGCCTTAAGTGAGTAACCTTGCACTTTATGGCACTTAAACCCAGCTGCCACCCCTAGACCATCCCTCTAGTCTCCTCAGATCCCGCTGCATTCTCTCCACCCCTTTCTGAGTGCCAATCCTGCTGCAGATTTTTGTATAATCTACAAAGAGACACACCTTCCCCTCGAGCTCCTCCACAATGTCGCTTATGAAGACACTGAAGAGAAGCAGTCCCAGCACTAAACCCTGTGGCACCCCACTAGTTACTCTCCTATCGCCTAAGTAGCTACCATTTACCACCACCCTTTGCCTCCTATCACTTAACCAGTTTGAGACCCAGCTTGTCACCTTCTCCCCTACCCCCAGTCTACTTAGTTTCTTAACTAGCCTCCTGTGTGGCACAGTGTCGAAAGCTTTACTGAAGTCTAGATAGGTTATGTCCACAGCTCTCCCTTGAACCACCTCCCTGGTAACACAGTCAAAGAAATCTATGAGATCAGTTTGACATGACCTCCCCCCTGAGAAACCAT
Source organism: Neoceratodus forsteri (assembly GCA_016271365.2). Lineage (NCBI taxonomy): Eukaryota > Metazoa > Chordata > Ceratodontiformes > Ceratodontidae > Neoceratodus > Neoceratodus forsteri. The sequence goes on along the minus strand of CM028131.1, from coordinate 1,541,424,781 downwards.
GCTGCTGGTGATCCTGCAGGCCTTTTGCCTCCAGGTGCTCCAGGAGCCTCTCCTTCTGTAGTGCCTCCATTAACGTCCCCACCACTGGTGTGAGACTGACTGGCTTTTAGTTGCTAGCATCCTCCCTACTGTTGCTTTTTTGCAGAGAGACCACATCGGCTCTCCTCCGGTCCTCTGAAACGTTCCCCCATCTCCACTGAAGTGCTAAAAGGTGCTGCCAGAGAGGCAGCCAGCACCCTGCTAAACAGTTGCATCCTCATATTGGTGGAGACCACATGCTCTCACAGTCTATGTCATGGTTTTCTGCACTCCCATCCCCTCCTTCACACCTGCAGTACATCTACAGGCAGGTGGAAAGGGTGGGGGGTCACAATACTGAAACAGAAACGTCCCAGGCAGCTGTGAACAGAGCTTCCAATAGGCACAGCAGTTGGGCTTCTTTAGGGTTGCACTGGGACTACAGAGGATACTCCACTAGATGCCAGGGAGGCTTCAAAATATTGTGGTGCACGTGAAGGCTATGTTTCTACTAGCCATTAGCCAAAAGAACTTTCTAACCAGTTTGCCACAGTGGCTAAAGCCTTAGCAACAGAGAATGTGCCCAACAAATACTGTAATGAACATTTTCCTGTATCGGGACTGTAACTACCACTTAAGTATTTTTGTTTGGCTAAAATTAAGATTACCATCTCCACAGTGGCTAGCAATAAAAGTCCAAGTGGGAACATAGTGAAGAACCAACGGACTACAAGAAACATGGTTCGTGGGCTAAGAAATTTGACTACAACTCACCAGTTGGGGCCCAAAGGTAAAAGCAGCTGGAGTGGGGGTCATTTCCAGGTAGCATCACCCATCTAGAGTCATAGCATGCCACATGACCCTGTGCGACAGGTGCCATGCCATGTTGAGACTCAGTGCGAGTCATTAATCAGCTTGTTAGTGAATATAAACACAGTTTGCACTCTCTAACAACTGGAAAACTAGTCTGCATTATACCTTGGTCACACAGAGAGCATCTTTAAGACCAAGTAGATTTTGCTGAGGTGTCCCGATTAAGGACTGGACATATATGAAACCAGGCCCTGCAAAGCTCTGGTCAGTTCCTTTAACCTGGCTCACTCACAGTTCTACTACAGCTCTATGTCTTCTTGATCTCCAGTCTCACTGACTGAACTGCTCATCCCCACTCTGTGCCCTTGCTGTTGTTATTGAATTACTGGTCCAGCAGTGTTGCTGTTTATCTGTCCCCTGTGAAAACACATTCCCCTTACACTAACAGACACATATCCATATATATAGCACATAAATGCACATGGGGGGGTCAGTATTCTCGAATATATGTTTACCAACCTACACAGCCAGTATAATGTTATGCTTGTGCAACTGTGTTGGTTTGGTTTTGGCCGTTCGCATGCTCTATTCTGGAGGAATTACCACCCTGTAGGGGTATGAAGGTAAGGAACTCTCAGAGAGGGTTACACCCCTAGAGGTGTCATGGGACGATTCCCGTGGCTAAAGGTACCTTAGGAATCCCCAAAAGAAATGTAGTATCATCCCAAAAAGGAGGCAACATGAAGCAGTAACTGTGACATAGGAGCAGTAACTGTAATGTAGTAGGGGAGAAGCGTAGGCAGTTTGGTAATGCAATAAGATGCTCAGTTGGATAAGGTAATGATTACCCAGGCTTCCGTAGCATGATACTGATGGATTGCATTGAGATTAGGGGATCCCCAAAGGAGAGAGGGAGCATCAGGACATCCTCCACCTCCATCCAACAACGGAACCTACCTAAAGAAACTAGGAGAAACAACTATGTTAAGTGTTATGACCTGAGGCAATGGAGGACAGAAAAAACCCCTATGTGGAGGAAATCCCTGGGGATCCAAGGCCTCGGTCGCCTTCCCTCCAGGCTTGGGATAGTTTACTTAGTGATATCTCTGCAGCTCCAATTTGGAAAACCCAATTAAAGGGAGCTGGAAAATATTCCAGTTTGGAGGAAGGCTCTCACTCAAACCCTCTAGCAGAAACACAGTGGAAGGTTGAGAGAAAACTCTGCAACAATACATGCATCCAAGGCGCAGGAGGAAAGCAACAACTGTTGAGGCACTCACCTGACCTACCCGCCCTAAATCAAACCAGGTGAACCAGAGGCAGTCATAGGGAGAATGCAGTGAAAGTGCCTTGCTAGGGAAACCACTAAAGTCAATGGCTAACCATTACAGTAGAACACTAGAGCCAAAGGAGATTGTTGTAACCACCCTTCACCGCTAGTCTTAAATTCTACACCAGGAGCTGCTGTCACATAGCAGGCAGCTAAAGCCAAGCCTGGAGCGAGGACATTCCCAGCTATGGGCCAGGTGAGAAGGATCCCGCCCCAAGTTGGACACGCTCGAGATGCGGTCTTAATGCAGAGCGAGACTGTCTACTGCAGGAATTCTGCACCACAACAGAATGGCTGGCATGCCCCAGAAATTGATTGAGAGCTGAAAAGCTGGTGAGCTGAATGAGCACGGTGTGCTGAGATCGTAATGAGCACTGAGTGCTGAGACCTTGCAAGATCGAATGCAGATTGAGAGTGCAGCAGAATCCCAGGCTGAAGCCGAGGGGATGGCAGCAGGCAAGAAGCAATGGTTTGCGTAAGCAAGTGTGGACCGCACGTAGATCAGTAAACGGAGCAGTAATTGGACCTGCACGCAGGTCTGCATAATGTAGGGCAAACAGCACTGAATTGTGGGGCAAGCCAGCCAGGCAGTTCAAAGCCAAATCAAGGTGACAAACTCTGAGGATTTTCAGCGGTGAAGACAGGATTTAGAACAGAATTAATTAGCCACATAGGCCATGACCCCCCAAACACCTCCCAGTCTCCGCCGTAGGACAAACAAGGGAGCGATGGAAGGGCAGAGAACCACATGCAGATATAAAAGCCAATTTAATAGCCTCAGCAGGAGCTTTAGCTAACCTCAGAGTAAAACACTGTACAATAGCAATGGGAGTAAACAAAGCAGTAGCAGGAAGCAATTAGGCCTGTGCAGCAGTAGTAAAAACGAATGAGTACACTGAGTCGTAACTGCAATAAATAAAAGGAGGCATAATGCTCTTAAAGCGCTGTCACCAGGCAGTGCAATGAGACTGCTGCAATGAGGCAATTAGAACAGGCATGAATGAGCTGTATAGCTAAGTTCAAGTAAATCTGAGTCAGGTGAAAGTAATAGAGTATGCCACACAGAACAGCTACAGATGAGCTGAAACACACATATTAGGTTTGCAGTTGCAGTGCAAGTAATTTGAGAGTTGTGAGTAACTGAAAGCAAGCAGTATGAACTCTGAAGTAGCAGTATGCTAGGAGCTTAGAACCCCCCCCCCCCAAAAAAAGGAAGGAAGCACACATAGCCAAAGGCAAAATGCAAACCAGTAGCAGGAAAATAAATACAGAAGCCCAGAAGAGACAAGCAGGAGTGGGGGGGGTAGGCCCCAGCCAGCCAGGGGGGGCCAACCAGCTCAGAGGACAAACCGACAGAACCTCCGGCTGCAAGGAAAAAATGCTTCACAGTGAGGCTGGTAGGAACTGCTTATATAGCTCAGGAAGTGGGAGTGGCTGGCTGCTTGGCCACCGAACTCCAGGCAAAGCCTTTCCAATAACGTAAACCTACCTGTGGTACACCAAACTCTTCTATCTGATAAAACTGTAAAAAAGCTTGAGACAACGTACAATCTCCTTTTAACACAAAAACACTAACACAAAATGGACACTACAGTCTGCACTTTGCAACCACAAACTTACAGTAAACATGATACCAGGACTAAAACAAAAACTGGTTCTCATAGAAACCTAGAATCCGACAGCAGATAAGGACCGCTTGGCCCACCCAGTCTACCCATTTTTTTCTACCTACATTCTTACTCCAGCCTTATTCAACAGCTCACTGGAACCAGGCGTGGTTCCGGAGGACTGGAGAAGAGCAGACGTGGTCCTTCTACATAAGGGTGGCATACATCTACATAAATGGTGGCAGCAGGGAAGAGGCTAGTAACTATAAGCCAGCGAGTCTCACCTGAGTTTTATTTATTTATTTATTTATTTGTTTGTTTGTTTGTTTACTGGGTAGATGCACTGATCCAAACGATCGTTTTCAGGCACGATCCAGGCACTGTAGATGGCACATAAGTAATACAGGTAGTACAGTTACACAGATTAAGATGGTACAGAGAAAAGAACAACTTGGAATAATAGTGATGTGCAAGTACAAGGTATACAAGATTACAAATAGGCTTTCAGTACAGTAAAACATAATCCCTTTTGCATAGATACAGAGAGACTGGGACCAACAAAACAGTAACTCAGTAAATTCACCTGGGCGGGGCAGGTACACATGGCAGTTGCCAACAGTTCTGCTTTATAGTGAGATCTGAAAGTTAAGTGCAAGTCTAGAGAGTGTAGGGAGGCAGGTAAGCTGTTCCATAGTTTGGGAGCGGCAAAGGAGAAGGCTCTGCGGCCCATGGAGGTAAAAACCCAGGGAACTTCTAATGGTGGGACTGTGGAATGCCCGAGATTACAGGTCCAGAAGCAGATGATTTGATACCTTTTAATGGACCAACATAGATGTAACAAGAAGAACAAAGTGCTCTAGCTTTCGGACCAACCAGTCCTTCTTCAGAAGCTCATGGCAGTTGTTTAGAAAATACAATACTTATAACAGCTAGATAATGCAGAGAAAAAAAAAAATCCTCATTGGTTTAAAATACTCATTTAAAAAAATTTTTTAAATGAGTATTTTAAACCAATGGGGACTTTTTTCTGTTTTTCTCTGCATTATCTAGCTGTTATAAGTATTGTATTTTCTAAACAACTGCCATGAGCTTCTGAAGAAGGACTGGTTGGTCCGAAAGCTAGAGCACTTTGTTCTTGTTGTTACATCTATGTTGGTCCATTAAAAGGTATCAAATCATTTGCTTCTGGATCTATTCTTGCAAGGACCAATACGGCAACTACTAAATCTAGATTTTGAGATTACAGGGGCAGGTTTTCTGCTTGAGTAGGTGGATGAGAGGGGAAATGCTTCCGTTTCGGAGGGCATTCTCTATGACGCATCTGAGAAGGTAGTTGTTTCTGGCTGGTGGGGGAGAGCCAGCCAGGGTCTCATAGCAATGGTGGGTGGAATAGGTGCCATCGTGTAAACCTACAGATGTTACTGCAAGCTGTATTGAATCTCGAGAGCAGTTGTGATGAGGTATGTGTATAGATGATGGCACAGTAGTCAAGCAGGGGAATGAGGTTGCTTTGGGCAATGGTAGTATGGGCTTCAGGTGTAAGGCAAGGCTTTAACCAGAAACCCACTCACCCCTAGCTTCTGGCTGATATGCTGCACTGTGGTATTTATGTGCATGGCAAAGGTTAGGGAGGGGTCAAGGGTGATACCCAAGCACTTGAAACAGGGTACATGTTCAAGGAAAGCCATCTGGAGATAGGACCGTTCGGGTAGATGGAGCTTTGGACAGCTTAGAGATGTTGGGTTTAGACCCTATGAGCATGGCCTTTGTTTTGCTCGAGCAGACTAGGAGCCTATTTCTCAGGAACCATTCGTGGGCAGCTCTGTACTTTAGTGTTAATGTGGAGGAGAGACAAGTTGGTGACTTGGTGCTGTGGAACAATACTAGGTCATCTGCATATAGGATGGCCTCACAGGAGAGGCTTGTCTGCTGGTAGTGAGTTAATGAATAGGGAAAAGAAGAGTGGACCCAGGATGGAGCCCCAAGGAACACCAGAGGACACTGCCATGTCCATAGTGGTGGCCCCTCCAACGCTAACCATCTGGGACTGCCCAGTGAAGTAACTTTGAAACCAGGTAGCTATCCTTGCCAAGTTGTGGAGAAATTAATGGAAATGGTACCAGGTCAATATAGTGCTACAAAAACAGCACTGCAAGAACCGCACCGCGTAAAGCGCAAAAGCATTTAGAGTGACAGGGATATAAACAGCGGTAGGCAATTACTGCCACCCCTGTCACTCTGCACTTACAATGGGAAGGGCTGAAGTTGCCGTGTGTGGTGCCTGGTCGAGCTGCTCCCGTGTTGCCTGGTCGAGCCGCTCCTGTGGTGAAGTGGCTAAGGCACAGACACATGGCAGGTTGGAGACCTGGGACCACAGTTTGGTTCCCACCAGGTCTCCTGGTGTTGTAGTTTATAAAAAAAAAAAAAAAAAAAAAGCCTTTCCCCTTCCCATGTTTCTCTCCATCCCTGAAGTCCACACCCCCTTGGAGTTCGGAGTTGGCCATTTTATGTCTGGGGGCCGTGGGGGTGGGTGAAGCCCCCACATTGGGGGGGTTGATGAGGGGGAGGAGCCCCCCCAAAACAGAAATGGTCCCACTGTTTTCTTTGGCATTCACTGTTTTTGCATGGTCAGTGTTCTACCCGACCTCATCTTGGAGGACGCTGTTTTGCTTGCGGCATGTAGTGCTGCACTGTTATTGTGAGCGACATTATGACCCCATGCCAATGGAAACACTGTTAAAGGAAAAGTTGGTACAGTATCTTGAATCCAGTGGAGACCTGGGTTTGAATCCTACAGCTCCCACTTGCATACTGTGTGACCCTGAGCAAGTCGCTTAACTTCCCTGTGCTCCCAGATCGCACCTGTAAACAAGTTTTCAACTTAGTGTCTCTCTCTGCTGGTTAAACAACTGGTGGAAGAAAAAAGTGGTCTGCAAGACCAAAGATAGCATGGATTCATGGGGACGAGGTCATGCCAGACAAATCTGATTGAGTTCTTTGACTGGGTTACTAGGGAACTAGATCAGAGGAGGGCAGCAGATGTGGCCTATTTGGACTTTTGAAATGCCTTCGACACTGTGCAGCACAGGAGACAGACTAAGAAATTGAGCAGCCTTGGGGTGCAATCCAAAGTGGTGAATTAAGTTAGAAACTGGTTAATGGATACCGACAGAGCATGGTGGTTAATGGCACTCACTATAATGATGGGAAACCGACCAGTGGGGTGCCATAGTGTTCAGAACTGGGACTGGTCTCTTCAAAGTCTTCATAAATGACATTGCAAATGAAATGGATGGGAAGGTATGCCTTTTTGTAGAGGATACCAAAATCTAATAGGGTAGACAGTGAGCAAGGGGTAGAAAGAATGTGTAGGGATCTTGGGAAACTTGAGGAGTGGTCAAGAGCCTGGCAGTTGGAATTCACTGCAAAAAAGTGCAAAATTATGCACCTAAGGAATGGGAACCCAAGAAGTGAGTACAGGATGGGAAGAGGTACTGTCAGTCACTGAACAGGAAAGAGACCTTGGGAATATCATATCTGATGACCTCAAAGTGTAATAAAGCATTGGGTAGGGCCAGTGGAGTGTTGGGATGCATATGGAGCAGTATCTCCAACAGAAGGAGGGAAGTGGTGTTGCCACTATATCGCATGCTGGCGAGACCCAAAACAAAGGTTCAGTTCTGGAAGCTGCAACTCAGAAAGGACATAGACAGGGTGAAGGCAGTCCACAGAAGGGCAACTAGAATGGTGCAGGGGTTGCACAAGAAGCCCTTTGAGGAGAGACTGAGGGATCACAGCATGTATACTCTGGAAGACAGGAGAGCGAGCAGTGACATGATAAAGACCTACAAATACCTCACAGGGGTGAAAAGAGGGGAGTCTCTTTCAAATGAGAAAGAGCACCATAACCAGAGGGCAACTGATAAAGCTGGGGGAAGAGTTTAGGAGGGACACGAGAAAAAACTACTTCACTGAAAGAGTGGTGAATACCTGAAATAGATTGCCAGTAGAAGTGGTGGAGGCAAAAACAGTAGGGGGCTTCAAGCATGTGTGGGATAGACATAGGGGAATATTAGAAAATGGGCAGGGAGGATCACTGGAGACCAGTTAGGGTCTGCAAAGACAGAAAAGCAGGGGCCATCTAGGCAGACTGGGTAGGCTAAGCGGTCCTTTTTGGCAGACAAATTCTGTTTCTATGTAACAGACTGTCAGGCAGGGGGATTGCGTTAGTGAGGAGAGTGGATTGGAACAGACTGTGTCAGGCAGGGAGTTCAGACTATGTAAGAGGGGGGTTTCAAGCATGTGTGGGATAGGCACAGGGGAATATTAGAAAATGGGCAGGGAGGAGGGAGGGTCACCAGATACCAGTTAGGGTCTGCGAAGACAGAAAAGCAGGGGTCATCCAGGCAGACTGGGTAGGCTAGGCGGTCCTTTACAGCAGACAAATTCTATGTTTCTATGTAACAGATTGTATCAGGCATGGGGATCACATTAGCGAGGACAGTGGATTGGAACAGATTGTGTCAGGTGGGGGTTCGGACTATGGAACAGGGTTGGTTGCAAAAGACTGTCAGGCAGCGGGATCGGACTATGGAAGAGGATGGATTGTAACAGATTCAGGCAGGAGGAAGGGCTAACAGCGTGAGCCTTGAATCCTAAGTTCCTTCCCTTATTTTTGAAATGGCCTACCCAGCAGGGTGGAAGAAACTGGCACTGTCCATGTTTTCAAAGCAGGACTAGACCAAGCCCTGAGGAAGACTATCATGAATGGTTACACAACGTGGCTGGGCAGTGCGGTTAATGAATATTAATTTCTGACTAATAATGAATAACTGAATACAGATTATTCTGGACTAAATAAAAAGCAAATAGCACTATTGAGGGCATTCCTATTTAGGACTTAATTAGAAAAAAAAACTTACAAAATAGATTTGTTGCGGGAAATCACTGTTCTCAGACATATGCATTAACAGTCATTATACACAACAGGGAAGAATATGCACTCTTTCCATTGTGTCAGGCTTTCTGGGAGGAGGGAGACGAAACCACGTGTCCATTTACTTATCAGCTTAAACAATGAATAAAAGCTGAAAGAACAGAGGCAATAAAACGGGGTGACAGACTAGTTAAATCCACGAAAGAAATTAATGAAGCATTTCATAAATGTTATTCTCTGGAGTACATTGAAAAAGCTAATCTTACAACAGAGGCATATGATATATTTTTTTAGCTGGCTATGGCTTCCACATCTGTCATCAGCCAATGCTTGATGGTCACCAAGAAGAATTGAAAACAGAGTCCTTTAAATAATAAAGGTATGACCACAGGAAATAAAACTGTAGATCTCTTGTCTTTAGTGCTGCAAAATGCCCTGATGTCCGGTATCTGGAAACAAGGCTGGGTGGATGGCTGGGGTGAAATACAGAGTCTTAAATACTGCTCCTTTTCAAGGCTTTATTCACACAATTTTCTGAGCAATAATACTGCAACGTTCTGTCCTGTGCACATATCAAACACTTCAGAAGTTCACTACATAGGCTGTGGCTTCACTTTTCTGCAAAAATAATACTTTTTTTAGCTAGATTGATAGCAGCATTTGTTTGCAATCTAACAGACGGCGTATTACTTCATCTCTACATTATGCACAGTATGGCCTCTCAGGGCTTGTATGCATTTTTAGGAGCACTTCTACAGTACAGGTATTCCCTTCTAAGGAGAACATCTTTCAAACGGAATATCTCTCAATGCCTATCCTGAGAAACTGAAGTACTACAGATTGCTCCTCTGTAGAGGAACATATCTCAGAAATGGGTTTACAAGCCAGCTAAGAAAGGGTATTATACAGAGTTATGTGACATACAACAGACATTTCACATTTCATAATAAATGGTCTCCATTTCTGTCCTCTATTCTGTGTCGTCTCCAACAGTGTGCACATTGAATGTGGGTTCACCTCTGATGACAAGTCACTTCCATCCTCTGGGGCACCACTCCCCACCTCTATACACATGAAGTCTGTGGAGTGCTTGGGAGGGAGGGCTGCTCAGCTAGGAGATAAGGGAGGCTTTTCCCCCTTGTCTTTTTGTGTGTTTAAAGTGTTTTAACAGCACCAAACAATCCAAAAGATGATTCTGGGCTTCCTTGTTTCTTGGGGAAGTGACGTCACTGAGGATTGGTGACTAATAGGAGGACAGGGGATGGTCAGCAGCTTGTAGAGCACTTGGGAGACAGGGCTGCTCAGCTAGAAGGTTCAAGTGGCTACCTGAACAGCAGTCAGGGGCCTGCAGCTTGGCAGGAAGTACTGCCTGGGGGAGGTCCCACTGGCAGGATAAAATCAGTCACTCCTAATGTATTCCCACATATTTTCGTGTCCCAGCATGTGCGTGGAACAGGTGTAAGACTGGCATCTTTGGTGTCAGCAGACATCAACATCAGCAGGAGGAAGAAGGAAAGTAGGGGACTCTGCCGGTTGGGTCGACTAAGATAAGGTTCCTGATCACTACTGTGTAACAGTCACTGCTGGGGAGGGCGGAAGGTAAAAGGTAGGCTAAAACTGGGAATAGAAGCAACTTCCTATCTAGGGTAGAGTATAAAGAGATGTAAACAAGATACGGTGGGGGGGGGGGAGACACAAATCGCAATAAACAAAAAACGTGGAAAACTAGAAACACCCTATAAGGGGTAAGGGTGCAAAAATCTTTCCAGGTGACTCAATGAGAACAGTAGTTTGGAATGCTAGGTGTGGCGCAATGCAGTGCCTGTGGGGTGGCAGTTTTCAAAGAGACCATCTGCAAACTGGGGGTGCTGCTCCCTCTGCACGTACCTGTCTGAGTTGAGGAAAGAGATCGTTGGACTCCAGGCCAAGTTAGCTGGGATTTGGGGGACCTCTTCCCCAACTCAGGGGCCACCAAGTCTGCCACTGTTACCACAGATGATGCCAGGGAGGAGGAATGGCTGGACTATGGTGGGTTCTGGAAGGATGGGGGAGGTGGGTCAGAGGCACATTCCTCAACTGGTACCACTACGCAATTCCCATGCCACTCTGGCAGGGCATGACTGCCAAGAGGAGGCATTTATGGTAGTCCTCCATAGCAGAGACCCCAAGGAAGATGGAAGAGGATCCCAGAAGAGAAGGAAGCAACTTCTGGTGGGGGACTCTATTGTGAGGGAAACAGATTTGGGAATAGGGAGAGGAAGGTTATGTGCCTATGCAGTGCTACAGCCCGGAGGAATGGGAAGCAGATCTTGAGGATCACTAGGCAGGATGGAGGCAGAGCTGGATGTCATTGTCCACCTGGGAACTAAATGACCCCACTAGAGACATGGTTGGGATAGTGCAGGGGGGAGTTTTGGGAGCTGAGCAGGGGGTTTAAGTAGTACACGCTGTAGCTTTTGCTGAGGCGCTGCCTGACTATGATGGGGGGAAGAGAAGAGGGATCTCCATACCAGGAGCTTCAACTCATGGTTGAAGGAATGGTGCAGAGAGGTGGGGTTCAGCTACACTATGGACTAGGAATCCATCTGGTGGGATAAGGGCCTATACAGTGGTAATACTCCGTTCAGGAAGAACAAGGTGCGAAGGAAAGGAGGAGGTGTGGTGCTTTATGTGAGGGAAAGCATAAATGTGTCAGAGATACAGGGAATATGGGGGGCGGAGGTACTGTGGGGTCAGCCTGGAGAAGGGGATTGGAGCCACTATTCGCACAGGTGCGATCTATAGATGTCCAGCATGGGGGAAGCATTAGATAAGGTACTGGTGGAAGCCACTGGCAAGATGGCAGAAAAAGTGTGAGGTGCTGAAGGTGGGGACTTCAATCTGCCAGATGTAGATTGGCAACTCCCAGCTGCGGCTTCAGTAAGAAGCAGGGACATCCTGAACTCCCATCAGGGGACATTCCTCAAGGAACTAGTAAATGAAATCACTCGTGATGGGGCAATAATGGACCCGGTACTCACTAACTGGGTCAGTTTTGCAGACATCAAGGTGGTAGGCCACCTGGGGACCAGCAATCAATGTACAGTGTGGTTCAATATAAGGACGGCGGTGGAATTTAACCATACAAGAGCGGGGGTCCTGGATTTCCGGAGGGCAGATTTTATAAAGATGGATATATGCCTCAGGGATACCCTGGTGGGGGGACCTGGGGGTGAAGGAACAGTAAGTAAAGCTAAAAGGGAGCATAGCAAGTCAACAAATCCAGGGGTTGAAATTTAAATTTTGCAGTCACTAGCCAGCTTGTCTAGTGACTGGGAAAATCTACTAGCCCCACAGGCTTTTCCACTGGCCCAGCTGGTGTACTTATTGAAATGCTACCTTTTTCAGTACAAGCCCACAGGGCTAGTTAAAGGGAAATCTCACTATCACGATACAAAAATCTACCAGCATTTGGCTAGTGGGCTGGTGCTAATTTCGACCCCTGCAAGCCTCTACATCAAACAGGTGAGCAAAAGCAAGAGGAGAAAGAAAGAGACTGCTATGGTTCTCAAAAGAAGTGGCTGGTAAAGGCTAAAAGAGTAGAATTCGGAAGGTAAAAGCAGACGCAGAGAGGGGAGTATAGGCAGGTGTATCAGGGGAAACAGAGTGCAGAGTGCAAAGTGAAGACAGAATAGCCCAGGCAGTAACAAAAGGAGACAAGACATGTTTTAGGTGTGCAAGTGTAAAGAGGAAAACTGCGCAAGGAATTGTAAGGTTAAGAAGGGAAGGGGAGACTGTGCAGAGGGGGACCTGGATAAGGCAGACACCCTGAACAAATACTTTTGTTCAGTGTTCCAAGGAAGAAGAATGGATTGGAGAGAGGTGGACACTAGTTCTTTTTTGGAGGAGAGAGTTCTAAGGGGACTCACTAATCTGAAAGTGGACAAAGCAATGAGGCCAGACTGGGTGCATCCAAGGGTGTTGAGGGAGCTCAGGAAGGTACTGGCTACACCCAACAGCTCATTGGAAACAGTTCACTGGAAGCAGTGGTTGTTACAGAGGACTGGAGGAAAGCAAATATAATCCTACTTCACAAAAGTGGTAGCAGGGAAGAGGCTGGCAATTATAGGCCAGTCAGCCAGGCATCGGTGGTGGGAAAGTTAATGCAATCACTGTTAAAGTAAAGGACCAGAATATCTTGAATCCAATGGGTTCCAAGACCTGTGATAACATGGATTCACAGAAGGGAGGTCATGTCAAATGAATCGGATAGATTTCTTTCACAGGATGACCAAGGAACAAGATCAGGTTGGAGCAGTGGACATGGCCTACCCAGATTTCAGTAGGGACAATGATTTTCCATGATTGCGGAATCACAGAAAACAGCTTTTTGTCATGAAATGAACACAATTCAAGATTTGGACTTCTCTTGGTCCCTTAAATGGACATTTTCGCTAATCCAAATTGGCAATGATCTGAAAAGCCCGATTTGGTGGCTTGAGCGCACAATTTGGTGAGCAGTTTTAGATCTGTGGTGCCATTTTCTCCTTCTCCCCCTTCTCAATGGTGTCAGTTGTGTTTGTTACCATAAAGGTCAGCAGTTAGTCTCCCTAAGAAAAAGAAAATATCAGCACTGGAGGATGAAAACCCAGTAACTCAGCCCTTTTGTTAAAACTGTTTAAGTTTTATCTTGACTTGTTAGCTAACAGTCCTGTATTTAAAGCAAAAGACAACGCTGTCTATCTTATCCTTCCCTTGCCCAGTCACAGAAACAAAATTAAAAGACATCAGAACCAGACATTTACTGAAGATGTACGTTTTTTTAGTAACCATGTAAATAGTTGGCCCTGATCGCCGATCTCTAAATTTAGTTTCTGTGATCTGGCAGGGGAAAGGAGAACAGCAGAGACTTGTTTTCTTTTTTTTTTTATTTTTAATACAGGAATGCTAGCTAACAAGTCAAGACAAAATGTAAACAGTTTAAACAAACATGCTGAGCAATCGGGTTTTCATCATCCAGTGCTTTTTTTTTTTTTTTTTTTTTTTATATAAAAGAGACCACCCATCCACACTGAGGCCCTGTACACATTAGAGCTGAAGATTTGTACGGGTTTTAAAAACATTTTAAACTCACCACAGCAACCTGTCCAGATCAGTCTTCAGAGTTTTAACTCTGTTATACCACAGCCGACTCCCGTCTGCATCTGCCTCCAGTAACGTTTTTTTAAAACGGGTTCTCCACGACCCTTAACATGCTTCCTGGAGGAGCAATATGCAGATGCCCGTCCACACTACAGGGTAACACGCTTTCTCTCATAAAACCGTTTTTAAAACGGACTTGAGACTAGCTCGCAGCAGTTTAAGCACAGTTTCTAACACGCTTTGAAACTGTGCTTAAATGCGGACGGGCGCAGTGTTTGCGCTAGTTAAAACATTTTAAGCACCTTAAAACGTTTTAACTAGCCTGATGTGTACAGGGCCTGACAAACACTGTCACTCAGGTCTTTCTCATCATGCTGCCCTCCCATCATGCCCACACGTCAGACTTCCTTTACAGGCGGACATTTGTGAGTAGTTAGTTAGGCAAGGGGAACATAAAATGAACGCACTTATATCTTAATCTGCTGGTATTCATAAAATAATGATTTGGATACAAAGCTGCCACATGAAGATTCAAACTTCATTTTAAAACATTAGGGATCAGGCACCATTTAATGAAGAGAAATGCAAAACGGAAAAAAAAGGGTCCCTGACGCCACACTCTGTAACATCAATATTAAAATGCACATGCCTAGACAAAATAATTCAGAGACCACCACCCTTGCTAATTAAGTACCTCTCCAATACATGGCCCCCAATACACCATCCAACAGCTTCTTTCAACTAATGGGTACTAGCTGTGCCTCTCCAGTAACAACCCATGTGGTCTGGGTTGATTAGCTGACTGGTTAATGTTTTTGTTAATTTTGATGTTACTAAATTGACCGGAACATGCAGTATTTTTGTATGAAAACCGGGAAAAATCGAATTTGAAATTTTCTTAAACAGAATTGGCCATTTTTATAAATGGAAAATTATTGGCCCTATTTCAGTAAGGCTTTCAACATTGTTCCATATATGAGACTAGTAAGCAAGCTATGTATTTTAGGTGTGGGTCCAAAGGTGGTGAACTGGGTAAGAATTTGGTTGGGGGGTCAGGCGCAGAGAGTGATGGCAAATTGGGGGGTTGAGCAGAGACCTGAGAAAACTCGAGGAGTGATCAAGGTTATGGCAGCTGGGTTTCAATGCATAGATCATGGCAGCTGGGTTTCAATGTGAAGCAGTGCAAAATAATGCACTTGCGGCACAGAAACCCGGGTCGGAGTACACAATGGGTGAAGTGGTACAGACAACCACCATGCAGGAAAGAGATTTGGGTGCAAACATACTGGTTGACCTAAAGATTGTCAGGCAGCGTGACAAGACATTCAGGAGGACTAGTGGGGTGCTGGGGGTACACAGGGAGGGCTATCACCAGCAGAAAGGGGGAGGTGTTGTTGCCTTGGTACAGATCACTGGTAAGACCCTACCTAGAGTGCTGTGTCCAGTTCTGGAGACCACATCTCTGGAAAGATAGAGGGGAGGTGGTCCAGAGGAGGGCAACTAAAATGTTGCAGGGTCTGCATCAGAAGCCCTATGAGGAGAGACTGCAGGACTTCAATATCTACACCCCCCCAAAGAGGGGCGGGAGGGAGGATATGATACAGACCTTGAAATATCTCACGGGGATAAATAAGGTACAGGAGGGAAGTATATTTCAGAAAAAAAGTGCTCAAAGACAAGGGGACACGCTATGAAGCTGGAAGGGGATACATTCAGGAAAGATGTGAGGAAATACTTCTTCACAAAAGAGTGGTAGATTCCTGGAACTGCCTTCCAGTGGAGGTGGGGGGGGTGAATCTTAGAGAGAAGGAAGTGGGGAGGGAGAACGGGCAGGAGATCAAGGAGGGTCTGTGGTGACACTATAGGCGGGGAAAAAAAAAACAAAACAGGCAGTCCATCTTTCATCAAATTCTACGTTTATGTTTCTATGCATGTTTTAGTAATAACTTCATTAATAGGATACGTCATTTCTTTTTTCTTCCAGTTGAAGGATGCCTTCTTGTTCTAAGGAACAATTAGCAGACAGGTAAATAGTACATCAGTTTAAGCTTGTTAAATGGTATATTTGGGCTGCATCCTAGTCCCTTCCCAAAAGAAAGGGTCCTACAAGAGCTCGATAAGCTCAGGGTGGACAAGGCAATGGGACCTGATGGCATACATCCCAGGGTACTAAAGCAGTTAAGGGTGGAACTAGCAGAGCCATTATCAGAACTGTTTAGTGAGTCTCTGAGCACAGGAGAGGTCCCAGAAAACTGGAGAAGGGCTCATGTGATCCCGCTCCACAACAGTGGTAGCAGGGAGGAGGCAGGGAACTACAGACCAGTCAGTTTTACCTCAGTAGTGGGCAAGATTATGGAGGCACCCTTTAAGGAAAGGATAGTGCAACACCTGGAATCCATAGGAGCACAGGATCCAAGACAGCATGAGTTTACAAAAGGAAGGTCCTGTCAAACTAATCTCATAGATTTCTTTGACTGGGTAACCAGAGTGGTGGACCAAGGGGGAGCAGTTGATGTCGCCTACCTTGACTTCAGCAAAGCTTTCGCTACTGTTCCACATAGAAGATTGATTAACAAGCTGGGTAGGCTTGGAGTGGGTCAGAAGTTGGTCAACTGGGTGGCAAACTGGTTGACGGGCAGAAAACAGAGAGTGGTGGTAAACAGTATACAGTCAGAAGAGATGCAAGTCACAAGTGAGGTACCTCAGGGATCAGTCCTGGGGCCAGTCCTCTTCAATATCTTCATCAATGACACTGCAGATGGACTGGAGGGTAAGGTTTGTCTATTTGCAGATGACACCAAAATCTGCAGAGTAGATGATCCAGATGGGGTGGGCAGAATGAGAAGAGATCTGGATAAACTAGCAAAATGGTCGAAAGAGTAGCAAATGGGGTTTAATGCAAAGAAGTGCAAGATCATGCACATAGGGAAGAGAAACCCTGAAGCCACCTATAGGCTGGGGAGTTGCTGGCAATCACAAGGGAAGAAAGAGACTTGGGCATCATCATCACCGATGACCTGAAACTATCTAAGCAGACCACTAAAGCAGTAGGTAAGGCTAAGGGAATGTTGGGGTGTATTAGTAGGGGTATCACAAGTCGGAAGAGGGAGGTAATAATCCCTCTTTATGTAACCCCGAGGTGGCACTATCCCAAGGGCTACTACCCCGGCCTGTTTGACTGCTAACAGGTTGAGGGGCCTAGGTTCTATGGCGGGTGCCTCCACCCAGAGGTCAGGGTTTGCAGTAGTTAGACTAACTTGGTCACAGCCCTCTGGGACACTGAGACCACCTTTTATTCCTACTAGTGGCCCACACAATACACCATGAGTATCTTCACTATTTACACTTACCCCCAGGACTGGTTCTGTCAGCTTGACTCTGGGGACCCCCTGTAAAACAAGACGATGCAGTACACTAGCCGCAGTGCAATACTTTAACATAAACGACCACCACAGTCAGTGTAACTGCTGAAACAAACAGATTTTATTTTATTTAAGGAGCTATAACAAGGAAAGGGGAAATCAGGTTAATTAGGTTAGACACATTAATAAAGCACAGTACTGTGCGCATGTTCAGAGTCCCAAATGTCACTCTTACTGGGTACCCAGGATGGTGGGGGGCTAGCCAGGATCGGTGCAGCTGGTTGGGGCCCCTGTGATGGAAAAAACACTTGCACAATACCCAACTGTAATCCGGAGCCGGATGGCTCAGTTCATGAAGAAAGGAAGGAAAAGAAATCAGATGAAACACTTGCAATTTGATAAACCAATGGCAGGGAGCTACCCTGATTTGTACTCATAGATTCAATACTGAAAACTGGATGGGATGCAAATTGTCCTGGATTGCCAGGAGAAACAGAATAGCTGGCCCAGCCCTCGTGACAGGACTCACCTGCATTCGAAAAACAGGCAGATTCAGTCCGAATCAAGCTGGGTTCTGCTTCCAGCTTCAGCACACAATTCACAGTACCGGGGAAATAAGATTGCGAATCCCCACAAGCACTAGACACATTTATACGTAAAAAGAAAGTACTATACCAGGCAGGCTGCTCCTAGATCCCGACCGCAATTACTGCAAGATACCCAGGAGAACACACAGCAGCTTCAGTTCCTGACAGACCGAGTGCGATTCAGCAATTTCTCCAGTCTTCTACAGGGTGAGCCTGTTTTCCACACTTCTGGTGCTTCTTTCTCCTCACAGCTCGGATTCAGTCCCAACTGGCACTCACAATGCCTGCAGACTGAAATTCAGGGCCTCACCCGCGCTTCCTGTACGAAACTATACACCGCAGAAGCACAGAGATCCTTCTCTCCTCACAGTCACAACTCATCTGATCTTTCCAGTCACAAAGCAGGGCATTTCCTTTAGCTCCACGCTATTCTGTTGGCTGATTCAGCTGTCACTCACAATAAGACTCCCTCTGTTGGTAGAAAAAGGCGCCAAGGTCAAAACTACATTTTCCAGTCACTGCCCATACAATCCCCTTACAGCAGGCTCCAGAGAAGAGTCCAAGTTCTGATTCACCCAGAGCAGACTCCATTTTAAAGGATCCCCACAATGATTGGTCCAATTCGACAATTCAGAACCAAAATGAGGGAGCTACTCTGCACAGTCCTTGCTACAAGAAAGCAGGTTAGACAAACTGCATTTTAATTATCACTCTAACAGATTACCAGCAAACAATTACATCTCTGAAAGAGCTCCCTCTGCGCATATAGCGACTGTAGAAACGGAACTATTTACTCAGTGGCACAAATGGGACTTGAGCAGGGAAACACACAGACCCCCCCCATTTCAAATTAATTATACTGCAGTTTGGCAGCTCTTAAAGTGACAGTACATGGAGGATTAGGCACTCTCAGTCAATTATTTTTTAAATCAGCTGAAATACAGGACACCAGCTTGGCGGAGAGCATTTAGGCCTCACCAAAATAAGACTTTTTAGTGACCCCCATTTGTAGGGGGTTACATTTACAAGACACTGGTTAGGCCCCATCTGGGGTACTGTGTGCAGTACCTGAGGCCACACTTTCACAAGGACATTAACCAAACTGAGGCAGTCCAGAGAAGGGCAACCAAAATGGTGCAGGGACTGCATCAGAAAACATATGAGGACAGATTAACGGAGCTCAATATGTATACCCTAGAGCAAAGGAGGGAGAGAGGTGATATGATCGAAACATTCAAACACCTTAAGGGCATTAACAAGGTGAAAGAGTCTAACATGTTCAATAGAAGAAAAATAGCAGGAGATTAGAGGGAGGCCGATTAAGGGGCAATGGGAGGAAGTTTTTTTTCATAGAAAGGGTGGTGGATGTATGGAACGACCTACTTCAGGAAGTGGTGGATATGAACACAGTGCAGGGCTTCAAACAGGCATGGGATAGGCATAAGGGAGCAATACAGATGAGTATGAATAGATAGGCCATTGACAGAGCAAAGGCTAATAGCACATTCATAAGGTAGAAAAAGAAATGGGCAGACTGGATGGACCTTCCAGTCCTTTTCTGCCATTAACTTCTATGTTTCTATCCTAGTGTAAAGTATGTCTGTGTTTGGTGTAAAGAGCTGTGTATTTAATATACTGCACTGTAACCTTATACGATGCCTGCTGTGTGTAATGATCTTTTGGTTTGTTTGTCATAAAATGAATAAAAAACCTCAATAAAATTATAAAACAAAAGTGAAGCCCCCAATCACCTCCAAATTCTGTCCAGTTACTGCCACAGTAACCCACTGGCTCCGAGTCCTTTACTGCTCAAGTCATGTTGCTCCCCATTGCTCAGCAGCAGATCAAGAATTGCTTCTCTTCCTGCTCCGTGCCTGACATGCTAAATAACAAAACAGTCTAATTCACAACTAACAAGAAATCCATCCACGCTTCCCTTCGGGCACTTACTTTCCACTTCCCTGACAATATCAGGTAGGTTGAAATCCCCTAGAAGGATGAAAGCCCAAATAACTATTGCTCTTTCAATTTGGTTTTCCATATCAATCCTCCATGTAAAGCATTTGGGGACATATATGTTTGAAAAATGCTACAGAAAATAAAATTACAGAGTAATCCAGGAGTAGGGGTAGGTAGGGGTGTGTAACAGGGTTTTTTTTTTTTTGTTAAATACCCAAAGTATGGGATGTCATATAAACCACAAGAGAAAGGCTCACGTGGTTTATGAAGGTATCCCACAGCAAGGGTATATTAAAAGAAATGGGCACTGGGTCACAACATAGCAGCTTAGAACAGTGTGGTCAAGAACCATGCAGTAAAAAATGCTGCCTTTATTTATTTATTTATTTTGCGGGGGGGAGGCTCTACTTCCTGCACCCACTGACATGGGGGGGCTCTGCCCACCCCCACTATCCCCCCCCCCACACTAAAAGATCCCAACTCTGGGGACAGCGGATCACAGGGCAAGATGAAATATGTGGGGCCATCGAATACTGTTCCCATGGCCCTTTGTAAAAAAAAAAAACAGAAGTCCTGACAGTGACAAAACAGAGGAAGACCAGGATTATAACCCTGGTCTCCATTGCCACCTGGCTGAGCTGCTCCATGCCTCAGCCATCCATGCCACGGGAGCAGCTCGGCTAGCCTCCTGGATCCTTCTGTGCTTGTGCTCTACCAGCACCATGGACAGCAACCTGGGGAGGGCTTACCACATAACACTGCTAATAAACCCTCTCGCTGTCCGTGGTAGTGCTGTACAGACTAACTGTGTTGTGCAGTGCTATTATAGCCAGTTACCAAATAAATATACATATCCCTCTACAGGTCTTGTTATGAGAACTGTTTTTTGGAAAGAAAGCAGAAAAAATGCTTCTCTTACTAACCAGACAGTCGGTGCGGGTGCACATGCGAAGACAAGTATGATGAAAAGGACAACTGCCACCAACAGCCATCCCGGCCCTATGGCGCCAACTGTGGTTTGAAGGACATAAATTCAAAATACTATATGGCACAGGGTAGGAAGAGGACATAAGAGGTGTGAGAGGAAGAACATCACCTGGCAGAATCTGTGCACAAAGATTTAAAAAACTGATTCTGACTGACAATTTGAAGGGACATGCTCTAAATTAAAAACACCCATTATTCACAAATGTGTATAGAAGACAATGACAGTTTTGGATTTCAGATTATAATTATACTTAACCAGTTATTACAATTACATTGTTTGAACCTCTGTACAATCTAAAAGAAAGTATAGTGTATCTTAATCTGCAGCCAAAATCCTCTCTCTTGGATGTGCCGTGGGGAGGCCAGCATTTAGGTATGATCCTCAGACCACCCCACTGAAGTCAGCTAGGGGCCAGGTGCTTCAGCGGTGACACACTCTCCTCCCAGAGAGGGAGGGAGGGCACTGACTGCACAACATTTGTGCAGGGCGTGGATTGCCCTGCATTCGTGCAGGGTTCGGGTTGCCCCGCATTCGTGCTGGATGGGGGATGCCCAGCCTTTTCATGCATCCACTGCAGGCCAGTCAAGGAGAGGCACAGGCATCAGCTGTTCAGGCAGTCAGCTGCTCACTCTTCCAGCCATAGAAGGGGTGCAGCTGTGACAACTACAGTCTGTATAGGAACTAGGATGCCCAGGGCTTAGCAATGTCTATAATCACCATAATCATTTGGGAGGAACTCTTCCAAACATGTTAAAGTAGAAATTAATACAGGGAAGGTTCAGCTCCTGTATGATACAAATTCACTTTATTATAACTTCTACAGCAGGCATCAACATTTCATGGCAACCCCACCTCATCGAGACAGGTGGTTTCTCAATAGTTTTCTCTTTAAAGCTTACTGAATAACAGTTGGGCTTATGCTTATATGATCAATCGGCTTTCCTGACCACCTGAGCCTCTACTCTGTTAACTGCCGCAGTATTTTCTTGTTGGTGTCTAATTTCAAACTCTCCCAGACAGGCCGACTTCTCACTGTCAGAAGAGGATTTACAGAGAAAACTATTGAGAAACCACCTATCTAGCTGAGGAAGGGTTGTCATGAAACATTGATGCCCATGGTGGAAGTTATAATAAAAGTGGATTTTTATCACACAGAAGTTGAACCCTCTTCGTGTTCTTTTGTGCAGCTGTGACAACCTCAAGCCCTAGCATGAGGAACCAAGGGATCCATGTGAGGGGGCATCCTCTAGGGTATCCGTTATCTTCTAGTTACATTTAAGTAATGGGGCAATTTACTGGAGGCACTTTACAGAACCTGTTCTTCCGGGATACACAGCGTTAAGTCTATCACAAACAGAATAAAACTGAAGATGACTGGCACATGGTTAAAATGCCAAAAAAGTCATACCATAATAATCTTTCACAATATTAAATCATTGGTAATGCATAATTAAGCAGATGTAACTTTAATGTTCCGTGATGTGATCTCAAAGTACATTCCTGCATTAATAGTTCCAAGGCTCGAAAATAAAGGTCTTATACCTAATTATACATCTCAGGTTGTAATATTTTTAATTTCAAAATGAATTAAAACCTCATTAGTGAATAAGACTATATTATAATCTCATTATGGCTGGTTATTGCTACATACTAATACTAGCATTTAGATACTGTGGCTATATATTAAAGAAAGATGACTGGTGCTGGAACCTAGCATTTTAAAATTGGTAGTCTGGACATACATTTTCAATGCGAGCACACATTGACTGGGTATATTAGATGCTAATTATTGAACTTAATCAGCAAAAGGGCCTTGAGTCCTTCTCCTGCTACTACAAACAAATTAATCAGAATTGGGAAGACACTACACTGTCACAGGTGCCTCAACATCAACTGGACTTCTAAGACCAGTACTTGCCACAGACACAAATGATTGCTAGTCTGTTCCTATCCTTGACAGTACAAGAATCAAGTAGAAAATAGGCACCAAGACACTAACAGAGTGGCTACTGGCAACCCATCCAGACAAAGTCACAGATGTCAAAACTCTTTTAGACACCCTAAGTAATCACTCGCCTGTGCAATGTATGTGGGCTATTCAACTGCCAAAGTCCCGCCCCAACCCCCTGATTTAGCTTTAGTTGTGTCCTAAACAAAGCAAATGTGTTTAACTTCATGACACAAGTGGCTCAAATGGATTGGAGCTACCGGGCTAACATTCCAGACATTGATTTGGCTACTCTTGAATTCTTTATTATGGAGTTCAGTTATGTCTGCAATCCCCCCTTCCCAAAAAAAAAAAAAATGCAAGGTGAGGGGCAATCCCACTGGCTGGATCTCTATCAAACTCCTGGACCTCATGCATGGGAGAGAATTTGTGGACACTGGCTAGAGAATTGGGGTCTCCAGTGCACCTCTAAAAATATGGAGAAGCTCGAAAACACATGCACAATGAGGATCATATTGGAAAAATCTGAATTCCGTAAGGTCCAACTAACCCAAAACTGGAATAACGGTAAAAGGTTTTAGAAAAATGTCTCTGAGCTCCTTGGCAGAGAAGGAAAAAAGGCACCAAAAAATGCTCAAGATTGATGGGAAAGAGATCTTAGACCCAATTGAGATTGCGAACAGTTTTAATGTAGTCTTCACTGACTTGACCTCTTTATTCCACCGGGCCCTGCTCAGCAGCCCTGTAACGGCTCTGGTGTAAATTTGAACCAGCTGAGGGAACAGGACCCTGATCCCCCTAAATTTTACTTCAGGCCAGTCACTGTATGGAATACCCTAAAATACATTAAAAAGGTACTAGGAAAAACAAGGGTGGGGGGAAGAGACACACTTGACTCTGGATGAACATTCTTACCCCCATAGGTTTTTCACTGGTCACACCATACAAGAGTGGTGACCACTCTAACCTAGCAAACTACAGATTGATTTCAATCCTCTCCCCTCTGTCTTTGAGTCGTGCTTGAAAACGGTCCCTCGGATCAGTGCAATTACCCAGTAACCAAAGACTTAAATAAATAAAAAGAAACAAGGCCCTTAAGAGAACTGTGTCAGATCAACTCATCTCCTGCTTTGAAAACTATGACATCCAGTGTGCCCAACAGCATGGATTCAGGAAGCTACCTAGCATCAATACTATGCAAATATATTATGAGGATCTTGACAGCGGTAACATTGTCAGGGCCACCTACACTGACCCGACGAAAGCCTCTAACCTTGTTTTTTGTTAAAGTTTTTTATTTTCCAATTAGGTTGGTTCACAGGGAAAAAGCAAGTACACTCATATGTGCTGTACAGGAGGCAATCAGCACCACTTTAAAGATCATGTGCAACGGTTTTTACATATTTTTAATAAAAGCTTAAAAAGTTGCAGTTCAAGTCCTTGTGTCATGATTAGTGTTTCCTGAAAATTTCACGCTGTTTGGTTTTGTGGTTTTCTTTAAATCAGCATTTGTTAACTTGCTCTGTAGTGGCTGAAAACAGTGGAGTTGTTTCTGTCCTCTCAGTCAAACTTACAGTGCGATGACATCATTTTGGAGTAGCTTGCCGTTTCAGATTTCTAATCAGAGCAGCACTCTGTAGAATTTAATGGTTTGCTGAGCTCTCCAGGTTTCTTACAAACCCAGTCTCTGCTTCGTGTTTAGATAGATCAGCTTAACATATATAATTCTCTTCCTTTAAAAAGCTGATCATTTCAGTTTCAATGCTGAATTAAAGTAGTGGAAATCTTTTTCTGTGAGAAATCAGCTTGTCTGTATCACAGCTCTCTTCTTTCTAATCAAACCTCAATTTTGTTTCTAACTATATAACACAGGGCTGTTAAATGAATATAAAATAAATCTAAATTTTGTTCATTCACAGAAAGTTTGTTTTTGATGTAGCCTTCACAAATATAATCATGTAAGAACCATTTTTTTTTTCCCCATGTCATATTAACAAACAGGTGCTTGCCACATTCTGCTACAGTATTTCAAGCACATGTACTGTCAGAACTCACACATTTCAGTTCTTTGGTGGTTTCTGTGTGAAAATACATCATGTATGTGTATAACTAGAAACACTATGAGGCTTCCCGATGCACCATGTCTCTGCCCCACAGTGGAGGCAGCTGCAGTCTACTACCACCAGTTCCCAGCCCCACAAGCCCCCTTGCCTTCTGCTCCACATTCGAGGCTGCTGCACCCTGCTGCCCACTGTCTTCTCCCACATAGTCAGGGATTGTGCACCCTGCTGCCACCATCCCTTGCCGAAAGAATCAGGACTACTACACCTTGCTTCCCCCTTGCCCAAACAATTACCCTGCTTCCCTCTCTCCCCCAACCCTCACAGTTAGGGATGCTGCACCTGTTGCCCCATTTCTGTCTCCGCAGTCAGGGCTGCTGTGCTCTGCTAAGCCCTACAGTGCCAGATTCCCTGCCTCCACAGCTAGGGCTGCTGCACCATGCTGCCCTGGCACCAGAGGTGGGGCTTTTGCTGCACCCTGCTGCCCACTCCCATTGCCCCAATGGTCAGGGCTGCTACACCACATGTACCCCATCTCACAGTCAGGGCTACTGTACCCTGATGCTCCATGTGTCCTGCCCCACAGTTGAGGCTTTTGCACCATGCTGTCTTCTATCCCCTGTCACCACTGACAGGGCTGCTGCACCCTGCTCCTTTCTACACAGTTGGGATTGCTGTGGCCTGCTGTGCCCTACAGCCCCATGCCTCTGCTGTTAGGGCTGCTGCACCATGCTGCCACTTGCTGCACTCTGCTGCATGCCTCCACAGTTGAGGCAGTTGCACCCTGCAGTCTCCCTGCCACCAGAGTCAGATCATTTGCTACACCTTGCTGAGACAGGAACAGGGGGCAACATGTGCAGTATCCCTGATTGTGAGGGTGAGAGAGAGAGAGAGAGAGAGAGCGAGCGCGAGCAGCAGGATGCAGCAACCCCAATTGTTTGGGCAGGGGAGGCAGGGTACAGCAGCCTTGATTCTTTAGGCAGGGGATGGAGGCAGCAGGGTGCACAATCCTTGACTGTGTGGTAGAAGATGGTGGAAATCAGGATGTAGCAGCTTCAAATGTGGAGCAGAAGGAAGGGGGCTTGTGGGGCAGGGACAGGTGGCAGTAGGCTGCAGCTGCCTCAGCTTTGAGGCAGCGACATGGTTCATCAGGATGCCACATAATGTTTCTAGTTATACCTAACATAATGTATTTTCACACAGAAACCACCAAAGAACTGAAATTTGTGAGTTCTCACAGGTGTCTGTCACACACTGTTACAGTATTTCAAGCACATGTACTGTTTGTCAATTTGACATGGAAAAAAATTTCTCTCACATGAAATCTATTTATGGAGGCTACATCAAAGACAAACTGTTTCTGTGAATGATCAAAATTTAAATTTATTTTATATGCATTTAATAGCCCTGTGTTATATAGTTAGAAAAACAATCTGAGTTTTGATTAGAAAGAACTAAGAGCTATGATACAGACAAGCTAATTTCTCACAGAGAAAGATTTCCACTGCTTCAATTCAGCATTGACATTAAAATGATCAGCTTTTTATGAGAAGACAATGTTATATTTTAAGCTGATCTATCTAAACACAAGCCAGAGGCTGTGTTTGTAAGAAACTTCGAGAGCTCAGCAAACCATTAACTCTACAAACTATTGCTCTGATTGGGAATCTGAAACAGCGAGCTACTCCAAAACGATGTCATTGCACTCTAAGTTTGACTGAGAGGACAGAAATAACTCCACTGTTTTCAGCCACTGTAGAGCAAGTTAACAAATGCTGATTTAAAGAAAACCACAAAACCAAACAGCATGAAATTCTCAGGAAACACTAATCATGACATAGGAACTTGAATTTCAGCTTTTCAAGCTTTTATAAAAAATATGTAAAAACTGTTGCACATGATCTTTAACACTGGAACAATTATGACTTGCAAATGATAACTTTCACTCTGGAGTAACTCCTACCCCCTCAGGCTTCCAACATCTGCTTTGTTACACGAGGAGAGTAGGAGGCTCATTGTGGCATCCATGTCTCTAAAAAGGAAAACAAATACTGTAACTAGCATACCTGGAGTGGACTGGAGCATCAGCTCTAAGAGGTGATTCTCGGGTGCTTCCCAGAGTGCTAAACTGTAATCAGGTTCCATAGGAGTTCCTGTGTAAGACACAAACAAATACACACAAAGTATCTTGAAGGATCACTAGGTGATAAATCATGGAGTTTATGTCGAACTGACGAATATCTTGCAGTTGGGTACTGCTTTAAACTGTACCTGAACTAGGCCTTTTAGCCAAACTCTCAAGATGCACTGTGTGTGGGGGGGTCTGGAGGGTGGTGGTGAGGGTGGAGGTCTTTGAATTCTCATCTGATCCCTCTTTTGGCATTAATAGGACTAGGAAGGGTTCAAAAAAAAAAAAAAAAAAAATCAGTGTGGTAACGTGTTTGCAATCACATAGGACATGCGCGCCGAAGTGGCCTGTTGGGCTAGGGTGTTCATCACCTCTTGGGCTAAAGGGACGTCTGACGTCCTCCATTTGCAGAGGATTAGCCATTTTGCAAGCATGCTTATGATGGCAGCCCATTTCTGCTCCTTAAGGGTGAGTGGTGTCATACTACCATGAAGGCCCAGCAGGAGGACCTCTGGCCTAGGAGGAAGGGGTTTGTGTAGGATCCGGGATCCTACGGTGCACATGTGTTGCCATAGAGGCCTGATCTGCAGGCATGCCCAGAGTATATGCAGCAAGTCCCCTTTCTGGGATTAACACCTCCAACAGCAATCATCTGGCAGTAACTTAACTTTGCAAAGTACCGCCAGGGTTCTGTACCAGGACTGCATAATCTTGTTCTCAATTAGCACGCTACGGGGGCTGGGTAGGCCCTATGCACCAATTTCCAACCTGCTGCCCATTCTTTCTCTGTAATTTGGATACCAAGGGCTCCCATTTGGCCTTAGTGACCTGGGATTGAGTGGGGGATCTGGGTTCTGAGTATTGCGTATACTGCACTAGAGCGACCCTTGCAGAGTGGAAGCCATCACTGTAGGGGCATGCCTTTCTGTGGTCCCATGGATAGATTTCTAACAAATTGTACTGTGGAGCTCCTAATTTGGAGGCATTTCCAGTGGTCTGTGGGTTGACACTGAACCACCCTTGGAGGCCCTCAAAAGTGTCCACTGTGTAGTACCTAGCATGTAAAGATCTGCCAGGCACCGTATGTCTGCATTGGCCCATGCCAGTCACACTATGGGGCCACGATCTATCCTAGTATCTAAACTGCCCCATATTGGCATTTGATTGAGAGGAGTGGGGTCTGTCTTCAACTTCTTGTGAGTTCTTATCCTGTATTCTGTGGAGGTGCTGATTGTGAGGTGTAGTCTTACAGGGAGGGGTGTTGTAGTGAAGCGGGGGAAAGTTGGTCACTCCGCTAGATACCTGCTCCATGCCCAGCCACTGTGGTGCTTCCTCATCAGGGGCTGCAACCACTTCAGCGTTTTCGCCATCTGAAAGTCCCACCTATAGCCCTCAAACCATGGCATGCTCCACCCCCCTTCTGACCAGTGTGCCCTAAGCCTGTTCCTACCATATCTTGGTTGTTTTCCTTCCTAAATTAAATGCCCCAGGAGAGTGTCTATCTTGCTGAACCATATGGGAGGGAGTTTTAGGGGGAGATGTGAGATTACATACAAAAGCCTGGGAGTGGTGATCATTTTAATGGCTAATATTTTGCCTGCTATGGTGAGCCAAAGAGGTGTCCACCTTTCTAGTTCTGGGCAGATGCTGGCTATTAAAGGCTTCAGATTAACTTCCCATATTGGAGAGGTGTGGGGTTATTAGGATCCCTAAACAGGTGATGTTGTCCGGCTCCCACCGCAGACTGTGGGCTGTGGCCATCAGGGGGGTTCAGTGATCATTTGGGGAAGAACCTCCATCTTGGTCTGGTTCAGCCAGAGCCCGGAAAAAAGCGTAAAGTCTGACAGTATGTCCAAATGGGTGGGGACTGACCTTTTGATGTCCGCAAGTGGCAGAAGGAGATTGTCCATGTACATTAAGTGTCGTGTGTTCCACGTCCCAGATTTTCACTCCCTTAACCCCTGGGGCTTGCCTTATAGCCGCAGCCAGAGGTTCCACGGCCAGAACAAAGAACAAGGGGGAAAGAGGGTGGTCTTGGTGGGTCCCCCTTCCCAGAAGTGCGGGGGGGGGGGACAGCCAAGCATTCGTCAGTACCCTGGAAGTACAGTGTCAGATTGAATCCCCCACAGCGATACACCCAACCTGATCAGTCACAGCACCCAGCAAAGCACATCGACACTTCCTTCCCACAGCGTCAACAGGTGCTGCTGCCTATCCGTGTGTCTATGGTGTGGGATCTGATGTCGGGCTGCAGTCCGCCTGTGTTGTATCTGTGTGCTGAGCTGCCCGACCCTGCCAGCCATTGCTGCCGTGCCGTTCTCCGTGGTTGCCAGCACTGCCCAGTGTATCCACATGCCATCTGTCCATTGCTGCCGTAGCACTGTGGGGGGGGGGGTGCGCAAATCACCAGCTCACTCTTGAAGGGGTCTGTACGTGATGTGCTATTCTGTATACAGTTATGGTGGTGGCCATCAGGGTGTGCAGTGTGGTGCCTTGCGTCGTGGTTCTAGCCATCGAACAGGTGTGCGTTGGGGCCGTCTACGGCATTGTGATGGTGTAAATGTGGGGTATGTCACTGCAGTTGCCGTCACTCTACTGTGGTGCTTCCAGTACCCTCACCATGGGGAGATGGTACATGGCATCTAGCCAGGCTTGGAATCCCGAACTAAAGCCCATGGTTTGCAGGACCAGTCATACGAAATCCCATTCCAGGGAGTCAAACGCCTTTTTGAAATAGAGGGCCACCACTGCGACAGGGGTGGGGAGGGATTTAGCGGCATGCATCAAACTGAGGAGGGAGCAGAGGTGGTCCGTACTATACTGGCCTTTCACAAACCCGACTTGAGAGGGGTGGATGAGCTGGGGGAGTAGAGGATTAAGTCTGGAGGCCAGTAATTTAGCCAGGACCTTGCTGTTTGTATTCAGCAGGGAGATCGGCCTATAGCTAGAGGCTTTTTGGGGTCCTTGCCCTTTTCCGGGAACACCGTAATTACTGTTTCCCAGAAGGATGGAGGGAGGGAACCCTGCCCCAAGGCTTAGGGTGTATACATGGCAGAGGACTGGGGACACCATTTGATTTATGAGCAGCCAGATTTCTAGCTGAAAGCCATTCCTATTGGGGGCCTTACTGGTTTTCAGTGCCTGCAGGGTGGAGGCTACCTTGTCCGCTGTTATGGGGGCATCCAGGGCTGCGTATTGCTGGCTGGTCAGCGTGGGGAGGTTTGGTTTTTGCAAAAAGGAGGCAGCACCTTCCAGGTTTGGGGCCCTACAGGATGTATATAAAGTGGCGTAATAGTCCGCCATTATGCAGTTTATTTTTTCTGGAGTGGTGAGTGTCTGCTCTGTGCCACTGATCAGGCCTGCAATGTGCCTGTCCACCTATTTCCTTAGGCGGTATGCCAGGACCTTGCCCCCTTTTTCCCTGGCCTCACAATATTTGTGTTTGAGCCGCAGGATTGAGATCTCCATTTTTCTTTTGAGCCTCTAACCTTGTTAACCACACGCTACTGCTTAGCGAGCTACATGACTTGGGACTGTCACTGGACTCAGTAGCCTGGTTGTGGAGCTACCTGTCAAACCGTACACAGCAAGTGATCAAGGGGTCATCCTCTGAGGACAGGAATGTATCCATAGGTGTGCCCCAGAGCTCTATTCTAGGCCCGCTTCTATTTGGTCTGTTTATCAATTGCTTCCCGGATACCTGTCAGTCTGCCAATGTTCTACCATATGCAGACGATGTGGTATTCTACACTACAAATTCTGACATTGGCAGTTTAACTTCCAACCTACAGTGCAGTTTTGAATCAGTAGAAAATCAGTCATCAGACAACAACTTGGTCCTAAATTATAAGAAAACAAAATTCATGCTTTTCACCTGCCCATGACTGGAGAAAAAAAAAGGTTCCTTCTCTTGACATCTCTAACACCAAGGGTCTAAAACTTGAGCAAACTGAGTTTTTAAATACCTTGGGGTAGTTTTAGACAATATCTTATCCTTTGCTGCACATGTGGACAACCTGGTGTTCACAGTTAACAGGAGACTAGGAGGCTGGCCTGGTGGCGCTGAGGGTTGAGGTGCTGGACGTCACACCTTGCACCATGCCGGTGACCAGAGTTTGAGAATGAGCTTGGGCCACCAGGGCAGGGAGAGGATTGAGTGTCCTAGGACAGCTCTCCTTTCCCTGAGGAGGGATCCAGGGAGTCTCCGGAGCAGCAGCGGCTCCTGGTGGAGACCAGTGGTACAGGCTGCACAAGGAGCCAACTAAGGGGTGGAGCGAGGCAGATGTCGATGGCTCGCCGTCCAGACATCATTGCATGGCTGAACTCCAGGGGCAACTCTAAGGAAACCCCACCAGTCCTGGCAGGCGAAGGTGAAGCCAGGGACCACCTCCCCACTCCCAATGTTGAGTGTTCTGGCTGCCTCTGGTACTCCATTCGCTCCTGGAAGCCTGCCCAGATTCCAGATAGGTTGCCGAGGGAGTATGGCGGTCCCGCCCGGGGGGCTTAAATCTGGGGAAGGGGATCAGGCACTGGGCAATGGAAAGGAGCTGGGCGAACCAGACAGCAGGACTGAGCCTACAACAGGACGGTATGGTAGGCGAGTCGAGTGCCTACACTGGAGGGAGTCTAGAACGGGGTGTATAAAGAGTTTACACAAAAAAAAAAAACACCAGGAGACTAGAAGCCATGTATAGAAATCTACTAACCTCACTGCTGAAGCTAGACGGCTGACTGTGTTTAGTTCTATACTGCCTCTCATGGATTGTGGCCTCACCGTCTACTCAGCTGCAAGTCACACCGTGTTGAACAGAATTAAGTTGATCTACAACAAGGCCTATCAATTCATGCCGGGGGCTGACAAATATGCTGCTTCCTGTACACCCAAACAAACTGGCTGCCACTGTCTAGCAGAAAAAAGTACCAAACCTAGCCGCTGCTTGGGCTTACCCCTCCTGCGTTGAAAGACTGCTTCCACTTTGCTGCTTATCAATACAAACACGAGAAGTATGACTAGGAATGCTCTAGTTCCACCCCAAAACTGGGTTAGTGCTCCCTCACGGTAAGGGATGCTAGTTGGCTGAACAAATTGCCAGACCCACTGTTTAATCTTCCCAATATTGCCCATTTTAAAAGATTACTGCAGTCATCTCCGTCTCTCCAATGCTGCTGTAACTGCACATAACTCTACTGCAGTCTTGCTTGTTTGATGCTTCTGTTCTGTAATATGCTTCGCTAGTCTGTTAATTGTATCTTACTGCATTTTTATTGTGTTTTACTGACCCTGATGTGGAACACTTTGTAAACGAGCACTTGTGCTCAAAGGTACTTTCTAATAAACAAATGCATAAATAAAATTAGATTGCTTATTTTAGGGAGTCATCTAACCTTACCCTAGAAAATGAGGACATCCTCAGATTAACGACACCCCAGAAAAAGTGAGTCTATCACGAAGCACAGGGTCACTGATTCTACTAGTTCGGCATTATGTGGCAACTTTGTACAGCCTCCCAAGACTTTACTAGCACCAACACTTTCAAAATTTAAGTGGACTTTCAACAGATTCTGTCAATTTGCTGGACTAATTTTGTGCATCCTGATTTGTACCCCAGCTGGAGGATTATG
Organism: Neoceratodus forsteri; assembly: GCA_016271365.2. Lineage (NCBI taxonomy): Eukaryota > Metazoa > Chordata > Ceratodontiformes > Ceratodontidae > Neoceratodus > Neoceratodus forsteri. The sequence goes on along the minus strand of CM028131.1, from coordinate 1,541,392,302 downwards.
TAAAAAGAACACACAACAGGGTGTGAGTTGCTGTGTAAGAAACTTTTACCAGGTTGGTTGTGAGGCACGAGGCAGTTCTTTGTGTCTTCAACCACTTGCATGGGGTTATTATAAAAAGTAACCCACTAACCCTAAAGTGTGTTTTTGTGCTTAAAAAATAGATACCTTAGGAAAAGAAATTACAAGCAAACTGAAAGACGTGCCAAAGTGTGGGTTGTTGTGGGATTTACCCACTGTAAATGTGGTGTGGCACAAAATGTAGCCAAGTGCCTTTAACTATTCAAAAAGTGGGTTTATTCTTATATTCTTATGACAACCCACACTCTGGAGTGCATTACTGCAATTATAACAAATTCTGGCCAGAGCCAATAGGGCTGCAGCTGAGGAATTTGGGGTAGAAATATTGAAAATTTGTTTAAGATTTTTTACACCAAATTTTCAACATAGCCTTGTTATGACCCTTCCTCATGAAGAAGGGCAGAGAAAATGTTCAACTCCTGGACTAAAGGTGATTTTGTGCAGGGACTGCGAAATCAACCTCAACACATTATGGCAGGAGTAGAAAAATTAAAGCTGTCGTATTCATGGGGTGCTGTAAAGAAATGGTTATGTTGAAAATTTGGGGTGAAAATATTGAATATTACCAAAGTTATGAGCCTCATTCAACATGGCCTCATAATTTTTTTTTTTTTTTTTTTAATATTTTTAAAACTAAATTTAAAACATTGCCTTCTTATGACCCCACCTCATGAACAAGGGCAGAGAAAATGTTCAGCTCTTGCCTGAAAGGTGATTTCGCAGAGGGACCGCAAAAATCACCTTTAGGGATGTAAAAAAAAGCATTTTGTCCAGGATTTGAAAAATGACAGCTGTCACATTCATGATGTGCTGTAAAGATATGACTATGTTGTAAATTTGGGGTAAAAATATTGAAAATTACCAAAGTTACAAGCCTGCATTCACAAAATTCAACGTGGGCTCATAACTTTGTTTTTTTCTTTTTTGTTTAGTATTTTTATACCAACTTTTCAACATAACCTTCTTCTCGGGGATTTCATCAATTGGTCCTCTCCCACAGCTGCTAATGTGAGAGACGCTCTAGCAACTATCCACTTTTCCCAGATGGTGGCAACCCCAACAAGGATCAACTACAAAACTGGTACTAGCACACTGCTGGACTGGATCCTCTGAAACTGACCAGCCCACATTACCAACACCACTGTCCTCCCTGACTCACTGAGTGATCATTCACCAGTTACCTGCACCCGCCAAAACAACTTCAGCAAGCCTCCGCTCAGAACCATAACCAGCTGTGTACTCCTCAAAGGCCACCTACCACAACTCGAACTGGACATTCAAGGCCTAGACTGGTCTGACCTACATGAAACAAATGACGTAGACATCGCACTCAGATGCTTCATCACAAAATTTAACATCACTTGCGATAAACATGCTTCCCTGAAAACAAGAAAATCTAAAGCTCCCTGCAACCCCTGGATAATGCCAGAACTCCTGCTACAACTCAATGCTCGGGACCAACTCTGGATAAAGGCACGTGCACATGGTACAGCTGCCAATATCCAACTATATAAACAAGCTAGAAATGAGTGCACAAAGGCTATCCACCTAGCAAAATGCTCCTACTATAAGGAAGCTCTTTCCAACTCCTGGAACTGCAGCAAATCCTTCTGGGCCAACCTCAGTGATATTACTGGCAAGGATCCCAAAACATCCCAGTCCATGCTCCTGGTCAACGATGTACCCACAGTGAATCCACTCCAAATAGCAAATGCCCTAAATACTGCCTTCATGTACCTAAGTGGAGTGTTCCCAGCAGACTACTTTGACCCTCCAGTCCAAAAGCACTCAGTAGGTGATCAATCCCACTATGGGGAACCATCTGCTTTTTTACTTTAAAGAAGTCAGCACTACCAAGGCTAGAAAGTACCTAAAGAAGGTGCTGGACAAATCGAGGCACAGTGGAGACACCGTGGACCTTAAGTTCGTCGCTATGACACTTGCGGAAGTATTAAGCCCCCTGACCACCACCATCAGCCTATCCCTCAGCCACTCTCAATTCCCCCAGCTCTGGAAGTCGGCTTCTGTAACACCAATTCACAAAAGTGGAGACTAGGCATTACAGAACAACTACAGACCGATCTCCATACTCCCGCCACTCTCCAAAGCACTTGAACGGACAGTGCGGATCAGCTTGTGGAATACCTGAACATGCACCAACTCCTATGCCTGGAACAACATGGGTTCCAAGCAGGACACAGCACTATCATGGCCCTGTTGGAATTCACTGGTTATATCCACCAAGCTCTGGATCAAGGGCAGCTAGTGGGGGCTACCTTCATTGACCTATCAAAAGCTTTTGATATGGTTCACCACATACCCCTCCTTGAACAGCTAGCCGACACCGGTCTCTCTTCTGATACAATTTATTTATTTATTTATTTAAGAGATTTACCAGATAAGCATTCTGAGTGGGGCCCGCTCGTTTCCAGATGCGACCAATTCTATGGTTTAACAGCTAACATACTAAAATGCCAGCAGAATAGGTATTTCGTGTCTGCTCGTTTGGTCAGCCCCCACCCTGGGAGCTGACCTTGCTGCCCACCTCGTCCTCTCTGGCTTCTCCCTTCCCAGTCCCGGATATTCCCACTGCACAGGACTTTGCATCCAGACCCCTTCCCCTGTGCCTGTCCCACCCCCTCTTGAACCCTCCACCGTCTCTGCCTCCACCAGCCCCTGGGCAGCGATTCCATGGCTCCACCACCCTCTCAGTGAAGTAGCACCTCCTCCTTTCTCTCCTGAATCTCCCCAGCTTCCACCCACGCCTCTAGTTGCCCCCCTTCCTTCGGAGCACCTTGACTGCTTCTCCCCTATTTAACCCCTTCAGGTACTTGAAGACCTCCATCATGTCCCCTTCTCTCTTCCAATGTGTACATATTTAGCTCTTCGAGCCTCTCCCCATAGGTCCTGTCCCCCAAGCCCCAGATCATTTTGGTTGCCCTCCTCTGGACACTCCAGGAGTTCAGGAGCTATCTCAGCAATCGCTCACAGTGGGTCAAGACTGAGGAAAATGTGTCAGATAGCAAACCTGTCTGCTCAGGGGTCCCCCAGGGACCAATACTGGTCTCCTCTTCAGTATCTTCTTAAATAAACTTCCAGGCTCTTGCACCAGTCACATGCCATTGTATGCTGATGATGCTGTTATTTTCACCTGCAACCCCAACCCCAAACTACGTCAAAATGACCTCCAACTAGGATTTACTGCTGCTGAAACACGGTTTAAGGAGCACAGATTAATCCTTAACTACAAGGAAACTAAGACTATGATCTACTCCAGCACCCACAGCAAACACAAGACCTTTCCACTATCCATCCTGAACAATAGTGGCGATGTGTTGGACCTCGTGCAGCCCTTTAAGTACCTGGGTATCACCGTTGACTCCACCCTGTCCTATGCACAGCACATAGACAACACAGCCAAGGCCATCAGTTCCAGAATAAAGATACTCCACCGCCACAATCACAGCCTTACATGTGAAGCACTTAACATGGCCATCACCAGCTCAATTGTTACCCTCGTTGACTATGGCCTGGCGGTTTATGGTTCTGCACTGGAATCAGTGCTCCATCGCATCTCTCTGGCCCTTACTAAGGCCTGCCGACTCCTCACAGGTGCTGCAAGACTTACACACACACCTGTGAGCTCTATTCACAGGCAGGGTGACTCCAGCTGAAGAGCAGAGTTAAGTACCATACCTGTCTACACACTAAATCTGATGCCACCAGGAGTCCAGAATCTGCTCACATGCCATGTAAGTGCCAGGCTGACCAGAAGCACCCACAGCCCAATTTTCTGTGAATTTAGATGCCACACTGCACAAGGTTAACATGCAGTCTACTACCATGCACTACACTGGACCAATGCCCTTCCTTCAGCCTTCTCTGATACCACAACCATTGGTGCTTTCAAGCATAAGCTCAGGCAGCACCTTCCCACAGATGACAACTGTGACTGTGTTGGCCATTCATGATGACCAAAACAACTTTCCTACATTTGGACCACCGTAAAGCAGTAGCACTTAGTGTTCTACCTAATCCTAGGGGCACCTACCTTCACAGCACTTCATTGTCCCACCCCCATCTATCCCTCCCACTGGGCACTCATTCCCTCTCTGTCCCCACCCTCATGCCCCCCTGTCTGCTGCTCTCTTACCCAATTGTCTCCAGCCTTCCTTAAGTCTGTTCTTAACCCCTTACACAGGCATACACTTCACTATGCCGCAGCTGTGCCTGTTATCCACTCTGTCCCCCCCCCACAAGTAAGTTTAACTCTGACACACGCACATTCTCACCAATGCTGTAGCAGTGTCTAAATGTCATACCTTAAGTTAAATGCTATTCCAGTCTTGTAATTCATGCCAATTTATTGTCTACCTAGCTTGTAATGTATTGTTTTGTACCAGTGCAATTTTGTATTTGCTTGTAATGTAATGCTTTGTAATGTTATGCTATGTACCTGTTCAATTTTTTCTTGTAACTGACGTGCAACCTACAAATGAGCATCCGCTAACAGGTGTTCTCCAAGACATCACTGAAAAAAAAAAAAAAAAACGATCTCACCTCATGAACAGGGCAGAGAAAATTTTCAAGTCCTGCCCGAAAGGTGATTTTGCACAGGGACTGCCACACCCTGGAGTGTATTATGACAATTATCGAAGGGGAGTGTAAAACACTAAATAACTAAAATTTTAAATGGTTTTATTGATTATATTTTATTTTTTTCAGTGCAGGTGTATATTTAGAAAAATAGTCGTTCCCTTCCTTTGTTACATGGTCAGTAGATGGATACTGTTTTATAGGTTCCACAGGACAGGAGAGCAGGAAACGACGTGGTCGTTTTGTAAAAGGAAGGACAGCTCTGAGTCTGAATGGCAGTTAGACAGCCCATTTTTGTTGTGTGGCATAATCCCAGATCCTAAGAGTGCAGCAGCAGCAGCGGCAGATAAGATGTGTTGAAAACCAGCAGCAGGTAAGGTGTTCTGAAAACCTGGGACTGGGAGAGTTGTGCAGCAGTGGTTGCACTGTCCGAATCAGGGCTTTCTTCAAAACACTGTGGTGATGAATAAATGCCAGGGCAGCCATATTACTAGTGAGCAAAGGAGGGCGGAGCACTATGAAAGCAAGTTAAAAGGCTGTTGACTGACACTTTTCTCTCTGTATGTGCCTGGATTCCCCCACAGCTGTTAGCCAATCAAGTTCAAGGATTTGTTTCAGCTGTTGGAAAAAGAGGTTTGCCACTGGAGGGCAGCCCCCCCCCCTTTGTAGTGAGATGGCTGATCCTCAGAGTTTCCAGCAGAGTGGCTCATGTGGATCCAGACATTGACAGAGCTGGAGGCCACCAGAATAAGGCTGGATGGAGCACCTAGTAGTACTGAGGTAGGTAGCACCCACAGGCATACATCTGCAGGCGTGAGTATCCTTGGGAGCAGTAGACACTTGCGAGCAGGCCATCTGGTCTGCACAAACACATTAGAAAGCAACATCGGGCAGTCTTGCAAGGTAGGCAGTGCAACAAAGTGGAATATGGGGATGGTGTCCTGAGCCCCAGGGAGATTTTAATTAGCAGACCCCCCCCCTTCACTGATCGAGGACAGGCAGGCAATAAGGGGACTAGCAGGAAGGGAAGGGGGACAAAGAAAGAGACGCAGGATATAAGGCAGTGTGAGCAAGATGGAAGCTTCTTGTTTGCCAGCTGTTTACAAGATAAAGTAGGATGACTATGGTGCTGGAAAGAAGGAAGATGGCTCTAAGAAAATAAGCGACAGCAAGCAGCAGCAGCAGGAAGAGATTCTTCAGCAAGCCCGGGCAGTGATCCAGCAGCAGAAGGGGATTCTTCAGCAAGCCCAGGCAGTGATCCAGCAGCAGAAGGGGATTCTTCAGCAAGCCCAGCAGCAGAAGGGGATTCTTCAGCAAGCCCAGCAGCAGAAGGGGATTCTTCAGCAAGCCCAGGCAGTGATCCAACAGCTCCAACAGATGATGGAAGCAGCAAATACAGAGAAACAGCCAGAGCAGCAGCAGCTATTAGATCACGAGAAATCCAAAGAGGAAAAAGGAAGTTGGAAAGCAGCAACAAAGAAAAGAAATCAAAGAGATGGAAGATTAGCCAGACAAGAAGGGGGGGGGGGGGATCAGGAACAGAGGCAAAAGGAAAAAAGACAGGGAGGAGCAGCCAAAGGACAAAGCAGGTGAGCATGTGGAGGAGAAAATACTGTAATAGCAACAGATTAGTAATACCAAAAAAAATATGTTAAAAAGGAATAGCAGGGGCAGAGGGAGGACCTTTTTTGGAATATTAAGCATGGGAGAGAAGGCAGTGGCTAAAAAGGAGGGGTTCCCACAGGCTCTCTTACCCCTTTTTGCACCTATCCTGGGGGAAAATAGGGAGGCCAATGGTCCATATATATACAGTGCAGGGATGGGGAGAGCATAGCAATCAAAGATACAGTTTGGGGGAGAGCAGCAAGGGGATGATATAATGAACCACATGTGTATGGCAATAAAAGAAGAGCTGGAAGGGGGAGTATGATGATATTTTTGCTTTGTTGGACAAGGATACAATTAAGAGGGCAGAAGAACAAGAAAAATTGGGTAAGATGTGTAACCCCCTTGTTACCCGGGGTTACTAGAATCCCAGTAAGACCTAGTGGTAGGCAGGGAAGGCAGCTTGTGAAACTCCAGTTAAATGGGTTTCACACTGTCTCACTCTGTTCTCAGTCTCAGCTGAGACTGAGGGATGACATCACCAATAGAACTCTCGCAGCTGCATGAGCCACATTGGAATCTGCAGCAAAGGGAGTTAGATAGAATGTTGGGAGTTTTGAAGTCAGTGCTTCAGTTTGACTGGAGAGAGTGAAGTTTGTACTCGAGTGGTGGAGACCGCTGTTTTTGGGTCTCAGTGCCCCCTCCGGGGGGATGTAAAGATTCCCAGCAGATTCCTGGGGCAATCCCCTTAATTCTGCTAGTGGAGGAAAAGCTGCCTGTTTAGTCCAGGATTTATTTTGGAAGTTGGAAGATTTGTGAGTCACCTGTGAGGCACCTGCAACTTAAGGGTGACTGTCTGCTCTGGCTAAAATGGCATCTGTTTTCTTCACCCTGGGACTTGTGTGAAAATCTAGGGATTGAACTACATATTGGGACGCCTAGAGAAATGGGCCAAGCAAGTAAAAGTAGTGTCAAATCCCAGAGTTTTGTGAGATGCAAATAATATGTAGAGGAGATGTGACAGACGTCTACCCTTAATCTACATTTAGAAGTTCAGCAAAGGAATTGTTCAGTTTTCCAGAGAAATGGCTGGGTATGTGCTGTGGGAGCTGGAGGTGGGTGGCCCCCCATCTTTAGTGACCAGGTCCACCTCTACGGATTTCTTCTGTGGTTTTCTACTTTGCCTCAGGCACTTGGCCAGTGATGGGGGAAGTACCCAGACGTGGGGTTGTAAGGAAAATTCTCTCTAAGAGTCGCAGACTCTAGTGTGGTGTGGGGAGCCACAACAGGATAATTGGTTCATTCCTCAAATGGACCGTGGATCAAGTGGCCGGCAGGGGAGCTCGGGCCAGTGGGAAACCCAAGTGTGTACAAGTCAGGCTGTGTACCCAAAGTGCTGCAAGTCCGGCTGTGTGCCTGGTGGGTCTAGAGCCTGAGGGCTGGAAATGGTGATAAAGTGTTCTGTAGTCTCTAATCTGCATTACCAGGAAATGTAGCCCCGTGGGGGTCCATCTATGCTTTGTTTGTTCGGCTAGTATGTGAATAAAAGCCACACTGAAGAATCCCATTCCTGGTTCTGGACATTACAGTTATTGCTTCCTGTGTTCGGATTTACTTGGGTGCCCCCTGCCCAGAGTAGCCAAACCTAGGCTCCCATGTGCAGAGTAACCTCATCCTCCCCGAACCCAGTCCCCACCAGGTACTGCTGTCAGCTTCAACAGCATGCCACCTGTTGTTTTGGCAAAAAGGCAGGGGTGAGGGGTTACAGATGGATCTAGCCGCAGCACTGATATTCTAACATAAGCAACTAACCAATAAGAGTTTTAAAAGAAAAACGTTTGATCGGTGGGTAACAGGTTTTATTTATTATGACAACTGCTAAAAAAAATGCCTGGATCAAGAGCACCCTATGCTGGCATATACTGTAACCATTAAGAAAGCACACAAGCTTTTTTTTTTGGGGGGGGGGGGGAATAGTGTGGCTTCAATGCAAAGAATAGTGCAGGCAGTGCATGGCAAACTACAGGGACATTTGATGGCTCTACTCATGTTCAGAAACTATCATGTGCCTGACAGGACCTTTGAAAACACCCTTAGTGCAGTGGGTGATCCAGACAGTAGTGCTGTCTACTGAAAATGGTGACCACAGAGAACAGACGATGTGACTGATGAATGGAAATCTGTTGACAGGTCTTCTGCAACAATGGACACACAAGGAAAAACTCCCCTGTATGCACCGCCAGTAAACAGAAGAATAGCGTTTCTCTCTGGAACAGGCAAGTACTTGATTCTTTTGGCGAGATGTCTTGGGAACAGTGCAGAAAATGTAGTATAGTCCTGAGCCCAAACACTGTGCGCACTACGTTTTTCTTACATACTACCTACTGCTGCTACCTGATTACGCACACCGAAGATCTGGATGTTTTTTTTTTTTGGTTTGGTTGGTTTTTTTGAGTAGGGAACATCCATAGCCTCAGTGAGAAGGCCAGCTCCTAATAGAGTGTCGTCGAGGCACAGGTCAGGAAGCATAGGGTGACCAGGAGCAGTTTCAAAATTCGCAAATAGTGTTTTATTTTTCTCAATAACAGCAAAATAAAAAATACTCGGTATAACTGTTTACAAAGGCAGCACAAACAGAAAATGAAGTCCATCTTCTGAGGGTTTCTCTTAATTTCAAGTTTCAGTCTCTCACTCTCCTTGTCTCTCTAACAAAAGCATTGCTGCTCTGTTTATAACAAGTCTTTGCAGGGAGCACGTTAAGGAGACAGCATTTTTTCACAGAATGTTCTTGTCAGTTTCCTTGCAGGTGCAGCAAAACAGCACATAGTGACCCAGAACTGACCACTTGTTCACAGCTCTGCAAAGGGCTTCAAAACTGAATTTCAGGTTAACCCCTTGAGTTCCAAATAGCTCTGCAACCATTTCAGCAGTATAACTGTATACAGTTTTAAACAAAGGGATCCCAGTATCAGTTACATTTCCACATAAATATTCATATATATATTTTTTATAACCGCAGATATGCAAGGGGGAAGAAAAGACAGAACAGCAAGAAAAGGCAGAGAGATAGCAAGAGGTGAAGAATCGTGAAATTGGATTGATCAGTTCCTAGGTCTCAAGAAAATTTGGCTGCACAACCAGACAGACAAGAGACAGAAAGAGAGGACAGAACAGATCCCCACATTCAACTTCTTCCGCATAACAAGTGGGACAGGGTCTTATTCAACTCTGTCACACACAGAAGGAGATTTGAATTCCCAAAATGAATCCCTCTGGTGCTGCCCTAGAGAAAAGCAGGGGTGCTTGGCCAAGAAGGACTTTGATCCTGGTTTCAGCACAACAGAGACCTTCAAGTTCCTGAGAAGAATAAACAAGGTAAACCGTGAGGAGCTATTTGACAGGAAGCTAGCAGGGGAGATTAGGGTGGGATATGAGAAAATGTTACATTACAGAGAGAGTGGCTAAGCTGTGGGATAGTCTACCAATTGAAGTGGTGGGAGCAAAATCCATAAATGGGTTCAACCATGGTTGCGACACAGTAAGTGGCTGGATAGTTACATGGGGTGGTGGCAGTATGGCGGGGAACAAGAAGGGTAGTAGAAACTGTAAACCCCATCTTTAGACAATAGGTCATGGGGTACTGTAGGGTAAAACAGGGTAGATTGGATAAACCAATGATCTTTTTTCTGCCCAAAAAGGCTGTTTCTATGATTCGGTCTCTGAGGCGTTTCTCTGTTCGGCCAAGCCTGAGGTGGCGCCTGATGAGCACTGGGCCTCTCCTGTCTTAGAGGAGGATGCTTTATTACAAGATGGACAACAGGAGCTGGCCACAATGGACCAGAGCCTAGGCTGGTATCTTTTACATTCTGGATCTTTAGTCTTGCCTCCTTAGTACTTCTGCCAGATGATGCCATGTGCATTGGACTATGATTCCTGAGACCTGTGTTCACATGAGTATCTCAGTTCTGTTGCCCCCATGGTGAAGCAGGAGAAGCACAGAGCTTCGTTCTGGATAGAGAAGTAAGCATGGTCACAGGGAGACAGCAGGAGCCAGCCACAGAGGACCAGAGCCTAGTAAGGCATTTATTTTACACTTGGGGCCCTGGGACCTTGTCTCCGAATGTGGCATGTGAGGATTCCATATTGAGATCAGGATGGTCCTGAAGTGGCCTGCATATGACCAGCTGCAAATCCTTTTGGTCCGGAAATGAGATGTTGATCTAGGTTTGAAGATGCTTCTTTGTTCTGCTGCCTCTTGGATTTGGCTCTGCTTACAGAAAGAACCCTTGTCATAAGACAGATGATAGGAGCTGGCCAAGGTGGACCAGAGCCTTGTCTGGCACTTGTTACAACTAGAGGCTTTAGATCCCCATTTCCTTTAGCACCACATTTGAGAACTCCAAGATGGATTTAGGAAAAGTATTGAGGAGGCTTGTATTTGGTTTTTGAAGTACATACAGCACCAAAACAGTCATTTTACAAATGTCTAATGACATCCATCATCAATTGATAAAGGGATTTCCACCATTCTGCTGCTGTTTGACATTTCATCTGCCATCTACCCCATCAGTCATGAAATACTGTTCCATCTGCCAGAAATCCACGTTTGGCATCAATACCACAGTTTTTTGCTGGCTTCGCTCATACCTCACTGGAGAAGCTCGAATCATCAGCTTCAACTCCTCCACATCATCACCTAAATCAGTGACAGCCAGCATTCCGCAAGGCTCTGTTTTAGGGCCCCTCCTGTTTATGTTATATATGGCACCTCTGGCAGACACTCAGATCTGGGCCCCAGTTACCAACTCTCTGCAAGCCATCCTAACTCAGGTATCTGTGTGCTTTACCGACATCCAATCATGGATGTCCGCTAATGCTCTTTGTCTTAATGTCAACAAGATGGAACGTTTTGTATGTAATACGAGAGTTAAGACTAAAAATCCCAACCTATCTGACCTAAGATTGCACTACCTCTACCATTCGTCCGGCTACAGTGGTCTGCAACCTCAGAGTTCTTTTTGACCAAACTCTTCACCTGGATACTCATGTTAGCCATATAGTCAACTCTGCTGTTTACCACCTACGCACCACTGCCAAGATCCAGTCCTACCTAAGCCCTGAGACTGCTGCTACTTTGGTCCATGGTTTTATCTTCCCCCATCTAGACTACTGTAACTCTCTCCAACTGGCCTCCCAGCACAGACATTGCATTGCCCTGAACTTGTCCACAGTGCTGTAGCTCAAGTCTTCACTGGCTCCAGGAAGTTTGATAATGCCTCCTCATTTCCTTGCCAACCTTCACTGCCTTCCAACTGAATGTAGAATTACATAAAACACTTTTACTCTTATTCCCAAATGCTAAAATAGTCTTGCTCCCTCTTACCTATCAGAACTGGTTCATTACCATCTCCCAACTCAATGACTGTTCTTCTGAAGCATATTTCTATAATGTCCCAACCACCAGACTAGCTACCTTTGGTGATCACACCTTTTCAGTCCACTTTGGAATGGACTACCTCTAAAACCTTTGGTCTGTGATGATCCGGAACTATTTAAAAGCAAACTCAAAACTCACTTCTACCGAGCAGCATTTATTACCTCCTGATCATTGTGTATTCCAATTGTTACAGTGTTTATGGCATCTTGAAAATCTTTAACTACTGCATTTACAATTATTTGTCCAAACACACGATTTCATGGAGCGATAGTGACAGCATGGCAGAAAAATCATGAAACCTGGGCTTTAAATAGCTATAACAAGATTTACGCCAAAATGCTTTTCCAATATGGCCACTGCACTCCAGTGCACATATGCGGACTGTAACAAAACGGCCGCTACTTGGAAAAAAGTGTTGTCTCTGGCCTCCTAACATGGTGCCCATTGTGCATGCATGGACAGGCAGTGCAGGAATCCCCTGATCACACATGCTCCTCACTACGCTTCAAACTGGGTAAAAAAAAACAAAAAAAAAAACAAAAAAAAACACTCCTTTAACTCTTAAACCTCAGATTCTACCTAGCTTTCTGTGGAGAAGGCAGAATTCAGTCCTACAAGGCACAGCAAGGAGAGTCTGGGCTGTAGCAGCCCTATAAGACACTGCAGCCTAGGGGGTCTCAATCTGTAGACTGAGCCGTGCAAAGTGAAGCAACTGCCATAGAACAAATCCTTCTTTGCTGGTGCTGCTGCTTGTAGGTGGAGTCCCAGAGCCACACCAGAACTAGATGTGTTGCAGAAATTGATCATTTGCTGAAAAGAAAAGCATCCCTTCAGAACAGGGAACTGTCTACCAACTAGGACAGGAGGAAAACGTCCGTCACAGTCTGGGAAGGGGTGTGTGCCAAGACCTCTGTCAGACAGTTTTATCATGTACCAGCTAGCAAGCGAGACAGTCCATACCAATTGCCTGCCTACAGGAATCACACACAAAGTATTTTACAGCCTGCATTCATTGTACACAATTGGAATGCCTTTCTTTTCTTCTCCACATCTACAATTGGATTGTCACCTGCTTTACTGTTAATGTACCCTGCACGTCTTTCTCGCTGGGGTTCGCTAAGCCAAATGCAAAGTGCTACACGTAGGAAAGGCAACCCAAATCACAGTGAAGCGGTCCTCCTGCTACAGTGGAGGAGGAAGAGGACCTGGAGGTCATAAAAACGGCACAGAGACTGGAGAATGACATGCACTGCGCAGAACAGAAAAATGCTGCAATGTATAGTGAAGAAGGCGACCAGCAGGGCAGGGGAAGTTATCCTGCCTCTTTACAAGGCCCTAGTCAGTCCCCGCCTGGAGTACAGCATGCACTTCCTGACTCTCCAATACAAAAAGGACGTTGGGGCAGTAAAGAGGGAGAAGTACGGGTTCACAAAAATGATCAGGGGTACAGAAGATAAAAGCTATGAGGAGAAGCTTGTGGCCTTAACATGTTCATGAAAACGAGGTCGAGAGGTAACATGATCTTAGTCTTCCGCTTACAAGGGTACCGACAATATCAAACAAATGTGGATGTTTGATTTAATGTCCTCCAGCAGAACATGGAAATATGCCCCGACATTCAGAGGTGGTAAATTTTAAGGATAACATTAGGAAGCGCATCTCCTAGACAGTCATGAACCTGTGGAACAGCCTACCAGTGGAGACAGTGGACATGAGACAATGCAGGCCTTCTAGGCAAGACAGAGACACGATCCTGCTTACCAAGGGAATCGCTGTATACCCTGGGTAGTGGGGGGGTAGGGAACCCCTTTAAATTAGTACATGTTTACACGGCTTACAGTACTCACTCATACCAGTTTGTGAAGCAGCGAGACATGCAGGAAAGATCTATAGTCCCTTCTAACCTTAAATTACTTTGATGATATGTTTTCCAGTGGATTAGCAAAAAGTTCCACACGGATTATAAAGGTTGTTTTGTCGTCACTTTAAGTACCGAGCACTCTTTTTGAATCTCACAGGGCTTTTTGCTTAATTGCTGGCAGACTGAAACCTAGTCAGAGTTCTTTTGTAACTCACGCCTAAATGTACTTCATGTCGAGTCTAAATCTGTGCAGCATACAGAGATCAAGGCACAATCAATTTTTTCTTTTCAAGTCTGCATAAATTGGCATTTCGTGGAAGACATTGTAAGATCGTTGGAGTTCCGCTGGCCAATTACTTTGGGGTGAGCAAGACATTAAGCAAAGTTTTAGCTTGCATTCTTGGATCACTGCTGGATACATTCTCAAACTAAATCTCTGTTACAATTACATCCCTGGGAAGCTGTACTGATAACGCTGTGTAGGTCCACAGCTTACCCTGGTAGTCTGCTGTAGGAAATTATGATAGATCATGTGCCACAATCTCCCAGGATACCGATGAACATCTGGCAATTGTATTCAAGTAGCCTCAGAGACCATGTGACAAACTGACCCTCGCCTCACTAATCCTTTCCTTGTGAATAGTGCATGTAGCAGTTTCTGATCAGATCCAAAAACAAAAATGCCTGCACCATAGAAAAGAACTGGAATGATATATTACCCAACAGTATTTTAAGACTCCATGCTCTTACATAGAACTCTTTTTTTTTTTTTTTAATCCCAGTCTGTTTGAGATTGGGCAGCAAATGCTTTGGAATTCCCATTAGCTAACTGGCTCAGCACCATACCACTATCACCATTGACACCTACAGTATTAATTTATATCTAGTCTTTCTGGTGTCAAATGTTTTGCAGCCAGTTACTAATGATCAGAATTTTGAGGTATGCTACGGATAGTTTCAAGTGGCAACAGCTACTTCTGTCTTCCCCTGCCGCTGCACAGTGACATACTCAGTACCCTGCATACTCAGCACCCTGGAAAATAACCTGTTCAGGCATTCTGCCATACTTGGATGGTAGGAGTGGTTTCACTTCTCAGTTTCCTCCCTTAAACCTCCCTACTCTCCGTGACGTCGCTAGAGCCTTTCTCGGCCACACACGCACACAGCACCCCGTGACAAGAGCAAGCTCCATAGCTCCGGTGCAGTGGTCGCTGTGGCATAGTTACAGGTTTTCATTTAAGCAGTCTTTCTGGTGTTGTAGATGTTTAGCAGCCAAAGTCATTAGTGCTTGGAATTTGGGGGTATGCCAAGGACAGATTCAAGTGGTAAACTATCATCTTGTGTCTCCTGTGTGACTGCTTAGTTTGCACGACTGTATGGATGGCTTTGCATCTAATTTACTACTGGTAGCAAATGGCAATCCACTATAAGGTTTCAGCTTAATTCAATGTAATGTTGAAAAGCATCTTTAACACCAAGAAGCATACAGTGATATATCAAGAATTTGAAAAAAAGAAAACAGTATGGAATATAGTAAATGCTAAAATTCTCAGAATACAAATCATTATACTGCTCATAGTTTTACAGTACATAAAAGGGAAGCAGTATGACGCACAACCAGAATATTACAGGTTCAAACCACATCAGAGCCAAATACTCCCTATATTACCTTGGGACGGGTGTGTCCACAGAGCTGTAGAAATGGGTAAAAGCAGATTTCTGATGGGCTATCTTTGTTAAAGAGGTTGTAAAATAAAGTGCAGCAGTTAGAGGGTACACACAGGTCTACTATATAGAGGCATGAAGATAGGTCTGAGTTGCACAGGCAATTCTGCCCATTTTCAGCCTTGACTTGGGGAAGGGGGAGATATAGATGATAACCAACTGAAACTGAACCAGATAAAGCTATTGGTGGTTTTAGTGAATGGGGGAAATTTGGCCAGGACACCGGGGAAATTCCTCAACTCTGCAGTGAGTAAATGCTGAAAAATCAGTTAGTGAAGACTTTGAATGTAATATCTTCTGAAATAAAATTAACTGTCAGTTTGAATTTGTGACAGACCCCCCCCACACACACACTAGGAGGGTGTTTCACATGTCAGAGGGTGCACCCCCAAAATCTTAACCTAAGAGTGAGTCTGGAGAGAAGGTAACCCAGTAACTACCCTGCTTGCCCAGCTGGGAGAAGATGACACGAACATATGAACACATGAAACTTGCCAGCAGAAACAGGCCTCACGGTCTATCAAGTCTGCTCGAATGCGCAGCTAGCACCCCTATACTGCAGCTGCCCCACCCAACTCCTCACCCTCGGAAACTGCTCAGCATTGTTTACCCAGCCCCCCTTCCCCTGTCCCATGCTCTTTTGAAACTGCCCACTGTCCTGCATGCCACCACCTCTTCTGGTAGAGCGTTCCATTTTGACACCACCCTCTCAGTGAAATAATGCCTCCTCATCTCCCTCCTGAATCTGCCACCTTCCAATCTTAGCCCATGCCCCCTTGTGTTCCTTCGCTTCCTTAGCTTAAACAACCCCTCTGTGCCAGATTTGTTGATCCCCCCTCAAGTATTTGAAAGTTTCAATCATATCCCTCGATCCCTTCTCTCCTCTAGGGTGTACAAACTCAAGTGTCTCAGCCTTTCTTCATAGGTTCTGCCTTCCATCCCCTGTATTATTTTTGTTGCCCTACGCTGCACTGCCTCGAGCAGCCAGATATCCTTCACCAGATATGGATGCCAGTACTGCATGCAGTACTCCAAATGTGGCATGACCAAGGACCAGTACAAGGGTAGGATAGCATCCTTGTGTCTGGATGAGAACCCCTGCGCAATGCACCCCAGCATCCTAGTGGCCTTAGCCACAGCCTTCCTGCACTGAGCAGAGCTGTTCATGCTCCCTGTTGCTATGACCCCTAGATCCTTCTCCTCCTCAGCGACAACTAATCGCACTCCATTCAGCCAATATTCCCTCCTCAGGTTCTTCACCCCGAAGTGCATAACTTTGTACTTCTTTGCATTAAAACCCAAATGCCACCTTGCCAACTACTCTTCAAGTGTGGTTAGGTCACCCTGTAGCTTCTGCCACACCTCTATGTCATCCACAAGAACCCTCATCTTGGTGTCATCAGTGAACAAACAGATCTTACTCCCAACCCAGTGTGCAATATCCGATATGAACAGCCCAAACACTGGCCCCAGCACAGGGACCTGCGGCACACCACTGGTCACTGGCCTAGGAGATGAGAAGTCCCCTACCCCAACCACCCATTACAATCCATTTTCCAGCCAATTCTTGATCAAGTTAGCCATCTTAGTCCCCACCACTATAGATTTCAGCTTCGCCCCCAGTCGCCGTGAGGGACTGAATTAAAGACCTTGCTGAAATCCAAATATAGGACATCCACTGCATGGCCCTTGTCCAACTCCCTTGTGTCCCAGTCCTAGTATTCTATTAGGCTGGTCTGGCATGATCTCCTGGAGATGAACCCATGCTGCTGCCCATCCTGGAGCCCACTGACCTCCAGGAAGGTTACCCATCTCTCCTTCAAGACTGCATGGAAGTGAGACGGACCAGTCTGTAATTACCCGGCTCATCCTTTGGGCCGCTCTTGTGGCTAGGTACCACATGAGCCAACCTCCAGTCCTGCGGCATGCACCCAGTGTCCAGGGAGGCGTTGAACAGGTCAGCCAGCGGCCCGGCCAACACCTCCGCCATCTCCCTCAATGCCCTAGGGTGAATGCCATCTGGACCTGGTGCCTTATCCACCCTAAGTGCCTAAGTGCCTTCAAACCTTCCAATACTTTGCTTTCCAGAATCACCCATCAGTCACCTCCTCCCCCCTCATCCCCACTCTCCCAGTCCACGGAGGTAGCAGACCTCCTACCTCCCTCATGAACACAGAGCAGAAGTATTCATTCAGTACTTCTGTCCATTCCTCCTCCTTCACCACCCACCCCCTGTCCTTCTTGATCCAGACTAACTGGTCCCTGCAGTTCCTTTGCTCCCATATGTATCTATAGAATTCCTTCTTCCCCTCCCCGATGCCCCGAGCCAGCCTCAGCTCCTCGGAGGCCTTGACCTCTCTTACTAACTTGGTTACCTCCTTGGACCTCCTCGCATACATCTTCCCATCCTCCTCCCTCCCATTTCTTTTCAGTCTACTAAAAGCCACTCTTTCGGCTCTCACCCCTCCAACACATTCCTGGTCATCCAGCATGGCACCTTAGCCCTGGCCTTCTTAGAGTACTGATGCATGCTTCAGTAGCCTCCCTCAGCCCATACTTTGATATCCCACTTCCACTGTGCATCCATCTCTGACTTAATCTCCTCAAAGCGCCCCTCAGTATTTCCCTCATCCTCCCAAAGTCTGCCCGTCTGAAGTCCACTATCCTTGTTGCCAACCCCACCGCCTCCCTTCTCATGTTGAGCGTGAACCACACTGAAAGGTGGTCACTCCCAGCTAATGGATCCTCCACCCATAGTTCCCTCACAGTCTCCCCATTTGACAATACCAGGTCCAATGCATTATCTAGTCAGTTTTATTCGCCAACCATCTGTACCAGATGGCTATCTTGGAACGTATCCAGAAGTACCTGTTCCCTGGCACTAGAGGTGGCTTGGATTCCCCAATCCACCCCAGGTAGATTGAGGTCCCCCACGATCACCACACCACCCCTTACAATATACCAGTCGAATCTGATCCGCCAACTCCCTATCCAACTCCT
Source organism: Neoceratodus forsteri (assembly GCA_016271365.2). Taxonomy (NCBI): domain Eukaryota; kingdom Metazoa; phylum Chordata; order Ceratodontiformes; family Ceratodontidae; genus Neoceratodus; species Neoceratodus forsteri. Next base: position 1,541,374,000 of record CM028131.1, on the reverse strand, counting down.
TGGACTGTGACAGTGGCCTATACACCACCCCTAACCTCAGTTTCCTACCTCTTGAATCCAGAACTGCATCCACAGTGCCTCTGTCCTCCCCCTCATCCCTTGTGCATCGAATGCCATTCTTTATGTAAAATTGCCACCCCTCCCCCTTTCCCCATCCCTCTGTCCCTCCTATAAACCTGTATCCGGGGATCACCAGATCCCAATCCTGGAGTTGGCTGGCCCACGTCTCTGTGATAGCCACAACGTCCACCATCCCTATGTTTAGGACAGCCTGTAGTTCAGCTACTTTGTTACCCAGGCTCCTCACATTCCGGGAGAACACCCTCCATCCATTACCCACCTTCTCCCTACCCCGCGCCCCCTCTACCCGACCCTTCCCTCGTGGCCCAATCTTATTACAAACACTGCCATCATGGGGGCGGGGGTCAGCTCGTTCAGATCCCCTACCTGGTGACCTTGCACACTAGCTGCACACTCACCTCCCCCCTTCCTAGTTTTAAAAACCCTCTGGAAGCTAAGTATTCCTCCAGTTTCTGCTTCAAGAGCCCCCTGCCAGCTCTACTCAAGTGCAATCTCTCCACTGCATATAGGTCACTGTTGACCCTTGTGTTCCCCCAATCTCCCACCAGCCCATATCCATGAGAGTGACACCACCCCACCAGCCAAGAGTTAAACCCCACAATCCTGTCCTTCCTCACACTGGGTACTGGAAGTACTTCTGAGAAAGCCACTGAGCACCCAACCTCCATGCACAACTTCCCTAGTTCCTCAGATCTCTCCCTAATCAACTCCACCAGACTCTTCCCCCAGGTCATTGGTGCCCATGTGCACCACCACATGAAAGTTTTCCCCTTCCCTCCCTGACACGTCTAAGCAAAGCCTGCCCTGCCCTACCGCTGTTAAGTCTGCATGAATTCCACCCATATCTTTCAGTGCCATTCACCCCTCTCCCACCTGATCCCCTTTAGCATAGAGCCCCCATCACTACTACTCTACTCCCCCATCCCCACCTCCTGCCTTTAACTGCCTGCAAACACTGTCGCTCTCGAGTGTTCGCACTTCCCTACTCACCAGCACCCAGACTCTCCACCCCTGCACTTCCCCCCTCCACTTCCTGCCGGACCTCTCTTCCCCCATGCCTGCTGCCTCACTCCCTGTGGTCAACGCACCATCTATGATTCTCCCCCACCTCGCCAAGTGCCACTCAGACTTGCCCTTGGCTGCATTCCCCCACCACTTCCCCTGCCCTGTCCAACCCTCCCCTCCCTCTTTTCCCCATCTGGAACTACTGTCCCCAGCATTCTCCTTCCCCTGACTGTCACCTGCCCCATTCCTGAGGGTACCATCTCCTTCTCTGCTACCGACACCAGAATCTTATACCCATTACTTAATCCTAACCCCCTACTACTGGCATTGTCATGGTTGCTAGCTCAATACAGACCCGCATTGCAGCCTGGGTTCTGTTTCCTCCTTTGGGATTCTGTTCCTCCCATCACTGGGTCTACCTGCTGGAGAACTCTCACACCCTGCCTGGTTTCAGCCTCAGGTTCCTTTGCAGGATCCTCCCGCTCCTCCAAAACAGTAAAGGGTTTTTTGAGCTGGAATGGATGGTGGATGTGACTCTGCCCCTTCCGCTGAACCTCCCTGAGCCCACTGTAGTCTACCCAGTCATTTGCCTTGGCAGCTGTTGTGGCAATGGCTGGGGACATGGTGGTCTCTGGGTGGGGGTGAGGGTCACCAGTACTCCTGCCAGCTCGGCCCGGAGACTGGCGACTTCAGCCCAAAGAGATGCTTGCATATGGGGAAGCACCGCAGTACCCAGAATGTTCGTCTGAAGACTGCTGCACCACACCCAGAGCACTGCTCCACTCCCTGCATCATCCTGAACCTGCTTACTACTACCAACCCTCCTTCTCAGTTAATTTTTTTCTCTTCCGTTTCTCCCCTTTCCGCTTCAATCGCCTTTGCTAACCTAGTTGGCTACTCTTCCCTTGTATTGCTGCCTATATTCTCAGACAGGCCCTATCTTGTAGGTGCTGCCAAATGTTCCCTATGCCTTTAAGTATGTGTGTTCTGTCGAGGGTCTATAAAGACAGAGCACCAGCGGGGGGTCTCCTTTCCTGCCTGTCCATTTGCTGTAAAAAAAAAAAAAAACACAATCAGATACCAGGAATGTGATCCTAGCTGTGGGTAGCTCAGAAACCTCCAGAAATTACCAGCAAGAGAAAGACAAAGCTACCTGAGCCAAGCTAGTTCTGCTTCAGCAGCACTGCTTCTATGTGAGAGAACAACTGATCCTAGACGATGGGGAAGTACAGAAGGTTGCTAGCAATGCCTGTTGAAATATAAACCCCAAACTCACAATATAAATCACAAAAACAACTGTATTAAACAAATCCAGGAACTACTGCAAAGAGAAAGAACACACAAGAATGTAACACAAGTATCTGTTACGTGATCTTGGCTGAGGGTAGCCCAGAAACCTCCAGAAATTACGAGCAACAGAAAGACAGTGCTACCGGAGCCACGCTAGTTCTGCTTCAGCAGCAAGTGGCCCACCACTCAATGGCAAAAGTGTACTGGATGGTGATTCTGACAGAGGATGTAGACACCCTCCAAAGCAGCCCCTTAATTGGGGGGTTGGACTCTCAGGGTCCCTCCAGAGCATAGGATATTCCCTATGCCAGGGCAAAGATGCTAAATAGTGAAAAGTCTGAACTTTGACTAACTTGTCAAGAAAGATGCCTAAGGGACTATAAGCCAGGAAGCCAGCTGAATGCTGAAGGCAGGAAAGTAAAACAGCTGTAACGCTATGCCTGAAGGGATTGCAGCTGCAGCCCCTGGAACTGCCAAGTTTGAAAAAAATAGTACTGTACACGTCATGATTTTAAAGTGTGGCGTTATCTCCTTGAACAAGGAATTTTGCCCACATAAGGTGTAATGGGAACAATGCTCAGATATGAACGGCCTAGACCAGAATGAACTGAAAGTACCATCCTGCCTCCAGGCTAAACAAAAGATGATCAGACATTAAAATAAATGGATCCAAGTGTCAGACTCTGAACCCCTGTTGAGGACCTTCCACTTGTGTGGTGTTACCTTGTTTGGACTAACACTTGCTTTTTAACCAACTTCCTGTTGGTCTGGAAGAGAGCAACTTGGAAGGTCACCAAATCTGGAGGAGTAGCGCTTGGTAAATTTTATGTGATACAAGCCTGCCCTCATTGAAAATGAGTTATGACTGCTTCACCCATAGACCACAGAGGGGGCTACACAACCAGATCATACCAAAACATTTTTTTTTTTTTTTTTTTTTTTTTTTAAGTAGACACTGGAACATAATAATGTCATTGTACCACTCACTGATGAGACCACACCTTGAGTACTGTGGTCAGTTCTGGGCACTTCATCATCGAGGGGATGTGGAAAGACTGGAATCAGTGCAGAAGAGAGCTACAAGGCCAATTATGAGGAAAGGATGGCTCTTCACCTGGCTCAGCTGGACTTGCTTGCTCAGCCTGGAAAGAAGGCTGAGAGGAGAGCCAATTCTGGATGGCACTCCGGTGGAGTGTGTCAACTTGAAATTCAAAGTAAACATACAAAGAGCAACAGGACACACTCTTCAACTGAGAGTGGAACAATTTAGAACCAACTTTTTTTTTTTCCTTTGCTTAACTCTTGTTTTCTCACCTTCTGGTGGAGATTTACGCCTTATCAGACCTTGTGGAGTGCTCTCCCCACCCCTGCCTGGCATCCACCCAAGCCTACCTGTTCAGGATAGTGGCCCGTGGTTTGGCCCTACCCAACCCCCCACAGCAGAGCTTCTCGGGATACTGAGGGTGAGACACCAAAATCTACTCTGTCCCTAGCTGGTCATGGTGGGCATCAGTCAGGCAGAGCTGAAGAGTGCCCCCCGGTGCCACATCTGAAGGGGATTCAGTGCATTTTAGTTTCAATCCCTGGTGGAGCACATGTGCAATGACCTCCTGGCATTCCGGATGTGCTCCCTCACCTGACAACTGCCACTCTGCAAATCCCTGCTCTGGGTCGGTTCCTGGCTCACCTACCCCCAAACCAACACTGGGGTTCAGAATTTTGCCTGGGTCTGGAACTCTCTTTCCCCAAAGGAGAGCAACCCAATATGATGCTCCGGGCTCACTTCTGAACCCAGTTTGCTGGCGCCACAAACAGTAGCTCTACTGCAGTGCTGGAGGGCCTAGAACCAACTTGAGGGGGGTGTTTCTTCACCCAAAGAGTTGGGGTACTGTCATGGCACAGTTTGCCAGAAGCAGTGGAAAACTACCCTCCTCTTCCTCCTCCTACTACTACCCTGCCCCGCCTTCTTAGGCACCTATTTAATTACTGGTTTTTGGTAACTGAGTAGGCCTATGGAAACCCATTTTCAGGGATGACCCAGAATAATAATGAGGAACATACAAGAATAAAAGACCAGAAGAGAGACAGTGCAAAATCAAGTTGTGTAAAATATTTATGCAGAAGATAAAATCTGAGAGTAGACCTTACAGCTCTTCTACAGATCAAAACAGAAGACCTTATAACTCTTATCAGGTGTAGCCACCTCTACCCAAGTCCCAGTGCCTCTTCTTTATTGGGGTAGCTGGCAGAATCAGTTTTGCCAAAGGCTGCAACTAGTTTCTGGTTTCTACCCTGGGAGTCCTTTCCCCCCACAATGCAACTCCCACCCTTCCCCTCTTACCACTGCAGTTAATCCCACTCCTGCTGACCCTCTGATGCGACTGGAGTAGTGGAGCTAAAGCCCCATAGGGCCCTGCTCAGAGATTCTTCTCCCTAACCTCATTTCAAACCTGAGGGCAGAAATCTCATTGGCTATGGTCCCAGTTCTCATAAATACTGGGCAACCTCCATGCATTAAAAACAGATTATGGCACACAGTGGCACCATATCCCTTGCTCTGAATAGCTTTTCTGCCAGCTCGTCCAAACCTGGTTTTGGTGTGTTGGCCTAGTTTGAGTGGATGGATTGAAACAAAATTTAAAGAATACACAGTTTTCTATTTACTGCCACTCCTGCGACCCTTTATTCGTGCAGTGGCCTGTCAATTCCATTAGAGTCTAATGCACAAGTTAATAGAGTCACACAACATGATGTAAGCATATAGCAAACACCTCAACATTAAATAAGTGGCTCAAAAGACATTACACACACACACAGGTGTCTTGCCCCTATGACATCACCACATAGCACATAACTGACCATCCTATGGTCTGCTCATGCGGGACTAATACTTCCCACACTCAGACCGTTTTAAAAGCTACAAAAAACATAATATATCACAGAATATAGCATACACAATATTATTAAATGGTGTTATACTTTGCTACAAACATATATGGGGTTTTGTTTAAAGGTACCAAACACATAGTTTAGGTATCCTTTAAATGCAGTTATGGTGACCTGATCTCCACAAGATGAACTACTAGCTCCATAAAGATGACTTTCTTATTTCCGACTGTGCTGCTTATGGCCCAGAAGTGAATTTGAAGGCTGGTCCACTGGTGCAGTGGTAGTGCTACTGATCATGACTCCAACGACCTGGGTCCAGAAATGAGCCTGGGTCATCGGGGACTTGCGAGGGGGGAAGGGAGGATTAAGATTCCCATAAAATTCGCTTCTCCGAGGAGGGATGGCCGCCACTGTCACTGTGATACACCTGGAGGACCACAAATGACAGTGCCACTGAGGAGGCAGAGTGGGAAGGGAAAGAGGTTGGTCGGGGACACCTGCTATGCACACGATGCATGTGCATGTGCACCGGTACTCCTTGTGTGCTGTGCACTCGTGGAGGGGAGGGTATATCCCCGGTTCCTTGTATTCCATCTGGGAGGTAAGCAGAGGCTTTGTAGGGGCTTGTGGATACAGGTAGGTAGAGGGCAGGGGAAGGTGCTGGGGTGGGGTATAAAATATAAGTAAAAAAAAAAAAGTAAATTTAAAATCAACCTTTGACATCACATAGGAAAAACCTTTTTTGCCTCCTGTCCAATCACAGAGCCTCCTCTGATGGTTACTACCCATAGGACCCATGCTTGGGTGGCCCATGTACCCTCCCCCAAGATAACACCCTGGGTAGAGGCCTTGCCTTTTAGCATCTCATTAGGTGCAGTCCCCAAACTGGCCAGTTGCTGCCAAGCAGACTGGTCCTGATAACTTTCTGGTAGGTGAGGGAGTAAGGCCTGCATTGGCTATGGATTGCAGGCTGGACCTCAGCTGACAAAAATCGACAACTGTTCTCCCAAGGTTCACTCACCGCTGAAAGTAATACCAGTACATTGCTGGTTGTCAGCAAGCCTGATGCACCAATATACGCAGTTATCCCCACCCAGACACTGGCTTGTACTCCCAGCTGAATCACCATCCACACTAACCAAGGTGGCAGTATTGCAGAGAAAGGCAAAACCCTCCCTCCATGGAGGACAGCATCCTCTGCAAGGCTCAATCCTCCTTCCCCACCAGTCCTCAAGCAATCTGGGCTTGATACCGAACCTGGGTCCCCGGTGTAGCGAGTGGCAAGACAACACTATCTCTGTTCCGATGGGCCAACTTCCCCTCCCTTTCTATCCCTCATCTGCTTCCTCACTCACCGTTTCCTCTCTATCCGGATAGCCTCCGCTTCCTCTGGACACCTCAGAGACTACCAGCACATAACTTTGTCCGGTTATTTTTTGTTCGCTGATCTGCAGGATTGTATTACAGTGTACAATTCTGTACTGCAACCTTTTAATTTTCACAATACTGTGACATCCCTGTATGTTACTTAATTTTTTGACTGGGTCATGAAGGCCATGGACAAAGGACAGATAGTGGAGGTACTGTACCTGGACTTTAGCAAAGCCTTCGGCTCAGTCCCACATGGGAGACTGGTTACCAAATTAGAAGACATGGGTGGGGGCGCAAAGATTACAGGCTGGGCTGGAGAGCACCAGGAGTAGTCTTAAATGGGGAATTCTCAGAGGTACGGGAAGTCACCAGTAGAGTTCCCCAGGGATCAGTCTTACACATTTACACTTACCTATCGGCTGCAGCGCAGTCTCCTCCATTTTACTGCCGCTCCAACAACATCACACCTGATGCTCGTTTACACAGCCGGTGCTGTGCAGCGCTGCAGAGTCAGTCCTACAGTTCAGAGTGGAATTCCTGCATTGTTGGATGCACTTCCACCTGAACAAATGGACTTAGGAAGAGGTATAATTTTTTAACCCCCACCCCCACCCCCGCGGGGTGTCACTGGGCTGCACAAGTGCAGGCAGAGTGGCATGTTTATGCGCTAGCCCCAAACGCCTGCACTGGTATGCAAACGCTCCGAAACACTGACTGCTCTGCAGCACAATGGAGTGACTTACAATTCTCTGGCAGTCATTTACACTGGTGGATCTGAACCAGGGTAATTCATCTGCTTCACTTATAATGGTGCAGATCCAGTACTGTAAACGTGACTTATTTGTGACATTGGGGAAGGGATCCAAAGGAGATATGGCTATCCGCAGATGGCACAATCATCTGCAGTAGAATGGACAGTAATGAGAGGGTCAGGACATTAAGGGAATATCTGAAGAGACTGGAAAAATATTCAAGGGTCTGACAACTGAAATTAAATGCAAAAAAAGTGCAAAGTTATGCAAACAGGAATCAAAACCAAAGACGAAATACAGAATAGGAGATGAACTGTTAACAGAGAACAAGAATCCTAGGGTCTTAATAGCACCAACTTAAAGCAGATGTGCAGTACAAAAGCATAGTGGGGAAGGTAAATAAGACGCTGGGACCATGGGTAGGGGGATCAGCAGCTGACGGAAGGAGGTGGTCCTGCCCCTGTACAGATCCCTGGTCTGGCCATATTATTTAATGAAGCAGAACTGAGAGTTCTTTTCTGGACCTTGAAGGGAGCCTGTCTGTATTAGATTTATCTTTCTTATTTCTGTTCAATTGATGTATTAATATGCATTCTTCTATTCTAAAATTGCTCCAAGCCTTGAAGGGGTGCTTTAAACAAATACAATGTTATCACTACTGCTGCTTCTCATAATCAAACTTACGAAGTGGGGCTATGGCACCCCTTTGCAGTGTTCCAGCTGGGTCCACGCTTAATGGTGTGATTTATTTTCCACAACAACGTTTAGCTCTTAGAAAGATGTGAAAGTTACATTTTCTCTCCTAATATCCTGTCTTCAATTAAATCCAATTTACATTTAAAGAGTAGTAAACCAATATTTGCTTTTTTTGGGGGACGGACTTGGTTAATGTAAATTAAAATGTGCTCAACTGAAGTTTTAAGCAAAAACACCTGGATGCAGATGAATATATAATGGTTTCCTAAACGTTGTTACCATGCATTCCAGTCTGCTAATTAACCTACAGTAAATATGAGGGAAAACAATCCTATTTAGAGATCAGGATCTGAAAGCTGACTACACTAATTGCCTAACTCCATCTGGATTAAATTGACTAACACATTACCTGAGAATTCTAATACACAAGAATCAAGCAAAGTAATTACATTCAATTACAGAAAGTATCCTACTGGGTTTATTTGTTACTTTGTTACCATATAGCATAATCTGAATAAACAATACCTATATATTACAAAAAGGAGTGCTTTATACATTACACTACATTCTATAGCCAATTAAAATAATGCAGAAAATCAAGTTTTTTTTTATATAAATAGAAAAACTCAATTGTGCAAATTCCTTCTTTAAATGAGAGCATCCACTTCTGTGTTGCAAATCTTGGATTCTAGCACTAAGCTGTTCAGCTAAACCGATACATTACTGGAAAATTACCCCATTCCTCTTTGGCATGTTAATAGACCGTCTTCAGTGCTCACAGTAGAAACGCATGCAGTGCAGGAGAAGCAGTGGGCTGTAACACTGTGTACCATTCTTATGCTTATCTTCGCCCATTCATAAAGGCGCTTGTACCTGCCAAGCTTTATTGAAGCGATGGATTGAGACATCATTAGGCTGCTGTCTGCAGCATCGGGCCCCTTCATAAATAATATAACAATTAACTCATCCGAGACGTGCATTGTGCATTTTCAGAGACAGGCTCTCAGTTTTCTAGAGTTAGTATTTCCAGTCTCCTCATTAAGCTATTCCATTGACCCCCTCCCCGCAAACCCCACATTATCCAAGTATCTATCTTGCTACAGTATCTATTTTCGTATCTAGCCAACAATACATATCTAGCTATATACAGACAATATATTTAATCTAGCTACAGTAGTTAGACAATAACTACAGACAGCATTTCTAATATATTTATATATATATATACACACACACACACACACACACACACACACACACACACACATTTTATCTGCAGTATCTATCTGTAATCTACCTAGCTACAGTATCTATCTACAACTTATTCCCTTCTTCCTTTCTCTTTCTTTCTCTCTTTCTCTTATTCTCTCTTTCTTCCTTCTTTCCTGTTTATCAACAATAGACATCTTTCTATCTAGCTACTGAATCTTCTGTCAACAATATATATCTGTCTATAGACATCATTTGTCTATCTACACTATCTAGCTATCAGGGCTGTGTATTTATTTATTTAGTTTGTGTTTTCCGGGTAAGGTGCACTAGCCATAGCAATGACTATTTTCAGGCACGACCCAGAATACAAGAACAAATCATTTTTACAATAGTCTTGAAACAGGTCATATAGACAGAGAAATACAATATTTCAAAACAGAGTAAATAATGGGAACAGGTCACTACAAAGTAGAACAAACAGGTTTACAATAACAAAAATAGGGTAATAATAAAATTAAAGGTGGGCAGGCATAGTAACAATTATAATCAATATGGTAGAAAACATAAGTTAAGCTAAGATAAGTGAGCATATCAGCAGGTAGACAAGGGAGATGGAAAGCAAAAGAAAAGAGGGATAATCGAAGTAGGGGGGAGGTGTAAGGGGATGAAAGTGCGAGATAGGGGATAAGAGATTAAGATAAAGAGTTATGATTGTAACATCTGTGCATTAGTATTTATACTGTATAGCTCTAATGATGCGTGCATGTATGTGTAATATATACACATCACTAGGGCTATACAATATAAATACTATTTTGGACAAATGCACAGATGTACCTGACTTTTTTTACAAATATAAAATGCCTTTCTTAAAGAGCTACCAATGCCTCAAAGAAAACTTTAGAAAAACATGATTAGGTACACTTCTGCCTGCATTCCATTTATATTTTTATATATTTCTCCTCCCCATAATGTATTAGTAAGGAAGTGTGTATGAATATATGATCATTGTCCTTTAAAGTTTATTTTGAGTTCAACTGCCTCTACAGCAGACTCCCTACTCCAAGTCATAATCCTCTGTTGTGACATCACAGTCTGTCGTCATGGGAGTAACTGTGAGGTCACAAGTAGTGCTCTATGACTTCAGGTAGGGAGAAGACAGCAGGAATAGAACTCTTCAGAAGCAGAAATCCTGTTTTCATACAAAAGAACCTCAGTAATAAATAATGGGGAGGAGAAAATACAGAACTAATGGGAAATACAAGCTGGACTGTGTCTAAATATTACATTTTGTTAAAGTTCACCTAAACATGTCACCAGTTCTTTAACTATCAGTATCTGTGTTCCACAACACAGAGTAGCATTAGCCCTGAACTGAAGCTCAGTGACACACGTGACTAATACTGTCCATTACATGAATCCATATTTTTATTGGTAACTCTCATACCCTTGGCCTTGTGCCATAATTAACAACAAAAACAAGTCTCAAATGTAAGAAATATATTTTTAGTAAACATGAACATGTTAACTACAAATACAAATAACACAGGCACAAATAATAATACAAATATCAAATATATGAATACAGTCATCAGCATTGTGAAAGTTGCCCTCTGAGTATTCCACTGTGATGACAGGAATCTTAAAAAGCACCAGTTTCAGTGCATAAATTAAGTCCCCACATGAAAGCTTACCTAAATTGATTGAAAATTGATGTTGTAGAATTTTGGATGCCTCAGAACATTAGGGGAAAAGATCATAAATGAAGCTTGGTCCATCAATCCTTCCTTCCAGGTACCACTACCAGCATGCACTGCCCCCTTGCTGCACCTGCGCGAACATGTTTTGTAATGTATTCGTTTGTAGAGCATGGGGCGTGCTCCATTGATTACAATGGGAGCGGAGTTCAAAGCTCATTTTTTTTTTTTATATTTTAGAGGGTCACTGCGGTAAAATCAAAGCAACAGCTCCACTAACAAGGCTCTGCTAGTTGAGTTGAAGCTTCGATTTGACCTCAGTGACCCTATGAAATATTAAAAAATGAGTTTTAAACACTGCACCGATTGTTATCAATGAAGCAGGCCCCCATGCTCTACAAACATTCATCACGAAATGTGCAAGTACGGGGGCAGTACATGCTAGCAGCAGTACCAAGAAGAGGAGAAAGGGATCTGGTGACCCAGCTGAATTTAGAATCCCTTTTCCATACGTATTGAAGCATCCAAAAATTCTGCAACATGGACTGTTTCATTCCAGTTTAGGTGAGCTTTCACGTGGGGTTTGAGGGGGTTATTAAAGAATGAGCACAACTGCTGGTCTTTAAAATATCCATTGACACAACAGCAACACCACCATATGTTTTGATATGTTGCTGTTACTGATGACACTAGCCAAGATATATCTTTTTATCTTGTCATTTTAACCCCCACTCTTGATTAGTTATGGACATAATGAATTGATATAATAGCTGGCTGTTGAATTTTTTTTTTCCAATTATTTAACCAGGTGAGACACTAAGCTGAAAGCTTGTTTACAGGTGCAACCTGGGAGCACAAGGAAGTTAAGTGACTTGCTCAGGGTCACACAGTATGCAAATGGGGGCTGTGGGATTCAAACCCAGGTCTCCAGATTTGCAGCTCAGAGCCTTAAACCACTGCCCAATACTGCCTCCTTTCTGCACATTGTTTATGAACCACTTACCACTGTATGCTGTATTTTTAAAGGAAAAACTACTGCAAAAATTACAGAAACACATGCTGTGCTGATGTGCATTGGTTTTTGTCTCTCCGATGATCCCTAGCATTCTTTTACCTGCGTCTATTCTATAGCAAGTTTTTTTTTTTTTCCCCCTGGAAGTTTTACATCCCTGGTGGTAGCCATTCAGGCTTCTTTTACTGCCTTTGATCTGTTGGAATTTTCCCAGAATGCCTCTGATGCAGGCAGAGAATATGGGCAGACTGGGTGAGCCAAGTGGTCCTTATCTGCCGTCAATTACTATATGAATTAGACCTTGCATTAGAACTAAGAGCCCAGGATCCTAGTTATAATCTAGTCACACCATTTAATTACAACTGCCGGTGAAAGTTAACAGTTTCAAAAAGTGTCTGCCCTCCCTCTCCAACCAAAGTCAGATTTTTCTAAGTGCCAGCTGTTATTTTTCTTGCTATGTGGCAATTGCCTTTGTAAAGTGCTGCCACTGGGTGATAATAAAGCCAATACACCTTTGAAGGATTTGGATCCAATTCACATCATTCCCAGAGACATTCTGGAATATGTCAACAGATCAAAGGCAATAAAAGAAGCCTGAATGGTTACCCCAAAAACAGCTTGTCGCAAACACATGAAACAGAATGCCAGGAACCATCAGAAAAACAAAAACACAATGCACAACGTGTGTTTTTATAATTACGTTCTCCTTTATCACACTGCTTTAACACAATTACTAAAACAAGTGTGCTACCTGTTGCTTAAGACTTGGGGGGGGGCTGGGCTGAGTAGTGCTATAATTGCCTGCAGATGTTTCAGTCTGCAACAGCAAGAACATAGCCACCAGTCCACAGTACTGTGCATCAGCCCAGCAGCAGACCTTGCAGGGACACAAGGGGTGCTACAGCAGCATAAGAAACATTTGCCTGTGATGGCTGTGAACCATTTGTGGGGTTCTACACCACCCTTCAGAAAGCTCAACTTGAAAATTGTTCAAAGTAAAACAGTACTTTCATCTGGGGAAAATGCCATTCTAGATTCTACCCAGACCAACTGCCTTTGTCAGATAAGACAGTTCCAGCATGGATTCTGCATTTTACAGAAAAACTTACCAAAAACTTGTATCACTTAGAAAACCAAAGCAACTGAAATAGAGAAGAAATTAATACTAATTGACAAGAAAAGGAAATTTCTCCCCTAGAATTACAAGAAAAATGTTGAAGTTATCCAAGAGTCATGACATAATAAAAAGACTCAATACCACTTAATTTTGTTTTGTTCATATTAATTTTCATATTTAATTCCTGCCCATTTCAAATTATGGAGTTTGTTTTTCCCTGTCCAGTGTCAGACTAGGATATATTCCATATGTCATGTTTGGGTCAGGGAAGGACAGTTAACCTACCAAACTAGGATTCCTCGGTTAGGGACAAGTGGCAACCTTAACCATTAATTAAGCAGTGAACACAGGAGAGGTCTTGTGAATTCTGTCATTTCAGTGGAGCCCCAAAAACGTGGGGAAAAAAACCCTACCAAAAACAAAGTATAATATCATGTATAACTTAATTGGATATTCTTATTAGGTGCAAATGCCTTTTCAATATATTTATTTTTTATATTCCATAACACTTTCAGGAGGAAGCATCAGAGTGCTGCATAAAGGAATAGCCCCCTTGAAACTCTCAATTGATTTTCTTTTTTATTAAAGTGTGTGTGTGTGCCCCCATTGCTAATTCCATAACCTCCAGAGCAACTACAAAACAAAATCGAATGCAATACCAATGCCTCGCACAGTATGAAGCAGCATACCTCTCAACCACACCAAATCAGAGACAAATCTGAAGAAAAAGAAAAAAAAGGGGACAACGGGCCAAAATCAGGGGCATAGCTTAAAAATGGCAATAGCTCCATAAGCCGTTACAATATGTGGCTACTGAAAAGGGCATTTTCTGAGGAAGACCTTGACAGTTACATATTACATCACACTTCGAATTCCAACTTTTTAGTGACAGAAGTGTCAAAGTTAGGAGGGACCAAGTACATTTTGAGTCAAAGTCGGGGACGTCCCTACAAATATGGGATAAAATTTAGTTGTGTACAGCTCTGAGTCAGGGATGTCATTTAGGGGTAGCCAGGGGTTGCAGCTCAGACCCCTAGGATGTCCACTGCAACCCCTAAAAACCCTTAAAGCAAGGAATCCCTGACATTGATTTGTATAAAATGTATTGGATTGAGGAGTCGTGTAACGGTTGCAACCCCTATGATACTCCTGAAATGACAGTACTGCTGTTGAGTGCCTGTCCCGGCTAAGAGGAGGCGGTGGGAGGGGAAGAGGGAGAAAAGCTGAACTCTCCTCCACCGCCCACACAAACCGGCTGCCGCGCGCTGAGTGGCTCGGCTAGCCCGCCCGCGCGCCACTCTCCCTCGCTGCGCTCACACCGCACTCCGGTTCACACTAGCCGACAGACAGGCGGCGCGCGCTGCAACGCACTTCGGACTCCGATCTCGCCGGACTCCCACCGAGCTCATCCGCACCCTTTTCCGCCACAGTGTGCCTGCTCGCGCTCGGGTGCTGCGTCTCAGTCAGCTAGTAGCCGTGCCATGCATTCCAGGACGAAGCTCTCCAGCTCCCCGCCAGGCATCCTGCGTTCTTCTGGCTCTACATCAGCCCTCGCGAACCCTACGTGCCTGCAAGCAAAAGCGCCGTGCATTCCCTTTTAGCGCCCGCCAGCTTTCCATCCGGAATTCCGGCTCAGTGCCCAGCAGCCGGCAGTTTAAAGGAGCCCGTTAGCTGCCCGCGCAACCTGCCTGTCGCTAGCTGCCCACGCACACGGTGCATTCCTCTCAGAATCTGCCAAGCTGCCCGCGTGCCGCGCATTCCATGCCTGTCACCAGGCTACACGACACACACCTTACATTCCATGCATTCCTCTCAAACACGCTAGCAGCTGTCCACGCGCCATGTGCTTTCGTGCCCGCCGCCAGCTCCCCGCGCGCCGTGTAGGGCTGCTTTACTCCCCCGCACGCATTCTCACAAGAGGACGCTCTATTTCCTTCCAGCAAACAGCCGCGCGAAGTTCTCACACTCGGGAATGGAAAGGATGAGGAAGGAAAAAACCCTGAAGACTAGCGTCCCGCATTCACATTTACCTGTGCTGCTTCTACCTGGTTTGGTCCTGTCCAAAGGGAAGAGGCCGGAACATTTCTCCCACTCCACCTGCCCTCCCAGGCAGAGGTCGTTAACGATCTGCAGCGCCTTCTGGCACAGGCTGACCCCGTCCTCTTTGTGGAAACTCATCTCTCGCTCGGTTTTGGCCCCACTCCCTGTCGCGCTCCTAAGCCATGGCTTCCAGGAGGATTTATTGAAAATAAGTTGATGAGTCTCTGTCACAAAGTCACCATCTGTTGGAGTACTCACGCCGCCGCTGCTGCTACCGCCAGAGCGACTGAAGACACCCATTCAATTGGTAGGTTGGCAGAAGAAGACTGAATTCCCCTCCGAGCTGGCGCCTCACACTTAGCAACGCCTTTTTCAACACAGACGCCTTTAGTGCCTCGCGGGCTCCAGTAGCCTAGTGGCCAATGAGAGCGCCGCACTGCTTTGGGCGGGAGACGGGTGGCGATGATATGGGGCTAGGTGCGTGCGAGCGCTGGGGGTGAGTCACTAATGGGTTTATACAGAGGGGGGTTTGTGATTCATGGCAGGCTAGGTATTTTAAGGTTCATGGGAACACGCGAGCCTCACTTTGTTGCATTGTGCACGTCCTCATCACTCTACACTTGTCTTTTTTTCTCTGTCTAGTTTGCAAGACCTAGTACTCATAAAGAGCACAGATCGCTGGACTGTCACATTCAAGCCTTCTGCAAGCTGGTAGTAGGACTCCGATCATGTTGTTGCATGGCATTTGGATGAATCCAAAACAACAAGCAGCCTAGATTAGGGAGTTGTGGCTGATAGTGTCTGTTGTATTCGGTTGATGCATTGGGGATCTCTTAAGCAAAATGTGTCGTCAGTATTAACAACGTTCCAGAACAGGATTTATGTTAATGCATATAAATGGGTGCCAAATAATTACAGTTGGCAGAATTGCTCTTTAGTAAGCTATTTCATTATAGCAAGCTGCCGTCTGAGACAGTCTGTAGCAGCTATGCAAACTTACCGTGTGTCAAGTAATGACTTTTATGCAGCAAATGGCAGCTGTCTTTATTACTTCCAGGCTGCGATTACTTTGCTATATACCAATGTAGTTGTACTAGGTTGCTGTATACCTGTAATACAGGTGAAATAACCAGCAGATTTATTCTTCCGAGAAGTGCCAAATAGAGGGGCATCTGGTTCTATTGCTTACGTTTTTAATACTGTTTTCTATTTAATTACTGTATTACCCTCCAATTTACAAAATTGTCACTTCTGTGCTATTTTGGATTTGTGTTGCCCCTACTGATTTCACCACATGGTATTTGTTAGATATTGTTATGTGTCATCATACAAGTTGTGCTTTAAAGCTGTTGTGAAACCATAACCATCAGAGGCACTATTTTTCAGGTTAAAGAGCTGTTTCGAACTCATTTCTGGATTTAGTCAAACTTTTGACTAGAGGAAAAAAAATGATCCTGGCTTTGGCAGTTAACAGAACATTTAAGTTGTCCAGACAAGACTGTTACGTGTAAATTTGAACATCTCATACAGTGTGCATTGTCATCTAGGGACAGGTGATTATAAAATGATTTTAGCTTTTAAATTACTAGCTGGAATCAACACAACAATTAACAGTTTTTAGTTATCATTATCCCGTTCCAACCTATTCATACTCTTCACTGTCTATCCATGGAACACTGTGGGTGACTGAATGCAGGGGATATTGCACTAGGCTACATGTGCTGTACAGCAGACAATAGTTTTCACATGTATAACATTACAGAAAATCTTTAAACTCTAGCTTTGTCACTCACTTGTTATGTTCATTATTAATACAGGTTGTGAAATGGGGTCATATTTGATGTATGGTTTCTTCATTTTTTTCTTGTAGAAAAATATTAATTGCAGTTGTCAGTGAATTTCCATATAAATGGATGTTTGTCAGTGGTTTACATGTTAACATTCAGTGATCACTGTGATTAATATTTTTTCAAAGAATTGTAAATTATACTTTGAAAATACATTAAAGGTGATTCTACTTGTAAACGTGTATCAATATGAGCAAACAAAAGTGGAGATGGGCAAGCCAGAGAAGGCTTGAGCCTAGTCCCTTGCTTTCCACAGCTCAGCCTCTATAAGCAGTTAAGAGCCAAGGTCAAGCCAAGCCAGTTACAGTCAAAGTAAGCATTTTTGTCAGCGCAAGCAGTTAGTGTAGTGGCTAAAACTCATAAGGGGCTCTGTCAGTATGGTAGAGGACAGCCTGCAGTAACCAGGGCTCATAGAGTCAAGCCAGACCCCTGGCTCAGCTGTGGCTTGGCTGTAGGTGAAAAATTCCTGCTTTGCCCACCTTTAAACAAAAGTGAAAAATGAAGTCAGTTTTTTCAGCTTTTCTAAATTTCTAAAAAGTAACAAAGAGGAAACATGCAAACCAACTGACTGGTGCATCCACATGGAAACAACCCTCCATGGATCAAAGATGCACTGAGAATGTCACACTCCAAGACCACAACAAGGAGTCAAGTAGAACAGACTCTTGCTTATGAATTTTAAAATGGTAGAGCACTCAGGAGCAAGAAGAGGGCATCACCAAGGCTTCCCTATTGCTTGGTGTTGTCCTAACACCTCCTCAGCAGAACATATCTGCTTGCAGTTTTATGGCACATATCAATTACTGTACATGAAAACTCTGTTTCTGCACAAGATAGCATAGTGTGGTGTCAACTGTATGTAAACTCCCTCAGTGTTGGGACTGTCGCTGAGTTCACTTAAGCAAAAAGGCATGACCAGTGATTATGTTAATGGTCTGTTAATCACCCTCGTAGAGGAGTAGCGTGGCACAAGGTATAGCCGAGTGCCACATGCCCCTAGAGGGTGACTAACAGACCATTAACATAACTCCTGGGAGGGTTTTATTGCTCCTTGTTTAGCATGTGATTAGACTCCAGCTGTATGTTAATAAAATATTAACATAAGGCTGATAGAATACTTACATTCAGACAGAATGCTTTATTTCTCAGACTCTTTTTATGATGTTTGTTCATATATTTTTCTTAAAAATGAAGACCTGAAGTTAATTTAGTATTTTTTTAAATCTGAAAACATTAAATGTAAAAGAAACTTCTGCACTTCTAGAATGCTCCTAGATATTAGTGCTTTTCTCGTATGTTCCCTGACCTGATGAAGAACGTACAGTACAACTCTTGAAAATTAGTCTCAAAAACATTTACGTTTGTCCAAAAAAATATCAGCTACAACATATCTGCTATTTGTTTCCCCTAGTATGTACGCTGAAGCAGGGCAGGTAGGGTTACCACCTGTCCTGATTTTCACAGGACAGTCCTGATTTGGGCAGCTGTGTCCTACAAAAAGACATGAAAAATACTACACGTCCTAATTTATAGTAGAAAAAATATTTTCTAACTTTCCACTAAATGTTGCAGAAAACTACAGTACCTTAAGTAAAATACCTTAAAATGATAAGAAACAATAGAAGCAACTAAGAAACTACAATACTTAATCTTAATTCTGATTATAAAGAGAAAACAAGTCTGTTGCATTGGTTGAGGTTACGGACTGTCCTGTGAAAAATTATGTTTCAGTAAGAAAATGTCCCACTTTGTGCTTCTTAAAAGGTGGTAACCCTAAGGGCAGGGTCTTCTGCATTTGTATGCTACTACTTTCCCTCCAGAATATACATTTAATAACCATTAAAGTGCAAGCATGAATCATGCTACTTTAATATTTATATATTCACTTTTAAGACTGTTGCTAAAGTTAGTTAAAAATAGTGTACTCGTGGTGAATCACATTTCTTTTTTTGAAAGTAATGTTTTATTTTGTAAAGTAAGAAGTAACCACATTACATGTCTAATGTCAACATGAAGTAAAGGTGTTTTTTTTTTTTTTTTAATTTTATGACAAGAGGAAAACTGACGTTTCTGTAGCAGAAACTCCAGTCTGTTACCACATTGACATGAATGCAGTGTTGCTTTCGTTTTACAGGGATTGCATCATTTATATTGTAATGTTTGATCACCACTGGAAGTCTGTCTGTTGAGAATGAAAACTGGTGCCCTGCATGTTAATCATTTGTATAAATCTAAACAAAACACAACAGCACTGTATGTTTTGTTTTACATACACATCTAAAACTGATCCTAAAATGGATCGCTAAGCTGTACGCATGACCAAGCATACAGTAACTCTAAGACAAAGTAACTGTTGCTGTTTGTTTGTGTTGTTGTTTTAAGCACATGGCTGTATCTGTTTTGCAAAAATATAGATTGATATTCTTATGACATACTGTATGCTCAAGGATATAACTAACTGTGTTAGCAAAAGAAACAGTCATGGTCATGAAAGGCATTTCTTAGAATATACTTTAAAATAAGAAGCTAAAACTGTTATTTACAGCAGTTACATTTAACGTCAGTGTTTTCTAATTTTTTCATAACTTTTTTCTGTTAGTAGTCTACCGAGTATTTCAGATAATTATGCACTTTGTTCCATTGTACCTTTTAAAGAGCTAGTAGAATCAAAAATAACAGATAGAAAAAGGTTAAAAATTTTAAGAAGCAGTTAATTGTAACTTTTTTATTTCTGAAGTATTTTTCTTTTTCTGTTTGCTCAATAGAAAGTTTTCTGAGTGACAGTATTATGTTGGATATGTGAAATAACACTGTGGCAGCTGACATATCCAGTTGTATTCCTCCCACTACATCATTAGTGCTATCACCTCACTGACTATGACATCACAGGTGATTGACCTGGCAGCTACTGAGTGGCTCTTCCAGAGAAGCTGTGATGTTACAGTCAATGACATCACAATGCTGATGATGTAGTGGAGGAATAAAACTAGACTATGTCAGCTGCCAGGCAGGGTTCTGTTCCACAGGCCACACCTACTAACATCAGGTAAAGCATCTTCTAACCACCCAAAGAGAAAAGAAAATGCACCCCAAGTATAAAAGATAATAGTTGACTGCTTTTAAAAACTAATATTAATTTTAGGCAGTACACTAGCTCTTTGAAAAGACTTGATGACTGTCCCTAGCTGACCTCACAATTGCTGGCTGTGTCCTCACAGTCTGTGTTATAAACAAAGGCACTATGAGATCAGGTGGGCACAGCCAGATGCATTTATATACACTTCTTAGAGAGGCTACCAAAGTATGTTGTAAACCCTGGAAATTAAAACAAAAAAATATATGTATATTCTCTGGTGAATTGTAATAGCAGAAACAGTGGGTCAGATTTTTAAAGCCCCTTTGGATGCATTTTTT
Organism: Neoceratodus forsteri; assembly: GCA_016271365.2. Lineage (NCBI taxonomy): Eukaryota > Metazoa > Chordata > Ceratodontiformes > Ceratodontidae > Neoceratodus > Neoceratodus forsteri. The sequence goes on along the minus strand of CM028131.1, from coordinate 1,541,353,577 downwards.
GGCCATGCATCACAATCAGAGTGCACTTGCATTGCATCACAACAGTTAGACCATATAAAATGTGGTTTAACTTTTTGCTACAAGTTGTACTCAGAAAATGACACATGTGCCAGAATATTGACGCATGCATTGTTCATTTTGCCGTACCATTTATAAACTGTTGCAAATGCACCAATGTGTTTGACCGTAGCATTTACACATTTTGTGCATTTGTTTTTACACAGCCGCAGCAGGGGTCAACAAATCTTTGTGACTGGCTCAAAAGTAGTAGTTCTGGTGCTCGAGTTGGTAGTCCAGGTAAAAATAAGCATAGACAAGTTTTTTCTTATAAAATATATATTTTTTTATCTTCCTCAGATGTTTTGCTATCGACCTGTGGATCAGCCTTTTTCTTCGTAGCACGCTCTCCACACAGTCCTTGTCACACCCACACCCCTCTTCTTGTTGTCTATGCCCACTGCATGTTTTTTTAAAATATATGCTCATTTTGTTGTATTATTTAGTATTTTTCTTTTCAAATAAATTCTGCAAAATAGAGTCTGTAGGTCGGTCATGATTCCTGACCCTTCCCAGTCCCTAGATTTCATGGTCTAATCCACCTGCTCACCACTGCAGTATGGCCCCTTGCTTTTCCCTTGCTCTTGACTCCCACACTGCCTTCTCCATCCCAGTACTTACTGCTATGGTTGCCGAAAAGGGACCATAGATATCTTGACTCATGATAGCCTCACCATTTTTTGGCCATTCTGTCACTCAAGCTTCTACTGCGCGCTGCACCATGGACATGCTCTTTTCTCCTGCTCAGCTGCTCTCTTCCGCAACTCCATCTCACTCCACCATGCCAAAGACCTCCAGCTCCCTCCTGCCTGTTGCGCCTCCTTGTTCACTTGCTCCGCTGCTTGCTCCTAATGCTCCAACTCTGGCAGTGATCACATGACGCGGTGTCCCACACAAAATCTGGCACGCTTTTGGCAAGGAGAAGAAAGGCTGACAACCGAGGCAAGTAAAAAAAAAAAATGTGCATTTACTGTTGCGATGCTAGTCCATGGGACAACCAGCTGGGTAGTTGGTGCATTTCCCAGTCAGTGCAATGATAGCCTGAGAAATCAGGCTATGGGATTTGTCAACCCCTGAGATGCAGCCCGACATCAGGAATTGTGCCTGCATCCTGAACTTTGATAATCCCACGCATTATGTTTGTGAAGTTACATGGTGACGTGCAGAGATGCTTGTCACGTTGGTCATGTGGACTGAGAAGTTTAGGACATAAAGCACTGCATTTGACGAAGGCGATTTCTAAATAGTGCATACATTTCTAAATATTTATTATACCGTGATTCTTTTTATCAGAAATTTGTGGAACATATACTGTAAGAAACATCTGTGTGGTACTGAGCTAGTGTGACTTTGACTCCCACTGTATAACAATTACTTTGCATGAATTATGTGCTTAAATGAAATAAGCACAATAAATGGGTGGTATTCAAATATGTTTCTACATGAAGGTGATCAGAGTGGTATAATTTCTGCATAAAAAATCTGCATGCACAGATTTCCATTGCCCCATTACAATGGCAACTGTATTCCATTCAACTAACAAAAAGTAATGAATTCATTCCCAGGCTCAAACTGAGAAGCACCATTATGCCTCCACTGCTCCATGTATTGTATTCACTTTAATCTTGAATGTTCTACTTACATTTAAAGAAATGACACACTGAGCTAAATTTATATGATGGTTAATTAAAACTGTGAAACACACAGGCTCACCAGTGAAATTGTAGTGCCCTAATAGTCACCTTTCAAACATCCTATCCTGGGCAGCTAATGTTCCATATCCATTCACAATTATTTTCAAAATCTCAAAAACTAGACAGACCAATTAAGCATAATTAGAGCAAGCTTTCTGAAGCAGTTTAGCAGGTGCTAATACTCAACTGAGTGATACAGAAGGACATTAAACTTTAATGCTGAAGCCAGACTCAGAAATCTGTGGTGACTGTAATATATCCTGTTATTTGATATTGACACCTCTGTGTATATTTTAATTATAACATCAATCATTACTGGAATTTCTGTAAATAAAATTATGTTCTGCAGTAATTGGCTGGTAAAGTTGAATGAAGATTTGTTTTGTATGTAACTATTACAGTTTCACATGATCTAAGTAAGTGTTAGTACATTCTATTTACAAAAATGTACTGTATAACCAGCTATTAATTGCTGACCTGGGGTATGGACTGTATATGTATATATATTGCATCCACCTAATTTAAAAAATAAAACATGGGTCCACATGGAAAAAAAATAACAACTTCCCATCCATTTGCTTCTGCTGATTTGATTCTGTCCTGTAAGGATATAATGGACTTGTTTCAAGTCAAGAGAAGGGAAATTCATATAAAATATATCAGTTCTAGAAGGGTAAAATGTTTAATGTTGGAACCCACCCAGTGGAGGAAAAATGACTTTCAGTGAGGCATGTTTACTTTTTATCACTGCAGAATATTATAGAGTTGGCTATTTTACAATTATTTTAAAAAAGTGCCATCCCGTTTTTTTCATGAATTTATATTTGTATTGACTCTTAGTCCCGTGACAATGTGTGCAATATTCCCACAGAAACTCAAAACAGTAGGCTCTAAACTAACAAACACCTTAGGAATCATATTTTTCATGAGATTGCACTATTGAATATTGAATAATTAATGCCTGCATCTTGGTTTACAGTAGATGGCACTCACAACAAATACTAGAGTAACATTTTTGAGTTAGCACCAAAAACATTTTTGATATTCTTTGTAATGTATTACATGTCCTATCTAAAACTTTAAAGTATTTTCATTTGTTTGATTACAGCGTATCTAAAATATTTCCTTTTACACAAATATACTGTACTTTTTTTTAATTTCAAAGCCATATTCTCCTTTCATTTATTAGGTTAGAATGAGTTTATTAGGGAAATAAATGTAGTGCATGGGATTTGTGTCATAATGGCGACCGTCGAAAGGCGGTTTCCGTTAGGGTGACTGCACATCGCCGAAAATAAATTTTGGCGATGTACCCTCCAGGCGTATAGCAAAAGGGTGCCAGGGACTTTGGTTTTACTTCTTTATGTGGGGGTCTGCAACCCCTGCACCCCCTACTAAAGGATTCTCAACTCCAGGGGGGGTGCATGTCGGGGGGGTGCAAACTGAAAAAAATAATATTCAGGCTGGGCGCAACAAAATGTACCTGCGCCCAGACCCAAACCCAGCACCATTCGCACCCCAGCCCTGAACCCACCCACCATGCCACTGGGCCAACTCGGCAGCTCACCATGGCACCATCCCTCACAAACCCTCCCGCCCCTCACTGAATGTGCTGTCCCCCCCCCCACACGTGTATACATGTAGCAACATCCTGTCACTATATGCTCGAACCACCCCTCATCCAGTCACCCTCCTGGTTGGTCACCCTGATGACATGCACTGTGATTGAGTTGCTGTTTTTGTATGTGGCCAGTCATGGTCATCCATGTCATGGGATAACCTCCTGCTGCATTCTATTTGATAGTGTCTATATGGTGTATTCAGTTCATACACTGTTATTCACATTACCATCACATGGAATATTTTGTGTGGTAACAGTCATATATTTACTGGTTAAGGGCAATAATCTAACACTTGCAGACCCTCTGAAACTCCATAATTCACACTTGTGAATTATGGAATTCCATAAACCACAGGTACCGCAAGCTGGGCGCGAGTCTCCCTGAGCTGTCCCTCTAGAACATGTCCTTACACTGACAGTCCACTTGAGAACCTCACTGAAAACTGCCAGTGTGTGAAACATGCTTCTCTACAATCTGACTGAAAAAAAATGGCCACTTCCTACAGTAACAGATAGCCTGTTCCTTCATTCTGGAACAAAGTGCAAGCTAGGTCTAGGGAGGAGGCTGAGGCTTGCTTTGAGCTATGAAAAAGTGCAAGTATAGTATTTTCTGATGGCTCCAAGGTCATAGCTAGCCCATCACTGACTACTTAAAGCAAAAAAAAAAAACCACACAACGCAACAGTTTAAAAGCCTGTGGCTACAAGAGGCAGCACAACAGACTACAGTACAACCCCATTTACCTGAAAGTTGGTGTGGGGAGGATACAAAACACTTTTGCATAAATGAGGTTTAGGTTAAACGAGGGGTCAAGTCAGTCTAGCATGAGCTGCCAAGTGTACAACGGAGCTACCAAATGTACAATGGGCTACAGACAAATGCTAATCAGTAAATATAAAAAATAAAACATGGAGACGTGTGGTAACTCAGACTTCGCCCTTGGGGTTTATGGGGCATCACACACTTTGGGTGTGCATAAAATCCTCATAAACCGCACTTCCCCATGCATTATTCTATATTTTCCTTTAGATTTATAAAATAATCTACTTGCTTTTACCATGAAATTTTAAAAAGTAATTATGGTTTTAAGTGTATAATTTCATAAGCATGCTTTATATGGCAATCAGAATTTATTATAGAACACCTTTTTCTTAATTTATTTTGTCTTTCCCAAGTTTTACAGTACAGTTTACCTATTCATGAAGTACATACAGTATGAGGATTTCTCAGCAGGAATTCTGATGTCATAGTGCACTACTTATGGCATCTGTTACTTTTTCTGAAGTTGTCTGATTTTGGTTTGTCTGAGTCTGCAGTGGCTATAATTCATGATTTTCTACAGGATCGTTCCCAGTATGTGTCGATCAGATCTGTTTCATCTGATGTGTGTTCTACTGTTTGTGGAGTTCCACAGGGGTCCATCCTTGGACCCTTATTATTTTCATTATTCATTAGTCAGGTACCTTCAATAGTTCATGGGTGTCAATGCTTATTGTATGCTGATGATTTGATTTTGTATTAGCATCAGTCTGTAGATTCTATAGATGCAATTTTGGATTTAGAGTTTCAAAGATGATGTCAGTGGATGTTCTCTAATAAGATGGTTTTGAATGCTCGTAAGACTAAGGTGATGTTGTTTGGTAGTGCTGTTCAATTGAGGGAAACCCAGTAATATCAATTTATGACAATCATGATACTTTGCTGGAACAGGTTTCTGAATTCAAGTACCTGAGTGTGGTACTTGATTCTTCTTTGACTTTTACTTCTCAAGTACTGTAAAAATGGTAAAGAGTAAAGTTAATCAGAAATTGGGTCAGCTTTATAAATTTAAACCTTACTTGTCTTTTGATTCTCATATGAAATTCGCCAATGGTGTTCTTTTGCCTCATCTGGACTATGTTTCTCCCTTGTATGTAAAATTGGGTGTTAGGGAGAGGCAGATCTTAAGTGTTGTTTATAACAGTTTTTGTTGTTTTGTTTTAGATGTGCCAGTTATGACTCATTGTCTGTTGTATTCATCCTTGGGGTGGCTTTCTCCACAGTATAGATATATGTATGCATTAGGAAATTTGGTACGCCAGGCAATTCACACAGATGGGTTATCCCCTATTTCTGATTTGATTAAAATACATGAGATCAAAGTTTCTTTATGTCAGCTGAAGGAGTTATGTTGGAGGGTTAGCCTGTTAAGAACAACTATGGTGCATGCTCCTTTGCATGTCTAGCTCTTAGAATTTGGAATGATTTACCTCCTTCTCTGAGAGTAGTGAAATCGTATCTAACTGTTAAAATTCAATATAAAAAGCATTTGTTGTCTTTGATAAATTGTACATGTGTTTGATCATTTTGTATTTTTGTATATTTGTTTGTATATGTGATATCAATTGTTTTTTGTAATATGTTACTTATGTTGTTTGTCTGGGTTGGGCCTGAAAAAGGACTTTGGCCCAGTTGTCCTAACCCGGTTAACAAATAAAATGATATCACAAACTGTACCATGAAAACAGACTGTGATGCAACATAACTGGCAATAGTGGGGTCAGTTGGGGACAACAAGATTTTTTTGAAACAGACAGCAGACTAAGTGTTTGATAACATGAAATATTTCAAAGGCTGACAATGGGATGAAGCCTCAAAGCTACAAAACAATAAAGTTAAAATGAAATTGCAAAAAAATACTGTGTTTCTCAACATTTTATTTAGTATATACATACTCTTTAATATGTCATAAAAGTTGGAAGACATAAATGCTTGCTTGTGGTGCTTCTTTGAACTTTAAACTCTTCAAAACAAAAATCATGAATCAGTTTTCCTTTATTCATTGACTATTATAGTAGTTCTGAATGGCATTACACCTGTAGCTGAAAATTCCCAGGGTTCACTGACATCTGATGTCATGCCTGTCCAGACTAATGCTGAATTTTTCCATGGTGCACTGCCAGGCTAAAATATCCCATGGTACACTGGTGTCTGATGTCATGCCTGTCAAGGCAAGAGCTAAAACACCCCATGGTGCACTGGCATCTGATGTCCTGCCTGTCAAAGCTAGAGCTACATTTTTTCAGGGTACACTAGGAACTGATGTCACAATTGTCAGAACTGGAGCTCAGAATTTGCTATGGTACACTGGCATCCGGAGTTATGCTTGTCAGGGCTAGAGCTGAAATTTCCCAGGATGCACTGGTGTCTGACATCATGCCTGTCAGGACAAGAACTAAAATTTCTGGGTATACTAGCATCAGTCTTCACACCTGTTGGCTGGAGCTGAAATTTCCCATACTCACCAACATCTGAGATCACACCAAACAAGATTAGTACTGAAATTACTCATGGTACACTAGCATCTGGTGTCCTGCCTGTAAGGGCTAGAGCTGAAATTTTCCATTGTGCACTGAAATCTAACAGTCCACCTCTCAGAAATAGAACTGATATTTCCCATGGTGCAGGGGCATCTGATGTCATGCCTGTCAGGACTACATCTGACATTTCCCATGGTACACTGACATCTGGCACGGTGCCTGTCGGCTAGAGCAGAAATTTCCCATGGTACAATGGCATCTGACATTGCACCTTTCAGCTAGCATTGATGTTTTCGATGGTATACTGGCATCTGACATCATGCCTGTCAGGTCTAAAGTGAAAATTTCCCATGATACAATGGCTTCTGATGTCATGCCTGGCAGGCCTATTGTGGCTAATTCCAGGATATACTGGTGTGTGACATCATGCCTGTTAGGGCTAGAGCTAAAATTTCCCAAGGTACACTGGCATCTGATGTCACACCTATAAAGGCTGGAGCTGAAATTACCCAGAATATACTGGGATCTGACATTACACCTGTCAGGACTAGAGCTGAAATTTCCCATGGCACATTGGCATCTGATGTCACACCTGTCTGGGATAGAGATGAAATTACTCTTGGTACACTGGTGTTTAATGATGCTGTCGGGGCTAATGCTGAAATGTCCCATGGTACACTGGAATCTGACATCAGGTGATTCAGGGTTATAATTAAAATCTCCCAGGGTACACTGCCATTTAATGTCATCCTTGTCAGGGCTAGAGCTGACATTTCCAGTGGTACTCTGGCATCTGACTTAAAGTTCATCAGGGCTAGGGCTAAAATGTCCAGTAGTACACTGGTATATGGCATTACACCTGTCAGAAATAGAGCCAATATTTCTCAGGGTATACTGGCATCTGATGTTGCACCTGTCACAGCTGGAGCTGAAATTTCCCAGGGTATGCTGGTATCTGAGGTTACACCAGTCACAGCTGGAGCTGAAATTTTCCAGGGCATACTGGCATCTGATGTTATAGCTGTAGCTGAAATTTCCCAGGGTACGCTGGCATCTGATGTTTCGCCTGTCAAGGCTGGATCCGAAATTCCCAGGGCACACTGGCATCTGATGTTACCTCTGTCGTGGCCGGAGCTGAAATTTCCCAGGGTACCCTAACAGCTGATGTTACACCTTTCATGGCTGGAGCTGAAATTTCCCATGGTATGCTGGCATCTAATATTACACTTTTCATAACTGAAGCTGAAAATTCTCAGGGTATGCTAGCATCAGATGTTACACCTGTCAAGGCAGGTGATGAAATTTCCCAGAGTATGCTCAAATCTAGATTTAGTAGTTGCCGTATTGGTCCTTGCAAGAATAGATCCAGAAGCAAATGATTTGATACCTTTTAATGGACCAACATAGATGTAACAGCAAGAACAAAGTGCTCTAGCTTTCGGATCAACCAGTCCTTCTTCAGAAGCCTAATGACAGTTGTTTAGAAAAAACAATACTTTTAACAGCTAGATCATGCAGAAAAAAACAGAAAAATCCCCATTGGTTTAAAATACTCGTTTAAAAACTACAGAAGATGATGTCAGAGAAATTTAACAGTACCATATTAACTTCAGCCAGGAGGGTCCCCAGGTCAAAGGTGCTTGGTGGAACACTCATACAAAGAATCCTACTGCATATAAATTCAATTGACATAAGATAACACTGCTGGAGCAGATGACTCTTACGTCAAGCTGTGAGTGTCATAGTGTGTATAAGGATGTGATTACTGAAAAGCAACCCCCACCCAGATTAAAGACATACTAAGATTGTCTTAGGACTCCAAGATGCATTATAGACAAGAAATTACCAGTAAAGTTGTCTTAAAAACATTAGTGCACACTGTATGATGTGTAAAACCTAGCTGGACCTGTCACCCAGCTGTACTCTCCAGCTAGATATCATGCCCCATAAATTTCAAAAACTTCTAGTGTAGTGACAGGACTTTATAAATGATAATTTAAATATAAATTGACAGTATTAGTGTCAAATAAAAAACTCTAGTCGAGGACCACCAAGGAATTAAGACCATGTAGCCTGATATGTACTGATGTCAATATACACTGAGAATGTAACAACTTCATGTACCAGAAGTGTCTAAGAAATCTGAAAAAGAGATAAAAATGTAATTTCTCTCCTCCTCTTTACACAAACAATACACCCTACCCCGCCCCACATCACCATAATGTGGGGGGGGTGATACCTAGCATTAAGGAAATGCGTTCTCTCTCTCTCTCTCTCTCTGTCTCTCACACACACACACACACACACACACACACACACACACACACACACTATGTCTCTCCTAATGAACCTTTATTCACATCAGTCACTGCAATTGTTCCTCAAAGGAATTCAACTTGTCATGAAATCCTAAGTAAAAGGGCTCATGTATCCTAATACCTACAGAGCAAAAATGTGACACTATTTAGCCATACTACTATCTGCATAGTAACATTTCCAAGGATTCTGGATAAAACTACAATGAAATAAAACTGCCACCCTCCCCAGGATAAGGTAGCTAGAAGTAAATATAAAGTATGTGTGTAAGACCAGAGGTCTAACATACATACATTTCCTCAAACTACTACAATATTAGCCTAATGTAAAAAGATCTGTACAGGACCTCCATGCAAATGAGATCTCACAAATATGTATAGAGTTAAAAAAAAAAAATGTGACAGTCTATAACACTCCTGTATGTACAGTAACAGGCTAGGTAATCTGAATATGGTGCAACGGAATCAACCTCACTCCCAGGCAAAGATAAAAAGTAAGGAGGAATTAATATTAATTATGTGTGTGAAGTAAGAATAGTAACACACTGTAACTCCATGTATCTAAATAGAGGCCTACCTCAATGTGACAGCAAGCCCCACATCTGTTATATCACGTACCTCACAACACATACCCACACACATACATACACACATGCACCCACATCCCACACATGCTGAAGTCCTATAATATGCCAGTCTGAAGAAGAAGAGGTCTGTGGATGTCAGTTTCTGTAGTGTCCCATGAAACCCAGATCAACGTTCATCCCATCTGCTACCATACTGAGATGTAAAATAAGTTTAATCTCAAAAGCTCATCTCTATTGTGTGTTTTCGAGATTTTCTTTTAAGACCATTACTGACATATCTGAAATTGAGTGGTCAGGCTGGGAGAAGTGGTGCCCCACTGGTTTTTCAGTCTTCTTTGCTCTAATAGTATGTCTGTTTGAGTTCATCCTAGTGTGGAGCTGTTGGGTTGTCTCTTCAACATAACCTGTTTGTGGACATCTCTTGCACTGAATGAAATAAACAACATGTCGTGATATGCATGTATAACTCCCATGCACCTTGAATTATTTGTTTTGTGATGTAACCACACAGTCCGAGGTGGAAATGAGCTCACAAGTCTTACAGGTGCATTGACTGCAGGGCTGTGTGCCCTTGTGTGACATGGTATTCTGTTCTGGTGAAAGTTTGCTCCTAATAATTAGGCTGGCTAAATTTGGTGGTTGTTTAAAAGAGAGTAGTGGGAGTTCCTTAAAAATACAATTAAGGGTTTCATCCTCACTAAATATTAGGTGGAGGTCTTTAATACTCTTACGCAGAAGTTCAAGGTCTGGATGATATATGACTACTAAGGGTATTCTGTCTGTATCTGTCTTTTCTTTATATTGAAGTAGTTGTTGTCTTGGTACTTGCATTGTATGTTCTGTTATCCTGTCAATTTCTCTGGAAGAGTGTCCCTGCTCAATAAATATGTTTTTCAACATAGCCAAATGTGTATCTCTGTCATTCTCATTTGAACAAATACGGTGACATCGGAGTGCTTGACTGTACATGATAGATTTTTTTGTATGGTTTGGTGATTACTTTTCTTGTGCAGGTATCTGTCTGTCTGTTGGCTTCCTGTAAATACATATATGTAATGTTCCATCCTTAATGGTGACTGTGGTGTCCAGAAAATTAACATTGGTGGTAGAATACTCCAGGGTAAGCTTTATGGTAGGGTGGAGATTATTAAGTTTGTGATGAAAATTTTTAAGTGCATCTGTGTCCTCCAACCAGATGATAAACAAATCATCAATGTAATGGAAATAAGCTAGTGGTTTATGGGGACAGTGCCTTAAAAAAATCCTTCTCCAAGTCTGCCATAAAGAGGTTAACATACTGTGGAGCCATTTTGGTGCCCATTGCTGTACCCATAGTTTGAACATAATGTTTACCATTGAAGTTGAAGTTGTTATGTGTCAAAATGAATTCCATAAGTTCTCCCACCACTTCAGAGTTGATGTTTTGTTCCAGTCCTTTCTCCTGTATGTATTAAAGGCATGCTGTAATGCCATCTGTGTGTGGAATATTAGTGTAGAGGGATGTTACATCCATTGTCACTAAAATGGTATCTGGTGGTAAATCCTTATAACCAGAAAGTACACACAAAAAGTGCATAGTGTCCTGGATATAACTGTCTCTTTCCATAACCAGCAGTTTCAAAATGGTCTCTACAAATCCTGAGATCCCCTCAGTCAAGATACCATTACTGGAGACTATGGATCTTCCCAGATTGCCAGGTTTATGTATTTTAGACAGCATGTAGAAGGTCCCTGGCCTTGGTTCAGCAGGGATGAGGTCAGTTAGTTTTTCTCGGACATGGTCTGGAAACGTTCTAATTAAGTCACGTAGTTCATCTTTATATCTTGTAGTGGGGTCACTCTCTAGTTCTCTGTAGTATGTAAGATCTGTTAGCTGTCTGTTAGCTTCATTAATATAATCCACTCTGTTTAAAATCACCACGGCAGAGCCTTTATCAGCTTTTTTGATGACAATGTTGTGGTTTGATTTCAGTGTCCCTATAGCTCTCTGTTCCAGTGGAGAAAGGTTATAATGGACCTGTTTTTGCCTAGTAAGGATCTGACCACTGACTTGTTGGCGGAAACAATGAATGTAGTTATCTAGTTTTTTTTACGCCCACTTGAGGGCGTAAATTCAGATTTATTTTTCTTATCCATTAAATTATTGCTGTTTACGATGTCTTCACTACCAGTTGTTTCTTCCTTGCTATGAAATAATTCTTTAAGTCTCAATCTACAGAAGTATTCCTCCAGTTCACCACAAAACTGTATTTTATCCAGTGGTTTTGTTGGACAGAAAGTGAGGCCCTTTGAAAGTACATTTAGTTCTCCAGTAGTCAGTGTGTGGTTGGACAAAGTAACAACTGAAAGGTGCCCATCTGTATTGTGTTGTTGTTCAGTGACTCCATTATGTTCTTAATGGTTGTTAGGAAGTATGATATTTTGAAGGGCATCCAATTTCCTATTTTTCATAAGCATGGCTTTTCTTAAGGTGCTTTGGTAGTTAATGTGTATCTCTCGTAAGATGTCCTAAATAGGTTCCCCAGACATCCTTTCCAGAGTGGTAACAATTTCAGCAAACTCTTTGTTCAGAACACCTTTTTTGGCATATGACATGTGAATCCTGTGATTTCTCAGTTTCTCAGTGGTCCTATGACAGAGTTGTTCTGCATATGTAGAATTGTTTGTATTTCTTAATAGATTCCAAATAGTAAGACCTTTAGGGATTATGTTTCTCCTCTTGCACTGGGTTAGAAAATAGATGTCACTATCTAGCTGTGCCAGTTTCTTCTGATGTTATGTAACTGCCATATTCTATGGCGAATTCCGGTATCTTCCATGTTGAAATCTAGATTTAGTAAGAACATTTTGAAAGTTATGGGGCATGATATCTAGCTGGAGAGTACAGCTGTGTGACAGGTCCAGCTAGGTTTTACACATCATACAGTGTGCACTGATGTTTTTAAGAAAACTTTACCAGTAATTTCTTGTCTATAATGCATGCATTGAAACTTCTTGGAGTTCTAAGACAATCTTAGTAAGTTTTTAATCTAGGTGAGGGTTGCTTTTCAGTAATCACATACTTATACACACTATGACACTCATAGCTTGATTTAAGAGTCATCTGCTCCAGCAGTGTTATCTTATGTCAATTAAATTTATATGCAGTAGGATTACTTGTATGTGTGTTCCACCAAGCACCTTTGACCCAAGGACCCTCCTAGCTAAAGGTAATATGGTACTGTTAAACTTCTCTGACATCATCTTCTATATTTTTTAAATGAGTATTTTAAACCAATGGGGATTTTTTCTGTTTTTTCTGCACAATCTAGCTGTTAAAAGCATTGTTTTTTCTAACAACTGCCATTAGGCTTCTGAAGAAGGACTGGTTGGTCCGAAAGCTAGAGCACTTTGTTCTTGCTGTTACATCTATGTTGGTCCATTAAAAGGTATCACATCACTTGCTCCAGGGTATGCTGGCATCTGATATTACTCCTGTTACTGTTGGAGGTACAATTTCCCAGGGTGCACTGACATCTAATGTTATGCTTGTCATTGATGAAGCTGAAATTTCTCATGGTATATTTTTTGGAAATAGCATAACCGAATAATGGTGAAACTGATCTAAGCCCTGGAAAAACACAAGAAATGGTAAAAAAAAAAAAAAAGATGTTAGCCTACCAGTGACCTTGAGTCTCATTCAGGATTGATGGAAAACAGATGCACCACAACAGTGACATATTTATTCGTCGTGTATGTGGAGGGAGGGTACATCCTAATTGGGTATTTTAATGGTACTGCTGAGGTGCTGTATCTAATGTTCTGACAATACAATAAGCTGCGGTCAGAGACAATATGGCTGTGGAGAGCTTTTAGGAGTGGCAAGAGTGTTGAAAAGAATATCATAATAATAATAATAACTTTATTTATAAAGCACCTTTCAAAGCCAAGGTGCTATACATAAAATAACCACATATACATTCAAACATTATTATTCCATAAAGTCCATGGTGCTCTCACCACACCATTGTCAGCCATAACTAATACTGCAGCAATTACAGTACAGTGCATGCGTGATACTCATGCATGCACAGTTTGCCCTGGAAGCAGCCATGTGCAATATGGTGGCATTGACATGACTGCTTATGCATGATACTTGCGCATGTGCAGTTTTAGTCAGCGTCACCATGTTGCACATGGTGGCCATCACTTCCACAGTTGCAGAAAGAAAAAGTAATGCGCTGGGAAGGGGAGTGTTTATGCGGCCCGCAGAGGGGAAGGGCTGCATAAACAGAATCATTGGAAACTATGCCTGAGCACTGTGGCATCACACCAGACAGCTTCCGCAGTGCTCTTATACAAATATCATGATGGCGTAATGTCTGCAGAGCTTGGCCCACACAGCCATAAAACTCAGACTCAGGAGAAGACTATTAACAAACTAGAGATCTGGTCTGGGACTTGCTCGTCATCACAGTCACTTTCTCATACTTTTCTAAGCAGTAATTTTTGGTAAATGTGCTGTAAACATGTTGATCTCAGTGCTGGTAGACTACTTCTGGTTTTCCCCTGATGGTAGTAGCAGTCTTGAAGTGGTAGCTGGCTGACTAGTTCTTTCTGACTGTCTGCCCTCTGCTCTGGCCTGGTGCTGTTTTTGTGTTCCTGGCTTCTTCTTCATTACTTAACTAAGAGATATTCACAGTGGTGCCTGTTGAAAACTAGAAATCACTATTCTTAATAACTTGTATACATTATTAGTATTACTTTCTTAAATGTCTGAAACAGAGGACTGATTAGAGAGCATTCTGGGAGTTACCTGCCTTTTGGCAAAACAATCCCACAGACTGTATGTGGTGGGTAGCTGTCAGAGTTTCATGGTTCATACTGGTGCTTTAACTACTAAGCTGTAAGGCTGGTCAGAGTTATGTGACTTGCCTGCCATTGGCCAAATCATCATCATCATCATCTTAGATGTCGGAAGCAGTTGTACGTATTACAGCACTGGCACTTCCAGTAAGCTCATCCACAGTCACATCGTTCAATCCCCCTCATCTCATTTCACTAATCATGCTGTTTATTACTACTAAACAGTGGTTTGTTTTTTTCTACAGATATGTTGATTAAAAGCAGTTTAAAATGTTTTTTAACATGCAGTTACCGTAAAACAATAAAGGGTTTAAAAGGGTTGGATAAGGTTCAGATAAGGATCTGGACCTTTGTTTGCTTATCAGAACCTTTTAGAACCTCAGAACCTTTTGAACCTCTCATCCATATTCCTCAGTCACCTTGGGGAAATAGGTGGCAATAATGAGTGCATGTCTTAAGACAAAGTAACAATTGGCTAAAAATAGCAAGACTATAAGTTGGGGCTACTACGCAACTGCCAAAGGTGTTTCCTTCCCCATCCCAAAAAGGCTTCACCTGTGATGCAAGCCTTAACCTGCTCTGCTTTCACAATTTTTTTACTGGACTACACAAAACAAAAATGGCCTTGTAGTTGCATAGGAAAAGGCTGATGACACTGTAGACAGGAGGCTACTACGCAACTGCCAAGGGGCTGCCCCTTCCCTCCAAAATGGGTTCACATGTGACACAAACCTTTACTGGCTCTGGTTTCACAGTTTGTTTTTTATTGGACTGCACAAAACAAACATGGTTCTGTGCATGTGTGGGAAATGACTGATGATGCTGAAGACAGGGTCTACTATGCAACTGCCAAAGGGCTATCCCAATCCACAAAAAGGTTTCATACTTGAAACAATCCTTTACTTGCTCTGCTTTCACAGTATTTTTGTTTGTTTGCTTGTTTACTAAAGTACACAAAACTAAAATGGTCCTGTACTTCCTATGGGGGTTACTATGCAACTGCCAAAGGGATATCCCCCCCCCCCAAAAGACTTATGATGCAAGCCTTTACTGGCTCTGCTTTTGCAGTTTATTTTCTTTAGTGGACTACACAAAACAAAAATGATTGCATATGTGGGAAATGGCTAGCAATGCTGCAGACAAGGGCTACAATGCAAAGGACTGTCCCTCCTCCCAAAACAGGATTCACCCCCCTCCATACACACACACACACACACACACACACACACACACACACATCTCTTGTAAAATAAAATGTAATCTTTTTTCTTCTTTCTTAGGACTTTTTCTGCAAAATGGTACAGTCTGTTTTCTTTTCTTGCTTAAAGTCTTTTCTTACTTTCTATAAAAATTTTCTTGTTAAAAACACTTTGTTTTTCAATTTTCTTCTGCAGTTGTGCACTTTAAAGAAAAGACAGTACTAGTGTGTGTTGTGCACTTGTGTGCACACTGACAACACAGCCAATAGTCCAAGCAGTCATCCCAATCTCCCTCTTGCTTTTTCCGCACTTTCTCTTTTTACTGTTAAATGTTCAAATTCTCTTCTGTTCTGTGCTTTTCTTCATGCTAGAAAGTGAGTGCCCCAATACATAGTCTCTCTTTTCTTTTTTCTCTGTTCTTCTTTACTGTTCGTAATTAGTTTCATAATCATTATTTTTCTCAAACTTTTAAATTTTCTTCTACAAATCTGCAGACTGTAAGTGTTCTGGCCTGTGCCACTCCCCACAACACAAACACACACACACTCCTCTCTAGTCAGTGTTTTGTTATCTTTTCTTTGCTATTTTGCAAAGTTTTCATTTTTTTCTTTTTAGTTAAAAAAACAAACGTTTTCCCCCTCCTAGCCTGTCTTTCCCCAGCTCCTCACTCCTTTCTTTTGCTTGCTTTGGCCTGCTGAGTGCTGATACAGGTGAAGGGCAGCAACCAGAAATTTCAGCTCCTTCCCCACTGCTTATTGAGCTGGAATGGTATTGAGGTGTATAGGTGCTGGAACCTATGAGCACAGAGGTGCTGTAGCTGCCCACATTTGCCCATGAGCATTCAAATGCCCTTATGCTTGCAAACACTACATTTTTACCCTGTGCCTTTTTGAATTTCAGCACCCCCACTTTTTCCCCATGTTCCAGCACCCATGTATCGAGGTCAGAGTCACATGGCTATATACACTCCCTCGAGGCACCCTTTGACTTCTCCTCAGTCTCTTAAGCCTATCACATGACAGGCATTCAAGCTGGGAGACTGGGGGAGGTATAAAAATAAATGCACCTGGCAAGATTCAGTTCAGGTCTCATGAAAACCAAGCAGCATGCATTCAGAGTGACTCAGTTTTCTTCAGAGAGATACTGCACATCACTATTTTTAACTACTGATTTGATATTTAACATGTGATTCAACATGTTTATTATCATGGAAAATGATGCGGAACCCAGATTTTTAAACAGGTCTCGATCTGAGCATTTGAATGTTGCCTTAGGCAATGAAGGAATTCAGAATCACCTCTTCTTCATTAGATGCACAGTCAGACTGCCTAGTAGTTTGGATTCCTGGTTTCACCTCAACATTAGAGGTTTGACTCTTGTTATGGTGAAAATGTTTAGATGGTAGTGTTGTTTTGAGAGAGCACTGAAGAGTGAATGAGGAGATCCCAGGTTTAATCCCATCACAGCCACTCACTACTTGGGTGGTCATATGTATGTCATGTGACTTCCCTGTTCATCATTCCACCCAGAGGTAAAATGGGTTGACAGCAGACCTCCACTATAAAAAGAAATGTTGCTCCAGCCTGTTGGCACAGTGGTAGTGCTACTGCTTGCGATGCTGGTGACCCAAGTTCAGGAATGAACTCTGGTCATCAGGGGCCAGCTGAAAGAAGGAGATTGGAGCATCCAGTGAACAGCTCTTCTCCTTCTGTGGGGGAGGCATGCTAGATCCACCACTTAGCTGTCACCTACTGAAGGATGGGTTGTAGCATGGCTGAAGCAGCTACAGCAAGGGAAGGTGAGGATGTGACTGATGTCAGCATGACTCTCTACCGTAAGGGTAGATGCCCTTTGTGTGATTTATGGCTGCTTCTCAGGGGAGGGAACAAAAAGGGGGAAATTGGCAGTGGCTGGTCATATGAAGGCCTGCCTGTCCCCCACATCCATTTTGGACTCCTTTTTCTGACCACTGGAGGCACTTCTAAGATTTGTCTCCTATGTGGGTGGCTGGAAAATGTCAGGAGGAACCTGCCAGGCTGCTGAAGTCAGATGCAGCATCAGGGAGCAAGTCGAGGGGGCAATGAAGTGGTGTGTTGCATGTGGCTTGTGGTATCACAGTGGATCAAGAAAAGGGAGCCTCAAGGGACAGGAGGAGACACTGGCAGCAGGTGGAAGGGTGTGTTAGCCAGAAGGCTAGGCAGCATAAAGAGAACTGAAAAAAAAATACGAAGATGTTGCATCTCAACTGGGCTTTTAAATGAATGAAAAAAACAAATACCACTAATATTATAAATCACTTAAGGGATTTCAGCCAAAAGTAAAGGGATTTCAGCCAATCAGCAATCAGAGCACAGGCCCTCTTATACTGCATACAGTTGTCATTTTATGTTTGGAATGTAAAAACAGAGCGATACATGAGGTGGAGGTGGGAGGAGGGCCAGCACTAAACATGCCTTTTAAATTAGACCCCCCCCCAAAAAAAAACAGACTAGAAAACTTATCATAAATCACTCAAGGCATGTTGAATGACTTTCAAGTTAACAGGTGCTGCAACGGATGTCTTTTGTAGTTAATAAGATAGCATCTCGCTTGGGTTGGGGCAGACAGAGCTGCCCAGCTTTGCTTCATGGTCCTCTTTCCTAAACAAAAAAAGTAATTTGAAACTCCTCTGGAGTTATTTACTCTAGAAATTTGCTGTGTCCTCTGTTGGAAATTACGTCAGTAAATTATTTAGGTTCCAAAGACTAGCAAATCGCATTTCAATAATAAATACAATGAACAAGCCAGCAAGTGAATATACTAAATTCTGTGTTAAAACAGGTCAGATAGACTTTTGATGTTTTCTGATTACAAATGTCTGGTATATCTCTGACTGTGCTCTCTGCTCACCTTCTCCCTCTCTTTCTCTGTCTCTCTCTCGTAGCTGGTTATTCAAGCAATGCTTTTTTGACACTAGTGTTCAAAAACAGAGTTTCTAATTGCACTGTTGCAGATAGTTAAACTACTTCAAAGAAGTGATGTAAGTAACTTGCCTTTGTGCCTACTCCAAGACGCTAGCTGTCCGATCACTTAAAGCAGGCATGACGAGAGAGACAAACAAGCTGAAAAAATAGTGTTGGAACTGGTCTACTCAACAGAGAGAAGGTAGCATTTCATTCAACTAGCATAGTGATTTGCATTTGTGGAAGGATACACTGAAAACTCCTAAAATTTGCACTTCAATATCCCATTATTCCAGCTACAGCAGTACAGCTGCAGGCTCCACCCACAGCCATAAAAATGTCTAATTAAAGCCATCCGTCTGATTTTCTGGAGCTCCAGGCAAACTGTTCTCCTATGACCTGGTTTGAGACCAGTTTTTGTCTTGCGCTTTACCTTTAAGTGCAGATTTACAACTCCAGCACCACACCGCTATGGATCCCCATTACTGTGCAATTTGAGGTTAAAAGAATATTAGGGGACTCAGGATTCCAACCCAGATCCCCTGGATTATTGCCAAATCACTTCAGCTGGTAAGCAATGAAACTGGTCTCCGACCAGATTTTAGGGGAACCATTTTCCTCCTACTTTACTGGGACTTATGTGGAAACCACATGGTACCCACATGGTTCATAAGCACACCCCACTGTTTTCTAAAGTTGGGGCATGTGCGTAGAGAGGCTTGAATAGGTTTGTGGTTCTTAATTTATTTTTTATTTTTAAATAAACACTGTGTGCCTTGCTACTTTTTGCACTTAGTTCATCTGGGGGTGGAGAGATTATTTTATTGGAGATTCCATTTCCATGGTGACCCACATTCATCTCTAGGAAAGACAGTTTGGCAGGTGGGGGTGGGATTATATCACAGGAGCACCCCCATCATGCCTTACAATAACATTGTAAAGTGAGCCATCATTTTAGTGGGAAATTTCATATGTAACCCATTGCCAACAGCTAAGAATGGTAACAACAGTCTCAATAGAGGCATTTAATTCTTAAGGAGGCAGCATACGGAACACTTATACCTCAAGTAGTGTTCACTTAAACGATACATTAATGTTAGAAAGTTTTAAGGTGGTGTTAGGCATGAATAATTATTTGTCAAATTAATTTTAGTACATGGACTTAAAGAAAAAAACTATGGAATGTGAGATGGTATAACAAATGTATTGAACGTGTGAAGAAGATAGGCAGTGCACAGAACTAGACTGGCCTGAAAGTACAGTATTCCGGTGTGCACATTCTTTCTCCATGTGGCGATCTGGAACTGTGTCTTTAGCCTGGGATCCCAGCTAGACTGGTGCAAGGCATAGTGCAGTTTTTATGATGCTTGATGCCTCTGGAGTGGAGGAGGGTCAGTAGCATCTACATGGTTGCCCCCTGTTGGTTTAGGTGCTGTAGGTGTGGAGCTATATCGGCAGATCACTCATTATAGAAACATAGAATTTGTCAGCAGAAAAGGATCAATTGGCCAACCCAGTCTGCCCAGATGGTCTCTGTCTATGTCTGCCTGCACAGACCCTAACTGCTTTCCAGCAACCCTCCTCCTTGCCTGTTCACTAATATTCTCTGATGTTTATCCCACAAATGCTTAAAGTCCCCTACAGTATTTGCCTCAACCACTTCTACTGACAGTCTATTCCAGAGGTCTACCACTCTTTCAGTGAAGTAGTACTAACTCATATCTCTCTTAAACTTCCATCCTCCAGCGTCACTGCATGCCCTCTGGTCCTGGTGCTTTTTCTTCTGCACCCTGTTTACCCCTGTGAAGTACCTGTAGGTCTCTATCATGTCCCCTCTTATTCTACTCAGGGTATACATGTTGAGATCCCTCAGTCACTCCTCATAGGGTTTTTGGTGCAACCCTTGCACTGTTTTAGTTGCCCTCCTCTGGACTGCCTCCACCGTATCTATGTCCTTTCTGAGGTGTGACTTCCAGAACTGGACACAATACTCCAGGTGGGGTCTCACCAGTGAGTGACACAGTGATAACACCACCTCCATCCTCCTGCTAGAGATACCTCTCCCAATACATCTCTGCATCACACTGGCCCTAGCCACTGTTTTGTCACACTACCTTGCCACTTTGAGGTCACCAGATATGATAATCCCAAGGCTCCTTTTCTGCTTAGTGACTGACAGTACCTTCTCATCTCATCTGATACTCAGTTCCAGGGTTCCTATGCCCCAAGTTTTTGCACTTTTTGGTGTTGTATCCCAACTGCCATATTTTTGACCACTCCTCAAGTTTTCCAATGTTCCTATGCATTCTTTCCACCCCTTCCTGATTGCCCATCCTATTACAGATTTTGGTATCATCTGAAAAAAAGCATACCTTCCCTTCCATTTCATCTGTGGTGCCACTTAAGAAGACATTGAAGAGATCGGTCCCAATGCTGAGCCATGTGGCAACCTGCTGGTCACTGTTCCATCCTTAGAATGAGTGCTGTTAACCACCACCATCAATTGTCTATCTGTTAACCCATTTCCAACCCAGTTCACCACTTTGAATCCCACACCTAGGTTGTGCAATTTCATAATCAGTCTTCTGTGGGGAACAATGTCAAAGGCTTTGCAAAAGTCCAGATAGGCTATGTCCACTGCCTTCCCCTGATCTATTTCTCTAATCACTTACTCAAAGAAATCAATCAGGATCATCTGGCATGACTTTCCGTCCATGAATCCATGCTGCCTTTGGTCTTGCAGCCCATTTGATTCAAGATACTCTTCTGCCCTTTCCTTTAACAGTATTTCTATCAATTTCTGCACCACTGAGATGAGGTTTACTGTCCTATAGTTGCTGGTCTCTTCTCTGCTGCTACTGTTATGTAGAGGGACCCCTGCCTACTCTCCTCCAGTCCTCTGGAACCGTGCCTGACTGTTTCCTATGAAAATGGACCTGAGTCCACCAAACCAATTAACAAGCTGAAAATGAACCCAGGAATAAAAGAAACATAAAACCCTCCCAAACTCAGAAATCCCTTCCCCCCCCAAACTCCTTCCAGAACTCACTACACACCATTCCTGCCTTGCTGCAAGAGATCTTCAGTTGCCATAATGTGATTGCAAATGCAATCTCCAAAACAATAACCATCCTAATGTATTATATTCAACAAACAATGGGAAAGGGTGGAACACTCGGAAGTATACCCCTCTCGGGGGCTAATCAGGGCAACAAAGCCACTCATCTTTCAGGCTCATGGCCTTGCTGCCCTAATTAGGCCCCTCAATGTGTATATGTCTTTGTATACCACCCTTACCTTTTATTTGTTTTATATGTGTATGAGTGTATATATATATATATATATATATATATATATATTTACTTTGCAAAAAACTGCATTAATGGATCATTTAGGGTTAAAGCACAAAAAGTCAGGAAATGAGACCTTTAGGGTTTCCTCCTACCCCCCTCATGTACCACCCCATCCTCCTCAGACTGACAGATGCTGTGGTGTGTCACCCCATTCCATATGTAATCATGTTGACATGCCACAGTAAAGAATGACACACCACGGCATCTGTCAGTCTGGAGAATTTCCTTACTTTTTGAGAAAGCATAGAAAAGTACAAAGTCACACAAGTTGGTGGGAGCGCAGGGCCTGGGGCAAATTTCTGCCTAATATAACAGTACAAGTACTGAATATCATATGTACTGGTGGGAGCACGTATTGGTGGGAGCGTGGGGCCCTTTGAAACAAAACAAAATTTACATTAATTGGAATGGCATAATTTTGCACCCGTTTATATTTTTACACACCTAGCCACTGAAAATTACCTCCGTGGCAGTAAGGCTAGCTGCCCTATAAATGTCAAACCACTACCACAATGGAAAACACAAAATGTAAAGTGTGTCATGCAATATCTCCACAGCAAATTAATTTTCTGACACCTAAACACCATAATTCACATCTACATGACATCTTCTCAACACCCTCCAAATTTCAAGTTAAAAGACCAAACTGTTTCCGAGATATTTAATTTTAAAGTTTTTGCACCTTTAAAAATTCTTTGATCATGAGAATCGACTGAATTCATGATCAAAGATCATCTTTGATCATGAGGGGACATCTGATTGTGAGAATTGGACTATCTGGTCCCTCCAAATCTGGCCATCTCATCCCGCCCTCACGAACAAAGCTCGCGGTCAAAGAATCTCGAGACCAAAGAATTTGCAGGCTCGCGACCAAAGAATTTGCAGACTCGCGATCAAAGAATTAAAAAACATTCGATAGAGGGAAGCCTCCTGAGCAAAACCCATCCTAGTTTGACTTCACAAGTCACCCCTGTGCTGAGATATTTGATTTTTTCCAACCTAAAAATCTGACCATCTTGTCCCTCCCTCATGAACGAAGATTGCGATTAAAGAATCTTGTGATCAAAGAATTTGTAGGTTCATGACCAAAGAATTTGCAGGCTCGGGATCAAAGAATAAAAATTGTTAAAACTCCATTTTGTCACAGAACTACATTAAGCATTGAGCAAAATCCATCCTAGTTTGACTTCATAAGTCACCCCTGGGCTGAGATATTTCATTTTTAAATCTGTCCATCTTGTCCCTCCCTCGCTGAACGAAGATCCCGATCAAAGAATCTCGTGATCAAAGAATTTGCAGGCTCATGATCAGAGATCATTAGCGAGCTGCGATCAAAGAATTTAAACGTTTAAAACTCTATTTTTTGACATAACTACATGAAACCACAGCTATGGCTCAATAGAGGGAAAACCCCTGAGCAAAAGCCATCATAGTTTTACTTCAGAAGTCACCCCTGAGCTGAGATATTTGTTTTTTTTTCCGACCACAAACTGAAAACAAGATGGCGGCCATCGCGATCAAGAAATTTCTCATGATTAAAGATTTTTCGATTGCAAGCCTGCAAATTCTTTGATCATGAGGAGTGACCAAATGGCCAAAACCCCATTCTTCTTTTGCAAAATAACCATATAAATTTTCCCATAGACTTATAATGGGAGCTAGAAAGTTTAATAACATTTGAATGGATTAATATGTTTTCACCAAACAAAAAGTGCCATGTTCCTTGATCCAAGCTCTTTCTACGTGCCAAGTTACAAACTGGCACACCACACAATGGCCGTACAGAACCACAGACAAAATCCAAAAAACTGCCCACAAAACTGGTGAAAAGTGCATTTTTCAACGTTTTGGTGTGCAAAAACCGTAAGTCAGACCAAAACCAAATTTGTCAGATCAAGAGGTCTACCATGCCCCACCGCACATGCCAAATTTCATGCAAATCTGTTGAACAGGTCAAAAGTTATTAGTGCACAACATTTTGAGTTTAACATAGAAGTGCCTTCATAACCCTAAATATAGGGGCGCGCCCGTGCCCCTGTAATATATATATATCTATTGCATGGATGGGACCTCCCCACATAGATGTGGTTTGCAGTTATTTCTCTGTATATTCTTTCTTTGTATATGCAACTGCCATCATAGCTAACAGTAACCAGTCACATGTATTATATAAAATAAAAGATGAGTGAGTCTACTATACTCAGAAATAAACCCCTCAAGGTGTTAACTATTTTACCCTTTGGGCTGATGGCTTCATGATCTGGTTGGCCCCCTCAGTGCATTTATTTCTTTGTATACCACACTTACCCATCATTGTGTGTGTGTATATATATGTTGTGTATATATATATATATATATATATATATATATATATATATATAAAACAAAATGCTATTTTTGCCTGCAACCCATGAATTTTTCATACTACACTTACCCATCATTTATCCCCAGTGCATAATGTTATTTCTTTACTTGGTTGCCTGTAACTAATGCATTTTTTATGTAGAAATACTAGTTGGATTTATTATACCTGTAACACAGACCTGCTGCTGCACAACCCCCGACACCCCTGGAAACTCAGTGCATCACCTAAGGAAGAGCTATTCTGGAATGTGCAAATCTTAAATAAATAAATACATAAATAAACAGAGTAAATACATGAATAAATAACCTTCATCACATCAAAGAAAGCCAGGTCAAGCAAAAAAGTCATTAGATACCACCATTGCTTTACTTTTTCATCCTGCCCACCCAGCTAATTAGCCCTAGTAAAGGACTGATAACTAGATAAAGGTCAAAGAGTAATGATGAACACATATGACTGTGAAAACAGTCTAATTAGAAGAGCTCTATAGAAGTCCAGATCATTTGCTTTTAATTATTTCAAAGTTTTGCCAGTTGTTAGAGAGCAAAAATGTGAAGTAAATAAAATACAACCACCATCTTGAAATTGCTTGCATGTGATGGTGGGGGAAAAAAGATTTTCTAGGAAGCAATTCCATCTTAAAGGAGAACTGTGCTGAACCTGTAGGTGTTTTTCCAGTATAAGCCGTTTTTTTAAACACTGGTTCCAGTTCTATTATTGCTCTATCTGTATGAGCCCATTAGTTACCTCATAGGATGTTTTTAATGTACACTGTGGTGTTATGCACCATTTTAGAACTGTATGCTGCAGTTTCTGTCCTTTTTAGTCACAGAGTTCTATAGTAGAATATATAGGCACTGTGCCAACAGTGAAAGGACAAAAACTATATCATACAGTTCTAAAATGGTACTTGCAAACCGTGTGTAAATCAGAAACGCCCACTAGGATAACTAAAAAAAATTTGTAGAGAGGAACTGAAATCAGTACTTAAAAATCAGCTTCTGCAGGGGAAAGGGACTTACAGGTTCACCACAATTTCCTTTAAAAGTATCAGTACAGGCAAGTGACTGAAGAAGGCAGACATCAAAACTACTCTGCTTTTGGATGGCACAAGATTGCGGTCACTGTACCACTCCACTGTTTTGTGGGTAATTAAATGATAAGTGGAGTGGCTAAGAGCAGCAAATAACATAGATGAGAAATTGCTGGGTTGGTTCTGAGAGAAAGCTTTTAGGGTATTTCAATCATCACTCTGGACAGTAGCAGTGTAGTATTGCTAACAGTACACTGTCATTTCACAGCACTTTAAGCTGTATTAACACAACAGAAAAAATTTAAACAAACATCTGCCTTTGTGTCCTTCAGAGATGTTCCGATATCTTTTCTAGGAATTCTTTGAAGACACTTTCATAGCACAGAGAAAAGTTTGTAAAATAAACTGACATATCCTTCAGATATTTCCCTATTTCCCTTCCCCTTATTCTTTGTTACTGAGGTCATATGCATGAAAACAAGATCTTCCATCTCTTGGTCTCCATTTCCATCTGCTCTAAGAGTGTGGAAAAAAAAGACACAAATGCTTCATGCACAGCTGTGTGGTATGGTGTCAGATGTTAAGAGCACCGTAATAAGGACGACAGCAAAAGGGCAAATGGAAAAGGACAACAGCAATACGGGCGACAGTGACACGAGCCAGGTCACATAAGCGACTCTGACTCACTGATGCCACTCGTGTGGTTCTGGCTGCAGCTTCAAGGATATTTATATTTAGTGTGGGAGGTGTGGGGTTCAAAGCCCCCTGCATGGTGGGGTGATGTACTGGTCACGTGTGGTTCTTCCCCCCCATATCTCACCCTTTTCACTGGTTGCTGTAATGCTCATCTCCCAAGAGCTTGTTGCCCTTGTGCTGTCACCGTTTTTGTCAGTTGCTGTTTTTTGGTTGCCCTTTTCACATAGTACCATGCAGCACATGCTACTGTATGCATCGTTTCCTGACTGGGGAAGGTTGTGAGACTGTGCATTGCTCTGCCGCTCCCTTGAGGCTTGAGCTTTAAAGAGGTCACAGCAGTGAGATAGTAGGGTCATGCCCATGACAGATGCAGGGATGTAACTGGTGGGGGTGGGGAGTGGAGGAGGTGAACATCAAAATGTGGTTCCTCGTTACTGCCCCAACATCTCATAGCTTTACGATGAACAGTAGGGAAAAGGAGTGCACCTTTCCAGGACCTGACCTGCATAGCTCCACCTAGCCCTATAGGAGAAAAAAGAACAAGGGCCTCACTTTTTCTTTCTAAGCCAAATATTGAGAAATAAACAGGTGATCTAGGAGTACAAAGCCCAGGCAGTACTAGCCTGCAAAATGTAACAAATTACAAATACAGTATTTGGGCATGACACTTGATGCAGAGCTTAAAGGAGTACACAAGTTAATATGGCCTCTGAGTGGTGTTTCTCATAGTGTAAGAGACTTTAAGCATGAGGTTTGGGCGAGAGGACTGCAAAGGTAAACTGAGCAGTTCTTTCTGCCCAAGCTTCACGAGAGGAGTCAGAGACACCCCTCAAAGGTCCTTTTAATTTATTATAAATCACTCGAGTTAGCTAAAGTGAATTTTAAAAGTTTCTTCAGCTGTCCCCTCCAACTCTGAAGTGGAGCACTCCACTTCTAACGCTACTGATGAGAGGCCACTCTGTACTGAGGATAAGAGGTACAGTGGATCTGTGCCCTCATTGGCTGAAATTATGTGATTTATAATATATTATGCATGTTGGTTTAAATTTACAAATGTGCCCCATCCACATTAGATGGCTGTTAGGGCACAGCAATATGAGCATGGTGGACAGAGGAAGACAGATGAACCCCAAAGGACATACCTGACACCATTATACTGTGCACTGCAACTGGCAGCAGCTCCCAAAACACCATCACACAGCACTGGTATGGTGTGGATGAACACTATGGACAGTGCCCTGAATACAAACATGCCCATTCCTTATCCACAGCCTACTGTCGCCAGAGACCAGTTAGGCTCTGTGGAGGTGGAATAGGCAGGAAATACTTGTTCAGACTTGGTGGGCCTAGCAGTCTTTTTCTGCTGACAAATTTTGTGTTTCTCTGCAATCCAGGGAGCAATCACCAGAGCAACTGCTGAGTATGGCAGCCTATAGGGGCACTCCAAATAGCTGCTTCAAGCAACAATGTGGCAGTCACAAAGCAGGCAGAGCAGGACTGTGGATTATGAGGCAACATGACTTTTCCACCAGAGGCAGTAATTGCCATGTATGGAGGAGGAGGAGCGTGTGGTACCCACAGGACTGGCACTGTGAAGAGCAGCAGCAAGGCTATTCTGGGAGAGACTGCACCCACTGGATCTGCAGGACACAAACCTCAGGTGGATATACAGGCTAGGTAGGGTCAACACTGAAATGCTCCTTCCATACTGCTATTCTACAGCACAGAAAGCTTCCAAAGGAGTCGGATGACATATTTGGACTGTCAATCATCCATGTCCCATGTCATCAGGAGGAACAATGTCAAATGGCAACACTCACCCCAAGGCAGCTTAGCTTAGCAATTAGAGGTATTTATAAAATGTGACTTGAAGCCATAGCAATACAGTGTATTGCACCAGTATGAAAGCAAACAACAAAGAGCCCCAGTGCTTTGCATCTAAACAGTGGTGCTTCATTTGGCAGGTGACCAATGCCATATAGAACTGTGCAGGGCAGTACGTTGGTTCCCCAAAGATCCAGACACTCTAAACAGTACCAAAGAGGCATTCTTTGGCATCACTGGCATACCAGGCTTCCAGGGAGTGCTTGTCTGCACACATACAATATAAGTTCATAATATTTGTAGATATGCACTCTCTCTTCCCCAGGGTTACATGGTTGTTGAGATTTGATCTTCATACTGAAATGTCAATTCCATCCCTTAACTTCCATACCCATCCCTAGGGGGTGTGGATTGTACAACCTAATGAAAAATGTCTGATTGGAGTGGACACTGGCTCATTTTGGTGAAATGTTGCATGTTTTGTTTGATTGTCAAAAGATTTATTATACTGAATAGAATTTGTTAAAAAAAAAAAACTTTCCAGGCATCTTCCATTTTTATTTGGTGTTAAAATGTTCTAGTTCCACCCAAATCTGAGTATTTTATAAATGTTTTAATTCATTTTTTTTCTCAGGAAAAAAAGATAGCCACCACATTGGGCTTAGAAGTAGCAGTATAGATCTGGCAATGGTTAGGATTGAGAAAATAAAAACTCACGGTGCGCAGCATAGGAAGTACTTAAAAAGTAGATATGACAGGTATGCTAATATTTGTATTAACTGTAGTTGAAACTAGCTTTTTTTGATAAAACATTTCTCATTGCACTGCTATTTTAAGTCAAGAGCTATTGGCACATTTTGTAACCATGCACCTTTAGTATGGAACAGACCATCATCCCTAAGAAATTTGACTTCTAAAAATGTTTAACAATGTTTTTAGTATTACTGTACTTGTGTACTTGTTTCAGTTAGTAAATTTGACACTGTAATTATGTGTGCTGCTTACCACAGGTAACATCTTGTCCCAGGCCATGGTTCGATATAGAAGTACTGTATTAGTTGAAACTTTTTTTCCCAGTTATCAGTAGGGTAAATAAGAATGCTACATTTATGCGGTTTCATATTGCTCCCATGAGATGTGTGTGCTTGTACTTGGTAGCAAATTTGTTATCTTAGTTATGGTGTAGTGATATTAGTGACAATGGGTACTTCAATGAGGACCTTCATGAAATACTTGCATCTGTATTTTTTTTACCCTTCTCATATCTTTGCAGTTTTTTTATTTTCTCTTTGTGGATCCTTTGTGCCATACTTTCTCCGCTTCTTCCTGTGGCTGTACCTCCCTGAGTGTAGCCAATCCAGGCACAGTCAAGCTTCATTATTGTTGCCATCCCTTGGCTGGCCACCTTCACGATGGATTCTCTAGGTAGATCAATCCGAGTCACACCAGAAAACAAGGCTTGGGTCAGCATATGCCTTTCCCAGTTACAAATTATGAATACCTAAATAAATACATTTGGAATTATACAACAGGTGTGGAGAGAAATGCCACAGAATAAAACTGATATTTTTGGATCCACTTTGTAAGATATACTATCTTGCATTTTGGGGTATGTCACAATTTATATCTAGCAAAGTTTGGTACATTACAATGGAATACTGAACCAATCAGATGTCAGCTTGCACAATGCTGATTACATCACAACAGTGATGTGCAGTACTAAAGTCAGTAGTTGAAATCAAACAGAAACAGTTGCAAAGTTAGGACTATTAAACTAATGTTGTATAAACTGAGTATGCAATGATGGCTTAAACTATGCAGTTTGTCATCACTTCTCCATCTTCCTCAACAACCTCCCTTCTGTCTGCTCCTCTTCTCAAATTCACCTCTATGCTGAGGACACCATTCTCTACACTTCTGACCCTTCTGCCTCCTTAGTGACTACTCAACTACAGAGCGATTTCTCTTGGGTATTGCACTGGTTCCAAACCAACCAATTTAGTGTCAGTGAAAAAAAGACAGTATCTTTGACATTCAGTACCTCTCTCAAACTTTCTCAACTCCCACTCCCCCCCTTCTCCACCCTTGATGGCACTCTCCTGAACACAGTATCTGCCTACAAGTACCTAGGGGTTTGGCTGGACAGCCGACTTGACTAACCCACATAGACTACATCCACACTAGGCTTTGCCTGAGACCCGGTGCCCTGTTCAGGAACAAAGACGCCCTTTCTTTTCAAGTATGCCGCAAACTGCTCACAAAAGCTATCCTCCCTATTTTTGACTATGCAGAAGTCATCTATGGTTTCATCCCTGCCACCTCCCTTGCCAGGCTTAACTTGCTCTTCAACTCCTTCTGCAGTTTTGTTGCATATGCCCCCCCCACATGCACCACTGTGCCCTCTACTCCTACTCTCTCCCTTCCCTTTCCTCCCACCGACAATTCCATGCCTCCACACTTACCTGTATCTCCAAATTTTAGTTTGGGACCCCCTACATCTCCTCTCTCCTTTTCTTTCTCCTCTCTCCTCTCCCCTTCCTCCCATTCCTCCTATCCCCTCCACTCCAGAGATTCTCACACCTTTGACCTCCCACATCCCCACTTTAACGCCAGTCAGGTGGCCTTCTCTTACTGCTCCCCCCCCCTCATATCTGGAACTCTCTCCCCTCCTCTCTCTGACTGTCTCTTTTATTTCACTCCTACAAATGTGCCCTCTCCCTCTCCCGTCCACCCTCCTGTACATGCTTCGCTCTTCTCTGACTCTCTCTCTTGCTTCTGCCCCACCCCACTTCCCCCAGTTTCTCACCATGACCCATTGCTCTTCAGTGTTGCATTCCTGCACTGCTGCTGTAGCATACCTATTATGCTTTTTTGTAATGTCACTATGTTCTTTTTGTACTGTACTATATTATTTGCATTCATGCTTGTTTTTCCATTCCACTTGTATTTTTATTGTTTCTATTTATATTCTATTTATTTTGTTCTACTTTGATTCCCCTACTCCCCTTTCCCTGAGTTACACCTGGAAATGAGGCTCAGCTCAGTATGCCTGTCCCAGTCATCAACTTTAAATAAATAAATAAATAGATAGATAACTGAATAAATAAATTGAGGGGGGGGCAGGACTTTCATAACTCACTTGTGGTTCTGCCACTCATGAGTTATGGTCCTGCCCCCTCAAACTGGAAGATACATTGCATATTTTGAGTCGGACCACTGCAGGTCCCCTATGTAGGTATGAAATGTTAGCTCATGCTGTGCAGAGGTGATAGAGTTCATAACACTCACACAGGATGCCAGACAGTATGACTAGATAACAGGTGCACCAACACCATCCTGTTATGTATCAAGAGGATGCATAACATAATGCATAGGAAAGATGCAGTCTATCAGGTGTGGAGCCACAGTCTTTCTAGACACATTCTGGAGACTGAGGTGCTGCCCGGTTTGCACTCACCTTTCTGGGTTGAGAGCAGAGGTGGCAGAATTCTAGGCTCAACTGGCAAGGGATCAGATAACCATTTTCCCCACCCAGGGGGACACCAAGTCTGCTACAGCTTTCCCAGAAGATTCCTAGGCAGAAGCAGAATGGTTGGACCTTGACGGGCACCAAGAGGGTGGGGACAGTGAGTGGGGTAAACACTCCTCAGCCTATACCACTACAAGATTCCTTTGCTATACTGGTGAGATAGGGCAGCTGAGAAGAGCCACCTACAGCAGTGAGAAGAGAGGATGTAGGGATTCTCCGAAGGGGAGGACCCAAGGAGGGAGGAAGAGGCCCCTGGCCCAGGAGGAAGCAGCTGCTGGCGAGAAACTCTATTATTAGGGGGATAGACTTGGGAGCAGGAGGTAGGAGAGGGAGGGAGGTGAAGTGCCTCCCTGGTGCTTCAGCTTGTAGAAATGGGGAGCAGATCCTGAGGATTGCTAGGGCAGCAGGAGATGGGAGGCAAATAGATGTCAGTGTCCATTTGGGAGCAAATGACCTGGAAAGGAATAGGGTTGGGGTAATGCAGGGTAATTTAAGAGAGTTGGGTCAGTGTCTTAAGCAGGTAGCACACATGGAAGCATTTGCTAAGGAGTTACCTGTGTATGGTCAAAGAGAAGAAAAGACACTCCATGCTAGAGCTTTTAACAATTGGTTGAAGGCATGGTGCACAGAAGAGGGATTTGGCTACATTAGGGACTGGGGGCCAGCCAGGGGGGATATGGGCCTCTATAAGGGAGACAGCCTGCATCCTTCCAGAAGGGGGCATCACAGTCCTTAGTGTGAGGTTTAAATGTTACTTGGATGAGCATTTAAACTAGCTGGAGGGGGAAGGCTGTAATACCAAGGGAGGCAACCCCCCCCCACCACATGATGAAGCAACGAGGAGAGAGGGCCCAAGGGGAGAAAGCTCTCCCAGGACAGGGGTGCAAGAAGAAAGGGGTGAGAACAAGGCCGAGAACAAGGGAGATAAGAAGTGAGGAGTTAAAGAGACAGGAATCAGAGGATAACAAGGGAAGAGGGCAGTCAGGGGAGCCTCAGGGAGTAGCACAGGCAGGAGAGGGGAAGAAACAGGCAGGGAGGGAGTAAGGTATGGAGAGCCATTTGCACTAATGCAAAGCATCTGGGAAATAACATTCTGGATCTGGAAGTCATCATGGAGGAGACTTGCCTGGATTTGGTGGCCATAACAGAGCTATGGTACAGACCATCATGACTGGGATATGGCCAAACCAGGCTACTCTCTGTTCAGGAGAGACAGGGAAGGGAAGAGGGTTGCAATATTTGTGAAGGGGGGAATTAGAGCTACAGAAATACATGGGCACCTGGAGGTAAAGGATGGACTGGAGGTGTTGTGGGTCATCCTGGAAACAGGAACTGGTGCCACTATCTATACAGGGGCAGTATACAGATCTCCAACACAAGGAGAAGAGTTGGATAATGCACTTGGGGAACACATCATCAGGATGGCAAGGGAGATGCTGCTAGTTGGGGACTTCAGTCTGCCAGATGTGGATTGGAGCCTTCCATCTGCAGCCTCAGCAAGGAGCAGGGCCATCCTTGGCTCCCTACAAGGGGCTTTTCTCAGGCAGCTAGTCAATTATACCACTAGGAACAGGGCAGTGCTGGAATTGGTGCTTACAAACAGGGACAGCATTGCAGAGGTCCCAGTGGGCAGTTCCCTAGACACCAGTGATCACTGTAATGTGTGGTTTAATATTAATATGGGAGCAGAGGCAAACCACATAAGGGTAAGGGCCCTGGGCTTTAGGAGAGTGGATTTTAAAGGCATAGGAGATTACCTCAGAAACTGCCTAGTGGAGAGAATTGACAGGGAGGGGTAGAGGAAGAGTGGAGAATAATAAGGGAGGGCATAATTAAGGCATCCAGCCCCTGCATGAAGGAAGTCAGTAAAAACAAAAGGAAAAAGAAACCATCGCGGTACTCTAGAAAAGTGGCCACAGTGGTGAAGGAAAAAAGGGTGGCACTCCGGAGGTACTGTATAAGGAAACAGAGGGAGGAAGACAGGGAGGTGTACCAGGTAAAACAGATGGACGCATGTTAGGTAGTGAGGGGGACAAATGCCCAAACTTCAGGGTAGCCAAAGAGGTAGCACATGGGGATAATACTTACTTCAGGTACACATGTGAGAAGAGGAAAGGAAGGGGAGGATAATGATTACCACAGAGGGAGGCTGCACAGAATGGGACCAAGAAAAAGCAGACATCCTAAAACAGGTACTTCTGCTCAGTCCTCACAGAGGAGTGAGGGGTGGGGACAGACCCCAAGGGAGCAACAGGAACAAGGGGGTTTTATAGCTCTAACTGTTTGATTAGTGCAGGTAAATAGCTGTAATTGTTTGACTAATGAAGATATATACTTTTAATTGATAGATTAGTCACAGGTATACAATGAAATAAATGATGGCCTTTTCTATAGGGGAAGTTCCCATCCATTTATAATATTCTAGGGGCACGTCCGCACCCCTATAGTTAGGGTTATACGACCGGACACGTCAGTGTTAAAACCCATGTTTTTGCACTTTAATAACTTTGCAGCTATTCAACAGATTTGCATGGCATTTTGCATGTGCAGTCTTGCCTTGCAGATCTCTGGATGTACTAAGTTTCATTCCAGTTGGATGTGTGGATTCCAAGATACAGATAGTGCAAAAAGTTAATTTTTCAGTATTTTTCCCATTGGTTTGAACAGGTTTTCTGTTATCTTGGCTAGAACCTAGATGCTTTTTTTTTAAAATTTTTTTTTATTTATTAGAATATCAGAATTACAATTATTTGAGTCATAGACTCATTTCCAAAGGCTCCTTGTCAGATGACATACAGTAAATACAGACATGACCATAATACAGCAAAGCCAACGTTACACAACTAGTTGGATGGTAAACGTGCAAACATTATTAAGCATTATAATACATTGATGAGCACCTATACAGAGTATTAACTAAGCAGTTACATGCATCCTTTGCAGTGCTAGTGGAATTTTGGATCTGAAATGTTCTGGGTAGAAAGGGTCTGGCCCATAGATTTGCATTTTGTTTGTTTGGGGAAGAAATAATAATCTGCTTCTAAGTTATTTAATTTTGAAATTTTGAATAACTGGTTCTGAGCATGCTCAGTAAGCACCAAAAATAGCTGTATGAAACAAAAAAAGAATTTTTTTTGTATTGACATCATCCTTTTTCATGAGGGGAAAATACTTTTTTGTTTGGCCTCCATCTTGTTTTCTGGTTTTCCCTAGGGAAAATTAAAATTTCAAAAGCCACAAAAATCACATTCTGAAGAGCAACCAACACATGTATCCTACTTACTGTGGCCCCCTTAGCTGGATTCTGCATTTAACTGTTGGAGAAATGCCCTTAAAATGTTATTTTTTTAACATTAGGAATCTTTTTTCGTGACTTGTGATACAAAAAAAGAATATTTTTATCATATGATGTCATCTTTTTTCATGAGGGAAAAATCCTTTTTCGTATGAAGCTTCAATGTATTTTAGTTGGGGTTTTCAACTTTGTGGCATAACTTTGCTATCTTTGCATACTTTGAGCTCAAATTTTCAACATGGCCTTTTTGAGACCCCACCTCAGGAACAATGTTGGTGGATTATGCAGATCCATCCGGAAAGACGATTTTGCGGTCACTTGGCGAAATCACCTTTCAGGGAAGATTTGAAAATTTTCACTGCTGTTGTTCATCAGGTGGAGTCATAGGAAGGTTATGTTGAAATTTTGGGGCCAAATATGTAAAAATGCCAAAGTTATGCACATACGTTGAAATTTTGCTACGCTCCCTCATAACTTTGGCAATTGAAAATATTTTGACTTGAAATTTTCAACATAAACATCTTTTTACACCACCTCATGAACATGACAGCTGTCAGTTTTCAAACCTGTGCCAAACAGTGTTTTCACACCTCTGGTGTGCAGTGGCATTGTGGTGGTGCAGACTCACGTTTTGGCAATGATTTCAAACATTCCATTACTAGTTTCATGATGTGGGGTAATAAGAAGGCTATGCTGACAATTTCTGGCCATGCGCTTCCACAGCAACATATATGTAGGGGACCAGAGGGCCCTGTGCTCCCACAGATAAATGAGAATACAATTATACTGTCTCAAAAAGTAAGGAAATTATTTGTAAAAACTTAGTTAATGCACTAGTTAGGGTTGAAGTGACAAAAGTAGGGAAATGTGGCATTAAGGTTTCCAACCCTTACACCCCACCCCAACCCTGCAGGTAGCAACAGGCATGTGGTGTGCCTTGAGTTGTCAACCCTAATTAATGCTCACCCCATTCCATGAGTAAATAAGCTGAGATAGGTAGAGTGTATGAGAATGGGGTGAGCATTAGGATTGTCAACCCCAAGACACACCCCATGCCTGTTGCTGCCTGCAAGGTGGGGGTGGGGTGTTAGGGTTGGAAACCCTAATGCCTCATTTCCCTTCTTTTGTTGATTCAGTCCTAACTAGTGTATTAATGAAGTTTTTGCAAAGAATATAATATATATGTACCTCATTTCAGCAACTAGAAGCTGCAGCATCTAATCATCTTTATGTGGCTTTTAATCTGGGGTGACTTGTAATTGGGGGCATCTTTTTTTATTTTTGCAGCTACTGCTGTTTGTGCGCCCTGCAGCACCAGTTGGCTGCCATCTGCTGGGCCACCCCAGCCCTGTGACCCTGGAATCTCCCAGGACTTACCTTCACCTCCAGAGTTCCCCCAGAGCTTGAATCTCATTGGCGAGGGCAGCAGAGGCCTCCCTCACTCGATGTCACAGAATTGATCTGGTATGTGTGGAGGTGGTGTCTGAGTAGCCAGGTGTGGGGCCTGTGGATGGCCAGCATCATCCTGCCAGCCAGGGTGTTTCCACTTTATGTCCTTTCCCTAAGACATTGGCAGCAAGGGTGCATGAGCACATGCTCACACTAGCATACATGACACAGCACCAGCTGATGTCCTCCCTTCCCCTGAGCTGCTTCCAGCTGCACTGCCACCTGGAGTCACCAGATGGCAGTATAGCAGTGGAGCTGGCTACTCTCTCTCCCTGGAGGAGAGGAGCATTCCCTGGGATGCTCAATCCTCCACCCCCAGCAGGCCCCCAATGACCCAAGATCATTCCAAACTTGGGTTGTCAGTGTCACAGGGGCATCTTTTATTAATTAGTGCCAGATGGCTTGCACCCCAATGCTGTTTCAATCCCAGTTGCAGCAGTTCTTTCTAGCCTTACCAGCCATTCTGACATTACATCTGTCTGCCTGCTGTGAGGGATACAGATGCTGTCTCTCCCCTTTTCAAGTCCCAGAGTTGGCAGCTTCTTCTCTAACCCACTTCAGGTAGAGAATCTCTAGTGGGGGGGAGGCTAGTGAAGACACGGGCAGGCTATCAAAACTGAGATGAAAGACATATTTATTATTAGATTTATGGTTAACTAACCTTCTGCTCGGTCCCGCTAAGTCTTGCTGAGGCCTTCTACTCTCAGAAAGAGAGCATACCTGATGATTACAAATGAGACACAAAGACAATTAATAAAGACACCCCCATTTAAAAACTGACTTGTGTTAAAGCTGTGGCTTTCAAATGAGGATGGCTTTTATTAATTAACTATTTTGTTGCCGCAGCTTCTATTACAGGGTGGCTTTAAACAATGAAATACAGTATATATATTTATATACATGTTCTATGTAATATAATGTGTTCTAAGTGAACCACTGGAGATGGGGGTGCTGGCCAGTGTGCAGCAGGATTGAGGCACTTGCTGTGGAAATTGCCATGGTAAAGGCAGAATGTAGCTTCTCTGCAGCAAGCCTGAGTGGGGGTTGGTGCAGACAGCTGCTACTCCTCCTCTTCCCCAAAGAACACTGAAGGTCCAGGCAGTGGACTTGACTGTATTTGACAAGGATGGAGGGAGTAGAAGGGTCTGTGCAGGCAGTGGTGTGGGCCCTGGAGCAGAGATAATGAACTGGTTCACTCCCTTGTGTAACACGGTTAGTCTGGTATCCCCAAGGTGAAGATTGGAACCAATTACTGTGGCAAGCTTGCCACTGCCAGTCGTTATTTGCAGATATAATTCTGCTATATGTTTTTTATGTGATTTTGTGTATGTTAAATGCCAGTGTTAAAGAAAAGGGTCATATAGACAGAGAGAATTTATTTTTCAGAATGTCTGATATTCATCTTTGACCTAGGAACCAGATGCTTGCCTGGAAGCTAAATTACACTCTAAAAGGAGTGGAAATGCCTTGTAAACATAATTGAGGGAAGCAGTGGTAAGAAAAAGTCAGGAGGTAAACCTTTACACTTCAAAGGCAGGATGCTTGGGAATCAGGATCTGGGAAGTAGCCATTACAGGCTGATGTGAGTTGTCTTACAAGTGTTATATTGTAAGACAGTGAGGCATCAAAAGCACCAGTTCTGAAATGTAATAATGTTCCAGGAAGTTGTGATATAAGAACCCAGATAAGGACTAATAATAATTCCCAAAACCTTTGGGAAAGCCAAGAGTGACATCTACTGGTCTAAAGCTTAGGACCAGACCAGAATTTTGGCACTATTTAAGGACCTCTGAAACAGTAGCAAACTCTCATTTTCCTGGAGCATTTCAACAGACCCACTTCCTGATAAGACACAGACAACTGCCAGCAGACACTGAAAACCAGTGGCTGAAAAGGAAGGAAAGGATTTTTCAGACTTCACATATTCTTCAGGTCTTCAATTCACTACGAACTTAAGGTAGAAATTAGATAAAAATTTATAGTGTGTTATCTTGTACCTATCCACTTTTATTTGTGTTATTCTGTGACCAAATTTATGAATCTTTTAGTTGTAAATGTATGATAATTATTTAGTAAAAAAAAGTGCTTTTTAAGAAAACCTGCCTGAGAGAGATTTTTATATTGTGCATGATTGTGGGACATTTATTAAATAATCTGTGATCAAACTGTTATTGTTAAAGGGGTACCACCATAAGCTACCAATCGAGCAAGGATCTGTAAGGAAAATCTGGGTAAAGGTAGGGAGAATACAGAAGTCTCAGGAAGAAGCCTGCAGGGATTTCAACCAGGTTGTTGCATGCCCTGTGGGAGAAAACAAAATCGGGGTCACAAGGCAACCCCAAAGAGATCATGACACCTGGATCTTCCCCCTTAGTGCAGCAACCAAGAAGGGTTCTCATTTGGCTACAAGACTCAAGACTGGTATTGCACCTTTATCCAGAGTTCAAAGAGAAAGCCCTGGGACCTCATGGTGGGTGTTCAGTCGTGAACTCGATGAGCACTCTAGGAGGACACGAGGAGGGTATTCCTGTTTCCCCCTCCCTGTCATGGATTGCACTTAGGGGTGGGCACTGTGAGCTCAGTGGACCTGACCCCCAGGAGTGGGTTCATGACAGATCTGGTGCATAGAGGTGGGATCCAAGAGATCTGGTTGCATAGTGTTGTAATTCAAGAGATATTGGTGGCACAGGCATAACAATGGATTCAACGCCAGTGTATCAGATTGATA
Source organism: Neoceratodus forsteri (assembly GCA_016271365.2). Lineage (NCBI taxonomy): Eukaryota > Metazoa > Chordata > Ceratodontiformes > Ceratodontidae > Neoceratodus > Neoceratodus forsteri. The sequence goes on along the minus strand of CM028131.1, from coordinate 1,541,314,746 downwards.
AACTTAAAACAATATATACATAAACAGGGCAGAGATTTGGTAAAAAAAAAAAAATAAATAATTTGGTTACTGTATAAAGTTCCCTACCCTGTTTTTTTCTTCTTTTTTTGTTGTTTTTTTGGTGTAAGTGTAGCAGTAGTTAGGGAAGAAGATGTCTTCCAACTACAGTGAATACACTGCAGACTACCTAAGGCAGTTGTGTCAGGAAAGAGGGTTCCAGTACGAGGGGCAAACCAAAAAGAACCTCGGCAAGGCTCTCGTGGCAGCTGATGAGCAAGCGGTAGCCCTGAACCTTGAGTCACAGCAAGTGACTGAAAGGGACCAGACCTTGGCCGCGGGGGTGCCAGGGGACGTTGCTGTGTCCAGTCCCAGGGAGAAGGACAGCGAGACCAGAGGGAACCCAGTGCCACAGCACAAGGAGAAGGTCACTACAGAGCTGGAGCTGGAAGGGATCAGGTTACAATTTGAGCTGAGGAAATTGGAGCTGGAGCAGAAAAAGTTTGAAGCCCAGCAGGAAAGAGAGCAGAAAAGGTAAGAACTGGAGATGCAGGAATGGCAGCACCAGAGAGAGGCTGAGGAAAAGGAAAAGCAGCTTCAGAGAGAGGCTGAGGAAAAAGAAAGGCAGTGCCAGAGAGAGAGAGAGAGAGTTTAAACTGGAGAAGCTAAGACTCCAACGACCAGCGCCAGAGGAGGTAAGTGGCAGGGGTGGACCTGAAACTCCAGGGCTGGGGTATAAATTAAATTCCTAATTAATAGCTGAATTTAAAGAGGGGGAAGATATGGATGCATTTTTGAAATCATTTGAAAAGGTCTACATCCTGGTCAAAATACCCAGGGAGTTCTGGAGCTTCCAGCTATCCCCGCTACTTACTGGTAAAGGGCATGAGGCGGACAGTGTCCTAAAAAGGCACAGAGTAGACAAAGTGGTGCTTGAACAGACTTGGGTGCACTGTGTATCCCTGAAAGCATGCATGTTAACATGAGGGAGCACATACACCCGGTTACTGTAAATGGGGTGCAGGCCCTTGGGTTAAGGGACATGGGGGTGTCTCTTACCTTAGTAAAAGGGGATTTGGTTGGGCATGAACAGCTTATACCTAATCAGTTTGTAACTGTAAGGGGATTCATTGGGGAGGAGAAAACTCTGCCGCTAGCTAGTGTTCTCCTGGACTGGGGTGAGACAGAAGAGAGGGCGCAAAAAGTGGCAGTGGCAGACAACCTCGCCTTGGATGTGATTATAGGGAATAATCTACAGCAGGGGGTGGTGTGTGCGATAACCCACAGTCAGATGGCTAAGGCCCCTTTTAATTCCCTGAACCCCACAGAAGCCCCTTTGGGAAAAGATAGGAGGCTGGTACCCCAGCCTGTGTCTCCTGAACCTGGAGAGTAGTGAAAGGGAGGTAGGACTTCCCCAAGTAGCCGTGCACCAATCAGCTACAGAAGGTTACTCTGAGGAGGGAGGGGTAACAAATGGTCAGAAGGTTAGGGGTGGCAGTGATCCTGAATGCCCTGATGCCAGAGCTATGGACCCCAGTTTAGGATCTGAGGGGGACATGTCCAATGCCTTGGGAAAATGTGAAGTTTTGCAGCTGCTCAGAGGACTGGTCCTAGTTTGGAGAGGCTGAGAGTGTGCGCAGAATCTGACAGGACACCGGGAGGTGACATGAGACAGTGTATTTTGGGACAATGGACTGTTATATACCCAGGACATGAGGACAGAGGGAGGGAGGGGTGATGGGCAGGTAGCTTATTCCCCAGGGGTATCATGAGCGATTGCTCAAGGTCACTCATGACATCCCCATGTCCAGACATCTGGCATCACATGCACCATGCAGCAATTGGCCCAGAATTTCTATTGGCCCAACTTCACCCAGCAGGTGAAAGAATACTGCAGGTCTTTTCACCGGTGCCAGCAGATAAGGAAGGCGGGTAGTAAAACCAAAGCTGCCCTAATTCCCTTGCCCATTATGGAGGAGCCCTTCCAGAGGGTAGGGATCGGTATTGTGGAACCTTTGAGTTCCCCAAGCTCCTCTGGGAAGAAGTTTATCCTGACAGTGGTTGATTACACCACTCGATACACAAAGGCAGTCGCCCTCTCCTCACTTAGGACAGACAAAGTGGCAGACATCTTGCTAGGGATTTTCTCCCATGTCGGGTTTCCGCAGGAGGCTATCACTGATCAAGGGGGTACCTTCATGTCTGACCCAATGAAGTGTTTGTGGGAAAAATGTGGGGTGGTGCAGAGATGCATGACACCTTATCACCCACAAGCCAATGGGCTTGTGGAAAGGTTTAATGGTGCCCTAAAATCGATGCTCCAAGCATTTGCTGAACAGCATGGGAGGGACTGGGAGAAATAACTTTCCCACCTGCTGTTCGCATGCAGGAAGGTGCCCCAAGAGTCGACAGGGTTCTCCCCTTTGAACTCTTATATGGATGTAGGGTGCGTGGGCTCCTAGACACTGGTCCGGGAAGACTGGGAAGGCAAGCATGCCACCCAGTGAACTCCCATAGTGGAGTATGTCCTTAAGTTTCGGGAGAAAATGAAGGAGCTTATGGGAGTGGCCCAAAGCAACCTGTCAGCTGCCCAACAGAAGCAAAAAGTCTGGTATGATTGTGGAGACAGAGCTTGCTCGTACAGTGTAGGTCAGGAAGTCATGGTCCTAATTCCGGTCCGGAAGGACAAGCTGCAGGCCGAGTGGGCGGGACCATACAAGGTAGTCTGACAAGTTAATGATGTGAACTATATTGTAGAACTACCTGACAGGAGACATACCAATAGGATGTACCATGTCAACATGAGGAAGCCATATGCAAATAGGGCTGACATATTTGCAGTGTGTAGTCCTGAGGAGGGGACAGACGAGGAAGACCCCTTACTGAAATTGCTAGAGGAAAGGAAGTGGGAGTCCTCTGTGGAGACAAACTGTCACCCCAGTTGACCCCAGAACAGTCCCAGGAAGTGAGGGAGGTTTTAGAAGACTTTGCCCTTTTGTTTATGGCCAAGCCTGGACAAACTCCCTTAGCAACACACGATGTAGACATGGAGACACAGGCGCCCATACGGCAGACAGCCTACCGGGTGTCTGAGGCCATCCTAAAGGACATTAGGAGGGAAGTGGAGGAAATGCTGGATTTAGGGGTAATCCAGAAATCCCACAGTCCCTGGGCCTCACCCATAGTCCTCATTCCCAAGCCGGATGACTGTACTCACTTTTGTGTGGACTGTCGTGTACTCAACACAGTCACGAAGTCTGACACCCACTCATTGCCATGGATGGATGAACTAATGGACAAGTTGGGAGGGGCGACCTACCTTACCACAACTGGCAAACTGAGCCAAAACTTGTCTTTTGCTGCTTTTAAATGTGATGGAAGGTGCACCTCTTGCATGAACTTCACTGTGATTGGATTTTGGAAAAGTGAACAGAAGATGGGTAAGATTATACAGTCTTCCTATTTTATGTTGTTGAACTTTTTATTGAAGATTTTTCACATAAATCAGTAGTGCATATAGTGCTTAGTGATTGCATGTAGATAGACTGTCACATATTCCAGTCACCTGGCTGAGAGCATGTCCAGTGCAATAAGTAAATTCCATGCTATTGTGCACCTTGAAGCTTGCAATTTGAGGTTGGTGAGCACAACCTCATTTGTGTATACGTACGTATATAATCAGGCTACCAAAATTAAAATACATAACACATGGTTAATGTAGCTGATGGGGAAAGGGGAAATTGTTTAACCAGGAAAGGCACACTTAGCCGAAGCTTGTTTCCAGGTGCTGCCTGGGAACACAAGAAAGTTAAAGATCAATGGCAACCATTTTACACATTGTTAAAAAAAGCCTGAATTTAAGTCCATGTGTCATGATTGTTTCCTGAAAATGTCATGCTATTTGGTTTTGTGTTTTTCTTTAAATCAGCATTTGTTAACTTGTTCTGCACTAGCTGGAAACAGTCAGGGGCTTGCACTGCTGCAGCAGTAACTTAGTCCAATTTGATGTCATCATTCTCCAAGGCTCAGTAAAAGGGACAGAAACAGCCTGTTTCCAGTTAGTGCACAACACGTTAACAAATGTGGATTTAAAGAAAACCACAAAACCAAATAGCACGACATTTTCAGGAAACACTAATTATGACACAGGGACTTGAATTCAGGCTTTTTTAACAGTGTGTAAAATGGTTGCCATTGATTTTTAAGTGGCTTGCTCAGGGTCACACAGTATGCAAGTAGGGGCTGTGGGATTCAAGCCCAGGTCTCCAGGATTGCAGCTCAAAGCCCTAAAACTCTGAGCTGCCTCCTCTAAAATAGTATGGATAAGTAGGAATGTAAAGCTCATCACCACACCACATGCCAATGCTTAGATATTTATGTGTTTTAAAAGTTTTACTAAGAAAGACATACTGAACTGATAATAGCTAATTTCCAGATGTGTCCTGAGGGGTAGACAATACAATAAGGTGCAAGACTATAAATACATGAACAGTTGTGCATTTACATGTGTCAGTGCTAAGTAATACAGTGCAAACAAACTCGGTGCAAAGTACAGTATATCACAGATGTGCAAACCAATATTCACTGCAGAGTAATACAGTACATACAGTGGCATCCCCCAGGATGAAACCCACTTTTAAAGCACTCTGCAGTATGCTGCAGCAGACCTACTGAATAAAGCAATGTAATTTCAATGGTAATTAGTCCCCTTTGTCATGCAGGAAACTGTGGCATTCACTTGATCCTGGCAGTGTCACATTTTTCTGACACGAGACAGTTTACAGTATGGTAGATTAAAAGAACACCACAAGTTAAAAGGATTAGTAATGCATAAACACAAAGATAACGTGTTGTTTGTTTGTTTATTAATTGAATGATTTACATCCAGTTGGATTCATGAGGTATTATTGCTGCTAGCTTAAACAACTATAGAATAGGAAATGTTTTAATGACTATGAATAATTAAAATGAACAATTCTTATTAAATTATAGGAATGAAATGTTAAGCACTGTTTTGCAAAAGGAAGAAACTGAGATAGGGTGTTTGAACAGGGGAATTTTACTTTAATTAAAATTAACACAGCCAGGTATCCTAGCTAATGTATTTTTTTCAAAGACATGATAGTAAAACAGTGTAAAAACATTTTTGTACGTATATTGAATGCAATATGAATTTTGGATTTCTCCCTGAAAAAGTTGGATTGCCAGCGAAACATTGGAGAGTTGGCAGACCTGTGAAACACTAAATAAAATATCAACATTGAGTTGAGTACAGTCCATTTTTTTAATACAGTTGGATTCCAGTAATAGGCATCTGTGGGCTACATACTCCTCCCATTTTTATATTTCACAGGACCAAGGTGCTCTGGATACAAACATAGCGTTAAAAGTGGCCAGAAGTCCAGTTCTACTGCACTGATCTTCTATTCTGCAATCAGTAAAACCAGAACAGCAGCACAATTCAGGAGAAAATGAAAGGTTTCTTTGTTTTTGTTTTTTTTTCACATTGCTAGACTGCAACTATTTGTTGCTTTGTTATACACACTTATGTAAATGGAGACTTCATCAGTTTTTGGGCTGTAAAGACACTTTAGTGGTAATTATTCACTCTTTAAATACCACACACTCTGTTGTGTGATGTCACTTACTTTAATTATGCATGATATTGGCTGCTCTAGTGGTTAAGGTGCTTGCCGTCAGCTCAAGGAACCATGGGTATGCTTCCAGAGCCCTCAGTCCTAACTGGCCTTGGAGGGAGCTGGGAAGGCAGTCTGAGAGATACACTCTCTGGAGGATCTTCTGGACTCCCTGCAGAATGGCTGCTCCACAGTGTTCTGGGGGAAGAGAATCACTCCACGAATAAGCCTCTTTTTTCCCCTGTGCCACCCCTCTGATGGCAGGGAGAGGCCCTTTGGTGTGATGTTTGGTGGGAGGATGTGGAGCCATCCTCACAAGCCTGCTCTTCAGTTCAGTGCCATATGGGGCACTCAGCTGCAGGCTGTGGTGGGAGCCAATTCCCTTTGTGAACTGATGGCAAGTGAGTGGGCAGGAGGGGAGAGGGCTTCAGGGAGAACATCAAAAAGAGAATAATATGCATGATGTCTGGAGTTCTTTAAGCATAGAATTACATTTGTGGTGCTCAAATAGCACCAAATCTGATCTGACCAGGGTTTACCAGATAGTTAGAAAATCCGAGATCCTACATGAAATAGAGGTTGGATCAGATTTCAGATCACAGATCTGGAATCCAACCTGGCTATCCAGCCCATTGGAATCTCCCCACAGTTTAGAAAAAAAGTCTCTGTTGTCTGCTGGCACCCCTCCCTCTCCCCATTCTATGTAAAATAGTAGTCCCTAACATAATGTTTTGTTCCCCTTCCAATGATAACTGGCACAACCCTCCACTCATCTCCTCAGTTGGCCACTGCCTAATCCAGGTTATGGCAAAAATGCATGCTGCTCACTGTCCAGCTGATTGCATGATGGTCAGACACAGCATTGTGCAATCAGCTGAGTATTTCTGGGATAAACTGGATTAGACAGTGGGTGGCCAAGGAAGTGAGTGGGGGGTTGTGCTAGTCATCATTGGGGAGGGACAGAGCAGGGGATGGGGGACTATTTTACAAGAGATGGGGTGAGGGAGGGATGCCACAGAATGCCAGGGACTTAATTTACATAGGCAGTATGGGCAAGGAAGGGTTCCCCTCAATGCCAGGGACTTATTTTACGTGGGCAGAATGGGTGAGGGAGGGGGTCCCACGAATGCCAGGGACTTAATTTACATGGGCAGAATGGGGTAAAGGAGACATTCAAAATCTCGGATCACATCATCAGATCTTTGTACAATTTGATCCAAGGTCTGAACTTGGATCATATCTCAAATTGAAAAGTACAAAATCCAACTAATCTGAAAAAATCCATGAAATGTCATATATCTGATTAATATATACTTGTAAAATGTGAGGCCCCTCATTGAAGGAATGATGATACGTAGAGGGCAGCCCATTGGTCCCTAGCATTTTATCTTTCTGAAGGAAATTTATGGCAGCTGCAATATCTACCAGTGAAATCTGTTCTTTGAACCATTCAATATGGGAGCATATGTTGCTTATCACACTGTGACTGAATGCTGTGTACAAGATGTGAAGCCAGCACTGGAGGGTTATGACTTTGTTTAAAGGGCTCTGCAACTGAAGTAAACCTACCCCCATGCAGGCCTGTAATTCCACCTAGAAAGCTGTCTCTTCATGTTTCTTATGTCAATAAAATGTATTATAAGTCTAATTAATTATTATTGAGCTGAACTAGCTCACTGATGGGCTGCTGCACCAGTCTGAAATCTCTTAGAAATGACCCGCACTGCAGTGGCACTTGGCTCACTCGCTGTATGCTGACAGCAGCGGAGCATAAATAAAACTGTTTTTGGTTCTCAAAACCCGAAAGAAAAAAATCATTATTGCGATTAGACTTGTAATCACAATAATTACCTCAGATTCTGTCATTTCCAATCAATTAACAACCGGCTCAGTGGGGTGGCCCACTAGGAAATTACCAGCTCTTCGGTCATTACTTATTAAATTTCACCTGGGTCTGTGAAGATCCTGTCTTTTGTATTACGGGCATTCTTATATTGGAATGATGTCAGCACTGTGGAGTGGTGGAGTAGCGTTGCTTGCTGCCAGTTGTACTGATGGACTGATAGACAGCATGCCTTGGGTCCCAATAAAAGGAAAGGGATTGTTTTCCAGTAGCATGGAAATAGGATATTGCCCCACAGTGGATATGGAGACAGTAAAGGCCTTTAAGGTGAGCCTGGACAAAGTTCTGCTTATCAAGGGATCAGTGGACACCCTCGGTAGTGGCATGGGAAAGGAATCCCTATAAATTGGTACATACTGTACTTACACAGCATACATATTTTACTCCTATTTGTGAGGGGCAGACATGTTGAACCTGGAGTCCCTTCTGTCCTTACATTACTATGTTACTTTGCGCCAGCCCTCTGATCATGTCAAATATCATCAGTGAAAAACTGATGACCATTTATTCTGGTTTCCCTAACAACTAGTCCAAAGAATGGGGACGTGGGTGGCCCAGTGGCACAAATGTCTGAGGCGCTATGCACCTTACCTTTCACCACACCAAACCTGAGTTTGAGAATGAGCTCAGGTCACTGGAGGTTGGGCAAGGGGAGGATCAAGTGTCCGATGGACTGCTCTCCTCTCCCCGGGTAGGGAGGAATGCCGACTGGAGGTCGAGTGGCAGTGCCAGAGCTTAAGTGGTGAGGAAGGGAGGGGCCACAATCATGTAGCAGGCGTGTGCCTCCGTGTGAACACATTTACATCCCACCATGGTGAGGGGACAGAAAAAATGGTGGAAAATGGCGGTCACAGGCTACATGAAGCCTTGCCTGCCTACCTGCCCTTCCCTTGCACTGTTGCCGGCTCACCGGCCCACCAAATCTGGACGCAGGGTCTCTGGGTGGGGGGAGGATGCCCTCCCCTTCCCAGCCCTGCCATGGGGGAAATCCATGGGGAATGTGGGATTTTGGCAGACCAGAGAGGCATGCGAGGAGTCCTCGTTTCTCTTTTCAAATAACAGTTATATAGAAAATAGCCCTCAGTTTTAAAAAACACTGACATTGTAGAAGTCAGTACATTCAGCACAATTAAGAAATCTTTTTCATTTATACAACTCCAAAGGCATTATCCCTTTAAGCATTGTTTTGAAAAAGAAAAGAAACAGATATAGCGGGTTTACACAGGTGAATTTTTATTTTAAGAAAAATGAACACAACCAGGTCCCTAGCTTAATTTATTTTTTAAAAGATATGATAGTAAAACAGTATAAACATTTTCTTTGTAAAAAAAACATTTTTGCACATATATTGGTTGTAATAATAATTTTGGATTCTAGATCAGTCTCTCCCTGAAGAAGTTGGGTTGCTAACGAAACGGAGAGTTTGTTGATCTGTGAAACACTAAATAAACTATCAGTATTGAGTTGAGTACAGTCCATTTTTTGATACAGTTAGAGTCCACTTTTAAAGCTAGCAATTATAAAAAACAAAATATAGGGAGTAGCATAACTGTTTTGTTTGCACATTCTTGGAATGTGGTACATGGTTAAACCAACAGAGCAAAATGTAAGTGGCATCACACACCTCAGGTGTGTATTAAATCTAGTTACACATCACTCACCCTATATTATTCAATAATTACTGGTCCTCATTTTTTAGACATGGATTACCAGACTTTTAAATCACATTACAACCGCCCGGTTGATATTTTGTGTTACAACCGGGCAGTTGTAATCAATGCCTGTCAATCTAGCTCACACTACAAACAGCGCAAGATAAAGCAACTGCTCCCAGTAATGCAAATTCATTCCCTCACAGAGAACTCAGTCGGTCACACATAACCTCACAGAATTACAGTTAAAAAAGGCACACAACAGTGTTATCTTGACAGAAATAAAAAAATGGAATCGAAATTCGATGTCTCAAGCCTGTCAAACCACCAAGACTTCCTCACAGAGCAGGAAAATAGAAACACAAACCAGAAAATGGCACGTGACCTAAAGCTATTTAAAACTTTCCTGATAGAAACAGGAGCATCAACAGACTTTGAAAAGTTCCCCATGTCTTGTGTCAAAATGTCATGAAAGCTTAAAAAAAGCATGAAGCTGCAAAGAAAAACCTTTCTAATACCATTTACAGCACTTTTCAACTCTTTCTCTGTTATTTCAAAAACCCAGTCTTATAAAGAATGAGGACTAGTAATTAAATAAAATAAAACATGGGTGGGTGTGTGTAACCAGAATTTCACACACACACCCTCAGTGTCGGATGCTTTTATAAACCCTTCGAGCTTCGCTCTTGAGGTTTATGTAGCATGCCACATCTTGGGTGTGTGAAAATTATGGTTACAAACACCCACCCATGTATTATTCTATATTTAATTACAATATAGCACGTTAGTGGTTAAATGGTTTCAGCAGACTGGAAGACAGTGAATGTTGTCCCTCTCCATAAGAGCAGGACCAAGGAGGAGGCTGGTAACCTTACACCAGTCAGCTTAACCTCTTTGGTAGGAAAATTGATGGAATTATTACTCAAGGAAAGGATTGTGACATACCTTGAATCCAGTGGAGAGCAGGATTCGAGACAGCATGGTTTCACGGCAGTCAGGTCTTGCCAAACAAACCTGATAGATTTCTACCACTGGGTGACAAGGGAGCTTGATCGGGGAGGGGTGGTAGATGTGGCCTACCTGGATTTTAGTAAGGCCTTTGATACCGTCCCGCATAAAAGGCTAGTAAGCAAACTGAGCAGCCTGGGAGTCAGATCCAGGGTGGTTAATTGGGTCAGAAATTGGCTGAGTTGTAGGACATAAAGGGTGGTAGTGAATGGAGTTCAGTCCATAGGAAAGGAGATGACCAGCGGGGTGCCTCGGGGAGTTCACTTTAATGTCTTCATAAGCGACATTGCAGAGGGGCTGGAGGGGAAGGTGTGCCTCTTTGCAGACAACACAAAGATCTGCAATAAGGTAGACACACTGGGAGGGAAGGTGGAAAGAATGAGAAGGGACCTGGGCAAGCTGGAGGACTGGTCAAATGTATGTCAGTTGAGATTCAATGCAACGAAGTGCAAAATTATGCACTTAGGTCACAGGAGCCTGAAAGAGGAGTACTCAGTGGGGGGGGGGCAGGTACTGTTGGCCTCCAATCAGGAGAGGGATCTAGGAATAATTATATATGAATATCTGAGGACCTAAAGGTGGCTGGGCAGTGTGAGATGGCAGTTAGAAGGACCAGCAGGATGTTAGGGTATATAGGGAGAGGCATTACAAGCAGAAACAAAATCTGGCCAGAGCTGATAGGGCTTCAGCTGAGGAATTTGGGGTAAGAATATTGAAAAATGTCATCCAGCCTGCCAGCACAGTGGCAAGGAGTCCTCTTGCGGTGCCAACATACCGGGTTTTGGGATGGACTCGAGAGTTGGAGGGCCGGTTGGGGGGGGGGAGAAGGATTGAGCATTCTGGGGATGGCTCTCCTTCTGCAGGGGAGGGCAGACAGTGTTTGGTGCACTATGGACCCCTGGAGGAGGCTGGGGGTTCCACCGCAGCCAGCGTCATCAGTTTGGGGAGGCAGGGCAGATACTCAGAAATACTTGGTAATACTCAATTGTTGAAGGTGGAAGTAGGCCTGGGCCCATCGAGACCACCTTCCCAGCAATAGCAGGGTATGTTTATCTCCCAATATCAAGTAAATGTCTAAGCTATTCTTAAATATTCCCAGGGAAGTTATGTTCACTAAGCAGTTGGGTAACAAATTCCAAAATTTACAGACTCTTATGGTAAAGAAATTCCTTCTTTTATTAGTATTGAATTTTGGGATCGACAATTGTCTTTTATGACACCTTAGCCCTGCAGGTTTGAGGGTCCAATGAATGTTATAATCATTCATAAGATTTGGATCCTTTAGGATATTGAAGAGTAGCAATAAATCACCTCTGATTCTACGGATCGATAGATTATATAACTTCAATTCCTTTAATCTATCTGAATATGATAGATGACTAATACCAGTAATAATTTTAGTAGCCCTCCTCTGGATAGACTCAATTAGCATTGAGTCTTTATATAAGTATGGAGACCAGAAGGAAGCAGCATAATCAGCATGAGGCCTAACGTATGATCTGTACAATGATAAAATACAGACACTACTTCTATTAATGAAAGATTTCTTAATAGATGCTATAATACGGTTATCCTTAAGTGAAACATGTCTGCATTGATTGATAGATGTCAGGTGCTTATTCACTATTATTCCTAGGTCTCTTTCAGAATCGACAGATTTAATTGGGCATCAGTTTAAGTAGTAGGTAGTGTTAGGGTTTCTGTTTCAGAGATGGATAACTGAGCATTTCTCCACATTAAATTCCATCCTGTTTGCTTTAGCCCATTTTTCAATTATGTTTAAATCATGTTGTAAAAGTTTAGTTTTAGATGGGCTATCCACTTCGCTACTAAGTTTTGTGTCATCTACGAATTTTGATACTCGACATTGAGTGCCAGCTTTCATGTCGCAAATAAAAATCCCAAACAGCAGGGGTCCCAAAACTGACCCATGCGGCATGCCACCGGTGACCTCGATGTCCCTGGTAATGATTCGGAGACTTGCACCTGTTGGCTTCTATTGCTTAACCAATTGGTAACCCATCGTACAAGATAGGGATTTAGGTCCAGTGTAGACATTTTTGTAATAAGTTGTGCATGATAGACTTTGTCAAAAGCCTTTTTAAAGTCTAAAAGTAGAATATCTACTGGTATCAAATTATCCAGACTATTGCTAACTGGGTCCTAAAACATAATTAGATTACTGGTACTTGATGTACCCCTAGTAAAGCCATGTTGATAAGGATCTGCAAGTTTTTTGCCATGTATTTCATCCTCAGATCTGGTCTTCAGCAATTTCTCCATGCATTTACAGACAATGGAGGTCAGACTGATTGGCCTATAGTTGTTTATTACATTTTTGTTACTCTTTTTATATATAGGTACCACAATAGCCCTCCTCCAGTCTGATGGAATCACTCCAGTGTACAAGGACTTGTTAAAAAGAATGGTAAGAGGAGAGGTTAACTCATCTGCAGTTTCTTTAACAAAGTGGGCATTAATATGGTCAGGTCCTGAAGAGGAATTATTTTTAAGTTCCCTCAATATTGAGTCCACTTCATTTTCTGTAAAAACTTGGAAACCATGCCCTCGAGGGACTGTAGGAGTAGCAATTGAATCTGATTTTGAAAATACCGAGCCAAAGAATGTATTAAAGGCATTAGCCTTTTCCGCTGGTTCATTCAATTCCCAGTTATTATCATAGATCGGACCAAGTCTAAAGTAATTTTTTTAATTAATATTTACATAAGCATAGAAGGCTTTGGGATCTTTATGAACAGTTAGTTTAAATTCTGTTTTATTCTCTTCTTCTTTGATGATTTGTTTGGAAATTATTAACTGTTGTTTATATCTATTTTTATTAAGGTTGTTAGGTTTGTTTTTGTAAAGTCTGTAAGCTTTTTCCTTTCTCTCGATGTGTTTTTTAACTTTTATGGTCAACCATATAGGAATTTTACCCCTTGAGTTTGCATAATTTCTTTTGGGAGTATATCTACTTTCAAGTTCGTAAATTAAAGTTTTAATGAGATCCCAGCATTCCTCGACTGTATTGGAATTCAAAGCATCTTTCCAATCAATTGATTTAATTATGCTGCAGATTACACTATATTTTCCTTTTGCATAGCAATATCAGGCCTTTGGTAGCTTGGTGATCATGCATTGTTTATTGATGTTAAACATGATACAGTTATGGTCACTATTCCCCAGTGAGAGAGAGAGAGAGAGAGAGAGAGAGGAGATATTAGATATTACAGTTGGAATGTTTGTGAGGACTATATCAAGTACATTACTTCCTCTAGTTGGTTCGGAAATTACTTGTTCAAACCCCGTCTGCAATATTAGGTCAAGAAATAAAGATTCTTGATGAGTTGAAGTTTTAAGTGTAGCCCAATTGATACCAAGTATGTTGAAGTCACCTAGAATAACTACATTATTGTGCTCTGCAAGTGCTTGAATAACAGATTTCAGCTCCTGGTCATAAATTATGTTGGATGATGGGGGTCTGTAGAAATTCCCTAAAATTAAATTACCATTATTAGGAATTTGAACATGGACACAGACACCTTCAATGAGGTCAGAATTAATAGACAACTCTGTCATTTTGAATCGATCAGATACAGATACATCGACCAGATACATCATTGCATGTCCTGCCCCCAGGGACCAGCATCTGAAAAATGGCTGGAGATCCCACCATGATGCCTGCCTCTGATCCCATTGTCTCTGCCATGCCTCTTGGTCCCCACCAAGACAGTATTCCACTGATCGGCTCACCCCCGTGGCCCCACCTGGGAGGATAAGCCCAAGGAGCCCTGCCAGCGGCAGTGATGCCCTCAGTAACCAGGACGTGTTTCTGCTGGGAGGGTTATCTTGGTGGCTTCACCTTGTGGGGGCAAGCCAGGATGGTCAATGGCCATGGAGGTTGAAGGGGGCACAGGACCTAGTGGGGTATGGGTGGATGGTCCAGAAAATTACCAAGGTTACGAACCTGCATTCACAAACTGTAATGTAGGCTCATAATTTTTTTTTTAAATATTTGTACACCAAATTTTCAACATAGCCTTGTTATGATCCTGCCTCATGAAGAAGGGCAGAGAAAACGTTCATGTCCTGGCCTAAAGATGATTTTGCACAGGGACAGTGAAATCATCTTTTGGGACACAAAAACACATTTTGGGCAGGAGTTGAAAAGTGACAGCTGTCACTTTCATGAGGTGCTGTAAAGAAATGGCTATGTTGAATATTTGGGGTAAAAATATTGAATATTACCAAACTTACAAGCCTTCATCTGCAAAATTCAACATATCCTCGTAAGTTATTTTTAAAAATATTTTTACACCAAATGTATAACATAGCCTTCTTATGACCCCACCTCATGAACAAAGGCAGAGAAAATGTTCAACTCCTGTCCGAAAGGTGATTTCATACAGGGACTGCAAAAGCACCTTTCAGGATGTAAAAAAAACATTTTGGTCAGGATTTGAAAAATGACAGCTATCACATTCATAAGCTGCTGTAAAGATATGGCCTTGTTGTGAATTTAGGGTAAAAATATTGAAAATTACCAAAGTCACAAGTTTGCATTTGCAAAATTCAACAGAGGCTCATAACTTTATTTTTTTTTTTTTAAATATTTTTACATAAAATTTTCAACATAGCCTTCTTATGACCCTGCCTCATGAACAAGGGCAGAGAATTTTTTCAACTCCTGTCTGAAAAGTGATTTCATACAGGGGCCACAAAATCACCTTTTGGGACGTAAAAAAAAAAATTGGCCATGATTTGAAAAATGACAGCTGTCACATCCATGAGGTGCTGCAAAGATATGGCTATGTTGTGAATTTGGGATAAGAGTATTGAAAATTACTAAAGTTAAGAGCTTGCATTCGCAAAATTCAGTGGAGGCTCATAACTTTTTTTTGTTACATTTTTACACCAAAATTTTCAACATAGCCTTCTTATGACCCCACCTTATGAACAAGAGTAGAGAAAATGTTTAACTCCTGCCTGAAAGGTGATTTTGCACAGTGACTGCAAAATCACCTTTCAGGACAGACTTACCTAATGACAGTTCAATTGTTCATGAAGTGGTGTCCCCAAAAAGGTATGTTGAAAATGTGGGCCAAAAATATGCAAAAATGCCAAAGTTATGCCACTAAGTTCAAAACCCCATTGAAATACATTGAACAGCATACCTGTTTCTTCAGTTCACAGTCTGGCTTCGAAGAGTGAAGACGGTTCCTGTCCACAGAAGATGAGGTGTTGCAGTCCTGTGGGTAAGTGAGGGCTTTGAATAGGGGCTGTGTGTTGAATCGAGGGTCAGGTGGGGAGACGGTAACAGCGCAATAGACACCGATGGATGTTTCTCTTTTTATGGGAAATAAAAAGGATTTGCCATCATGACACTGGGGAATTGGGCACCCCCAGTGTCACTGTTATGTTTCTGGGGGGGTGCTGAGAAGGAGGAATATATTTGGCAGGGAGGGAAAAATATATTAAAAAATAATTAAAAAAAATAACCATGCATATGCAGTAGTGGGTGGGGGGTGACAAAAAACTGAGGATTGCCGATCGCAGCACTAGGGGATTGGGGGCCCCAGTGTCACTGTTATGTTTCTGGAGGGGTGCTGAGTGGGAGGGTTGTGTGGGGTGGAAGAAAAATATGTATTTAATAAAGAAAAAGGAGGTCATGGCAGAACACGGCATAGTCCGCCGTGTCCAAGATGGCCACCGACCGCTACTGTGCATGTGCAAGTATTTGTGCATGTGCAGGTATCCCTGCATGTGCAGTAGAGTTCACTGGCCATCTTGGATATGGCAGACTGTGTCATGTTCCGCTGTGACATTGGAGGAAGAGTAATGCTTTGCTGTAGCACTCAATGGAAAGAGTGGAGTGCATCACAGACCAAGGAGAAGACAGGAAATGCATGTTCATCCGGTTCCTGAGTTCTTTTCTGATAGCAAGAGGTCTGCAGGGCTCCACCCACTGCAGCCCTAAAAAGGAGGTGGTGATGTCAATATACAGATCATTAGTGAGACCTCATCTGGAGTACAGTGTACAGTTTTGGAGGCTGCATCTCAGAAAGGACATAGACAGAGTGGAGGCAGTCCAAAGAAGGGCTACAGAAATGGTACAGGGGCTGAACCAGAAGTAATATGAGGAGAGGCTGAAATACCTCAATATGTATTCTCTAGAGATGCAAAGAGAGAGGGGGGACTTGATAGAGATAAATACCTTAAAGGGATCAATAAGGTACAGGAGGGTAGGGAACATGAAATGAAGTTGGAGGGAGGAAGAATCGGGTAATGCGAGGAAGTATTTCTTTACAGAGAGGGTGATGGATGCCTGGAACAGCCTCCCCACAGGGATGATAGTGCCAAAAATGGTTGTGGAATTCAAAAATGCATGGGACACACACAAAGGGAACACTAGAAAAAAGGAAGCGTAGAAAAGCCGCAGATCAACTACAGTCTGCAGCATAAGTTAAAGGTAGAAAAAAATGGTCAGACTACATAGAAACATAAAAACATAGAATTTGATGGCAGATAAGGACTGATTGGCCCACCCAGTCTACCCATTACCCTACCTAATGGATAAGCTGCAGATCCTAGTAAACCAACAGCCTACTTCTTCCTACCCCAACCCCCTAGAATTGCCTTATGATTGTCCCATGCATGCTTGAATTCCGCCACTGTTTTTGACTCCACAACCTCCTCTGAAAGGCCATTCCATGTATCCACAACCCTCTCTGTGAAAAAATACTTCCTTACATTACCTCTGAGCCCCCCTCTATCTTCAAATTGTGCCTTCTTGTTCTTGCCCACCTCTTTTTCTGAAAGATGCTACCCTCTTGGACTTTGTTGATTCCCTTGAGGTACTTGAAAGTTTCTATCATGTCCCATCTCTCTCCCTCCTTTCCTCAAGGCTATACATATTAAGCTCCTTAAGTCTCTCTCTTCATATGTCTTCCAGTGCAGACCCTGCACCATTTTAGTTGCCCTCCTCTGGACTGCCTCCATCCTGTTTATATCTTTGTAGGGAATGGGTCTCCTGAATTGCACACAGTACTCCAAATGGGGTCTCACCAGCTACCTGTACAGAGGGATAACAACTTCCTGTTTTCTACTGGTGATGCCTCTCTCTATGCATCCCATTATCCCCCCAGCCCTCCTTACTTCCCTCTCACATTGCTTGCACACCTTTAGGTCATCTGATATGACTACCCCCAGGTGCTTTTCCATTTTTGTTGTTGTTAGTATCTCACCCCCCATTGTGTACTCTTCCCCTGGGTTTTTGTTTCTCAGATGCATTACCTTGCACTTCTTAGCATTTAATCTAAGCTACCATACATTTGACCATTCCTCCAACCTTGCCAAGTCCCTTCTCATCCTTTCCACCCCACCTTGTGTATCAACTCTGTTGCAGATCTTTGTGTTGTCTGCAAAGAGACATACTTTTCCTTCCAGTTCCTCTGCAGTGTCACTTATAAAGACATTGAAGAGGACCGGTCCTAGTACTGAACCCAGCAGTACCCCACTAGTAACCCGCGTTTCTTCAGAGTGGACTCCATTTACTATTACCCTCTAGATGGGCCAGGTGGTTCCATCTGCTAACAAATTCTATGTATCTATGTAAATGTGTTTCTAACCAGTTTTTTAGAAACTGTAGGTTGTAATTATATGACATCAATCTGATTATACATGTCTGTGATGTCATATCCATGTATAGTGGTCTTCTGAAATGTTACAAAAAAAGTCTTCTGCCATTTTCTTTTATATCCTCCCTCTCTCACCCCCTCCACAAATTCAATATTAAATGTGCCTCTACCAAATCCCACATCCAGCTAGGATAACTATGCCCACTGTGTTTTGTTAGTTAGATTCTGTGACACTGTTTTTGTTTTTTAAGAATAAACAGATATTACATAAAATAAAAAAATGGGATGCAGTGTAAACTTATTTCTATTACTCACCCATGGGTTTGTGACGACCTTGAAAACCACTTGAGCTTTACTTGTGAGATCATCACAAAGCTTGTGCGTATAAGCATACCTCAGAACGCATGCCTCCTGTACATTATTGCTTATTTAAGCAGCAGTATTTGTTAGTGGGGAAAAAATAGTCACATGGTGTTTTTTTTTTTGTTAGTGAGACCGTATTTCTGGGGAAAACATTAGTATTTCCATGTTCTTTCTATTGTATTTAATTCCTGAACTGATGTATGGGATTTTGATATTTGTAAACGTAACTGCTGTCTGGACACGCCCCACTATGAATAAATTAAACATGCTGATGTAATGCTGTACTGTTTACCATCAGAAATGTGTTCTACCACCCTCCTCTTCCATAGTATATATTCAACATCAAACAATAACCTTGAGGGAAGGGATTTTTAAAAATTGCTAATGGCAGACATATGTAATGACTTGAATCATTCATTTTAAAAGAAATTAGTAATGATTGTTTTAAAAACATAAGAGAGAAATAAAAATGTACTAATGACGAATCTAATTGTTTCAGAAACACATAACTGCCAAAAGATCTATACGATGAAATTTTTTGCCAAATAACAATGCTGCTTTTACATGACCTGTTGGGAAAACTGTGAATTGCCTTCCGTAACACAAACACCAAAGTTGTTAGCATTTAAGTTAGAAAAGACATATTCTTACCGAATGAGAGTTGAATAGGTTGGAGTTTTGAAGTATCTGCATCTGACAACACAGGAAATCTCATGTGTAACATCAAAGCAGGTAAAATGCCAAGCCACTGGCAGGCCTTCTGCTACTCAACTCCAAGCAGGTGTTCAACAGCTTTTCTGGAACTAATATTATCTCTTCATTACATTGGACAACCTTGGCATCTCAGGAAGTTTTGATTAAATATGTTTTTTTTTCCTTTTTGTTACTTTTTGTTAATAGTCTGGCCCATAGTCTGTTTCAGTCTCATGGATTCTCAATTCTTATGTTCCAAAACAGTGTGAACAAGCTACAAATTGAACTCAAAGCAGCAGGCCATTACTCCACCACCAGTTGTAGAAACATAGTAACATAGAGACACAGAAGTTGACATAAGAAAAAGACCACTTGGTCCACCCAGTCTGCTCTGTTTCCCTGCCTACATTGCCACATCAGGCCTTACTTGGCCTCAGATTACCCCCTCACTTACCCTTTTTCTAAGATCTCCTTATATCTATCCCATGCGTTCTTGAAACCCGCAACAGTCTTGGCCCCACCACTTTCTCTGGGAGGCTGTTCCAAGCATCCACCACCCTTTTAACGCAGAAGAACTTCTTTACATTTCCCTAAGCTTCCTCTCTTCCAGCTTCATAGAATGATCCCTTGTCCTCAAGCATCTTTTACGATAGAAAATGCCCCCCTCCTGTACTTTGCTTACACCTGTGAGATATTTGAAAGTCTCTATCATGTCTCCCTTCTCTCTTTCAGTGAATACATGTTTAATTCCTTGAGCCTTTCCTCTTAGAGTCTCTGATGCAGGCCATGCACCATTTTGGTTGCCCTCCTTTGAAAGACTTCCACCCTGCCTATGTCCTTTCTAAGGCTGGGGCCTCCAGAACTGGACACAGTACTCCAGGTGAGGTCTCACCAATTATTTATACAGTGGTATTATAACATCCCTCTTCCTGCTGGTGATGCCCCTGCCTATGCATCCAAGCATCCTGTTAGCTTTTCCCACTGCCTTGTCCCACTGTCTAGCCACCTTCAGGTCATCAGATATGACTACCCCCAGGTCCCTTTCTTGTTTTGTTAATGCCAGCTCTTCCCCACCTAGTTGGTAAGTCTTCTCCAGGTTCCTGTGCCCCAGGTGCATAATGTTGCACTTTTTCGCATTGAAACTCAGTTGTCAGACTCGTGACCATTCCTTCAGCTTCTTTAGAACTTCTCTCATACTTTCCACCCCTCCCAGCCTGTCAACTCTGTTGCAGATTTTTGTATCCTCTGCAAACAGGCATACCTTTCCTTCCAGCCCCTCTGCAATGTCTCTGATAGAGACACTGAATAGGACTGGACCTAGCACTGATCCTTGTGGCACCCCACTGGTCACTTTACCTTCTCCTGATGAACACCATTTACCCCCCACCCTCTGATACCTGTTCTCCAGTCAGCTCTCTACCCACCTACCTAACTAATTTAGGACCCACTCCAAGGCTACTCAGCTTGTTCACAAACCTTCTATGGGGAACAGTGTCAAAGGCCTTGCTGAAATCCAGGTATACCATGTCCACTGCTCTTCCTTGATCCACTACCTTAGTAACCCAATTGAAGAACTCAGTCAGGTTAGTCTGACAAGACCTTCTCCCCATGATGCCATGCTGCTTTGGGTCCTGTAGTCCTCTGGCCACAAGGTATTCCACCAACATTCTCTGCAGTAGTGATTTCATAACTTTTCCCACCACTGAAGTAAAGCTAACTGGCCTGTAATTACCTGGCTCCTCCTTGCTTCCACTATTGTGGAGTGGGGCTACATCAGTCCTCCTTCAGTCCTCCGGGACCACCCCTGTTTCCAGTGTGAGGTTAAACAGGGTTGTCAGAGCTTCAGCCAGCTCCTCCCTTAGTTCTCTCAATGCCCTACAGTGCACCCCATCAGGTCCCATTGCCTTATCCATTCTTTAATGGGATAGTTCCCTTAGTACCCTCTCCACAGTGAAAGGGCTTGTGTCCATTCCCATCCCTTGAGGTTTTTGTCCTTAATTACTGGCCAGCTCCCTGGCCCTTCCACCATGAATACTCAACAGAAATATTTGTTCAGTATGTCTGACTTTTGGTGATCCTCTTCCACATAAACCCTCCTTCCCCTTTTAGCCTTACTAACCCCTCCCTGCCCCCCCCTTGATTTTTCTCTTGTCACTTATGTATCTAAAGAATGTTTTATCCCCATTCTTCAATGACATAGCAATATTTTCCTCTGTCTGTGCTTTGACTCTCCTAACTGCCCTCCCTGCCTCTTTTTGTTTTTCCTGGTAGTTCTCTCTGTCCTCCTCCTGGGTCAATTTGTATCTCCTACAGGCTCGATTTTTTTTCTCTTACCTGTTCTGCTTCCTCCTTAGAGAACCATAATGGCCTCTTCTTTCTTTTGCTCTTGCTGACCAGCCTGGCACAGAGATTTGTAGCCCTTATGGTGCCCTCCCTAATTTTTACCCACTGTTCCTCATCTGCCTCAGTTTCCCTTACCTCAGCTAGAGCATCCCTCAGACAGTCTTCCATCACCTTAAAGTTGGCCTTTCTGAAGTCCAGAACTCTAGTCTTAGTGTGGCTCATTTCTAACCTAGTCTTAATATGAAACCATATCAAACGGTGGTTGCTGGTCCCCAGGTGGTCCCCCACTATAACAGCCACCACACTTCCCCCTTTCATCAATAGCAGGTCTAGTATTGCCCCCTCACAGTTGGGTGCCTTGACTAGCTCAATTCCAGCAACAAGATCGCTGCGCTCAAAAGCTACGAGGGGATCGCATACATTAGAGTGACAAACCCTCAACATGAAATCCAAATCCAGACCTGTATGCGCTCTACATGAAGAAGAAAACAGTTCACAAGAACTTTTTAACAACCAAATAGTTGATTTATTCCTCACCACTGTGGAAGCCCCTAGTGCCTCGGCAAAACGCCTTCAAAGGGGGGCTTGTTACAATCTGGCATAAACGTTACATAATTTAAATAATAAAAAAGTGACATCATTGCATCCAATCACCAATCCAAAGTGTCTTAAAAAAATTTCACATTTAAATGATTAATCCACTTTAACCAATCAAAATTCAAAAACAGTTAAATAATCAAATCACTTTTTAACAAATTACTATGTATAAAACATAGTGAACTAATATGCATTTGCAATTTTGAAATAGGCAGAGAGCTTTGTGCATAAATCTTTTAACTAGGACCTTTGTAAATTAAGTACAAGTTTTACTAGATAAATTCCTTTGGTAATTTTTTGCTATAGGGTTCACCTAAATCATAGGGATACACCAGTAATTGCTTTATAACTAAATCACATTAATTAATGCAACATTTGCCAGTACCTTTTATCTTACATGATCTTTTAAAGTGTTGAATAAAGAAAAAGGGAAGCACATCAATTTGCTGCTTCATAGCCCATCTGTACCGGAAACAGTATGTCCATAGGAATTCCTATAGAATCCAGTGAAGAGAAAAAAGAAGGAAACCTATTAAAGTCAATGTTTATAAACAATTCAGTTTTTCACATGTACCTATTATTGCACTGAGAAAGTGATTAAGAAACTTAGATACAGAAAATGGGGCAAGTGAGAGGAAGGGGAGAAGGTTAGTTTTTTATGGGAGGTTGGGGTGGTTTTAGGGGAAGGAAAAGGAGGTAAAGGGAAAAGAAAGAAAAAAGAGGAAGGAAATTAGGAGGGTGGTTTTATGAAAAAAGGAAGGAATAGGATTACAATGGGAGGAGCAGACAAAAGGGAACAGAGGAAAAGGGGGGAGAAGAGAAAGGTATTCTACATTTTCTAGAATTTCCAAATTATCTGTGATGTTTCAAACATAATGAACATTATGTACACCCAGAATGCATTTAGAACAAGTTATTTATTTATTTATTTGTATTTTGGATGACACCTTTGAGCCAAGGGCTCTTTTACAAAGGTTCCACATCAAGGCAATAAGGACAACAAGGTACAAAATATAACATGATCATTACAATGGAACTTACACAAAAAAAAGACAAGTAAGGTTACAATAATAGCAGCCAAAGGCATTGCCAGGGAATTGTGTTGTGAGTTAATTGTACAGTACAAGTCATAGGCGGCTCAGTGAAGCTTTGTTAGGAGTGGGTTAGTGGGAGAAGAGAAAGAAGAGTGGTGGTGAGGGGGTGGTATGGGAGAGAGAGAGAGGGAGGAGGGGAGAAATGGGGAGGGCATTGTGATGGGTATGTGGTAGATGGGAAACAGCAAGGGAGGAGGAAAGAGGGGGATGAAAAAGAAAAGGAGACAGATTCATCCTATACCCAGTAATGGGGGGTAGGAGAGGAGGAGGAGCTGAGGCAGTGAGGAGGGATGCTTGAGGGTAGTATGCCTGGAGGGGATTATAAGAAGCAATCACAGAAGGCACTAGCCACAAGGTGTTGACACAGATTACACTTAAAAGCACCAATCGTGGCAATGTTGGAGATTTCTGTAGGTAGTAAGTTGAACCAAGTGGAGGCTCTGACAAGGCAAGAATGCTGCGCTTGAGAGGTCCAACAGTGAGGTATTGTAAAGGTTAGACTGTCAGATCTTCTAGTTAGGTGGCGGACACACTGTGGGGTCAATATTGATTGGACTCAAGGGGGCATAAGGCCCAGTGATGTCTTCTTAACTATGATGCAGGTCTGGTACTTTAGCCTGCCGGATAGCTGGAGCCAGTTAGCCTGCTCATAAATGTCAGACGTGTGAGAAAGGTGGGCAGCTGAAATAAGGAGTCTACATGCATTATTAAGGGCTACAGCTATGCACCAGAGTGCAGTATCAATAGCGGATCCATAGATAACAAGCCCATAGTCAATAGTTGAGATAAAAGAGCTCTGGATAGTGAGGTTCAAGGCTTCAGCCATTCGGCAATGTTTAAGCTTGCATAGTAGCCCTATATGGATGTTCATAGTTTTAGTGATATTGTCAATGTGTTTGGTATACGAGAGGGAGCAGTCAAGGGTCAGGCCCAGATATTTAAACATATCCACCTGCTCAAGAGCGACGCCTTTGTGGTTGTTAATTATGAGCTCATGGTCCTTGTACTTGTTGTGGGTTCCATGGAACAACATTGTTTTAGTTTTTATGCGATTAAGGATGAGTTTATGTGAGCAAAACAAGTCTTCCACTTCTGTGAAACTTTTCTATAGTTGAGACTGAATGGAGGTGGGGTCGGTGTGGCAAGTGAAGATTACTGCATCATCTGCATACAGTAACATTCTGTCATGGCAGGAGGCAGGAAGATTGTTCAAGAATATGCTGAATAACAAGGGACCCAGGATAGAACCTTGGGGTACTCCAGAGTGGATTGGTAGGGATGAAGAGAGGAATTCACCAATCTTGATCTGTTGGGTCCGGTTACTGAGGTAGCTTTGAAACCAGAGGGTAGTTTTACTTGAAAGACCAAGGAGGGATAATTGTTTGAGGAGCATGGAGTGATTGACAGTGTCAAATGTCTTAGGTCAATAAAAGAGGCACGAACCAACTGGCCCTGATCAAGTGCATGATGGATATGTGTGGTGAATTCAAGGAGTGCCATGGTAGTACTGTGCCCTTTGCAGAAGCCATGTTGCTGGAAACATTGCAGGCTGTATTTTACAAGGTACTCCGTGAGCTGATCAGCCACTATCCATTCCAATGCTTTGGATAGAGGAGGGAGGATGGATACAGGCCTGTAATTGTTCATGAGAGTCTTGTCACCACTTTTATGGACTGGAGTCACCACTGCCAGTTTCCACTTTTGGGGGAACTGGGAGAGCATGAGGGAATGGTTGAGGATTTTGGTTAGTGGGAGCAGGACTTCATCAATGGTGAGGGCGAGAAGTTTCATATCTTTTAGAAAGGGTTTGAGGTCCCAGCTCTCATTAAAGCCTTTGAGACAGACTGTATCAGCCTTAAAAATCCAAGTACTTTCTCTTTGTAATAATTTGTTTGGTCTATCACTGCCTCTTTGATTGCATTTGATGTGTTCAATCCCCATAAATTTAAAATGGGACACGTCCCCATCATGCATACCTACAAAATGTCTTCCTACTGGTGTGTCCATTTTTTTATTAATTATGGTGGAGAACCTCTTGTTTGATGTTAACAACTATAAAAAATTATTCTTCAATCCCATACAACAATATAGGAGAAGTCTTTGTGAACTGTTAGATAGAGATGTCCAGAGGGGAGACATAAATGATAAAGAATTTAAGTACTTATATTGTGAATATCCTGTAATTCCAACACTTTATTGTCTTCCAAAAAATCATAAGGATTTAATAGATCCACCTGGTTGACCCATTGTATCTAGTATATGCTCCATTTCAGAACATATTTGTGAGTTCCTGGACTTGTTTTTACAATACAGTATGAAAAAACTTCCTTCGTATCTATAAGACACAGTGGATACTATAAGAAAATTCAGTAACACAAAATGGGAAGAGGAATTTATGTGGATTAGTGTAGATGTAAAAGCTCTCTAGATGTCCATCAGACATAATGATGGATTAAGAGCAGCCACATACTTCCTGAATAAAGACCAAAATGTTACTGGAGCTCCAGTAGAATTTTTAATAGAATCCCTTAAATTTGTATTAGAACATGGGTATTTCAAATTTGATAATGAATTCTACTTGCAAATTTGTGGTACAGCAATGGGTGCCTCAGTTGCACCATCTTATGCTGATTTATTGTTGGGAATGTGGGAAATGGAAACAGTTTATGATAGAGAGATAAATCCATATACCTCTAATATAATACAATGGGGGATACATTGACAATTGTCTTTGTATCTGGAATGGAGGGATGCAGAGGGCAGAAGAGTTTATCCAGTGGCTGAACCAGAATAATATTAATCTGAGATTTACAGCACAAATGAATGAAACTAGTATTCATTTTTTTGATATAACACTAGAGGGAGATACAGAGTCAAACTAGTGTATACTAAAAGCTATAGAAAAGAAAATAGTACAAATTAATTACTCCGAAGTGACAGTTTCCATTCTGGTTAGTTAAAAACTGCTATACATATAGACAATTGCTCAGGATTAGAATAAACTATACCACTGACTCTGAATTTGAAAGACAGGCAGCAGAACTTTCGGAGAGATTCAAAGAGAGAGGTTATCATGGTGGAGTTTTGGAAACGGCATTAACTAAAGTAAGGAATAAAACACAAGAAGAACTTATTCAAGATAAAAAACAAAAATAAAGAACTAGAAGAAAAAGGCAGTGTAACATGTTCCTTGGAGTTCAATGCAATAGCTGGTCAAATAGGTAGCATTGTCTGGAATAACTGGGACATTTTAAAGAGTGACATAAATGTAGGCACAGTATTGCCTGATACACCCAGAATTACATTTAGATGTACATCCTATTTACAGGATAAATTAGTAAGAAGTCAATTCTTTCGAAAAGAAGAACCTGACAGAATGTGGTTACCGCCTAGGCCTAAAGGTAACCACAAATGTGAGAGGTGTGATGTATGCAAATACATGAATATGGGATTATTTTGCAATTTACCTAATGGTTTACAGATTGAAGTAAGAGAATTCATCACCTGCATAACTTCCTTTGTGGTGTACATTCTGTGGTGTACTTGTAACCTGTATTACATAGGGAAGAATGTGAGGCCGCTAAAAGAAAGAATTCAAGAACATCTAAGGTCCATAATTAATAAAAAACTGGACACACCAGTAGGAAGACATTTTGTAGGTATGCATGATGGGGATATGTCCCATTTTTAATTTATGGGGATTGAACACATCAAATGAGATCAAAGAGGCAGTGATAGACTAAACAAATTATTACAAAGAGAAAATACTTGGATTTTTAAGGCTGATACAGTCTGTCCCAAAGGCTTACAGTAAATGAGAGATGGGATCTCAAACCCTTTCTAAAAGATAAATAACTTGTTCTAAATGCATTCTGGATGTACATAATGTTCATTATGTTTGAAACATCATAGATAATTTGGAAATTCTAGAAAATGTAGAATACCTTTCCCATCCCCACCGTTTCCTCTGTTCCCTTTTGTCTGTTCCTCCCATTGTAATCCCATTCCTTCCTTTTTTCTAAAACCACCCTTCTAATTTCCTTCCTCTCTTTTCTTTCTTTTCCCTTCCCCTCCTTTTCCTTCCCCCCAAAACCCCCCAACCCCCCCATAAAATACTAACCTTCTCCCCTTCCTCTCACTTCCCCCATTTTCTGTATCTAAGTTTCTTAATCACTTTCTCAGTGCAATAATAGGTACATGTAAAATTTAATTGTTTATAAACATTGACTTTAATATGTTTCCTTCTTTTTTCTCTTCACTGGATTCTATAGGAATTCTTACGGACATACTGTTTCCGGTACAGATGGGCTATGAAGCAGCAGTTTGATGTGCTTCCCTTTTTCTTTATTCAACACTTTAAAATATCATGTAAGATAAAAAGTACTGGTAAATATTGCATTAATTAATGTGATTTGGTTATAAAGCAATTATTGGTGTATCCCTATGATTTAGGTGAACCCTGTAGCAAAAAATTACTAAAGGAACTTATCTAGTAAAACTTGTACTTAATTTACAAAGGTCTTAGTTAAAAGATTTATGCACAAAGCTCTTTGCCTATTTCAAAATTGCCATTGCATATTAATTCATTATGTTTTATATATAGTAATTTGTTATTAAGTGATTTGATTATTTAATTGTTTTTGAATTTTGATTGGTTAAAGTGGATTAATAATTTAAATTTGATATTTTTTTTAAGACACTTTGGATTGGTGATTGGATGCAATGATGTCACTTTTCTGATTGTTATTTAAATTATGTAACGCCTGTGCCAGATTGTAACAAGCCCCCCTTGAAGGCGTTTTGCCGAGGCGCTAGGGGCTTCCACAGTGGTGATGAATAAATCAACTATTTGGTTGTTAAAAAGTTCTTTTGAACTGTTTTATTCTCCACACAGAGTGCATACAGGTCTGGATTTGCCTTTACAAGCTGCCTGAGGGATGATCCCTGCAGGGAGTTCAGAATGTCCCTACTCCTGGTAGATGATGTGATGGGGAGGCTCCACTCCATGTCAGGAAAATTGAAGTCTCCAACCAGTAGTACTTCCCCCTTTTGTGCCATCCTATGGATTTCTTCCAACAATTCCCTATCCACTACCTCCCCCTGTGTAGGAGGACTGTAGACAACGCCTGTGTGAACAATGACCCCTTAACTTTTTTCCAGGGTGTCCCACAGTACCTCTTCCTCACCCACCCTCCCCTGCACCTCTGTAGCCTTTATACAATCTCAAGCATAAAGAGCCACTCCACCCCCCCTTCCTACCCTCCCTGTCCTTCCTATATAGAGTATATCCTGGTATAGCCAAATCCAAGTCTTGGTTTTCATTGCACCAGGTCTCTGTGATAGCTACCAAATCCAGGTCCACCTTTGCCATGCTGCAGTGGTCCGGGTGCAATGCCTTCTAGTAGCAAACCTTGCAATGAATAAGGGAGAACTCCCCAACCACCACAGGGCAGCTGCTCACTGCACCTCATCCTGGAGCACGGGTAATCCTGAGGGGAAAGTGGCACAGGAGAAAAATTCTGGAGCTACACAGAAAATCTAGGGGTGCAAAGCACAAAAGACAGATGGAGAGCCAGACAGGGATGAACCAAGGCAGAGTGCAGGACAGAAAGGGGAGCCAAACCAGCAGGAGGGACATGAGATACAGCCACATGGCAACAAATTATGGAGGTGGGGGTGGGGTGGGGGATGGACAGCTGCCATGCTGCAGACAGCTGACAAAAATTCTGAGCACTCATTGCATGCTTGGACATGCGTGGTTTTAACCATGTGGAGGGGGCATGGCGTGTGTCACCCATTGCCCCTCCAAGCCACAGGCAAAAGTCTTACAAACAGTGATGTGCTGGAGAGGCTTTCACAGACTCTACAGAGGATGTTGAATTTTATCCTTATTAAAATGAATGGGAGAGGAAAAGTAGGGGTCCAGTTGTTAAGGCCTGAGAGACTCTTGCTAAATATTTGGCAGCACATCACTGCTTACAAACATGTTTTTAAGGAACGTAACCTGACAGGTTATGAGAACAGAGCAAACTAAGAAGGTGCAGTTTTTATTGACACAATTAACAATGACACAACGTATGATCAGTCACTTTTACCCTAGAGAATCTCTGACATCACAGCCTTGTTATACCATCGTTCTGACTTCAGGATGCTGTCCTACCAGATTGGTGGTACAATAGTATTCCGACGTCATATTGCAGTCACACATACATTCAAAACAAACTGCTCCTCTCAATGCTTGAAATTAACAGAAACATGTTTATTTAATCAATGTGACTAGCCTTTCACTATAACAGATAAACAAATTGCCCAACGGTACAACAACAATACTGGGTTCCCATCTCAGGGAACCTTGTGAAGCCACAAAACACTCAAATTTCACTCTTGCCATAGAGCACTCGAATTTCGCTCTCATGTCAGAGCACTAAAATATTGCTCTCATCATAGAGCACTCAAATTTCGCTCTTGTCGTAGAGCACTCAGAATTTGCTCTTGTACTTTATGATGTCACAAGGTTCCCTCAGGGGGAAACATTGACTTATTGTGCACCATTGGCCATTCCATTTATAGTATGCCTAGGAGAAACTTGCAGCATTGAAATCTGGAAAAATTTACAGTGGAAACCCAGCCTCTTTGATACAGGATTGAATATACCTGACAGGGGTATGGGGGCACTTGGCCTCATTACTTGCTGCATTTCTACACTTCATTAAATCTGTTTTATGCCTTTAGGGCAGGGAAGTGCATATTACAAAGGAGGAGTCCTTCCCGATTTTGCTGCTGGAACTGAGCCAGGCTTGTAATTTCACTCCTGGACATGAGTTTTCCTGGGTTCCCTCCATTTTCACCTCTTGAAACAAGGGACACCCACTGAGCCTTGGATATTGTTTTTTGTTATTTACAGTTTATTCACCCAATGTAACCCAAGATGCAATGTCTCTGTTTTGGAAGGGTTCAGCTTCTACAAACTTTTATGGTATGCCCCCCGCCCCCGTATGGCGACAGCAACACAGTGAACTATGCTCCTGTCGGCAAACTCGACACTTTGCCGACAGGTCGCTGTGTTGGTGTGCCTGAGACAGGGACATGCTGTCTCCCAGTCTTGCACCCCTGCCCCGAGTTAACTCCGAGTGGAGTTAACAATCCTTTAGTTGGGGGGTGCGGGAGGCAGAGCCCCTCCACATGGGGGGTTTGGGGGTGAAGCCCCCTGATAGAAAAACAGGACCAGGAATCTGCAAGGAATCATGCTGACTGCAATTTGTGGTCAACATGATCCCTGTTGATGTAACTCCAGTCGACATTAGAGATGTTGAACCGGCGTGGTAGAGCCAACTTTTATTGCTTGGAGCACTGAAACAGGGAAGTTAAGTGACTTGCTCAGAGTCAGTCACTGCAGCAAGATTTGAACCTAGGTCTTCTGATTGCCAAGACTATGCTCAAACCACCACCCCATACCCTCCCATTGAGCTCCTAAAGTTTTCTGATACATGTGTTTTTTTTTCTCTTCTCGGTGCCAGGATCATAATTAAAATGAAACGTTATGATGCGTGTATTTTAGCCCCTTTTGGGGGGCATTTGGTTATGTGTGTCAATTACTCACTCACCTGAGGAAGGCATACAAAGGAATGGAATGCTCCTGGTGTGCGTAGTGGGTCGACGTAAATGTCAGGGTGCTATCCCTGCCTTATGTGCTTGTATAAGGTAGAGGGACCCAAGTCATTAACTCTTGTGGGAATTCATCACCCAAAGATGTCAGGTTGAAAATTAATTGTGCAGTGCCTCCACCCAGGGACTTTAAGGGAGCTAGTTCCTAACTAGCACTACCCCCAGGAAACAGTACCAACCCATTGTGGTCCCTACTGGACAGCATACCCAACTCTCACACAATGCAATTGCAGTTGTTCCTCACAGTAAAGTAACCTCATTAAATAATAAGCTAGACAGGCAGTAATTTAAATATGAGTGAAAGAGATCTATTGAGGGACAGGAACAAGGTCCTGAGGGAAGGAAATGCAATGGTTAAAGCAAAATATAGGTATATGCAAGCAATGCCCCAGTAGTTGGCAGTGTTCTTTCAGTGCCCCCCCCCAAAACCAATGCCACTGCCCAGTGGTACTGACTAGGCCTCTGCCACACTCCCTACTGGTATCAGTATCTCCTATGTCTCTAGTGAGCTCCCTGTGCTTAGCTGGATACCCAACTGTTGAAATAGTACAGGCCTGTCAGAACTGCACATGATTTGCTGGCATGGTAGCAAACCCCAAAATGCGTATTCCCAGCCAAATGGCTTAGTCCAGCACACTTATAATTACCTTAGAGTGTTGTAAAACTTTATATAGGTTTGGTGTGGCAGGAGCAGGGGGCCCTGTTTCATTATGGTTTCCTTCAACCACACTGCAACAGCTGCCTTCCCACTTCACAGTCCTAGCTGGATACATCATCTCCTCACATCTGCAGAGTGTATCACAGCTCTGACTCCTTAACAGTCTTTTATCATCACTTCCTACCACTCCACCGATCAGCTGGGCTCTGCCTCAGGAATCTCACTCTCACAGTAGTCAGGTGACTGGGAGAAGAAAATGAAGAAGCAGAATTGGCGTTTGTATAGCACTTTTCATAAAAGCACTTTACAAGCAATGACAGATTGGTAGTGAAGTGACTGTAAACAGGTAGTGGCAGCTATTTCAAACATCAACACCCACACACAGCCTTGGACAGTTGTATGGACCAGTTTTATGGGGTGTGGAATGTTGGCCTGGACACTGGAGAAAATCTACTGTTTTTTGGCAGGGTGCACTGACTGCTTCCAATCAGAAGGAGTGGTGTGTGGAGCTGGACAGTGACATGGCTGCCCAGGTGGAGAAGATTGCTTCCCTCCCAACCCAGAGGATTGAGGAAGCCCTGGATGTAGGGAATGAAGTTGTGGGTCTTGTATCTCCTGCTGTACAACTTGGTGATGATAAGTCTGACCATATGGAAATGCGGGAGATGGGCTCACCTGTTCAGGTGTCTGCCCCCAAGTTCACGTTTTATAGCTGAAGAAAATTTAGAAGAAGCATGTTTACAGAAGAAAGCTTTTTTTCTGGCTCTGTTGGCAGAGGAGGAGTTAAAAATGAGAAAAAACAAACTGGTTCAGGGTGAGCAGACTGCTGACTCACCTGCTGTATACAGACAGTTTCTGCAAACCCAAGGATAAGTACAAGGTCTATCTCAGAGGCCACAATTTTTCCTGCTGATCCAGTCACCCTTGCAAATAGGGCACATCAATCCGAGTGTTCTATGTCTAAAAAAACTGTGTTCGCTCCTACACTTTTACTGCCCTCCATTGAACTGCACTCCTCACAGCCGGCGCCTGCAGTGTCAACCATGTCAGCAGGGAATGCCATCCCGCATGCAAACCGCAGTGGTACACCACTGGGAAAAGACATCACATCAAAGAATACACAAACCTCTAGAGAAAAATAGCTCTTCTTCAAAAACACAGGGAAAAAGTAACACAGTGGTTAGATTTGCAAGTGAAGCACTGATGCCACCCAGCTTTTCCCCCTCACAACTGGGGAAACAAACTGCCACATTTGATGTCTTCACCAGATGCCTGCAGCAAGCCCAGTGTTATCATCTGGGTGGACTGTAGAGTATGCTCTGCAGAAGGCTGAATGGAAGTATACACAGCACAGTTACAGCTCCCCAGGACTTGTGTCAGCTACTGATCTGGGGAAAGTGCATACCATGGGAACTGGAGCCAGTTTCTCTGATGGGGAGCAGATAGCAGTTGTTGAGACAGGACATGCCCTGCTACAGTTAACATCCCCACAGGCAAGTGGTTTTCCTGGTTGTTTACCTTCTACTTTCACAAGTACCTAAAGGCCTGGGTTGAAATGGCATCTGGAGCAGCAACCTGTGGAGCCTCACCTGCCTCAGGGAATGAGGTTTTACATGAAAAGAGGGTCATTGGGGAGATTGTACATAAGAAGACAAGAAGTGGAGACTCTCCTATGGAGCAGGAGGGAGTAGCTAAGGGAATGGACAAGGACTCTGAGACACCTCCACTATAGGATCCACCTGTAAGCCCCCGGCCCCCTTGTGGAGCTTACCAGTTGTGGGCTATGGCCCATTCTACCCCAGATCTGCTGTTTTCTGCCTCCAGTCATGTGGACTGCTGGAATCAGGACTGAAGGGCTTTTTCAGGAGCCCCTGGTGGAATTTGGGCCAGGGCTCCATCCCCATACCTCTGCAGCCACTGAATCTTCTCATTCCTTGGCCCATCTAGGCAAGTGGAACCAAGGTTTTTCAGTGTTTTGCACCTCTGGGTGCCCAAAGCAAAGTCCCTGCCTGGATTGGTAAGTACCCAAAGCCAAACTGGGATAGAAACAATCATTGCCACGCATGCTGAAGTCTGCACATGCATGGCTGGGCCTTAAAGGAACTGCGGCTCTCTGAAATTTGTTCAGCCATCCGGCCGTAGTTGTTAAAAGAGATTCCCAGCTCCAGGGCAGGCAGTGAAGTCAGGACTTAAGTGGTCAGCACCTCCAAGTGCATTGTTGAAGGTTTTCCAAGACCCCAAGTAGGCAGTGGGACCGTAAACTGTATGAGCTAGGTGCACATGCACACCCACAGCATCTACAGGTGCAAAATGAGCACTTCTTATTTCTGGAACCCTGATTGCCAGTTTGGGCTCTGTGCAGAGAAGATGAGGTTTTTCCTGGCCCCATTAGGGCAAGCGGGGGTCAGGGCAGGTGGTTAACAGCCCCTGAATGAGCTTACAAATGAATCGGGGCAAAAAATGGGAGCAAGCAAAATGTAAAGAAACATGGTGGCCCCCATTATTTCTCCCTTTTGCGAAGGGTTATGGAAGAGTCAGAGGGCACCCTTCGGAGCCAGAGGAAAGACTGGCCAATTGGGTGGGGAGAAAAGGGCTGTTATGTAATGGGCTGTGTCCTGGTTTCTGGAGGAGTCCCACCAAGAACAGAGAGAGGTGGAGACTGCTTTTGGAGGGCTGCATGAGCCAGTAGGCTAGCTTTGGTGCAGATTAGTCCCTCTGAGCCAGAAAAATGTTCAGGCAGAGTGCCTAGCAGCCCATTTTCTCAGCAGGAAATTGAACTGCTAAGCTGTTTTTCCTAGTGGGAAGTAATGTGAATTGCTGTTCTTCATTGTTCAAGCCTGTAACCTGATTTGAACTGTTGCCCAGCCAAGAAGAAAAGTTATTTGGACCGGGTGTTGAGACTGTTAAAAGCCTGACTGTGTTTAAGTTCCAGTGGAAGCCGTGTGCTCTGGACATTGTGGGTGACCACATGCCTGTGTGGTCCCCTTGGAAGATGACAAAAGGCCCATGTGCTGAAGACGACAAAAGGCCTGTTGGGCGAAGATGATGGCAGACCTTAGAGGTGAAGTTGACAAAAGGCCAAAAAGGTGAAGAAGATGAAAGGCCAGAAGGGTGAAGACGATGAAAGGCCTGTCACAGGCAAATGGTCCTGCATTTGCTACACTTCTAGAGACAGTGGATGTGGTGCAAAGAAAGACTGCCTACTGATTTCAGAGCAGTACCACCAAGCCTTATCCTTTCACAGCACCCCCGAAGCCTTCATAAACTGTGAGTACCTCTGGGCTGCAGCCTCAAGGAGCTCTTTTTAAACTTAGTTAGTTAGCTAGCTATAAAGGGCGTGAAGTCCTGGGCAGGACTCAGTAATCTACAGGATAAGCCCAGGCAGAAGATTGCAAAATTCTGTGTTTGCATGTTTTGAAATCCCATTTCAAGTTTTACAAGTTCAAGTTCAAGAGACTGTTGTTCTTACTGAATCCCTAAATTGTCTACAACCTGTTTTGTTTTGTACCAAATGTATCTATGTATGTTTTCTTTCTGCACTACGTTACCCTTTGTAATCCCCTCCCCACAGGGCGCATCTGGAATCGAGCGGTACTCTGCTCAGTATGCCTTCCTGGTAAATCTCTTAAATAAATAAAATAAATAAATAAACCTTACATCATCTGGTTGGCCACCAGCAACCCGATGAAGTACCCCCTGCAATGGACAATAACAACTCTTACCGCCGTGGGGGAAAGCCAGGTGCACCCAGGGGGGTGGTACAGGAACTATGTGGGGAACATTTGTTGAAGCTCAAATTGTTTGTTCCATGTTTTTTGCTTTCATTTCACCCCTTCCCTATAATAAATTGAAGGTTTGTTTATTTTACAATCAGTATTCATTGTTATTGCTTTGTGCGTATTGCTATTGTGTGGGGAAAACTTACGTGGCTGTGGGAGGAAAAATAATAGTTGTTCCTGGGGGGAGGTTAGGGCCACATTGGGTAGCCTTATATATCCCTGCCCCAGGTGGAGGCACCAAAACCTATTCTTAGTGTCGTATTTGTATACTGCACCCAAAAGAACTCAGGCCAACCCCAAGGTAGGTTGGGGTGTGTGTGTGGGGGAGGAGTGGCACTGGGTGCATACAATAGAAAGACTCCCCCTTGCATGTGGAGGCACTGCTGGGATCCTCCCACACCCCACACGGGTAACCCCCTGAACTGAGCTCCGAGAAGCAAAAAGATTGTCCTGCAAAATTGCCCTGGAGCATTTGGCAAAGGCAAAATGGCACTCTAAGATTTAGAAGATTGATGCCGAGGAGAGATGGTGGACTGTAAAAAAAAAGCCCTCTTAGTGACTGGGATTTCAGAACAGTTTGAAAGAGCCACAATTGTTGATGAACTGCTGGCATTGGAAAGTTTTGACAATCTGAAGGTTCAAGGACTAAGGTATGACCATAATAGCAAAAGTGTGAGTGCTTTGATTAAGAGTTATACTAAAATTGATGTTGTCAAGCTGTCCGCCACTTTCTCCTGGTTGGGGGGCGGGTCCACCTGGAACATAGTGATTCATAACCATGCAAAAGAAATGCCCAAGGCTCCCTTAGATGCAGACGACTTTAAAGTAACATTTTAAACATGGTTGAAGTCAGAGGGGAAGACTAACCAAGAAGTACTAGAACTGTATAAAGCTGACAGTGTCACCCTGCCAGATCAACCCCCAGCTTGGTTTGCTGCTTGGGCATGGGAAGAGGAACAGGGTCCTACCCAAGGCTAAAACCCTTCTCCAAGAGAAAACCAGTGCCAGCTGGGGAGGATGACTGTTAAACATGGATGGCTCAGGCCACTCCTGTGATGCAAGATCCACAGTGTCCCGAAGCCGAGAAGAGACGTTGCCTATGGGAGAGTTTGAGAGGACCTGCTATGGATGGCATTGGAACTTTGCAAGCAATGCAACCTGATGCTACTGCCCAAATGTACCTCAACACCCTAGAGGGAATGTTCAGAAGTGCTGACAGTGACACGCATCCTGAGAAAGCTGCAGGGGACAGTGCAATGAGAAGATGAAAAGCTGTCTGAATACTTGATACGTCTCAAGCAATTTTTGCAGACAGCCTACTGTATGGGAGCAGTGACTGATCAAGACATGACTAGGCTATGGTTGGAACAAGTCCTAGAGGGTGCTGGACAGTCAGTAATGCTTCTGATGAAGCTGCGGTTGGAGAAATGACTGAGTAACCCCCCCTTCCTATGGTGAATTAATGCACGGGGTTCAAGAGAAAGAGGATAAAGCTGCACTGCAAGGCCCAATGGCAGCACCTCTGAGAAAAATAGAGACCCCACAAAGTCCCGGTGGGCCTCTTCAGCTGGAATTGGATGGCTTTCCATGATTGTGGCCCCTGCCCAGGTGCAGGAGAGAACCTGAAGTTGCTGAAAGAACTTTTTGACCTGAATCTACTTCATCCCTTACCTGGATGGCTACTTCATTCTGCATTCTTCTGTAATGCTAGAGCTGGTCTCCAGTTTGTTCCTGCAGCCTAAAGATATTTCCCGAACCCTCTGCTGAGATACCGGTGTTTTCTCAACCCTGCCCTTTGTCTCCTGCTTGTCTTTGCCGCGGAAACTGCACTGCCTCCCATTGGACTCTGGCAGTGGTGACGCTTTCCCTCTGAGTTCTTAAGTGGGAACGCTGTCCCAACACCCACAGACACAGTAACTACAGATGAGTGGAGGGGAGGCGAGGGTGACCTACTCCGAGGGTCCCCCCAGCGCGACCAAGAGGTTTTTTTGATTGCCGAGAGGAGGTGCCGTGGGCTATTGTGAGCTCCGCCGGGCCTCCTCGGCTGGAATTGGATGGCTTTCCATGATTGTGGCCCCTGCCCAGGTGCAGGAGAGAACCTGAAGTTGCTGAAACAACTTTTTTGTGTGCCCACCCACCAGCCCGTTGTTGGGGGTGTGAACTTATGCAGGCTGGTGGCCTCGCCCATTTTGTCTTATTACTCTATCAGTCAAGAGGGGAGGTTTTGCCCTGTCAAATGAGGGGGTGTCTCCTGAATAATTTCCTCCCTGTGTTCTGGATTGGGCAAGCTGTCTCTTTGACATTCTCCTCCCTGATTACTGGATTTCAAGTTATGTGATTCATTGTGTTCTCTAATTCTGCGGGACAGATCTGTTGCCTAATCTGATTTATGGACTATTATTTTTCTATCTCCTGTGTTTACACTGAATCATAGTCAATTTATAAGTCTATTTATCTGCTGGTCAATCCCTATTTGCTTAATCCTGAATACAGGATTACTTCAGATGTATTTTTCGGCAGGTATCTATACCTTAGTTGTTGTTGTATAGCCCTGGCTGTGAATGACCCCTACCTCTTTTGGGGAAGTTCAAAACTGTAGATCATGTCTCTTAATGTCTAATACCTACAGCTCCTTGAGTTGGTGGGCGGCATAGGGTTATATTAATACCGCTGCCTGTCCTGACTGCCTTGTTTGTTTATGCCTGGACTTGACTCCTAGGTCTTAGGGCTGTACCCATTTTTCCTTACCCTTGGTTTGGGCTGTTCCCATTTTTCCTCACCCTTGGTTATCCGGGCTACCTCGGTTGCTGTGGCTGGACTGGCTCTTTCTTACCTAGGGGAACTCAGCCCTGGATTATTGTTTGTACTTAGGCTTTTGCCTGCTGGTAGTCTTGCTGAATTGTGAAATTGCACGTTGTGAGGATATCATCCCTTTCAGCGCCATACCTGGCGGGGAGTCTTGGGTTTGCTCCCTTACTCTGGTCCCCAGTTGCCTCCAACCAGAGGGGTGTCTTTACTCCTGTCCTTTCCTATGGAAGCTTCTGCTGCAGTGCTCAGGGGTAGGCTGCAGGTTGGCCTTTTGACCCCTCTACTTGTGGTGCTGGCTCTGGGGCTGGTCCTCCTTCAATGTGCTACCTCTCCTCCAATCCTACTGAAAGTCCCAGGGCAGTGGCCCTCCCCCCATGATGACACTGACTTCTCCTTTTCCAATCTGCTTGTAACCAAGGTAATACACTACTTTACTATCCTTAGTCTAGACACTAGGTGCCTTATGTGTACGGTCAGGGTCAAGAAAATCCGAAGCATTTACTGTCCTGGTGGTAGACCGCTCTTAAGGCGGTTCTTCCCCTGGCTCGTCCTCCTTGCACTTCTCATGGCGGAGATATTGAGCTCAACCCTGGACCCCCTAAGCTGTCCACTAATATTCCTGCAACTTGGAGTGTGAGTAAGGGACTAAAAATAGTGCATATGAATATTAGGAGCTTGCTTCCTAACCGAGATGAGCTCTTAGCGTGGGTTGAACTATATAAACCAGACATCCTAGGGGTAACTGAGACTTGGCTTAATCCCTCAATTCCTGACTCTGCCTGCTTCCTAAAAGGTTATGAGTTCATCCGTCTCGACAGGCCTGGGGGTAGGAAGGGGGGTGGTACCCTTATCTACTACAGAACCCACCTGAAAATCTCCCTGGTGGCTCAGTGTAAACCTGAACATCCTCCATGTGAATTTCTTCATGTGCTGCTGCTGTTACGGGATGCTAAGAAGCTGCATCTGGTGTGTGCCTATAACCCTCCTAGGGGAGGTCTAACAGGACTTACTTATCTCCTGGATGCAGTCACGCCCAGTATAGGGGACAATGAACTCATTATTATGGGTGATATCAACATAAACTGTGAGTGTGGCAATATTAAGAAATGTGAATCTCAACTTGCCAGCCTATCCCTAAACCAACTAATTCATGACCCGACGAGACAGGCTGCTAATGGCTCCTCAAGTTCCCTGCTGGACTGGATCCTGTCTAACCGGCCGGAGAGGATTGCATCATCAGGCACGCTCTCTGACTCCATATCAGACCACTCCCCGCTGTACTGTGTCTGGAAAATTCCCTCCCCCAGAATTCCACATAAAATCATTCATGTCAGAAACTACTCCAGTTTTGACCCTGGGGGTTTCCTGGATGACTTAAGATGTACTGACTGGAACAGGGTGCTAGAAGCCTCTGACCCCTCTGTGGCTACCTCCTGCTTCATTGATACCTTTGGTGATCTCCAAGATAGACATGCCCCCAGGGTCACCCGGAGGGTGAGGGGAACTGCTACCTTCTGGCTGAATGGTAATCTTCTAGCCAGATGCGTGAGAGAGACAAATGCTGGGCCAGTACCAAGGGATCCAGTGATCCCTCTAATCTTCTGAGATATCAGCAACTCAGGAACCAGTGTAAAAAGGCTATTAGGGTAGCTAAAAGCGACTTCTGTAAGTCTGTGCTACTTAGCTCTGCCACAGACCCTAGGAGGTTCTGGAGGAACATTAAATCCCTTGTCAGTGGGCCCTCTCACTCGGGTGTCATGGATATGGTTATTGATGGAGTCTCGTGTAACAATTCCCATACTATAGCCAACCATCTCAATCTCCACTTCTCCGACCTTTCGGCCCTTACCTCTCGTTTCGCGACTGATGGGGGTAGCTCGTTTAATATCCCTCCAAATCAGGGTGAACATCCTTCTTGGAGAGTGTTTAATCTCAGGGCAGTATCAGTCCTGGATGTTCGGAACCGCCTGGCTGCCCTCTCCCAGCACTCCAGTTCAGGTCTCGACAACCTGGAACCCAGGCTTCTCAAGCTAGGAGCAGCGTACATTGCCCCTCTGATTGCCCACATCTTTAATCTATCCCTCAGTTCGGGGATAATCCCAGATATCTGGAAGGAGGCAAGGATAGTCCCTGTTCTGAAGCAGGGCAATCCCAAACTTCCCTACAACTATCGCCCTATTGCTGTTCTCCCATCCCTTGGCAAGCTCCTGGAAAAGGTGGTGGCTGAGCAACTCGCGGAGTACTTGCATACTCACGAACTGCTTTCCAGGGCCCAGCATGGTTTTTGAAAGGGACATATATCCACTACTGCCCTGATTACTGTAACCTCAAGCATTAGATCTGCCATGGACCAGGGCAAACTGTCAGGTGCTATATTTATAGACTTGTCAAAAGCTTTTGATCTTGTCAACCATGACCTTCTGGGGGAGCAGCTATGGGTCCTTGGGCTCTCTCTTCATGCCATGAGCTGGTTGATGGGCTACCTAAAGGGCAGAAAGCAGCATACCTGCTTCAACAAGGTCCTCTCGGAGCCCAGGGCAGTGAGTATGGGAGTCCCCAAGGGATCAGTACTAGGACCCCTCCTATTCTCGCTTTTTATTAATCAACTGCCACTGGTGACCTCTCATTGCCAAGTCACTCTATATGCAGATGACCTTGTGCTAGTGGCTCATTCTCGTGATGCAGCAGACCTTAACCAGTGCCTGTCTGAAGATTTCAGCAGAGTCCTGGCCTGGATTACCAACCATAGACTGGTGTTGAATCCAAACAAAACTCAGGCCATGCTCTTTGGATCCACGGCCAAGATCAAAGCCTCATCAGCTTTGCTCAACATAACTTGTGATGATGGCCCCCTGTTGCCAACAGTGAGCACAATCAAATATCTTGGGGTCACTCTTGACCCACAACTTGAGATGGGAAGTCATATCCTCAACATCTGTAGAACTACAAGGTGCAAGCTTGGCCTGGCCTACAGGGCCAAATACAATCTAACCCCGGGGGCTAGACTAGCACTTGCAAGGGGAGTACTTCTCCCCTCTCTCAGTTATGGATTCCACCTATTTGCTAGGTCACCCCAAATTCATCTTGTTCGGTGGAACACCGCATAAAATGATATCTGTCGGTTTGCATTAGCTGCCCCCAAACTCACCCATCACTGTGAGCTCTATGACAAACTCTGCTGGCTCCCCCCAGTTGAATACTTGAACTTTGGTGTAGGAAGTTTCACCAGGAAAGTACTTGCTACTGGCGTCCCGTTGGGACTGGCGCATCTCCTCCGAAAATCGGACACCATCCCCTACCAGCTTAGGTCCCAGACCTCTGTGTTGCTTAAAGTCCCCCCCTACTTGGACCCTTATGGGGATCGTGACTTTGCTGTGTATGTGACCAGACTTTGGAACTCTCTTCCGGAGCATGTCCGCTCGGCTTCCTCCCATGGGACCTTTCACATCTCCCTGTGGTCCCACTTAAAACAATTGTCAATGTGTGACTGCTCTTAGCCTCTGTAATGAAATGAATACTCAGAAATTCTCTAATGTCTATCTATGTTCTTTAATAAGTTGTATAATTTGTTGCCTGTGCATCTGCCTTTATACAATTGTTGTTGTAATTGTTTTTTCCTCTATTACGATGTTCCTCCAATGATGCCTTGTATGTATCCTGTATGTTTGTGCTCTCCCGGGTCATTCCTGAAAATAGGCATATTACTTGTCTAGTGTACTTACCCGGTAAACAAAAGCTAAATAAATAAATAATGACTTGCCTGGGTGAGACAACAGTGAAAGTGAGGATTTGAAGAGACAAGTAAAAGAACTGACTGAACAGGTGACCGCATTAAGGGCTTCCAGAGAACTAACACAGCGAGAGACAATTCCATCCTCGGGGGGGGTCGCAGATATTATGCTGGCTGAATGTCTGCCCCAGCAGATCGTGTGAAAGTAAATACTGCCAGTAATGATGGGTTTTTCTGTTACCGGTGTGATGAAGATGAGTGCTGAAGGAGATATTGCAAAAGGCCTGAAAATTCTGACTTGGTACTTCAAAAGTTGGTGAAAGAGAAGTATATGTTTGAGAAATGCCAGCGGGATCCAGTGAAGGAGTGAACTGGGGTGCCAGATCAAACCTGCTCCATCAAACAGATGCAATCCGTTAAAGCTACTGGCCCCAGTATCCCCCCAGGACTGATAGAACCATCAGCCAAGGTCCCAGCCAAGACTGAAGATATTGACTGCATTGTGTTACTTGATTGTGGTGCCCAAGTGACCACTGTATTTGAAGAATGGTACCAGAAACATCTGATGCATAAGCCTCTGAAACCTTTGGAATGACTGGCTGTCTGGGAGTGAGTAATCATCCTTACCTGTATCAGGGGTACATTGTCATTCAAACAGAATTCCACCAAAGTGTTGCTGTAGTCCAGACCCCAATGGAGATTCTTGCTTTAGTCTGCCCCAATCCCGGAATGAAAGTTGAGACACCAGTAGTGGTTGGTACCAACACTAACATTTTCAGTGATTTGCTCAGCTATGTCAAGAGATGGAGGGTCCACTGTTAGTACACAGCCTTGAGATACACCCCTGGATCCAAAGTGTCTATATGAATGGGCCCGCTTCTGGTGGGACAGAGAATGAAGAAGAGCAAGTAGGAGTGATTTGTAGAAAGACGCCTGACCTTTGCTTTTACCCCCTGGTGCTGAGTGCCAGGTGATTGGGGAGATGGAATTTGAGTCACCCGTCAGAAGCCCTGCTTACATTGTGGATACACCTACCAATGGCGAGCGGCTGAATAGCCTGTTAGTACGGGGTTGGGGGGTGCCTTCCCACTATTCTTCTACTGGAGTTCAGAAGAGTAATGTCATGTTGAAGAATGAGACTGATAAAAAAGTGACTATTCAGAAAGGACGGACCTCAGCGCATGTCTTCCATGAGATTAATGCCTTTTCCACCAGTGAGTTTGATGTGGGATGCACTCGTGGTGAAGAGCATCATACGTCCGAGTGACAAGTGACCCTTTCAGGACAAGCCCCAAAGTCTAGCTCCAGTGGATGTAGAAGATGTTTGCAAACACAAGAGTTACTCGCTGCTGGTATCATATCCGAATCCAGAAAGAACGGGGCTGTTTGTTTGTGTTTTGACTACCGAACTTTGGACAAGTGCACTATAACAGACCAGTACACTACCTTGTGTGGAGGATGCTCTTGCCTGCCTCAATGGCAGGAAATGGTTTTCCATACTGGATCTTCGAAGTGGGTATTACCAGATTCCCATGGCCAAAGATGACAAAGAAAAAGATGCGTTCATTTGCCCCCTGGGATTTTATCAATTTGAAATTATGCCACA
The DNA here is from genome assembly GCA_016271365.2 of Neoceratodus forsteri. NCBI lineage: Eukaryota > Metazoa > Chordata > Ceratodontiformes > Ceratodontidae > Neoceratodus > Neoceratodus forsteri. The sequence goes on along the minus strand of CM028131.1, from coordinate 1,541,271,577 downwards.
AGGTATCTTGGGGCACTGGCCAATTTCCAGTGATTGATGGAAAAAGCCATAGGAGACATGAATCTGCTACAAGTAATAGTCTATTTGGATGACACGATTGTTTTCTGATACACCCTAGAGAAATATGAAGAATGCCTGATGAAGGTTCTAGACAGATTCGAAGAATTTGGACTCAAAGTGTCAATCAACAAATGTCAATTCTGTCAGCCCTCTGCAAAGTACATTGGACATATTGTTTCAGCAGAAGGAGTCCAAACTGACCCTGACAAGGTCAAACCCTCACTACCTGGCCTAGGCCCCATAATCTGAAAAAGTTGCAATAATATCTTGGCTTCTGCGGTTATTACCAGAGGTTTGTCCAGGATTTCTCCAAGGTGGTCCGACAGCTTATGAAGCTAATGCAGGGGCACCCCCTACCAACTAGAAGAAGCAGCAGGGGAAGGAAGCACCCCAAAAGATGTCCTACAAAGTTAATTAACCATTTGGGGGCTGATGGGAAAATTCATTCAGAGAAATAATTAAGAGACTCACTGAAGCTGCTGTGTTGGCATTTGCTGATCCCACCAAACACTATTTCTTACACACGGACACCAGCATGGATGGGCTGGGAGCAGTCTGGGAGCAGTCCTGTATCAAGAATACCCAGAGGGACTGAAACCCATTGCACTTGTAAATTGGAGCCTGACACCAAGTGAAAAGAACTACTCGGTGCACAAGCTAGAGTTTTTAGCTTTAAAAATGGGCTGTCACAGATCAGTTCCACAACTACCTCTATGGGGCCAAATTTACGGAAGGAACTGACAACAGTCCTCTTGCATATGTCAACACCACTGCTATATTGGATCCAGCAGGTCACCATTGGTCATCTGCCCTTTCCACGTATGACTTTACACTGGAGTACTGGAAGGGCCTGAACAATGCTGATCCCCTGTCTTGCCGACCTCACCCTCCAGAGGGGAGATGAACTCGTGTGACTCCTCCAACTGTGAAAGTGCTAAGTACAAAACTTGTGGATGAAGACAGCAAGTTGCCTGTCTGTCACACCAGAGCCATTGACGCAATGGGATCCCACCCTGATGCTATGCCCGATGCCTACTACAACTTTAAAGGTTTGGATGCCAAAGTGGAGAGAACAAAGATGGTTGCAGCAGCAAGATTTTGGAACGAGAGGAGTAATCTCAGTTTAAGGAAGAGAAGAGGGCCCAGATGAAGTGCCAAATGATCATCCTGGTGTTCTGATTTGGTTGAGAGGGTGGAGCAAGTTATCCTTGAAAGATGGACTGCTTTTCTGAACTATGACCCAAAAAGCAATGGTCCCCTGCAAACAATTGGTATTGCCATGGAAATACCGCAAAGTTGGTCTTAGAGCACTACATGATAACATGGGACACCTCAGGTTCGAGTGTACCCTGAACTTTGTACGAAGTTGATTCTATTGGCTGAGAATGGTGTCCCACATGGAACGGGCGCTGCAAGAATTGTGCCAGGTGTGTCTAGAGAAAGACTTTACCCTGAAAAGCAGCACCACATGTGAACATTAAAGCCAGTGAACCTATGGAACTGGTATGTATGGATTTTTTGTCGCTGGAACCAGACAGTAAAGGTTATAGTCACATTTTAGTAATCACTGACCACAGTACAAGGTATGCACAGGCCTACCCAACCAAAAATCAGACAGCCTGGATTGCTGTGCAGAAACTCAAAAAGTTTGCAACTCATTATGGTATACCCCAGCATATTTACTCCAGTCTAGGCCCCAACTTTCACAGCCGCCTAGTGAAAGAATCTCTTGCTGCACATGGCATTCAGCAGTCACGCATCACAACCTACCATCCTCAAGGGGACCCACAACTGGAAAGGTTTAATTGTACCTTGTTAGACATGTTAGGTACACTGCACCCATAGCAGAAAAGAAATTGGAGCCAGCTCGTCCCTAGGTTGGTGCATGCCTACAGCTGTACCAGAAACAGTGCTACCGAAGCTTCTCCTTACCTGTTAATGTTTAGCCGAGAAGCCCGTCTGCCAATTGATCTAGCTTTTGGAGTGTCTGTGGATGGAACCTCAAAAGAGTCTTACCCTGAATACATGAAATGCCTAAAAAGCAACTGAAGGAAGCCTATCAATTGGCTGCAGAAGCCCCCAGTAAAGTCAATGATGCCAGTAAACTCAGGTATGACCAGAAAGTGTGTCACCAAGTTTTGCAAGTTGGAGATAGAGTTCTCCTCAGAAATCTTGGCCTCCACAGAAAGCACAAGATAACTGATCATTGATCTTCTGAACCTTACGTTGTCCATGAAAAGTTAACTGGTTTACCTGTGTACTGTATTCATCAAGAACATGGCTAGGGATTGTTAAAACTGTTCACCGTAACCACCTTCTGCCTATTGGTCAGCTCAAGCCCATTCCAAAGACGTTAACCAGAGCCTGGGCCAAGACCTGCCAGAACCAGAAATTGTAACCAAGCAAAGGAAAAGATGGCATCGATATCCCCTGACACCTCAGTATGCATTGACCCAGTTCCACTGTCTGCCACAAATGACAGTTCAAACAATGAGGAAAGGGAAAGGGGAAATTGTTTAACCATGAAAAGCACAATAAGCCAGAACTTACGAACATACAAAATTTGCCAGCAGAAAAAGGCCTAGAGGTCTATCAAGTCTGCTTGAATGTGCAGCTAGCACCCCTTATTCTGTAGCTGCCCCTCCCTTCCACCCTTCCCCTTCATTAACCCTCCCCCTTGTCCTGTCCCATCCTCGTTTGAAGCAGTCCACTGTTCTACTGCATACCACTTCAGCAGGTAACGCATTCCACCCAGCCACCACCCTCTCTGTAAAAAAGTGTCTCCTCATCTCCCTCCTGAACCTTCCTCGCTTCAGTATCATATCATGGCCCATGGTGGCCCTCCCCTCCCTTACTTTGAACAGCCCCTCTGTACCCATCTTGTTTATTCCTTTCATGTATTTAAAGGTTTCAGTCATGCCACCCCTGTCTCTCCTCTCCTCCAGTGAGTACATGTTCAACTCCTTCAACCTCCTCTCGTATGATAAGTCCCCCAGCCCCTTGATCATCTTTGTCGCTCTGCACTGCACCCCCTCCAGTAACTTAATGTCCCTCTTCAGATACGGACGCCAGTACTGCACGCAGTTCTCCAGGTGTGGTCTAACTAATGACCTATACAGTGGCAGAATCACCTCCTCCCTCCTCGAGGATATACCCCTTGCAATATAACCCAGCATTTTGTTGGCCTTTGCAGCTGCCTTCCTACATTGTGCCGAGTTGTTCATTGACCCTGTAATGAGCACACCCAGATCCTTCTCCTCCTCTGTCTGGGCTAGCTGCACTCCCCCTAGCTGGTAACTCCTCCTTGGGTTCTTCATCCCAAAATGCAAAACTTGTTTTCAGGTGTGACCTGGGAGCACAAGGAAGTTAAGTGACTTGCTTAGAGTCATACAGTATGGAAATTGGGGCTGATGGGATACAAACCCAAGTTTTCAGGTTTGCAACTCAATACCCTTAACCACTATGCTATACTACCTCTTGGAGGATGTAGAAATTTACTAGTATCAACCTCCTATAAATGTACCCAGCATATCTGTGACCCCTATGGACTGGCCACAAGTAGGCTGTGAAGTGACAGACTCCTTACACGGTTTAAACTCTAATGCAGAAACATTGACATCACATAAGACCCCAGCCGGAGGTGAAGAAGCACCTTTTGCACTTATGGATGTAGAAGCCTTAGTGGGGGGCTTTTCAACAAAGACTGACTGGACACCTGCTATTCCAGACCAGATCCCTGTGCCGGATATAGTGCCAGAAGAGGGCAGCGCGCACCCTATTCTTATGGAAGATGCAGTAGTACCCCAAACGTCTAGTAGAGTCTGTAAACCACCCATGAAATTAACTTAGGACATTCCTGGTGCCTCCTCTGAAATCCCTATACAAGTGGTGCATAAGTACATGGCGCCCACTGTTTATTCCACGCCCATTGTTGACCACTATCATACTGAATTGCATGTTGGGGTTGGAAAATGTACTGATAATATGTCTAACTGGGTTAAAACTGATGTCAAATGTACTGCTAATACATTTACGTCTGTTAAAGCTGTTTCCTACCAGATAGAGAGGATGTTGGTGTCTGGATAAAAAATGTAAAGTAATGCTGTAATGTTCGAAATGCCTCGGTAGTTAGGAACTGATTGTCTAGGTAGAAATGTTCCTAAAAGGTTGATGTTTTGCTCTGCCATTTAGACTTAGAATTGTATGAACTTTCAGGCAGTGTCTTGTCAAGGACATCAAGAATTTTAGGGGGGAAGTATGTAAGCCCCCACCCCTTTGTGGGGTTTGCCTGATGTGGTCTATGGCCAGTTCTGCCCCAGATCTGCTGTTTTCTCTCTCCGGTCCTGCTGAAATCAGGACTGGAGAGCTTTTCCAGGAGCACCTGGTGGAATTTGGGCCAGGGCTTCATCCCTGGACCTCCATGGTCACAGCCACAGAATCTTCTTTTTCCTCTGCCCATCTAGGCAAGTGGGGCCAAGGTTCTTCAGTGTTTTGCTCCTTCAGGTGATCTGAGCAAAGTCCCTGCCTGGTTTGGTAAGCACCCAAAGCCAAACTGGGATGTAAACAATCATGGCTGCGTATGCGGAAGTCTGTGCTTGCACAGCCGGGCCTTAAAGGAGCCACAGCTCCATGAAATGTGTTCGGCCCTGCAGCCGTAGTTGTATAAAGAGATTTCCAGCTCCAGGCAGGCAGTGGAGCTGGGACTTAAGTGATCAGTGCCTCTAAACACATTGTTTGGGTTTTTCTGGTCCCCAAGTAGGCAGTGGGACTGAGAACTGTATGAGCGAGGTGCATATATGCACCAGCAGTGTTTAAAGGTGCAGAATGGGTACCTCTTGTTTCTGGATCCCCGCTAGCCAGTCAGGGCTCTATGCAAATAAGATAAGTTTTTTTCTGGCTTCATCAGGGCAAGTGGGGGCAGGGCAGGTGGTTAACATCCCCTGAATAGGCTTACAAATTAATCGTGGGGGCTAAAAATGTGATTAAGCAAAATGTAAATAAACATGGTGGCCCCATTAGTTCTCTCTGCTGCCAAGGGTTATGGAAGGGTCAGAGGGCACCCTTCAGAACCTGAGAATAGACTGGCAAGTTGGGTGGGGAGAAAAGGTTTGCTATGTAATGGGCTGTGCCCTGGTTTCTGGAAAAGTCCCACCAAGAACAGAGAGGTGAAGATTGCTTTAGGAGGGCTGCACGAGCCAGTAGGCTAGCTTTGGTGCAAATTGGCCCCTCTGAGCCCAGAAAAACTTTCAGGTAGAGTGCCTACTAGCCCATTTTCTCAGCAGGTAATTGAATTGGACTGCTCAGCTGTTTTTCCTAGTGGGAATTTATTTATTTATTGGGAACTTGCAATTACAAACCTTTGAGCTAAGAACTCGTTTACAAAGGATCCTCGTCAACATTTAAGGAGATGCATTTTGTTGCAACAGCATAATTACAGCAGACACATTGACACTGGGGTTGTACTACTAACATAGAGTTTACATAGGAAGGGGTAGCAAATACATTTACGGTTTACACAAGTCAAGACATGAATGAAGCAGCTGGTAGTATTGTCAATTTCCCAGTGGAGGTACGCAATGTGCAGCCATCTGAGAGAAGTTAAGTGCAGAGAGACAAGTTGGGGTTTGGCAAGTGCAGGTAGATGGTGGGGGGAGTGGGTGAGGAGGAAGAGGTCAGAAAAATGGACTAGAGGTAGTATAGGTGTACTGGACAGAGGGCAGGTGGAGGGGAGGAGTAGGGGGGCAGAGGAAGTGGACAGAGGACCGAGCAGGAGGTAGTGTGGGTGAAGTGGACAGAGGGCAGGTGGGGAGCGGTAGTGAGGGGGTACTGGACAAAGGACAAGTGGGAGGAGATGGTAGGGAGGGGGGATGGGGTAGGGAGAGGATTAGTAGGTGCAACCTGGCCAGAGCAAGTAGGCAGTTGAGTGGAGGGCCGGATGCTGGGATTACGTTTGACACAGGCAGTGGACTGGAGGAGAGATGGACTTACAGAGTTTGGATTTGAAGTGCCCTAGGTGTTGAAGGCTAGTGATTGTGTTTGGAAGCTCGTTTAGCCAGGTGAGAGCCCTTACCATGAAGGCACGTGTCCCCTGGGCTGATTTCCTGAAGGGAACAGCTAAGGTATGCTTCGAGACTCTTCTCGTGGCATGCTCACCTGGGGCAGGTCTGAATAACACCCACAGGGAGACAGGTACCAGTCCCAGTAGGGCCTTCTTTCCTAGTACGCAGGTCTGGAGCTTTATTCTATCCCAGAGGGGGAGCCACTTTGTCCTTATGTAGAGCTCGCAGGTGCGTGTGATGCAGTCTGCATCCAGGATAAATCTGCATGATTTATTGATGGTAAGGTGGACTTTTTGTAGGCTAGTGTCTGTGGCAGCACCATAAACCATGTTTCCATAGTCCAGGATTGGCAGGATTGTGCCATTGACCGCCTGGAGCCTGACTTCAGGGGTGAGACAGAAGCGAAGTCTGTGGAGTATCCCCAACTTCCTGTTTGCAGCCTTAGTGATATTACTTAAGTATTCATTGAAAGAGAGGGACTCCTCAATTGTGACCCCCAGGTACCAGAAAAAGAGAACCTGTTTGAGGGTGGAGTCCACATTGAGTGCTATTTTAAACGATGTGGTGAATCTCCTCTTCTGGCGACTGGTAAAGAGCATTGTCTTAGTCTTTTTATTATTGAGTACTAGGAGGCTGGTGTTAAACCATTCCTGTAGCAGGTCAAAGTTGCAGTGTAGGTTCCCGGTCAGCATATCTTGGCAGGGGCCTCTATGGAATAGCACCATGTCATCTGCATAGAGCAGGACTTTGGCAGAGGTGCACACAGCTGGGAGGTCATTTACAAAGAGGCTAAACAGGAGGGGGGCCCAGTATGGACCATTGTGGGACCCCAACTGTGACTTTCCTGGCCTCTGAGATGGCACCATTAATATTTACCTTCTGTGAGCACTCAGACAGGTAGCTAGAGAACCACCCAATCATGTCTGAGGACAACCCAATGCAGGTTAACCTGTGGAGCAGCAGCTCGTGATCCACTTGGTCAAATGCATTGGATAGGTCAATATAAATTGCTCCAGCTAGTTGTCACTGGTCTAGTGCCTCATGGACACAGCCTGTGAATTCAATGAGGGCTGTGCTGGTACTGTGCCACTTGCAGAACCCATGTTGTTGCAGGCTGAGGAGGCTGTATTTGTGTAGGAGGGCAGAGAGCTGGCCTGCAATCATTTTTTTCCAGTGCTTTGAAGAGAGGAGACAGGATGGAAATGGGCCTGTAATTGGACACAAGTGAACAATCCCCTCCTTTTAGAACTGGAGTGACCAGGGCAGTTTTCCAGGTAGATGGGAAGGCTGACATCTGAAGTGACATGTTAAAAAGCTTAGTGATAGGTACGACCACTTCATGGAGGGCAATCAAGATAAGTTTCATATCAATCTCGTTCCTTCCCATCCTTGTTTTACCCAGCACTCTTGTAAGGTATTTAGCAGTCTCCTTCGTGGTCATCTGCCAAAAGTAGAATTTTGGCTGGTGCTAGGAAGGGGGTGCAAGTGTTCGCAGGTCAGTGTTTTGTCCTCATGAGCAGTTGTTTTAGGTGGTATGACTGCACTGTAGTCAGTAAATGCCTCATTGAAAATATTGGCAATGGTAACTTCATCAACTATGATTTGTCACTGTGGTGGAACATGGTTGGTGGGGACCTGCCACAAGTCTGTATGAGGTCCTTGATGGTAGCCCAGAATGTTTTGCTGTCTTTCAGGCACTGGGACTGCTGATTTCTGTGGTGGGAGGCATTGGCTTGCCGTATTGCCCATGTGCATCTATGTCTAGCAGCTTTGTAATTTTGGACATTCTCTACTGTCCCTGATACCCCTGCTTGGTGCCATAGTAGATCACATTCCCATATCAAACCAAGGATTCGGGGGGTGTGATCCAGTACATTCACCTCCCTTTTATCATTTTCTTATGAAAGTGGGCATACTTGTCTGCAGCCGAGTTAAACTGATCAAGGAAGAGCTGGAGGGCTGCGTCAACACAGGGACAGGTATCCAGGATGCTCCAGTCTGTGTTGGCCAGGTGTTTCTTGAAGGTGGCCATAGAGCAATTTCTGATGACTCTATTCCTCACCAGCCTTGGGGGTAGTTTTGGCAGCTTGAAGGACCATTCACATAGAACAGGGGAGTGGTTACTCAGCACATCTGGGAGCACCTGGACATTGATAATTCTCTGGGGATGGGAAGTCAGTACCCAGTGAATCAGGGTACTTGTTCCTGTTCTGTAGTTGGTTCTTGTGTAACTCTGAACCACCTGTGTTAGGTATAGTCCAGTAATCAGGTTCCTGTGTGAGGAACTGGAGCTGGCTAGCCAGTTGTAATTGAAGTCACCTAGCACAATAATTTCCTTATTGTGACTTGCCTGGGTATAGAGGTTGGTGAACTCATTTAACCCCATTTGCTGGCATCCAGGTGGAACGTATACTGACAAGACAATTAGCCCTTTCTTCCCCTTGTCCATGAGGATTTTTACTGCAAGGCATTCACAGTCATTGCTGGCAGCAGGCAGTTGGACTTTATGGCACTGGAGATGGTTGCGGGTGCAGATTAGGCATCCGGCCCCTCTTTTCGCTGTGCAATCAAGCCTATACAAGTTGTACCCCGACAGAGAGATTACCATGTCAGCAGTTCTGGCGTGAGCCAGGTTTCAGTCAGCGCAGTAACATCAGGCTGCACAAGTGCCACCCAGGCTTCAAAATGAGTGAGCTTTGCCAGCAGGCTGCCAATGTTTAAGGACACAATCATCAACCTCCCTGTGGCTGGCTTGGTCTGAGTGTTGGCAGGCATACGGCCAGGGTTGGGGTGAACGTTTCCCGAGATCAGTAGTAGGATCAGGATGAGCATCCTAGGTAATTTAGGGAAAGGGCAGGTTGTCCTTGCTCTCCAGTGAGTCTGTTCATTGTGTATTGTTGGAGGAGTGCAAAGGCTGCTAAGCAGTCCTGGGTGCAGGCACAGTATTGGCGTGTTGAGTCCTGGGGGCTGTTGTACCTGGCATGGGGTGGGGGGGACAGTCAATTAGCTGGTTGTTACTGCGGGTCTTCCACTGGGCTGGAGCACTCTTTTCTGCAAGTACACAGCCTTGGTGGTTCAAGGTGTTATCCAGGTACGGGCTCATTATACGCAGGGCTACCATCAGAAGAATGATATACTGTGCGTTGAGGACTCGGGGGGGGGGGGTATAGTCAAGACCCATTCTTCTTCTTGGTTTCAGCAGGAATCCGGTCATTAGTCTCAGCCAGGAAGCACCAGCTTGTGAGCCGACCTTGGGCTCTGGTCCATGGCTTTCAGTATGTGCAGTTTAATATTTAATACTACTGTGTCTGTAGGTCGGTGAAATACACCAATTTCTTCAGTTGGTAAAAAAAAAATTAGGCTGATTTAGAGTTCAGTATGGTGTTTTCTGAGAGTAGAAAGTGAGTAGACATGGGGACGCCTTTAGAATGGGTAGAAATGAGGCTGGTTTAGAGTTCAGTGTGGTGTCTTCTGACTTAAAGAGTTAAAATTAACACCGACAAGTGTTAGGCCCTATAACTGCATTCTGTATCTTTAAGGGGAGTTGTAATATTAGTGAGAGGGGAGGATGAAGATTGCCTAAGAGCAGTGCTGCAGGGGGAGGGAGAGTATTTAATAAAGGTTGGGGGAGGGGGTAGGCGAAAAATTCAAGCTGGAAGGAGAGAAACTGAAACAGAGATGGGGTTATTTGCAGGGCATAGTTTACAGCTGAGACACAAATGAATCTTGGTCTAAACCGAGAAGTGTTCACAAAATATTTTTCACTTTAAACTTAGTTTCTGATCCAGCATAAAATACAACAGGACCTTAAAATAAAGAAAGCTGTAATACTTTAAAACCTAAACAACTGCACTCTAAAAGATCCTGCACTTCAAACTACCCTTGGAGTGCAAAATTGCTGTAAACAGGCTTAGATTCACATTTTCATTTGGATTCCCAGGACAATTTGGAGAAACATAACCAGTACCAGAATCAGTAACATTAGCTTAATGTCCAAAAGGAACAGGAGTAGCAAAGAATTAAAGAAGTGGAGCAGCCAATCAGCAGGCAGAGACGATGGTTCCGGCCAATTGGTGTGGAGACACCAGAAGTTTCAGCAGCGTACTTTTGGTCTGGTGATTGGTGGGCAGTACAGTGAAGAGGCAGCCAGCGGACAAAGGGGACCTGCCGGGCTGCTTGCAGCAGCAGAGGCACCCATGTCAGGGATGAAGCTTTGGTATGGTGATCGTCGGGCAGTACAGTGAGGAGGCAGCCGGTGGACAGAGGGGACCTCTCTGGGCTGCTTGCAGCAGCAGAGGCACCTGTGTCAGGGATGAATTGCTGTTCTTCATTTTTCAAGCCTGTAACCACATTTGAACTGTTGCCCAGACAGAAAGAAAAGTTATTTTGGCTGGGTGCTGAGACTGTTACAAGCCTGACTGTGTTTAAGTTCCAGTGGAAACTGTGTGTCCTGGATGTTCTGGGTAACCACAAGCCTGTGACGCCAAAATGCCCATGTGGCGAAGAAGACAAAAGGTCTGTGGGGTGACAATAAAAGGCCTTAGATGCAAAGTTGATGAAAGGCCAGAAAGACAAAGATGACAAAAGGCCAGAAGGGCAAAGATGACAAAAGACCTGTCACAGACAAATAGTCCTGCATTTGCTGCACATCTACAGCTGGTGGATGTGGTGCAAAGAAAAACTGTCTCCTAATTTTATAGTGGTACCGCCAACTTCGCCAAGCCTTATCCTTTCACAGCACCCCCAAATCCTTCATAAACTGTGAGTACCTCTGGACTGTGGCCTCAATTAGTTCTTTTCAAAGTTAGTTAGTTAGCTCAATATAAAGGGGGTAAGGTCCTGAGCAGGACTTGGTAATCTACAGAATATGCCCTGGCAGAAGATTGCAAAATTCTGTATTTACATGTTTTGAAATCCCATTTAAAGTTCTACTAGTTCAAGTTCAAGAAACCGTTGTTCCCACTGTATCCCCAAATTGTATACAACCTTATGTCATCTGGTTGGCTATCAGTAACCCGGTGAAGTACCCACTGCAACGGACAGTAACAACTTACTGATCTGGGGGAAGGTGGTGTGCTCTAAGGGGGGTAGTATGGGGACTGTGTAGGGAAAATTTGTTGAAATTCAATTGTTTGCTCTATATTTTGTTGCTTTCCTTTTATCTCTTTCATATAATAAATCGGAGGTTAGTTTATTTTACAATCGGTATTCATGGTTATTGCTTCGTATGTATTATTATTGTGTGGGGAAAAGTTACCTGTATATGGGAGGGAAAATAATAGTTGCTTTGGGGGGGGAAGGTTAGTAACACATTGAGTAGCCTTATATACCTCTGCCCCAGCACCAAAACCTATTCCTAGTACCCTATTTGTATACTGCACCCAAAAGAACCCAGGACAACCCTGAAGTAGGTTGATGTGTGAAGGGGCACTGGGTGTGCATGACAGTATGACTCCCCCTTACAAACCAGTCTGAGAAATATAAATCGAACAGACAGCTTTGGGCCCAGAGGACACTCCTGATCTTATTTTCCTTGAGTCTACCCCTCTGCCACAGTTGGTAGACAGGGCACATGACCTCCCCAGCAGCCCCCCAAAATTCTAGAAAGGGATGTGATCCCAGGACCAATTACCTCGAGTTGTGGTGAAGCTCCAACAATTTTGGGGTGTGAACTGTGTGGCACCACTGTGTCATGGTGGGTATCAAGTAAATTGCTGAAATTGGAATCAAGACTCAGTGGCGGAGCTAGAGGGGAGGCTGGGGGGGCAGTCGCCCCTCCTGGCTGCCCCAATGTGAGTAGTGGTGCCCCCCCACCATCTTTATCACTGTTTAGTGCCCACTGTGGCACCCATGATAGACTGAATGGCTCCCCCTGGCTCCCAAATGCTCCCAAACCTGGCTCTGACACAAGATGGATCTTTGAGACAAACTGTATGGCACTAAAAGGACTGAATGAAATTATGGACTTGAAAACTTTCTCATGCTAGAGGGATATGTCATGAATTTGCTTGTTACAGTCAATGTTTATGAGATCTGATGAACGCTTGATTAGAGCTTTATAAATTGTTGAGATCTATGTAAACTATGCAACTGGTAAACTGTTAGGTATTAATTTTGTAATAAGATTTTTGCTACTGGTAGGTTCATTGTAGGGCCAGTACATTCTACTGTAATATTCACTGAGTGACAAAAAGATTTTTTAGAATGAGTTAAATGCTGGGGTCTTACACTGTTTATGAAAATGAGGTATCAAAAAAGAAGAGAAATAGCTTAAGTTTTCCTTAATGCGAGTAGTAATTGTGGTTAATGGTAATTATCTTGTTTCATTAGTTTTTAAAGCACTTAAGGATTTGGGAAATGGTGGTGTTTATTGAAATGTAAATGAACTTGGTGTTTTAAATTTCAGAGACCATCCTCCTTTGAAAAAGGGTTTTAATCAAATGGAACACTGGAGCTTTAACTGGTCCATCTGAAAATAATGTCTGTTGAGTGCAAGTGATACATTGCACATGTCAGGTAATTAAGGCCTATTGGTAACTAAATACAATGAGATTGTGTGGATAAATTAAATTAATGATTTAATTGGTGACAGTGTGTCTGGATCCACTATAAAAGGGGTGGTATCTGAATATAATTTTACCCCTTGAGAAAGGCCACAAGATTTGGCCAAAGTGCTGGGGGATGTTTACATGCATGTCTGTCTGTGAGTATTATCCTAAAATAGTTTTATGTGCAGCTAAATTCTGCATCTTTTCTGAGTGCAGCCAGTAATTTTTGTTTTGAAGCCCCAAGACTGGACAGGGACTCACAGGAGAACACTCGCAAAGAGGACATAGGGGTGAGGGTCTGCCCGGAAAAAACATATGCAGGTTTGTTACATTCACCAACAAAAAGAAGAAATGCTACCCAAGGAAAATATAAAAATGGGATGGAGGATTACCCAGACAGGAATTTTGTTGCCTGATGCCTTTTAAGAGAATGCCAAGGTTTCCAGGCAACTGATATTCCCTGATCCACATTTCAGATGATCCAATTTTTGATGTCAACTCCAAGACCACAAATAGCTTGGAGAGATTCTAGCTATGCTATTGAGAGGTTATGTTTACCCCATTATAGTCCCCTTCTTTGTTATACCCTTAACAAAACCCACTTTTAAAACAATGGCAGTGCTTTTTAAAAATAGAGTAGTCTTACATATATTCTTTACTAGCTGAAACCTAGATGCACTGTTTTGGGAAACTCAGATCCAGTTCTGGACTCAGAAAATATATGGACAAGAGAGTGGAGGATGAAGTTACGTCTACCACAATTGGAAGCACTTAAAATATCTCCCTAGCTGTTTCTATCTGGGCAGGGATAGAGGGTTTATATTCCATGTGGGTCAGCCAAAATCCTGTTTTTATTGTGCATCCAGATCACATCTCAACAGTACATGCAACCAGGTAAAGTGTTCCCTTTGCTCAGAGATTTGCCACATGAGTATTAGTTGCAAAAGTCCGGTGCATTGCAGCCTGTGTGAAGACAAAGGGTATGCTTCTAAGAACTGTCAATGGGCTACTCATAATAAATGAACAGAATGAACAGGACTTTTATGTGACCTCTGCACAGAAATAAAACATGAGATCTGCAGATCTGACTAAAAGAATAAATATTACTTTTCTCCCCGAGAATGCCATACCCTCTTCACAGGTTCACCAGATGTGGTAGAACCTAGCTCATCAACCACAAGTACCACACCTGTTAATCGCTGCAACCAGTCAGACACAGTACACAAATCTATGATGACAGATCCACTGACACAGCCTTCTTCTAAAAACCCTGCAGAGGGAGCCCTATCTGCCATGGGACTGCAGGAGAACATGGAGGTATCTACCCAAACACCATGTAGAGTAATGTTGCCACCACCAACTCCAGTGACTGAACAACTATACAGTAGGTAGTGACTAGCAGGCACAGTACCAGAGGGAAGCCTCAAGCAAAATGCTTGAGAACTGACAAAATACCCCTAGAAAGGAATTCTGTCTTGGACAAAATCCTGGGAAGACACAGAAGAGGATTCGGATGCATCATCTGTTTTTTCCTTGCAACCAGACACATCCACTGATAAAGAGGCGGGATCTACGGACTCTCAATCATTGAAGAGGAAAAAGGTGAAAGTGAAGATTGGGGATTGTGCTAAAAAGTGGTTATGTTCTGGATCTTGTGGTTTACCTTTTTGCTGATGTCTGATCTGAATCTTCAGCTCGGTGTGATTAATGTGAATAGCATTAAAAATCCTCAGAAAAGGGTAACCACCTTTTCCATACCTCGAGATCTGCAATATGACTTGGTATTTGTGCAGGATACCAGGTTACATACAACTTTTGAGATTACTAAAGCCTCAAAAGAATGGTTTGCAGGACTGTCTCTTTGGTCTTTGGGATATGACCTTTTTTCTGGGATGGGGATCTTATTCACCTCTTTGGGGGTTATGGTCACTAAGCTTGTAGACTTGGTGCCTGTGTGAGTCCTGTTATTGGATATACGTTTACATGGCCATGACTTGCATTTAATCAACTTATGCGCACCCCAGATGAAAGCAGCCAGGCTTGAGATTATGAAAACAATGCAATCGTATGTACAGTAGACACAGTTTAGGGGTATTATATTTGGGGGGATTTTAATTGCATTTTGTTTTTAAAGGATGAAAGCGGCCAAACTGAGAAACTGCACAAGGATTCAAATTTTTGAACAAAGATTAACATTTTTAAACACAATGTACTAAATGGCTGGTTTAAAAGATTGTATGGCCCTCACTAAACCGTACCCAAAACATACTTTCCATAAAGGCCTCTTATCCTCTAGGATCGATGATCTATTTTTATCAAGTTGGCTGCCTTGTAGCCATACTTTACCATCCCCTTTGAAACCTCTGACCACAATATGGTGGGGTTCAGGCTTAGCACACCTATAAACCCCCCAAAAGGGTCAGTTGTGTGGACATTTTAAATCCCTATTGGCTGAGGCTGGAATACAAGGGAATTGGATTGTTTTTTGCAAGCCAGGAAATCCATGTTAATTTTTTATGAGGATCCATGGGAACGGTGGCAGGATACCAAAAAAAAAGATTTAAAGTTGCTTTTTCAACTAAAAGCTAGGAAAATTAAAGCAAAACAATATATGCAAATATTTAGAATTAAGGAACCATCTTCAAAGCTTTATGCCTAGACAGAAAGAAACTGGTTACGATCTCTCTGTCCAGATTAATAGAATTAAATCTGAGATGTGGAGCTTGTAATATGATGGGAGAACATCTTTATTTTTAGAACAAAAATATGGTACTCAGGGGAAGGCATAGCAGGTGAACCCATATGAAAACTGCAGGGATTGGACAGAGAAACAATATATGGGACAGTTCATTCATTCATTCATTCATTCTTTATTTATATAAGGCGCCTTTCTAAAACCAAAGCACCTGTACAGAATACATAAAACAATAAATAATTAAAACAACATTAAAACAATCATAAGTCAGTAAAAGCTTTGCTAAAAAGATATGTTTTCAAAGCTCCTTTAAGGCTTTGGACAGTCGGGCAGTTTCGCACCAGTTGATGGACATGACAGGAAACTTCCAGTCCAAAGTGATAAGCCTTCAAAAAATTTGTATGTGATTACACTAGAAATATGCTGTGGACACACCAACATGGTCTACATCACCCTAACTTTTTCTTAGAAAGTCTTCAACTCCCTTCTCTGTCCCCTACTGTGCACACATACAGGGTCTGAAAAGTCACTTTTGCCTGGGGTTGTTCGGCAGGTGCAGATGGATGGGGCCCTGTAGAAGAAAATATATGCACAACACCCAATTGTAATCCAGAGCTGGATGGCTCAGTCCATGAAGAAGTGAAACAACAAGAATTAGATGACACACTTGTAAATAATAACAGGCTGCAGGGGAATACCCTGATTTGTACTCACAATACCCAAGCTGGGAACCGGATGGTGGATGTTCTTCTGGATTGCCAGCAACGACAGGGCATGGAGACAAGGTCCTTGTGACTGCCCCCAAGGCAGTTGATAGCAAATGGATTTAGTCCAAGACAAGCTGGGGTTTGCTTCCCACTTCAATTCAACACACAGCACACAGTACAGGGGACAGGAAATAACGATTCCCCACAAGCACTATGCACATTCATATGTAAAAGGAAAGTACTATACCAGGCAGGCTGCTCCTCGATCCCGATCGCAATTACTGCAAAATACCTGGGAGCACGCACAGCAGGCAGCTTCAGTTCCTGACAGACCGAGCGCGATTCAGCAGTATCTCCAGTCTTCTATAGGGTGAGCCTGGTTTCCACTCTTCAGCCTTCCTTCTCCTCAGAAATTCGGATTCAGTCTGACTATCGCTTACAACAACTGTAGGCCAACTTCAAGGACTCTCACGTGCTTCCCACGCAAACTGTACACCACAATAAATACAGAGCTCCTACTCCTTTCACTGCCAACAATGATTTGGCTCTCCAGCTTCAGTTCAGGGCATTTTCCTTAGGTTCTAACAGGTCCAGTTGGTGGATTCGGCTGTCAGTCACTGCAGGGCTCCCTCTGTTGGTGCAAAAAAGGCGCCAAGGTCCAAACTACAATTCCCATAAGCACTAGCTATACATTCCCCTTGTAAGCCAGTTCCAGTGAGAGTCCAAATTCTGGTTGGCCCAAGCAGTCTCCATTTTAGGGTTCCCCTAAACCCAATTGGCCCAGCACAGTAGTTCAGGTCCAAAATGGAGAGGCAACACACAGAGTCCCAGCTGCAATAAAGGCAGGTTAGATAAACTGCAATTTCACTAATGCTTTAAATGATTACAGGCAAACAGTTACATCTTTCGGATGGGCTCCCTTTGAACTTTCAGCGACTTCAAAATGGAGTGATTACACTGCAGCTCAGGTGGGATTCAAGCAGGGAAACACCAG
This sequence comes from Neoceratodus forsteri, assembly GCA_016271365.2. Classification (NCBI taxonomy): domain Eukaryota; kingdom Metazoa; phylum Chordata; order Ceratodontiformes; family Ceratodontidae; genus Neoceratodus; species Neoceratodus forsteri. Next base: position 1,541,254,514 of record CM028131.1, on the reverse strand, counting down.
TCCCCCTCCATAAGCATTAATTAGGTCTGCAAGCAGACATCTCTTGAAGAGAGAGAGAGTATGTGGAGGCTCTACAAGCACTCACAGTGCCATTCAAATGGCTTAAACGCCAAATGCTGGCAGGCAGGGGGAGCACTTAGGTAAGCTCCTAAGAGGCTTTTAGGAACCTCCATTTGCAGGGGAGTTACGCCCTTCCTGGCCTGAAAAGAACTTGGCGTCCACATCAAGTAGGTACCTTTATAACACTTTAAAGAAGACTACCAAATACATTTACATCACTAACAGTTAGATTTGCATTCTTTAACCCACAGTCATATGATAAATCTTTGTCATATGCACTTATTCTGTATTTCATAGCTTACTACATGTTACACACATTATACATACAATAACATTTTAAAATCCGGTCATTATTTCCTGCACATAAAACCTGAAGAGAGAGGGCCCTTCCTTATCAGCTACCTTGGGGCTGGATGGGGCAGGGGCACCATACTCAGAGGGCAAGACGAGTAATCTGGAGTTAGCACCTATGCTCAGTTTGAGCATTGAGCTCGGGGACACATACACTCCCTTATGGACCACATTAAGAGGCAAGTCCACAGGTCTTCCAGGGGAATCATAGCTTAAGTACACCACAGGCTTCACAGCTCGACCAGTCTTTCTAGGGGGAACCGTTACAGTCTCTATAGTTTTATCCCCACTTTCAGCAGTGTCTTCACTTGTCAGAGAAACTTTCATTGGGGTAAAGAGGCTAGAACTGGGGGCACTTTCAGCTCCAGGAGTTGCAATCTCTGAGTCCACAAAACCTGGCTCACATGGGGAGTTTTCTGACACTGGCAGTGAACTGTCAGGGCACTCAACACACGCTTCTTGTTCTGGTATATCATCAGTCTGTCCCAGGTCATCATTTTCCTCCTCTGAAAGCTCATACAGTTCAGCCATACACAATGATTCCATGTCATCTGACTTAATACTATTCACCTTCTTTTCTGGGAGCATTGGCTCCAGGGACAAAGCTGGGGGCTTAGACAGTGCAGAGAGCCCAGCTTCATTTCCATAATTGACTAGGGGGTTGCCCTAAAACAGTTGACTCAGTTCATCAGAGGGGTAGTACCCAAAGTTGCACTCACTTTCCTCTGACATGGACTGACATTCATTTTCAACTAGGTCTTGCTGTAGAGAACACTTTAACTTAGCATCTGTAGGTGCAGACTTTCTTTGCTTCTGTCTAACAGCAGCTCTAGTCACCGGTCCAGAGGGAGCACTTTCTGGGGGCTCAGACTTGATCAAGATTTGTCCAATGGGCAGTAAGTGATTTCTGTGCATTGTCTTCACATCTTTTGAACTATTCTCAGGCCTTACCTTGTACACAGGTAGATCATCTGGTTTGCCTACCACAATGTGAGGAAGATGATGCCATCTGTCAGCAATCTTGTGTTTGCCATGCAGTCCCAGATTTCTTAGCAACACCCTATCTCCCTCCTGAAGTTCCAGTGCTTTCACCTTCTTATCATACCTTTCTTTGTTGGCCAGATTTCTTTTGGCAGCCATGGTTTGAGCCAGTTGGTAAGCATGATTTAGTTGGGCCTCTAACTTTTGCACATACTGTAAATGGTTATCAGCTCAAACCCCATCAGGACAAACTCCAAAACAAACATCTACTGGCAGTCTGGCTTCTCTTCCAAACATCAGGCGGTAGGGAGAGAACACAGTGGTATCACTTTTCATGCAGTTGGAGGCATGTACCAAGGTGCTAATTTGTTGGCTCCATCTAGGCTTGTCCTTTGGGTGGAGGGTGCCCAGCATGTCTAGCAAAGTGCATTGAAACGTTCAGGCTGGGGGTCCCCATGGGGGTGGTAAGAGGTGGTTCTGGACTTTCGCACTCCCCACAGCGAAAGCATTTCTTTGATCAAACAACTCTCAAAGTCCCTCCCTTGATCAGAATGGATTATTTGTGGAGCCCCATAGTGAACACAAAAGTTTTCTACAAGTACTTTTGCCACAGTGGATGCCTTCTAGTCCTTGGTGGGGAAAGCTTGGGCATATCTCGTGAAATGGTCAGTGACCACCAGCACATTACTAATATTTCTTTGATCTGGCTCCAAACTCAGAAAGTCAATACAGACTAGCTCCATGGGGGCACTGGTGGTGATGTTGACTAGGGGGGCAGCCCTCTGGGGCGAAGCATTCCTCTGTAAGCAGTGACTACAAGTTCAAATGTGTTGTTCAACTTCAGCCCCCATCTAAGGCCAATAGAATCTGGATCTCACCAAGTCAAGGGTTCTGTCTATGCCAAGGTGTCCCATGTGGTTGTGTAGGGACCTCAGCACCAAGTCTCGAAAGGCAGTGGGCAATACTAGCTACTGTTTGTCTATTTGTCCCCCTCTGTCCACTGTTTCCCTGTATAACAGTCGATTAATCAGCTTCAACTTAGGACCTTCCTTGTATAACAATGCAGTTCTTAAATCAGTAGAACGTAACTTGGATACATCTTTCCCTGCGTAGAGGGCTTCTAGAGCTGGTTTAATCATAGGATCTCAGGATTGAGCCCGCTGAAGACTGTCATTGTCTAGTTGAGGCAAAGCACCAATGTCTAAGGCAGAGAAGTGGCAATAAGCAGCAGGTATGCAGTTCTCAGAGGGCCCCAAACAGTCCACCAAACAGTTCACTGGGTCTAGGACCACCTGCTGCTCTCGGTCAAACTTCTGGCAGAGTGCTCGAATATCAGGTTCTGACAGTCTAACCCAGTCATTTTGAGAAACAGACCTCCGGGAGACAGCATCAGCATCTATGTGGTTCAGGCCTGCTCTGTATTCAATAGCATAGTCGTATGTAGATAATGCAGAGAGCCACCTATGGCCAGTAGCGTCCAACTTAGCTGAAGTCTTCACATAGGTCGGGGGTTATTGTCAGTTTTTACTAGTATCTGAGCCCCATACAAGTACTTGTGGAATTGGTCAACAATGGCCCATTTCAAAGCTAGGAACTCTAACTTATGTACAGGATAGTTCTTTTCGGAAGGGGTCAGGCTTCTGCTGGCAAAGGCCACTGGTCTCAGGCCATTCTCGTGCTCCTAGTATAACACAGCCCCCAAAACCTTGCAAGCTAGCATCAGTGAGTAGGACATATGGTTTGCTGGATCTGCATAGGCCAGGATAGGAGTGTGGGTAAGTTGATATATAATCTCATGAAAAGCAGCTTCACAATCAGGTGTCCATCGGGCCCCAAAAACTTTGTTAGGATGGAAATACACTGTCTCAGTCTCAGGGGAAGTTGATCATTTGTATTTTTTGTGGGTAGGAGGGTAACCCTGAGTAAGATTAAGTAAAGGACGGATCACTCTTGAATAGTCCTTGATGAAACGACAATAGTAGCTGCAGAATCCCAGGAATCTTTGCAATTCTTTTAGATTGTGGGGCTGTGGCTAGGTGGTCAGGGCCTCAACTTTACTCGGTCTGTCTCTATTCCCTCGGTGGAGACTATATGTCCCACATACTTCACAGATGTTTGGAAGAATTGATATTTATTGATGGACAGTTTCAGGCCAAAGTGTTTCAGTCGGTCCAACACCTTGAACAATCTACTCTCATGTTCCTCCAGTGAGCTGCCAAACACAATAACATCATCCAAGTACACTAAACATTCTAGCAGATTCATGTCTCCTATTGCACATTCCATCAACCTCTGGAAGGTAGCAGGGGTACCTGAAATCCCCTGTGGCATCCTCAGAAATTCGTAGAACTCCAAAGGACAGATGAAGGCTGTTTTCTCACGGTTCTCTGGGGCCATCGAGATTGGTAGTACCCACTGAGAAGATCCAGCACAGAGAACCACTTGCTACCGTTCAGGCAGTCCAAAGCATCCTGAATGCGGGGCATTGTATACTGATCAGGGATAGTCCACCAGTTTAAAGTGTGATAATCCACGCACATCCTTACTGTCCCATTCTTTTTTCTCACTACCACGATAGGAGAAGCACATGGGCTTCTGGATTTTTGTATTACACTGGCAGCAAGCATCTCTTGCAGATGCCATCTCACATCATCTATGTCAGCAGGGGCCAGGCATCGAGACCTCTCACGAAATGGCCTTTCATCATGCAGCCAGATATGGTGCTCAGCTCCTTGCACACATCCTACATCCCATTCCTTTAAGGAAAACACCAGGTCTGTCTGGGCAAGCTTCTCACTAATCCTCACTTTCCAGTCAGCTGCCAATGGGGAGTCACCGAAATCGAACAAGTCGGGCATCACTCTGTCACCCTTCCCCGAACTCTTGTTACTGGGTAGCACTGCAGTAGCTGTACAATGTACATTAGCCAGGGTGCAACCTCCATTTACCTGAATCTCTCTATCAGACACATTATGAACTTGCACCATTACACTTCTGGCATAAGCATGGGCTCTGGCAGGCAAAATACTAGGCTTGACCAATAGTCCTTTTGGCAATCTTCCATTGCCTGGTACATCCAGCATAAGTATTTTATTCTTGAAATCCTTCCTGATACGGACCTCCTCTTGTAAGGTACACTGGGCATTTGGCGCTAGAATAAGGAACTCAGGACCATTCTTCCAGACAATCCAACCGGTTCCTCTGGTTCCACATTTTCAGCATCTCTCTGTGCCCCATAGGCCTTCTTGATCAAGACCAAAATTCTTAAAGCTCTACCAGTCTGTGACACCTGTTTCTCATAACACAATTGCGCCAACCATCCAAACATGTGCATTCGTCCCAGTTAGTAGAGGAACCCCATTATACAGTCTAGTAGGAGGACACACTAAGGCTAGGGTCTCTACTTGCTCAGCCACTCCAGCCATGGAGATGGGAAAAGATGGCCAAATTCGGATATATCCAGAGTAGGGGTAGGCCTTTTCACTTAATCCCCAGACATGCAGCCCCTCCAACGGTTGTGAGGGTACATCAGACAAATGCTTCTGATACCAGTCCTGGAACATAATTGTCACTTGGGAGCCACTGTCTAATACAGCTCTTGTAGACACTCCATTCACATTTACAGTGGTCTCCATGGAGGGACCAACTATTCTGGACCAGTCTGGAGAGGCGGTAGCGGGGATCTAGACAACTGACCTTGCCACAAAGGGACCTGAGTTAGCATTTTTGGGACCCTCACTGGGATCATTCCCTGCACCTGTTAACCACTGATTTGTTCTCCGAAGCGCTCCTTGTAGCCTATATGCAACTTTGTCTGTATCTTTTGGGGACCAGCATTCTCTCTTCATGTGCCTATCCTTACCACAATTATAGCAAAACATACTTTCTGGAGTTTAAGCTGGCCGAGGCGTCACACTGGGAGCTAGGGTGGGGTACTACTAACTGGAAACCTTGGTGCCATCTCTGTCTGTGGCGTGATAAGCATTTGGAGACATCTCATCAATTTTCCCACTTCCATGGTCAAGATATCACATTTTGAGCTGTTGTCAGCAGGAGATGCCTGGGTGGGTACCCCCACCCCCATAGCAGATGCAGTTGGATGAGGGTCGGGGCCTGTACTTGCAGAAGCAGCCATCATAAAGAGACTGTTTTTTATTTCCCTGAACTCTGTCAGCAGTTCATCCCATGGTGGCACACCTGCATTGGTCCCCATTTCACAAGCACCTTCCAATGCTGTGATCACTTGGGCTGCACTCACCCCAGAATTAAAATCCCCCTCCTCATCATCAACCTCCCAAAGTTCTTTTATTAAGTCACAATAGTCCGGTGGGTTACCCCTTCTGTCTGGGAGCCTTAATTGAAGGAGCTGCAATTTAGAATGCTTTGCATGTTGTAGTAGGTGCTCCAATCTTACATGGTTTAAGTCACTGGCGGCTACCCCACCTTTTCGGTAAGCCTTCTGCAGAGCTCTTTCCAGACAAGTAACATATGCAGAGAAACTTTCCCTTGGCCACTGTTTTGTACCTTGAAATTCCCACATCAAGCTTTCTCCTGACTCAATACTCCCAAAATTGCCTTCAAGTGCAGATAGGTACTTCTGGGCAGCTGCATCAGGATGTGTGGACCTCAAAAATGTAATGGCCTCTAGGGCTGGACCCCTTAGACATTCTATGGTTCTTTTTCATTTCTCAGCCTCCGCACACTGCCATTCAGGTATCAGGGGGGCAACACAATCTATCCAGGTGTCCCAGTCATCCTCCCTCTGGGGGGTGGAGAGGGTGCCAGAGAAGATCCTCAACCTTCGGTAAGAGTCATGACTAATGGCAGGTGCAGAAATAGGAGCCTGCATTGGTTCAGCCACAGAAAGAGGGGCAATAACAGTGCTGGAGCGGAAGGGGGTGTTGGGGGAGGAACACCCCCAGGTTTCAGAAATAACTTCTTTAAGTCTTCCACAGTTTTCCCTTCCTCCAGCAATAACTTAGCAAATTTCTCCTCAAAACTTTCAAATAGTGGGGCAGGGGACTCATTTCCCCCCGGGTCTTTACTGTCCTTAGTTATCACTCTCCAGGCAGTGAGGGCTCCCTCTCAGGTAATAGTCTGTGGCACTTTGGAGCTATCTATGGGGTCCTTATACTCTACTAGGGCCATGAAAGTGTGGGTGAGCAGATTAGCATGTCGACTGACCACCACAGGGTTTTGTAAACCTTCCACTTTGGAAAGTACTCCCTCTACAGTGTCCACACTGGTACCCAGCGGGATATCCAAGATAAGTATAGCATTTTGGGGGTCAATCTCCTGCCCAGTACACCACCCCAGCAAGTGGTGTACAGGCACTTCTGTTGGGGTATCCATTTATTTTTAACAGTGATTCATAAATGTGGCCACAAGGGGACACTAATCCCAGCGGTAACCTCCAAGATGTAATCCCCGGGTGGCACTATCCCAAGGGCTACTACCCCTGCCTGCTTGACTACTAACAGGTTGAGGGGTCTAGGTTCTATGACGGGTGCCTCCACCCAGAGGTCAGGGTTTGTAGTGGTTAGACTAGCTTGGTCACAGCCCTCTGGGATGCTGAGACCCCCTTTCATTCCCTCTAGTGGCTCACACAGTACACAGGAGTTACAGTCCCAATACTCCACATATACACACTGTTCACTCATAAGGTACCACTTATCCTCGAGACTGATTCTGCAGCACGTCTCTGAGGACCCCCTGTAAAACAAGGTTAATCAACATCCACAACCCAATACAGTTCTTGTTCTATAGGTACTGACACTTCAGACAGTATAAAGTTCAATAACATCAAATCTGGTTTATTTAGGGGAATGGAACATGGGAGGGAGAAATCAGGTTAATTGGCAGTATTCAAATCACAGTACTGTGCACACATACAGGGTCAGAAAAGTCACACTCTGGGTACCCAGGTTGGGGGGGGTTAGCCAGATCCATTGCCTGGGGTTGGTTGGCAGGTGCAGATGGATGGGGCCCTGTAGAAGAAAATATATGCACAACACCCAATTGTAATCTGGAGCTGGATGGCTCAGTCCATGAAGAAGTGAAACAACAGGAATTAGATGACACACTTGTAATTGATAACAGGCTGCAGGGGAATACCCTGATTTGTACTCACAATACCCAAGCTGGGAATTGGATGGTGGATGTTCTTCTGGATTGCCAGAAACAACAGGGCATGGAGACAAGGTCCTTGTGACTGGCCCCCAAGGCAGTTGATAGCAAATGGATTTAGTCCGAGACAAACTGGGGTTTGTTTCCCGCTTCAACACACAGCACACAGTACAGGGGACAGGAAAAAGAGATTCCCCATAAGCACTACGCACATTCATATGTAAAAGGAAAGTACTATACCAGGCAGACTGCTCCTCGATCCCGATCGCAATTACTGCAAAATACCCAGGAGCACACACAGCAGCTTCAGTTCCTGACAGACCGAACGCGATTCAGCAATATCTCCAGTCTTCTATAGGGTGAACCTGGTTTCCACTCTTCAGCCTTCCTTCTCCTCAGGAACTCAGATTCAGTCTGACTATCGCTTACAATGGCTGCAGGTCAACTTCAAGGCCTCTCACATGCTTCCCGCGTGAACTGTACACCACAGAAAATACAGAGCTCCTACTCCTTTCACTGCCAACAATGCTCTGGCTCTCCAGCTTCAGTTCAGAGCATTTCCCTTAGGTTCTAACAGGTCCAGTTGGTGGATTCGGCTGTCAGTCACTGCAGGGCCCCTCTGTTGGTGCAAAAAAGGCACCAAGGTCCAAACTACAATTCCCATAAGCACTAGCTATACATTCCCCTTGTAAGCCAGTTCCAGTGAGAGTCCAAATTCTGGTTGGCCCAAGCAGTCTCCATTTTAGGGTTCCCCTAAACCCAATTGGCCCAGCACAGCAGTTGAGGTCCAAAATGGAGAGGCAGCACACACAGAGTCCCAGCTGCAATAAAGGCAGATTAGATAAACTGCAATTTCACTAATGCTTTAAACGATTACAGGCAAACAGTTACATCTTTTAGATGGGCTCCCTTTGCGCCTTCAGCGACTGCAAAATGGAGTGATTACACCGCAGCTCAGGCAGGATTCAAGCAGGGAAACACCAGTCCCCTTCCATAAGCATTAATGAGGTCTGCAAGCAGACAGCTCCTAAAGAGACAGTATGTGGAGGCTCTACAAGCACTCACAGTGCCATTCAAATGGCTTAAACACCGAATGCCGCCAGGCATGGGGAGCACTTAGGTAAGCTCCTAGGAGGCTTTTAGAAACCCCCATTTGTGGGGGTTACATGTATATTGGGAGCCCATGAACCCTGTGGTGACTCTGGAGCAGGCTCTGCTATGTGATTGGTTGCTCCCTGTCCTCAGACCCTGATGACACACTGGCATGGGTCAGAGGTGCAAGAGATGGTGGTAGCCATGAGTCCCAAAGCCACTATTTCTAAAAAGTCCCGTTTTAAACAACCAGGCCCTTTGAAACTCACTCAGTGCCCTAGTCCATGTCCTGCATGAGAAGTCCCATTGTGTAGTTTGCCAGGGCCACAGTTAGGGTAACTCCCTCACCCATTGTGACGAACAGCAATACTCATTGGTGGTGGCAGTGAAACACCATTTATACTCAACAAGGTGCAGTTCAGGTGCTGGAGGAGCTAAAGAAATAACGCTCCACTCACTCCACAACCCCCACTATCACAGCTACTGATGTCATGAGGAGTATTCAGTGTGACATTGTTGACTAAAGAAGTTTGCAGCCCACTAAGCAAGCAGCAGATGAATATTTAGCACAATTGTGGCATGGAGAGAATGGAGAGACCTCTGGTGAACTCAGAGGTTGCAGCAGCCAGCACAAAAAAACAAACCTTTCCATAGAAGACTGCTGTAAATCCAGTTACCCCTCTATACAATGTTTTTACCATGCAAAAAACAATAATATTGGAGGGAACTGTTGCTTCAGTTCAGAAAGCAGGTAGAGGGAGATACTAGAACTCCTCTAATACAACAGAAAAGTTTCTACTATTAAAAAACCGCAGGGAAGTCTCCATTACAGCATGATAAACAGAGGGCGAGACAGCTTAATGCAGTTACAGATACATAGGCTCAGCGGTGCCTACAGGCATGAGAGATTATTAGCAGAGACCTAATTACTGAGATGGAAATGGAAGGTGTTCCACAGGAACATATATTAAAATCAATCCCCTCATTCCTTTAACTGAAAGCCTTGCATAAGGAACATTAGGCTGAAACTGAGCCCCCTCAAAACTCAGACTACTCAGAGGAAACTCCAAATATAGCTGAAAAGAACATAGAGAATACTGGATGGGTAACCATGCAGAACCAGTGTGTTCTGCCACAGAGGGGTCTGCCTGATTCCCTGTGACCTCGAGAGCGAAGTTCGAGAGGTCCATGGGAATCAGATCCTGAGGTGGCAGAACACACTGGTTCTGCATGGCATTAACCATCCTGTATTTTTCATAGTGTATGATGCCCCTCAAATTATTTTTAAAACATTTTTAGGCTTAAAACATTTATTTAACTCACAGAGAAAGAATTGTTGACTCTCAGTGCCAGGGCTCAGAGCTGTGTGGTTGCTAGGGAATGGGCGTCCTTACATTAGCAGCGCACACTCTTATTGGTTGCCACTCCACTGTGGGAGTGGTTTAGAAAAAAACTATGGCGGCCAGACGTCTTGCTTAGCAAGTAAAGAAACTGTCCAGAGGCCAAAACATGTAAGTGAACTGTTTTTCGGCTCAAATCTGGCTCTTCTGATTTTGTAAAATTAAATGGTCCCATGTCTGAAAACCACTGCGGTCATTCTAGATCTGTTTAAAATAAATACTGACACGTGGCGGCTTTTCATTTCTGCCTTGAAAACGTGTCTTGTGCTTAAAAGTCTAAATGAATGGAATGCTGTTCTGCACGTACAGTCAGTACAGCATTCCATTCATTTGTGTTACTGTGGCTGAACAAAGATTTCAAGTGGTAGAAAATCGAGTTAGTACAACGTTCCACCATACACTATAATAAGGAACCAAACTTACAAAATAAATGCAATGATGAGTGGAGTGCAGCCAGTAGCTTACAAAAAGAGCTGGGAGGTCAAAAAGATCAAGAAGATCAAGAGGACAGCGGAGGTCAACAGAAGCAAAGTAGAAAAGATCGTACAAGAACAGACAAGAAGTCCAGGAGGAACATGTCCCAGGATAGGCAAAAATGTTATTACAAGAAATAATGGAAATAAAGTGATCTATTGCCCAAATCCAAGAGATCATAGAACAAGTTAAAAATCTGACAGGACAGATGACTACAATATTCAGCAATATGAAAGAAATAAATGCAGAATGCAGTGTCAGTGGCTCAGTTGGTAGCACGCTCATCTCTGGAGCTGAAAGCTCCCTGGGTCATGGGTTCCAGCCCCACACCAGGTACTTGGGTTAATACCCATAATTGACACTGTAGTGTAGTGTAGTGTAGCACAGTACAATGGGGGGGATGTTAAGTCGAGGTCCCTTCTGCCCATCTCTTGTCACTGTCCAGGCAGAAGTAAAAGATCCCATGGCACATATCGATGAAAGTAGAACTGTTTTTGAGATAGAAACAAAAACATAATAGCAAGACAAATTCAGGTATGGTACAATATATACATCAAAAGGTACTCTATACAATCAGATCAATTACATGAACAAACATTATCATCTGTTAATTTGGTCCAGCCTACGGTTCACTTGTCTGCCGGCCAGGTAATGTTTACATTCAGATTCATAACATTCCTCCATCTTTGTCTCCATATATTAGTAGTAACATTGGACTTATCATACTCATATTGTGCCTGCAATTCTTGTTCAAGACTTAGTATTACTGCCAGTGTGGACAGTTCAAGCTGTCTCAAAGTGTATTTGCACCTGGTTTGCCATAACAAGAATTTAATGCAGGTGAAAATCAGTCTTATTATACCAGCATCTATATCATGAAACTTATTAGAGAAACCCCCCACTAATTCTTCATAAGTTATCTTCCCCCACTTCGGATTTCTCCATCTGTTTGCTAGTAGTGACCAGAAAGATTTAGATAAAGGGCATAGGAATAGAAAATGTTCCATAGTTTCCTCTTCCAGTGTGCATGTTTGCCTTGGCCACTTCCTTTCACCGTGGCTTTTATTTTGCGCATTCCCATTTTCCCCCAATCGGGCCCCCAATCTGCCTGGCAGCACAGCCATAGGATGTCCCACATTCTTGGTAGGGTTCTTGGGTCAGTTAAAGTTGTTTTTACTAGTGGACGATGCCTTACAGTAATTCCTATATATTCAGGTTCCAGAGTGAAAGCCTGTTGCTGTATATTATCATAAATCTGTGCTCTTTGCACCACAATCACTTGGGAAGGCTGTAATTTCCATTTCCTGATTTTTGAAATGATATGTTTAACAAATTGTGAAGTTGAATGATGTGTTTGGGGTAGAACTAAGGACTTTTTCCAACATGTCATAAATGGTTGCAGCCAAGATCGGGCAAATAATATCCAAATTGCCATGGATGGTACTTCAAATTTTGACAAGTTTGTATACAGAAACATACTAATAAGTACTTTAGCTCAGTATTCAGGGAGGAGGAAGATGGTAGTGGACCTGCGCTAAAGTTGAATGGGGAGGAGGGCAAATGGGTGGATCTGAGCCCATTCACTGTGTATAGGGTTAGGGCACAGCTAGATAGATTGAGGGTGGACAAATCAATGGGATCTGACGGGTTACACCCCAGGGTGATCAGGGAATTGAAGAAGGAGTTGGCCGCACCCTTGACAAGGCTCTTCAACTTGTCCCTGGATGTGGGTAGAGTGCAGGAGGACTGGAAGAGGGCAGACATAATGCCTTTATACAAGGGAGGTAGTAAGGATGTGAAGGGGAACTATTGACCTGTCAGACTCATGTCAGTGGTGGAGAAGGTAATGGAGGCATTAATCAAGGAGAGGGTGGTGGATTATCTGGAGGAGAGTGGCTTGCAGGACAGCAGACAGCAGACAGCATGGCTTCACAAAGGGGAAGTCTTGCCAGATAAAACTAATTCAGTTCTTTGATTGGGTGACTCAGGTGAGGGTGGTGAATGTGGCCTATCTGGACTTCAGTAAGGCCTTTGACACCATCCCCATAGGAGGCTGGTGAGCAAGATGGAAAGCCTGGGGTTGGGTGAGAAAATAACAAGCTGGGAGAAGGCCTGGCTGTCGGGAAGAACTCAGAGGGTGGTGCTAAATGGGGTGCATGCCAGGACAGTGAGGGTGAAGAGTGGAGTGCCACAGGGGTCTGTTTTGGGTCTGCTTCTCTTCAATATCTATATAGGTGATATTGCTGAGGGTTTGAGTGGGAGGGTGTACCTATTTGCTGATAATACAAAAATATGCAATAGGGTAGACACCCCGGCGGGGTGGAGGACACGAGGGAGCACTTAAAGATGCTTGAAAAATTGTCTAGGATGTGGCAGCTGAAATTTAATGCCAAGAACCGTGCTGTGATGCACTTGGGGAGTAGGAACAGATGAGCAGGGTACACCCTAGATGGGGTGGAAATTAAAGTAACAGAACAGGAGAGGGATCTGGGGATTGTAGTCTCCTCGATTCTTAAGGTAGGAATCCAGTGTAGCAAGGTGGAGGGAAAGACCAATGGAATGTTGACATGCATAGGCAGGGGCATTACTGGCAGAAAGAGGGAGGTAATAATGCCCCTTTACAAAGCCATGGTGAGGCTGCACCCGGACTACGGGGTTCAGTTCTGGAGGTCACATCTCCGCAAGGATATAGATGCATTGGAGAGGGTTCAGAGAAGGGCAAACAAGATAGTGCAGGGTATGCAGGGAAAGTCATACGAGCAGAGGTGTAAGGAGCTGTATCTGTACACGCTGGAGACAAGGAAGGAAAGGGGAGACATGATTGAAACTTTTAAATATATAAAGGGGCTCAATAAAGTGGGAGAAGAGGGTTTACTTAAGAGGAAGGAGGGGGTCAAAACTAGAGGGCACAGCCTCACACTGCAAGGAAAAAGATACTGGGGCAATGTGAGAGGGCGTTTCTCAATGGAGAGGGTGGAGGAGCCCTAGAACAGACTACCAGACACAGTGGTGGGGGGCTCAGTTGGTGGAAGAATTCAAGAGGGCATGGGACAAGCATATGGGGCTGAGTATTAGGGGAAGGGCAGGGGCTGGCAGGGAGGGGGAGGTGTGGAGGTGAAAAGGACAGACTAGATGGGCCTGTATGGTCCTTTTCTGCCATCAAGCTTCTATGATTCTATGAAATTATAATAGAAACTGATTGGGTTTATCAGGTTTAAGCCTCCTTCCTTCGCTGGTAAATACAGTACCTCATGTTTTATGGGGTTTAGTCTGTTCCTCAGATTACTTAAAATATCAAAATTAACAAGGTAGTTTCCAGGTGCAGGGGGATTGGGTAAACTGCACTCAAGTACATAAAAATGGGGAGCAGGAAAGTTTTAATGATAGCTACTTTTTTCTTTTTTGTCTGATGCCAAGTCTCCCATAAAGCTACCTTCTGCTTACTGGTGGCCAGTTTGTCCTCCCAATTAACTATTCCCATGCCTCTTCTACCAAACAAAATACCTAAAATGGTGATGTGCTCTGCAGGTATTGGGATGCCTGTAATCTCTGCTATAGGTGCTGTAGTTTCACTTGGAATATATCCCCTACTTTTGGATTTATTAGTAGATACCCTTGCTACTACTGAAAATGTTTCTACCTGCACCATGGCCTGCAGTCCAGAGGGTGGATCTGCTATCAAGAAGAATCAGTATTTATATAGCACTTTTCATACATCCAAAGCACTTTACAAGCAATGCTAGACTGGTAGTGAAGTGACTGAATGTGTGGTGGCGGCCATATCGCACATCATCACCCACACACAGCCTGGATAATTGCATGAACCGGTTTATGGGAAGGGGAATGTTGGCCAGGATACCGGGAATGTTCCCTACTCTTTGCGAAGAGTGCCCTGGGTTCTTTTACTTCCACCTGGACACCCACCAGGATGGGTAGAAGGGACCTCGGTTTAACGTCTCATCCGAAGGACGGCACACCCCAGCAGTACAGCACCCCCCAATACTGCACTCGGATGCCAGCAATTTTTAGGTGCAAGTCCAATCCCGGTGTGGGACGAGAACCCACAACCTTCTGGTCCAGAGGTGGATGTGCTACCAACTGAGCCACGCTGACACCTGACATCAAAATACAAACATCATCTGCATATGCAGTTGTTTTCACTTCTATGGACATCTGCGTGGGGTGCTGGCCTTTAACCGATTTGTTCTGTTCTGTTGTGCTCAGTAGTGGATCTAGACAAAAAATATACAGGATTGGACTCATGGGGTAGCCTTGCCATACCCCCCCCCCTACAAATTGGGATAAGGGACCCAAAGAAACCATTTACCAAAGAGAGAGCTGTAGCAATATTATTAATAAAAAAATCCAATCCATGAACTGTTTTGGTATACCATAAGAGAGAGTAGAGTTTGTTTCATAAAAATGTGTGTCACTTTGTCAAAAGCTTTTTCTTGATCTAGTTTAAGCATGTACTCCTGTATGGCATCTACATTTCCCATTTCTGTCAATTCTCTGAGGAGAAGCAGATTGTCAGTTATATCCTTTCCTTTTACTGAGCAGATTTGAGCTGGGGTGATTAGAGGTGGAGCTGCCTTGGCAAGTCTAATTGTCAGTATTTTCATAAGGAGTTTCATGTCTGTATTCAGTAGACTTAATGGTCTCCAGTTATTTAGGTCTTTTCTGTCATTCTTTTTATATATATAAATATCTGAATAGCAATGCCTAGTCGGGAATCGATAGTCTGTTCGATCAGTATCCAATGGAAAACTACTTCTAACATATCTGTTAATTCGGTTATGTATTTTTTTATAAAATTCTGCTGGAAGACCATCCAGACTGGGGGGCTGTATCATTTTTAGGGACTTTATTGTCATTTCAATTTCAGTCGGCTATACAGATACTGCTAGAGGGTCTGTTACTTTCTGTGGGATAGTAGGTATATTAATTAAGCAATAAGGCATGACAGGGTTTGTGTTATCATGTAATAATGTCACTCCTGGGGTGGGTTGAAGCACAAGGCGAAGCCGAAGTGCTTCCACCACCCCAGGAATGACATTATTACACGATAACACACATCCCTGGAGTGCCTTATTGCAATTACACAATGGCTCGATGTTATACAAAATAAAAATATTCAAAAAAAGTTTTAGTAGATTTTTAGTGTAGCAATATATCTCTGTTTCTTAAAAGTAGCTCCAAACAATCACCCAAAAAATCAATACAGTGATGTTATTGTGTAATAACATCACTGTCTCAGGCACACATTGACCAATTAGAGTCCAGGAAATTTTCTTGTCATTGTATAATAGAGTCTTTTTTTTTTATTTATTTAGTTGTTTAACCAGGTATAGCACACTAAGCTGAAAGCTTTTTTACAGGAGCGACCTGGGAGCACAAGGAGGTTAAGTGACTTGCTCAGGGTCACACAGTATGCAAGTGGAAGCTGTGGGATTCAAACCCAGGCTTGGTCTGCTGGATGTCATCAAATTTGCAGCTCAGAGCCTTAGACCACTGCGCTATACTGCCTCCATATTTAGTACTCCTGTGTTAATTTTGGATGTTGTGCAGTAACTGACTACAAATTATTGACATGGTTGTTCACAACCTGTAGTAGGCCATTCGTTGAACTCTCCACTTCCCCATCCTGATTTAGCAATGCGTCCATAGTTCTGGAAGCGACTCTGGTTCTACAAGTTTTGAATACATCTCCAGAAGCCCCCTTCCCTGGAGTGCAAACTGTATGTTCCTGTAAAAGGGATGTAGCCCTAGAGTATTGGAGTGTTTCCATTTCTTTTTTTAAATTAGTAATTTGGGATGTGTAACCCCCTCATCCTTTATGTCTAAGAGACACCACAGTGGACAATTGTGATCTAAGTATTAAATACCTTTTATATTGAGCTGTGTGTACATTCATTGCATGTTGTTGGAACAACAGTTTTAGATCCTATTTCGTATCTACCCACCATGTGCTTACATTATTTTCCATACACGCTACGGATTTTCTTGCCTGGAATAATTCTAATACCTATGTATGAATTTTCAGGGTTGTCCATTAAAGTACAGTTGAGTTTCCAATAACCTTTCCCGATGGGTTTCTTGTCCTGTAAATCCAAATTTACTACCACCAAGCTGTGATCTGAGATTTTTATTTGATGTATCCTTGCATCCTGCACGGCGACATATTTGGAAGTGAAGATAAAATCAGTTCTAGTGGCTAGCTGACCTTTGTGAAAAGTTTGATCTCCCTGAGAATGTTTTGACCTGTAGGTGTCAGTTAATCCTGCTATAGTGCTAGTAGATTTTAGGCAGTTAGCATCACAGTAATCTTTGGTTATTTTGTTTCCACTATCAGTTTTAGCTAAAGTACAGTTAAAATTCTCTCTTCACAGTAGGTGCATAGAAACATGTAGGTAAGGTTTTATGTTTGTGAAGAGATCCACCCTTTCTTTCTATTTTTGTGGAGCATACATATTAATTACTCTCCATGCAGAGTTACCACAACTAAAATATATGAGTAATGCTTTCCCAGTACTCTAGACACAGTAAACCCTGAACTTCTAAGTAGGACCCCTACCCAATCACGTGTATTTTTGCCAAAGGAGACTAGGTTTGCTGGCAAAGGCACCTAGCTTGACTTGAGCTCTTTTCTTCCAGGTTTGCTTGTAAGGACAAAGCAAGAAACATTATCAGAGCAAGGAAAAAAATAAGGCTTCTTTTGACTAGGCAGATTTACTGTGTGTTACTGTTTTCTTTTGTACTCACAGGGTTTGTTACTGTTTTTTGATGACATTTTACTTCTTTATTGTTCTCTAATTCAAATTGCTGTTGCAGGGTATACTCTCTGCTGCATTATTACAGGGTGTGCCTACAAGTTTGTTACTGTTTTGTGTTTACATATTACTGCTGTAATCTTCTCTGATTTCAATTTTTTTTTTTTTTGCAAGGCATATCTTCTGTTACTGCTTTATTTTTTTCTGTAGCAAAATGCTTTTTGCAGGGCATATCTTCTGTGAAACTATTACAGGTGGTGCTTTACAAGTTTTACAGTTTTATCTATCATTAGGCTAAGTTTTCAGGGCTACTGCATTTGTTGTTGGTTGATTGTTTCTGTTCTTACTTCCTCGTTCCTTTAGTCAGTGGTTCTTCTTTTTCTGCAGGGGAAGGGGCCCAGCCACCCACCCCCATCCCCAACCACCCCATGCTACACTCCTTTTATAGGGTGCACAGTCGTGACATTTCATGTAGCAAAGCAGGAAGGGGAGGATCAGAAGGGTATCAACACAGTGACCTCACGTACAGGGGCACAAGTAATTTAACTTGTTATAACAAGTTGTACAAAAACAAACAAACAAAACAAAAAATCAAACTTATGAGTTCATATCCCTCCTTCTAATTACTTGGACCAGGTTATAAACCTGGCCACTCATCTGGAATGGATATTGTTAACTGCAGGTACTGTGGGACACTTTTTAAAAGGGCAGTTATACAGGATTCAGGATGCTGTCCTACATGCTGGACCATTGGAGATCTAAGGGCTCAGCTCCAGGCATCATGGGCAGAGATTGTGCACCTCAAATCACATATACAGGAGAAAATATATTATAAGAACCACCTTCCATTTCCCCAACATCCAACTGAAGCACCTCAACCACAGAGGGTAGTTGGTCCAGAAGATTGGCAGTTGGTTAGGAGTGGCAAATCGTGTGCCTCATCACTCAGTGCTCTCCAGTGTATCACCTTCACAAACATATAAAAACTACAAACAGGTATCTGCTTCTATCTCCGAAATCAAATAAAGGGGTAGAGAGCACTGCAGAGCAGGACACTGCAGCACAGGAGCTATCAACACAACTCATCCAAAACAGGGACCAAAACAAAAAAAGCAAACAAGAAATCCAAAACACTTCTGATCATAGGAGACTCCATGATTTGGGGAGTTGATACCTACTTCCAGCCACAGGTAATGGCCAGATGTCTCCCAAGTACATCAGCATGAATACACACTGACCACAATGCTAATATAATGTAGGAAGCAGGAAAAAACGTTGATGTCCTGGTACACATAGGGACTAACGATCTCACCAGCCGGTCAGTTATGGAGACCAAGGAATACCCGACCAGGCTGGGAGACAAACTGTTATCCATTTCATCCAGCATCTCCTTCTCTGAGATCCTGATGGTCTGGGAGAGGGAGGCAGATGGACAGAAGGTCAGAGAAGAGGAGCTAGGGAGCTAAACATGTGACTCAAGGGCTGGTGCCAGGAAAAAGGACACAAATTTGTAGCTAACTGGCAACAGTTTTGGGAGCAAAAGTTCTTTAAAGTTGATGGACTGCATCTGACTAAGGAGGGAGTCAATGCATTGGGGCAGAAGTTTGATGTCTTTGCAGAATATTTAAACTAGCAAATAGGGAGAGGGGTGCAGTGCCCGATACATCGAACAGGAAGAACACCCCTCCCCCTCAGCTAGTGATCAAACATGAGTTCAGCATGTTTGTAGTTCATTTGCATCACCAGTTAAGGAAAATGGTCCGGCATCCCACACGACATGCAGGGGAAATGCTGGACCTTGCCCAACAACTAACACGCCGAAATTGGGCCAATGGAAAATCATGTACTCAAATGCCCACAGTCTGGGAAACAAGATCCCAGACCTGCAGGCAACAATGACAGAGGCAAAACTGGACATAGCCATTAGCGAGACATGGTTCACCAGTAACCACACTTGGGAGACTTCGGTACCTGGCTATGTACTGTTCAAAAGAGACCAAGGTGCAAAAAAGGGGAGGGAGTGGCCCTTTATGTCAGTGAAAATATCAAAGCTACAGAAATTCAGAATACACATAAGGAGCCAGAAGAACTGTGGGTCACCATGGAAATGGGAAATGAGACAGCCATATGAACTGGGGTTGTCTACAGGCCTCCAGACCAGGGGGAGGACATAGACACATTACTGTTAGAAGATATAAAAAACATGACAGCTAAAGGGGAGATTCTGATAATGAGAGACTTCAACATGCCAGATACAGATTGGTCAATACCAGCAGGAACATCTACCTGAACTAGGCACATAATGGATTCCCTGCAGGCGGAGGGTCTCAAACAACTGGTACAACAACCCACAAGAGACAGGGCTATTCTAGGTCTAGTACTGACTAACAGGGAAAGGATCACAGATCTCCAGGTAGAAGGTCACCTACGGGCCAGTGACCATCTCATGGTATGGTTCAATTTGGCCACTAGAACTAAATCATCCCATTCCAAGGAAAAACTATGGGACATCAGAGGAGCTGACTTTGATTAGATGGTCAACAGAGTTAAGCTAGCCCTGGCAAGAAGAAATACAGATGAGGTGGTACAGGCAAAGTGGGCAAGCATTAAGGATGCAATACTTGAAGCAACAACCCATTGTATTAGAGAGAAAAGCAAGAGCAAAAGAAGGAGGAAACCACTTTGTTTCTCAAAAACAGTAGCAGAAAAGGTCAGAGCCAAAAGGCTGGCCTACAGGAAATATAAGGAAACGAAGCGGGACAAAGATAGGGAGGCATACTGAACTTCCCTAAGAGAAGCAGGGAAGGAAGTAAGGCAGGTAAAAGCCCAAACTGAGGACACATTAGCACGAACAGTAAAAGAAGGGGACGAGACTTTCTATAGATACATTAGTGAAAGGAGAAAGTCAAGAGGGGGTATTGCCAAGATCAAAGGAGATAAGGGGGAGTGTGTGGAGGAGAACCAAGGAAAAGCATCTATCCTAAATAGATACTTCTGCTCAGTATTTACTGAGGAGAAGGTAAGGCAGGGCCCACAGCTCAGCACCATGGACATGGTGCTGAGGGAGATGTGTACTAGTCCTTTCACAAAAGAAAGGGTCCTACAAGAGCTCACTAAGCTCAGGGTGGACAAGACAATGGGACCTGATGGCATACATCCCAGGTTACTAAGGAGCTAAGGGTGAAACTAGCAGAGCCATTATCAGAACTGTTTAGTGAGTCTCTGAGCACAGGAGAGGTCTCAGAAGCTTGAAGAAAGGCTCAGGTGATCCCACTCCACAAGAGTGGTAGCACAGGAGAGGCAGGGAACTACAGACCAGTGAGTCTTACCTCAGTAGTGGGCAAGATTATGGAGGCACTCCTTAAGGAAAGGATAGTGCAAAACCTGGAATCCATAGGAGCACAGGATCTAAGACAGCATGGGTTTACAACAGGAAGGTCCTGCCAAACTAATCCCATAGATTTCTTTGACTGGGTAACCAGAGTGGTTGACAAAGGGGTTGCAGTTGATATCGCCTACCTTGACTTCAGCAAAGCTTTTGATACTCTTCCACATAGAAGATTGATTAATAAGCTGGGTAGGTTCAGGGTGGGTCAGAAGCTGGTCAACTGGGTGGTAAACTGGTTGACAGTCAGAAAACAGAGCGTGGTGGTAAACGGTATACAGCCAGAAGAGATGCAAGTCACAAGTGGGGTACCTCAGGGATCAGTCCTGGGGCCAGTCCTCTTCAATATCTTCATTAGTAACATTGCAGATGGACTAGAGGGTAAGATTTGTCTGTTTGCAGATGACACCAAGATCTGTAGCAGAGTAGATGATCCAGATGGGGTGGGCAGAATGAGAAGAGAGCTGGATAAACTGGAAAAATGGTCAGAAGAGTGGCAACTGGAGTTTAATGCAAAGAAGTGCAAGATCATGTACATAGGGAAGAAAAATCCTGATGTTGCCTATAGGTTGGGAGGTGAGTTGCTGGCAATCACAAGAGAAGAAAGAGACTTGGGCATCATCCTCACAGATAACCTGAATTCGTCCAAGCAGACCACTAAAGTAGTAGGTAAGGCTAGAGGGATGTTGGGGTGTATTAGTAGGGGTATCGCAAGTCATAAGAGGGAGGTAATAATCCCTCTTTACAAGACACTGGTTAGGCCCCATCTGGAGTACTGCATGCAGTACTGGAGACTGCACCTGCACAAGGACATTAACAAAATAGGGGCAGTCCAGAGAAGGGCAATCAAAATGGTGCAGGGCATGCTTCAGAAAATGTATGAGGACAGATTAACAGAGCTCAATATGTATACCCTAGAGCAAAGGAAGGAAAGAGGTGATATGATTGAAACACTCAAACGTCTTAAGGGCATTAACAAGGTGAAAGAGTCTAACATGTTTCAATATAAGAAAAATAGCACAACAAGAAGACATAGCATGAGATTAGAGGGAAGCCGATTAAGGGGGAATGTGAGGAAGTTCTTTTTCACAGAAAGGGTGGATGATGCATGGAACAGCCTACCTCTGGAAGTGGTGGATATGAATACAGTGCAGGGCTTCAAACAAGCATGGGATAGGCATAAGGGAACAATACAGATGAGTATGAATATATAGGCCATTGACAGATTGCAGGCCTATGGCACATTCATAAGGCAGAAAAAATGAGCAGACTATATGGGCCTTGCGGTCCTTATCTGTCATCAACTTCTATGTTTCTATGTAAAAAAGAGGACCCCAGCACCACAATTTTTGAGTTATGGTTACACGTGACCTAGTATTTAAGTGGGTATCTTGAATCAGACAAATATCAAAATTAAGGTCCTTTAAAAGTAACAGTGCCACTAGTCTTCTGCAATGTTTCATGCTGTTCATATTTAAGGTAGATACTGTGAGGGTCAGAGGCGATACCATCATTTAAGAAATGTTGGCTTATTTGCTCTGTCTAGCACTCCATCTTGTTCGAGGGCCAAGTTTTCTCTGTCTTCCTCGAATTGCAGCTTTGCAAGGCTGTTCTTCCTCTGAGTCTGAAGTAACCATTTTTTGTGAGGAAACAATACAGATTGTTCAGTGTGCTCCAGTGGCATAGGTGCATTGTATTATTTGTATCTGAGTGTGTCTTTGGTACCGGTTCCTCTGCATTAGGTGGTGGACCAGCAGGTGCAGGGTTCTGGTTTCCTTATGTGCAGTTTGCTTGCTACTTTTATTAATATCCAATTTCTGGGTAGCAGTTAACATGGAGTCTTGGTGAGGCTGCTCAGACCTGTTATGTGTAGCCCAAGGACAAGAACATTATAGTGTCTTCCTTTTGTAACCTGGATCACTGGACTGTATGTAATTGTACTGATTCTGAATCACCTGATTGTATGTCTTACTGTTTATGTTCCCCGGGTCGCCCCTGAAAAAGGGATCTTCGGGGCCCAGTGGGCCTACCTGGTCATCAAAATTCAATAAATAAATAAATAAGAATGGTATGAATATCTAGTTTCCTCACATAAATTGCATGTCATGTCATTACAGTCTGTGCTGGTATGCCCATATTCCAGACATAAATTACATTTTATCCTATCAAATGCAGCGCTCAGATGTAGAAAGGGCCCATATTTAAAACAAGTTTTTGGCTGCCCTGGGTAGAAGCAGTGCCCTCTATATTTGCCGAGAAAAAACAGCTGCACAGATGTTGGGGTCTGGCTCCAGTTTTTCAGGGTTTTACTTTAAACACCATCTCCTGTCTAGATATGTTCTTCATCAAATATAGACTGTGGGGGAGGGGCCATCAGGTCACAACATTGTGATAACCAGTACTTTATATCATGTACAGCCACCCTCTCATTTCAAAAGAGGACTGTGATAGTCTTGAAAGTGGATTTTGTCAATGGAATGGCTCTGAAGGGTAGCCATAACAGAGAATACCATAGTTTATCATATTTTGCTCAAAACCTATCTAGACCTTGAGGGGTTTAAAAGCTGACATCGAAGAGTATGTCACCTGAAGCA
Source organism: Neoceratodus forsteri (assembly GCA_016271365.2). Taxonomy (NCBI): domain Eukaryota; kingdom Metazoa; phylum Chordata; order Ceratodontiformes; family Ceratodontidae; genus Neoceratodus; species Neoceratodus forsteri. The sequence continues at coordinate 1,541,231,281 of CM028131.1, read as the reverse complement.
TGTATTAGTGCATATATTTTGTTGGAGAAAAACCCCAATGAGTTTTTGATAAGGATGCAGCCAGCGCACAGTCTGGTAGGGTCTCCAATCCTCCTAGATACTGTAGTTTCACTGCATTTTTTCATTGAGCAGGAACGGGGTAGGGGTAAACTGATCTTGTCTCTGAATGTTTGCCCAGGTAGTTCTGGAGCATTCAGCTGCCAGGGCAAGGGGGCAGGTTAGAGGCCTCTTCATCCATCTAACCCCCCCAAGTAGGACCCTGTCCACTGGTTCCTTACTCTCCTGACTCTATTCCTGCTTTGGTAACATGAGTTTCGGAGTTTTGGGGAGTTAGGGACAGCATCCTCTGAATGCAGGTCTAAGTCAAAATTGTTCAGAAAAGTCTGTAATGTAGAATGTGGGGGGGACTCTTTCATGGCTTTATTGATCTGTTCAACATTTGTTATGGAAGGAAGCGACCCAGGTGCTGGGCTATGCTCTGGGTCAGATACCCATTGTCCATCCCCTGTTTTTTTCCAGCCAGCACTTTTTAGTGAATTTTCTAAAGACCATGCAGTTTTTTTCCTAAGCCTCATGGGGATTTCTGGCTGTCCGCTGCCCATCCTTTCCTTTAAAAAGGTATTTTCTTCTTTAACAGTTGGTGCAGTAAATATCACTGTATTCACAGGAGGTTCAGGATCAGTAGTTTTGATAGGTTGTAAATCTGTGGGTTGTGTCTCCAGTGTTCCTGTAATAGCCGCATTGTCAGATGCTGTGTTGGAAGACCACTGACAGACCAGGGGTGGCGGCTCATTTGATGATCCTGTTTCACTGCTGTTTGTTTCCTGTAAGCAGTCAGGATTGCCTTCGGTGGCTGTCACAGCCACCGGTGTTTGCTCTTCAGAGTTCGACACTGCCGTTTCAGGCTGATTCTTGTCCGTACCATCAGAAGTCGGTATATTCACCAGAGAAAGGACCAATTGCATTTTGCTCTGCAGTAGTGACAGGAGCCACTGTTCCTTTATTTGTCCTTTTAAGATTTCTTCAAGTACATTCAAACTTGGACTTGTTTCACTCTGTTCTTGTTCAAGTTCCTCCATCGATACAATGTTTTCTGACCCAGTCTCCTGAGCTGGACCTACAGGAAGGGAGATCAGCACTCATGCAGGTAAACAGCAACCTCCAACTGCTCCAGACTGTCTGCCATGATGGTCAGCACCTCCCCCTACTGGAAGAGTAGGGGAATTTCCTCTGTGACAGGCCAACATTCTCCCATCAATTTAACAGGTCATTGTAACCCACCCCCAAGGAAACACCTGGAAACAAGCTATCACAGCTTAGGGTGCCTTTCCTGGTCAAAAATTGTAAATAAAAATAAATAAAAAATAATGAAAAAGTCAAATAGTGGAACAAATTTCCACAGTAGAAGATGATGTTATAATTGTAAAGAGAGCATCTTCACAGCAAGATAGAGAGATTAAACCTCTGCAAGAAAAACTCACAGAGTATGAAACAAGAGCCAGATGTAAAAATATACATGCGAAAGGAATACCAAACAGTTGGTACAGATATGTATCACTTACTACTATGATGGGCAGCATTATTTCTACTTTTTCTGGGTCCTCAGATTTACCAGAAACATTTTAATTTGGCAGAATACATAAAACTTTTACAGTGAAACTAACAGATGATCAACCTTCCTGTACAGTAGTGGCAACATTCTTTTAATCATCTGAAAAAGACACTTTAATGCAAGTGATTTATAACAAACAATTTGATTAAATTGAAAATAAATGCATTGCTATTTTCCATGATTTGCCCTTTGAGGTCATGACAGCAAGTAAGACATTTTAAAATATCTGTTCTTTACTGTGGAAAAAATAACCTCTATACTTTACCCCATCCAACAGAATAATACCGAGTGGACATCCGTTGATATTTATTACTTCTGAAGGGCTGAAAATAAAATGTGTTAGAATTTCTCAGATTTGTTTTCAAAATGTACATCTTTAAGTATCTCTGTTTGAACAAAACATTTATTTGAGCATCAGGATATAGTGCGATTCAAGTTTTTTTTTTAATTATCTCTCCAAAAGCTATTGTTCCTGTGGTACAGTATGCTAGTAGATTAATTCTAACAGTAAGAGTAATTTGGAAAAGCCTATCTATATCCTGTTTTTCTATACCCTATTAGTGTAACTAGAATCCACAAATATACTGTAAATAAAAGCTCGTCATGAAAAAGCTGAGGAAATTTGTGTACTCTATTATAATGATTCATATGCAAATATATAAGGTTGATAAGGACCATTACACTAATAATAAGATCTAACTAAAAGCATGTGCATTAGGATATGCAGAGGCTTTATTTGTGATAATGGAATGGAAATAAGTTGTGGTAAAGAATAAAACAAAGTTTATTTAAATATTAAGTGGCATGGAAATAAAATTATTTTTATTTTCTGGAGATGGTACACTGAATGATAGTTTAGTAATTAATACAAGGATTTTTTAAGTTATTTTCTGTTCTTTGTTATTTTCTAAATTTATAAAAAAAAGTGTGTGTGTGTGTGTGTGTGTTTAAATTAGAGATAGTTACAATAGGTAACCTAGGCAAGGCAAGGCAAGGCAAATTTTATTTAAGAAATGCCCATTCCAGAGGCTCTGAGCACCAAACATATTAAAATTTCATAATGCAAATCATAATAAATACATAAACAAGATACTATTGAACATAAATATATAATATCCAGAAATTAAAACAACACTTTATATATTATCGGCAGCAGCAACTACTACTCAAAATAGCCAAAGGCTAACTTAAGCACAGAATTCTGAAAACAGGTAAGGGTTAAAAAACACTGTCTGGAAAGGCCTGATTATAAAGGAAGACCTTAAGGTGGGCTTTAAATACCTCCACAGAAGGGGCCTCCCTAACAGCTGAAGAAAGCGAATTCCACAGTACAGGGACGGCGACACTAAGTGCTCTGTCACCAGCTGTTTTTAACCTCGTCCTCGGAATTGCGAGAAGGCCCCTAGAGGAGGAGCGGAGGGAGCAGACCAAAACAACCAGTGTAAGAAGGTCCTTCAGGTAACGAGGGCCCGGGCCATGTAGGGCCTTAAAAGTGAGCAAATCCACCTTGAAGAGGGCCCTCCAGCTAACCTGCAGTCCGTGCAGTTGATGCAGCACCAGAGTGATGTGACAATACTTAGGCTGTCCTAGCTGCCAAATTTGTTTTTCACGAGTAGTTCTAACTATCTTTAAGATTCATGGGGGGGGGGAGCAGTGCTGGGCAGCCAAAAGCAGACAAGCTAAGAGAAAGCTCTTGCACTTGACCACGTCTGAGTTTGGATGCGACTAAATTTTCTTTATAAAGTTAGGAACATTTTCTAAATAGACATAAAACGGGAAACTATGGTGTACACAATATTTTATTTGTGAACACAATATACTTACTTAAAATGTCCTAATTAAAAAAGCTTATTTCAAGGACAGATCGAACATAGATGTACTTATTATTCCATGCAATCACATTTGAGGTGCCGCTAGACAGATGGAATATCGATTGACTACGCTCTCCCATAAAAACAAAGCGAATATTGACTTTTGCAAACAAACAAACAAAAAAAACAGACAGACATTCTTTTAATGCAAGAAGTATATTTAATTGAGTCTGAAATTAGGAAACTTAAAGACATCATGGATGTGTCTATCATATTACTCAACAGGTACATTGAAAAGCAGTAGATGCACAATTCTAGTAAGAAAGTGCTTGAACTTTGAATATATAGATTTTTATAAGGATGAAGAGGGCAGAATTATTATGGCTAAAGCCCAAATTTGTGAAAAAGATGTGTGCACATTTTGTGGATTATTCACAATTTATCTATAAAGTAATAAACGGCATTATGTTATTAAGGACACAACCAATACTGTAAGCTGGTGACTTTAATATATGTGCAAAATGAGAATTATCTAAACTTCAAAACCTTCATTAGAAAATAGAAAAAAGGTTGCAACTTTTAAAATTTATACAGGATAGTAATTTGATAGGTCATTGGAGAAATAACCATCCCGAAGAAAAACAGTCTACATTTCATTTTAAATGTAGTAATAGCTTTTCCAAATCAGACTATGTATGCTGCTCCAAAGCATTAGCAACAGATGTAACAGATTCCGATATTGCTCCTATTATGATATCAGATCATACTACAGTCACAACAGTCCTTATACCTACAATAAATCAAATTTGAATTAAACAGTGGTCTTTTGATACACACTGCTTAAAAAACAAGATTTCATAAATGTTATATAAAGTGAAATACTGCAATATTGGTTCTTTAGCTGTAATGGAGCCCAGGACATATTCCAACTGTGGAATGCCTTTAAAGCAGTTATCAGAGAAGCTATTATAAGCTATGAAATAAAAGCTAAGAAAGTACAGAGAACTGAAATCCAAACCATAGAAAAGTAGATTAAAGAGATAGAACTTAATTTACAGAATAAACAACTAGACAAAAAACAATTTCTATTGGAAAAAATGTAGTAAACATCTTATAGAACATTCTTAATTTATAGATAGAAAACATTTTATGAACTCTGAAAGCAAGCATTTATTATAATGAAGATAACAGTGGGGGATTACTAGCTTATACATGAAAAAAACATAAGGAGAGAAATATAATAACAGAAATAAAAGATAACCAAGTTAATATAGTAACAAATTATCAACAAATTGCATAGGTTTTCATTCAATACCATAAAACAATCTATCAAAATAGAATTGAAGTAGCAAATCATGTCTTGCAAAGAAACACAAAATATACTGGCCCGGATATTCAAACTGCACCAGGCTATGGCGCAAGCCTGGGCGCAGCTCAACTTTGTTGCGCAGGGGTGTGGCCTGGGCGATATTCAACGGAGCTGCACTATGGTGCAGCAGCTTTGAATATTGCACCGTGGCCACCCCCACTGCACATGATGCAGTGGCACTGCGCCAGCGCAAGTGGCCAGAGTGGAGCATGGAGATGCGCTAACGCAAGTGCTATTGTGCCATGCACAGCACCTGCGATATTCAAAAGGGAAATGCAAATGGGCCATAATTTATGCAAGGTGCACATGGGTCCATTTGCATGTCATTATGGCCAATTTGCATCCCATTAGCATGCAGGTGCACCAGTCCCGACGACTTGCGCCTGCACCATGTCGAGCAGCAGCCGTTGGGACTGACGCCCCTGCAGCCTCGATCGGGTGTTTGTCTACAAGAATAAGCCCCGTCCCATATCCCTGGTGGTCAGTGGACATCTATGTGCCTGATCGCGGGCACGTGAGTGGCCTCTCGTCTCAATATCTCTGGTGTTCAGTGGACCGCACTCTGCCTGATCACAGGCATTGGTATTATAACCCCCACACGTCAATATCCTGATGGTCCAGTGGACCGATCACTGCTGATCGCGTTGTTAATCATAAAATATTCTATTACCCTGGTAGTCTAGGTGTACCCCTCCCCACCCACCCACTGAGCCCCACTGCTTCTGCTCCTCCAGTCAGCGGTGGGTGGCAGCATCCCACCTGCCTGCCGCCTGCGCGCCGCCGACCGACAGCTCAGTAGGGATGCATGCCCATTGGTTCGCAGCATGAGCCAATGGACATGCAGCTCATACCATACTACACAGTCCAGATATGTGAATGAATTCATTCTGCGTCTGACCGAGTAGTACGGTATGAAGCTGCACGCCCATTGGCTCACGCCAGAACCATCGGGCATGCAGCCCTACTGAGCTGTCAATTGCGGGTGGGCGGAGTGGCAGGCGGGTGGGGCTGCCGCCACCGCCTGAATGGGGGGTGGGGTGGTGAGGCTCAGTGGGCGTGGGAGGGGGGGTACACTAGACCACCAGGGTAATAGGAATATTTTATGATTTACAGATGCCCACAATCAGGCAGCAATCGGTTCACTGGACCACCAGGGATATTGGACGTGGGGGGGTATAAATACTGATGCCTGCAATAGGGCAGAGTGCAGTCCACTGGACCACCAGGGATATTGGATGGGGGGGTTATAATACTGATGCCCACGATCAGGCACATAGCGGTCTGCTGGACCACCAGGGATAAAGGAGGGGATTTTGCACGGATGCCCGCGATGGGGCATGGGGCGCCGCCAGGTGCAGCAGGAACTCGGTGGCCACCCACAGGTGGCAGCTGCCGTGATGGCCTGCAATGCGGCAGCTCACCTGTATGCCATCACTTGTTCCTTTTTTTTGGCTTATCTTAGTGAGGCGCGGGTAGAGGTTGCGCATGCATGACTCTGCACATCCGGGCTGAATATCGGCTGTAGAAGGTTATGCGTAAGACACGCCCCCACCTGTGCCTGCATATAATACTGATTGACTCCGGTGCATCAGGATTTGTCGCGATGCACTTTTCTCTTTTGAATATCATGCCGGGTTGCATCAGTGGGTTGTGCATGGTGCAACACTGTTGTGCCATGCGCAACCCTTTTGAATATCTGGGCCACTGAATATTACATTACCATTTACATTTCAGATCTATGTTTTAGTGATTTTAAACAGTTACAAATTACATCTTCACAACAAAGAATATTATCAATGGCAAATATTACAACAAAATTACTCATACTAGAAAAGTGGAATAACTCAGAAATTACTGAGTTTAACTTAAAGAAGTGGCAAATAAAATGTGTTGAAATATTATCGGTCTAGAAACTAATAGTGCATTTTTCAGAGCCAACAGATATTTCGAACTCCATATAGAACAATATAGTTATCATTTTGCCGCCTCCATTATGAATATTATAGGTCTGTCCAAAAATGACCATTTTCTTCTCATTATTATATTCTTATCAGAATATTGATTTAATATTTGTGTCACACAATGTTAATCAAGAGCTTTGTCTACAATATACATATTTATGTAAATAATTTTCAAGTAAACCCCTATGGAAATGCAAAGAATATGGGTATGAGTGTGTGTTTGTATAGTAAAGGAGTCACATGGGCTACTGTGAAGCCCTGACCACTGCAGAGATCGGAGCTTCTCGATACAAATCGCCCCCTGTAGTTCCAATAACAAATCTTTTATTTTAGTACCTGATCACTCGTAAAAATGGAATCCAGGTCCCATGCAGCCGGTATGTTGCAATATGGAGGCAGTCTCCTCCCGTGATCTCACTGTAAACACCGTGGGGTGATTGCACTCCACTGCTCCTTCCTCATTGGTCCAGCTATGCATGGAGAGTTTCTTATCTTTGTATCTCTGATGACCATTTTTATTTTTATAGAATATGCCTAAATGCCAAGTGTATATGGTATATACACGTGGCATTTAGGCATATTCTGTAAAAATAAAAATGGGCATCGGAGATACAAAGATAAGAAATTCCCCATACATAGCTGGACCAGTGAGGAAGGGGCAGTGGAGCATCATCATCCTACAGTATTTACCGCGTGATTGCGAGAGGTGACCATCTCCATATTGCAACATGCCAGCTGCATGGGACCTGGATTCCATTTTTATGAGTGATCAGGTACTAAAATAAAATATTTGTTATGCGAACTATAGGAAGATTTGTACCATGAAGCTCTAATCTCTGCAGTGGTCAGGGCTTCACAGTAACTGGTAGGTCTCCTTTAAAAAACAAAACAACAAACAAAACCCCAAAACAATAAAAATGTTTTAAAAAAGTGACAGAGAGTGGCCAAGGCAGACCTGAGTCTAGTTGGCTTTTCACTGGCTCCCTGTCTGGTGCTAGTTTCTAGGGTCCAAGAGCTATGCCTGGGCTGTGTAGCTCAAGGGCAGCAAGCCCCCACCTTAAATGAGGTCTCACTAGACCAGCATCTGCAGGTCTTCCACAGGGTAGTCCACAAGGCACCCTGTCCAGTTCACCACCTTGTCCAAAGCAGTCTTCCTTTATTATCTAAAGTATGTTTGTTAAGGTGTCTGCATTCTCAACTGGCCAGTTGAAATTATCATGAACCATTCATGAATGTTCATGAATGATTCACAAAACAACTCATGAATTCAGTACAGGAATGTTCTTCAAGTAGGTATCAAATTGTTCAGGAAAGTTCATGAAATGTACATTAACATTAAATGGCACTCCTGTGTTTATGAACTTTTATGAACAAAAAGGTTCATAAAAACCCATGAAACTCTTCCACTGAACTGAGAAAAATCCATTAATATTTTTGGTAACAAATACCCTGCATTTATAATATTGTTTAATTTGGCAGGAAACTCTGTTTTAACCCTGTTCTCAAATGATTTGTGCCCAATGTGCAAACCAGAAGCAGATCACTTTAACCCTTAATTATTTTATCACACAACCTAAGAAATTTAAACCATGATAATTGAATTATTTTAGCAAAGTCAACATTTTCTAATCAATGGCAGTGTCAGTGGCTCAGTAGGTAGCACACTCGCCTCTGAGGCAGGGAGATCAGAGGGCTGTGGGTTCAGTTCCCACATCTGGCACTTGGATTAATATCCTAGTACTGACACTGTAGTGCAGCATGAGAGGGGTGCTGCACTTCTGAGGTGCCGTCTTTTGGATGAGATGTTAAACCGAGGTCCCATCTGCCTGGATTGGTGGTAGTTCAGGTTGATGTTAAAGGTCCCATGGCACTTATCGAAAAGAGTAGGGGAATGTCCCCGGTGTCCTGGCCAAATTTCCCTCATTCACTAAAAAATATCACCAACAGCTTAATCTGGTTCAGTTTCAGTTGCTTACCATCTGTATCCACCCCCCCCCCCAGTCGCCCCTGAAAAAGGGACTTCTAGGCCCAGTGGGCTTACCGGGTCAACAAAATTCAACAAACAACAAACAATGGCTTTTCTTACCCTACATTTTAAAACTATTAACATACCTCATACTTACTTTTATGCTTACTTGCACATGCACAGAAAACATACTGTTACAGTAGCATGCTACAGAAGCGTGTCACTGTCATCTGGTTCAATTTCAGTTGGTATCCATCAGTATCCCCTTCCCCTGGGATGAGGTTTAAAATAGGCAAAAAAATTATCTAGTCCTCTTTCCAGTCAACAAAATCTAAATAAATAAAATATCCAATGCAGTTCAGGTTGCGGGAGGCTCGACATTGACAGACCAATGATAAGTGAGGCAGATCATGACACTGTTCTGCTGGTGATGGGTGGAAACTTTGTGTAGTTGAAAGGATAGAGTTGTGCCTATCACAGAGTGACTGCATGCTTTCATTCATAACTCATGCCCGGCAGCCAGCTGAGCACCATCATGATCAGCCTACTGCTGTTCCTCCCCCGAAACCCAATGACCTCCTCATTACTCCCTCTGTGAAATAATACCACCCTCTGCAGTTTAGCCTGCCCATCTACCAATTGCTTCCCCTCTGCCCTGTTTGTGAAAATAAACTCCCATCTACTGTCAATAATCCCACCCACCTCACATGGTTTCCCATGACCTGTCTGTAAACATAATCTCCCACCCACTGTCAATTATCCCGTTCACCTCCCAATTGTTTCCTCCTGTGCCCCATACCTGTAAATCAAGAAACCATCCAGTGAAGACTTCTTCCCCCCATGCCCACACCCCAACCCCTGGTCAGCATCCACCACCCCACCCATGCACCCCTCACTTATCTATCTGTTGCACTGGCGCATCCCGTTTCTACCAACATGTCCTGCTTCTTCCAATGCTGATAATGAATGACTTAAAAACAAGGTAAGTTGGTTAATGGCTTTTTAATGCATTTTAAACTTTTACTAATAACTCTGTCTTTTTTAAATATTTTTTCACCAAATTTTCAAAATAGCCTTTTTTTGGACCCCACCTCATGAACAAGGTAGGTGTAATTTTTTTAAATCTGTCCCAAAAGATGATTTTGTAGTTGCTCTGCAAGATGACATTTTGGGCAGGTTTTGAAAATTTTCACTTACTGGGTTCATGAGGTGAGATCATAAGAAGACAATGTTGAACATTTGGTGAAAAAAAATATGGTAAAATAGCCAAGTTATAAGTGGACTTTGGACTATTCAGTGTTCCCTCATAACTTTGCTATTTTTCAATATTTTTCCACCGAACTATCAACATGGCCATTTTGGCACACAACCTCATGAACAATGTAGCCGAGAGTTTTCTAATCTGGCACAAAAGAGATTTAGTAGTCACTCCGTAGAAGCTCCACAAAATCACCTTTCAGGTAGGATCTGAAAAATTTCACCAACCAGGTCATGACACAGGGTCATAAAATGAGTAGTTTGAAAATTTGTGATCAAAATCTTAAAAACACTGCCGTTATGAAAGTATATTGAGAATTTTCAATGTTCACTCACAACTTTAGTAATTTTCAATATTTTGACACCACATTTTTAACATAGACATTTTTTCGCACCACCTCATGGACATGACAAATCCTGCCTAAAATGTGTTTTCACACTTGTGGTGTGAAATGATGTTTCAGTCTATATTTTATAAATTACATCTGTCATGTTTGGGGTGGGGGTCATAAAAAGGCAATATTAAAAATTTTGGGTCAAAATGTCCCCCAAAAAGTTATGAAGAAATGTGTGCAGGGCCAGCCATTGGCCTAGCGGGTAGCATGTTGGGTTCCCATGCCAGTGAGTCAAGTTCACGGACAAGCTTGAGGATTAAGCTGGGCACTATAAGGATGGGGGGGGCAGCACTGTAATGTATCACCACTCAGAACCTAGGAGGGTATTGAGCCGTGTTCTGTTGTACAGGCAACACCTTGTGATGGGCCAGGGAGTCTTCCCTCCCAAGGGACTGCCGTGCATGTCATGGCCTACTTTTATAATCAATTACTCATGTCATTAAACATGACCACCATTTGCAATTTCTAAAAAATCTCTTCCCTATAGCTTACCTGTTCAATGTACATGCCAGATCCATACTCTGCATGTAGTAGGATGATGTTATCACACATTTGTAATGGTAAATACCACAGCACTGTACCAAATTATGAGTTCAATACAGAGTACAACATGACACAGGTAAGGCAGATGCACAGAAATCAGGAGAAGCATAACATACACAGTAATAACACAGTTACACAAATGGCACAGTCGGTTGTACCAGAAAATAGGCATATGTTTTGTCTAGTGTACTTACCTGGTTAACAAAAGCTAAATAAATAAATAAATATATTTCATTTTTATACAGTACCCATGGCACAAGACTGGGAACTTTTAAAACCTTCAAAATCCTGTATCTTGCTTCAGAAATAAAAGTACACAAGACAAGCATTACTACTGACTCCACTGCAAACTGTATCTTACTACAATACTACTCTGGCTTCTTCATTCTCTACAACACAACCATAACATGACACAATATGCAAGCAAAAAGTCAGCATTAACAACTGTTTGTTTTTTGTTGTTTTTCTTTTAGCTGGAATCACTACTCACCTTCCTTTCATAAAATAGTGATACCCAGTTGCTATTGTTTTAAAATGTGGTGAGTTTAATATTAATTAGTCTAGGTACTCAACTAGTTAATTGCCTTGTAGAACATATATTTTCCACTCTTAAATTGAAAACGTTCCAATTTTGTGAGACTGTGTAACTCTTACAGTAGGAAACAGTGCTTTCTGATATGTAAATAAGTTATGCAAATTGATTCTTGTCTTGGTTTATCATGATCCTTTGCACGTTCACTAACTTCCTGAACTGTATTGACAATGAACAGTTTATGAACATTGTCCATGAAATGAGTTGAAGAACAGTTGGTGAACACTGATTTTGCCTCTGCAGGGACACTTGCTGGTTAGTAACTTGGGAAGTATAGTACTGTACGAGCAAAACTCTATCTGGGGTAACACTGACTGTGTTTCTGTACTCAGGGACTGTTGGTAAGTGACTTAGTACTAGCAAAACATTGAAACTACTGGCAAACTCATGTCTGAGGTAATGTTGTGTAGGTGTCTCTACTCAGGGATTGTTGGGATGTAACTCAGAAAGTATTAGCAAACCACTGTCTAGGGTACCACAAAAAAAAAAAAGAAAAAGTATGTAGAGTTTCTCCTGTATAACTCTCAGTCTAGATGCATATTATACTTATTTGATTGTAATCTGTCACTGTATGAACTACCTTGCTAACTATGGCAGATGCTATACCACGGTGGCTGATGTTAATATGCTCATCTGATTGTAACCCTTCACTGTGTGAACCGCCCTGTAAACTATGTCAAATGTTATGTTGTACCATGCTGTCTACCTTACTTTATCCTATGTTTTTACTGTTGTCAACATTGTACTTATGCCCAGGTCCATACTGTTGTCAACATTGTACTTATGCCCATGTCCATCTTGAAAATGAGTTCTTCTCAATGAAGTTTTGCCTGATTAAATAAAGATTGATTGATTTATTGATATAGCAAGGTAATGGCCCAATCTAGGCTACAGCAAATTAAAGACATAACAGAGTGGACCTTGAGAAGCCATATACAGTGGACAGATATGGGGACCATGGGAGAGAGATTTAGACATCAGATAGGGTGCTCCATAGAGTAGATGGGTTGGTTAGAGAAGCGGTGGGGGAGGCCTGATGTTATTGTCCATCTTAGGACAAATGATCTGGCAGGAAGATCATTGACAGCAGTAAAGGCAAGCTTCAGGACATTTTGTTGCAGGCTTAAAGGGTTGGCTAGTACTGTGACCTTCTCAGAGGTTCTCACAAAACACGAGGGGATGGGTTGAAGCAAGGAAACTGAAAATCTACCAATTTAACAATTGCTTTTTTTCTATTTAGCTGTTTGACCCTCATCCACTACCTGCTCCTACACTTCAGGTTCCTTCCACTCACCCCAACCCCCCTGTCTACTGCTCCACCCACCGTTGTGACTGATGGGGGATGCAAACAGAGCACGTTTCGAGGACTGAGGTGGACCGTCATTCATGACGGCTGATACTCATTCCTTTTTTGTGCTTTTTTCCCTCTTCCCCTCACCACCCCATGATGTCAGGTGCAGTCTCTGTCAACCTCAACAGCAGCAGCATGCACTAGGCTAATGCCACCCATTGCAAGGTAGCAAGCTCCCCAACTCATCATGAGGGATCACTGCTGTGCCAGATCCTGGCTGTCTCCCTCCCTGGTTGGATCATGCTTCTCTCAGAGGCACACCCCAACCTGGCCGCCCGATCCCAGCAGACTCAGGCTCATTCCAAACCTGGGTCACCAGCATGGAAGTGCAGAGCGCTTCCACTGAGCCATTGAGCAGCACCCAATTTAACAGTGGTTTCAAAGGGTAATGTGCTAAGGAGGGGGTTTCATATCCTGGGAGAATGGGGTGCTTCATGGTGGGATAAAGGTCTATTCAAACCAGATGGCTTTCTTCTAATATGGAGGGCACAAACGCATTGGGACAGCAGTTTGGGGCAGACATGTTGGGCATTTAAACTAGCGGGGGAGGCCTGGTCTAGGACATCTGCAGGGAGAACTCAGGTGAGGGTGACTCAGCTAGCAATTCCCCAACTAGTGGGAGCAATCGGGGGAAAAAGGGTAACATACATAGCAAGGGAGAGTGAAGCGGGCCTACAACAGAGACTGCAGACAACATTGAAGGGGGGTAATGAAGGCAAAAGACTGTGGGAAATGAGTATGGTAGGATTGATCAGTGAAAGGGTAGAAGACAGAGGTCAAGGAGGGTGGTCTATTTAAATGTCAGACCCCTCAGGAACATAATGAGTAAGCTCCCGGCAGTGGTGGTAAAGGTTAAGATGGACTTGCTAGCCAGAATGGAAACATGGGCAACAGGAAACAATGTTTGGGACCTTGCAGTATGGGGCTACTTACACTACAGGAGGGACAGTCAAAATGACAGGGGACCACTGTATGTTAGGAAATGTATAAAGGCCATGGAGGATACAACTCTAGTGTGAGCACAGAACAAAAGTAGTCTGAGTGCAACCCACAATGGGGGTGCAAAGACCAGGGTCAGAGTAGTGTATAAACTGTCAAACCAGAAGGATGAAGGGGACAGAGAATTAGGGGAGAAGATCATAGGGGAGCTGGAGCAGGTGAGTGACCTATAAATGCTGGGTGTGGACTTGGAAATCCCAGCAGAGAGCAGTGCAAGAAGTCAAGGTGCTCCTGGATGTGATGCAGGACTGCCGTCTCATATGTACAGTGGGTCAGAGAACCAACTAGAGAGGGGGCCACCCTTGATCTGGTTTAGTCAAACACTGAGATAGAGAAAAAGAGGTGAGGGAACCACTGGGGTTCAGTGACCACAGTAGTGCGGTTCAACATAACTAAAGCAGCACATCACTCCAGTGCAAGAACCATGGTCCCGGACTTCAGAACGGCAAACTTCGGCAAGGTGGGGGAAATCCTGAAAGATAAGTTGGTAGGGGTAGAGGGAGGGGGAGGGGCAGATGCCAAGTGGTATGTCATAATGAACGGTGTAACAGAGATGATGGCATCACGCATGAGACAGATGAGGAAGAACAAAAAGCCGATCTGGTTTTCCAGAGCAGTGGGAGATGCAGTAAGGGCAAAAAGGGTAGTATTCCGAAAATACAAGGGGGGACAGAGTGATCCCAACCAAGACAATTAGCTGAAAAAGCTGAAAGAGGCAAGAATAATGGTTAAGAAAAAAAGTAAGGCACAGATGGAACTGAGAATAGCAAAGGGGGATCCTGAAGGGTAGAGAAAACCTTCTTAGGCACATTAGGGGAAAAAAGGAAAATTAAGGAGGGCTTTATTAGATTAAAGATGGAAGGGGTCTGGGTGGAGGAGGATGAGGAAAGGCTGATATTCTGAATGATTACTTTTTTTAGTATTCACCATAGATACATAGATGCATAGACACTGTTGGCAGATAAGGGCCTATGGCCCACCCAGTCTGCCCATTTGAACTTGCAGGTTCCCTTTATGTTTTTCTAGAAGTCTGTTGCCCCTAACCCCTGACCTCCAGAATTCCCTTATGTCTATCCCATGTATTCTTAAATCCTGTGATTGTTTCAGCCCCCACCACTTCCTCTGGCAGGGTGTTCCACTTGTCCACCACCCTTTCTGTGAAGAAATTCTTCCTCACGTTTCCTCTGAATCGCCCTTCCCTCCAACTTCATCCCATGCCCTCTAGCCCTGAAACATCTTTTTCACTGGAAAATAGTGTATTCCTGCACACTGTTCCTCCCTGTAAGGTACTTGTATGTCTCTTATCATATCCCTTCTCTCCCTCTTCTCCTCCAGGGAGTACATATTCAAGTCCTTCAGCCTGTTCTCATAGGACTTGTGGTGCAATCCCTGTACCATCTTTGTTGCCCTCCTCTGAACCTTCTCTACCCTGTCTATGTCCTTACATAGGTAAGGTCTCCAGAACTGTAGCCTGTACTCCAGGTGCGGCCTCACTAGTGTCTTGTATAGTGGAATTATGACCTCCCTTTTCCTGCTGGTGATGCCCCTGTCTATGCATCCCAGCATCCTATTTGCTTTACCTGCTGCCTTGTCACACTGTTTCCCTACCTTGAGGTCATCAAAGATGATAACCCCAAGGTCCCTTTCCTGTTTGGTACATGCTATATCCTCACCTCCTCATCCCCCCCCCAACTGATATGTTGTTCCAGGGTTTTTGTGCCCCATATGCATTGTCTTGCACTTCTTTGCATTGACTTTCAACTGCCAAACCCTTGACCATTCTTCAAGCTTCTGCAGGCCCTAGCTGACTACCTGAGTGCAGGGGGCAAATCAAAGGTGGAGGAGAGAGGACTGGAGTTAGGACCAGTCTTGGAAGAAAGGGTACCCAGGCACCTCAAAACAGTGAAGGTGGACAAAGCACCTGGTGCTGATGGCTTGCACCATAAAATGCTAAAGGAGATGGGACAGACACTGGTGGTGCATTGGCAAATCTGTTTAATTGTTTCCTGGTCACAGGGTTCGTTCCAGCAGACTGGAGCATAGCTAACATAGTGCTGCTTCACAAGAGCAGGGAAAGGATGACCCCGGGAAATACAGACTGGTCAGTCTAACCTCGACTGTAGGCAAGCTGATAGAAACCACCATTAAGGAACTGATACTGGAATTTTACAATGGGAGGCAGCATGAGATTGTAGCAGTGAGCTCTTGCTTAACTAACCTGTCTGACTTCTTTGATCGGGTGACAAAGGTGGTAGATCAGGGCAAACAGTGGGTGTGTTGCACCCCTAGTTCAGCCAAGCCTCTGATTCTGTGTCATACGAAAGGTGAATAAAAAAGCTGAGTGACCTGGTGATAGAGGATAAACTGACCAAGTGGATAGGGTGCTGTTGGGGGGGCAGGATACAGATGGTAATCGGTAATAAGGTGCACTCAGATCCCAGGGGAATCGTGAGCAGGGTACTGGAGTGATTGGTTTTGGTACTGGTGCTGCTCAGTGTTTCTATTTCCAATTAGGAGATGAAATCCAGAATAAGGTGTATCTCTCTTTGCTGATGAAACTGGTGAAAAATGAGTGGACACTGAGGAGGAAGTTAGACAAATGAAAAAAAACCTGAAAAAGTTGGGGGAAATGGTCCAGATTACAGCAACTAAAGTTCAATGCAAAAAAGTGCGAAGTGATGCTCATTGGTAGGACCCTAAAAGGGACTACCAGATGGGGGGAGTAAGTGTAGTGCAGACAGGTGAGGAGAGAGATCTGGGGGGTCATCATCTATGACAGTCTCAAGCCCACAGCTCATTGTGGCAAAGCACACAAGAAGGCACATGGGATGCTGGGATACATACAATGGGGAATTTGATAGGAGGAGGAAGGAAGTGATACTGCCCATGTGCATGTCCCTGGTAAGGTGCATCTGGGGCAGATTTTCAAAAGCATAAAGATTACATACATATGAAAAAAAAACCTTATGCAAGGAAGGGTTTTCTCTTGAAAAAGCAGTGTTTTTCACATGCCCTTAATTTTCAAAATGGTTGCCTTTTTGCAACCTTTTCCACTACTGATGGCAGGCTTGCACAGACTGCTCTGTGCAGCTGTGAAAAAATGATACACCTGCTTTTACCAGGCATGGTATTTTTTCCACAGCTGTAGGGAAAAAGGAAAATGCCGCCCATGTGCGTAAAATGCTAAAAGTGGCATTTTCACAGGTGCTGAGATTTTGCCCCCCACCAGGGAGGTGTAGAGGGTGATGTAATCCTTGGGCCATGCTATGCCCTTTAAAAACTGGGCCCCTGGAGTACTATGCACAGTTTGGAGTCTACACCTCAAGAAAGTTAGGAACTGAATAAAGACCATACCAAGGAGGGTTCATGGGAAAGCAAACAGGCTGTTGGAATGCATAGGAAGAGCATTTTATAGTATGAGGAAGGAGGTAATACACCCAGTTACAGGTCCCTGGTAAAGCTACACCTGGAGTACTGCACACAGTCTTGGAGTTCACGTCTCAGGAAAGACAGACACTGCATAGAGACCATACGAGGGAGGGTCATGAAGATGATCAAGGGGTGCCATGGGAGGGTGCATAAGGAAAGGTTGGCAGACCATGACCTGTACACACTGGAGGCCAGAAGGGAAAGAGGGATATGACTGAGATGTTAATGTTCTTGTGAGGAATCGACAGGGTGGATTGTAAGGACATGTTCACCAGAAACGTGGGAACAGGAAGGAGAGGACATGGGTGTAGACTGTTGGGGGGGCACATTCAAGAGGGAGGGCAAAAAGTTCTTCACAGAGCGGTGGTAGACAAATGGACTAGACACACCCATGGCTGGGGGGGTGGTTTCAATACAAATCAACAGCAACATTTCCAGACTGGAATTCAGAATCTGATTCTGAGAATCTTTTGGAATAAGGATTTTTATACTGCAATTCCAAAAATCCTAACTTCAAGAAAGGATGCAAAGTCAACATTTCTGATTCCTGGATTGTAAGCATCCCTACTTATTTATTTATTTAAGAGTTTTACCAGGCAGGCATGCTGAGCGGAGTACCACTCAATTCCAGATGCGACCGGGGGTGAGGAGAAAATATACAGTAGAAAGTACAGTGAAATATACAAGTAGCACTCCATACAATAGACTATACAAAGAATATACAGTGGTATTTACAACAGCATTAGCCATACCTAGAACAAACAATACAAAAATATACATTATAAACATATAACCTGTGTCATGGCATGCAGTGGGTCCAAATTAGCATGACCTTCAACTTATAGCAGATGGGTAGGGGTCTGGGGCCAGAAGTAAAGCACCTTAGTCCATCACACTGGAGATGGGCATAAATTGGATCACACCGAGATACTGGGCCTTCTGCGGTGCTAGACGCAGATGCAGGTGGACGAGAGATGAGTCTTGAGGAGGGAGTTTAGACGCTGAGTACAGGTGAAGCGCCTAATGTCAGCTGGCAGGGAGTTCCATAGTTTAGGCATGCGGTATCTAAAAGCAGCCTGACCTGTAGCAGTGGTCATGTGTGGGACATGGAGAAGCTGGGAGTCGATGTTCTGGAGTGAATATGCGGGTGGGGGTAAAGCTGCCAGGGTTGCCACGAGGTAAAGGGGAAGGGCCTGTGCCCAGAATTTTGCTGTAATTCTGGTACAGTGGGACAGTCTCTGATCCTGGAGTGACAGGAGTGCTAAGGCCCTTTAGAGGTCGCAGTGATGGGTTGTAGGAGGGCAGTCAAGGGCAGTCAAGGGCAAAGCGACAGAAAGAGTGAAAGAGTGGATCTAGTCTGGCTAGGGAGGACTTGGGAGTGGCACTATAGACTACGTCCCCGTAGTTCAGTATAGGGAGGATAATTTTTTGTAGAATTACTTTGTGGGTTGGCAGGGGGATGCAACTTCTGTTGCGGTATAAAGCACCCAGCATGGGGTGCAGTTTCTTGAGGGTAGCATCCCATGTGCTCACCGAAGCTAAGGTGCTGATCTAACCAAACCCCAAGGTATCTGCAGGAGGTAGAGGCCTCCAAGGGTGTCCCATCAAATAGTGTGGAATGTGGGGGTGGAGGGAAGAAGGGAGAGTTTTTGCCGCATACCAAATGTTAGGGAGACAGTTTTCTTAGGGTTGAGGAAAAGCTGATTTGAACGAAACCAGTTCTGTACACTGTTGAAATCTTGCTAAAGTCTGTTAACTCCCTCAGAGGAGGATTTATTTATTTATTTAAGCGTTTAACCAGGAAGGCATGCTGAGCAGGCTACTGCTCGATTCCAGATGTGTCCTGGGGAAGGGGGTACAAATACATAGTTGAAAGACAAGCAGATGGGCCAGAGGCATACAGTATTGTATCGTCCACATGCATGCTGATGGAAGTGTGTGGCCAGGCCGAGGGCAGTTCATTGAGGAAGATGGAAAACAGTATTGGGCCAATGATCGAACCTTGGGGGGCCACTGTAGTGACAGGGAGGGTGGCTGACGTGGAAGAGCCAATTCTGACTGTTTGGGACCTGCCTCCTGGGTAGGAGCGGAACCAGCTGGTGGTAGCTCCAGACAGTCCAGCGAGGGAGAGTTTGGAGAGTAGCAGGGCGTGTGAGGCTATGTCAAAGGCCTTTGCAAGGTCGACAAAGATAGCTGAGGTGGTGTGCCCATTATCCATTCCTGAGAGGATGATGTCGGTGAGTCTTAGTAGGGAAGTGATGGTAGAGTGCGATTTCCTAAATCCTGCCTGGCAAGGAGTGAAGAATATTATTTATTTATTTATTTAGTTTTTGTTAACCGGGTAGGTGCACTAGTCATAAAATGACTATTTTCAGGCACAACCCGGGAGAGTACGACAAAAAGAGAACAGTTGAACAACAGCAACACGGGAACAATAATACAAATACAGGAACAGTACAGCAGTGCTACAAAAATACAATGGGTAGAAACAACAAAAAATAATGGCAAGCATTATACAGATAATGGCAGTAAGATATATAATAAGTGCAGAAACCACAGACCTGACCTGTGGAGTGAAAGGGTTAATGAGATAGTAAGGTTATATAGAGAGAGAAATGTGAGGAATATTCAAACATAACAAGAAAGACTGACAGAAGGAAGGTCAGGGTGGTAATTGGCAAAACAACAGTGGATGGTCAGCAACAAGGTTCGAGAAGGAAGAGAGCTAGTAGTCAAGAAGTTATTTACAAAGAGAAGGAAAAATATGGGAAGGGGAAGAGGAGACAGTCTTGGAGCTGGATTAGAGCAGGGGTGACATTACTGGTAAGTCTCAGGAGCTTCAGGTTGGGTCAAAGCTATCAGCTAAGGATAGATAATGACGATATTCACTTTTAAATCCAAAGTGAGACTGAGACAGCCGGAGGTTGAGTGGAAGAGCATTCCATAGCCTGGGAGCAGAGAATTGGAAGGCCCCTGTGCTTTTAGTCGTCCGACATCTCGGAACATAGAGCAAGGATTTGTCAGCTGATCACAGGCCATGGGAGGATGGTTGAGGGACCAGCAATGCCACTAGCTGGGATGGGTTTTTTTCCCGGAAGATCGAGTCCATTAGTGTCCAAGGTAGTATTGTCTACAGGCAGAGGGTGAGAGCCAATTCAGATCCTTATAAAGAAGGCAGTGATGTTTGAGTCGAGGAGACGAACAGGCAAATCGGCATATATTGTTATAAGTTACGTCCCATTTTAGTAGGGAGGTTTTATGGGTAGAGGTAAGAATTGAGGCACCATAAATGAGGGTTGAGAGCAGAATACCTCGGGCAATTGCTAATTTGGCCGAGGGTGTAAGCATGTAGTTCGTTTTGTAAGCTACTCCCAGTTTCGAGTTTACAGCTTTGCACGAGGACTGAATGAAGATTAAATCCAGGGACTGGTCCAGCAGGATACCAAGGTACTTGAAGGAAGTAACATTTTCAAGTGGAAATCCTCCTGGTGAAGAACCTCCAGCAAACTAGAACAGGCCTTAATCTTCAAAGGAACCTAGGAGCATGGCTTTCATTTTCTTTTCATTTAGTACAAGCTTACGGTCTAGTAGCCAGTCTAAGACCTTATTGAAGTCTGAAGTAAGTGATGTATTTATGCAGGCAATACTAGAAGAACTAGTATAGATGATCAGGTCATCAGTGTAGAGAATAGCTGAGCAGGATTCCAGGACCTCAGCTGCAGTGTTGATAAAAATTGAGAACAGAAGGGGCCCAAGGATAGAGTCCTGGGAGACCCCAAGGTTGATAGTAGACATGTTGGACAGGAAGGAGTTAAATTTGACAGCTTGAGACCTGTTAGACAGGTAGCTAGAGAACCAGTCCACAACAGGGGTAGAGAAATGGAATTTATGGAGAGTGGAGAGAAGCAGAGGATGGTCTACAAGGTCGAAAGCCTTAGTGAGGTCAATGAAGATGGCACCTGTGAGTTTTCCAGAATCCATGTTGGACAGAATATCAGTAGTTAGTTGAAGAAGAGCTGTTGTGGTGCTATGACCTTTTCTGAAACCATGCTGGGTGTCTGAGAGGAGATTGTAGCGTGTAAGGTAGTCAATGGTCTGTGATGCAACTATTTTCTCTAGGATCTTGCTAAGGACAGAAAGAATTGCTATATGTCTATAATTGGCCATGTCCTTTGGGTCACCTTTTTTAAAGACAGGCGTTACTCTTGCAGATTTCCATAGGTCCGGCACAGTGCTATGGATAAGGGAGAAAGTGTAGATTCTGGTAATCAGAGAGGCAATGAGTGGAGCAGCCAGCTTAAGAAGACGAGGTTCCAGTGAGTCAGAACCAGAGCTGGTATTGGCAGATATGGATCTCAGTAATTTCAGAACTTCTGCTCTTGATATAGCATTGAAATAGGATGGTGGCGCTAGAGGAGCATCATACGATAGGGCAGTATGGTTGTCTGATGGTAGTGTGGTAGGTAGATTGGAGTGCGATCCACTAGGTTGTAAAGCCAAGGTATAGTGTGACAGATCAGAGAAAAGATTGTTAAAACTGTTTGAGATAGTCCTAGGGTCATTACAATGTGCCCCATTTATGATCATTTCATCAGGAGTGACCGACTGCGTGGTACCCAGAAATGTTTTGACATGGAGGAGGAGTCTAAAAAGGAGGAGAGCTGGGAGAGAATGAGGCGCTCCTGGATTTTCACTAGAATTGGGAGAAGGGAGGGCGGTAGTTGCCTGGGGAGGAGGGGTCGCCACCTTTAGAGAGGGGGATGACAGTGGCATGTTTCCAGTCAGATGGGATTGATGATAGAGTGATGGAGAGGTTAAAGAGGGTGGCCAGCGGGCTGGCAATGGCTGGGGCAGAGAGGAGGAGCATTTTGGAGTCCAGTCCCAAGGGGCATTTACCTTAAGAGGGATTGAGAGACTGTAGGGCTTTTTGTACTTCAGTAGGGGTAACTAGGCGAAAGGAGAAGCAGGAGGTAGAGGGAGTGAGGAGGTTGGGATGGATGGTGGAGTCTGCTTGGGCTGTTGTGGAAGAATGGATAAGAGGGAGGATGCACAACTTGTAAAAAAGATGTTAAAATCAGTAGCCACCGCACTTGGGTCAGTGACAATGGAGCCTGATTCATTCAGGGCAGGTGTAGGGGGTTGGGCTGGGGGAGAAAGAGATTTGATTGTCTTCTAGAACTTACCTGGGTGGTTAAGGTTGGAGTGGAAGCAGGCCTTGAAGTAATTAGATTTTGCCTGACGGGTAAGCCTAGTGCATGCATTCCGGAGTGAGCGGTAGTTATGGAGTGCTGCTTGGGTACCTGAAGCTTTATGTGTTTTGCAGGCCTGGTCCCTAGCACAAACTTGATCTATGAGATCAGCGGTGACCCAGGGCAGGTGGGCACCCCTTACTCGAGTCATCCTGAGTGGTTCATAGTGGTCCCAGATAGCAAGGAATGTGGGCTTGAAAGATTGTAGGGTGGAGTCGATGGAGGACGCCCGTGGTATGAAAGACCAGTCAGTGTTAACAGCATTCATGATGATGCTGGACTTTTGTCTGCCACCTTTCATCACAGTCACCTTTGGTAATATGACAGGTTTGTGTTAGGGTGTGACAGACTCACACACCCCTGCCTACAGGTGACAGATTTCTTTCACTAGAACACAAGTGGACTACTCTTTGGACTCTTTGCAGGAATGGGAAATGACTATAGGTGTAATATGCAACATGTAAGGCCATATAGACAAGTATATGGGAGAGTGCTGTTATAGACAGAAAACAGCAGCAATCCCAGAACTGTCGTAGTATAGCAGTGACATCAAGAAGTTATTGTACCCTCTTGAGTATGTCACTACTATACTACACAATGTCAAACACCAACCACGATTGAAAGTTCTCTGCTAAACCACTGTGCACATTACACACACACACACACACGGGTGTCTTTAAATTAATATGTCTTTATTAATCTGTAAAGCAAATGGAAACACACACACACACACACACACACACACACACACACACGGCTCAGCAAAGGGGTCTGACACAAGATGTGGAAAAGACTAACTACATTCATATCTGACTGCTCCGATTAAACTTCATTTAGCCATTTTAACACATCATAAACTCACATACCACTGCTTTGAACTAATACACTAGGAAGCATCTTAACTATGAAAACTGATGCAGTATACAGAGTGCTTTGTACAGCCTGCACATCACCTAGTTCTTACAGTTTTACTGTTATTCTTCCACAAGTAGCAGAGATATAATGTAGCTTTAGGTAAGCAGAAACACACACATCCATTTAGCTCTACTTAATCTGGAGAACTAATCATCTAGGGCAGGCAATTCAGCAACCTTACAGCACAGCATCTACGAATCTGCAGACTGCTAACTATAGACTTACTGACTTTATGAAAACTGTTACAACATTATCAGATTCAAACATCAGTTCTGCTTTAGTGTTATAAACTGCAAAAGTTGAATGCTTTTAACATGGCATCTCACAAAGAAACTTAAATCACAGAATGTTACAGTACCTGTAAAGCAAATGGAGACACAACACATGGCTCAGCAGAGGGGTCTGACACAGGATGTGGTAAAGACAGGGTGTATGCTGATCCAGCACGTCCTGCTGTCCCCGAAGCCCCCTGACACTCGCAGCTTAGTTTCTCGGCTTACAGGAAAGACGGGTTACAGCAGTCACCTTTAATGTGGGGTCTCCCATTATCTCCTGCATGCTTTGGGATGTATTTCAATGCTCCCACTTAACCCTGTAACTTAGATTTATTTATTAAAATATTTTCTTTTATCTATTATTCTTTGAGTGCTACACACACAGTTGATCATTTGCTTTATTCACTCTCACTTATTATGTTTTCCCTGTCACTTTCAAATAAAGCAAGTGATTGGCTATGGCAGTGACAATGACTCTGACTTTAGAACTTCCGTGTTTTTAATGATAGTTGAATGTGGCGTGGGAGGAGGATTGAACGGATGATTCTTGCCATAAACTTGTTTGAAGAAGTTGAATAAATTTCAGTTAAATTTGCAGTTTCATTTCTTGTAGACTATTTTTCTGTGGTGGGGGTGGGGGACCATTGGGAGGAAGAGAAAAAAATGTTCAAACCATACACAGTGGCCCATATACTATAAAAAACAATATATGGGCTGTGACAACCCACCTCTCTCTCTCCCTCTCTCTCTCTCTCTCTCTGAGCTGTACTAGCTTTCACAGAGGTGTCTGTCTTTGTGTATCTGCTGCCACCAGCTGGGTCCTCCAGCACTTACCTTCCCACTTGTGCAGAACTGGGAGGTCAAACATGCAATTGCACAGATCAAAGCCTGGTAGTGTGTCTCTCGGGTGGCGGATGCTAAACAGAGTTTGCCTCAGCCAGTGGAAATCATGAATTACCTTAGAAATAATTTAAATCACGGCCACAACTGTTGAGTAAATAAATAGCTCTTTACTTAACAGGTCAAAAGTTGCATTACAGGATTTATACATGTTTAACACAAAAGAATAACACTGTTACAGGAAAGTAAACATGTTTTTAAATTACAGATGACAAAAGAAAAGGGCTATTACTGAGATATGCTATTATTACTCTTACCCTTCCATATCCATAAAGAGAAACTGGACTCTTTGCTATCTGCCAGGTCCCACAGACATAGTTAGAAGAGTAGGCTCCAAGCTTAACTTCTTGGATGTAACTTCCCCAGCAACTACAAGAGCAACAACTCTGTAACTGTCTTTCAGCATGTTATATTCTCTCTTGAGAATAGGTGACTCTTGTTCCCCACTTAAATGCACCAACCATTTACCATGTATGTGTTTGATTGTCCCAATCAGATTGAACACCTGTCAGAGTCCAATTATATTCATTTTTTAACCATCAGTTTATATTTGAGTGATCCAATCCCTTTAAACTCTGTGTGTGAGTGTGTGAGTAGGTGCACTCCTCCCGCTAGATAATTTTCTCTAAGATATACAATCTGGCTGTCACTTTCTCTAGATGCTGCTGGGCAGTGAAATCCCAGTGTGTGTTTTTCAGACTGCTAGAAAAATCCCAGCCAAACATCCAAACCATTAACTCATTCCTTCCCATTTCTGTCACATGGGCCACTGTGCACAGACCAGGCTATGCTTCCTTCTCAAGATTGTCATAACAATCACAGACCACTCAGGCTTTGCTCTCAAGGTCTGCTGGTTGTTATGACAACCTCTTGAAGGAACACAGCCTTGTTGTGCACGATGGCCCATACATTATCCTCTGTGTTACACACATCCTGATCATCCTATGGATCTCTACAGATGCACAAAGTATGTCCCATGGCTGCACACAGCAACCCCCCAACACACTGGATACCATGCAATTGTGCAACTAGTCACGGGGGCAGGAGGGAAGCATGGCCTCTTCAGGCATCCTAGTATGCCAGTGCACCAAGAAGAGAACACACTACTTGGTACAGGTGCTGGAGTGAAACAACTATGCTGGACCCAAATGTACTCTCTTCTGGGGCTTGTTTAGGCCCAGCAAGAAGCTACCATTCATCTCAAGCCTGACATGGACGGCTGGGAACCCCGTGACCAGTTACTTAATTTTGCTTTTTCAAAAATCGTTAGCTGACAAGGGGGATATGGCAGTCCTGGCTATGGAATGTTATGTCCCATGATCCTTTACTCTGATGGATCATGGGAGCCGCTATGGATTGATACCAGGCTTCATGTTGAAAGCTTGGTGACCCCATTGACTCTGCCCCTAAGCTACCCTATTCCCCTTCATAATGCTATGCACTTGAGGGAAGAGGCTGCCAGTGTAGTGAATGTCAGCCCCAGTTCCAGCTCTGCAAGGTGTAGCTGCATGGATTGGTATATGTGTCTTTGCTTGCATGTACCAAACACATTAGGACATAAAACCCTATTTGTTTATATACACAGTTAGTTTGTCTGTTATGGTAGGTGCCTTGAGTTCTTTGGGTGAGAGACTGTGAAGTGCAGCTGAGCAATTCCGGCACACAAAGGACTTTGGGAGAAACTCTTATTACCATAAGAGACGCAGGAACTGTACATACAAGATATAAACACATTATAAATCTTGTTACAGAAATCTGTTTTGAAAATATGGGACTTTAAGTTAAAATACAGTGTTTTGCTTTGCAGAAAAGTAGAGAAAACCTGGTGTGGGAAATGGACTTTGTTAACTGAACTTAGAGCATCAGACTTTTAGAGCTGTTAGTATAAAGTACACGCTTATTCTTAAAAGAGTATCTGGAAAGTTTAGAAAGAAGTGATCCTGACTGACTAAAACTTATACCATGATTTTTATGGCTGCAAAGCAGAGCTTTATTGTTGTACTGCTATTACATAATAGAGAAAGGGGACAGTGGAAGCATAAGACCGGATACCTGGACTGTGTCCTTCCACAGTGGAGTTGAAGCACATATGGTCCTCTCCACTGACCACAGTGCTGTCATCCCCCTCTCAGGTGCACTATTTTCCTGCTCCATGCTCACTTCCAGTTTACTTCCATGTTTGATCGCCATCCGCCGTCCCCATATTAATTCTAGAAATGTGACCTGCAATAAAGAAAACTGTCCCTCGCTGTTTTTTTCTTCTTTAAATCTGTAAAAAAGAAAATGGTCTTTCGCTGATCTCACCCGACCTCCCACCCTTCAATCACCATCCCCCTTATGTTTTCCTGGTGTCTAGTGGCACCCTCCACCCTCTGATTGCTGTCCTTGTAATTGTATAGTGTTTCCCTTGTGTCTTGTGCCACCCCCACCCTCTGATTGCACTCCTCATATTTGTATAGTGTTTCCCTTGTATCTAGTGGCACCTGCCACCTTCTGATTGCTGTCCCCATATTTATATAGTGTTTCTCTGGTATCTAGGGGCTCCTCTCACTCTCCAATCCCATCTCTG
The DNA here is from genome assembly GCA_016271365.2 of Neoceratodus forsteri. Classification (NCBI taxonomy): domain Eukaryota; kingdom Metazoa; phylum Chordata; order Ceratodontiformes; family Ceratodontidae; genus Neoceratodus; species Neoceratodus forsteri. The sequence goes on along the minus strand of CM028131.1, from coordinate 1,541,204,088 downwards.
TATTTGTATAATGTTCACCTGGTGTCTAGTGGCACTTCCACCCTCCGACTACCATCCCCATATTTGTATGTATTTTCCTGGTGTCTAGTGCCACCCTCACCCTCAGATCACTGGCCCTGTATTTATGCAATCTTCCCTGGTGTCTAGTGGCACCCCCAACCCTCCGATCACTGTCCTCATATTTGTATAATGTTTTCCTGGTGTCTAGTGACATCCCCAACCCTCCATTCCCTGTCCCCATATTTATGTAATTTTCCCTGCTGTCTAGTGGCACCCCCCACCCTCTGATCCCCATCCCCCTATATGTTTCCTTGGTGTCTAGTGGCACCCCTTGCCCTCTGATCCACATTTATGTTTCCCTCATGTCTGGTGGCACCCACCAGCCCTTCGATCCCTCTCCCCTATATGTTTCCCTGGTGTCCAGGGCACCCTTTAAAGCTGTAAAAAGGAAAATGGACCCTTGCCAGTCTGACCCCTGCCACCCTAACCTCCCACTTAGCACTTATCACCCCACACCCCCAGTAAACCCCTATACACTCTCACTCACCTGAACAGGTCACAGGGTGAAAATCCACTCTCTGATTGAAGACACATCTTTGCTGCTGGAACTGGCGACTGCAATAGTCAAGGCAATTTGTTTTATATAGCGCCCTATCCAGGGGCTCAGAGCGCAGTACAAAGCATAATAAAATAACCCATTACCATAAAACATTCCCACAAATGAAATCAACTATTTCAGATAAAGTTAAAAGCCTTCTGGAACAAAAATGTTTTTAAAGAGGCTTTAAAGGCCTCCATGGTGCTGTGATATGAGAAACTAAGTTAAGTGCGGTTCAATGTATTACAATGGGGTTTTCAACTCTGAGGCATAACTTTGTCATTTTTGCATATTTTTACCCCCAGTTTTCAACATGGGCTTTTTGTGACCCACCTCATGACCAAGGGTGGTGGAATTATGCAAGTCAGACCTGAAAGGTGATTTCTCAGTCACTTGCTGAAATCACCTTTCAGGTGGGATTTGACAAATTATACCACAATTTTTCATGATGTGGGGTCATAAGAAGGCTATGTTGAAAATCTGAGGTCAGAATATGTAAAAATGACAAAGTTAAGAGCGTACATTGAAATTATTCTACACTCACTCATAACTTCAGTAATTTTCAATATTTTGACCTCACATTTTCAACATAGCCCTTTTTTTTTCACACCACCTCATGAATGTGATAGCTGTCATTTTTCAAATCCTGGCCAAAATGTGTTTTTGCACCTCTGGTGTGGAATGATGTTTCCGTGGTGCAGAATCACATTTCAATGGGGATTTGAAAATGTTCACCTATGGGGTTCATGAGATGGGGTAATAAGAAGGCTGTGCTGAACATTTGGTGTACAAATATGGTAAAATGTCCAGGTTATGACTGGACATTGCAGCATTTCAACATTCATTCATAACTTTACTAATTTTCAATATTTTGACTACAGACTTTCAGCAAACCCATTTTCCACACCACCTCACAAACATGACAGGTGTTATTTTTTAAATCTTGGATAAGACGTCTTTTTTGCACTTGTGCATATTTTGGCCAATATAGTATAAATGCTACACGTCATGTTTGTAAGAGCAGTCATAGAATGACTATCTTGAAAATTTGGGGTCAAAATTAAAAAAAGTGAATGTGTGAAGAGTGCATGTGTAAAGAATGAATGTATGAAGACTGAATGTGTCAAGAGTAAATCAATGTGTACTTAATGTGTGAAGAGTGAATGCGTACTGAATATGTGAAGAGTGAATGCGTAAAGTATGAATGTGCCAGACCCTGCACTTCTGTAGGCAGATGGAGTCTTCCCATAACACATCTACTTCTGTTCACACATCAATAAAATCTTCAGCTTCCCTCAGGTCTGAAGCAGCCTCTCTCTTCTTATACCTGCATCAATATCATGGCTTTGCAGCTGTATTAGCTCTGACCAGAGTTTGTTTGAGTAAGCAATAACACAAGGCAGGGTGTGTGCTGAAGATGTGCGATGCATGCCCCAGGGGTTTTGTGATGGATGGGACCAAAGGCCAAGTGTCCTTACATCCCAGGGGAAAAACATCACAAATACCTTAACATATACACTTAACTGCATTATTTAAGCAATAAGCTGTGACATGATGTGCTTTGTGCTGGCATAACAGCATGCCTTGAGTGGGTTGAAGCACAAGGCCTCCACAAAAAATGTGGTCACCAGCAGATTTCATTCAGGATGTTTGGATGGTATATTATTTCCTGCCTTCTTCACCTGTAAAAGATAGAAAGATATTTGATTTAATATTTATTTCAAAACTTTTAGCAGGAAGTACAAACTGAGCTGGTGATGGCTTGTTCTCAAATGCGTCCTGTGAGGGAGGGAATATGGAAACAAACAGAACAAACTGCAAACATTAATAATATATATATATACATATATATATATATATATACACACACACATAAACATGGAGCACTAACTGAACAGAGGCAAGGGAATAAGCACCTACAAAAATGTGGTAATCAGTACAACAGTCCAGGATGTTAGGAACAGTTAAATTTATGCCAATGGAGCAGTACTATTAAAATAATTAGGTTAGAATATGCAGCCATGGAAGGGGGATCTTCAGGGCAGAGAACATAGAAGAGACACTTATTCTGAAAGGCAGGGGAAGTAGGTGTTAGAGTCATCTACTGGAGTGAGCTGAGAAGTCCCGAAGGAGGGCTTGAGATAGGTGAAAGCAGGGGAGGAAAGGGTAAATCAGAGCTTAGGGACTCTGAAGGAGAAAGAAACTTGACCTGTGCAGGATTTTGTTGGTGGCAGGGAGAGTGATCAGGGATCAGTGTTACAAAGGGAATACATAGAGGAAGGAGGGAAGGAAAGGAAGGAGCTAAGGTAAGGGATAGGTAGCTGAGCAAGAGTTTGGAGATAAAGGAAACACGAGGACAGAGGTATCTAGTTTCAAGGATGGGGAGCCTGTTGGAAACATGCATCACCTAAACAAGCGTATCCTGACTTGCTCAAAGCCTAAATAAATAAAAAATAAAATCATGAACTCTGCATAACCAGAACACAATTCAGACTTTCTGAACTTTTTATGAACTTTGATGAACAATCACAGATCTGAAACTGTGCTCCACTATTATTTTAACATTACATGAGAGCAGTCCTGTTTACTAATAACATATGAAATCTTCAATATTAAAAGCTATTACTAGGAAACATTGTCAAATAACTGCATTGCCATATTTAAAAACAGCCGCCTTTCACAATAAATTACATCTAGCAAGCAGCTGGAACAAAATAATGTCAGTAAATCCAATCTTCTTTTAATTTTGTTGCAATGTTAAGGAATAATACATGTACAGTGTTTGATGCTTTTAGAAGCTTCAGTACCCTTGCCAAGCCAACAGCACAGTGATAGAGCTACAAGGGACTAAAATGGAACCAGGATGTGCTAAGCTGACTGTTGGTCATCAGAAATGCATGGCAGCAGGACCCGGAAATGGCACTAGGTACTGTGTGCACAACTGAAGCATATCCTCATGTAAGAAGATTGTGAAAATCTGCTGCAGCTACCATCATTAGTGATTTAAGTCAACTCTCCTGTCATTGCCTGCATAATGGTACCCAGCAGGGAAAGCTTGCTCCTCAGTGGGTCCCAAGGTGGGAGGGTGTGCCGAAGGTAGCACGTGAGGTGGGCACCTGAATTAAAACACTGTTCAAAATGGTGATGTGATGTGGGTGAAAGCCCGAATGGTGATGGGGGTAGGGTGACCGGATGTGGTGGGGTGGGTGACTGCAGCGACAGGATGTCGCTATATGTACATGCGTATGGGGAGGGTGAGCATGGTGAGCATGGGCTGGGAGGGGGTGGAGGGGATGTAGGGGTGGTGCTGAAGTCAGCTGCTGAGCTTTGCCATGGCATCGGGGGTTGGCCTCCACTTGTGGTGCGTGGGGTACCAGCTTCAGGTCTGGGTCCGGGCGCTACTGCATTTTTGTTGTGCCCGGCCCGAAACGTGTGTGTTTTTTTTGCTTTTGCCTCTCCCAACATGCACCCACTGGAGTTGAGAATCCTTTAGTAGAGGGGTGCGGGTGGCAAAGCCCCCCATGTGGGGGTGGTGCACCCCCCCACAGAAAGCAAAAGAACCAAGTCCCTAGCTCCATTCTTGCATGTGCTGAGGATGTTAGGGTGGCGAAATTGTTTTCGCCACCCTGACGTCGTGATAACGTGTGTCGCTGTTTGGCACTCGCTCTTATCATATAGAACCTGTGCTGAATACTTTTGTCTTACTTAAGTTCAATTGTCTGCCAGGGAGAAGTCATGAATAGCATGTCCATGATGGTGATATGGGGCCAGTCATCAGAAACCACCCTCTAATTGGGAGTCTTATTTTTTCCCAGAACAGACCCTCCCTCCATCCAACTCTACACCCAATCCAGTGCTGTGCTATCCTGCTGTAGAGGGGCAGGGTGTTCCCTGGCCATGTCCATCATCCCTTGCCTACCCCACATCCCCACAGGAGACATTCATTTTGTGAGAAGGCTTCTTCTTATCTACAAAGACTGAGAGCACTGTCTCTGCAGTGCTCCTTTCACTTCAGCATTGCAGGGTGCAGAAGTTGGACGCAGATGCAAACACGGGTCTCCCATGATGGATCACAACACACTCCACTATCACCACTGATTTGGTTTGCAAAATTGACTTTTAAAAGAGTAGCACGTCAAAACAGGGACCTGTGAAGAGCGTAATGGAACCACAGCACCGACACTTTTGGGTGGCTGCTAGTTCTCCCCATCCCCGAGGTATGCCCCCCCTCCGGAGTTAGTATATTAAATAAAGGGGTGGTGCAGGGGGTAAAGCTCCCCCACAAAAAAATACTTTGTTCCAAGTCACCATGCTGTGGGATTTGCACCCTCTTCATGGGTCGCTGTTCCACAGTCACTGTTATGACATGGAACCTTTTAAAAGTATGCAGTATTGGGCACAGTTTAACATGACCTGGTTGATTGCTTGAGTATGTAGGTATGCTATATGCAAAAGCTAATCGTCCAGTCCCTTTTAATTCTTGAAACCTTGAAAAACAGGGTGTTGGAGGAAAACAAGGAATTGTGGGATTCAGGAGCAAGTTTAAGGGCAAGAGGTAGTCTGGAGCATCCTCAATGCCATGTGGTAGTTTATAGGGCTGTATGAGCCAGAGGTGGTTCCTCATCATTTTGAAACAAAATCAGTTACGTTCACTACAGAGGTGGTAATGACATGTTGAGAGACCACAGTGAATGGAAAATCTCATTGAATATTATACACAGCTGGCAAGTGGTAGTTCTGAAGACGGAAATGAAGATGCCATTCTCATAGTCAAGAAGAGACAACAGGTGGTGAAAAACTACTTGTTTCCTTGTCAATGGGCTCAAGCAGCACTGCAAGCAGAAATGTGCACCTAGTTTGAGGCCAGAGGAGGATAACATATAGTCTACGTGTAATCCCCCCACAAATTTGGGGTTTACTTTAATATCTTCCTGGGCTCCTCAATGCCCACTGCCAGGCTGATGTCCTGTCTTTGTGTAACCCTGCTTATTTATGTGAGAGTGCCATGTTGAGCCTCCGCGCCTGTCCCTTTAAGAGACCAGCTGATATGTCTGTAGTGAATGGTCTGAGCAGAGTCCGAGAGATTTAATGATTGCGACTGGCTGGACATCGCTCTGATTCCCGCTATTCTGCAGTCGATACTTGTGCAGAGGGAGCCTGTTTGGAAACTGTGCTTATTTACTGTTTACATGTAATTGTATTTGAGATAGAGAAGTTTGTTTAACCTGCTTTCCTTGTAGCTTATATTTTGGAATGGAAACCACCATGTTAGGTCTGGGACTTCCAGTAATTGGACAAATCAGACTCTGGGGGCCTAAAATGGATCCTGGCCCAGGTGTCTTGTGGGAAGGAAAACTGTAGTTTTTAGGCTGGAGCCAAAACTAACCTGGAGGAGAAGCCCTAACTGTGACTAACAGCTTCCTCAGCCAGCCTGCATTCTGGATTACAAGGGAAATGCTCAGTGTTACAAGAGACAGAGGAGCAGTTAGAGTTGGAGCTTGAAGTATGAACAGCTTGAGCTTTCGAGCAGCTGCTCCCTAAATGGAGCATAGTAGAATCGGTGGGAAGAGGCCTTCCTTTGCCTCCCTGCCACCTTTCTCTTGCTTGAGACTGGCTATTGCAGGAATTGAACATGCTCCAGTCTAGGTTTGGAACTGCGGCAGAACAAAATATAAGTTACCAGTACTACTAGCATTTTGGACCGAAGATTTGCTCCTATGAAGCGATCGGCCCAGCTTGTGTGCGAGATGAATTTAGGATCAAGAGGCTTGCTCAGTGCAGCTACTGAATTAGCAACCAGGTCCGAACTGTACAAAGTTAGTGCTGCCTATTTTGAATGTGCTGAATGTGTTTCATGGGTTGAGACCTGTTTGCCTAGAACCCAACCTGTTATGGAGGTTTTACCAGCCAGAAGACAAACGAACTGTGCCACTTTGCTCATCCTGCCTGGGCCTTTGCCAATCTGGCCCAGACCGACTGCTTTGCACCAGAGACAGTCATTGGTGAGAGACTGGCTTTGGAGATCCAGCCCCTGGGCAATGACAACTTGCAGGTTGCAGCCACCTGGAGGAAAAGCCATGAAGAGGAGGTCATGTTGGCCCTGCTTCCCATTGCTCATCAGTGAACACCACAAGGTCTTCATATCACCTGTCTTTCAGCAAATATCTGGTAGCGTGAGTACAATCAGGGTAGCTCCCTGCAACAAATATTTAAATAATCTGTGGTACCATAAGATTGCTTTAACTTTCTGGGTTTACAAGAGACTGAGCCATCCAGCTCAGATTACAAATAATTATCTCGTTATAGTGCATGCTAACTGCTTTTCTTTCCATCAAGGGCCCCAACCTCAGCTGCAACACTGGCCACCCCAGGCAACGCCTCTGGCTAGCCAAATATTTCATCCTGGGTACCCAGTATTGTGTGACTGTTTGTTTGGGACTAAAAAAGTGCATGCCAAACTGGAATCAAATCAGATTACCAATCATTTGCCTAGATTCACGCCCCTTCATTGTTCACGACCCCCAAATAAACCAGATTGTCTGTTTTCACATTTTAATCTGGCTAGTGTGCATATTATTAGTTGAGTTACCATATTGAAAGTGTGTATCTGTGTTGTTAACCTTATTTTGCTGAGGGTCCCCAGGGAAATTGCTGTTAGTCCAGCCCTGGTGGTAAGTGTGAAGGGTGTGTGCCTATTATTACAGTTTTGTACTGACTGTGAATTTACTGTTGTATCAGTTACTGGGCCACTAGGAGGGTTGGTGGGTGGTTGTAGCTTCCAAGAGGGCTATAGCAGAACAGGTAGACACCCTCAATACCATTACTCTGGGTGGAGGCACCTTATTACTGAATTCAGGCCCCTCAACCTGTACCCAGACATACAGGCAGGGGTAGTAACCTTAGGGATAGCGCCGCCTCGGGGTTACATATGCAGTGAAGGTAAGGAAGCGGTCTAGCCAAATCCTAAGATATTTTAACTGCCTCTGTCTAATGCCTTGGGTGTTGCACTGTGTGAACCAGGAGATTAGGGTTTGAATCTCCATGCATATTAAAATGGGGGACCCATTCCAGTGTCATACCATCTGTTCTATCTTGAGTAATTCTGTGAATGATTTTAGCAGGTGCAGAAGGCAAAAAAAAAACCCCAGTCTTGATTGCTGTCACATCTGAAACCAGTCAGTTGGGTATAGACCATAATTCTGTAGTAGCAAAGTCAATTTGGAGAGTCAGATAAAACTGCATGAGGGGATGGAGCACTAGTATATTTCTCCTCCAAGGTTAGCTGGTTTACAGCACACAGACTAATAGTGCAAAAAAAAAAAAAACTAAATCCATGCTATTTGGCTCTAATCCTCAGCTTGCTAGATGCTCCTTTGGTCCTACGTACTCCCTACACATCCTGGCCCCTGAAGGATTCCCCATGACAATGTTACCTCCTTTAAATACCTGGGGGTCACACTTGATCCCATGCTCTCCTTCATAAATCATATTGGTCTATTCGTGAAATGGGTCAACCAGAAACTGGGTGTTTGCTGTCACCTGAAGCACCTCATTACCCCAGAAGTGAGACTGGCTATAGGATAGGGCACCTTTCTACCTCTCCTTGACTACTGTTCACCCATTATTTCCCTAACCTCACTCCATCTTCTCACTTGCCTCAACATGGCCCACAACAACATCTGCAGGTTCATCACTCAAGCCCCCTGTAACACCCACTATTGCTCTCTCTACTGGGCACTCAGGTGGCTCTCCCCACAGGCCCATAGGGACTTCCTCTTGGGCTCACTCATATTTAAATCCCTCCATGAAGCTGCTAACTTCCCACTATCTGGTCTGCTAAATATCAACCAGGGCTCACGACACCAGAGGTCCTTCACCCACTTCCTTCTGACCTGCCCCAAGTCCAATACTGATATGGGACAGAGAGCCTTCTCTAGCACAGCAGCTAAGCTCTGGGACACCCTCTCAGATGTGCTTCACTCCTCAGGGTCACACCATATTTTCAAGGTACACTACAAAAATGCCCTACTATTGAACATGTCATGTAACTGCAACTCATGATCTCTGTTACTCAAGCTCCTTTTATGGTCCCCCTGTTGTATCTCAGTACTCTGATTGCCTTGCTAATTGCATGCAATTATTTTTCTGTTATGCGCTTTCAATTGCTCATGTGTGAAATGTGTTTTTAAATTGTCTAATCTTGAAATACCATGATATGTTAATTTCAATCCTTTTCTGTACATAGAATTTGTTCCTGTATCTCTTATTTTCCTAAATTGTGCAGTATGTGCCTAGATGGCCCAGGTCATACCTGAAAACGGTCCCTGGGACCAGTGTACTTACCTGGTTATCAAATACATAAATAAATAAACTGTATAAATGGCTTACATATGTGTTGTATCAGACATGGAGAACATTGATAAGAAAAGTCACTGAAATATGAGAATAATAGAGGGCTCAGGACAGAGCCTCAAGAGTTTTCTTATAAATGTAAGGCTATGCCTTGAGTTCAGTGGCCAAGCAGCCAGCCACTCCCACTTCCTGAGCTATATAAGCAGTACCTCTAAGCCTCACTGTGAAGCATTTTTTCTTTGCAGCCAAAGGCTCTGCCGGTTTGTCCTCTGAGCTGGTTAGGTCTCCCTGGCTGGTTGAGGCCTGCCTCCCCCCCCCCCCCACTCCTGCTTGTCTCTGCTAGGCTTCTGTGCTTATTTTTCTACTTCTGGTTTGTATTTTGCCTTTGGCTGTGTGCGCTTCCTTCCCTTTTTTGGGGGGGAGGGCTTTGTTTCTCAGCTCCTAGCATACTGCTACTCTGGAGCTCATGCTGCTTGCTTTTACTTACTCACAACTCAAATTACTTGCACAGCAACTCCTAGCATTCTGCTACGCAGAGCTCATGCTACTGCTTTCAGTTACCTACAACTACAGCCACTGCTGCTGACTGTTTACTTTAATTACTATTGTACCCAGTGCCTGTGTTTTAACACTGTGCTTACCACGCTCAAACTACTGCAATGCAACTGCATTCATTACCTGTGTGTTTCAGCTCAGCTGTAGCTGCTTCATGTTGCATACTCATTTCTTTTCACCTGACACAGTTTGCTCTGACCCTACCTGTGCTTCTCATTTTACTTGCAGCTTCCCTGCACTGCCTGGCTACACCTGCTTTCAAGCATTGTCCCCCTGTTTTATTGCTCTTATAACTCTGAGGTCAGCCAACTAGCTCCTGCTGAGGCTGTTAATATAGCTTGATATTAAACAATCTGTCTTCACTGCCAAAAATCATCAGTCTGTCACCTTGATTTGGCTTTGTACTGTCTGGCTGGCTTGCTTCCAATTCAGTTGTTTAATTGCTAAACAAGTTTGATATGCTGGTTTACCTATCACGACTACTACTTACTGACCTATGTGCAGGTCTACACTTGCTTACGCAGCTGTTACTCCTTGCTTCTGCAATCCATTACTTCATGCATACTGCCATCCCTTCGGCTTCGGCCTGGGATTCTGCTGCACTCGATCTGCATTTGACCTTGCAAGGTCTCAGCACTCCATGCTCATTACAATCTCAGCACGCTGTGCTCATTCAGCTCACCAGCTTCAGCTCTCAATCAATTTCTGGGGCATGCCAGCCATTCTAATCTGGCGCAGGGTTTCTGCAGCTGACTGTCTCGCTCTGTATTTAGTCCACATCGTCGAGCATGTCCAACTTGGGGTGGGATCCTTCTCATCTGGCCCATAGCTGGGAATGTCCTCACCCCAGGCTTGGCTTTAGCTGCCTGCTATGCAACAGCAGCTCCTGGTGTAGAATTTAAGACTAACGGTGAGGGGTGGTTTTGACGATATCCTTTGGCTCTAGTGTTCCACTATAATGGTTGGCCATTGACTTTAGTGGTTTCCCCTAGCAAGGCGCCTTCACCGCATTCTCCCTACGACTGCTTCTGGTTCACCTGGTTTGATTTAGGGCAGGTAGGCTAGATGAGTGCCTCAGCAGTTGTTGCTCTCCTCCTGCGCCTTGGATGCACGTATTGTTGCAGAGTTTTCTCGCAACCTTCCATGACGTTCCTGCTAGAGGGTTTGAGTGAGAGCCTCCCTCCAAATTGGAATATTTTCCACCTCCCTTTAATTGGGTTTTCCAAATTGCAGCTGCAGAGCCGTCACTAAATAAATTTTCCCAAGCCTGAAGGGAAGGCAACCTAGGCCTTGGATCCCCAGAGATTTCCTCCTCATAGGGTTTTTTTCTCTCCTCTGTTGCCTCAGGTCATAACACTTAGCATAGTTGTTTTCCCATTTCTTAAGGTAAGTTCCATTATTGGATGGAGATGGAGGATGTCCTGCCATTCCCTCTCTCCTTAGGTGATCCCCTTCTCTCAAGCAAGCCATCTGTATCATGCTACGCAAACCTGGGCTGTTACTATGACAACTGAGCATATCATTGCATTATCAAACTGTCTATGCTTCTCTACCGCTATGTCACAGTTACTGCTTCTACATCACTGTTACTGCTTGCTTATGCTTCTTGTTGCCTCCTTTTTGAGGATAATAGTACATTTTTGGGGAGGGATTCATAAGGTACCTTTAGCCACGGGAACCATCCCGTGGCACCTCTAGGAATGGAACCCTCTCTGAGATGTCCTTGCCGTCGTACCCCTACAGGGTAGTAATTCCTCTGGAATAGAGAGTGCGAATGGCTAAAACCAAACTAACACAGTTGCACAAGCATAACACTATACTGGCTGTGTAGGTCAGTGAAATGTAAGGATATGCTTAGAGTTCAGTGGCCAATCAGCCAGCCACTCCCAATTCCTGAGCTATATAAGCAGTTCCTCTAAGCCTCACTGTGAAGCATTTTTTCTTTGACCCACCATCCTCCCCTCCTCCTCCTCCAGCAGCAGCACTCTCTCCTTAGGGGGATTCCTAAGGTACCTTTAACCATGGGAACTGTCCCGTGGGACCTCTAGGGGTGGAACCCTCTCCGAGAGTTCCTTGCTGTCGTACCGCTACAAGGTGGTAATTCCTCTGGAATAGATAGTGTGAACGGCCAAAACCAAACTAACACAGTTGCACAAGCATAACACTATACTGGCTGCGTAGGTCAGTGAATGAATCTACATCTATAATAAATGGAGATTTCTACTTTAAAAGATTAAAAAAACCACCCCAATGGTGCAGCTGCAGCATGGTGCACTGCCACACAGGTGACCTGGGTTCAGGAGCAGATCTGGGGTGTCATGTTGGCGGATGGGCCCTGCTGAGGTAGCTGCCACTTGACAGTGTACTTCAGCTCCGGAGGGGTGACGTCAGCTTCTGGCACCACTGCAACCCCTAGGGCTGGACCAGAGTGCTTACCTGTTGTCGTAGGATGCAGTCACATTAAGAATGAAGGAGGCATGGCCTACATCACTGGGGTGGTGGGTGGAGTTGGGAGAAAACAGCAGAAAAAAACACTCCCTGCCATCTCCATGAAGGATCACAGGGTATATCACTGATTACAGGGTATATTCCTTGCATGACAGCTGGGAAGGAAAAATAATAGATCGAATAAAAAGATTAAAAATAGATTAGCAATTTTCTTGTATGTGTCCAGCTGTTTTTATGAACTGTAAATTGAAATGTTGAGGCTTGTTTTAAAAATCTAGAATGCTACATAGAGATGCAGTGCTGTTCGCACTGTTGTCATGCGGAAGCAGCACTAGTGAGGGCTGAGTTAGTGTATGTGTCCAAAGCCCTATTTTTGAAAGCTTAAAACTTGACCATCCTGGAACCTAAGCTTTTTAAACTTGGCATGCACCTTTTAAGCTGTACAGGGCCAAATGTATGACAGTTTTCAAAACAAAAGGTTAAGCAGTTTTCTGTTGTCACTTTTATTATCCTTCTATCCACACCGACTAGCTCCCCACTACTTCATGCCTCACATCAGCCCCTCTTGCCCACCAGACTCCCCTTCCAGTGCCACCAAAGAACCACTCAGACTTCCAACTTGTCCTTATTGGGAGGGGGGCTCCTCAGGACTAACAGATAAATGTTGGAGATGCTCAAAAGATAGAGGGATACTTTCCCATATGTTACGGTCATGTCCAGTAATTGTCTCAGAACAGGACAATCAGGAGCTTAAAGGGCACACAGGCAGAAAGTAAGGAGAGAGAGAAAAAAAAACAGAGGAAAGAGTAAGGGTTGCAAACAGTTAAGGGGCCAGAAATAAGACATGATTGGAGTGGTGCAGTGCAGTGGCTGTGGAGCAGCAGTCTTCCGGAAGATGTTCTGGAGGATGCGATGTTGTCCCATCTGAAGGCACCTCTCTGGGCTGAGGGAGGAGGTTGCTCATCTCCAGGCTGAGTTGGCCAGGTTTGTGGGACCTCCTCTTCCATCCAGGGACCACCAGTGCCACTGCCGTTGCCTCAGAGGTTGCCAAGAAAGAGGAGTGGTTGGACCACAGTGGGCTCAGGGAGGGTGAGGTGGTGGAACAGAGGCACATCCTCCAGTTGTACCTCTCCACAATTCCTATGCCATTCTGGCAAAGTGTGGTTCCTCTATGGAGGCACCTACAGTGAGACCAAGGAGGATGCTGGGAACCTCCACAAAGGAGACCCACAGGAGGGTGGCAGGGGACCCTGCAGGGAAGGAAACAACTCCTGGTGGGGACTCCATTGTTAGGAAGGTAGAACTGGGCAAGGAAGGGAGAGGGAGGTAGGTGCCTGCCAAGCGCCATGGCTTGGAGGGACAGGGAGCGAATCCTCAGGATTGCCTGGAGCAGCTGCACAGGGGAGGGAGCTGGATGTCATTGTCCACTTAGGGACAAATGACCTGGCTAAGAAAGGGATTAGAGAAGTGCAGGAAGAGTTTGTGGAATTGGGAAGGGGCCTTAGTCAAGTAGCACGCACGGTAACCTTCTCGGAGGTGCTAGCCATCTATGGCATAGGAGAGGTTAGGGTGTTCTGTACCATGGGATTCAATCAGTGGTTGAAAAACTGGTGTGGAGTTCAGGGATTTGGCTTCATTGGGGACTGGGGGTCCACCTGGAGTGATGCAATCCTATACTGGCATGATGGGCTGCATCTGTCCGGGAGGGAACCAGGATCCTAGGTGATAGGTTTAAATGCTTCATTGGCAAGCTTTTAAACTAGTCAAGGGGAGGCACTGGAAAGGAGCAGGAAAATCCTAGCCCCCAAACAATCACGGTAGTAAGTGTGGCAAACACCAACATGGAGGTGTCGATAGGGAGAAGGGCAGGGTAAATGGAGAAAGTGACAAGGCAAGAAGGACAGGGATGGGGCAAAAGGGGGTAAGGCCATCAGGAAATGGAGGGTAATGAGTACCAATGCCCGTAGTCTGGGCAACAAGCTCCCTGAGCTGGTGGTCTTAATGGAAGAGGGATGCCTGGATATCGTAGCAGTCACAGAAACATGGTACACAGAGAACCATGACTGGGATGTTAACATACCAGGGTACATAACCTATAGGAGAGACAGGCAGGGGAGAAGAGGGAGTAGCTCTATGTAAAGGAAGGGATAAAAGCAACTGAACAAAAGAGTAAACAGAGGAGGAGAGGAGGCAATGTGGGTCACCTTGAGACTGGAAAGGGCACCACAATCCATTAGGGGTTTGCTACAGACCCCTATGTCAGGGGAAGGAATGGACAAGGATATGATGGAAGGCATTCTTAGAATGGCAGAGAAAGGGGAGATACTGTTGATGGGAGACCTGAATATGCCAGATGTTAACTGGAGCACATTTGCTGCAGCGACATCCAAGAGCAGGGCCATTCTTGACGCCCTACAGGTGGCAGGCATTAGACAGCTAGTTTCAGAACCCACTCATGAGGGAGCAATCTTAGACCTCATAATCTCAAATGGGGGCAGTGAGAGGATCTCAGATCTAGAAGTGGGTTGCCATCTGGGGACAAGTGACCATCAAACAGTGTGGTTCACGTTAAACTCAGCTACAGAGTCAAGCCATACAAAAGTGAGGGTACTGGACTTTAGGAGGGCTGACTTTGGCAAGATGGGAGAGTGCCTCAGAAAAGCACTAGCAAACAGGCTAGAAGGAGGTGTGGAGCAACAATGGGGAATTATCAAAACTGCCATCACAGAGGCAACAAGCCTTTGTGTGAAGCAAATAAACAAATCAAAATGAAAGAAAAAGCCACTATGGTTCTCAAGAGAGGTGTCTGTGAAAGTCAGGAAGAAAAGATAGCATTCCAGAGTATAAGGAAACACAGAAGGAGCAGGACAGAGAGCTGTACCAGTTAAGGCAGAAAGAAGCAGGAGGGAAGTCAGAATAGCAAAGGCCCAAACTGAGGAAAAGATAGCCAACTCAGTTAAGAAGGGGATAAAACCTTTTATAGGTACATCAGCGCGTAGAAAGACAAAGGAGGATAGTGAGGCTGAATAGAATAAGCGTGGGTGGGCAGAGGGACAGTGAAAAAGCAGGAATAATGAACGAATATTTCTGCTCAGTATTCTAAAAGAGGAGGGGAAATGCCTAATCCAATTAACAGAAGCACTCTTGATAGGGGGTCGATCCCAGTCCTTCACAGAAGAAAGAGTTCTGCAAGAACTCCTAAAACTGAAGGTGGACAAAGCAATGGGTCCTGATGGAATTCACCCCAGAATTCTAAAAGAATTAAGGAAGGAACTAGTGAAACCACTGGCTGCTCTTTTTAATAAATCATGGGAGGATGGTGTGGTACCCGAGAACTGGAGGAAGGCGGATGTGATTCCCCTTCACAAAAGTGGGACCAAGACAGAGGCAGGAAACTACAGACCTGTCAGTCTGAACTCTGTGGTAGGGAAAGTGATGGAGTCACTTCTGAAGGAAAGAATTGTTGAGTACCTAGAGGTCAGTGGAGCACAGGATCCAAGGCAGCATGGGTTCACAGCAGGAAGGTCATGTCAGACGAATCTAATAGATTTCTTTGACTGGGTGACCAAAGTAGTAGACCAGGGAGGGGCTGTGGACATGGCCTACCTAGACTTTAGCAAGGCATTTGACACAGTCCCACACAAAAGATTATTGGTCAAATTAACCAGCCTGGGAGCGGGTCCCAGGGTGGTATCCTGGGTAAAACATTGGCTGGACAACAGGACACAGAAGGTAATTGTAAATGGAGTCCACTCTGAAGAAAGGGCTGTTACTATTGGGGTACCGCAGGGTTCAGTATTGGGTCCAGTCCTTTTTAATGTCTTCATCAGTGGCATTGCAGAGGGACTGGAAGGAAAAGTATGCCTTTTTGCAGATGACACAAAGATCTGCAACAGGGTTGATACACAAGGAGGAGTGGAAAAGGATGAAAAGGGACTTGGCAAGGTTGGAGGAATGGTCTGACGTGTAGCAGCTAAGATTCAATGCAAAAAGTGCAAAATAATGCACCTGGGAAACAAGAACCCAGGGAAGAATACACAATGGGTGGGGAGGTAGTAACAACAACAAAACAGGAAAGGGACCTGGGGGTAATCATATCAGATGACCTTAAGGTTAGCAAGCAATGTGAGAAGGCAGTAGGAGGGCCGGGGTATACTGGGATGTATAGGAGAGGCATCAGCAGCAGAAACAGGAAGTTGTTATCCTCTGTACAGACAGTTGGTGAGACCCCATCTGAATACTGTGTCCAGTTCTGAGACCCCATCTCCTAAGGACATAGACAGGATAGAGGCAGTCCAGAGGAGGCAACTAAAATGGTGCAGGGTCTGCAAGAGAAGCCATATGAGAAGAGACTAAAGGAGCTTAATATGTATACCCTTGAGGAAAGAAGGGAGAGGGGGACATGATAGAAACTTTCAAGTACCTCAAGGGAATCAACAAAGTCCAAGAGGTAGCATCTTTCAGAAAAGAGACTTGCAAGAACAAGGGACACAATTTAAAGATAGAAGGAGGGCGGTTCAGGGGCAATGTGAGGAAGTATTATTTCACAGAGAGGGTAGTGGATGCATGGAACAGCCTTCCTGAGGAAGTTAGTGAGTCTAAAACTGTGGGAGAATTCAAGAATGCATGGGACAGACATAAGGCAATTCTTGTGGGGGGCAGGAAGATATAGGCTGTTGGTTAAATAGGATCTGCGGCCTATCCTGTAGGTAGGGAAATCGGCAGACTAGATGGGCCTAGCGGTCCTTATCTGCCGTCAAAGTCTATGTTTCTGTGTTCTATGTTTATACCCTTCTGGAACAGTATACTGAAGATGTGCAATGAGGTTACTAAAAATAAGGAGGCGGGATCAGCCAAACTTGTGGTGTTGGGGTTATGTTCAGACTTAGCTGACCTATCACTTCACCAAAAACCTTGGCTCTTAGCAACATTTATTACAGCTAAAAACATCTTGCTACAAGACTGGAATAATTCAGTGACCCTGTCAGTTAAAGAGTGGCTTCACAATCTATATACAAGAGCAGGTTATGAGAGAGTGTCACCCGTGAACATACAACATCTTGACAAATATTTAGAAATATGAGAACTACTCTTGAATATTATGCAGATGTAAAGATTTAATTGCAAATTGTTTTATCTGTAATGTAATCCAATCACATTATTAAGAGTTGTTAACCTAATTCACTTTACATTGTACCAAATTGCATGCTTTAGTGAGGGTACACAAATTATAGAATGTATGTTGTGAAGTACTACAAAGTGTTGTTATATTTTAACTTGTTCATATGTCATAGAGTATAAATAAGTAATGTGTGTGACTGTCAAATACTTGTCACTTTGTTGTTGTGAAAAGCTGAATTTAATAAAATTATGAATTATAAAAAAAAAAGGACTAACGGAGAAGTACTTCCTTTCTCCCAGTTAGTTCTCCATCAGCCATCTTGTCCCTAATGGGGCCTCCACTGGATCAGGAAAGAAATAGACTTGCTAAGGATGCCTGGCTGGAGGGTCCCTCAGCAGTGCACAGTGGGGGGGGGGTCTGTTGGCATAGAGAGACCTCCAGAGGCCATTATCCAGAAGGCATGGGGTCATTATATCGCAAGACATAATGCCGCATGGCACTATCGTGCTGCGCGATTTATGACATGAGGCATCATGTCTTTGTTCTGTGGGGGGCTCTGCCACCCCCCTCGTTATGGGGTCTGCACCCCCGGATCCCCCCAAAGATTCTGGAACTCCAAGGTCCAACCTGTGGAGTACACAGGTCCAGGTGTCGCCATAATGGCGGATACTCAGTAAGCCGCGGCAACATTATGATCCGGTACATATCTAGAATGCTGGTGTGGCACCTCCAACACATTTCTCTCTGTCCCCACCGATATGAATAAACCTGCTTGTGAGAGGCCTGGGGAAGTGCCTGATGGCGTATGTTCCCCCACCCTGTCATTGGCACCTCCACCATGCCACCAGTAGGAACTCCTTTTTTTTTTTTTTTTAGTTGTTTAACCAGGAGTAGCACACTAAGCTGAAAGCTTGTTTACAGGTGCAACCTGGGAGCACAGGGAAGTTAAGTGACTTGCTCAGGGTCACACAGTATGTAAGTGGAAGCTGTGGGATTCAAACCCAGGTCTGGTTTGCTGGATGTCACCACATTTGCAGGTCGGAGCCTTAAACCACTGCGCTATACTGCCTCCTACTAGAGCGGTGATTCTAGATCCTTCCCCCCTTCTCCTGGAGGAGAGCAGCCAGTGGGTACTGTGAGCCCTCCATGTCAGCCTCTGCTGCTGATGTTCTGGGCTAAGAGCGCAACCTCGAGTTGTTGGCATACCAGAGCGATCCCCCATCACTTGGCACCATGGAGTCAGCTGATGGTCCACTAAATGTTGTGCTACTGAGTGCCAAAATTAAGTAAAAATACCCTGAATTAAGACTTTTTTTTGCATGGATAACTAAACAAATACACCTTTTTCCAACCTGAAACTTTCCAGTTCATTAGATATTGGATGACAATAGGGCTTTTTGTTGATTTCATTATAAAAAGGTCCAATTAAAAAGTTGTATGCTTATTTACCACAGAGTGCACACATGCACAAATGAAAAAAGTTGGAAAAAGTATATAAGAAAAAACACAAGCATTTTTTCTTTGGTGATTGAAGTAAATCACCATTGAAAAAACGAAACGTCATTTTATTTAATTTATTTTTTTTTTTTCGCTGCCAACCACCTGTGCCTTTCATTTTCTGTAGCCAGGTGCCAAGTCCCTCTACAGATCCCCCTCTCTACCTTCTCTGTCAGCGGGTGCCAAATCCTGATGTTGGACCCCATCCCTACCTCCTGTGACACAGTGTGGGCAATCCTGATGTTTAAACAATATACCATGACAGGGAGTAGGTATATTGGTGGATTTACCACGCCTCGTGTGGTTTGGTCACGAGGTGCAGCCGAGTGTCTTAACCACATCAGAAGTGGTAAATCATAGAAACATAGAAACATAGAATTTGACATCAGATAAGGACCACTTGGCCCACCCAGTCTGCCCATTTCCCTACCTAATGGATAAGCTGCAGATCCTAGTTAACCTGCAGCCTACTTCTTCCTACCCCCACCCCCCAGAATTGCCTTATGACTGTCCCATGCATGCTTGAATTCCACCACTGTTTTTGACTCCACAACCTCCTCCGGAAGGCTGTTCCATGCATCCACAACCCTCTCTGTGAAAAAATACTTCCTTAAATTACCTCTGAGCCACCCCCCTCTATCTTCAAATTGTGCCCTCTTGTTCTTGCACACCTCTTTTTTTGAAAGATGCTACCCTCTTGGACTTTGTTGATTCCCTTGAGGTACTTGAAAGTTTCTATCATGTCCCCTCTCCTCCTTTCCTCGAGGCTATACATATTAAGCTCCTTAAGTCTCTCTTCATATGTCTTCCAGTGCAGACCCTGCACAATTTTAGTTGCCCTCCTCTGGACAGCTTCCATCCTGTCTATGTCTTTGCGGAGACTGGGTCTCCAGAACTGCACGCAGTACTCCAGATGGGGTCTCACCAGCTGTCAGGCAGAGGATAATAACTTCCTGTTTTCTACTGGTGATGCCTCTCTATGCATCCCAGTATCCCCAGCCCTCCTTGCTGCCCTCTCACATTGCTTGCCCACCTTTAGGTCATCTGATATGACTACCCCCGGTCCCTTTCCATTTTTGTTGCTGTTAGTACCTCACCCCCCATTGTGTACTCTTCCCCTGGGTTTTTGTTTCCCAGGTGCACTAGCTTGCACTTCTTAGCATTGAATCTAAGCTGCCATACATTTGACCATTCCTCTAACCTTGCCAAGTCCCTTCTCATCCTTTCCACCCCACCTTGTGCATCAGCTGTATTGCAGATCTTTGTGTCATCTGCAAAGAGACATACTTTTACTTCCAGTCCCTCTGCAATATCGCTTATAAAGACGTTGAAGAGGACCGGTCCTAATGCTAAACCCTGCGGTACCCCACTAGTAACCCCCCTTCTTCAGAGTGGACTCCATTTACTATTACTCTCTGTGTCCTATTCTCCAGCCAATTCTTTACCCAGGCTGTCATCTTGGGACCCACTCCCAGGCTGGCTAACTAGTGTATTAATCTTTTGTGTGGGACTGTGTCAAATGCCTTGCTAAAGTCTAGGTTGGCCATATCCACAGCCCCTCCCTGATCTACTACTTTGGTCACCCAGTCAAAGAAATCTATCAGATTCATCTGGCATGACCTTCCGCTGTAAATCCATGCTGCCTTGGGTCCTGTGCCCTCTGGCCTCTAGATACTCGACAATTCTTTCCTTCAGAGTGATTCCATCATTTCCCTATCACTGAGGTTAAACTAACAGGTCTGTAGTTTCCTGCTTCTGCCTTGCTCCCACTTTTGTGAAGGGAAATCACATCTGCCCTCCTCCAGTCCTTGGGTACCACCCCATCCTCCCATGATTTGTTAAAGAGGGTAGTCAGTGGTGTCACTAGTTCTACCCTTAGTTCCTTTAGAATTCTGGGATGAATCCCATCAGTCCCCATTGCTTTGTCCACCTTCAGTCTTAAGAGTTCTTTCAGAACCCTTTCTTCTGTAAATGGGCTGGTATCAACTTCTGCATCCAGAGTGTTTCTACAGTTTGTTTTAGGTACCTCCCCCTCTTCATTTGTAAATACTGAGCAAAAATATTTGTTTAGTATCTCTGCCTTTTCACAGTCACCCTCTGCCCACCCTCTCTCCCTATTAAGCCTCACTATCCCTCCTTGGTCTTCCTTCACTCCTGATGTACCTATAAAGGTTTTATCCCCTTCTTAACTGAGTTGGCTATCTTTTCCTCAGTTTGGGCCTTTGCTGTTCTGACTGCTTTCCCAGCTTCCTTTTGCTTTAACTGATACAGTTCTCTGTCCTGCTCCTTCTATGATTCCTTGTACTTCCTGAATGCTTTCTTTTTCTCTTGACCCTTCACTGCCACTTCCTTTGAGAACCATAGTGGTTTCTTACATCGCTTTGTTTTGTTTATTTGGTTCACACAAAGGCTTGTTACCTCTGTGATGGCAGTTTTTATTATTCCCCATTGTTCTTCCACCCCTCCTTCCTACCCTTTTGCTAGTGCATTCCTTAGGCACTCACCCATTTTGCAAAGTCAGCCCTCCTAAAGTCCAGTACTTTTGCCTTTGTATGGCTTGACTCTATTGCTGTGTTTATTGTGAACCATACTGTTCGATGGTCGCTAGTTCCCAGATGGCTACCCACTTCTACATCTGTGATCCTCTCTCCATCTCCATCTGAGAGAACCAGGTCTAAGATTGCTCCCTCTTGAGTGGGCTCCAATACTAGTTGTCTAAGGCATGCCCCCTGTAGGGCATCTAGAATAACCCCACGCTTCGAAGTGGCTGCTGCAACTGCACTCCAGGTAACATCTGGCATATTCAAATTACCCATCAGCAATATCTCCCCTTTTTCTGCCATTCTAAGTATACTTTCTATCATTTCCTTGTCCATTTCCTCCCCCTGAGAAGGGGATCTGTATACAACCTCTGTGCGGATTGTGGTGTCTCCAAATTTACCCACAGTGCTTCTTCTCCTCCCTGTTTACCCTTTTCTTCTGTTGCGTTGATTCCTTCCCTTATGTAAAGAGCTACTCCTCCTCCTCTTTTACCCTCCCTGTCCCTCCTGTAGATAGTGTATCCTGGTATGTTTCTGTCCCAGTCATGGTTTTGTGTGCACCATGTTTCTGTGACTGCCATGATATCCAGATGTTCCTCCTTCATCAAGGCCACTAATTCAGGAAGCTTGTTACTCAGACTACGGGCATTGGTACTCATTGCTCTCCATTTTTTGATGGCTTTACCTTCTGTTGCAGCATCCCCCACTGACCTTTCTACCTCAGTCTTTTTCTCATTTAGTACCCTGTTTTGTAGGGAGAGGCTGGGATTTTCCTGCTGCTTATCTGTGCCTCCCCCCTTGACTAGTTTAAAAGCTTGCCAATGAAGCATTTAAACCAATTGCTCAAAAGACTTGTTCCCTTCCTGGACAGATGCAGACCATCCTGCCAGTATAGGCTGGTGTCCCTCCAGGTGGAACCCCAGTCCCCATTTAAGCCAAACCCCTGTGATCCACACCATTTTTTCAACCATTCATTAAACTGCATGGTGCAAAGTACCCTCGCCTCACCCATGCCATTGACAGGCAGCACCTCTGAGAAGGATACTGTGTGTGCTACTTGTCTTAGGCCCCTCCCCAACTCTAAAAAGTCATCCTGCACTGCTGTAATCTCATGATGAGCCAAGTCATTTGTCCCTAGGTGGACACTGACGTCCAGCTCAGACTCCCGTGCAGCTGTTCTTGTGATCCTGAGGATGCGCTTCCTGTCCCTCCAAGCCATGGCACCAGGCAGGCACCTTACTTCAGTTTTCCCTGCTCCCCCCAGTTCTATCCCCCTAATAATTGAGTCCCCCACCAGGAGCTGCTTCCTTTCCCAGTGGTGTCCTCTGCCTCCTTCCTGTTGGCCTCCCTTGTGACAGTTGTCCTCAGCCTCCTTAGTCTCCTCTGGGGGTGCATCCATAGGGGAGCTATGCTCCCCCAGAATGGTGTATGGATTGTGGAGTGGAACAACTGACTGGGTGTGCCTCTGTTCCACCATCCTCACCCTCCCTGAGCCCACTGTGGTCCAACTGCTGTGCTTTCTTCGCAACCTCTGAGGTAGTGGTTTTGGCTCTGGTGCTCCCTGGATGGGGGAGGTTCCCTTCCTACTGTCCAGTGTGGCCTGGGGGAAGGTTCCTCACTACTGTCCAGTGTGGCCTGAGGAGGCAACTTTCTCCTCAGGGCAGAGATTGTCTGCAAATAGGGCAGCATCTCAGCCTCCAGAAAGACTCCCAGAAGACTGCTGCCCCACAGCCATTACATTGCACTACTCCCCACATGTTTATCTACTTTTTGTGTGTGTGTGATTGGTTTGTTATATAGAAATATATATATATTATACAATGTGTATGCTTATATTGTCAGTGCAGTGTGCTAGAGAGGATATGACAGTGATATGCACCTTGCACTCTTGAGGAAATGATGTCAGAACCCCAGGTATAAAGGAACTATTTCCAGGGGTGGGTGGGGTGAGGGTGGGCAGGGTTTGGGCTAAACTGTGCCCTCACAAAACAATCAGCTAAAAGCTCTGACCCACCACTGCGAAGAGTGCCTTCCTGTCAGCAAGATGCCCTACACAACAATTTGACAGAGAAAATACCCTGCTAATCAAACAGAGAAAAATCCAGACATCCAGGTCAGACACAGGTAAACCTCCCCAGCCCCAAAACAGCCTGGTGGTTTGTGCTCTGAAAGCAGTCAGCCCCAAAATAAATCAGCTGTGCTTTAAACTCTTCCTGCACTGAAAATCTTAAGAATTGTAACAAAAGTAAAGCTAGATCCACCTCCCTCTGTTGCTTGAAAGACTGTCTTTTCCTGATAATTCTAAGTTCCTTATTTCACCTTTCAGTTAGAAGTAGCCTCCAGCTGCAGAATATCTACTACAAACCAAAGACAATTGTAAGGTTCACCTCCCTCAGTTGTGAGCACAACTCACTTTCTTGCAAATCCTATGTTCAGTATTGCAGCTTCCAGCCAGAGGTAGCTTCACCTGAAGAATATTAGCTGTTCTGATGAGTTTGCTATAAAACACTTGCTTATAATACTGTTGTTCTCAGGTCTGTAAGATTCTTCCAAAGCTATTGGCTGATAAGTAGCTATGATGTAAGCACTTTCTGACACAGTCTGGCCTGGCCTTTTAAGGCACACACAGATAAACACAAAAAACAGTTTCCACCCCCTAGGACACTGTCTGGGTCAAATACACAGCCTGTACATGCACTTACTGTACTTCAGGACTTATGACAAATTCTTATCCCAGGGTTTAAACTCTTCCTGCACTGAAAATCTTAAGAATTGTAACAAAAGTAAAGCTAGATCCACTTCCCTCTGTTGCTTGAAAGACTGTCTTTTCCTGATAATTCTAAATTCCTTATTTCACCTTTCAGTTAGAAGTATCCTCCACCTGCAGAATATCTGCTACAAACCAAAGACAATTGTAAGGTTCACTTCCCTCTGTTGTGAGCACAACTCGCTTTCTTGCAAATCCTATGTTCAGTATTGCAGCTTCCAGCCAGAGGTAGCTTCACCTGAAGAATATTAGCTGTTCTGATGAGTTTGCTATAAAACACTTGCTTATAATACTGTTGTTCTCAGGTCTGTAAGATTCTTCCAAAGCTATTGGCTGATAAGTAGCTATGATGTAAGCACTTTCTGACACAGTCTGGCCTGGCCTTTTAAGGCACACACAGATAAACACAAAAAAACAGTTTCCACCCCCTAGGGCACTGTCTTGGTCAAATACACAGCCTGTACCTGCACTTACTTCAGGACTTATGACAAATTCTTATCCCAGGGTTTAAACTCTTTCTGCACTGAAAATCTTAAGAATTGTAGCAAAAGTAAAGCTAGATCCACCTCCCTCTGTTGCTTGAAAGACTGTCTTTTCCTGATAATTCTAAGTTCCTTATTTCACCTTTCAGTTAGAAGTAGCCTCCAGCTGCAGAATATCTGCTACAAACCAAAGACAATTGTAAGGTTCACCTCCCTCTGTTGTGAGCACAACTCGCTTTCTTGCAAATACTATGTTCAGTATTGCAGCTTCCAGCCAGAGGTAACTTCACCTGAAGAATATTAGCTGTTCTGTACAGTGGGTATACTGGAGGATTTACCACAAATCCACCCATATACCCACTCCCTGTCATGGTATATTGCTATTATACAATTTTCAGCTTGTTTTTTTGTTTTCATAGTGATATAAAATTTTTACAGTGGGTATACTGGAAGATTTACCACAGTCATGTGATCTGTTTTGACCAGTGAGGTTACAGGATTTTCATACCCCATTGTATAATATCATTTTTATGTTGTCTTGCCCATGCAGTGCAAGCAACATTTTGTGGCAGCTTGCTGGAGTAGCAGGTTGTGGAGGCGCAGCAGTGTTGTGGCCAATGCCGCTACTGCTTTTTTGGGCTTGTCTCTGCGGCACCAATGAATGAACACACTGTCTATGACAGCAGTTGAGAAGCATGCCACCAACCTGAAAGAAATTCGCTGCCACAATGAGGGAGCACCCCGTCACTGCAGGGCGTGTCTTACCTGCTGAAACATTTCAGTAAACATGGTGGTGGCTGTTGCCATCTGCCTCTCACAATCCTCAGAATGCCAACTACAGAGGTGCCCAGTCCCCCTGTTGGCACATTTATAAGCCCTCCTCAAGACTGTGTGGCACACTGGGAGCCCACCCTAGTATGCTTTGTGTGTTCCAAAGCTGACCACATCGGCATGTTCCTGCCCCTGCCTCACCCCACCCCCATTGTGTGCCACACTGAAAGCCCACTCCAGCGTGGCTAACATAAGCCTCCCAAAGTCATGGGACACACTGGGAGCCCAGCCCAGTGTGCTCAACTGTTGATTTATTCCACCTGTAAATAAAGAAAATCTTGCCGTGATGTCTGTTCCTGAAAAAAGGAAAACTGTCTGTTGTTGAGTCAGAAGCACCCCCTCCCCCAACCCGCACCCATCCTCTGCACACCCCACCTCCCCACACCCCCCTCATCCCATACTTACCTCCGGAGGTCTGGTGCCTCAATCTTCGCGGGAGCAAGAACAAGTCTGCAGTCTTCAAAGCCGACCGCGAACTGAAGAAATGCTGGTAAGCTGTATAATTGCATCAGTGGGGGAGTTTAAACTTAGGTGGATATCTCAGCCCTTTTTCTTTGACTTTTGGCTTCAGATTTTCAGCATGGGTTTCTTGGGACACCACCTCATGGAATCAGTCACTGTCATTTCATTATTTAGTCCCGAAAGGTGATTTCACAGTCACTGCACAGAATCACCTTTCAGGACTGATTAATGAAAAGACAGTGCCACTGTTAATGAGGTGAGTTCCCCAAAAACCTATGTTGCAAATTTGGTGAAAAAATTCGGAAAAATGACTGTGTTACGAGCGTGTGTTGTACTGTTTCCATGCACGCTTGTAACCTCGACAATTTTTTATATTTCCACTCCAGATTTTCAACATTGCCATTTTTTACACCTCCTTATGAACAGTACAGCTGTCATTTTTTACTGTACATCCTGCCCAAAATGTGTTTTCGCACATCTGGCGCACAATGGCACGGTCGCTGTGGGAAATCAATGTTCAGGACAGATTAAGAAAATCACAGTGACAGTGTTCATGAGCCAAGGTCCCAAAATGCCTATGTTGAAAATTTGGTGAAAAAATTCCAAAATGACTGTGTTACAAGCGCAGCATTATGAAGCTTCCAAGCATCAGAATTTAGGAATTTTTAATATTTTCATTCCAGATTTTCAACATTACACTTCTTCACACCTCCTTATGAATAGTACAGCTGTCAGTTTTGCATTCTGCCTGAAATGTGTTTTCACACATCTGAAGCAAAATAGCACGGTCGCTGTGGAAATCAACCTTCAGGACAGATTAACAAAATCACAGTGCCACTGTTCATGGCGGAGGTCCCAAATGCTTTCATGAGGTGGTGTCACAAAAAGCCCATGTTGAAAATTTGGAGTGCAAATACCAACAAACGCTTGGGGTGTTAGGATTTCTAACCGTAACGTTCCACCCTGTAGAGACTGACAAGTGTCAGGGGTGTGACTTTGGATTATCGGCTGTAATGCTTATGCCATTCCACCTCCACCCCCACCCTGCAGCAACTGACAGGCATCAAGGTGTGCCTTGGACTCTTCAGTCCCAAAGTTTATCCCTTTCTCCCATACTGCACCCACCTCAACGTATTTCCTTATAGAATGGGGTGAACGTAAGGCCTGATGACCCCAAGGCACAACAAGACACTTGTCAGAGTTTGCAGGGCAGGGTGAGGTGAACTGGCATGAGCGTTATGGCTGACGACCCAAAGACACACCTCAATGCCTGTAAGTCTCTGCAGGGTGGGGTGGGGTTGACGTCAGTTACATACTTCACTGTCATTCCTATTATGTACCTCTCTAACTCCTGCACTACCAATGCCAATGCCAGCAAGACAACATTCACCATTGACAAATGCTTGTTTTAAACTGTATTCCTTATAAAAAAATTGTGTTTTTCATACCTGAAGTTACATGTACATTTTCATGTCACTGTAGGCCAGGTAACGACTACAATGTCCTCGCAACAGACAGATTTATATAAGCGTTGAAGTTGGTATGCATGCAAAACAGGCCAATTGGATCTACAGATAATACTAATTACGCAATGGCAAGAAAAACACAATGATGTTATCCCAGTACAGCATCACTGTATCAAGGATAGGCACACCTGATTGCACCACAAATAAATCACTCCATGCTGCTCCCCACTCCCCCAGCCGATGTAGTGGTCAGTCTGGTCACCAGACACAGCACCTTAAACACACTACCCTAAAACTTGTGAGTACCCCACTGTACTACAAAAACCCACGCCAAGCTAAATAAATATATTTTTTTAATTGCCACTCCAATTGTCTTCAAATGTTGCCGCTGTGCTCCAGGGACAGTTGAGACAGACACGCTCGGCTATTGTCATCCCCTTTCCTTTAGTCAAGTACCTAATTCACGGCACACAAAAAAACAGACAAACATATTTCCCTGTCCCAGTGTAGACATTGGGACTGTAGCAGCCAGCACCCTTCTTGACACATTCCCCACACAATAGATCAACCTGAAGCAGCACAGTCTTCTCACACATGCAGCACGTCATTACAGGACCATGTGACTTCAATACTCCCCGCTCAGCTCTTAGTTGGAAAACCCCCATACAGCTCTATATTTCAAACTAACAGGATAACTGGTAGAAAATTCAGTCCCTTCCCCCTTCCCAGCAACCTGTAGTGCCTACTTACTGTTCAACAATTCACGAATGGAAACCCAGAAGTGTATCAAAAGCTTTGTCTCCAAACCACGGTTTCAGCACTTTACAATTTTTACTGTATAAAAAACACAACATATTTACACCTGCTCCCAGAGCAGGCA
Organism: Neoceratodus forsteri; assembly: GCA_016271365.2. Classification (NCBI taxonomy): domain Eukaryota; kingdom Metazoa; phylum Chordata; order Ceratodontiformes; family Ceratodontidae; genus Neoceratodus; species Neoceratodus forsteri. The sequence continues at coordinate 1,541,176,088 of CM028131.1, read as the reverse complement.
GCGGAACAGAGTAAATTCAACTGGGGTGGTGGGGCACACATAACAGAAACATAGTCAACTGTGTTGTCTCTCTGTGGGGGTGAGAAGCAAGCACACAATACCTCCCCAAAAAACAGCACCACCTACTGGACAAACAGAAAACAGTGGCACTATTTATTTTGTAAGTGCACCTACTCACCAAAGAATTCATTAAAAAATACTTTTAAACATATTTATTTGATTATTTCTCTATTTCCCTTCAAATGAGCCACTGTATATTAGCAATAAAGCACTCCAGGGTGTGTGTCGTGCTGGGATAACATAATTTCTTGGGTGTTGGATGCACATGGCCCATGGCCTCTTACTCAACCACCCCAGGTGTGACATTATCCCAGCATGACATACACCCTGTTGTGCAGTACTGCTTAACTATACGGCTATTACCCTAGTGTCTGATTATCTCATATTGCAGCCAGGCACGTTTGAGGTATGCCTTCAAAAGAAACTATGAGACAGGCCCACAACAAGTGAGGGGTTAGCTACACTAAGTGAGGAAGCTGAGCAGAGATGAAAGATATGTATAGCATCCACGTGTTCCTGTATTCTCCCTCCTTGGAGAGCACTACATGGCTCAACTATACAAAGCTAGCGACTCAAGCCAAGGCAGTGTGCCATTTCAGTGCGTGTGTGTGTGTGTGTGTGTGTGTGTGTGGGTGGGTGGAGGCTGGGATTGCTGCCAGTTAAGGAAGACAAGCCTTTCAGCTTCCAGGGCTGCTGCTAATAGCCAGCTCCTGTATGGCCTGGGTACATGTTGAACCATTGATATGTCCCCTAGAAGGAACAACTGAGGGTCCTGAGGGACCAAGGAGCTGATATTTACACTGCTGTCTCTGATAACTCCATCCCAATACTCCTATGGTGGAGGCCAGTCCAGTGCTGGCTTTTAAGTAAAAAAAAATATTTTTTATGTGGCCACTGGGTTCCTGACCTCAGTAGCTTACTATACCCCCCCACTGCGACTCCCATTTCTGACATTAGATGCCCATCAAGCGGTACAAACAGAACAGCTGTTCAATGCTCCAAGTCATATGCCATTTCAAAGAAATAACTTTTCAGGCCCTTTTAAGTGACCCCCACCCCCACATAGAACTCCTGTCCTATCTTGTCCTGTCCTATCCTATCCTGTCCTGTCCTGTGATATCCTATCATGTGCTGTGATATCCCATCCCATCCCACCTTATCTCATCCTATCCTACCCTGCCCTACCCTTCCCTATCCTATCCTATCCTGTGATATCCTATCACGTGCTGTGATATCCCAACCCATCCCACCCTATCTCATCCTGTACTACCCTGCCCTACCCTTCCCTATCCTATCCTATCCAATCCTATCCTATCCAATCCTATCCTATCCTATCCTTTCTTTTCCTATCCTATCCTATCCTATCCTATCCTATCCTATCCTATCGGAACCAAAGTATTGTTCTACTCACTTCAGTGTTCTGCATTCCTGCAGCAGTACTGCTGCAATTCTGTTTTAACTATCAGTCCAGTTACAGTTTATCTGACCACAAATGAGTATGTTAATTTACTTACAGTATTTTGGTAACAAGATAAAGCCCACAGGGTAAAACCCCATTTACAGGGACAACATGTATTACAGGGACAACATTACAGTACACACAGAAACTGTAGTGTATGTAGGCTGAAAATTATATATAAACTGCAAACATCCAACAAGCCTAATAACAGAATCATTGCAAGAAAGAAATACAGGCGAAGGGGGGCAGGGAAAGTGGGCAAGCATTAAAGATGCAATACTTGAAGCAACATCCCATTGTGTCAGAGAGAAAAGGAAGTGCAAAAGAAGAAGGAGACCACTTTGGTTCTCAAAAACAGTAGCAGAAAAGGTTTGAGCCAAAAGGCTGACCTTCAGGAAATATAAAGGAATGCAGCAGGATGAAGATAGGGAGGCATACCAAACTTCCCTAAGGGAAGCAGGGAAGGTAGTAAGGCAGGTAAAGGCCCAAACCGAGTAAACACTAGCACAAACAGTAAAAGAAGGTGACAAGACTTTCTATAGATACATTAGTGATAGGATAAAGTCCAGCGGGGTATTGCTAAAAATCAAAGGGGATAAGGGAGCATGTGAGGAGGAGGACCATGTAAAAGCATCTATCCTAATAGATACTTCTGCTAAGTATTTACTGACAAGAAGGTAGGGCAGAGCCCACAGCTCAGCACCATGGACATGGTGGAGGGAGGTGTGCACTAGTCCCTTCACAAAAGAAAGGGTCCTACAAGAGCTCGATAAGCTCAGGGTGGACAAGGCAATGGGACCTGATGGCATACATCCCAGGGTACTAAAGGAGCTAAGGGTGGAACTAGCAGAGACATTATCAGAACTGTTTAGTGAGTCTCTGAGCACAAGAGAAGTCCCAGAAGACTGGAGAAGGACTCATGTAATCCCACTCCACAAGAGTGGTAGCAGGGAGGAGGCAAGGAACTACAGACCAGTCAGTCTTACCTCAGTAGTGGGCAAGATTATGGAGGCATTCCTTAAGGAAAGGATAGTGCAACATCTGGAATCCATAGAAGCACAGGATCCAAGACAGCATGGGTTTACAACAGGAAGGTCCTGTCAAACTAATCTCATATATTTCTTTGACTGGGTAACCAGAGTGGTGGACCAAGGGGGAGCAGTTGATGTCACCTACCATGACTTCAGCAAAGCTTTTGATACTGTTCCACATAGAAAATTAATTAATAAGCTGGGTAGACTTGGGGTGGGTCAGAAGTTGGTCAACTGGGTAGCAAACTGGTTGACGGGCAGAAAACAGAGAGTGGTGGTAAACGGTATACACTCAGAAGAGATGCAAGTGGGGTACCTCAGGGATCAGTCCTGGGCCAGTCCTCTTCAATATCTTCATCAGTGACATTGCAGATGGACTGGAGGGTAAGGTTTGTCTGTTTGCAGATGACACCAGGATCTGCAACAGAGTAGATGATCCAGATGGGGTGGGCAGAATGAGAAGAGATGTGGATAAACTAACAAAATGGTTGGAAGAGTGGCAACTGCAGTTTAACAAAAAGAAATGCAAGATGTTGCATATAGGGAAGAGAAACCCAGAAGCCACCTATAGGCTGGGAGGGGAGTTGCTGGCAGCCATAAGGGAAGAAAGAGACTTGGGTGCCATCATCACCGATGACCTGAAATCATCCAAGCAGGCCACTAAAGCAGTAGGTAAAGCTAGAGGGATGTTGGGATGTTTTAGTTGGGGTATCACAAGTTGTAAGAGGGAGGTAATAATCCCTCTTTACAAGACACTGGTTAGGCCTCATCTGGAGTACTGCATACAGTACTGGAGGCCACACCTTCACAAGGACATTAACCAAATTGAGGCAGTCCAGAGAAGGGCAACCAAAATGGTGAAGGGACTGCATCAGAAAACATATGAGGGCAGATTAACGGAGCTCAATATGTATACCCTAGAGCAAAGGAGGGAGAGAGGTGATATGATCAAAACACTCAAACACCTTAAGGGCATTGACAAAGTGAAAGAGTCTAACATGTTTCAATATAAGAAAAATAGCAGGACAAGAGGACACAGCATGAGATTATAGGGATGCCGATTAAGGGGTAATGTGAGGAAGTTCTTTTTCATAGAAAGGGTGGTGGATGCATGAAACGGCCTACCTCAGGAAGTGGTGGATATGAATACAGTGCAGGGTTTCAAACAGGAATGGGATAGGCATAAGGGAGCAATATAGATGAGTATGACTAGATAGGCCATTGACAGAGCAAAGGCCGATGGCACATTCATAAGGCAGAAAAAGAAATGGGCAGACTGGATGGGCCTTGTGGTCCTTATCTGCCATCAACTTCTATGTTTCTATGTTTCTGTGTTAATGATGTGATACTGCTGTGATATGAGTTTAGTAATAAGGAATAATAGGGGAGGGGCGCACCACTCCACTTGGTATGAAATGGGTGTTTGCCAGCCTGGATGCCCAGATCTTTGATCCCCAACCTCTAAACCAGTCCGCCTTCCAAAAGTCTTGCATTGCATAACACATATGACTTAAGACTGGAACAGCTAATATCCATATTTATTTAGTTAGTTCAGTTTCAAAGTTTATTTGTTCGACAAAAAATTATCATTACAAAGACAGAAAGACAAAATTATAAGTCATTAATAATACACATGATAAAAACAGCAATGATTCAATAAAACATTATCAGATTAAAAATGTTGTACAGCCAACCCCTTGAATATCATAAATTTACAGAGGAAAGAAACTTAGTTAATGCCGACAGAGCCAGAATGTAAATGGGACCCAAGGGGGTTCAGGTCTGGATACCTACACCCCCCCATGTACTAGACCCATAATCCCAAGAAAAAACTCCATAAAAGAGGCAGAAGGTTCATACAGAATCAGAAAAGGTGTTTCTTATATTTATTCACATTACACCAAAAGGACTGACATTCAACAACATTTATATTTCAAAAGGTACATAAATAAATCACTCAACGGTATTAGGGGATGAAGATTATACTCTGGTAAAGCTGCGTGGGTCTCATCATAAATAGATGAAAAGTAGGAGTTTATCATATGATGACATAGAAACTTAAGAAGCTGTGCAAGTATCAGAATAAATAAAAAGGGTTAACCAAGCTGTAATAGCTTTAAGTGGAATCATGTACCTTAGCATAAATATAGGCTAAAAGGATAATATACAACCTGAGGAACGTAAGGTACAGAATAGAGCAGACTAACATGAATATCTGCAGCTAGTGCACAATCAACTCTTCTATGAACGATATGACAGAAACAAATAAAAAAGTTATCCCCCCGGTAGCAGTACCTCTTTCAAAAAAATGTATATTTCTATTAAAAGTTCTGCCCCATTCTAGTTGACAAATGTTTTTCTGTATCTCACCAGCTCTTTTAAGACTTTGGCCAAAAAAGTGGCTAATTTAATTCCCATAAAATGAAGCATGAGTATAATCCATCCTGTAAATTATTAGAATAAGGTTTGAAATCATTTTCCAAACATGTTTTCCTCCATTTATTTTATAGTGGACAAAGGATTATGATGTGAAAAAGGGTTTCCTAATGTCCTTTGTTACAAAGACATAAATTGTCCAGTGGGTCCCCCGTTTTTGGGTGTTGCATCTATATTCTAAGTACTTTGTAGGCAAAAGTTCAAATCTAGCCATAGTTATAAGTCTTCTATATTCAGGTGAAATGAGGATACTTAAATAGATTTCTAGGGCATGAGATTTTTTATTAGAGGAAAGCCATGGGACTACCATTGTTTCCAGATCTTCATATATTGATTTATAAAAAAGTTTCTCTTTAATCCTTTTTTTAAATGCTTGTGGAATTAGTCCCTTATTTAAATAATGGTGGCAAAGAGAGTCATAGTGAATATCATACAATATATTTATAAGGAACTGCAGCCTAGGCATAGATATACCCATCTTATGCCACTTTACTTTTTCTTCAAGAGCCCAGAGAGCTAGAATAGCAACTCTTCGGTTTATTATTCTGAGCCAGTAGACCACTACTCTCAGACTGGCTAGGGTTTAATTGGTACCATGCCTAGCTCTGCACAGACAGCGTGGTTTAGTTGGGGTATCACAAGTTGTAAGAGGGAGGTAATAGAGTTTGGGCTAGATGCTGAGATTTTTAGCAAGGTTTTGCAGTAGCTGTTATAAGGTGTATCTGTTTTATCCATTGCTTGGTGACCCCAGGCTTCGGCACCATATAAACTAATTAGGTTTAGTTTAATTTGGATGCTCTTAGAGCAGGGACCACTGATCAGCCTCCATATTTAAAATTAAATTTCAAAAGTGTCCTCACATCGAGTCTTACATTAGCAACTTGACAATTAATATGGTGAGACCAATTCCCTGTATAGTATAGGAAATTTCCTAGCTATGTGTATTGTTTAACCCGTTCTATTTTCTTTTTGTTTGAAAAAACAAGAGTAAGTTCTGTTAGAGCCAAAAAATATTAATTTGATTTTGGATAGGTTGCTCTCAAGTATTACAGTAGAACACAGTACCCCAAACATATCCAGCTTATGTTGGGCTCCAACCCCAGTTAATGACAACAAAACCAGATCATCTGCCTAAGCCAGTAAGGGGCAATCACTACTGCAACAGATTAGTCCTAGGTAAGGATAAATTGGCACAGCATGAAACAGCTGGGCTCCAAGGGCTTTAATGCTGGTCTCTTCAGCCATGGCTTAACCCTTCGCAGCCTGGATTTTTTTTTTTTTTCCATTTTTATGTTTGCTTGCACGTATATGCAAGAAACATACTGCCATCATCTGACTTTTTGGAGGTGTGGCACCCGTCTTCCAATTCAGTCAGTGTGTTTACAGGCACGGCCACCGTTCCCGAATGAATGCTGCAGCTGTCTATGACAGCAGTTGAAAATGCAGTGTTGTACAGTTGAAAGGGAGAGCAACACTTCAGTGAGCAGCGATAAGATATCATGTGCTCATGCGCACCTCCCACACACGCACATATTGCGTGTATACTCCACGTACACTGTATAGCAGATGGGGGTGCCCAATCCCCTGTCGGCTGTGCTGCGCTTCTCCCCCAACAGAGTTCCAGGTGTCATGCTGGGAGCCCACCCCAGCGTGGCAGCAGTCTGTATGGTCGACAGAGGTGCCCAATCCCCTGTCGGCGCCACTGTTTCCCCCCCAAGAGACTATCGGGTGCCACGCTGGGAGCTCACCCCAGTGTGGCAACAGTTCCTATGGCTGATGGGGGTGCTCAATCCCCTGACGGCTCCATGCACCTCCAAAAAGCCTTCCAGCTGCCATGCTGGGAGCCCACCCCAGCATGGCACAAGTCCTGCATTGTCTAAGTAAAAAAAAAGAAACCTGAAAGAAAAAACCTTCCCTCATAGAAACATAGAAACATAGACTTTGTCGGCAGATAAGGACCGCTAGGCCCATCTAGTCTGCCCATTTCCCTACCTACAGGATAGGCCGCAGATCCTAGTTAACCAACAGCCTATTTCTTCCTACTCCCCACAAGAATTGCCTTAAGTCTGTCCCATGCATTCTTGAATTCTCCCACAGTTTTAGACCCCACAACCTCCTCAGGAAGGCTGTTCCATGCATCCACTACCCTCTCTGTGAAATAATACTTCCTCACATTGCCCCTGAACCGCCCTCCTTCTATCTTTAAATTGTGTCCCCCTGTTCTTGCAAGTCTCTTTTTCTGAAAGATGCTACCCTCTTGGACTTTGTTGATTCCACTGAGGTACTTAAAAGTTTCTATCATGTCCCCCTCTCCCTTCTTTCCTCAAGGGTATACATATTAAGCTCCTTTAGTCTCTCCTCATCACAGCTTCTCTTGCAGACCCTGCACCATTTTAGTTGCCCTCCTCTGGACTGCCTCTATCCTGTCTATGTCCTTGCAGAGATGGGGTCTCCAGAACTGGACACAGTACTCCAGATGGGGTCTCACCAACTGTCTGTACAGAGGGATAACAACTCCTGTTTTCTGCTGATGATGCCTCTCCTATACATCCCAGTATACCCCAGCCCTCCCTACTGCCTTCTCCACATTGCTTGCTAACCTTAAGGTCATCTGATATGATTACCCCCAGGTTCCTTTCCTTTTTTTTGTTGTTACTACCTCCCCACCCATTGTGTATTCTTCCCCTGGGTTCTTGTTTCCCAGGTGCATTATTTGCACTTCTTAGCATTGAATCCTAAGCTGCCATACTTCTGAGCCATTCTCCAACCTTGCCAGTCCCTTTTCATCCTTTCCATGCCTCCTTGTATCAACCCTGTTGCAGATCTTTGTGTCATCTGCAAAAGGCATACTTTTCCTTCAGTCCCTCTGCAATGTCACTTATGAAGACATTAAAAAGGACTGGACCCAGTACTGAACCCTGTGGTACCCCACTAGTAACCCCTCTTTCTTCAGAGTGGACTCCATTTACAATTACCTTCTGTGTCCTGTTGTCCAGCCAATGTTTTACCCAGGCTACCACCCTGGGACCCACTCCCAGGCTGGTTAATTTGACTATTAATCTTTTGTGTGGGACTGTGTCAAATGCCTTGCTAAAGTCTAGGTAGGCCATGTCCACAGCCCCTCCCTGGTCTACTACTTTGGTCACCCAGTCAAAGAAATCTATTAGATTCGTCTGACATGACCTTCCCGCTGTGAACCCATGCTGCTTGGGTCCTGTGCTCCACTGGCCTCTAGGTACTCAACTATTCTTTCCTTCAGAAGTGACTCCATCACTTTCCCTACCACAAAGGTCAGACTGACAGGTCTGTAGTTTCCTGCCTCTGTCTTGGTCCCACTTTTGTGAAGGGGAATCACATCCGCCTTCCTCCAGTTCTCGGTACACACCATCCTCCCATGATTTATTAAAGAGAGTAGCCAGGGTTTCACTAGTTCCTCCTTAATTCTTTTAGAATTCTGGGGTGAATTCCATCAGGACCCATTGCTTTGTCCACCTTCAGTTTTAGGGTTCTTGCAGAACTCTTTCTTCTGTGAAAGGACTGGGATCGACCCCCTATCAAGAGTGCTTCTGTTAATTGGATTAGGCACTTCCCCTCCTCTTTTGTGAATACTGAGCAGAAATATTCGTTCAGTATTCCTGCTTTTCACTGTCCCCTCTGCCCACTCACGTTCATTCTATTCAGCCTCACTATCCCTCCCTTTGTCTTTCTGCTCGCTAATTTACCTATAAAGGTTTTATCCCCTTCTTAACTGAGTTAGCTATTTTTCCTCAGTTTGGGCCTTTGCTATTCTGACTTCCCTCCATGCTTCCTTCTGCCTTAACTGGTACAGCTCTCTGTCCTGTTCCTTCTGTGTTTCCTTATACTTCCGGAATGCTATCTTTTCTTCCTGACTTTCACAGCCACCTCTTTTGAGAACCATAGTGGCTTTTCTTTCATTTGATTTGTTTATTTGCTTCACACAAAGGCTTGTTGCCTCTGTGATGGCAGTTTAATAATTCCCCATTGTTGCTCCACACCTCCTTCTAGCCTGTTTGCTAGTGCTTTTCTGAGGCACTCTCCCATCTTGCCAAAGTCAGCCCTCCTAAAGTCCAGTACCCTCACTTTTGTAGCTTGACTCTGTAGCTGAGTTTACACGTGAACCACACTGTTTGATGGTCACTTGTCCCCAGATGGCAACCCACTTCTAGATCTGAGATCCTCTCACTGCCCCGTTTGAGAGTACAAGGTCTAAGATTGCTCCCTCACGAGTGGGTTCCGAAACTAGCTGTCTAATGCCTGCCACCTGTAGGGCATCAAGAATGGCCCTGCTCTTGGATGTGGCTGCAGTGAATGTGCTCCAGTTAACATCTGGCATATTCAGGTCTCCCATCCACAGTATCTCCCCTTTCTCTGCCATTCTAAGAATGCCTTCTATCATATCCTTGTCCATTCCTTCCCCCTGACATGGGGGTCTGTACACAACCCCTGTGCGGATTGTGGTGCCGTTTCCAGTCTCCAAGGTGACCCACAGTGCCTCCTCTCCTCCCTGTTTACTCTTTTGTTCAGTTGCTTTTATCCCTTCCTTTACATAGAGAGCTGACTGTCCTGACCCCTTCCCCCCACCTGCACCCACCCTCTGTGCATCCACCTCCCCACCCCACCTCACCCCATACTTACCTCCGAGTCTGCCCGACGATCTTCGTGGACCGAGAACATCTGCACTCTTCAAAGCCGAACGTGAACTGAGGAAATGCCGGTAAGCTATATAATGTAATAAATAGTGTTTTTTCAACTTTGGTGCATATCTCGGGCATTTAAGGGAATTTTTTCACCAAATTTTCAACATGGGGTTTTTGAGACCCCACCTCATGAATTCTGTCACTGTCATGGTGTTAATCAGCCCCAAAAGGTGATTTTGCTGTCACTGCGCGGAACCACCTTTCGGGATGGATTATGAAACAACAGTGTCACAGTTCATGAGGTAGGCTCCAAAACGCCTATGTTGAAAATTTGGTAAAAAATTCTAAAAATGACTTTACGAGCATGCATGCTGTTCCTACTCATGCTCAGAAGTTCGCAAATTTTCAATATGTTCACTCCAGATTTTCAACAGTGCCATTTTACCACACCTCCTTATGAGCAGTACAGCTGTTATTTCTCACATCTTGGCCAAAATGTGTTTCCATGCATGTAGCGCACAATGGCGCAGTCGGTGTGCGAAATCAATGTTCGGGACAGATTAAGAAAATCATAGTGATACTGTTCATGAACAGATGTGTTAAAATGGCTATGTTAAAAATTTTGTGAAAAAAGTCCATAAAATGACTGTGTTCCGAGCGACCATTGTGCAGTTTCCACTCACCCTCGCAACTTCATGGATTTCTAATATTTTCAGTCCAGGTTTTCACCACTGGCATTTTTCCACACTTTCTTATGAACAGTACAGCTGTCATTTTTCACACCATGGCTGATATGTGGTTTTCGCACTTTCATCGCAAAAATGCGTGGTTGCTGTGGGAAATCACTGTTTGAGACAGATTATGAAAATCACAGTGACACTGTTCATGAGCGGAGGTTCCAAAATCCCTGTGTTGACAATCTGCTGTAAAAATCCCCAAACTAATTGCATTATGGGTGTGCGTTGCGCATTTTCTACACACGCTCGTGACTTCACCAGTTGTTTTAACATTTTCACTGCTGAATTTCAACATTGCCATTTTTTGTACCTCCCCACGAACAGTACAGCTATCATTTTTCACATCCTGTTCGAAAAGTGTTTTCGCACCTGTGGTGCCAAATGGTGCAGTTACTGTGCAAAATCACTTTTCACCTAACAAGGTGATATTGCCACTATTCATGAGGTGGGGTCACAAAAAAAACATGTTGAACATTTGGAGTGAAAATGTCAATGAACACCTGAGGCGTAAGGGTTTCCGACCATAACGCCCCAGCCTGTAGACATTAACAAGCATCAGGGGTGTGACTTGGGATTCTCGCCTGTAATGTGCATGCCATTTCACACCCTGCAGCCAGTGAGAAGCATCGAGGTGTGCCTTGGACTCTTCGGCCCCAAAGTTCACCCCATTCTCCTATGCAGGACCCATCTCACCATATTTCCTGATGGAATGGGGTGAGCATAAGGGCCAAAGACTCCAAGGCACACCGTGACACTTGTCAGTGTCTACAGGGTAGGGTGTGGTGAAATGGCATGGCCGTTACGCCTGATGACCCAAAGGCACACCCCAATGTCTGTCAGTCTCTGCAGGGTGGTGGTGGGGTTGGCTTCAGTTCAATACTTCACTGCCATTCCTATTATGCAGCTCTCTAACTCCTACACTACCAATGCCAATGCCAGCAAGCAAACATTCGGCATTGACAAATGCTTGTTTTTTTTGTGACTAGCAGTTTGGTGCACAGTCATCCTGAGGTCTGAAAAAAAAGACTCACAGGTTTCCTGGGTTGGTAAGAGGGTCAATCAAAATGTTTGCAGTCTTACACAGAAAAAAATGCATTATGAACCTAGTATTATTTTATTTTTCAACATAGTCACCTTTCAGTTCAGTACACTTAGTTCAGCATCATTCTAGCATTGTTATCCCCTCAGGAGGCAGTATAGCACAGTGGATTAAGACTCTGAGCTGCAGATCTGGAGACCTGGGTTTGAATCCCACAGGTGCATACTGTGTAATCCTTGTGCTCCCAGGTTGCATCTGGAAACAAGCTTCAGCTTAATGTGCTACTCCTGGTTAAACAATGTTCCCTTTCATGGTAGAATTCTATGTCTTGGCCCCCAGAAACCCCTCCACAGCAGCTATCACCTCTTTTGTCATCAGTAGATTTCTTTCAATGGAGTTCAGCCTTCAGTTTTGGGAACAGGGTGAAGTTTGAAGGAGCAAGAACTGGTAAGTAGGGTGGGTGAGAAAGCAGCTCATGTTCATATTCTGTTGCAACAGCCACTGCCACCTGTGCTGTGTGAGTTGAAGCCTTGTCTTTGCAGGTGCAAAACAGCTTGCCTCAATTTTCTGCACCATTTGGCTTTGATGGCTTCTCTTAGCATGCGTAGTTATTCAGCATGGTATTCACCCGTTATTGTCTTTCCTTTTTTAACATAATCAATCATGATCACACCTTCAGAGTCCCAGCAAACCGAGGCCATGATTTTATCACTTGAAGAGGCCTGCTTGAGCTGCTTTGGCATTGGAGATACATGATGTTTCCATTGTTTGCTTTGCTGTTTAGACTGTGGATCAAAATGGTGAACCCAGGTTTCATCCATTGTTACAATACGACTGATAACGTTTTCTTGATCCTTCTTGTATTGTGCAAGAAGTTGGCTTCAAATGTCCCTTTTGGCTTGTTTTTTTTTCCATAAATACATTTATTTATTTATTTATTTATTTTTCAAATTTAACAAACACAGAAACAGGTACAAAAACAACTATAAACTAAGCACAATAACTGTTGAACATCTCTAAACAATCTCCTTAAGACTTAAAGTATGTAAAAAGGGCACAACTTACAATATGAGGGAATACATGCAAGAACATTCTTAGCTTACTACTAAACAAGGTACGCCTTAACTCAATAATTCTAACAGGTACTATACCATATAGGGCTCTTTACCATTGCTCCCCTAATTAGGAAGCATCAATAGTTCAGCATTTATGAAGGGATTCCAAATGAGATTAAAGGTTTCCAACTGTTCCAGAAGCATATAGCTAATTCTTTCATTATTTGCCACAGAGGCCATGAAGGAATACCAGTCTAGTGTTGTGGGCACTTGAGTTGAGCCCCAGTTTCTCAGAATCAGGTGCTTAGCTTGTGGCTTATTTCTGATCAGGTGTCAGTATTCTTGGCACCCATCTCGCTGACACTTTGCTCATGCCCAAGTTTTCAGTCAAGATTGATTGTACTGCCCCAGAACTCATGCCCCATGCTGGCTACATGCTGTATAGTTATTTGTCTGTCTTTCATCACCATTTGATGGACTGCGTTTATGTTCTCCTCATTTTTTATTTTTTTTTGTTAGTTATTTAACCAGGACTAGCACACTAAGCTGAAAGCTTTTTTACAGGTGCGACCTGGGAGCACAGGGAAGTTAAATTACTTGCTCAGGGTCACACAGTACGCAAGTGGAAGCTGTGGGGTTCAAACCCAGGTCTGGTCTGCTGGATGTCACCAGATTTGCAGCTCAGAGCCTTAAACCACTGTGCTATACTGCCTCCCTCATTGGTCACCTCCCCTTGGATGCTCTGGCCTGGGATCATCTTCAGCACTTCTTCTGCCACGCTTAAATTCAGCAGCCCATTTCCTGACAGTTGAATATGAAGGGGTTTCTGTCCTAAGTGTGTTGACTATATCCTCATGAATTTGCACTGGAGTCATTCCTTCAATATGGAGGTACTTGATGTTTGCTCTTATCTCAGTTTTCTCCATTCTCAAATGATCATTACCTATCACACTTTGTCCGGCATGTACCTACAAAAGAAACCATCTGATCATTATACCAGTAGGTCATGTTCTATTCATATTAGTGTAACTATACATTGAAATAATACAGGGTTCATAGTGCATTTCATAGTGCATTTCTTTCTGTGTCAGGATGCAAACTTTTTGATCAACCCTCGTACTGTCAGCCTAAGGGGTGCAATGACATAGTGTTCAGTTCTGCACATGCCCTGACTGAAAATGATATATTACATATGCGTTAGTATATAGGATAACATGGCACAGTGGATGCCGGACTGCTGGAATCTGGAATACGCAGACATCTCAGTGCCATTCTCAAATGTGCTGAGGCAAATATACACTTTTAATGAGAAAAGAGACTGGCTGCATAGGGGTAACTGCTAGCAGGGAGTTATAGTGATAAGAGGGTTGACTATACTGTCACATATTGTACAGTATATGGTAAGACACAGCTGTTTAGGGTGCTTTCAGCATATGGTATATTAGCAGCTACATGAGCATGCTAATCCCCTTTGATATGCTGTGGTTTAAAGGGACACTGTGAACTCTTTTTGCATCATATTATTTCTAGTTTAAACCCCACATTTTATGATTGTTGACCTTTCTTTAAAATTCATTGATGCTGCTGATTGTTCTATCTGCTTCCTTTCATAGTAGAACTGAGATGCATGCTAATGGTGTGATTATACCCAACCTTGTTTTGTTTAAAATCCTTGATCTATTCTTATTGTATACTTCTGAACAGTTCAGCCACTCATGATGCAATAGTCTGTTCTCCTCCCACTACATCATGAGTGGCCCGACTGTGTTGGGGTGTTCCCAAGTCCAAAAAAGATGCAGTGGGAGTTGATCAAGGACTGTAAACAAACACATTTTTGTATGGTAACACCATTATGGTGGGCCATCTGTTTTTCACTTTTAAAAAGCAAAAAGGAACCAGACTCAAACTACATCAGCAAACTCTACTGAATGTGGATAATCATAAGGTGTGTTTTTGAATTAGAGACTCTTGGAGGCTTAAGGGGGTTGTTACTGTCTCTTTATGTTGATAATTTTAGTATAATAGGGAATAGGTGATGTTTTGTGTTCTGCTCCTCAGTCTGTTTAAACTTCTCAAAACAATCTACAGCCCTATTTATAAAACATGTTTGCCATGGAGATGTAACATGAGAACCCTTTTAGAAATCTGATTCCATCAATCCTTAAAGCAACAGGAGCCTGATATTTAAAGATGGGCAAAGCGGAGCACAAAGTGTTGTGTTGTGCTTGCTCATTGCACATGACCCTGAGGATGCTATATTCAAAACAGTGTACCAGACCCAATAGCGCCAGTAGCTCCTGGTGTCCTGGGGTGATATTCAGATAGCCCCATACAAATAAACCCATTGGGCATCCAAGCTGCTAAGGGGCCAGTTGCATGCCATTATGGGCACATTTGCATGGGAAGTGGTGGCAGGTTTGTGCTCCTGCAACCGGCTCTGACTCCACCCTGACTACCCATTCCTGTAACATCAAGTAATCCCCGGTGTCCAGTAGCCTCCCCATCCTCCGATCACCAGCCCAGGTAAAGAACAATAATTCCCTGGTTTCTAGTGGTCCCTCTGCCCTCCGGTCACCAGCCTGGTGTCAGTAAAATCATCTCTAGTGCCTAGTGGCTCCCCCACTCTCTGATCACCAGCCTCAATGTCAGTTAAATCATCCCTGCTGCCTAGTTGTTCCCCTCACCCTCCAAACACAAGTCTTGTTATTATGAAATAACTCCCCTATGTCCAGTGGTCCCCCGCCCGCTGATTGCTGTCCCTGATATCATAAAATACATCACTGGCATCTAGTGGCACCCCCTGCCGCTGATCCCTATCCTTGTATGGGAAGAGCACTGGCCAACCCACCCTGCCAACCCTCCCCTTACCAGAAGTGCCGGTGCCACAGGAGACCATAAGGTGACTGACACAGCCCTCTTCTCACCACCTCAGCCACCACTGTATGCAATGACAGGCAGTGCACATCCTCTGTACTGTAAAGGGAGCATGCTCAGTGTCTACAGTAGATGGTACACATGCTCCCTTTACAGCACAGGAGATGCATACTCCTTGTCATTGCATATGGTGGCCGGCCGAGTTGGTGAGAGCAGGGCTGTGCCAGTCGCTGTATGAGTCTCCTAACTTTCAGTGCTCAGGTAAGAGGATTGGCCTGGTGGGTTGGCCAGTGCCTGTGGTGGGGGCCACTAAACACCAGGAAAGGGTACTTACTACAGGGGTGGGGATTGGTGGGGATGCTACTAGATGCCAGGGAGGTATTTTAAGACACTGGGAGCAGCGGTCAGAGGGCGAGGGGGACCACCAGATACCAGGGAGTTATTTCATTATGTGGGAGTGGTGATTTGAGGTTGGGGGGGGTGATTTGAGGGCATGGGGACCACTAGGCACTAGGGGTGATTTAACTGACACCAGGGCTGTTAATCAGAGGTTGGGGGGACCACTAGACAACAGAGATGATTTAACTGACACTGGGGCTGGTGATTGGAGGGCAGGGGGGACACTAAGCACCAGGGATGATTTAACTGACACTGGGGCTGGCAATCAGAGGCAGGGTGGCATAATTCGGCACCAGGGATGATTTAACTGACACCAAGGCTGGTAATTGGAGGGCGTGGGAACCACTAGGCACCAGGAATGATTTAGCTGACACTGGGGCTGGTTACCAGAGGGTGGGAGGATCACTAGATACCAGGCAGTATGTTATTTTCATGGGGGCCAGAGATCAGAGACGGGGGGGGGACTACTGACCACCAGGGCATAATCTATGTTGTACGGGGCCATGGATGGGTGGGAAGACAGTTAGGCACTGGGGCATTATGTTCTGCTAACAATGACAGGGATCGGAGGACAGGAGGATCACTGGATATCGCAGATATTTTTTACATTTCCAGGGATGGCAATCAGTAGATGGACATGCCACTAGATGCCAGGAGGTAGGTGTGCTCCCCAAACAATCAACTTGGTTGTTGGATGCAATGGCTCCAGCGGCCTCTAGGGTTGCCCGGAGCAATACACAAAGTGGCTCACACAATTCCTTTTGCACAGCACAAATTAGCTGGACATTGCACTGCGTGGGTATTCTGTCCCCGCCCCTCCCTTTACCCACCACATATTTTTTTTTTTTGCATGCACCAACCTCGTTAGCACATGCAAAGCCCCCCTTTGAATATTGTGCACTGGTGCAAACCTTGGGCAAACAGGACACAATCACTATGCCAACCACACAAAGCTTTGAATAACTGGCCCCTGATGTCTGTTCTTAAGACACAACAGTGTGTGTAATTGTGGGGGTATAATTGCATGGCTCAAGGTTTTTTAATGCCCTGGGCTTTTAAACACCTGAGAACATGGTAATGAGACCACTCAGACCCTATTAACCATCCTAGTGACAGGCAGCAAAGAAAGCCATCGCTAGGAAATGGCTATAGCACACCCCCTTCACGCTGAGGGACTGGGAAGACACAGTGCAATGGATCTACCAGATGGAAAATTTAACAGCAGGGGTGACTCTTATAATGAAAAAAAATTACCAACTTCTGGAACAAGTGGCTACTCAGAATGATGGAGCACAGATCAGACGTTATTCTTTGAGGACTATAGAATGGGGCAGTTGTATTGTTTAACAGGCTTACATATGCCATGGTACATATTAGAGGGCCACAGTTAGACTGAAACACTGTACTTATGTAAAAACTGTTTACTTGACATTGCAAGACAAGATGTTTCTTCATCTCTAAGTACCCAATGTTTGTTCATCAGAGGTGCTACAAAAATGATGTAACACTCTATGAAAATGTAATAAAGCTTGAAATAAAGAAAAAAAAACACCCAAGAACAAAGTGCAGTTATTCCCCCATAATTATACATCCCTGAAATGTCTTATCGCACTTATAGCAGGGTGAGAAAGGAAAAAATTACTCACCTTAGTAATTATGTTTCTTCTAATGGAGTCTTGCTGTTTTCTGACTATTGCAGTTAGCTCCAGCCTTTAAACTGCCCCGGTAACAAAGGGTTAACTTTTCTATGCAAGGCATAGAATGCTAAGCTCGAGCTCGGTTGAGGTCTCTGTCTGTTTCCCTTTGAAACTCAACTGTCAGATTCTTACGAGCAAAAACTCACTAACCATCCTATGTGGAAATTGTAAAAATGTTTACTAGCCAACTGGCAAGAAGGAGTTTTGGATTCCCAAAAAGACTCAAGTCAGGAAACCCCAAACCAAAAACCAACCCCATTAAGGGATAACAACAATAACAAAAAACATCCAAACAAATAAAGGGAGGGTGTGTAATAGGCACCTCTAGGGTGCA
This sequence comes from Neoceratodus forsteri, assembly GCA_016271365.2. Taxonomy (NCBI): domain Eukaryota; kingdom Metazoa; phylum Chordata; order Ceratodontiformes; family Ceratodontidae; genus Neoceratodus; species Neoceratodus forsteri. Next base: position 1,541,158,309 of record CM028131.1, on the reverse strand, counting down.
ACACTGCACCTGCCCACCCACTTCCCAAAAACAGGTTCTGAGAGGGGAGGCAGAAGGGAGGTCAGAATACAGCAAGACTCCATTAGAAGAAACATAATTAATAAGGTGAGTAATTTTTTCTTCAAACAACATGAAGTCTTGCTGTATTCTGACTATTGCAGACTACCTAGCAGTACCTCCATGGAGGAGGGACAGAACCTACTTTGGGAATAGGCTCTGAAGTACTGCTGTGACAAACCGAGCATCACTCCTAGCCTGGATATCCAGAGAGTAATGCTTGGTAAAGGTATGGACTGTTTTCCAGATGGCTGCTTGACACATTTCTAAGAGAGGGCTATCCCTGGCAGCAGCCCGGGAAGCAGCTGTAGCTCTTGTAGAGTGAGCCCTCAGGCCTGAGGGTGGAATCTTTCCTAGTTTCTCATAGCAGAATTGTATACAAGACACAATCCACCTGGCAATAGTTCTCTTGGTGGCAGGTTTGCCCTTTCCCACTTCCCCATAAGTGAGGAATAACTGGAGGGATTCAAACCTGTGACCCTTGGTACACTCTATGTAGTAGCTAAGGGCTCTTTTAACATCCAAACTGTGTAGCCTTCTCTCCCCTGAGGAAGAATGATCAGTAAAGAAGACAGGGAGAGACGTGGACTGATTCAAGTGGAAGTCTGAAGCCACTTTAGGCAAGAACCTCCTGTTGGTTCTAAGGACCACTTTCTCTCTATGGAAAGAGATAAAATCAGGTTCCACTGACAGGGCTTGCAGTTCACTGATATGTCTGGCAGAGGTAATGGCTACCAAAAACACAGTTTTCCAAGTCAAGTACTTAAGCTCTGCTGAGGACATAGGCTCAAAAGGAGGTTGCATAAGTTGAGCAATGCAAATATGTAAGTCCCAGGCAGGGGCAGGATCCCTAAAGGGGGGGGGATTGGTATGAAGGAATCCCTTGAAGAATGTACAGAACACAGGATGAGATGATAATGAGGAAGACTTTCCCACTGACAAAAAAGCAGACACAGCTGACAAATTTACCTTGAAAGTAGCTGGTCTGAGGCCTAGGCCATTAAGATGGACCATATAATCCAGAACTGTAGATAATGCAGCAGTGTCTGGAAGGATATGCTTCTTGGAACACCAAATGCTGAATCTTTTCCATTTTGAGTTATAAGTCTTTCTGGTGGAAGGCTTTCGACAAGCTTTGAGAATGTCCAGAACCCCCCTGAGACAGGTGCAAATCTGCATACTCTAACTCTTCAAGAGCCATGCCTTGAGATTGACAGACCGAAGATTGGGGTACCAAATCCTCCCCTGAGAGGAGGATAACAGGTTGTAATTCCTGGGAAGAGACAGGGGAAGATGGACTGTTAGAGACAGCAGCAGGGGGTACCAAGGCTGTCTGGCCCAGTCTGTAGCAATCAGAATCACTTTGCAAGGTTGTGACCTTATCTTGACTAGGACTTTGAACAGAAGAGGAAAGGGGGGGGGAAGGCATACAGAAATTTCCCTTCCCAGTTCAAAACCAGAGCATCCAGAGGGACTGAACCCAAGACTGGAGGTCTGCAACAAAACAGAGGAAGTTGGTGATTGTCTGGGGCTGCAAAGAGATCTATCTCTGGAGTGCCCCACCTTGAAAAAATCACTTTCAAAACCAGGGGGTCCAGGGACCATTCGTGTTGGCCCCTGGGAGATCCTGCTCAGTGCATCTGCTATCACATTGTTCTTTTCTGGAAGGTGGACTGCTATCAGAGAGGTCTGCAGGGAATAAGCCAGGGACCACAATTTCATGGCTTCCGTGCACAAGGCCATAGACCGAGTGCCTCCCTGCTTGTTGATGTACCACATGGTGGTGGTGTTGTCTGTCCTGACCTGAACCACCTTGTTCTGCACCAACTGAGAGAAGGCTTGCAGGGCATGAAAAACTGCCCTGAGTTCCAGGAGATTGATATGAAGGAGGGACTCCGGGGACTACAGTCCTTGGGCTGTGAGATCCCCCAGATGAGCTCCCCACCCAAAAGAGAAGCATCCATGGTAAGGACCATCGAATGAGACTGAGTGACAAAAGGGACCCCTTGCCTTAAATTGTCCTGATCCTGCCACCATTAAAGAGCTTGGATCAGTGTCCAATAACTGGAATCAGTTTGGTAAAAGTGTCCTTCCCCTAAGACACAAAGACCCTCAGATGAGAACAAATATCCTTCATCTAAAAACACATAAACCACTGCTGTGGAGACTGCCATGTGGCCAAAAGAGCTGGAGAAAGTACCTTGCTAGTGCGGGACACCTGAAAGCTGAAAGACAAAGCCAGTTCTATAAAAACCCTTGCCCTTTCCAGGGAAGAAAGGCTGCACAGCTGACAGTTTCCAACTCTGCCCCTATAAAGGTAAAAGCTGAACTGGTTTCAAAAAGAACTGATTTGGGGAGGGTGAAAAGAAAGCAAAGAAACACAACCTTACAGATCACTTACAGGCTAACCTGACTTGGTCTAGAGACTGACCTACTATGAACCAATCATCCAGATATGGAAAAATGGAAATCTTTTGCCTTCTTAGAAAGGCAACAACTACTGCCAGGCATTTGGTGAAGACCCTTGGAGCTGATGTTAGGCCAAAGGGCATTGCTTTGAACTGATAATGGCCTGAGGGCAACTCGAATCTGAGGTACTTTCTGTGGGAGCACCTGATGGGAATATGAAAGTAGGCATCTTTGAGGTCCAGGGAGACTAACCAGTCCCCTGGCCTTAGAGAGGGAAGAATTATTCCCAGAGTCACCATCTTGAACTTTGGTTTTAGAAGATGTTTGTTCAGGTACCTTAGATCTAGGATGGGTCACCACTCCCCTGTCTTTTTTGGGGTAAGGAAGTATCTGGAGTACAGACCTTTTCCCCAGTGTAGGGTAGGATCTCTCTCTATGGCTCTTAGAGCCAGAAGAGATGAAATCTCTGCCTCCAGGGCAAAGGTCTCGGAGAGACCTGCAGGTGAAAAAGATCTGGTTCTCATCTTTGAAAATTTTTTGAAGCTGAGAACCAGTCCCTGGCTTACTACTCCAGTACCCACTTGTCTGATGTAATAGACATCCAGTCCTGGACATAGTAAGCCAGCCTGCCCCTACAGAAATAGGAGAGTCTGACCGGGCAGACCCATCAGGGTGTCTGCTTGGCAGGGCCTTAGGCTGAGGGCAGATGCAGCCCTGCTCATCCCCTTCTGCCTCTCCCTCTAAAGACCCCCTCTGTGAAAAAGGAGAAGAGGCCTGTGCTTGGTAAAAAGGCCTATGAAAAGGCCTGCCCCTGCCCCTAGATTGCTGCCTCTGAGGAGTTGCTTGCCTTTCTTTGGCCTGAGCACTCTTATAAGTGGTCCTGTACTCATCCATTTTCTTCATGTAATTCTCTGTCTGCTCCCCAAACATAGAATTACCCACTACAGGAAAATCCATGGCCTTAGCCTGGGTGTTCTGTGAGAGGCTAGTACATCTGAGCCAAGCCATCCTCCGAAGAGCCACAGATGTAGCCATGACTCTTAATGACACATCATTGGAGCTCACAGCAGCATGAAATTGTACCTTTGATGTCTCAATCCCATCAGTAGCCACCTCCTCCAGCTCCCTGGCCAGCTGGGGAAGCCTGTTTAGCCAGTGCCAGTACAGTGTCCCACCTGGACTTCTGGTACCTGGCTGTATAGGCCATATAGTTCACCTGCCTGAGTCCCAAGGAAGATGCCATGTACTGTTTCTTTGCCATGGCATCCATCTTCCTGGAGTCTTTGTCTGGGGGGTGTGAAGCCAAGGGAATATTTGCCTTGTCACAGGCAGCAGCCTACACTACCCCAACATGGCTGCATTGCTGGTATAAAAACTCTGTATCTGAGCCTGATAGTCTATACCTCTTGTCCATCCTTCTGTCAACAGGAGGTATAGAATTGGGAGACTTTAGGATTTTTTGTGTCTCCTTCCCAAAAGATTTGTGATGGGGAATAGACAGTATCCTGGACTCTGGGATGTCCATCATTTCCACATAATCAGGCTCCTCTTGATCCTCCATTGCCTCCTCCATAGGAAGCTGGAGGGTTTCAGCCACCTTTCTGTAAAATAGAAAGTGGGAAGGGGACTCAGAAAGCCTAGGAGGGGATACACCCGAAGGTCTGTCTGGGGAGATGTCCGGTTCCACAGGCACATCCAGACTTTCACCATCACCATCATCATCTTCAAATTCCCCCTCCTCCTCAAACTCCAGTTCATAAAAGTCTTCAGGGGTATAATCTTGAACTGGGGGAACCGACCGAACCGAACCCCTGCCAAAAGGTGCCGGATCAGTCGGAACCAGGCGAAGCGATTCCACAATCCGAATCGCTCAGGCTATTTCCTCGGCGGTCGGAACATGAACCTCTGGATCCAAACTGGTTGATTTTTCTTTGCGTTTTCTTTTTGTAGGAACCGATCCCTCAGGATCGGCTCTCTTCTTGCCCGAAGAAGTATCGCCCTGGTCAGAGGGCACTCCTTCTGGTTCGGTCGGAACCGAACCGGGCTGGCCATCCGGGTCAGCGGACTTCTCGGCCTCCTTTTCCCTCAGTCTACCTAATCTCTTTTCAAGGGTAGATTTAGGAACATTTTACATATTTGGCAGTCTGTATCGGTGTGTTCAAACCCCAGACAATAAACACAGGTGATGTGGGGATCGGCCTTAGCAAAGACCTCCCCACACTAGCTACACTGTTGAAACCCAGTGGGCCTGGTTTTTCTTGGGTTTCTCAGACATGCCAGCCTAACAAACTTACCCTTTTTATGGCAACCTTCAGGCAAGTTATATCGGTTCCTAACCGTGTCACGGGTATTGGAAAAAAACATTCAAAACACGTTTTTTTTAGAACCGATAAGGACCGGTAACCACACACTAAAGTAAAACACAAGGATTCAGTACAAATGATCGGTTCAGCCGAACCGATCTAACACTTTTACAATTTCCACACAGAAAAACAGAACAAAACCTATCTAGTACTCATGGTACTGCAGACAGAGACTAAACCGACTATGTGGAATAATTTTCAGTTTAAAACTGACTCTTAACCAACACTTTGACTTTTGAACCGAGCTGCAGGAGAAATCTCCGGAGCGACTGTTCAGTGAGGCGGAGTAAAGAATCTGATGGTTGAGTTTCAAAGGGAAACAGACAGAGACCTCAACCAAGCTCGAGCTCAGCATTCTATGCCTTGCATAGAAAAGTTAACCCTTTGTTCTCCAGGCAGTTTAAAGGCTGGAGCTAACTGCAATAGTCAGAATACAGCAAGACTTCATGTTGTTTGAAATGTCTAATTTTTATGCAGAAAATACAATCCACTTTGTTCATGCAAGTAAAACAATAAATTTATTGTAAAATTTATAAAATAATCCCTTTCAACAGTAAGGGAGTTCCAGAACTGTAAAATAATGGCTGGCAGTATGGCACTTTGGCACTTTAAGCACTGCAGAGTGTAGTGATTTAATGTGGTACACAGGCTGTTGATCTGAAAGAAGTACAGGAGTGTAATTATGGTCTCATAATTATACTCCTTTACTGGTCTCTCAGCCAATCAAGATGCTTACATTTTCTCACCATCTTATAAGGAGCCTAACAAAGATAAATAAACTATGGTCTGAGCCAATACAGCTGCAAAATGATGTTACTGATGGTGGCTGCATCTTAGCTGATAAATCCTTTATAAATAAATTGTGAAAAAAAATCATGTACTGTACTGTGCTTCAAATACCAACTGATGCATTTGAAAGAGCAGACAGCAGCCCATGTTAAAGTGAGTGCCACCAGAAGATTTGCTCCATGTAACCTTTAAGGACAGGGAGGTGAATATTTACAAAGGATAACAGCTAGGATGCAACTACCATGAATCACACTGCTCTATGGAAATGGGGGGGTTATATTATTATATACATCGGAGATCGGGGTTGGGAAGGGGGACCCTACACTATGGAAAAGTGTTGGCGGACTGTTTTACTTTGATCGGGGATCGGGCATGGGAGGGGGGTTCCACTACACTATGGCAAAAGAGGTGGGTCACTTATTTATTATATACATCATGACTCTGGGATGGGAGGGGGGTACCACTAGACTAGCGGGGCTAACAGGCTGCTGTGCACCTATCTGCACTACCACAGCCTGCCTATGAGTGGCATGCCGATTTAGGCCATCTTTTTTTTTGGCCTATCTTTGCGCGGCACATTTCTGGTCCTTGCGGGGCTCATTCCCACTGAATATGCCCATGTGCAGCACTTTCATGGGAATGCCCCCTCTACATGCACCGCATACATTATGTTTGGGCCATGGACCATTCTCATTTGGGCGGTGCATCTCCCTCTTTTGAATATCGAACTTCGGCGCATTTTATGGGATGAGCAACTAATCTTGGTTTTGTGCAGAGATGCGCTGCTCATCTCCTTTGAAAATGGGGGCCTTAGATTTTATAGAATGATCAAAAGAACTGCCGTACATTCATTTGACCAGACTGGACCACACACAGCCACTTAATGCACTTAATGGTCCAGCTATAGATACACAAGGCTATGGCCAGTAGCCCATAGTGTTGGCCTCAGTGTTGTTTATCTGATCTGACCTGTTCTGGCTACCTGACCCCAGACTGGCTAATTTCATAGCTCCACATGGAGCATGAGAAGGCAGTACAGCACTCAGGAATGCACTGGAGAAAACTTGCCTGCCAATACCAAGAGCCCAGACAAAGCAAAGCAAACCACGAGGGAACAAAGCAGGTATTTACCACATTATTAAACAAGCATTTGTCAATGCCTGATGTATGCCATGGTGTGTGTGTGTGTGTGTGTGTGTGTGTGTGTGTGTGTGTGTATGGGGAGGGTGGTCCTGGCTGTTCATTCCTGTACTGTCAACTGTGTGACCACATGTGGATGTTCATGGACAGGGTTGAAAGTGGCACAAGTCCACTAGCCAAATGCTGTTAGATTTTCTTTTGGGATAGTCAAAAAGAAAAAATCACTCACCTTAGTAATTGTGTTTCTTCTAATGGAGTCTTGCTGTATTCTGACATATGCAGTTAGCGCCAGCACTTGAACTGCCCCAGAGATGAAAGAGTTAACTCTATGCAGAAGCATAGAACATAGAGCTCGAGCTCAGATTTCAAACCTCTGTCTGTAGTGCTTCAGAGTGTAACCATCAGATTCTTATGAGCAACTAACTAACTAACTACACCCCTGGTGTGGAAATGGTAAACAATAAACTAACAGGTAAAATTTTGGGTCCCAAAAGACTCAAGTCGAGAACCCAAAATAGAAAAACCCAGGTAGTGAACAATATATATATATATATGAGACAAAGAACCTCTGTGCGCAAACACTGAGGCAAGGGTTACCCCAAAGGGCATTTGGCTGGGAAACCAAGTTTCAAGAAAATACAAAATCACACATGCCCACACAATGCAAAGCATCATGGGCTGCATATGCAAATCACCACAGAATGTTATGCTGGTTCAACTTTAAGCAAGTTGCATGGTGCTGAAGGCCTCTCACACAGTTTGCAAGGGGTGCTAACAGACCTTTGCAAACCGTATGAAGAGCCTTCGCTTCTGGTCTGTAAAGTCTGAACTAGCATAACATTCTGTGGTGATTTTATATACAGCCCATGATGCTTTGCATCATGTGGGCATGTGTGATTGAATATATATATATATATATATATATATATATATATAAATCAACAAGAACACTAACAACAACAACCCCAACCAAAGGGGAGGGGTGTAAGGCACACCCCTGAGGTGCAACACTGTACCTTCCAGCCCGCATCCCAAAAACTAGGTTCTGAGAGGGGAGGCAGGGGGAGGTCAGAATACAGCAAGACTCCATTAGAAGAAACACAGTTACTAAGGTGAGTAATTTTTTTTTCAAACAACATGAAGTCTTGCTGTATTCTGACATATGCAGACTACCAAGCAGTACCTCCATGGAGGAGGGTACCAAACCTATTTTGGGAATAGGCTCTGCAGTACTGCTGTACCAAACCTAGCATCACTCCTAGCCTGGATATCCAGAGAGTAATGCTTGGTGAATGTATGGACCGTTTTCCAGGTGGCTGCTTTGCATATCTCTAGTAAAGGTACATCTCTGGCAGTAGCCAGAGAAGCTGCTATACCCCTAGTCGAGTGGGCCCTCAGGCCTGAGGGAGGTGTTTTACCTAGTTTGGTATGACAGAATTGTATACCGGCTGCAATCCACCTGGCAATGGTTCTTTTAGTAGCTGGCCTACCTCTTCCCACTTCACTATAAGTGAGGAACAATTGAAGACAGTCATTCCTATGTGCCTTAGTATGCTCTATATAATAGCTAAGTGCCCTTTTAACATCCAAACTGTGTAACCTTCTTTCTCCTGTAGAGGAACGATCAGTGAAAAACACAGGAAGGGTCATGGACTGGTTCAGATGGAAATCTGAGACCACTTTGAGTAAGAACCTCCTATTGGTTCTGAGGACCACCTTATCTCTATGGAATGAGATAAAATCAGGTTCAACTGACAGGGCTTGTAATTCACTAATTCGCCTGGCAGAAGTGACAGCTACCAGAAACACAGTTTCCAGGCCAAGTACTTAAGCTCAGCTGAAGCCAAGGGTTCAAAAGGGTGGCTGCATAAGCTGAGCAAATGCAGATATTGAGATCCCAAGCCGGAGTAGGCTTTCTAAACGAAGGGTTGATCTGAGTCAAACCTTTAAAGAACTTTCCAAAAACAGGGTGGGATGCCAGAGAAAAGCCCTTCCCTGCTGACAGAAATGCAGAAACAGCTGCTAGATGAACTTTTAAAGTGACTGGCCTAAGGCCTAAACCATTAAGGTGAACCAGATAATCTAAGACTGTGGCAATACCTGCAGCATCTGGCAGGATGTTCCTGTGTGAACGCCAAATGCTGAATCTTTTCCATTTGGAGTTATAAGTTTTTCTGGTAGAGGGTTTCCAAGAACCCTTGAGGATGTCTAAAACTCCCTGAGAGAGATGCAGGCTTGCGTACTCTAACTCTTCCAGAGCCAGGCCTTGAGATTGAGAGACTGGAGATTGGGGTACCAGATCCTCCCCTGAGAGGAGGTTAAGAGATTGGTTCTCTTGGGAAGAGACAGGAGAAGTGAGACTGCTAAGGACAACAACAGAGGATACCAAGGTTGCCTGGCCCAGTCTGGAGCAATTAGAATCACTGTGCAGGGTTGTGACCTGTTCTTGACTAGAACTCTGAGCAACAGGGGAAAGGGAGGAAAGGCATAAAGAAACTTGCCTTTTCCAATCCAATATCAGAGCATCCAGAGGAACAGTCCCCAGGACTAGAAGTCTGCAGCAGAACTGGGGAAGCTGATGATTGTCCAGGGCTGCGAAGAGATCCATCCCTGGAGTGCCCCACCTGGTGAAGATTACTTTCAGGATGAGGGGATCCAAAGTCCATTCGTGATGACCCTGGGAGATTCTGCTCAGAGCATCTGCTAGCACATTGTCCTTCCCTGGGAGGTAGACTGCTATTAGGAAAGTTTGAAGGGAGTAGGCCAGAGACCATACTTTCATGGCCTCTGTGCACAAGGCCATAGACCAAGTGCCCCCTTGCTTGTTGATGTACCACATGGTGGTGGTGTTGTCTGTCCTGACCTGAACCACCTTGTTTCTCACTGAGTCCGTGAAGAACTGAAGGGCCAAGAATACTGCCCTGAGTTCCAGAAGATTGATATGAAGGAGAGACTCTTCTGGGGACCAGACCCTCTGTGCTGTAAGGGCTTCCAGGTGGGTTCCTCAGCCCAGGAGAGAAGCATGTGTGGTAAGAACCACTGAATGAGTTTGCTTGAGAAATGGGACACCTTGCCTGAGATTGTCTTGGTCCAACCACCACTGGAGAGCTTGGACCAGAGTCTGAGTCACTGGAATCAGTTTGGTAAGAGAGTCTTTCCTCTGAGACCAAAAGGATCTTAGATGGAATTGAATGTCCCTCATCTGGAACCTGGCCCCTTGCACCACTGCAGTAGAAGCAGCCATGTGGCCTAGGAGCTAAAGAAAATGTCTTGCTGGATGAGAAACCAGAGGATGAAAAGATGAAGTGAGATCTGTAAGGGCCTGAACTCTTGCTAGTGGAAAGAATGCCTTTGTTTGAACAGTATCTAACTATATCCCTATGAAAGTGAGAAGCTGTACTGGTTCAAGAACTGACTTTGGCAAGTTGAGAAGGAACCCCAGGGAACTGAGCAGGTCCTGAGTGACCTGTAGAGCTGACTTGACCTGGTCGGAAGACTACCCTACAATGAGCCAGTCGTCCAGGTATGGAAATAGGGAAATTCCCTGTCTTCTGAGGAAGGCCACTACTACTGCAAGACACTTTGTAAACACCCTTGGAGCTGATGTTAGACCGAAAGGCATAGCTCTAAACTGATAATGGCCTGAAGGCAACTCGAACCTGAGGTACTTTCTGTGGGAGCACCTGATGGGAATATGAAAATAGGCATCTTTGAGGTCCAGAGAAGCTAACCAGTCTCCTGGCCTTAGAGAGGGAAGAATTACTCCTAGAGTCACCATTTTGAACTTTGGTTTTAAAATGTGCTTGTTCAAATACCTTAAGTCTAGCATGGGTCGCCACTCCCCTGTCTTTTTTGGGGTAAGGAAGTATCTGGAATACAGACCTTTTACCCCTGTATAGAGTTGGAGCTCTCTCCACTGCTCTGAGAGCCAACAGAGAGGAAACCTCTGCTTCTAAAGCAATGGTTTCAGAGATGTTTGCAGGTGGAAAAGACTTTAAACTTTTTGAAACTGAGGGCTAATCCCAGGCTTATTACCTCCAAGACCCACCTGTCTGAGGTAACAGACTTCCAGGCCTGGAAGTAGTAAGCCAGCCTGCCTCCTACTGGAATTGTGGAGTCAACCCGGGCTGACACATCAGGATGTCTGCTTAGCAGGAGCCTTAGACTGGGAAGAGGATGCAGCCCTGCTCATCCTCCTCCTGCCTCTCCGTCAGAAGAACCCTGTCCTATTGGAAGGGAGAGGAGGCCTGGGCTCGGTAGAAAGACCTGTGAAAACACCTGCCCCTGTCCCTAGACTGCTGTCTCTGAGGAGTGGCTTGCCTTTCCTTGGCTTGAGCACTCCTGTAAGTAGTCCTGTATTCATCCATTTTCTTCATGTAAGTCTCTGTCTGCTCCCCAAACAGAATTACTTACTACAGGGAAATCCATGGCCTTAGCCTGGGTGTCCTGCGAAAGGCTAGTACATCTGAGCCAAGCAAATCTCCTGAGAGACACAGATATAGCCATGACTCGTGATGCCACATCATTTGAATCCACAGCAGCATGGAATTATACCTTGGATGCCTCAATCCCATCAGCAGCCACCTCCTCCAGCTCTTTGGCCAGCTGAGAGGAGGCCTGCTTGGCCAGTTCCAGAACAGTATCCCACCTGGACTTCTGGTACCTGGCTGCATAGGCCATATAGTTTGCTTGCCTGAGTCCCAAGGAGGATGCCAAATATTGTTTTTTGGCCATGGCATCCACCTTCCTGGAATCTTTATCTGGGGGTTGTAAAGCCAAAGGTATGTTAGCCCTGTCACAGGCTGCAGCCTGCACTACCCCAACATGGCTGCTATGATTGTACAAAAACTCTGTACCTGAGCCTGACAACATATACCTCCTGTCCATCCTTTTTTCCACTGGAGGTAAAGAGTTTGGTGTCTGAATAATCTTTTTTGTCTGTTTCCCCAAGGATTTGTGGAGGAGAACAGACAGCCTCTTGGACTCTGGAATGCCCATCATCTCGACAAAATCAGGCTCCTCTTTCTCTTCTGCAGCTGCTACCATAGGAAGCTAGAGAGTTTCAGCCACCTTTTTGTAGAACAAATAGTGGGAAGGGGACGTAGAAAGCCTGGGAGGGGAGACATTGGAGGGTCTGTCTGGGGAGATGTCCGGTTCAATGGGCACATCCAGACCTTCTAAATCATTATCATCTTCATCATCTTGTTCTGGATAGTCTTCATCCCCCTCCCACTCCAATTCATAATAGGCATCCAGATCGTAATCTGATGGAGCAGGATCCATCCAAACCGACACCTGGCTGAAGGCGTCGGTTCGGACGGAACCGATCGAAGCGATTGAACAATACTTACCATTTTGGCTATCTCATCAGCAGTTGGATTACATGGTTCTGGATCCGAACCGGCTGATTTCCTTTGTCTTTTTGCTGGAACTGACCCCTCCAAGTCTGATCTCTTTTTGCCCTAGGAGGTATCGCCCAGGTCAGTGGGCACCTCCTCAGGTTCGGCCGCAACCGAATCAGGCTGGCCATCTGAGTCAGCGGACTTCCCGGCCTCCCTTTCCTTTAGTCAACTCATTCTTTTATCCATAGTGGCTTTGGGAATTTTTTTACAGATTTGGCAGTCTGTTTTGAGGTGGTCAAACCCCAGACAATAAACACAGATGAGGCGATGATCAGCTTTAGCAAAAGCTTCCCCACACTCACCATAGTGTTGAAACCCAGTGGACGCGATTTCCTTTTTGGGTTTCTCAGACATGGCCAGACTAACAAAAATTACCCTTAACAGCTGTTATGCGAGGTAATACTCTCAGATCGGTACCCGGCCATGTTACAGGTTATGGAAAGAAACCGTTAAAAGTCCATTTTTTTTGGAACCAGTCAGAACCGGCACACCACTACAAACTCTAAAGGAAGAAATTCAAACAGAAACAGTCGGTTCCCAACTGGACCTAACGCTAGGGAACCAAAGAAATGACAATTTCCACAGAATGGAACAAAAAAAACAGTTCACTACCTATCTACACACTTACTGTACCGTAGTCAGAGACTTGAAACCCGAAAAATAATAAATCGGTTAAAACTGACACTTTTTATGAAACTTTGCCAAACCAAGTGAAGGAGCAATCTTCTGAGCGACTTCTCAATTAGGCGGAGTAAAGAATCTGATGGTTACACTCTGAAGCACCACAGACAGAGGTTTGAAATCCAAGCTCGAACTCAATGTTTTATGCTTCTGCATAGAGTTAACTCTTTCATCTCTGGGGCAGTTCAAGTGCTGGGGCTAACTGCATATGTCAGAATGCAGCAAGACTTCATGTTGTTTGAATCTTTTTAAGTAGCCAGGAGGGCTTGTACTAGAAAAGGTAACATTTCAATAAGTATATCAGCTGGGCCAGTAGAAAAGTCTGTGGGGCTCGTGGATTTTACAAGTCACTACCCTGCTGGCTAGTAGCTACAAAACTTAATCTGACCCTTGCGTGGATCAGCCTGAGATGGGATTTTTTACAATTTTATTTATTCTCCCCTAGCGGGCTATTGGTAAGGATCCAGTCTAGAAGGAAATAATAGTCAGATTTAATTTTGAGCCTGGTGGGTTCAGTTACTAATTGAGATAGGTGGGCTTCAGATATAGAGATATAAGTAGTACCATCTCCTGATCCCAACCAACTGATATTGAAATTCCCACATAACACCAAGCTGGGGGAGGGCTAGACAAAGAGGAAATAAAGGAGGGGAGAGAGATGGATGGGGGATTGGGAGGGGGAGTTAGACACAGCTTATGGTACGTTTCTTTACTTGGCCCAGGGTGATCTGTATGGAAACAAACATGTGAGAAGAGGCTGAAGTAACTGAACATGTACACCCTGGAAGACAGAAACGAGAGGGGGATATGATCGAAACCTTCAAGTATGTTAAGGGCATAAACAGCATTGGTATAGAGGGTGTCTTTAACTTAAAAAAGGAGGGTATAACAAGGGGACATAACCTTAAATTAGTGTAACCCCCGGACCCCTGCCTTTTTGCAAAACGACATGTGGCATGCTGTTGAAGCTGACAGCAGTACCTGGTGGGGACTGGGTTCGGGGAGGACTAGGTTACTCGGCACAGGGGGCCTAGGTTTGGCTACTCTGCACAGGAGCACTCAAGTAAATCCAAAGACAGGAAGCAACAACTGTAATGTCCAATACCAGGAATGGGATTCTAAAGTGTGGCTTTTATTCACATCCAAACTGAACAAACAAAGCATAGACGGAGCCCCACGGGGCTACATTCCAGGTAATGTAGATTAGAGATAACAGAACACTTCTTCACATTTCAGCCCTCAGGCTCTGAACCCACTAGGCACACAGCCTGGACTTACACGCAGCTTTGGGTACACAGCCCAACTTGTACACTACTTGGGTTTTCCCCATGGCCCGGCTTCCCCCACCAGCCACTTGATCCGTGGTCCATATGGGAATTAACCAGTTTTCCTATTGGTGGCTCCCCAAACCACCTTAGAGCCTTCGACTCCTAGAGGGAATTTTCCTTCCATCCCACGTCTGGGTACTTCCCTCATCACTGGCCAAGTGCATGAGGCAAAGTAGAAATCCACAGAGCAAATCCGTAGAGGTGGACCTGGTTATTAAAGACGGGGGGGTCTCCCACCTCCAGCTCCCACAATCCATACCCGGCCATTTCTCTGGAAACTAAACAACACTTTTGAAAGCTTGGCAATGTAGATTACTGGGTAGACGTATATCACATCTCCTCTACATGTCTTGACTTCCCCTATGTGCTGGACTTGAACATACTTTTACTTTTGGCTAAGCCTATTACTCTAGGCCTCCCACTACTTCAGTAGTCCAATCCCCCACTTTAACACAGTTCAGGATGAAACATGGGCCCTTTAGAAAGAGCAGAACTCACCCTTTGGTTGCAGGTGCTCCACAGGCGAATGACGAAATCTTCTTGTACCCCACACACGTGGACAAAATAAGGCAGCTTTTTTCTCCAGCAATGGCCAGGGGGTTGCCCCTGGAATAGCAGCAAACCTTCTTGCCCCATCCCCTGAGGGATGGGGCACAGAGACCCATATCAGCGGTCTCCACCACAAAAAAAAAACAGCTTACTGTGTCTTTCTTTAGGCAGAAACACACACCTTTCCCTAACTGTAGCCCTATTTCAGGGCTGAGGCTCCAAGAGCCTGAGCACAGAGCTGCTGTGCTCCTCTCACAACAATCTCCAAACTCCAACTGAACACACTGACTGTTCAAACCTCTCAACATTCTACTCTAATTCCCTTCTGCAGATTCCATTGTGGCTCATGCAGCTGCGATAGTTCTATGGTGATGTCATCCCTCAGTCTCAGCTGAGACTGAGAACAGAGTGAGACAGTGTGAAATTCCTTTAACTGGAGTTTCACAAGCTGCCTTCCCTGCCTATCACTAGGTCTTACTGGGATTCTAGTAACCCTGGGTAACAAGGGGGTTACACTAGTGGGGGTAGATTTAAGAAGGAAATGAGGCACTTTTCACTGAAAGGGTGGTGAAACAATGGAATTGGCTATGGGAGGAAGTGGTGGCAGCAAAGACGGTGGCCAATTTCAAGAGGGGTTGGGGTGGGATAGGGTGAGGAAGAGGATTATGACTGAAGGGGGCTCTGCTGGGAATGGATTAAGAGAGCAGAATGGGAAGGTGAGAGATAGCTGCAGGTGGAGTTGAGGAGGAAGGGAAGCTCCAAGGAAGTAACTGAGCTGCACACTCAATCAGACTCAATAGGCCGTTAAGGCCTTTTTCTGCTGGCAGTTTCTTATGTTCGTGTGCAAATTCGGACAATATAGCATTCACCTCGTGGCAGCATAAACATTCTAGTGCTGTGTCCATGATAGCATAACGACTGCAGAAGCCCCAATATAAACACAAAAAAGGTAACGGAAAAGAAGCAAACATGCCATTAAAATACACACAGAAGCAAAACCAACAACCACAAAGAATATGTATAACATGTGATGCAATAAAAGAGACGTGCGTCTGTCATGTCCTTATGAAATTGCTCTTTTCACAATTTTATTTTTACCACAGTCTCACCCTAATTCCACAAGCTTCTGTTTAGTCTTACCTGATGGGAGTTGAGGAAACATGACTGCCTCGATGGAGGTGGGGAACCTTGGTGAACACTGGCTGGCAGGTAGGTGCCATTGTATATTGGGGCTGTCTGGTAATGGACAATTCAGAAAATTAACAAGAAACAAACAAAAAAACCCCAACAAACGCACATCATCATTGTGCATACCTGATGCACCCTGTCAACAACAGGTAACAATAAAACATCAACTTGTCATACTGATTCCTGCATCACGACATGTGGTGACCAAGATGATGGCACAGAAATGGACAGCACAGCCAACATGACAGGGATTTGGGGTACACTGTTCTCTGTATACATATGTATACTCTCTCTACCACCTGTCATGATCCCCATAAGGGGGTCCACTGTACAGGTTACAGCGGTCTCCCATCAAGTGGTGTGAAGGGCTGATGTATCTGGGGACCCGGTGGCAGAGAACTGCCAGCTAGGGGAGAATAAATAGAATAAAAAAGAGAAATCACACGTCAAGCGGATCCATGCAGGGGTTGAAATTAAAGAGCCAGTGTACTGCCTAAAACTACTATTAGATTTTAAAAGCAACTAGCCATTACCTTTTATATCTGCGGTACTTTTCCTTTTCCCTTTGTTTAATTAGAAGATTGTTTGCCTGATGTTAATAGGTGTGATATGTGACACAGCTCTTAGCCTGGCAGCTGACATATCTAGCTCTACTCTCCCCCACTACATCATCAGCAGACAGCATTGTTACCTCACTGACTGTGACATCACTGTTGGTTAAGAACAGTCATTCAGTGACTGCAAGGTCATTCACCTGTGATGTCGCTTTCAGTGAGATCACCATACTGATGATGCAGTGGGGGGGGATACAGATAGAAAAGTCAGCTGACAGGCTGAGAACTGTTCCACACATCCAGCACAATATTATCACATAGAAGACTTTCTAATGAGCAAAAGAAAAAGGAAAAGATGCTTCAGAAATGAAAAGTTACAACTGACTACTTCTTAAAATTTGTATCATTTTCATGTATATCTGCTTTGACTCCACTAGCTCTTTAAGTTTTGTAGCCACTAGCCAGCAGGGCTAGTAACTTGTAAAATCCATTCGCCCCCACAGACATTTATGCTGGCCCAGCTGAAGTACTTACTGAAATATTACCTTTCCTAGTACAAGCCCTCATGGCTACTTAAAAAGATTTTTGACTATCCCAAAAGAAAATCTAACAGCGTGATATGTTTTAAATGAACAGTCCACTTCAAACCTCCATTTTAAAAAAAAATGGACTCCTACAGCTTGAAGTGCATAAATGCTGTTACAGACATAAATATATAACACGGATGTTACTGAGGCATGTAAAAACAGAAAGGTTGCAGGGATAATCATCTTTACTAGGTGAGTAAATACCATTTGCCAAAAGAGAAGGAGAAAAGAAAGACACACATACACACAGTACATTTAACAGCTGGTGTCTGAAACAGCACTGGGCTCTGCTGGATGTTTTGCATTCCTAAGCCTGGCTGATAAGAAGAGGTCAGCATACTGTGCAGCTACAGCAAAGGAACAGAAGGGGGCAGACTTTGGGAAAATGGGGAGATACTTGAAAGAGGCATTAAGGGGAATGGGACAGGAATCAGGGGTTGAGGAACAGTGGGCAGTATTTAAAATGGGGATTACAAGAACAACAGAATTATGCATTAAGCAGGTTAGCAAGAGGAAAAGGAAGAGGAGACCATTATGGTTTTCCAAAGAGGTAGCAAAGAAAGTGAAAGCCAAAAGATTGCATTCAGGCAATACAAAAAGACACAGGCAGAAGGGGATAGGGAACGTACCAGGAGAAGCAAAGGAGGCAGGGAGGTCAGTAAGGAAGCCAAAGCTCAGACAGAAGAACACATTGCAAAATCAGTGGGTAGAGGGGACAAAACCTTTTACAGGTACATAAGTGAAAAAAGAAAGACAAAGGGAGCGATAGTGAGACTGAAGGGGGAGGATGGGGGCCGCTCGGAGGATGACAACAGTAAAGCTGATATTTTGAACAGGTATTTCTGCTCAGTCTTTACTGAGGAAGAGGAGGGTAATGGGTCTGAAGGGAGTACAAGGGGTGAGAATGGTGCAGAAATGGACACAAGTCCCTTTACACGAGAAAGGGTCCTGAAGGAACTGGAAGTAATAAGAGTTGATAAAGCAGTGGAGCCAGATGGGATGCACCCCAGGGTCCTTAAAGAACTAAGAGAGGTGGTGGCTGAACCTCTGGCTATCCTGTTTAGCCGATCACTGGAAACAGGGGAGGTACCCAAAGACTGGAGGACAGCAGATGTAGTCCCCTTATACAAAAGTGGGAACAAAGAGGAAGCAGGGAACTACAGACCAGTCAGCCTCCACCTCAGTAGTGGGGAAGATCATGGAAGCACTACTGAAGGAGAGATTGGTGGAACATCTGGTTGTCAATGGACTACAGGACCCAAGGCAGCACGGTTTCACCAGGGGAGGTCATGTCAGACCAACCTCGTTGAATTTTTTGACTGGGTGACTAGGGAGGTGGATCAGGGGAGGGCAGTGGACATGGCCTATCTGGACTTCAGCAAGGCCTTTGACACTGTGCCACATAGAAGACTATTACACAAACTGAGGAATATGGGTGTGGGCAGGACAGTAGTGTGGTGGGTAGGTAACTGGCTGGGTGGCAGGACACAGAGGATGGTGGTAAATGGCTGTCACTCCACAGAGGGAAGAGTGACCAGTGGGGTACCACAGGGATCAGTGCTGGGACCGGTCCTATTCAACATCTTCATCAGTGACATTGCGCAGGACCTAGAAGGCAGAATTTCACTGTTCACTGATGACACAAAGCTCTGTAACAGAGTAGACACACCAGAGGGTGTAGACAGAATGAGAAGGACCTGCAGAAACTTGAAGAATGGTCAGGGTTGGCAGTTGAAATTCAATGCAAAGAAGTGCAAGATAATGCATATGGGGCACAAAACCCTGGCACAATATATCAGTTGGGGGTGAGGATATAGCATGCACCAAGCAGGAAAGGGATCTTGGGGTTGTCATCTCTGATGACCTCAAGATGAGAAACAGTGTGACAAGGCAGCAGGTAAAGCAAATAGGATGCTGGGATGTATAGGCAGGGGCATCACCAGCAGGAAAGGGAGGTCATAATTCCGCTATACAAGACACTAGTGAGGCCCCACCTGGAATACAGTGTACAGTTCTGGAGACCATACCTACGTAAGCACATAGACAAGGTAGAGAAGGTTCAGAGGAGGGCAACAAGATGGTGCATGGATTGCATCACAAGTCCTATGAAGACAGGTTGAAGGAACTGAACATGTACTCCCTGGAGGAGAGGAGAGAGGGATATGATAGAGACATACAAGTATCTTACAGGGAGGAACAGGGTGCAGGAAAACACTATTTTAAGCGAAAAAGATGTTCCAGGACTAGAGGGCATGGGATGAAGTTGGAGGAGAAACGATTCAGAGGAAACATGAGAAAGAATTTCTTCACAGAACAGGTGGTGGACAAGTGGAACACCTGCCAGAGGAAGTGGTGAGGGCTGAAACAATCACGGGATTTAAGAATGCATGGGATAGACATAAAGGAATTCTGGAGGTCAGGGGTAAGGGGCAACAGACTTCTAGGAAAACAAACTGAACTTACAAGCTCAAATGGGCAGACTGGGTGGGCCATAGGCCCTTATCTGCCGACACTGTCTATGTATCTATGTATGTATCTATGAACAACAAACCCATGATCGGATCAGCTTTTTTGTTTTGAAGTCCATGCAGTTTCCACCCACCAAGCTAAAACTCCATCATAATTAGACTGGTTGATAATTGGTCTGCTACAGACTTGCCCATTAAGCACTGCTCTGTATTGGAGGGACAGTATCATGCCCCACAAAAGCCACTATCATAGGAAGATGTTTGCTTGCTGCACACAAGCACACATGGAAAACATAAAAAAAGGGAAAGGAGCCCCAAAATTGCGGTGTTGGTGCTTTAGCAACACAGAGGTTGGAGTGCTCCTACTCTGCAGTTGTGACCATCACCATCTTGGCTGCCTCAGATGTCATGTGAAATTTGATCTGTCCATGTGACCAGAGGGAGTGCTTATACTCTCTTCCCCTTTAAACCATTCATCTGCTGGTGAATGGGATACCTGAGTACACCACCAAGCAGAAAGCGGGCAGAATATGTGCACTCTTCTGCCCCCTCCATCCCTGGGGGAAACACCAGCAAAGGACATGATTAAAACAAGGGACCAGGACCTCTTAACAATTTCCTAAAGGCATGCTGCTGTCAAAAAGAGGACTCAACATCAATTAATAAACACTCCCAAAAGAACAGGTTCCCAGATTTTATGCAAGAACAACAGGTTAAAACATGAGAACATATGCTGCAGGACATGTAAAAGATTTTTTCTTCATATAACCTTCGTTTTGTCAACCTTACACTACCAGCACACACACACATGCTCTCACACACACTAGCATACACTCACTAAACATTACCCAGACTCACACCAAGCATTCCTAAGGTAACACATACCCCCCTACTAATCTCACTAAATACCAGCAATCACATCAACCAGCACACCTCACCCAACCAAATCCCCCCATCACTATTAGCAAAGGGGCACAGAAATTCATAGTCCCAAGGTGGCATAAGTCCAAAAGTTTAGTATTTTGAAAGTCCAAAATATAGCAGTTTCACAAGGCAAAGACTAACAACAAACTCTAAGATTCCCTCTCTCTAACACAAACAACAACTTTAACAGCAAACATTTTTCCATAACAACTCAAAGACGGAATTATTTTGAAAACTCTCACCTACAATTATAAGTCCAGATAATTCCAAGGGCATAGCACAGTCCTGAGCATTTAAGTAATAAGCAGGTGCAATTCACCCTTTATAGGGCAGGTCCACCGCCACGGGGGTAATAGAATTGTGGATCTGGTTTTGTAGTTTCCTCAGCAAAGGAATCAGTGGACACAATGTAATATTTTGTGCATCTCCCCATGACATCTTGTATCAGGGTGAAGTGCTTGAATAATGCGAGTCCAGTCCAGACCATAGAGTTACATAATGACTTTGCCCTTGTGATGGTCCCAGCTGTGGGAGGTCCGGATTAGTGGCTCCTCAGTTGTAGCTTGTGTAGTGTGCCATGGAACATCCAATCTGACCACTTTTCTTCTATCACATCCCAGATCCTCTTGGAGATGTAAGGGTATTCCTCTTTAGGATATTCATTAAGGATTCTCCGATGAACCCACCTTTTGGTCTGCAACCACTCTGGGATGCTATGGACACTAGTACTCCAGGCCATCCCCTCCTACAGCTACATCCTGGAGCAGTAACAGACGTTGAGAGGGTCATCGGGCAGCAGGCCATCCTTTTTCTCCTGAAGGAGGATACACATTTGGGGCAGCCTTGGTGTGTGATCAGGCAAGGTAATCTGAGGCCACCATTGAGACTGGGGGATTGGCTTCTCCATTTCTGGTCCTGGAATGCCAAAGGTTTAGACAGCTGACCAGGTGGCAATGGGGGTCACCACATACAGTATCACCAGGTCTAATCTTCTCCACCTCGAGCTCCGGTGACATCTTGCTTGAAGCAGTGTGCTTTTTCCTGGTCATAGCGAAGGGCCTGGAGGGCAGGGAAGCCGTTCCAGACTCCTTGGGCCCAGGGGAATCATCTGATTTTACAGGCCTCCCACACCCTCTCCCTCTGCCACGGGAAAGCTCAAGCATCTTTGGTGGAGAAGGTCTGGGCAGAAAGCTGTGCCCATCTTCATCATAAATGTCCTCTTCCTTCTCCTCAGGAGGGGGATTCAGGAACAGTGGGCTGCAAAGGTGAAGCAGCAGCTTTAAACTCGTTCCAGGCATCCATGCTCCCAGTTGACAGGATGGTAGTAGTTCCAGGTGACAGCGAAGGGGGCCACGGTCAAGCTGACATGTAGGATGGCACAGAATATATATTAGCCATAGGTGGTACTCCTCAGGTGCATGAGGAGCACAAAGGCAACCGCAGAACTCCAATCCCCTGATAACTGCACCGCACACACTTATAAAAGGGAGCCCCCTGCCAGCGTTGCTCCAGAGCCAGGACAAAAGTGATGCTGGCACCATTATAGGTGGATCATTTTCTGGTAAATTTTCTGCCATACTGATCACAATGTTGTCTTTTCCACTGCTGCCAACTTCCAACACATGCAGGAGAAAATGACATTTTCTGACACAGGCTCCCACAGTCCCATTCTTTGCCTCAGCCAGTCAGAAGCTCCACAGTCCAATTAGCATAGGATTATAATATAGGATTACCTATGCATGCTGTCCCTAAGATGGTGCCCAAATGTAAAAAAGCATGAATGTCCACAAAATGGCGATGTACAGGAATAGCGCACTGAAAAATAGACCCAAATTCACAACAATGCTGCCACTGCCACAGAACTCCAACAGGTACAGTCCTGCACCCTGAAATTCATTTGTTTGTAATCCCAGATGAGCCCCCACATTGTAGCACCCCCTTTCTCACTGTCTAGAGGCATGATGTTACAATGGGGGCAGGAGGTACCACCAGAAGTAAAAACTTATCCAAGGCAGGACTAGAGATAGCACATACCTGCATGATGCTCATTAGGTTCAATAGATGATCACAAGGCTACGGCCAAAACTGGAGTGCTAGACAGGAGTCCGGGCTGCAGGAGCAAATGGTGGTTAGAGGCTGGCATCAAAATTCATAAGAAGCAGGTGGCAGATTGAGGTAGATATAAAGCAATAAATTCATTTATTGTAGCAAATTAACACAACTACAGCTCCCAGGAGCTGGGGCCATGGCTTATGGAAACATAACAGCCTGTTTCTTTTCTGTGGCATGAAGCCATGGCACCATACTTGTGGCCGAAGAGGCCTACATGCTGGGACCTGCAGAACTGGGTGGCTCTGAACACCTTTTTTCAGCAGCACAGTCAGGCCAGAAAGCCAACACACCACGGCCTACTTCACAGCAGCTCAAAAACCGGCGAACTGCTCCTCCTTAACCTGCCTAAAACCAGACATTAAATACTAGCCCCGCAGGCTGGCCTCGCACTACCAGTGGGCCACATTGCCCACCAGAACAAAACATGGGCAAGGGAAGACAGGTGTAACTATGGTAAGCACTTCCCATAGGGGGTGCTCACATGCGTTTCTGCAGTTTGCTCTGAGGTTAAGGAAACATTTATCTTTACAACATTAGAAGTTACAGTTTGTTCTAGCCTGTCATATGCTATGTCCATATCTTCCTTTTCAGTTTCTGGCAATACTAGCAAAGCCGCCCGTGTTGTTTTTTCAACCCACCTTTTTTGGAGATTAGCATGGTATATCTTAGTAGGATTTTTCCAGTCAGGGGTCTCAACCTCATATTTATCTGTGCCAGTATGTCTAAGCACAGTACAAGTTCATTGCCACTTCATTAACAGTTTGTTTTCTGAAGTGGGTAACAATAACAATACCTTTTCATCTGGCTCAAAAACTTATTCTTTTACCCTATTGTCATAATATTCCTTCTGCTGGTTTTGGGTCTCTTCCTGATTACTATGAGCAGTTTCAACATATCTGGCTAATTTCTTTTGCAGCACACACATATATGCTGTAATAGATTTTTTTTTTGAGCATTTATCTTCCCATGTTTCTTTTATAACATCTAGGGGTCCCCCAGGTTGTCTACCATACAGCGTCTCAAATGGTGAAAAACCCGTTGATGTCTGTGGCACTTCTCGGTAAGCAAAAAGCAAGTAAGGTAAATACTGATCCCAATCTTTCCATTCACCTTTCACAAACTTTTTTAGCATGCGTTTTTAGGATCTGATTAAAATGCTCAACAAGACCATCTGTTTTAGGGTGATAAGGGGAGGTTCTTATGGCAGTAATACCGAATAATTGGTACCGCTCCTTCAGCAAGGCAGCACCAAAATTAGTACCTTGATCAGAGATAATTATTTTAGGTACGCCCACCCTGCTGAAAATTTTGACAAGCTCTGCAGCCACTTTGAGAGCTGTCACAATACACATAGGTACTGCCTCTGGGTGTCTAGTAGCATTGTCACATATTATGAAAATGAATCGGTCACACTGTTTACTTCTATCTAAGGGGCCAACCACATCCACTGCAATTCTTTCAAATGGTACATCTATCAATGGTAGGGGCTGCAGGGATACCTCGTCTCTCTTAGACATTGGGGCTACTTTCTGATATTCAGCACAAGACCTACAATAAGTACTGACATCGTCATGGACCCCAGGCCAGTAAAACCTGTACAGCACCTTGGCAAGAGTGCGATCCCTCCCCGAGTGACCAGCCATAGGAATATCATGTGCTATCTGTAACAACTTGTTTCTATGCTTCTTTGGGATAACCAACTGTTCTACCTGTTCATGTGTCTGAGAATTAACACAAACTCGGTACAGTGGCCCATTACACTTTGTAAATACAGGTTCCCCTCTTTTTGTCCCCTCCTCACCTGCTTAAAGTAACCTTGGAGAGAAACATCATTAGTTTGTTCAGAAGCAAAATCACAATCATCAGTCTGGTTTTGGCATTTTCATACATTAACCCCTTATGTCCATCAGTTTTTGTTGACACCATTTTTTCTGGCATCTTTTTTCCTGCTGGGATTTCCAGATCTTGGACTGGGCTGAAACAAGTCCTGATCAAAGTTACCAAAGGGAAAACTGCCCTCATCATCCAAGTTTTCCTTTGCCTGTGCTCTTGTCATCACAGCTGCTGAAAGTGCAGGTTTTTCTTCCTCTGTGATTAATTTGCAAAGCCTGGAAAGTCATTTCCAATTATCACAGGTACAGGCAACTTTGGTACGACTCCCACTTTCATTTGGTGCAACACTCAGAGTCAGTTGAGTGATGGGATAGTAACGAGTGTCCCCATGAATGCAGATGACCCCAGTACCTGGTCCTCTTACACAATTCTTTCCCAGAACTTCAGCATGCACCAGACTCCGTCTGCTTCCCTGATTTATAAGTTCTTTCACAGCCTTATCTCCCAATTTGACATCTGTTAAATATTTGCCCCAATTTACTAAAGCCAGATCTGCTTCAGTGTTACCCTTCTTATTTTTACGGCAGTTTCTTGCAATATGGCCTAGCTCTTTGCAGTTATACCACATAAAGTCTCTGGGTGCAGATTTGTTACCCCAGCCAGAGTTCTAATCTGACCTGGCGTTAGACTGGGAAAAAGAGGGTCTTACTGGTCCTTATCTATTACCTCCCTGCTGTGGTGTCTGTCTGGCCATCTGATAGTCTTCAGCCAAAGAAACAGCCTTTTCCCCACTTTCTGGTTGTGCTCTTTTACCCAAAGTTGCACATCTGCAGGCAACATATTGATGAACTGTTCCATTGTAAATATGTCTATAAGCTGGGGTACTGATTTGCACTCTGGTTGGAGCCATTTAATGAGGAGTTCTTTGAGTCAGGTATAGGCTTCCCAGGGACTGTCGAATGACTGGTACTTCAGGGACCGATAACTCTGCCTGTAGTTCTCTCCTGATATATTGTATCTTTTCAGTATTTCTCTTTTCACCAGGTCATAGTCTGCTGACTGAGCAGTATCCACATTACTGCAGGCAAGTTGGGCTTTACCTGAGAGATAAGGTACCAACCAGCCTGATTGGGTACCAGGTCAATATGTTGCTGCAATAACAGTGCAGTATTGACCATGCTGTCAGAACAGTGACTACATTGATAGCAAATGGGGTAGAATAGTGTTAGGGAATTACCGCTACCCCAGTTACTGTCCGCTGGAGAGAGGGAGGAATCAAGTTTCCATGTGCTGGGTGCCTGGTCAAGCCAGTCCTGTGGTGGAGCTACTAGGGCACCAGCACATGGCAGCTCTGGAGACCTGGGACAACGGTTCGGTTTCCCCAGGTCTCATGTTGTTGCAGTTTTTTTTTTTGTAAAATATAATTCCCACCCCCCACCCAAGTTTCTCCCCATCCCTGAAGTTCACACCTCCTCAGAGTTAGTTATTTTAAGTCCAGTGGTTGTGGGGGGTGCTGTGGCAAACACAAAAAGTCCCATTGTTTTCAATGGGGTACACTGTTTTTTGTATGGTCAGTGTTTTAACTGACCTTATTTTGCTGGACAGCATTTTACCTACGGCATTTTTTGCCATGCTGATTTTGTTTTTGGCGATATTACCCCGTGCCCCTGATTACCCATTGCTGCTCTGGCCATTGACATGCATTGGCAACTCTTTCAAACATAATCAGGTATGTCTCAATATCATCTGAGGGGCATAGTTTTGTAAATTTAATCTCTCTCAAGTTACTTGTTCTTTGTTGATCTGCTGGACCTGTCGCAGTTCCTCCATCTTTAACAGCTTGCAAGGCACCCAGCCATAGCTGCATCTCTTTTCTCTGTTGTTTCTGTCACTGCATCTATTCTTTTCTCTGTGCCTCTAAGCATTGCAACTCTTTTTCTCTGTTTCTCCATCTCTTTTTCTTGTATTGCCCACCATTTGCAAAATGTAGACAGGCTTTCTGGTTCTGTTGCTGCACGTCTCTTGTGCTGGCTTTACTGTCTCATATTGGACTTGTGTCTGTGCTAGCTTGGCTGCCATACTTCTGTTTATGACTCCTGTTCTTTCTGTTACAGGATCCATACCTTTCTGCTATATTTCTCTGGTATCATGTCCGGCACCCATGAACAAACTCTTGGTCTTAGAGTATGTATGGTGTAAATATACTTATTCTGACACCAAGTGTCACTGAGGCTTGGGTCAGGAAGCATAAGCAGACCAGGACAGATTGTAAAATACACAAATAGTATTTTATTATTAGTAGTAACACGAGAATAAAATCAAAAAGGAATGTACAGACTATTTTTCAGCATCAGCAGTCCAAAAAACAAAGTCCAATTTCTGAGTTCAGAACTGAAGTCTAAAACAACCAGCTCTCTGTTGCATCTGGTCTCCAAATCCTTCTGAAGATACTTGCTCTCCTCTCTTCACATAAAACGTCAGAACCTTGTCAGCTTATAGCTCCACCAGAGCACTGTGACCCAGAACTACAGAACCGTGTCAGATTCTAGCTTCCAGAGCATTGTGACCCAGCTACTAGCTCATAGGGCTGTGCAAATGTCTTTTTCTGAATATTCAGTATTGGGCTGCCAAATATTCATTATTCAGCCAAATATTTGTATTTGGCACAGTCCAGAAAAGAAAAATCTCCTTCCCAGCCCCCAAATAACAGTATTGTCTCTTCCCCCTTCCAGCAGTCACCAAATCCCACCCTCCTATCCACACAGCACCTGCAATTTGTTTTGGTTTTTCTGCAGAAAAAAACTTTTAAAGGGGATCGGCACAACCCACCAGCCTCCATGGCCGGCCCCCATCTTATAAACTAATATGAGTGACAGGCAGCAGAGCGAAGAATACAGAGTAACCCCCACAGTAACAACAAGCAGTGACCACTCTGTCCATCCATCTGTCCCCCCCACACCCCGCACTCAGCACCCAATGCTCCTTATTAGGAGAAGGCAATTGCCGCCACTGCCCACTGGTCCAGCACAACCCTCCCTCCTCCACTGCCGAGTGCCAGCTTCTAGTTAATGAAACCATACTGCTTGTTATAGTAAAGCCAGTGGGCCATGTGATCTGCTGGCTTTACCATAGCAACAAACCCCCCTCTGGACCAGAGTGAACAGGGTCAATACATTAAACTAAGAGTAAAGATGATCTCACCCTTGCTTTCAATAGGACTGACTTTACCCGTCCACAGTATTCTCATCATCAGGACTCTTGCTTATAATAAAAACAATCTGAAGTCAGCTCCAAGATCAGTCTGCTGTTTGCAAAGAGCATCACTGATGCAAATGCATGAGCTTTGAGGAGTTGCAAAGTACCCAAGTGGTTCACAAAGTAGGGCTGCCTTAGCTGTCCACGTAGCACATTTTCAGAAAGATACCGGTGTTTCTTCTCAAGCATTTGTCCATGGAGTGTCCTCACAGTTCTGTTTTCAGCTCCCATGGTTTTGCAACACCCCAGTGCTCCCCCCTTATTTAAAGCACAGCCCTTCTTCATTATATTTTCAATGTGTGGGGTCCACAGACTAGAGAAACAATAAAGGGAAGAAGAAGAAGAAAGAAGAATGCAGAGAAAAATAAAAGTGCTGAGATAGAAAGAAAAGCACAAGAACATGACAGAAAGAAATGGGTCTCAAAAATCAAAGCACACAGAAGTGGCCAAAACATATCTTGTCTATATTGCTAAGCTAATGCCCCATCCTTTAAATTTGTTTATGTGGACACAATGGATTCTGTTCAGCACAAAACAAATCCATATTTCTTTTTTTTTGGGGGGGGGATACTTGGTCATAACAAACTAAGATGTATCATTTAATTGCATCATCACAGCTGGCAACAACAACAACAACAAAAAAACATTTTAGACAGGTGGCAAATTAATAACTCAGCTCCACCACCTCAAGGAGAGTTCCCACACCTGTCAACTTTCTCCATTGAATACCATGGGAGAGTTCAACCACCTATAAATTACAGTTTCCCAGTCAAAACATTTCCAATTTAACCACTAATTTTGAACAATGAAGTCACACATGGACTTTGTGTAAACCTGGCAGAAGATATGTATTTCTTCTACCACACTTGCATGCACATGCAGTAAGCCGGGGATTGCCAACAGTGTCCGTTGGGAGGGGGAGCCTGGGCATGGGGAGATGGCAGGCAGGCGGGTCTGAGGATTGGGGGAACTGGAACAAAAAAATAAAAAAAAAAAAAAAAAAAAGGAAAGAAAAATGGACAGACTAGATAGGATAGGCAGTTCTTATTTGCTGACATATTCTATGTATCAATGAGCTCCCAGTAACAACTTTCCTGGTGGACCCCCTGTACCAGCCTGTGCCTGTACTGGGCAAATGGTTTGGCTTTGGGTGCATTAAAAGCCACAACTGTGTTATTAACCTTCACTCAAAACACAAATGAGTGACACCCTTTTAACTAGTACAGAAAGTGGACTTTTGTCTTTAAACAAAAGGACTCAAGTAAAAGTATTCATGTTCTTGGTTTTGTCTACAAGTGGACAACATGTGATTTATATGATCTGGAAGAAATATTCCAACTGAACCACCTCATACTTTCATATACAGTAGCTTCAGCTTACAAGACTGGTACCTTTATCTATGTGTTCAAGACTATAGGCGGACAATAATATTGCCATTTCCCCAGCCCCAACATTGAGATTTCACTACCTGAAACCAGAACTATTTGGATGGCAGAACCAAACCCATGGGAAGACTGGCCAGACAAATAGGTTGAAAGGGCTCCCCTATCACTTTTGGGGAAATTGTGAGGGACAGTGGAGCCCTGTCCCAGACTGCTTTTGAGCCATGAAGATGAATCCCAACATGAGGGCATCTGAAGTATGCAGTCCTCCTGTGTAGCGGTCTCCCTACCCTACCCCTACCCTTACTCCGGCACTAGCTCAAGCACTCTGCCTAGAGAGTCCTGCATGTAAACACAGTCCCATGGCTCCAGAGAGCTCTTGCCTCAGTCATGGCTTGGAGGACAAGAGGGAGTCTTCTGTACAGCTGTTTACTGAGTTCCACCTCCCCATACACTCCTACTCCTTTCCACGATCTGCTTTCCCACATCTTTCGCTCCCATTAATCCCATACCTGCTGCTGTCACTACATTTCTGGGGAGACCTCTGCAGTGCATGAGCACTGAAATCTGACCATGGACAGTGGACTCTGGGAATTGTAATTCATTCCACTGAGAGTAATTTTTTGCCGCTTCAGTGTGCTTGCACCTACGGTATCTCTATCTTTTGGGTTACTTGGCCTAGACTAATAACCTGATTGTGCATCTTACTACAGGGGGTGGCCAGTAGGGTCAGGAACAAGAAAATAGTGTGGCAGGGAGGGAAGAAGCAGTGGAAGGACAGAGCTGTGGTGTATTAACAGTGACATGCAACCAAAGCCCCCTTCGCTCGCAGTCATGTGCTACCAAAGCCCCCTTCTCAATGTAATTGCACTATGTCACCATAACTTTTGCTATGCAGTCACAAAATAGGCATATTTCTCCTTTTAAAACTGAACAATTATTTTTGTTTGATGAAAATGTCCTGTTCTGTGAGAGTTCTTCTGAAAGTGTGTGTGTGTGTGTGTGTGTCTATATGTGGAAAGGGAATTTTATTAGTACCCACCCTAAATACATTTGGATAACAAATTTATAAAACATTGGAATACCTCAAAAATAAAAACAAAACAAAAAAATTCCACAGAAACCCCCTGTAAAGAGAATTAATAACTACTGTTTTCATTTTACTTTGCATACAGACTAGAACACCACAAAATGTTCCTAAGATTCAGCATTGCAAGGCCGACATGTAACATGTAACAAGAATTTATCAATGCTGGATGTTTGCCACTGGTATGGAAGCCCTGGGGTAATAGATGCGTTGTGATGCACTTAGTGGGTTATGTAGCATCAAAGTACTAATACATTAATACATTTATTAAGTATTAATACATTTCAATGCAGGCTCATAACTTTATTTTTTAATATACTTGCCCCAAATTGTCAGCATAGCCTTCTTATAACTTCATCTCATGAACAAGTGCAGAGAAATTTTCAACTCCTATCTGAAAGGTGATTTCACTCGGGGACTGCAAAATCACTTTTCAGGACACAAAAATACATTTTGGCCAGTATTTGCAAAATGACAGCTGTCACATTCATGAGGTGCTGTAAAGAAATGGCTTTGTTGAAAATTTGGGATAAAAATATTGAAAATTACCAAAGTTATGAGCCTATGTTTGCAAAATTGTTAGAGAATATGCCTCAATGCCAAGTGTATGTGGTATATACACATGGGCCCAGATATTCAAACTGTGCCCAAAAAGTGTGCAACAGCAGGAGCAAGTGCAAGTCCACTGTGCCCATGCGCAAGAAGCGCGATATTCAAAAACTGTGCAGGCCAAGATGCGCCTACGGCTGACGACTGAATATCGCACCACCTGCACCGTAGCGCAACTAGCGAGGTGAAGCTGAGCATATCTGATGCGCCACAGCACAACAAGGGATGCTCAGCAGAGCAGTCCAGATGCGCCATAGAGCAACCAAGGATGCCCCCTGCAGCAGGGAAACAATGCAACAGCACAACCAAGGATGCAGGGGCCCACCACCTATGCCACAGATGGGCAGAGGAACACACAGCAGAACAGACATCGTTCCCCACACCCCATGCACTGCACCACCGGGGGGAGAGCTGGAATAACCACTGGCCCATGGAGGCCAGCAACCAACCCACACCTGGGTCATGGTGTCCCAGCACACCCCCTGGCAAGCTGTGACTGGCACACAAGGAGGGCCGACCACACCGTACCACACCATCCCACCAATGCAGAGCACACCCTGCACCATGATCCCTATACACCCTGCCCAGGAGTAGTGCCCAACAGTGCAGGACACCCCATGCATGCCCCCACCCCCACTGTGACAATGCAACCCTGTGCACCATGGAGCCATGCAAGGCAGCACCACCATGAGCACCCTGCAGCGGGTGGCAGCAGACAGCGATGCAACAGATGCATACACATTGCTGCCTTGCATGCCCCCTTGAGGTACAGCTGAGAGACCGACCATGCGTCAGCACACGAGGTACCCCACATGCGACAGGGCATGCCCCAGATCCCATCTCCAGCGTTACAGCACCCTGCACACCCTCCCAAGGACACATTCCGTCCCAGCACTGGCCACAACAGCCAGCACAGACATGCACAGTGTAGCATGGAGGCATGCACCACACAGGATGCAACTCAGTGCATGGACAAACACCCACCCATACCCAAGGGCACACCAACACAGGGACACAGTAGCAGGTCAACCAAGCCACTGGCTTGTGGCCTCAGCTGACATGTACACATGGCCAGCACCCCTACATTGCACAGGTGTGCCAGCCACCCTGCGCAGGCACCAGGAAGCTGTATGCCACCAGCATGCTGCCGGAGCACAAGTGACAGACACTGGAGCACATCCCCTGCAACAGACACAAGTGACAGCATGGAGGGGGGACAACAACAGCGGAGGCCACAGTGCCACCGGAGGCAGACGTGCACCATACTGGTGATGGCAGGCAAGCTGGCATTGTGCTGTGTACTGTTGTTATCCAGCATGGACAGCCACCACTGACACGCCAGCAGACCGTGCATATCACAGACGT
This sequence comes from Neoceratodus forsteri, assembly GCA_016271365.2. Classification (NCBI taxonomy): domain Eukaryota; kingdom Metazoa; phylum Chordata; order Ceratodontiformes; family Ceratodontidae; genus Neoceratodus; species Neoceratodus forsteri. The sequence continues at coordinate 1,541,126,227 of CM028131.1, read as the reverse complement.
GCAAGGGTGTCAGCTGCACAGGCCATGGACGGTCTTACAGGGGTGCCATGCACACAGTGCAGGCCCCGTGGACCACTGCACACAGGCATCCAGTGCACAGAGTACAACACACATACCACAGACAGTGACTGATCCCCCTGCCAACACCATAGGCGGTTCACCTCTGCACACACACACACACACACACACGCCCATACGTGCACCACCCCTGCTGCCATGCACACCACTGCAGCTGAGCACCTGTAGCCCACTGCAAATCAGAGACCACCACAGTTGTCATAACAAAATGCATATATTTAAAAGATGTAACAAAAAACTATATACAATTATTTACAAGAGGGTGGGAAGGGCCACATAACAGGTGAGGGCGGGTAAGGGGCAGGGGTGAACATACAGGAGAGGGAAGAAGGGGTATGAGGGTGGGTCAAAGGGGTGAAGGTGGTAGTCGGGGCATGGGGACATCAATGGGCACCCCGGTCCTCCTCATCACGGTGCCGATGTCTACTATTCCGTCTCCTCCTCACCCCTGGTGGTGGATCCTTTGAAGGTGCTCCAAGGTCTCCCTCGCCACCTGGAGCAGCTCACGTAGACTCCGCTGAATGTCCTGGAATTGCCGTCCACCTAGGACGAGGGAGCAGAGTCAATAAGTGTGACTGTCCAGCCCCCTGCAGCCCACCCATTGTGCATGGCATACAGCCATGTGCCACGCCCCTGTGATGGTGTGCAACCACCCACAGTAACCGTGTCCACAAGACCTGCCCACCCAGGCAGCCACAGCCATGTGGGCCACTGCACACACCCACCGCCCATGTCCTGCACAGCACCACCATGGCTGTACAGTGACTTGGCTATGTGGTATGAAGGCAGTGCCACAGCCATGTGCCCGGTGCATGCATGGACCACCATTGACGCGCTCCCAGACATGCAGTGCCACTGGACAGTGCTGATTGTAACAAGTTGCGTGCATGGCAGTGGTGTCAATGGATAGTGGCCATGCCCCACTGCCCACCCAGTTATACAGCATGCAATAGTAATCATGGATGTAAGGCACTCACCATCATCAGGCTGGTCCATGCGCCGCAGATCACCATCATCCCTCTTGGCCCGCTGCTCCTCCATGCGGCGCCTCTGGTCCTGGTTCTGCTGGCGTTCTTCTGGCCCTAAGGTGCAAACATGGAGAGAGGAACATCAGTACAATCCAGTAGCAAAGTCCCCTCGTCCCCATGTGTGTGTAGTCCCACACAGCCATACCTATCCACCCCACACCCCGATACCACCACCACGGCCAACACTGGATGGCCCCCACATGTGCCAGACACATGCAACCGTGATACCCGTATGGACGATAATAGTGTATGGATGTTGCACCTACCTGGCTGTGGCACCATGCCCCTCCTGGCACGTGTCCACAGGTGGGCAAGCAGGTCAGGGTCCCTGCGCCTCAGGTCCCCATAACGATGGCAGCACTGCTCTGCCGTTTGCCCCATACCGATGGCCTCCTCCAGGGTGTCGGCCACCTCCTGCCAGACCGCACTCCTGGCCCTGTCCAGGGGTGCCTCTCCATACAAAGCCCCAGCATGGGGCTCAACTATAGCCACCAGGTTGGCAAGCTCAACCTGGCTCCAAATGACTGCATGCCTCCGCGCCATCTCTGCTGTCTGGTTGAATCAAAATGGCACTCAGCAGCACGGTCCTGCCACGTGCAGATGCTGCACGGTACAGCGCTGCCATTCCCTATCATGCTGTCACCGAACAGTGCGATAGTGGTGCACCCATGCCTGACGCATGATGCCTGGGGGCAAAGGTCAGGCACAGGGTCAAGGGTCTCTGGCACACGGACAGCCACAGCGCGATTGGAACCCAATGCGTATAGCATGATTGGGTGCCTGTGTGTGCCACCTCCTGTAGCGGCCTACAGCGCTGTTGCCCCAGTGCACCTATGACGCCCCAGTGCCACAGCACCATATATGTGAACAGCACTGTAGCACCACTGGCAAAATGGTGGCCGTGCCCTGCATTGCCTCCCATGCACAGCACATCAGCAGCGCAGCAGGCGCCTGCGTCATCAACCCCGGGCATGCGCAGTTAGGTGTGTACTGCGCATATCACAGAACTGCGCCCTTGGCTCAGCATGTTCAACACAATTGCGCAAAGCGCAACAGCGTGATATTCAGCTGGCATATGCAAATCATCTAATCAGCCATTCAATGGTGCAGTCACTGCATTTGCATTCACTTAAAGATGCACCTCACCTCATTTGCATGGGCTGCGCTATAAAAATGTGACATTGGGCTGCACTGGCCATGGTCAGTTACTGCAGTCTATTGCGGTGAGTTGCATGCTGTTTGGGAGTGTGGACTGTGGTGTTTGGTGCATGCATGGGACTGCACAGTTACAGGTAATACCTGTCATTCTCACAGGATGAATCATGACCGAGCATGTGGTGCAGGAAGAGGAACAAAGTCATGGGAGGAAGAGGAGGCCAAACTTTACAAAGGCCGAGACAGATGCCCTGTTTGAGGCCTACCTTGACCAGGAGTCACTTCTCAGCGGACGCCAGGGAACACCACAGGCCCGTGCTGCTGCATGGGAGGAAGTAGCGCGTGCTGGCAACCTGCATGGCAGCCACCAGCACTCCGTTCAGGAGTGCAAAAAGAAGATGGGCACAGATAGGTGGATAATTAAAGAGAAGGTGGCTGTCATCAGGGCAGCACTGTCTGTGACCAGTGGGGGACAGCCGGAGGTGCAACGCCTGACCCCACAGGAAGAGCAGGTTGCTGGCAGCATGCAGTGTTGCGTCATTGAGGGTGTTCTGGGTGGTGGATTCCAGATGGGTGGTAGCCTGTCACTGCATGGTAGGTCATGGTTTGTCTATTGGGGGGGACAGGGTAGGTCACATGCAGTAATGCTACTTTTTTCCCTTACAGCTCCTGAGTGTCTATATGGGTCAGCGGTGATGGGCTTCTCCACTGAGGCCAGTATCATGGAGATGGAGGAGGGCCCATCCACCTCCACAGGAGTACGGGGGTCAGGGTGGCAGTGGGCCCACCTGGATGTCTGGACTGATGTTGGTGGAGCAGGTGCGGAGGAGGCCCTGCCCATGTCCCAGCGTGCCAGTGTCCATGGATGCCAGCATGCCGAGACTCGGGCTGGTGCCAGGTCCGTCACCGATGATGATGGAGCTAACGTCATGGGCAGTGACACATGTGGGCCACAGGATGGCCACACAGCAGGTGACATTGTGGCCATGGCTGTGGGTGATGCCACCGTGGAGGCCTGCGTGTCATCACAGTCCCAGTCTGTGCCTGTCTGCACCAGTGGGGCAGCACTGGTGTGTGTCCAGGACAGTGGGACTGTTGTGGCCACTGCAGTGGCACCACTGAGCCCTGGAGAGCAGCAGCCGGAGGGGCAGTATCAGCAGTCGGCCAATGGCCATGGCGGTACAGTGTCAGGGGGTGACCTCAGTGCACCACCTGTGGACATGCCCAGGCCTGGCCCTGGTGTGCAGCACCCACTCTCAAGGGGTGATGAGCATCAGGGCCGCGAATACCCTGAGAGACAGCATGCCGATCAGGCAGATGACCTCTTAGATGAGCACACCTGCATACTGCAAGCATCAGTCAATCAGCAGATGTGGCTTGGGACAGCGGGGGATGCACTGAGTGCGGCTCTGCGCCAGGCAGAGGAGTGGCGCAGCAGAGACACCGCTCTGCTCCTGGCAGGGATGGACCGGTTGTGGGAGGATGTGACCGCTGCCATTGGCAGGCAGACACAGGCATTCACAGCTGTCATGGCCACAATGGGTACACAGTTATTTGCCCATGCGTCGCAGACACCATGCAGTGCAATATCCACCCCCCATTCCCGGCGTCGTGCAACACCATCCTTGTCGACACCGGGTTCAGCTGTGGGCATCCCCAGCATGCCTGGCGCAGGCATGTTTGGTGTGCTGCAGACCCCTGTGCGAGCACAGTCACATTCATACAGTGGAACCCTCCTGGGGGACCGTCGGTGCCACCCCATGAGGTCAGTGGTCAGCCTGTCACTGTTGGCGGGTCTCAGCGGGGCCGCCCACGCATCCGTGGTGGCTGTGGCACTGTGGCACGTGACTGACCTGTCTCCCAGCACGGCTACTGTCTGATGCTGCCCTGTGTGCATTGTGTCATTCAGTGAGCAATGCACGGCTGGGGTAACCTGGCCCTGCAAGCACACACACGTTCCATCTGCACACACTCCTGGCTGCTGTCCGCTGTGGTGTGTGCATGATGATGCCTGTATTGCATTGTACGCCACTGTGCAATGGTGCCCAGCATCTGACACATGCACAATGACAGGCAGTGGGTGTGGTGGTCTGTGGACGTGTGTGTGGCTAGGGGTGGCAGTCTGGGTCGGCATGCCTCTTACCCTTTATGCATGTCTTGTGAGGTGTGTGTGTGTGTATATGACCGCGTGCCATGTCAGACCTCGCCCATCCCTGGCGGTGTGTGTGGTTCCATGCCTGGCCACTTCCCTTGACAGCATGCACCCCTGGTGTGTGTCCATGCGTGTTTGTGGGTTGTGTCTTTGCCACTGGTGGTTGCACATGGCCCCATGACTTACCTGGGTTTACTGAAGTGCTCCTCTGTGATGGTGTCCTGGTGCAGTTGTGCCAGCCGGAGCAGTCGGGGGTCCCGTCACCCAAGGGGGGGGCTGCCCATCACCATTGTCACCAGCATCCTCATCGTCCCCATTGCTGTCCCCCTCTTTGACCAGTACGGCTATCCCACAGTCATTGGCCATGTTGTGCAGGATGCAACAGGCCAGGAATAGCCCGCAGGCCTTTGAGGGGCTGTACTGTAGGGCACCGCCGAAGGTGTCCAGGCAACGGAAATGTGCCTTCAGCATCCCGAACACCCACTCGATGACATTGCATGTGGTGGCATGTGCCTCATTGTAGCATTGCTGCGATGGGGTAGCGGGCTGCCGGTATGGTGTGAGCAGCCAGGGACAGAGTGGGTATCCACTGTCACCTGTGTGTAGAGGGTGGAGGTTAGTTTGGTGATCAGCGTCACCCTGCCTTGGGCAATGTAGGCCAATACCCATGTCACCTCTGACCATGCCCCTCCCAAGCTCTATGTTTTTCTGCGTGGTTTGCATACTCACCCACTAAGTGGCCAGTGGGGATGTCCCCACTCTCGAATCTGTGGCACAGTGCCGACTGGTGCCAGATGAAGGCATCATGTGCTCCCCCAGGGTGCATGGCACAGACATTGATTATGCGCCCCCTGGCATCGCACACCACCTGGCAGTTGATGCTTGCATAGCCCTACCAATTGATATATGTGGCCCCCTCGGGGCCAGGTGGTGTGCGGATGGCCACATGGGTGCAGTCTATTGCCCCTAGCATGCCAGGCATATGTGCTACCCTGTGGAAGTCCTGTATGTTTGCTGTGCACTCCGCCGGTGTGCTGGGGAAATGGATGTGCTCCACAGCATGTGGCAGCAGTGCACTGAGGAATTGGGTGAGGTGGCGTGACGTAGCCAACTGGGTTATGCCTGTGGTGTCCCCTGTTGGTCTCTGGAAGGTACCCGTGGCGAGCAAGCATATGCAAGCTGTCACTTTAGTCTCCACTGACAGAGCATGGCTCCATCGTGTGGGTGCCTGCATCACATCACTGCACAGCTCACAGAGCCACCTTAGAATTGCCCGATTCAGGTGGTACCAGCCCACAATCTCGGTATCGCTGTACAACTCGAAGTTGGTGCGGGCTCGGTACTGCCTGTTGGGGGCATATCACCGACAGGCCCTTCCACGGCCATGCCCCCCCTGCTTCCTGCCTTCTCACCCCTCTCATTACTGCCTCCATCTGGATGGTGGCACTGGCCGTGTCCCTGGCTTGTGCCCCCCCCCGGCAGCTGTTTCTGTGTTCCCCCCGCTGTCCTGGCTGCCACCTCCCCTGCACCGGGAACACCTTCCTGTGGTGGCCTCAGTGCTGTGTGGCACTTCCCCCTTCTGCACTAGCTGTGGCTGTGGCTCCCCACACCTTCCCTGTGCCTATGGGTTCAGGGTGCCCTTTCACTGTCCTGCCCTGTGTGTCCCTCCTGCCATGTGTCTGCCTAGTGGTCAGCCACATGTGCCTTCCCTGTAGCGTTCTTGCGCCTCTCCCTTGTTCCTTTTTATTTTGGCTCATTTCCGCTATCGCGCAACTTCCGCTTGCTCCCCTATTGAGCATGGCGCATGTTGTTGAATATCACACTGTGCCATTTGTGCATGGTTTCTCTCCCTTCAGTTGTGCATGCATTCATTATCATTGTGCTCGTGCTCAACGTGATTTTGAGGGCGCATCTGCCTCCCGCTGAATATTACAAAATGTTGCATTTTTGGACTTGCACTGGAGCAACCCTTTTGAATATCTGGGCCATGGCATTTAGGCATATTCTGTAAAATTAAAAATGGGCAAAATTCAACATAGGCTCATAAATGTGTTGTTTTTAAATATTTTAATGCCAAATTTTCAACATAGCCTTCAAGTCCACTTGTTCAAGCATCCGGGGTCATAATAGATGATACCCTTATGTTTGCACACCATATTGACTCTCTGGTCAAGACAGTCAATACCAAGATTGGTGTCCTGTACAGGCACAGTCAATACCTCTCTATGGGGGCCCTCCACCTCTCAGTCCACACCTCCATCATATCTACTATTGACTATGGACTAGTGGTCTACAGGGCGGCAACAGATACAGCGCTCAAGAGGGTTCAGACTGCGCTCAACAAAGCCTGAAGTCTCACCCTGGATGCTGAATGTGGCACGCGAACCTGTACTCTGTATGAATGCTCAAATTGGCAGTCATTAAGAAACATGGTCAAATTCCAGACTTGCATCCTAGGGAAGAAGGCTCTATTGGGTAAAACACCGCCTTGTGTAGGCAATTTGACAAAGGTGGCCAGTTCATTACAGGTCACCAGGGGGAGGACTAGAGGAGCCTTGGCTATCCCCTTCCATTGCACCTCATTTGGGCAAAGTGCATTTGCCTACTGGCCCCCCCTGTGGATGAATGAAATCCCTGGGCACCTCTTGGCCACCAATTGTCTGGCCCAATTCAAAACTGACCTCAAACAGCACTCTCTGAGTGCACCTGCCCCTATGTCCAGCCACACCAGCTCTCCCTGCCCCCCAGCATGCACTAGGCAGGCCTCAGGTACCCCCTTCCCTCTGTCCCTTCTTATGACTTGTCTCAGCAATCAGTTTGCATAATGCTCCTTTGGCATCTGCCACCCCATCTTCCCCTTCCCCAACTCCCAGTCCCGTGAGTTTCCCTAACAGTCACTACTAATGCAAGCTGCCTGATCATGCCCCCTCACTCCCCACCATTTACTCTAGCACGTCTTTTCTGATCAGCCTCCCCTCCCCTCGCCCCCATTTCTCCCTATACCTTATCGCCCTTCTTCCCCTACCCTTCACCTCCACTGCAGTACATACCTCTCTCTCTCTCTCGTACCTCCTTTCTTCACCCCATTGCCAGCTATCCCCGTCACTCTGAACTACTGACAAAGCACTTTGTGGCTGCTTATTCCCCCCCATAAAGTGTTTTTCTTTTTTCTTCTTATTTTAACTTGTACCTATGTTTTGATTTATTCTGTAAGTTCTGAATCCAAGCTGTATCGTTCATTGTGCTGTACCTTTTCTTTCTCCTATTGTACTTTGTTTTGCCATCTATGACATGGAACCTTTGCAAAAGAGCTTGACCTCAAAGGTATTTTCTGAATCACTAAATAAATAAATAAAATAAAATCAGTAAGTTCAAAACCCAATTGAAATGCATTGAACTGCATGTCGTTATGGCCCCATTTGCATGCAGGTGCGCCCATCCCTGGCGACTTGCGCCTGGCACCCTGCCAGGCTGCAGCCATCGTGGACCGACGCCCCCTGCACAAGCTGCAAAGTGCCCCACTGCCCGATCACGGGCAAATGTATGAAAATATAACATCCTATATCCCTGGTGGTCCAGTGGAACGTTCGCAGCCCAATCGCGGGCGTATGAATAATGATAGAAAGTCCTAGATTCCTGGTGGTCCAGTGGACTGCTCCCAGCCCGATCGCAGGCAGAAGTCTAATGAAAGATTAATTCCCATCCTTGGTGATCCAGTGGTACCCTCCCACCCTCCCACTGAGCCCCACCACCCCGCTCCTCCCCGGCTCGGCGGCAGCAGCTCCCTAACTGCAAGCCGCCCGCCGCCCGCCGCACCGACTGACTGCATACAGTATAGTTGTATGCCCATTGGTCCACAGCGCACAAGGGTGTGCAGACCATACTGTACATACAGTCCAGATATGTGAACCATGCAGCACATGAGGTTGCGCCTGCACGTGCTTTCGCAAATCCCAGGCTGAATATCAGGATGTGCGGGGTATGCATGGGCATTCTCTTACTTGCACCTCAGATACATTAATGATGCGCCTGGCACATCGATTTGTCCCAATGACTTTCCCTTTGAATATCGCACCGGGGTGCATCAGTGGGTTGCGCATGGCTTCTTGCTTTATGGATTTCCCAAGTGCAGGAGTTTCTTGCAGCTTTATAGCTGGTAACAGGGGAGGTACCCAAAGACTGGAGGACAGCAGATGTAGTCCCTTATACAAAAGTGGGAACAAAGAGGAAGCGGGGAACTACTGATCAGTCAGCCTCACCTCGGTAGTGGGGAAGATCATGGAAGCACTACTGAAGGAGAGATTGGTGGAACATCTGGTTGTCAGTGGACTACAGGACCCAAGGCAGCATGGTTTCACCAGGGGGAGGTCATGTCAGACCAATCTTGTTGAATTTTTTGACTGGGTGGCTAGGGAGGTGGATCAGGGGAGGACAGCGGACATGGCCTATCTAGACTTCAGCAAGGCCTTTGACACTATGCCACATAGAAGATTATTACACAAACTGGGGAATATGGGTGTGGGCAGGACAGTAGTGTGGTGGGTAGGTAACTGGCTGGGCGGCAGGACACAGAGGGTGGTGGTAAATGGCTGTCACTCCACAGAGGGAAGAGTGACCAGTGGGGTACCACAGGGATCAGTGCTGGGACCGGTCCTATTCAACGTCTTCATCAGTGACATTGTGCAGGACCTAGAAAGCAGAATTTCACTGTTCGCTGATGACACAAAGCTCTGTAACAGAGTAGACACACCAGAGGGTGTAGACAGAATGAGAAGGGACCTGCAGAAACTTGAAGAATGGTCAGGGGTTTGGCAGCTGAAATTCAATGCAAAGAAGTGCAAGATAATGCATATGGGGCACAAAAACCCTGGCACAATATATCACTTGGGGGGTGAGGATATAGCATGCACCAAGCAGGAAAGGGATCTTGGGGTTATCATCTCTGATGACCTCAAGGTAGGGAAACGGTGTGACAAGGCAGCAGGTAAAGCAAATATGATGCTGGGATGCATAGGCAGGAGTACACCAGCAGGAAAAGGGAGGTCATAATTCCACTATACAAGACACTAGTGAGGCCACACCTGGAGTACAGTGTACAGTTCTGGAGACCTTACCTACGTAAGGACATAGACAGGGTAGAGAAGGTTCAGAGGAGGGCAACAAAGATGGTACATGGATTGCATCACAAGTCCTGTGAGGACAGGTTGAAGGAACTGAATATGTACTCCCTGGAGGAGAGGAGGGAGAGAGGGGATATGATAGAGACATACAAGTATCTTACAGGGAGGAACAAGGTGCAGGAATACACTATTTTTAATTGAAAAGATATTCCAGGACTAGAGGCATGGGATGAAGTTGGAGGGAGGACGATTCAGAAGAAACGTGAGGAAGAATTTCTTCACAGAACTGGTGGTGGACAAGTGGAACACCCTGCCAGAGGAAGTGGTGAGGGCTGAAACAATCACGGGATTTAAGAATGCATGGGATAGACATAAAGGAATTCTGGAGGTCAGGGTAAGGGGCAACAGACTTCTAGGAAAACATAAACTGAACTTTCAAGCTCAGATGGACACACTGGGTGGGCCATAGGCCCTTATCTGCTGACACTGTCTATGTATCTATGTATAGGCTTACCAGTCCTGTAGCTTGCCAGAAGATTTAGCATAGTACCAGAGGCGGTCCCTCCATTTCATGCTATCTATCAGCCCAGGAGTAATCTAGGGATGAACAGTGCCGCGCACCTTCATTTTCTTAAGGGGGTGCGTGAACATCACAGGCAGGGTCGTGCCTGAAAATAGGCAGAATTTGTCTAGTGCACTTACCCGGTCAACAAAAACTAAATAAAATAAATAAACATAGTGATAAAATGTTGGAGTGATACATTAATGTCTGTAGAAGAGTCAAGTAGTGACCAGTCCTGACAGCGCAAGTGTTGTTTTAGGAGTTCCAGGTGGCCACACCTTAGCACTCTGTTGTAGATAGTTAGAGGCGGTGGGGCATGGAATTTGTTGGTCCAACTGCAAGTAACAGGGGAGCGGTCACTGAGTGAGTCAGGGTGCACACTTACGTTGGCGACACGGTCAGGGTAATTAGAGATTATCCAGTCAAGAATGGTGCCTGTCCCAGTCTTATAATTAATTCTAGTGGGAGAGCTGACCAGCTGAGTAAGGTGCAGAGCTGCCAGTGCATCCTTTACGGGGCCACTGGAGGCAGACAGCCTGTTTATGTTGAAGTCACCAAGTAATATTGTCTCAGCGATGTGATTTTGGGCTCTCAGGTAGTCCAGGATTTTATGAAGACCAGTGGTAGGGTCAGTGGGAGGTATGTAAACTGATAGGATTGTGAGAGTCTTGTGGTGGGTCCCCAGTAGCACTTTAATCACTAGTACCTGGGTGGGGCACCCAAGGTCAGCAACAGGCAAGACCAGTCCTTTCAGACTGTCTTTTAGATAGATAGCACAACCACCACCATGCTTAGTCGATCTGTCCAATCTTAAGGTAGTGTAGCCAGGTATGGCAACCGCTGCATCTGGTATTTTGGGAGATAGCCAAGTTTCAACGACAGAGAGTATGTCGGGCTTGTTTAGCAAGACCCAGGCTTTAAGAAGGTTGATTATGCATAGAAGGCTGCAAATGTTAATACAGGCCAGGTGAAGAGTTCCCTGTTTCTGGTGATTATCCTTTGTAATCATATAGATACTGTATGCACTATGCCTTGTTTTGAAAATAAACGTGCAAGCTCTTATTGTTGAAGCTACTACCGAAATGTGAGATTGCGCCTCACAGTAAGGAAATTGGAAAACAACTTCTTATTGTACCCACAATGCCTTGGTACATATGTCTACATATTTTTTTGTAAACTTCATTTTAAAACATCTGGAGATCAAAATTGCTACAGACATAATGGTCCAAGACACAAGTCTGCTCAGACAAGAGAGCATGTCAGCATAATACCCCTTGTAGTCACCACCACCAAAATAAGGGACTGCACCTCTGAGTAACTAACATTTAAATCAACTTTATAATTTACCCAGAATGCCTTGGTAATGTATGTAAAACATTGATAGGTCCCTTACATGACATAATTCTGGGGGTGTGGCCACACACAGAAAACTGGAAGACAGAGTGCTAATAAAACATAAAACAAAATGACCATGATCGATTTTTTTTACAAAATAAATTGTAGCTTCCCCATCAGAAGCACAGGTGGCAATGGCATATTGTGTGAAAAGGGCATCTGCAAAACCTCACAAAATCACGTTAATGGAGGATAATATCCTTGAAGAAGATCCAAATTTACTGTTTTTGGAGATAAGGACTGTATCAACCTATGCTGAACTCTTGTTCTGAAAAATTCATTTTACTTGGGTTCCATATTATTTTAATCTGGTTATTTATAGTCATGTAAACATGTGCTTTTATAATTTTAGCATATTTGATCTGGATTTCCATATGAGCTGTGGGAGATTTTTCCGGGGTTGGGGGCTGGGTGTGGTTTTGACTGATGAGGACTCTTCCTTTGTTTCTTAATTCCCCTCAAAGGAGCCACATCGTAGTGGATGTCATCTGTAAGGAGCCTAGGAGGCCATGTTTTGAGCAGGAAATGTGTGGCACTAGGGATCTGTGATCATCTATGGAGCAGGAAAACTTTAAACAAGGTAAGATAGACCGCAGCCACTAGACTTGCCTGGATGTAGCTTTGAGGTTAACCATTTGGCTGTGTTTGTATTCCTGAGATATAAGACTACTGAAATGAATTTGACATGTCTGTGCAGTAGTAAGGGTGAGCAAACCCACCAAGAACGCAGAAAAGAGAAAATAAAAGTGTGATATTAAATGCAACAGCAAGCTGTATACTTATTCTACATGACAGTGGAACCCAGCAGTAATTGTTGGTGCCAGTGTTAAAACATCAGTGTTTGTTGGCAGAAAAAAAAATGAATTACATAGTCATGGCTGGTTTTAGGTACCAGCAAACCCTGAAGTTGCTAGGTGTCCCCTCCTCATGGGGTGCCCCCAACCAGAGCAGTTTGTCTTATTAAGTTTATTTTTGTTCTTTTTTTTTCTTTAAAGATCTTTATTAAATTTTCCATTTTTATCAGGACATAAAACAAACATATATCCTGAGTAAACCCAGGATCCACATACCCAAAACTGGTTGTGTAACCTATATACAGTGCTAACTATGTACAATCACAGCTAAAGATGTCCACCCTCCAATACAGTTACCGGTTCAAATTGCATCTGTATCCTAATATAACACTGTCATTGTTTAACTAGGCCCAACCAGGGGCAATCCCTGTAATAAAAATTATAGAACCTCAAAAATTAGTATAACCAAAGCCACCATCTATGGATCAGTAAACCCAGGAGGTGGGCCCCAGCCGTGTCCCCTGGAAAGAGAGAGAGTCCCCCCACCCCAAAAACGTAGTGGACCATAACCTGTCTTAACACCTTTTCACATGTACCAGCTTAGCTGAGGACCAATTGGATATGATACTACAGTCAGAGCTGAAGATACCTAAAATACATCCATATTAAACTGTGTATTCCTCAAATTAATGTTTTCCTTGCTAAACTCAACCCAACAGACAGATCTGTATTCAAGCATTGGTAACCTGCAGTGAGTAAATGGCTTCTAATGTTGACCGTCTTTTGTTATAGAACCCTTTTCTACCCTCAGAATGCATATGCCTCTTTATTTTTTCCAGAGCCCAGAGAAGGTCCTTTACCCATTATGTATAGGTACAAATACTCTCGTCCTTCCAATGCTTCAATATAAAAGCTTTAACTATTGCAGCCATCAAGGAAAGATGGTATTTGGGTGTGGCACCTGATACTTTTGACATATCACCTAATATACAAATTTCAGGCAATATAAGTTCTGAGTAATCCAGTAGAGGGTCCATATGTTGCTTAATTTCAACCCAAAGAGGCCCTATTTTACTACACTCCCACCAGACATGCAGAATATCTCCTGCACCCACACCACATCTAAAACACAGATCTGTCTGTCTGAGTCGACAATCACATAGTTTCCTAGGGGTAAAGTAAATATTAGAAGCTATAAAGAACTGCATAATCTTATATTTGGGTATGGGAATATACTTATTAAATTTCCAAATGTCCTCCCAAGTAAGCCTCAGAGAGGCCATTATTATGTCCCAATACAAGACCCTTGTGGGGGAATTTGTGCTAATATAATCCAAAAGTACCTTATAGACTTTCGAGAGGGATTTCAGTGAAGGATCTACCTCCTTTAGATTGTTCCACGTGAATGGGTTCTCGGGGGGATCCCCTAACTTTCTTAATACCCCCTCTAACATTTTGGTAAGCTGCAGCCATCTGTAAAAGTGCATTGCAACACATCCAGGCGGAAGAGTCACTCCATTGTCTGTTATAACATCCTTTAAGGTTAGTTTCCCCAGTTTATCTGTCCAACACTTGGTAATTACCTGTCCCCCAATCAATAAATTGGGATTATCCAGCACAGGTTGAGCTCTGGTCCTCATTTGATTTTTCCTCTGGTTGGGAGTAAGATACAACCACCAGGCCATTGCTGATTTAGCAATTGGGGTAGAGGTTGCTGTTTTAAGGCATTTATCTGGTGCGGCAAAAAGCATCGCCTCTGGAGAAAGGCCTAGATCTTTTAGTATTTGCCTTTCAATTTGTAGCCATATTGGGATATATGTCTCTCCCTCCACCGTTCTAACCCAACGACACATAATTCCCAATTGACCCGCCAAATAATATAGATGGAGATCAGGTAACTTTATCCCCCCTTGTTATGTGGTAAGCACAGTATACTATGTTTCTTTCTAGGGGCTTAGAGTTCCAAAGAAATGCAGATATCAGTTTCCTAATTTTAATGAACCAGTGTTTAGGAATGCTATATGGGTCTAAATAGATTGGATACAATAGCCTTGGCAACAAGTTCATTTTAACCAATCCCAATCTGGCTGCAAAATTCAAAGGGAGCTTATTCCATCTAAGTATGTCCCCACTAATTGCTGACAGGACCTTATCCATATTTGTTGCTGCCCCCACCTCCATACTAGCTATAATCCATATACCCAAATATTTAATTCCTTCTGTCACCCATTGGATCTGGAGTGGTACAAAATCTGCTCTGGTTACATGCGGCATTAATGGAAAAATCTGAGTTTTATTTAGATTTAGTTTGTAGTTCGAAACAGTGGCAAATTGTTCTATAATTTCAACTGTTCTGCTGAAGCTAACTGCTGGTTCCTTTAAATGTAAAAGTACATCGTCTGCAAAGACCGAAAACTTCAGCTCCCTCCCCGCTATTGTGATCCCCTTTATATTAGCATCTTTACTGATAGCAATTAACAGAGGTTCCAGGTAGATGTTAAATAAAATTGGCGAAAGGGGGCATCCCTGCCTGGTCCCATTTTCTAACTGGATCTCCTGTGAGACAAAACCATTACACAGTACCCTAGCCATGGGAGCTGCATATAAGTTCTGGATGCCACTGAGAAGGCCCTCAGGAAACCCATCTTCTTCATCGTAGTAAATAAAAAGGAGTGAGAAACCCTATCGAAGGCCTTCACAGCGTCTGAAGAAATCAGGGCTAAGGGTAATTGGGAGTCAGGCGCATAGCTAAGAATGTGATGGATTTTCCTAAGGGTGTCGTGTGCCCCCCTACCTGGCATAAAGGGTTGGGGCAATTTTCAGGATTCTGTTAGCTAAAATCCTAGTTAGAATCTTAATGTCTTGGTTCATCAAGGCTATACGCCTGTAACTGCCAGGTAAATCCCTAGGCTTGTCCGGTTTCAGGATTATGGTAATGTATGCCTGATATAGCGAGGGATGGGACACACCCTCTTGCATTATGTGACTATAGAGATCTTTCAGTAGGGGAAGTATAGTGGAAAGATGAGTTTGATAAAACTTAGCCGTAAGGCCATCCGGCCACGGTGTTTTACCAGAAGGCAGAGATTGTACCACTTCTATGATCTCAGCTTCTCTTATAGGAGCTGCCAACTCCTTCACCTGTATTGGGTCCAGTACTGGTAAGGGTATACTATCTAAGAATGTCTTAATTTCCTCCTCCCCAGCAGTTTGTCCTGTTTGGTAGATTTCTTTATAATAGGATGCAAAAGCATCCGCCATTTTTGAGGGTCTGTTAAGATTTTCCTCTCATGTCTTATGGATGTGACTGTTCTAGCCGCTTCCCACTCCTTAATTCTAGCTGCTAGGAGTCGGCCAGGCATGTCTCCCTGTAACAAATATTTGGCTTGTATCTTTTCCAACCAGAATTCTACTTTCCTATACATAATATCTTCAATCTCCCCCCTTAGACTTTTAAGTTCGTTATCTATTTCTATATTTGACTCTTCCAATGGAGCCAAAGATTAAATTGCCCCCATTATAAACTCCTCCTTGGCATGTCTCAATCTATTGCTCCATGCAGCATATCTCTGTGCTACACTTGCATACAAGACCTTACAGGTTGGCCACGCTAGGTGTTTATTCTGTAGTGTAGGCAGTTGCTTCTGTATTATCTCCAATAGTGCTTCTTCGAGTTTACTTCGGATTGTCCTCTCTACCAGTAAGGAGTCATTCAGCTTCCATCTATATGGCCTGGTAGAAATAGATATTGGCTCCCAAGTCAGTTGAATTGGGAATGATCCGACAAGAGCCTACACCATGTTGTCACCTCCTTGAACTCCCTAAGTGCCTCACTATTGACTTGAAAGAAGTCAATTCTGGAGTGGCTTTTATGAGCCACCGAGAAAAATGTCATATTACTGTCCCCTGTACAATGAGTCCGGATTGGATCCACTAGGGCAGAGACCTCCAGTAGTTTATTCATGGCCAGTTGGGCCCTAGACAGATGCCCTCTATATGGTGGCATCCTATCTTCCCAATTATTTAAGCAGAGGTTCCAATCCCCCTCTAAAATCAGAGGTTGAGAAGAAAATAAAGTAATATCCAGCTCAAGTAAAGCACAAAAGTCTGGATTAGGGGGGTTGGACCATATATAGAAGCCACCGCTAACTCTTTGCCTAAAATAACACCAGATATATAAATCCCTCTGCAATCTTCCCTTGTTATCACCTGTGCGATGGAGTATGGACAGGTTTTCCTTACTAAAATCGCAACACCCCCTGAGGCCGTTTCCTTACCTACCCCATAAACCTGACCCACCCACATCCGCTTGAGAAGATTCAATTCCTCCATCAATAAGTGGGTCTCTTGTAACGCAACTATATTGGCACCCATCTGATCGATATGTCTCAAAATGATAGCTCTTTTGCGTCTACCCCAAGACCTTTTACATTCCATGAAATAATGTTAACACATGACATTTCCAAGTATAAAACCAGAAAAAATTAACCAAAACATCCTTAGCTGGTCTGCATCCTTCTCTGACCAGATCTTGGACTCTCTCTCCTTCTAGATCCCCAAAAC
Organism: Neoceratodus forsteri; assembly: GCA_016271365.2. Classification (NCBI taxonomy): domain Eukaryota; kingdom Metazoa; phylum Chordata; order Ceratodontiformes; family Ceratodontidae; genus Neoceratodus; species Neoceratodus forsteri. Next base: position 1,541,109,380 of record CM028131.1, on the reverse strand, counting down.
CTCCCTCCCATCCTCCCATCCCCCGATCCCTGGATCGACCTCCATTAGTACCACAATTCATGGATGAGCCATTTTCTGTGCCCCCCCCAGCCCTATAGCCTAAACGCGCAACTCCAGGACCCTGTCCAGTTTGTACTATCCCTATTTCCACCTTAAACCTCCCTCTCTATTGCCACTAGTTAAATGTTGCTCCCCAATTTCCCTTGTCTCCATAGTTCCAGCTCCCTTGGCCACATGCTTGGTGAAGCAACTAACAAATTATATGAGCGGCCTACACCCCTAATCCAGTCTGCACAGGAGTCTAAACCTATAAATTGAATAAAATGCACCACTTCGTTCCCTTTCTCCACCTTCTTTACTTAATCGTTGCCCAGCCCCCTCCCTCACTCCTGTCAATATCCTTCATTGATATAAGGACCCTCATGTCAGAAGGGCCATCTATAGTACTGTGAGAGAGATGAACTGGTTAATCAAACCCCAATTCAAAAATCACCCTCATCTTCCTTCTTAACCCGCCCCTTTAGGGAAGAGGTGAAGACTCCTTCCTAAAGCCTAATGTGTAAAGCCACCATTTCCAACGTATTTGAAGACCCAAATAAAATAAGTCACATAGGGAGGGATTCAATCACTACTCCGCTCCCGAAGCAGCACATTTAACTTCCTCCCCATCTTCCCACCTTCTCGTTTTGTAAAAAAAAAAAGGAACAGAACACACCCCCAGCATGGAGCCCAGAACAGTATGTCCCATAACCCCTTAAAATATAACGGTGGGTTGAACATCCTCCTGACCCAAACTAACCAATTCCCATACTAATCTATCAGGCTCCTAGTTCGAGCCCTGTAACCTCCTGGAGAGGTCAGCACACTTTTGGCCCCACACAAATCCCCCAATAACCAAACCTTTTTAGTTCAAGAAAAAAGAACAAGTTTTGCATCCACTATTTAAGTCCTAGCTTGTATGTTATGCCAGAGACTTCTTGTCAGCAGAGATTCAGGGTGGTGATTTAAACAGCGCTGGGAGTTCAACTTGCAGGCCCTCCAAAGCATCACACGCAGTCAGATATCTCTTCTCCCCCAACAGCAATCGAACCATCAAAGTCGCTGGATACTGCAGGCAAAATTTAATTCCTGCAAGGTAAAGCTTCTTCTTGTATTCTGCATATTCCTTTTGTTTCTCCCTGACCGAGGGTGTTTGATCCTGAAAAAAACAGACGCACCATTCCACTGTAGAGCTTTATTTTGTCGAGCATTAGTAAGCACATGAGTCTTTTCTTTATAATTTAGAAATCTCAGAATTAAGACTCGAGGTCTCGCTCCTGGTGGAGGCATTTCTGTTAACGCTCTGTGTGCCCTTTCCAGATTGTAAGCCTCTCCATATGGCGTAGGGCCGAACACTTTAAACAAAAGATCTTGTAAAAAGGAGACACAGTCAGGCCTCTTAGCTCTCTCAGGGAGTCCTGCTAGAATGAGATTATTCCTCCTACTCCGAGATTCTTGGTCATCCATCCGATCTTCGAGTTTTTTGACTTGCTTGCGTTCTGCAATAAATTCTTGATCCATAGTGGTTACCTTTCTTTCCTGCGAAGCAACTCTAGCTTCTACGTCCCCCATTCTCTGAGCTAGGGAGTGTAATGCTGGTTTAACAGTGGCAAAATCGACCACCAGTCCCTGCAGCATTTGTTTAATTTCAAGAATGTCCTCCGTAGTTGAATTAGAACCCCTGTCTAAATCTATTTTGCCTGCCTTTTCATCTGGTGTGGGTGACAGGTGTTTTGACCATTTTACTGCCGGGGTTCTCGCCACCAGGGGCTCAATATTATCAGCCTCCATTCAGATGCTCCAATGCAGCCCTCTGTGAGTGCCGAAAGCTCAATGCCGGAGGATTAATAGTCGCTTCCAATCGCACAGACCTTCGAAAGTTCTTGTAAAAGTCCGATCAGGAGCACTTCACCAGCTAGAATAAGGCATGCAAACCTGAAATACGGATCCTGAACCAAAATATTAGCTTTTAAAATGCATAGGGCCTAGGAGCAGCACAGAAGATGTCCTCTCACACCAGGCTCATCAAGTGAACTCAAGTTTATATTTTCTTATTATATTGTTAAACAGCAATCAAAAGCTGAACAACTCCTTTTTGGTGTTGCACTATGATGTCTTGAAATGACTCACCAAGCTATGACCCAGCCAATAAGAGGCAGCTAGGCAGCAATGGATGGGATTTGGAGAACAGTCCCAAGGACAAACACTGCTGTCTCCTCCCCAACCCCCAAATATAAATATACATCTTGTACTGAAAATAAAATAAAAATGTTGTGCACCTGGGCTATGGTCAGACACGTGGAGGTGGATCAAATAGGGTGGCCCATGACTTCACTAATCTTGCCGGAGGCTCCCAAAACCCTAAAGCCAGCCCTGCTTATAGTTAGGGATGTAAGTTTGTCATGGCAGTCATACACGTCATTGATTCCATGACGTTTGATCTTTATTCAGGACTTCCATGACTTTCACTAGTGTTATCAGAATGTAGCAATGATGACAGTGCCACAACATTTACTACTGTTTACTAATGATTTCATGAACAAACAATGAGTCATTAAAACCTCATCCATGACAAACTTACATCCCTACTTATAGTATACTGTAATATTGTATTTCTGACAAAAAAATCAATACAGTATAATCATTTTTCTTGAAAGGCTACAGTCTGTAGTTCAAGGGGCCTGTGCAACTGGCCATACCCCCATTCAGCCTATTTAAAGGCTGCTCTCCTCACTCCACACACAAACATTTTCCCTTGCAGCCGGCTGCTCTGTCCATCCTCTCTGGGCCCACTCTCCCCCACACTGTGTTTGTCTCCTCCTTCCTTTCTTTCGACTCTGCTGGCTGTGCGCACTCTGCCTGGTTTGTACTTCTCCTGCTTCTGGGTCAGTACTTTTGCCTTTGCCTTCTGCGTCTCGGTCCATGTTTTGCTTATGGCTGCAGTCTGTGCTTCTGGCTCTGTTGTTTGTTCTCCCTACTGTTCCTATGGTCCTGTTTGCTTTGTTTGCTTTTTGGGTTTTTCTGGTATGCTAGTGCCCCTCTGTTTGCATTCTTATATTTAGCTGCAATGCTAATCAAGCTCTCAGTTCACTTATATTTCAGCAATCTCTCTTTCTCTGTACTAGGCGTCTGTGTGCATTAAGATCCAATTGCTGTTTCTATGCTGTAGTCCCTGTGTTCATCACCTTAATTGTTTGCATCTGCCTTTAGTACTGGCTCCCCTTAGCAGCTATTACTCCCTCTCATTCTCCTACCTGCTCCAACAGTGTCCTGTCCCACTGCATCACTCCTCACTTCTATGTTTGTGTTATTTAGGCTCATTTATTGCTACTCCCACTTTTACCAAATCTTACTTTTACCAAACCCAACCCACAGCAGTCTGTTTCTGATGATAACCTAATCCTGCGTTCATGGTTGGCATGTATTTAACTTATTTCATTATCTGCTTGGTGTTGTGGTGCCATGTTAGTGGCTTCTTTGCTTTTCCTGTGTCAGGGGACTGAGGAGTCACAGCGAGCATCGTGGCCCCAGGCAGCAGTAGCAGCTTCAATTTATTGTGTATTGTACAAACCCCTTGCTTGCCCGGCTTCCTCCTGCTGCTCTGCATAGCCTTTAAGGCAGTACACAACCAGTGATTCCAGGCAACTCTCTACTTAAGGGCTTCTTGCTCTACCCAGCTTTCTACCAGCCCTTCCCTAATATTATGCACCTGGTTTACACAGTCATCCCAGCCTTCCTGTCCCTTGCACTACCAGCAATGCTCATCCCCTTCCAAGTCTGGCAGCAAATCATATTTACTTGCTTCGAACTGCACCTCCTACCATACTGGCTTTGCAGCCTCCTCCTACTTAACCAGCTTCACAGCCTCCTCTTCTCCAACCATCGGCCCCAGGCTCTGCCCAGCCTCGTCATTCTCTTACTCATAACAACATACAATTCAATTCACTCCCAATCTGGCTTCCTAATGGACTTGGTCGGCATGCATTCCTGTGGTTGACAAATGCTATTTGCCTTACCTTGACCCATGAGAGGGTCCATATTGTTAAGCCTGATGTACGTACAGGTCTCTCTCTGTCAGCTCTCATCCAGTCAAGACCCACGAGAGGGTCCATAGTGCTCAGTCTGACCTACATACAGGTCTCCCCATGTCTGCTATCATCCATCATGACCCACGTGTTGATTCCCGGCTCATTATAACTCACTCCTCCACATTTTGGAGACATGCCGACCATATCCGTTACTTCCAGGACTTATGGCTAGCCCTGTTGCCAACAATCTGTCTCTGCATCCTGACGTCCATATCTTGAACATGTAAGGCTTGGAGTGGGGTCCTTCTCACCTGGCCCATAGTTGGGAATGTCCTCATTCCAGGTGGACCTTCAGTCATCAACTGTACTGATGGAACCTCTTGATGTAGCATTGAAGACTTCAGTGGCAAATGGGTGGGGCTCTCACGAGAATTACCCCTTTAGCTGCCTGAACAGGTTTGGAGGCACCCTTTGAAACTATTTTCCCTACAACCACCTCTGGCTCACTTGGTTTGTTCTTAGTTTGGTAGGCCATCTGAGCACCTCAGCAGTCGTTACTGTCCTCCTCCCACCTTGGGGGTTGGCACTAAGAAGCCCCGGTGTTGCAGAGTTTGCTCTCAACTCTCTACGGCATTCCTGTTAGACAGATAGAGCGAGAGTGTTCCCTGAAATTGCAATTCCCCTAGATTGGTCTACTAAATTGCAGTAGCAGAGCTGTCACTGAACAAAACCGTCCCAAAGCTTGGAGAAAAGGAGACCTAGGCCTTGGATCCCCAGAGGTTTCCTCCTCAAAGGGAGTTTTTTCTCTTCTTTCCTCCATGCCAATGGTCATAATACTAGATAGGCATAGTTGTAGTCCCTAGATCTCTTAGTTAGTTTTCTGCTGTTGGATGGTGTTGGATGGCTGCCCTGTGATTGTCCCTTCTCCTTCTTTGGATGTTCTCTTTCTCTCTTCCCTTAGGAAACCAAGCCTCCATGCCTTATAGTAAGACCTCCGAGCAGGTCACTGTTCACCTGTTGTTTCCTGCCTACTCTACTGAAACAATACAACCAACTGACCCATGCTACCAACTGAACCCATACCACCAACCAACTTGCATACAGATCTTCGACCCAGATAAGTGTTCACTAGCTTGTATGCTTTGCTCTACACTCTTTATGGGCTTCTTCCTAAGGTACCTTTAGCCAAGGGAATCACTCCCATGGCATCTCAAGGGGTGGAACCCTCCCTTAGGGTTCCTTGCCTTCATACCCCTACAGGGTGGTATATCCCACAGATAAAGAGGTGAACAGCCAAAGAGTATCTACGTTACACAAGCACCTAACCAGTTGCACAGGCAAATTGAATTGGAAGGCTACAGCCTGTAGTTCAAGGGGGCAGTGCAACTGACCACACCCTCTTTTGGCCTATTTAGGGGCTGCTCTACTCATTTCACACACATGCATTTTTCCTGGCCCCTTCATCCACACCTCCTCCTGCAGCAGCACATTTCTCTCCCATGGGCTTCTTCCTAGGGTACCTTTAGCCAAGGGAATCACTCCCACGGCATCTCAAGGGGTGGAACCCTCCCTTAGGGTTCCTTGCCTTCATACCCCTACAGGGTGGTATATCCCACAGATAAAGAGGTGAACAGCCAAAGATTATCTACGTTACACAAGCACCTAACCAGTTGCACAGGCAAATTGAATTGGAAGGCTACAGCCTTTAGTTCAAGGGGGCAGTGCAACTGGCCACACCTTCTTTTGGCCTATTTAGGGGCTGCTCTACTCATTTCACACACATGCATTTTTCCTTGCCCCTTCATCCACACCTCCTCCTGCAGCAGCACATTTCTCTCCCATGGGCTTCTTCCTAGGGTACCTTTAGCCAAGGGACTCACTCCTATGGCACTGCAAGGGGTGGAACCCTCCCCCTAGGGTTCCTTGATTTGTACCCCTACAGGGTGTGATATATCTCATGGATAGAGAGGCGAACAGCCAAATATTATCTATGCTACACAAGCACAAAACCAGTTGCACAGGCCCATTGAATTGTAAGTATATTTCCCTCCTGAACTGATAAGGGGTTTCGAATTTTTCAAAAGTCCCTGCTCTCTTGCCACTCCCATTTAAGAATAAATTAAACATTTTGGTGTGGTACTGTGCTGTCTACTATCAGAAATATGTGTAGGCACCCTTGTAATACATCCACTGTATGAATCCAGCATGCTAAGTCAAACTGCAACCTCGAAGGAAGGGGTTTTAAAAAATTGCTAGTGGTGGCCAACTCTGATGATTTGTCATTAATTATAGAATTAGTAGATAAAGCCATTTAAAAAAACTCACAGAGAAATAAAAATACACCACCGATGATTCTAATTATGTCAAAAATATATCAATGCTAAAACATTATATGCTGAAAGTTTTTTTTCACCTAAAAATACTGCTGCTTTAATGTATATATCACCAGCTTTCTCACTCTGAGAAGTCGCTCTTCAGGGTATTAAATAAGACAAAAAAAAAAAAGATCAGCAGTTTTATGTGTGAACGTTCTAATCAGCTGTAAAAATACATAGCACTTAGCACAGAATGGTTAGCAAAATAAAAAAAATATGTAGTCATTTTACTAATTTTGTGTACTTTGCCATGGACTCACTGAAAAATCAGCAGTCAACTGCTATGCATTTTTGGAAATGGTTAGCATTACCTCCTGTTTTGCGTAGCATTTTGCTATGTGAAAACAGCTATTTAATACCCTCTGTCACAAAAGCGCTCAGCAGGTCAGGCCCTCTGCTCCCACAGTGCCAACCTCCGTGTGCAGTAATGTGAACAGATAACAGACAGGGTAACCCTCCTGTCTGCTTTTGGGTCCGAATCACCTTTACTCTCAAGTTCTGGGGGGATTCAAACTGTGAACCTTATGCTAGCCTACCCAATGTACAGGCTCAGATACGTACCCTCTTTGGGGATTGCAGTACAATCTTTTGCTAGGGACACCAAGCCAGGCTTCCAAAATGAACCCGTAAAACTCTATAAAAGACCTTAGGTGTATTCTTACCTTCTCCCAGTTTAGTAACACCATCAAGCTTTTGAACAGTTTTTGTCAGTCTTAACCCTCTATACGTCACATGCAAAAAAAGAACTAGCAGACCCAGGCAGTCTTTCAAAATAAAGGATACTTTACTAAAAGATGATAAAAACATGAAAAATGTAAACACAGAACAATACATCAATGAGCTCACAATCACATAAAAGAAAAACAAGGAAAACTACAAAACATAAACTCCTGCCACAACACAATTAGACTTTTTCTATCTAATGTATTACCTCTATACAGTGCTTAAGTTATATCAGAGATCTGTCTTTCTTGAGTCCCAAAATTATATGTCATATTCCCCAGTTACAAGGATACATTTCAACTCCATCTACCCACCCCCTTGATGAGTCATCTAACTCTTCCTTATTAGAATTAAAAAAATACAAACAATGATTTCCTGTCAGAAGCTATATTAAATAATGTGACATCAGCAAAAACTCATTTCCCAAATGATGAGTCTTTGATCAGCCAGTTCCTTTGAAGATTTACAACCTTGCAATCCCTCACCTGGGTGTGAGATAGCCATGTCCTGTCCTGTAATAAAATGTATATTTAGCTTCCCAACTTCAAAGCATGTCATAAAAAGGCCATAAAATGCAATTTCTCAAGGAAATTAATTACATTACAGAGATCTCCTGGTCAATTTAATATATCCTGTAGCTTCAGTGAAACCTGGTGGGGGAGCACCTATGGAAGCACAGACTCACATACTATATTTTTATGTTACAAATATCATACAGCAATCCTAACCAGCTGGCCAAGCGTCACACTCCTCCTGATCTAGACTGAACTTGGGGGCTCTATCCCCTGCATGTAGAGATGCAGCGAATTTAAATTCCACCGGCGAAGTGAACGTGAAGTGGGCACTTCGCGTTGCCACTCTGTTACACTGAGTGGGCAATGCAAAGTGCTCACTCCACCTTGTCATTACCACTTCGCTTTATGGCGGAATGACAATGCAAAGTAAGGCAAAGTCATTGTTTTTAATGGACTTCGCGTTCCTCATTATGATTCTAAGTGACCCACTAGGTGTTTCATATTTGGCAGCCCCCCCACACATTACATGGCTAACAGTACTGTAAGTCACATGCTGTTTAGCTAGGCAGGGAGAAAGAGAGTCATACAAGCAGACACTTTTATTTTCTCCTGTGTAGACGGAGAGAGAGAGTAGTGCATTTTGTGACTGCTGATACTTTGAGATCAAAGCGAGGAGGAGATTTAAACTTTGATTTAGACCCAACAACTTTTTTAAAAGCTACATTTTTTTGTCTTTTCTGTACTCTTTTTTTACTTAATTTGCTCTTTCTGTAAATTTTATTTTTCTTACAGGCTTAAAATACATCCAAGTAACTATTAAAAAAAATTTATGTTGTGATTCATGATGTGATCGTAAATCATGATTTGTGACTGCATTTGTGATCATGATGATGACAAAATGTGAATGCCTACAGCTGTACTTCCCCGGGCCCCCCCCATAAGGTGTGGCACAAAACTCCCCGACTTAAAAACACTCATTAATGAGTACAATGGTGGGGTGATGAAGCATGGAGAGATACTACAAAACGGGGTTAAAATACATCCAAGTGTAACCCCTAGATGGCGCTATCCCAGGGGCTACTACCCCTGCCTGATTTGCCACTAACAGGTTGAGGGGCCTGGATCCAATGGCGGGTGCCTCCACCCAGAGGTCAGGGTTTGCAATAGTTAAACTAACTTGGTCACAGCCCTCTGGGACACTGCAACCCCCTTCTTCCCACTAGTGGCCCACACAATATATCAGAATTACCTTCACAGTATACACCTACCCCAGGACTGGTTCCGCACTGGGACCTCCTGTGAAATGAGATACAGTGCAACAATCACAGTACAGTACTTTAACATAGACAAATACCTCAGGCAGTATAACTTTGCTGAAACAAGCAGCTCTGATTTATTTAGGGGGATATAACAAGGACAGGGGGAAATCAGGTTAATTAGCTTATCACTCTAATCATCTACCTATGGCTCTGTGCACAGGCCTATCCCTATCAGTTACTGTCCCTGGGTACCCAAGCCCTAGTGGCTAGTCCAAACCGTGGCAGCTGGTAGGGGCCCTTCACACAGAGAAAAGGAAAATTAAACAGTCAGCAGTACAGTAATTCCATTTGGATTTAATGTGGCAATTCAACAGGGAGCGACCCTGAATTAGTACTCACGACCTCCAAATAAGATAGGGTCCTTCAATATCAGCAGGGCTACTCTTGAGCTCCAAGAGACTCTTCACACATTTATATGGTAAAAAAAGAAAGTACTATACCAGGCAGGCTGCTTCTCTATCCCGGTTGCAATTACTGCACAATACCCGGGAGAACACACAGAAGATTCAGTTCCTGACAGACAGAGTGCAATTCAACAATTTCTCCAGTCTTCTACAGGGTGAGCCTGGTTTCTACTCTTCAGAGATCTGCTGTTGTTGGTCCAAAAAGGCGTTGAAGTCTAAACTACATCTCCCAGAGTCACTGCCCATACAATCCTCTTGTGGCTGGCTCAGATTATGAGTCCAAGTTCTGATTCGTCCAAGGCACCATTTTAGAGCTAGCTTACCCCACACTGATTGGTCCAGTTCAGCAGTTCAAAACCAGAATGGGGAACTAGGCAGACATTGTTCTGACTGCAAAAGAAAGCAGGTTACCTGAAGAGAGGGGGCCCTTCCCTATCAGTTACCTTGGGGCTGGACGGGGCAAGGGCACCATACTTAGAGGGCAACACAAGTAACTTGGAGTTAGCACTGACGCTCAGTTTGGGCAATGAGCTCGGGGACACATACACCCCTTTATGGACAACATTGAGAGGCAAATCCACAGGCCTCCTAAGGGAATCATAACTGAGGTGCACCACAGGCTTTACAGCTCGACCAGTCTTTCTAGGGGGAACTGTTACAGTCTCTGCACTCTGAGCCTCATTTTCAGCATTGTCCTCACTTGTCAGGGGAGTCTCCATGGGGGTAGAGAGGCTAGAACTTGGGGCACTTTCAGCTCCAGGAGTTACAGTTTCTGAGTCCACAACATTTGGCTCGCATGGAGAGCTTTCGGACACTGGCAGATCATCTAGTTTGCCCACTACAATGTGAGGGAGATGGTGCCATCTGTCAGCAATCTTGTGCTTGCCATGCAGTCCCAGATTTCTTAGCAATACCCGATCTCTCCTGGAGTTCCTGTGCTTTCACCTTTTATCATACCTTTCTTTGTTGGCCAGATTTCTTTTGGCAGCCATGGTTTGAGCCAGTTGGTACGCATGAGTTAGCTGGGCCTTTAACTTTTGCACATACTGTAAATAGTTGTCAGCTTGAACCCCATCAGGAGAGACCCCAAAACACACATCTACTGGTAGTCAGCTTCTCTTCCAAACATCAGGCGGTGGGGAGAATCCAGTGGCATCACTTTGGTGCAGTTATAAGCATGTACCAGGGTGCTAATTTGTTGGCTCCATCTAGGCTTGTCCTTTGGGTGCAGGGTGCCTAGCATATCTAGCAAAGTGCGGTTGAAACGTTCAGGCTGTGGGTCACCCTGGGGTGGTAAGGAGTGTTCTGGACTTCGCACTCCCCACAGAGAAAGCATCTTTGATCAGACGACTCTCAAAGTCTCTCCTTGATCAGAATGGATTCTTTGTGGAGCCCCATAGTGAACAAAACGTTTTCTACAAGTACTTTGGCCATAGTGGATGCTTTCTGGTCTTTGGTGAAAGCTTGGGCATATCTCGTGAAATGGTCAGTGACCACCAGCACATTACTGATATTTCTTTGATCTGACTCCAAACTCAGACAATCAATACAGACCAGCTCCATGGGTGCACTGGTGGTGATGTTAACAAGGGGCAGCCCTCTGGGGCAAAGCTTTCCTCTGTAAGTTGCGACTACAAGTTCGAATGTGTTGCTCCACATCAGCCCCCATCTTAGGCCAATAGAATCTGGATCTCACCAAGTCAAGTGTTCTGTCTATACCAAGGTGCCCCATGTGGTTGTGCAAGGACCTCAGTACTGAGTCTCGAAAGGCAGTGGGCAGCACTTGTTGTTGTTTGTCTACTTGTCCCCCTCTGTCTACTGGTTCTCTGTATAACAGTTTATTGATCAGTTTCAACTTAGGACCTTCTTTGTATAACAGTGCAGTTCTCAAATCAGTGGAGCTTAATTTGGACACATCTTTTCCTGCATAGAGGGCTTCTAAGCTGCTTTGATCATGGGATCGCGGGATTGAGCCCGACTGAATACTGTCATTGTCCAGCTGAGGCAGTGCACCAATGTCTGCAGAAAAGTGGCAATAAGCAGCAGGTATGCAATTCTCAGAGGGTTCCGCCAATCCACCATGCAGTCCATCAGTCTTCGTGGACATTTGTTCCTCCCTGTCAAACTTCCGCAGAGTGCCCAAATGTCAGGTTCTGCCAATCGGACCCAATCATTCTGGGGAACAGGCCTCCGGAGAGAGCATCAGCATCTATGTGGTTCAGACCTGCTCGGTATTCGAGCATAGTCATATGTAGATAATGCAGAAAGCCACCTATGGCCAGTGGCATCCAATTTAGCTGAGGGTCTGCACATAGGTCAAAGGATTATTGTCAGTTTTACTAGTATTTAGCCCCATACAAGTACTCATGGAATTGGTCAACAATAGCCTACTTCAAAGCTAGGAACTCTAACTTATGTACAGGATAGTTCTTTTCGGATGGGGTCAGGCTTCTACTGGCAAAGGCCACTGGTCTCAGGCCATTCTCGTGCTCTTGGTACAACACAGCCCCCAACCCTTGCAAACTAGCATCAGTGTGCAGGACGTAAGGTTTTCTTGGATCGGCATAGGCCAGCACTGGAGCATGGGTATATGATCTCATGAAAAGCAGTCTCACAATCAGGAGTCCAGCGGGCCCCAAATACTTCACTCGGATGAAAATACACTCTTTCAGTCTTGAGGGACGCTGACTTTTGGTATTTTTTATGGGTTGGGGGATACCCTTGAGTAAGGTTAAGTAAAGGGCGGATCACTCTTGAATAGTCCTTGATGAAGCGCCGATAATAACCACAGAATCCCAGGAATCTTTGCAGTTCTTTAGATTTTTGGGCTGGTCAGGTGGTCAAGGCCTCAACTTTACTTGGGTCGGTCTCTATTCCCTCGGTGGATACTATTGTCCCACATACTTTACTGATGTTTGAAAGAATTGACACTTATCAATGGACAGTTTAAGGCCAAAGTCCTCCAGTCGGTCCAATACCTTAAATAATCTGCTCTCATGTTCCTCCAGTGAGCTGCCAAACACAATAACATCATCTAGGTATACCAGGCACTCTAGTAAGTTCATGTCCCTCACTGCACGCTCCATCAATCATTGAAAAGTGGCTGGGGCACCTGAAATCCCTTGAGGCATCCTCATGAATTCATAGAAGCCAAGCGGACGAATAAGGCCGTCTTCTCCACGGTCCTCTGGGGCCATGCGGATCTGGTAGTACCCACTGTGGAGATCCAGCACAGAGAACCACTTGCTCCCGTTTAGGCAGTCCAAGCATCCTGAATGCGGGGCATTGTGTACTGATCAGGGATAGTCCGCGGTTTAAGGTGCGATAATCCACACACATCCTTACTGTTCCATTCTTTTTCCTCACTACCACAATGGGGGAAGCATAAGGGCTTCTGGATTCTTGTATTACACCAGCAGCTAACATCTCTTGCAGATGCGTCTCACATCATCTATGTCAGCAGGTGCCGAGGCGTCAGACCTCTCCGAAATGGTCTTTCGTCATGCAGGCGGATATTGTGCTCAGCTCCTTGCACGCATCCTACATCCCATTCCTTTAAAGAAAACACCTGGTCTCTCTGGGCAAGCTTCTCACTGATCCTCACTTTCCATTCAGCTGGCAGCGGGTGCCGAATCAAACAAGTCAGGCGTTACTCTGTCATTCTTCCTTGAACTCTTGCTGCTGGGTAGCACTGCAGTGTCTGCACAATGCACATTAGCCAGGATGCAACCTCTGTTTACTCGAATGTCTCTTTCAGACACATTATGAACTTGGACCATTACCCTTCTGGCATAAGCATGGGCTCTAGCGGGCAAAATACTAGGCTTGACCAGCAGTCCCTCTGGCAATTTTCCATCGCCTGGTGCATCCAACATTAATATTTTATTCTTAACATCCTTTTGATATGGACCTCTCCCTGTAAGGTACACTGGGCATTTGGCGCCAGGATCAGAGACTCAGGATCCTTCTTCCATACAATTCCGACCGGTTCCTCTGGTTCTGTTTTTCAGCATCTCTCTGTGCCTCATAGGCCTTTTTAATTAAAGCGAACTCTTAAAGCTCTACTAGTCTTTGACCCTGTTTTTCATAACACAACTGTGCCAGCCTTCCAACATATGAGCATTTGTTCCAATCAACAAAGGGACACCATCATACAGTCCAGTGGGGGGACACACTAAGGCTAGGGTCTCTACTTGTTCAGCCACTCCAGCCATGGAGGTGGGGAAAGACAGCCAAATTGAGATATACCCGAAATAGGGGTAGGCCTTCTCACTTAACCCCCATACATGCAGTCCTTCTAATCGTTGTAAGGGTATGTCTGACAAATGCTTCTGATACCAATCCTGGAACATAATTGTCACTTGGGAGCCACTGTCCAATACAGCTCTTGTAGACACTCCATTCACCTTTACAGTGGTCTCCATGGAGGGACCCACTATTCTGGACCAGTCTGAGAGGCGATAGTGGGGCCTGGGCAACTGACCGTGCCACAAAAGGGCGTGAGTTAGCATTTTGGTGCCCTCACTGGGATCATTCTAGCACCTCCCTAACCACTGATTTGTTCTCCGAAGCTCTCCTTGTAGCCTATATGCAACTTTGTCAGTGTCTTTTGGGACCGGCATTCCCTTTTCATGTGCCCATCTTTCCCACAATTATAGCAAAACATACTTTCTGGAGTTTGAGCTGGCCGAGGCGCCACACTGGGAGCCAGGGCGGGGTATTACTAACTGGAAACCTTGGTGCCATCTCTGTCTGCGTGATAAGCATTTGGAGACATCTCGTCAGTTTCTCCACTTCCATGGTCAAGGAATCGAGTTCGAGCTGTTATCAGCAGGAGATACATGGGTGGGTACCCCCACCCCATACAGATGCAGTCGGATATAGGTCAGGGCCGTACTTGCAGGCGTGGCCTTCATAAAGGACTGTTTTGAATTCCCGGATCTCTCTCAACAGTTCACCCCATTGTGACATATCTTTTCCTTGTCAGAGCACTCATTGACTGTCAACCTCTGCCCTGAACTTCACTTGATGGGTCACCCTCAGTCACTCGGTCATAGCCACAGCTGTTGGTGCAGGTCCCTCCCGAGGTCGCCTTTTCTCAACTCCTCGAATTTCTCTCATTAACTCATCATAGGAGGGTGGGATTCCAGTCGATTTGCCAGGCGTAACTGAAGCAACAGCAGTTCTGAGAAGGGCAGACTTAAGGATTCTGTCCAGTCTGGTTCGGTCCAGTTTAATCGCGGCAAACTACCCTTTCTGAGGCATTCTTGCAACAATTTTTCAGCCGAGACATACACAGACAACAACTCCCCTTGGTACTGTTGTGCATTTCTTACTCTCCACCATAGGTCCTCATCAGAATCTGGGCTCCCATACACATTCTCCAAGGCCTCAAGATAGGCCTGTGCAGTCGCTTCAGGATTACTGGCCCGTTTAGCATGGATGGTAGCCAGGGCAGGACCTCGGAGGCTCTCACTAACCCTCTTTCACTTTTCGCCTTCCGAGCATTGCCATTCTAGCACTTGGGGGGCAACATAGTCTATCCAGGTCTCCCAGTCATCCTCCCCTTGAGGGGTGGGGAGGGTGCCAGAGAAGATCCTCAACCTTCGGTAAGAGTCGTGACTAATGGCAGGTGCAGAAATAGGAGTCTGCATTGGTTCAGCCACCATTACGGGCACTGGAGCAGGAGAGGGTGTTGGGGGAGGAACACCCCCAGGTGGCAAGAATAGTTTCTTCAAGTCCTCCACAGTTTTCCCTTCTCCCAGCAACCATTTAGCAAATTTCTCCTCAAAAGTTTCAGATAGTGGTGGGGGCTGATTCCCCCCCGGGTCTTTACTGTCCTTAGTTATCACTCTCCAAGCAGTGAGGGCTCCCTCTGGGGTAATGGTCTGTGGCACTTTGGAGCTATCTATGGGATCCTTAAACTCTACTAGGGCCAGGAAAGTGTGGGTGAGCAGATTAGCATGCCGACCCACCACCACAGGGTTTTGTAAACCTTCCACCTTGAAAGTACTCCTGCACAGTGTCCGTATTGATACCAGGGGATGTCCAGGATAAGCATAGCATTTTGGGGTGATCTCCTCCCAGTACACCACTCCACCAGCCGTGCACAGCCACTTCTTGTCGGGTACTCATTTTTTCTTAACAGTGGTTCGTAAATATGGCCACTAGAGGACACACAATCCCAGCGGTGAGCCTCCAAGATGTAACCCCTAGATGGCGCTATCCCAGGGGCTACTACCCTGCCTGATTTGCCACTAACAGGTTGAGGGGCCTGGATCCAATGGCGGTGCCTCCACCCAGAGGTCAGGGTTTGCAATAGTTAAACTAACTTGGTCACAGCCCTCTGGGACACTGCAACCCCTTTCTTCCCACTAGTGGCCACACAATATATCAGAATTACCTTCACAGTATACACTTACCCCCAGGACTGGTTCCGCACTGGGACCTCCTGTGAAATGAGATACAGTGCAACAATCACAGTACAGTACTTTAACATAGACAAATACCTCAGGCAGTATAACTTTGCTGAAACAAGCAGCTCTGATTTATTTAGGGGATATAACAAGGACAGGGAAATCAGGTTAATTAGCTTATCACTCTAATCATCTACCTATGGCTCTGTGCACAGGCCTATCCCTATCAGTTACTGTCCCTGGGTACCCAAGCCCTAGTGGCTAGTCCAAACTGTGGCAGCTGGTAGGGCCCTTTCACACAGAGAAAAGGAAAATTAAACAGTCAGCAGTACAGTAATTCCATTTGATTTAATGTGGCAATTCAACAGGGAGCGACCCTGAATTAGTACTCACGACCTCCAAATAAGATAGGGTCCTTCAATATCAGCAGGGCTACTCTTGAGCTCCAAGAGACTCTTCACACATTTATATGGTAAAAAGAAAGTACTATACCAGGCAGGCTGCTTCTCTATCCCGATCGCAATTACTGCACAATACCCGGAGAACACACAGCAGATTCAGTTCCTGACAGACAGAGTGCAATTCAACAATTTCTCCAGTCTTCTACAGGGTGAGCCTGGTTTCTACTCTTCAGAGATCCTTTGATTCTTTCAGGGACCGATTCAGTCCTAACAAGCAGTTACACAAGCTGCAGACCGGAACTCTGGGCCTTACACACGTTTTGACTAAAACTGCACACTGAAAAAGCACAGGGCTCCTTCCTTCTTCACTCCAGAGCTAAAACTGAAACTCCAACAGACAAAACCGGGCACTTCCTTTGAGTTCCTCCCAGTTCTTGACTGGATTGGCTGTCACTCACAATAGACTGCTGCTGTTGGTCCAAAAAGGCGTTGAAGTCTAAACTACATCTCCCAGAGTCACTGCCCATACAATCCTCTTGTGGCTGGCTCAGATTATGAGTCCAAGTTCTGATTCGTCCAAGGCACCATTTTAGAGCTAGCTTACCCCACACTGATTGGTCCAGTTCAGCAGTTCAAAACCAGAATGGGGAACTAGGCAGACACTGTTCTGACTGCAAAAGAAAGCAGGTTAGACAAACTGTAATTTCATTATCACTCTAAATGGTTTCTGGCAAACAGTTACATCTTTCAGATAGGTTCCTTTGCACTCCTAGTGACTGCAAAAATGGAGTGAATTGGCAGCAGCTTGAGTGGTACTCAATCAAAGAAACACACAGTCCCTATACAAACTAATTATGTCTGCAAGCAGACAGCTCTTAAAGAGACAGTACCAGAGGTTCTAAAAACACTCACTGATAAATGGCTTAAACGCCAAACACCATTCAGGCTTGGAGCATTCAAGCAAGCTCCTGGAAGTCTTTTGGGAACCCCCATTTGCAGGGGGGTTACACAAGTAACTATTAAAAAAATTTATATTGTGATTCATGACGTGATCATAAATCGTGATTTGTTACTGCATTTGTGACCATGATGATGATGAAACGCGAATGCCTACGGCTGTACTTCCCCAGGCCCCGATGAGGTGTAACACAAAACTCCCCAACTTAAAAACACTCATTAATGAGTACAATGGTGGAGTGGTGAAGCATGGAGAGATACTACAAAACAGGCTTACAATACATTCAAGTAACTATTAAAAAAGATTAATGTTGTGATTCGTGACGTGATCGTAAATCGTGATTTGTGACTGCATTTGTGACCATCTGTGATGATGAATAACGTGATTTGTATCACGAATGACTCGAGATAATGGTCCAGACTTAAAACCGCATATTAATGAGTACAATGTTCATGCAGAATTATGCTCCACACCTGTCCAGTACTCTGAAGGGAAGCCAAAGAAACAACTGTGACTTAAGTTAGAGATGGAGATTGGGCCCTAAAGAGATGCAAATGCACAGACAGATTAAGATTGCGCTGTGCACTGAAGAGATGCAGATGCAAAGGCACAACACCTAACCAGTGCTCACCATCAGAAATTCAAAAATCTGGAAAATAATTCCTTTGCTGGTTGGAGCGGGCAGTGGGGGAGGAGGCAGTGTATTGCACTGCTGCAGTAACAGTCACTAGTACTAGTAAAGAAACCACAAAGAAGTACAAAAATTACGCAGCTGCAGTGAATAGCAGGTTCACATTGCTGAAATTATGTGGCACAATAAAAGGTATCTAATTTGATGACATGTGTCACACACATACTCACACACACACTAAGTAATGCGTAGAAAATTGAAAACTTCAGTAATATAACCACATATTTTAAACAAACTAAAATTATGCACTGCTGCACCACAACAGTCCGCAAAAAAATTGCAAGAATTATTGAAAATATTACTGTGTGTACATTAACACAGTTGTACAAGAAAAATATCACCAAAACAGAAAGCTCTGTCTTTTTCTCCAAGTTAATCTACCTACACCACAGATATGCCCCTTCCCCAAAGCACACTTCCACTGTCTCTCAGTACACAGACTGAATATTGTACATTAACATTCAAAATCCACACACAAACAATAAATGCTCGATGATATGAGCACAGGAGGGTTTCCTATAATCGATGAACTAAAGTTTCACCAAAACAAATGACCCCAAAAGGCTTGTTTAACAGGTTTTAGAAAGTTTGAATCACAGAGCTCTCAGAGCAGATTGTCTCATACAGCTTCATACACACATTACCCCAAACTGAGGCTGTGCAGCACAATCTAGAGCCCATGTGACCTGAAATCCCATGAATCACCGCAAAATTCGCCTTTGGAGCTTAAAAACAAGGCGAAGTGAGGCAGAATACATTGTTTTCAATGTACTTCACCTTAAGAATTGGTGGAGTAGTGGTTTGGGAAGTCGGAGTAATGCGAAGTCATGGTTTTCAATGGACTTCGCGTTACCCATTATAATGCAAAGTACTCCGTTTCGCATTGCGGAGCACTCCGTAAATCCGCCTTCACTCTGCGGATCACTTCGCAGGGTGAATTGCGGCCACTTCGCCCACCACTACCTGCATGGGATGAGCTCCCTAAGTCAGTTCACTCTTCATATAGACGCGACAGGCCATCGGCGTTCTGATTGGTCGCTCCAGCCCTGTATGATCATCATGTCATACCCTTGCAAGGCAAGACTCCATCTTAATAGTCTACCATTAGTTTTTCCCATTTGCGTCAGCCAAACCAGGGGTGTGGGCAGGCATACGCACAGTACTCAGCAGAGTACAGTAAAAAAAAATCAGGCAGGGGCAACAAAAAGAGGAAAGCAAGGACATTGTGTCTGTGTCGTGCTGGGCCCTTTTGCCTTTATTGATCACTATGGGATGCTGATGCCATCAGCCAAATACACACACAAGAACAACTTGCCGGGCAGGCAGAAAAAGGAAGGAGGATTACAGAAAGAAACTGATTACTAGAACTCAGACATGGAAAACGGGGGGGGGGGGGAGAGAGCTATTGGTGTGGCGTTGCAGCACATATTTTGGTTTATGTTTACATAAAGGGGAGGCAACAGTGCATCAGTTTTGAGTACAACTTTAAAATTCCTGGCTACACCCCTGAGCCAAACCAAGGGGTTGTGGTCAGTTTGTACCTCAAAATGCTGCCCATGTAAGTATGGCTCTAACTTCTTTGGGGCCCACACTATGGCAAGACACTTTTTTTTCACAGTAGAGTAAGCCTGCTTCCTGGGAAGCAACTTTTTACTCTGGTACACTACAGGGTGATTTTTCCCTTGGTTGGATGTCTGACTCAGTACTGTCCCAATACCTACATCTGAGGCATCAGTCTGGACTATAGTCAGGACTTGTCAATACAGGAGCACATGCCTACTTCAGTCTGGTAAAGGCTTTTTCACAGGGTGGTTCCCTGGTAATTTTCTTACGCATCTTTCTCTTTACTAGGTCAGATGGGGAGCAGCCAGGGCACTGTAATTGAGTCCAAATTTCCTATAGTACCCTGCTGTCCCTAGAAAACTCCTGACCTGCTGCTGCATTTCTGGTCTGGGCCATGCCTTGATCACCTCTATTTTTACTTGGTTAGGATGAAGCTGTCCCTGGCCTACAACATGCCCAAGATATGCCACTTCAGCCATGGCCACCTGGCACTTCTCAATTTTGAAAGTGAGCCCGGCCCTCTGTATCCTGCCCAGCACTTCCCTAAGGTGGGACAGGTGTTCCTCCCAGCTGGCACTAAAGATGGCAGTGTCATCCAGGTACACCATAGTGTACTCCTCAGCACCATTTAACACCTGGTTCACCAACCTTTGAAAAGTGGCTGGGGCATTCTTCATTCCAAAAGGCATTACTTTAAATTCAAATAAGCCTATCGGAGTGATGAAGGCTGACCTCTCCCTAGCTCTGTCAGTTAACTCTACCTGCCATTACGCCTTTGTCAGGTCAATAGTTGTAAGGTATGTCGCCCCTCCCAACTTGTCCAGGAGTTCATCCATCTGATGCATTGGGTGGGTGTCTGACTTCGTGACTGCATTCAGTCCACAATAGTCCACACAGAAATGAGTAGAGCCATCTGGCTTGGGCACAAGGACTACGGGTGAGGCCCAGGGGCTGTGGGATCTCTGAATTACCCCTAAATAAAGCATTTCCTCCACCTCCCTCCTAAGGTCCTTTTGGACAGCCTCTGACACCCGATATGCTGTCTGCCGTATGAGCGTCTGTGTCCCTGTCTCCACATTGTGCGTTGCTAAGGGGGTTAGTCCAGGTTTGGCATTAAACAGTGGGACAAAGTCTGCTAAAACCTCCCTTACTTCCTGGATCTTGTCCGGGGCCAACTGAGGTAACAATTTAACTGCCTCCACAGAGGACTCCCACTTGCTTTCTTCCAGCATGTCCAGAAGGGGGTCTCCTTCATCTGTCCCCTCCCCAGGACTACATACTGCAAACACCATGTCAGCCCTATTAGCATATGGCTTCATCATGTTGACATGGTACATTCTTTCTGTATGTCTTCTGTCAGGTAACTCTATGGTATAGTTCATGTCATTTACCTTTCTGACTACTTTGTACGGTCCTGCCCACTTAGCCTGCAGCTTGTCTTTCCGGACCGGAATAAGGACCATGACTTCCTGACCCACCATGTATGAGCAAGCTCTGGTTCTGTGGTCGTACCACACTTTTTGTTTCTGTTGGGCAGCTGCCAGGTTGCTCTGAGCTGTCCCCATAAGCTCCTTCAGTCTTTCCCTAAACCTAAGGACATAATCCACTGTGGGAGTGCCCTGGGTGGCGTGCTTGCCTTCCCTGTCCTCCTGCATCAAGTCTAGGGGCCCACGTACCTGGCGTCCATATAAGAGCTCGAAGGGGGAAAACCCTGTCAACTCTTGGGGCACCTCCCTGTATGCAAAACACAGGTGGGGAAGGTATTTCTCCCAGTCCCTCCCATGCTGTTCAGCAAATGCTTGGAGCATTGACTTCAGGGTACCGTTAAATCTTTCCACAAGCCCATTGACTTGCGGGTGATAAGGTGTTGTGTGCCTCTGCACCACCCCGCACTTCTCCCACAAACATTTCATCAGGTCCGACATGAAGGAACCCCCTTGATCAGTGATAACCTCCTGCAGAAACCCAACATGAGAGAAAATCCCAAGTAAGGCATCTGCCTCTTTCTCTGTCCTCAGTGAGGATAGGGCGACTGCCTCTGGATACCGGGTGGCATAATCCACCACAGTCAGGATGGACCTCTTCCCAGAGGAGCTGGGGGTATTTAAAGGCTCACAATATCCATTCCCACCCTCTGGAATGGCTCCTCCATTATGGGCAATGGAATAAGGGCGGCTTGGGTTTTCTTACCTTCCTTCCCTATTTCTTGGCACCGGTGACAAGACCTGCAATGCTCCTTCACCTGCTGGGTGAAGTTGGGCCAATAGAAATTCTGGGCCAACTGCTGCATAGTGTGTGCGATTCCCAGATGGCCAGACAAGGGAATATCATGTGCAATCTTGAGCAACTGCTCATGGTATCCCTGGGGAACGACAAGTTGCCTGCCTATCACCCCTCCCTCTGTCTTCACATCCTGAGTATACATCAGTCCATTTTCGCAATAAACTTTATGTTTACTATCACCTCCCTGTGCTCCCTCTGAGTCTGCCCAAGCCCTCAGCTTCTCTAGACTAGTATCACTTTACTGAGCAGCTGCAAACTCCTTACACATTCCCAAGGCATGGGACAGGTCCCCTTCAGTCTCTAAACTAGGGTCCCTAGCACTAGCGTCAGAGCACTCAGGATCACTGTCATCCCTAACCTTCTGACAATGGGTCACCCCTCCTTCTTTGGAGTAACCCCTTCTGTAGCTGTGTGGTTAACTGCTACTGGGGAAATTTCTACCCCCTTTTCATTAGTCTCCATATCAGGAGACACAGGCTGGGGAACCAGCCTCCCAGTGGTTTCCACAATGGCTTCTGTGGGGTCCAGAGAACTACAATTTTCCCTTGCTGCTTGGCCATGGGTAACTGCACACACCATCCCCTGTTTGAGATTGTTGCCAAGGATGACGTCAACTGCTAAAGGTTTGGCTACAGCCACCTGTTGCACAGTTCCCCTGTTTCACCCCAGTCTAGGAGAACACTAGCAAGTGGCAATGTGATCTCCTCACCAGTGAACCCATGCACAGTTACAAATTCATTGGGTATAAGCTGACCAGGCTCTACCAGATTCCCTTTTACCAGCTTCAGGGATGCCTCCTGTGTCCCTTAACCCTTGTGTCTGTACACCATTCACCGTGACTGGGTGCATGTGTTCCCTCATGTTCACAGGCATGCTTCCAGGGACACACAAACAACCCACTTCTTTCCTAGCCCCATTCTGCATGTCACTCATCCCTTTGGGACACTGTCTGACAATATGCCCAGTTTCTTTACAAACTCAACATTTGTTTCTTTTCTCAGAGAAATCTTTTCTTTGAAACCTGGGGCTAACTGGTTTCGGTGGAGGCAGTGATGGTTTTAGCTGCCCTGAAGGTGCACTTTTCCCTTTCTGCACTGCCACGCCCACCCTATTTGCTCTCAGAGCAGGTCTGCTCTTGACATAGCGGTCTGAGAGTTCAACAGCCTCTTGCACTGTTTTGGGATCTCAGTCCTCCAGCCAGGTTTTCAGCTCTGCTGGGCATGCCCCCCAAAAATATTCTAACAAAACAGCATTTTCAATTTTATCTACAGAGTTTGCTTCAATTCCTTCCCACCAATATTTTAAACACTGACATTGTTTCATGGCTAGCTCCTCATAACTCATGTCAGAGCTTCTCCTGAGCTTATGGAATTTAGCTCTGTATGCTTCTGCAGTTAAATCAAACTTTTTTAAAAGTGCAGCTTTAAGTTTGCTGTAATCATTACTGTCTTCATTGTCCATTTGACCAATGCATCCCAAGCTTTCCTGGTAAATAGGTGGGATAGCTGGAAGCTCCAGAACCCTCTAGGAATGTTTGCCTGAATACAAACTTTTTAAAAGGAATTTAAAAAGGCATCCATATCCTCCCTCTCTTTAAATTCAGTTATCAATTTGGAATTTAATTTGTAACCCAATCCTGTAGTTCCAGTTACACCCAAGCCACTTACCTGCTCTGGTGCTGGTGGTTGGAGTTGTAGCTTCTCCAGTTCATGTCACCTCTGGCGCTCACGCTCTTCACAGTCAGCCTCCCGCTGTTCCTGGTCAGCCTCTCGCTGTTCTCGCTCCCTCTTATCCTCTGCAGCTTGCTGGCGCTCACGCTCTTAACGGTCAGCTTCTCACTGTTCTCACTCCCTCTTCTCCTCTGCAGCTCATTTCTCTCACTCAGCATCTCTCTGGAACTCCAGCTCCATTCTGCGCAAATCAATCTGCAGCCTGACTGCTTCTGGCTCCAGAATGCTGATGGTCTTCCCCTGCTGCTTTGGCCCTTGGCTTATACTGGCCCTTCTGCCCTCCTCACCGCATCTTGACACTGCACTGGCCGCTGGCCCCGCCATGTCCTAGGTTTGGTCCTTTACAGTCACAGTCTGTGACTTGACACTCTGGGCATCTGCTGCCATCAGGGCATCCACAAGGTTCTGCTTGGTGGCTCTCACCTTGGGCAGGACTCCTCTGTCCTAGCACAGCTGCCTCAAGTAGTCTGCAGTGTACCCACTGTAGTTGGAAGCCATCTTCTTCCATAACTATGGCTACTCTAACTTGTACTTTAGAAAGAAAAATAAAACAGGTAGGAACTTGACTGTAAGCAAAATGATATAGTTCTGTTTCCTTTTTAAAAATAAATCACTGCCTTATTTTGCAAGCGAGCTGTACAGTATTAAGCTGACACAATCAACAGTTAAAGCTTGTGTTACCAAATTTTTCACACCGCTGCTAACCAAATCTGTCACAAACACACTCAGCAGTCAGGCTCTCTGCCCCCACAGTGCCAACCTCCGAGTGCAATAGTGTGAACAGGTAACAGACAGGGTAACCCTCATGTCTGCTTTTGGGTCTGAATCACCTTTAGTCTCAAGTTCTGGGAGGATTCAAACTGTGAACCTTATGCTAGCATACCCAATGTACAGGATCAGATACGTACCCTCTTCAGGGATTGCGGTACAATCTTTCACCAGGGGCACCAAGCCAGGCTTCCAAAATGAACCCTTAAAACTCTATAAAAGACCTTAGGTGTATTCTTACCTTTTCCCAGTTTAGTAACACCATCAAGCTTTTGAACAGTTTTTGTCAGTCTTAACCCTCTATACATCACATGCAAAAAAAGAACTGGCAGACCCAGGCAGTCTTTCAAAATAAAGGATACTTTACTAAAAGATAATAAAAACATGAAAAATGTAAACACAGAACAATATATCAAAGAGCTCACAATCACATAAAAGAAAAACAAGGAAAACTACAAAACATAAACTCCTACCACAACACAATTAGACTTTTTCTATCTAATGTATTACCTCTATACAGTGCTTAAGTTATATCAGAGTTCTGTCTTTCTTGAGTTCCAAAATGATATGTCATATTCCCCAGTTACAAGGATACATTTCAACTCCATCTACCCACCTCCTTGGTGAGTCATCTAGCTCCTCCTTTTTAGAATTAAAAAAATACAAACAATGATTTCCTATCAGGAGATTATATTAAATAATGTGACATCAGCAAAAACTCATTTTCCAAATGATGAGTCTTTGATCAGCCAGTTCTTTTGAAGATTTACAACTCTGCAATCCCACACCTAGGTGTGAGATAGCCATGCTCTGTCCTGTAATAAAATGTATATTTAGCTTCCCAACTTCAGAGCATGTCATAAAAAGGCCATAAAATGCAATTTCTCAAGGAAGTTAATTACATTACAGAGATCTCCTGGTCAATTTAATATATCCTGTAGCTTCAGTGAAACCTGGTTGGGGGGGCACCCATGGAAGCACAGACTCACATACTATATATTTATATTACAAATATCATACAGCAATCATAACCAGCTGGCCAAACGTCACGCCCTCCTCTTTAATTTTTTAATTTGCTTGTATATTTTTATGTGCTTCATATCTTTTCATAAAACCAGCAGTCAGGATCAGCATAAAGGTGACCATTAGTGTCACAGCAGTATTCGGGTTTCATGCAGCTTAATTTTTCATTTTTCTCTATTCACAGCTTTCCGATCCCAACAAACTCTGAGTGTCTGTCTTGCACTGCTGGCCCTCATCCTGAAAAGGTGAGCCTTACACTAATGTTTGGATTTAAAGCATCTTTGTCAAAGTGGTTACTTTGATAATTAGCCAAAATAAACGACAGGGTGTTTGTTATTGTGAGATTTACCCTCACCTTGTGTGGTGTGTCAAGAGGTGCAGACGAGTAACTTTATTATTATTTATTTATTGAAATGTTTCACCAGGAAGGCGCACTGAGCAACAGGTTGCTTATCTCCTGATGTGACCTGGGGGGAAGGGGTACAATAGGGATGAGACATTTTACATTCAAGTTACAAAGATCAACATAGAATACAATTAATTACGGCAGTTGTTACAAACAGTGTTGCATACAAATGTAATTTGTGAGAGCAATTAATAAGTGCAATGGTAATAAGTGAACAAGTGCTATTGTGAAATAAGGGGTGAAGGAGAGAGAGGATAAGATGACAAATAGTGCACAGTCGTATTCCGGAGAGACTCCTTTATAATGCGGGGAACCCTGCAAAGGGGACAGGGCACTGGAGTAGGGATTAGAGAGGGAGAGGGAGAGAGAGAGAGAGAGAGAGTAAGTGTGAATTAACACCTAGGAGGGGAAATAAGGCCTGACCCAAAAAGAGAACCCTTCAGGATGTGATGAACCCTGCAAGGGGCAGGGAAGTTCAGGAGATTGTAAACCCTCCTGCAGTTAGACATTGTAGTTATAGAGGGATAGTGAGAGGGAGGGAATGAGAAATAACACCTAGGAGGTGATGAGACCTGATCCAAGGAACCCTCCAGGATGCTGGGGACCCTGCAAGGGAACCTGGAAGGCCGAGGATAGGTAGGTGGGGGAAGAAAAGGTGGCAAGCCTAGGCACTATAGGACCCCTTCAGGATGCTGAGAACCCTGCAAGGGGAGTGTGAAGGCTCATGAAAAAGGAGGAAAGAGTAGGGTAAGGGAGAAAGGTATGAGAACTAGCACCTAGGAGGGGCTAGGGTCAGTAGAGGCAGTAGAGGCACTAGAAGCATTGGGTAAATTCAGAAGGGGGACGAACTGTAAGGAGCAAGATGAAGGAAATGAAGGTAGGTCATAACAGGAGCAGTTAAGTGCAAGATAGTTGAAGAGGGCAGTGTTGATGGAATAGAGGGAGGAGGAGTGTCAGATTTGGGGAGGCAGAGAGTTCCATATTTTAAGGAAACGGTGAAAGTACCCAGACTGGCCGAAGAGGGTGGAGCGGTGTGGGACAGTTTGTGTGCGAGTGTCAGTAGATCTGAGGGAGTGAGAAAGAGGAGGGGGGTGTTATAAATGAGGGGGAGAGGCAGGAAGGGAGTTCACCCAGCCAGTGTTTAGCGGTGAATTTAGCGCAGTGTAAAAGGCATCTATTTGTAAGGGAGGGGAAGGAAAGGGCTTGATAGAGGTCACAGAGGTGGCTTCAGCCACACAAGTGGGCAAATCCCAGTACTACACATACCCTGAAGTGCATTATTGAGATTATAAAATGAATCTGTAAAAAATAATTCAAAAAATTAAATTAGCTTAAAAGAAAAACTTTTGATCAGCAGGATCTTTAGCAGCTATTTCTTGCAGGAGTTACAGTCATGTGACATGTTTTGACCAATGAGGTTACAGGATTTTCATGACTGATTTTATAATGGTGCTGTACACTGAAATGTTAGTATGTGGTATGCCCCTTTGGGATGTGCGCTGGTAGCGCGAGGCATAAATCTTAGTAGTGCTGTGACACTAATGGCCATCTTCATGCTGATCTTGACTGCTGCATTTATAAGGAGATGTGGAGCACATGAAAAAAAAACAAGCAAATAAAAAAACGAAAGAGTGATTTTTCAGAGTATGAAGACTAGTGATTTATATACACTGTAATGTTGGTACTGATGAATGCTACTGGGTTCTGTCACCATGCAATGCATGTACACAGTCTGCTGTGTTCCTTTTTTTCTTATATTTCTCCTGTTTAGCACCAAAGCTCTGTTTTGCTGCAGTGAGCCAGGGCACCCTTGTTTTGTATTTTGATATTAACATTATGTATGACGAGGGATAAGCGAATGGCTTGGAGAAACTACAACATGTCCAAACATGATGGTGCCATACAAGTACAGTGATCATACAAAAATCAAATAAAACCAGAAACATTTGAGCTTCTAGCACACTTCACTTCTGCTGCTAATCAGAGGTTTTGCACGGAACTACCTCCTCAGCGATGTGCTTCTCTAATTCCCAGAATCAGAGGTAGATCATCGAGAGCTAAGAATTGCTTTGAGATAGCATGTCTTTGTCTATCCGGCTCCTCATTGCTGGAACTCTCTGACTCATGGTGTTAGAAATGCTAATTCATTATCTGAGTTCAAATGACTTTTATTTTCCTTTTTTAGATCCATTGCTGTCTTTAATTATTGTGTTTAGATTTGAAAGCATGTTATTATTGTTGTTCTATTGCCTGGGTTGTATGGCTGTCTAAATGTGCAGTGACTATAACTCACTTCTGGTATCTTGCCAGCACCCCTTGTTAAATGGTTACAGAAATTGAATTGAAATGTTCAGCCAGAAACAAACTTCCCATCTGCCAGACCTGAACTTAAATTAACCTCAGCATTTAACTTAGTATCCTAGAGGTCAGTTTGTGAGTTACAATGTATTTCTGACAGTTGAAACAACTTAGTGCTCAGTAAGTGGTGTTATAGTCATTTCATTTCTGTAGTGTTTTAAAATACTTGCATTTTAAAAAAATGTAAACATTCAATGTCTAAAATGTACATTTTGTACTTGTGGTTTTTCAAAGATCACAGCAAATCAGGCCTTGCATTAACAGAATTGTCACAGAGGTTGAAGAAAATGAACACATTACAACATTGTGTCATTTGTTACAAAACTGTATTATTAATTTCTATAAATTATACAATGATCTGATTCCTCAGTTTCATATGCATGCAATATGTGCCATTAATATCAAATATGATGAAAACATTTGCATTAGTTTATACCAATATGTCCTTGCAATAAGTTTTGACTCTGATAATGCAACATTCGATGCCCTACTGTGAATTCTTCACCCAGTTCTAGCTATGTCTTCTAAAACAAACATCCACAAGGAGGAGTGAATGAAAAGTAGTGTAAATGTACTAGAATTATTGTTCATCATGTTTTATGCACACATAAGCACGTTGTATTTATCAATTACATCTGTCCATGTGTAATCGGGAGCTGTCAATCAAGTGTACAGCTCTCTGAGTGCACGGCACAGACGTACAGCTATTTTCAATAACCACAATCATTCAAAACAGTTTCTTCTTGAAATTTAAACCTCTCACCATAGCAGATTCAGTATTAAGTAGTACCTTTCCTTCTGTCTGTCCAGTATCTTCTCAGAAAACCAGCAGCCTAAAAGTAAGAAAAACAAATGCTGCCTCATTCTTCCATTAGTGAGACCAGCAAAGCCAGTGGGATCAGCAAGTATAGATAAACTCTGGTCAGAACTGATACAACTGTGCCGAGCTTTTCCGAGCACTGCTGGAGTATGCCAAGTGCAAGATGGCGGCAATGACAGAACTGCACACGTGCAATACTCATGCATGTGCAGTCTGATTCAGAGCCACCATCTTGTGCACGGTGGTCGTCACTCCTGCAGTTGTGGTAGAAAAATAAGTGCTCCCCAAGTAGGTGTGTTTATTCGGCAGGCAGAGGGGAAGTGCCACATAAACACAACCACTGGAAAGTGTGCCACAGCACTGTGGAAACACACAGGACAGTGGTCCGATCGTGCTTCCACACTCTTGTTCTGAGATCTTGTGTTGGCATAACATCTGCGGAGCTCCACCCATGCAGTCGTAAAAATAAATTGTGAGTAGGTGAGTGTAATGCAGAATTTTATATGCACCCTCTGTGTCTGATGCTTTTATAAACCCCATGAGCTTTGATGTCAGGATTTATGTAGCATCTTGCACCTCAGTGCTCCTCTAAATATATATTACAGCTCTCATCCATGGACTAGAACAGTCTAAGAAGTGTTGTGAAAGCAATGTTCATAGACTAGGAGAGGACGGTGGTGATCGTCTCACTGTGCAAGTATTTGCTGTTTCAGGCTTACAGTAGCCTCTGGCTTGTATTTTATGGGTGATCTCTAGGTACGGCCCCCCTTCTCCCTGAGGGTTGCACAGTACAATGATGTCCACATGACTCTTCATTCTCTAGCTCCCACTAACAGCCCTGGAATCCCCCATCTTCCTGAGCTGGATTCTGGTGTCGCAGGGAAGATGACCCTAAAATGGATATCAGGGAGAAGGACTGTAAAGGCTGCAAGATATTAAGGAACTTTTGCTTGTTGTCAGAGATAGAGATAGTCAGTGGCAAGACCAAAGGTTTAGCCTCATTGAGACAAAAGACCCTCTTGGGTCTCTTCAGTCATGAATCATACTAAGACATTGTTGGACTCTGCTGGCCTGGTGGTACTGAGAGTTGAGGTGCTGGATGCCACACCTCACACCATGCAGGTGAGCTGGGTTCGGATGTGGACTCAGGTCACTGGGGGTCAACTGGGGAGGGAGAGGATTGAGCATCCAGAGGACTGCTGTCCTCTTGTGGGGAAGGAGGGTTTTAATGCCCAGTACCCATCTGGCCCCTCGTGTTGGCTGGGGTTTATACAGGCTGGGGTGGATGGTATGGGAAAAAAAGCAGCAACTACTGATGCACCACACACAGAAGTGTGCAAGGGATGTCTAGGTGGCATTGCATGTTGCCTCTTTGGGGGTCAAAAAGGCAGGAAAATGATGGAGCTCTGAACTGCTGACACCTGGCAATCCGGTAGTGTTGCATGCCATCGAATACCTGGGCCACAGTACAACCATGTGAAGATAAGACCAAGAGGAAAAATGGTGGAGCAGGGCTAGGGTGGCTGGCATCTGGAGGAAAAAAGGATTAACTGCAAAAAAATATAAAGAAATTGTTTAACTCATCAGACCCACTGAGCTACCTATATGACTTACAGTGGTCAGATTGTGAACCACAGTTTAAGGATTGGGAGGTGAGGGGCTATACAAGAGGTGCTGAGCCTCATTAAGGAATGCAAATCTGGGGGTCAAGTAAGGGAGAGGACTTGTAGAAAGCATGGTGTCTGCCTGTTGGAAGCACTTGGGTGCAAGTAATGGTTACTGTTTTGGGATTGTGGACAGATGACATACTGAAACTGGGTAGGAAAAAGTGTTTTTTACATTTTCTTTGACTTTCCCCACTGCCAGCCATTTACTTCTGCCTCCTTCTTTTTCCGCCTTCCAGCAATCTTATGGTTCAAGCTTTGGTCTGCACAGACTACCAGACTGAAAGCCACCCAACAGGGAAATCCTCCCAATGTCAGCCCAAGAGGCTGAGAGGGCGCCTCAGGGTGTTGTAAAAGTTCACTTTCTGGTCTAGAAGGGGCTCAACTTGTGCTTGGTACTGGTGATGTGGGTCAGGAGCAGCAGCTTGATCTGCGTAGCTTGGCTGTATTTTTGTCCCCCCTCTTAAGTTCCACCCTCCTCCTCTAATGCTCTTGTTGCAGTGGCTGCATGCGTGCTGGCCTGGGGAGGGGAAGGCAGAGCATCACATGGTCAGTTACAACAACCAGTTCCTGCCTCAATTCCCCACCAAAGAGCGGTCTGGAAGGAGAATCCGGGAAGAAGAGGGAGGAGTCAGTAGGACCCTTCTGTGGCTTGGTGTGTGGGCAGATCCTCCTCCTGGGATTCAAGGTTGCTGCCTCTGCTGCACCCACATGCCCCACCAGCCCAAAGCAGGTAAGAGGATGTGTGAAGTAAATCCAGGCCACCCACATGGGAGTGGAACATGCTCCATTGGTGCCATTGGGCCTGGTGGATATGGTGCTTTTTAACTGAGACAGAACTGGGTCAGTAACAGATCTGGGCTTGGTCATACCAGAATACCACAAATTGAACTTGCTTGAGGTAAAAAACCTGGATGTGGTCAAATCTGCTACAGACTAGTTGCCAAATATTAAATTAAATCGATAAATAAATATATAAATCAATCACGTAAATAAAAAAAAAAATCAACACATAAATAAAAATGGCAGAACCTGACTGCCCCTCTTGCTAAGCTTTTCCTTTTATTATTTAATGCTTAAAATAATTATATTAATGGGGCGCAGCTTCAAAGGTCAGGTAGGTGCACTGGTGGTGGTGATGGAAGAAGGTCATGATTGCTGGCAATGGAGGGCAAAAAGAGAGTTTATAAAATCTGATTGTTCACACTCTCTGGCCCTTGGTCCACTAGGTACCCACCGATTAAACCAATTGTAGCAATGCCATGCCTAGAATGTTCATTCTATATTGCTTGCTATGTGATACTTGTGACTGCTTCCAAACTTCTCTGCTTGACAAGGTCATCCTAGTGACTGCTTCTTCTAGCCCTTTATACCATTGAATTGCATGTATGGGTGCATCTGTGGCACCTGTAGGTCATGTCTTCACTAAAATGTCTCTTACATTACTAACCTTTGTAACTGTAACATGTAAGCATAGTAGATATGTTACTTAGTTCACTGTTTGTATTGTACTTTTCAGTCTGACGTGGGACCTCTATAAAAGAGTCTCTGACTCACAGGTATTGTAATCTGAGAATTTAATAAAATAAAAATAAAAAGTAAATAAAAAAATGTGTCCATGTTTTTTCCCCCAACAGTTTTTTCACTTTAACAGGAATAAAGCAACAAAATCAGTTATGCTTTCCGTACTGGGACAGAACGTGGTCACTGACAGATCTGAACCTAATATGATGGTCTGTAGGCAGTGGAGGCCAAGGAGTCTATTTAGAGAGCTCCCACTGCAGTGGATGAATGGACCGGACAGGGTCAAATCAGATTTGTCACAGATTACTCCAAACTCCAGAGATGAGCCAAGGCAGATGGTGGGGGGTGGGGGCATGAGCTGCCACACAGCCTTCTGGGCATTTCTTCAACCCCTACTTTATGTAGTGTTAGAATATTTACATTAAATGCGTACATTACTGTATACAGGACATTATCAAGTCTGTGTGAACTGCTGGTAGATAAAAAAAGCTTTATCAAGTCTGCATGAACAGCAGGTAGATAAAAAAATATTTTTTCTTCTCATAATAAAATTTTGCTTTCTAATTCCAACTTACTCTGTGTCTTTATTCCTGATTGACAGTAGTGCCTCCCTCTTTTAGCTGTGTGTTTTAGTCTCCCACTGTGTGCTGCTAGTTGACAACTGTTCACAGGAATTCTTGTACTGTTTCACAGCCTTGCCCCACTTCCTGTTTCATAACCTGATCATGTTAATTTTATACTTGTCCAAACCTATTGCTTTCAGACTGGTACTTGCATACCCTAGATCGTCATGGAGCACCAAACCAGGACTTTGCAGTGGCAACAGTAAGCCCAACCCCCTCCAGCCCAGCTAACCAATAGAAGCATGGCCAGAAGAGGCATGCCACTATTTGAATTTTGTGAGCTCTGTTTACATTTTGGGCTCCTCAAATTGACTACCTTCACCCTTTTTGGGCACAGGACTCTGCAATAGGGGATGAAGAGAGTCACTTCAGCAACATCAGTGACTCTCGCCATTTCTGACCACTGACTAGATCACCAGGGAGCGCTGCACCAGGATTTTGCAGCAGCGGCAGTTAGCCCAACCCCCTCTAGCCCTGCTAACCAATGGAAGCGCAGCCTCCCTCCTTATTAGGGAACTCCCCAAGCAGTCCTGACATGAAAAGTCAAGAGCAAAGGGTATCATGGGAGTCTGCCCAAGGAAGTCAGACTAAGGAGGTAGCAGGTGGTTGGAAACTCTGCCCAACTGACCTGGAGGGACTTGAACAGTGGCCATACAAATATTGGTAGAACTCACATATAATATGATGTATTCATTGAACAGTACTATCGTAGCATAGTAAATCATCCTGAAAAATAGCTCTGCTTGCACTCCTACAATGCGCCAGTATTGCCTACAAGAAGGTGATGATAATTACAGGAACGTAATGATAGTACACTCTAACAGGGATAGACAGTGTGTCTTTCCTTAGAGCTATACGTCTTGTAGGGCTATTAGTATACTCAGTAATCAATTGTGTATGCCTAAACTTTGAACGCTGATATAGGGCCCCCTGCTGTGTTAGTTGATGAACCTTTCTAACATCATTTTTACCACATGACTAGTCTATCTGTTTAAACCCCTTGGGGGTGCTTATATTAAGCTGGCTGCTAGCCTTCAAGAATCCTAATCTGGAACAGTTCATATATCTATGTATTGTCTAATGCGTAGAGTTTCTCAGCATTTGTAGCAGCAGATACTAGTCTTAGAAACTGATCCTGTTAAATTGCTGTGCTGCGCAATTTCACAGACAGACTTATACCTGCAGGTAGATCCTCCAGGCCATTGCTAAGCTGTTATACATGCCTATGTATTGACTATCCAGAAGTGCTCGTATATACCCTTAGTAGCATTCATGTTATAGAGTCTTTATTGTAATTAATCAATTGGGGTATTTGTCTGCCTTTCCTTTATGGCTTCCATATTGTGACTTCAGGAGTTCTGTAGTTCCTCCAGCCTCTACTTAAGCTGTTCTATATAGCCATGAGATGGTTACCCCTGAAGTGCTTGTAGATATTCATAGTGGTATCTTATAAACTATACTGCATTTAATCTAGGGCTCATAGAAGCAGTATTGCAATTAATCAAGGGGTTCCTTGTCTCTCCTTAGTGGCCTCCCAACTTATGACTACTGCATAGTGCTGGGTAGATAATCTATGTTGTCTGAGGGTGTAACAGCCCAAGTACCTTACCTGGCGTCACTGCTCTCTTGCTGGCTTAAGTCTCAGGGCACAGAAAATAACTAATAATATATATTGCAGATATGGTGCTAGCCTTGTTTGGATTGGCCCTCCTATCCCTTTTAGAATCTCTGCAAGGACAAACTGTCCCACCCCGCAAGGGTCAATACTCTGAGTACCTGGCTCCAGCATCCTAGAAGTTAACTGCCACAGTCTTATATGACCCTAGTATAATAACTACCCACATTGTTAATAGAAATGGAAGGTTCTATAACCTGGCTCACCAGGTAAGGCTGAAACAGAAAAGGGAAAAACAAGACTCAAATGTGACCTTTGCTTCAATCAATGGTACTTCTGTTATTATTGCAAGTAGAGGATGTAGGATCCAACTCAGGACCTACTGTACATGTAGCTCACCGCCTCCCTAGTATCTAGGGGTCTGATAGTGGTAACTGTCCGTGTGTGTGGGAAGGGGGGCACAGCAAACACTGCTCCAGAAATGGCTTACATTTACCAGATCATAACAATCACACCAGGGTGCATGGCTCTTCGGGTGCTGGGCTGAACAGAGCAATCAATGATTAGTTTCAATAGCCTGGCTGCTATCTGAAGCCAAATGTTCCTGCTTACTCTGGGTAACTTAAGAATGCTACTTCTCACCCTTACCACTGAGCCCCACCTGTCCTTTCCCCAGGTAGAATGCACCATTCGACTGCTCGCACCCTATGCTCTTTCTTATGCAGTTGCTCTGTACTTGTTACGGCATTGCACTTGTTTTCATTGTAACTGCATTCTCTGGACTGTGTGATATTTGTATCTCACTTGTATTCCTGCATTCCCAATGTATTGTACGCCTTCTCATATGCCTTGTGTAAAAGCATTTTATAGTTTTATTTCTGCTATGTGTATACACCTGACCCTTCTTAATTCATGTAAATTGTATTGTGTGTATTCACACGTGCCATCTTCATGGCCTGGGCCATGCCTGAAAATGGTCCATTGGATCAGGGCACTTATCTGATATGCAAATAAATAAAAAAAAATAATGGGGGATCGGGGAGGGAAGGCCATTAGATCACCAGGAAATATTACTGCTTATGATTATTGCGACATTGGGGATAAGGAAGGGCCACTAGACCACCAGGTAATGTTACTATTTTTAAATATAGTGACATCAGGGATCAGGAAGGACTACTGGACCACCAGGATATATTATTATTATAGTGACATCGGAGGGGTGGTACATCTACTGCTGCACATTGTCGCACTGTGCCAAACTCTTACAGAGGGATATTTCTAATTATATAATGGCAAGAAAATTTCCTGGACTCTGATTGGTCAGTGTGTGCCTGAGACAGTGAGGTTATTACACAATAACATCACAGTATGGATATGGCAGATGAGCATGATGCCCACTCAAAGATATACTGTCCACTAAAATCTACTAAAAGCGTTTTTTAAATATTTTTATTTCGTATAACATCGAGCCATTGTATAATTGCAATAAGGCACTCAAGGTATGTGTGTTGTGTATGCTTGTCACTCCTGGGGTGATGGAACCACTCGGCTTAGCCTCCTGTAGCCCACCCAGGAGTGAATTTATTACCACGATAACACACCTTATCGATACTGCTTAAATGAAAATTCTTCCTCTGGGTGAGGTTTGAGAATCTGACATTCAGGGATATGGCAGCTTGCATTCGCTTCTATACACCCTTGCACCAGTTGCAGCCCATTTCTAGGCACATAGGTAGTGCAAGCCCCATTTGGGGCAGGCAGCCTATGGTTAACACAGGCTGCTTTTGTGAATAGCGCAAGGGGCAGTTTTTGACACAAGGTGCCGCTTGTGCCATTTATGTTTGGCACAGGCACCTTATGTCAATCTCAGGGCTTTGAGAATCGAGCCCCGAGTGTGTGTGTCAGTCTGTCTGTATTCTGGACACCTAAAATAGTAATATGGCATGTGTGAATCTGAAGGCCATGTAATCACCACCACCAAAATTTATAAATATACAGTTATACAGGTTAAATAAAACAGTTATATAAATAACTGTGTTAAAAGAAATAACTGTCTATGTCTTGTACCTGAAACAAGAAATAACCAGAGTACTGTAACTATTAGCTTTCTTTAAAATTCCCAGTACTAACACACTTTACACAAGAATACCACAGATAAGTGAAATAAATACAAGATGCACAACTAGATATAAGATAAACAATCTATAAAGGTCTAGTTTTGTGTGGGTCAAATGTCACTTAAGGAATGTTGTGTAGAGGTGGGTCTCTATTTTCTGATAACAAATGTCTAACTAAAGAGAGAGAGAGCGTGTGTGTGTGTGTGTGTATCTTTGTGCTTAACACTTAAATTAGTATATCTGCATGTGTGACTCTAAAGGCCATGTAATAACTACCCACCAGTTAGAATTAAAAAAATATATTATTAAACAAAATGTAAAACAAATATCTGTCCAAGTGTTGTACCTAAAACAAGAAATAGCAGGAGCACTTTAAATAATGTAATGGTACATGAAACTAGTATCAACATTCATGCCATCCTGTCTCCTTTCTACCCAACTTGTCCTCGCCTAAATCTGCCCTCTGTCGGGATTCTTAGCACCCTGGCAATGTCTACTCTCAGGTAAGTTTCTTCCCTCTCCCTCCCTCCTTTTTTCCCTTTCTTCTTCTTCCCCCCATTCCTCTGCTCAAGTTGTCCTCTGCCTGATTCTATCCCCTGGCAAGGTTCTCTGCATCCTGAAGGGGCCCAGCACTGAGCAATTACTCTTCCTTTACTCCCTTCCCCCTCTGTCCTTTCTACCCAACTAGTCCTCACCTGGTTCTGCGCTCTGGCATGGTTCTCAGCATCCTGGAGTGGCCTAGTCTTAGGCAAGCTTCTTCTTTCCCTACTCTTTCCTCCTTTCCCTTCATCCTTTCTTTTCTGTCTTCCCAACTCGTCCTCACCTAGTTCTGCCCCCCTGGCAGGGTTTTCAGCATCCTGGAGGGGTCCAGCACTGGGAAATGACTCTTCCTTCCCTCCCCTTTCCCCTCCATCCTATCTACCTAACTTGTCCTCACCTGACTCTGCTTTCTTGCAGGGTTCTCAGCATCCTGAAGAGGCCTAGTCTTAGGCAAGTTTCTCCCACCCTTCCTCCTCCTTCCCTTTACCATCCCCTCTACTATCTCTACCCAACTTGTCCTTGCCTACTCCTGCCCCTTATTCTAAGTCTTCTCCTCATTCAGCCACTGGCAGCAATCTCTGCACTCTGAAGGGGCCAGTTCCAGGTATGACTTATCCTTCCCTACCCTGTCCCTTACCTTCACCTCTCTCCTGATCCCTCTATCCCCCTGCACTTAAACAAAGGAATTAGTTCAACTGACCTAATAACTTGCACTTTTTGTTCTGTCTGAGGTGCTCCCAGATTGCACTAGCCCTGTGTTAACTTGCCCCTCACAACTGTTTTTTTGCTCACTTTGCTTTGGTAATGTTCCCCCATTTTTATCCTCTCCTTCCCCCAGCCGTTTTCCCCTGTCTATCCCTCTACACTCCTTGATGTCCCCTCACTGCACCTCATTCGTTTAATAATTACTAAATAATCTGCCTCTTAACTGTGATTCATTCCTGCAAGGAGTTGGCTCCAGTGCTACATTAAATTCCTGTACCATGTTCCTCAGATATGCCACTTGTAATTAAATGCATATTCCACAGATATGATATATTTAACTGTATGCTATGTCACAAATGTGACTGTATGATTATTTATGATGTTTTTTAACTGTATGTCTTGTTACAAATGTAACTGAATGTTTAATTTCTCGGATATGTTAAATGCTAAACTGTATGTGTAATTCTTCATCCAGTTGTACACCTCGGTCGCACTGGGAGATGAGCAACTTTTTGTTTAGTGTGCCTTCCTGGTGAAACATTCAATAAATAAATAAATAAAATACAAATATTAAGAAGAAAAATCAGTTTGACCTAAAATGTTCGTCTCTGTTGTGTATTTTTGAAAAAGCCTTTGAAAACTAGGACAAGTAAGTCAGAGATGGAGTGATCAGACTGAGAGGAATGTTGTCCCAGAGGTTTTTCTGTCTTTATAATTTTAATATCACGTCTGTGTGAGTTCAAACAGGTTTGAAGAGGTTGTCCAGTTTCCCCATATAACCTGCTTGTGGACATTTCTTGCAATGAATGTAATAAACAATGTTCCAAGATGCACATGTATATTTCCCATGTATGTTGAATTGCCTGTTTTGGGGGGGTATTGATAAAATGTGAAGTGGAAATGTGGCCACATGTCTTACATCCAGAATGATTACAGGGTCTCGTGCCATCTAGTGTTCTGTTGTTTATGTCAGGTGTAAGTTCACTCCTGACAATCAGGTTAGATAGATTAGGTGGTTGTCTAGGGTACTTGCACACTCAAAGAATTCCATCAAGAAATTAACAACCTCCACCCATCCTTTAAACTTTCCCTGGAGTACTCTGACACCAGTGTTAATTTCCTGGACACCACAGTTACCATTATAGATGGAACCTTACAGACCTGTATTTACAGGAAACTAACAGACAGACAAAGGTACTTGTATAGAAACAGCAATTACCCTAGGCTACTAAAAAATCTGTAATGTACAGTCAAGTGCTTATTACCACTGTATCTATTCAATGAAGGAAGACAGGGATAAACACATGGCCACAGTGAAAGAAACATTTATTGGACAGGGGAATTCCTGTAGAGAAATTGACAGAGCGATGGAATGTAGTAAGTATAAGTAAGTAAGTGAAGTTTAATTTCTTAAGAGCCCAATCCTGGAGGCTCTGGGTGCTTTACAAAAAAGGTGTAGAAACATACAATCACAACATTTACAGCAAGGGTCAAAACAAAATAAATACAGTTCAGTAAATAAAGTCAATGAATAATATAAACAACAAAACAATAAGCTGGGCAGTAGCTAAATTCATAATGCTTCTTTAAAAAGGTGTACCTTCACACCCCACTTTAAAGCTTCCACTGATGGGGCATCCCTCAAGTACTTTAGGAGTGAGTTCCAAAGGGCCCAGCCAGCCACCTGAAATGGGCGGTCTCCTGAGGTTTTCAGCCTGGTCCTTGGAACTGCCAGGAAGCCATTGGTGGAGGAGCAGAATGAGCACACTGAGCAGACAGGTGCCAGGAGATCACTCGGGTAGCCAGAGCCTGAGCTGTAGAGGACCTTATGTGTGACCGGCAGCCAGTGCAGATCACGCAGGACAGGGGTCACATGACAGGACCTAGGAAGGCCCATCAGCAACCTTGCTGCTGCATTCTGCACCAGCTGTAGTCGATGGAGATTCCCTCCACTGACCCCGAAGTAAAGAGTGTTACAGTAATCAAGCCTTGATGTGACAAAGGCATGCACTAGTGAGGGCAGGTCACCAGGTGGAATTAGGGGTTTAATGCAGGCAACATTCCTTAGGTGGTAGAACCTGCTCTGGATGACAGATTACATCTGAGCTTCAAGTGTCAGCTGGTCACCAAGGATGATGCCCAGATTCCTCACCCTAGTGGAAGCTACCAACAGGGTGGGGCCCAGGCACAATCCTATTCCTTACCCAGCAGCAACCACATCACGCTGGTGACCAGGCTCAATCACTAGTACCTCTGTCTTATCTGGGTTAAGTCTCACCCAGTTAGAGGACATCCAGTCCTGAATCTTAACCAGTCAGTTGTTTAGCACCTCCATGGCATTACAAGTCCTGGGAGCAAAGGACATATACAGCTGGGTATCATCTGCATAACAGTGAAAACCCAGACTGTAATGCCTAATGATCTCCCTCTGGGGTAGCATGTACACCGTGAATAACACTGATGACAAGCTCAAACCCTGAGGAACTCCACAGGGCAGGACCTTCGGGCAGGAGGAGAAATTTCCCATCACTAACTGTTTCATCCTACCCATGAGAAAGAACTCAGACCAATTGAGGACAGTACTGGTGAGTCCACAAAACACTCTAAAGCAATCCAGTAGCACAATGTGGTCCACAGTGTCAAGCGCTGAAGAGAGATTGAAGAGAACAATAATTGATTGGTCTCCTCTATTTCTCACCCTGAGGAGGTCATTTTGCATCCAGACCAACACCATTTCATTGCTATGCCTCAACCTAAACCCAGACTGGAGGGGCTCATAGATGTCAAAGGCCATGAGGGATGCCTTGAGCTGCAGAGCCTCCACTTTCTCAACAACTTTCCCCAGAAATGGGAGGTTGGAGACAGGTTAATAATTTGCCAATACATCAGGGTCGAGCGATGGTTTCTTCAGAAGGGGGCCTCACCAATGCCTCTTTCAGGGTGTCAGGGAAGAACTCCTCTGAGAGCAAGCACTGGACAGTCTTGACAAACATTGGACCAACGAACTCCACACATCCCACTAGGGGATGAGTCAGGCCTGGGTCCAGTTCTCAAAAAGTGGGCCACAGCTCAGAGATTACCTCCACGACCTCAGCCACCCCACCAGCCGAAACTCACCCTAGACAATAGGAGTGCCTCTGTCTGCACAAGGCCCACCACTGTGGGGCTGACCTTGCCCTAGTGGTGAAATCCCAGACTGAATGGCAGACATCCTGTCAGAGAAGAACTGAGCAAACTCCTCATGCAAAGTGACTGAAAATTCTCTTTTCAGCTGCAGACAGGCAAGATGAAGTAGCCTGTCCACAGTCCGAAAGAGCAAAGCTGGCCTGTTCTTCCCTACAGCAATCTCCCTTCCCCCAATTGTCCTTGTCAGTGGAGCTATCCCTGGTGCTAGTTGTGCTCCCTCTCCCAGTGATTGCTGTACAAAAATAAAACACATAACCCTGGTAGTCTAGTGTTCACCTCCCCCCTCCTCATTCCCTGATCGCTGCCCTGGTTTTCATGTAAATATTTCCCTGGTAGTCCAGTGGTTCTCTCCCCCCCTCACTGTTTACTGATTGCTGTCCAGGTGTTCAAGTAAATATTTCCCTGGTAGTCCAGTGGTTCACTCCACCCTCCCTATTCTCCAATCACCACCTTGGTCTTCATGTAAATATTTCCTCAATAGTCCAGTGGTTCCCTCTCCCCTTGCCGACCGCAGACCCAAGAAGTACAGATAGAAATAATGAACAGTTTTCACAGATGTTAGTCCCCTCATTCTATGACCATTGGCCCATCATGAAATAAATAGATTACCTGGTGGTCTAGTGGACCGCCCATCCCCCCTCACCCTGGCAGGGATCGACCCACCACCCCGCTCCACCTCCCAACTCAACACCAAGCCAGCGACAAGCCCAGCCCTCCGCTCACCTCCTCAGCTGACTGCCAACTGAGCTCTCAGTGGGCCTCTCAAGGCTAGGCTACTAAGATATAGATCTTACAGGAATGGCAATTGGTGAGGGAGGCTGAAGTACCTCGCCAACTGCTAGAGCTTTGCAGAAGTAAGTCGAGGTTTGACTTGGTAGCATGTGTGCCACACAAAGGGACTGAACAAAATGGCCTTGCATGGTGCACATACTCTGAATAGTGGACTGCACTAACATTCAGGTCCCCACTTCCTCTTTTACATTGCACCCCCCCCCACACCTTTCGCCTGGGCTCAAACTGAGTTTGCTCGCGCAAACCAGGCTTTTGAATATTGCCAATTCATGCAAAACCTTATTTGCATGGGCAAACTCGGTTTTATACCTCGACAAAGTTTTGAATATTGGGCCCCTGGCATCTGATAATTTTTAGACTCACTTCTATACTGTATTCCTTTTATTACATTTGTTCTTCTCAGAGCTAGACTTTTACAGATGGTTTCCTTATCTCTAATTGTTTTCATTTATAATTACTTCACAGTTTTGTGGTATTCATATGTATAATATGTTAGTTCTGGGTATTTTAAATTAAGCTCTTTCTAAAGATAACTGCCTTTTTCCTTTTGAGGAAGAAGAAGAATCAGCATTTATATAGCACTTTTCATACACAGTATCCCAAAGCACTTTACAAGCAATGAGACTGGTAGTGAAGTGACTGAATGTGTGGTGGCGGCCATATTGCACGTCATCACCCACACACAGCCTGGATAATTGCATGAACCGGTTTATGGGAAGGGGAATGTTGGCCAGGACTCCAGGAATGTTCCCTGCTCTTTATGAAGAGTACCCTGGGTTCGTTTACTTCCACCTGGACACCCACCAGGACAACACCAGGATGGGCAGAAAGGACCTCAGTTTAACGTCTCATCCGAAGGACAGCACTCCCAATACTGCACTCGGATGCCAGTGATTTTTAGGTGCAAGTCCATCCTGGTGTGGGACGAGAACCCACAACCTTCTGGTCCAGAGATGGATGTGCTAACAACTGAGCCACACTGACACCATGCTGGCAGAAAGGACCCTGTAAGTCTGAAAGCTTAAGTTGTTTTTTTTTTGTAAATCTGTTGGTTCATGAAAAGGTATCAGATCACCTAGATTGGATTGTGGTATGCCAACCGTACAGGACACACTGCAACAATCTTTCCTGATGCCTTAAGTGATCGTTCTCCAGTATTTTGCATCTGGAGGAATGTCTTCCCTAAGGTCCCTCCAAGACTTACATTGACCAGAGGTTACTCAAAGCTTGATAGTAACACCTTCCTGGAGGATCTTGCCCACATAAATTAGGAAAGCATTAACACCATGCACGATATCAACCAAGCTCTTGAATTCCTGATCAATAACTTTCTAGCAATGGTCAAATAGCATGTTCCACCAGTGCAAAGCAGATTTAAAGGCCTCTGCTCCAAATGGATCATCCCAGCACTCCGTAAACTTATGAAAGAGAGGGAAAAACCTATAACTAAAAAGTCTACAAAATCCCAAATGATTCTGGATCAAAATCAACCATCTACTAAATGGACACCAAAAAGTCAAGCGCTACCAATTCCTCCCCACACACCTGCTCCATGGGTCAATTACCCTGATTTTCATCTCAATCTAATTTCAAGAAAGGAAGTTCTGGATCAGCTGCTAAAGTTACAACCTGACCAGTCTGCAGGTCATGATGGCCAAGAGCCCAGGCTACTTAAAACTATGGCTCCAGTAATTGCTCGCCCACTGACCAAAATCTTCAACCTCTCACTTCTCCAAGGGAAGGTCCCCCAAAAATGGAAAGTGGCCAATGTAGACCCAGTACATAAAGGAGGATGCAAGAAATATATAGAGAACTATCACCCTATCTATATGCTCAGTGCACTATCAAAAATACAAGAAAGGCTCATATACATTCAACTGGTGTCCTATATTGAAGCCTACTCATTCCTTCCCCCTGCCCAGTATGATTCTCGAAAGCATCATGGCACAGATACGGCCTTTGTCTATTTCACCTCAAACGTTCTGTGGACCATTAACTCTGGAAAAGCCACTAGAGCTATCTTTATAGACTTGATAAAGACTTTCAACCTGATAAATCACAATCTTCTCATCCTGAAATTAAAGAACCTGGGGCTTGATCAGCTATCTGCTACCTGGATGAAAAACTACCTTATAGACTGTTCTCAAGCTATTAAATAGGGTGCCAATCTTTATCCCTAAAGGCGGTAAGTAATGGAGTTCCCCCGAGGCTCCATATTAGGGCCACTGCTTTTCTCCTTTTTTATAAATGACTTGCCCATAAATTGCAGACAGGTCCAAGTTTTACTATATGCGGATGATGCTGTCCTGTACCGATCTGATAGAAATGGAAAAGCGATTTTGGTTGATTTGAACTTAGACTTTGCCATTCTGGAAAAATGGCTAGCAGAGAACCAACTTGTTCCGAACACTAAGAAATCAAAAGCAATGCATCTCGAGTCCTGGAATCTTGGCACTTATAGATCTAATTCTCTCAGCATCATTCCCTCTGAGGGAGTTAAACTTGAGGCAGTCAAAAACTTTAAATATTTAACCATCCTAGTTGATCAGGAACTGTCCTTAAGACCACAAATGGACCATATCCACAAAACTAGGCCTACACTACAGGCTTAGGTCCTGCCTCACAAATAAGACTTGTCACTCTATAACTAGCTCCCATCTCCTCCCTATGCTGTTATATGGTGCTCGTGTCCTAGCCTTATTAAGGCAAACTGAACTAAGCAAAGCTAGACAAATTTACCACAGGATAGGCAGATTTGTAGCTGGAGTGGATAGTAAGGAGCACCAGTCTACTGTGTTCACATCCATGAAGTGACCTTCCCTGGAAGATAGGCTAAACTGCTCTATCCTTGGCCTTACAGACACAATCCTAATGGGATCCTACCTAACCTTACTGGTCTAGTGAAAATAAAAATGTACAGCTGACATTTTTGCTCCTCTGAGCAGTCTCTCTTAGAGGTTCCCAAAACCAGGTCACTATCTGGCCAGCGATCTTTCTCTAACAAGGCCTCTCAGCTATGGAATGGTCTTCCGGTCCCACTACAACAATGCACATCTCTTGGGGTATTTAAAAGCCTCCTCAAAACCAACCTCCCCCCATAACATCCTGCAGTCATACTTTATGTTCTGAACTTGTCTACCATGTCTACTGAATTCCTTATGTATTGTCTTGAAAAATTCCACATCATAACTAAGTCTACTTGATGCAATTCTTTCTTATTGTCCTGT
Source organism: Neoceratodus forsteri (assembly GCA_016271365.2). Classification (NCBI taxonomy): domain Eukaryota; kingdom Metazoa; phylum Chordata; order Ceratodontiformes; family Ceratodontidae; genus Neoceratodus; species Neoceratodus forsteri. Next base: position 1,541,064,567 of record CM028131.1, on the reverse strand, counting down.
AAAATTCCAAATTGTAATTAACTAAAATTGTACTGTTCTATGTATGTATCCCCTGCTGTATCCCTGTACCATTGCTACAGTATGTATTTGTAATTGACTGTTGTCTTTTATGTAACTAATTCCATGTCACCCCTGAAAAAGGGGCACTTGTCTCAGTGGGCTTACCCAGTTAACACAATTCCAATAAATAAATAAATTGTTTCCTTGTTTGTTCATCTGTATGGATGGTTGGTCGGCTGGTCATCTTTTGGTTGGTTGTTTGCCTGTTTATATGATTGGCTGTTTGGTTGTATGGTTACTTGTTTAGTGGTAAGGTTGTTTATTTGTTCATATAGTTGTTTGGTTGTGTGGTTATTGGTTTATTTGGCTAATGGTATGGTTATTTGATTGGTTGGTAGTATAATTAGCAGATTATTAGTTTGCTTGGGTTTGTTTCCTGAGTAAGCACTTTGAAATCATGCTTGGTTTGTATTCTTGCTTCTGAGGATTTCTGTAACTGAAATTCACATTGAAAAAAACACACACACACAAATGATTTTCTGCCATTGGTATTAGTTACTGTCATAAGGAACTCACTGTCTTTAAACTCTGTACTTCACGGTGTCCAAGGATTATGTTTATATCGACATGGGTACAATAAAAGCAATTAATTATTATTTTCGCTGTGTTGCTTATCCTGTCCTCCAGTCACATCCGCAAGTAAGTCCTTTTTGAACTCTGCCTGCATTCCTGCTAAAATACATTACAAATTCATAAAAATACATCTGGATGGGAGTCAGTGATTGTAACTCCTTTCATGTTGCATGACCCACCTTCTGAGTTCTTTGGCCTCCTGAATTGTAAGAGGGACAGGCATTAAAGGTCCACCACTGACCATTTTAAAATGTTCCAGAGATGTGCCATGACTGCTTGCTTTTTAAAAAGCCAGAAATTGAACACTGAGCCCAGATTCACATAATAAACCCCGGGCTGGATTTCTGAAATTCTGGATTGAATCCAACAGGACCTGCTGCTTCTTTGCTTTTTAATTTAATTTTATTTTTCTCATTTTTAACCAGGATGTGAACTAGGCTCAGATCTTTTTCAGCCGTGCCTGACATAAAACAATTAACAACAATAACATACAATAACAAATGAGTACAAGATTCAGTTGTACAAAATGTGAAACATTTAGCATGCTCCCTATACAACTTCTTTAAATGATGTTTAAAACGCATAACATTTTGTACAATTGTTACCAGATCTGACACGTTGTTCAGGATGCTTGGACCAAACCAGGAAAATAATTTTTCTCCAATGTTAATTTGGTAGAATTTACTTAAAAAAGGATAGATAAATTGCTCCTTGTGATATAGGACTTTGGGTGCATACTGAAGGAGCAAAATGTTACCCAATGTTACAAATGTTATGGGTGAAGAATGTACTATTTTTATGTTGCTTGCACGTATGTGCAAGAAACATAGTGCCATCATCTGAGTTTTCGGAGGTGTGGCACCAGTCTTCCAATGCAGTCAGTGTGTTTGCAGGTGCAGCCCCAGTTCCCCAATCACTGCTGCAGCTGTCTATGACAGCAGTTGAAAATGCAGTAGTCGTACAATTGAAATGGAGAGCTCCAATTCAGTGAGCAGAGCTCCCACCTCCACACACACACACACACACGTGCACGCACGCATACTGCATGCTCAAGTGCCTTCCCCCCCATACTGTATGGCCAGCGGAGGGCCCAATCCCCGTCGGCTCCCGTTCCCCCCAAAACATCCAGGTGCCACACTGGGGCCTACCCCAGTGTGGCAAAATGATTATGGTCAATAAGTGCCTAATCCCCGTCGGCTCCAGCCCCCCAACAGCCTTCAGCTGCGCGCTGGAGCCACCCCAGTGTGTGCGCCCGTCATCGTCTTAGTAAAAAAAACCTGTTATTACAAAAGCGTCCTCGGCGCTTCTCCTGCCCCTCCCACAACCCGCACCACCCACTGCGCACTGTCTCCCCACACCCCACCCCATACTTACCTCCGGAGCCACGGCATGATGATCTTCGGTGGACCGGGAACACGTCTGCACTCTTCAAAGCTGACCGCGAACTGAGGAAATGCTGGTAAGCTGTATAATGGGATAGATAGTGTTTTTTCAACTTTGTTGCATATCTCAGGCATTTTTGGGAATTCTGGGCCCAAATTTTCAGCATGGGGTTTCTGGGACCCCTCCTCATGAATTCTTGCACTGTCATGGCATTAATCGGGCCAGAAGGGTGATTTCGCGGTCACTGCGTGAAATCACCTTTTGGGATGGATTAATGAAACAACACTGCCAGTGTTCATAAGGTGGGCTCTCAAAAGTCTATGTTGAAAATTTGGTAAATAATTCCTAAAATCACCTATTTCTGGCGTCGCGTTGCGCAAGTTCCCTCGCCGCGCTGCGTAGAGGTTCGTCAATTTTCAATATTTTCACTCCAGATTTTCAACATTACCATTTTACCACACCTCCTTTTGAGCAGTACAGCTGTCATTTTTACATGTTGCCCAAAACATGTTTCCGCTAATGGCGCACAATGGCGCGGTCGATTGTGCGAAATCATCATATGGGACATTAAGAAAATCACGTGACACTGTTCATGAGCAGATGTCTTAAAATGGCTATGTTGAAAATTTGGTGAAAAATTCCTAAAATTACTGTTTTAGAGCGTGCGTTACGCAGTTCCTAGGCACGCTCGTAAGTTCTCAAATTTTCAATATTTTCACTCCAGATTTTCAACATTGCCATTTTACCACATCTCCTTATGAGCAGTTCAGCTGTCATTTTTCACGTCACCCAAAATGTGTTTCCGTGCTTGTAGTGCACAGTGACGCATTCGGTATGTGCAATCAATGTTTGGGACAGATTAAGAAAATCACAGTGACACTGTTCATGAGCAGAGATCTTAAAATGGCTATGTTGAAAATTTGGTGAAAAAATTCCCTTCAGATGTTCTGCAATATTACTAATGAAGACATTGAACAGAACTGGCCCCAGGACCAATCCCTGCAGAACCCCACTGGTCGCCCACTCTCCCTAGACTGCACACCATTTACCACCACTCTCTGCCTCCTGTCTGTTAGACCATTTCTAACCCAGTTTACCACCCTTTCCCCCATGCCCAGAGTACCCAGCTAGTTTATCAGCCTCCTATATGGGATGGTTTCAAAGGCTTTGCTGATATCAAGGTAAGCGTTGTCCACTGCCCCACCCTGATTCACTTCCTTAGTCACCCAGTCAAAGAAATCAACCATATTTATCTGACATGATGTCCCCACTGTGAATCCATGTTGTCTATGGTCCTGGTCTCCGATGGCATCTAAATGCCCCACTATCCTTTCTTTAAGCAATGTCTCCATGATCTTCCCCACTACTGAGGTGAGGCTGAACAGCCTGTTGTTCCCTGCCTCCTCCCTGCTGCCGGACTTGTGCCCTCCTCCAGTTCACTCATGTTGAATGACTCAGTGAACATGGCTACCAGAGGTACTGCTATCTCCCTTCGCAGTTCTATTAATATCCTTGGGCTTATGCCATCTGGTTCCATCGCTTTGTCCACCTTCAGTTTAGTGAGCTCCTGCAGGACTCTTTTGCCTTTGAATGGACTATTTCCACCTCTTCACCCCCTTGACAACTGCTGTACTGCTGTGGCCCTTGCCCCTCCCACTCTTCTCTGAATACTGAATGGAAAGACACAGTGGATGTCTTGGGAGGAAGGCATGCAACTATCACTTACAAATATGTAAACAGCACATACAAGCAAGCAACATTAGGCATTGACAAATGCTTGTTAACATAGCAGAAGTTCTATCACGATAATGAATGGGTCACACCACAGAGCACTGACATTGTAAGTGCATAAGCATTTCAAATGGTCACAGTGTAGTTTATGCAAAAAAGAATTGTAACAAAATTAGAATTTTGAACAGATGCAAGTGTTACTCATATGTACGGAACAGAGATACACCTATCCACCCTAAGGAAGGGGCTTGGATACCACAAAACATAGGTGGAAGAGCAGGTGATGACATGTTTGTTTCAGTACTAATAAAAACTTGTTGCAGCTTTCAGTCTGGTTAAGTGGGTCATCATCCTGTGTCTCTGCTTGTGTTGTACTGACCCACATACTGGAGGAATGGTCTGCTCCCTGATTTGGTTTTGTACCTTGCAGAACCTCCGGCTGCACCGGATCTTTGACGGTGCTATTTTTAAAGCATGCCTAGGCAATTTGTGACAATCAGATAGGGATTATGGCAGCATACATCAAACTGTGACTAATTAAAAGAAAAAGAAATCATCAGAAATAGGGCCATATCCAGGACAGTGTATGACATGACAGTAAAACTGAAATCATGAAAGGAAATTAACTGGTAGCTCACCATCTCATATGAACTGCCACATCAGGCACTTGTTTATTTATTTATTAAATTTTGGTGACTGGGTTGGCCCACTGAGCCCCGAAGGTCCCTTTTGACACTGTAGTGCAGTATGAGGGGGCGCTGCACAATTGAGGTGCCGTCTTTTGGATGAGATATTAAACTGATGTCCCTTCTGCCCATCTCTGGTCACTATCCTGGTGGAAGTAAAAGATCTCATGGCATTTATCGACAAGAGTAGAGGAGTTGCCCCGGTGTCATGGCCAGCATTCCCCCATCAATAAAACCGGTCCATGTAACCCACCTCCCACCTGGAAACAAGCTATCACAACTTACTGTGCCTTTCCTGGTAAAAAAAAAATGCAACTAAATAAATAAATAAAAATAAAAACTGACAGCACTTGACCAGGATATACCAGACAGGCAGACACTGAACCACAGATGCACCTAACATCTGAGACTATTTCAGGCTAGATGTAACCATTTGCCATGTGTACTTGTCACTGTATTTTTCTTTTTAAATTATTTAGTTCTTTCTGCATGAGTATCAGTTTGAGTGTAGCAGCTAAACGGACAAAGCTGGCATTTTTGGGAGGATGGGGGGGCCAAGATTCTTATCAGAACAGACCCTCGGGCTCTGATAGAAATTTACAATCTGTGCTGTCCATTCTCACGACAGGACCCCTGGACAACTTATGAGTTAGCTTAGAAATGTCTTTTCAGCTTAGGAAGCTGTGAGCTAAACCATACACTCCTGTTGGGTTCATGTCTAAAAGGCCAGATAAGGCTGGTTTTCAAACCCAGCAGGACACAAAGGATGTTGAATTTATGATATCAATGACATACTGGACATACTGGATGATGTGTCAAGGAGGGGGAAACTGAAGGATCTTAAGGTCAGGCAGAGCCTGAAAGAGTCAGTCAGGTTTGGGACTATGAACAGCTGCCATCTAAGGGTACGAGTCTGCCCTGATTCACCAAAGTGTCTCAAGTGGTAAGCTATATTACCTTGCAAAAGAGAGAAAGAGAGAGAGAGAGATTTTTTTTCTGTGTGTGTAACCTATGTTCAAATAATTTTTTTCATTTCTGTATAATTATTGTTCCCAATAGTCTTGCTGTAATATCCTGCATTATCTGTGTAGATATCTGGCACTATTAAAATATTGTATTTTTATATACTTCATGTTTCTGTGACTGAATCCTTTTCAGTACAGCTAACTGATTTATAATTGACAAAATGGTGTTTCCGCATCTAAAGAGAAACCTACCATTACCATCTTCTATTTCTAAAGTAAGGTGCTGTCAGCTGTGACAGAGAGGGGTGGGTCATGTGTCCTTGAGCAAGAACCACTGTACTTTGTGAACAGTGGCTCTGGAGTGACTTGAACTTGGAAATACCCTAAGAGAGTATCTGGGCTGATTGGGGGCAGCTACTGATTACCCTTGGAGATGTCTGAATGATTCGAGAAAGCAGGCAACAGTCACAGGCGAGCCTGGGAGAGACTAGTCTGCCACACTAAATAAATATTTTGGGCTGAATTTCACCCTGTGATGCCACAGGCATATGTCATGATTTTGGTGAGTGCTGATGGCATCATAAATATGGCAAAGTGTTTGAATGCTGTTGTCAAATATTTTGCCCCATTTATAGCAGTTGCTGCTGCTTTATGGCAAAATACTGCATGCATCAAATATTGACACACATGCCATTCTATGGCTCCTGTTTTGTCTTAAGTCACGGCAGATGGGCAGACTAGTTAGACCCCCCCTTTAGGTGGTCTTACATATTGGCACAAGTATCAGGGCTGTAGCATGATCATGTTGCAAGTTCATGATGCACAGTCCAAAATACAGCACCTGGTCTTGTTGACTTACTCCCAGGGCTACTGTATCCAGTAATGGCTGCGGGGACTAAGTCTAGGGCACCCTGTGTTCACCATACACAACTGTAACCAGATGCATTGGGATCAATGCAACCCCTTCAAAAATTGCCCTGGTTGCAAGGGAGGCACAGGGCTTGCAAAATTGGCCACACTATGCTTGGCTTGCCTTCACAGTCAAAATAATTTCATCAACTGTGAACACAGGGCCCAGCTTTTCCACCCCCTGCATGCCGTACTTCTGTTGTTATATCTTTTCATCATTCCTGCAGTGTGTGGTGTCTGGTGTGTGTGTGTGTAAGTGCGTGTGGCATGCGTGTAAAGTGTGTGGTGCATGTGTAAATATCTGTGGTGCGTATGTGTGCGTTTGATGTGTGGTCTGTCTGTGTAGAATGTAGTGTTTATGAAAGGAGCGAGACTGACAGTACCAGTGGCTGGAGTATTCTGTCTACCTAATTTGTATTTTGCCTGTGAAATTCCTGTGAAACAGCAACTTAATTCTTGGGAAATTCTACAGAATCCAATGATTATTTGACTATAATGCACACTTCCCAACAGTTATCTGGAAAACAAATATTTTATTTTTCTATCATTGCTGACACATCATATTGGCCAACTTAGATTTATTTTTATTGTTTAGTTATTTTATTTAAAATGTGTTTTTCAGGAGAGGCACAGTGAACTGTCACTCATGCAGGTAGCCCCATGGTGAGTGGGACTACAGAAGGAAGAAGCCAACAACAAAATGGCGCAATTACAAATTCAATAACGCATCAACAAAATGTTTCAGCGCTCTGGCCCTTCTCAGTTGCCAGGACAGTGAACCAAAACATTGTGTATTGTTATATTTCAAAATGTTTTGTCAGTATGGTGGCGCACCTGTTCTGATTTCTTATTTTATTGAGCACTATTTTTTATACTGTATAAACACAAGTTCATTTCTGCAGTGCTGGCTGGGGTTTACTTTGAAATGGAGTATGACAAATATGTAGGAGGCAGTATAGCATAGTGCTCAAAGAGGAACTGTTATGTTGTCCCCCCCAGAAGCACAAAGAACCCTTACCTGCCCCCAAATCCAAACCACGTAATATTTTCTTTTTTAGTTGCCTCAATTTAGGAAGGGAAGGAATCGTATTTTTGCACTGAGGAGCCCTGCAGCGCTGATCCCTTCCACTTCCTTGTAGCTCTGCAGAGTGCTCCCCACCCTCGATTCACCCCTGCATGACCACATTTTGTGACATCAGTATATGGAGAGTGCAGGGGCGGCATGTCTATAGACATGAATGGGGGCTGTCATTTAAAGTTTTTAGATGGCCATTCGGAATAAATCATGGCCACCTCTTGATTCCGAATGGCCATCTGAAGTACCAAAATGTAACTTTAAATAACAGCTACATACATATCTATAGGCGCATGCCCCCACTCTCTTCATATACTGATGTCACAAAACATGGTAGCACAGGGGAGGATCGGGGCAGGTTGGAGTCTGCAGAGCTACAAGGAAGTTGAAGGAATTGGCACTGCGGGGCTCATAGGCAAATATGATCCCTTCCTAAACTGGAGGCACTGAAAAGAAAATATATGGTTTGCATTTGGAGCAGGTAAGGGTTCTTTTGAAGCTTGGGGGATGTAAAGAGCTCGATAGTTGCTCTTTAAGGGCACTGAGCTGCAGACCTGGAGAACTGGATTTAAATCCCACAGTCGCCTCACCACTTGCACACTGTGTGACCACGAGCAAGTCACTTAACTCCGTTGTACTCAGGGAGGCAGTATAGCACAGTGGTTAAGAGGAATGAGCTACACATCTGAAAAACTGGGTTTGAATCCCACACCACCACCACTTGCATGTTTTGTGACTATAAGCAAGTCACTTAACTTCCCTGTGGTCCTAGAACACACCTGGAATAGTGTGTCATTCCTGGCCAAAAACTGTAAAATAAAAATATGTGTATTATGTCATCTCTGCATATTTTATGTACCATCTCCAATACTTTTGAATTGCTTCTATTACATAAGCACTTATGTGATCAGAATTATTACTTTTTTCCCACAAAGATCTTCAGTTAATTGTGAAACCCTTTATCACTCCAACAATAATAATTGTCTATACTGTTTTTATTGTAGTGATGCATAGCACTTTGGTAATTCTGTTCTATTCATTTTTGTTTATTCTCTTCCAATGCTTTTGCAGGCAAAGACTGCTAGAGGGCAGAGTAAAAAGTGTGTAACACAATCAAAGAGCATAATATTAATAAAAATAAAGCTGTAAGCTGCAGTTTCTAATTAAATCTTGTGTAGTATTACCAACATTCAGAAAAAGTAAAAAAAAAATAATTTTATTATTTTTATCCACCATGTAATTTATAGTACCAACACATATAAACAATATCAATAGAGCTATTTTTTATTTTATTTAAGTATTTATCCTTCTTTGTAGAGGGGGAAGCTGCTTCAGCCCGATCCTCAGCACCTCCAGGCAGGCTCTTCACCTTCCCAGGTGTCCAATTGGTCATGGTTTCTCCTCCCCATGAGTTCCCCTCTCATGGCAGGGCCACGGAGGGAGGGCTGTTCTCCCTCTCAGTACATCAGATCTGAGGCAGACCAGGTTGCTCACCAGGCAGCAGCATGGGCATGAAGATGGCAGAGCAGGGCTTCAATAAGCCCGCTGATGTCCATTTTCTTCCTGGTTTTTCTCCAGTCCCATCCCTCCTGTGGAGCATAGGACTCGCACGGGGAGGCATGCCCATCCTACATGTCCTCACAGGTCCCTTCCATACTTTGTCTCCCTGAAGCCACTCTATCCCAAGGCCTCCACCTGGGGCAGCTGAGACCAGGATGACAAGCCACCCCTTCCCTTGGAGAGGAGAGCACTCCCTTAGCGCTCAGTCCTCTCCCTCCCTCCCTGGCTGACCCCTGATGACTCGAGTCCATTCCTGAACCTGAGTCACCAGCGTGGTAGGAGGTAAGGTGCTTTGCAGCACCTCAGTCCTCCATGCCACTGGGCTGGAAACAGAACTAATTTTTAACATCTGGACTTCAAGCTTTCTTTAAAAAAACATTTTCTAGCCCCGATAGTTCCAGAGTGAGACATTTCAAATTATAATGGGCAATATTTTTGAAGCTGGAACAAAGAAGAGGGCAAATTCCCCTACTGGGAGCAAAGTTGCCTGACATGTGCATAGTGGTAAAATGGACCAGGTGCAGATCCAAGTTTACAATGCAAAGTCTGTTCAATTATTCCACCATGGGAGCACAGGGCAATGAAGGGGCAAAGTGCATCCAAAGCCCCCTGCTGGTCTAGGAAGGAGGGGCAGTTGCTGGAGAGGCATAGGGAGGCCTCAGAGTCAGAGGAGCAAATAAGCATTTGCACAAGTAAAGCTGTTTGCTTCTGGGGCACATAGACCCACAATGGCACCATAATATGCAAATGAACACTTTGCCTGTGGACGAGGCAAAGAGGACATTTGCATGTCTGGATACTCTCATTACAATAGAAGGATCAAATATTTAGTATCCCCAATCCATGTCTGCTGAGTGCTCCACACTGCGGCTGACAGTGGTGTTGGTCCGATGAAGGACACAGCACAGATCTGGAGCCCCGCTCATAGCTGCACACATCCCTGTATCTAGTGGGCCCCCTTCCCTTACTGATCCCTATTTCACATATTATAATAATCCCTGGTGTCCAGTGCCTATTCCCCCCCAGTCCCATCCAATTAGTACCTCCTGTCCCAAACACCCACTGGCATCAACCGCACTCCTCCCCCCCCAACCCCACACTATACATGAGTGAGTACCTGAGATTTAAAAAAAGTTCTTGCCATAGCTGGCAGCTGTCCTCTCACAGCACTGAATGAATTAGTGCTGGCCTGAGTAGTAACCGTTGCTTGGTCTGTGCTGTTGGCAGAATGTCTTCCAGCTGGCGTCAATGCCGTAAAACAATGACTACTGTATGTGTACCTTAACTCTCACAAAGTGCATAACAACATGTTAAGACAATGAAAAACAGTTCTAGCCCTCTCCTCCCCAAACCCAAGTGCAAACTAATTAAATGGACATGACCCCAATAAGTACAGAGGTATAAAATCACAGCAACAGGTGGCCCAGTCTAGCGAACAGCTCAGGCAATGTTGGAGGGGGATGTGTGCAGCATTTTGACTTGCCCTTGTGCAGTCAGCCAGTCTGGATTTGGGGCAGTATGTACTGCATGGTGACTCCTTGTATAGTCTACTGATACTACATGTATCTGTGGGGAAGGGGAGGGGTAGTCACAACTACCTGGAGGAAACAGCATTTTAGAGCCAAATTGTCTTTTTTGTACGACTGTGGGCAGAGCCTACAGGAGTATTGCACATACAAAAGGAGTGATGTCATGTTTTCTGTCTGTGGAACTGACTGAAGGTGTAAATAGTCTCCTCTTCCTTACCCTCCTCCAAGAAATGTTTTCCACCCTCAAATAAATACGCTTTCATGTTAGTCAGTGGTTGCAGGGTACTGTTTTTTTTTCTTAAATGGGTGGTACAAGAACTGGAACCTGAGTAGTGGGAGGCAGCATTGTTTTTTTGGGGGAAGTAAGATCCATCCCACCTCCACCAAGAAGCTCCTAAAAATCCAGCCCACCTTTTTTTTTATTCATCTGGGAGGGGTGGATAGGTGGATCCTATCATGCTGAAAGAAGAGTCACTAGTTTGGTATCTGGCCAAGGAACAACAAATCTGTGGAGTCCCTAGGAGAACAGAAAATACTTAATGCATTCAAACTGACTTAAAAACCCTTGGAACAAATGATTATCAGAGTCACCTTGTGTCTCAAAAGGAAAAACTCAGCTTTCAGGTATTTCTTAAACATTTACGTACTAAAAACAAAGTTCAGCTTTTGGGATTAAAAATATGTGTTTACCATATTCTATCTATACATTTTTAATTGTCTTTAAAGATAAAACACGCAGGTTCATGTACTTGGTGTAAACAGCCTGTGATGAAATGTATTTTACTTTTTTCCTGGCTCAGTTTCTATCAGTGAAAAGAAAGACTGGAACAATTATCAAAGCTGCCATCCCCAACATTCCTGCTGAGTTTATACTCATTGGAACCTGTTATTCCAGTTTATGTGCCTGTGTGTGTAGTATATAGGAAGCTTTAGAGCATTATTTTTTTTCTTCTGGTTTGAGGAGTTAATTGACACCACAGAAGGTTAAAGGAGTAGTCCACCCAACATGTGCAAAAAACATATGTAGAGTGTTTTGATATGTATGTTAAATCCTAGTGTGTCCTTCCCTCTGTCTGCTATTAGGAGTTTTTCCTAAATTAGCTTGCTAGCTGTATGGTAGTTTTACGACCCCTGGGGATCTTCATAACAAATAGTTTTACTGGTTTTCATTCTCCTACGATGCCCCCTGTCTCATGTGACAGTGATGTAGACATGCCCTTAGATTTAGCATGTGTACTGCTTTAAAATTAGTTTAGCAACAGCAGAGCCTTGTAGCTGATCTTATCCAGGGAGCACAAATGTCAACAGTTAGTTGCCTGCTGACCCATTGAAACAGTGATGTTATTACACAGTAACATCACTGTTGCTTAGGATTTGGATTATTCCTTGCATTTTCTCTTAAGAAATACTTTTCCACACTAACAAAAACATCCTTTAAATTCTGTATATAACAACAAGCCATTGTATAGTTGCAATAAGGCACTCCAGGGTGTGCGTTATTGTGTAATAAAGTCACTCCTAGGGTGGTGGCAGCACTTGGCTTCGCCTCTGCTTAAATATGCCCTTTCTCAATGTACTGTACTTTGATTCAGTAAGTGTATGCAACAGCCTTCACGAGAACACTCTGGGCTTCTCTTTGACTCGTGATGTCTATTTGCTTTAGCCATTGTATATTGTTTGAACTGCTTTGATCTTCTTGATGTGGTGCCTGTGTAAATGCATATCTGACTCAAAGGTTTGTAAATCTGATATTTTTTAAATAAATAAATGTTTATGTTTAAGCCCACAAAACACCCTTATCTAGTTAATGCATTCACAGTCGTAGTGGATCTGCCAGAGTTTTTTTTTTTTTGGAAGGCTCTGCCTATGGTTCAATGGACAAGCAGCCAGCCACTCCCACTTCCTGAGCTATATAAGCAGTTCCTCTCAGCCTCCTTCTGAAGCACTTTTTCTTTGCCAGCCAGAGGCTCTGTCTGTTTGCTCTCTGCAGCTGGCTAGGGCCTGCCCCCCTCCCCCCTCTTGCTGCTTCTTTCTGCTGGACATTGTGTTTTGTTCTTCTGCTTCTGGTTTATATTTTGCCTCTGGCTGTGTGCTTCCTTCCCTGTTTCTTTTATGTTTGTGTCTTAGTTTTGTTTTCTTTTTGTTTTCTTTTTTGGAGGGATTTATTTTCTCAGCTCTTACCATTTGGCTCTTACAGCTTCAGCTACTTTCTTTTAGTTACTCCCACTGCTATTGTAACCAGTACCTGTGTTTTTACACAAACCAGAGCTCCTTCTCATGCTACAGGCCTAATTGTTCCTTATGCTATCAAGCCTAATTGTTTTCACCTGAGTCAAGCTCCCTCTGAACCCAGACTCCCTCTGAACCCTTGCTATGCAGCTTAATCATGTTTTCCCTGCTTAATCTACCTTCCCTGTGGTCATAGCTGTTTTCACAGCATTGTGCTTCCTTTCTTCCATGCTTACAGAATACTACCACTCATAGCTGATGCTATTCCCTGTTTTGTACACTACTGTTCTACTCTGAGGTCAGCTCAGCTACTCCTGATGCTGTAACCTAGTTTTAATATCTGCATATGGTTCTTGACCCTTCCATCACCTTATTTTTCCTACGGCAGTGACTGAGAAGTGTTTGGGGGGTTGTGGCCCCATGTGGCTAATTACGTCTGTTCTAAATCCTGCCTCTGCCACTGAAAATCCTCAGAGTATTTGTCACCTTAATTTGGTCTTTTGGATGCCTGGCTGGCTTGCCCCACTATCATTCTGTTGCCCCCACTTACGCTCATGTCCCATCATTGCTACTATGTTTTGAAAACCTATGTGCCAGTCCGACTACTCCTGCTTACTGACCTATGTGATGGCCCAACTATTGTTACCCTGCCCCACTGCATTATCCTGCCTTACTGAACTACGTCCAGATCCACTCTTGCTCATGCTACCTTTGTGCAATGCTCCCTACCATTTGCCCTGCAAGTTCTCAGTACTCATGTCCATTCAGCCACATCAGTCCCTGAGGCATGCCAGCCATTCTGTTCTGGTGCAGGTTTTCCCCTGCAGCTGACGGTCTCACTCGGCACCTGAATCTGCAGCTTGAGCATGCGAAGCTTGGGGCGGGGTCCTTCTCACCTGGCCCATAGCTGGGAATGTCCTCACTCTAGGTGGACCTTCAGTCGTCAACCGTACCGATGGCACCTCAAACTGTAGAAGTTAAGTCTCTGCTATGAAGGGCTGGGTTGCTTGTGGGGACACCATTAGTACCCAGCAAGGATGCACTCTTCAGGCTATTCTCCCAATGACTGCCTCTGGTTCACCTGGTTTGAGGGTAGATTGGTAGGCCAGGTGAGTGCCTCAGCAGTTGTTGCACTCCTCCTCCTGCCTTGGTTGTCCATTGTTGTAGACTGGCACTCGTAACCTTCCACAGTGTTCCTGTTAGAGGGACTGAGTGAGAGCTTTCTTCCAAATTGGAATATTTTCCACCTCCCTTTAATTGGGTTTCCAAATTGCAGCAGCAGAGCCATCACTAAATAAAATATCCCAATCCTGGAGAAAAGGTGACCTAGGCCTTGGATCCCCATTGATTTCCTCATAACTGTTAGCATAGTGTTCCCCAGTTCTGTAGGCAGGACCAGCTGTTGGATGGAGAGGGATGGTGTCCCTTTTGCCATTCCCTCTCTCCTTAGGAGGTCTCCTCACTCTCTTGCAACCCATCAAACCCATGTCATTGTTAACCTGTGCATCCCATTACATTACCAAGCTGCCTGATGCTTTATCTAGTACTATTCTCACAACTACTGATTGCTTATATGCTTCAACTACTACTTTCTTTTTGGGGGATCCTTCCTAAGGTACCTTTAGTCAAGGGAATCGTCCCATGGCACCTCTAGGGGTGAAACCTTCCAGAGGGTTCCTTGCCTTTGGTACCCCTACAGGGTGGTAATTCCTCTGGAATAGAGAGTGCGAATAGTCTAAACCTAAGTAACACAGTTGCATAAGCATAACACTATACTGGCTGCATAGGCCATTGAATTGGAAGGCTCTGCCTATGGTTCAATGGACAAGCAGCCAGTCACTCCCACTTCCTGAGCTATATAAGCAGTTTCCCTCAGCCTCCATTTGAAGCACTTTTTCTTTGCCCCGCCATCCTCCCTTCCTCCTCCTCCTCCTCCTCCTCCAGTGGCAGTGCATCTCTCCTTGGGATCCTTCCTAAGGTACCTGTGGCCAAGGGAATCGTCCTGCAGCACCTCTAGGGGTGGAACCCTCGAGAGGGTTCTTTGCCTTTGGTACCCCTACAGGGCGATAATTCCTCTGGAATAGAGAGTGTGAATGGCCAAAACCTAAGTAACACAGTTGTACAAGCATAACACTATACTGGCTGTGTAGGCCATTGAACTATTTGTTAAGCTGTCTTTTCCCCTGTTTTCACCCACCCTCAACTCCTTGGCATGAGCATGTGCGTGTGGAGGCATGCACATCACACACTGGGGGACGCTCCACCCTACTGGTCACCCATTATGCACCTATGCCACCACTGAACCTGCACACAGAGGTGGTGGGAATGCTGGAGGGCAACCCCCCTATTCCCAGGAGAACAGAGCTGCCGTTAAGCAGCTCAATCCTGCTCCCATCCCCCCGGCCCGCTCCCCGATGACCTGAGTCTGTTCCCGAACCTGGGTCATCAGCATGGTGCAAGGTAAGACATCCAGCACCTCAGCCCTCTGTGCCACCGGGCTGGCCAAATGGTCTTTTCTTTAAAGAGCTAGTGGAGTCAAGGCATGCAGGAAAATAATACAAATTTTAAGAAGTTATCAGTTGTAACTTTTTAGTTCAGAAGTATTTTTCTTGTTCTATTTGCTCATTAGATAGTCTTCTATGCTATGCAATAATACTGTGCTGGATGTGTGGAACAGCTCTTACTCTGGCAGCTGACATATCTGCCTCTATTCCCCACCCCCACATCATCAGCATTGTAGTCTCCCTGACAGAGACATCATAGGTGACTGATCCGGCAGCCACTGAGTGGCTGTTCCTAAGCAGCAGTAATGTCACAGTCAGTGAGGTCACAATGCTGGTGATGTAGTGTGGGGGGATAGAGATACATATATCAGCTACCAGGCAGAGTGCTGTCCCTCGCATCAGACCTACTAACATCAGGTATACAATCTTCTAATTTACCCAAAGGGAAAAGAAAAAGTACCTGAGATACAAAAAGTAATGAGTGACTGCTTCTAAAAACTAATATTAGTTTTAGGTAGTACATTAACTCCTTAAATACTTTCCAATTTTGTACTGTCATTACAGGCTTCAAGAGAACAAAATATACAGCTTAATTGAATGTGCACAGTCGGAAGACATTCACTTAAACCAGGGCTGTACCAAGTAGTGGAGTAAACAGAGTCACTCACACACATCTTGTGACCCCCCCCCCATATGGGAACTATCCTATAGATGCATGCCCCAAAGTTGTATACCTCCACAAAACTGAGCTCTGACCGCCTTTCTTTTTGTTTTTTTTGCTTAATCTGTTTATCTCCTCTGGTACAAGCCCTCCCATCCTGCTCTGACCCCACCCCCCTGACTCTGTCACATGGCTTCTTGGGGGCTTAACTCCATCTAGTGTTCTCCTCCGCAGCGTATTCCCCCAGCAGGGCCAGCAGGTCCCACCTACTACTGACAAGAGATCAGGTGTACTGGAGAGGGCCCGGTTGCCAGTGTGAAGTCTGTGCAGGGTCAGATCCCTCATCCTGCACTGCCCAGTATTTATCCTTTTTTTTTCTGTCTCCTGCATGACGCCAACACAAGAGTTATGTAAGCTCACACATACAAGTGTGAAAAGCATATCACTATCAGTGTCCCTCCCCTGTAAGCCACTCTGAGCACACAGCTACCTGTGGTCACTCAGGTGGCAGTATTGCACCAGAGTGGACTGCATTCCCTCCCTGGAAGAGAACTGTGTTCTCTGGGATGCTTTGTCTTCCTCTCCCCAGCTAGCCCCCAAGCAAACAAGGTTCACTTCCGAAGCCAGGTCACAAACTTCACAGTCAGTAGTGCTACTACTGCACAGAAGGTGTGGCCTCTGACCTCCTTTCTTTTGTTGATACACCATATGTGGTCTGGTGGCATATCCCATGCTGTAGCTGTACACCTGTGCCAAGCAGTACATATTACTAGCAGAGACACGTACGTTATGGTTAGAGTGTTACATAGTACTGTTACTTCTCCCTATTAGCACTTCTAAGACAGACACAATATGTGTAGCGTTGGAATGTCACTTTATGAGCTTACAATGCTATGTGGGGCCCTACCTTTAAACCTGAGCCCCCTTCCCACTATACTGTACATAAATGGCTGTGTTACATTAGCTACAGGGAGTCATGTCAGACCTCAGGTGGCTGAGTCCCTCTGGCCAGCCTGTAATTCTGGTACCGCATTCATGCGTAAGGGCACACTGTTAATGGCATCATCTTGTACTGTGGTATCTAATCATCTCACATCTGCGTGTAGGCATGCTCACATGGGCATTCCAGCTATGTGTGCGCATTCATTTTCATTTTCTCCAGATGACTGTCTCTACCTCCTTCCCCCACATTTGTCACCTTTCATCCTTCTTACTTGGCCCTGTTAATAAGTCCCTACTTGAGAACTCCTCAGCTCATTCACCCCCACTATGCCCTTTTATACCCATCATCGCCTTTTTGTTTTCCAGCTCCTAGTCTTAGCTTGCCTGTTATCACTTTTTCTTTTAGATGCTCACCCTATTTCTTTCTTCACGTTATTTATCCCTTAATTCTCCTTACCTCTCACTGCTTTTTTTCTCTTTTAGATAATTCCTGAAGAAATCCTATGGTCAAAATGTCGATTCCAACTCTGTTTTCTATTTTCAGCATGCATTTAAAGATGGAGTCCAGCCAAAAGTGCTACATTGCATAATTAGAATAAGCATACCCCCAATAAATCTCATACCATAAATTAGGTTTCTACGTTACTTCATTTTAAAGTTATGAGCTATTTTGCAAGCTTGATTTCACTGACAGTTCAAGAAAGCCAGTTTCAGTGAAGCGCCACTAGTGATATCATAACCAGAACTCACAGCCTAGTCCTCCCCTATCAGCAACATTATAGGTCCTATTTCTCCAAAGTTTAAGAAATTGTAACTGTAGTAATCAATTAAAAAAATAAATAAATAAGGTTGGCTGCAGTGCTTGCATTTCCAGAATGTTCAGATGCATGGTACTGTACTTTAGAATGTGTCAGAAAGTGGTTTTGGAATGCAGCGCTGCACCAAGATATAGAATTTCAAGGTGGGGCACAATTTTAGAAGGTTGGGGGGCATGCAGTCTCTGAATGTGGCAGGGATGCACCATCTCAAAATGTGGTGGGACACTCAATCTCGGAATGTGACAAGGACACACATCAAGGAATTTGGTGGGGACAGGCAATTTTGGAATATAGTGGGGTGTACACACTGTCAGAATCTGACAGGACACACCATTAAATTCTGAAATTGCTTGTCCCTGCCACATTTCAGAATTGTACACACCCACCAGATTTCAAAGTTGTGCATCACATCACCACCCCATTCTGACATTGTGTATCCCAGCTACATTCTAAAATTGCGCATCCCCGCCACATTCCAAGGTTATGTTTTAGTGCCACATTCTGAAATTGTGTCACTACCACATTCCAAATTTGTGCCACTGCCACATTCCAAAATTGTCCGTCACCTCCACATTCTGAAATTGTACATCACCACCACATTCTGAAATCATGCCTCATCGTCACATTCCAAAATTGTGTGTCACAACTACATTCCAAAATTGCACATCACCGCCACATTCCAAAACTCTTCATTACCGCCACATTCCAACACTGCATCACTCCCACATTCTAAAACTGTGCATCACCACATTCTGAAATTGTGCATCACTGTTGCATTCTGAAATTATGCATCACCGTCACATTCTGATGAGTCATGGCCACATTCTGAAATTGTGCACCACTGCCACATTCCAAAACTGGGCACCACTGCCACATTCCAAAATTGTGTGCTACCACCACATTCCAAAATTGTGCGTCACAGCTACATTCTGAAATTGTGCATCACTGCCACATTCTGAAATTGTGTGTCACCGACACATTCCAAAACTGTGCATCTCGGCTACTTTCTGAGATTATGTCATTACTGCATTCCACAACTGTAGCCTGGTAGCATTTTGAAATCTCATCCCTGCAGTATTCTAAAAATTGCACACAACTCTGTCATTTTAAAGCCATGTTTGCTGCTGAATTCCAATACCCCCATCACATTCTTAAGTACTATACCTTCCATCTGGACATTATGGAAAGGTATGCTGTGACCCACCCAGTATCAGCTTTCCTTTTTCATATGTTTACTAGTGCTGCAGTTTTATGTAACATTGAAGAAATAAGTCCTGTAAGGTTGCTGACAGGGAGGACTAGGCTGCGAGTTCTGGTTGTGACACCATCAGTAGCTCTTCACTGAAACTGGCTTTTTTGAACAGGCAGTGAATTTAAGGTTACAAAATGACTTGCAACTTTTAAATAAAGTAACTTAGAGATGTCCGCCCCCATTTTTCAAAGCCTGGGGAATGCCCAGCGCATCTAGATGCGCTGCCCAAATAAATGGGCTGGTGCAAAAAATGCAATATTCAAATAAGATGCATGATCACACATCTCATCTGAATATAGCAATGCAGGGGGGTGGCACAAATGAGGGCGGCTGACAATGTGCCAGCGCATCCCGGGGGATGGCATGAATACCTGGAATGGGGATGCGTGGTGCATCCCCAGATATGCCAGTCCCAAATTCCCAATATTCAGCCAGAAAAATTCAAATGTGGCCATGAGGCATGCAAGGTGCAAACAGGCCATCTGCATGCTCATTATGGCTGCATACATTTAGCAGGGATGCACCCAGCAGGATGCGCTGGGCAGCCTGCACCCCCACCCAGTCCAGTGTAGCGTCAAATTCCAACACTGTTCCATAGTGTAGTGGCCCCACCACTCACTCAGGCACCCACATCCCACCCCACTCCCCCAGTCCCAGCATGGCCAATCAGCCAGCGAGCAGCACAGCCCTCCAAACACCTCCACGGCTGCCCGCTGACGAAACTGTCAATGAATGACAGCTTACAGTGATCACTACAAGTCCATTGGTTGACACTGTTGACCAATGGGCTTGCAGTGTGTACTGTAAGCTGTCATTCACAAGTTGTGTTATTTACAAAGTTGGGAATGACAGCTTTCAGTACACACTGTAAGCCCATTGGTCGACAATGTCAACCGATGGGCTTGTACTGATTACTGTAAGCTGTCATTAATTGACAGTTCAGTTGGTGAGCACCCGTGGTGGTGTGCAGAGGGCTGTGCTGCTCACTGGCTGACTGGCCATGCTGGGATGGGGGAGTGGGGGTGGGATATGGATACCTGAGTGGGTGGTGGGTTGGGGGGGTCACTAAAGTATGGAAAAAGGACTGGGAAAGTTATTTATTTTTTATTCTAATGGGGATTGGTACGGGAAGGGGGGTGCCACTACACTATGGAAAAAGGGCTAGGAGAGGTTTTTTTTATTTGAATGGGGATCGGTATGGGGAGGGGGCAACCACACTATGGAAAAAAGACTGGGAACTTTTTTTTTATTTGAACGGGAATCAGGACCGGGAGGGGGCTACTACACAATGGAAAGGAGGGCATGGATACTGCTACGGCTAATGGGGTTCGGGGCTTGGGAGAGGTTCCACCAGACTACCAGGGGATGGGGACTTTCCCATTCCTATGTGTACACCGTGATCAGGGTCGGGGATAGGGGGTTGCTACTGGGCTGCAGGGTTGGTGGCTGCTGTGCTGCTGTGTGCAGTACAGCAGCCCGCCTGTGGTGGCCAAGACTTAGGCATGGTTCTTCATTGCCTAACTTTGTGCGGCACATCTCCAAAATGCATGGGCAGCTGTGCCACACATCTTGACTGAATATGGGGATGTGCTGCATATTCATGTGCATGCCCCCTCGAGATGCATTGCATACATTATCGCTGCACCTGGTCACAGCTGGAGATACACGATGCATCTCGTCCCTTTGAATATCCTGCTGTGGCACATTTCTTGAGATGCACCAGTGCATCTCCTTTGAAAATGTTACCCCTCTTTTTTAGCACAAGGCTGATTGGGAATATGTTGATCCAAATTCAGAATTTAGTGATACTGGAAATTTTGGCTGGACTCCTTCGTTTATATTACCATTTTGTTCTGTTTTCAGATCACATGCTGAAGCAGCACCTTGTTTCTTTGTTTTTCTGGAAGCAGAAGCACAATGCACAGAACCATTACATTTTGAAACCTGTTCAGTGACTACCCCAACCAGGGACAAACACTGTATGTTTGCCATGTGACCTTCATGAAAAGCACTGCATTCACAGGATAGAAAATGTTGTGTATCCAGTGATGACAGCAAACAGGAATGCACAGAACTCAGTTCCTATACATTTTTTTTGGCAGCAGAAACGGAGTCCCTGTACTTGTTCCCAATGATAATAATAATAATAATAATAAACATGAAGCACAATTCAGAGGTATCAAAGTGCTTTTACAAACAAGTAAACTCCATAACATTTTTAAAACCACTTAAAACAACAAACCCCATAACTTATTAATCAAGACAGGCAAGAGAGAATAAATGAGTTTTCAGTGCTGACTTAAAACTCTCCACAGTCTGGCACCTCCTTATCAGAGGAAGTAGAGAATTCCACAGGGTAGGAGCCACAAAAATGAATGAATGGGCTCCAGAGGTCTTCAGGCAAACCCTGGGAATCTCTAGCAATCCCTCCTCAGCAGAGTGCAGCAGACATAGGGGGCGGTAGAGACAGAGGAACTCTTGCAGATAACTTGGTTCCTATCCATGTAGGCCCTGTAGGTTAGTAAACCAAATTTGAAGGTGATCTGCCACTGTACCGGCAGCCAGTGCAGGCCATGCAGAACAGGTGTGATGTAACAAGATCTAGGAAGCCCAGTCAACAGCCTGGCTGCAGCATTCTGCACCAGCTGCAAGCAGCAGATATCAACCCTCGGAAGCACTAGGTAAAGGGCGTTGCAGTAATCAAGGCGGGAGGTCACAAAGGCATGGCCCAGAGTCGGAAGGTCACCAGGCGGTACCAGGTGCTTAATCCAGGCAATATTCCTCAGGTGAAAAAATGAGGACTTAAAGACAGATGACACCTGAAACTTCACAGTCAACCCCTTATCAAGAATAACACCCAGACTCCGGGCTAGTTCAGAGGACATCAGCTGTTATTGATATTGGAACTGAAAATTTTAAAACCATTACATAAATTTTCTGAGCCTGTGACCGGAAATCAATGGTTTCCATCACAAAATCTGACTTACTGAAACAGCTTACATTTTTTAGCAATACTTGAAACCTCTACTTGGATCCACTAGTAGCAATGCAGATGGGATGTGTCCGGGTTGAAAGAGTATCCTTCAAAGAAAGATCTTCACTCTACATTTCATATCTGGCATTTTGGGGTTCCTGTACTTCTTATTCATCACTTGCATCACTGTGTGTTCCTTCGCATGTGACAATGCCAGCATCAGATCGGTAACTCTGTAGCAGGCAGCAGACTACTGACAGAATGTCAGAGCATAGCCAAGGTCCCAGGAGTTCTGCAGTTCTGCGGCCGCATAATTTCCCGCAGAATTTGCATCATGCTGCAGAATGTATCTGCAGAATTCATTGTCCTTGGTTCATTTTCATTCAAATTTAGTTTTTCTGTAGTGCCCAGCTCCCTAACCCATCTCGTTTATCCTGAATCCCCTCTTCTATGCTCAACTTGTGATGTCATTAATGACATCACATTATATTTTAGCCATTGACAGGACTACACTCTGCCACAGAACTGAAGAAGTCGTGCCACAGAAATCAGAAAATGCTGCTGGCAGAAATCTAGGAGCCCTACCGCAGAGATCAGGACAAAGAGCCACAGAACACACTGAGATGACACTGAGGCCTTGGGGAAGTACAGGTTGTTTTTTCACCCGAGGCTGTTCTTGAGACAGTTTGACTCTTTGCTCCGTGTGTGCCACACGTGGCTCCATATGCAGATGCTTACCTGGTGCCACTGGCACTTTGCAATGGCTAGCATTATAAAGCCTGCAAGCATTTCCAGGTGCTATGTGCTTTTGCAATGTCTTGCTCATGTTATACAATGTCCTTTTTTACACACTGTGACAGTGTGTCAGAAATGGCTGTATGTAAGTGTGTAGAACATTTGCACTATTACCACTTTCTGACATGTTTATTTACTTATTTATTTGACAATTGGTGACCGGGAAAGGCACACTGAGCCAAGGGTCATTTCCATGTGTGACCTGGGGAAGGGAACAGGAGATACAGTAAAGCTTACATAATATCGATGCTCGGTACAGCTAAAGTGCAATCAATGTATAATACAACATGGTACAAGTGCAAATAAAGGCAGCAAGGCATGATGAGCAGCAGCAATGTACCAACAGAGAGGTTATCGCAGGGAAATGAATGGCATTGCAGATGTAGGAAGGTCAGGAGCCAGATACAGACTGAGGTAGAACCCAGGAGGAGGCCCAACATCATGGAAAGTAGGGACTCCAACAGGGGAGGGTCTAGGAGACGGGTGACAGGAGCAGATGAGGTAGAGGGAGGAGTTTTAGCTGGTGCCTGAGGGAGCTGGGAAAAGGGGGAGAGATGGGGGGAAGAGGGGAGCAGGTTTAGACAGAGGGAAAGTGATAGGAGAAAGCAGACTGCCCAGCAGAGGAGTGAGGCTGGGGAATGGAGAAGATGCGAGGATCCCTAGAGCAGAGGAAGTATGAGGCCAAGGGAATGGGATACAGAAGTGAGGATAGGTAAGAGGGAAGGGACCTGAACCAGTATTTGGAGAGGAAGGAGGTGAAGTAGGACTGGTGATGTGAAGATTGATGGAGGATGAATAGGGAGGCTTAGAGGGAGCAGTGGTGAGTTTGAGGGGGGGTGTTGGCAGCACTGTGACAAAATGCATTAGACAGGGTGTCCAGTTTGGCAAGGAGAGCACAGTGCCATAGACCACATATGTGTAGTCACCCTGGGTATGGAGCCCAAGGCGTATGGATTGGGTACTGTCTGGCACATTCTGTTTCTGACAAAACCAAGAAATTCCACAAAAGTAAAAGAAATGTTTCAGTTACAAGGAGTGAAGTCTGCAGCATTTTCCGGCTACAAATTGGCTGATTTGATGAGGAACAAAATACTCCAGATTTGTACTGTAAGACTAGAACCTGTAAATTCTTACCCCCACAAATCTGTGCATTGGAGGAAAAAGCTAAATGCAGTTCCCATACTTAAAAAAATATATAAATATATGTATATAAAGGTACTGAAGCATAGAATTGTTGATTCTTTCCTGAAAATCCAAGACTGTATGGAGAAATCTGCAAATTCCATACTTTATTCATTGACTTTATGAATTTTGGCGAATTGCAGATTCTTCTGCTGCATTTCATGAAATCCACAGATCTGCAGACTCGACAAGGTCACTGCCACCACTCCTCCTCCCACCCCCCTGCAGGCAGACCTACTCAGAATCCGTCAGTCATGACTTTTCATTGTGGCAGTTAAAAATGGATGATCCATCAGTGCCAATTCTGATTGTTTATTTGAGGAATAATACACGACAGGGTGTGGTATAGCATGATGTATCATTATGCCCTGGGTACGTTATGAGACATTAAGTGAAGCCACATGAATTCAGTCACCTGAGAGGTAACAATATCCTATGACATACTGAACCCTGGAGTGTATCACTGTGATTGTAAAATTGCCCCAAAGCGTGATGATATGACTGATCTTCGTATGCGGTTCTGATTGAACTATGCTGATATGCAGAGACATTGTCATGGCACAAAGATGGCTTCAGCCAAACAGCTTTCAGGATTGCTCCTGTTTTATAATCAAGCAATAATACACAACAGGGTATGTTTTATCATAGGATACCAGCACACCTCAGGTGCATTGTGAGGCCTTACACAACCGAGAAATGATGATATCCTATGAAAAATCATTCCCTGGAGTGTATTATTGTGACAATGAACTGGATCTGTTTGTGTATTAGTAAAAAAATGAATAAAAAGTGTTTTTTTTAAGATCCAGGGATACATCATAAAAAAAGCTCTGTAATTGCATGCGGTGGCCAGTTGATGATGCTGTTAAAGGAGCTGGTAAAGGTACTTAAAGTGGAGTACTATAAGTTAAGTAAAAAGCCTGTTGGCAGGAGCTTTTTTCTATCCATGCCTTTATGGTTCAGTATCAGCACTGATAGAGAAAGCTGTCAATCAATGAGCTGACAGGATTTCTCCTGTCCTGTTCATAATTAAGCAATAATGCATGAGAGGGTGTAGTATATCATGGGATATCATCACACCTCAGGTGGTTGATCATGAGGCCACAGGCCGAGTGTGTCCAACACCTGAGAAATCCTACTTCCCCCTGTGAGTGGCTCCTTGCAGAAAAGACCTGGTAGGGTACTGTTACAACCCTCCTAAAGGGGCATCCCAGGGCTAACAAACCTATTATCTAACCTGGGGCAACTCTCTCTCCCCACAGGGAAACTAGCATACTTGGTGACTTCAACCTCAGCTAGTTAAGTCCCAAGGAAACTGACTACAGTAATTTACTCAAGTAGCACAACCTCTCACAGTCCATCACCCTCACCACAAGAAGCAATACCCAAACTCAAAATCACTTCCTACTGGACTGGGTAGCAACAGAGAGGAAAAGATACTCCAAGCTGGGATCTTATTGGGCTCCATAAGCAACCACTTCCCCACCTATATAATTTGGTCTACCAAAACAAAGCACCCCACTGCGCCAAAATACTTGACCTTCAGGAATTTTGCCTGCCAAGATACTACTAACCTGTTCTTGGATGTCAGAGCAGTAAACTGGCAGACCCTTCACTCCCTCACAGATGTCAACTCAGCTGTCAGATTCTTCACAGATGCCCTCCTTCACATTCAGGACAGGCACTTCCCCCTAACCACTCACCATGTGAAAGGCGGCAGCACCTGCTGGCTCACAAAAGAGCAACTCTCCCTAATGAAAGAGAGAGATACAAAAGATGATCTGCATACAAAGTCTCCCCCTCCCTCACCCTCTGGAATGACTATAGAAACCTGTGCAATCAATGTAAGCAAAGGGCTAAACCCCTACAAGCTAGCTACCTTCAAAATCTACAGAGGGACAACCTAAGAAACCCTCAACGGTTCTGGTCCACCATTGGCTCCATGATAAATCCTCGGGCCCACCACCCTGTCATACACCTCAACTCCCCCACAGGCCTCATCACAGACCCCACTGTGGTCACCCATGACCTTAACACTAAATTCACTGACCTCTCTGCTCATCTAAGTAAGCTGCCAAACTCCAACCTGCCCTGCCCAGGAAACCAGACTGAATGATCTTCTTTGGATGGCACTCCCAACCCTCCCTTCCATTTCAGAGCTATCTCCCCAATTGAAATCTTCAAACTTCTAATGAGCCTCCCAAACAGGTGCAGTTCAGGTAGAGATGGACTGCACCTCTACTTTCCCAAACTTATCACCCCCTGCATCTTTAAACCCCTGACCACTATGTTTAACCTCATCCTAGCCATGTCTACTATGCCTGCCATATGGAAAAATGCCAAAGTAGTCCCCATTTTCAAGTCAGGAGACCCTCTGTCCCCTGACAACTACAGGCCTATCGCTATCATTCCTCACTTAAGCAAACTCCTTGAAAAGGTCGTCCATTACCAACTTTCTGAGCACGTAAGCAAATGCAACCTGCTCTATCACAGCAACATGATTTCAGGAAACATCATGGCTCTGCATCTGCTCTGGCACACTTCACTAGCCATGTCTTCAGGAACATGTATATTGGCAATGTCACCGGTGCCATCTTCCTAAACCTAACTAAAGCCTTCGACCTGATCGATCACAGTCTACTCCACCGCCAAAGTGTTGAACATCAGTTGCTCAGTAGGTACATCTACATGGCTTCAGAGCTGCCTCTCAGGGCAATCCCAAACTGTTAGTGCTGGGACTGCCACCTCCATGGCCATGGCAGTGCACACTGGAGTTCCCAAGGGCTCCATCCTGGATCCTCTACTAGTTTCCTTTTTCATAAATTCCCTTCCTGCGGACAGCCTCTCCTGTGAGGGCCTTACTATATGCAGATGATTTAGTACTATTTCACAGCAGCAAATCCTTGATTGGACTTTAATACAACCCTCACCCAAAACTATGGGCTTCCTACAAATGGTTCCTAACCAATGGGCTCCTAGTTAATCCGAATAAAACTAAAGCCATATTCCTGGGGTCTAAACCCAATTTATTAAAACTCTCTAGAACCAATTCCACCCTAACTGTCCTATCACCCAATGGCCTCCCTCTGCAGAACATACCCTGTTTTAAATACCTGGGTGTCACTCTTGACCCCTCTCTAATATTTGTCGTGCATATCAATTCCACTGTGTAGCACATCAGCCAGAAACTGGGGTCTGGCTTTTGGCTCAAACACTGTCTGACCCCTGAGGCATGCCTTGCCATTGCCCAGGGCAACCTCCTCCCCCCATTAGACTACTGCACCCCAATATATTCACATACCTCCTCTCTCCTTCTTGCAAGACTCAATACTGCTTACCATAGCATATGTAGGTTTGCGCTTATATCACCCTATTCAATGCACCATTGCACCCTGTATCAATCCCTAGACTGACTCCCCCCTACAAGCCAGACATAACTATGCCCTTGGGTGCATCATCGACAACACCATCAGAAGCGGTAACCCGTCCCCTTATTCCTCCCTGCTCAAGCATAAAACTTCTTCCCGCTGCCTTCAGCAATCCACAGTTCCATCATTGGAAGTTCCTAGGATTTCCACTTGTCTGGGCAGCAGTGTCTTGTCCTTCACCACCCCCACACTCTGGAACAAACTACCTGCCACCTTCTGCTCCCTTGACTCGCACCTTACCTTCAAATCACACTTTTAAAGCCTGGTTGCTGGATGAATCCAAATGTATTTGCTCAGCTGGATGACCCCACGGTTGACAGTCCTTTTCTTCCAACATCTAATGTCAATACTGTCACGTTGTACTATGATGAGCATTCTTAAGACAGCCTGCCTATACCTCATGGATACTACACTTGTACTTTATTCATATTCTATTGTATGCTATGGCCTCTCATTGTATTCTTGCACTTTAATTGTATTCAGCTGTATTCGATGAATTCTATGTACTCTATTTTATTTTGATCTCCTGCACCATTCTCAGTTAATGTATCTGTATTGTCTGTATCACCTATATGCATCTATATGGCCCGGATCGTGCCTGAAAATGGTCCCTTGGATCAGCGCACCTACCCGGTAAACAAATAAATAAATATACCACACCCTGTCATGCATCATTGCTATTATGAATTGGATCCACTTGCTAAGTAAACAAAAAAATGTTTAAAAGCAAAAGGTTGTGGTAAATATTATTTTTTGGAAGTGTAGGTACACATGTAAAAAAAGTTCCCTGAGCTGTTTGTGGTTGATGGTAGAGGTGGCTGGAGATGGAGTAGCGGTAGGTGGTTAGAGCAGGTGAGATGATTTTTTTGAAACGGACTTGAGCTGTGCGCTTATCTGGTGAAGTCCACATTAAATGGATGAGGTCTGGGAATAGTGAGGTTGCTATTTCTGTTCTACTATCAGGCTGATGTTTGGCTGAAAAGGGGCCATTGAGTGAGCGGCCGTTGCTTTACATGGATCAGGGTGATGGATGTGGAGTGAGAGCAGAATGGTCTGTGTATACCGCAGTCAGTGGCAGTTTCTGTGTTGCTTTATGTGAGTTGGAGTGATAGTTTCTTGTGGAGAGACAGGAGAGTGGTGCATATTTCGCAGTCTGTGGCAGTTTCTGTGTTGGTGGACAGTACAGTGCTATTCTGGATGCTGCAGTCGGCGGCAGTTTCATTCTTGTAAGCAGGGCTGTGTTTCTGTTTTCTGTTTTACGGTAGGCATTTCACCATACTGAGAGACATGGGAAAGCTGTGTGCCATTTGAATGTTAGCTGCTGGAGTTGAGAAGGACATTTTAATGCTGTGTGCCTTTTGAATGTTGCCTCTGGAGTTGAGAAGGACATTGGGGTGTGGGGCAGGTAATATATTTTGTTTGCTTCCCACCCCCTGCAACACACTTTTAACTTTAAATGGACTTTTGCATGTTTCTGTGCAGGAAACTGGCTCCTGTAATTAATGGTGTGACTCTGCTCCAAGTTTGAAATTTGCTCCCCTGACCCTCATGATCTGTTAAATGCTCTGTGGATATGGTAATTATATCCCTCTTGTTTCAAGGGTGGTCTATTCATTGGGCTAGCTAGGAAGGAGGTGGAAGGCCAGGTAGTATAATGCCCTCACTCTGCACAATTTAGCTTAGGTATTTAAAGTGGTGTGGATATAATTTCACATTTCTGCTCAAAGTTTTGAAACTTGACTCCCCTTACTGCAATACTAAGCTTTGCTATATAGGATTGAAGGAAAGCATGCGATATAGGATTGATGGAAAGCATGGGATATAGGGTTGATGGAAAGCATGGGATATAGGGTTGATGGAAAGCATGGGATATAGGACTGATGGAAATCATGGGATATAGCATTGATGGAAAGCATGGGATATAGGGTTGATGGAAAGCATGCGATATAGGATTGATGGAAAGCATGGGATATAGGGTTGATGGAAGGCATGGGATATAGGATTGATGGAAAGCATGGGATATAAGGTTGATGGAAAGCATGGGATATAGGGTTGATGGAAAGCATGGGCACATGTGCACTTAGATTTGTTGTTCTGGACAAGGAAGTTATGTAGATCTGGACAACTTAAATAAGAAATTACATTTGAGGCTAGAGCATTGTTTGATCGGGACAGTTTTAAGTAATGATCATATGTTGGGGTAGATAAAGAAGATACATGCAGTGATATCTACTGCAGTTAGTGTTGATCTGAGAAGGGTTAGGCTAGAGGGAAAAGTGAAAATGCGGTGCTGGGGATCGTACTAACACTGAAGGTGTGGGGGTGGAAATTTAGAACAGCCTAGTAGCGGATGGGGATTTTTAACAGACAAGGTACTGTGGCTGGGGATTTTACTAATTGTTTAAAGTTGAAACTGTTGAGCTGGAATAACTGCAGTGATAAAGGGATAAGGGATTTTTCCCCCTGCTGCTGCTATCAGGGGATGTTGAAAGCAACCCAGGCCCCACAACTATTCCTACTTCTCACATATGCAATAGGTCAGTTCCCCATATCAATTTATGCAGCCTCCCATCTCAATTTCCCAACCTTGTAGCCTGGGTAGCCCTTTACAAACAAAGTTAAAAGGAAAAAGTCTCACTCTATCCTTAAAAATTCCAAACACAAATATTCTTCTTTCTTTATTTTATTTTTATCTTTTCGTTTCAACTTCCTGTGCTTCTATTTTACTTGTTTTTTATGTGTAACGTTTCAGAACATATTCAGTTCCTTCATCAGACTTGGAGCTTTCTTTTAAACATCTGTGCATTTCAACATTCATCTAAAGAAAGATAAAAAAGATTCATGTTTGTGCTTAATTTAGCTTTCTTCTTTTTAAATATTCTAAATGAAATTTAACATAAAGCAGTTATTTGCTTACAACTCAGGTGGAACTGACCTGCACATTTAAAAGAAATTCCCTTTTATTCTGAAGAAACAGCGTGCAAATGGGGGGGGGGTTGTGTTATCTTTGCCTTCTTGTCTTTTTATTTTATCTAAATGAAAAATAAATGAAATTCAATTAAACGTTGTACTAAGTACTCTATTTTTGGTTGATTATCATCTCAATTTCTTACATGATTTTGCACAATCTGTAAAAAGTTCACTATGGAGGCCTTCTTATGTTGGTATTCATCTCTGTTCTTACTGTGATCTAATATAAAATATTTAGTTCAATAAGTAAGACAAGTAATCTCCTTTCTTCAGGCTCTTACCACCTGATCGGCGCCTCTTCTCCAGAGGTGGTGCAGGATGGCCATCTCGCCGACTGCTGCCCACTGGGAAGTCATCAAACTCAGCCACTCGCCTGGTCCCCGAAGTTGGATTAACACGCAGACTCTCACCACCTGAGCGGCGCCCCTTCTCCGGAGGTAGTGCAGGACGGCTGTCTTGCTGCCTGCTGCCCACCTGGAAGCCATCAAACTCAGCCGCTTGCATGGTCCCTGAAGCCGGATTCACATACAGGCTCTCACCACCTGAGTGGTGCCCCTTCTCCGGAGGTGGTGCCGGACGGCCATCTTGCCAGCCGCTGTCCACCTGGAAGCCATCAAACTTAGCCACTTGCCTGGTCCCTGAAGCTGGATTCACATGCAGGCTTTAATTGCCTGAACAGCGCCCCTTCTCTGGAGGTGAAGCAGGACGGCTGTCTCACTGGCCGCTGCCCACCTGGAAGCCATCAAACTCAGTCGCTCGCCTGGTCCCCGAAGCCAGATTCACATGCAGGTACTTGCCGCTTTCTGATTTCTATGCTTGCTCTCCAGTGGAGTCTTCCAATTGGTGCAGCTCCCCAAGTGCTTAACGTTGATTGGACCGCCGGCCCTGGGCTTCAGTGTTCATTGGAGCGCCTTTTCTGACTGAGACTACAGCACTTTCAGCGCCTTTTTGTAATCAGACTACAGTGCTTTCAGTGCCTTTTTGTAATCTATTGAACCTAGCTCTTCTTGCTTACATTTTTTTTTTTTATATACTTTTTGCACCCCCCTCCTCTCTCCGCCAATCGTCTGCCCGGTCACAGACCCCTCGGCTGCGGCATCCCCACATGAGCCGTACTCCCGGGACCCCCTGGATTACCCCCCAGGGCGGAGACATGGCACCCATCCCCTTTGGGTGCCACGAACAATGGGATAGGCCGGGAGTCGGCCTGGGGAGCCGATAGCAGCCCGAGGGGCGGGCATCATTTAGGCAGTGAGAGGCGGGCTGAGATTTTCTCCCCCTTAGAGGGGCGAGAACGTGCAATGATGCCAGCATCCATTCTGCCCCTTAGAAATCTTTCTGTCCCGTATGCTGAGGTACTCCTGGCCTCCACCAGGTGTCCCCATGCATCGGTGACATCCCGCACCCTCCCCCGGAGAAGGAGAGCAGTCGTGGGATGTTCGATCCTTCTCCCACCGGCCGGCCCTCCGACAACCTGAGCTCATTCCCGAACCCAGGTCGCCGGCATCGCAAGCGGAAATCCAACCGCTGCGCCGGCGGGCCGGCCCTTCTTGCTTAAATTTTGCTCTTCCTGCTTAAATTCTCTATATGTGTAAAGCTGATGTATTTGTAGTTTGCTAACCTGCTTTTGCCAGCTGTAAACTATCATTTAGAAGTCTGTAATTGCTTGAATGGACTAGCTAATTCAAATTGTTTCTCTCTGACTTCCTTCTCTAAATCCTATCAAACCACATTTTTATCTAACTACCTGACCGTGCATCTCTCTAACTCGCAAACAGTCCTGTCTGAGAACTCCTTTTCTGCAAATTTGCACTGAATTTCTCAACCCCCGCCTCCTTGCTGCATCTCTTCCGTTTCTTTCTCCTTTGACTTCTACAACCCTTCCCCTGGCTATCCTTAACTCCTGCTCTTTGTCTAACCCTGTTTTCACCTCCTTTGTCTATCTCTGATCACCTACACCTACACCTACACCCCCTGCTGACGGTCTGCCACAAGCCCCCAACCCCCTGATCACAGGTCTTTTAATTGCAGCTCCTAACTGCTTTTTTTCTATCTCCTTTCTTCAGGCTCTCACCTCCTGAGTGGCACCCCTTCTCCGGAGGCAGTGCAGGACGGCCATCTCGCTGGCCGCTGCTTGCCTGGAAGCCATCAAACTCAGCCACTTGCCTGGTCCCCAAAGCTGGATTCACATGCAGGTACTTGCCACTTTCTGATTTCTGCACTCACTTTCCAGTGGGGTCTTCCGATTGGTGCAGCTCTCCAAGTGCTTAACGCTGATTGGACC
The DNA here is from genome assembly GCA_016271365.2 of Neoceratodus forsteri. NCBI lineage: Eukaryota > Metazoa > Chordata > Ceratodontiformes > Ceratodontidae > Neoceratodus > Neoceratodus forsteri. The sequence continues at coordinate 1,541,032,057 of CM028131.1, read as the reverse complement.
GCTGGCCCTGGGCTTCAGTGCTCATTGAAGCGCCTTTTCTGACTGAGACTACAGTGCTTTCAGCGCCTTTTTGTAATCAGACTACAGTGCTTTCAGTGCCTTTTTGTAATCTATTGAACCTAGCTCTTCTAGCTTACATTTTCCCACCCCCACCCTCCCAGGCCTCCATTAAATACTCAGTAGCTCCTCCCTCCGATGTCCCCCTCGTATCATTGGCTTATCTCCAAACTCTGACCTAAGCTGTCATCTAAACTGCATAATTTGTACTCCCCTCTTGTTTTCTTTACATGCTCTTAGCTCACAGCTTCTTACCCAGATTAACTGACCTATCAGTTTCTTGTCACAGTTTCTTATGTCTCACATCATAATTCTGCCATCCCAGTGAGATGGCCATCAATTCTCTAAGCTCCCAGGTTTTGACCACCCACACCAAGTGGGACATGTGAAACTCCACCTGCTCAAGTACCCTGCTTTTTTCCTGTCTACTCCTTTAGGCTTGTACTTTTGAGGACCTTGTCTGACCCCTTACAAAGTACCTCCTTGCGACAGTCTATCTCTCATAGACAAGTACACGTCTTTCCTCTGGCTTGTTGCTGGTGGCACCTGTCATCTTGTCTGCTGATCAGGTTACAAAAATGACCTTGCAGATGATATTGTATTTTCTTGCTATAATGCTACCCCTTCTCCATTTGTCCATGCCCATGACAACTCAAACCGAAGCGACCCACCCTGGGTTTTTGCCACAAGACTTTTGCTACTCAAGTCTCCTGATACTACCTTCCCCTTGCTGTGATCCAACCCCTATGCTACTAAACAGGATATTGATCCACATGGTTGCCCATGTCCAAAAGAAATCCCACTGGCACCTCCATGCCCATGGCCACTTCTTGTGCCGCAAGCTATGGCATTTTCTCCTACTTGCTATACTACCCTCAGGCGATGTTCAACTAAATCCTGGACCGGCTAATGATCTACCCGACACTTTTAGCAATGCTAAAGGCCTTATTATAGCACACCACAATATTAGGAGCCTTACAAGTAACCTGGCTGAGCTTGGATCCTGGACCTCCTTATACAAGCTTGACATTCTATGCATAATGGAAACTTGGTTAAAACCATCCATACCTGATTCTCTATGCTCTCTTCCTCAACATAATCTATTAAGACTTGACAGAGCTACTCCCAAAAGAGGGGTTGGGACAGCTGTCTACTATAAAGATCATCTTGATGTCTCTGCCCTAAAATCATCTACCTTACACCACTGTGAGGCACTTCATGTCCTGCTCACTCTTGGGTCCAAAAAATTGCATATTGTATGTGCCTACAATTCCCTAAGCAACAGGCAAATAGGACTGGATGAGCTAGTAGACCAAATCTCATGCCTAGCTGGAAGAAATGAGGTCCTCATACTTGGGGACCTAAACATAAATTGGCTGGGCCGTAACCAATCCACAATAATTACCAAATTGCAGAGTTATAACCTGCACCAACTGATAGGTAAACCTACCAGACATGCCCTTCACTCAAACACAAGCACGCTACTAGACTGGATCATGACCAATCACCCAGAAAATGTAATTACTTTGGGAGTACTACCAGATGCCATCACTGATCGCTCCCCAACATACTGCATCTGGGGCAAAAATAGACCTTCCCTGACCAGACCTCGTTTCATTAACTTCCGCAACTATGCTAACTTTAACCCTCAGTCTTTCTTAAGCGACATTACTGCTACTGATTGGTCTCCCATTCTTAAGTCCGATGATGCTCAGACTGCCCTTAATCTGTTCTTGAAACACTTCCTAGTGCTCCAGGATAAGCACGGTAAACTTGTGACCTGTCAGGTAAGGAACAGGCAAACCTGCTGGCTAAAATCAGACCTGCTAGCTAAACTCAAGTTAAGGGATAAAGGCTGGTTCTGCTATAAGAACTCTGGGCTAACCTCTGACCTTAACATCTACAGGGCCCTGCAAAATGCCTGCAAAAAGGACACCAAAAAAGCCAAGATCTCCTACTGTAAGGACCTACTAACCAACTCCTATGGTGACCCAAAAATATTTTAGTCACATATTACATTTTTCCTTAGCTCAAATGTAGCAACCACCCCTAATGTCATGTCACTTGATGGGGTGCACTGTAATAATCCTAGAACCATCGCCAACTTCTTAAACAACAAATTCTCGGACTTAACTAACTACACCTCCTCCTTCCCTGTCCAACTAGCTGTACCCAACCGACAAAATGTGAATGGTCCTCATTTCTTCTTCAAGTCAGTCACTAAGTGTGAAGTGCTTTGACTGCTAAACAATATCCAGGAATGCACTACAGCTGGCTCTGACAATCTTGAACCAATGCTCCTCAAGAACGCAACACCCTTCATTGCTGACCCCCTAGCCAGGATTTTCATGCTCTCCCTTTGCCAGGGCTATATCCCTGAAATATGGAAGTCAGCTAGGATTACCCCTAGTTTCAAAAAAGGAGACCGCAAAGATCCCTCTAACTATAAGCCCATTGCCATACTGTCTGTTCTAAATAAAATTCTTGAAGATTGTAGCTACCCAGACAATTGATTTCCTTCAGAAACATGATCTACTGTCCCCTGCCCTGCATGGCTTCCGCAAGGACCATGGCACCACTACTGCCCTTCTCAAATCCATGTCAGATACTCTAGTGGCTATGGACTCCGGGCTACTTACTGGGGCTATTTTCATAGATATGACCAAGGCTTTTGACCTTGTTGATCACTCCATCCTTCTTACCACCCTTGGATCACTAGGCTTCTCAAACAATGTCGTAAGGTGGTTTGGGAACTACCTATCTGATAGGACTCGATTTGTGAAATACAACTCTACTCTCTCAGACAAGACCATTATAAATGTTGGGGTTCCGCAAGGCTCCATCCTTGGGCCCCTACTTTTTTCTCTTTTCATAAATAGCATCTCTACTGACCTCTGCAGGACAACTTCCTTGCTTTATGCAGATGACATTGTTCTGTATGCTAGTGCAAAAAGCATTGAGGACATAAACAATCTTCTCTCTCTTGACTTTCAGTTAATTCAGTAGTGGCTATCTACCCACAAACTTGTTTTAAATGAGTCCAAAACCCAAGCTATGCTCTTTGGGACAAATACTAAACTCAAACATGCTCATCCTAATTTTAAAGTCACCTCATTAAATGACTTGGTAGTTGGGGTGGTAAACTCCTTTAAATATCTGGGCCTCACGCTTGATCTGTTTCTAAATTTTGACCTACACATCAATCAGACCTGTAAACTGGTCAACTCCAAACTTGGAATAGCCTACCAAACCAGCTATGTGCTCACCACCTCAGCAAGGCTTGCCATAGCCCGTGGCATACTCCTTCCATCACTTACCTATGGTGCTGCAACTTATGCCTCGGCATGCAAATATGTCCTTCGGAAATGGGATATCACATAACAATATCTGTCACTATACGTCCTCCTTATACTCTCTGAAACACCACTGTCTCCTCTATTCTGACCTGGGCTGGCTTCCTCTTACTGAATTAAGGCTTCACGCATATGGCTGTATCATTGATAATATTGTCTGCCTACAAATACCTACATACCTTGCAGAACTTTTCCAAAATCTGATGCCTTGCTATGGACTGAGGTCTGTTGACCAGGCCCTCGTCTTTATCCCCAGACACAAAATCACTAAAGGCTCCAGTGCTTTCACCTGCTATGCCCCCAAATACTGGAACTCCCTTCCATTAGCTTTATGCCAATCATCATCTCATGCAACTTTTAAAAAAGGGCTGCGAAACTATCTTGATTCTTCCCACAAGTGCTCCTGTTTAAAACCTCCATAGCTTCTTTTGCTCCCAGTCTTCTCTTCCATGGCATTTATTATATGATCCTGTATACGCTCTGCACTTCTCCTTCCTATCTGACCCACCTTCCCCCCCCCACTTTCACTCTCATCCCTCTTTTCTTGTTCCTAATTCTATCACTTACTAGTATCCTACCCATTGGACTACATTCTTTTCCTTATTAGCACTAAAATGTTCAATCTGTCTCAAGTTTTTCTCAAGTTTTTCTTCCTTAAAGCTCATTGTAATGTAGTTTTCTGGTGTGTACTGTTACTCTCCTATTTTTATTTATTTTTTACTATCCGCATTGGTATTACATTTGCTAACTGCTCTGTATAGTACTGTCAACTATGTTTGTAATTGTTTTGAAATGTTACCCTGTATTGTTGTACTGTACCCTCCTGGGTCATGCCTGAAAATAGTCATTGCTATGGCTAGTGCACCTACCTGGTAAACAAAAACTGAATAAATAAATGAATCTAACCAATTACCATATTTTTAGAGATAAAATTTGTAAAGGAGGACTGAAATTGAATTAAAAGAAAAGGCAATAAGGCAAAGATAACACAACCCCCCCCCATCCCATGTGCATGCTGTTTCTTTAGAATGAAAGGGAACTTCTTCGAAAAGCACAGGTCAGTTCCACCTAAGTTGTATGCAAATAATTGTTTTATGTAAAATTTAATTTAGAATATTTAAAAAGAAGAAATCTAAATTAAGCACAAACATGAATCTGTTTTATCTTTCTTTAGATGAATGTTGAAATGCACAGATGTTTTAAAGAAAGCTCCAAGTCTGATGAAGGAACTGAATATGTTCTGAAACATTACACATAAAAAAAAAACAAGTAAAATAGGAGCACGGGAAGTTGAAATGGAAAGATAAAAATAAAATAAAGAAAGAAGGATATTTGTGTTTGGAATTTTTAAGGGTAGATTGAGACTTTTTCCTTTTGACTTTGCTACAAGTATCCATATAGTCTCACTCCTTTGATTCAAATTTTTTTTTTTAAATATATATGTTTTTTTGAAATATGAAAGGAACCCTGGGAGACAGAGTAGTGGAATAGCCCTCTACAAATCCCATGTCCTCGGTCTCTCCTAAATGTGGCTAAAGCCACATATTCCTGATACAATCTACCTCCTTCCAAGGTACTCCTTGTTATGAAAGGATAGACCTGGCAAAAAGAAGGGTGGTGGCATGGTAGTCTGTATCAGAGAACCCCTCTCCACCTCCCCCATACTCAACTCAGACCCTACTTCCCCCAACGATTGGCTCATAGCTCAGCTTACTGTGCACTCAGCGAAAAGAGATTTATATGGGTTGCTATAAAGACCTCCCCAGCAGGAGCCATTCCAGGTCTCTATAACCTTTTTGTAGACCTGAGCAACCTCTCCCCCCCAGGGATACTATCCTCCTTGGAGATTTTAACCTCATTTGGTTCAGTCCCCTAGAGTCTGACCACTCGAACCTACTAAACCAGCACAATTTGGTTCAAGTCATCTCTGTCCCCACCAGGCAAAACACTCGTACACAAAATCCCTCTCTTCTAGACTGGGTGATCACTCCATTAGTAATCACTCCCCCATGTACATATGTTCATTGTCTGGTCCACCAAGATCAAATGCCCCCCCCCCCAAACACATTTCCTTCTGTAACTTCGAACAATAAAAAATTATATATGTAAAATACTGAGTTATTTTCACACACTTTGCCTAAATGCCATGTGTATGGCTGCATACACATGGCATTTAGGGAAAGTGGGTAAAAATAATGATCGGTATTTCACATATATAATTTCTTATAGTTCCATACATAGGGCTACCCACAATGCAGGGGCAGTGGTGCGTCGTCATCTCACGTTGTTAGTAGTGAGATTGGGGCCAGACTACCGCACCATAATTGAAAATGACGGCTGGACTGGGGAATTCCCCAAATTTTACAAGTGGTAAGCTGAGAAAAATATACGTTTTACACACTGACTGCAAGGGGAATTTGGACAGTGAAGCCCCAATCTGTGAAGTGGTCGGGGCTTCACTTTAGCCAATATAACTCCTTTAACTACTGTCAGCCTTCTGCAGCATTCGAACCAATAGCCTGGAGATAAAAGGATCTGTAACCCTTTACTGAAGTCACTCTTATTGACTGGTATTTCAAACATTCTTTGCTTCCTCAGAACTTAATTAAATGCTGTCCTTGTATATTTTAGTTTCTAAACATCAATTATTTTAACGGGGAAGTTGCGGAACGTCCATGATTTAAAGCCCCGTACAGTATCTTTGTGTAGGGCTACTCTCCAATTAGCACTTTACAGTAAGTTGAGAAGTAAAATCTTATCTTATCTGATCGTTCTTAAATTTCTTGTTATCTGGTTGATCCTGCCATCCCCTCAGCTCGACATTTCAGACCAAGCATCACTAGGGGCACAATGCAGAATTCCCTGCAGCCAATATTACAGCCAGAGATGAACTGCGGGAGATGCAGTTAAGTTCCCTTGTTCTCAGAGCTCTTAATAGGTCTGTTTAGCCAGCTGCTGTTCCCACTCCCCACAGAGACTAAACATAGCTCATCTGAGTTTAAATGCTTAATCTTGGTAGAGCAATGGGACTGGCATCTTGCAAAAAACAAGGGGACCTACATTAATTGAATCTCTCACTTGCTGATCCCGGGCTGTGATGTCAGCCGTAGATGGTTTTGGAATGTACCTGTTATGACACTCGGTCTGAAATTCAGGTGGGGTACAGCAGGACCAACCAGATAAAAAGAAAATTAAGAACATCCAAATAGGTAAAATTTAGTTTTTCCAATTTAAGTGCTGATCTGGGGCAGCTCCACACTAAGGTGTGCGGTTTTCACTCATGCATGCTCCTCTTTATAATTATCATGTCAGCAGCTGCAGAGAATTGAGGCATATCAAGAATTCCACACCTCCATGCTCTGCCTGCATGCCTACAATGCTCGTAGATCTCAGGGCCAGCCTTCACTTCACTATTGAGAGATTCAAAATCCTGGTTGGAAACCCAGAGGCAATGTATATTGAAGATGTTAAAACAATATTAGATCTGCCATTTTCCCTGATTGCATGATGACAGAGCTGGAGATAAAGTAATAAATGAAAGGTTAGGTTATAATGATAATTCGTGTGTTGTCACATTCAGTTTGAGTAAGGGCTGTGATGTGTAGATCTCATCACTGAATTCTGGGTTTGACTCTTCTCTCTGAAGTGTTGACTTTCATTGCATCTGTAAAGAAGCCTGAACCTTGCATTTGTCGGAAGGCTTTTTTTACTATGAGGAAAATGAAATTCTGATTAAACATATCCAGTTTATCTACTCAGTCTGTCTTTGGAGAGCAGTATGAACTGTCCTTTTCTTATGGGTCCCGAATACATCCAGTATGCAGGAAAACTGTTTTTCAGTACAATATTTAGAAGTAATTTAGTTTATGTTTACTACTCTGTATTTATTAGGCTTAATTCTTCATTGCTGATGACATATTCATGAAAACAGGACTGTTGCACCCCTTCCCCCACTGCACCTGCTCATTTGTAGTCCTTCCACAGAAGTCCTAATTCTCTGGTTGTGGTATCACAGCCTGTTGTTGTGGAAATTATTATATTCTTACCCAATGGGAACTATTACTTCAGCACAGGATGGAGCAGTCAGCAGGTGAAGTCTGGGGAGAAAGGCCCTGTTTTATTGTGAATGTTCTCTGTAATGAAGAATGGGAGTGATAAAAACAGACAATTACTGAAATACAGTACAAGCCACTTAATCTGGACACCCTGGTGGCAAGCTTTTTGTCTCGATTAAGCTGACATCCCTTTAATCAGAAGCACACTGTTCACAGGCTTTTTACATTCAAATAACTACCCACCTGTGCCCTGCACATTTTCTCCCACTCATATTTATCATACAGTGCTAGCCGCACTGTGTACCTGATCAGTTCTCGGCAAGGAGTCACAAACAATGAAGTGCTCTCTTGTAGTTTTGGATTACTACACAGTAACAGTGTGAGAGAGCTGATCACTATTCACAGTGACAAAACAGCATCCAAAGTGCTAAGGTTATGTGTTCAGCAGACAAGGGATCTTTTCAAAATTAAGCATAATTAAAGAGTTTGCTATTACCAGGCTACACTGGGCAACTGCGAAAAGCTCTAAGCTCTCACCTCTCATGTCTTGCATACTCTGAACCACCAAACCACTGAAGATCACTGCAACAGCATGAGAGAGCTGATTACACCGATTGCTGTGAAGTCCGCCTTTGCTTCTGAGAAAAAGCAGGGAATCAAGGAGGAGGGAGGGAGAGAAGAGTTTTTGCTCAGAGTTTCTGGCACGTGAGAAAGAAACTCAGAGGCAAGAGGCAGAAGGAAGTAAAATGTGGAGGATGAGAAATGGGAGTGCAACTAAAACCAGGCTGTGACAACACAGCTTCACTGGTAATTAACACCTCTTATTGTCTATAACATGCAGTTAATACTCAGGTCAAGTGTGTGAATGACTCCAGTCTGAGATGCCAATTATCCCAATAATCTGGCATAATCCTTCTGACCCATCTGAATTAACAGGCTACAGCCTCCATAGACATAATCGCATACTCGGTTCCCTATGGGATCTCCCCAAAAAGTGGGCATCCTGGTTAAGCAAGTCCTGATTTAGTGACTTGTACTGTATCAACTAAATTGTTATAACGTTAAACCTAAAATGGGCTATTATGCTGGGCCCTGGTGTAAAAACTCTTCTTTCTTGAAGGATAGCTTCATCTTATTACCCACAGTGCTGTTAAAGGCCCAAATGGAAAGTGCAAGGGCAGAATGCATTAAAGTTTATAAAACAGCATTGGAAAATCCACAAACATGATTGGCTGAAGTGTCGTATGATCATATATTAACATGCTTTAATGCACACTCAGAAAGGTGATCTTGTGTTATGGTTAAAAAAAAACTCTTCATGTTGCTAGCTGGCCAGCACAGCAGCAGCATTACTGCTTGTGATGCTGATAACCCGAGTTCGGGCACAAACTCAGGGAGTCAGAGGGCTCACCAGGGGCCGGGGAAGAGGATCGAGCATCTGAGGCACTGCTCTCCTCCTCCTCCAATAGTGGGGAGAGATGGAGCCCAGCATATGCCTGACACCTGGTGGAAACCAGGGGTAAAGCAGCCCAGGGCCATCAAGATGCACTTGAGGTGCGGCAGCCACGGATGTATGTTGGGCATGGCAGTGCGGTGTGCATCATGATGGCATTGCACATCCATGTCTCTTAGGAAGGAAATAATACAAAATGACTACTTGACTGGCAGGATGACACTGATCATCTGCAGGTCCTACTGCACCTGGCTATCCAGGCACAATCTGAGTGCACCAAATCCTGTTCAGTGGGGTTTGAAGGACTCTGTCGACTATATCAGGTGGCTAAGTCCTGGGGGAAGCCTGGGGAAACTGGGGAATGGAGGGGCAGGGGGAAAAATAAACCAAAAGAAACCCCTTTATACAGCAAGACAGTTTATAAACACAGTATTACACTCCAGGGTGTGCACTAAAGCATTTTAATGCACTTCCCATGGGCGTAAGGCACTCAGCATTGCCTCATGCCTCACACCCCTGGGGTGTGCATTAAAACACGTTAGTACACACCCTGTTGTGTGTTATTACTTACTTATATTCCAGCCTAGAGGTGATCCCACTATGCTGGTAGGGGGCTATATGGCTGGCATTCTTAGAGAAGGAAAACTGGTTTTATGTAGCAACTTTCACATAAACTGTATCCCAAAGTGTTTCACAATCCATAAGAGGCATGAGGTTAATGTTTCTGTGATTTCAGACACACAGGGAGAGTGAAGCAGCACAGAGATAGATGAGAGCAAAGTTTAAGAGGAGTTAAGCACAAGGAGGTTAAGTGACTTGCTCAGGGTCACGCAGTGAGTTAGTGATGGTCACATAATTCAATTCTGGATTGTCAGGTTCACTGTTCTGATGGCTAACCACTTGGTTACACTGGGCAGGATTTTCAAAGTGTGGCACAGGGCTTGCATCCGGCCTTGTGCCATAACACTTAGGTTCTTGTGGTGCGCCAAATCCTTCAGCACAACTGTGTCCGATTTTACAAACTTGCGCACAGTTGTGACAGTTTCCACGAATTATGTCAGCCTGAGCTGAATATCTGTGTAAGCTCTGTAAAAATGGGCCCCAGGATTGCTGCAAATTAGGCCAGAAAAAGTTGATCTAACTTGTGGCAGTTGCTGCACGGGATAGAAATCCAGTTAGATCGCTGTAAGCTCCATGTGCTGTATTGTTGGCGCACTGGGGCTTGTGGTGATCTAAGGCTTTTGAAAATCCTGCCCCCTGTCTCCATTCTCAGGTGTGAGGTGATGCACAACACCCTTATATAGTCTGGGTCTCTTAACTTTAAAGAGCCTCCAACACTAAAGAGAGAACTTGGATGGGATTCTGCAGAATTAGTCAGGATTTCTGAAATCTCACTGGAATTCAGGCAGAGGTGGAATTTGAAAACTCTGCCCAGCTCATGTACCGGTGTGTTTTTCCACTTATATTCCATTCCTGATTGCTTCAGGCTCACAGCATTCTGGTGATGTCATTTTAGTCACAAGTCTTTAATCATTTTTATCTCAGCTTACTGTGAAAATAAAAATACAGATGGTATCTATACACTAGTTTTTAATGCAAGAACACTGTGCAGTGACTAAAATAACATCATGCTGTTTCCATGGACAGCTGTTGTTCCAAAAGCTTATGGAAAAACCAGGAGGGACAAAAACACAGTACAGCTATGCATTATGATGTGACCTCCCCCCCACAAGGACTGGCGTAGCTTGGTAGAGTCAGGGAGTGGTTCATAACTTTATGCCTTGGGGCTGATGATCATGGGGTCAAGGTTGGCATCTGTGGTCTTAAAATGATATTCCAAGAGTGCAGTTCTTCTATCCAATAGGATTTTTCTGGTACACAGGGTGCTAGGGTGCTGCGTACCAGGAAACCAACAATTTGAGAACTCACCCCACCCTTGGCAGATAACAGTACAGTAACCCCCAAACAATTTAAGTTGAAACATAATGAATGTGATAGGACAACAATAAATGGTGCAGAAAGGAAACAGTTCTATTCGGTGGGGTGGGGGTGGAACAGTGATCTAGAAAGGAACAGGGGTTTGGGCAGGCAAATGAAACAGTTGGCAATAAAACAAAAACATTCCCATTTAGGCCTCCCACTAACAGTTCCACAAACTCCTCCCTAGCTGGTGCACCTAAATAATATGTCACAGCCCCGGGAGCTCCCCTTGCATCGAACTAGTCAGACACAGCTATGACAAAGACATGTTGAGGGTTGGATGCTGGCTAGGTGGTGCAGTACCGACTACATAGGTGCAGTGCAGTTCAAATAAAGCAAACAACTATTAAGCCAGTTGTGATCCTAAGGCCCATCAGTCTAAACAGAAGACTTTTGCTTGGGCTGCTTAGCACACACACACACACACACACACACACACACACACACACACACACATAGTCTCCAGTTTCTCTTTAGTAAGACGTTTATGTAAGCAATAATACCCGACAGGGTGGCCATTATTGGGAAATACCGGACTGCACAGGGGCTTGATGGGGCCCGACGCCGCAGGCGGAGGGCCTTAAAACCCTTGAAAGGTCTGGTATTTCCCAATAATGGCCACCCTGGAGGGTATTATTGCACTTAGAAAATGGCTTTCTTAGTAAGTTTTAATGAAGTGGTAAAAGAAGAGAGGAAATGATTAAAAAAAATGAATAGTATTAGCAGAAACAAAAGTATTGAAAAAATAGTCCATGTTTCTTTAAGGCTATTCCAGGTCCTGTTGCTCCTCCCCACAGTTATCACCCCCCACCTCCCGACACACATACATCCACCTGAAGAACTAGAAAATATCCTGTAGCAGTCTGTGGGCATCGTTTTTAAGTTGTATCGTGTTTGTGTACGATTTCTTTTTTCAATTGGGCTGCAGTTAGACGTTGCGTCTGTTAAGCCTGGGACCTATGGATGACAACTATGTGCCATGAGGAACAGCCCCGAGGTAAATGATGCTATTTGTTTTAAATTGGTAGATCGAATATGAGGGAGCATTGTGCTTTGAGAGAGTTCTGGTGTCTGTGGAGTTAGACTGGTATGTTTTTAAAAATGCTATTTCTGACTAACAAGCTGTTTGGAGCAACAGCTTCGATTTACTTCTGATTAAGCACAGTGCTGTGAGAGTGCGGTCGGGAGAGTGCAGCTGTGAGAAAAAAAAAAAGTTGGCACTCTTCCCGACCGCAGAATAAGTGGAGTGTGTTTTTTTTTTTTATGAAGAGGGAGCGAGCTGATAGTGAAGCAGCGACTGTTTGTTTGTGTGTGTGTGTGTGTGTGTGTGTGTGTGTGTGTGTGTGTTGGGGGGTCCAGTTGCTTTCACTAAATGAGAGAAAAACATGGCAGGGATTTTAAATTTTATCTGGTGGCTTGAGCCAATGACAAAGCAGGGTGGGCACCCCTGCACAAGGGTATGTGGTAAGGTGGCTGTTAGGCTGGTACTAATTTATTGCTGGGCATTTATTGAAAAATAAATGCCCAGCTTGGAGGTGGTATTAGGCAATCAGCACTGAGAATCCATTCTTACCATTTTTTAACATTAAATAATTTATAGACCTTGTACATCTACATAACATTCCTTCTATGACATTCACCGACACACTATCAGATTTTCAAGGAGGTTTTCTTATCTCTGGTTGTGTTTCCCATTGAATTACTTCTCTAATCTGTCACATTCATGTATAAAAATATTTTATTTCTAACATTGCTCTGGGTATTTGAAAGTGAGCTTTCTTTAAGGAACATGCCATATCCTTCCTGAACAAGAATTCTGTAGGTTCAAAAGTGTTAGGATTTTCTGTATATGTCTGTTGGTCCAATAAAAGGTATCAAATCACTCATTTTGTGCATCTTGTTGTACAAGGACCAACACTGCAATAGACAATTTTTTGACAACCAACTACAGTAATTGCTTAACTACACTAACTACAATAACTACACTAAGTTACCAACTAAGTACAGTAACTGATTACACTAACATTCCAACTAACTGCAGTAATTGCTTAACTACATTAACTACAGTAACCAGCTACACTAACTTACCAACTAACTACAGTTATTGCTTATCTTCGCTAACTACAGTAACTGACTACACTAACTACAATAACGTTTACAGTTACCACAGTAACTAACTATAGTAACTACAGTAGTTACTTTAGTACATCAGCTAATCACAGTAACTAACTAGAGTAACTGACTACATTAACTAACTACTGTAAATACAGTGACTAACTACAGTAACTGCAGCAATTAATGAACTACAGTAACTAACTACAGGAGAAACAGTGACTAGCTGCACTGATTAAATAACTACAGTACCTAACTACAATAACTGCAGTAACTAAGTACACCAACTATAGTAACTTTCTACAGTAACCATAGTAACTAACTATAGTAACTACAGTAACTATACTAACTAATCGCAGTAACGAACTACAGGAACTATAGTAATTGACCAAATACAGTTACTAACTACAGGAGAAAGAGTAACTGCACTGACTAAACTACAGTAGCTACAGTACCTGACTAACTACAGTAACTGCAGTAACTAACTACACTAACAGCTATCCACAGTAACCACCATAACAAATTATTGTAACTACGGTAACTGACAATTGTAACTAACTGCAGTAACTACACTAACCAATCACAGTCACTAACTACAGTAATGACAGTAATTTTATTTATTTACAACCTTGGTAACTGGGTAAGTGCACTGATACAAAGGACCCTTTTCAGTCACGACCCGGATGTGGCACATCAGCAAAGAAAAACACAAATAACTTGATACATGTTAGCAATGGACAGTACAGAGCACATATGGCTGAATGGCTAGCAGTCACCAAGGAGGCAACAGAAGTGCATTCTAACAAATATTGCTGATAAACAGAGATTTGTGTGTGAGGCAGGTCCTAGCAGTGGCAGGTGTATTCCCTCAGCAACCAGCACTTTAGTTGCTGTTTGAAAGACAAGTGGGAAGTGGACAAGCAGATGGTGGGAGGGAGACTGTTCCATGGAAAGGGTACAGAGATGGAAAAAGCTTTGCTACCCATGTAGGTGGAGATGCGATGGACGTCCAGTGGAGGGACTGAGGATGCTCTGAGGATCCGGGTGAGTTCCCTGCTAGTCAGGAGGGGTGAGTAAAGGGATAGATTGTGGTTTATGAGTGAGTTGTCCACCAGACAGCCAGTGGCATAATCAAAGCGGCCTTGAAGTGGGAGCCACCCAAGGGCCTGGTAGACAGAGTAGTGGTGGGTAGAATAGGGAGCCTAAAGGACAAAATGACAGATGGAGTTGTAAGTCATACATAACCATGAGTGCAGGGATGAGGAAACAGGTCAGTAAACTGGACACCAGTAGTCGAGATGGGGTAGCAGCTTTCCCTGGGCAATGGCAAGGTGTGCCTCCACAGATAGAAGGTGTTTAAGGTGATAGGCAGCACCTAGCTTTTGGTGGATTCTCGTCACAGTACAGTTGACATGCTCACTGAAGGTGAGGGAGGGATCAAGTGTAATACCCAGGTATTTAAAGAAGGTGACATTTTCTAGTGGAGTGCCTGCTAGAGTGAGCACTTAGAGAAAGGAATTTACTTTGGCAATTTTGTCAAGGAAAGGTTTAGGACCAAAGTGCATTGATTTAGTTTTCTTCTCATTTACTATAGGTTTATTTGAGAGAAAACATTGGTGACCCGATAGTTGCAAGTGAGAGTGGAGAAGATGGAGTCAAGTGAGTTTGAGCTGTGATATAGGACTAAATTGTCCACATAGAGGATTGCCTTACAGTCAAGGCTGTCCAAGGGAAGAGCATTTATGAATAAGGAGAAAAGTAATGGGCCGAGTATAGAGCCTTGGTGGACTCCCATGTGTGCGGGTAGGGCAGTGGAGGTGGCTTTGCCAATAATGATGGACTATGATCTGTGAGAAAGATAACTGCGGAACCAAGTGGCAATTTCGAGGGAGCATCCAATCTGTAATAGAGAGGAGTGGAGAAGGTGATGATCAAGCAGGTTAAATGCCTTAGAGTGATCTCCGAAGACAGCGCCCGTGGCAAAGCCCTTAACCATTTGTCTTTGGATATGGTCAGTAAAAAGAGCCAGTGCTGAAATGGTGCTGTGAAATTTATGAAAGTCATGTTGAAATGGGCAAAGAAGATTGTATTTCTCAAGATGGTCTGTCAGTTGGAAGTGGACAACTTTCTCCAATAATATACTTAGATGGGGGGAGGAGGGAGATAGTCTTGTACTTTTCTGGGGAAAGAGGATCCCCAGCTTTGTAAATCAGTACAATGTGCACATGCTTCCAGGAGTCAGGCACAGAGGATGATGAGAGGGCAAGGTTAAAGATATGCATTAGGGGTTTGACAATGGCAGGGGTAACAATTTTTAGAAAAGCAGGGTAAAGGCCATTGCTGCTAGGACTACCTTTGGCTAGAAGAGACTTGAGAAGTTTGAGGGTGACAGCAGGACCAATGGCCTGGAAATAGAAAGGTGGTATCTGGGTGGTGTTAGGGGGTGGGGGGATCTATGAAGGTGGTTTTGGACAGGGGGAGGTGTGGGGGGAAGTTTGCTGAGGTAGGGGGATAGGTCTGTGAATTGCATATTGAAAGTGTTTGTAATATCCATAGGTTCTGAGATGAGACCCGCAGGGGTAGAGAGTTGCTCTATTAGTTTGCTGGTCTTGGGATTTAGTAGGGACACAATGGAAGCCCAGAAATTCCGTGGGTTGCCAAGGTTAGCACTTTGCTGGTTAGGTAGAATTTGTGCTTAAGTGCTTTGGCAGTTTGCTTACATGAGTTCTGCAGTTATCTGTAGTATTTCCAGAGTTGGGTGGAGGGGGATGCCTTGTAGGCCTTCCACTTATGATCACTGTCTTTCATGAGGGACAGTAATTCTCTCAATAGCCAGTGAGTGCAACCCCCTCTAACCCTTCTGGTGGAGCATGGGTAGTGGGTGTCCTGGAGACAAAGGAGGACAGAGGAAAGGAAAGTGACTGCTGAAGAGATATTACTGAGGTTGTAGGGGGCAGACCAATTTATTGCTCTGGCCTCCCTGCAGACTAGCGCAGGATCCTGTCCATCAAACCTTCTGAAGGTCAGGAGCTTGTGGGGAGAATGGTTAGTTTTGGTGGCCAGTATGATGTAGGTAGGTGTATGGTCACTGATAGAGTTAGACATAGTGCCAGTCTGGAGAATAAGATTCACCTTGTTTGTAGTGACCCAGTCAATAAGGGAGTGATTCAGTGAGCGAGCATTATGTCTAGTAGGGGCAGAAATGACTTGATCTAGGTTGTGTATTTTTAGCAGCTTTGCGTACTCTGGAGCCTGGGCATCAAACCATTTTAGGTTGACATTGCTGAGGATAATGGTGTCTCGAGGGGGGCACAATGCATCCGATGCCACCTAGGAAGTTTTCTAAACCTGTAATGCCACTCCTGGGTGGGTTGTAACAACAGCCTAGATTAAGTTTTTTGGATGCACCCAGTGTAACTTCAACGATGAGCCACTCACTAGGGGAGTTTGGGGGTGAGCAGCTAATGATGGTGGCTATGATACGGTCTTGTACGTATAGCACCATGCCTCCACCCCTCTTTCTACCTAGTCTGTCGAGGCACAGGAGGGAGTAGATGAGGAGTTGAAATGAGGAGTCAGTATAGAAGGGTTTTAACCAAGTCTCAGAGAGAGACCCAGCACTTGTGGCTTATAAAGAATTACCCATGCCTCAAGCTCATGGAATTTAGGTGGGAGGCTGCAGATATTCATATGTGCAACTTTGAGCCAATGTGCATTGCCCAGGTGCTGTTTGAGTGGTCAATGTGGGTGTTGATGGTTCCTGGGTTTATTTCAATGTCACCAGAGAGAAGCAGCAGTGACAGAAAAGGACAGGAGGGAGGGAGGGAGCCATTTGGGGGACTGGACGGTAAGTGAGTGAACAACAAGACCAAGCAGGTGCCAATCATAATTAGACAGTAGGGCCAGCATAGATGTGTTCACAAAGGTGGGTTTGTGCCAGGCTTCTGTGGATTGAGGATCAGGGTATGTTTGGGCAGCGTAGGAGCCCAAGTTCTGCTGGCCAGCAGCCAGTATTGAGACACAGATAACAGTTAACAGAAGGAGGGTGGGCTGTAACACCAGGGGAAGCAGACCAGCATTCATCTTGATTTGATGCATTGTTGTTAGTGATCTGCAAGACTGGAGAGAATAAAAAGAGAAAACATAAAATTAAAAAAAAATGTCATTAATTGTGTAAGTGGGAAAAATTGGAAAGGTGAGGGCTGCCACTGGCAGATCATCAGCAGAGGCTGAGTAAAATGAGCAGCAAGGTTAGACTGACTTGACAGGGTAGGGAAACAGAGAGAGAGCCCTCTAGTGGTGGGAGACGATAGGCTGCAGAAGGGAAAGTAGGCTGACAGGCTCAGGAACACACGTGATCAACTCTATATAATTAGGAGTTCACCAAGGGTGGTGGTGGGGGCAGTGGGGCAGCTGACACAAGGTGTTGGCAGGGCTCTCCAGTTCAGGGGTGTTTGAAAATGCAGTTTAAAAATGGTGCTCCGATGGTACCTGGATTTGTTGCATGGCTTGATTTTCTGTGGGGGAGGGCAGGCTTCAGACTGGCCCTCGTGACCCACGTGAGCTGCAGAGAGACACAGAGGACAGCAGGAGTTAAATACAGATGGGGGTGGGACTACATGGGGGAGGGAGGGAATGAGTAGCCATGGCAGTCTTACATAGGAGCAGAGGACACAGCCTAGACTGCAACTACAGAAATAATTGAATACTTTGGTACAATTTCGGTCGCCTAGGGCAAGCAAATTAAAGTTACACACGAGAGGTAGAATTCAATTATTTAAAGCACACTCGGAGAATTTAAAGAAACCCACTGATTAGTATTAATTTAGCGCATTGAATATGAAGAGAGGGTCAGCTATAAAACACACTCTGGAGTGAGTGAGGCCCAACAAATTACAGCATATAATTACACGAAAGCACAATAAAAGAATTGGGTGAAACCCTAGAAACTTGCAGCTAAGGCAGTAAAAATAAACTATCTGCACTGCTCTGCCGATACAATTAAAGGCAAGCAGTTTGAGATATTTAAAGTCAGTTTTAAAGTTTTGGCACCAAGGTTCCAATGGCTCATGTTTTCCAATTCAGTAGTGTCTGAAAATGTAGTTTATAATTGGTGCTCCCATGGTACCTGGATTCATTGCACAGCTTGATTTTCTGTGGGGGAGGGCAGGCTTCAGACTGGCTCTCGTGACTCAGGTGAGCTGGCCAGCTACAGTAAATAACTTACTCACTACAGAAAAAACAGTAACTGACTGCACTGACTAAATAACTATGGTAACTACAGTACCTGACTAGCTACTGTGACTACAGAAATTAACTACCTTAATTAACTACTGTAACTACAGTACTTGACTACAGCAACTAAAGAAACTACCTACATTAATACAATTATGTAACTTCAGTAACTAACTACAGTAACTACTGTAACTACAGTAACTGATTAACTACAGTAACTAACTACAGTAACAGAAATTGGCCAACTACAGTAACTAACTTACCAACTACAGGAAAAACAGTAACTAAGTAATTACAGTAACTACAGCACCTGTTTATAGTAACTGACTACTATAGCTATACTAATTACAGTAACTACAGTAACTAACTCAAGTTACTATAGTAACTATCTACAGTAAGTAACTAACTACAGTAACTACTGTAACCACAGTAACTGATTAACTACAGTAAGTGACCTACTACAGTAACCACAGTAACAACACTAAGTAATGAACTACACTAACCAACCACACTTTCTACAGTAACAATGCTAAGTACAGTAATTACACTAACTATATCAACAGCACTAACTGTAAAAACTACACTAACTACACTAACAAACTAAAATAACCAATTGCAGGATCAAGATCCCGTTTAACTATTCATGGTCTGGTGTAATTCTGATTTGTCAGCTCACACTGAGGGGACTCTCCTCAGCATCTGTTTCAGGAAGTTGGTAACTGCTAGAATCACAAGATATTAATGTACTATTATTGTTCTGGGGCATTTGACATAACAAAGAGCTCCCAATGTTTCATTAATTAAATTGTCTAATATGTGGAATCCGTTGGTCTGACAATAATAGGGGCTTGAGTACTTTGATTTGTTTTGATAAAAATGTGATTTTTTTGTTTAAATTGAAGTAAACCATGCTCCTTCCTCATTCTCCATCATAAGTATGCCTTCAGCCAGGCAACTTGTATCACTCTCTTCACCTGTGGATCAACCTCCCCCTTTCCCTGCAGTCCCCATTACCAATTGTTCATGTAACCCCCACCCAGGTATGCTGTTTCCATCTTGACAGCACTACCTGGTGGGCTTGGCTCAGGGAGAAATATGTCACTCGGCACATTGGCTAGGTTTGGCTACTCTGCAACAGGGGCACCCAAGTAACTCCGGACACAGGAAGCAATAACTGTGATGTCCAATATCAGAAGTTGGGATTCTAAAGTGCAGCTTTTATTCACATCCAACAGGATAACAAAGCATAGATGGACCCCCACTGGGTTGCACTCGTGGTAATGCAGATTTATGGAGATCAGAACACATCCACTTTCACTTTAACCCTCAGGCTTTGAAACACACTGGGCACACAGCCCGAACTTGTACTCTGCTCTGGGTTTCCCTGGCTCAGCTCCCTTGCCAGCCACTTGGACTACCTTCCTTCCATGGCTTGGCTAGCATGCCAGCTCTTTGGACACTTTTCATATAGCATGGAAACATTTACTGGTGGCTCTCTAAACCAGCTATGAGCACTTCTGGCTCCACAAGGGAATCTTCCTCATCAATCTCATGTCTGGATACTTTTCTCAGGCACTGGCCAAGTACCTGAGGGAAAGCAACAGGTGTTCCAAAGCAAATCCGTAGAGGCGAATTTGGTTACTACTGATGAGGGAAGGGGTCTCCCACCTCTCGTTCCCATAATTCATACCCGCCCATTTCTCTGGACTGGAAACACCTCATCCTTGAAAACACTTTGCTGTGTAGATTCTCTTCAAATTTATTCACATTCAGTCTACTGTCTTTACATCCCATTTGTGCTGAACTTGAACATAATAAGTGGATGTGTCCATTACTCTAGACCCCCACAGAGTTAAGCAGTCCAAACCCCACATCTTCCAAACTATGCTTGGCTGTCTTTTCCTGACACCACAGTAACAGTCACTTTAGTTTCATCTTATTTCAGGTGAAAACACAGTGGCCCCTTAACAGAGCAAACTCACTCCTTGGTTGCAGATGCCCCACAGGCACTTTCTCTTCAAAGAACTCTCGTCTAGAACTTCTGGTGCCTCAGCATGAATTTAACTCAGGCAGCTTCTTTTCCCCTAGCCGGACTAGAGGAGTTGCCCCTGGAAGCAGGCTGGTTCCTTCCCCCATCCCCACAGAGATGGGTCCCTGAACCACTGAAAGTGGTCTCTACCACTTCACTGGGCTCTTCTTGTGTTCCTCTTCATGTGAGAACACACACCTATAACAAAAAAATATCTCTTTGATAGAGCTTAGGACTCTGAGGGCCTGCTTACAGTAGAGGACCTCCTTCCTCTACTACAGACTGCAACAGACTCTACTGAACTAACTTCAAATTCCCCAGTGTTCTACTCTGCCCTCCAACTGCAACATTCCAGTGTGGCTTATGCAGCTGTGACAGTTCTAAAATGATGTCATCCCTCAGTCTCAGCCGAGACTGAGAACAGAGTGAGACAGTGTGAAATCCATTTAACTGGGGTTTTCACAAGCTGCCTTCCCTACCTACCACTAGGTCTAACTGGGATTCTTGTAACCTCGGGTAACAGGGGGATTACACTCACCCTGGGCCAGGAAAATGACTGTCCACAGTCATTAACCACCTGGCTTAGGCCATCTCACCCCATGTGCTGACTACGGGGAAGTAGTGCTACCTTCTCCCCTACCATGTGCTAGCACAGGCAGACAACACTAAGAGCTTAGAGGCCTTCAGCTGATGCATCAGCCTCTACTCTACTGTACCCACTGACTATGGGCACCTAGTGGCTTTGGTAGAACTGTCCAGAGCATAGCCCTAATACAGCAGAACTGTGGCCCCTATGGCCATTCAGGACCACAGCCTTTCTATCCCCCAAGCCCTCTAGTGAAAACCTGTCTACCTCTAACTTAAAATTCCCAAAACAAAATAAACAGGGGACCCCTCCCCGACCCTGGACACCATGCAACCACATACCAGGAGCTAATACCATACACTATGCATTAATCACACACTCCCTCACAACCATACCTGTGGGAAGAAAATGTTACACACAGTAACAACAACAACAACAGTGCTTTAAACAGTACACTCTAAAGTACTACTGAGGAACTCCGCTGAGTCCCTCCTCCTCTTCTTGTCTTCTCTTCTACCTTCTTCAGGAACACCTGCAAGAAAAAGAAAGACAACACACACTCCAAATCTGCATACACAGTCTATCTAAACCCCTACCATCAAAACACTAGAGAATCCCAAAAAAATATTTTTTTAGAAAAGTAGAAAAAACAGTATAAACATTAGAAAACAGTAGAAAACAATGACATTATTTACAATACACAGTATTTAGAGATCCCATCTAGTGACCACAGTGCCTGAAAGCAAGTCCATTAAAGAGTCTCTCCTGGGCTAGAGCCCGGTGAAGCACAGTTCTAGCAGGCCAAAGTCCCGAAGGGGGGAGAGTCTTTGAGGACAGTTCAAACATCTGGAGTCTGCTAGTGTAGGGTGTGTACTGCAATGTCATAAGAATAGAAAAGTCTGGACTTAACAGTCCCTTGTAGAACAACACGATACCACACCTGGTCCTTGGCTGAAGACTCCCTGGCAGCATTCTTCCAATACAGCTGGGCGGACATCTTCCAGGAAATGACAGGAGAGCACATCTGGAAACTGCTGGGCTAATGTCATCTCTGGAGATGGAATCTTGGAACAGGAACAAAAAGGAAAACAGCTGGTCTGAAGTCAACTGATACTCAGGCGATGAATCAGGCTACAGTTGGGCACATGTCCTCTCTGGATCTGAAGTCATCTGGTGGGCCAGTCGATGGATTCTGGAAAGCCAGTACACTGCAGAACTGAAGAATGTGGGGCATCAGAGTCCTGGACATCCAGACTGGTGGAACAACATAGGTATGGCAATGGCTGGAGTGGCAGCACTGGCTACCACTGCTCTGCTTTCCATTTGGTAGGCATGGACACTTTCACAGGGTGGTCTTGGCATTGTGGCCAATAACACAATGGGTCAGGTGCTGGAATTATTACCCCATCTGGGCACTCATAATTCACACTGTAAAAGGTTTCATGTCCCTCTCCATCCACAATTCGAACAGTGTCAATAAACAGTGTCCTGCCTCTTTTCCACTGGCTGTATTTTTCTTGAAACATTCTGTTCTTGACATGCTTGATTGCACCAGGATGCACATATTTCATTGCTTCTTCCCATTCCAGGATTTCCTGCTTTTTTCAATCTCCTCCCAGACTGTCCGAGGAAAGGTAGGAAAGGACATCTCATAGATTTAATTCACTTTCCTACGAACCAGTCTTTCCTCTTTACTAGCTTTGGTCAACCTGGGACCTCTGGCCTGGCTTGGGGCGGCAAGTCCTGGTTCTGCCAGCTACACATTCTTAATGACACAAAAAATGGATCCCTGGTTCCTTCTTGCACAGCCAGGGCAGTGGAATCACCACTCTCTTCCATGTGTTCCTCTGAGGCATGAGCTTGAGGCTGTATTCCAGTTCCTTTTTCACAAGGCCACATAGGTTCTCCCTCTTCTTCTTCCTCACTGAGAATCTGTGCCTAGGAGTGAGCAGTTGTCCTCACTCCTGAGACTGTCCACTCTTCACTGGGTGCGGAGGTTGAAACCTCCCATTCAAAGGCCTCCCTCATCTCGTCTTCACCTATGAGACTTGGGCTAGGCCCCTCTCTCCAAGGGTCTACTGTTGCTCTTCCCGAAATGTCTCTCTGAGACTCAGACTCTGAAACATCAGCACATTGTTCTGTCTGTAAATCTGCACCCTCTTGCTTTGTGCCACACTCTGAGGGGCCTTCTCCAACAGGCTCTGCCTGGTGCTGTGTGATGCCAACTGCAGATTCTTGAACTTTTATCCATGTGGGAGCCAAACGAATCTTGGGTGCTTTAAGCAAACCATATTTCTCTAGGCACCCAGAACAGTGAGTACCATGAAGACATCCCTTCCAGCATTTAAGCACATCACACATACTTGCACTGGATATCCAGGAATCACCACATGAGGAGGCAGTCATCCCCCGTAATAACATCTCTCAATGTTCCTTAACTAGTTAACTTCTACTGCTATCACAGCCAGGGCATAATCCGGGTAACGGGCTGGTCCTGAAGCCATTACTACAGAGAAAAAAAAACAACCCTCACTGTTATTTCAAGTCCCACATCACTGAAAACTTTCATTCTTTTTCAAAATGGCTCCTCTGCTGCTGTATTACATTACTACTCCACCCTGTAATGGCGGCGGCAGCACTACTACGCATCAACATTCTGTAATTGGGTCAAGCCACTGCGCATCTGATTTACACACTCTACTGATAACTTTGCTCAAACTGTACAAACTTGCACTGTTCTTTTTCCTAGCACATTTACATGATTTACTACAGACTTTTTACTCGCTGAAGACATTGCTGTAGCTTACAGTCCCTTAAAGCCTCAGTATTTCATAGCACAGGATTGCCTTTATTTCTTGCTGCATATCTGATACTACTCACAGTCTCTCACATGGCTTTGAAAATTATACTAATGCTGAACCTATAATTATGCTCACAGTTGATTGCTTAGAATTCCTGCTTTTGCTGGTAAAACTTAACACAGTCCTTCTTTGCAAAGCAATTACACTGCTACACACAGATTCGGCTGGCTTTTTCTTACATTCCTCCCTAAATTCCAAACCCAAATCCTCAGTGGTGCCTCCATTTTTGTAACCCCCACCCAGGTATGCTGTTTTCATCTTGACAGCACTACCTGGTGGGCTGGGTTCGGGTAGAAATATGTCACTTGGCACATTGGCTAGGTTTGGCTACTCTGCAACTGATGCACCCAAGTAACTCTGGACACAGGAAGCAATAACTGTAATGTCCAATACCAGAAGTTGGGATTCTAAAGTGCAGCTTTTATTCACATCCAACAGAATAACAAAGCATAGATTGACCTCCACGGGGCTACACCCTGGTAATGCAGATTTATGGAGATCAGAACACATTCACTTTCACTTTAGCCCTCAGGCTTTGAAACACACTGGACACACAGCCCAAACTTGTACTGTGCTCTGGGTTTCCCTTGCTTAGCTCCCTTGCCAGCCACTTGGACTACCTTCCTTCTATGGCTCAGCTATCATGCCAGCCCTTTGGACATTTTCCATATAGCATGGAAACATTTACTGGTGGCTCTCTAAACCAGCTATGAGCACTTCTGGCTCCATCAGGGAATCTTCCTCATCAATCCCATGTCTGGGTACTTTCCTCAGACACTGGCCAAGTACCTGAGGGAAAGCAACAGGTGTTCCAAAGCAAACCCGTAGAGGTGAATTTGGTTACTACTGATGGGGGGGTCTCCCACCTCTCGCTCCCATAATTCATACCCAGCCATTTCTCTGGACTGTAACACCTCATCCTTGAAAACACTTTGCTGTGTAGATTCTCTTTAAATGTATTCACATTCAGTCTACTGTCTTTACATCCCATTTGTGCTGAACTTGAACATACTTAATAAGTGTGTGTGTCCATTACTCTAGACCCCCCACAGAGTTAAGCAGTCCAATCCCCACATCTTCCAAACTGTACTTGGCTGTCTTTCCTGACCCCACAGTAACAGTCACTTTAGTTTCATCTTGTTTCAGGTGAAAACACATTGGCCCTTTAGCAGAGCGAACTCACCACTTGGTTGCAGGTGCCCCACAGGCATTTTCTCTTCAAATAAATCTTGTCTAGAACTTCTGGTGCCTCAGCATGAACTTAACTCAGGCAGCTTCTTTTTCCCTAGCCGGACCAGGGGAGTTGCCCCTGGAAATAGGCTGATTCCTTCCCCCATCCGTGCAGGGATGGGACCCTGAACCACTGAAAGCGGTCTCTACCACTTCACTGGGCTCTTCTTGTGTTCCTCTTCAGGTGAGAACACACACCTATACAAAAAAAATATCTCTTTGACAGAGCTTAGAACTCTGAGGGCCTGCTTACAGCACAGCACCTCCTTCCTCTACTGCAGACTGCAACAGAACTGACTTCAAATTCCCCAATGTTCTACTCTACCCTCCAGCTGCAACATTCCAGTGTGGCTTATGGAGCTGCAACAGTTCTAAAATGATGTCATCCCTCAGTCTCAGCTGAGACCGAGAACAGAGTGAGACAGTGTGAAATCCATTTAACTGGAGTTTTACAAGCTGCCTTCCCTGCCTACCACTAGGTCTAACTTGGATTCTTGTAACCCCAGGTAACAGGGGGTTACATTTAGCAGTAATTATATTTGTGCAATGCTGATTTGTTTTAAATACATTCAGAATATCATTGCTTGATTTAGAAACTGAGCACATTTTTTGCCAAGACTGGATCTAGCAAACTGTGTGGATCTCCATTTTTTCTTCTAAGCAGCTTTGGTTCAGTAGTTCAGAATTCAGCTCTTTGGAATTCAACTGACTCATGTACAGTAACTTAAAAGAACATCAAAGAGAATGTCAAATGGTAAACTCATGGGAAACAGGTTTATATAAATAAAAAATGTTAATGCTGTCAAGCTTTCTATTGTATCCTTAAAGCAACAGTGCAACAAAATCGGGCAAAAAGCTTGACCCACCCTTCCTTCCTTCCTTCTTTCTTTCTTTCTTTCTTTCTTTCTTTCTTTCTTTCTTTCTTTCTTTCTTTCTTTCTTTCTTTCTTTCTTTCCTTCTTTCTTTCTTCTTATTTTATTTATATCCTTGGTGGGAGGGGGTTGTACCTTTGGTTCCCCCATCCAGCCTAACCTCGTGGCCCCTGCCCTGGCCAAGTCCAGAGCTCACCTCCCCACCACAGCCCTTCCTGGGTCACTTTGCAGTGGGTATTTACCCCACCACCATGGAGACCTGGAAGGTGGGCACAAGAGGGAGCTAACTTGGATGCATCTGTGGTGGTGTAATCGGGGCAGCCGTCATGCCACTGAGGGTTTTTTTCCCTTGTAGTAAGAGGCCCCCCCCACGGCATTGGCATACAATGGCGTCAATGATGCTGCATTGCACGCTTCCATATGCTACACATGGGACACTGCCAATGCCTTCCCCTGCTGACCGGTTCCCAAAGCTGCACAGCCCCAGCCACTGCCAGGAGCTGGCACCTTGGTGGTCTTCCCACCCACCCTCCCTGGAGGAGAGCTGTCCCTAGGATGCTCAATCCTTCTGTTCCCAGCTGACCCCTGGTGACCCATGCCCACTCCTGAACATGGGTCACTGGTGTAGCGTGAGTTGTGGTGTCCAGTGCCTCAACCCTCAGCACCACCAGGCTGGCTTAACCCTACCTTATTTTCACTATAAAAGATTCCAGGCATCTTCCAGTTTTTTGGGTGGAAAAAATGCTACTTTGACCAAAATCTGAGCATTTTATACATGTTTTAATTTCATTTTTTCTCAAGAAAAAAAGATGGGCACCACATTTGGCTTAGAAATAGCATTGCAGACCTGACAAACAATTAGGTTTGAGAAAATAAATAACATACATGGAACTCAGTGTAGGAATCACCTGGAAAAGCAGATTTGACATGTATGCTAATATTTTTTATCAATTGTAGATGAAAACTACCTTTTTGGAGAACATTTTTTGTTGCACAGCTTTTTGGAAAACATCTTTGTTCCACTGCTGCTTTAAGATATTTTACTAGAGAGGGAGAAACTGGGTTTGGGGCTTTCTTTCATGTCCTGTATCTATGGCATTACCAAACTTTGAGACAACCAAGATGGCATGATATGCTTAATATTCTGTTAGAAGTAATCCCCATTGCTATTCTCCATGGGAACCTTAGCTTGAAATGTATATTCTTCCCCTTACCCCTCTGTCCCATTTGCATCTCCACTGTTGCCTATCATTTTGTTATTACTAACATAATCATTAGGTTCTTCTGTGACAACAAACTTCCAATGATGTCAGTCCCAACCAGCTTAGGATCTGACCCCTGAAAATCTGCCAATCTCTGAATACGAGTAAGGATAGATGGTGTAGACATTAATATACTAATATGGTCCTTTCCTACACCATGCTTGGTCTCACACTGTGTAAAGGTTGCCTCTTTACTTATTATTTTATTTGATAACATATATCTTAGTTTAAAGAGCAACTCTGCTCTTCAGCGTGTTCTTTCAAAAATAAGATGTTTCAGCTGTTACAGTTTACTGTAGAATTTGGTTTTTCATTTTCAATTATCCTTTCCATGATTTACAGCACATCTAGGTAGTCCATCTAAAAAGTCTTTATGGAAAAGATATGAATACATTTGCCTCTACCCTATCTACCTCATAGTGCCTTGATTTATGACATCTTCTTGATGGAAGAGGGTTGCCTGGATATTGTAGCAGTCACAGAAACATGGTACACAGAGAACCATGACTGGGATGTTAACATACCAGAGTATACAACCTACAGGAGAGACAGGGAGGGCAGAAGGAGGGGTAGCTCTCTATGTAAGGGAAGGGATAAAAGCAACTGAACAAAAGAGTAAACAGGGAGGAGAGGAGGAACTGTGGGTCACCTTAGAGACTGGAAATGGTACCACAGTCCTCGCAAGGGTTGTATATAGACCCCCATGTCAGGGGGAGGGAATGGACAAGGATATGATAGAAGGCATACTTCGGATGGCAGAGAAAGGGGAGATACTGTTGATGGGGGACCTTAACATGCCAGATGTTAACTGGAGCACCTTTGCGGCAGCCACATCCAAAAGCAGGGCCATTCTTGATGCCCTACAAGTGGCATGCCTCAAACAACTAGTTTTGGAACCCACTTGTGACGGAGCAGTCTTAGACCTCGTACTCTCAAATGGGGACAGTGAGAGGATCTCAGATCTAGAAGTGGGTAGCCATTTGGGAACAAGTGACCACCAAACAGTGTGGTTCATGATAAACTCTGCTACAGAGTCAAGCCATACAAAAGTGAGGGTTCTGGACTTCAGGAGGGCTGACTTTGGCAAGATGGGAGAGTGCCTTAGAAAAGCACTAGCAAACAGGCTTGAATGAGGGGTGGAGCAACAATGGGCAAATATGAAAACTGCCATCACAGAGGCAACAAGCCTTTGTGTGAAGCAGATAAACAAATCAAACCAAAAGAAAAAGCCACTGTGGTTCTCAAAAGAGGTAGCTGTGAAGGTTAGGGAGAAAAAGATAGCATTTAGGAAGTATAAGGAAACACAGAAGGAACAGGACAGAGAACTGTACTAGTTAAGGCAGAAGGAAGCAGAGAGGGTAGTCAAAATAGCAAAGGCACAAACTGAGGAAAAGATAGCTATCTCAGTTAAGAAGGCGGATAAAACCTTTTATAGTTATATCAGGGAGCGTAGAAAGACAAGGGGAGGGATAGTGAGGCTGAATAGAATGGATGGTGGGTGGGCAGAGAGTGACAGTGATAAAGCAGGGATGCTGAATGAATACTTCTGTTCAGTATTTACAAAAAAGGAGTGGGGGAGGTGCCTAATCCAATTAACAGAAGCACTCTGGAGAGAGGGGTTGATCCCAGTCCTTTCACAGAAGAAAGGTTTCTGAAAGAACTCCTAAAACTGAAGGTGGACAAAGCAATGGGGCCAGATGGAATTCACCCCAGAATTCTAAAATAATTAAGCAGAGAATTAGTGACACCACTGACTACGCTTTTTAACAAATCATGGGAGAATGGTGTGGTACCTGAGGACTGGAAGAAGGCGGATGTAATTCCCCTTCACAAAAGTGGGACCAAGACGGAGGCAGGAAACTACAGACCTGTCAGTTTGACCTCTGTGGTAGGGAAAGTGATAGAATCACTTCTGAAGGAAAGAATTGTTGAGTACCAAGAGGCCAGTGGGGCCAGGACCCAAGGCAACATGGGTTCTGGCGGAAGGACATGTCAGATGAATCTAATTGATTTCTTTGACTGGGTGACCAAAGTAGTAACCAGGGAGGGGCTGTGGACATGGCCTACCTAGACTTTAGCAAGGCATTTGACACAGTTCCACACAAAGATTAGTAGTCAAATTAACCAGCCTGGGAGTGGGTCCCAAGGTGGTAGCCTGGGTAAAACATTGGCTGAACAACAGGACACAGAAGGTAATTGTAAATGGAGTCCACTCTGAAGAAAGAGAGGTTACTAGTGGGGTACAGCAGGGTTCAGTACTGGGTCCAGTCCTTTTTAATGTCTTTGTAAGTGACATAGCATAGGGACTGGAAGGGAAAGTATGCCTCTTTGCAGATGACACAAAGACCTGCAACAGGGTTGATACACAAAGAGGTGTGGAAAGGATGAGAAGGGACTTGGCAAGGTAGGAGGAATGGTCAGAAGTATGGCAGCTTGGATTCAATGCATAGAAGAGCAAAGTAATGCACCTGGGAAACAAAAACCCAGGGGAAGATTACACATTTGAGGGGGGGGGGTAGTAACAACAACAAAAATGGAAAGAGACCTAGGGGTAATCATATCAGATGACCTTTAGGTTGGCAAGCAATGCGAGAAGGCAGTAGGGAGGGCTGGGGGAATACTGGAATGTATAGGGAGAGGTATCACCAGCAGAAAACAGGAAGTTGTTATCCCCCTGCACAGACAGTTGGTGAGACCCCATCTGGAGTACTGCGTCCAGTTCTGGAGACCCCATCTCCGCAAGGACATAGACAGGATGGAGGCAGTTCAGAGGAGGGCAACTAAAATGGTGCAGGGTCTGCAAGAGAAGCCATACGAGGAGAGACTAAAGGAGCTTAATATGTATACCCTTGAGGAAAGGAGGGAGAGGGGGGACATGACAGAAATGTTTAAGTACCTCAGTGGAATCAACAAAGTCCAAAAGGGTAGCATCTTTCAGAAAAAGAAATGTGCAAGAACAAGGGGACACAATTTGAAGATAGAGGGGGGACAGCTCAGGGGCAATGTGAGGAAGTATTTTTTCACAGAGAGGGTGGTGGACACATGGAACAGCCTTCTTGAGAAGGTTGTGGGTCTAAAACGGTAGGAGAATTCAAGAATGCATGGGACAGACATAAGGCAATTTTTGTGGGGGTTGGAAGAAATAGGCTCTTGGTTAAATAGGATCTGCAGCTTATCCTCTAGGTAGGGAAATGGGCAGACTAGGTGGGCCAAGTGGTCCTTATCTGCCGTTAAAATCTATGTTTCTATGTTTCTATTATAGTGCTCACCATGACAACAGACTGCAATGTCACAAATAGTAATTGTGTGGTTAGCAGGAGAGAGTCAGATACATTTTGAAAGACTCGGTGAAATAATTGCTGCATTATATACAATATTTAGTAGACTCACAGCAGGGGAAAGTAAAAAAAATAATAGGAAAATAATAAAGTTAAAATATAATTAGAGTAATTAGAGTAAATCTAGTGCTTTTAAGCTTTTTATTATAATAGAGTTGCTCTTTAAGTTGGTTTATATCTTCTTTGTTCTTCAAATTTGCCTTTAATTTTGATACAGCTTTTTCAGTTATATTTCTATGGATTTGGTTTTAAAGTTTCGAAATCTTAAGGTAGAACATTTCTAACAGATAAATGTTAGTTATTTTACATGGGGTGATAATATTCAGCTGAGATAGAATTTGAAAACTTCCATAATAGAAAGTCTGCCAAGCACTGCAGCAGATGTCTCCTTGACTTTGCCCCCTCACCTGTAACCTGGCCTCAGACAGGCAGGTAGGGTTCTGCTCACAGGGGTGGGAGGAGCTCCAGCACCACCCCCATGGGATGAACCACTCGATCTGCCCACAAGGCAGAGGCATCTGGACAGGGCGGAGACTAAAAGGTTAGAAAGACCTGTGGCCTGCAGCTCCCCTGCACTCTTCTCTCCGAGCTTCAGATCCCGAGCATGGGGGCAAAAATAGTGGTGGGATTCAAGAATGCATGGGATAAGCACAAGGGAATCATAGTGAAAAGGGGGGAGGAGAAAGAGCTGTAGATCAGGCATTATCTGTGGTAATAGTGTAGCTAGGGAGAAATGGACAGACTGGATGGGTCAAGCAGTTATCTGCTGTCAAATTCTATGTTTCTATGTTTCTGTACCAGCACACCAGGACTGGCATGGAAAATGGAAGATCCCAGCTGTAAATTTACAAAGGGTAAGGATTTCAGGCTGGAAATCCCTAGTTCAGTTATGTCTATCTGAATGCATTTTCTGCCTAGTAACTGAGTACTGTGGAAGTTAATTCATTTTTGCAGCCTAATTGCGACCATCTTGCTGGCTGCTAGAATATATTTCCACTTCTTCTGCTGTTTGCAGTCTAGGAAGAGTGCTTTTGAGCTCATTTTCTAGGTGCTATGTGGTGCTAGATGTTGGTCAGGCCATAGAACAAGCCTACAGTTCATCCTCGGCTACATGGCGTGTCTTCTTTCCCCCCAGGTATTGAGCCATGGCCAGACGCCACCTTACCATGGTACAGGACTGTGGCAGTGGGCTGAGCTGAGTTCTGGTGTGGCTGCTGGAAACCAGAATTCATGGTCCCAATGGGCGAGTGAGTGGTGTTTACGGAAATGTAAACCATTACCTGTTGGGTCAGACTGGTCTCCTATCAATGGTGGCCGGAGCTGAAAGGTTGCAAATAATTATTGAAGCACAGAAACATGGACAGCAATGGTGAAAAAAGACCATTGGTCTTTTCAGTCTGCCCATAAACCTTAACAAACCTAGGACAATTGTCCATACAGGGTTCTAACCCCTACTATCCACCCCCATGCTCCCTGCCCTACCAATACTACCCTGAGTGACCACTAAACCCTTTACTCTGTCCTAGCTTTGTTTGAAACCATTGATAGTTTGGGTGTCCAACACATCAGCTGGCACATTGTTCCATGGCTCCACCACACTGCCCATAAAACAAAACTTTCTCACTTCCTTCTTAAACCTCCCACTCATCAGTTTCCACTAATGCCAGTTGTTCATGATCTCCTACGTATGCTAAATAGTTCCTTGCAGTTTACCTTGTTCATTCTTTTCAGGAACTAGAAGGTCTCTCTCATATCTCCCTCCCTCTCTCTGGCCTCAAGCAAGGACACGTTCAATGCCTTGAGCCTGTCCTCATAAGATCAGCCCTACTGGCCCTGAATCATTTTGGTCACCCTACAGTGCACTGTCTCCAGCCTCTCTGTATCTTTCCTTAGGTGAGGACACCGGAACTGGGCACGGTACTCCAGGCGGGGCCTCACCTCTGATCTATAGAGAGGTAGCAATACCACCTTTCTCCTTCTGTTAATACCCCTTCCTGCACACCCAGCATCCTGTTTGCATTACATTCAGTTTGCCTTACTGAAGGCCTTGTTATGCTGGTTTGATTTTCATAGAGAGTCACTGATGATGATCCCTAGGTATCTTTCCACAGAGGTCGTGCCCAGCTTTACCAGAACCTGTCCAATACTCTGTCCTTGTTTTCTTGTTCTCTATGTGCATGACCTTGAATGTTTTGGCATGAAATCTCAGCTGCCAAAGCTTTGACCACCTCTCTAGCCTTTGCAAGCCTCTCTGCATCTCGCTATCCCCCCACTCGCTCTCTACCCTGCCAGAGTTTAGTGTCATCTGTGAAGAGACATATCTTGCCCTGGATTCCTTCTCCCATGTCACTGATGAACATATTATAAAGGACTGAATGAAGAACAGATTCTTGTGGCACCCCACTGGTGACATCCCTCTGTTATGATTTAATTCTGTTAAC
Source organism: Neoceratodus forsteri (assembly GCA_016271365.2). NCBI lineage: Eukaryota > Metazoa > Chordata > Ceratodontiformes > Ceratodontidae > Neoceratodus > Neoceratodus forsteri. Next base: position 1,540,999,193 of record CM028131.1, on the reverse strand, counting down.
CACAACCCTCTCCTGTCTCCCTTCCAACCAGTTTCTCACCCATCTTACTGTGTCGTTTGCCAGATCAAGATCCTCTAGCTTCTTCAGCAACCTTCTTTGAGGCACCAAGTCAATAGCCTGGCTGGAATTGAAGTGGAGCAAATCCACAGCATGGACCTTATCCAGTACCCTTGTTATCCAGTCAAAGAACACTTTCAGTTTGGCCTGGCAAGACCTCCATGCCACAAAACCATGCTGTTTACTATCCTGGTGTCCATTGCTCTCTAGGTAGTTCAGGGGGTCCTCTTTGACTTGTCTTTCCATCAGTTTACCCACATTAGAGGTAAGACTGACATGTCTGTAAGTACCAGGTTGCTCCTTGTCTCCCTTCCCCCTTTATTGAATGGGACTACATCCACTACCTTCCAGTGTTTTGGAACTAACACTGTCTGGATTGAGCTATTGAATAGATTACCAAGAGTTCAGTTAGATTTGTTGCCAATTTCTTGGATGCATCCCATCTGGCCCTTATCTATCTTTAGGGCTGCTAGCCCTTTCTGAATCCTTTCAGTGGTAAATACTTGCTATCTCATCTCAGAGAACCCCCTTAAAGCTGCCTTACTGCCACTCTGTGGCAGAGGTTCTCTGCCTTCGCTGGTGAATACCGAGTAGAAGTAGTTGTTAAGAACAGCTGCTTTCTGCCTATCCTCCTCAATTACCTTATTTCCCTCTGTCATCCTAACAATTCCTCACCCTTCTTTCTTTTTTCCCTAGTATATCTAAAGAACTGTTTTCTACTCCATTGACCCCCCCTCAGCAATATGCAGATATGTGTGCCTTTGCTTGTCTGACCACCCCCTTGGTTTCCCGTGTTCTCACTTGGAACTCTCTCCATTCTTTCTTCCCTTGTTTTTCCTTATACCTGGTGAAGGCCTTCTTTTTGGCTCTCACTGCTTCCATCACCCTTCCAGAGAACCATATTGGTCTATTGTACCTGTTCCTTCTGATTACCATTCTTGTGCAACACTTTGTTGCCTCGAGAATGGCCCCCTTAATTACCCCCATCTTTCTTCCACATGCCTGCTGCTGTCCACTCCAACTAACTTGTCCTGGACCTGCTCTCTCATCTGGTTGAAGTCTTCCATTCTGAAATCTAAGAGTGCAGCTTTTCATGCAGGCTTACTTGTCAGGTCAGGTCAAACCATATAGCGTTACAGTTGCTGGACCTTTGTGGCCCCCTTCCCTCACTCCTCCTACCACGAGGTTAGGCAAGAATGGGTTTCTTGTTTTTTTTTCCTAATTTTTTAAACTTTATTTTTATTGTTTTCATAAAAAACAATTAGACAAAGTCAATACACAAGCATTGATATGACATGTTAACAAATACTTGACACTTTGAGGGTGCCACTCCTCTTAATATAATCAAGAAATCCATCTAATGCTTTGCGACGGAAACCTTTAATAAAATACCGTAAACAAAATTTCATATCTAACTGCTGTGATATGAGTCCATGATCTGCATGGTATATTATTTCAGAGTCTTTCAACAGTCAGAAATCAAAATTTCTCTTCCTCTTGCAAGGATAAGGGAAAAGTCACCATGCATTTACCTATGAATTGGGCATGTTTAGTGCTATTCCTTATTAGGTAGTGCAACACTGACCACTAAATAGCTCTATGTGACGCTAATATAGTTAACATGCTTGGAATCATTAGAAAACCAGGCAAGGGCTCAAAATATGAGAATTCTTAGTCTTCCAGAAGGATGTGAGGGTGATCATCTTTTGATATTCATTCAGGAATGGCGGGCACAACAATTGGGAGAGGAGGTTGCCCCAAGAGTGAAATGCTTCCAAAAAGCATACCGAATAACTCCATGAGGTAGGCCCAACAAACCGGAGGCTGCGCGTACAGTGGTGGCAGTTACTGATGGAGTGGGCTGCAGGGATTACCTGTTCGCCTTATTGAGACAAAGAGGAGTACTTTTGCAGGATGGACTGCAGATCAGATTGTACCCCAACATCAGCTTTGCAACCAGACAGAAGAGGAAGAAGTTCAATGGGGCCAGGGCCTTGCTGAGGGAAGCAGGGATATCTCATGACATGCTCTTCCTGGTGCGCCTTCAGATCGTTTATCAGGGCAAGATCTTTATTTTTTCTAACCCAACAGATGCCATGGAGTAGTTGCAGAAATATGCACCATTGAGACCCCGAGTGGCTGACAGAGAGGAATCTGCCTCGGAGGACGAAGAGTCATGAAGAATGACAGTTCAGTTTCTCTCACTGAATTTAGAGTGGGTATTTGAAGCCCCTAGGTAAGATCACATATTTTTTTGTTTTCAGAAAGATTGGGGCAATAAAAATACCCACCTGTGTTGGATTTTTGTTATCCCGCTGGTCACGTTTGACTTATTTCCTGGATTTACTAGCGATGAGAGCATAGTTGTCTATAGTAGCTGAACTCTTTGTAAATGTTGTTAGTTTGTTTATAAAATAGAATAAATCTATTTGGTTATGCTATACAGATTGTTTGCTCACTGTTATATTAAATATATTAGTGTCGCATAGAGCTATTGGATTTCTTGTTGCTAGTGCCTGGGTGTTCGGTCTACATACCGCTTACTTCCCTACTGTCTAAACCTCGTTCTTGATTCTCAGATCTCAGATGAGTCCCTATTGTAATTTTCAGGCAGATGTTGGGATGGCACATTGTTTAGTAAGGAATTTCATTGATACTGTAATCACATGTTGGCTTCGGTTTTGCGTTAGAATGCTGATTATGGGAACGGGATTCGAAGTGCTCAAGGCAACAAATGTAAACTTACTTACATTTCATTAAACTTACATTTGAAATGGTCTGTGGGATAATAACAGAGTTTCCATGGCTGAGCTCATTCTATCTGGCACAGGATAGGTCAGTGAGCATGAATTCTGTGGGGGACAGCTGGCAGGTACATTGTGCCCCATGCCACATGCTAGTGGACAGGTATCCTTGATTAATCTCCAAATTGCCCTAATTACTGTATATATAAAAATGTTCTTACAACTGCCCCCATAGACTTTAATGGAGCATATTTTAGAATGCTGGCAGCAGAGTGGCTGTGTCTATATGAAGCTCCTATAGATAAGTAAACATTTTCTATATTTTTTCTAGTTTTTAAATATTTTTTTTGTGTACAGCTTGTGAACTGAGAAGGAGGGTATTGTTGCCTACAGGAAGGTGTGGGAAGTGTGTCAGTTTTATGTTAGCTGGAAACAGTATAGTCGGCATGTTTGTTCTGTGGTGAATTGTATCTTGTGTAGGTTTCATTTTGTTAATATACAGCAGATAGGCAGTTTGTCTGAGATTTTTGTGGGGTTTTCCTTGTCTCCAGGATTAGCTGGCTTGCTACTGGCTGGTGGCATGTTGTTTATGTGGTACTTTGACTTTGTTTATTACTGTTTCATGGGATTTCTGGGCTGATGATTTAAAAGGCATTTATTACAAATATTTTTTTTGAGCAAGAATCAGGTGGTTGCTAAGAAACAGCTTCTTTGGCATAGTGTTCTAGTTTTGATAGAACACTGGAAGTAGCAGCCTACTGAGTTCTAGATTATTGTGATTGTTATTACATTTTGATGGTAAAGTGAGATAGAAATTTAAATATTTTTGAATTTTATAGCTGTGTATAACTGGAGGCTAGGAGAAGCTGGGCTGGGAGGATGTGGGAGAATAGGTACATGTATGGGAAGCAGGAGAGTGGTAAACTGCAATAGTTGGGGGGCAGCTGTCTTTCTGGGGGTGTTGTGGAGTAAAGGCGTTTCCTGTTTGTAAGAGCCTGGAGCAGCTAAGGGCTGAAATAAGGCTGCTCAGATGGGAGCTGGGGAGGATGGTGTGGGAAGTCAGAGGAGCAGAGCAATGCAGGGAAAGGCAGAGGGGTGATGTCCAGGGAAGTGAGGGCATCAGGCAGGGAAAGGGAGTTGGGTGGAGTAGTCAGTATACAGGAGTATCTCTTCCTCAGAGGACTAGGGAGCCCAGGGTGGAGGAGTGGCAAGTGGTAAGGGGAAGGGGTGGGAATGTGAGAGTAGCATCAGGGTGGGAAATTCTAAAAAGGTGCCTTTATTGAATAGATTTGCACCACTGTCTGGAAGGAGAAAGGGAGGGGGCAGCAGGATTTGAGGAAGGAGGTCATGTTGAGCCAGGGCTAAGAATAATCGAGACTTGGGCAACATCACACCATGACTGGGACCTTGCAATCCCTGGATATAAACTAAACAGGAGGGACAGGGTAGTCAGAAAAGGGGAAGGGTGGCAGTTTATATCAGGGAGGGAATAACTTGCATGAGGGAGGAGTCGGAGGAAGGGGAGGTGGAGGCATTATGGGTTTAGTTAGGGTCCAATAGAGAGAGAAAGGTGAGGTTGGGGGTGGTTTACAGACCACCCAATCAGGATGAGGAGAGGAACAGGGAACTGAGCTCACAAATATTGGAAGCTGCGGGGAAAGGAGAGGTGGTAATTTTGGGGGACTTCATCTTGTCCAAGGTGGACTGGAGCATACCCTGCACAACATGTACTAGGAGTCAAGTGATCCTGGAAGGACTGCAGAGTGGGCTCCTGACTTAGGGCATCACTGAACCAACAAGAGCTTAGGTAATTCTTGATCTGGTACTCACAAATGAGGAGCATGTACAGGAAATAATGGTCAGGGAGCTACTGGGTGGAAGTGACCATTGTGCAGTGTGGTTCTAGTTGGATATGGGCATGGAAAGCATCCTGACTAAGACCAAAATCTTGGATTTTATTAGGGCAGACTTCAGGAAAATGGGCAAAATGCTAAAGAGCCATCTGGTGGGCATCAAAGCAGATATGGGGGTGGACCAAACATGGTCCACATTAAGGAAGGAATACTGCTTGCCAGAGATGAGCCTGTTAGGCTCAGGGGTAAGAACACAAGGGCCAAAGCACCCAGCTGGTTCAGTTCTGGGGTTGCCTAGGCAATAAGGGAAAAGAGGTTGGCCTATAGAAAATTCAGGAAGACCAAAAGAGAGGTGGATAGGGAAAATTACCTAAGGTTGGCTAGTGAGTCAAGTGAGGAAGTCTGGCAAGCAAAGGCACAGAAGGAGCTGCAGATAACTGAAGGAGTTAGGAAGGGGGAGAAGGCTTTCTTTCACTAAATAAATGAGAAAAGGGACAAGAATGAAGGGATTGTTAGGCTTAAGAAAGGGGTGGCGTGGGTGGAGGATAATGGAAATCAGAGATACTAAATTAATATTCTGTTCTGTCTTCACCAGGAGAAGGATGGACCAGTGCCTTCAGGAGGGAAAAGAGGAGCCGGGGAGGGGGAACACAGATGTAGTGATAGAAAAGGATAGAGTGAGGAGGGCTGCTGGCATTGAAGGAGGACAAATCACCAGGTCCAGACAGAGTACATCCAAGAGTAGCAAGGGAACTGGCAGAGCCACTGGAAGACCAATTTAATAGTTCACTAGAGTCGGGCATGGTACCACAGGACTAGAGAACAGCACATGTACTGCCCCTCAACAAAAGCGGTCCTAAGGATGACCCAGGGAATTACAGACCAGTCAGTCTGACCTCCATTGTGGGCAAGCTCATGGAGACTATACTAAAGGAAAGGTTGGTGGAATATCTAGAGAAGCATGGCTTCCAGGATGCGAGGCAGCATGGGTTCAGGGGGGGGTGGTTTATGTCAAATGAATCTGATTGACTTCTTTGACAGTGTCACTAAGACAGTAGACAGCGACCAAGCAGTAGACATCCTCTATCATGACTCCAGCAAGGCCTTTGACTCTGTGCCCCACAAAAGGTTGATCAGGAAGTTGGTGGATCTTGGGGTTGGGGAAAAGATGGCCAGATGGGTGAAAAACTGGCTGAGGGACAGAACCCAGAGGGTGGTTGTTGGGGGAGAGTTATCTGGTACTAGAAAGGTAACCAGTGGGGTCCCACAGGGCTCTATGCTGGGTCCTACAAGGCTCTATGCTGAGGCCGGTGTTGTTCAATGTCTTCATCAGTGACATTGGGGATGGCATTAAGGGCAAAATGTGCCTATTCACATGTAACCCCCTTGCAAATGGGGGTTCCTAATGTGCCTTATGCCTGGTTGATAATCAGCATAAAGCCGCCGAAAGGAGGGTCCGTGGAGTGCTTTGTAAGGCCTCCGTATACTGTCCCTTTAAGGGCTGCCTTTTGCAGTTGGAATGGGTTAAAATGGAAAGGGGTGCGAGTGTTGTCATGCTCGACTCCCGCCCGGGCTGCTGAGTAGCGCTCCCTTCTGCCATCGCTAATAGTGCAGGGGGAGCCCTAATAAAGGATGTAGGTGGTTGTTTAAAATAAGCTGTAAAGATAATGATAATGTAGTTGTTCTAACCTGCTTTGCTTTGTAGCACAGAGAGTTTGATTGCCTCCTCCATTTTGGTCCCGAACTGTGAAATTGGACCAGTCAGTACTTTGGAATCCCACAGAGTTGACTGACCAATAGAGGAGCTGTTTAGAGGGAACAAGGCATTATGGACTATGGCGCTCGTTCTGCACTAATGAGAGCTGGGGGAAGTGACTGGCAGGCTCAACCAGCCAATTGGATCGGGTCGCGCCCGAATGGAAAGGAGTGCACCAAGCTGTGGAGAGACAGATTCATTGTGGCTAGTGAGGAGTGAGGAGCTGTGTGCTTCTGCGCTGGGGAGTGTTCGCACGGGAAGCGCGTGAAGGCCTAAGTCGCCCGTTTTCCTGCGAGGAGTTCATTTTGAAATCCGTCGGCAGGTGGTCAGAGGAGGCTGTGCTCTGTACAGCTACCCACCAGGCTCAACCTGTAGGAGGACTGCAGAACATTGCTGAATCGCGCTCGGTCCGAGGGAGGACTAAAAAGCTGCCATTGCAGAGCGGGAGTGACTGTGAAAGCTGAAGAGCCTGGGAGCAGCTGCCTGGTGTGGTACCCCTCTGCTATTGCTGTTTACCATATAAATGTGTGAGTAGCTCAAGTAAATCCTGCTGCAATTAAAGGACTTTTGCCTGTTGCTGTTTACTATATAAATGTGTGGAGGCTTGCGTAGCTCAAGTAAATCCGGCTGCAATTAAAGGACTTTTGCCTGTTGCTGTTTATCATATAAATGTGTGGAGGTTTGTGTAGCTCAAGTAAATCCGGCTGCCATTAAAGGACTTTGCCGGGTGCAGTTTGCCATATAAATGTGTGAAGAGTCTCGTGGAGCTCAAGAGTAGCCCCGCCAACGTTTAAGGACCCTGTTTTGTCTGGAGGTCGTGAGTACTAATTCAGGGTAGTTCTCTGTTGATTTGCCATCTTGGAACCAAATGGGATTACTGTACTGCTGACTGTTTAACTAACTTTTCTTTCCTCTGTGTGAAAGGGCCCCTACCAGCTGCCACGGTTTGGACTAGCCACTAGGGCTTGGGTACCCAGGGACAGTAATTGATAGGGATAGGCCTGTGCACAGAGCCCTAGGTAGATAAATTTAGTGATAAGCTAATCAACTTGATCCCCCTGTCCTTGTTGTTTTCCCCTTGAACAAATCAGATTGTTTTTGTACAGCTACATCCTGGCTATTGTGTACATTAATGGTGAACTGCTGTTTGGTGATTGCAACATAACTGTGCCTTACTTTCAAGGGGGTCCCCAAAGGGAGCTGGATTATATTTTCCGTGGGGTAAGTGTACTGGTGAACAGAATTGCTGCTACCCAGTGTGAGTCACTAGTGGGACAAGGGGGGGTTGCAGTAGCTCAGAGGGCTGTAACCGTGGTAGTCTTAACTGTGCTAACCCTGACCTCTGGGTGGAGGCACCCGTCAACGGATCTGGGCCCATCAGCCTGCCTCTGGGAGGGCAGACAGGGGTAGTAGCCCTAAGGGTAGCGCCCCTTGGGGGTTACACACAGATGACACCAAGCTCTGCGGGACAGTAGACACAGCTGAAAGGATACAGGACCTACAGGAAGATCTGGAAAAGCTGGGGAGATGGTCCAGGATCTGGAAGCTTGGCTTCAATGCCAAGAAATGCAAAGTTATGCATATTGGAGCCAAGAATCCAAGGACAGAGTACTACCTGGGTGGAGTCTGAGTATCTGCATCAGAGGAGGAGGAGAAGGACCTGGGAGTGATGATCACTAGTGACCTGAAGCATTCTATGCAGTGCAAGAAAGCAGCAGCAAAGGCAAACAAGATGCTGGGCTGCATATCTAGGGGGATCAGTAGTAGGAGAGAGGGGATTATACTGCCCTTGTACAGGTCATTGGTAAGGCTGTATCTAGAGTATGGAGTTCAGTACTGGTGCCCAAGCCTCAAAAAGGACATTAACCTGCTAGAGAAGGTCCAGAGGAGGGCCACAAAGATGATAGTGGGTCAGCAAGGTAAGGCATACTAGGAAAGGTTGAGGGCACTGAACATGTACTCCCTGGAAGATAAGAGAGAGAAAGGGGACATGATTGGGACCTTCAAGTACTTGAAAGGGATAAATAAGGTTGATAAGGAGAGTCTCTTTAAGCCAAGTGGTAACCATAACACGAGGGGGCACAGTCTTAAGCTGGAGGGTAGGAAATTTAGGAGGGAGGTCAGGAAGCACCTCTTCATAGAGATGGTGGTGGATATTTGGAATGCACTGCCAGAAGATGTCATCTTGTTGAAGACAGTGGGCAGCTTTAAGAGAGTCTGGGATAGGCATGGGGAAAAGTAAGGATCATGGGTAGGGAGGATGGGAGGAGTAGAGAGGGAGGGAGGGACATTAGCTCAAGCTGTGGACCCTTCAATATGAGCAGACTTGATAGACCAAATGGCCTTCTGCTGGCTTCTTCATATGTTCATATGTTTGTATGTCCTTGTGCTTTCCCTGGGCACATGTCATTATGTGCCTGAGAGCAGGGTCATATCGATCGACCAAGAAGTGGAAGGGATTGGCTGGTTAACTCAATGGGGCCAAAATACAATCCTTTCTACTTCCTGAATAACAGCACAGAATATTTAACATTTATAGAGACAGATGTTCAAGGACATAAGCTACCAAAAACATAAGTCATATCCAAATCTTGAAAATCACTTTAAGTTGAGGACTAAAGGGTGTTTTGTTGGACTGATAACATGTGAGTGGTCCACACGATCAGCAGTCAATTAGGGGCCAACGGCCCATTGAGGGACCTCATCAGGATCTTCATCCTCAAGTGTCTGCAACTTAATATATACATTTTAAAGTTGTACATTTTCCTGGGATTGAGAATAGTATTACCTATGCTTTATCTTGTTCACAGCGGCAAAAGTTCAGGGAACTGACTCCAGCAGCAGACCAGGATCCACATCCAGTCCCTCCATTCTTGTGGAAGGCACTGACCTTGAGGCCTGGGAGTGTATAGTTAACTCTATTGCACACCAGACCAGAGCAGCATATCACCATGTGGTGGAACACTACCGCATCATCCAAGCAGAGGCAAGATGGCCTATTAGTTGACCAATTTCTGCAAAACAGTTGTGCAGCTATATCGTGGAGGCTAAGCAGCATGACCTGACACCTGGGGTGGTGGGATAGTACCTAGCGGGCTTGTCATGGTTTACCCAAGTATTGGGCTTCAGCGACACTACTCGAACATTCAAGATTCGGAAGATCCTTGAGTGATGGTGCAAAAGGACCCTGAAAAGAGTGGACCTGAGGTGCCCCCTTAGCCCAGTGACACTTGAAAAAGTGTGGGAGGCTCTACCAGCAATCTGCTGGTCTCCACTGGATGCTGGGTTGTTCAAGACCACGTTTTTGTTGGCTTTCTGTGGGGCCTTTTGGGTCTTAGAGTTGGTGCAGCTGACAAAAGAGTGGGGTCCCAATGGGACTGCGGGATGCTGACTTAGCAATGACACAAGAAGGTGTGCACATCAGGCTTCACAGGAATAATACCAACCAAAGAGGCTTAGGTTGCTGGTGCACTGTGCAGGCTCTGGGGGTGGGGGTCGGTGCGAGATGTAAGGGCTATGGTGGCAGACTATATGGCCCTCCACCCTCCAGATGGGTCAGTCTTCCTGTGGCATGCAGATGGCACCCCAGTAATGGCTTACCAGTTTATGCATGTATTAAGCTCTGTGGTGCAATGGGAGGGTTGAACCAAGGTAGTTAATATCCATTTCTTCAGGATAGGGACAGCAACAAACACCAGGGCTTAAGGGCTTATGGATGGGCAAATCGATGCTGTGGAACTGTGGAGGGTCCCAAGTGTTTTTGTGGTATGTAAGACCACACTTTTATAACATTGCCTTGCTGTTTTCCAGGTTCTTCTGATGATCCCAAGTAGGTCTGGATCTGCGGAAAGACCTTCATTAATTAGACAAGCAGAGAGTTCAGGATGTCAACCTGGGCGGGGTGGGGGTGGACCTGGCATTTCCATCCCAGAAAGTAAAAATCAATTGGTTGGGCCAGAGGGGCATGCACTGGGGGAAATTCTCCTTAGGCTGACAGCTGAGGCCTGGCATAGAAGTTCACTGGAGAATATTGCTTGTTCGTCTGGGCAGGGATGACTTAGGACTCCAGAGGGCTATCGAGATGCTTCTCAGAATGAATGAGGACTTAACAACCATTCATGAACTGTGGCCTGTGATCCACATTTTTTGGTCCCACTTCATTTAAAGGCATCACTGGCAGCATGCAGGGAACTTTCAGGCCATGAATAAAGCATGATTATGCATTAACAGGGAGATGCAACCTTTCATGGAGGCCATTGGTATGACATAGTCATATAAACAAATCCTGTCAGGGATTTTATGCTAAGGATGGTGTTCATTTACAAAACAATGGTTGGGACTTGTTGCTTGATTCATTCCATCAGGTTTTGGAGAAGTATCTGGAGGGAGCTACTTGAGGGGCCTGACTGCATCCATCCTGTGGCGGCTTGGGGTCTCTCAGTGTGATGGTAGAAGGAGAAAAGGGGAAGAAGTCAAATTCTTCTGAGGGACTTTTCTTTCCTTGTTGGCATGAGGTGAGGTGGCTGTAAGACCTGGACCCCATTTTGTGTAGTTGTGCCCAAACCTATTTGGGCTTGCCTGTGGGTACTGTGCCACCAGGCGTGCATGGCTACTTGCCACCTGGCCACTCACCACTCACTGAGGCTGGGTTACAACTCAGTGGGGTGCATCATTCTTTCAGTCTATACATGGGAAATACCTTTCATGGGAAGGGGTGCAGAGGTTTCCACAAGACTGTGAGATCTCCTGAGCTGCACACACTACTCCAGTTGTGTAATATGTCAGCTAATAAATTTATGGCTGCAGTCATTTCTCCGAGACTCACGTTGCATGTGTTCTTCCAGGGAAGAAGATTATGGGGCCTATTAAGACAACAGAAAGTCTGCCAAGCACTGCAGTACATGTCACCTTGTCTTTGTCCACTGTCCTATAACCTGGCCTTGGGCATACAGGTTTATGTTCTGCACATGGGCGTGGAGAGGTGCTCTGGCACCTCTCACTGGGGGGAGGGGGGAGGAACCACTGGGGATGCTCACAGGGCATGGGGTGGTGAGTCAGGGGTTAGAAAGATCTGTGGTCTGCCCTTCCCCTCACTCTTCTCTTCCAGCTCCAGCTGTCCCACCCATCCTCATAAAAGCAGGGTTCCAGGTTGGCCAGGCTAGACTAGGGAAACCTTTGTCCACTTATGAGTGACCGAGTAGGGATCAGGGAGGATTTTGCCTGGTTTTCTCTTAGAGGGTTTTTCCTCAGTTTTTTTGCATGCTCCATAGGGGTTTGATTGAGATGAGGCTTAGTACTAACTGTTGCAGTCGTTGCACTGTATTGGCTTGGGAGACTCTCAGGGTGATGGTACAAGACAAAAAGGAGGAGTCAAATTCTTCAGAAAGACTGTTCTTCCCTGGTTGGCATGAGATGGGGGGCCATAAGACCTGAACCCCATTTGGGGAAGTCATGGTTCAACCTCACTAGGCTTGCCTGCGAGACTTGAGCCACGAGATGGGGGATTGTCATTTGCTACCCATTCATGTGGCCTCCCAACTTAATGAAGCTGGGTTACAACTCAGAGGTATATCATTTCCTCAGCCTGCACATGAGTAATACTCTTCATTGGAATGGGTGTGGAGGTTTCTGAGGTGACTGGAGAGATCTCCTAAGCTGCACACGCCACTCTAATTGTGTAATATGTCAGTTACTAAACATACAGATGTGGCCATTTCTCCAAGACTGGTATTGTAGATGTCCTTTCAGGGAAGGGGGTTATGGAGTCTAACAAGAAAATACCTCATATACAAGACGGTACCTAAAAAAGTTTAGAAAATGGGCTTAAGAATAAAAGTAATATGATTGGCTGACAGGGGCACATTAACTTACAGTGAGAGCCCTGTAAGTTAAACGTCTCAGTCATATCAGCCCAGTGAAATATCCTGGTGCCCACCCTGCTCTATAATTGGCTAAAACACCTCGTTTAACTTAAAATCATCGCCATTTTTTTCTCTCGCTTAGTGAAAGATATGTCCCCACCCCCAACTCTCCCTAGTTCAGTGCCAGCTGCCAGCCTGAGGAACCCACATATTAACCTCCACTGGGCTAATTTCAGTTTCATTTTTTTTTATTTTATTTACAGTGCCTTCTTGTTCTATGCCCTGAGATTTCCGTAGCAGGACTCTCGGACAGCTGACCATGCTCTTGCTTGTATCACCTCCAACCAGCTGCCCTCTCGCTCCTGAAAATGAACCTGCCTGTGATTATTGTGGTAGTACAGATTGCCATGACCTGACGTGGCTCTCCTTTCCTTACCGTTACACTCCTCTCCTGAGAGAAAAACGTCAAGAGTGAGAAATCCCCAGAAAACACACATATGAAGTCATCCCCTCTCAAACTTGTTTGCATTGCTTTTTTTATTTTAAACAGTACCTTCTGTCATCTGACTCCCATCCCAACAGTCCAATCTGTGATGCTGCTAATTGATCCATGGTACCTCCAGACATCATGCTGCATCCAGTAGACATTTCTATCCCTTTTCAAATGGGTGCAGTTAAATCCCGAATTTACTATCCCAGTCTGAAATTCTATAGTTAGGTGAAAACAGCTCCTTTTGATCACGCAAGTCTGGCAGAGCCGTTTGTGCTCTTGCACCCCTCCTCCTCTCTTCATTTCTAATTCATTCTTGCAGCCCTGCTCAGTAACAAGCTCAAAATAAAAAAATAAATTCACTGGAAAACAATCAAAATGTACCTCTTGCCATTGGGGGGGGAGTAACCATGACAACTAGCTCAAAATTTTATTAAGGCAAAAGTCCAAAAGTTAAAAAAACACCATTCCAATGCAGGTGGAGGAACTTTCTGTTATTACAAACAAGTCAAATAATTAAGAGTTCTAACACTTAAAGTTCAAAATGATTTTTTTTTTTAAAACATTATTTAGTACAGTTGCCCATTTTCTAAGTGCAATAATACTCTCCAAGGTGGGTGGTATGGGCAATAATGCCCTCTCTGTCGGGTATTATTACTTTCATATTTACAATATGGTATTAACTCCTAATTGAACATATTTAAAACCTTTGATTTAAGAAGTTCCCTGATGTCTCAAACTCCCAGTTCTCTGAGCACCTGAAAATGTTTTCAAGGCTGTTTACAGACACAAGTCTAGTCTTAAATAGATGGAAACAGTATTAGAAAAATGATTTATCTTATTACTGTATGCCATGACCAGCTAAGAATATATACAGGATGACAGTGAGGAAATTAGCTCCCAAAACTGAAGCCATTGGCATCATTTAAGGCATTTTATGTACATGTCTGTCTGTCTTTGGTTACTCTATTTCTTTTATATTAAAATCGTTGCCATTCTGCATGTACTTTTGAATTGCCTAAATAGCTTTCTGGAAAGTTTTATTTTTTATTGGGATTTTTCAATTACTTTTGTCCTGAGCTGACCAGCTCTAAAACTGCTACTTTGAAAGCAGATATAAGCAAAAGAAGCATGGCAACCCTTATACAGTTCTTTTGCTGTATTCACGGCCGTATTCTACGGTACCTCTGTCAAAAATGTTTAATGAAAATGTCATGGAACTGAAATGGTTTTATACATAAAAACATACAAATATTTTCCCCATTCTGGGGAATATTAATTCAAGATGGTGTCATAGTGATAATTTACTCTTTATATTGGCATTTCAGGATCCCCTTTCCATTTTAAAATCTAAACTTAAGACCTACTTATTTACTACCTGTTTTGGGACATACTGCTGTTGTTTTCTTATCTTTTTTTTAACATTATGACAGTGCCTATTTATTATCTATTTATAAATAAAATTGCCTTGCCTTGCCTTGGTTTGAGAGAGTCATCTCATGCAGTTTGGGTGAGAGGACCACAGAGCAAAGTTAAGGTGGTGCTGTCTGCCCAAACCGTGGGAAATTATGCTATTGTACCATAAGAGACATCTTACAGCACATATACACTTATTAATATATGGATTAAGATTTTAATATGCTACAAAAGCATACAATAAATTTTCGGTAATATTATCACTCCTGAAGTGATAATACTACACTTCAAGAGTGATAATACTATCATTCAGGTCCTGTAATACTATCGTTCGGGACCTCAACAGTAGTATTACCACTGAATCACAACAGCGCATGCACTTGTCAGTACCAACACATCTCCCAAAACATGCCTCCTGATTGGTGCTTTTCCTATGTGGGCAGGCACAACAGTTTTAAAAACATGGCGGCCAGTCTGCCGCTTACGGAGACTGAACTTGGTCCTCAGCCATTCTCCATATTTTTTACGCATTTTACCATTAAAAAGGATTTATATGGTTGATACTGCTGTCCCCTAATAAGAAAAAAACAGGTAGGACTCAGTATTGCAGAAAAGTGGGCTGGAATGGGTAGCACCACACACAGACAAGTGAGACGAAAGGAGCTGAATGGGACAGACAGCGCGAGGCAGTGCGGCGGTCAGCCAGAACCAGGTCAGTCCTTCTCTGAACTGGCTGACCGCCTGTTAGCAAAAAAAATTGAATCTTGGATACATATATTAAAAAAAATAATGGATAGATTTCTGTCAATTAACAGGGAGTCCTACCATCTTGAAGTTCTGGACACATTGGAACCTCTCAAGCTTCGCTCTCGAGGTTCATATGTCCAAAACCTCTTGATGGTATTATTCCCTGGTAATAGACACAGACCTATCCATTATTCTCTTTTTATAAATCACTTGAGTTAGCTACAGTAATTTATGATAAGTTTTATATTATGTTTTTTTTAATTTAAAGAAATGGTTGTAAAACCCCTCTGTCCACCTTTGCAGAAGAATGCCCCACTTTAGTGTCACTGCATGAAGCAATATCTGTTCGCAGGATATGAGGCCCTGGGGTTCTAAGTGCTGATTGACTGAAATCACAAAAATGATTTATAATAGCATAACTATGACTTCCAAGCCAGTCCGAAGTCAGATTTATACTATACTAGTTCCTAGGTGCAGCTTGGCTGATGAAGGCAGGCCAAAGTACTGTGCTGTATGCACAAGGAATGTGTGTGGGGGGTGGACTTACCTTTTCCTAACACAGGACAGCAAAGATAAGATGGATGGCATATTTTGTATAAGCAAATAGAACACACGAGTCAACAAGTTAAAAAAAGGTTGTGACAGAGCCACATGTTTGCAAGTGGAAATAATATGTCCTGAACACAGTGGTGTATAAAAAGAGATCTTTGAGCCAATGTGCTTGAATATTCTGTCAACTGGCCAGGTATAAGGAATGTTGGCAGCCAGACTATTTGAACCTAAAGCTTTGGTGGATTAATACATTATTTATCCTGTACAGAGCTGCTGTGGAATATGGCAAAAGAAATATAAGGTAGTAGTGCCCTTCCTTTTAAGCTGAGGCATAGAAGTATTAATCAAATGCTATCATGTCTTAAAATATTCATGCTAAACAGACAACAGAAAGCAGCTATGCTTTACCTCTGGGAATACGTGAATTCCCTCACAGTGACCTGCAGTGTTTGAATTTACGGTCATATGCTGCTGTTTCTTAGAAACCATTGTGGTGTAGCAGACGTGCTCTCGGCTTCTTCTTATAATCTGTGTGGTTTCTGAATGAACTCCAAAGTAAAGTCTTAACTTCATCTTGCAGTCGCCTGTAGGCAGATAAAAGGATGTGGTATGTCTGTACAATATATATCTGTAAGCACATTCACATTTTCACAGTTACAGCTACTATGGATGGCTCAAGTTAAAACGGACTATGGGTGGTTTTTGCTGCTTCATAAGCAGTAAAGAAGAGAGAATATTTAATTGAATGGTAAGGGGGTGAGTCACATATAGCTGACCAAGATTAGTTATGCTGCTCCTATTCAGATCACTGGTGAGGACTCACCTGGAATACCATGCTCGGCTCTGGAATCCTCACCTGAGAAAGGTCATAGATAGTTTGAAGTCAGTACAGTGAAGGGTCACCAAAATGATCCAGGGTCAGCAGGGTTGATGCTGTGATGAACGACTGGAGGCAATGAACATGTACTTGGTGGAGGCCAAAGAGGAGAGGGAGACATAACAGAGACCTATATGTTTCTATGGGGTACAAATAGAGTGAATAGTGAAGCCCATTAGAAACAGGGGTGCAGTTATGAGGGGACATGACTGGAGGTTAGTGGGGATAAATTCAGGGGGGATGTGAGGAAGTTATTCACTTCCAGGGTGGTGGAGACAGGGAACAGATTGCTGGAGGAAGTGGTGGGGGTAGACACACTTATTGGGCTCAAACATGGATGGGACAGAGCAAGGGGACTCATACTCCCCTAGGGAGAAGCAGGGAGGGAAGGGTTGGAGGGGGAGCAGAGGGGGGGATAACTCCACAGGACACTAGGTCAGGGTGAGGTAGTAATACATACTATGGGAAGACTTGATGGACCCGGAATCTCTTTCAGAAATCAGAGTCTCTATGTTTCTTTGTTTGTTTATGTAGTAATGCAGATATTATGTATTCATTTAATTATTTATTCTCTGTGTAGGTTAATTGGTCCCAGGGACACTTTTATGCATGACTCTGGCCAAAACAGCCAACAGCAGATACTGTGGAATATACCCTGAAATAGCTCAGCCTTCACAAGCATATTACATTACAAATGTTTGAAAAGGCTACTAATTACTGAGTAATACTATAGTTTCAGTGGTTATTGGGTTGTTGCAGACCCAATAACATTTATTTTGACCTAGGCATCATTGCACAGGAAGAAAAGCTCTAAGAGAAACAAACACAGATTCAAGGGGGGAGACCACAAAATTGAGAAAACAACTTCGCAAGAGCTCTAAGAGCCTCCTGGTCATCCAAGGCTGGTGCTAAGTTTGACCCTTGTTCTCCACCAGGAAGCATGATTATTCTGACTCCGTATGGACTCAGTGCTAAAGAAGAGCCAGGAGCACTTAACATAAGGAATTATATTTTGTTCCACCTAATGTAGTACTCAGATAAATTGGGCTATGGGTTGGATCTGCAAAAGGCAGAGGAGACCTTGGGCACCAGCCTAGGGAGGTACTGGGTCCTGCTTCACAAATGCAGAGACCACGCATACAGAGGCCACACATGCAGAGACAACACAAGTAGAGACCATGCATGCAGTGACAATGTACGTGGAGACTACACATGCAGAGAAAACATATGTTGAGACCACACATGCAGAGACAACACATGCAGAGACAATGTATGTGGAAACCACAGATGCAGAGACAATGTATGTGAAGACCACAAATGCAGAGACAGCACATGTGGAGAACACACATGCAGAGACAATGTATGTGGAGACCACACATACATAGACAACACATATTGAGACCACACATGCAGAGGCCACACTTGCAGAGGCAATGTATGTGGAGACCACACATGAACAGACAATGTATGTGGAGACCACACATGCAGTGACCACATATGTGGAGGCCACACAAGCAGAGACTACACCTGCAGAGACAACACATCCAGAGACAATGTATGTGGAAACCACACATGCAGAGACAATGTCTGTGGAGACCACACATACAGAGACAACACATGCAGAGACAACACATGCAGAGACAATGTATGTGGAGTCCACACATGCAGAGACAACACATATGGAGACCACACATTCGGAGAACACACATGCTGAGACCACACATGCAGAGACAATGTATGTGGAGACTACACATACAGAGACCACACATGCAGAGACAATGTATGTGGAGACCACATATGCAGAGATCACACATGTTGAGACCACAATTGCAGAGACCACACATGCAGAGACAATGTATGTAGAGACAACTCATGCAGAGACAACACATGCGCAGACCACAAATGTTGAGACCACACATGCAAGGACAATGTATGTGGAGACCACACATGCAGAGACAACACATGCAAAGACCACACATGCAGAGACCATGTATGTGGAGACCACACATGCAGAGACAACACATGTGGTGACAACACATGTATAGGCCACACAAGCAGAGATAATGTATGTGGAGACCACACATGCAGAGACAACACATGTGGAGACCACACATGCAGAGACAATGTATGTGAAAACTACACATTCAGAGACAACACATGAGCTGACCACACATTGTGAGACCACACATGCTGAGATAATTGATGTAGACACCACACATACAAAGAAAACACATTCTAAGACCACACATGTGGAGACCACGCATTCAGAGACCACACATGCAGAGACCACACATGTAGAGACAATGTATGTGGGGACCACACATACAGAGACAACACATGTAGAGACCATACATGCAGAGACAATGTATGTGAGGACCACACATGCAGAGACAACACATGTGGAGACCATACATGCAGAGACAATGTATGTGGAGATCACACATGTGGAGACAACACATGTGAAGATCACACATACAGAGACCACATGTGCAGACCACACATGTTGAGACCACACATGTAGAGAACACACATGCAAAGACAATTTATGTGGAGACCACACATGCAGAGACCACACATGCTGAGACCAAACATGTAGAGTCAATGTATGTGGAGACCACACATGTGGAGACAATGTATGTGGAGATCACACATTTGGAGACAAAACATGTGCAGACCACACATGTAGAGGACACACATGCAGAAATATCACATGTGGAGACCACACATGCAGAGACAATGTATGTGGAGACAACACATGTGGAGACCACACATGCAAAGACCACATATGCAGAGACCACACATTCAGAGACAATATATGTGGAAACCACACATGCAGAGAACACACATGCAGAGACAATGTATGTGGAGACCACACATACATAGACAACACATGCTGAGACCACACATGCAGAGACCACATATGCAGAGATCACACATGCAGTGGCAATGTATGTGGAGACCACAGATGCAGAGACAACACATGTTGTGACCACACATTCAAAGACAATGTATGTGGAGACCACATATGCAGAGACAACACATGTGGAGACCACGCATGCAGAGACAACACATGTGGAGACCACACATGCAGAGTCAACACTTGTTGAGACCACACATGCATCGACCACACATGCGTTGACCACACATGCAGAGATAATGTATGTTTAGACTACACATGCATAGAGAACACATGTGGAGATCACACATGCAGAGACCACACATGCAGAGACAATGTATGTGGAAACCATACATACAGAGACAACACATGTGGAGACCACACATGCAGACACAATATATATGGAGATCACACATGCAGAGATCACAAATGCAGTGACAATGTATGTGCAGACCACACATATGGAGACCACAAATGCAGAGACCACACATGTAGAGACAATGTAGGTGGAGACAACACATGCAGAAACAAAACATGTGGAGACCAGACATGCAGAGACAATGTATGTGGAGAGCACACATGTGGAGACCACACATGTAGACACAATTTATGTGCAGACAAAACCTGCAGAGACAACACATGTTAAGACCACACATGCAGAGACCCCACATGCAAAGACAATATATGTGGAGACCACACATGCAGAGACAACACATGCTGAGATCACAAATGCGGAGACCACACATGCAGAGACAATGTATGCGGAGACCACACATGCAGAGACCACATATGCAGAAACAACACATGTGGAGACCATGCATGCATGCAGAGACAATGTATGTGGAGAACACACATATGGAGAAAACCCATGTGGAGACCACACATGCAGAGACCACACATGCAGAGACAATGTATGTGGAGACCACATATGCAGAAACAACACATGTGGGGACCATACATGCAGAGACACTGTATGTGGCGAACACACATGTGGAGACAGCACATGTGGAGACCACACATGCAGAGACTACACATGCAGAGACAATGTGGAGACCACACATGCAGATACAACATACTGTATGTGGACACCACACATGCAGAGACAATGTATGTGGAGACCACACATGCAGAGACAACACATGTGGAGACCACACATGCAGAGGTAATGTATGTGGAAACCAGACATGCAGACAACATATGTGCAGACCACACATGTGGAGACCACACATGTAGAGACAATGTATGTGGAGACAACACATGCAGAGACAACACATGTGGAGACTAGACATGCAGAGACAATGTATGTGGAGATCACACATGTGGAGACCACACATGCAGACACAATTTATGTGGAGGCAAAACCTGCAGAGACAACACATGTTAAAACCACACATGCAGAGACCCCACATGCAAAGACAATTTATGTGGAGACCACACATGCAGAGATAACCCATGCTGAGATCACACGTGCGGATAAAACACATGCAGAGACAATGTATATGGAGGCAACACATGTGGAGACCACACATGCAGAGACAACATATGCAGAGACCACACATGCAAAGACAATGTATGTGCAGACCTCACATGCAGAAACAACACATGTGGATACCACACATGCAGAGACAATATATGTGGAGAATGCACATGTGGAGAAAACCCATGTGGAGATCACACATGCAGAGACCACATACGCAGAGATCACACATGCAGAGACAACGTATGTGGAGACCACACATGCAGAAACAACACATGTGGAGACCACACATGCAGAGACAATGTGTGTGGAGAACACACATGTGGAGACAACACATGTGAAGAACACACATGCAGAGACAATGTATGTGGAGACCACACATGCAGAGACAACACATGTGGAGACCACACATGTGGAGTCCACACTTGTTGAGACCACACATGCGTAGACAACACATGCAGAGACCACACATGCAGAGACAATGTATGTTTAGACTGCACATGCGGAGACAACACATGTGGAGATCACACATGTAGAGACCACACATGCAGAGACATTGTATGTGTAAACCTCATATGCAGAGACAACACAAGTGGAGACCACACATGTGTAGACAACACATGTGGAGACCACACATGCAGAGACCACACATGAAGTGACAATGTATGTGGAAACTACACATGCAGAGACAACACAAGTGGAGACCACACATGCAGAGACAATGTATGTGGGGACGAGACATGCAGATAACATATGTGCAGACCACACATATAGAGACCACACATGCAGAGACCACACATAGGTTTCATAGGTTTTATAGGTTCATTCAAGCCGAAGATAGAAAATCTACCCTATAAGGCTTGCCATCCATTTATTAAAAAAGAAATTTGCTATCTCCAAAATACAAATCTACCCAATTTTTGAATTCATTCATTGTGGTACTGTTGACAATTTTAGTCAGTAAGTTGTTCCAGACCCCAACTACTCTTAAACTATACCAATATTTACGAAAATTATGTTCCCAAGTTTGTTGACATAATTGTTTCATATGTTTTCTTGTGCTAGTTCTCCCATGGTTATGAATAAAGCCCAACTCTTTCAACAACTCTTCATCCTTGATACTTTTATATAGAAAACATAGATCTCCCCTTAGTCTGCGATAATACAGTGAATAAAGCTTCAGACTCACCAATCTATCATAGTATGTTTTATTTTTCATTCCCTTTATTTGTTTGGTTAATCTTCTTTGAACTTCCTCGATAGAAAGTATGTCTTCCCTATTTTGGGGTGACCAAACCCGTTCACAGTATTCCAAGTGAGGCCTCACCAATGCAACATACAGTGGTATCAGCACTTTCCTGTCTCTGCTCGCTATATGTTTGAATATACAATTTAAAATCTGGGTTGCTTTCTTGAGTTGGTTACTGCAATGCACTCTAAATAGTAAGTCTTTTGTAATTGTGAATCTTTTTCCTCTGTAACTACCCCTAAAGTTATATTATCTAGTAGGTAAGTTACTTTCTTATTATTCTTTCCCATGTGTATAACTTTGCACTTTGTTTTATTTAATACAAGTTTGTTAAGGTTAGTCCATTCATATATTGAGTCCAGAGTATGCTGTAGTGCTGCTCTTTGTTCATCATTATTTGAAACTACCCCCAATCTGCAGTCATCAGCAAACTTATACATCCATATATTATTGTTACTAATTTTCAATGAAGCAATGTATATGTTGAATAAACTGAGTCCCAACACCGAACCCTGGGGTACTCCACTAGAAACTGGGGCCCAATCTGAGTATTCCCCATTTATGACCACCCTCTGTCTTCTATCTTGCAGCCAGTTTGAGACCCATCTGCAGATGTTACTAGGCAGTTTTGTGTTTTCCAATACTGACAATAATTCCCTGTGTGGCAGTTTGTCAAATGCCTTAGCAAAGTCTAGAAAGACCACATCCACAGGGTTCCCAGCATCCATTTCCCTATTCACTTTTTCATAGAAGGATAATAGATTGGTCTGACATGATCTATTCCTTACAAATCCATGTTGAAGGGGATCTATCATATCTCATCCCTCCAGATGTTCCATCAGGATATCTTTAATTATTCCTTCCATAAGTTTTCCCAGTATTGAGGTTAAGCTAATAGGCCAAAAGTTTTCTGGTAGGGTACTGGGTCCTTTTTTTAAAATAGGTACTATATTTGCTAATTTCTAATCATGAGGAACAGAACCCATATTTATAGATGTTTGAAAGATATATGTTAATGGATGGGCCAACATATCTGCCAGTTCCCTCAAGATTCTAGGATGCATACCATCTGGGCCAGGGGATTTATTAATGTTAAGTCCAACAAGTTGTTTGTATATGTTACCTGGGTTCAATATTATTGTCCCTGGTTCAAAGAGTCTACTTATACTAAGTACATCAGTAACATTAGGGTTATAAACTGAACAAAAATATTTGTTCTGGATGTTAGCCATTTGCTGATTAGTAGCTGGATGTCCCACTTCAGTAGGAAAGGGACCTATACTATTTGGGGTCTTTCTCCGGTTATTAATATAAGAAAAAAAAGCTTTTTTATTATTGTACACTCTATTGGCAAGATTAATCTCATGTAGGGCTTTTGCTTTCCTAGTATTTACTTTTACTTTTTTAAGACATTCCTTATATTCAATATTTAGTTTAGCTGTTTTGGAAACTTTTAACTTCTTATATAACCTATTTTTTTAATTTATTAATTTTTTGATTGTTGTAGAGAGCCAGGCAGGTTTTATAGTTCTATCCCTATGGTATTTAGTGGTAACTTGTACAAATTCTGTAGTTAATTTCTCTAATTTAATTTTAAGAGAATCCCACATAGATTGTAAGGGTTTATTAGCAAATTCTGATCTCCAGTCCCAGCTACCCAATTTCGTTTTCATTTTTTGGAAATCAGCTTTCCCAATATTTAACTTAATGGTAGCTCCCATGGGTTTACTAAATTGGATTTCTTTAAAATTAAATAAAACAGTATTATGATCACTGTTGCCTAAGGGAGTATCTATTTCCACTGAGTTTACTATGTCCCCCATATTAGTAAAAATTAAATCAAGAATGTTATTACCCCTTGCATACTCTAGGACCAGCTGCTCAAGTCCCCTATGATCCATGATGTCTATATACTGTCTCTCAAGGGGGCATGTGCCTGTACCTTTAACCCAATCAATATTGGGTAGGTTAAAGTCACCAGTTATCAATAACCTATTAGTAGGATCAAAATTTCCAAGAATACTCAATAAAACCTTGTCATCATCTCATGACATAGACAGGGGCCTGTAAAGAAGACCCAACATAATTTTGGGTCTGTTAATGGGTAATAATTGAACCCATAGAAGTTCAAGTTGCCCCACATCCCATTTGATTTCTTCAGAGACAATATCCTTGTGAATATATATTGCCAGTCCTCCACCCTTCCTATATTTTCTGCAATGGGAAAATAATTTATACCCCTCAATTTCTTTTTCCCATTTATCTTTTTCATCCCACCATGTTTCAGTAATTAGGGCAATATGTACTTTATTTCTATGTAAAATTATGTTAAGCTCATCATATTTGTTCTGCAAGCTTTGTGCATTTATGAGAATAGCATTCCAACCCAAGATATTTATAGGGGAAGATGAAGTTCCATTTAAGTTATTATTTTCTGTACCCCCCGATCCAGTTTAAATGGAAATTGGAAACCTCCTGAACCTTTTTACCCAGTATTCTTACTCCAGCATAATTTAGAAGGACACCATCATTTCTGAACAAGGATATTCTATTGACATTATAAGACAGTATAAGCTGAGGTTTCATTGCTATGCTTATGATGCCCAGCTATACCTGTCTTTTGCCCCTGACCAGGATGGAGCTCTCTTGGTGTTTAACAACGGCCTGAAAGAAATCCAGGATTGGATGGACTCTAGTTGCCTGAAGTTGAACTCAGAAAAGACTGAGGTTCTGGTTGTGGATCTGGGTTGTCGGACAGAGAGGTTGCCTGTTGGTGCACCCTCAGGAATTTTTCTTGGGGGTGTATCACTCCCAACCTCTGAATGGGTGCATAACCTAGGGGTTATCTTTGATGACAGGCTGACACTGCAGTCACAAGTGTCAGCAGTCATCAAAACTTCCTTCTACCACCTTAGGAATATCGCTAGAGTGAAACACCTTGTTCCGTCTGACTCGTTACCAATGTTGGTCCATGCCTTTGTGTCCTCATGCTTGGACTACTGCAACGCCCTGTATTTTGGTCTGTCTGGGGTTGAAATCCGCCACCTCCAGCTAGTGCAGAATGCAGCAGCACGGGTTTTGACTGGGACAAGCAGGTCTTGCCACAGTTTTATAATCTTTGTACAATGCCTTGAAATTGGAAAGGCGCTTTAGAAATAAAATTTATTATTATTATTATTATTATTATTATTATTATTATTGAATGTCTTTTCATTGTCCATGAAGCCTATCTCTTCTTCCACACAGAATCGTCTGAGCTTACCATTAATTATCGTTATCTGTTTATTTCTAAATGTTTTGTTTCCCTGCATGGGAATTACCCCAGAAATAATAATTTTGCCACCATTATTTCTAACTGCATCCACAATGTACTTAAAGTCCCTTTGCATGTAGTTCCAATTAATTTTACCCACATCGTTAGCCCCCACATGTAGGAGAACTAAAGAAGTAACTGTATTTTTAAATAGACCTTCCAGTGATCCTACTATATCATGTATTTTAGCTCCAGGTAAGGAGCTAACTGTGGTATGTTCATTACGATTAAAACATACATGTGAGTCAATACCTTTTATAATTGAATCCCCAATTATCAGAATATCCCTTTCCATTGATTTAATTTCCCCCAGGTGATTTTACTTTAACTGGGTAAGTGGTGTTATCCAACTTTGTGTCATCATGATTAATGGACTCACTTGGTTCCTTTTGTGTTTCCAATCCTCCTACAGAAGTACTGATGTTTTTTGTTTGTTACCCTTTACTATCTAATGCCTTGTGGGGTGCTTGTGGGAATTCAATGTTTTTAAATATTTTTGGTTTACTTGGTGATATGTAGGATCCCCCTTTTTCCTTGCTGTTCCTATCTAGGTTATCAGGTCCAACCATGGCAAGGCACTCAAATCTGTTCATTAATTCTACTGTAGAATTTGGCTGAATTACTTCATTCATATAATGAATGGATGTTCCACTAATTTCATTTTTGTCGATTGAATATTCTTGGTGCACTGTTTTATTCAAAACCAAGGATTGCCTATTACTAACATCACATGCTGCTTCATTTATATATTCCTCCAGTTTAGATATATCCTTATATGTTTGTAGTCTAGTTTCAAGTTCAAGTACCTCCTTAATTAAAGCAGAGTTTTTGATGCATTTATCGTACATAAACTCTGTATTTGTAACCTCCTCCTCATACATAAGGCATTCCTGACATGTTTTTTTGTCTTTCAGTTTTTTTGTCTTGTATGAGCCATATCAGCATTTTAAACCTACTTACCAGCCCAATTATATGTTTCCTATGCAGCAACGAGGAAAGGATGTGGAGGTTAGCCAAGGAGGTGACCTCAGTGGGGAAAGCAGTGGACCCCAGAGGAGGAGGAAGCGAATCCTGGTGGGGGACTCCATCGTAAGAGGGATCCAGCTAGGAACACAGGAGGGAGAGGACAGGGAGGTGAGGTGCCTACCAGGTGCCACGGCATGGAGGGATGGAAGGAAGATACTGGGGATCACTGGGAAGGCAAGATGGGAGGGTGAGCTGGATGTCATTATCCACCTAGGTACTAATAACTTGGCAGCAGGAGCCAAAGGAAGTTCAGGAAGAGTTTAGAAAACTGGGAGGGGTCTCAAGCAAGTAGCTACTCCTGTCACTTTCTCAGAAGTACTACCTGTGAGAGGCAAGGAAAGCATAGGAGTGCATGCACAGGAACTTTAACTCATGGTTGAAGAACTGGTGCTGTGAGGAAGAGTTTGGATTCATTGGTGACTGGGGACCCACCTGGAGGGATGGAGGTTTGTTCAAGCCTGACGGCCTGCATCCATCCTGGAGGAATCAAGTACTCAATGATAAGTTTAAATACTACATTGACAAGCATTTAAACTAGCAAAGAGAAATTGGCAGGTCAGCAAGGAGGTACCTACTTGCTCACCCCCACAGCTAAGCAGTGGAACCAGTGAACCAG
Organism: Neoceratodus forsteri; assembly: GCA_016271365.2. Classification (NCBI taxonomy): domain Eukaryota; kingdom Metazoa; phylum Chordata; order Ceratodontiformes; family Ceratodontidae; genus Neoceratodus; species Neoceratodus forsteri. Next base: position 1,540,972,263 of record CM028131.1, on the reverse strand, counting down.
AGGAGTGGCTATCTCTGCAAAGCAGTGTGCAAAAGATGGAGATTAGTGTCCAAAAGGTGGATAAGCAGAAAAGGGGCAAAATTCAGCAGAAGGGCAGACAGCAAGGAGAACCAGGGATAAATGACAACCAAGGAAGGGCTGGAGAGAACAGTGAAGCAGACTAGGGAGGTCAAATCATGGAAAGCCATTGTGCAAATGCCAGAGCCTTAGCAACAAGATGGAAGATCTGGAGGCTGTCATGGTACAGTCAGACCTGGACATTGTGGCCATCACTGAAACCTGGTGTAATGATAACCATGACTGGGAGATGGCCATACCTGGCTACAACATATTCAGAAGAGACAGAGCAGGCAGGAAGGGAGGAGGAGTGGCACTGTATGTGAACAATGACATAAGGGCCACAGAGATCCAGGAGGAACAAAATGGGGGAGAGATACTGTGGGTTAAGCTAGAAAGGAAAATGGGGCCAGCCATCCGCACAGGTGTGGTCTATAGACCACCAGCCCAGGAGGAAGAAACAGATAGGGAGCTGATGCTAGCCATCCAAAGGATGGCAGACAAGGTTGAGGTAGTACTGGTTGGAGACTTCAATATTCAAGACATGGACTGGAGCATCTCAGCAGCAGCATCAACTAGGAGCAGATTTATCCTGGAATCCCTTCAGGGTGCCTTCCTCAAGCAACTGGTCATGGAACCAACTCGGCAGAAGGCAATATTGGACCTTCTGCTCACAAACAGGGACAGTGTGATGGGGGTAACAGTGGGGGAGCAGCTGGGTAACAGTGACCACCAGTCATTGTGGTTTGAAATCACAGAAAGAGCAGAACCAAACCACAAAAAACACGTATCCTGGATTTTAGGGGGCAGACTTTGGGAAAATGGGAAATACTTGAAAGAGGCATTAAGGGAATGGGACAGGTATCAGGGTTGAGGAACAGTGGGCAGTATTTAAAATGGGGATTATAAGAACAACAGAATTATGCATTAAGCAGGTTAGCAAGAGGAAAAGGAAGAGGAGACCATTATGGTTTTCCAAAGAGGTAGCAAAGAAAGTGAAAGCCAAAAGATAGCATTCAGGCAATACAAAAGACACAGGCAGAAGGGATAGGGAGAAGTACCAGGAGAAACAAAGGGAGGCAGGAAGTCAGTAAGGAAGCCAAAGCTCAGACAGAAGAACACATTGCAAAATCAGTGGTTAAAGGGGACAAAACCTTTACAGGTACATAAGTGAAAAAGAAAGACAAAGGGAGGATAGTGAGACTGAAGGGAGGATGGGAGTCGTGGAGGATGACAACAGTAAAGCTGACATATTGAACAGGTATTTCTGCTCAGTCTTTACTGAGGAAGAGTGGGTAATGGGTCTGAAGGGAGTACAAGGGTGAGAATGGTGCAGAAATGGACACAAGTCCCTTTACATGAGAAGGGTCCTGGAAGGAACTGGAAGTAATAAGAGTTGACAAAGCAATGGGGCCAGATGGGGTGCACCCCAGGGTCCTAAAGAACTAAGAGGTGGTGGCTGAACCTCTGGCTATCCTGTTTAGCCAATCACTGGAAACAGGGAGGTACCCAAAGACTGGAGGACAGCAGATGTAGTCCCCTTATACAAAAGCGGAACAAAGAGGAAGCAGGGAACTACAGACCAGTCAGCCTCACCTCGGTAGTGGGAAAGATCATGGAAGCACTACTGAAGGAGAGATTGGTGGAACATCTGGTTGTCAATGGCCACAGGACCCAAGGCAGCATGGTTTCACCAAGGGAGGTCATGTCAGACCAACCTCATTGAATTTTTGACTGGGTGACTAGGGAGGTGGATCAGGGAGGGCAGTGGACATGGCCTATCTGGACTTCACAAGGCCTTTGACACTGTGCCACATAGAAGACTATTACACAAACTGGGGAATATGGTGTGGGCAGGACAGTAGTGTGGTGGGTAGGTAACTGGCTGGGTGGCAGGACACAGAGAGTGGTGGTAAATGGCTGTCCTCCCACAGAGGGAAGAGTGACCAGTGGGGTACCACAGGGATCAGTGCTGGGACGGTCCTATTCAACATCTTCATCAGTGACATTAAGTGCAGGGATCTAGAAGGCAGAATTTCACTGTTTGCTGATGACACAAAGCTCTGTAACAGAGTAGACACACCAGAGGGTGTAGACAGAATGAGAAGGACCTGCAGAAACTTGAAGAATGGTCAAGGGTTTGGCAGTTGAAATTCAATGCAAAGAAGTGCAAGATAATGCATATGGGGCACAAAAACCCTGGCACAATATATCAGTTGGGGTGAGGATATAGCATGCACCAAGCAGGAAAGGGATCTTGGGGTTATCTCTGATGACCTCAAGGTAGGGAAACAGTGTGACAAGGCATCAGGTAAAGCAAATAGGATGCTGGGATGTATAGGCAGGGGCATCACCAGCAGGAAAAGGAGTCATAGTTCCACTGTACAAGACACTAGTGAGGCCCCACCTGGAGTACAGTGTACAGTTCTGGAGACCATACCTACGTAAGGACATAGACAGGGTAGAGAAGGTTCAGAGGAGGGCAACAAAGATGGTGCATGGATTGCATCACAAGTCCTATGAAGACAGGTTGAAGGAACTGAACATGTACTCCCTGGAGGAGAGGAGGGAGAGAGGGATATGATAGAGACATACAAGTATCTTACAGGAGAACAGGGTGCAGGAAAACACTATTTTAAGTGAAAAGATGTTCCAGGACTAGGGGCATGGGATGAAGTTGGAGGGAGGACGATTCAGAGGAAACGTGAGAAAGAATTTCTTCACAGAAAGGGTAGTGGACAAGTGGAACACCCTGCCAGAGGAAGTGGTGGGGGCTGAAACAATCACAGGATTTAAGAATGCATGGGATAGACATAATGGAATTCTAGAGGTCAGGGGTAAGGGGAAACAGACTTCTAGGAAAACAAACTGAACTTACAAGCTCAAATGGGCAGACTGGGTGGGCCATAGGCCCTTATCTGCTGACACTGTCTATGTATCTATGTATCTATGTAACAAAGTTTGTCCCCAGTGATTCCCAGTTTTCCCAGCAGACACGCGATGCGCGTGTCTCACATGCAGTGACAATGTATGTGGAGACAACACGTGCAGAGACAACACATGTGGAGACCAGACATGCAGAGACAACACATGTGGAGACCAGACATGTGGAGACCTCACCTGCAGACACAATGTATGTGGGGACCATACATGCAGAGACAACACATTTGGAGACCACACATGCAGAGACAATGTATGTGCAGACCACACATGCAGAGGCCACACTAAGTGAGAACACACATGCGGAGGCCACCCATGCAGAGACAATGTATGTGGAGTCTACACATGCAGAGATAATACATGTGGAGACCACATATGTGGAGACCACACATGCAGAGACCACACATGCAGAGACAATATATGTGGAGAACACACATGCAGAGACAACACATGCGGAGACCAGACATGCAGAGACAACACATGTGGAGACCACACATGCAGACACAATGTATGTGGGGACCACACATGCAGAGGCAACACATGTTGAAACCACACATGCAGAGACAATGTATGTGGAGACCACAGATGGAGACAACATATGTGCAGACCATACATGTTGGGACCACACATGCAGAGACCACACATGTAGAGCCAATGCCTGTGGAGACCAAACATGCAGAGACAACATGCATGAGGACCACACATGCAGAGACAAGACATGTGGAGACCACACATGGAGAGACCACAGATGCAGACACAATGTATGTGGGATCACACATGCAGAGACAACACATGTTGAGACCACACATGTAGAGAGGATGAATGTGGAGACCACACATGCAGACAACATATGTGCAGACCACACATGTGGAGACAAGACATGCAGAGACCACACATGTAGAGACAATGTATGTGGATACCACAAATGTAGAGACAACACATGTGGAGATTACACATGCAGAGGCCACACATGCAGAGACAATGTATTTGGAGACCACACATGCAGAGATAAAACATGTGTAAATCACACATGCGGAGACTAGCACATGCAGACACAATATATGTGGAGACAAAACCTATAGAGACAACACATGTTAAGACCACACATGCAGAGACCATGCATGCAAAGGCAATTAATGTGGAGAACACACACATGCAGAGACAACACATGCTGAGACCACACATGCAGAGACCACACTTGCAGAGAAAATGTATGTGGAGACCACACATGCAGGGACCACATATGCAGAGACCACACATGCAGAGACAATGTATGTGGATACCACACATGCAGAAACAACACATGTGGAGACCACACATGCAGAAACAACATATGTGGTGACCACACATGCAGAGACAATGTATGTGGAGAAGACACATGTGGAGACAACACATGTAGAGACAACACATGCAGAGACAATGTATGTGGAGACCACTGATGCAGAGACAACACATGTGGAGACCACACATGCAAAGACAATGTATGTGGAGACCTCACATGCAGAGATCACACATGTAGAGACAATGTATGTGGAGACTACACATGCAGAGACAACACATGTGGACACCACACATGTGGAGACAACACATGTGGTGACCAGACATGCGGAGACCTCACATGCACACACAATGTATGTGGGGACCACACATGCAGAGGCAACACATGTTGAGACCACACATGCAGAGACAATGTGTGTGGAGATCACACATGGAGACAACATATGTGCAGACCACACATGTTGGTGCCACACATGCAGAGACCACACACGTAGAGACAATGCATGTGGAGTCCAAACATGCAGATACAACATGTGTGAGGACCACACATGCACAGACACATGTGGAGATTACACATGCAGAGAACACACATGCAGACACAATATATGTGTAGACAACACTTGCAGAGACAACACATGTTGAGATCACACATGCAGAGACAATGTATTTGGAGACCACACCTGTAGACAACACATGTGGAGATCACAGATGCAGAGACCACACATGCAGACACAATATATGTGGAGACAAAACCTGCAGACAACACATGTTAAGACCACACATGCAGAGCCCATGTGTGCAAAGGTAATTTATGTGGAGACCACACATGGAGAGACAACATATGCTGAGACCACACATGCAGAGAAAATGTATGTGGAGACCACACATGCAGAGAGCACACATGCAGAGACAATGTATGTAGAGACCACACATGCAGAAACAACACATGTGGAGACCACACATGCAGAAACAACACATGTGGCAACCACACATGCAGAGACAATGTATGTGGAGAAGACACATGTGGAGACAACACATGTAGGGACCACACTTGCAGAGACCACATATGCAGAGACCATACATGCAGAGACAATGTATGTGGAGACCACTGATGCAGAGACAACACATGTGGAGACCACACATGCAGAGACAATGTATGTGGAGACCTCACTTGCAGAGATCACACATGTAGAGACAATGTATGTGGAGACCACGCATGCAGAGACAACACATGTGGAGACCAGACATCTGGAGACCTCACATGCAGACACAATGTATGGGGGGACCACACATGCAGAGACAACACATTTGGACACCACACATGCAGAAACAATGTATGTGGAGACCACACATGGAGAGACAACACATTTTGAGACCACACATGAAGAGAAAACACATGTGGAGACCACAAATGCAGAGACCACACTTAGTGATACCACACATGTGGTCACCACACATGCAGAAACAATGTATGTGGAGTCTACACATGCAGAGACAACACATGTGGAGACCATATATGTGGAGACCACACATGCAGAGACACTATATGTGGTGACCACACATGCAGAGACAACACTTGAGGAGACCACACATGCAGATAACATATGTGCAGACCACACATGCAGAGACCACACATGTAGAGACAATATATGTGGAGACTGTACGTGCAGAGACAACACATGTGGAGACCACACATGCAGAGACAAAGCATGCAGACACAATGTATGTGGGACCACACATGCTGAGGCAACACATATTGAGACCACACATGCAGAGACAATGTATGTGGAGACCATACATGGAGATAAAATATGTGCAGACCACACATGTTGGGACCACACATGCAGAGACCACACAAGTAGAGACAATGCATGTGGAGACCAAACATGCAGAGACAACACATGTGAAGACCACACATGCAGAGACAACACATGTGGGGAGCACACATGGAGAGACCATAGATGCAGACACAATGTATGTGGGGATCACACATACAGAGACAACACATGTTGAGACCACACATGCAGAGACAATGTATGTGGAGACCACCCATGCAGTGACCACACATGCACAGACAATGTATGTGGAGACCACACATTTATTTATTTCATTTTTGTTGACCGGGTAAGTGCACAAGAGAAATCCTGCCCATTTTCAGGCATGACCCCAGGGAGGGGGATACAGATGAATGCCAACTGATCTTGAACCAGATTAAGCTGTTGGTGGTATTTGTAGTGAATGAGGGAAATTTGGCCAGGTCACCGGGGAAATTCCCATACTCTTTTCGATAAGTGCCATGGGATCTTTAACATCCACCTGAACTACCACCAATCCAAGCAGATGGGATCTCAGTTTAACATCTCATCCAAAAGCTGCCACCTCAGAAGTGCAGCACCCCTCTCATGCTGCACAACAGTGTCAGTACTGGGATATTATCCCACGTGCCAGATGTGGGAACTGAACCCACAGCCTTCTGATCTTCCGGCCTCAGAGGCAAGTGTGCTACCTACTGAGCCACTGACACTGCACATAGAGAGACAACATGTGTGGAGACCACACATGCAGAGACCACACATGGAGAGACCACAAATGCAAAGACAATGTATGTGGAGACCACAAATGCAGAGACCACTCCTGTGGAGACCACACATGTGGAGACCACACATGCAGACACAATGTATGTGGAGACCACACATGCAGAGACAACACATGTGGAGACCACACATGTGGAGAACACATCTGCAGAGACTACTCATGCAGAGACAGTGTATGTGGAGGCCACACATGCAGAGACAACACATTTGGAGTCCACACATGTAATAGAGTACATCTGCAGAGATGACTCATTGACAACCAATAAAAAGTCCTGCTAACTTTGGTGTCTTTTACCTATGGCCCAGAAATTAACTTTTTCGAAGGGTAAATGCACAGCACCGTCCCCTTGTGGCTTAGAACTATATCAGAAATAACAAAAAAATCTCTGTTTAAGGTACTGACGTAATGATGAACAAGTGTTTGTTTTGTCTTTAATATAACTCTGTTAAAATTTAATAAAACTTTATAACACAAAAAGTATCAAACTTGAACTACTCTGGTCAGGTGGTGGTTTTCTTACAGAGGCATCCTTAGTAATGAGTAGTGAGGTTGATGATTTGCCCCCAAATCATCTGATGCTCAAATACATTTATCAACTGGGCACAACTATGACACAACAGTTACTGTATCAGAATCCTACATCACCACAGTGCCCCCCTATACCTACCTAAAATGTGCCCCATTAACTGTGATCCATCACCAGACACCATGCTCATCATATTTGAACTCCTGGGCTTAGAAAAGAGAGCACCCCAGATTTCAATGCAGAGTGTCTCATCCCCAGTGTGACATGGGGGACACAAACATGCTAATGCTAATGAATGGGATGCTTACATTTCTCTCCACTCAACATCTGCAGTGCTGAGAACCTATATCTAGACAGTGCTTCTTGTCACTAGGTGCAGCTGTAATTCTTCTGTTCTGCTTGAGGGTTTCTAGATGTTAACCTAACCCTTTTAGAATTAAGACAGCCAACTACAATTCTCCACTTCCAGACATAGTTTTATAACTGAATTTTGACCCTGTGGACTTATCTCTGCTGAGATACTCTGTCAGTGGTCTTACGGAAGTCTAAGTACATTAGACACAGTACTGTGATTGTTTACTCTCCACTCTCAAATGTGATTGTTTTTCTACCATGAGCTGTACATTGTGTCTGGAAATTAGATGCAGCACAGTATGCCATCAATCATTATACAATGGCAAGAAAAAGTCCTGGACTCTGATTGGTCAGTCTTGGGCTGGACCTGTGATGTTATCCCAGCACAACATCACGGGTCTAGTCTCAGCCTCATGGTGAACCTGGAGATAATTGTTTGCTTGATTTGTATCTGCTTGATTGTTTCATCTTCTCTTAAAGAACAAAAATATTTTTCCACACAAAAACATCTTTAAAATAATGTTTTTATTCTGTATAACAACGAGCCATTGTATAATAGCAATAATGTCCTCCAGGTGTGTGTCATTTGGGGTAACGTCACGCCTCAGTCATTGGATGCACTTGGCCTGCGGCCTCGTGCCCAACCACCTGAGGCGTGACATTATCCCAGCACAACACACACCCTGTCAGGCATTATTGCTTAATTCTCCACTTCCAGGCATTGTTTTATAACTGAATTTTGACCCTGTGGACTTATCTCTGCTGACATATTCTGTCAGGGGTCTTACGGAAGTCTAAGTACATTGGACACAGTACTGTGATTGTTTACTATCCACTTTCACATGTGATTGTTTTTCTACCATGAGCTGTACATCATGCTTGGAAATTAGATGCAGCACAGTTTGTCATCAATCATTATACAATGACAAGAAAAAATCCTGGACTCTGATTGGTCAGTCTTGGGCTGGACCTGTGATGTTATCCCAGTACAACATCACAGGTCTAGTCTCAGCCTCATGGTGAACCTGGAGATGATTGTTTGCTTGATTTGTTTCTGCTTGATTGTTTCATCTTCTCTTAAAAAAAAAATATTTTTCCACACAAAAACATCTTTAAAATTATTTTTTTATTCTGTATAATAACGAGCCATTGTATAATATCAATAATGCCCTCCAGGGTGTGTGTCATTTGGGATAACATCATGCCTCAGTCATTGGACGCACTCGGCCTGCAGCCTTGTGCCCAACCACCTGAGGCGTGACATTATCCCAGCATGACACCCCCTGTCGGGCATTATTGCTTAGCTCAATAATAAGTGTAAACCATTTTTTTTTTCCAATTGTTTAACTGGGTGAGACACACTAAGCTGAAAGCTTGTTTACAGGTGCAGCCTGGGAGCAGAGGGAAGTTAAGTGACTTGCTCAGTGTAACAAGGGATAAAGAAGTTTGTGCCTATATTGCAGCCAAACCTCATTTTGGTCTGAAATATTATGTGTCTGTGTAACTAATGTTGGCCTATATAATTGGATTATATAACGCTTATGAAGCCATAAGACAAACTAAGCCACAGTTGCAATATTAAAGTGCCTTATAACATTGTAGATGTAAGTAATAACAAACATTTGGCCTACGTGACTGCAAGTAGGAACACAGGATAGTGTCCAAATTACCCTCTTGACTCTCTCTAGTGTTTGTCCTTATCAGGATAGGCCAAAATGCTTGTATGCACATTCCTAAGTCCAAACCTATTTCTTCCCCCTGAACCTTGGTTACTGGTGGTGACAGCTGTTACTAGCCATATTTGATAATAGAATGTACACTATCTATACTTGTGCTGACCAAGGATGAGCTCATACATATACCAATGAAAAAGTATTACCTTATAAGTTGATGTTTGTGCTTGTTTTAAACCAATCATAGAAAACCATAGAAAATGAGTATGCTGTCTTTCACTATATAAGCAAGCCTGCACACACTGTTATTTTGAAGGATGTACCACTTGTAATCTCTCGCTGTGATTATTGTTATAATCATTAAATTCTTCCGCCATCAGTCTCGTCTCCATTCATCTCCTTTCGGAGTATCTGTAATTGATAATTTACTAACTGTAGTTTTTCCACAACGCTACACTCAGGGTCACACAGTATGCAAGTGGTGGCTGTGGGATTCAAACTCAGGTCTCCAGATTTGCAGCTCTGAGCCTTAAACCACTGCGCTATACTGCCTCCCAGCATGAGGTTCCCCTTATCCAGACTTTAGGTGATTGTTTCAAAGAATAGCAACAGATTTGACTGACATGATCTGCCCTCGGTAAATCAATGCCGCACGTCTCTTCCTGATTCTTTGCCTTCAAGATGCTTAGCTGTGGAGTCCTAAATTCCCCAAACATTGTCCACAGTATATGTAAGGCTCACTGAGCAGTGGTTACTGGGGTCTGCCCCAGCTCCTTATATTAAAAATAGCGATTATGTCTGCTACCTTCCAGCTCTCTGATATGTCTCCACTATTAATAGAATCTGAAATGAGCCATGTGAGTATGGCAACATGAAGAGAAAGTTCATGCATGTCATTCTTCATTTTAAAAATATCAATATGGAAAATTCACTTTATTCATGTATAACTTGTGGATGGGTTCTGTCCATGAGCAACAAGTGCCCACTTGCAAGATAAATCCCAGAGTTAAAGCAAATCATGCAATACAATATTTGATATAAAAAAGATGGAGACAAAAAATAAGTACAGTCAGATGTAAATATCAACCATTACACATGCATATAGATAAATTAATCAGGTACAGTACATTCCACTTGTATGCACATGGGATGTATGCACATTTCAGTTATATACAGAAAAATGTCATGTCCCATTCCCAATCCTATGTACTTATTGATAAAAAATGTGCATGTACGCACACCACATTTCGGCTGTATGCACACTTTCCTCCAGACAGAGGCTCCACAGACATTAATACTTTCAATCACACCTGTTAAATAGGTGCTAACGGTGCTACCAGTGCTTAAATACACGTAAGTTTTAATCAGTTTCAACCTGGCAGAGCAAGCAGTTGTGCAGAAAGCCAATAGCTTTAAGAGCTCAGAGTGTGCAACATTTAATGAACTGGTATGTTTTCTATGTGTTTAATATACTTAATAAGAGTAAAAGTGAGTAGTACGTGAGAAAGTGTGTTTTTTCTAAGTGGCTCCACTGCAATTTCAGTTGTATGCACAAAAATGGAGTGTCCCAAGCATGTGCATATATCAGCAATTGACTGTATAGTTTATAAGCCATCTTAAATGCCAGCCAGGCATTGCACCAGTTGCTATCATGCAGAATAGAATACCAAGTTTTTAGATATACAATATAAAGAGCCTTCTGCCCCTGAGATGAAGGACTGAGTTACATTTTAGCTTGAACTGACCTATTTACATTTATTTTTTATTTATTTGAAAATTGGTGACCGGGAAAGGTGCACTGAGCCAAGGCTCCTTTCCAAGTGTAACCAGGGGGAGAGGTAGCAGTAGGTAAGAACAGGAACAAACATGAGAGCATGAGAGGGCTCTGTTTCAAGGACAATATTACTATGCCTAAAAAGATGAATGGGACCTCCTCAGTAATCATTTTTTGAACAAAAATACCTTCAAAATGCCATTTCCACTTGCCCAGTGATCCTGTGGGTTGAGGTGCCGGATGCCATACCTCACACCATGCCAGCGACCTAGGTTTAGGAACAGACTTGGGTCAAAAGGGGTCGGTAGGGGAGGGGAAAGGATTGAGCATCCAGAGGACTGCTCTCCCTTCCCAGGGTGTGTTTCAGGGTAAGCCTCACTCCTGAGTGGTCCCTGGTGGAGGCCGGTGACCCTACGGGTAGCGAGGTTGGATGCAATGTCAGGGGGTGGAGCAGCGGTGGACAGCTGCATGTTAGGTGCACTGCCATAATTGCATGTCTGTGTTCTGGGGAGTAACTTGCAGAAAATACCCTGGTGACCTAGTGGAGGTGAAGGGGGTCCCAGAGACCTGTCCACATCCAAATGCTGGGTCTTCCTCCTTGGATCTCCTGCCCCTTACCAGATTCTGTGGCTATCCCTCTAATTGTTGAAAGGCCACCATGGGTGGGCAGGCCCTCCCTTGGGGGGGTGATCTGGGGGGCTGGACAAAGCCGTGGAGACAGTGGAGACCAATAGAGGAGGTTTCAGGCAGGGAGTAGAAGCAGTAGTCGAGTGGCTACCCTGTAAAGATGCTCTGGGCCTCCAGTGAATAAACAGGATTCACACAAAAAATACCATTTCCTCTGCACTAAGGGTGGTCATGCCAGAAGAAAGTGTAAGTAACAGTGATGAGTGCATGAGTATGCATCCAACACAAGGTGAGAGGCCTTACTGTAATAGAGCTCAGCTCTTGAAAAGGCACTGTCTGCTAAAGATCAATAGATGATTAGACCAGTCGATTAAAGGAAGTACGTATTAGGTTTTGAGCCTCCAGTGTAAGGAATTCTTAAGTGAGACTGTGCTTATTATGGTACGGCATCCAAGATGTACTATGGCCATTTTGAGCAGGTGGTCAATGTAGTCAATGAAGGACAAAGTTCTGTCAAGGATCTGAGTGGCCCACATAGTGAAAACTAGTAACCACCGCTACAGTTCACAAAACAAACAGCTCCACTGCTGAGAGTGTGCGGGATAAAAGGGTCAGACAGCAAAATAAACAATATCCGTACCACTCAGGCTGCACCATAAAAAACCTTTATTCAGTAACAAACATAAAATAACATAATGCCATATAGCATATCTAGTGCACTTACCCAGTCAACAAAAACTAAATAAAACAAATAAAATAAAATTAAAAAAATCAAGCCGTTGCAGAGTAGGGAACCTTGACCAGTTTCACACCTAGTACTTCATCAGGGAGATGAGACACTAGATGCAAAACTGTTCAGGGTTCTCTGCTAGTAATAACTTGATTTTTGGCGCACTATATGGTGGTATGTTATTTTATGTCTGTTACTGAATAAAGCTTTTTTTATGGTGCAGCCTGAGTGGTGCGGTTATTGTTTATTTTTCTGCCTATCACCACTACAGCCTTGTTAACAGAGGGATATTGTCTAAAATAGATGTTATGTACACTAGATCGGCAAGATTTATCTTGCATAGGTACTGTAAAACTCAACACTGTATTATTTGAAGAAATGGGATGGCTGACCCCAGAAAATAAAATAAAATGAATCTGGGCTAATCAAATCCATAAAGTATTAAATTTTCAAAGGCCGATTTACCTATACGAAAAACTGGAAAAAAAACACAACACCAGCATAACTTGAGAAAAATAAATTTATGAGATTTTAAAACACCTAGATCTACAAATAAATATAGAAATGTGTTTTTCTGCAATCAAGTATGGAATTTGATAAAAAACACTATTGCAATAGCACATAATAGCACCAAATCTTTTATGAGAGACTTGAAGTATGTCTTTAGAGTACATTGTGTAATGGTTAGATAGCATAATTTGTAACATAATTTCACAATGAATTCAGTGATTATTAATGGTGTATTGTATTTATTCTCCCTATTTCCCTGAATTTTTCTGTGCATGCCAAAGTGTTCGTGAATATGTAAATGCTTTTATTGTGTTTCGTAAACTGTTTTATGCGAATATTTGCACTTGAAACTGAACTACGGGACCATCTTGTAAATAGGACCTCAGTCCTAATGATGTGATTTTATAGCTTATCCTGTCTAAAAATAAAGATTTTTACTAATACTACATTAAACTTGTGGTGGAGCTTTAATCCTCTAATAAATACCGTGGGTTAGTTTTTTCTGATAATAATAGCCAAATTGTTAAATCAAATGTCATTTTGGTAGGGCATTTAAATCAGCCTTGAGAGAATTGGATTGAAAAGACATATGCATGACAATATCATCAGGGGCTTGGATGATTTCAACAAAGCAATGGACTGTGGACCATTTACTGGCGTCATCTTAGTTGACTTCTTCAAGGCCTTTGGCATGGTTGACCTGATCACCAAATAGTGTTATCTAGGCTGGCTCAAGAGGGATTGAATGGAGAAGTGGTGAACTGGTTTCTGTCATATTTCCAACAGAGAAGGCAGACAACTGATTGTTTTATCTTTTTTTCCTACTTTTTCTTTTTTCCCCCTCCTGCCCCCGGGGCCCTCTCCTTCCTTCCTCTCCCCCTCCCTTACCACCTTCGGTGGTATATGCCCCTAGAGTGCCTCCTTCCTCCTCCTGCACATTGGGGTCTGTCCCTCTCTGGTGGCCCGGATGGTACCTGAGAGGCTATCATTTAGGGCCACCGGGGGGATTTTTCTCATTTTCTTCCCTGGTCCCTACCCTCTGGGGCGTCCGGTGCTAGGGCGTCGTCCGAAGGGCGTGCTGACGCATAGATCTCATGTGCCACTGGCGTCCCCTCCCGGCTCCGACCGAACAGAGCCGCCTCCATCCCCTTCAGTTGTCGGTGCTCTCACCGCTGCGGAGGGGATGCAGAACGTAGATGCGTTCTTGGTTACCTCACAGAGAGGAGAGGAGAGCATCCGTTGAGACATCGATCCTCTCTCTCCCCACCGACTTCCCCAGCCACCCGAGTTCGTTCCCGAACCCGGGTCGCTGGCGTAGCGCAAGGTATGGCGTCCAGCGCCTCAACCCTCAGCGCCACCGGGCCGGCTAACTGATTGTTTTGAACAGATTTTATTGAACAAGGCAGAGAGTACACTACATTTCATCTGATAAGCATAGTAACAATGACAGATAAGTGGCATAATGGGTATGAGTACAGGCATATCAACTGAAGAATACTTTAACAACTACTGTATATGCCAGTATGAATACTCCAAAAGTTACAACTGATACACAATTTAAAGTGTATAGCCTTTTTGAAGTTCACTTTTAGCTTTCACAATTTGTTTAACCTGGGAACACTATACTGTGTATGGGTTTGTGATCCCGTATGCCTGGACCTTTTCAGTGGTGGACAATATAATGTAGGGGGGAGTCTATCTCAGAGATACTCACAATCCATAGTGTGCGAAGTGGAGAAAAGACTCAAACTCAAAACTTACTGATTCAAGTAAAAATTATTTTTATTGATTTCTAGCCACCTAACGTGTGCTGCCACCAGCATTTTGTTGCCCCAAGGTTGCTTCCTCTGGGCTTACATTGGTTCTGTTATGATATATCAGAGTTAATACAATCAGTCCTCATTATAACAAAATACAAGTTCCATACATTTTTTTTGAACTTGATAATGAACTCCCTAACATAAACAAAAAATAACCAGCTTGATATTAATAAGCATTTAGTATATGTGTGAAGTGGAGTTATATTTAGCCATCAGTGCTTAATAAAAGGGCTGTTCCCCACCAGAATGTAAACACCTAAACATTAACCACAACATGCATCAAGATATCTATCTTTAAATGAAAAGGGCACTTACATTAAACATTATGTTTATACAGTATTCAATCGGTCTCCAAACAAGCATCTATTAATATTTGCTTCCTGTAATATAATATACTGTAAAGGTTATGCTCTCTTGTAGTGAATAATAGTGTTCAGTTTATGAATGTTAAAGAACAACTTGTTAACTATACCAGTGCTTGCTGTAAAGTCTCTCTATACCTTAAATAATGAATCGGCCAAACCTTCAGCTCCTTTATTCCTCAGTTTTAAAGCAGCAGTGCAATGAAACAATATATCATTTTACATATGTTTTCAATTGTAAAATTACTGTATCGGTGGTTTTCTGTACCTCTGGTGGTAGGATAGCAGTGGATTCATTTGGAATGTCCTGTATACTGTGCCGATTGTCACAAACCCTCACCAGGATTGCCATATTTTTTCTGTCGTGTTATGGTTTATTTCTGTGCCCCGAGGCTTACCATGATGCAATGGGAGCTATCCCATCATGCAACGGTTTGTTTTCATTTATGCACGCTCCCATTTTATCTGCAATATCAGTTCATATGGAAGCTATGGCTCTCCTCAGTAGTAGTAGTAGTGCAAGCGTTTCAAATTCCGCTTACTCAGACTCAGAGTGAGTGTGTTATTTGTCCAAAAGAAGCACATTTCAGTTAAACATGAATTTGTTGGGTGGTCTCTTTACTGAATTTGTTTTTTTTCCTATTTCTATAAAGTTGCTGACACTAGTCAGTCGCTTTGGTTACCGGCTCCAGAAGTACATGTGGCAGTATTGTAAAAATGCGACCCAACAGTGCTAAGTTTTCAATTATTTCTTTCACAGTGAATAAACTTTTTTTTTTACTCATAGTATTGTTCACTTTCAAGCACTTGTATCTATTTTCATAGCAGCTATGAACGTAAGAGGCCTTTACATGGGGCAGGATATAGTGAGGTGGTCGTAGACTAAGGTTTTGGGTCATGTTTTGTTGTGTGGCGCAAATAGTTTTAAGAAGTGTGTTTTTATTACATTTCTATTTTTTTCCCCCTGTGGAAGGCATATATGGTAAAACTAGGAAAAGTAGTCCCCCACTAGGTGGTGCTTGTGCTACATGCTCCCCAGCCCCTGTATGTTCTTCATAGGTGCCGAGCGTTTATTTTGGTATAGGTGTCTCTGTCACCCCCCGATACTCACACAATTATTGTGGCCATATAGTTTAGTTGTGCTGCTTTCGGTGGCAGTTCTGATAGCTAGCAAAGAAGGGTGCATGTGCTGAGGCAGTCACAAACAGTGAACGGCATTTTTAAACTAAAGCCGTGTCACCACTCGTCTCTTCCATTTAGAAGCAGCAGTTGTTTGTTTCTCCTTCTGGTTCTCCTGGTACTACTGGCATGTACTGGGAGAAGATTTGTGACAGTACTGATAGTGAGGGAAGAAGGGAGCACACTCTGAGGCAGTCACAAACAGTGAACGGCATTTTGAAAGTAAAGCTGTGTCACCGCTCGTACCAGTCGTCTCTTCCATTTAGAAGCAGTAGTTGTTTGACCTTCTGGTTTTCCTGGTACTACTGGCACGTACTGGGAAAAGAAAACAATAGGAAAATAAGCTTGATATGCGGGCATGTGAAGCCATGTCATCGCTAGGGTAGTGCAGCAGGGAGGGGTATCTTTAACTGTGCTGTGATCATATTTGTGTCTGCCCTAGATACAGTGATGTTATTGTCTAATATCATCACTGTCTCTATGAGTCAGTAGCCAATCAGAATCATAGGATTTTTCTTGCCATTGTATAATATCTATTTAATGTTATTCACCAGTCTGCCAGACACATCATAACAGATACTTTCCTTACACACTGTACACATGGGGCAGGATATTCAGATTATGCCAGGCTGTCATGCAAGCCTGGGCGCAGCGCAACTTGGATGCACAGGGGGCATTGACAGGGTGATATTCAATGGAGCTGCGTCATGGCACAGCATCGTTGAATATCGCTCCTTGGCCACCCGCAGTGCGCATGATGCAGTGGCACTGTGCAAGCGCAAGTAGCCAGAGTGGAGCAGGAGGATATGCTAGCGCAAGTGCCATTGCGATAGGCGCAACTACCGCGATATTCAAAAGTGCACATGCAAAGGGGGCCATAATGTATGCAAGATGCAACTGGAGCCATTTGTGTGTCATTATGGCCCCATTTGCATGCAGGTGCACCGATCCATGGTGACTTGCGCCTGGCGCCCTGCCAGGCTGCAGCCGTTGGGGACCGATGCCCCCTGCACAAGCGGCAAAGTGCCCCACTGCCTGAACGTGGGCATATGTTATTAAGATAGTTCCATATCTCCGTGGTCCAGTGGACCTCTCGCAGCCCGATTGCAGGCAGATGTACAGTACAACTACCCTCCCATATCCCTGGTGGTCCAGTGAACCGCTCACAGCCCGATCACGGGCATATGTTATATAGATTAGTCCTATATCCCTGGTGGTCCAGTGGACCTCTTGCAGCCCGATGGCAGGCATCAGTAATATCTTATGACTCCAATCCAACCCTGGTGGTCCAGTACCCCGTTCCCCCCTTCCACCTGCCACTGGAGCCCCCGCCCTCCCCGGTCAGCAGTGGGCAGCAGCCTCCCTTCGCTGCCTGCCGACTGACTTCATGCGGTAGGGCTGCATGCCCATTGGTCCCACGCGTGAGCCAGGGCATGCAATACTCTACTACACAGTCCAGAAATGTGAATGGATCCATTCACATATCTGGATGTAATTACAACTGAACTGCACACCCATTGGCTCACACTGTGGACCAATGGGTGTACTTCTACTGTGCAGAGTGGGTGGCGGGCAGTGGGGCAGCAAGCTGGTGGGCTGCCACCCGCCACTGACTGGGTTCAGTGGGCGGGTGGGGATGAGGTACGCTGGACCACCAGAGTGAGTTGGTGTGTTATAAGATATTACTGATGCCTGCGATTGCTGCAAGGTCCACTGGACCACCAGGATATGGGACTATTATTTTACTACATATGCCCATGATCGGGCATGGGGGGCCCCACCACATAGGTGTCACCAGAGCTCGGGTGGCCACCCACAGGTGGCAGCTGCTGTGTTGTGCCCTGCAACACAGCAGCTCACCTGTGGGTGGCCAGCTGTTGCTTTTTTCGGCTGACCTGTGTGCCAGCGCGAGTAGGCGTTGTGCATGTGCTCAGCACATCCCAGGCTGAATATGATGCGCGGAGTGGCGTATGGGCTCGCCCACCCACCTGCTCGCATATATGTTACTGATGCGCCCGTGCATCCGGATTTGAGCCAGGCTCAATTCCCCTTTGAATATCGCGCCTGGGTGCATCAGTGGGTTGCGAATGGCACAACTGTGTTGCACCATGTGCAACCCTTCTGAATATCCTACCCCCTGAGTATATGTTGATCATGTGGTATAATGGTGAATGTGTTTGTCCTTCATGCATTTTGACACTGTGAACCAACGATGCAGGTTCAATACCGACTTCCCACTCATTTGTTTTTTGTTTAGAGTAACATTTTTTCAGTAGATTTATTGAAGGCATGTGTAATTGTCAGTTTATAATGCATCATAATTGCATATTTGCATTATGTTATGATAAAGCTGGTCATCATAAGCACATTTTATTTTCTTTTATTTAGGTTTTGTGTGGTAAATATATGGTAAATAATATCATTTATTTTTCAGAGGTGATTCCAGTACCCTGTGCAAGTATTGCAAGGAAGGGAAGGATATGGAAGTGCAACACCTGGTTGCGGGAATGGTGTCAGACCAAGGGGTATGGGCTGGTAAGAGGCTGGGACACAAGCTTGGAAGATAATATGTATGCATGGGACAGGCTGCACTTGTGTGGGGAGGGGAAGGGAGTATTGAAGCAGGAGATGGATGGGTACGTAGCAACAAGGGTAACTTTAAAATAGGAAAGTGGAGCAGCTGGTGGAAAGCTGGTAGATAAGGTTTTCCAAAGAGGAGCGCCAGATGAGGCTACCCTCCAAAGTTATAGGGGAGGGCATCAGGGTTGGAGTAACAGGGGAAAATCGCCAGGGTGGAGAAGGGACAGGAGCGGGGTGGAGGGAAGTTTCGCTAAATGCGATAAGCTTTGCAAACAAATCAGTCAAATTGCCGGCTCTCTTTGCAGTGGATAAGGTGGACATTGTGACCATAACAGGAACCTGGGCCACCCAGTACCAGGACTAGGATATGATGATTCCTGGATACAGATTGTTCAGGAAGACAGGGAAAACAGGAAAGGTTGGGGGTGGCAAGCTATGTAAGGGAGGGAATAAGGTGCATAAGGTAAGAAAGGGAGGAAGGCAGGACAAAGACCCTGTGGATGCAGTTGCAGGATATTGAGGGCATGGTACATACGAAAGTTGCCAGCAGCAAAAGGCCATCCTGGTCTGTTTAGGCAGCTTGATGTTGCAGCTAGCTCCCTATTCAACAGCTGCCCCACCCCCCTTCCCTCCCTTTACCATCCCCGTTGTCCTGTCCCACCCCTTTTTGAAGCAATCCACTGTGCTACATGCCACCACCTCAGCTGGCTATGTGTTCCACTTTGCAGCCACCGCTCCATAAAGAAATGCCTCCTCATCTCTCTTCTGAATCTACCCACCCCAATCTCATATCACGGCCTTTAGTGTCTCTCCCCCACCATCCTCCTGAATAGACCTTCTGTATCTGTTTTGATTATCCCCTTCATGTATTTGAAGGTCTAAATCATTGTGGCTGATGTTTCTTGTGGGGACTCTGACGTTAAGAGAAGTGTGTGTGCTTTTACATAGTGTACACCTTATTTTATGTTTCGAGATACCTAATAGTGTCATTCTGAGCCCTGATTAAACTTTAAATCTCGCAATATGGTTGCGGGGGACCCGTGACCTCCAGCTTTGACTTCCGGGTCTTTGGAGCCTTAAAATTCACCCTGTAGCGAGCAGGCGAGACAGCAGTAGCACTAAAACATTGTGGCTGACGTTTCTTGTGGGAACTCAGACACTAAGAGCAGCGTGTGTGTTTTTACATAGTGTACACCTTATTTTATGTTGAGAGACACCTAATAGTGTCATTCTGAGCCCTGCCTCCCTGACGCAAAATGGAATCAGGAAGAGAGCTGTAGTTTCACGGGTCATAAGGATCGAAATACAATTGCTCTAATTTTAAACATTTCATCTATTTGACTACATTTCCTAGTGTTTGTGCCTTCCCCACAAATGAGTGGGAAACGCATAAGGCAAATACAGGCTGATTAAACTTAAATCTCGCAGTGTGGTTGCGGGAGACCCATGACCTCCAGCTTTGACTTCTGTGTCTTTGGAACCTTAAAACTCACCCTGTAGTGAGCAGGGCATGCATCAGCGCACGTGGAGATGCGCGCCGAGACACATGTGTCTGTATGTGTCTGCTATGTCCACTGTGGACCCTTGGGATCGGAGACAAACTCTAAATAACAGTAAGTTCATCTACTCTGTGGAAATTATATTAAAATGGAAGGCCCCATTAAGCAGTGTGGGGATTGTTTAATGTTCTGCCAGGGGGATTCTGAAAATAAGTTTGTTTGTGACAAATGTTTATAATAAATATTCTGCAGGAACATAAAGCAAGTTTACCTAATAGAGAAACAATTCACATGGATATTGAAAGTCTGGAAAACTTTATACATGATGCTATAAATTAGTATACTTTAGATAGCCCTCATCTCACCCCTGCAAAAAATATTACAGAAACAAACTTCCCTCAGTCCCCTATAGAGGATTGGGCTATGGTTAAAAACACTAAAACAAAACGCAGAGGGGGTCAAACTCATCAACCCTTTCAGATTCCTCTGCAAAATAGACATTTGTCACTTATAGACCAGGAGGTCCAAGACATGGCCAGTAAGTCAGATGCCTCTGTTTTATGCATCTTGCATGACTCTCTAAAACCCTCAGAAACTAAATTGTTGGAAGCTAGGAGTACTAAACAAAATCAGGGCCACTCCCTTCATCACATATTAAGCCTAAGGAACTATCCAGTAACACAAATTCACTTACACATTGTGTTGTTTCTACCTCTTCATTTCAAAATTCCACTGTTAACCCCAAACAGATAATTGTACTTGTTGATCCCATAATTAAACATATAGACAGGGCCATTTGCAATCAAGACAAGATAAACCATACCTGCTCAAGTTTTAGAGGGGCAAAGGTATCTGACATAACCACTATGATTCCCAACATTTTACAAAATGCTGGTTCAAATCCCTTAGTTATTATATATGCTGGTACAAATGATATACAAAGAACAAGTCAAAACTCACTAAAACAGGATTATATTGCACTAAACAACTTGTTGGTGGAAAAAGGATGCATAGTTTGTTTTTCAGAAATCTTACCTGTTCCCAGAGCAACTCAGATCATAACTTCAAAGATTAAACAAACAACGAATGGCTTCTAAAATGGTGCATGTCACAAAACATTGTTTGTGTAACCAATTAGGAGAATTTTGTAGGCAAACCCCTTGTATAGCTGGGACAGACTTCATCTCAGTAGAAGAGGCAGTACCATGTAGAAGAAATCCTTATTAAGCATCATAAATAATTATTTAAAATAAGCACGAAGGGGGAGACTGGGGTATTACCCATATTTCTTACAAACACAGGAAGTCAGTTATACAAAACATGTAAATTTATGTCACTAAATGCCCGGGCACTAAATATTTCCAAATTAATGGAGCTAGAAGCAAAAAGTAAATTATTAAATTTAGATATTATAGGGATAACTAAAACAGGGTGGGATTCAAACTCCATATAGAACCAACAAATACTGGGATGTAAACTCTATCACAAAAATAGTATTGACAAAAAAGGTTGGGGGGTCTGTTTATATGTAAGAGAAGATATTCCCTCCTATGAAATCCAGTCTAAAAACAATACTGAAAGCATTTGGGTGGCTATTCAAATTAAAGGTCTTTCCCAGATCATAGTGGGAAATTGTTATAATCCCCCATCATCAGATTCTACTTACAGAGAAGCCCTATTAAGAGATAATGAAACCTTTTCAGATCATAAAGATGTGATGACCACGGGAGATTTTAATATGCCCCATATTGACTAGCCTACAAATACAAGTAGTATCAAATCAGATGTTGTCTTTCTAAATACATTAATAGAGTGTGGTTTGTCACACTTAATTTCCTCCCCTACAAGAGGTGAGAATATTCTTTATCTTCTAATTTCTAACATAAGCCATAAACTCACTAAGATCAAAACATTGGATCCCCTAGGAAATAATGATCACTATTCTGCTATGTTCAAATGAATAGGAGAACACTATAGATTAAAGAAACAGTCAACATTCGGGAACTATGATGGTGCCAATTTTGAAGGTATTATTGCCAAACTAAATAGTTTCCAGTAGGAAAAAATATTTCAGAAACTTACAGTAAATGAGGCATGGACTAAGTTAAAAGATATAATCTATAAGCTAGAGGAAAAATATGTACCCTCCCCCCCAAAAAAAATACAATAATAAAGGTAGGATACCAAATTGGTTAAATAGAGCCATTAGATTACAGATTAAAAGGAAAAAAAAAAGATTTTCAAAAAACTTAAATCTAGCAGTTCTTCAGAGAACAGTTTAATTTACACTAAATATAAAGCATCTCTTCGAAATTTAAAAAATATTATTAAGAAAGCCAAAATGAAAACTGGATTTAAATTGGAACACACTAAAGATGGTTATAAAGCATTGTTCTCCTTCTTAAACAATAAAAAGGGAAATTCTAGAAAGATTGGGCCTCTTACACAAAATGGCAATATGGTACATTCTGATACCGCTATAGCTAACCTTTTTAATATCTATTTTTGTTCAGTTTTTTTAAAGATTCTTACAACCCCCTGTAGATCCCAACAAATGTCATAAATTCAACAATAGTTATAATATTACTGTTTCTGACATCCTCCCTCTTCTTAAAACTTTAAAGAAAACTACTAGCCCAGGACCCAACCAAAACAGCGCCAGGTTTCTTATTGAAACTGGTGAAGTAATTATAATACTGTTAAAAGTACTATTTAATAGATCCCTACAGTCAGCCGAAATTCCGGGTGACTGGTTAACTGCATCCATAGCTCAAATTAATGAAAAGGGTAGTAGATAATCTGTTCAGAATTTTCAACCCATGAATCTCACATCACTTATTTGCAAAACCATGGAAAATATAATAAAAACATACTCAGTGAAAGAAATGAGTGAATTAAATATAAATGACATCACTCAACATGGGTTTAGAGTTGGTCATTCTTGTACAACAAATCTGCTATCTTTTTATAATAACATCGGTATGGGCCTAGAAAATAGAAAACAGATGGATGTCATCCTACTGGATTATAGCAAAGCCTTTGATAGAGTTCCCCACGGCAACCTTATTAAAAAAATGGAAACATTAGGCTTCTCTTATGGTCTAGTAAAATGGGTTAGTGCATGGTTGACAACTAGAACACAGAAGGTCATCATAAATAACTGATTTTCCAGTCTTGGTGCAGTCACTAGTGGAGTTCCCCAGGGTTCAGTACTTGGCCCCATTCTGTTCAATGTTTATATTAGTGACATGCAAATAAGTAAAAAAAAATTGGCTTGCTAAATTTGCCAAGGATTCTAAGCTTGGGGGTGTGGTGGACAATACTCATGACTTCGACTCATTCAAATTAGATCTACTAAACATTGAGAAATGGGTGTTTGAAAACAAAATGGAATTCAACACTAACAAATGTATGGTTCTGCATTATGGTACTCAAAATCCAAAATCCAATTATTATATAAACAATTGTTTGATCAAAGCTACAAACAAGGAAAGAGACTTGGGTATTGTGGTTAATTCCAGACTAAACTTTACTGTTCACTGTTTAAATGTAGCTAACACAACAAATGACTTAAACAAATTCAGCACTCTTTTATTACAAAAACAGAATAATCTTTATAGAGTATGTATCAGACCTCTAATTGATTACGGATCCCCATTTTGGAGCCCTCACCTTATGGGTGACATAAATCGACTTGAGAAGATCCAATGACGAGCAACCAAAATGGTACCAAGATTAGATGACAGATCCTAACATGATAGATTACAGATTACAGGTCTGCACTCTCTGCAAAAAAAAAGAACTGGGGGTATCAAATCTTAATCTATAAACTAATGAAGAATCCTGATCTTATGAACAAGTGTGGACTCTTTTTATGTTGCTTGCACGCATGTGCAAGAAACATAGTGCCATCATTGGAGATTTTGGAGGTGTGTCACCTCCTCCTCCAATTCAGTCAGTGAGCTGGCAGGCGCGGCCCCTGTAAGCCAATGCATTTGGAGCTGTCTGACACGCTCCAAATGCAGTGTACTCTGATTGAAAGGGGAGCTACGCTTCAGTGAGCAGCGATAAAGTGTAGCTCCCCACAGGTGTGCGTGCCCCCCGCGACGCACGTGTAGCCGATGGGGTGCCCAATCCCCATTGGCTGAGCTACCTTCCTCCCCTGCTCCCCCAGTTGTGGTGCCACGCTGGGAGCCCACCCCAGCGTGGCAATCAGTCCTTGGCCGACGGGGTGCCCAATCCCCCGTCAGCTGAATGCCCCTCCAAAGTCCTTGTGCCATGCTGGGAGCCCACTCCAGCGTGGCAAATGGTCCCACAACGTCTTTTTTTTTTTACCTGAAAAACGGAAACGGTCCTGCGGCCTGTCTCCCGACGCCCGCTCCCACAACCCGCACTCACCCACAGCGCACCCAGCCTCCCAACGCCCCCCTCACCCCATACTTACCTCCGGACTCTGGCACAATGATCTTCGGTGGACCGGGAACACGTCTGCACTCTTCAAAGCCGACCTCGAACTGAGGAAATGCCGGTAAGCTGTATAATGGGCTAGATAAGGGGGTTTCAACTTTGTTGCATATCTCAGGCATTTTTGGGAATTTTTGCACCAAATTTTCAACATGGGGTTTTTGGGACCCCTTCTCATGAATGATGTCACTGTCATGGCGTTATTCAGGCCCGAAGGGTGATTTCGCTCAGTGACTGCGCAGTGACTGTGAAATCACCCTTCGGCCTGAATACCACCATGACAGTGACATCATTCATGAGAAGGGGTCCCAAAAACCCCATGTTGAAAATTTGGTGCCAAAATTCCAAAAAATGACTGTTTTACGAAGGTAAGCGCGTAGTTCTATGCAGGGCTCGTAAGTTCGCAGAATTTCAATATTTTCTACCCAGATTTTCAACATTGCCATTTTACCACACCTTCTTATGAGTAGTATAGCTGTTATTTTTCACATCTCACCCAAAATGTGTTTCCGCCCATGTAGCTCAGAATGGCGCAGTCGGTGTGCGAAATCAATGTACGGACAAATTAAGAAAATCACAGTGACACTGTTCATGAGCAGAGGTCTTAAAATGGCTATGTTGAAAATTTGGTGAAAAAATTCCTAAAAATGACTGTTTTACACGTGTGCGTTGCGCAGTTCCTAACGAGGCTCGTAAGTTCGTAAATTTTCAATATTTTCACTCCAGATTTTCAACATTGCCATTTTACCACACCTCCTTATGAGCAGTACAGCTGTCACTTTCACATCCTGCCCAAAACATGTTTCCGCCCATGTAGCGCATAATGGCGCAGTCGGTATGCAAACTCAATGTATGGGACATTAACAAAATCACAGTGACACTGTTCATGAGCAGAGGTCTTAAAATGGCTATGTTGAAAATTTGGTGAAAAATTCCTAAAATGACTGTTTTATCGGCTACGCTTGCGAGTTCCTACGCACTCTCGTAAGTTCACAAATTTTCAATATTTGCACTCCAATGACTTCCAAATACCTAAACAGCACATAGAAGCAAGCAACATTCGGCATTGACAAATGCTTGTTTAATGAGAGACGAATCGTGCCTAGATGCCATAACAAACAACTTTTTGTTCCTTATGCACGTACTAATCTTAGACAACATTTTTTCTCAACTAGGGTGCCCAGTTTATGGAATAAGTTACCACAAACATTAGTAGATTCTGTTAGTGTTGATGCTTTTATAAGGAGTCTTGACAATTTGATAAATAAGATGCCATTGTTTTAAAATTGCCCACATTGTGTGGGGGAAAATCTAGATGGGCCATGGCCTACTGTTTTTCAGCAAAAAACCTAGTAAACCTATGTCCCTCCTGTCGGTCCTCTCCTCCAGTGTGTACATGTTTAACTCCCTTAGTCTGACTTCATATGGCAGTTCCCCCAGTCCCTGATTCATCTTCGTTGCCATACAATGCACCCCCTCCAGCAGCTTAATGTCCTCTTGTAGGTAAGGGCACCAGTACAGCACACGGTATTCCAAGTGGGGTCTAACCAAAGATCTGTATAATGGTAGAATAACCTCCCTTCTTCCTGAAGTAATGCCCCTTGCAATGCACTTTAGCATTTTGTTGGCTATTGCTGCCTCCTTTCTGCATTGCGCAGAATTATTAATTGCTCCTGTGATGAGCACCCCCAGATCCTTCTCCTCTTCTATGACCTCCAGCCACCCCCCCAGATCGTAGCTTATCCTCGGATTTTTGTTCCAACGTGCAGTACCTTGCATTTTTTGCATTGAACCCCAGCTGTCTTCTGTCAGACCATTCCTCTAGCCTTGCCAGATTCTCCTGTAGCCTCCGCCACACAACCTGGTTGTCCACAACAGCTCCCATCTTGGTGTCATCCACAAATAGACTGATTTTGCTGCTGATGCCCTCCGAGATGTCTGCAATAAATATGCCAAACAGCACTGGGTCCAACACCAATCCCTGTGGAGCACCACTTATCATAGGCTTAGAGGATGAGTATTCCCCACCTACCACCACCCTCTGCTGCCTATCTTTTATCCAGTTCTCCACCCACCCCACCAGGTTTGCTCCTGCCCCTGTGCCCTGTAGCTTGATTCCAAGTCTCCCATGTGGTACTTAATTGAAGGCCTTACTGAAGTCTAGGTACAGCACATCCACCTCACGGCCCCTGTCAATTTGCCTAGTCACCCAGTCATAGTATTCCACCAGGTTGGTCTGGTATGACCTGCCCTTGACAAATCCATGCTGCCTCCTGTCCTGCACCCCATCACCTCCAGTAGTGCCACTAGCATCTCCTTTAGGATGGTCTCCATTAGCTTTCCTACTATGGACATTAGACTTACTGGCCTATAGTTCCCCGGTTTGTCCATGGGTTCTCTTTTGTGGAGGGGAACCACGTGAACCAGTCTCCAGTCACGGTGTACACATCCTGTGTCTAGAGATGAATTAAATAATTCTGCCAAGGGTCCTGCCAGGACCTCTGCCAGCTCCTTCGGCACCCTTAATAATAATAACTTGGATTTACTCCATCCAGTCCTGGTGCCTTGTGCACCCTCAATGCCCCTAATTCCTCCAGCACCCTCCCCAGTGTGATTTCTCCATCCATCATCCCCCCCACATCTGTTTCTATCCTTTCTACTACTATGGGTAGCACCCCTTCCCCTTCATTTGTAAAGACTGAACAGAAGTAGTTGTTGAGCATGTTTTCCTTTTCACCCCCTTCTTCCACCCATCCCCCCTCCTTCTTAATTCTTACAATTTGGTCCTTACAGCTTCTTTTCTACCTGATATACCTAAAGAAGTCTTTTTCTCCTTTATTTTTTCCCTTATATTTATCCAGCGTGCCTTGACCAGGCCATGGACCCCTCAATTTCTGGAACCTAAACAGTTTTTCAGAAATCCTCTGTACTGCAAGGGATCCAGCGTGCCTTGACCAGGCCACAGACCCCTCAATTTCTGGAACCTAAACAGCTTTTCAGCAATCCTCTGTACTGCAAGGTACTAGCTCTGACTTTTGGATTTGGTACCAGTGGAAGCTGATTTCCACGTGTCCCACACTATCTCCTGCTGAGCACACCTCTAACTACTGTATCTCCCTCTGCGTCTCTAGTTGAATTTATGTGCTAGGGTTTAATAATGTGTTTAATCCTTACAGTCATTTTAAGTTCTGAGTTGATGTTGACTTTTCCATTAGTAGATTATATCCTCTCACCACTAGAGGGCTATATCTCTATCTCTTTATCTAATATGTAAGCCATGTGGGCTCTCTTTGCCTTTCTCTCACCTCTCCTCCTCCTCCTTGCCCTGGCCCCCCCTCTTCTCTTTCCCTGGTCCTAGCCATCCCCCACCCCCCCCCTCCCCCGCCACCCTCTACTCTGGTTTCCACTGCTACTCCAAGGGAACTCTCCACTTCCACTTGAGTCGTGTGCTTGGTGCACCGTTTGGATATTCCTGGTTACTTAACCCGACCACTACTCTCAACAAGTATGGCCACCTCTCTACACTGTACCACCTTGCAGTCCATATGGGTCACTGCCTGGAACCTTTCAACTTCTACTCCAGGAAACAACAATCAAAACTATCTCTCAAAGAGCTGCGACTCTGCTCCTTAAAACTCCTACTCCTCCTCCTTCTCATCTCAGGCAGCATCCATCCCAATCCTAGCCCTAGAAGCTCAGGCCACACACAAACTCCAGGTGCCTTTATCCTTGCAACCATTAATATCTGCAGCCTACTACCAAAGCTGGATGCACTCCAAGCCTTCATATGCCAACACAACCCTGACATCCTTGCAGTGGTGGAAACTTGACTGACACCTCAAAGTTCCTGACTCAGCAGTAACAATACAGGCTACAATGTCCACAGGCTGGACTGGATATCCAAAAAGGTGGTGGTTGCAATCTATATCAAAGACTCCTGTCTTGGCACCCTGTAGCAACTCCATCACTTTCTGCCTCAGCCCAGATTCTGCCAATAAAATCGTCCTAGGTCCCAACCATAAAGCCATGACTATTGTCTCCGTTATACATCCCGCCCAGGGATCCTAAACATGGATTCAACGATGTCCTAAACTTTATCAACTCTCATCCTTCCGAAGCTGAACTTATTCTACTAGGGGATTTTGACATAAACTGGTTAGCATCGAGTGCCAGTGCCTATAAAGACTCCATCTCAGCTGCTAACCTCACGCAAATGGTAAACTCCCCTACTAGGATTAACTACAAGACTGGCACCAGTACCCTCTTGGATTGGGTCCTCACCACTCACCCCACAAGGATTTCTCGTACAACCATTCTCCCAGACTCACTCAGTGACCACTCCCCAGTCATGTGTGCATGGTCTAACAAATTCCTTAAGCCCCCTCCCAAAATTATCACTAGCAGAGTCCTTCCTCATGGAAAACTTCCACATCTCAAACAACACCTGCTTCTACAAGACTGGCTACCCATCTATGAAGCAACAGATGTTAACTTGGCTCTTGATCACTTCATCTCAATTTTCAACAAAGCCTCACAGCTGAAACTAAGGGATCACCTCTGGGCAGTTGCCAGGGCCACTGGCAAACAACTGGACATCCAAAATTACAAACAAGCACGAAATGCCTGGACAAAAGTCATACGGCTAATGAAATCCACCTATTACAAAGACGCTCTCACCAATACATGGGGAAATGGTCGTGCTTTCTGGGACAATATCAAGGATGTCACAGGGAAGCAGCCAAAACCTCTCCGCCATGTTAATGGTTGATGGATCCTCAACCCTTGACCCCAAGGTGATCGCAAACATCTTTAACACGGCTTTTCAGACCTTAGTGCTGTTCTACCCATGACTTTTCGAAAACAGGGCCTACTCCCCAATACTTCAGCCCTCAGTCTAACCATCCCCTCTTCTACTTCAGGAAGTTAAGGCTGAATGAAGCTCGCCGCTATAATACTGCAGCTATCTCTAAATCTAGATCTAGTAGCGACACCCTGGACCTTAAGCTTCTGTTGCTCACCTCGATGAGGTAATTCATCCATTAACAAAAATCCTAAACCTCTCTCAGCTGTGGAAAATTCTAGGACCTATGGAAAACAGCCACCGTGACACCCGTCCATAAAAGTGGGGACAAGACGATTCACTCAAATTATTGCCGTATCTCCATACTGCCCCCACTCTCTAAGGCGCTTGAGCGCATCGTGGCTGATCAACTTACCGACCACTTGGATAAATACAATACACCTTGTCCACAACAACACGGCTTCCGGAAAGGTCACAGCACCACCACAGCCCTTCTTGAGTTCACTGGAGCTTTGCACAAATCCCGTGACAACGGGCTTCTCACAGGGGCCGTTTTCGTCGACCTCTCCAAGGCCTTCGATACAGTACACCATGGACTACTAATACACCAACTACTGAATGCCGGGCTATCACCTGACTCTTCTCTCTGGTTTAAAAGCTACTTAGAAAA
Source organism: Neoceratodus forsteri (assembly GCA_016271365.2). Classification (NCBI taxonomy): domain Eukaryota; kingdom Metazoa; phylum Chordata; order Ceratodontiformes; family Ceratodontidae; genus Neoceratodus; species Neoceratodus forsteri. The sequence continues at coordinate 1,540,941,824 of CM028131.1, read as the reverse complement.
CTGGTCACAGAGGTAAAAATTGTGGACGCTCTTCTAACACCCTGCCTGTTACACATATGTCCCACAGGGATCCATACTGGGACCCCTCCTTTTAGCCTTTTCTTAAACTCCTCCTTACCACTGCTCTGAGCAGATCATACTGTATGCCGATGATGCTGTTGTATCTCCACTCACAAAGATCCTGCAACTCTTCAACACAACCTTCAACTTGGTTTCAGTTCTGTACAGACATGGTTTCTTAATCATAAACTGGTCCTCAATGACAAGAAAACCAAATCTATGCTCTTCTGCAGCTCTCATAACCCACACAAGCTACACCACTTGGCTATCTCCACCACCCAGGGAACACCTAGATCAGGTGGTGTCCTTCAAAATACTTAGGGATACAGCTTGACCCTAATCTCTCCTATGGACTTCATGTAGATAATGTAGCTAGAGCTGCTAATACACGGCTTGGTCTCCTCTACAAACACAGACCACACCTCACGCCCAGAAGCTTTGAAGGTTGCAGTCCTGAGCTCTGTGATCTCTGTATAGACTATGGTCTCATCATTTATGGCTCGGCCACAACCACAACCCTTAGACGCCTCTCAACTGCCTTAAATAAAGCATGTTGGCTCATCACTGGTGCTCACCGTCTCACCCACACATATGACCTGTACACTCAGACCAGCTGGCTCCAACTATCAAACCACATAAAGTTTCTCACCTGCGCCATGGTCAAACAAATCTACCTTGGCCTTGCACCTTCTGGGGTCTCAACTCTGTTACAACACCGAATTAACAAATGGTGTCTTAGAAGATCCACTCTACAGCTACTGAAAGTCCCCCACTGTCACACTTCACAGGGACAATGCTCTTTTGCTTATCGAGCACCACTCTGGTTCAGTGGCCTCAGCCCAACCATCTCCTCTGCCCCAACTATTGGTATGTTTAAAACTAGGCTCCGGGACTATCTCACTACCAACAGCTCCTGTGACTGCCCAACTTAACCTTGTTTCTCCACTTCCCTTTCTGCTCTAGTTGTCACCCCTCCTCCCCTCCTCACTGGATTCTACCCTCACATCTTGGTATACCCAATGCTGCACTTTTCACCCTTTCGCCACCCTTCCTACATTCCTTCTCCACCCTACCCTCTTCCCTCTCCCTATGACTCTGGCACTTCTTATCTGTTGTCTGTTTTCTCTGACAAATGCTGCTGGCTGCCTTGTTACAGTGCTACCCTTGAACTGTATTAATCTGTACTCTGTTTGCAATGTCCACATTGTTGTAATGCCTGTCTTGATGTTCCCCATAATTTGTATTTCTCTGACGTGGAACCTTTGTAAAAGAGCCATGGCTCAAAGGTATTTGTAATCCTAGACTTGATAAATAAATATTTATGCCCTGCACCAGCTTCAGTTCTCTTGCAGCCTTGGCGGCCCTTACCCTCCTGGTCACTTCTTTTACTTCTTGCAGATATTCCTCCCTATCCTCCTCCCTCCTCGATTTTCTGTATCTCCTATACACTGCCCTTTTCCTCCTCACCTTGTGTAATACAGCTGGGTTTCTTTCCTCTATACTTCTTAGTCTGGGCCCTACAGCAAGTTTCTGTTGCCTCCACTATCTCCTGTCTTATCAGTTTCCACCTTTGTTTTGTGTTCATACTCGGTTGAATTTTGCACAGAAACCCCTGTACCACTTCCCTCATCATCTTAAAGTTGGCATTCCTGAAATCCAGCACCCTTGAGCCAGATGCCCCCCTCTCTTTAGCCATCTGTATATTGAACCATACTGTCCGGTTGTCACTCCCTCCCTTGTGGTTCCTCCACCCTCATATCCCTCACCCACTTCCCATTCATAAGTATGAGTTCAAGGGTGTTCCTTTCGCTAGTTGGTTCCTTGACCAATTGTACTAGAAAGCTTTCCTGGAAGGTGTCCTGCATTACCTGCTCCCTTCTATTCTTTGTGGTAGGTGTGTCCCACTCCACCCCCGGCAGCTTGAAGTCCCCTACTATCACCACCCACCTTCCCGCAGTTCCTCCAGATCTGTTCTGCCAGTATTCTGTCCATCCTTTCAGACTGAGAGGGTGGTCTGTACACCACCCCCAGTCTTAGTGATCTACTTTTGGGATCCTGTGGTTGCACCCACAGTGCTTCTGTATCTCCCTCATCTCCCTCCTCCCTTACACATTTTAATCCCTCTTTTCCATACAGCGTCATCTCCTCCCCCTTCCCCTTTTTTCTATCCTTCCGGTGTAATCTATACTCCAGAACCATCATGTCTTAGTCATGGATTTGGGAGGCCCATGTCTCAGTTATAGCCACCAAGTCCACTCCCCCCTCATACAGAAAAGTCTGTATTCCACCCCTTTATTCCCAAGACTCCTAGCATTTAGTGTTACCACCTTCCAACCCTTGTCTCTACCCTCCCCTCTGTCTGTCTCCCCTTATGTCCACTGCCTTAGTAGTTGCCTTTATCTTTACTTTGCTATCACAGGGATAAGCACATTTGGCTTCACATCACTAGGCCTCTGAACTCCTCTATCCATCCTGCTACCCCCCTCCTAGTTTAAATGCTCCTCAATGTGCTTCCTTATCCTTGTCTTCATTACATTTTGTCCCTCCTTATTTAGGTGCAGTCTATCTTTTGCGTACAGACTGCTGTTCTCCCTGGCCCCCAACCCTCCTACCAGCCCAAACCCCTTTTCCTGACACCAGGTCTCCAGCCATTCATCATACTCTTGAATTCTCCCTTTTCTTGCCATACTTGCCTTGGGAATGGGAAGTACCTCCAGGAAGATGACAGATCTGCCTGATCCTTCACACAGAGGTCCCAGTTCCTCAAACCTCCTCTTTACCTCTCCTACTGTCCCATCAGCCAGGTCATTTGTCCCCATGTGTATTTTTAGATGAGGCACTTTCCTTCTCCTGCTTGCATACCTTATCATGGATTGCCCCATCCTTTCCACCTTCATTCCTGGCATGGCTTCCACCCATATTCTACTGTGCCTCTCTTCTTTACTGCCCCAATTGACCCTTATCGATTCTCCCAACAAGACACCGCCCTTCCTCCCCATCCCCTTCCCCATCTTCCCCTTTCTCCTCCTTCCTCCTGCACAATGTACCCTCCCGTTGTCACTGTTTCCCCCCCATTCTCCACTGTATTCAACCCTCCTTGCCCCAGTTCACCTATTTCTCCATCACCCTCCCCAGCCATTTTGTTCTTTGTACCCATGGTCCGTGCCACCCCTTCCTCCTTCCCCTTCGTTGACCCCCGTTAGAGGTCGGCCCCCCAGTCTGAGCTTACTGTGTTACCATCTCTCTTTACTCCTTCTCTAGTTCTTGCACGTTTGTTTCCCATAACTGTGTCACCCTCCCTGCCCCCTTGTCCTGACCAACCTCTGTCTCTCTTATCTCCCCCTTCTTTTTTCTTTTCTTGGATGTCTTTTGTACTTTCCACATTTCCTTCTCCTCCTCCTGACCTAATATGCCCCTTAATCATCTTTGACACTTCCCCTAGTAGCTTTAGTACTTCTTTCTCTAGCCTCCCCATCCTTATACAGACTGGGCACCTTCCCGTTCTCCACAGGGTGTCCATGAATACTGCCTCTTCACAGTTATTACATCCCACAATCCTTCCTACCCTGTGATTTCTGTTCCCCCTTCCCTGATTCATTTTCCCTCTTCCCTTGACTGACCCTCATTCCAGCCTGCCCCACTACCTTGTCCCCTTCCCAGACTTCCCCAGTCTGTCATCCTGGTCTCATTATCCCTTCCTCTTCTTTGTTCCCTCGGCTCCATTCTCCCTCTTGCGGTTCATCTTCTTTCTATCTTGCCCCTGTCTGTTGGCAGCACTATTTCTCTTATTTTCCAATCCCTCTGCCCTGTGGTGTGTGGCTGTGCTTTGTACAGAAATAAGATGGCTACCAATGTATGTATGCAGACCGCGGGTACCATATGATGTCCTAGCTACCAGTATAAAGGAAGTGATGCACTAGGGGGTGGTGGGGAGGGGTGGGGGAGTTACCATATGAATTGTAGGCATACATATAGAAACATAGAATTTGGCCGGCAGATGGACCGCTTGCTCACAGTCTGCCCATTTCCTACCTAATGGATAAGCTGCAGATCTAGACAACCAGCAGCCTCTTATTCTTGCCCCCACCCTAGAATTGCCTTATGACTGTCCCATGCATGCTTGAATTCCACCACTGTTTTGACTCCACAACCTTCCTCCGGAAGGCCGCCTCCATGTATCCACAACCTCTCTGTGAAAAAATACTTCCTTAAATTACCTCTGAGCTGCCCCCATCTTCAAATTGTGCCCTCTTGTTCTTGCACACCTCTTTTTTTGAAAGATGCTACCCTCTTGGACTTTGTTGATTCCCTTGAGGTACTTGAAAGTTTCTATCATGTCCCCCCTCTCCCTCCTTTCCTCGAGGCTATACATATTAAGCTCCTTAAGTCTCTCTTCATATGTCTTCCAGTGCAGACCCTGCACCATTTTAGTTGCCCTCCTCTGGACAGCTTCCATCCTGTCTATGTCTTTGTGGAGATTGGGTCTCCAGAACTGCACGCAGTACTCCAGATGGGGTCTGACCAGCTGTCTGTACAGAGGGATAATAACTTCCTGTTTTCTACTGGTGATGCCTCTCCCTATGCATCCCAGTATCCCCCAGCCCTCCTTGCTGCCCTCTCACATTGCTTGCCCACCTTTAGGTCATCTGATATGACTACCCCTAGGTCCCTTTCCATTTTTGTTGTTGTTAGTATCTCACCCATTGTGTACTCTTCCCTGGTTTTTGTTTCCCAGGTGCATTACCTTGCACTCTTAGCACTGAATCTAAGCTGCCATACATTTGACCATTCCTCTAACCTTGCCAAGTCCCTTCTCATCCTTTCCACCTCACCTTATGCATCAACTCTGTTGCAGATCTTTGTGTCATCTGCAAAGAGACATACTTTTCCTTCCAGAACCTCTGCAATGTCACTTATAAAGACATTGAAGAGGACCGGTCCTAATACTGAACCCTGCGGTACCCCACTAGTAACCCCCCTTTCTTCAGAGTGGACTCAATTTACTATTACTTTCTGTGTCCTATTCTCCAGCCAATTCTTTACCCAGGCTGTCATCTTGGGACCCACTCCCAGGCTGGCTAACTTGTATATTAATCTTTTGTGTGGGACTGTGTCAAATGCCTTGCTAAAGTCTAGGTAGGCCATGTCCACGCATGTAATCCAAGCATGTAATCTGTGAACTTGTTTCATTATTTGCTTTCCATCATAACAGTTCTAGCTCTGACTCATCCTCAAGCACTTCAGAGAATGACACAGTAAACATCTCTTCCACACAGTGTCTACAATCCACTCAGCATGGAGTTAGCAGTGGCAGAGCAAGGTTTGGGAGCTGGGGGGTCCCATTCAGTCAATCATGGGTTCCACAATGGGCACTAAACAGTGAATAAGGATGGTGGTGGGGCACCACTACTCACACTCGAGCAGCCAGGAGGGACGATCACCCCCCCCAGCCCCCTTGTAGCTCCGCCACTGGGAGTTAGTAGAGGACATGGCAGGATCAGGACACATGGAGGCTGTCGAGGACATAGAGGGAGACAAGGGTCAACCGCAACCTCTTTCCTGATATATGGAGCCAGCAACAATGATATTGACCTCTCATCTCAACAGCAAAAAAATCATGTAAGTATGTAATTATGTGGTATACTAAAAAGGGTCGGATAAATATAGCTTTCTGATTGGTTGTAAACATTCTATCAGCCCCATGTTAATCTTTGATTATCATACTTGTACAGGATAAACATATGCTGAACAACGTGTAACACTATTTAAAAAAAACATTGTTATTACAATAGCAATAATGCACTCCCAGAGGGTTATGTTTATGGTCATTTAATCACCTTTTATGGGCATTTAGTACTCATTTATGCCTTGTGTCACATTACACATATAGATGTTGATTATCAGACCATTATCATAACATCTGGTCATGCCTTATTGCTTAAAGATCTGCTTGCATTTAATTAAAATATATTTGTAGTGACAAGCAAGTAGTAAATTGCAGTGTTATCTGTTAGCAATAAGGCATGATGGGGTGTGCTTGGAACATGCTCGGTCAGGGGCGTAATAAGTCACAAGGCTGAAGGCAGGTAAAGATAGAAGGCAGGTAAAGATAGAAGGTAGATTTTTCATTGTCAGCAAAGAACCAGTTGTAATGAAAACTATAAACAATACTTAATGTTTCTAATTTGTTTATGTGTGTAAGGAGAATGTGATGATCAGGGAAACATTTAATTCATCTGTTTTATTTTGTATTTTTAAGGTAGTTTTATTTTAAGGGCCCAGTGCCACTAAATTTGATTCTTACAGTTACAAGGCAAAAAACAATGGCTGCCAGTTGAATTCTTAACAATCTATTAGCGTAATGATTCCAGTGGTGATCAGTGCACATTTGGCAGTACTTTTTATTTTCCATGCATGGAACATAATTAGTACATGAACAACAGCCAATCAGATTTCATGATTTTCCCTTACTATTTTATAATTTGTCAAACCTTTCATTTATAATTTCTAAATGTACTTTACACTGTACTAGTCATTAGTATCTTTTTAAAAATTACATGTGTTTATATATTAGCAGATCATGTTTCATTGTGAGATACATTACACACCTTTGTGATTCTCAATAGATGCCCTTTGCTATTTAAGGCTGATCCACAGTATTCAGTTATTCACTGATTCTCATTAGTGAAAAGTGTTTAGTAATTTGCTCATAAGTAATCAACAAAAAACTATTTTCTTGTGAATGTTACATATGTAAAAGTGTTACGTTACAGTACCTGTACTCTTCGCTCTCAGTTTTTACTTCTAGTCACACCAAACTGGTAATTCCGCAATGGTACCCTCTTTTCATTTGCATGGATCTGCATTTATTGCCAATTCACATGCCTAACTTTGATGGAGGTATCTCGTATTTATAATAATGTAATGATTGCAATTAATAAAATAATATTTATGTTTTATACCGACAGACACTAATAAACCATACGGACTCAGATAGATTGAGGCAATACACAATTCCTTGGACTCTGCAGAAACCTGGAGGTGTATTTGATTTGCTGGATGACAGTCTGGAAAGCACTGCCACAATGTCAGCATCCACATCCCAACCACCTTGGTGCATGTGTGGAAATTGTTGAGAAATGCCAACTGTCCTTGAATGAGTTTGTTGTGGGAAAATACCTGCGTGCTGCATATCACAGAAGCACAAAATGGAACTCATGCCTCTCAGAACTGGTGCTGGCAGTTGCCGTCACTTATCGAAACTATTTATTTGGATTGCAGGGATACAGTATGTACAGAATGATCATAACCATGAGATGCGGTTCACCGCCTGTAGGCAATTTATTTTGTGGCAGCATGGAAGATTGTTTTGTTTTTCTGTTTTGTTTTTTTGTTTGTTTAACCAGGAGAGACACACTAAGCTGAAAGCTTTTTTACAGGTGCGACCTGGGAGCACAAAGAAGTTAAGTGACTTGCTCAGGATCACACAGTATTGGGTTCACGTAACAGGTGGGTAATTCCTTCATGTTGTGTTTGGAGGATAAGGGATAATTTTCCTGACCCAAACAGTGTTTACGTTGGGTTTCTTCCTCACAGATTAGCATAGGTATCACTATGTATTTTAACTGATGCTCAGATCTATTCAGAAAAACATTTTAGTAGTGTTGTGTAATATTTTAAGACTGGTTGTATGCATTTTGCATTATTTGTTTACAGGAATGAAATTGTAAATGGCTTACAGTTACAGAAATATTGTTAACTTCAGTAGATATTACTTATCTTAATCAATACATGATTGTGTTCAGTGGTTTATTACTTATACAATACATAATACTGTACCATATGTTGCTTATTAAATGTGTTAACGTAGTAGTTTACTTACTTTGAAATGTTTGCAAAACTTATTAAATGGAATTTGCAGTGTATACTCTATTAAGTTTGAGATACAATGTACTTACTGCAAGAGTTTCCTAATAAGTAAATAATTAAGTAAGTAAAAATTTATTTTAAGCTCTTTTCCAAAGACCAAAGCACTGTACAAATAACAATACATATAAACAAGAACAGCATTAACAACATAAAATCATCCACCATAAGCTTTTACAAATAAAAACGTTTTTAACTCCGCTTTAAAACTTTCGACGGTCAGGCAGTTTCGTATCTGACGAGGTAGAGAATTTCACAGGGCAGGAGCAGCATACAAAAATGAATGGGCTCCGGATGTTTTCAAACAAGCCTTGGGAATCTCTAGCAATCCCTCATCAGTGGATCGGAGTGAGTGAGAGGGGCAGTAGGGAGTAAGGAGATCTTTCAGATACTGTGGTCCTTTTTCGTGTAGAATAAAAATGTTAGAGTCAATAATTGAATAGTGAAATTTTCCAGGGTGTTGACCAATAAACAACTAGTTTCTGTATCAGCCATTACTTAAGCAATAATGCCTGACAGGGTGTGTGTCGTGCTGGGATAACATCATGCCTCAGGTGGTTGGGCACGAAGCCGCAGGCTGAGTGCGTCCAATGACTGAGGTGTGACGTTATCCCAAATGACACACACCCTGGAGGGCATTATTGCTATTATACAATGGCTCGTTGTTATACAGAATAAAAAAATAATTTTAAAGATGTTTTTGTGTGGAAAAATATTTTGTTTTTAAGAGAAGATGAAACAATCAAGCAGAAACAAATCAAGCAAACAATCATCTCCAGGTTCACAGTGAGGCTGAGACTAGACCCATAATGTTGTACTGGGATAACATCACAGGTCCAGCCCAAGACTGACCAATCAGTGTCCAAGATTCTTTCTTACCATTGTAAAATATTACATTAAACACTTTAAGATACTTATTGCTGATTTATTGCTTGATTTATAAATGAGCATAATTGAATGACAATAGGGTACAGTTACTGTCTTGCATTATCCACTCACTGGTGTTAAGATGCACGAGGTACAGCATATTGCTATATGTCTCATATGTTGTGATTAACCAATTTTTAAACATACTATGGGGATTGACTTATTGGTGTTATAATAAAAGATTCAAAAGAAAGAGGGTAATAAAAACAGGTTACTCACCTGTAACAGTAGATCTTCCACAGAATGGTCTCTTGCAGTAGGTAATTACTTCTGGGAGTTTCCAGCAGAGCAGCTCTTCTAGCAGTTTTCACCAGGGACTGCCCACAAATGACATCTTCCTGCTTCCCATATAGGTGTGGGTGGTCCCTGGTATCCTCAGTTCATTTTCCTGCCATCTTCAGCTTGCGCAGCAGCTAGTTCAGCTTCTGTGTAGCAGTCATCGACGAGAAATTGGATTAAAAAATGAATGTCTAATGATTCTTCAACCAAACAAGTTCTATTTTGTTCCTGCTATTGTGTTAGGAAAGTATACTGCTTTAACAACCACACATTTTGTGTGAGGTGTCTGGGACCCACACATGACACCAAATCCTGCAGCTCCTGTCAGGAGTTCAGTAGAGCAACCTGCCAACAACGTTTGCTCGAGATTCAACAGTTGCTTACAGAGCAGAGAATGTCTCTGTTAGAGAACCAGGGGGCTTGTACCAAGGGCTCTCCCAGCTCTGGTTCTCATTCCTGTCAGGGTAAAGAGTGGGATAAACCCCCTCTCACTCCTGGCTGCATTGCCCATCGATGGCCACTGTTTCTGTTGCTCCTCCATCGATGGAGCATCTTCCTACGGCCTCCTCATTGACAGGGGTTCACACCCTCTCATCAGCAGTGCTTTCTAGTGCTTTAAATGCTATGCAGGTTCTATCTGCTCCATCAATGGGGGCTTATACCCTCTAGTTGATGATGCTATCTAGTGTCCTAAATTCAGCCAAATACACTGCTGCTCCATCGACAGGGGCTGCTCTCCTGTCGGCTACACCTGACATATTCCAGGATAATTGTTCCATGGGCTCGTCAAAGATGTCCCATGCTCCTCAGGGCAAACCAATGGCTTTTTTCTTACAGCATGCCCCTCCCCCCTCACAGGTGCCATTTTACAGGGGGCAAGTGGACAGAGACTGGGACCCAGGCTTGTTCTTCCCAGGGGTGAGACCTGCTCACTCTACCTGTCTCATCCCCTCTATTGCCCCCATTGTTTCCCAAACCCCACTTCTTAACCCCCCAGGAATAAGACATCACCAAGATAGTGATGCAGGTCTTGCATAGCATGAGGTATACCCAGCCCTCTGACCCAGGAGTGCTCAGGGATCCTTTCTGGTCTCCCTGTCCTCTGCCTAAAAGATTTCACAGTGACAGGGATATACTGCCACCCTGGTCCCCTCTTCCTAATATGGAAGGTTATTTGCCAGATGAACCTGAGCAAATGGTGAATATCCCTGGTTATATTGATGAAGAAGACTTCCAAGACTTGGATTTCCAGAATCCAGAGTCCCCCTACTCAGAAATATCTTCCCTGGATGAGGACATGCCTATACCGGCTGTCACCTCTCCTCCAGATGACCCATCCTTTAGCAAGATGATGGTCCAAACACAAAAGGTAGTGGGGCTCTCTACCACAGAACATGACAAACAATGTAAGGTTATGGCAGAATATCTTGACTTACCAGAGGAGCCGGCCATAGTGGTACCCCCACTGATTTCAACCTACCAGAATGCCATACTGGCTGCCTGGCATCAGCCGTCAGCTATTACAGCTGTTCTCTGAAAAGCATGATTTGCTTATATAAGACTCCCCTGGATCATCCCTTCCTGTCCACCATCCCAGAGGTGGATTCAGTGGTCATTATTGCCACTCATGATTGTACCAAAAAAACCCAAGCACATGAGTTCCTTACCACCCGATAAAGAATCCCAAAAGACTGACTACCTGGGGAAAAGGTTTTTGCTTCAGGCACCATGATTATTCGAATCTTGAATTATATGGGTCATATAGTTAAATACCAATGTACCCTTGGTGCTTCAACCATCGAACTTATCAATAAGCTTCCTCCCTCCCAGGAGAAGGACAAGTTATTAGCCATGGTGTCTATTAGCAATTCTATATCCAACCCCCTGCTCCAGTCAGGATATGATGCCATTGATACCTCAGCCAGACTCTCAGCTACTGGAGTCTCTCTGCATCACCATGCTTGGCTTCGCATTTCAGGTGTTGTTCCTGACATACAACATAAAGTTGCTAATGCACCCTTTAATGAGTCCAAACTGTTCAGGTCAGGTACTCAAACATTTGTTAGATGATTTGCAGGCATCAGGCAGAACCTTTCATACGGTGCACAGCATGTACCATACTCCACAGACACCCTACTGCACACAATATTCTTTCTATTCCAAAAGAGGCGGCAAATATAAGGCCTCTAATAGAGATGGCTTTCGAGGTCGTGCCCAGCCCACAAGGGGCAATGCCTCCGCCAACCATGGTTCCTATGCCCATCCCTCGGGAGGGGCCGGATAACCCACTACCCAGTGACCTATCTGGGCTTTCCCCTTGCCTCCTTGGCCAGGCCTCGGAGGTGGTGGTGGGGTGTAGTCTTGCCCTCCATTTGGAGGTTTGACAAATGATCACTTCGGACAAATGGGTACTTCAGATAATTCAAAAGGAACACACTTTGCAATTCTTTCTGCCCCACCCCGTCCCCCCTTGGACAATCCATTATCCACCAGATCATGTCCCTATCCTTCAAGAAGAATTGAAGGCACTTCTGGCCAAACACACTGTTTTAATAGTGCCCTTCCAGAACATCAAAAAGGATTTTACTCCCGCTTTTTTCTTGTACCCAAGCAAACCAGAGATCTCAGACCAATATTAGACCTGAGACATCTGAATTGATATATTCAGTACAAACATATTCACGTGATAACTCTGTCTGCCATCATGCCTATTCTAAAACAAGAAGACTGGCTGTGTGCGCTGGATATGAAGTGCGCCTACTTACATATCCCCATTCATCCTGCCCATTACAAATTTCTGTGCTTCCACCTTCTGGGTCAAAACTATCAGTTTCAAACATTCCCTTTCAGCCTCTCATTGGCCCCAAGAGTGTTCACCGAATGCCTAGTAGTGGTGGCAGCAGACTTACGGAAAAAAGGGTACTTCGTCTTCCCATATCAAGATGATCGACTAATCAAAGCAGAATCCAGAGAAGCTCTACTTGTCTCACTAGCCACTACTCTGAACATGTTCAATGATCTAGGGATAAAAGTCAACTGGCCAAAGTCCAGTCCACACCTGACGCAGTCTCTCCAATACATTAGAGCTGTTCTAGATACAGGCATAGACAGAGCTTACCTTCCACATTCTCGTCAGGCCATTCTTATATTTCTGGCTTTGTAAATACAGACCCAGAAAATAGTCATGGCCAGACAAATGCTGAGACTTCTGGTTCACATGTCTGCAGCCATCCAGACAGTAGCATTCGCCCATCTTCACATGAGACCTGTCCAGTGGACTCTCCAGAACCAATAGTTTTAAAGAACTGAACAGTTCGATGACAAAATCAGGGTCTCTCCTTCTCTGAAGTCATCCCTGAAGTGGTGGACAATCAAAACCAATTTGTGTCAAGGAGTGCTTTTCCTCTCCCTCCCTCCCTCCCATGCTGACTTTAACCACGGATGCTTCCCTGTACAGATGGGGCACACATTTAGGTCTTTATCAGACCCAAGGCTGGTGGATTGCCTCTTCCCATTAATCTCATACCAATGTCCTTGAGATGAAGGTGGTCTGTCTCACCCTTCAGGCATTTCAGCCCTGTCTCAAGCCAGGACCGTTGCTGATTCAGTCAGACAACACTGTAGTGGTGTTTTACCTCAACAAGTAAGGGGGCCTAAAATCATGCACCCTCTGCATTGAGACCCTTGTAGTCTGACAGGAAGCCATCAGACAAGACCTAATGCTAGCGGCCATCCACCTACTGGGACAGTGCAATCAGTTAGTGGACCGGCTAAGTTACCAGTCATCTGCTCACGAATGGACACTTCACAAAGAAGTACTCCAAGAAATCTTTGACCTATAAGGAACTCCACAGCTGGATCTGTTTGCTTCCCCTTTCAATCACTGGTTCCCCAGTTACTTCTCCATTATACCGAGCAACAAGGGACAATCTATAGATGCCCTGCCCTCACCTTTGACAGGACTCTACTTTTATGCCTTCTCTCCCCCATCCCTCTCTTGCAATGGACTCTATTGAAACTTCAACTGGAACTGGCCACCATGCTTTTCATAGTACCAATGCAGCCGCGTCAACCATGGTACCCTCTGCTCCAACAACTGTCAGTAAGGGGACCCATTCAGTTGCCAGTCAGACTGGACCTTCTGACTCAGTGTCACGGATCCCTCCTGCACCCCAGCCTGAAGACCCTTAATTTTCATGCTTGGCTCCTGAGGACACATTCATAAATTGACTCCAGGTGTCCTCTCCTGTTGCCAACATTCTACTGGTTTCTTGTAAACCAGCAACCAGAGAAACCTATAATTCCAAATAGAAACACTTTTCCATATGGTCTGCCTCTAGCTCACTGGACCCTTACTGTTGTCCACTGATGAAGGTTTTAGATTATCTGGCCTCACTATCAGAGTCAGGCTTAACCTACTCCTCCATCAAAGTCCACCTGGCTGCCATATCAGCATTCCATGAACCTTTTGATGGCAAACTTCTGTACCAACATCATTTAGCCAAGATGTTTTTGAAAGGAATGATACATATCAAACCTCCTATTAGAAGATCCACTCCTCTGTGGGATCTCAATTTCATTATAGAAAAACTGACCCTTAAACCTTTCAAGCCAGCTGCCACTTGTGATCTCCATTTCCTTTCATGGAAAACATTGTTTCTAGTGGCTATTTCTTCAGGTCGTCGTATTTCTAAGCTTCATGCCCTCATGTGCAGGGAATCTTACTTGATTTTCCACAAGGACAGGGTGGTTCTTCGTACCAACCGATCCTACCTTCCTAAAGTAGTCTCTGAACATACTTTAAATCAGTCTTGGAGCTTCCAGTTTACTACCCTGACTACTCCAATCCAGGTGAACATCTATTACACACCTTAGATGTCCATCGTATTCTACGCTATTACACTAATCATACCCAGCTGATTAGGAAAATGTCTCAATTGTTCGCCACCTTTGTCTCTGGCAGAGGAGGGCTTCCTGTTGCTAAACGAACCCTGTCTTCACAGTTGGCGAATTGTATTATCTTTTGTTACAAAAAGTACAATAAGATTTTGACTGAATATGTTCAAACCCATTCCACCTGCACTATGACCACTACTGTGGCTTGCTTTAAAGGAGCCTCCATTTCAGATATCTGCAATGCGGCTACCTGTTCCACAATCCATACATTCACAGGGCATTACAGTCTTGATATTGCCTCATGACGTAGGACGGCCTTTGGCCATGTAGTCCTACAAGGTCTCCTATCATAATCGTCCTCCCATATGGACATAACTGCTGGGGATTCTCCCAGAAGTAATTACCTACTGCAAGAGTCCATTCTGTGGAAGATAGTGCAGTTACGTAAAGTCTTACCATAACAGTAGATCTTCAACGAATGTCTCTTGCAGTAGGTGCAATCCCGCCCTCCGTCTCCCTCCTTCTCTAACAGAGTAAATTCTGGTCCAATGACTTAGGGTTGGGACTCCTTGGTACCTCGGCTTCCCCTCGGTCCTTACTTTTGTGAGCTGAATCTGGTGGGGGAACTGAGGATACCAGGGACCACCCACACTTATATAGGAAGCAGGACATGATGTCGTGTGTCGGTGGTCCCTGGTGAAAACTGCTAGAAAATCTGCCATGTGACAGTGTCCTCTGCTGGAAACTCCCAGAAGTAATTACCTACTGCAAGAGACATTCCTTGAAGATCTACTGTTACAGTAAGACTTTATATAACTGCACTTTCTAGGAGTGGTATATGTTGTTCATCCACACTGTTTGGCATGCACCTTTCCCTTTAAATATTGCCAGATGTTCTAAAAGTTGGCTCCTCCCACCCACCCAGGTTGTATATGTCTCAACTCCGCCCCATGACATCAGATATTGCCCACTGGAAAGGTTGCGCATTGAAGTCGGTGAGGTCGGGTACATTTGTTTGGATGAACAACATATACCACTCCTAGAACTACTGTTACAGGTGAGTAACCTGTTTTTATAAATGTAGGTCGATGTGTTAATGGGAAATGAAGGTGTCTGCTGACTTCCAGGTAGCAGCCATGTAGATATTCTGTATAGGGACATCCACGGAAGCAGTCATCAATGCAGTCCTATGGCTGGGGGAATAAGCTTGGGGCAGACAAACGAGATCCGTCCCTGCAGATGTTACAGGAAGGTCTCATAAGTAAGATTTGAGACAATAGCTTATGCTAAGAAGTTTGATTTGTTGGTATATTTAATTTTCCCAGCTATATTGCTCAATTTATGTCATAAAAGACATCTAATTTATTTTTGAAACTATTAAGTCACTTTTGACTATGCTACGTGGGAGTCTGTTCCAACAGGACACCACTCTATGGTTAAACCAAGACCCCCTTTTATTTATTTTATACAGTTCCCCCTTTAATTGATGGTCATGGGTTCTTGTAGATTTAACCATAATGTTTCTTTCTAATCCAACACATTCCCACGAGTCTAGAGTTTGAAATGCTGAGTATACTAAGTATAAATCTCCCCATAGCCTGCGATATTCTAAAGAGTATAAATTCAGCTCCATCAATCTAGGTGCGCCACTGGAGAGAATCCAGCATCTTCTGGGTTACCATCACCAGCTGGTCGAAGTGATCTAGAGACTGAGACCACTGGCTGGCCAGCTCCCATTGAAAGGGGCGGATATGCCACCCCAGGCCCATCCTGACCCCTCGACGCGGAAGACGGGCCACCACCAATGCTATACATTTGGTGAATACACTGGTAATAGACGACAGACCGAACAGCTTGGAGCCAGTTTTTATACCATCTGGCAAAATTTAAAGTGAAAGGGACACGCCTAACAGTGTTGATGGAACAACATATCCACTATCCTATGAATGAACCATTTATAATGGTACCATTCAAGTTCTCAGTGACATAGTTTCTCACCAACAGTGTATGAGTACTACATTGGTATTGTGATTACCACCACTCCCCCTCCCAAACACTTCAATATTTCACATAATATTATCTATCTGTCTCAGCCTGTGCCCCCTTGTTATGTTCCCTTCATTCATGTGTAACAACTTCCCTGGGCCTCACTTGTTCATCTCTTTGGTATATTTAAAGGTCTCAGTCATGTCCCCCCTATCCTTCCTGGTCTCTAATGTACATAGCCACAACTCTTTGCTCCTCTGTTCATATAGATTGCCACCCATCCCCTGCACCATCTTTGTCACCCTCCACTGGACCCTTTTGATCGAGTCTATCTTTGCACAGGTAAGGCCTCCAGAACTGGACACCATACTTGAGATGTGGCCTTACCAGGTCCTGATACAGGGGTATCAGTACCTCCATATGCCTGCTGGTGATCCTCCTTTCGATACTTGCCAGCACCCCATATGCCCTTCCCACCTCTCTCAATCATTGCTTCCCTACCTCGAGGTTGCTGGAGACTATTATCCGCAGATCCCTCTCTTCCTCTGACACCCAAACTCTCTCTCCCACCTAGCACACTTCTTTATGTTTAATTGTAGCTGCCAGGTCTCCTCCCACTCCTCCAGTGACGGGGTACCATGCACAGCAAGAGTGTTGTGCCACAGAGTGGATATGATTGCATGTGACATGTAAATGCAGTAAGAAACATACAGTTATATAGTTATAATCATATTATTGTTTCATAGTAATATAATGCTACAGTCCAAAGAATATTAAATGTGTCATATAGACAGTATAGTGCAAAGGGTACATATGAGCTGACTGCAGGATATCGCAAATTGCAACACGTATGTTTTTAGTAATTTTTTCAAAATCAGAAGTATCATGAGTGATTTTAAACCTTAGAGCATAGTATCACAATGGCCAATGAAATTATCGTGTGGTAACAAGGTAGTCTACTGGGGTGGGGAGGATAGTGGTGTGAAGTCCCATATATAGGAGATGCACTGTACATTAGATGGACGGAAGTAAAACAAGTGAGTGGACAAAAAGTTTCATATACCACATCCACTCATGAATATACGAACATAAGAACATATGAAATTTGCCAGCAGATAAAGACCTAGAGGTCTATCAAGTCTGCTCGAATGTGCCGCTAGCACCCCTTATTCTGCAGCTGCCACCTCCCTTCCACCCTTCCCCTCCATTGACCCTCCCCCTTGTCCTGTCCCATTCCCTTTTGCAGTAGTGCACTGTTCTACTGGATACCACTTCTGCAGGTAATGCATTCCACCCAGCTACCACCCTCTCTGTAAAAAAGAGTCTCCTCGTCTCCTTCCTGAACCTTCCTCCATCCAGTCTCATATCATGGCCCCTGGTGTCCCTCCCCTCCCTTACTTTGAACAGCCCCTCTGTACCTGTCTTGTTTATTCCTTTCATGTACTTAAAGGTTTCAATCATGTCCCCCCGTCCCTCCTCTACTCCAGTGAGTACATGTTCAATTCCCTCAGCCTCCTCTCGTATGATAAGTCCCCCAGCCCCTTGATCATCTTTGTCACCCTGTGCTGCACCCCCTCCAGTAACCTAATGTCCCTCTTCAGATATGGGCACCAGTACTGCATGCAGTACTCCAGGTGTGGTCTAACTAATGACCTATACAGTGGTAGAATCACCTCCTCCCTCCTCAAGGACATACCCCTTGTAATGCAACTCAGCGTTTTGTTGGCCTTTGCAGCTGCTTTCCTACATTGTGCCGAGTTGTTCATTGACCCTGTAATGAGCACCCCCAGGTCCTTCTCCTCCTCTGTCTGGGCTAGCTGCATTCAATCAAAAAAAATCAATCAATCAAAATCTTTATTTATCCAGGCAGGCATCATTGAGCAAGCTCATTTTCAAGATGGACCTGGTTTATGCAAGGTTATTTACAATTTCAAATGGACAATGACATTGCCTGTAGAAATAGGCATAAACATTTACAAAGTAAAGGGTTAATACATGGTGTATATATATAGGATAAGACAGGGTAATAAACATCGAATCTGGTGATGCAACAAAAAAACAAAACTAACGACATAAACATGTAGGTTGTAGATCCCATATATATGTATACATAGCAGCCAAGTATAAATGTACAATGACTTTATAGAATATATAAAGGGTATAGATAATTATCTAATCTGTAATCCTTTCTCGCTTTCACAGATAAAACCGTAGGGTGATGGGAAGGGGGGAGGGGGTATGGCAATTGTGGACCAACCTGGGGAAGGAGAGCTGTGGAATGTTGGCTGTTAGTATGGAGTGGGAAAAAAGTGGTAATAGGGACAAGAGGGTGAAGGAAGAGCCATGTAGACGTGAGGTGAGGTGAAGAATGTGCAATTCATTCAGGTAAAGGGACATATAAACTAATTTAGGAGCAGTGTTGGGAGAATCCCATGGAAAAGGGAGATGAGGATGAGGGGTTGAAGGTAACATATTAGTGCATAGGGTTAGATGTGGTAGACACACAAGATGATGGCGCAGAGTAAGTGTGAGATCTAGCTAACTCTGCGGGAAGCATTGGCAGTGTTCCTTTATGAGGTGTGAATAAAGTGACTTAAAGGAGGTAATGATCATGGTAAAACTCATTTTCAATATTTTTTGTAGTTTATTCCACAAAGAGAGTAGTATGAAACTAATGGCATTCCTTCCAATGCGAGTGTTAACTTTGGGCACTTTCAATGTGTTATAAGAGTAGCTTCTTAGTGCATATTTACTTATTATGTTTTGCTGGAGACAGTCTGCTACATATGATGGTAATTGGTTATTTAATGCTCTGAAAGCCCATGTAGTAGCATTTCTGTCCTTTCTGAACTAAAGTGAAGTCCATCCCACTGTTGCATATAGGGAGCAATGATGTGTGATAAACGAGAGTCCTGTAATAAACCTCAAGGCTCTATGGTATAATGTATCAAGTTTTGCAAGGTAGGAGCTGTGACAGTGTTTATATAGAAAGTCAGCATAGTCAATGACAGAGAGAAATGTTGCCTGTACCAGCCTTAACTTGGCGTCCGTTGTGAGAAGGTGGCTAATTCTAAAGTAAAGACCAAGTCTTTGGTGTAGTTTTTTTTAGTAGTTCCTCCATATGTTCTATAAAAGAAGCCCTGTTGTCAAGTCATACTCCCAAGTACTTAAATTTAGTAATGCATTCTAAATTTTCCCCCAGAATTGTGGATAGCTGCAAGTGAGATCCTGGGACCGTAGGGTTTACCGCATGCTTGCCAGGAGAGAGGAGCATGGCTTTTGTTTTCTTTGCGTTACGCAGGAGTTTTTTTTATGTAGGAGCTGATGTTGGAGTAAATTGAACTCAGTTTGAAGGTTGCTACATGCTGTTTCTGGTTTAGTGCTGCTCACGTAGAACACTGTGTCATCCACAAATAAATGAACTGTAGCCTTGGAAACATTTACATCAATGTTGTTGCTATAGATAGCAAAGAGGATAGGACCAAGAATGGCTCCTTGAAGTATGCCTCTTAGCAGTGGCTTAAGGGGTGAGAGTTCGCCTTTGGCCTTGACTTGTTGAAGACGTCCAGAGAGATAATTAGAGAACCACTGTAGGGAGAGTGAATCCAGCCCTATGTCTTCCTGTGAAGTGAGGAGCAGATCATGTGTGACCGTGTCAAATGCCTTATTTAGATCCATAAACATAGCACATATGAAATTCCTGTTGTCTAATTCTCTTTGCCAGTCATTTGTGACTTTTGCTATTGCCGTAATGGTACTATGCTTGACTCTGAAGCCAGATTGTATAGGATTTAGAAGATTAGTAGTATCAAGGTAAGATCTCAGTTGAGTACTAACAATTTTTTCCAGCATCTTAGAAAGGACTGGAAGAATGGAAATAGGCCTGTAGTTGTTAAGGTCATGAGTATCCCTTGATTTAAATAATGGGATGACCTGAGCAGTTTTCCAGATCATGGGAATCGTTCCTTGGGACAAGGAGAGGTTGAACAAGTGAGTTATAGGTACCGTTAGTACATAGTAGGCAATCTTCAGGAAGTATGGGTCAAGGGAGTCTGCACCAGCACTCTTCTTAGAATCCAGTTGGCAAAGCATTTCTTCAATCTGTTTCAACGTGGCTGGTTGTAGAGAGAATATAGACTTTGTCACTGCGTTGTCAGTATATACAGTGCCAAGTTGTGACCGCATTGAATTAGCAGGACAGTTGTCGAAAGCAAGGCCTGTAGTTGTGAAATGATTGTTGAATGAATCTAGGATTTCCAATCTGTCAGTGAAAGTCTCGTTTCCAGAGATGATCTTGCTGGGGAGTGAGTTTCCTGGTGTGTGGCCAGACAGGTCATTGATGGTGTTCCAGAACTTAGCTGGGTTCTTGATAGATGAGTCCAATTCAGTCCAATAGTACTCTGCTTTTTGTCCCTAATTTTCCTTGTACATATGTTCCTTGCCATTCTAAACTGAACCCAGTCTGATTCTGACTTGGTTTTCCATGCTTTTTTCCAAAGCTTATCCCTCTCTAACAGGATGGTTTTAAGGTCTGGGGTGAACCATTTGCATTGCTTGTTTCTTACACATACTTTTAGAGGTGCATGTCGATTTAAGGCTGCTATTATTATTTCATTTAGGTTTTCATATGCTGAGTGCACTGTTTTAGACAGAAAAATCTTGCCATCGTGTAGAGAATTTTAGATCATGTAGGTACGCATGAGGGTCAAAATTTCTCCTCGATCTTCTAATAGAGAACTTTGATGGTGCTAGACGTTTATTGGTTGATCTTACAGTCGCGATGAAGCAGTGATCATTGACATCGTTGAAGAATACACCATTGTGTGAGAAAAGATGTGGTTTGCTCACAAGGATGACATCCAAGAGTGAGCTATTAATTGGGTTCTTTTTGTTAGGTCTGGTCGGTTCGCTGATAAGTTGTGTCAGACCATGTGTATCACAAAATGGTTGCAGGGATGATGAAGTCTTAGAGAGCCAATCTAAGTTGAGATCCCCTAATATAATCATTTCCATAGACTCTATTCCCATGCTGTCATCTAGATGCGTTAGGAGTTGGAGACCCGTGGACGGTGGTCTGTAGCATCCTATCACGTGCACTGATGTGGTATTCAAGACCACTACCTTAAGGACTAGACATTCATATTCATTGACCACAGCTGATGCATCAAGGCAGGTTACTGCGAAGATGTCTTTGATATAGATGGCTATGCCATCACCTCTAGTTTTTCTATCTGCTCTGAATAGTAGGTAATTAGGTAGGTTAATTTCTCTGTCAGTTGTGGCAGGTCTAAACCAAGTTTCTGATATTACCAAAATGTCTGGTGATGTATGATTTACCCACATTTGAATTATAGAGATCTTTTTTAATAAACTGCACACGTTGACGTGAAGGAAGGTCATGCCTTTAAGTTTGTCCAAGTCAGATGGAGAATGGATAGCCTCTGTGGGCCCAGGATTGATTTCTACATTGCCAGAGCATAGCAGAGTTAGGAGTAGGAGCTTTTTTAATGCAATGATGGATAACTTATAGATCCTTTTTTTGTGTATCTATGTGGATCCTCCAAAGTTGTTCCAGGGATTCCCACCTTGATGTTTTGCCTTCCTAGCATGGCAATAACTAGTAATCTGGCTGAGAGTATCAGTGAGAGTTCAACACTGTAAGGCAGGGTTTGTGTGGCCTCTTTGTACAGCTCCGATCTTGTTCCACCTGGGTGTAATGTCTGTATGTGATACTGTAGCTGGGGTAGGTGATAGGCACATATATAATATACTGAGCTTGTAATAGGCCCATAGCAGGGCAGTGGTGGTATACATTCATCCCCAGAACATTTTTTTTGTTGATTAAATTGCCCACATGGTTCCAGGCATAGGAGGGACAAGAGAATCAGCCATAGTTTTATCTCCATGGTAGTTCTTATGGAGAGAGGGTCTACTCAAAGTGCTGAACTAAGACTGTTTTGACAAGACCACAATTGCAGACAAGGAATGCATGTTTCACCGCTTATTGTTAGCTATCATTTATTACAGGAAAGCCTTTATATGAATGAACATTATAGCGATAGTGGCATAGTGAGTGTTAATAAATGTAACCTAGACTAAGGTGTAGAATACAGGGATGCAGAGTGAATGAGAGAGATACTAAGGAAGGGATAATGCTAGTAAGGCTAGGTCAGCGTAGATGTATCAGGATTGCTACAGGGAAGATTTATATGACAGCCGTGATTACAGCCATGGCAATAAGTTATTTGATAACTTGGCAGAATCCCAGCTTATAGGGAGGCTAGGATAGGAATAGATGTACAGAAGTCAGTTATCATTGGCTGGTACTCAATTTAAGATATAGTAGGAAGTTGTATGACCAATGAGCGTGTTTGTTTGAAAAAGGGGGCGTGGAGAGATTCTATTTAATAAAGGAAGGAGGTGGGGGAGGAGGGCGGGCATAAAAGTTGCGGCATTTGCCATACCTTGCTGGGCCAAGTGTCCGCTCTGGAGCTCTCCGGCAGCAGCAGAGGAATACCAACCACCTGCTGGCCAAGTCTTGCTCTGGCTTTAGGCAGGGAGCCTTGCAGGAGTGGTCTTCTGCTGGGGAAAAGGAGAGAGAAGTCCGAATTATATGCTGCTCGGGACAAACGGTCTGCAAAGCAGCAGGGAGTCAGAGACAAAAAAATTTGCAAGTTTTAAGCTGTGGATTGATTTTGGTGCCTAAACATCTGGCGCTGCCTAAGAAACACAAAAGGGCTGAAATCACTTGCAACATCAACAGATTCTCTGTTAAACAGCTTATTTCAGTCCCCACAGTTTCAATAATTACAGCACTTTTTTGTACATTTTTACAGGGAAAGGAGGAGAAAACAACCAGAAAGTAGCCAAAAAAGCATCTAGTGTAAAGCTAAGGGCGAAGTGTGGACCAATTGGAGTAGGGTCCAAGAAGGTGCTCATGTTCCAATTGGTTGCGGTGTTTGATGTACCTTGCCTGGCCAAGTGTCTGCTCTGGAGCTCTCTGGCGGTGGCAGAGGATTGCTTACTGCCCGTTGGCCGAGTCTTGCTCTGGCTGTAGGCAGGGAGCCTTGCAGGAGTGGTCCTCGGCTTGCTGGGCCAAATGTCTGCTCTGGAGCTCTCGGGTGGTGGCAGAGGAATGCCGACCACCCACTGGCCAAGTCTTGCTCCGGCTCTAGGCAGGGAGCCTTGCAGGAGTGGTCCTCAGCATTCCCCCCAGCTGGCAATTCCTTCTTGGGTTCTTTACCCCAAAATGCAGTACCTTGCACTTTTGGGCATTAAACCCCAGTTGCCAGGTGTCTCACCAGGTTTCAAGCTTTGCCAGATCATCTTGCAACCCCTGCCATCCCCCTAGGTCATCAACCACTGCTCCTACCTTGGTTATCAGCAGCAAACAGACTGATTTTGCTCTTGATGTCCAAAGATATGTCTGCAATGAATATCCCAAACAATACTGGTCCCAACACCGAGCCCTGTGGAACACCGCTCGTCACTACCCTTGGGTGTAAGAGCTCCCCACCCACCACCACCCTCTGTTGCCTTCCCTGAAGCCAGTTCTCTACCCATCTCACCAGCTTTGCACCTGCCCCTGTGCCTTCTAACTTACTTCCCAGCCTTCCATGCGGCACCGAGTCAAATACCTTACTGAAGTCTGCATACAGGACATCCACTGCATGGCCCTTGTCCAGTTCCCTAGTCACCCAGTCATAGAACTCCACCAGGTTGGTTTGGCAGGATCTACTTCCTATGAAGCCATGCTATCTGCTTTCCTGTAGTCCTTTGGCATCTAGGTGGGCCACTAGCCTCTCCTTCAGGATAGTCTCCATCAGCTTACTCATAATGGATGTGAGGCTTACTGGTCTGTAGTTCCCTGGTTCATCCTTGGGGCCACTCTTGTGGAGGGGCACCACATGAGCCATCCTCCAGTCCTGAGGTACACACGCCGAGTGTAGTGAGGCATTAAATAGGTCTGCCAAAGGACCCGCAAGGACCTCTGCCAGCTCCTTCAGTACCCTGGGGTGGATGCCATCTGGGCCTGGCGCCTTGTCCACCCTCAGTGCATCCAAACCCTCCTGAACTATGCCTTCCATGGTTTCCCCATCTATCACCCCCCCGTTTCTGCTGTTCCTCCCCCTCTTGAGTGTCACCCCCTTCTTAGTAAATACCAAGCAGAAGTAATCATTTAGTGCTTCTGCCTTATCGCACCCTGCTTCCACCCAACCCCCCCTTCCTAATCCTTACTACGTGGTCCTTACAGCTCCTTTTCTCCCTGATGTACCTAAAGAAGTCCTTCTCCCCTTTCTTAATGCCTTGTGCCAGCCTGAGCTCAGTAGATGCCTCAGCTCCTCTTACCGCCCTTGCCACTTCCTTCAATTCCATCAAGTACTCCTCCCTGTCCTCCCCCCCCCGTTTTCTTGTACCTCCTAAAGGCAGCTTTTTTCCTCCTTACCTTTTCCATGACCTCCTTGCTCAACTAGCACAGTTTCGTAGATCTAGCCTTCTTGCTCTGGGCCTTGCAGCAGGTTTTGGTTGCCTCCACTATCCCGCAGCTTTATGAGCTCTCACCTCTGGTTAGTGTCCATACTAGATTGAATTCTGGCCAGGTACCCTTTTACCACTTCCCCGTCCTCCCAAAATCGGCCCTCCTGAAGTCCAGCACTCTTGTGCCAGATTCCACTCCTTCCTTGCCCATATCCAGTGTGAGCCATACTAAGTGGTGGTCACTCCCTGACAGTGGTTCCTCCACTGTAAGTTCTCTCACAAAGTCCCCATTTGCCAGCACAAGGTCAAGGGTATTCCCTAACCTGGTTGGTTCACTGACCATTTGCAGCCGGAAGCTGTCCTGGAAATCATCCAGCAGTACCTGCTCCCTTCTGTTCTTAGTTGTTGGGGTACTCCAGTCTACTCCTGGCATGTTGAAGTCCCCCACAATCACCACACTACCCTTCTCACAGGTCCTCCTGATCTGTCCTGCTAGTTCCCTGTCTAACTCCTCCGTCTGAGATGGTGGGCTGTACACCACTGCCATTCTGAGAATCCTATTCTTGGAATCCTGGATTTGCATCCAAAGTGACTCCGTACTACCCTCGTCCCCTTCCTCCCTTACACACTTCAGTCCTTCCTTCACATATAGTGCCACCCCCCTTTCCCAATCACCCTTACCCTATGAAATAACTTGTACCCTGGTACAGACAGGTCCCAGTCATTGTATTGGGTGGCCCATGTTTCTGTGATGGCTGCAATGGCCACCTCTCCCTCTGCCATGAGCACCTGTAACTCTGCAGTTTTCCTCCCAAGGCTCCTAGCATTAAGGGTAACCACCTTCCACCCTTCCCCCCCCTCCCATCCTGCCCTCCTTTACTAGCATCACCAATAGTACTTGCCATTTCTCCTTTGTCACTGTTACAGGGTAGCTCATATGGTTTCCCAACCTGTGGTCTCTGCATGTTTCTTGCCCAATTGCCACCCCACTCCTAGTTTAAATTCCCAACTCCCCTATGTACTCCTCCATCCTCTGTTTCAACACTTTCTTTCCTACCTCACTCAAGTGTAGTTTGTCCTGGCATAGAGACTATTGTCCTCCCAGGTCCCACCCACCCCCCCAACAGCCCATACCCTTTAGCATAACACCAGGTTCTTAGCCATCCATTAAATTCCTCTATTCTCAGCTTTCTTGTTGTGCTTGCCTTGGGCACTGGAAGTATCTCTGAAAAAGTTACTGATCTTTCTGCCCCCTCACATAATTGTCCTAGGTCCTCAAACCTCCTCTGGACTATATCTACTGTCTTGTCAGCCAGGTCATTCGTCCCAAGATGTATAATTAAATGAGACTTGTCCCTACCCCTTCTAGCATATTTCAGAACACATTGTCCCACCCTTTCTGCTGTCATTCCTGGCATGGCACCACCCAAATGTGACTATGCTTCTACCCCTTGCTACCCCACCTGACTCCTCTTAGTATTGAGTCCCCAGCACTAAGATTCCACCCCTCTTACTCCCTGCTTGCTTCCATTCATCTCTATCTCTCATTTCTGGCTCCTCTTCTTCCTCCTTCGCATCATTTCCCCCTTTTTCCCCTGTTGCAATTCTTCCAGCAGAACTTCCCCCCACTCCGGTTTGGTCCAGGCATTTATCAGTTACTCCTCCAATTGCATCATTTCCCTCCTCCTTCTTCCCCTCTAGCAGGAAAAAACATTTTCTGAAGACCCTTCACAAATGCCTACTCCCTCTCTCTTCATAGTAATCTGTTCTATCCTTTCCTGTCCATGACTTTTGCCACTTCTCCTCCCCTCGCAAGTCCCTGTCTCCTCCTTTCATTTCTCTTTTGTCTCCTGACCTTGTTTTCCCTGCAATAGTTCTTCCTGGCCTGGGCCCCTTTGTCTCTGCTTCCCTTCTTCTGACACTCCTCACCACTGTTGGCTCAAATCACCCTCCCTCATCTCCCCTCCTCCCTCCCTCCCTCCAGTATTGGGCTAAACCCACTCCCAGTCTGTCTTGCCTGTCTTAGTTCCTCCCTCAATTTCCTTCCTAAGTTTCTCTGTCTGGTTGCATACTAAACATCCCCCACACTCCAGGCAATTTTTAGAAAGATTGGTGTACTGCAGTTGTTGCAGCCTACCACCCTACCCATTGCTGTTGTTGCCCACCAGCGACCCCCCACCCTTCCAGATGAAGGATACCAAACACTCCCCCAAGTCTCCCCTCTCCCCCGTCTATCAGTGCAAAACATTCTTTTCTTAATTTCCCTTACCTCCTTTGTTGTACACGTGTAGATATATTGAGCAACTGCTTTTTACATTCCTATCCTTCCTATCCACACCCAAAAAGAGACTTTATGTAACAATTGCACAACCTTCTTCAAACTCCTACTCCTCCTCCTTTCCACAAGGCCAATAGCAATGCAAAGAAGTAACAATGAAAGCTCCTTGAGTTGCAGTTACTTCCCTTCCACTGAGATAGCAGTCACCTCTTCACTCGCTGCTGTTCCTTACCTGCATGTCTGCTTCTGCTATGACAGGTGCATAGCCTTTGCCCATTTGAAGAAGTGATGTCAGAATCCCTGGTATAAAGAAAATCACAGACCAGGGGCAGGAGGGGTGAGGGGTTGGGAGGGTGGGAAGAGCCCATGTTTTCTAGAAACAATCAGGTAGCTGAAGTCCCTGCTCAGACCATTAACACCCTTCCCCCACTATGTACTAAACTTTGCAGCTAGTGAAGCCAGCAAAAACGAATCACAATTCTACTCAAAGCCCCAGAAATAGGTTTGCTACCAAAAGAAACAGGTCTCCAATTCAAACAGGTTAGAACGTGAAATTGTCTGTGTTGTTAATATCTGACATCAATGTAAATTCTTATACAAAACTGCTATAATGTGTACATGTACAACAACCATAGTATTAAAAACACTGGTATTGGCATTGCCTAAACAGAATAAAGTATACAAAGACTCAGCATGGAGTGTGACACACCAGCAGGTCTACAACTGAATTCTTAACAGTAGAAAAATGAATTTACATCGGATTCAATGTTGTCAAAAAGGTGACATTGTATATGACGTTAGCTAATGATTTAATAAAATTAGTATATATATATACAATGATACGTGCAATATATCATACCACGTTGGTATTGAAATCATCTTGTCAATATGCCAGATATTTATTTGAGTCCATAATCTGTCATTCTTCTGTACATTTTATACTCCAGTAATGATCCGCATAACAATATAGTTATTGTATATATCAGACTCAAGGTCTGCCACATGTGCAATTGTCCAGCATCTTTCAATTATACTGTCATGAAATAAAAAAAAAAAAATTAGAGGAGATCACGTGATGTCTGCAGCACTGTAGCAGCTTAGCTCCGGAGCGCCCACCTCTCCACCTTTTCATCTACCAATTTTAGCCAGTAATCACTACTCTGAACATAAAATATTTAAACAGTTGGTGCCTGCCTGCAGCTCTCATCTAAGCTGTCTCAAGTTTGATATTGGCGTTAACTCACCATGATGGAGGCTGATATGTGGCAGGCCCAATCCGCCATACTCCTCCTGCTTCACCCGAGATGACACCTTAGAAGACTAAAGCCCAGGGATCACAAATGCCCAAGCAACTGGGATCCTCTGCATCTACTGTTCTGCTAACAGAAGATCATTTCCTACAGGAACTTCTCACTTTTAGAGAAACTCTAGCGAACATTTCTGCTGAACTGAAATCTCTCCATTCTGACATGGGCGATCTAGGTCACAGAATGGGAGACACAGAAGCTTGCACATCATCGCTGGAGCACTAGCAAGACAAAATGGACCCAGAGATTACAAAACTACAGCAACAGATCTCCAAATTACAACTCAAGATTGAAGCGCTGGAGGAACATAGCCACAGAAATAACATTCTAATTTTCGGGCTGCCTGAAACCGAGGAAGGCCCTACCATAATTCCTTTCCTCCAGAAGCTGCTTGCTAAGGTGGTCAGTCCCTCTCCCTTAAATACTGTGTGTCAAATTGAGAGGGGCCACCACTTCCTCCATCTGAGACCCCCAGAAAGTGCTCCTTCCAGACTGATTATTTTGAAATTCCTTATCTATTTGGAGAAACAGCATGTCCTCTCTAAAACCAGGGGAACTACAATCCATCTTATGGGAGGGGAAACACCTCAGACTTTCACAGGATCTCTCTCTCTCTCTCTCTCTCTCTCTCTCTCTCTTGAAACCTGACAGAAACATGCAGCCTTCTACCCTACTGAGAGTAAGCTGATAGCTGCCAGGATTAAATTTAAGATGGCTTACGCTGCGCACCTATAGGCTCTGATTGATGGCTCCTGGCTTTCCTTTGAATCACCAGACCAAGCCACCAAAGAACTGTCAACTAGACTACCAGACTTTTTTAAAAACACCTGATCAGTTGATCTATCGCCAAAGCTCATCTTCCCTTTTTGGGTACTGGACTGTGCATACCAGTATTTTCCTGCTGGTTGAACTTAGATGTCTCCCACTCTCTTGTAGTCTACGGCTCCACTCTCCCTTGAAGGATTTTGTTTTTTTATCTGGATGGATGCCCTCCTGATCCTGGGACTAATGTCCAATTTAGTAGCTCGCAGCTTGTTTTAAAATTACACTGGGACCCAGGGCCTGCACTGCGGTTTAGATACCAAATATCTCCTGGGACCGGGAACTAGCAGTGGGGGTGTTGTCCAGAGAGATGAGATTCAAGGGGTAACCGGGTCCCTACAGAAATATGCTCCTACTAGGTCTAGTCTACGGTATCCCAGCATGCAGGGGTTGACATGCTTTAAATTAATGAATATCAATATTTGTTGATGGGCTATATCTCATCCTAGTTTGGGTCAGGGCTCTGATTATTTATTGGGGTGTCTTTATGTTTACAGGGGACAAGGCAACACACCCTTTTTGGCATTCTATTGTGTTTGCAGTTCACCCTCTCAACCACAATGGGCATGGTACCACCCATGCAGTGCGGCTCCTTCACAATGTAAACTGGCCCCTCTGCTTTTCCCTTTTTTTTCTTTTCTCCTTCTTTTGTTTCCCTCAGAGTTGGTTTATTTTAATTTTTGTTGCCCTCACACTGTGAGCATCTGGAGGTTGAGTGTTGGAAGGCAAGCCACAGCTGTTCTTCCCTCCCCCACAGGTAGGCCTGGATTACCTTCTACTAGCCGGGTAAAGTGGCTGACAACTCTAGATATATTTTGTGTTTGACTGGATGGATGGATGGATGGTTGGGTGGGTGGGGGTGGGGTTCTAACCATAGCTGAGTCTTCTGCGTGCTGGGGTTTATCATGTTCTGGATAGTGGGGATTGCCCTTTGCCTCTTCCAGTCTGATCAGAGAGTCTCCTATGTTACTCTGTTAGGAGCACAACCATGGAAGCTGTGAAGGGGAATGTACCTTTGTGCACCAACTAGATTCTCCCAATTCCCGCCTCTTTCCCTCTCAGCTACTCTCGGTTATAATACTCCTGGTTGTGCTACCGACCAGATGGGGGTCGCAAAGGGTCATGGGGTTATGGCTCTTCCTAACGCTAATTTCTTCTCAGGTATTTGACCTACAGCAATTCAGGAGAGTTCTTGTATATAGTTATTGGCTCTGGAATCATGGGCTGGGGGATGGGGGAATTTACTTGTTTTTGATAACTAGTCCGACTTAGTTCAGCAAGAAGGTTGGTCAGTGGTTCTCAGGATCCAGTTAATTATCTATCAGTGGTTGTGGTTATCTTGGGGGGAGGGAGGATCTGTATATAGTTGGTGGGGTGGGGGTTGGGGGAGGATTTATTCTGCCTTACCCAACAAGCTACCTATGTATTTGGATGGGGTTTTCATTACCAGGGGAAACTGTTATTCAGGTCTGGGGTTGTTTTCTCATTGTTCTTGTTGAGACCACATGTTCACTGGGTTGTTGTTTGTGGGGGAGGTGGGGGGGAGGGTCAGAGTGTGCCCTACTTTTACTGTACTGGGTTGTATGGTTACATCATATTAAGACTATGGCTAACAATGTCATTAAATTGTTAAGATGTAATGTAAGGGGGGAGCAAGAGAGCAGCTTAAGAGATACCAGATATTTAAACATATATCTCTGCTTCAGGGTCACATCTTCTTTTTGCAAGAGTCTAAGCTTCTTACCCAGGAAGCTAGCTGGTTGCAAAGGCAGGGTATTGGCCAAGTGTTTGCTGCTGGTGAACCCACCTCGAGTAAGGGTGTTGCCATTTTAATCATGAATCCAATATCCTTCCAGGCTGACCAAGTTGTCTGAGACCTACTAGGATGATATATACTTGTTAAGGGCCTCCTAGACCATATAGAAGTGATTCTGGGCAGCATTTACAGCCCAGTCAGAGGTGACCCCTGCTTCTTTATGGACCTTGCATATAAATGAGCCCCTCTCCTACCTGCCCCATTAGTATTAGGTGGGGACTGGAACACTCCACCTACACAAGACCTAGACCATTCTAATCAATCTCTCAGACCCTTATGCCCTACTCAGCTGGCCCTAGATGAGTTCTTGGACTGACTTGTACTTTGCAATCCCTGGTGGATCCTCAGCCCCAATTCTTGTAGTTATACCTTCTGCTCTGCTGTCCACCACACCTCATCTAGACTTGATTATATTCTCATCAGCCTATCCCTCTTAACAGGGATGTGTAATGCTGGCCTCGAACCCCTGATCCTCTCTGATCACGCTGTGGCTTGGCTTCTGCTTAACTTTATCTTGGATGCACAGTGGGACACAACCTAGAAACTGAATACACAACTCCTTAAAGATGACTTCATCATCTCGAAAATAAAATCCCTTATTCAATCCTATACTGAAACCAATCTCAATTCTGTCTCCAGAGGAGATCATGAATGGTGCACCCTGAAATGACTCCTCCAGGGGAATTTATTTGTCTTGCTTCTAAAAGGAAGAAAGCTTGTGAGTCTGAAGCCATCTCTCTATTGAATCGCATAAGGTCTCTGGAAGATTCCTTATCCCCTCTTCCTCAACTAGCTCCTTAAACACACTGCTGTCTCTTAGAGACACGTACATTGATATTCTATGGGAGAAGGCAGAATATGCTATTTTAAAGACCCAGTCTAAATACATTGAGCAGGTTGACAAGGCAGGACACCTGTTAGCTCTTCGCCGAAGGAAATTACAAAGCTCTAAGATAATCACTGCCATTACTGCCCAGGATGGCTCCACTAAAACCCTCCCCAGGGAAATAGCCTTCTTGTTTGAAAACGTTTACAGTTTGCTGTATGGTCGATGTGCCTCTCCACCAAGCAAGGATGTTATTCTGGCCTACTTAGATATGATCCCTCTCCCACATCTTCTGGAACATCAACAGGCCCTTCACTCCACATACATCTCACTATACTAGATCAAAACTGCTATTAACAGTCTTTCATTGGACAAAGCTCCTGGTCCAGATGGCTTCCCATCCAATTTTTATAAACTCTTCTCTAAAGAATTGTCCCCTCTTTTACTCCGCCTTTTCCATTACATGTTCTCAGCTGACTCACTGGATCCCTCCCTTCTGGAAGCGATAATTGTTCTTCTCTTGAAACTGGACAAACTTCCCTCTCAACCAGCCAGCTACTGGCCTATCTCCCTCTTAAATTATGATATTAAAATTCTTACCAGAATTCTAGTTATGAGAATAGGCAAAGTATGGTTGGACTTGCTTAGTCTGGAGCAGGTTGGATTTGTCCCTGGCAGATCCTCAGCTGACCACCTACATAAACTGACCCATATCTTCCACGCTGCTAAAGATGCCCCCATTCCCGTGGCCCTAATTTCACTTAATGCTGAGAAGGCTTTTGAAAGGGTGGACTGTGCCTTCCTATGGGCTGCCCTGCAGAAAATGGGTTTTCCTTTGATTTTTTTGCAATGGCTCCAAGCGATCTACTCCTCTCCGTCAGCTAGAATATACTGTAATAGGGTATTTTCTTTTCATTTTCCTCTTCACACTGGCACCCGTCAAGGCTGTCTCTTATCCTCTTTTCTCTTTAACCTTATCTTGAACCCTTAATCAGACAAATTAAAGCCTCCCCTCACATTTCCGGTATACCAATAGGCGAGACAATACAATCTCTCTCAGTGTATGCTGATGACATCCTATTACATTTCTCACACCCTTCTGCTTCTCTCACTGAAATCTTAAATGTGATTGATAGATACAGCTTCTTCTCCAACTATAAGCTTAATTGTAGTAAAACTGAAATCTTTCCTCTTAATTGTCACACCTACAACTCTGATTGTACCCACTTTGGTATGCACTGGTCCTCAAGGTTTATTAAATATCTGGGCATCTTTCTTTCCACAGAAACTTCTCTCATGAAAAAGTTAAACCAGGGTGACCTGCTCAGTATCATCCAACAGGATCTTGTTAGATGGAAAGCACTCACAATATCTTGAAATATGTATGAATATACTACCTAGACTTTTCTATCCCTTAAACATGTTAAACCTCTGGCTTCCTATATCCTTCTTTAAACACATTCATGCACTCATTACTAAATTTATCTGGTTAGATAAATCCCCTAGATGTTCCTATCTCAAAATGGGGCTCCCTAAAGAATTAGGGGGACTCCGGCTTCCAAACTTCTTACTCTGTTACTGGGCTAGCCACCTTTACAAATGTGGTAAATGGCTTTTTACTCATCAAGAGCTTCCAGAGAGGGGCTATATACCTCCCTGGATACAAATAGAGTCTAACTTGATTCACAGCTTTAATCTTTCTGCTTCCACTATCTTCTTCTCCCCCTCGAAATCCCTTCCGGTGCCCTTACAATACTTTGTGATTGGAGTATCTGTTAAAGTCTTCTCACAGCTATGCACATCCTTTAAATTCTAGGCCCCTAAGGATACCTCCTGTGCAACCTTTTTTTTTTGCATTCTTTATTTATCGCTCCCTGTGCCCGACCAGCCTCTCCTTCAGGCCTTCTGCCAAGGACTACCCCCCGCTACCTCCATTCCGAACCCACCCCTGATGCCAGCTTCCCCCGGATCCCAGCTCGCAGCTGACAAGGGTAGCCTGACGTATCCCTTCATCAGATGGGTCCCCTCCTTCTGGAAGGAAATTGCCTTCAGGCATTCTTAGTCTCGGCCCTGGTGCTGCTGGGATCAGGATTTCACCTGGCTCTTCAGGGGGTTCCATGGAGGCAGAGGATCCAGGCGGCCGTCATCCGGTCTCTCGGATGCCATTTTTCCACTTTTTCTATTTTCCCCTGTTGCGCCTCTTGTAGTGCCCCGGTCTCCACGGGAGTCACTACAGGCGGGTATGTCCTAACCCACGCGGGAGAGAGCAGTCCTTAGAATGCTCAATCCTCTCTCATCCCCTGCCGACCCCCAGCGACCCAAGTCCGTTCCCTAACCCGGGTCGCCGGTGTGGGTTGAGGTAAGATGCCCGCGCCTCAGCCCTCTACACCACTGGGCCGACACTCTCCTGTGCAACCTTAATATTAAAATTGGTGGTAGTACAATCTCAGAGGCATGGCTTCCTCAACTAATGGGAATTAAAGTGTCGGATCTTTATTCTCAAGGTTCTCTCCTCTCTTCTACAGAGATTTTGTCAAAACTCCAATTGGCGCCATCACAAATCTTCAAGATTTTTCAGGTAGGGCATCTCCTGTTACAACACTTTGGCCTCACTTCAGTGTCCTCCGGACTAGATGGTCTACTTGCACAGCTTCAAGATCTAGCATTCAAGCCCCACGGTACTGCCATGATCTACTCCCTCCTCCTAAACAAGCTTTATCCCAGTCCATCTGCAGGCTCTAAGGTTTGGAAGGCCCTGTTGCCAAATGTTAACTTCAATTGGGAACATATCTGGAAAGATCTCTATAGTTATACCACTCAAGACCAACTAAGGCTCACTCAATTCCATATTTTAAATAATATGTATTATACTCCTGTCAAGCTGGCCAGAATGGGTCACATCAACTCCTCTTCTTGTACCAGATGTGGTAAGGAGGATGGCATGATTTTGCATATCCTTTGGTCCTATTAGAGAGTCTCTCCCCTATGGGAGTTGATTGAATCTGAAGCTGACCCCCTGTTAGGTTTAAAGGGCCTTTTCTCACCAGAGATCTGTATCATAGGGGACTACACCCAGATTGTGGTCAAAGAGTGGAGACACCACATGGACCTCATTTCGCTCACAGTGAAGAAGCTGGTCCTTAAACACTGGCTGGACCAATCCTCTCTTTCTTACCGAGAATGGCTACATGAGCTTTCCTTCTGCCTTAGAATGGAACATCTGATTGCCAGTACTCATCACAGATTACCTCTATTTACCAAAAGGTGGTGTAAGCTCTATGACTTATACCTGAACTGAGCTCATCTATGCCCTCTCATGCCCCCCCTTTCACTTTTGCTTTGGTCTCTCTGATTTATTGCTCTCTTAACCAGTGTAACACCTGTTTTTTGTGGGCACACTCCATGGGGGGGTCTAAGAGGGAAGGGTGAGGGGTTGGGGGGTAGGGACAGTTTTGTATGACCTGTGAATTTACATGTTCTACTTATCTGATTTGTTCAGGTAATGAAAAATAGTTATCTTAATTTTAAAACAAAAAAATTAAATTTAGCATACGGTTTGCAGTTTTTGTTCTAAACTTAATATTTTCTCTGAATGAGATTTTTTTTTCCGGAACCAACTGTGACACTACAGGGGAATTTTTTCCCCCAATTATTTAACCAGGAGTGGCACACTAAAATTGTTTATAGGTGTGACCTGGGAGCACAAGGAAGTTAAGTGACTTGCTCAGGGTCACACAGTATGCAAGTGGGGGCTGTGGGATTCAAAACCAGGTCTCCAGATTTGCAGCTCAGAGCCTTAAACCACTGTGCTATACTGCCTCCTACCTGATTTACACAAGCGGTGGTTGTAGCAATATGTTGAGGGTGTGTTGGCGGCAGCTTTTTACTTCTTAACAGGGGTTTTGGGTCAGCATTTCATTTTTGTACAATGTCTTTCATTATGTCCTTTATATAAGATATTTCTTGGGTTCTTTGAGTGTGACAGCAGTCCATTGCTTCGTTCTCTTTGTATAGTGACGGGTAACATGTGGAGCAAAAAAATATATATTTTACCATCATTTGCATAAAAAAATGAACATGCTAAAATAAAACAGTAATATTATGTTATTTCTACTGTTCAATGAAATACAGTATGTGTAAATGTTATTTCCCCACAAGCATCAACTTTATGTTGATATGCTGTAAACAGTACCACCAGTCAGTGTGTAACATCAACAAAAAAAAAAGATAGAATTGTCACTTACCCGCAATTGTCATTATGCATGTTACTCTAGGAAATGCATCTGTTCTTTGAATAACCATACACGACTGAGCTGTCATACAAGCTCATCATTATTTTATTAAACAACATGGTTCAACCTAGATAACTGCTGTATTGCAAATCCCATCATACCAATCAAGTTTATGATCACCACTCAAAATACATCTACACATATTG
This sequence comes from Neoceratodus forsteri, assembly GCA_016271365.2. Lineage (NCBI taxonomy): Eukaryota > Metazoa > Chordata > Ceratodontiformes > Ceratodontidae > Neoceratodus > Neoceratodus forsteri. The sequence continues at coordinate 1,540,905,785 of CM028131.1, read as the reverse complement.
CAAAAATCATAAAGCTGTCAAAGTAAACTGCACATCTCAGCATAGGTAGATAGTTATCAAGGAGTGCAGTATTTATATAGCTGATGTACACCTGTAACTAATATTGCATACCTGATTTCTCCGTTTCTGTTCAGCAGTGGGTGGTGTCCCATATGATTGTTGTGGTCTATTGCAGCTAATTTGTTACGTGTTTCATACTCTTCGTACCTGTGAATGATAATATCCATGAGCCATTGTGATCAGGTTGCAAATCACAGTGAAACATTGTTTAATGTGTGGCTGAAAAAGCCCTAAGAGCCAGATTGCAGTATATCTGATGTAATTTTAATTTTTTATTATAATAACTTTTGAAGCTGTTTTCAGCGAAAAAAGCCAGGAAATCATCAATGCAACACATGAGTGTCCAATGCGCCAACACATAGCCACTGTTAGGTGTCTGGCTAGCACCGGTACATTTTTCCCTACTACTCAGGAAAGTGGAATTGTTCTCCGGGTGAACTAGTCTATCCAAAACAGACCAACTCTTGGAGATACCCTTGCTCCGTGATCATGGGTCATCATCTTAGAATGAGGTAGGGCATGATGCCTCAAACATCAGTGCCACCTGGTTGGATACTGTGTAACTATTGACAACTGGTCTTCAACACGCACATTTTAAAAAACAGATGTATAAATCATATAGTACGGTAGTAGAATTTCAGGTGATCCGCAATCAATTTCATAATTATGTCTATATGGAACAAACAGATACATACCCATACAAAAATCTTTTGGATGTGTACATCAAGATTAAATTATTGAAAGTCTCCAACTCACCAGTGGTTCTAATGGAAATGTGTATTCTTTCTATCTTATTTCTATTTTATGCCCTACTGTGGCGTAACTGGTGGGGGCATCCAGCTGTCGGCTCTGCCTGCCCGGAGAGCAGCAGGCTCACTCGCATGATAGGAGATCTGGTGCAGCCACACACCAACCTGCCAGAGGATCTCCCCATGCCACTCTGAGCCAGGCCAGGCCTGGACCCCCCCCCAGCATGATTCCACGACAGTCCTCCGGGCAGGGCAGAGCACGGCCATCAAACTGCATGGCTGCGCCCAACCATTTTCCTCTTAGATCCCTGGAGTGTGGATGTGCAATAACGTCTGAGGCACAACGTGCTGATGTCTGCCACACTCCATCCCCAATGGCACTAGCTCTGGTAGTGCCCTCGATCATCACTGGGGGCCACTGCAGAGCGGTGGGAACCCTCAACCCTCCCCAGGATAGGAGAGCAGTCCTCCAGATGCTCGATCTTATCCCTCCCCTGCTGACCCCTGACAACCCGGGCATGTTTCCAAACCCGTGTCGCCAACATGGCGTGAGGTGTGGCATCCAGCGCCTCAACTCTCAGCACTACCGGGATGGTGGAAATGTGTATTCTAACAGTTAATAAGATAAGAGAGATATGCATCTGCAGTAATAGGTTTCAAATGTTATATCAAACACAGCAAAACATGCATTATTTCATTGTAAAAGTGGAACGAAAGGTATATGGGATACATGATGGCAGGGAGTGTGATATAGAAAATATTGTCACCCCTGCAGAGTGACCTCTGGATAATCATGAGTGCTGAAGGCACGAGTGAGAGTATCCAGAGGTCCCTCTGTAGGAGTGACAATATTTTCCATATCACACGACTGCATATCATGTGTACGATTTATACAATAGGGGTGAGTGGTAAATGAGTGAGAGGGTTCAATGTATTTAGTTTGTGAATGAGTTTTTGGGCAGTGGATTTTTCTTTTGTGAATGGGGCTGGGTGTATGTTTTCTATTGTTCCGACTGGTTGAAGTGTGTTGCTGATGTGTGATTGGCTACATGTTGTCTATGTCTTATGTTTCATTGGATGTTGTGTCTTGGTGCTCATGACTTAGGTTGGCATCGGGTAATGGTGTTTCATCAAAACTTTCTTTTATTGTCTTAGATTTCTGTGTTTGTGAGCATTTTTATTTATTTTATTTTGTTTCTTACAGCATTAGTGTACTGCTTGTATGACTTTTTTAACTTATTTTTGTCCTGCTTGTCTTGGTTTCATTCATTGAAACTGTGGATGTTTCACTTTCAAGTTATAGAAGCAGTTTCACTTCTGCCGCTTATTGTGGTTTGCAACTAGCGTTCTGTGGCAGTGTGGACTGAGCAGCTGGAACACTGAGGATGGTATAACTTGCTTTCTTAGGAGCAGCAGCTGTGTTTCAGGTGAAAGCATCAGGGTTCTGCATTTATTTCTATGGTGATAGCACAGGTTCTGCTTGTATGCTGAGGGAAAGGTACACAGAGTGATGATATCATGACCTGACCTGTGCACTAGGGGTGGGATATTCAGAAGTGTTGCACATGGTGCAACACAGTTGCACCATGCGCAACCCACTGATGTGCCTGGCATGATATTCAAAGGGGAATGTGCTGGCACAAATCGATGTGCGAATGCATCAGTAATGTGGCGCGGCGCAGTAGGGTGGGCGTGCCCACATGTTCCGCATATCCCGATATTCGAAATCCCTGGATGTGCTGAGCCCATGCAGGTGCAACCCCCACTTGTACTGCACACAGTTGATCCTCTAAAAGGAGCAACAGCTGGCCACCCACAGGTGAGCTGCCGTGCAGGATGCAACACAGCAGCTGCCACCTGTGGGTGGCCACCAGAGCTCCGGTGGCACCTTCGTGGTGGCGCCCCCCCATGCCCAATCACGGGCATTAGTATTGTAATAATGGTCCTATATCCCTGGTGGTCCAGTGGACCGCTCACAGCCCGATCACGGGGGGGAAGCGGGCCGGTGGGGCTCAGTGGGCAGATGGGGAGGGGGGTACCGTTGGACCACCAGGGATGGATTGGTTTGTCATAGTTTATTACTGACACCCGCAGTCAGGCTGTGAGTGGTCCACTGGACCACCAGTGATATTGTTTACAATATATACATATGCCCGCGATCGGGCATCAGAGCATGTTGCAACTTGTGCAGGGGGCGTCGGTCCCCGAAGGCTGCAGCCTGGCAGGGCGCCAGGCACAAGTCACCGGGGATTGGCGTGCCTGCATGCAAATGGGGCCATAATGACATGCATGCATTGTGGCCCCATTTGCATGTGCACTTTTGAATATCGCGGTTGTTGTGCCTAGCGCAATGGCACTTGCGCTAGCGCATCCCCTTGCTCCACTCTGGCCACTTGAGCTGGCACAGTGCCACTGTGCCATGTGCACTGTGGGTGGCCAAGGAGTGATATTCAGCGATGCTGTGCCATGGTGCAGCTCCGTTGAATATCACCCTGTCAACGCCCATGCACATCCCCATTGCAATGTGCCCAGGCTTGCGCCACAGCCTGGTGCATTCTGAATATCCCGCCCTCTGTGTATAAATTGGCTTGTATCATCACCGTAGAGTAGAGAGTGAAAGATATCACACTGCAGTGGAAATACACTGAATTATCTCACTCATTTACCACTCACCCCTACTGTATAAATATAAATATATGCACAAAATATCTAATATGATACCTGAGTAAAACAAACTTTTATTATATGACACATAAGTAAGCAATAAGCCATGACAAGGTGTGCGTTAGACAGTTTAACACACGGCTAGGAGGCGTAGTGAGGCACGAGGCCAACGGCCGAGTGCGTCCAGCCTCCTAACCGTGTGTTGAACTGTCTAATGCACACCCTGGAGTGGTTTATTGTGCTTATGAAATGGCCATCTTTCATTCAACTGCATTTGGTAGGTTAAATTTCCAATTTTAAGTAGAAAAACATGTATGTTTGTGTCACTTTTAATAAAATAGTTCCTCCCTCTAAGTGTGCTGTGTGTTTTTGTTTGCATTGAAGTAATTTTGTCCTACAAAGGCTTCTGTACTTTAGTAGGTCTGGTTGTCATAGCAGTAGCCCCCATGCTGCTGGACAGAAATAAGATAGATTGCAGCCGTTTCTTTCTTTCTTTTTTTTTTTTTAATTAAAAAACAAAAACTCTAGTGAGCAGGTGGGCTGATAGAGCAAGTGGGTGGGCTGGTACAGAGATCGCGGAGGTCTGGTAATGATAGCAGTACCCCCCCATGCTGCTTGTGGAGACAAAAAAGAGAAATTGCACTGTTTCTTTTCTTTTTTTTTAATTTAAAGACAGAGTGAGCGAGGGGGCTGATAGAGACAGTGACTGGGCGGGCTGGTACAGAGATCGCGGTTGTTCCGATTTTTTTTTTTTTGGTAGATGAAGGGGCGTCCAGGTTGGGAGAGACATCGCAGTTGTTCGTTTCTTTTTCTGTTAAAATTCAAACAATTGAGTTTAAAGAGCGAGCAGTCGGGCTGGTGAAGAGATCGTGGCTGTTCCGTTTTTTTTTTTTCACTGAGGCAAAGTGAAGAGGCGTCAGAGGTATTTATTTTTAACAGTTCAGCTGGCACCACTTCTGGCACGAACAAGATGGCTGCATTTTGTTTTGCTAACATTCTAAAGTGGGCAGCATCACCTATATCAATGCCCACTGCCCAGTGTTGGTCCTTTTTCCTGTGCATCAGAATGAATATCACATCCCTAGCAGGCAATGAAAGCTCTTAATTTATGGTGCCCATTTCATAATGAACATTTAAGGATACTATCAATACTATCATATGCTAACTACCTATTAACATGCGACTAGACATTCAAAACTGCGTGACGAACCAGGATACATATTGACACTGGTTATGTCACTCAGAATGACAGTAATGTGTGCGGATGCAGGTAGAACATTTTTATACTACTCATAACTTTAAAGTGGAAGACAGTGCTATAAAAGTTGTAAATGTCTTACACCCAAAAAAGGAACACCGAACATACCTGTAGTGAATATTGGTTAACACCACATATATGTCTGTTCTATCTGGGTGAAGACGGATTCCACAAAGTCCAGTTTTATAACCTGTACGAAAAAATGTGAATAACAACTATTACTTACCTTGCATTTGTAAAATATTGAAATTTAGCCTCAAACCACCTGTCAAATACAACTGAACAAAAAGCATTATGAGATGTTGAGTTCAGAACAAGCCATCTCTTTTCATCTGGACGGTCTTCAATGTCAGGATGTAAGCAGCCATCAACCTTGCCCAGGTAAAATATCTCCCAGGAATGCCAATCGATGATGTGATGGAGTAACCCTCTCCAAATAGACTTTTTAATATATGAAGAAATTTAAAAAAAAAAGTGAACATTTGCATGATAATTGTCTTCTGTGATTCATCATGCACGAGACTGACAAATATAAATTGTAACCAAGTTTCTATCAGTATTGAGAATATTCAGTGCCAAGGTGTGTGTGATGTGAATACTTCCATTGTTGTTCACCTAACTTGGCTATTCCTCGTGAGTAAACAACACCGGGCATGGGTAAGTCCTGCCATCACGTACGCTTTGGCATGCAATATAGCTTAACTTTAACATTGACAGCTTAAGTAATCAAAATAGTTGTAAATGACTCTGCTTGAAAATTCACAACGCAAATAAAATTAAATTAGTTAGGAAAAGAGGAGAAAAAAATTTAGGATACCCTTGTAATAAATAAAAATGACTCACAACAAGCCACATAAGTGGTCCCTCACAATTACTACACGTGAACCAAAAGTGGTTTGTTGTATCTTGAATCCAAGGTAGAATATCTTCGTGATGCTTCCCAGATGATACCTGCATTGACTTGTGGTGGATCTATGCAATTAAATTTGTGATTACATGGATATATGACACACACATCTACAAACATTAACACTATTACCACTTCCATCATATTTAATATATGCCACCAGAAGTCAAATAAATATACACACACATAGAGTATAGTAGCACAGTAGTGCCACTATAGTTAGGGTTGAGTAGCCACTTTAATGTTAAACCTCAAATGTTGCATGTTAATAACTTTGCCACTGTACGATGAATTTGCCTTACATTTTGCATGTGTGGTCTAGTACCATAGATTTCTGGATGTGGCAAGTTGCATTATGGTTGGATATACAGTTGCGGAGCTACAGAAAACCAAAAAATGCAAAAAAAACCCTGACTTTTTGCATGTTTCTTTGCTGGCGCCCACAGCCCGCACACTTTGTCAATTTGGTCAGAAATGTTCAGGGATGATGCAGTCTTGGTCACCGATATGCCTTTTCGAAGATTTGGTAAAGAAATATTAAACTGTTCAAAAGTTATTCAAAGAAAAATAATTCCAATTATCGTCAATAGGAAAAGTTAGCAAAAATCACAAAACTTTCACAAATGGCCATTTTTACTGTTGCAAATAACCCTTTTACTTTCATGATTCAGCCATCTCGTTTTCAGTTAGTGACACAGAAAAATGCCTGTCATTTAAAATTAGGACCCTCTAGGTAAACACTGATTGCTGTGTTTACCTAGTTGGGTCCTAAGGATGATAGCCATATCTCTTTTTTTGGGCGGTGGGGTTAAACCCACCAGAAATGCATTTTTTTATTTTTTTGAAAAATACTTTCACGAAATACTTTTGCAAATGTGAAAGTTTCATGATTTGTTTTGCGAAACTTTTGTGATTTGTGAAAGTATTTTGCAAAAGTAAGTCAAAATAATTGTAAATCTTTGCCACCCTCCAGCAATCAAACGGTTGGGTCCTTCGGGCTGAAATTTGCAGGACAGCAAGCCCTGGCCCCACAGATGCGCCCTTTGGTGGTTCCAAAAGTTACAGCATTCTGAAGTTCAGCAATTTCACATAGGATAACATTGCGGCATCCGTCATGCCTTTCGGCGCCATATCTTGAAAGCGAAGTGCAATATGGAGTTTTTGATACTGGCAGCTTAGTTCTGAAACAAGTTTGGAAATAGTAGATGACACCTGAAGTTGATTTTTATTGCTACTTGCTACGGTTACAGAGATATGGACAAAAACATACTCCAAGGGTTTGAAAGGTGCCTTCTCATTGCATTTCAGTGCCCATATCTCAGAAATGATGTGAGATATGGGTTCGGTCATTTGTTGTTGTGTTATGTACTCACTCTTATGATGACGACCACACTTTAATTTTTTTTTTTTACTTGCTATGGTTCCTGAGATATTGCCAAATTACTGCTACAAGGGTTCCTTGCCTTATATGGCTGCTGTACGGCTCCATACTTATGTGTAACTGGGAGTGCAGGGCCCGGCGGGCCTACGCTCCCATAGATACATATCATCATGAAGAAATGGGCAGCTTGGTGGGAGTGTGGGGCCCAAAGAAGCCATCTCCCATGGTTGCCCAGCATGCGTGTGTACCCCAAAAGGCACTCTGATGGTAGCAGAACTCATACAGTTGCTGTACCATGATGATGGATGTGTCTTGTGCTATGTTTAGAGAGTTCTGTGTTACTTCTGTTATGTGATGCTGGTTGTCTCTGATTCATTGTGTTGCCTTGGCCCATCCCCTGCTTGCATGCGTATGTAGGGGGCTGGGGGGGATGTGGAGTTAGGATTTTGAGGATGGAGGTGTAGGGTGGGTTGGGGGGTAACCCTAACACCGCATTTCCACACTTCTTTCACTGTGGAAACAACTCTAACTGATGCATTAACAGAGTTTTTTGCAATGAATATATTTATAAAACAGTGCCACATACACACATGCTCAACTCAATCTATTGACATCATGAACAGTGAATGATTAATGTTGTTTAGCATGTTACTGAAACCCCCGTTTATGAATTATTGTATGACCGATAACAAATTTAATTGTAAAATGTTTCAACTATAGAGCGATTTTTTTTTTAATGTCATATTTTCTACTTCCCACAGCTGGGTCATCAATCCTCCGGCCAACATCCTCCTGCAACCCATCAGACCCCTATCAGGCCAAGTAACGCTACTCGGGCTAACACACAGTACCCGTGGGGGGGCCTCCTACCTCTCCCACTGGGTCCAGGTCTAATACCTGAGCATAGTTCTTTCAGGTTCGTGGGCACAGATGCACGGTCATCAAGCTGCAATGACCAACTGCCATCTTTTTTCCCTCTGTTTCTTACTCCACTATGGATTACCGATGTGCAATGATGTCATGGCACTGCATGCTACCTCCGCCATACTCCAACCCCTTAATGCATCGCACCTGCAGTGCCCCCCAAATCACCATCGTGGGGCAACGCAGAGTGGTGCCAGCCCCAAACACTCCACAGGGAGAGGAGAGCAGTCAATGGGATGCTCAATCCTCTTCCTCCCTGACCAACCCTCAATGACCCAATTTCGTTCCTGAACCCGGGACGCTGACGTGGCGTGAGTTGTGGCATCCAGTGCATCAACCTTCAGCACCATCAGGCTGGCAATTAGAGATATATTTTAAATCAAACAATCTTTCTCAAACAGTTTAGCAATGCAGTTTCTCTACAGAATGCATTTCTCAGGACATTTAGCAGTACTACAGTTTGGAATGGCGTCATGAAGAGTAACTGTGTCAACAACAATAAATAAACTTTAACAACAGCACGTTACCTTCCAAATTCTCTTATTCACAGCCTTACATCCGTGCCATAGATCTAACTGATGCCGGATCGCTGGATATTTTTTCTCTAATGGAATATAGTTCGGAAAAAGTGATGTTAGAAATATGCAAATGTAATAGTACAATTTGCTTTGTTTCTATCAACAAAATCAAATACAGATTGAAGACATTATTTACTCTATATATAATTCAACAGTCAAGTAACACAGAACAATTCCAGTTTTTTTACTGATACAGATCTATTTGAAAAGTACTAATTACGAATGACTGCCTAATGTACAATGTAAGTGTATGGTTAAAGGAATATCTATACAATTGAAGGAAACTGAATACTTTCACAGATATAATTTAGCAGGCTTTTGAGATAAACTTTTCTATACCTTAAATATCTTGTTATTTCCTATATTTAAGAAAAACGTGGGACTCTAAGCACTGCATTAATACTGAGTCACAACAATTACACATACTCATCAGTGACAGTATTTGAACATGGGAATCCGTAATGACTTCTTTGATCATAACGCCTTTTTAGTCAGATTCTTCATACTACGGTCAAATGCCAGAACCTCCATGTTTGTTGATTTACTAGCTGCCTCATGTACATCAACTATTTGAATATCTACAATCTTTTTAGAATCGTACTCCATGATTGTATACGTCTCATATTTTGCTGAATGACCGGGACTGTCGTTCCTGCCATCACCCATCACTGTAACATTGTGATCAAGATTTGATGGTAAATTAGCTTGCATATTATCCCAGTATACATTTACAGATGGATAAACATAATGTCTTTGGACAGCATGGAATACTGTCTTAGAAACAGGCAAGATGTTCATAAAATTAAGAAGAAGTGATATTTTTGCATAATTGTTCCTTGACAATGTTATACTGGCAGACAACATGAAGTTTCTTAGTGTCATTTGTTTCAACAGAGGTTTTGAGTACCAGTACTTGGTGTGGCCATTAACGCAGCTAATTTTAATCTGAAAAGCAGTTCCAATCCAGTTCACTGTCAAATTAACTTCTCTGTGACATCCTCTGGTGTCACATGACTGGAATGTTTTATGATCTAAAGATAGAAGACAGTTTTCATAAATTATTCCTGCTTTCATGGTATGAAAGTCACTATTGTCGGTGAATGAATTGTCATGTGGTATGATGTTGTCTTGCTGTACATCACGTTCATCTGTTATCTGAGGTTCATATTCAACATATTCATCCATCTCGGAGTCACTGCATAATACAAGATATTACATGAGATAAACTCAAAATTTATAGTAGTCTGACTAATGTTACGATAAATTTTAAAAACAGTTTCTGACAGTCACACAAATTGACTCGGTCTGAAACATAATACTAAGTCTTGTAACATGTATCACAGCCATAGCAGGATAATCAAGCAATATTATACAAAGAGTCTCTGAAATGCTGCAATCTGATTGGCTGTTAAGATTCCAACATCTTTTTTTTATAATAGCAATAAAGCATGAAGAGGTGTTAGAGTAACTGTCAGTTAATCATGCCCAGATGCAATATGACACTCAGCTGCGCATCGTACCACACTACACCCCAGTGGATTACTAACAGACTGTTACTCTAACACCATGTCATGCCTTACTGCTTAACAGCACGACATGGTGTGGGTATATGGGTGGATTTTCCATTCCTAGTGTGGTTTAGTCATGAGGCTGCAGGCCGAGTGACTGAACCACAACGGAAGTGATACATCCACCCATGTACTCATATCTTGGTGTGGAATAATGCTATTATATGGTCCTTAATTATATATGTTTCAAGCCTTCAATACAGATATACCAACAATTAGCATGATCACAATCTCCACATTTCAATACATGTAATTTTTTTAAATACACAATTCACTTTGTAATACATGCAGTATGATCTATCATTAGGATCACATACCTTTCAGACAATTAACTCATCTACATAACAGTGAGCAATTACTATGGATTAGTATTGGAATGACACTCACCTTTCAGGTAATGGGACATAGGAAGAGTCACAGCAGCATTCTTCAACTTCAGTTATGTCTTCATCAATGAAAATGTCTTCAACAGGAGTGTCAGACCTGAAATACAGTAATATTACCCATTTGTTTTGTTGCAGCCTCCACACTACTTCTTAGTCTCTTTTTAATGATTACGTGATCAAGTGATGCTCTTCTCTATGAGATTCTGATTATTATTACAAGTCAATTAAAAATAATTTCAGCAAATATTTTTCAGCTGAAAACTGTCAGTATCCTAAATCTGGTGACCAGAACAAAAAAATATACATCTTAAAAGGGTCAGGCAGTTCAATCACAACTTATAAATTTCTAATCATACAATGGACATACAGAAAGCCACTTCCTGACTGGTCGCTTGGCACTCCGAACCCATTGTAGCTCCTCACCAGTACCAACAGGAGGAAGTGCCAACCAACCAAAAAGTCACATCAGTAACTCCCCCAAAATCATTCTGACCATGAATTGGCAACTACGGCAAGGGACAGATGTTGGCAAACCACTACCACAATATTTCCCCACTAACCTCCACAACAGCTAAACTGTTTAAAATCTTCAATTAACAAAACCACACTTGCCACCCAAAAGGAAAAAAAAAACATTTTCTGAGACAGTACCTCCTCTTTCATACTCTGTCACAACAGTAGAGAAGCATAAAAGAAATCCATCGCTGAAAGCCTTGTGCGTTAGCTGAAAGGAGATACTTGTACACCAGAAATCCGCTACCCCATGCTTCTCTGTGCCACAGAATTGTAAAAAAGGGATAACCGGTAGGATACTCAGAGCAGTGCAGACAATTATCAACCACTGCCATGTGCCACCCTCTAAGCTCGGACCTCATTCACTGTTCCAGGAGCTGATGTAGAGAACAGAGAAAAAACTTTGGCTACAAACCAAGTAAATTGGCTGCAGTGTTCTGGAACTGCACTAGCCCATGGCACGCTTATGCATTTGACTCCTACTAGAAATTGTGTCACACACACTAGTGTCTCCCCACTAAGTTATCACAAAGCCTTTCCATAAAAAACCAAAAACCGTCACACTGTCTTTACACACTATCTCTCGGCTGCTCATCAAACTCAGTTTGTCCGTATTAACTTAAAGTGAGGGGGTATCTCAATGAAAGTTGTCTGTATTTTACCTAGCAACTCGGAACTATTTTTACTGGTGTAGTAACAAATACAATGAAAATATATTTAAATGCCCCCAAAACCTTTATATTTATTTATTTTTTATATCTAAAAAAATAGATGGCCATCGTATAATCACAATATACCACTCTGGGATGTGGATTAATGCTAGTATTTACAAAGCCTAGTGTATTTTGCTCACGTATCAATCAACAAACCAGGCATTGTAAATCCTAGCATAACCCACACCTTGTCCTAGTATATTATTAAATATAACTCGTACTATTTTTTAATACAATATGCAGTGGTAATAAAAAAAATTAATGGACATAACTGTCATTTTTACATATTATCTGTCATTGGAAAAATGCACATCATGACCACACTATCTAGTATAAAAATATCATATTATTGATGACAATACATAAATATCCACCAAATCAATGTGTTGATATGCTGCATTACTTGACTCATCATATACATACATACCTACTGTATGACTATCATAATTTCCACAGTACCAGAGCAAAACTGGTGCAGAGGAAAGGTGAGCTGGCAATTTTTCAAATGGTAATACTGGTGAGCTCACAGGGCTTGTCAGAAGCATTTGAGACTGTAAATATGCACAAAACAATTAATTGTGTGGTTAAAAATTGACAATGAAAATTACTAACCAAATTGTTCCATTTCAAAGTACAAACAGTGTACCGCAAATGCATTACAGGGGTACAACTTTCAACAACAATATGACCATCAATGGCTTTCTTGCTGGATAATGAAGAGTTCACTGAACGATCTCAAAACATCAACAACTAACTCATCTCTGCGAAAGCTATGAGCTCAGTCCAACCAACAGAATTATGTATATGTTACATACTTAGATTATACCAGATGGGGAAAGTTGTAGTACCAGTGCATTCACCCTCTGAGAAGATGTGGTTCACACATACATCATGAGAAATGCTCTAGAGATGTGTGAATCAGAACACCTGGCTGCGTGAACACATTGGTTTTAAACACTTACCACATTCAGAATTTATTAAAGTGTATAATGTGTGTGTGTGCCGCTCTCCCTTCCTGGGGTGACTGCCCAGTCCTCCGTGTGTCCACTACCACCAGTTGGAGGTGCAGCTGGATGCATAGGCAATCCGGAGAGATGACGAAAATCTGGGGTTGGGGTGGAAGAGACCGCCAGATTCAGGTGTACGATCGCCTCACTAACTTGCACAAAAATGTGTGTGCATGCACGGGGGACCAAAAATATATATAAATAGAATAATAGATACATTCTGGTGTATTACAAGGCAGTAATTCATCGAGAGGATCTGGGGCCCCAGCAAACCTCGAGGCGAGCTGAGAGGTTTCAAAACCTTAGATCCTAAAATGGCTACTGCTGCTCTTTCCTAAGAATGTATTTGTTATTTTGTAATACATGGATGCGAGGAAAATGTCAGTGCTTACCTTTGCCAAGAATGAGGAATGTTTGACTGGGTGCTGAGGTGATTTTCATGTGAGAAGGAGCCAGTGATTACGCAACATTGAAAACTTTAAAAATTCAAACTCTAAACTGTGCAGTGTTAAACTGCGAAATGAAACAGCGGAAACAACTTTTTTCTCCAGCGGCGGTTGCTGTGGTCAGTTAGTCGACCCAAGTAGGAGTAGTGAAGCCGAAGGAACAATTTTTCTCTTGCTAAGCGAGGCATCGCCATGTTTTTGAAATTATTGATCCGCCCACAAAGAAAGCGCATCCAATCAGAAGGTGCGGTTTTACCAATGTCACCACGCACAGCTTTGGGGATGTCAGGAAGCCGCTATGATCTTGAGTTTGCGCTGTTCGTTTTTCGATAATACTATCGTTCGGAGCTCAAACAATAGTATTATGAGTTCCGAACGATAGTATTATCACTAGGCAACGATGGTATTATCACTTTGGCTCCAGTGTATTACTGGAAATTTTTTATATGCTTTTCAGTAGTGTTATTTTAAATATCCATCTATTACAAAAATATTATATATATACCTCACTATTACTGTTAGGTTTCACAATATGGCCCACATACACCAATGGGTGCAGGTTATGCAACATAATGCAAATCATGTGGAAAATTCCTTACCTGCGGAATCATAGAATTCCAGGGACCTTTGTCAACATGTGGGTGACTACAGTGGGGGAGTGGGTAGGGTCACCATCCAAGAGTGTGAAACTTGCATCTCCGTTTCTGTTTGTTAATCTGCATATACATCCCATGATGCCTTGCATTATGGGGTATGTGAGGATCGTGTATTACTTTTTCAACATTTTCTATGGGTGGAAGCACTACACGATTTCTACTATGTCGATATGTCTCCCATCACTTGTCAAAAATACTTTTTTTTCACATTAATATGGTTTATGTAGATGGTTTCTGTCTGTGAGTTGGACATCGATGGCACTGATATGGCGGTTGCTCGGTCGTCAGTACCCAGCCCTCCTTGTGTCCCTCATGGGCTGCTGCAGCTTGTTGTGGGGCCCTGCTATGTTCCTACAGACCCACAACAGCTAATGGTGGCCAGGGGATTGGGCGCATAACAGTACTGTGTCCCACTAGTGAATGCAGTGTGGGATCCATGGGACCCATCACTGCAGCATTCAGACTAAGCTATGCCAAAGCACCGTGGTTGCATAGTGCATTAGCATAGTGAATGGGACTCCATATTATTTCAGATTAGAATTCAGAGTGTAAAACTACAAAGGTATCATTTATAAAAGACTCAAACTCAGAAACAGATGATGTAAGCCACATTAAGAGTGATGAAGTAAGGTTATACAAATACAAATACTATAACTTCACAATGCAATATTTTAAAAATGCCATTTCAAACTATTTATGAAAATACTCTCTTCTCGAGTTTTCAGATGGTATATTTTGTTCACCACATGTACTCTTTGATGACCTAACAATAAGGCATATCAGAGTAAAGATTACTTTAGTATCATTCCAAGGGCAAGAAAATATTGGTTCATGTTAGTCTGGCTGACAAGAAGTACAAGGTGTAACTTGTATCATAACCCCACAGAAGAACAAGCCAATCCTGGTGCAAGACTTCAAAGCCACTGCATGTCATATTTTTTTCTCATGTTAATCTGCAAGCTGCAAAACCTAACTTAAAAAATCACCACTTATTAAAATCTAATAAACATGTTTAAAAAAAAATCACCACTTACTGTATATCTACTTTATTCTTATAGTATATGATGGCAATAGTTCACATCAGGATGTGAGTAATGGCAACCTTTAGGCACTACTTGTGTGGCTTCCACACTTGGCTTAGTCTTGTGAGCAAACTACACCGGGCATGAGACATCCATTAAGTCACGCACTCCATGACGTACTATATTGCTTAAATAACTCACAAGCTAGATATCTTTATTCAGAATATACAATAAACCAATACTTAAAGAAAATGCAAAAAGGAATTAATGTAATCTCTTAAAATATTGGTAAATTAATAAAATGTGGCAATTTATCCACTACCACTACTGAACAATTAAACAACACATACACATACTCATTAAGTGAGACTCACCGATAAAAGAGTATAAGAAACATAGCCAGCTGTTTGTCATTTTTGAAATTCTTCTCCTGTTTCAATGGTTTCCAAGCAGAAGCAGCATCACCCAGTTTTATAGATGCAGGTCAACGATGTCTGTCTTGCTGTAGTTTCCATTGATTTGCAGTAGTAGGTGAATAGAAACATAGAAACATAGAAGTTGACGGCAGATAAGGACCGCAAGGCCCATCCAGTCTGCCCATTTCTTTTTCTAAAATAAACAGGTGGTCTGCCTCTTTTCCTCTTTTCAGATATTTTCTCATCTACAACTAAAAAAAAAACTAAACATTAAGGATAATTGTGAAAATTGTCTCAGACATGATGCAATCTAATTGGCTGTTATGATGTATAGGTACTATACTGGTCTCCTCCTCCGTCTGCCCATGTTGATCAACCTATTGCACATTGTTGTAGCCTCCCTTGACTGATCTCTGATTATTATCCAAAGCTCACACACATCTTTTACATACCCCACACCCTCTCATCCCTCTGTCACCCTCATTCTCAGTGTGTAAACATCGCCACCCCTGAAGTCCAGAACAGTTCTGTTACCACTGTGTAACTCCTGTCCAGTTCTTAACCGTAACCTGATAGACTAGTGGTTGCTGTTTTCCACACATTTTCAAACACTTTTACCTCCTCTTCACTCTCCCCATTGGCCAATAATACATCAATCAGGTTGTACCCCATAGTTGGCTCTTTGATGATTTGCCTCATTAGCATCCCATGCAGCATCCTATCCCTCCTCTCCTTCAGTGGGTAAATGTTCAGCTTGCCCAATCTATCCTCGTATGACTTTCCCTTCAATCCCTGGATCATCCTCGTCATCCTACATTGCACCCCTTCCAACAATCTGATATCCTTCTTCAGGAATGGGCATAAGTTCTACACACAATACTCCTGGAGTGGCCTGACCAGGGACCTGTATAGGGTAAGCATCACCTCCCTACTCATGGAGGAGATTCCCATCGCTATACACCCCAGCATTCTATTGGCCTTTGCTGCCACCTTCCTGCACTGAGCATAGTTGTTCATGCTGCCTGTAATAACCACACCCAGATCCTTTTCATCCTCAGTACTTTACAGTTGCACCCCTCTCAGCTGATAGCTCCTCCCCTTGTTTCCTCCCCTTGTTCCCTCCCTTGTTTCCTCCCCTTGTTCCCTCCCCTTTTTCCTCCCCTTGTTCCTTGCTCTGAAGAACATAACCTTGCACTTATTGGCATTAACCACCAGCTGCCATGTTTCTGACCACTCCTATACTTTGGTAAGGTCCTCCTGCAGCCCTCTGCACCCCTCTATGTCATCTACCACTGCTCCCTTCTTTGTATCGTCAATGAACAGATTGATCTTATTCTTAGCCCCGCGTGAGATATCTGCTATCAATAACGTTAACGTGTCTGAAGATGTCCTTCTCTCCTTCCTTAATACCCTATGCCTATCTCAGTTCCCTTGAGGCCTTGGCTACTCTGATAAGCCTGATAACATCACTGGACTTCTTCATGTGATCCTCCTTGACCAGCCCCCTTCCAAATTCTTTCACTTCTGAAATTCCCTTCTTTTGGCCCTTGCTCCCTCCATAACCCCCTTTGTCATCCAACTGGGCTTTTTTTGCACTTCTCCTCTTACTTTGTGTTATTGTACACATCCCAATAGCCTCCTTCAACCCTCTTTTTATAATGTCCCACTTCTGACTAGCATCCATGTCATGACGACTGCCTGCCAGATGCTTGCCCAAAATTTCCCCCATCCTGTTAAAGTCTGCTCTTTTAAAATCCATCACCCTGGTCCCCATACCCCCTATTTCCCTATTCATATTGAGCATAAACTACACCGAGTGGTAGTCACTCCCAGCTAGCAGGTCAGGGTTCATTTTTGGGTGGGGTATTAGGACAGTTGGCACACAGTTTTTAATTTTGACCCACCTCTTCTTCTATCTTGGGGACAACCTGCTTATTGATGTAGACATTTTAAACAGCTGACTTATGAATATGTGCTCTGCTGAACAATATGACCCCTTGTTTTTTTTTTCATTTGACCCATGCTTTTTATACTCAGTAGGTCAGTGTCCCACATGTATAACTATCTGAAATGAACCCTGTAGGCTCCTCCACACCCAGATCCCATATAGCCTCCCCATTTGTAAGTACCAAGTCCAGAGTCTTCCCCAATCCAGTGGGTTCATCTATTTCTCAGATAATTTTTATAAATGGAGAAATCATCCGGTACATGACCAAATGAAGGTATGTAGTAGATAATATCCAATGCTGTCATTTCCGGACAGCAATCCACCAAAAATGCACTGATTTTGATCACCTCACCACACACACACACACACACACACCCACACACACACACACACACACCCAATACCATTTATGACTGAGTCCTCAAACAGGATCACCTTGCTCTCTATACCCACATGGTTTACATTACTCCTTACTCGGACTGTTTATGCCTGTGGTACCCTCCTGCCTTTCTCACTTTTTTATATCGACTGTCTACCCATAGCTTTTCCCTCATGATGCCCTGAAGTATTCCCTTTTCCTTTGCTGATGGTATTTGAGGCTATCCTTTTTTTTCATGCCCCTAGCTTTCCACTTTCCTGCCCCATGCTGTGCCTGCCCCCCCAAACAAAGCACACAATGTGCCCATTGAGTTTGAAACTTCTACCAGTCCTGCAAGTGCATATCCATTTTGAGTCATTTCCTGACCTCCCATTGCCCCCTTTATTGTTTATTCTCCATTTGGAATGTTTTTCCATCACTCTCTGGCTTCTAGATACACCTATACCACCTGGGTCCCTTTTGCACCAAGTCATCCCTCTTCTTTATCCCATGACCCATGCATCCACCCCCTTTCCTCGTTCCCCACTTTAGTTATCTACACCTGCCATCATCCTGTGTCTCCCTACATTTTGCCTTCATTCTCCATCTGACTCATATTTGATGCATGCCCTTTCTCCTCTGTTGCCCTTTCAGCCGTGCTGCCCACCAAAGTGTCAGACAGTGGAGAGTTCCTGTTTAATACAATCATCCCCTTGGCCCGCTGTTCCCCTTCCATTTTCAAACAAGGGAAAGGCCTCCCCCTGCAGTGGTCATATTGAAATCATCATCTCTGTTATCAATAGATCTTTCCCTTGCAGCCAGCCCAGTGGCATGGAAGACTGAATCATCAAACCTTACCTCCTGCCACGCCGGCAACCCATGTTCACGGTGTGAGTGAGCCAGCAGGGGTCAGCTGGGGAAGGAAAGGACCGATCATCTGAAGGACAGCTCTTCTCTCCCAGGAGGGGGTGGGGACAGAGTCCGCTGTCTGCCTGACCCCTAGCAATGGCTGGATGATAGCACAGTGGGCCCACATTTAGGGGGCATTTGTGGGGCAGACGCATGGAGTGCTGCATATGGAAGTGTGTGCAGGTCACCCATTGGAGTCATTGCATGCCACCACGCTCAGGGGGATGGGAACCAAAAGGAGGAGGAAACATCAGTCGGCAAGATGAAAACCGGCCCCCTCGCAGGCTCTGCTCCAGGCTAGCTGGCACCTCGCTAGGGTGAGAGGTGAGTCCATTGTACACCAGGGTGACAGGGCTGGGGGTGCCAGGTGGGAGCATACCCTCTGGGTCCGGTCCTGGAGCCAACTGCCTATCCATCTGATCATCTGGTTCCCAACCCCCATTTCTCCCAGCTTATCCAACAGGCCCACATGAGGAACAGAGTTAAATGCCTTTCTGAAGTCTAGAAAGAGGATGTCCACTGGTCTACCCAGGTCCAAGGCACTCGTCACCCAGTCATAGAACTCCACAAGGTTTGTCTGACACGATTTCCCCAGGACAAATCCATGCTGTCTATCATCCAGGCACCCTGACTTTTCCAGGTCCCCTCCTAGCCTCTCCTTGACAATGCCCTCCATCACCTTGCCCACCACCGATGTCAGACTGACAGGCCTGTAGTTCCCTGCCACCTAGCTAGGGTTATTCTCAGATGCCACAGGGAAACCCACCACTGCAATCTCTATAGGAGGCTGGGATAGATTTCTCTACTGAATAAGGGACTACATAAGCTTGTTTGCTCGTAAGAGTGTTCTTGGACAAGTGCTTGACTACCCATGGAATAGACTCACTGAAAGGAAGGCAAATCCTTCCCTGAGGAATGTGCACCTGAGGGAACTGGTAGTCCCAAGAACAAAGACACCAAGGTCATCATACTTTTTTACAGTTTATCCCTTCTCTGTGGAACCAATGTCTGCCTAGTTTCCATTTATGAAATGTGAAGCACCCTACAGCCAGTATGTTAAAGCACTGTTTTTTCAATTCAGTCCCTGCTCAGGGAGAATGTTGTCATGGTCTTCCCGTGGGTGTTACTTGAGTTACTGTTTGAAACTATGTTTATCTAAATCATGTCTGCTTGACTAACTGTACACTTTTAGTCTCAGTTAACTACACTGTTACTGCATGGCAATTGTAATATAATAACTGATATGACTGATCAACATTTTTTTTCTATGGGCTGACCAAGTTGATATTTTCTGTAATAACCCATGGGTTATCATGGCATTCACATGTACTGCCCTTCAAAAATGTGCGCTCCCTCACTGGCTGTCGATCTGTGTGTGGGTGGGCTTAAGACTTTCATAAATATGGTGGCTCTGTCTATCTCTCTCTTATCAAGCAGCCGCCACAACAAGCCTTGACTCTCATTATTTTTTGTAACTCTAGTTGGTTGATCCTACCTTCAGTAGAAACAAAAGAGACAGGTGCGACACAGGCTTGTTCCAGGGTGCTCAGAAATAGGAGGTGAGTTCCATTGAATACAAGCAAGTGAAAGAATATCTAGCACTCCAGGTTAATAACTGACAATGGCAGTATTTGGCAAAGCAAGTAAAATATTTATTCAGAGTCACAGTTCCACAGCTCCATTCAATCCTGATTCCCTTGGCACCTTGGCTCCACAATTGGGCCTTTGTCAGAGGGTGTGTCAATAACTGGCAAGCAGTTACATGTAAGGTTACATCCTTAAAGTGGTACACATACATTTATTACATTTCATTGAAAGTTAGTTCAACATAAGGATCTTTTCAGCATCCAAAGATTGAAAACTCTTTCATATTGCAACATAACACATAGAAAAATAATAACTTGGGTACACCAGAAGAGATGAACATTATAGCTGAGAAAATAGGAAGGTCAAGAGGGTTCAAGGGGACTTGAAAAAGAAAATTGGCAGGAAATAGAAAAGGAAGGAAGAGAAAGGTATAAACAAATAGTTAAGATAAGAAATAGGATGGGAAAAGAAAAGTAAGAGACAGGGGGAAAGGGAAACGTGTGAAATAGTGAAAGAGAAAGAGAGTGAGTTTAGCTAAAATTGGGACCAAGGAACTTCCTTTTTCACTTTTAATTAAATCTTTATTGTACCCTGGGGTAACACAAGAAGATGAAGTTCACAGAAATTATAATTTTAAGTTTTTGGGGAATTTGTTTTAAGTTCCTTTGTCCAATATAAATTGCTAGAAAAATCCTCTAAATCCAGGGATATTTTCTGTTCTGTGAAGTTCATAACAAGGGAGAGAAAACAAACAAACTAATATTACTGTACTTCATAATCTTCATCTTTCTAAGCAATTAGGCATGACCAGGGGTTAGATTAACAGTCTGTTAATCACTCCCTCGGGGTGTACTACGGCACGAGGCACAGCCGGGTGCCATATTGCCCCTAGGGGGTGATTAACTGACTGTTAATCTAACTCCTGGGAGTGCCTTATTGCTATTATAAAAAAAAAATGAAAAAAAGTATTAAAAGTATACTTTTTGAATGTTTTGCTCATTTATATGGAGATTTTTAATAAAACAGCTCTTTCACCAGCAGTTTAAGAATGCTGGTTCAAAATCAGAATGCAGCATTCCAGTCATTCAGCAGTGCTAGAAGATGGAATGCTGACAGGAAGAATCCATGTGCCATGGATTAGCTAGCCTGGGAGTGGGTCCCAAGATGACTGCCTGGGTAAAAAATTGGCTGGAAAATAGGACACAGAGAATAATAGTAAATGGAGTCCACTCTGATGAAAAGGGGGGTTACTAGTGGGGTACCGCAGGGTTCAGTATTAGGACCAGTCCTCTTCAATGTCTTTATAAGCGACATTGCAGAGGGACTGGAAGGAAAAGTATGTCTCTTTGCAGATGACACAAAGATCTGCAACAGAGTTGATGCACAAGGTGGGGTGGAAAGGATGAGAAGGGACTTGGCAAGGTTAGAGGAATGGTCAAATGTATGGCAGCTTAGATCCAATGCTAAGAAGTGCAAGGTAATGCACCTGGGAAACAAAAACCCAGGGGAAGAATACACAATGGGGGTGAGATACTAACAACAACAAAAATGGAAAGGGACCTGGGGGTAGTCATATCAGATGACCTAAAGGTGGGCAAGCAATGTGAGAGGGCAGCAATGAGGGCTGGGGGGATATTGGGATGCATAGGGAGAGGCATCACCAGTAGAAAACAGGAAGTTATTATCCCTCTGTACAGACAGCTGGTCAGACCCCATCTGGAGTACTGCATGTAGTTCTGGAGACCCAGTCTTCGCAAAGACATAGACAGGATGGAAGCTGTCCAGAGGAGGGCAACTAAAATGGTGCAGGGTCTGCACCGGAAGACATATGAAGAGAGACTAAAGGAGCTTAATATGTATAGCCTCGAGGAAAGGAGGCGGGGGGACATGATAGAAACTTTCAAGTACCTCAAGGGAATCAACAAAGTCCAAGAGGGTAGCATCTTTCAAAAAAAGAGGTGTGCAAGAACAAGGGGGCACAATTTAAAGATAGAGGCGGCTCAGAGGCAATTTAAGGAGTATTTTTCACAGAGAGGGTTGTGGATGCATGGAATGGCCTTCGGAGGAGAGTCGTGGAGTCAAAACAGTGGTGGAATTCAAGCATGCATGGGACAGTCATAAGGCAATTCTAGGGGATGGGGGTAGGAAGAAGTAGGCTGCTGGTTAACTAGGATCTGCAGCTTATCCAGTAGGCAGGGAAATGGGCAGACTGGGTGGGCCAAGCGGTCCTTATCTGCCGTCAGATTCTATGTTTCTATGTTTCTATGGTGATCAGGCTGTACATGACAGTGTAACAGGGATTAATGTAAGGCTGCTGGAATCCTAACAGCCAATCAGATTGTAGGACTTCTGAGACTCTTTTTATAATATATTTTGCTATTTTTAACATAGAATGACAAATATAAACATTTAACACAGGTGGAAGAAGCTCATCTTCCACTGAGCAATTGGTTTAATATTAAAACAGGAGTGTTCAAGTTGGAAATGATGCATGGTTATTATCCCTTCACATAAGGGGTAAAGTCCACTTCTTCATTTAAACCTATTGGTTGGACAGAGTTAAGTGACACTATCCACCTAGGGCTGAATTCCAAAAGATGTTACGCCTGGCACAAGACAAGTTATGCTGAACCTGATGGCGCAACTCACAACTTATGCCAGGCATAACACCAGCTGGCATTCCAAAAGGTGCCTTGTGCCATGCCGAATGTGGGTTGTGCCAGGCATGGGTTACGCCATCCACTACGCCTGCAACCTGCAGCAACATGGTGCAAGGGTGGGGTATGGCAGCAACTGTGCCCTATTCCAAAAGGGCAGCTGCTGTAACCCACAAACACCATTCCAAGAGCTGCATTGGCACAGCAGAGTTAGACCAGCAGGGAGATGGTCTAAGGGGCATCCGTCCATGCCAATCAGTGGATACCCATTCTGCTGCACCACGGCATGCATATGGCCTGACTCCCAGCATGGTGCCTCCCCAAATGCCAGTACCACCTGGCCGGTCCCCCCAATGCCCCCTGGTGCATGCAGTGGTGTTCCAGGGTGGGGGGTTCTTGGGGGCAGTTGTATGTGTGCCATGACTTGCAGCACCCAGACTCAGTGCGCCATGCATGGGGCACTAGCCTGCGGCTGCCACAAGTCATGTGCATAAGTGCTAGGGACCCTGCCTGTTCTGTAATACGGCACAGGGTCCCCGGCATAGCGTCACATGGAGCAACTCGCATACGCCCGCGAGTTGTGCCATGCCTCCTGGAATTGGCCCCCTTATCTCCTTCTGATTCAATTTATTTAACCTATCATCACCCCCTTTCCATTGGAGGAACTGTTTCTAGTGCCATGAATTACAATTTCTGTGAACTTCATCTCCTTGTGTTACCCCAGGGTACAATAAAGATCTAACTAAAAGTGAAAAAGGAAGTTCCTTGATCCCAGTTTATGTTTATTTTATCTTATCTAAACTCACACTCTTTCCCTTTCACTGTTTTTCCAAGTCACCTTGACCCCTCTTGACCTTTTTTATTTTCTCAGCTATAAATTTCATCTCTTCTGGTGTACTCAAGTTATTATTTGTCTATGTGCTATGTTGCAATATGAAAGAGTTTTTAACCTTTGGATGCTGAAAAGATCCTTATGTTGAACTAACTTTAAATGAAATATAATAAATGTATGTGTACCACTTTAAGGATGTAACCTTACATGTAACTGCTTGCCAGCTATTGACACACCCTCTGACAAAGGCCCAATTGTGGGGCCGAGGTGCCAAGGGAATCAGGATTGAATGGAGCTGTGGAGCTGTGACTCTGAATTAATATTTTACTTGCTTTGCCAAATACTGCCATTGTCAGTTACTAACCTGGAGTGCCAGATATTCTTTTGCTTGCTTCATTCTACCTTCCACATTTAGAAAAAAAAACCTCCATTTGGTTAATCCTGCTCTTCGTCCACTTTAGTAAGGGGGTCACAGCTTGACTAGCAGTGCTAGCGTGATCAGGACAACAAACAGTAAGTAAAAAAAATGAGTAAAATCAAAAGAAAGAACAAAGGCCTGGATGTTCAGAAGGGTTGCACATAGCGCAACATTGTTGCACCATGCGCAACCCACGGATGCGCCTTGGTGCGATATTCAAACAGGGATTGAGCCTGGCACAAATCCCGATGCGCCGGAGCGCATCAGTAATGTATGTGGCGCAGGTGGGGGGGGCATGCCCATGCATACTCTGCACATCCCGATATTCAGCCCGGGATGTGCTGAGCCCACGCATGCACAACCCCTACTTGCGCTGCACACAGGTGAGCCCCCCCAAAAAAGGAACAACAGCTGGCCACCCACAGGTGAGCTGCCATATTGCAGGGTGCAACACGGCAGCTGCCACCTGTGGGTGGCCACCCGAGCTCCGGCTGCACCTTCATGGCAGTGCCCCCCCCATGCCCAATCACCAGCATATGTAGTAGAAATAAATGTCCTATGTCCCTGGTGGTCCAGTGAACCACTCACAGCCTGATCGTGGGTATCTATGTTAAAAGATAAGTCCTATATCCCTGGTGGTCCAGTGGACTGCTCGCAGCCCGATCGCAGGCATATGTAATAAAATGGAGAGGTCCAATATCCCTGGTGGTCCAGCGGTACCCCTCCCCACCTGCCCACTGGCCCCACACTCCCGCTCCCTGGTCAGCGGCCGGACAGCAGTACCCACTCGCCTGCTGCCATCCGCACTGTCACGGTGGGGCTGTACACCCGGTGGTCCACAGCATGAGCCAATGGGAATGCAGCCCGTACTGTACTACAGTCCAGATATGTGATCATATCTGGACTGTGTGTCTGGTACAGACTGCATGCCCATTGGCTCATGCTGTGGACCAATGAGTGTACAGCCCTACCACTCTGATGTCAGTCGGCGGCGGGTGAATACTACCACCAGCTGCTGACCTGGGAAAGCCAGGACCATGGGGCTCCAGTGGGAGGGTGAGGAGAAGCTACCACTGGACCTGAGACATGAACCTCCATTATACATATGCCTGTGTGAGCTGCAGTGGTCACTGGACCACCAGGGATATAGGACTTATCTTTTAACACAGATGCCTGCAATTGGGCTGTGAGTGGTTCACTGGACCACCAGGGATAATGGATGGTTTATTTTCATACTTAAGCCCATGATCGGGCATGAAGCAGTCCATTGGACCACCAGGGATATTGGACGGTATATTTTAATACTTAAGCCAGCAATCGGGCGTGAAGTGGTCCACTGGACCACCAGGGATGACGGACGTTTACTGATATTCTACATATGCCGACGATTGGGCAGTGGGGCACTTTTCCGCAATGTGCAGGGGGCATCAGTCCCCGATGGCTGCAGCCTGGCAGGGTACCAGGCGCAAGTCGCCAGGAATCAGCGCACCTGCTTGCAAATGGGGCCATAATGACATGCAAATGGCCCCATTTGCGCCTTGCATGCATTATGGCCCCATTTGCATGTGCACTTTTGAATATTGCAGTTGTTGCGCTTAGCGCAACAGCACTTGCGCTAGCACATCCCCCTGCTCCACTCTGGCCACTTGCGCTGGTACAGTGCCACTGTGCCATGCACACTGCAGGTGGCCAGGGTGCGATATTCAGTGATGCTGTGCCATGGCGCAGCTCCATTGAATATCACCCTGTCAACGCCCCTGCGCAACCAAGTTGCACTGTAGCCAGGCTTGCGCTACAGTCTGGCGCAGCCTGAATATCCGGGCCATAGTGTTCAATGTGGAAAGGGAGAGAGGGACAGGAAGACAGAAACTCTATCTGTGTGTGTGTGTGTCTGTGACACAAAGTAACAGAAATATGGCTGAAAAAAATGCTGAGCAGCAATTAATATAA
Organism: Neoceratodus forsteri; assembly: GCA_016271365.2. NCBI lineage: Eukaryota > Metazoa > Chordata > Ceratodontiformes > Ceratodontidae > Neoceratodus > Neoceratodus forsteri. Next base: position 1,540,879,878 of record CM028131.1, on the reverse strand, counting down.
AATAAAGGCTGGGAAAGTGTACATATGAGAAGTGAATGCACACCCTTGCTGTGGGATGCTTTAATAACCCCCTCGGCTTTGATCTCGGAGTTTATGTGGCATCCCACACCTCGGGTGTGTATTAAATTCTCATATCACACACTTCCCCATCCTTTATTCTATATGTAGTTGTATGCAACAAACAGGTAACTGCAGCGTAATTGTAATGCCCCAAATTATGGGCCCCCCCCCAGCAAGTCCCCAGTGACTCCTGTATGCCCCCAGTAAGCTCTAGGTGTCCCTGTTAGTTTAGAGGGCAAAGGGGGTAAACATAGTGTAGGAGTCCCATAACAATAACCGGCATGCCTGCAGTTTAAAATGTTTTTTTTTTCTTATGCTGCAGTCTGCCCAGCTATGGCACGAGCCTGCTGATGATCACCAAAGAAGAAAGGGACCTGGGGGTTATCATTTCAGATGACCTAAAGGTGTCTAAGCAGAGTACACCGGCAGTACGGAGGGCCAGTGGCATGCTGGGGTGCGTAGGCAGAGATCAATCACTTCAATTCATTCTTTATTGTTCAACAGTTTTTTGTCATTACAAGCAAAACCTTGTACACATTATGCATAAAACCTTTTACACATTACATATAAAAAGAGCTTAACAAATCTACTATACCCCCTACTAAAATCACAGGTAGAGGTATCACTAGCAGAAGGCGGGAGGTGGTGATGCCATTATATAAAACACTGGTGAGGCCTCACATGGGGTACTATGTGCAGTTCTAGAGGCCACACCTTCGTAAGGACATTGACAGGGTGGTGGCAGTCCAGAGAAGGGCAATAAAGATGGTACAGGGCTTGCACCAGAAAACATATGAGGAGAGATTAAAGAACCCCAATATGTACTCGCTGGAGGAGAGGAGGGAGCAGGGTGACATGATAGAAACATTCAAGTACCTTAAGGGCATAAACAAGGTACAGGTGGGAGACATTAAAGGAATAATGCCTGACAGGGTGGGAGTTATGCTGGGATAACATCCCACCTCGGGTGGTTGGGCCTGAGGCCACCGGCCGAGGGCGTCCAACACCCGAGAAGGGATGTTATCCCAGCATAACTCCCACCCTGGAGGGCATTATTCCTATTATACAATGGCTTGTTGTTTTATAATAAAAAAATAATTTTAAAGAATGTTTTTGTTAGTGTGAAAACATATTTTTGTTTCTTAAGAGAAAGAGGAGATCATCATGGTGGTGGGGATCGAAATCATCCAAACAATCAGCAGGGATGTTATGCCAGGATAACATCCCTGCTGTGATAGCCAACTGACCAATCAGAAACCAGGATTCTTTCTTGCCATTGTATAATTTCCAATATAGGAGGAGTACAAGAATGAGGGGGCATGATATGAAATTGGAGGGGTGCCAGGTTGAGGGGGAATGTGAGGACGTTTTTTTTCACAGAGAGGGTGGTGGACACACGGAATAGCCTGCCCCAGGAGGTGGTGGAAGTGTGGACAGTGGAGGGATTTAAACATGCCTGGACATAAGGGAAACTTAGAGGTGGGAAGGAGAGATGAAAAGCCATTGACCAGGTAGGGTCATAAGTGTAGGGCTTACGGGCAGACTGGATGGGCCTAGCGGTCCTTATCTGCTGACAATTTCTATGTTTCTAAGTTTCTATGTGCCAACTCTAAGTCCAGCTCACACTGGACAACTGCTAGCCTCCCTGGTCAATAGGGATTTGGTGTCCCAAACACCAGGGAGAATTTTGAATGTGGCCAGTAATGGCCATTGAAGAGTTTATTGGTCAGCAGACAGTGTGGTTGGGGGAGCACTTTCAGGTGCCCCAACAAAGAAATGCCAGAGGAAAAAGAAAGTGTTGTGGCCAAAAAAGGAGAGAGGGGATGTAGCGAGGTAATAAGTTAAGGGTAATTATACCTGCAGTCCTCCTCTTACCCCTGTAGCTTGGTGGTTCAGTGTTGCAGCTGTTCCTTCTATAGTTGCGGCAGTCCAGTGGTTGCGGCGGCTCCCAGTATACGCATAGTCCCCTGTAGCATTCGGCGTCAGCTGCAGTGTGGGCTCTGTACAGCCCCGTTTGTTGTTTTTTGTTTTAAAATAAAAAGTAAAGTTTCTGGTCCTATGGTGGTGATGCCCACAGCGGGGCTGTGTCTTCAGAGAGTTTTGGGCTATAAGCGAGAGCCAGGATGAGTATCAGGCCACAGTGAGGCCCTAAAGGAAGACCACCAGCCTGCCTGCAGCAGTCAGCACACATCTCCTCCTCCATCTGCAGTCACTCCCCTGGGCAAGGTGGTGAGTCGGTGGCAGCACCATTGAGTGGGTGATGTCCACCTGAAGTAATTATTTAAATAAAAGAAAGAGAGTTTTTTTTTGTGTCAGAGGGTGCATTGAGGGGCAGCCATGACAGGGGCTAGGGCAAGGCACCTGGACTTGGGACAGCCAGTGGAAGGGCGTATGTAAATTTATTTAAATCACGCTCAAGTAAGGGCGCATAGGGCGAGGGTGGCCCTACTAAGATTTTATTTAAATTTTATTAATTTTTCTAAATAGCTACAGTAGGGAGCAGTGGCACAGAGACAGGCATATTTAAATTAAATAGCTCCCAGAGGCAGAGCATAGGGCAAGGTATGCCCTGGACTGCATGGAATGAATAAATAGATAAATAAATAAGAGGAACATAAGCTCCAGCCAGGAGCCTAGGGCAAGGTAGGCCCTGTATTAAATAATAAAAGATCTACAGTTAGGAACAGGGGCAGGGCAAGGCCCCAGTGAAAATTAAAGTGGAGGCCACACTAGCCAGCTGGGCTAGTGAATAAGGCCAAATAGCCCAGAAGTTGCTTTTTATATTATTTACAGTTAATTAAGCTCCTGGTGGGCCAGCTGGGGGAAGCAAACTCCAGATTAAAGGGAGAGTGCCCCAGAGTGATAAAAGTGGCCAATAGCCAAGTGGCCTCCAGTAACCAAGCCCTGGCTAGTGTGTGAAAGTGTAACATTTTGTCAGTCCAATTGCATCAGAGCATCAGCTTCAGCCAGGAGCAAGGGAAAGGGAGTGGGCCAGCCAGTTAGCCACCCCAGCATCACAGTAGCCACAGCCCTAGCCAAGGGCTGGTAACCTGAATAACTGCCCTGTAGCCCCCAAGTCAGAAAGGGACTGTTAGCATGGGATCCCTAGTGTGTGTGAGCTAGCCAAATTACCCTCAACCAATAGGGTAATCCTCCTGTTAGGCCCCTTCGAACCCAAATGCCTGTGGGAGGGAGGACGTACTTCAGGGTCCCCGCATAGCTAGATCTGTCAAGAATCTGCCAGGTTTTCCCCTTGTTATTACCTACTTTAGAATGGAACATTTTTGAAAGTGAAACACTGAGCTGTGTGTGAACTGTGAAAAAGCAAAACTTTCATTGACTTGAGACTGCATTTAAAGAGAGAGCGCCTGAAATGTAACAGCGTAATTGCCTTTCTTGCTTGAATTTGTCTTGTTTAACCTAATGACCATTTGGATTAACTTAGAAATCTGCCTTGCATTTACAAACTGCCATGTACTGTACAGTATGTGATAAACTGCCCTGCATACCATTGAACTGCCTGATTATTCATGAATTTCTCTGTCTGAGAGTGCATAACCCCCGAGGAGCTGTGGTCACAATTTTTTTCTCCCACCCACCTGCCCCACACTACCTCCTAAATGAAATGCACAGGAAACTACACCCAGAAAGGATTAGCCAATCAGAAGCAGGCAAGAGGAGGAGGAGCACATCTGGGAGGTGGATTGGGCTTCTGCGGTTGGAGGAAGGGACCCCACAGCCTGAAGAACACTGGCAGTAAAGGTACTGTGACTAACAGAAAGTACTGGGGCTTTTTGGTTTTGGCAAAAATAGCCCTAGTGGACTGTGATTATATGAAAGTACTGGGAGTGTAAATTCTAACTGGTGCATACCTGAAAACAAGAGTCAACATGAATGCATTAAGATGGGGTAAGGGAAGGGGGAATGTGACTGTGGGGAATGGGAAGGGGGTGCTAAAAAAAGATCCGGAATGGGGCAGCACAAAGGGGCACAACTACTTCTGGATGCAGAGACAGGCCACGGAGCAGGGTTGGAGGGGAGGCAGAACAGTGGGATGCAATGGATGTGAGGCTGCCCTGTTCATGAATATACTGTGGAGGGTGGGATGCTGTATAATATGTGTCCGACTACAGAACTTAGAAGCATAGGTGCACAGTCTAAGAAATGAAGTAACAGGGTGGTGAATGGGCATGAGTTCAAGGGCGGAGGGTCACACCAGTAAGGGCAGCTGGATGACGGAGGAACCTGCTGGAATGGTGAGAGAGGGGTGGGAGAAAAATAGGGGCTGTGGGAGGGAAAATCAGGACAGGTGGGATCAAAGAAAAAAGGGTCCTAGATGGGACGGTGTGGAAAAAATTGCCTGACAGATTGTGGGTAAGGGGACTCCAAAGACCAGAGAAAGGGTGGACACGTTGTCAGCAAGGGGGAGTAGAGTGCAAAATGCAGGTGGTGTTACGATTTCCAATAGGTACGCACCATTACAGGCCATCATGGAGGAAAGGGTCCTGGAGGAGGTAAGGGACACAGTGGGTAGGAGCCTGAAGGAGGCATTGTGTGGCAGGGAGGAGGGGGATAGGAGCAAGAGCACCAAGACTGGCAAAAGCAGGGGGGAGAGTAGAGGAGGGAGGTCAACAGGGATGTAAATCCAGCGAGGAAGTTATGAAGTGGGAAGGAGTGCACGGCAAAGGACCTGGAGACAAGGGAAGAATGGAGGGGTAAGGAAGCGGAGCTGAGGAAGATGGAGGGAAGAGGAAGGAGAAGGGGAGCTTGGAGGAATGCAGGAGGCTCAAGGAAACACTGGCCTTGGGATCATGCCATGACAGAAATGAATGAGGTGCCATGTTCAATGAGGGTATCTGAGGATAGGAAAGTGACAGGAAATGGGAAGAAAAGGGAAGAAATTATCAATGGGGGGGCTGGGGCGAGAGTGGTGAAAGCACAAGTCAATAGGATGGGAGAAGGGGAGCAGCTGGGGAGAAGGGGTCAGTGGACAAGGTGATGAGTCGGGGAAGGAGGATGAGGGGGAACGTGAACTAAAAATGAAACCAGTTATTTAGAGGAGAGGATCTGTGATACAGACTAAATAGGGGGAAATGGGGGTAGAGTTGTACTTATAGGAGTTTCTATCTTAAAAAGTATCAAATGGGGCGGGCAAAAATGGGTGGGTGGAATGCTTGCCAGATATGACGGCATGGGAGGTGATACACAATATTCCCTCATGGGGTCAGCAACAGGACAGTAAATCACACCTGGTGTTCCATCTGGGAACAAACGACTTAGCAGGGAACAGCCTGATGGAGGTACAGGCAAGATTCAAGGCACTTGCAAGGTTTTGCAGCAGTCTGTGTTACTGATCCATAGCCTTTACAGAGGTGTTACCAGTAGGGCTGCGCGAACCTCTAAAAGTTCTACCTCGCGAACTTTCTGAGCAGAAAAAAAAAAAAGTTCTACATGGTTCTACCTGGTTCTACCAGGTAGAACCTAGTATAATCGGGTTCTACAAGGTAGAAGTGGGTTCTACCAAGTAAAACCAGGTTCTACTTAGTAAAATCAGGTTCTCCAGGGTATAACCAGGTTCTACAATATATAAACCCATTTTACCTGGTTCCACTTAATTAGGAAATCCACAGATGTATTGTTTTTGCATGTTTGGGAAAGTACATGTAGTACTAAGAATAGTATGCATTGCAAAGTTCTGGTGCATATGATTCTTTCTGTCTCAGTGCTCTAAAGTTTTGCAAAACTTACTTTTCCTAAAGTTAGAATCTTTGTACTACATGTACGTTCCCAAACATGCAAAAAAAAATGTGGATTTTTTATACTCTAGTAGATTAGTAGAACCAGGTAGAACTTGGTAATATATTGTAGAACCTGGTTATAAGTAGATGCTATAAAATAGTGTTGAAACTGGTTTAGCAAGCAATAATTGTCAGGGATGATACAGTATATGATTTGTATATCATCCCTGATGACTTTTGGTTGTCAAATCTTGTTGCAACCTGGGAGCACAAGGAAGTTAAGTGACTTGCTCAGGGTCAAACAGTATGAAAGAGAGAGTTGATGGGATTCAAACCCAGCTCTCCAGTGCAGCTAAAATTGTTGCTGTTAGCCTTAAAGAGATCAGATTTAGTCGGTAGTGAACACAGCACTAGCACTCAAAACTGTGTATGTCTCTCTCTCTCCCTCTCTCTCTCTCTCTCTCTCTCTCTCTCTCTCTCTCTCTCTCTCTCTCAGGGATGTCTTTCTGCTGAGCTTGCCTTTCTCTTTCACTCCTGCAGTGAGTGCACTCCAAAAGAAAAGTTTTTTATTACAGACATGTGTGGTCTGCAACCCACAAGTAAGCAGGACAGGTGCAGCTACTAGAGGTTGCCTACCACAAACATTAGGAAACACAAAGCAAAGGGTGGTGCTGCAGTCACATAGCCATGCTGGACACAGGAAAGTTTGAAATTTCCAAATGCTTTATCTCCAGCTAGAACAGACTACTGCCACTCTCCAGTGGCAGAAGCTATTAATGTAATTGGTCAGTAGACTGTGAAAAAAAAGCATTTGGAAATTTCAAACTTGCCTGTGTCCAGTGTAGCTACGTGACTGCAGCACCACCCTTTGGTGATGTTTTTTTTATATACCTAAACTTTAATTTGCAGTTAGTGCCCTGTCTGAGCCTAAGCCTACCCTTCTCTTTCTCTCCCTGCAGTGAGTGCACTCCAAGTTTTTTATGCCTAGATTTTGTTTAATTTGCAGTTAGTGCCCCAACACTACTCCAGACCAACAGAAAGCAGTGCAAATGCATCCCCCTCCCAACTATTCTGTACTTTCTCTATCTCCTCCCCTCAATTTATGAACGTTCTGCCCTATAGAAACACTGATGCCTTTTTTTGGGGGGGGCCAGGAGTTGCCAAGACAAGTTCAAATGATCAGCGATTCACTGTGAGAATGAGCTATGAAAATTTACTTATGTGAAGCAGTCTGTTTTGCATGGTTTGTGCCTCTACAGCCCAGATCAACCTGCAACTGTGTCACGGGCCCAACCCAGCCCCTCTATAACTTTTCTTTCTTTCCCTTCTCTTGTTTTTAGTTTTTATCTGGAGAAACGAGGTTGCCATCACCAATGCTGTTTTTTTTTTTGGCAGGAGTTGCCATGAGTTACAAGTTCAGACGATCGACTTTGAAAATGATTATTTATTTATTTTAACTGAACAGGGCAGAACGTTAGACCACCATCCACCACGCAGTCAGTCACTCACTCGGGCGTCTGTCTCGCATCCATTGTTAAGACTGTCTGGAGCGGGCAGGCTCAGCAGTCAGCATCCCACATTGCAACTTGTTGCACAAATGGTAGCTGGTGTTGCTGCCTAGGACCCCCCTTCCTCCAATCATAAGGAGTGACACGGGGGGGTGACGTCTGTCTGCTGGTCCAATGACTATTCCCCTCCTGCAGTGCTGCATTACATGATGAGACCACTGGAGAGCCCTAGGAGCTTGCACAGAGCTGGTAGGGATTGTATTTTTATTGACAGGTGGTGGGAAAACCTAGCGAACCAAAGTTCACATTTTTTTTAAAAATGTTCTCGTTTCATGGACACCCGCGAACATGGGGAGTTCACCTATTTTAAGGGCCAGGTTGAACCGAACTTACAGCCTTAGTTACCAGTGCCGAGAGCTAGCACAGAAAGGAAACTATGGATCAAAAAGTTCAATGGATGGCTAGCGAGATGGTGTGGACAGATGGGGTATGAGCTAATAGAGGACTGGGGGGCCACTTGGGAGGATGAGAGTCTCTTCGCCCCAAACAGACTACACTTAAACAGGGAAGGTACAGCTGTACTGAAATATAGATTGGGGGAGTACATAGAGAAAACATGTAATTTAAACTGAACAGGGGGTTTAGGAGTAAAGCCATGCCAGACATCAGAAGAATCGGGGGGCTTTAGGGCTCCCCCTCGAGTGAGGGTGACATATCAGGTTCTGACAAACCTATAGGTAGAGGGGTGGGGGGGACTTTGGTGGAAGGATTTGGTAGCATCGCTAGGAGCCTAACGAACAAGATGGTGGACTTAGAAGCCATCATATAGGATGAGGGACTGGACTTAGTTATGATCATTGAGATGTTGTGGACAGAATATCATACTTGGGAGACAACTATCCCTGGTTACAGACTGTTTAAGAAGGACAGGAGACACAGAAACAGGTAGGGGTGGCTCTGTACATTAAGGACGATGTCAGGGCTATGGATGGGCAAGAGGAGGAAGAAGATCTCGAGCTTCTGTGTGTCATGCTGAGCAGAAGGACAGGGGAATCCCTAAGGCTAGGGGTAGTATATAGGCCACCCATGCAGGGGGAGGAAGAGGACAGGCAAATGGCTTGGGCAACTGAAAAGATGGCTCTCAAAGGAGAAACACTTCTGGTGGGGGACCCAAACCTCCCAGATGTGGACTGGTCCATCCCTGAGGCCACCTCGATGAGAAGCAAGGATATTCTGGAGGTGCTGCAGGGAGTATTCCTACAACAATTGGTCAGGGAACCAATGAGGTGCAGCAACCTGCTGGATAAGGTCTTAACACATGGGGGGAGTATGGATGAAGAGGAGGTGGAGGAGGCACTGGGCAACAGTGACCACAAGACAGTTAGGTTCAGGGTAAGAGCAGGGAAGGAGAGGAAGGATTTGAAATCCCCGGGCATTGCCCAATACATCAGGCAACTGCAGCAGAGGTTGATCTCCTATGCCAATAAAGCACATGAAATGGGTGTTGAAGCACAGAAAGGTCAAAAAACACAATTATGATAAAGGTACCAATATAACCAAACAGTTTCAGCCAGGAGACAAAGTGTTATTGTTGTTACCTTTATCCACCTATAAGCTGCTTATAAAGTGGCAGGGCCCCTATACAGTGCTTCACCAGACAGGCCCAGTGACTTATGAAGTAGACACTCCAGACAGGAGAGTAAGGAAAAAGATATACAGTAGCATGCTAATTTATTGAAAAAGTGGTATGAGAGACCTGGGGCAGGCCTCCAGATGATAGTGATGCCTGACTTAGAACAGACAGAAATGGATTTAGCCTACAGTCACCTAGAAGCCTATGGTCGCTTAGAAGAAACCCAGGGAATGGAAGCAAAAACCATGAATACGGAATTGTCAGATACACAACAGAGGGAGTTACAGAATCTTGTACAAGAATTTAGTACCTCTTTTACTAGTACTCCTGGGTTGGCAAAAGGGGTGGAACACAAAATCTACTGGTCCCATCAGGAAGAAACTGTATCGTCTTCCTGAAAGAAGTAGGTTACTAGTTCAGAAAGAACTCAAAAATTAAAGGAATTAAACATCATTGAGCCATCCTAAAGTCCTTGGGGTTCCTCTGTAGTAATAGTCCCAAAGAAGGAGGGGGGCATCCAACTGTGCTTAGATTTTCGAGGATTAAATCAGGTGTCACAGTTTGATGCTTACCCTATGCCAAAGAGTGGATGATGTTATTGATAAGATGGGAAGTGCTAAATATATTTCAACGTTGGATCTGACCAAGGGTTATTGGCAGATCCCGTTGGCAGAAGATGCTAAAGAAAAAACGGCCTTTAGTACATTTATGGGCTTATATCAGTTCAAAACCATGCTCTTTGGACTTCATGGAGCCCCAGCGACGTTCCAGTGATTCGTGGACCAGGTGCTGGCATCCCATAATAATTTTTGTGCGGCCTGCCTGGACGATATTGTTGTGTTCAGTCCAGATTTGGAAACCCATTTGAAACACATAAGGGCAGTGGTTACATTCTTTCGGCAAAAAGGCATGACCATTAACCCCACAAAATGCACACTGGCTATGCAAGAAACCAGATGTCTTGGTTTCCTGTTAGGAAATGGCCTAATCAAGCCTGAGGTCAGTAAAATAGAGGCTGTTGCAAAATGTCCTGTACCAAATATCAAGAAGCAGGTACGCTCCTTCTTGGGATTAACGGGTTATTACAGGAGGTTTATCCCCAATTTTGCAGCAGTAGCAACTCCTCTTACTGATCTCACAAAAAAGAAATGTGGAAACCAAGTGAAATGGACACCAGAATGTGAGCAGGCTTTCCTTCAGATCAAGGCGGCGTTATGTTCCGCCCCAGTATTACATAGTCTCAATTTCCAGTATCCCTTTGAAGTGTACTCAGATGCATCTGGTACCAGCATTGGAGCAGTACTGAGCCAAACCATTGATGGGGAAGAACACCCAGTGGTATATATCTCGAGGAAACTTCACGATAGTGAAAAAAGATACTCCACGATAGAACAAGAGTGTCTTGCCGCAAAGTGGGGAATAGAAACCCTTAGATTTTATCTGTGGGGAGCACCTTTTACCCTCATTACAGATCATAACCCTTTATGTTTTTTATCCCAGATGAAGGACAAAAGCAACAGAGTGATGAGATGGCATCTTGCACTGCACCCATATAAGTTTGAGGTGAAACACAGGGCAGGTACAGACCATGTTAATGCAGATTTCCTCTCCAGACATGGGGCAGTTGGACATAAATAAAAATGAGAAAAACAAAACCCGTAAAATATAGATAAGACACTCAAGGGAAAATTTTGATAAGCAAGAATGAAGTATGGTGAACACTGAAATATTGTTTACCTTGTTGTTAATTAATTTTTTGGGGGTGCCCTGGGGTGGAGCTTCTTAGAGAGGGTGGGCGGAATCTCCATCTTACCCTTAGTGAGAGGGTAGGTTGTCTTGAAAAATCAGCATTCTTAGTTACTACCACAGCTGGTTTTTCGCTTAACCTTGGGGGTAGTGTGATAGGTTAGATGCCCCCCCACCTCTGGACAATTCCGTTATACTTTTCCCAGCTTCCTAAACCACCCAAAAAGCTACTGCAGAAGTACCTGTCTATTTCTGTGCTGGTCTCTCTTGACTAAATTTCACCTTTCTACCAGGATAGGGTTGGCCTCCTACCATGGTATCCTCTCCTATTCTTCCCTGCTAATTTTCCTCTAAGTCCAGGAGGTGTGGGTGTTCCGTGAATGCAGCAGCAGTAGGAAACATTATAGATAACGCTATAAAATACTTCGAAATGCCAATATGTTTTTGTATCAGGCATAAAGAGATGCCTTGTCTTCCTTCCCTGAGCCGTCTTCTGTATGAAAGACTGCAATTTTAGTACAGAATGGTCCTCTGGTCGGCTTATAGAAAAGTACCCCCCTCCCATTATTAGTGCACACAACATGCCATCTTTACATTTGCCCTTCCCACTGTTATTGTACAGCTTACCGGAAAACTGAAAGCTCTCCACTGGTAGAGGGTATCGATTCCTTGCTGGCAGACCTCCGTAGTGGTGACTCCCGGTGACAAGAAAGAAATGTGTTGTAGCCATCTAGTCTTTCGCACGGCAAACGCATTGTAAGCCTAGCAAAATACCCATAGCAGTCCTCACTCACTGCATTCTGTAAGTGCAGCTACAAGCCGTCTCGTGGCTGTTGCAAAGAAATACACCTTGCGCTTGCCTCGAGCTCTTAAAGTAAAATAAAGTAAAGTTAGGAGTCATAAAGGTTGATAAAAGAACTAAGTGCTAGGAATTATACCTTTTATGTGGAACATTCAGGCATAACAGTACTTGCGTTTTAAGAATCAGGTCTAGCGTGTTTGCTGGGCACCCCATAATAAGTTGTCTACCCATAATATCTGAAATGTCCGGATTTATGTTCGGGAACCAGAAAAGACAAGATACAGTTCCTTTCAGTAAAATAAATACACATACTCTGCTGAATATTTTTAAAATGGCATTGACAATAGTTTTTTATCTTAGGTTGTGTTAGGAAGTTTATTTCAGTCTAGTTACCTGAAAGGCTGAGTGTATGCCGCATTGTCGCTCCTTAGGGATCAGCGGCCCTCTAGTGTATTGCTTATATGGTCCTTGGGGTGAGAATGAGGTTGGAATCTCTAGGAGGGGCTAGAATAAAATAGCCACACCAGCCTCTCACCGGGGGGGGAAAATTGCCGATGGCCCCCAAGAGGGTGGGGCAAGGAGGGCCACCCACCATCAAGGAGGAGGCAGCCCCCCGAGCAAAGAGCCCAATCCGAGGATCTCCTCGGAGAGGGCTGGACCAGACCCTCCCTACAGGGAGGGTCACGGCAAGAATATTTAAGGAGCTGTCCCAGGGGATCTCGCCCTCCTGGAACAGCTTCTCAGCAAAGAAATTTCCGTTCACTTCGGTTTTCCTTTCTTGAAACGGCTTTTCAGTCTGTCCCTTGTTTTAACCACAGGCCATTCGCCTCGCCGACTGTCCTTTTTGTTTTTCCCTGCCCAGCTGTGTACCGTGTTTTCCTGGCTCTGGAGGTAAGTCTTTCCCTTTTAGCTTCCTGGGAATTTGCCAGTTTGGAACGTGCAGAGCCCATTCCAGTGGCTTTCAATGTTCAGGGGCCAGTTCTTAAAAAAAAAAAAATGCTCGGGGTTTCTTTTACCCTTTCCTGGTAACGCATGGTGTAAAAGGGCATCTGAAAAAAGGGCTCTCAGTAAAACACTGACTTTCATGTTTACTCTGTTATCCCCTTAGGTTTAAAGTCTCCTTTTCGTGGGTTTTTTGCGGCTGGGGCTGTTTATCTTTCCAGGGCTGCCTTGGTCTTTTTCCTTACAGCATTCTTTGGGCTGTTCTACTTTTCTCAGCATCCCACATGGCTTTTGTTCTGTTCCTTTTTTTTTTGTTTTTTTGTTGGCCCAGGTGCTTCCCTTCCCTCCCACACCCTCATTCTCGCTTGCTGGGGCATTTGCATACTGCCTTGCCTGCCTGCATTTGGCAGCAGTGTGTGTTTTTTTTTTTATTTGTTTGTTTGTTTGTTTTGTGTTACAGAGGTTGGGCCTGTAATTTTGGTGGGGTAGTGCAGTCATTCTGTTTTCTGGTGCCGTTTGGCTCCTGGCGTTCGTGGTCCCTCTGGGTCTTGGCCTTCTCAATGCTGCCATGCTTTCTTACTCCATTGGGTGTCCCATGCCGTCTCAGCCTCTCCACGTGGCTTTTCCTTGGTCCCGCTTTTGGTCCAGGTGCCCCCACCCAATCCTCTTTCTCGCTGTCTGGGGCGTTTGCATATCTCGCTGTCCTGCCTGCAGGCGGCAGCAGTGTTTTGTGTTTTAGAGGTTGGGCTGGTAATTTTTGGTGTGGTAGTGCAGTCGTTCTGTGTCTCCTGGTGCCGTTCCGGCTCCTGACGTTTGTGGTCTCTCTGGATCTCAGCCTTATTAATTCTGCCATGCTTTCTTGCTCCATTGGGTGTCTGGGAGCCTGATGTCCCTGCTGGGGTTGGGGCGGTGGCTTTCTGTGGGTCGAGCTTGGTTCCACATGGTGAGCTTCTTGGCTAGGGCTTCTTTCCCCACAGTTAGATTCTCTTTGCACTGCCTTTCAGTAGCATCAAGGGGTATTTTCTGAGCATCCAGGAGCTCATGGGGAATAAGCATAGCATCTTCGGGGTCAATAGAGTATTGTGCAAAGTGAGTATGGGGGAGTAACCACAGCAGGATGAGTTCATTACTGTATGTGGGGGAAAAATTGTGGGAGTAATTAAAATGCACTGTTGGGAACTGAACTCATTAGGGGTCCTATGACATGGCAATTTACATATAAAGTTGTGAATATTTTTTTTTTGTAGAGTTTGGACTGGTAATTTTGTTGTGGCTGTGCAATCATCCTGTGTTCCCTTGTGCCATTGGGCTAATGGAGTTCGTGGCTCTCTGGAGCTCAGCCTTCTCAATGCTGCCATGCTTGCTTTCTTTCTCCCTTGTGTGTGCAGGGAGTTCTTGTGGCCCTGCTGGGGGGTTGGGGGCGGCTGTTTTGTGGGCTGAGTTCAGCTCCACATGGTTGAGCTACTTGGCTAAGGTTTTTCTTTCCTCACAGTTATATCCATTTTTCTCGGCCTATCGGTAGTATCAAGGGAATTTTTTACTAAGCACTGCATGAACTCGTGTGGATTAAGCATAGCATCTTCGAGGTCAGTACAGTATTGTGCAGTGAGTATAGGGGAGTAGCTGTGGCAGGGTGAGTTCATTACTGTATTTGAAAGGAAAAATTGTGGGAGCAATGAAATGCACTGTTGGGAACTGAAGTCATTAGGGGACCTGTGACATGGCAATTTAAATATAAAGTTGTAAAGAATATTATTTTTTCTCTCTCTCTCTCTCTCCAAAAGGATCTCACAGTATATGTTTTAATATGAAAAACATTTTGTGAGGGAGAACTTTAGGAGGGGCAGTAGGAATTTTAAGGCATAAGCAGGGAATGAGGGTGGTGTGTGTGGGTTTTTTTTTTCCTTCCAGAGGTTCAACACTGTCAGTACTGCTGGACTGTGAGACATTAGCAGTAGTAAGAGGGATATAGAGAAACGACAGTCAGGCGAGTACAGTGCATACCAAAAAGGGGGGAGAAGGTGGGGGGGAGGGAAAGAGAAGGGGAAGGGGGAGAGAGAAAAAAGAAAAAAGAAGGGAAAAAAATTAATAACAAATGTTTTTGTCTCATAGGTATCGCCTCACTGATCACTGCTTTGCCCCTTACTATCAATAGCTAAAATGGCCGAACCTCAGAATAATCAGGTTCTGGACAGCCAGGCCCCCCAATTCTCTGCAAAGGCACAGGGCACCGGTCAAGACCTTTCTGAGCTAGGAAGCCAGACACAATATGTGGCACAGGCTATCCCCGCACAAGGGCAAGACCAGCATTCCGTGAGGCCCTGCAATGCCTAAAGGACATTGGGGGTCAGATTGGCTGATAACCATGTCCAGGTTGGAACCCAAACTGCTAGTTGCCCAGCCAGGCTGGCAGCAGCAAACTGTGGCAGACCATCCCACCATATTAGAGTATAGGCCGCAAGAACCGGCACAGGATGAGGGTCGACAGCCCAGACATATCCAACCATCGGCCCGATTGTTGGAGTCTGTGGCTCAGAGGAAATCCGTTGCTAAAAAGGGGCCGGGCAGGCAGAGTAAGTGGAAGTTCCAACCAGTGACAGAGGCTGGAAAAAAGCAGACAGAGGAAAAACGGAGCACAGCAGACGAGAGCACATCCGTGGCCCAACCCAGGACAGAGAATGAAGGAAGGGAGAAAACCCCAGTGGTACCAGTTGCACAGCCACAGATCGGTGAGTATGAGGGAGATCAGGACAGTGATGTATCAATAGATTTAGTGTGGTCCGATTCAGATAGCGAGGAGGAGCAATCCAGAGATGGCCGTGAGGCCACAAAGGTAAGAGAACGGGAGTGGAAGAGGGCAAGGCACACAGGAGATAGGATTGGGGGCCGTGGTCAGAAAATGGTCAGGAAGAAATCACAAGGGGGTCAAAGGGCAAGCAGCCATTTAGGGCACCGGGGCGCTCCAGGGTTCAATCCCGGGCTGGTGATGCCAGGGCATCAAACATGGCAGCACAACCCCTTCATGTGGCCATTTATGTGTGGGGGACCGGCTAACATGCCCATCTCTTGGCCAGCAATGAATCCTTGGGCCCCCTTTGCCCCAGTTTTTCAACAACCCAGCAGGGTGGAATGACCAACCCCAGATGGGGCCTCGACAATTCCAGCCAATGAGCCTGGCTAGGTACTTCTATGGGCATAGCAGGGGCCTCTGGGTCAGGGGACAACTATGGATCCGGGGCACACCAGTGGACTGAATCTGCGGGGGCAGGGCAGGATGAATCCCTGTTAAGTCACATGGGAGGCGGACAGCAGATCACCACAGGGGGCCAGGCTCGTTTGATCCAGCCTCCTCACTCCATTGTCTGCCAAGGGGCCTCAGTAGAAGGGGGTAATGCACAAGGGGCAGCTGTTCAGGTATGGACAGGTGTAGGGCCTTCAGCAATTCACCCCCCCAACTAACAAGGAAAGCTTGACACCGAGCCTACAAGAGCGTGAGATGGTAGCCTCTACAATGGATACCACTACCAATACGGCACTGGGGGTAAAATCAAACAGCACAGTATCAGCACCTCTTGGGCATATGCCGGGGTGGAAGACCCATTGGGGGACCACTTATCTGATGCTGTCCAGGAAAAAATCTGGAAAGGGGAATTTATAGACATGTTCTCATTATTGTATGGAGAAATTCCAGAAATGAGCAATGAAAAAACGAATAAACAAGAGAGGCCACGGAGGCTGAAGGTACCTTTCACATTTGAGAATTGGGCAGCAGCCTTTGACATATTTATGTCAGTTTATGGGATGAAACACCCTGATAAGCTACTTGCTCTGCTAAAATACAGGGACACCATAAAATTTGCACATCTGTCATTTGATGGATATGTGTGGTTAAAATATGACGAGCAGTTTCGTCTGAAACTATCTAGGCAACCCAATCTCAAATGGGAAAACACACACATAGACCTGTGGGTCCGCTATATGACATGGGGCCGGCCCAATGTGGTAACTTATACTGACAGTGGTAATGTTATTGCCAGACAAACTGGAGGAGAGTACAGGAAGGATCAGAGGAAGGGAGCAGGTAGGAAGGCATGCTATGATTACAATAAAGGAAAATGTCTTCATTCCTTTTGTAAGTACGGGCACATATGCAAGTTGTGCGGAGGAGAACACAGGTTATCAGAATGCACACGACAGTCCTCCAAAAACTCAAACATTGAGGGAGCAGGCAATGAAAAAGGAAAGGGGTCTGGGAAGTTTAGCTAACTCACCAGTACGGTTAGACCGAATAGACCCCTGGCTCAACTGCTATCCGGAAAAAACAACAGCCAAATATAAACATGACGGTTTCAAGTATGGTTTTAGGATACCATACAAGGGGCCAAGGGAAAAAAACCACAGCTCGCAATCTCAGGTCGGCAAATTTACTTCCCAACATTCTGGAAATGAAAATTGCCAAAGAAATACAGGCGGGCAGGGTGGCGGGACCATTCGACTACCCCCCCCCGTGCACAACCTCAGGGTATCCCCATTAGGGCTGGTCCCCAAGAAGGAAGTAGGGGAATACAGGCTCATTCATCACCTGTCTTACCCGAAGGGCAATTCAGTAAATGACTTCATCAACCCAGAGGATTGCACAGTGCAATACACACATCGATGTGGCACCGCGCCACATACAAGAACTAGCCGTAAATGATGGCAAAAAGCAACATCAAATCCGCTTTCCGTCTGCTGCCAGTACATCCGAATGACCAAGATTTACTGGGCTTCAAAGTGGGAGGCCAATGGTATATGGATAAGGCTATGCCCATGGGATGCTCCGTAAGCTGCTCAGCCTTCGAAGCTTTGTCAACCTTCTTGGAGTGGGCCACTGGAGAACACACACATAATGTACATATAGTTCACTATCTTGATGATTTCCTATTTGTGGGTCCCAGGGGGGCAACCACGTGTGCTGAGACGCTGCAAGGTTTCACCTCATTAATGGGGTATTTTGGTGTCCCGCTAGCATGGGAAAAAACAGAGGGCCCTGCTACCTGCCTCTCATACCTGGGCATAGAAATAGACTCCGAGGCTATGGTTTCCCGGCTACCGCAAGACAAGGTGGCACTTTTGAGCACACTGTTGGGGGAGATGGGAAGGGCAAAGAAGGTGACCCTACAACAGTTGCAATCTGTTATAGGCCACTTGAATTTTGCATGCCGGGCAATTCGCCCAGGCAGGCCATTCCTCCAGCGGATGGCATCAGCCATTGGGGGAGCCCTAAAACCACACCATCACATCAGATTAACACAGGGCATAAAAGCAGACTTACAGGTTTGGGAACCTTTCTTACAAGACTTCAATGGTATCACCATCTGGCAAACTCCGGCAGACCATTTGTTAGATTTGCACATGGTAACCGATGCTTCAGGTGGCACCAGTTTTGGGGCATTCTGGCAAGGAGCATGGTTTGCAGGATGCTGGCCACAGGATTGGGTATCAAGGGGGCTCACAAAAAACATCATCCTTCTCGAATTGTTCCCTACCATGGTAGCCGTAAGGGTGTGGGGGCACAAAATTCAGAATAAGAAAGTGCTGTTTCACACGGACAACAGGGTGGTAGCAGACATATTGAACTCGCAGACACCTCATTCTGAAGAGGTGATGAAGCTCTTGTGGGTCTTTGTGTTATGCTGCCTATGATACAACATCTCTTTTAAGGCACGTCATTTGCCAGGAAAAGAAAATGTTATCGCGGATGCCCTGTCTCTATTTCAGCTTGAGCACTTCAGACGGTTAGCCCCGTGGGCGGACCAGTTCCCCACACAAATACCGGAAGCGGTCTGGAGACTTGGGAAACCAAGATTGCAGCAACTGGTACAACTCGCTGTGGCCCTCAACATGGAGGCGAGTGGTAGAAGGTGGGTCTTTCCAGCACTCAGGCTACAAGGTAAGCGTGGTACTGCACAATACCCAAAGACAGGTTCAAAACTACATCCTTCACTTAGAAAGCATAGAAAACCCCAGCAGCGACACGCCTCCAACTAGCGGGCATCATCTTTCTTCATAAGTATGAGGGTTTCCCTGACCCAACCAGTAGTTTTATTATAAAGAAATGATACAGGCATGTCTAGACTCACGGGAAAAGGGCGGACACGAAGGAAGCCCATAGGACTACCTGAGCTGTCCAGCCTCCTGAAAGCACTGTCAGTCACTTGCAGCTCAGGCTATGAAACCAAGCTTTCAGGCCCCATACATATGTGCATTTTTGGGGCTTTCCGGTTTCAGAGTTGCCACAGTCTAACTCACCGAGCAGCCAGAACACCAACTTCAGTTTAGTGATTTTAGTCATCTGGCAAGACAGACTGTGTCTTCAGCTGCGAAAATCAAAAACGAACCAGTGCGGCTCCCCCGCCATTATAACACTGTTTATGGTTCCACCAGGGAACATTTGCCCATGGTCGGCAATGAGGGAGTATGTGGCGGGTCATCCAATAGGACCAGGGCATTTGTTTGTGCATGGGGACGGAAAAGCAGTCACAAAGTGGCAGTTCACGGCTGTCCTAAGAAAGGGTTTATGGATGGTGGGAAAAAAAACAACCTCATACAACACCCATTCATTAAGAATTGGAGCAGCCACCGAGGCAGCCAGGTGTGGGTTAAAAGAGGACCAGATAAAAGGGGTCGGCAGGTGGGCTTCAAAAGCATACATGGAGTACATTAGGCCTCAGCACAACCCAACAGGAAGTGATGTTGCGGAACCCAGCACAAGTGGCAATTGAAGTACAAATTGGGAGAATACTCACATGTTTCTATCTTTGTATTGCAGGCATGTCTACAGCAACCCCTCAGATATGGATTGTGGGTCATTCGCACGTAAGGGAGGCATACATGAGGGTGAAAAAATGGCCTTACACCAGACAGCTGGGCATCCCAAGAAGTTGAACTGTGATAAAATGGGCAGGAAAAGGTGGGATGAAGTGGGGGGCATTATGCAGAACTATTGTTACATTGGGCCTACATTGGCAACCACTGGTCGCTCTGGTTATTCACCTGGGAGGGAACGACTTGGTCACCCTAGGGGTGCTGAGATTAATTGGGGATATTTAGAGGGGTTTGTCCCACTTACAACAGATGTTGCCTCGCACCGTTCTAGCATGGACTAGAATGATACCACGCCAGCAGTGGCGTGGGGAGTGAAAGGCAGGGGCCATGGACAAGGCACGGAGGTCCGTGAATAGGGAGGTGTCCCATTTCGCGGCTTCAATGGGGGTGGAGGTAATCAGGCATTTTCTGATCACAAAATCAGATAAGGGCCTATATAGCCGGGATGGGGTTCATTTGTCGGATATTGGGAATGACATTTTCAACAATACACTCAACGATTTCTGCGGAACAGTACTGTTTGGAAAGAGTAAGATCCCTTGGGCATTAGTGGGAGATATGTGTTGGCACCGTATGCAAGTGGGAGGTAATCTTATGGCTGACCCTGGGCAAGATGGACATAAGAGTTGCGATTGGGTGTCAACGGGGACAGAACACCCTAGGGACAGGTATGCCCTGGAAGATCGGAGATGAAGGCACCCAGGCTGGGGCGGCAATCAAACACTGGGGATCCAAGACTCAAGATGGAGTGCGGCCCGACGGGCATGCCCTCGTCAAGGGTCTAGGAACCCTAAATTGGTAAGGGGGAAACTGTCTTACGCGAGAGGCATGGCCTCAATGGTCTGTTGGACTAAAGGGCCAGAGTCCCCCAAACAAGCAGATGAATGAGCCGGGGTTCAGCAATACATGAATTAGGGCTGCCCAAGGGGTCTTACGGGATGGGATACGTAATGTACATATGTTAAAATGTATATATGATATTTTGTAAAGTGCATATATATATGTAAATTGTAATGTACATATTAGGTTTTTATGTTTGCTTGCATGCATGTGCAAGAAACATAGTGCCATCATCGGAGATTTCGGAGGTGTGTCACCTCCTCCTCCAATTCAGGCAGTGTGCTGGCAGGCGCAGCCCCTGTAAGCCAATGCATTTTGGAGCTGTCTATGACACGCTCCAAAATGCAGTGGCATACAGTTGAAAGGGGGAGCTATGCTTAGTGAGCAGCGATAAGAAGCTGCTCACGCGCAGCTCCCCCAGCGTCTTGGCGCCTCCCTACTACACGGCGTATAGCCGATAGGGTGCCCAATCACCGCCGGCTGAGCCATCATGTGTCTCCCCCAGTAGTTGATGCCACGCTGGGAGCCCACCCCAGCATGGCAATCAGTCATGTTGCCGACGGGGTGCCCAATCCCCATTGGCTGAACGCCGCCTCCCTCACAGAAGTCCTCTGTGCCACGCTGAGAGCCCACCCCAGCGTGGCAAAGCGATCCCACGATTTTTATTTTTGCCGACGGGGTGCCCAATCCCCGTCGGCTCAAACGCCTCAAAGTCCTTGTGCACGGCTGGGAGCCCACCCCAGCATGGCAAGCGATCCCCGACATCTTTTTTTTTTTTACCGTGAAAAAAAAGCGGTCCAGTGGTGCGATCTCGACCCCCTCACAACCCGCACCCACCCTCGCACCCAGCCTCCCCACTCCCCCACTGACCGCCGGACTCGCGTCGACGATCTTCGGTGGACCGGGAACATGTCTGCACTCTTTCAGAGCCGACCGCGAACTGAGGAAATGCCGTAAGCTGTATAATGGGCTAGATAGGGGTTTCAACTTTATTGCATATCTCAGCCATTTTGGAATTTTTGCACCAATTTAACATGGGGTTTTGGGACCCCTTCTCATGAATGATGTCACTTGTCATGGAGTAATTCGGGACGAAGGGTGATTTCGCGCAGTGACTGTGCAGTGACTGTGAAATCACCCTTCGGGCCCAAATACCACCATGACAGTAACATTATTCATGAGAAGGGGGCCCAAAACCCCCATGTTGAAAATTTGGTGCCAAAATTCCAAAAAATTACTGCTTAACGAGCGTGCGCTGCACAGTTCCTACGCAGGCTCATAAGTCGCGAAATTTCAATATTTTACTCCAGATTTTCAATATGCCATTTCACCACACTCTTATGAGTAGTGCAGCTGTCATTTTTCACATCTCACCTCAAATGTGTTTCCGCCTCATGTAGCGCAGAATGGCGCAGTCAGCGAAATCAATGTACGGGACAATTAAGAAAATCACAGTGACACTGTTCATGAGCAGAGGTCTTGAAATGGCTATGTTGGAAAATTTGGTGAAAAATCCTAAAATGACTGTTTTACGAGTGTGCGCTTGCACAGTTCCCACGCACGTCAGAGGTTTGCGAATTTTCAATATTTCCACTCCAGATTCAAACATTGCCATTTTCCACACCTCCTTATGAGCAGTACAGCTGTCATTTTTTCACATCCTGCCTAAAAACGTAAGCCTTTCATGTAGCTGCCAATGGTGCTGTTGGTGCGAAAGCAATGTTTAGGACAGAGTAAGAAAATCACAGTTACACTGTTCATGAGCAGAGGTCTTAAATGGCTATGTTGAAAATTTGGTGAAAAGTCCATAAAATGACTGTGTTACAGTGAGCATTGTGCAGTTTCCACGCATCCTCGTTAGTTCATGACTTTGTAATATTTTCAGTCCAGATTTTCACTAGTGGCATTTTTCAACACTTCTTATGAACAGTACAGCTGCCATTTTCACAACATGGTCAAGTGTTTTCACACTTTCAGTGCAAAATTGCGTGGTCGCTGTGGGAAATCATTGTTCGGCACAGATAAAGAAAATCACAGTGACACTGTTCATGATCGGAGGCACCAAAATGCCTGAGTTGACAATCTGCTATAAAAAATCCCCAACCTAATTATATAACGGGTGTGCGTTGCACAGTTTCTACGTACGCTCGTGACTTCACCATTTTTTTAAATATTTTTACTACACATTTGCAACATAGCCATTTTTACACCTCCCCATGAAAGAGTACAGCTGTCATTTTTACATCCTGTTGAATATTTTGCACCTGTGGTGCTAAATGTCAGAGTCACTGTGCATAAGCAGCTTTGGCTACCAAACTGATATTCCCCTGTTCATGAGGTGGGGTCACAAAGAAACATGTTGAAAATTTGGAGTTAACATACCAACGAATGCCTGAGGTATTAGGCTTTTCAACTAAATCGCCCAACCCTATAGAGAATGACAGGAATCAGGGTGTGACTTGGGATTCTTGCCTGTGATGCTCATACCATTCCACACCCTGCAGTCACTGAGAGGCATCGAGGTATGCCTTGGACTCTTCGCCCTAAACTTCACCCCATTCTCCTATATTGCACCCATCTCACCGATTTCTAATGAAATGGGTGCGATATGGGCCAAAAGACCCTAAGGAACATCGTGGACACTTGGTCAGTCTCTGCAGAGTGGAGTGTGGTGAAATGGCGTGGCCGTTATGCCTGACGACCCAAACGCACACCCCAATGCCTGTCACTCTCTGCAGGGTGGTGGTGGGGTTGGCTTCAGTTCAATACTTCACTGCCATTCCTATTACGCAGCTCTGTAACTTCTACACTACCACTGCCAATGCCAGCAAGCAAACATTCGGCATTGACAAATGCTTGTTATAAATGTCGTGTCCCATGTAATGTATACAACTTTTGATCAAGTAAAAAGAGCTGCAGCCCTTTTTTATACCAAAACAGTGTGGTGTGTTTTTTGTTGAATTGGGGGTCCACTTTGGGCAAGTGACCATTACATTTTCAGTTGGGAATTTGTCTGTTTTCTGATGTGTTTTATTATGTTTCTTGAGATGCCTCTTACAGTACTATCAAATTCAAAATTTTATCTCTGGTGATGCCCCACTCATTTGTATTAGAGTAGGTTTATTCCTTTGTATTAGCCATAGGAGGCAGATCCATTCATCTGTGATGTCAGCATCTTCTAGCTATAAAAGTTTACAACATGAAATGCTAGGCAGATAGGTGTAGTGCACAGAGGATAGTGGTCCTGTTGCTCAGCTGGTACCACTCTGTGGCAGTACTCCAGTCTGGAGTATGAAGTTCAGAAAAAGAACTGTTTATTTGAATTATTTTCTTTTTTTGTTGACAGTAAGAAGTATTTGATTTCCTTTTTTTTTATTTTAGCGTTTTTGCTTAAAAATAAAAATGTAGCCACACAAAGTTTGTGTGTGCGAACTAACCTTCTGAGTTTTGTGTTGTCACTATCCACACACCCTACCACAAAGTTGTACCACCACAAAGGTTTTGGACTTCAGAAGCACAGACTTTGACAGGATGAGATGGCTAGTGAGGGAAGAAATGGTAGGTACAGAGTGGATAGATGATGTGGCGGAGCTATAGGGAATTACAAGGGACTGGGTGTAGAAGGCAATGGAAAGGTGCATAAGGTGGGTAAGGAAGGACACAAGAAGGGGGAGGCCACTTTGGATCACAAGAGAAGTGGCGAGAGTAGTAAGGGACAGAAAGAGGGCTTTCTGCAAATATAAGCGAACACAGAGAGAAGATGACAGGGAGGCTTCTAGGGAGAAGAGAAGGTTAGTGGGGAAGGGAATAAGGAGAGTAAAGGCAATTACAGAGGAAAGAATAGCTAAATGAGCCAAAAGAGGAGACAAAACATTTTTTTAGATATGTGGGGGACAGGAGGAAGGCAAAGCAGGAGATTGAAAGACTGAGGGGGGAGGGTGGGACACAATTTGAAAAGGACGGTGAAAAAGCAGAAGAGCTAAATAAGTACTTTTACTCAGTTTTTGTGGAGGGAGGGCAGGGGCCAGAGCTCAGGGGAGGAGGAGTGACAAAGGGGTGAACACGAGTCCCTTCAGCATAGAAAGAGTTAAGGAGGAACTAGGCAGGCTGTGGGTGGATAAGGCCACGGGGCCAGACGGGCTGCACCCGAGAGTGATACAGGAGCTGTGTGAAGAGTTGGCGGCCCTGCTGGCGGGGCTGTTCAGCCTGTCTCTGGATATGGGAAGGGTGCCAGCAGAATGGATGAGGGCAAACGTGGTGCCGCTGCATAAGGGGGGTAGCAGTGAGATGAAACTGCCTCCTAGTCAGCCTCACCTCAGTGGTGGGGAAGGTCATGGAGGCACTCATTAGGGGGAGGGTGGTGGACTACCTGGAGGACAGTGGACTACTTTGTGATAGACAGCATGGCTTCATGAAAGGGAAGTCATGCCAGAGAAATCTAATTGAATTCTTTGACTGGGTGATGCAGAAAATCGAGGTGGAAGTGGCCTATCTGGATTTCAGCAAGGCCTTTGACACCATTCCCCACAGAAGGCTAGTGAACAGGCTGGAACGTAAAGGGGTAGGTGATAAAATAACCAGGTGGGTAGAAAACTGTTTAGCAGACAGAAGCCAGAGAGTGGTGGTAGACGGGGTTTACTCTGGGATGGGTGATGAGTGGGCTACCCCAGGGGTCAGTACTGGGACCCCTCCTTTTCTGCATCTACATTGGTGACATAGCAGAGGGACTGACAGGAAGGCTGGGCCTTTTTGCAGATGATACACAGATCTGCAATAGGGTGGACACTGCAGGGGGGGTGTAGGACATGAGGCATGATCTGAGGACTTTGAAGGGTGGACGGAGACTTGGCAGCAAAGATTCAATATCAAAAAGTATGCCGTGATGCACCTGGGGCACAAGAACCCAAAAGCAGGATACACGCTGGGGGGAGGATATTAGGGTTACAGAGCAGGAGAAGGATTTAGGGATAATAGTATCCAGTAACCTCAAGGTGGGAAACCAGTGCAGCAGGGCAGTGGAAAAAGCATATGGGATGCTGGCATGTCTTGGCAGGGGCATCACTAGCAGATGGAGGGAGGTACTGATGCACCTCTACAAAGCCATGGTGAGACAACACCTCGAGTATGGAGTTCAGTTCTGGAGGCCACATCTGTGTAAGGACATACATAAGCTTGAGGGGGTTCAAAGAAGGGCAACTAAGATGGTGCAGGGTATGCAGGACAAACCGTACGAGCAGACATGTAGGGAATTAGGGCTGTACTCCTTGGAAACTAGAAGGGAAAAGAGGGGATATGAGAGAAACTTTCAAATATGTCAAGGGGATCAACAGGACATCGGCAGGGAGTCTACTTCAAAGGAAGGATGGTGCAGTAACTAGGGGCACAGTCTGAGACTGCAGGGGGGGAGATTCAGAGACAATGTAAGAGGACAGTTCTTCATGGAGAGGGTGGTGGAGGCAAGGAACAAGCTTTCAGAGGATGTGGTGGGGGCAAAAACAGTGTTGGATTCCAAGATTGCATGGGACAGACACAAAGGGTTATATGGGAGCGGGAATGGGGTTACCGGAGGGGGGTGAACTATATAAAGGGGTGGAAAAGGGCAGACTGGATGGGTCAAGGGTCCTTTTCTGCCATCAAGATTCTATGATATGATTCTGTGATTCTCATCTGATTATTGCTTGACTAAAGACTGTCACTAACAGTGACCACCCAGAGACTGTGGTAGCCATCCTCTTATGGACAAGTTGGGGCTGGTCATCAGCATAGGAATAGTGAAGACAGCTCCCCGCCACTTGCTTCTTCTTCAAGATCTTCAGGTTAACCCCTCCATAACAGTGAGCTAGGTAGTGCAGGGAACCACACAAGTTAACAGATAGAGATTCATCGCCCAGACAGTTGGGTTTTTGTTGCAGGTTTCAGCCGTCCAGAAATTCTTCAGTGGAAATGTTCCTGTTCATCATTATCCAATCTTCAGTTCTTCCAGTTTCCTGCATCAGTGTTGATGGCCCAGAGGTATTCTTGTGCTACAGATCTTCAGTCTGTCAAGTCTTCACTTCAGTTCTTCCAGTTTTCTGGGTTTATGGTGATGGGCCAGAGGTGTTCTTGTGCTACGGATCTTCAAGTTGTCAAGTCTTCACTTCAGTTCTTCCAGTTTCCTGGGTCAGTGGTGACATCCCAGAGGTGTTCTTGTGCTACAGATCTTCAGTTTGTCAAGTCTTCACTTCAGTTCTTCACATTTTCCTGGGTGAGTGGTGATGGTCTGGGGTTCTATGTGATGAGGGCGAATGCGGAAGGGTGACCCGTGGAATGGCGTAAGGATAATGGGGAAAAAATACATGGTGCATCCCAAAAGCCACGACTGTCAGAATGGCGAATGGTGGGCATTAAAAAAACAAACAAACTCTGACACCATCACTAATGCAGTGAGACAGAGGATGCCGAGGGGGGGCAACAGCATACGTGGGGACGGGGGCCAGCACACAGTTGAGGGTGAATGTAAATGCACAAGGCGGAGGGCAGGTGGGTGAGCCAAGAGGAGGAGGGGGGTGGATGGATGGAAAGACAGCACCGCGGACAAGCCCATCATGGACACATGGTGCAGGACCACATACAAGTGACAGGTGTGTGGCAGGGACACAAGGTCCAACAGAGTTTCTGGTGGCTGGCAGGGAACCGACAGCTGCTAGGTGCAGGGAAGACAGCACACCATCCTGCACTGCTAGCACAGCAGTGGTGATCACATGGTGGGATGGTCTGCAAGGGTGGCAGCAGTGCGGAGGTGTCCACCCGGCCAGCAACATACCTGACTACACCTGCAGCTGGAAATCATAGGTGAGGCCTTGCAGGTAGTCGGATGTGGATCGCTTACTATAATCAGCCACAATGACCTCAATGTGCCTAGTGGTGTCACGGTATGTCCACTTCTGGGCAGCCCTGGACAGCAACTGCTCCATCCGGACTTCACATAGGCACTGGTCCTCCTGTAGGCAGTCAAGAAAGCACCAAATGGTGGGGTGACTGGCACTGAGCCATATGCTAAACCCACGGTGCCAGACCTCCACAGAATTTTCAGTCCACGCCAGCCCAGCAACAGTGGGCTGGTACATGTTCCATGTGCGCACATGGGACATAGGGCACCTGCGGGCTGTCCTACCCACTGCCCAGCCAATCCAGGTCACCTCCAGGTACTCGAGGACTGGGCAAAGGATCTCCTCGTGTGCCCTATAGAATGGCTGGTCAAGGAGCTCACCATATGCCATCTCCACAGCATCCACAGGTGCAAACGCTAGAGCAAGGAGCATCCTAACCTGCAGCGCAAACTCCTCCTCCTGTGCTACCTGGCATGGACCTCAGGGGGTCCACTGCACCTTCTGCCAGACTGCCTGGCAAAAGTGAAAGAAACAACCCCTGAGGTCCGCTCCCACAAATGTGTTGCTGAAGCCACACCAGGCAGCATGCTCAAAGTCCTGCAAGGCTGATTTGGGCTGGACACATCCCATGAGCCTGCACACCTCTGCAAACACCTGGCTGTATGCACGTTCGGTCTGCGATGACATCAGCATGTACACCAATGGCACAACAACACCCTCACACATATCGTGAACTGTATACAGCTGTCCAAAAAGTGGTGGTGAAGAGCGGAAGGTCCCATCCAGGAACCAGTCCTCAGACCCTGCCAAGAATTGGAGGAACTGATGTGTAATAAACAGGAGATGGCATTCCTTGCCAGGGCCACTGTCATACTGTAAGAAGGTGTCCCCTCCCCCGGTGACAGTGTATTCAGGAGGGATGACAAGGTCCCTGAGAAATACAGACATGATAGGGAATCCCCTGGCAGCCTGCCTCACCCGCTGCACAGTGCACTTCATTAGCGGCAGGGCAGGCAGCCTACTGGCTATGGCATCTGGCACCCCAGTGGTGCAGTGTGTGAGCACCTGAGACGTGCTTCCAACACTGCTGCATGCCCTCTCCCGGATGTCACCCAGCACACCATGCACCCCCACCTCATCCTCAATGGGTACGTGGTTGTGTTCCCTCCCAGTGAAGAGCACATGGTCTGCCACTGTGTGCAGGCATGCAGGACAGTGGTGCCTATGATTCTGCATTCACCTCCAGTACACCTTCATTTTCATCTCCTTGTCCCAGTGGTACACATGAGCCTGGTAGGCAAGGAGAGTCTTTCTCTTTTGGATCTTCAAAAACTGGACTGCATCCATCTCGACAGTTGCTCTCAGGTATGAGTGGCTGTACTTCCATGTCATGGCCCTTTAATACTGTTGCTGGGGTCAGGCAGTGTTGCATCTGTGTGTGTTTCTGCGTCCTGTTGGACCCCTCCTTGTGCGTGCATCATAAAATGAAGTGTGTGGGTGGCCGCCATCCCATACACATCCGGAGCAGTGCTGTGTGGCAATGACTGTGGCCCAGTGGTGGTGTAATGCAGTCCTGCGGTGTATGGTAAGGTACTCTGCCCTGCCTCCTACTGTTTCCCTGCACTCCCGTGGCCCTGTCCTGTCAGAGTTTCTGTTCTACTATGTGCTGTGGTGTTTCTGTGGGCCTGTGTGTCTTAGGATTTGAATCAGGAACACAGACCCTGCACACCACAGCTGCGGTAAGTGTGAACTGGTATGTGCTACAATGGCAGCTTGGCTGCAGCACTGCCATCATGCACTATCTCATCTGTCTGTGGGCATGTGTGTTTATAGTGGGCCATGGGAGGCCACTACTGGAATGTGTTATTGGGGGGGTGGAGGTCGAGGACCTTTGCTGTGCTGCGGCTGTTCACGTGGGCAGCTACCGGGGGGGTACACCCTGCCATCCTGCCTACTGGTTGGGGGGCACCGCATGCTGTACACCCCTGCAGTCGTCAGGTGGCTGCATGTGTGTTGTTGGTGTGCAGGCATGCATGTGCAGAGATTTGTTGTTTGGGGCTATTTGCCCTTGCTCCTGTCACCCAGATGCCCTGTCGCCGTTATGATGGGTGACCTCTTCCATTCGCAGTTCTGCTAGTCACTGTCCTGAGCATGGACGCATGTGACATGCACCCTACTGTATCTGTCTCTCTTCTGCTAGTCACAGTTATGTACTCACCCTTATGCTGGTCACCCTCTCCCAAAAGCCCTTATCACTGGATACCCCAGAGATGTTCTTGTTCTACAGTTCTTCAGTTGGTTCAGTCTTCAGCTTCAATCCTTTTTCCTGGTTAGTGGTGACAGTCCGGAAGTTTGTAATTTGCATAAATCCCTTGGAATACGAGTGTGTTTGTTCTTATCGCTAGGTCTGTTGATGCCCAGTAGCCAAGTGTTTATCTCTCCTGCCCTACAAGCTGGCCAGCAGAAGCACATGTGCAGAGGCCTCCTTGTTATGCATCCCACTGCTATTTATGGCGATCAACAAACTTGCATGTACTCTGGGGTGGAAACTGTGTGGATGTCATGTATTGGATTTTTAGAGTCTTGCAGATAGATCCATTTGGTAACATTGGTGGTTTTAGTATTTATAGAAATAGTATAAGATCCTTTAGAGTCATAGTAGAAATTGTTAAGTAGAAGCAGATGTTGTTGCACCCTTTTCTACTGTTTCAAGTTGTGTGTTCAGTTGCTTAATAAACTGGTCCTTTTCATGAGCTGTGCCTCCTGCCTCTCCATTTTGGTGAAATTAACATTGTGTAGCTAAATAGGAAAAGAACCGCCTTGCTACCCAGTCGATTTATCTTTTCTACCTGCTAACTCCAACAACACCCACCACTAAATCGGCTAAACTTCATCATCTCCCATCTTTTTATCTCCATATCCATATATCATATCATTTTTTTGAATTGCTTGTCCTTTGTGTTTCAGTTTAGTATTTTGTACGATTTTGTTTTGTTATTTTCAGCGTATTGTGTTGTGTATCTTGTTATGCAAATTGTATTCCATTCTCCTGTTTCCCCTAAGAAGCATCTGGAAATGAACTATTTATAGCTCAGTATGCCTTTCCTGATGAAACTTTTCAAATAAATAAATAATATCATAGCTCTCTCATTCTCGGCTCACTTCACCTGGCGTCACTGACAGGATACGTGTGTCAACCCAACAATAGAAGATGGGAGGAGAAGAAGAGAGGTAGGCCTTGTATTATAACATTCTTGGCTCACTTTATAATTACCCTGTTGCATATAATTAATGATAAGTTACATTGAAAGGGACACAAAATGAAGTGTAACTTTTTAAAGTATTTCATGTGCTTAGAGTATTTATGACAAAAATTTGATCATTTGATGGTTTATATATTTGGAACATGTGCTATTTTATATTCTTGTAAGCTGTCCTCAGGTCACCATTGCAAATGAGCATGTGCTCAATGAGTCCTATACAAGATGCCAATGCGCTTCGGAAACCAGGTGCGTTGATACTGATATAAGTGTGTGGCATGGAGTGGGGTCCTATGGACCCTGCATGGCAATCACGAACTGGGTGCAACACAGTTATGTGCCTGATCCCCCAGCAGCATGAACAGCAAAGCACTGGGGGCTGGCACCCCGGGGCAGGCTGGCACTACATGCCAGTCACAAAGGTACATAGTTCTGGCTACAGGGAGGCATAGTGTGGAGCAGGTTATTACAGCCAGGACCCTGGTGTAACCCACTGTGTGCCCCATCGGACATGGCCCGCTGGGCACGGCGAACACGAACACCAATCCCCATGATGCCCCAGCCCACGAGGCTGCTGGTTGGCACCAGGGCAGCTGACAGGGTGACTGCCTGGTTAACAGAAGGCTGGTTCCATAACAGCAGTGTGACTCCATGACCCCCCCATTATGGGCCAGCCCTGATCCTGTAGTGCCATGTGCCTCCTCCCTACACATGCCCACCCTGTCTCCATGCTGTACATGCCCCTCCATATGCCTGGTCCCCAATGTGATAGGCTGATGCCCCCAACACCTACTGGTGCCTGGACTGACCACACGTCAGACCTTCAAACCTGGTACCTAACCCACCATCAGTGTCCAGTGGTGCCCCCCATGGCACAGACCCCCACCATATCTGCAGTGTCGGTGCTGCAGTCAGAGATGGCCAGCAACACAGTCCTCCACACACCTCCAGGGCAATCTGAGGTACACAGGGGCATGAAGCCGATGCAAGACCGCATATGTCAGATGGCCAGTGGCCTGGAGGTGTGCAGAGGGCTGTGACACTGGTCATCTCTGACTGCAGCACCATCACTGCAGGTATGGTGGGGGGGTCAATGCTGTGGGGGGAGGACATCACTGGACACTGATGGTCAGTTTGGGGTACCAGCTACAGGGGTCTGCCATGTGTGGTCAGTCCAGGTGCCAGTGGGTGTTAGGGGGTGCCTTACTACACGGGTGCTAGTGGGTGCCATGTGATGGGGAGGGGGTGGCCTGTGGCCCCCATGCTCCAGGGCCTCAGTCAGGGGTCCAGTTCCCGAAGGAGCAATGCCTCATGGGTTCAGGTGTCCGCAGGTGCAATTCACACTCCCAGACCCGCACCCAGCTGTGCGAGTGCTCCATGAGTGATCCACTACACCCCCTCCAGCTGCCCTGCATGGACCTGTGTACCAGGGGGGCAGGTCTGCAGACAGGTGGCAGCCAGTAGTGAATACCGGCTGATGGGCACCTGTCCACAGATGCGGGGCTACTGGGGTGGGATACATGCCTCTGGTGCATATATTCCGTCCATTAAGCAGACAGATACTTTATTAGAAGTAGAAGGGGTCTTATTTAAACTTAAAAAAAAGAAAAGAAAGAAAGTCTGTGTGTTCTGTGCTGGGAAGGGTACTGTATCAACGTACTTTGCTAAATCAGTAGGAGGAGAGACAGCTTAAATGGGGGTGTGGCTAAGACAATATAAAAGCAGGTGACTCAAATTACAACTTCCTGTTGCTAGCCTTGCTTGTAGAGCAGATAGCAGCTAACTAAAACTAGCTACATTTTCTTATTAATTTAACACTTATATCTCAGTAGGAGTCAGTGTCTGTTGCTATTAAGCCGACCTATGCTTTATTAGAAGTAGAAGGGGTCTTATTTAGGGTTTAAAAAAAAAGAAAGTCAGTGTGTGTTCTGTGCTGGGAAGGGTACTGTATCAACTTACTTTGCTGAATCAGTAGGAGGAGAGAGAGCTTAATTGGGGTGTGGCTTAGACAATATAAAAGTAGGTGACTCAAATTACAACTTCCTGTTGCTAGCCTTGCTTGTGGAGCAGAAAGCAGCTAACTAAAAGAAGCTACATTTTCTTATTAATTTAACACATATATCTCAGCAGGAGTCCGTGTCTGTTGAGATTAAGCAGACAGATACTTTATTAGAAGTAGAAGGGGTCTTATTTAGGGTTAAAAAAAGAAAGAAAGTCAGTGTGTGTTCTGTGCTGGGAAGGGTACTGTATCAGCTTACTTTGCTAAATCAGTAGGATGAGATAGAGCTTAATTGGGGGTGTGGCCTAGAAAATATAAAAGCAGGTGACTCAAATTACAACTTCCTGTTGCTAGCCTTTTTTCTTACTAATTGCCCTCAATCCCACCCACCCTAAGCCAGTTCTACTTTCATAGTCACTGGATTTGACTGACAACAAGAACTTCCTGTTTGGCAGTAGGAAGGGAAGGATCATAGAGAAACATTGATTTTGCCAACCCTAAAGGAAAAAAGTAGCTCACTCCCACCCCCCCAGCTGCTGGTGGTCTGACACTGAGCAAGGAAGAAGAAGGCTACTGAAGAATATAGGAAGTTGCTGTCCAAGAACAGGAAGGGTGAGAGTTGTAAGGAGAGGAGGAGAGTAAGGATACAGAGAAACAGGAGAGGGGACACAAAATAAGACATGATAGGAGTGGTGCAGTGCAATGGCTGTGGGGCAGTAGTGTTCTGGGAGACATTCTGGAGGCTGCAATGCTGCCCTATTTGCAGGCACCTCTCTGGTTTGAGGGAGGAGGATGCCCATCTCCACACTGACCTGGCTAGGATTCGTGAAACCTCCTCCCCCACTAAGGGACCACCAGGGCCAATGCCACTATCTCAGAGGTTGCCAAGAAAGAAGAGAGGCTGGACCAGGGTGGGCTCAGGGAGGGAGAGGGCGGTGGAACAGAGTTGCATCCCTCCAGCTGTATCTCTCCACAATTCATTCGCTCTTCTGGTGGATAGTGGTTCCTCTATGGAGGCACCTGCAGTGGAGACCATGGAGGATGCTGGGAACCTTCACAAAGGAGACCCACAGGAGGGTGGCATGGGACCCCACAGGGGAAGGAAACAACTCTTGGTGGGGGACTCAATCATTGGGTGGGTAGAAATGGGGGAGGAAGGGGGAAGGGAGGTAAGGTGCCTTGCCTGGTGCCACGGCTTGGAGGGACAGGAAGCGAATCCTCAGGCTAGTGGGAGCAGCTGCACAAGGGAGGGAGCTGGATGTCATTGTCCACCTAGGAACAAATGACCTGGCTAGGAATGGGATCAGAGCAGTGCAAGAGGAGTTTGTAGAGTTGGGGAGAGGCCTTAGACAAGTAGGGCATATGGTAACCTTCTCGGAGGTGCTGCCTGTCTATGGCAAGGGTGATGCTAGGGTACTCCTCACCAGGGAATTCAATGAATGGTTGAAAAACTAGTGGGAGCTCAGGATTTTGGCTTCATTGGGGACTGGGGAGCCACCTGGAGGGATGCAGACCTATACTGGCTCGATGGTCTGCATCTGTCCTGGGGGAACCAGGATCCTAGGTGAGAGGTTTAAATGCTTCATCGGCAAGCATTTAAACTAGCCAAGGGGGGAGGCACTGAAAAGGAGCAGGGAAATCCCAGCCTCCCCCCACAAAACATGGTAATTAGTGAGGTAAACACCAAGGTAGAGAAGTCATTAGGGAGCAGGACAGAGGTAAATGTAAAAAAAGGCAAAGGCAGTAAGGACAGAAATGAGACTAAAAGGGTTAAGGCCATCAAAAACTGGAGGGTGATGAGTACCAATGCCCGTAGTCTGTGTAACAAGCTCCCTGAACTAGTGGCCTTGATGGAAGAGGGTTGCCTGGATATTGTGGCAGTCACAGAAACATGGTACACAGAGAACCATGACTGGGATGTCAACATACCAGGATACACAATCTACAGGAGGGACAGGGAGGGTAAAAGAGGAGGAGGAGTAGCTCTCTATGTAAAGGAAGGGATCAAAGCAACAGAACTAAAGGGTAAACAGGGAGCAGATGAGGCACTCTGGGTCACCCTGGAGACAGGAAATGGTACCACAATCTGCATGGGAGCTAACACCCCTAACTCTCACTCAACCTGTGTGCCACAGACTTCACATTACTTAACTCTTGCCCAGAACTCTTGCTTGACCAATGTGCCACAGACTTCAAACAAAAACTCATTATGCAAACAAAATCCACTGGCTCTCCCACCTGCTCACCAGTCACAAACTACAAAGAAATCCCACATTGTGGCTAAATATTTATGAGCTGAATCTCTCTCTCTTGCGTATCTGCCCACCATAAAGTATAAACAAACATCACAATTAAACTACTGCTACTCCAAACTGCAGCACCTTCTGTAAACTGGTATCATGCTGCTGCAGCGAAAAACTCTTGCCGACAATTACAGCGACAATGACAGGTCTCTGTAATGGTCGTGTGGGACCTCGGCACTGTTTCTCTGGGTGTTGCAACCCCCTGAAACAACTCCAACCTGGAGCTAATTATATAAAGTCCAGGGATGTGGGGGCAGAGTCCTGTTAAAAACAACTTTTTCTCCTGACTGCACAATGCTGACCACGATCTCTGTCGACATTGCGCCATCGTTGTAATGCCAATCAACAGGATTTCTGTCAAACTGGCACTGTGGAACCCTATAATCTAGCCCCCATCACAACAGCACTACCTAATGGTCACAACATAAAATAACTGCTCTTTAAAAAAAATGTACACATACACTTTAAAAAGAGAAAATATTAAACTTTATTTTTTATGTGTTTATTAATGCAAAAATGATCATTTGCAAAAGCACAATAACAAACTCCAGGTTGTGAGATACTGTAACTTCTTGGGTACAAAAGACACTCAGCCTGTGGCCTCATGCCTCAATACTCACCCATGGTATGGTGGCATCATTGCAGTGCAAATAATCAATAAAGTCTACTAATGCTGTAAGAGTACTATGGCTGGCCTTAAACCCATGCTGTGCTTTGGGTGGCTCAGCATACCTATTGTAGTAGGTAGTTATTTGAGCATATACCACTCTTTCCAGTAATGTGGGCAGCTGGGACAGGATAGGAATTTGCAAATATTTATCTACAGTTGAGGAACTCACACCTCCCCTTTATGGATAGCAACAACTGAGGCCTGTTTCCAAATGTGTTAATTTAAGGCTAGGATTAGTTAATTCCTCTGAAATAATTAAGCAAACCCTCATCCCAACCATTGGTGCTGACTCTAGTTAGGGAGTGTATTCCCTTAATGTATTTTAACACTTTTGCTTTATTCAATTGTTTGAAGGCAGTCCCCTCAGAATTGTTAAAATTAGCACTAACACTATCAGCAGTAGGAAATTAGCACGGATAAAGTTCAGGGTTACACCACTGGGGCAAAACTTGATTCAGTTTCTTCTTTTTTTTAACTAAACACCTAATCAACTGGGGTGATGTTTCGTGGCTAAGACATCACTTCATATGGTCCAGCACATACTGTGCTCATTCTTTCAGTCGCTGTTTCAGAAACTCTCCCTTAAGGCTCAAAAGCTTCCTAACACTGAGGCAGTCTACCAGAGGACTATGTGAGTTCCCACTGGAGCATCGGTGCGTAACTACACAGTTATATTACCAGAGGGGGATGATGTCCTCAGGTGTCGTAAAGTGAAATACCTAATAACTAAAGAATTGTTTCTGAGCCTCTAGCGAGTTACTGAAACAATGAGGTAAAGAATGAACATTGTAGGTTCTGGGCCTGACATAATAGCCA
Organism: Neoceratodus forsteri; assembly: GCA_016271365.2. Classification (NCBI taxonomy): domain Eukaryota; kingdom Metazoa; phylum Chordata; order Ceratodontiformes; family Ceratodontidae; genus Neoceratodus; species Neoceratodus forsteri. The sequence continues at coordinate 1,540,843,825 of CM028131.1, read as the reverse complement.
CGAAACGTTGCCCTGATTGAGCAGGTGTTTGGCTAAAATAAAGAAGAACCTGAATCATGTGATCCCAAACTTTATTTTTCCTTGAGTCATGAGAAGTTAGCTGGAGCATCCCCAAGGTATTGACCAGTTGTTTCCTGATTTAGGAAAAAGGGCAACCTGGTCTTTTTTGGTGACAACATACAGCACTTTCCCATGTCACTAAAACAGGCATTACGTGGCTCAGTCCTGTCATTTATAAATTCATATAAAGGCAGTACTAGTATTACAACAAACAGGTATACATATTTTATATACTATAAATCATAAGAAAGGACATAACTAATATCATATTGAAACTCTAACACATTTAGCTGAAAGCAAAAATATAAACAAGATGCTTAAATAGTTCCTCAATCCTGCCATGGAGGGTCCACCATGTTGGTGAGACGGTCAGTCATACTCCGTGCCATTTCAATCATTAATCTCTGGGGTAGTGTGTGGATGCTTGCACTGTGGTTCCCCATGTTGTACCTGTCATGTGGATAAATGAAGGGCTTCAACTTCCAGTGCTGTCAACCCAGCATCTTTCATGAGCACTAAAAATTCAAAAATTGAAAAAAAATATCTAAAAAAAAAAAAGGGTCTCTGATAGTATAATTTTTTCCTCAGTAATGTGCATGGTCTAGAGTGAAGATATCCTTGAATAAGATTTGTCACTTTCGTTTATAAGTTTTAAGCAAAGTTCCCAGAGATGTGATCTTTACTTATTAACAAATCGGTTACTGCTTGACTCAAGGGAAATAATATTATTCTGGACTAATTTGTATAAAAAAAATCTGTCAGTGGACAAACCCCTATGCACAATAAGTATTCATGAGATATTTACATTTTTAAATAATGTTTATAATACTAGATCTATGGCTTGTAAGCATTGGTTACTACATTATGGCCAGGAAAGCTGATTTTGTTCTGTAATCATTATACTTTTAGACTAAAGGTCCCTTTTCCTTTTCAGACTATAAAAGGCATCGCTCTAGTTAATTTCCACCCCTGCCACTCACCAAATATGGCAGGTAGCATTTCAAGACTTATATTGTATTTTTTGTACGCTGGTGCTACGGGATATAGTTGATGTACAGCTGTACTGTGCTTTGTATGTGTTGTACTGTATGTTGTGTGACGAAAAACATTTAATAAAAGGAAATTAAAAAAAGACTACAATAAGCAAAGATAATTTTTTTGGGCTTGTACAATGGAACTGCGGAATGACATAGTTGATGAACTTGACTGTAATACCTTGTTTTTATGTGCAGCTTAAATAAATTTCTTCTTAGTACAAATGTTTTTGTTGGTGTAGAGTTCAACATCTCTGTATGCTTATAGTGGAAAAGTGCCTTTCACAAATAATTTATTTATTTGTTCAATGGGTGGGTGCATAAATAAACAAATAACTAAATATATATATATATATATATATATTTCCCATGAAAGACATGTTCTGCCACCATAAACATTCAGAGAAAATGACATCTACATTAAAAAAACATGGGTACTAAGTAGAAAGCTATTTATGTACCATCTGGACAAATGGCTATGCCTGTTTTATGTTGAATGTCTTTGTTGTTTTGTCTTGGACATAGTTGAAAACAGTTTAACTTTGCTCACAAGGTTTTTCAGATGACAAACAAACACACAACAAATCTTACTTTTTGGTCACTTCTTAAGATCTATAGAATTTTATGTGACCTAAAACATTCTTAATTGTTTTATGCAAACCATCTGTGTTGTAAACATGGTACAAGAATTCCTACAGATCTAAGAGCTATGTTATAGTATACCAAAATAGGCTTTCATGAAAAGAAGCCTGTTGAGTCTCATTGAAGACTCCAGTTCTGTTGCAGCAGGGAGTGCAGATGCATTATTGATTTCTTCATTTATTCTCTCTCTCTGCCACTGCACTAACTACATTATGTAGTGAGGCCAGCGGCCACACAGTCCAAAGCAGATAGGGATGCACTCAATGTTTTACCAGTGAAGAACTCTAATTCAGTTTGATATGATACTGCTCCCTCTCTCTGTTGCACTCCATGCCTGTCTCTCTCTCTCTCTCTCTCTCTCTCTCCTCCTCCTCCTCTCTCTCCCTCTCCCTCTCTCTCTCTGCCCCTCTGGGTCTATCTGCCTCTCTCTCTTTCAACCCCTCCCTATCTGCCCCTCTCTCACTGCCTCTCTCTCTCTTTCTCTCACTGTTTCTCTGATTCAGAAAACATTATATTTCATTCGTAATGAGCAAAAACAAGCACAAGCTCAGCCTTAAAAGCCACTCTGCCTCTAAAAAGCAGGATACCTACTTCAATTTCTCATCTGATAAGCATATACTACTGCAAAACTTTTTTCACTGTCAAATAATTGTCACTATTTTTGTTGAAACACTAATTTGTGCCAATTAGCACTATTAGCACTTTTTTCATTACAGTGAAAAATGCTGCTAATGACATAGAGGATTGTGTCTGAGCAATCATACACAACAAGGCTGTGTTTCAATTGAGAGGTTTCCATGGTAACAGGAGACCTCGAGCACGCAGCTTGAGAGGTCTCATTACCACGGAAATGTCAAGACTGAAACACAGCCTTGTTATGTGTATGGTTGCTCATACACAACCTTTTATAGTGTATGGGCAGCCATTACTGCAAACCTGTGTCCAACGCATATAGAAAAAAGGTCTCCCCCATGGTCCTGTAATGCTTTACTGTAGCAATTCTTTCCAGTACCACTCACTTCCTTGGCCAGCTCTCACTGCCGCAGCTGCTTCATCACATGCGGTGGTTTCAACAACACGCCTATGCGAAGGCATTCTATCTTATTGTGCTTCAGTAGTGACATCACTAGTGCAGTGCAACAACATCATGACATCGCTACTGTAGCACAACAAACCTATTCGAGGGATGGAATTCCATCCTCAACCATGTTCAACCTTGCACTATATAATACACAATTATGGGTGATTTGTGTTTGTGTTAAAATTACTTTGCATGAAAAATAACTAGTTTTACAGCTGGGCAGCACGTTATAAGTTTCACTTCTCTTTCCCACATTTTTGAGTATAGTTTTGTTAAAATATTCATGAAGTCTTTATTAAATGTTTTCATCAGAGCTGGCTACAGCTGGTGATGCTGGCAATGCCTGGGTCAGAAGCAAGCCCAAATGGTGAGGGGCCAGCTGGGGGAGGAGGAGCGAGCATCCCGCAGGATGCGTCCCGCAGGATGCTCACCTCCTTTGGTAGAGGGAAGGTCGCTGCCTCTGCTGCACTGCTGCCATCTAGGTGACCATGGGTGCCAGTGCAGCAGAGGTAGGCAGGTTAGAGACAGGTGTCTTCTGGGCTCGCATTCAGCACACTGCCGTGCATACATAGGCTAGAGCCCCATGCACAGTGACACCTGATAGGTGAAAAGTGGTGGGAAAAGGCAGGGCCCTGGCTCCTGATGTGACATGACCCTTGGTACTTCTGGGTCCTCGTTTGCCCATCGGGACTACTAAAGGAATAATGCCTGACAGGGTGGGTGTTACACTGAGATAACATCCCACCTCAGGTGGTTGGGCCCGAGGCCACTGGCCGAGGGCGTCCAACACCCAAGTAGGGATGTTATCCCAGCATAACACCCACCCTGGAGGGCATTATTCCTATTATACAATGGCTTGTTGTTTTATAATTAAAAAAATAATTTTAAAGAATGTGATTGTTAGTGTGTAAAAATATTTTTGTTTCTTAAGAGAAGTAAAAGATCATCATCCTACTAATCGTTCAAATCCTACAAACAATCAGCAGGGATGTTATGCCAGGATAACATCACTGCTGTGACAGCCAACTGACCAATCAGAAGCCAGAATTCTTTCTTGCCATTGTATAATGCCTGATAAAACCCAGAAAAACTTGGGGCTACACCCCTTCTGCCTGCAACACTGCTGGGAGGGCAGAACCATGGCTCCATGGAAGAGTGAAGCCGAGGTCAAGGCATGAGGCAAAGCAAGCATGTGACATGCACTCCCCCAAAAAGCGGGCCCAGAGACCAAAGGGGGCAGTAAAAAAAGTTTTCACCCGGATTGTTTAACTTCATAGTGTACTTCATGGCAAGACACTGGGATGTCACAAACACAGCTATTGTAAGCTCAGATGGGGACAGTCAGCTGTTTTGTGAAACAGATAGTAGAGTAACTTCTTGTTAATGATAAATATTTAGAGGTCTGTTACCGGGATGAGGTCCAGAAACCTAGCAAACATTATTGTTGAATCCAACCCAAGTATGCATAATATAAATTAATAGGGCCAGCGGGGGTGTCTCTCATGCTATAAGAGCCTCAGAGAGTGAGATGTGGGCTAGAGGACCATGAAGTGATGCTGAGCAGTTCTGGTTGCCTAAAACTCATGACAGGAGTCCTTCAAACTGCAAGAGATACCTTGCAGAGGCCCTATAACTTATAAATCACTCAAGTTAGCTAGAGGGATTTATAAGTTTTAATTGTTTTTAATTTCAAAAGTTAAATGAATCTGCCCTCTCCCTGGCTGTAAAGTGCAATATTCTACTCCTTATCTTCCTGCATGAGAGGCTGCTGTACGCAGGATAAGAGTTATGATCACTCTGTGCACTGATTGGCTGAAAACATTAGTGATTTATAATGTTTTTTAAACATTTTATTTTATTAGTTCCCTGCTCTTTAAAGGTCAGTGGAAATGCAACATGTAAGCAAGCAAAAGGCCACTCCAAGCTAGTCAGCTGTGCTCAGAGCAAACGGGACCTGCAGTCAGAAGGGAAAAAACGGCACCAGCAGCAGACAGCGTGCACAACAATCTTTATTCAGTGCCAAGAAAAGTTAATAAAAGTGATAGAAATGTCATCAGGCCTTACCAGAGGGACCCCTAACAGTAAAACAGAACACCCTAATGTTTTGCACTTTGACTTCCTCAGGGAGCTCCACCCATCTACTGTAGTTCAGCGCACTTTAATCTTCTTTCATTAATCATGAATAGTAGGCAGTTTGGAAAATACTTTGGCCATTGACCAGCCGTTTCTTTTGCCTCTTTTCTTGGACCATTTGCTGCCCAATGATCAGGACAGAAGAGCTGTTTTTTTTCCCCCCGTAAGTGTGAAAATGCAAAGAAAGTAGTTTACGATGCTTTCATTAAATTTGTTTACTATATAATCAACTATTATTATTGTGGTGAGGGTCCTCAACTTCAGGACGGCAGACTTCATGAAGATGGGTGAATGCCTCAAGGATGCCCTGTCAAGGGGGAGGACTAGGTTGGGGTGGAGGGACAGGGGGCAAAGCTAAAAGGGGGCAACATTGTGAAGGCAACAGATTGCTGCATCAAGTAAGTAAGTATGAGCAAGAGGAAAAAGAGACCACCACGGTTCTCAAAAGAGGTGTCTGAAAAGGCAAAAACTAAAAGGGTAACGTTCACAAGGTATATGGAGATGCAGAGGGGGGAGGATAGAGAGGTGTATCTGGAGAAACAGAGGGAAGCAAAGAAAGCAATCAGGAGTGCTGATGCTCAAACTGAAGAAAGAGTAGCCCAAGCAGTAATAAAAGGAGACAAGACATTTTTAGATATGCACGTGAAAAGGAGAAGACCAGGGAAGGGATTGTAAAGTTAAAAAGGGAAGGAGGGTACTGTGCAAAGGGGGACCAGGAAAAGGCAGACATCCTGAACAAATGCTTTTATTCAGCATTCATAGAGGAAAGAGAAGGAGAGGGGCTACAAAAAAATTACCAGGAGCATGGGAGGGAGGGAGAGAGGGAGACATTAATCCTTTTTTCAGACGAGAGAGTCCTGAAGGGACTCGCTAATCTAAAAGTGGACAATGCAATGGAACCAGACGGGGTGCATCCAGGGGTATTGAGAGAGGCGCTGGCTGCTGTACCTGTGACAGTCCTATTTAACAGTTCACTGGAAACAAGAGTGATGCCAGAGGACTGGAGAAGGGCAGATGCAGTCCTACTACACAAAAGTGGTAGCAGGGACAAGGCTGGCAATTAAAGGCCAGTCAGCCTGAAATCAGTGGTAGGAAAGTTAATATAATCACTGCTGAAGGAAAGGACTGTCAAATATCTTGAATCCAGTGGGTTAGAAGACCTGAGGCAGCATGGATTCACGGAGGAGATCATGTCAAACAAATCTGATTGATTTCTTTGATTGGGTGACCAAGTAATTAGATCAAGGAGGAGTAGTGTGCATGGTATACCTAGATTTTAGTAAAGCGTTAAACCCTGTTCCACATAAAAGACGAGTAACAATCTAGGTAGCTTAGGAGTGTATCCAAAGGTAATAAACTGGGTAAGATATTGGTTAGGGGATAGGCACTGAAGGGTGGTGGCAAATGGAGTTCAATCCTAGGAGAGTAGGATGACTAGCAGTGTACCTCAGAGATCAGTGTTGAAACTGGTCCTCTTTAATGTCTTTGTAAGTGACATTGCAGAACAACTGGAGGGAAAGATATGCCTTTTTGTGGATGAGGCAAAATCTGCAATAGGGTGGACACTCCAGGGGGAGTGGTGGAAAGGATGAGCAGAGACTGAGAAAACTCAAAGAGTCATCAAGGGCATGACAGCTGGGTTTCAATGCAAAACATTGCAAAATAGGGTACAGAAACCTAGAGGCAGAGTGCAAAATGAGTGGAGTGTTATTGACAGCCACCAAGGAGGAGAGAGAGAGAGACCTGGGGATAATTTTATCGGATGACCTAAAGGTGTCCAGGCAGTATGACAAGGCAGTTAGGAGGGCTAGTGGGATTCTGGCATGCTAAGGGAGGGGTATCACCAGCAGAAAGAGGGAGGTTGTGTTGCTCCTGTAGAGACTGCAGGTAAGACCCCCATCTAGAATACTATATGCAGTTCTGGAGACCACTTTCCAGAAGGATACAGACAGCATGAAGGCAGTCCAGAGGAAGGCAACTAAAATGGTGCAGGGTCTATATCAAAAGCCTACAAGAAGAGACTAAAATAACTCAGTATGTACACATTGGAACAAAAGAGGGAGGGGGATATGATAACAGATCTTCAAATATCTCACAGGGGTAAATAAGGTAGGAAGGATAGTATTTTTCAGAAAAAAAAGGTGCTCAGCAACAAGGGGGCATGCTATGAAACTGGAGGGGGTAGATTCAGGAGAGATCAGAGGGAGTTCTTTGTAGAAATAATGGTGGATTCCTGGAAGAGCCTACCAGTGGAGGTGGTGGCGTGAAAATAGTGGTGGGGTTCAAGAATGCATGCGGTAAGTATAAAGGAATCTTAACGGGAAAGAAGGGGGGAGGGAGAAAGAGCTGGTGATCAAGTGGGGTTTGTGGTGATACAGTAGGTAGAGAAAAATGGGCAGACTGGGTGGGTCAAACAGTCTTTACCTGCTGACAAATTCTGTGTTTCTATGTTTTTATTATTCACTATTATTGTAAATATTTACTTATACTTAAATTTCTAATTTCCCAAAATTGGTAGGTGCTATAACCTTAACTGTGGTGCAGCATTGTTGCTGTTACAGTACTCATCATCATCATCATCATAGAAACATGAAAGAAACGTGACATGAACAAAGTAGCCTGCAATGCTTCCATATTAAATAATTTATTATAAATAAAGTAATTTAAAAAAAAAATCAGTGCCTTAGCTGATGGATCAGTCATAACATACTCCCAACCTGGCTTGTGGCAGTTTGTGTTTTAAGTTTATCTGAGGGGTGCCTTGGTGGACTGGGTTTTCCCATCATATTTTCACAGCCCTGTATGAATAACTGACTGTTGTCTGTCATAACCCAAAAAAGATTTTCTTCTATAATATTTCTTAATTGGAAAACATTACACTGCTCAGCCTATGTATTGTGGAATCCTGGACTGTTGCTCCACAGACTTACATAAACAACGCTAACATTTGCACCTGGAGTATGAGGTACAATTCTGGAGGCCTCATTTAAGAAAGGATATAGATGGGTTGGAGAGGGTTCAGAGAAGGGCTACAAAGATGGTGCAAGGTACACAAGAGAAGCCATACAAGACTAGATGGAGAGAATTAAATCTATACCTGCTGGGGGTTAGAAGGGATAGAGGTGACATGATAGAGACTTATAAGTATATGAAGGGAATAAATAAAGTGAATGAAAGCAAATTATTCAAAAGAAAAGTAGGCGTTAAAACAAGGGGTCATAATTTAAGATTGGAAGGGGGAAGATTTAATTGCAATGTAAGGAGATGTTATTTCACTGAAAGGGTGGTGGAACCCTAGAACAGATTACCTAATGAGGTGGTGTGTGCAGAAACAGTGGAGAAATTCAAGAGGGTGTGGAACAGACACAAGGGGTTGGCTGGTGGGCAAAGGAAAATATACCAGAGAAGAGGAGACAAGTAGTGGCGGGTGGGAAATGGGCACACTAGATGAATCAGAATGGTCCTCTTCTGCTGACACATTTATAGGATACCATGATATTTTTTTTATTTTAGTCTTTGGTAACTGGGTAAGGCCCACTAGGCACAAGTGCCTGTTTTCAGGGTCGATCTGGGAGCACTGGGCGGTTAAGTGACTTGCTCAGAGTCCCACAGTACACAAGTAGAGGTTGTGAAATTCAAACCCAGGTCTGGTCTGCTGGATGTACCAAGCTCATTCACAGCTCGTTACTTTAACCTCTAGGCTATACTGCCAGCCCATATAATACTATGATTTGTCTCACACAGCCCCAAATTATTGTTTTATAGAATGTTTATTACTTTAAAGACCCAAAGGTGCACTGCCTAAGCATTGAGCTGCCCTGGACTGGTATTTCACAGCCCTATAAAAATAACTGTGACTGTTGTCTGGCATAGCCCAAAAGGATTGTTTTATATAACATTTCTATTTTGCAGCATCACAATTAGCAGAGTAAAACCTAACAAAAGTATTTTATAACAACATTTTCCCTTGAATTAAAACATATTCAGATCCCTTCTACAAAGTCTCAGCAGTCAAACTGAGCAAATATTTCTGTAGTACCTATCATTTTTAAGCTGAATATAACTGATTTTATTCAGCATTCAAATATGCATCCAACTAATTTTGCTCTCACTGTCTGTGAAGTAATGGGGCCTCGGGGAAACATCCTACTGTAAGATGTACCACGTGACCATTCTTGTGCACAGGAAATCACACATAAGGTCTGCTCTCTGACACACACTTCATGGCATGTACTGCACTTATCTGGTGACATTTTGCCATCACAAGGCTACGCAAAGTCTTGCCCACCTGTTTTTCAGGGTGAGGCGTGAGGACTACAGAAAAAAGCATAGTTTTTCACTTCACAGCAAAGACTATGTGAATTGCACTAGATGGACTTTCTCCATCCCTAATGGTTTATTACCTTTGTAACAGGAAAATGTTCATAAAGTTTCATAAAGCACTGTGGTAAAATGATTAACAGCTAAGGGCTAAAATGACATCATCAAAGTATTGTGGTGCAGCAGTGAAAAAAGCATATTGGTTAACTCCCATGGTAAGTTTGAGGAACTTTTAACACCACAGCTATTGGAGCTGCATATCTGTATTTTAAATGTCCAGTTTGTTTTCCAATGAAGATGTCTGAAAGTGACTTTCCCTGACGTTAAAACTTTTCACTGAATTTACAGCTATTCTGACAAGCAAAATTCACAAGAAAAGGGATACTGCTATTAAAAACAAAGAAACAAACAAACACTGACCTTTGCTTGGCAAAAAAAGCCCCTGGCCACTGTGAGTATCCTCCTTTGTGGGGAAAAAATTAAAAATATATTGACTCTTGTACTGAAAGCTTACTGGGCAGAGGTGGTGGGTGCAAATACTATTAATGGGTTCAAGCACAGATGGGACACAGTAAAAGGTTTAATAGTTACTTGAGCGGGTAGCAGTAAATCAGAAAGTGACGGGGTGAGGCAAAGGCTAAAACTTTGCCTGGGCAATAGGTCATGGGGTAGAGTAGGGGAAAACTGGGAAAACTGGATGGACCAGTGGTCTGCCAACTTTGTCAGTGTTCCTATGAAAGTAGATTGAAGGGGTTCGGTGTTTGGCTGATTTTCAGAATGTGTTTGCTGAGCTATAAAAAAACATCTCTTATCTTCCACAGTGTCTGGAACCCATTTCTACAATGTTTGGAATGAACTTCCTCAAGTAAGATGAGCAATAAATAATCATCTCTTAAGCACCCTTGACAGGAGACATTTTGCATGATATCTTATTTCAGTACTTCAGGACACAGGCTGGGACCAGAGAGTTCATCTAGCCAGCAGGTAAGATGATAAATGATGACAGCTTGCTCATGACTCCTTGAACTAAATCAATAGGAGAAAAAGGATTTGTCTGATTCCCATGTACATAATGAAAATTCAAAAAAATCTCTAAGTCTTAGTTAGCCATTCTATATGATGTGTCACACATTCAGTGCTGCATCTCCTTGGCTTTGTTCTTAAATTAAGGCTAGACTGCATTAACAGTCTAGCAATCTAGCTTATAAGATAGGCATAAGGGCATCTTAATGGAAAGGGGAGGGTGACACTATAGGTAGGGAAAAATGGGCAGACTGGGTGGGTCAATCAGTCCTTATCTGCCATCAAATTCTATGTTTCTATATTACGGTCATCCTGCAATCCCCAACTCACAGTATGTGTCGGGAAGAGTCACAAACCTAAAATGTAAAGCTCCATACAACAGAAATACTTATAAGGCAGAGAATAAAAAAGTCAATTCTTCAGTATAGTAACAAGTTTAATTATAGTGTCAACTGGAATGGGTTATATAACCACAGGGTGAAAACTAATGAAGGTAGTCATTAACTAGTAGCAGGTAGATTTTTTCACCTGCCTCTGCAGGAGACTATCAGGAAGACAAGATGGAGAAAAAGAGGGCAATTATGTCAGACAATTCTTTAAGTGAAAAAAAAAGAAAGAAAAAATAAGTCTACCATCATTTAATACTCTAGTCAGTGATTCTTAAAGGGTACCTAAACAAGCAGTTTTTTAAAACTGCGAGCTGCAATATCCGGCTTCATTGCGAGGTAAAGTAAAGGCTGCTGTTTACATTTATGCTAAAGCTGCATTTAACATAAATGCAGTTTCATAGCTTTTGAAAATGTAAACAGCCTTTCACTTTCCAAAAACAGCATTGGTTTCTCCCTAAGATGTCTGCCAAGTGTGTTTAGTGATGAGTCACGATTTTTTATTTGTTTATTTTTTTTTATTTAGTTTTTGTTGACCGGGTAGGTGCACTAGACAAATCCTGCCTATTTTCAGGCACGACCCGGGGGAGAGGGATACAGATGAATGCCAACTGACTTTGAACCAGATTAAGCTGTTGATGGTATTTTTTAGTGAATGAGAGAAATTTGGCCAGGATACCGGGGAAATTCCCCTGCTCTTTTCAATAAGTGCCATGGGATCTTTAACATCCACCTGAACTACCACAAATCCAGGCAGATGGGACCTCGGTTTAACGTCTCATCCGAAGACGGCACCTCAGAAGTGCGGCACCCCTCTCATGCTGCACTACAGTGTCAGTACTGGGATATTAACCCAAGTGCCAGATGTGGGAACTGAACTCACAGCCCTCTGATCTCCCGGCCTCAGAGGCAAGTGTGCTACCTACTGAGCCACTGACACTGCACTGATGACATCATAGGAGCCAGAGCCAGAGATCCATATATATTTCTCTAGTGCTAACTAGTTCTTCTTTCCCTCTTTATTTTGAATTGTTGTACCAGAATGAGCAACACCATGTATTACCTCATGGGTTATTTTGATCAGTACACATTAGTCTATGATTTTGTACATTTTGTTTACTTTAACTTGCAGAAAATGTTTTGCAATCCAGCTTTTTCTTTGGCAAACTGCATTACAGTACAACACTTCAAATACCTGATGATCTAGTGGTTATATGACAGACTGAATTTTGTTTTCTGTTAACCAGGAGAGACACACTAAGCTGAAAGCATGTTTACAGGTGTGGCCTGGGAGAACAAGGAAGTTTAGTGACTAACTCTGGGTCACACAGCAAAGTAGTGGTCTTGTTCAACTCCAAAGCTCATGCTTTCTTGTTAATCCTCAAATAAGGCTTTCTTTTTCCATGTGAACCCCCTGCACCTAGCCTGCCTTCTGTTGAACACCCCACCATCCATTCTCTGTCCTTAGTACCGCCTGGGGCCGCATATGAGCTTGTGGCCTCATGAAGAGAATTATCACACCTCAGATTGTAATCTTGTACCTCACAGGGTTGTGCACACCTATACTGATACGCATCATCAGCTTTCACTGTTAAAAATACCTCCCAAATCACTCTCCAGTTCACAGTCTCAATGTTTGACTTCTGCTCCCACAGTAAACATTGAGCGGCTCACCACCCTTCTGCACAGTGAAGGTAGTATGTACAGTTCCCTGTTGTGTTTCTTTTCCCCACCTCATTAACCAATTACTAGATCTTCCTGGTGGGCTGAGTAATGAGCATCATGACCCACCAGAAAAACTGCTGTTCAAGCCCTCATAAGGGCTGCACTTACAATGGATAACAATATTATTAGCAGGAGAGGCATACTAATACCTTGAGCGAATCCACCTGACTTCCAGTGTCAGTCTACTGCCTTACCTGTGATCTGCAGAACCCCGCAGGACAGTTCCCAGCAATTCTTCTCCAGTACTTTTCTGTGCTCTACTCCACAATGCGAGTTGGCTGGCTACCACCCTTCCAGATCTTGAATGAGCTATACACAACTCCCTCAATACTGTCCTGCCAAACGTCAGCATCCTCCCCACCTGAGGGTAATCTCCCTACACTGAATTCAAGTAACATTTTAGGTGCAGCCCTACCACTCTGAGTATTTGTCATCGCTGGCTACTCTCATCCACAGTCAGGTAGTGATCATGATGTTGGCAACCCCACATTTCAGATCTCACATTGATCTGCTCAGCGTCCTCCTTCATGTCTTCAGCTAACCTGAATATAGCTGTACCCTGCTGGAATGGCCTCTTCAGTCCCTCTCTGGCATTCATTCTTCTCACCTGCTCCCCACATCAAAAACTGGTGAGTTCACTACCCTTCCACATCATGAATGTGGTTAGTACAGTCTTCCGTGTTATATTTACATATTAATAATAAACATGATCTTCTGCTAAGCCAGGCTGATAGTAGCATGGCACAAGTGGAAAATAGGCTTTCCTACCCATATAAGATCTAAGCCACCTATGATTAGGCACTATTAAATGACGTGCATAACGGTGTGCACATCCATCATTTAATAGTGCTTAAGCAAAGGTAGCCTAGATCTTTTAAGGATAGGAAAGCCCATCATTCCCCTTGTTCCCTGCTGCTATGAGCCTGACTTACTGGAAAGATATGTTTATATTTGAAATGTCAAAATAAAACGGGCACTGTATTACTTGCATTCATGATGCAGAAGGGTGATGAGCTCACCAGTTTTCGGTGTGATTAGGAATAGTGAAGAATGACTACCAGAGGGTACTGAGAAGGCCACTCTTGTAAGGTGCTGCTATATTCAGGGAAGGGGGCAGACAGAAGGAGAGAAAAATGAGCAGATTACTTTGAGAAATAAGATGTGGAGCTGCCAGCACCTTGATCACTACCTGACCCCACTGTTCTGGTCAACATTCCCTTTCCCATAAAACCAGTTCATGCAGTTGTCCAAGGCTGTGTGTGGATATTAATGTATGAAATGGTTGCCACTACATGTTCAGTCACTTCACTATCAGTCTAGTGTTGCTTGTAAAGCACTTTGGGATACAATGGCCCAGATATTCAAACTGCACCACAAAGAAGCGCAATAGCAGGAGCAGGCACAAGTACAATGCGCCTATGCACAACACACGTGATATTCAAACATTGCATAGGGCTAGATGCGCTTGTGCCACACAACTGAATATCATGGCAACTGCCCCATTGTGCAACCAGGGATGCGTAGTGGTGCAGGTCTGGTGCACAATAGCACAACCAGGGATGCGCAGTGGAGCAGGGTAGCAGCACATCAGCACAACCAGGGATGCTCAGGGACAGGATGCAGGGGTCCCCCACACATGGAAGATATGGGCTGAGGAGCACACAGCAGAACAGACAGTGACCCTCACACCCCATGAACCGCCCAACCAGAGGATAGCTGGAAGAACCACCAGCCTATGGAAACCAGCCACAATCCCACAGCTGGGGCATGGTGCCCCAGCACACCCCCTGGCAAGCTGTGACCGGCAAACAAGGAGGTCCATCCACCCCGTGCTACACCATCCCACCAATGCAGAGCACACCCTGCACAGCGTTCCACAGACACCCTGCCCAGGAGCAGCGCCAACACTGCAGGACACCACATGCATGCCACCACCCCCACTGTGACAATGTAACCCTGTGCACCATTGAGACATGCAAGGCAGCCCCACCACGAGCACCCTGAAGCATGCGGCTGCAGACACCGATGCAATAACTGCAGACACAGTGCCGCCCTGCATGGCCCTCCCGATGTACAGCTGAGAGACTGACTGTGCGTCGGCACACAAGGTACCACACATGCAACAGGGCATGCCCCAGACACCACCACCAGCGGTACAGCACCCTGCACACCCTCCCAAGGACACACCCTGTCCCAGCACTGGCCTCAACATCCAGCAAAGAAGTCCACAGTGGTGCATGAAAGCATGCGCCACACAGGATGCAACACAGTGCATGGACAAACACCAACCCATACCCAAGTGCACACCAACACAGGGACATAGTAGTGGGTCAACAAACCCAGTGGCATGTGGCCACAGCAGCCATGTACCCATGGCTAGCACCCCTCCATGGCACAGGTGTACCAGCCACCCTGCACATGCACCATGAAGCCGTATGCCACCAGCATGTGGCTGGAGCACAAGTGACAGACAGTGGAGCACATCCCCTGCAACAGACACAAGTGACAGCATGAAGGGGTGAACAAAAACAACGGAGGCCACAGTGCCACCCAAGGCAGACGTGCACCACACCAGTGACAGAAGGCAACTGGCATTGTGCCGGGTACAGTGGTTGTCCAGCATGGACAGCCACAACTGACATGCCAGCAGATGGTGCATATCACAGACATGCAAGGGTATCAGCTGCACAGCCCATGGACAGCCTGACGGGTGCCACGGACACAGATCATGCACCGTGGACCAGTGCACAGAGAACAACACACAAACCACAGACAGTGACTGATTCCCCCACCCACACGATAGGCGGTTCCCCTCTGGGCACACACACACATGCCCATGCCTGCACTAACCCTGACGCCATGCACACCACTGCAGCTGAGCACCTGTAGCCTGCTGCAAATCATAGACCACCACAATTGTCATAAAATTGTATTATAAATAGTCAAGAAACACAACTATATACATAGATGTAAACAATGGGGGAAGGGCCACAAACCAGGTGGGGGTGGGTAAGGAGCAGGGGTGAACAACTGGGAGAGGGAAGAAGGGGTGTGAGGGTGGGTCCAGGGAGGTAACGATCTTCTGGGGGGCATTGTGGGCCTAACGTCTGCCCCACTCATCGGTCCTGTGGCGCCTGTGTTATCGCCGTCTCTGCACACCATGCCTCTCTAGCCACTGGAGGATTTCAAGGGATGCTTTTGAAAGCTGCAGCAACTCCTGCAAGGCCCTCTTAAGAGTGATCCAACACTGACCACATAGGACAAGGGAGCAGAGTCAATAGGTGTGAATGTCCATCCCCCTGCAGCCCACCCATTGTGCATGGCATACAGCCGTGGGTCATGCCCCTGTGATGGTGTGCAACTACCCACAGTGATCATGTCCACAAGACCTGCCCATCCAGGTGCACACAGCCATGTGGACCGCTGCACACACCCACCGCCCAAGTCATGCACAGCACCACTGTGGCTCTACAGTGACATGGCTATGCGGCACGAAGGCAGTGGCACAGCCATGTACCTGGTGCATGCATGGACCACCAGCGATGCACACCCACACATGCAGTGCCACAGGACAGTGCTGAATGTACCGTGTGGCGTGCACGTCAGTGGCGTCAATGGATGGTGGCCATGCCCCTCCGCCTACCCCGCAACACAGCATGCACAGAATATCCAGGAAGAAAGGTACTCACCTGCATCTGCAGTATCTTGGCACTGATGTAGATGGGGCCCGCCATCACGTGGTTGTTGCCAGGCAGCCTCCTGATACACATGTGCCCATGCCTCTTGGGCTCATCGCCTCTCCTCAGGGCCTAGGGTGGAAACATGGAGAGGGGAACATCAGTACAAAACAGTAGCAAAGGCCCCCCCAATGTGTGCGATCCTGCACAGCCCAGCCATGCCACAACCCCACCACAACCAAAACTGCCCACACTGGACATCCCCCCCAGGGTGGACACATGCCCACCGCGAAACCTGGATGGACGGTACCAGTGTATGGATGGAGCACCTACCTGGACGTGGCACTGTGCCTCACCTGGCATGTGCCCGTAGACGGTCAAGCCTGTCTGGGCCCCTCCGCCGGAGGTACCCATAGCAGTGGCGACACTGCTCTGGAGCCCTGTAGATACTGGTGGCTTCCTCCAGTGACACTGCCACCTCCTCCCACACTGCACTCCTAGCCCTATCCAAGGGCACATCCCCAAACAGGGCCCCAGCATGGGGCTCTACAATGGCCACCAAATTGGCCAGCTCAAGTGGGCTCCACAGGGCTGCTCTCCTGCGTGCCATGACTACTGCAGCTAGGTTAAAAAAATGACGCTCTGTAGCGCACGTCCACCACATGAAGATGCTGTGCGGTACAGCGCTGCCATTCCCCATCACGCTGTCACTGAACAGTGCGATAGGGGTGCATCCATGCAGACGCATGGTGCCTAGGGGGCAAAGGTTGACTGGAGAGTCAAGGGTCTGTCATGCACAGACCGCCACAGTGCGATTGGGACTCCCTGCATGTAGCGTGGTCGGGTGCCTGTGTGTGATGCCCTGCAGTGGCCTACCACGCTGTGGCACCATGGTGCCTATGGTGCTCCAGGGCACGAGCTCTATACATGTGAACAGCACACTAGTGCCGCTGGCACCATGGTGGCCGTGCTCTGCACTGCCTCCTGCACTCAGCACAGCATCAGCGCGACAGGCGTCAGCGTCAGCACCCCGAGCATGCACCATGCTGTGCCTACTGTGCACATCACAGACTTGCGCCTTTGCCTGAGCACGCTCAACACAATTGCACAAGGCGCAACAGCGCGATATTCAGCCAGCATATGCAAATCAGCTCTTCAGCAATTCCATGGTCCAGCCACTGCATTAGCATCCACTTAAAGTTGCGCCTTGCCTCATTTGCATGCCTTGCGCTATATAAATGTGACATGGGGCTTCAGAGGTCATTGTTTGGTATTGTAGTCTATTGTGGTGGGTTGCATGCTGTTTGGAAGTGTGGACTGTGGTGTGTGGGAGATGCATGGGACTCCAAATTCAGAGGTAACACCTGTCATTCCCACAGGCTCAATAAAGACCGAACGTGAAGAGGAGGAGGAGGAACAGAGACGTGGGAGACGGAGGAGGCCCAACTTCACCTGAGCGGAATCAGATGCCCTGTTTGAGGCCTACCTCGACAGGGAACCGCTGCTTAGCAGACAGTGGGGAACACCACAGGCCTGTGCTGCAGCATGGGATGAGGTAGCTCGTGCCATCAACCAGCATGGCAGCCAGCAGCGGTCCGTGCAGGAGTGCAAGAAGAAGGTGAGCACTGACAAGAGGAAGATAAAAGATAAGGTGGCTGCCATCAGGGCAGCACGTGCTGCAGCTGGTGGTGGATAGCCGGATGTGCCACGCCTGATGCTACAGGAGGAGTGGGTAGCTGGCAGCATGCAGCTTTGTGCCGTAGTGGGCATTCCAGGTGGTGGCTTCCAGATGGGTGGCAGCCCATCACTGCATGGTAGGTCCTGTTCTGTCACTGTGTGGGGGGTGGGGGGAATGCCATAGGGTAGGGCAGAGACATTAATGCTACTGTGTTCCCTTACAGCTCCTGAGCATCTACATGGGTCAGCGGTGGTGGGTGTGTCCACTGAGGGCTATACCCTGGACATGGAGGAGCACCCATCCACCTCCACAGGTGTTCGAGGTTCAGGACAACAGTATACCTGCCTGTCTGTCCGGACTGAAGTTGGTGGTGCTGGTGTGGAGGAGGCTCTGCCCGTGTCCCAGTGTGACAGCGTCCATGGATGCCAGCATGCTGTGACATGGACTGGTGCTGGATCCGGCATCAATGATATTGTAGCACACATCATGGACAGTGATACGGGTGGGCCGCAGGATGGCCCCACAGCAGGTAATAGCACGGGCATAGCCGTGGGTGGTTCCGCCATGGAGGCCTGCATGACATCACAGTCCCAGCCTGTGCCTGTATGCACCAGTGGGGCAGCACTGGTGTGCATCCAGGCTGGTGGGGCTGTTACGGCCACTGTGGCTGCACCGGTGAGCCCTGGTGAGTGGAGGCCAGAGGGGCAGTGTCAGCAGTCAGCCAATGATGAAGGGGAGACAGTTTCAGGGGCGGCATCAGTGCACCACATGTGGACGTGCCCCAACATGGCTCTGGTGTGCAGTGCCCATCATCAAGGGGTGATGCCCAGCATGGCCAGGAACACCATGAGGGACATCATGCCAATCCGGCAGATGACCTCTTTGATGAGCACAGCCGACTACTCCAGGCTTCCATGGATCAGCAGTCGCGACTTGTTAGGGCGGTGGATGCACTCAGTGTGGTTCTGCACCAGGCAGAGGAGTGGCGCAGCAGAGACCACGCTCTGCTCCTGGCAGAGATGGCCCAGCAGCAGGAGGATGTGACCGCTGCTATTGACAGGCAGACACATGCATTCACAGCTGTCATGGCCACATTGGGCACATAGTTTGTTGCCCATGCGCCGCAGACACCGTGCAGTGTCACGTCCACCCCCCATTCCCGGCGTCATGCGACAACCTCCATGTCGACACCGGGTTCAGCTGTGGGCATCCCGATCACACCTGGCACTGGCATGTTCGGTGAGCTGCAGACCCCTGCTCGAACACAGTCATGTTCCCACAGCGTCACCCTTGGGGGACCGTCGGTGCCACCCCATGAGGCCAATGGTTAGCCTGTCACAGCTGGCAGGTCTCGGCGGGGCTGCCCACATATCCATGGCAGTGTGGCACTGTGCTGCATGACTGACCTGTCTCCCACCATGGCTACTCTCTGACGCTGCCCTGTGTGCAGTGTATTGTGCATCGTGCGACACACGGGTGGGGTATCCGGCCCTGCACACACACACACACACACACTCCATGTGCACACCCTCCTGGCTGCTGGCCACTGTGGCATGTGCATGATGATGCCTGCGTTGCGCTGTCCGCCAGTGTGCAATGGTGCCCAGCGCCTGAGACATGCACAATGATGGGCACTGAGTGTGGTTGTCTGTGGATCTATGTGTGGCTAGGGGTAGCAGTCGGGGTCGGCGTGCCTTCTACCCCAGTGCATGTCTTGTGGGGTGTGTGAGTGGGTATATGTGTGTGTGTGTGTGTGTGTGTGTGTGTGTGTGAGTGTGTGTGTGACTGCGTGTCGTGTTAGGCCTTGCCCATCCCTGACGGCATGTGCGGTTCCATGCCCAGCCACTTCCCTTCCCACCATGTGCCTCTGGGGTTCATCCATGCATGTTTGTGGGTTGTACCCTTGCCATTGGTGGTTGTACATGGCCACATGACCTACCTGTGTTGGTCGACGTGCTCCTCTGTGATGGTGTCCCAGTGCAGCTGTGACATCTGGATCAGGTGGGGGTCCCTTTGCCCAAGGGGTGGCTGCCCATCACCATCTGGACCAGCGTCCTTATCATCTCCATCGCTGTCCCCCTCTTCAACCTCTACTGCTATCCCACAGTCATTGGCCATGTTGTGCAGGATGTAACAGGCCAGGAATAGCCCACAGACCTTCGAGGGGCTGTACTGTAGGGCACTGCCAGACATGTCCAGGCAATGGAAACATGCCTTCAGCAACCCGAACACCCGCTCTATGACATTATGTGTGGTGGCATGTGCCTCATTGTACCGTTGCTGCGATGGGGTCACGGGGCACCGATGTGGTGTGAGCAGCCAGGGATGGAGTGGGTAGCCACTGTCACCTGTGTGTGTAGAAGGTGGACATTAGTATGGTGGTCAGCGTCACTCTGCCATGGGTCATCAAGACCAGTACCCATGGCACCTCTGACTATGCACCGCCCCAGATGCCCATGTCGTCCTGCGTGATGTGCACACTCACCCACTGGGTGACCAGTGGGGATGTTCCCACTCTCGAACCTGTGGCACAGTGCAGACTGGTGCCAGATGAAGGCATCATGTGCTTCCCCAGGGTGCGTGGCACAGACATTGGTTATGCGCCCCCTGGCATCGCACACCACCTGGCAGTTGATGCTGGCATAACCCTTTCGGTTGATGTATGCTACACCATCCGGGCCAGGAGGCGTGCGGATAGCCACATGGGTGCAGTCAATGGCCCTGAGCATGCCAGGCATACGTGCTACACTGTGGAACTCTTGTATAGAAACATAGAAACATAGAATTTGACGGCAGATAAGGACCACTTGGCCCACCCAGTCTGCCCATTTCCCTACCTACTGGATAAGCTGCAGATCCTAGTTAACCAGCAGCCTACTTCTTCCTACCCCCCCAGAATGGCCTTATGACTGTCCCATGCATGCTTGAATTCCACCACTGTTTTTGACTCCACAACCTCCTCCAGAAGGCCGTTCCATGCATCCACAACCCTCTCTGTGAAAAAATACTTCCTTAAATTACCTCTGAGCTGCCCCCCCCATTATCTTCAAATTGTGCCCCCTTGTTCTTGCATACCTCTTTTTTTGAAAGATGTGTATGTATGCTGTGCGCTCCACCTGTGTGCTGGAGAAATGGATGTACTCCACAGCATGTGGCAGTAGTGTGCTGAGGAATTGTGTGAGTAGGCATGATGCAGCTGACTGGGTTATGCCTGTTGTGTCCCCTGTTGGTCTCTGGAAAGTGCCCGTTGTGAGCAGGCACAATACAGCTGTCACCTTTGTCCCCACTGACAGAGCATGGCTCCGTTGTGTGGATGCCTGCATCTCATCACTGCACAGCTCACAGAGCCGCCTCAGGATCACCCAGTTCAGGCGGTACCAGCCCACAATCTCTGTGCCACTGTAGTGCTCAAAGGTGGTGCGGGCTTGGTACCACACATTGGGGGTATACCACCGATGGGCCCTTCCACGGCTGCGCCCCCCCCGTTGCCTGCCTTCTCACACCCCTCATTACCACCTCCATCTGGAAGGTGGCACTGGCCATGTCCCTGGCTGGTGTTCCCCTCCGGCAGCTGTTATCCCGTTCCCTCCATTGTCCTTTGTGATGCTCCCCCTGCACCGGGTACACCTCCAGCCTTTGGCTGTCCTGCCTACTGCCACTGCCCTCAGTCCACTGCAGTACTTCCCTGTCTCTCCTGCACAGTGGCACAGGCTCCCCACTCCTGTCCTGTTCCTATTCATTCCCAGGTGTGCCCTGCCCTGCTCCTGCCCAGTACAACTCACTTCTACCCTCTTTCCTGGTAGCGTTCTTGCACCTCTCTCTTGTTCTTTTTTATTTTGGATCATTTCCACTTTCGCGCAACTTCCACTTGCTCCCCTGTTCGCATGGCGCATGCTATTGAATATCGCACTGCGCCATTTATTCATGGTTCCTCCTCCTACGATTGTGCATGCATTCATTACCATTGTGCTCTTGTGCATTGTGACTTGTCGGCGCAGTTGCCTCCTGCTGAATATCGCAGAATGGCGATTTTCAGACTTGCACTGGCGATCTATATTGCGATGGTACAACCCTTTTGAATATCTGAGCCAATGTGTATAAAAACCACTATATAAATGCTGATTCTTATTATTATTATTTCCCATGGAAAAAGAAGACAAGACAAGCATATATTTGAGTTTTGAGAAAGTATCAACTCTAACATTGGACTGCACAAGAAATTTTCTACAAAAAAGTGATAGCTCTAGGGGGTGGTGAAGGGTGTGGCTGCACCCCCCCATATAGTAATGTACCTGCTTGCTGCTGCTACATTTTACTTTGTTGAAGAAGTATGATTTATTGATTATACAAATGTTTACATTCAAACTATGGATTACATTTTGCAGGTTCTGTCAAAAACGTACTGGAAAAGAATAATAGCAGAAAATATAACGGTTTAATAAAAATATTAAAAAGTGCACATTAAGCATGCCCACCACCCCAGCACCCTCATTGTAGCATCCTGAATCCACCATAACCACTAGAACACCAGGATATTTAAGATTTGTACTGCACTGTGGTTTGCCACAGATAAAGTTGGTTGGATTAAAACACATTTTCAGCATGTTAAAGTAAACAAAATGAACAGAACCATAGCCTAACATGTGCATTATACAAAATAATGCACATGGTTTTGACCATTTGGGTGAAACAATTCTATACAAATGGAAAAAAGAACCAGTTAACACTATAGAGAGCCATATATCTCTCTAACTTTGGCTCCAATGATGTCATCACATAACACATTTGGCGGCCATTTTAGGAAGCAGGTAAGACAGTTTTTTTGACATTGGAAGGCTGATTTTACAATTTTCAAATGCTCTGAAATCACATTTAGGTAAATTATGTAAATGTAGTTTTAGCATTAATGAATACAGCAGCCTTTCCTTTAGTCACCTACAGAGTCAGATTTTTGAATAGTTTGTTGTCAAAATGTTGTTTAGGTATCCTTTAAGATTCAAAAAGCATATTTTTCTAAAGTGCTGAGGCCTTTTTAAAGTAACTATGTATGTGCATTTTGGGCTAGGTGTTGCTTAAAAATGGTTGAAACACTCATTATTTTCATAGGAAAATGATTACCTGCAGTAATGTTCTGCACGTTCCTTCCTTAATGGCACAAAAGGCAGATCATTCATTGCTTAATAATTCATTTGAAGGACAAAGCCATTTCAGGAATTATCACATGGTTTGCTGTTCTGGTCATTAAAGCTGAACAAATGAGACAATGCATTCGGAGACTGACTATTCATCATGATGCCCTATCATGGCTTTTATTGAGCTATTATATGGAAATGAGAGTGTTGAGCAATTCCAGCGCTTTAAAGCATTTACCAGTGATCGATTGTTTGACATGAAGTACAACAAAAGTCATGTACTGTAGGTCATATGTGGTCTGGTCAGCTGTACCACATTAACCATTATTGGTATCCACTATGAAAATAAAATCATGCAGTTTTCTGTAGTACTGCAAACAATAGTACACTATGGTACTCTGTATCACACAAAAGCACATCAGAAGTCCTGGCAGTTGTACACTACTTCCTGTTCATGACTTTCCTGATAAAGAACAGTCTCCCCTATGCTCCTAAATGGGGAAGGGGCTTACACTTTCAGTCCAAGGTGGTGATGCGGGGAAGGATGGTGCCCAGTGACGATGTTACACTACTTGCATAGACAATGGAAAAAGGTGGATGCGAGGGGATTGCGGGAGTGTGTAGTATGCTGAGGTATGGAAAGAGTGGCCCCTAGATTGCTGCATTAACACCCCAACTAGCAGGAGGGAGGTCCAGCTGGGAAACAATGTGTAGGGGTGGCGAAAACCACAACTACCGTCCCTTACCATCTAAATGGTTTCCAGCGACATGATTTACATTACAAAGTGAGCCTACATTATTTCTTTTTGATTACAATTTTTACAATCGTGGTTTGAAATGTTTATTATTGTACACAACAGCCATAATACTTATAAAAATTAAATGGTGTTCTAAGGCAAGATTTTCAGTCTAAATACATTAGTGTGTGGAAACACACACTGCTAGAAATAAAAAAATTGTGATGCCTAGGACATTAAGGCATTGGTTATTATACCATACATTCATTTCATATTTCTCATGGAACTTTATTTCACAATGAAATATGAGTGCAAGCAATACAGAAAAATCCACTAGAACTGACTCCCTGGCTCTATTTTCAAAAAGGTTTTCCCTAAATCTGTCCAAAAGTATTTTTGAAAATGGAGCTCCGTATTATTTATATTACCATACTGCCCTGATAATGTTATAGCAAATCTCTGGAGTTAATGCAAACACTAAGCCAGTTGACATGATATGCACGTTCATTACCACAATGCTTTGTAATGCTATGTTTCACTGTTTCCACTTGCCCATCTCTGTTGTCAGGAAAAAAAAGATTAGCAGCTTAAAGTCGAGGAACTGACATGGAGGGACAGGTATCCAATTAAAATAGGGAATAAAATGGGAATAAATTAGTTTCTGAGTCACAGTGGAAGCAGAGGTGAGCTAATTAAGCAATAGTAATTGAGAAGCTGATAATTTCTGAGGGATTAATAACCGGTTGGGGGGTGGGTGGCCTGAGGCACACCCCAGGTCCATCTCCCTCCAGCTGGTTGTTAATCCAAGGAAATGACTGGCTTTGAGGTTGTTATTGTGATTACTAATCTAATCCCAATAACAACTTTTGTTTTTACCTTATTTTTTCACTTACATTTAGGTTTTGAGTGGAGTGGCACGAGCCATGCGTGCACATAGTCTCAGTTGGCAGCTGGATTGGCAATTTCTAAGAAATTAATGACTGATCCAGTGGCCAATCAGGAGCTTTGCTAGGCTCATGAATATTTAATTAGACTTATAATGATCAGTATGTCACACACTCGGGAGTCCAGAGGCAGTTTGATTGGAAAGATGCTACAAGACTATTCTTTTTTTGTGTGAATGTGACAGGAATGTGACCATGTTAATGTAATCTCCTTTTGTTGCTATAATTATTTTCTACTTATTTGCACAACTTCTTTCTGTGATTGGAATGGCATAAGGCGAACAAAATGGAGTTCACATCACGTGACCCAGCAGCTATCCTGGGAAACCTGCAAGACAAATCAGCTTGCTAGATATGATGATGTTACTTTTCCCACAGAGGCAACTGGGTAGTTACGTAGTAAACAAAGTAATATAAGAATGTGAGAGAGCTTGCAAAGTCAGGGTTCCCACACTCAGGCAATAACACAAGAAGATGTCATAAAACCTTAAGGATAGGTTTCAGAGGTGCGACCACGCAGTGAGGATGCTGCTTGGTGGGAAACGGCAGTTCAGCATTTCAACTATAAAAACACACACACACACACAGTCATGTGGATGGGGAATACTGGAGGCAGCTGTCATTCTGGAGAGGTCCCGTTCTACTGCCCCAAGTCCATAAATAGAAAAGTTCAACCACAATTCATTCTCTCTCTCTCTCTCTCTCTCTCCCCTCTCTCTCTTTCACTTCCTGCAACTTCTAAAGAGGATCTGGGGTTCTGTCTCTTGGTGAATGTTCTCCAGTAGGAAGGAGAACCCTGCTCCCATAGCTAGCTTTTCTGAGTGAGGAAAGAATAGTCTTAGTGAATGTTTCTTTCAAGTTAGCTAGCAGGTAAATATTGATCGTAGAGACAAGTTTGTTCTATAAGTCATTTGTTTAACTGTTTTATTTTCCTTCTCTGTAAATGTGTATATCTATTTTTTGTACATATCCTGTTTGTAATATCTTGCATCTTGTAGCATTATAATAGTAAATATCTGTTTTTATAGAACCAGTGGCTGAGCATCCTCTTTGCAAAGGTAAATGTAATATTTCTGCTGGCCAAGTGAACATTGTCTGTTTAAAGTCTGCCATCGGAAGTGCACTCTACCAAATATTACTGTGTTTGACCTTCCAAGTCCTTGAGCAGGACAGAAGTATTTTCCTGGTATAACCAGGAGGTGGCAACAGAAGTGTTTGAGACAAAACTCCCTAGAGGCTGATACAGCCCAAAGCAGTTTTTGTCACAGTGAATATAATTTTTATTAAAGATTTTTATACTCTTGAACACATAGTCATGGTTCTCTGACAAACCCGACCTGCCAGACTGCCATCCTCAGTCCAGACCTGAAGCCACCAGCCCCTCACAGAAGCTCAGGTACGGATTCGCACCCGGGGACTCATTACCTCCAGGAAGGGAGCCATAGCTGCCTGATTTTCCTTTTTTACATGAGGGCAGTTGTTTCTGGATTTAAATCCAGTGTCTGTTGCTGTGGTGACCCATTGGCTGCAGTTTAGCCCCAGGAGCACTCCAATTGGCTCCATATAGCTCTGCACTATTAATGCTTGAATTGTATTTTACTGGATATAGATGTCTGTTAATACTGTCTTGCTAGCATTTTAGAGTTTCAAGTTTGCTGATTTAATCTTAGTGCCTGTAGAGTGTTCCCTCATAAAACCCAGTAGCGATCTCAGCTCAGGTCTTGAACCCCCCCTCACCATTTTACTCTGGTATTGTGTTTTAAATAGCCCTGTTCTTGTTCTCTCAGACATTCCAGCACCTTGCCTAACATTTTGGGCCTGCAACACCCCCCTTGTTTAAGCCATTTTGCATTTCTTTTCAGCTCCACGAGCAGCCCCACCCCCGCCTCTCTTATTTAATTTCCCTCTGTCCTTCTCTTTTCAGGTTAGTCTAAGAGCCACAGTCGTGGTTCTCTGATGAACCTGACCTGCCAGACTGCCATCCGCAGTCCAGGTCTGAAGCCACCAGCCCCTCACAGAAGCTCAGGTATGGATTTGCACCTGGGGACTCATTACCTCCAGGAAGGGAGCCATAGCTGCCTGATTTTTCGGCCTGCCCCCCCAACCCCCGGTCCTGTTTAAATACACTTAAACCCCACCCCAGCTTACTAGCTCACTCCTACAGGTTTCTGCCAGCCAGCTGCTCAAGCTTTGAGTGACAGCATCACTGTCTCTTGCAAAGCAGTTTCCCTATCTAGTGTAACTCCTGTTTCTAGCTCTCTCTAAAAACCACCAGGTACAGTGGTTAACTGTACAGCCTCTCTTTGGCACCAGTGTGTCAGGCTTGATGACTGAATCAAGCTGCCATGTCCCCCATCAAAGGCTGCTATCTACTTCTGCTTCTTGCTACCTGGCTTGGTACAGCTGGCACCAGATTCCTAGCTGGGCCGCTGCTACCCCCCTCTGAACCACTACTTGGTAGTGAATGGCTGTCAAATGCACCCTCAGAGACTGCCTCACTTGGCTGTGGGCAGCGACTCACTCGTCCTTACCCTACAAACATGGGTGGCCACATGCCCTCCCCTCACATAGGGGTAGTAATGGTTAGCTATACCCCAATAATTAAGCCAGTGTCCAAACACCTGAATCATCTGAAGCCTCGGCAGTGGAAGGTACGAGCCAAATTTAGCATAAACCTTTCTTCCAGAAAGGTCATCTTTATGCTCCTGCTCCTCTCTGGCAACATTCACAAGAACCCAGGCCCACCCACTTCAACAGGCCCTGGTGTTCATAAGGTTAAAGGCCTAGAAATAGCCTCCCTGAACATCTGCAGTTTAACCCCACAGTTTGACCAACTACAGGCATGGATGGCCCTCCATACCCCCGACATCCTCTGCTTAATGGATACCTGGTTGACCAGTAGGATTAAAGATAGCGAAGTTGCCCTCAAAGGCTTCCAAGCATACAGGATTGATAGAATAGGCAAGAGAGGTGGGGGATGCCTCATCTATGCCAGGGACTCTCTGCAGTGCACTGTCCTCCCTGGAACCAGGGTGGCTGAGGACCATGAGATAATAGTGATAAAGGCTCAGGTCAGCCAGAATGGCAAAACTCTCATCCTTGCCACAATCTACCTACCCCCCCCAAGAAAGCCACAGCAGGCTTTCCAAAAATTATGGATGTTATCGGCACCCTTCTAAAGGCGATGGAGCTTTTCATTACCAGGGACTTTAACATAAACTGGGATGGAAAGGAGGCTGCCCCTTTCAAGGATCTGATAGCCACCTCCAACCTGACACAACTTGTCACCTGCCCCACCAGGCAGAACTATAAGACAGGAAACAGTACCCTCCTTGACTGGGTCCTAGCAAGCTCACCATCCTGGATCTCTGAGATCAAGGTTCTCTCAGACACGCTAAGTGATGATTCCCCAATCACCTTCCCGTGGTCTAATAAATTTACCAAAAGCCCACCCATCCTCATTGAAAGCAGGGTCTTGAGGAAGGGTAAACTTGAAGCCCTCACATCAGCCCTTGCCCTGCATGACTGGACTCCTATTGACCTGGTGCCTACCCTTGATCAGGCCCTCAGTTACTTCATTAAAGGCTTTAGCTCCATCTGCGACATCTATGCCCCGCTCATGAAAAGAAAAATTTGGGGGCAGGCAAATGGCTGGATTGATGGGGAGCTCCTCTCCCACTTGAAAGAAAGGGACATACTCTGGGAGAAGGCCAGAAACACGGGTAGCAAGCATGACTACCAGTGCTACAGAACAGCCAGGAACCACTGCACCAAGCTAATCCGGCTCGCCAAATCCAACTATCACAAGGCCCAGCTTTGCAATTCTTGGGGTGATGGGAAAAGATTCTGGGATGATATCAAAAGCATCCTTGGAAAGGAGGACAAGAAGCACCCTCAGCTGCTCAGTATCAGTAACACCCCCACTACAGACGCTCTAGCTATTCCAGAAGCCTTCAATAAGGCCTTCACTGATCTTACCCCAGTGCTACCACCTGCCTATTTTCAGCCTGGCTTGAACCACTCCAACAACGTATCTACCCAGTGTTCTCACCCGACCTTCTATTTTAAAAGGGTGATGGTGAAGGAGGCCCTCACTGTGGTCAAGAAAATACTAGGTAAGACCAGACTGGGCAGCGACGGGATAGACATGAAACTTCTATCCCTCACCCTGGATGTTCTTATAGTGCCCATTACCAGGCTGTACAATAAGTCCCTGGCCCTGGCCCAATTCCTGGTGGTTTGGAAGCAGGCCCTAGTTACGCCAGTGCATAAAGGAGGTGACAAGTCTCTGGTAGCCAACTACAGACCCATCTCAATCCTCTCCCCCTTGTCCAAGGCATTGGAAAAGATTGTGGTGGGTCAACTCATCAACTAGCTCAATAAATATAATCTACTATGCCCCAACCAGCATGGCTTCAGACAAAATCACAGTACCATCACTGTCCTGCTGGACTACACAAACTATGCACATAAGGATCTGGATGAAGGTAAACTGGTGGGGTCTGTCTTTATTGACTTCACCAAAGCCTTCAATACAGTCAACCACCCCCTGTTGCTGACCCAATTGCGAAACGTGGGTGTGGCACCCAATGCCCTTTGCTGGTTCCAAGACTACCTGATATGGAGAAATCAATGTGTCAAAATTGGGCAAACAATATCCAGCGCAAGAGAGGTATCATTAGGGGTACCCCAGGGATCAATACTGGGGTCCCTACTCTTCACCCTCTTCTCAAATGACCTTCCCACAGCCTGCAACACCAAACTCATACTGTATGCAGATGATGCTGTGCTCCTGAGCAGCAGCACGTCTCAGGCTGCCCTACAATCTGAGCTGCAGAACTCCTTCTCCAAACTCGAGGACTGGTTCTGTAGTCATAAGTTTCTACTAAACTACAAGAAGACCAAGGCCCTGCTTATGTTCAGCCCCCACAACAAAAATAAGCACCACCCCCTCATCATCTTCAGCTCATGCAGTGAGCCACTGGAACAAGTTCACTTGTTCAAGTATCTGGGGGTCATAATAGATGATACCTTCACATTTGCACAACATATTGACTCTCTGGTCAAGACAGTCAATACTAAGATTGGCGTCCTGTAGAGGCACAGGCAATACCTCTCTCCAGTGGCCCTCCACCTCTCAGTCCACAGCTCAATTATATCTACTATTGACTATGGACTAGTGGTCTATGGGGCAGCAATGGATAAAGTGCTCAAGAGGGTTCAGACTGTGCTCAACAAAGCCTGCAGACTCATCCTGGATGCTGAGCATGGCACTCACACCTGTACTCTGTATGAATGTGCAAATTGGCTGTCATTAAGAAACAGGGTAAAATTCCAGACTTGCATCCTGGGGAATAAGACTCTATTGGGTAAAACACCACCTTGTTTAGGCAGTTTGATCAAGGAGGCCAACTCATTACAGGTCACCAGAGGGAGGACTAGAGGGGCCTTGGTGATCCCCTTCCATCGCACGTCACTTGGGCAATGTGCATTTATCTACCAGACCCCCCATGGATGAATGAACTTCCTGGGAACCTCTTGACCACCAATTGTCTGGCACAATTCAAAACTGACCTCAAACAGCACCTAATAACACTCTCTAAGTGCACCTGCCCCTGAGTCTAGCCACCTTGCTCTCTCTGCCCCCCAGCAAGCACTAGGCAGGCCTCAGGTACCCCTCCCTCTGTCCCTTCTCATGACTTGCCCCAGCAATCAGTTTGTGTCATGCTCCTTCGGCACCCTCCACTCCCCTACCCCTCCCAACTCACAGTCCCATGAGTTTCCCTAACAGTCACTACTAATGCAGGCTGCCTGACCATGCCCCCTCACACCCCACTATTTTACTCTAGCATGTCCTCTCCACTCAGCCTCTCCTCACCCCACCATATCTCCCTATGCTTTATCGTCCCTCTTCCCCCACCCTCTCACCTCCACCACAGTACTTACCTCTCTCTCTCATACCTCCCTTCTTCACCCCTCTGCCAGCTATCCCTGTCCCTCTGAACTGCTGACAAGGTACTTTGTGGCTGCTTATCCCCTTCCCACACCCTCATAAAGTGTTTTTCTTGTTATTTAACTTGTACCTATGTTTTGAGTTATTCTGTAAGTTCTAAATCCAAGCTGTATCGTTCATTGCGATGTACCTTTGCTTTCTCCTACTGTCCTTTGTTTTGCAATCTATGACATGGAACCTTTGTAAAAGAGCTTGTGCTCAAAGTTTTTTCCGAATCGCTAAATAAATAAAATAAAACATTTATGAAATCCATCCATTAAAGCAAGTTAATTACTTTCTGAAAAGAAATGTAAATGAGCTTGAACTTTTAATATAAATAGTATCTATACATTGACTAAATATATAGTACAAGAACAGTTATTACCAACTACTTCTAATTATGGTATTCTTACTACAATATTGTGTTCAGTATCCATAAATCAAATCAAATGGGAAAAAAGGGTAAAAGGGCAAATTTTACAATTGTAAAGAGGGGTTTCATATATTATAGAAATGTAGAAACATAGAAATGTGATGCCGGAAAAGGACCGCCTGGCCCACCCAGTTTGCCCAAGGCACCTAGCTGATATTATCACATATTTATAAAATGGTTTGGAAATATCCTGCTTCCTGACTGGCTAGATAAATTCTGAGACACATTTCTTAATTCTCCACAACTGCACAGGTTGGAAAAAGCTTGGCAGTGTAGTTTGGAATTTGAATTTGGGCAACTCATATGCAGAATTCTTGAACCACTTCACTCATCCCTGACTGCCATCACAAACAGGACTGACACCTTTACTCATACATAAAAACCTTCAACAAGGCCCTAAAAATAAAACTTCTTTAAATGAAACAAAGTAAGTATTTAATTGAATGTTCTTTCCACTCATGATCCCCTCCTCACACACTTAAACAAATGTAAACAATGAAATACTATTCATATTTTCTAGTTCTGGTATTTCATTCTTAATAACCATGAAACATTTTCCTTCTGTCCTTACCAGTTTGCCAGAGAACTCCCTGCAGCTTACCCTGCAATAGATGAAATTAAGGCTCTGGCTCCACTTGAGGCCTATGTGTGTATGCCAGTGGAATACAGCAGAATTTTGAATTCTTACATTCCATGGTAAACAAACATACCATGTATTGAATGTGTAGAAAGACAGATGACTACAGGTGGGACCCATCTGTGTAGGGACTATTTCACATTTGTTCACAATATTTTGTTATAGTTTTGTGTCTTTTTAAACTTTCAGAGTTTTTTTAAAGTTGCCTATGGGCCCATTTTATAAGTGAAATAAAACACTTCCAGGGGCTGAAGACACTTGGTCTGTGGCCTCATGCCTCACTACGCCCCTGGGTGTGTGGTAAAACCAGCCCGACCAATATCCCATTGTGTCCTATTCCTTATATCTTCTAAGGTGGTTAAATGATCTAACATTCTTTTCAACATTAAAGTATCATGAAAATTAGCAGCCCATTTATTGATATTAAATTTTCCAGGCTTGGGTTATTTTCATTTGACTAATGCTACTAGATTATTCTAAAACCCCATTTCATATTGAGGAAGTGTGATAGGAGAGATTCTGGTCAATACTACAGAGCTTGTGGTGTGAGGAAAGCAGACCCCACATATATTCTTTGGCAATATACCGTATGTAGTATGCCACAGATGTAATAGAAGCAACTGGTGGAGGATATAGGAGAGACTGTAGGAACAGGAACAAACAATGTACCAGAGAATTATTTTGTTGTGAACCTTTCCACAAGATACAGTAAACTGAATAACATATAGAATTTATGGACTGGTGAGACAACTGTCACCTACAGTAGTTCAGATTCTATCCCAGATTCCCTCAAAAGGATCAGACTTACTCTGGTTAATTTTAAAGGAGTTTTAGCATATGTGGCTATGAGAAGTGTCTCACATGCAGTGTTCCATTATATATAATAAAACACAACTTTTAAAACAATTGTTAGTGGGGTATATGTATTCATGTTGTCATGTCACCTCTCCTGACATGTTTTTGGGTAAACACATATGGTTTTCGTTGTGCTACATACTTCATAAAAATGTTAAATTTTGAAATATTTCATGCAAAGACAAAACATAAATACGTAAACAAACAATTATACAATGGGTCTCATATTCCAGCATTCTCATTGGCTAACTGGCACCTTTCAACGTTGTAAAATGTAGCATTACCAATGCAAAAGGTGCCAGTCAGCAGCATGTGCCCAAATCAATCCGACCCTGAAAACACAAACAAAAGGACACCATTTTTCCATCCCGCTAAAGTGCAGCAACATAAAAACTTACTCTGTTAAAAATCACCTCACAGTCACCAAAGCCAAACCTGCCCCTCACTCCTTCCAGCTTCTGCACTGTACACTTCTCCCTCCTCTGACAATGACTCCCTCCTGCCTCTGGTTAAGCTGAAACTCCTCAAAGAACTCATTAACCACGATCACACAGTGGTCACTCGCAGCAATGGGCGGCCCTTTACAGCTTCTCCCTTTGAACTGTCACCTCCCTAATAAAAGTAAATGCCCCCACGCCTTGCAGTTAAAATACAATTCATAGAAATAAACAAAATAAAAAAAAAACTGCCTGCCACACACAAGTTCCTCATCGCCAACTGTCCCAGCCTTCTCATTAGTGCCCATCGGGACGCCAGAGCAGATTTCCATATTCGTAAGTGGCCTCCTGTCTTGTTAGCGCTTCCAACTTCCACACATAAAAAAAAAAAAAACAGTACATGAACCCAGTGTGGCTGCTCAGGCTGTCAGGCAACGACCCAGTGTTTGGCTATCAGAAGGCTGTCAGTGCTGAGGCGATCAGTCCAATTATATCATGCAGACAGATTTGGCTAGCGGGAGGGAGGAGAGGGATAGGATTTTACTATATAAAACACTTTGGCAGTGCCGAAAGGTTTGATGCACCCAGGAAAAACACATTATATTAAAAAAAGAACATGTTTGTGTGTGTGTGTGTGTGTGTGTGTGTGTGTGTGTGTGTGTGTGTGTCTTAGTACTTCAAGTGACGGATACCTTCCACCATGTTCTACCTTACAAGAGGAACTATTTTTCTAAGGAGGAAGGATATCAAGCTAAAACCAATAAAAAACACTATTTTTAAAAATCAAAACTGTTTAATATTTTGTTTCTTAAACTTTTGACTTACTGCCCATTGTATAATAAACCACTTCGGTGATGGTGATGCTGGGATTTACCCGTCTGATGAGGTTTAGTCGCTCAGCCTCGCAGAGCCTCGTGACTGAACCACCAGGTGTGGAGTAAACCAACATCCTGCTTACCTAATAGATGATATTGCTTAAACAAACAACTAAATAAACAAACAAATGCGAATGATGCTTTGACATAATATTGTATACAAGTGTATAGGTTAGCTTTTCTGGTTCTGCAAATCAGAACCAAAATGAGACCAAAAACGTAATATACAACAAAGAAATGATGCAATAAATTCAAAAAGACATAATAATTTTCCACAGACTCTCTGGATCTGCTGCACTGCAAATGCCAGTGGGAATGATTGGTTTGATTTTCTCCTTCATCTTTTACATCCTACCCACCTGCTCTACTGGTAAATCCATACATGTGTAATATTTTTGCATGCTCAGTCCAACAGATTTAATTGTTTTAGGAAAGAATGGGGGATTTGCATAGAGTAGACACACACAAGCAGTATGTTTCTCTCCCAGACTAATTAAAGGACAACTTCTGCACCAGGTTAGCTTGGTATTCTCATTGACTGTGGCAAGAAGATTGACAGGGGTGTGGGCATCTCAGTGGCACAAACAGACTGATGTACAAAACAATGCATAACATAGGGAACAAGCATTTGTCAATGCCGAATGTTTGCTTGCTGGCATTGGCATTGGTGGGGTGTGCCTTTGGGTCATCAGGCATAACGACCACGCCATTTCATCACACCCTACCCTACAGACACCGACAAGTGTTACGGTGTGCCTTGGGGTCTTTGGTCCTTATGCTCACCCCATTCTATCAGGAAATATGGTGAGATGGGTGCAGTATAGGAGAATGGGGTGAACTTTGGGGTCGAAGAGTCCAAGGCACACCTCCATGCCTCTCACTGGCTACAGGGTGTGTTGGGGGGGTGGAATGGTATGAGCATTACAGGTGATAATCCCAAGTCACACCCATGATGCCTGTCAGTCTCCACAGGGTGGGGCGTTATGGTCGGAAACCCTAACGCCTCAGGCATTCGTTGGTATTTTCACTCCAAATTTTCAACATGGGTTTTTTGTGACCCCCACCTTATGAACAGTGGTAATATCAGTTTGTTAGCCGAAAGCTGATTTTGCACAGTGACTACGGCATTTGGCACCACAGGTGTGAAAACACATTTTGAACAGGATGTGAAAAATGACAGCTGTACTGTTCATGGGGAGGTGTAAAAAATGGCAATGTTGAAAATCTGCAGTGAAAATAGTAAAAAAACTGGTGAAGTCACGAGCGTGCGTAGAAACTGCACAATGCACACCCTTAATGTTATTACTTTGGGGATTTTTTACAGCAGATTGTCAACACAAGAATTTTGGGACCTCTGCTCATGAACAGTGTCACTGTCATTTTCTTAATCTGTTCTGAACAGTGATTTCCCACAGCAACCACGCATTTCTGTGTAGAAAGTGTGAAAACACAATTCGGCCATGTTGTGAAAACTTACAGCTGTACTGTTCATAAAGAAGTGTGGAAAAATGCCAGTGGTGAAAATCTGAACTGAAAATATTACAAATTCATGAGCTTACGAGGGTGCGTGGAAACAGCGCAATGCTCGCTTGTAACAGAGTCATTTTATGGACTTTTGTCACCAAATTTTCAACATAGCCATTTTAAGACTTCTGCTCATTAACAGTGTCACTGTGATTTTCTTAATCTGTCCCAAACATTGATTTCGCACACCAACTGCGCTATTGTGCGCTACATGTGCGGAATCACATTTTTGGGGAGATGTGAAAAATGACAGCTGTACTGTTCATAGAAGGTGTGTAAAATAGCAATGTTGAAATCTGGTGAAAATATTAAAAATTCCCAAACTTATGGTGTGTAGGAACTGCACAACGCACGCTCGTAAAACAGTCATTTTTGGGAATTTTTTCACCAGATTTTCAACATAGGGTTTTTGGGGGCCTACCTCAGGAACTGTGACACTGTCATTTTGTACATCACTCCCGAAAGGTGGTTTCATGCAGTGACCGCGAAACCACCTTTTGGGATCGAATAACAAAATGACAGTGCAAGAATTCATGAGGTGGGGTCCCAAAAACCCTATATTGAAAATTTGGTGAAAAATTCCCAAAAATGCCTGAGATATGCATCAAAGTTGAAAAAAACCTATTTATTCCATTATGCAGCTTATCGGCATTTCCTTAGTTCGCGGTCGGCTTTGAAGAGTGCAAACATGTTCCCGGTCCACCGAACATCGTCGCGCCAGACTCTGGAGGTAAGTATGGGGTGAGGGTGTGGGAAGGCAGGGTGCGCGAGAGGTGAGTGCGGGTGGGGGAGGGTCAAGACAGTCAGCCAGGAAGTTTTTCTTTCTAGTTTTTTTCTTTTAGGAAGTCGGCGGGACATTTGCCACGCTGGTGGGTGGGCTGCCAGAGTGGCAGCTGGAAGTTTTGGGGATCAGCGGAGCTGACGGATTGGCACCCCCGTCGGCCATAGAGAGGTTTGCGATGCTGGGGTGGGCTCCCAGCGTGGTACCTGGAAGTATGTTAGGGGGGCAGCAGATGGACATTTGCCATGCTGGGGTGGGCTCGCAGCGTGGCACCTAAAACTCTGTTGGGGGAAGCACAGCGCAGCCAGTGGGGGATTGGGCACCCTGTCAGCCATACTGCGTGTGTGTGGGGGTGCATGAGCATGCTGGGGTGGGCTTCCAGCATGTTACTTGTTTGGGGGAGAGGAGCTGTCTATGACTGCTCTTTCACTGCAGTGCCAACGTGTAGGCACTTTGCATACTGCCAATGCAGTATGCAAATTGCCTACACGCTGCAGTGCTTTTCTTTCAACTGTACGCCGCTGCATTTGCAAACGCTGTCATAGACAGCTCTTACATTCATTGGCACAGTGGGGCCGTGCCTGCAAAAGACAGCAGGGCATCGGAAGTAGGGAGGCACACCTACGAATTCTTGTATGGTGGCACTATGTTTCTTGAACATGCGTGCAAGCAAACATAAAAATAGAATGTGCACTGTTGCTTTGCAGAATGCAGAATTTCACACGTGGGATTCAGACAGAATGACAATTCTGCTTCCAAAATCCTTTTTGTATTTTTTTTTTATAAATCCCATGGAATCCAGGAAGTATTTTAATTTAAACCACAGACTCATTTTCCATGTATTACATAAACCATGGACTGATTTTCTGCAGTTCTGAATCCTTGAGCAGAACAAAGGTTTTTTTCCTGGGGTAATCAGTTGGTGGTAGTGGGAGAAGTAAATCAGACAAAACTCCCTAAAAGCTGGTACAGCCCAAATGGGTTTTTGTCACAAACTGGTGGTAGCAGTGGGATAAGTGCACAAACTTAAAGCCAGAACTTGTGGGCAGTGTGTTATCCTGATGGAACTATGAACGATGATTGAGAGGTAAAAGTCTTACCTGGCACACAGAGAAACAGAGATTGCCAGTAGAAAAGTTATCCTAATAGTCACAAAACAGGATATACAAAAAGATTACAGTCTCGATTCATAAAGCCCCTGAAACCCTTGCAGCTGTGGGAAAAACCTGGCGCAAGTGGGTTGCCACTTGCGGAGCCACAGTTTTTCCTGCAGCTGTGGTATTCACAAACATGGAGCTGGTGTATGACTGGCTCCACAATTTATAGCAGCCTGCGGGTGGTGTTTCCATAGACATTCCTGCAGTTGCAGAAATATGGTATGGCTGGTGGGACCAGCTGTAACATCCTTCCATCCTTCCATAGTTGTGGTAGATGTGAATACCAATCTCTGCACTTGCAGAGATTTGGGTCTGCAATTGGAGTTGCGGAGTGGGACTTAGTCCCATTTTGCTTTGTGAATCTAGCCCTACATCTTTTACTACTGTTCTTTTTATTTCTAGAAACACAGCTTAGTGCAGTATAGTTATCAAGTATGAACTCCTCAACATATGGCAGATTTCTTGTGACCGGTCAACCAATGAGCATGTACTGTCTACTGTACGCACTCAGTGACAGTTCTGTCAGCGGCTGGCTGTGGCAGTGTGAGGAGGGCTGTGCCAGGCTCTGGCTTGGGTCTGGTTGGGAGGGGCAGCAGGGTGCTGGGTCACTACCTACCAAGGTGGGGGGCCACTAGACTACCAGGGTATTCTAGTTTTTGTTGGGACGGCGATCAGAGTATGGTGGAGGGTTAAGGACAACTAGACCACCAGGATGTCCTTTATTTCTTATTTCTCAGGAGATAGGAGCTGGGGAGGGACCGCTGAACCATTAGAGATTAACTAAGAAATACCAGGGAGGGGATCAGGGCTAGGGAGGGACCGCTGAACCACCAGGAATTAACTAAGAAATACTGGGGAGGGGATTGGGGCTAGAGAAGGACCACTAGATCACAGGGATTAACTAAGATATACTGGGAAGGGGGTTGGGGCTGGGAAGGGACTGCTGGACCACCAGGGTACCCATCCCTTGACAGTGTGTGGATGGGGTGTGGGGCACCCACTCCCTCTGTGCACTGTTAAGGGCTGGGTTTCAGAAGCATTAAACTGCACCACTGGTAGTGGTCATTTTGCACTTATGAAGACTTTCAATATTGTGCTGCACCACATATGCATGATGGAACCCTCATTTGCATAGGCACAGCACAATAGTGTGCATGATGGCACTGTCAGGGGTGCTCCACGCACAAGTGTCTTTGAATATGGGCATGCCCCTGACAGTGGTGCTATTCCAGGTTAGCATGGCACAAACTCGGTTTGTGGCACATTAACCTTTTGAAAATGGGGACCATTATGTTTTTCAAACATCTCCTGGAGGTGTCACCTGCTTTTTAAAGGAAACATCTGGGATCTGAGAAAGGTTACTTGGGGAAACCAAATGTATAGGTCTATTGGGAATCATTAAATCTGGACTTAACAAAAAATAGGTTTTCTTACTCACTATGAAATCCCAAACTGAATTTTAAATGAATATTCCTTGTGACTACTTGTTGTCAAAAGAGCTTCTCCCATTGTGTTTATTGTATATGGAAGATAGTGTACTTTTTCAAAA
Source organism: Neoceratodus forsteri (assembly GCA_016271365.2). Lineage (NCBI taxonomy): Eukaryota > Metazoa > Chordata > Ceratodontiformes > Ceratodontidae > Neoceratodus > Neoceratodus forsteri. The sequence continues at coordinate 1,540,805,013 of CM028131.1, read as the reverse complement.
CTTGAATATTCCAGTCTGTACTTATCAGATTGTCATGGCCCTTAATTATCTGACTTGGCATTGCCCGTCATGTCAAAATAGTGCCATACCCACCTTCAAAAGAAAAGTTATGTGGAATCCTTTGAAAATTACATCTGCCATAACAAATCATTTTGATTGCTTTGTTTCTGTTAAACAGACTTTGATTAATAGAATTTATGCATAGATGCTCCGAGATGCTATTTGGTTCCATTTCAGCAGAAGACTAGATCTGTGTGTCCTTGAAGTCTGTGTATAAAAACATTACGTCTGTCTAATAAAAGTTGTTTACACCAACATTGTTCTGGATTCTACCCTGACTAGTGTGGCACCACAGAACTACACAATTTATTTATATTTTAATTTACTGTGCTGTCCTCTCTAGTGCTTCAGATCAGCCCGCATTGGTCCACCACTCCACCCAGCCCCATCACTCCCCACCTGTGGTGCTTACCTTTTGGTCCCTTGTTCCCCTGGATAACTCCCATGGGAAGGGTTGCTAGGGGGCAACTCTATACTCCCAGTAGAGTTTGAGTGCTGGACAGGAAACAAGAGCCCAGTCAGTGGTGTAGGAACCTGTGGTAGGTGGCAGATGACATGCTGCGCAGTCAGGGGTATTCACTTTTTCTGTACCCCAACCTGCAAACATTGTGGAGGTAACTGCCCAACACATGCATGCATGCATGAAGCAGGCAGTGTGCATCAGAACTGCAACATTCCTCCCCTTGATTGCTGACTTAAGCTTGCACCACCACCTGTGGTCACCCACATGGCGGTAGTGTAGCAGAGACCATGAGCCGTCTGTCCCCCAAGGAGGTGGGTGTCCACTAGAGCACTCTACCCTCCTCCCCTGGCCAGCTCTCTAATGATGCAGGCTCATTCATGAACTCCAGCTGCCAGCATCATGAGTAGCAGTGCTACCTCTGTGCTGACGGGCTGGCCGCAGAACTACACATTTTAAATATTGCCCTATTGCTAAATTCTGGTTTGACTCCTTGCCTTACTGCCTTTGTTTTTTTCCATTCTTGTCCCTCTGCTGTTCATTCTCCCTCGGTGACTCCAACATTAGCCTGCATGTCATCACAGTGGTAGTGCTACTGCTTATGACACTGTTGAGCCGGGTTCAGGAATGAGGCTGGGTCATCAGGGGAGCTGGGGGTGATAAAGCACCCCAGAGGATGTCCTCCTCCTCCTTTGGACAGCGAGGGCCCCCTGCTATGTGGATCTACTGCCACCTGGGGGACCAGAGGTGGCAGTGCAGTTGGAGCAGCTTAGGGGAGGGGAGGCGCAGGCTGGTGCCATGCTATGCATACTTGTGAGCATGTCCAAAAGCACCATAGTGGCCTTCATCCTGATGGATGGGACAGAAAATGAAAACAAAACAGCTTCAGCCAGTGCAGGATAAAAATCTGGTCTGCCTCAGGTCCCCCACTGGTGACAAGGCCCTCTGCCAATCTGGATCTTGAACTAGGGAAAGAGTTGGGAAGCTCTTCCACCCCCACCATGGGGAAAGCCATCGGGGACAAGGATTTGAGGTAAGCATATGAAAAGAAGGGTGATGGAGCTGAGGAAGCTGGCATCAAGGGGACAAGGTCAGCGAGAAAGGGGGCATACAGAGAATAAATTTAAAAAAATCCTACTCTTTTTCTGTCCTCTTTTTCCAGGACCTCAGCTGGGCAGGCAACATTCTCCCCCAGACTTTCCCTATTTTTGGAGAAGCCTCTCTCCTCTCCTTCCGCTGAGCCTCCTCACACTGTGGTCCTTCTCCATAAACTCTTTGCTCATGTCTGCTCCTCCCCCTTCTCTTCTCTCCTTCCATTTTGGTATGCAATGCGGATGTTCCCAGCTTACGTCCTCTCATCTCTGAGACCTTCATCTCACAGGTCACTTTGTATAGTTCTTTTCCTTTTTGTGCTGTACAACATTTTAATTTCAGCCTTCAGTGGGCTCTATCCTCAAAGGATATAGATTGCCGCAAGCCACAGGTGCACCGAATACATGGCGCTTGCGGCAGTCCCTGGGCTGTGATCGGGATTCTCAATCCCCTAGCCCTCTGTGCACCACAAGTGATGAGTTAGACCAGCTTTTGATGGTCTAACTTTGCTGACCTTTGTATGGGGTTTGAGCCAAGTAATTGGCAGAAGCCACTGTAAAATGGGTGTAGTGTCGCAAAAGCACATGACCTACTAGAATCAGGCACACAGTGCACTAAAGAGTTTATGGCAAATGTATCATTTGGTGCAGGGCTTGTGTAAGCCCTGTGCCAACCTTTGAGAATAGAGCCCAGTATGTTAATACAGCTTGCACCAAATAAATGTGTTTTTCTGCTGTTAGGTACCCAAGGGAAAAATAAACACTTATTTTCTACTTGGGTATATCACAATACATTTTTTTTGCACTTGGGCACAGCACTCTTAATTGACACCCAAATAAACCAATCCCATACTGAGTTTTCATTTCCTAATAGCAAATCAGGAACTATCAAAAATGAAAAAGTATTTTTCAACGCCAAATGTTCACCAATTGCACTGTTGTGCAGAATCCTGCTTGTACACATTTTTACTATATATTTACCCAGGATAGACCAGATGAGATGCAGTATCTCATTTTCAGAAGTCTCCTGCTTTTGCACAATTTTAGACTGTATTTCCCCAGAACAGACCAGCTGAGAGGCAATATCTAATTTTCAGTGGGCTCCTGCATTTGGAACCCAAATTTCCAACAGTGTTATAACCTGATGTTATGACCAAGACAGTGAAATTTTTAAAATCCCATCTGAAAGGTGATTTTTGCAGTGTGACTATGAAATAAGTTTCAGAGGGGATGTGAAAAATGATATCTGTTATGTTCAGGAGGTGGGGCAACAAAAGGGATATGTTGAACATAATGGCTAAAATCTGCAAAAATAAAGTTAGGAGTAAACAGAACAATTCAACGTTTCTTCATAACTTAGTTTTTCTTTCAGATTTTTACCCCAGATTTTCAACATAGTCTTTTTAGGACCACTCCTTCTAAACGTGACAGTTGACATTTATAAAATAATGGCTGAAATGTCATTCCGAGTCTCAAGTGTGAAAACACACTTTGGCCATGATTTGAAAACTGCCAGCTGTTAAGTGGTTCCATGAGATATACACGAAAACTTTATAGCGACAACCATATCGACAAGAGCAAAATGCTGAAACCTTAAATAGTCCATGACAAATACAGCAAGAGTCAAAACAGTGACCCTCACAGGAAAAAAAACAAACAGAAGGCAACAAAAGAAAAAGGACGCTTGCGGGGGGAGGGGGATTCACCCCACACCCACTCTTGTGGGGGCTTCACCTCAAACCCTTAAATTAAATAGAAAAACTCTGAGTCCGGCGCAGTTTGGGGAAGGGGGACTCGAGTCCGACTCAATTCAAGTGACGAGAATCAGCAACTAAAGAAAAGAAAAACAGAAACAACCAGTCTCGAACTGAGCCCAAAGTCACCTCACACAACCACAGCTGACCACCCTAGTCACTACGCCAAAGTGGCAGCTCAACAACTCACCCCACAAAAGTATAGTTCACTGCTCCCACCTGTCACTTTCTTCTGGTATGACCTTGCTGAAAGAACACAGGTTGCCCAAAACTCATTCGCTCTTTTGCACTCACTGTTATTGTCTCACCCATATTGCTTGGCTCTTATTACTGGACACCCTGTTAAGATAATGAGGTGGTTGAACAAATGGCTATGTTGAAAATGTGGGGTCACATTACCAAAGTTATGAGCGTGCATTGAAAAATTTCAACTTACACCCATAACTTTGGTGTGTTTTAATATTTTTACCCCACATTTTCAATAGTCTTCTTATGACCCCATATCATAAAAAAAGGTGGAGAACATTTTTAAATGCTGCCCAAAAGGTGATTTTGTATCACAAACACATTTTGGCCAGAATTTGAAAAATGACAGCTGTCATGTTCGTGAGGTGGTGTGAAAAAATGGCTATGTTGAAAAACTGGGGTCAGCTGGTTCAGAGATCCACAGTGGAGGGCTTCAAGAGAGGGTGGGCCAGACACAGAAAGCGGATGTACCAGATGATGGCCTGGCCCGGGGGAGTGGGGATGGGTAATAGGGATTTCTGGAACACAAGGTGGGGGAGGTCCTCGGCACCCAACTAGGGATCTGAGGTTCAAGCAGACTTGATAGACTGCAAGGCCTAATCTGCTGGCAATTAGTATGTTAGTATGTTAGAATATTGAAAATGACCAAAGTTAAGAGTGTGTGTTGAAAAATGTCAGTGTACACTCATAACTGTTGTTTTTTAATATTTTTACCATCTATTTTCAAAACAGCCTTCCTATGATCCTCACTTCATGAACAAGGGTGGTAAAAGGCTGTATGATGCTGGTTCGACAACCAAGTTATCAACCACCATCACAGTGGCAGATTCATGTTGATCGCAACTAGCGGTTGACATAAATCCAATCTGAGACCCCAGCTGTTTTTACATCGGGGGGCTTTGCTCCCGACCCCCCCCGATCTCTAGGATTCTAACTCTGAGTCGGAGTTGGATCGGAGAGGGGGTGCAGGACCAGGAGACAGAGTGCCAGGGTCTCAGGAAGACTGTTACAGTGAAAACTTGGATGTTGTCGGCATCAACGTTTTCGATGTAATAGTGTCGCCATACAGGGGGAATACCATGGTATACATTTCAAATCCTGCTCAAAAGGTGATTTTGTGCAGTGATCACAAAATCACCTTTCAGGATGGATTTGCATAATTTCACCACCCTTGTTCATGAGGTGGGGTCCTAAAAAGCCATGTTGAAAATTTGGGGAAAGAATATTCAAAAATGACCAAGTTGTGAGGACAAATTTAAAACCCATTGAAATACACTGAACCACATACCTCATTTCCTCAGTTCCCAGTCCAGCATTGAAGAGTGAAGATGTGTCTCCAGTCCAGACAGGATTACAGCATTGGACACCCAGCAAGTAAATAAGGGGTAGGGGGTGTTGAGTGGTAGGGTCACGGTGAAGGTATGCCAGCAGCGCAACAGACATCGATGGACGGTTTTCCTTTTTACAGGGTGTATAAAAAAAAAGTCTGTGAGGAATGTTTTTCTTTTTTTTTCTATAGAGGTTTTTATTCTCCACAGCCCTGGCAGGCAACTTTGGTCCTTCTGGTGGAGGAACTCTCTCTCCGGTCCTGCCACTCCTGCACTTGCCGATCCCTGGAAGTTCCCCCCACAGATTGACCCCTGTGGTGGGGCCAGGAAGGAGGTTGCCAGCTTCTTCTCCCTCTCGGAGACCCAATCCAGAATCCGGGGATGGCCCTCAGTAGCAGTGGACCATCATTGAGCCTGCCAGGCTCGTTTTCCTCCATTTTCCTGTCCCTCCTCCCCTACTGACATGAAGATGTCAGATCAAGCCTCCCGACTCATACTGCCCTCCAGCCGCCGCCAGAGGGCAGTCAATGAGTGGGACAACAAGTCTCCCTCCCCCCAAGAGAGGAAAGCAGTCCTCCAGATGCTTGATCCTCTCTCTTCCCCCCACCAAACCCGGGCCCAGGCTCATTCCCAAACCTGGGTCACCAGCATGACTCGAAGTGTAGTGACCAGCGCCTCAACTTCCAGTACCACCAGACCAGTGAGGGATTCTTTATCACAGGTACCTACACTGGGGATTGGGCACCCATGTTGGTGTTATATTTGGTGGCACCAGGGGTGTGCTGCCCGATGTTGCACAGTGAAGATGGGCAGGGAGGGGAGTATAAGTGGGCACCAGGGATTGGGAACCGGGAGGAAATGGTGATTTGCCAGCAGTGGCAACAGACATTGATGGACGGTTTTCTTTTTTTAAAGGGTGTATAAAAATTAAAAAAGGCTAAGAGGGACAGTTTTCTTTATTTCAGGTAAAGGCACTGGGGATTGGGCATCCAATTGTTGGTGTTATATTTGGAGGCACCAGGGGTGGGCTTCCAGTGTCACACAGTAAAAGTGGCTGGCGTGTGGAGTACTACTCAGCATTGGGAATGGGGCACCCCAGAGTCAGACAGTTAAGAAGGGGGAAGCAATGGTAGGTAGGAGGGATACTTGGTAGAAGGTGGGAGGGATTGTTTGTACATTGGGAGACCACAGCAGGTTGATCATGACACTAAAAATGAAGTGGCTGGTGCACAAGAAAACACTGCAAGGCAGAGAAACTATTGGCAGGTGATTTATTTATGTGCACACACAAAACACAAACTGAGCAAACAATACCCCAGTGCTTCGAGCCCTTGTGGACTCTTCGTCGGCTCGAAGCGCTGGGGTATTGTTTGCTTAGTTTGTGTTTTGTCTGTGCACATAAATAAATCACCTGGCAATAATTTCTCTGCCTTGTAGTGTTTTCTTGCACACCAGCCACTTAGTTTTTATGTAAACTCTTTTTCTGGTGCAGCAGTTTAACACTTTTGTTTTGCCTGAGCGCCACCGCTTGTTCTTCTTTCTGATCCTGACACTAGTCAGCTCTGCTTGCTGGGCAGCATTATGCAGATCAAAGGAAAGAGCTGTCCTATGATTTGGCTGGCTCATTTCTTTGAACTACAGTATATGAAGTGGCCTGTTAGAACAAGGTCACAATGATGTCACCCAGGTGAAAGCTTGTGATTTACTACCACCTGACCTCTCAATGGATGATGTCAAAGTACATACATGCCTCTTTCCACAGGCCATTCCAATCTTACCACCAACCATAGGGGCATCTCCAGGGAAACTGGTTTACCACATCCACAGTGATGCAGATGGATAAGCAGAATCCTTATTGGGCAGTGGAAAACGGTGCCGAAAACGGAAACAGTGTTTGTTCTCGCTGACTCAGAGAATGCAGCACCATAAATAGCAGGGTAGCATGTTTGTTTTTTCTTCTGCTTTTGCTCCCATTGTTGTGCTGTTACCGAACCATTCGTGCTGACCCGTTGCTACCTACTGAGACCACCACGGGCAATCACTTTTTTTCACAAAAACCTCAAAAGCATTGCTTTGGTAAGCTGCTTCCTATTTTGTTACACGGACAGGTTTTGCTGCTGGTGATTGCCTGGAAACTCCCTCCCTGCGGTCTGAATCTACCTTCCACTCTGCAGCCCAAAATTAACAGTGCCATCGATGTTTTTGCTGCTGTCCAGGTCACAATTAAAAATGTTTGCTTTAGTTATTTCATTGATGTGTGTCCTTATGCTTGGCAGGGTGAGGGAGAAAGAAACCGAGACCAAGTGAATCTGCTCTCTGGTGTTATCATCTGTTCTACAGCCAGAAAAGATGTTGCTTGTGGGAATAACTTGTATTTTTTTCAGGAACTGAAGGGTACCCTGTACCTGTGTTTTAAATTGTGTGCCCTTAGTTATGCTGAATGGGGGGGGGGGTGAGATGAAGACCATTCCGTGGGTGTTTGTTTTCTGCCCATCAAGCGTGTGCTGCATACAGCCTGGCAGTAAGGGCATGTGGGCAGCTGTGCCCAACTTGTATATTTTTTTTTTCAGGAACTGAAAGGTACTCTGGATTTCTATTTTAAATTGTGTGCCCTTAGTTATGTGCTGAATGTGGGGATGGGGGGATGAGATGGGAACCATACTGTGGGATATCTGCCCATTGAGCATGTGCTGCATACAGCCTGGCAGTAAGGGCATAGTATTCTGTTCTCTGGTGTTTGTTTATTTGCCTAATATTGTTTAGTAATTTTTGTGTTCTCTTCTCTGCGGCCTATTCCCATCTAGCTCCAGTTCTGAAGATCATGGATTGAGGGACAGGGGGAGAGACAAAACTGAGACCAGTTTCTTGTTTGCTGTTGAGTGTGTACTGCGTGGGTAACTGGACCAAATGCTTGCTAAGTTATTCTGCCCTTCGATGTTAAGTCCTGGTTCTCATCAGGGTAGATGAATATGTGCCCCTCTCTACTCTCCATGTAAGAAATAATAAAGAAATTCAACATTGAATCTGTATTAAATGTGTCATTTTTTATTTTTCTGTGCTGGGATGGGGTGGAGAGTCACTGACCTGGATACCATCGGTGGGAAAGAGGCATTGAGAGTGGCCATGCTGGTGGGGAAGGGAGCATTGAGAGTGGCCATGCTGGTGGGGAGGGCATTGAGGTGACGTGCTGTGGTGGAGGAGGAGGGGGCATTGAGGTGACATGCTGGTGGAGGAGGAGGAGGAGGGGGCATTGAGGTGATGTGCTGGTGGGGCTGGGTATTGAGAGTAGCCGTGCTTGTGGGGCTGGGTGGGGAGAGTGGCCTTGCTGGTGGGGTTGGGTGGGGAGAGTGGCCATGCAGGTCCATCGGGGTGGGAAGAGTGGTCATGCACATCCGCTGGGGGGGTAGAGAGGCTGTGCACGTCCAGGGTGGAGAAAGTGGCTGTGTTGGTGGGCTGGAGTGGGAAGAGTTGTAGGGTGGGGTGAGTGGCCTGGTGGCCATCTTACATTTTACCTGTAACTAACTGCTCAGTGTGGTTAGGAGCAGGTCTGTGCAGGACAGTCTGAGGGAAGGGAGAGAGACTCCATGCACATCCGGCGGGGTGGGGAGAGTGGCTGTGCAGGTCCATCAGAGTGGGAAGAGTGGCTGTGCAGGTCCATCAGAGTGGGGAGAGTGGCTATGGAGGTCCATCGGGGTGGAGAGACTAGCCGTGAGGGCCGTCGGGGTGAGGAGAGTGGTCATGCTGGTCCATCTGGGTGGTGCATCAGGCTGTATCTATGGGTAGTTTGGCCGTGCTGGTGTGGTGGGGAACTGTTATTCGTTCGTTTACCGTTGTGCCGTCATGCCATAAGCCTGGTTCTGGTGTGCTGCTGTGCTGACCTGCCCTGCCCTTTCTGCTTCTTTTTGCTGCTGCTGATCTGCTGCATTGCCACAGGACAACTGCCTTTTTAAGTGCCTTCCATAGTCTGGTATGTGGTTTTTTTGGCTACACATGCTGCTGTTTGAACGGGGAAGATGGTCGAGTGTCAGGCGGGCTTAGTGGACTGGCACACGTGTTGAAAAAAATGATTCTGGCCTCTGGTGATGGAGGAGGGAGAGGTGTATGGACAGAGTGGAGCAGAACCATTTTTCTAAGCATGTAAACCAGTCTGCTGGGTCGGTGCCATGCTCACACGGTTGGTTGTTGATGGTCAGCAGAGGGACAGGCTGGATGGACTGGCACACATGCTGAAAAAAATGGTTCTGGTCTCTGGTGATAGAGGAGGGAGGGATGAGTGGAGCAGTACCACTTTTCCAGCATGTATGCCAGTCTGCTTGGTCTGTGCCATGCTCACGTGGTTGGTTGTTGATGGTTGGCAGAGGGATAGGCTGGGGGGGTAGACAGGCTGTGCACATGTGGGGTGGGGAGAATGCCCATGCAGGTCCATCGAGGTGGCCGTGCTGGTCCATTGGGGTGGGGAGAGTGACCATACAGGTCCATCTGGTGAGGAGAGTGGCTATGCTGGTCCATCGGGGTGGGAAGAGTGGCTGTGCTGGTCCATCTGGGGGGAGAGTGGCCGTGCTGGTCAATCGAGGTGGTCAGAGTGGCCATGCAGGTCCATCGAGGTGGGGAGAATGGCCGTGCAAGTCCGTCAGGGTGGGGAGAGTGGCCGTGCTGGTCCGTCGGGGTGGGGAGAGTGGCCATGCAGGTCAGTCGAGGTGGTCAGAGTGGCCGTGCAGATCCGTCGGGGTCGGGAGAGTGGCCGTGCTGGTTCATCGGGGTGGGAAGAGTGGCTGTGCTGGTCCATCGGGGTCGGGAGAGTGGCCGTGCTGGCTCAGGGTGGGGAGAGTGGCCTTGCAGGTTCGGGGTGGGGAGAGTGGCCTTGCAGGTTCGGGGTGGGGAGAGTGGCCATACAGGTTCAGGGTGGGTAGAGTGGCCTGGTTCTGGTGTGCTGCTGTGCTAACTTGTCCTGCCAGGATTGTACTGCTAACCTACCCTACCATCTTCCTTGTCTGCTGACCTGACCTTTCTGCTTTGTGCTGCTGTTGATCTGATGCATTCCCATCTGCTTCTACAGGACAACTGCCTTTTAAGTGCCTTTCGTAGCCTGGTAAGTGTTTTTTTTTATTTTATTTTGATACCCCTGCTGCTGTTTGAATGGGAAGATGGTTGGTGGATGGATAGTTCTGCCCTCTGGTGATGGTGGAGGGAGGTGCTGACAGGTACAGAACCATTTTTTCCCCACATGTATGCCAGTCTGCTGGGTCCGTGCCATACTTCAGTGATTGGTTGCTGATGGTTGGAGGTGGGACGGGCTGGGCAGACTGGTACATGTGCTGGAAAAAATGGTTCTGCCCTCTGATGGAGGGATAGAGGGGCATACTGGTGCAGAACCATGTTTTCCAACATGTATACCAGTCTGCTGGGTCTGTGCCATGCTCCAGTGGTTGGTCGTTTATGGTCAGTCGAAGGATGGACTTGATGGACTGGTACACGTGCTGGAAAAAATAGTTCTGGTCTCTGGTCATGGTGGGGGGAAGTGCTGACTGACACAGAACCATTTTTTCCCACATGTATGCCAGACCGCTGGATCCATGCCATGCTCCTGTGGTTGGTCGCTGATAGTTGGTGGACAGATGGGCTGGGTGGACTGGTAAATATGCTGGAAAAAATGGTTCTGGCCTCTGATGATGGTGGAGGGAGGGGTGGATGGGCAGAGTGGCAGAGAACCATTTTTTCCCTCATGTATGCCAGTGCACTGGGTCCGTGACATACTTACCCCCTCATACAAGGGACTGCTGAGCACCGAAAAGTTTCTGTGTCAAAATTAGGGATTGTTGGGGAGGTATGAAATCCTACAGAAGAAATTATTTACAAAAATCTTAATGTGTTTATGTAGTAATTTCATATTATTGTGTGGTTCAACGAGATGTTCTGTGGCCTGTCCTCCTCATTTAGCAACCCGGCCTGTGACCCAGCTAGTCCCTCCTGGGGATCTTGGGGTGGTTAGCTGGGCATGTGGCTTCTTAATTGTAAAATGCATTATTTAATTTACTGTATTGTACTTCTGGGACCTGCTTCACCCTGTCTCTATCCTGAATGTAAATATGATTTAAAAGAAAAAAGGCCATTTTTGGGTGGTTTGTGTTTGTGTCTGTGTGTAGAAGAATAGAGACACACACTAGGACAAAAAAAAACTTTATTAAACCACATCAATCAACCATGTTTCATCTGTGCCCTTTAAAACTGTCGGATGAGACAATTTTGAAGTAGCTGGTGGTGGGGGGAGAATTTGCGGCAACCTGGGCTACCACAACCAGGCCCACCACCCACTGTCAAATGTGATGCTAATAAAAGCCACCAACCAAGTACTTACCTTTCAGAATGGGTCCTGTGTGGCTGTGCGTGGGTATCTGAAGGTGTCATTTCCAAAGACTTTCTGTGGTGTCTGTTCTCTTAGGTGGTGTAGTGGGACCACCTTGGTGCCAGTGCAGTCCGTGTTTGCTTGGATTGGGTTGGGGAACTACAGATATGAGTTTGGTTTTTTTAACTTTCTTTATTCACTGGGACCTAGGGCATCACCCAGGGTACCACTCGAGTTTTCTGTCTCTACTCTGCCTGAAACCTTCTCTGCTGGGCTCCTATTGGATCACCCCCAGGGAGGGCCGCCCGCCACCTGCTGGTCTCCAAGGCTGACTCCACTCAGCTCTCATGGCTTGACCAGCCTCCCGATCTCCCCCAGGGGGCTCCCCAATCACCCCTGTGATTAGAGAGACAGCCATGGAAGCCGGTAGAGCTGGAGCCCAGGGAAGCAGGTCTGGCATTGGGATGTGGGCAGGTCTCCGGGCTCCCTTCACCTCTGCTAGGCCACCATGGTTTTTTCTGCATTTCCCTCGGAGAATGGACGTGCAACGCTGGCAGTGCATCTACGTGCAGCCTGGCTGCCGCTGCTCTGCCCCTGATGTAGCATCAAGCCCTGCTGCCTGTAGGGCCCATGGTCTCCCCAGGACCCACTACGGAGCGGGCATATCCAGGAACCCACCCCAGGAGGGGAGAGCAGTCCTCCGGATGCTTGATCCCTTCCCTCCCTTGCAGACCCTCTGAAGACCTGAGTCATTACCGAACCGGGTGTGGTGCGAGGTGTGGCATCCAGCGCCTCAACCCTCAGCACCACCAGGCTGGCCATGACGACGAGTTCTTAAAGGAGAACTACCAGCAGAGGTGAAGCCACGACTGCTGTACAGATCGGAGCTTCACGTCCCTGGTCCCCCCTGCAGGTACTAGATTAAATAAATAATCTTTGTACCTGACACTCAAACTGGTAAATTCTCCAGTGCATGCTGTATTTTAATTTTGGCACTCATGAACATCCCGCGCTCTCATGAACTGTTGACACTACCTTGCTCCTTCCTCAGTAGCGCCCTTATGCATGGAGATTGAAGTTTATATTTCCAATGCCCTTTTATAAATCCCCTAGGTGTGCCTAGGGCACTATTGCCCTGCACGTTGAGGAAGGGGCAATGCAGCGTCATCAGTTTGCAGTGCTGTGAGCAAGAGTGTGTCATATTCAACAGCGCTATAAATTAAAATGCCGGATGTACCAGTTTGTACTAGTGATCAGGCACAAATATTAATTTATTTATGTTGACTGCAGGGGGGATAGGAGACATGAAACCCCAATCTGTACAGTGGCCATGGCTTCACCTCTGCTGGTAGAACTCCTTTCATGAGTTTGAGCTCCAACATGAACACTAAGAGGCTCCATTTTCATGAAGACCAAGTCAAGTCCCCAATTTACTGTGGGTGTAATTCTAGATTGGTTTATTACTTGGGAGAGATTGTGTATCTCTCCATTAGCATCCTCAATCACTTGTGGATTCTTTTAATTGGGTGCACTTTGTTTACAAATAAACCAATTCAGGCAGCTTAAATGTTAGATAGGGACTGAACCGATGGAGTCCACCTTGGTGTCTGGTAGTTCAGCTCAGTTAATGTCTGAGCTCTGTGAGACAAGCTTTGGTACATGGCATTGCTGGACGAATACTGTTATGATGCCTCTGTGACCATCACATCCGAGAGGTGGGGGCTTCAAGGATGCACTGCCTGCTGTCACACCTGAGGGGTGGGACTTCAGTGCTGCACCACTTGCCATCACACCTGAGGGGTGGGGGCTTCATTGTTGCACCTGCTGCCATCACACCTGAGGGGTGAGAGCTGCAGGTTGCAGTGATGTAACTGCTGCCATAACACCTGAAGGGTTGGGGCTGAAGTAATGCAGCTGCTGCCATCACACCTGAGGGGTGGTGGCTTCAGTGCTGCACCACCTTCCATCACACCTGAGGGGTGGGAGCTTTGGTTGGGGGCTTCGGTGTTGCACCTGCTGCTGTCAAACCTGAGGGGTGAGGGCTGCAGTGATGCACCTTCTTTTGTCACACTGAAAGGGGGGGCTGCAGTGACGCAGCTGCTGCTGTCACACCTGAGTGGCAGGGGCTACACTGCTGCACCTGTTGTCACCATTGCACCTGAGTGATTGGCACTGCTGTGCTGCTGCTGTCAAGCTTTCAGGATTGAGGAAAGACCGCTGCTGCCATCTTTCCTGGAGTTGGAAGTATTTACAACATGGTACATTGCTGCGCTGTTATATCGTACGACATAAATGACCCTGTGCCTGGAGATATAATCCCTTACTTTGAAAAGTTGCTTACGTCAGCCCTTGGCCTAAAATACCCAGAAGAAAAAATTCTAACAGACATAGCTCATTGTGGGGGCAGCCCAAGGGACTCTAGTAGCAAAACAAGTCACTTAAACTTATGCCCTGTCTTCATTAAGCCTCACTACTCTACGGACAGAGAACAGGTACTGCATAAGGTTCATATTGACAGAGGTCTCTATGAAGATGGGTTCAAATTCCTGGCATATCCTGACTGCAGCACGGAAGCCCTTCAATCCAGAAAAGCCTTTGACTGGGAATTCATTTTATCTACCATGGAAAAATGCAGTACTTCACTGACCCTAAAAAAGCTGAATCTTTCTTGATGTCACACTCTGAATTTGAACGGTCTAACAAAACTTCAGCCCCATCTAAGATCCGTAGCATAACAGATTCACAGAACTCCACAGAATCTCACTTACAGAAAATGCTCGTGACCCACCTTACTGGAAAGGCAGATCAAGTTAGCCTGAACTCAGGCTTATCAGCGGTGATGGAGCCTATCTCTGACACACCATGTACATAGAAGGACTATACAGTGATCAACTTGAGTATAATTGTTGTGGGAGATAGACTGTTCACCACAGCTAACTACCTCCTCCACTATGGATAAGCAATCGAATATTCAGAGTCAGCCTTCTTTAAGCTTCAACTGGGACACTTCCTCAGAGTCTCACCATGATGGGGAGGGCCATGATGAAAATGACCATACCCCGTAATATAAGATACAGTCCAGCAGCTAATACTAATACAATACTGGCAACTGTTCTGTTCCTAACTTAATAACTGTATTTTCTTCTTTCTTTCAGGTCAGGAGATTGCTCTGATAGCACTACGCACTGTGCGCATGGCACAGATTCACATCACAAATAATAGCACCCATGGTTTGTATAGTGGTTGGCTGCACTCTATAGTGGGATTGGAAATCTGCACCTTTATTACTTCCACTCATATTTTATCTGCAATGCTTAGTTTCACTTGGGTATCTTTAAATGGGTCTGATGGTGCGTACTCTGAGGAGCGGTAAGGTCTGCTATCCTTTTGAAGGTCTTTATGGTCGATGTATGGGGTTGGTGAGTGGGCTACTCCCCCAGGTGTATTTTCACACCGAGTCAAAAAGTAACTAAAAAATGTTTGTTTTGTGTCGTATCTTCTGATGGTATGTCAGTATAAAAATGTTTCACCTCTGCACAAATTCATTGCTAATATGGACGCATTGTTAAATTTAAAAAGTAATTTATTGGAGGGGGTGAAAGGGGAAGGGGAATGTGTTCAGGATAATTTAGTTTGGTGGGGGGTTGGGAGGATTTATAGGCTAGCTGGAGGGTTTTCTTTTTTAGGTTACATCTTAGGGTTACTTCTTAAAATAAAGCACAGCAGGGACAAAGCTATTTATACATTATTTGTTAGAATGCAGGAGAAGCATTTTCAGCTGTCAAACTCATTTTGGATAATATAAGATTGCCATTTTCTTGTGTGGTATTGCTTATATAGACAGTATGTTAACTTAAATTCTTGTTTTTGTTTCAGACCCTACCTATCTTTAGTAAGGACACTTTTTTAAAGATGTCAAGAACCTGATTAAAATATTTCTATGGAATGGTAAAAAAACAAGGTTGAAAATGGAAAAGCTATATATTCCCACACAGTTAAGGGGCTTATCTCTTCTTAACTTCCACTGGTATTATGTCACCTCTAATTTGGCAGTTTTATACTATGGTTTACTCAACATAGCAAAGGGATATCCTGCCAAACTGAACTAGCCCCGTGCCCGTGTAGCAATATTAAACACATACTATATGCTGGACCATCTCAGCAGAAAATAAAAGATCTTTGCATCAGTACTATAACGATATGCAAAATATGGGATAGGGTAAAAACAGTTACAAATCTGTCCCAAAAATCTCCTTTCATTCCCCTATCTATCTGAATGGCCATTTTAGCCGTTTTTTGACAGAGTCTACCTTTAAAACCTGGTACTATTGGGGCATGGTTGAAATAGGGGTTTTATTCAATGACAATGGCTTCATGGATTTTAATACATTAAAAAACTCTGGATTATCTAATTCACATTTCTTTAGATATTTACAAATCAGAGATTATATTGCTAAATATTTGGATGTCTTATCAGGCCCTAAGCATGACACTTTGGAAAGTATTTTTATGAGTTCCTACAGCGTCAAACTTATATCAAAAATATATGCTTACCTGGTATTGAATTTAGGTGGTAATTTATCGCACCTTAAAACTAAATGGGAAGAAAGATTGGTTGGTAAAATATCAGTGCAAGATTGGCAATACATAACTAATTATACTAAACAGGGCATTCTGTCTACTAAATTGCAACAAATTAATTTCAATATTCTTTACATAATTTACTATACTCCCCATAGATTGAATTTAATGAACCAGTACTTATCAAATGTATGTCCCAGGTGCACTAAGTCTTTTGGAACTTTAGAACATATGATCCTGACATGTCCAGCATTGGATATATTTTGGCATAAGTGTTTCAAACCCTGTCATTAGCCTCGGGTGTGATTTTAGAAAAAAGGACAAAATGGATTATCCTGTGCTACAGTGGTCCTCTCGTTGCTTCTCCTTCATATCAACAAAGGTTAATTCCTCGATTGGGCCTGATTACAGCCTTTAAGTGTATTCTACTGAAATGGAAGGATGCTACTCCTCCCGATTTTCTTTCATGGCTGAATTTTATGGTCTTGCTACACAGGTTGGAAAAAGTTCAATATCGTTGGAAGATAAATTGGACCTATACAAATAAATCTGGTCACTATTTGGGCAGAAAATAAAATCCTGGGAGGTACTAAGGTTGTTGAACTGAGGACTATGCATATCCTCGATTCACTTTGCTCATACTAACCTCATATCTTTTTGGTATTCATCTCATTGGATATATAAAAGTCCCTTCCTCCCTTCACCCCTAACCATTAGCCTCCAGTTATTATTGTTGAACCTTAATCAATTTAAAGTACTTCTTAATGACTACATATAGGCAACTTCCACACCATTTGGGTTTCAAATGACTGTTCCGTGCATTTAATGATTTTTTTGCTTTGTTTAGCTTCTTACTTTGTAAAAGCTTTGTATCCTGCTCCATGATTTCAATCAAAAAAAAACAAAAAAACTCTGGTCTGACATGTACAGGTCTGGGCGCCATACTGGGACCAAGTACAGATTAACAGTCAACTGTTAATCTATACCTGGTCACAGTATAGCACCCAGACCTGTACATCTCAAAGTGGAGCTATTAATAGCTCCTTCCATAGTACTGTACTGTACATGCTCCCATGGCTGTTCCCCGGCTCATACGCCATACTCGGAACAGCTATGGGAGGGTGTAGGATGCGCCTCTAGTGGCGCTGAGTTCAATATACCGGTGGAAGGGATGGCAGGATCAACCAAATAATGTACAGAACAATAACAAACCACAAAGATAAAGATTATGTTTATTATGTGAAACTGCTAATCAGTGGTTGCCCTGCATGGAGGCAGGGGGCTATGGGACACAGACCTTCCTCTTTAATGTAAATGTATGCGTGGCATGCACATTTCATTTACAGCACTTTTTAACTAAGGTGTGCTCTCCTGTGCCTAGCACTTCTACTGATTTACTGGGCCCAGTTCTCAAAGGGGCCTTAGATTGACACAAGCTGTGGCAAAAGGCAGCTTGTGTCAATGCCCGGGGTGCCGGGGCCCCTGCACCCGACTCTCAACAGGGTAGGGTCCCAGCAGCAAAGTCCTGCAGCTTGCAGCAACCACATCAGTATGCCAAATGGAGGGTGCACCCAGACAGGTTGCCACAAGTTGTTGGCGGCCATGCGGCAATGTCCCAAAGCAGCCCCAGGTGGTCTAGTGGACTGCCCCATCCCCAATCCCCCTTTATTTAAATAAATTACTAGTCCCTGGTGGTGTAGTGGACTGCCCACCCTGCTCCCCAGTACCCAATACACAGTGCACAGTTGTGCAGCTCAGTATATGCCAGTTTCAGCATGTACCAGGCACCATTGTGCATAGGGCCCTCTGCTCGTAAGATCATAATTAATTAGGATTAAAATACTGATAAGTTTTAACACTCTTAAGGGTTACAAGTACATGTTTATTTTTAGATGCAACAAGAACAAAGGCTAAATTGTAGAATCCTGGTCAAATCTAAAAACAAAACAAAACAGAGTTTATAATGTTGTTGAAATCCTGGAAATTTCAAATCTTGAAAACAGAATTTCACTACTTAATTCACCTTTAATCAGTAGCCATGGTGATCAGCATTGCTTAACTGTCTTGCTTTTACATCTATTTTTGTGCCATGGCTAAAGAAGTAAAAAAGAATGAATAAAGGAAGTACGTAACTAGCTAGATAATCAACATGGTGTATGTTTAATGACAAAGCCCTCAGTACATCTGTAGAGGAGAGCAAGGCAGGAAAGCTTTAAGGAAGTAATGGATTGATTATATGGCATAGTAATTATGCTCAAGCAACAATGCGTTAAAGCTATTTGTTATTCTCTGCTTACTTATAAAGAGATTAATGGGATGAGAGGCATAATGGGGAAACCAATGTTAATGAACACATAAATAAACAAATAACTAGAGACATTTGACCAATGTGCACTGTTAAACAAACACATGATTATTAAAAAAGCTTTAAAGTATTATAAAAGTAAATAACAAATAGCAGGGTAGAAAAAAGCACCAGGTGCAGCCTGTCTGTCACTAATCACAAAACTATTCTGATGTGGCGGTGCGATGTTAATAATGGGTAATCATCTTTAAGCACAGTCACATAAGCAGGCCTAATGCCAAGTCAAGTGATGCATGGCAGCACAAGGTGATTTTCTTTACTTTGCTGACAAACATTCAATGAAGTTCGTATGTCCTGCCTGCTATCTACAACTCATCAGTGAACTAATAATCACTGTTTTCTAATCAGATTTATTAGCTGGAGTATGGACAGGTAAAGCGTTCCTGGTTCTATACAACTGGTTCCATATGGACAGGTAAAGCGTTCCTGGTTCTGTACAACTGATTCCATATGGACAGGTAAAGCATTCCTGGTTCTGTACAACTGATTCCAATCTGCCACAAAATGAAATTACTTTGCAGAGTTCTTCCTTTTAGGAATCTCACCTCAACACGCCTCACCATCAGCCTTTTCTTTAGTCTAACCCTTGCCATTTGTTGATCTAATTTTCTCTTCTTTATTATACAATGGGGTATGAAAATCCTGTAACCTCATTGGTCAAAACACATCACATGACCGTGGTATATCCTGCAATAACCCACGGCTGAGAATTGGCATTTATAAAAAACATACTTAAACACATTTCAGATTTATTTTACACATGGGTCAATTGTATAATCGCAATAAGGCACTCCAGGGTGTGGGTTATTTGGGGATTTACCCACTTCTTGTGTGGTTAAGTCACTCTGCTGCACCTCATGACACACCACACAAGGTGTGGTTAAATCCCCCTGTAACCCACACCCTGTTGTGCCTTATTGCTTAAATAGCTGTTGTTCATTGAACAGCATCTATAGAGAATTCCATGTCTGCTTGTGCCCTGTGAGCTCTCATTATAAATCAGTAATCTGATTTCAACCAATCAGCATGCAGAGTCACTGTACCTCTTATCCTGTGTACAGCATGCTGTTTTGCAGGAGCAGTTGGAGGGAGAACTCCACTTCAGCACCAGGGGAACAGTCGACACAATAAAATAAAAACAAGCATTTGTCAATGCCGATTGTTGTCGCGCTGGCAATGGCTTTGGTAGTGCAGTGCAGAAACACATTTTTGGCAGGATGTGAAAAATGACAGCTGTACTGTTCATAAGGAGGTGTAAAAAAATGGCAGTGGTGAAAATGTGGCATGCAAATGTTGCAAATTTGCGAAGCTACAAGGGTGCATGGGAAATGCGCAATGCATACTTGTAACACAGTCATTTTATGGACTTTCGCCACCAAATTTTCAACATAGGTATTTTAGCACCTCTGCTCATGTACAGTGTCACTGTCATTTCCTCAAACTGTCCCAAAAAGTGATTTCACACAGTGACCACGATATTCTGCGCCGGACGTGCAAAAACACATTTTGGACAGGATATATAAAATGACAGCTGTACTGTTCATCAAGAGGTGTGGAAAAATGCCAATGGTGAAAATCCAGAGTGAAAATATTACAAATGTACAACGTTACAAGCGTGTGTGCAAACAGTCTTTTTATGGAGTATCATCACCAAATTTTCAACATAGGCATTTTAGGACCTCTGCTCATAAACAGTGTCACTGTCATTTTCATAATATGCCCCGAACACTGATTTCCCACAGCAACCACGGTATTGTGTGCCAGAAGTGCGGAAACACATTTAGGTCAGGATGTGAAAAATGACAGCTGTACTGTTCACAAGGAGGTCTAGAAAAATGACAATGTTGAAAATCTGGCATGAAAATATTGCAAATTCACGAAGTTAAGAGCGTGCGTAGCAACTGCGTAACGTATGCTCGTAAAACAGCCATTTTTTTTTTATTTTTTCCACCAAAGCTGCAACATAGGCTTTTTGAGAGCCCATCTCATGAACACTGCCACTGTCCTTGCATTAATTGGTCCTGAAAGGTGATTCCGCGCAGTGACTGTGAAATCACTTTTTCGGATGGATTTACGTCACGACAGTGACATAATTCATGAGGAGGGGTCCCAAAAACCCCATGTTGAAAATTTGGTGCAAAAATTCCAAAAAATGCCCGAGATATGCATCAAAGTTGAAAAAACCCTATTTATTCCATTATACAGTTTACCGGCATTTCCTCAGTTCGCGGTCGGCTTTGAAGAGTGCAGACGTGTTCCTGGTCCACCGAAGATCATTGTGCCATGCTCCAGAGTTAAGTATGGAGAGAGGGTGTGTGACGGGAGGTAGGGTGCGCAATTGGTGGGTGCAGGTGGTGAGAGGGGGGTAGGGAGACTATGGGGGACCGTTTCTGTTCTGGGTGTTAAAAAAAAAACATCGCGGACGTTGGTTTTTGGGTTTGTTGGGGGATACAGTACCCGAAGAGTTGAGGCACCTCTGTTGGCACCTAGGGAGTGGGGACACTAGCTGAGGGATTGGGCAACCCCTCAGCACAGAAGAAAGGTGGGACATCATGCCGGCGGGGAGTGGGCTCCCCGTCGGCAACGATAAAAGTGGGAAGGGGGCATGGATGCTGGCGGGATTGGGCACCCCCATCTGCAAACAATGAACGTGGGGGTACATGAGCTGAGGCAGATTGGGCACCTCAGCAGCAAAAAGGAGGGGACATTATGCTGATGGAAGTGGGCTCCCCGTCGGCACATATGAGGGGAAGGGTAAGCCGACCGGGGGATTGAGCCCCCGTGAAGTCGGCAGTTTAGCGGCCTCTGCCACCATGTTTGTAGCTGGTGAAGCATGTAGGAAGGTCTGCTGCATGTGATGAGCTTTTCTCTCATTGCAGCGGACCTTTCCTTAGATGTGCTCACCACATTAGTATTCATGGTGTGGTGCCAGCATGTAGGCTGATTGGGGAATGAGGGACACACCTACTGGTGCATGCCCTGCATTTGCCCAACAGTGACTGCGCCTCCAAATCTCCACTACTGCAAGATGTTGGCTGCGCAACCGTGCCAACATAAAAAAACACTACAGACTTAATATTACTCACTCGAACTTAACTTGAATGATTTTATAATAAGTTAACAGGGCCTCTGAAGGGTGTCTCTTATGGTGTAAGAGTCTCTTCTTGTAAAGTTTGGGCACCTTTAAATTCCACTGCTGACTGCTGCTATCCCCATAGACTGTCACTGGAGAAAAGAAGCATCGAGGTTGGAGGGCAGACTTTGACTGTTTTGTTGCTGTCCTCCCCCGTACCGGACCAACTAACTTTTGGCTGCTTGGCATTCCACCTCCAGCTGCTTGTCGAAACACTCCACCACTGCCTCACCACTGGAGGGCTTCAGTCAGTCAGGGAGTAGTTCTCCAAAGGTGCCAGAATTTAAATCTGTGGCTACCTTTAAATTTCACCATTGACTGCTGCTATCCCCAGAGACCGTCACTGGAGAAAAGAAGCATCAGGGGTTGGAAGGCAGGCTTTGACTGTTTTGTTGCTGCCCTCCCCCTGCACCAGACCCACTGCCTTTTGGCCACTTTGGCTGCCACTTCCAGATGCTTGCCTAATGCTCCACTGCTGCCTCCCCACCAGAGAATTTTTGGCCCTGCCACCCACCCGCCCAATTATTGAATGACCAAAAACCTTTGAGTGACATTTTACTTTGAGCACTGTTGCTCCACCCCACAGTGTGACGTTGTAAGCAAGAGGGGTGAGTGAGATAAAGGCCTGGCTAATCTAAGCAGTCAGCCATGAACAGTAGTGCATATCTGATTATTTGTGTTCCCGAACTGAATGTCTGATTAACTGCATTCCTGAACTGAATAGGGTAGTGCACTGCTGCTGAATTTACTTGGCATCATTGCTGATCAATTGAGTTGATAATTCCAATTTAAAGCTAAGGCTTTTTTAGGAGTTAGGTTCCCCTTTAGACTGAGCTCTAATTTTATCAGCTGAGTTCTCTGAACTAGTTATAGTTGATCCTTAAGTACACCTTCTGAACTCCTATAATTGAAGCTAATGTGTAACGTGCTGAAAGTCCGAAGCCTCTGATCAGCATGTAGGTCAACAACCTGATCAGCTGAGGTCCTCACAGTGTGGGGAACCTGGTTAGCTATTATCTAACTGTGTCACTTATTCTTGTTTTTGTACTATTGGCACTAGGTGCTGTGGGAAAATTGCTTGTTATTTCTAATTGCTTCGATTGTTTCACTTTACTGCTTTGAGAAATAAGATACTTCAAGTAGTAATTTCTGGCAGCTCCAACCTAAAGACTTACCAGTTACCTTTCTGCTCCTCCCCCATCCCTATTTGCAATACAGTGCTAGCCTGACAGAGACCGTGACATTGTATTTGCTGTCTCTGTCTATGTACTTCTTGCAGGTGCCTTCCCCTTATTGCCCTAACTTGCCTCTCTGCTAGTTCCTGTGTGGAAGACTATCTCCAACCTAATAACTAATCATTACTTGGGTTTCCCTTACACCTTACTTTTTGGAATACTGACCCCTACTGCCTCCTACATCTGTGTACAACTCAGCATTAGATGCCCTGCATCACTGATGAACATAAGAGGCATAACTATGGCCTTTCTATATATTCTCCTATCCCAATGGGCAGAACACTTGCTTTATAGTATAGCTGCCCATGGACTGCTTAGGCATTCAGATGACAACACTCTACCTTGATTCCTATCCACCTTCCCCTTGAAGTAAGACACTTCCCTAGCTATACTGCATGGGCTGTCCCATAAGGGGACTTGTTACCTATTCTTTTCTGCCTCAAGTAGCAAAACAGGAGAAATTGTCTTGACAAATTATTCTGTGCTCTAAAGCTCTAACCTTGATTGCTAACATTACTTTCTGGAGATGTACCGCCTAACCTTGGTCCCCCTTCCTTCAATCGTAATGTTAGTTCCCCTGCTGACCCCAACTGGGTCTGCTCTAGGGGCTTAAAAATGGTACATGTACATATATGCAGCCTGTGCCCCAAGATGCATGAACTGCAATGCTGGGTCAACCTCTACAAGCTAGATTTCCTCACTGTATCTGAAACCTGGCTGAAGCCACAAATTCTAACACATGAGATAGATAGGGTTGCTACCTGTCAGGTTTTTTACCTGATGATCAGGTTTTCAGGGTCCCTATCAAGTTTTGCTCTGTGCTGGTCAGGTTTTTGAGCCATTTTGAGTGCTCACATACTTTTCAAATAAATTTTGTCATATCACTCATTGTTTCAGCTACATGTGCAGGTTACAAAAAACAAGTTATGTTGTCAGTGTAGCCTTTTGTTTGTGAATGCAGTCACCCTGGGAGGTGTAAAATTATGGCCATTAACACCATTAACACTTACTTAAGCTAATCTTTCCACTGCGTCTTAAAGTGGCATAGCAGCAAAGCTGCCCCCACCTTTTGTAACAGTAACAGAGCCAGTTGTCCTCCACTTTCATTTGCTGATAAACATTTTCATCTCTATCAGAATTTAGGCATTTTTAAATGTTTTAAATTATTTTTCCCACAAGAAAAAAGTATGATCACTTCTTTAGCTTTGAAAGAGTACTGTGGATAAGAACAGGAAATGGAGGCAGAAAAAGATATAAAGTATGTATACTGTTGTATGCTATCTACAATATTTCCCTTACTCCCCCCAGATCATATCTGTAAATGAGATTTCTTTTATCTCTGTATGTTTATCTGGTTAACCAATGTCAATAAATAAATGCACAGGAAGAACCTCAGACAGTAACTTTAACAGGCACAGTACAGTATCTTAATGTTTTTATTTCACTGCTGCTTTAAGTGTTGCCTTTCATTAGAGGAACAGTGCATGATGAGTCATGAAAAGGGATGGGGCTAGAGGCGGAGATTAGGATCTGGTTTTTGCCTTATCCAAAGGTGGCAACCCTAGAGATAGAACTCCTTGGGTTCAAAGTCTTCAGGAATGATACAGTGGGGAAAAAGAGGGGGCATCCTAATCTATACAAGTGTAACCCCCCTGTCCCAGGGGCTTATATGACTGCCCCTTTGGGGCTCCCATTTCCCTCAGGTTTGTTCCACCCCCCTCATTTCTTTTTCCCAGTCCTTGCTGTTACCTCTGGTGGATCCCCTGTGACTCTATGGTTCCCTGGGTTCTTCCTCTGGCTCCCACATTAGTTGGGCAACAGAGGGGCCAAGGGAGCATTCGCAAAGAGCTGCTGGCTTGTATTTGCACCTTCAGTTGCTTTACCGGCACTCTGCACGTGCGCAGGAAGCACATTTTCATTCAGCTGTTTTGGCTGCTGTTTGGGCTGTCTCTCTGGTGGTCCTGGATCCTGGGCTAAGTAAAAGAGGGACTGGGACTGTTAGCTGGACCAGAGAGGTGGCAGAAACAGCAGGAGAGCAAATTTTGTGAGCTTCAATCGTGCTCGAGGAGTCTCAGGCAGTCTTATTAATATTCATGAGGCCATCTGAATATAAATGGGCCAGAAGCCTGTCTGGCTCCTAGGAGCTATAGAATGGTTCTAGCGACAAGGAAATACCTTAATAATAGGTTTAAATGGTATAGGGGCTTACATGAGGAAAGGGTCTGCTACAGCACTGTTGGACAATAAATAAATAAAGGTGTTTACTGTGACAGCAGCAACGTAGTAAAATGGGACACTATAAGGACTGCAATGAGTCTATGTGTGGCTGCCTAGGGGTAGTGACAAGTGGCAGCAGCAACAGCAAAAAGACTGGAGGGAAATGTTAGAGAGTGCAGTCACTTAACAGGGCACAGGGGTGGCTGTACTTGTGTGGGGAAATATTTAAATAAAAGTAAGCGGCTTGGCTGCAGGAGCATCTAAAACTCGGGACACTGTTTAACCTGTGGGGACACTGTCTTGCTAGCCTCCATGATTGCTGCCATGAGAGACTATCCAATTCTGATACCATCCAACCAATCAAAGGAGCCAGGACTTGCCAAGAGGATTCTGGGGCTTGTGAACAGACTCCTGGGAAAAACACCAGGGATTATTTTGGCTCTGTTTTGTACAACCAAAGAGGCATAGAGGGAGCCTCATACATATTAATTTTTCTTAAGGACAGTGGCTGCAGCCAATGGGGAGCAGCCAAAAAGCTCCCAAAAGAAAAGAACTTTTGGCTTCTAAGTAAGGCTGGTGAGAACCCCTCCACGGGGGCTCTTGCCCCTGTGAGAGAATGGTGTTGCAAGGCTGAGAAAGGGCCTGCCTAGCGGCAGCCAGCACTCTGTTCCCCAGGGCTGGTAGTGCTTTTCCCCATCAAGAGAGTTAGGAGAGTAAAGTTGTGCATGCAGCTTTGCTGAAAAAAGGAAGAAAGCTGCAGGGTCTGAGAAAAGTCTGCTGTGGCAGAGAAGTGCACCACAGTGGTGAGATGAAGGAAAAAGGTTGTGTCTTGGGCCCGGAAAAAAGACAAAGATTGTGTCCTGAGCCTGGAAAAGGACAAGTGTTTTCATCTGCACCTCATTGATTAGGCAAGTTTGATGAGAGATGAGATGAGAGAACTGTGAAATAGGAAAGGCTGTGTCTGTGTCTGAACCTGGAAAAAGACAAGTGAGCTTGGAGTGAAGAGACAGCCTCTTCTGTTCAGAGATGACTAGCACCTGAACGGTGAGAAAAGAAACTTTCTGTGTGTTGCTAAGAAAGAGTTGCTAAGCTTGTGTGTGAGCCAGAGCAGGAGAGTGACCACTGTGTTAAGATTGAGACTGAAAGCATAAGGGCAAGTAGGTGCTTTCGTGGTCGGGTACCTGCTGTCTTCTCCTGAGATACAGCAAGAAAAAAGACTGTTGCGGTAACCCTGGATTTTCAGATTCTCCATCCTCCGGAGTCTGGGAGACCGGAAAGGTAACAAAGACTGCTTGGTTACACACTGTGGCAGGTTATGAAGAAACAGAGCAAAATGACCTAAAGCCAGGTGGGGAACTCGCTAACCCCCATCAAGTGGAGTTGGCTGGCTGCAGGGGGCCACAGGTCTTGGACCCGAGTGCTAGGGCGCTCTGACCTGTGAGGGAGTCAGGACTTGGGGCCACTCCCAGGTCTGCATCCTTTGTGGCTGGCAGGCCTTGTCTGTGTGCCCTGCATCGGGCCTCAGTAGGCTGAAGAGGACAAGCTGCAAGACTTCAATCAAGCCTGAAGATCCAAGCTGCAGCATCTTTGCCCTTTCAAGCATAGAGCCTGGTTCTGCAGTTGCTGCCTCCACCAAACCCAGGACTTCAG
The DNA here is from genome assembly GCA_016271365.2 of Neoceratodus forsteri. NCBI lineage: Eukaryota > Metazoa > Chordata > Ceratodontiformes > Ceratodontidae > Neoceratodus > Neoceratodus forsteri. The sequence continues at coordinate 1,540,778,550 of CM028131.1, read as the reverse complement.
TCAACTGTGCCACCCAAGGACTGATTCTGCAGAACCATAAGTAACAGCACGAATTGCCCTGCAAATTCCGAGGGGCTGTATATAGTTCGTCATGCCCTCCTGGATTGGAAATAAAGACAGAGTTAGAGCAAACAGAGGAAAATGTAAAAAGTTATTTAATTCTGCAAGCATGTCAACGCCGGCCGACCAGCTGCATCTCAGGCCTGCAACTGTAAGATCTGGATACCCAGGGACAGAATTATGGGCGTCACTCTGGACTGGTACCAGTGGGTCTGGGTTATGGTAACACCTGCAGCAGTTAGTTAGGTATTTAGAATGGTGGATGCACTGTTTGAAATGTGGGTTTGGGAAACAAAGGGAAATAATGGTGGGAAAATGCCACATCTTTAAAATGCAAATTTAAAATATTGATTAACCTCTATTGCTCTTACCCCATCTTAACCATCCATGTATAAATAAATGTATTGTTACTGTTTTGAAAAGGTACTGACTCAAGATCCTGTTTTAGTGAGCATTTAGTAGCTGAAGTTAAGAAGATGCCAAATGTGAAGGCCGGGGATGTTCGGACCTGGTAAGTCCATTACTGGGGTAACTGTCTGGGGAGGTGGGTTGGTACGACATCCTGGGGGTTGTACTGGCAGAGATCAGACCCACTAAATGCACAGTACTCTGGGTGGAGGCACTGTCATTTTATTTGCAACTTTGGGAAAGGACCCCCGTGTTACAGCTTATGGGAACTCAGGCCTAGGTAGCAGGCAGGGGTAGTGGCCCTCTCTAGGATGGTGCCAGAGACGGGCTACATAAATGGAGGCACCGCTGAGATCTTCTGTGCCAGTCACACCCAGCATGGATCCCCCCTCACTAAAATGTTTGGGGCCCTTACAAGTGGTAGAGAGCTATGGGAGGTGTTGGAGAAGTGATTTTGGCAACAGGCGGTTGTACTGGCACAGATCAGACCCACTAAATGTACCCTGGGTGGAGGCACCACCATTTTATTTGCAACATTGGGAAAGGACCCCTGTGTTACAGTTTATGGGAACCCAAGCCCCTTAACCTGTATCCTGGGTAGCAGGCAGGGGTAGTGGCCCTCTCTAGGACTGCACCAGAAAGGGGCTACACAAGATATGCTTTAGCTCTATAGCTTCTCCCCCCCAAGACAGTAATGACAGCGAATCACTGTTCATAAAACTAACCCTCAGGATTGCAAAATCCCTCACAGTTGAATGCATCTACCATCCACCCAGAGCAGCTGCACCTGCTCTTGATACTCTCACAGACATGCTGTCTGAACACGCCTCTTCAGAGATAATTATTTTGGGAGATTTCAATCTCAACTAGTCTCTGGACTCTGAGCCAGAGTTCAAAGCACAAGTAATAGACGCTCAGCTAACCCAAGTCATTTGTGACCCTACGTGGCAGAGTAGCAAGACAGGAAACCACTTATTACTTGACTGGCTCTTAGTATCTAATCCTGATAGAATACAAGCTGTTGATATATTTTCTGACACCTTAACTAACCATTCCCCTGTCTTCTGTATTTGGAAGAACTGCCCTTCCCCCCCAAAGTCCCACCAAGAACGTTTGTAGCAAGGAACGTCTCAAATTTTTTAGCCGAATCCTTTCAGGCATCCCTTGATGAAATAGACTGGAGCCAAATCCTTGAGCTTCCTAGCATAGATATTGCCTTTGAGTGATTTGGGACCTATGCACGAATGTGTGGAGTGGTTACGCACCGCGAATCTGAGGTGCATTGCCACTCTGCACCCATTGTGCTCCCTGAGCAGGATGCACGACAAGGGGTGTGCATCCTGTATGCACTCGATCCCTTAGCTGCATGGACAATAACACACTGGGGGGCGAGGGGGCGTGGTGGCACTACAAGGCAGTCACTTTGGCATGTAGTGCTGTCTGAAGGGGGGGTGCAGGACAGAGCAGGTTACAGTAGGGTGACCCTGCCATAAACCCAGTATGTGTCAGTACATAAACAGTCCCCTGCCGGGCAAAGGCAGCCTGTGGGAAACCCACCAGCACAGCAGCACCCCCATCTCTGTCTTGTACGCCTGACCTCCCCACCACCACGGGACAGCCCTTGTCCCAGTGTTGAACAAGAACCCCCCCACACCCAAAGAGGAGCCCCAACATAACCCTCCCCCAGCCTGTGCCCAGCAGTCCGCAAGACTCAGTGGTGATCGGACCCTGGTGGCACCCATCAACCCCCTCCACCACCTCGTGCCAACCCCATCCCCATTTGTGCAGCTGCGGCCCCCAACACACATTCGCACCGCCCCCCCGGAGCCAGTCATACCCACCCCAATGATATTACAGCCTGTCCCCATGTATGCACAGACCCCCCCACACACACACAGACACACACCATGTGGCCCCAGGCTACAATGCCCGATCCCATAACCCTATGGCTGACACAGTGGTGGCCTGTAGTGTCCCTGTCACTTTCAGCTGGTCCACCCCTGACTCGATCCAGCCGCCCTCTGGCTGTCCATAGATGTTCATGGACCCCCCCACCCCCACAGCACGACAATCTCCCCCATCTTTGTACTTTGCCATTGGTGCCATGGCCCAGGACGGCCAATGGAACAGCCCTCCACATACCTCCACAGCCGCAAGCCATTCAAGTGATGCTGGGAGCGCAGTGCCTATATAGAGTGGCACACTCCCAGCATTACCTGGATGGCCAGCGGCCGAGGAGGTGTGAAGAAGGATGTGCCGCTGGCCATCCTGAGCCACAGCACCGATGGCAAGGTAGCGAGGGATGGGGTTTGTTGGTGCCACGGGGTGCACAGAACATCTATGGATGGCTGAGGACCAGGATCAGTCAGGAGTTGGACCAGTTTTGCTGAAAGGGCGGGGTGGCGGCAGTGTGCACAGATAGGGGCATGGGGCTTCAGTGTGTCGGGGAGGTTTGCGTTCACGGGGCAGGTGCTTTTATGTTTATCGGGGGGCTGCTTTCATGGGGCTGGGGGGTGGCATTCATGCACCTGGAACCACACAGGCAGGCACAAGTAATCAACTGTGGGACCCAAGGCGGGCATCCAACTGGATGCCCGCCTGGATCTGCAACTCCGCCCCCAGCAGCCCTGCATGGTCCAGTGTGCCGGAGGGGCCCATGGACAGATAGCAGCCATTCATGAATAATGGCCTGTGTCCACCTGTCCATGGGTGCAGAGCTACGTGGGCTGGTTATGCACCTCTAGCACATAACTCCCACACATTAGTGCTTAGGCCCTTTGTTAATAACTTTTTATCCTCTGCCAAAAAAACTTGCCCTTCTAAGGAAGCTCAGGGTCAAAGGCAAATGCTATAAATGGATTACTCCACAACTAAAGAAATTAATGACCCGGAGGGATCGGGCCTGGTATCAGTACAAGAAGTCTGGTCACCTGGTTGACTGGATCAAATTCAGAGAGCTCTGCAACTAATGTAGAAATAGCTCAAAGGCTGCAAAAAAGACATTACCTTAGAGACCTGCAAAAAAATAACCTTACTGACGCTAAACAGTTCTGGACTCAAATCAGTTCTATGCTCAAGGGAGGACCCAGCTCCACTAATTGCCCAATCATTCTCAATGGTCAGAACATTAGTGACCCCCAGTCTGCTGGCAATGCCTTTAAACAAAACTTTAGGGACCCTGACAAATACAAACACATGTCCTCTGTCCCCCTTTCCTCCATACAAGGTCCTTCTGAACCTGGTCTTCTTTCCTCCAAATTTCATCTTAGACTAGTAACAAGGTAAGAGGTACTTGCCCTGCTGCAAGAAAATAAAATCCAGTAGCTCAGCGGGCCCTGACAAACTGGAAACTAGGCTACTAAATGCAGCTGCCTTGGCAATAGCATCCCCAGTCTCCATGCTATTTAACAAATCTTTCCTCGATTGTCAAATACCAGGAAAGTGGAAAGAAGCAGTCATAGTCCCTGTCCACAAAGATGGTCCAAGGGAATTGATAGAGAACTACGGGCCTATCTCCCTGCTCTGTATCCTGGCAAAGGTTCTGAAAAGACTGATGTATAACCAGCTGAGAGATTATCTTGAACTGTGTCACCTATTATCTGATCAGCAGCATGGTTTTAGATGTACCCATGGTACAGATATCGCATTAACTAAGTTTACTATGGATGGACTACAGGCACTTGATAATGGCATTCCTACTGGGGCCATCTTTATAGAACTTACCAAGGCCTTTGACTTGGTAAGTCATGAGCTTCTTATCAGGAAGCTAAAAAACTTGATTTTGACTCCCACTCGCTCGCCTGGTTCACCTATTGCCTCTCTCATAGAAACCAAGTTGTCAATTGGAGAGGTGCCATATCTACCAACTGCCAATTTTTTTTTACTTGATTTATCCCCCTCCTGGGTGGCCCACGATCATGCTGACCCCCAGCCCCATCCACCTGTTTGCAGAGCCACCTCCTGTCTTCCTCCATGGCTTACCCTCCGTGACGAGGCAGCGTGAATACCTCAACCTGCTAACACGGATCTGGTTCCGGAGGTGGCTACAGGTTATGGGGGCGGCGCCTGTGGGGTTCGGCAGTCATCCAACCTCCCAGGCTTTTCTCCTCCTATTTTTTCTCCTGGCTATCCCTCCCTTCCCGGAGGTGGAGCAATGTAGCGTTGTCAATGGCCGAGCTGTACATGCTTTCACCCACAGCATGCCAGCTGACTGCTCCTCCCCCTTCCCCTCGCATACAGGACCCAGGTGCTCCAATACCCAGTCACCGCTAGGTGTCAGAGGTGCGCCAGCCTCCATTTCCTTCTTTCCCTGGGAGAGGAGAGCTGTCCTCTGGATGCTCGATCCTCTCCCACCCCAGCTAACCCTAGGTGACCAGCTCGCACAGTGAACATGGGTCGCCAGCATGGCAGGAGGTAAGGCATGATGCCTCAGCCCTCCACGCCAGCAGGCTGGCCACCCAATTGCCAATTTTAGATGGTGTACCGCAGCGCTCAATATTAGGCCCTCTTTTGTTTTCATTATTTATCAACAACCTGGGCAATAACTGTGGCATAGTCAAGTCCTACTATGTGCAGATGATGTTGTCCTTTACAGGAGCTCTCATGGTTCCGTGGCACTCAACACCCAATTGCAAAAGGACTTTGTAAGCCTAGAAAAGTGAATCCTGTCAAATAGAGTGGCACTAAATGTTAGAAAGACAAGAGCATTCTTATCTGGATCCAAACAACTTGGCTCTGTTAGAAGATGATAAAACAAACAACTCCAGCACCACCCATTATAAAGAACAGACAACAACAAATTAGTAAGCAAAATAGCAACTAGTTTTATTCTAAAGTGTGTATAAAACCTCTTACCAGTTCACCAGGCAGACACCTACTACCTTCTACTAGTTTCTCCAGAAGCCATCATCAGGGAGTGGCAACCACACAGTGCAAACGTCAGTTTCAACAGAGTGCTTAAAGGGGTATACACTTAAATACATTCTAGTAGACAAGATGCATTAACAATGAATATAAGTGACCCCCCCCCCCCTTTTTGGGGGGAGTTTAACAAATTTATCTATGAAGTGGTATGCTTCTTGTGGGTACTGGCAGAACTAGGTATGAGTGTTTTCGAACCTGGTAAGAGGTTTTATGCACACTTTGGGATACTGCTGGAACCATTTATTTCATCTGCTACTTGATACTTCATAGCCCAACCTGCTTTTGGGGCATTTTTTCCTGCTGGCTGTATCTGTTAGAAGACATCTGCTTTCCCCTTACAACCTCTGCAGGACTTATGATTGAGGTTGTGGATATGATCAAATACCTGGGTGTATTACTTGATCAAGGTTTCGACTTTAAGGCTCAGATGGATCAGATTACCTGAACTATCCACCCAAAACTGCATTTACTATTTAGACAGAACTGCCATCTCACCTCAGACTCCAGATTAGCAATAGCGAATAGTATCCTGCTCACTTATACTGCCCCTATCTTGCTGTCCCTAAGTAAGTCTGAAACAAACAGGTTAGAGATACTGCATAACAAAATTGGACCCTTTGCAACAATGTCCCCTACTAGGAAGCACCACTGCAATGTTCTGGCCTCCCTAAACTGGCCTTCGCTAGATAGTCAGTTCCAATAACCCCTATTAACCATGGTGTACAAACTGTTATATGTATCTGCTCCCCCCAGTCTCGATGGTCTCCTTGTCCCTAAGTGCTTATGCAGGCTGCTCCATATTTCTAGCAAAAAGCTGTTTGAGGTGCTCAGGATTAGAACTGCAACAAGGAACAAGTCCTTTGTTTACTCAGCTCCAAGCCTCTGGAATTCCATATCAGAGGACTTGTGAATGTCTAGCTCCTTAGACACTTTTAGAAAGGGCCTAAAAACCCATCCACTTGAGTGTTGCCTGTGCTCTTGCCTTCGCTGAGTGCCTTACTCAATTTACTTAAGGCCCTCACGGATGCTTGATCTAGATACTGCACTGGTCTTATGACCCATCTGAATATCCTTCACTGAATATATTCTGTTATAGTGTCTGTCCCAGATGTTTATTTATTTATTAAATTTTGGTGACCGGGTAGGCCCACTGAGCCCCAAAGGTCCCTTTTTCAGGGGCGACCCAGGATAACAATACAAGTTATAAGAATGAACAAGGACATAAGGAACATTTGAGGCATTGTGAGTTACATCATGAGGTGGTTACAGTGAAGAAAAATAGTGGATACAGGCACGGTTACAGGCATGTTGTGAACCTTTACAACACTTTCTTGCTCCAAAATTTCCTGTTAAGTGTCCCTCTAGCCTAGGATTAAACAATGTTTTGTTTCTTATGACCAAAATGTTACTGTTCTATGTAGATCCAGAAGCAAATGATTTGATACCTTTTAATGGACCAACATAGATGTAACAACAAGAACAAAGTGCTCTAGCTTTCGGACCAACCAGTCCTTCTTCAGAAGCTCATGGCAGTTGTTTAGAAAATACAATACTTATAACAGCTAGATAATGCAGAGAAAAACAGAAAAAATTCCCCATTGGTTTAAAATACTCATTTAAAGAAAAAAAAAAAACAGAAGATGATGTCAGAGAAGTTTAACAGTACAATACTGCCTTCAGTCTGAAAGAACCTTGGGTTCAGATGTGCTTGGTGCAACACACATACAAAGAATCCTACTGCATATAAATTTAATTGACATAAGATAACACTGCTGAAGCAGATAACTCCTAAATCAAGCTATGACTGTCACATTTAGTATAAGGATGATTACTGAAAGGCAACCCCACTCAGCTTAAAGACAAACTAAGATAGTTATAGGGCTCATGAAATTACAATGTTAGCATTAAATACAAGAATTACAGTAAAGTTGTCTAAAAAACATCAGTGCACACTGTGTGATGTGTAAAACCTAGCTGGACATGTCATCCAGCTGTATTCTCAAGCTAAATAAAAGGCCCAAGACATTTCAAAAACCTCAGGACTATATACATAATTTAAATATAAATTGATAATATTAGTGTCAAACAAAAAACTCTAGTCGAGGAACCTCAAGGAATTAAGACCATGTAGCCTGGTATGTACTGATGCCAATATATACTGAGAATGTAGCAACTTGATGTACCACAAGTGTCTAAGGAATCTGAAAAAGAGATAAAAATGTAATTTCTCTCCTCCTCTTCATACAAACAATACCACCTAACCCACCCCACATCACAATAATGTGGGTGGAGGAGATACATAGTTTAAAGGAGATGTCTCTCCCCCCCTCCTTTTCTCTCTCCCACAGACACACACACACAGACACACACTCACTCTCTCTCCTAGTGAACCTATATTAACTTCAGTCACTGCAATTGTTCCCCAAAGGAATACAACTTGTCATGAAATCCTGAGTAAAAGGTCTTATGTCTCATAATATCTACAAAGTAAAAAAGTAACACTATTTAACCATACTACTATCTGCAAAATAACATTTCCAAGGATACTAGATAGAGCTACCATGAAATAAACCTGCCACCCTCCCCCCAGCCCCATCTCTTTTGTTCTACGTAGAGTAATTAATCCAGCCATTGTCTGCCATTTCTGAATTGTGATTCTAGTGTATTATTCCTCATATTCTGTATTTGATGTACTATATATTCAATTGTTTGTATGTAATTAATCCTGGGTTGCCCCTGAAAAGGGGACCTCTGGTTCCAGTGGGCTTACCCCGGTTACCAAAATGAAATAAATAAATAAATAAATAAATACACAAACAGAACTGTTCAGCTTCGCTTTGTGGTCCTCCCTCCCAAATCTCCCTCACAGAGTCTCTTAGAACATAAGAAACACCCTTTGGAGGTCATATTAATTTATATCGCTCTGCTCTGCTTTCTAGCACATTAGAACTTCACAGTCAGAGCTCACAAACCTGCTCTGTATAGAAATTTAATTATATTAAGGGTTCTGTCCCGACATCCCCATGTATTCTTAAAATGTTGTACCAAGGGGAAGAACCTCACAATGTAATCAAATGTATGTATAAGTAACACAAGAGTTGGCTGCAGCCAACAATGGCTATTTTCACATAATGTAAGCCACAAATTATTTATTTATTTAGCTTTTGTTAACCAGGTAAGTACACTAGACAAATACATGCCTATTTTCAGGTACGACCCAGGAGAGTACAGGAAATCAACGAACATACAGAGTACAATTTGAAGCAAGTAGGGTAGATACACATATGTCAGGAGAAGCATAACATACATAGTAAGATATCTCAGGTCACGACAATAATCATAGTCAATATGCTAAGGTACAGCATCACTGACACAACATCATGTTCATTCTGGCAAAGGAAATGGTTAGGTGCCACCAACATTAGTAACATCAAACTGCCAACGGTAATGAAAGGTGTCAAGCTGCCCTAAGGCGAAGCAAGACCCCACTGCAAATGAGATGCAGCATTTCAGCTAGGCTATCCTGTGCAATTAACTTGATCAGATAGATTTAATTTTTTTATTGTCATAGTGAGTTGAAATAGATGACATACTGCACATACTAATCAGAAAAAAGAAGAGCAATCCATAGAATGCATAAACGATACAAGGGGGCAGATCATTTCCAGTTTGTGTGGTCTCTTTAAACACATACACAATCAAAAGCCTCAAATGTAGTTGCAGAGTACTAGAACGGTGAGACAAGCTGCAGTATTCTGCACCAGCTGAAGATGTCTGACCTAGACATATTTGCTGCCCTGCTAATAACAACAGAGGACTGCACCATTATTTCCACCTTCAAGAAAAGGGTGAAATCTGGCAATGGTATAAACAGCCCTGAGCCACAGTCAACACCGGAGATTCCAGAGTTAGTATTTAAAGCTGAATCCCGTAAAGATAGACAGCAACGATTTGATTATCTTTTTAGGGAGAGAGTATCAATAAAAGGAACTCCACTCACTCTCGAACCAAGGTAGTATTAAATACACCAAACTGGAAAACCAGCACCAAGACCAAACACTCAAGCACCACTAACTGCCCGAACCAGTGTCACACATTTGTGCTTCTTCAGGAAGACCAGTCCTGTAAATTGTCACTCCTTAAATACTATCAACAATTAAAACAGGTGCAAATGTGATATATAACAATGCAACATAAAAAGTGCAGAACCCACAATTAAAATTATCTTAAAGCTGCTTACTATTTGCAATAAATATCATATGATTATAATACCATAATCTTATAATTCAATATACAGTAGTATTTTATTTATTTAGCTTTTGTTGACCGGGTAAGTGCACTAGACAAATCCTGCCTATTTTCAGGCACGACCCGGGGGAGGGGGATACAGATGAATGCCAACTGACCTTGAACCAGATTTAGCTGTTGGTGGTATTTTTAGTGAATGAGGGAAATTTGGCCAGGACACGAGGGAAATTCCCTACTCTTTTCGATAAGTGCCATAGGATCTTTAACATCCACCTGAACTACCACCAATCCAGGCAGATGGGACCTCGGTTTAACATCTCATCCGAAAGACGGCACCTCAGAAATGCAGCACCCCTCTCGTGCTGCATTACAGTGTCAGTACTGGGATATTAACCCAAGTGCCAGATGTGGGAACTGAACCCACGGCCCTCTGATCTCCCAGCCTCAGAGGCGAGTGTGCTACCTACTGAGCCACTGACACTGACAATATATTGTCACTGACAATACATTGTAATACTATAATCTTATAATTCAATATATAATAATTCTCAAATTATTGCAAATGGCCATTAGAACCTCCCTAGTTTTTTAAAGTTCCCAAATATTTTAAAACAATATCTCAGGTGGGAGGTCAACGAGGTTAGCGGGGATAATAATATGCACATCTCATCAAACCTTATGGTGACTTTTTTTTGTGGTTAATAAGTTTTATTGATTTGACTTATTAAGATGATACAAACATTAAAACAGTCGGATACATTGCAAAGATCTTACAGACTGTTACATATGTCTGTAGAAGCAGAGAACAGAACATGCTGGCCAAATAGTAACTAACTGAATATACCAGCCAGGTAAGCAGTAGGATAATACTCTGTGCCTGGATGTACAACACCTATCCAGCTGGAGATTAACTTTGAAAGTATTAGCAGTTGGTGCATTGTATTATGGCTAACCCATACAATCATATCTTACCTGGCCACATCCTGCTAGTTTCTGAAGTATTTGACAAAACATCAGAAATTATGAGAGGTCTAGGGCTGCTGTACTCTACTTTAAGCCTACAAAATACAAGAGATCACACACACAAAGCAAACAGGTCTTCATTGTCAGCGAAGATACTATCCTTTACTGATATTATACCACGTCATCCGTAGAGTAGGGTCCCCTATAACTCAGTAACAAACTCTCCAGCACTTGCTCCTAAATGCACCACGAGAGGAGACCATTATAGTAGCGTAGTTGTGTCTATTCAGCCGATTCCCTCCCTAGGTTTCAAAACAGAAGGAAGGGAGTCCAGAGGGCAGTATATTTAAAGAGGGTATTGGTCACAGTACGTGGTATTCTGGCCCAGTTGGCAACTTGAGCCATGGAGGTAAGTACCTCCCCCAAGGAGGGGATTATCTGGGACCACCATTTACACAGTAGGAGTCTTTTAACCTGCATACTGAGTGCCAGAAGTAGTTTAAACTTGGAGAGATGAAGGTGAGGGTCCGGGGTCCAGAGTCCTAATAACAGCAACTCAGGGGACTGAGGCACAGGCTTCCTAGGTATTCTGGACCCCATCTCACAGATAGCCTGCCATAGGGGCTGGATCAGCCTGCAGGACCAAAGTATATGGAGCAAGTCACCAGGGAGTTCCTGACACCTCCAACACAGGTCAGACTGAGCCATCTTTGCCTTGGCGAGGACTACAGGAGTCCTGTACCAGGAGTGAATTATTTTGTTCTGTATTAATTGACTACTGGTGTCAGGATATGTTCCATGAGCTAGTTTTAGACAAGACTTCCATTCCAGGTTCATAATAAGGGCATGCAGTGCTTTCTCCCATTTATGCTTGGATTCCTCTGCTTGGGACGGGATGGTGCTCTGAATGGCCGCATATACCCGGCTTGACTGTCCTCTTTCTAGGGCCAGCCATGACTCTACCTGGGAGATTTGTTGCTCTTGGTGCTGCTTATGCCTATACATAAGGATGGCACTTCTTATTTGAAGGAATCACCAGAAGTCTTTGGGAGAGATCCCATAAGATCTCCACAGGCCCTCAAAGGAATTAAGGGTATATGTACCAGGAATTAGCATATCTCGAAGCAATGAGATACCACCACATTCCCAAGAGGGCCATGCAATTGGCTGTTTATTGATGGTAATCTCATTATTGCCCCATAGTGGGGTAAGTCTTAGAGGAGCTGGGGAGGCACCCAACTTCTTATGCACCTTGGCCCAATATTCCAGAGAGGGACTTATAGTAGGATGAGAATGAATGCCCTTTGGGGGATGGTTAAATAACAATAGTACCAAGTGAGTATGCTGACATACCTCTCTCTCCGTATCCAGCCACTGGGGAGCATTGTGTTCAGGGAAAAAGAACCATTTTAACATCTGAGCCAGCTGAAAGGCCCATTTATACCCCTCTAACCACGGAAGAACCCAGCCCTCTTCCGACAAATGAGCATGAGCTTATTTCTACTGTACCTAGGTTTCTTACCCTCCCACAAAAAGGATCCCAGCAGGGAGTCTAACTTAGTAAACCAATAATGAGGTATTTTCAAAGGAATGTGGGAGGGAAGATACAGAATTTTTGGTGCTGTGACCATTTTAATTGCGGATATTTTACCTACAAGCGACAGTCAAAGAGATTTCCATCTGTCCAGTTCTGTACAAATGGACGCAAAAGTGGTTTCACATTCAGGTCCCAGATTTTACGCAAATTAGGAGAGATAGTAATGTCCAAGTAGGTAATCCCCTCCGGGGCCAATCGGAGCCCATGCTGAGTAACCATCTGAGAGGTACACTTAAGAGTTTAAATGTAGGACCTCTGTCTTGGCCTGGTTAATCTTGAGCCGTGAAAATGCAGAGAAATCTGACAAGGTGGACAGTAGGGGAGGGAGGTGACGATATTGGCTATAGGGAGCAACAGGTCGTTTGCATACTTAAGAGTAGGGTATGCCCTTGTTCCCACCTGGACCCCAGAAATTAGAGGATTTTGTCTAATAGCAGCCGCCAGGGGTTCTACTGCCAATGCAAAAAGTAGTGGGGAAAGTGGGCAGCCCTGACGAGTACCCCTACCCAGTATGAATGGGGGAGACAGCATTGTATTGGTGATTATTCATGCAGCTGGGGATGAATATATTGCCCCAATCCAGGCCCGAAACCCCGCCCTCAAGCCCATAGTGCAAAGTACTTGTTGGACATAGTTCCGCTCCAGGGAATCAAAGGCCTTTTCGAAATCTATTGCAATGGCAGCAATGGGGGAAGATAATGTTTGGTATATACAAATGATGACTGGAGTCTGCTGTTCCATATAAAGATTTCTTTTATTTCAGTTCACTTAACCCCTACATTTCTCTCCTATGAGCTTGATCACAGGGCTCATTGAAATCTATTTAAAAACAAATAAACATTTGATTATATATTTAAACCTTTACTTGAAGTATTGCTTAATACTATTTCAATTCAACTCCATATATCTACCTGTCAATATTTATTTCTATAGGCCTTAGCACATTCAACTTCAAAAATTATACTTCTTTTAGCTTCTTCCTAAAAGGAATGTGAAAAATGAAGCATGAAAAATTAGTATTTTAAAGACACTGATAGCTGCAGTCATGTCTTTATAAATGACAAAAGTTTTAAAACTTTAACACCCCCATAGCCCGCATACCTTGGGAAACAAACTTATGTGGCACTTCACTCTGTGTGTCATTAGCAAGTCTGAAATAATAAAAAAAATATATAACCAATACTGCTTAGATGCCAAACACAATTTCCAAACTATGAAAAAACAACTCGTTACTACAATGCGAATTGTGGCTTACCTCCTTAGTAGTTGGTCAATATATGTTTTAATACTTTTTTACTTCGCATTGCCTTTTCAAATTTAAACCAAACCTTTTTTCAAAAAAGCTTAAGAAAAGCCGTAATGGCGTATTATACTAGGCTATGGCATTAATAGCACGTTACCCTTAGCTGCTATCCTCTTGAGCAGCCTGAATTTCCATAGAGTAGCGTGTCACTTCCTGAAACTCTCACGAGATCAGAGGCGTTGCATACAACAATACACACATTCCCTTAACATTGGAAATGCGTGCGGTTGGTTCAGGCTGCTCGTAAACAGACAGGACTCACAGCTTCAGCGTCTAATCATCTAGTATTTATTACAACACAGGAAAGGAAGGAAAACCACCATTTCGGCCAGATAGTGGCAGAATATTTCATTGAGCTTTACATATACTTAAACTGATTTCTAATGACAAAAATATTATTGTATGATGTAGGAATGTCTCAAACATTGCAAACGAAGGAAATGGAATGCTACATGAACAAAAAAGTTCAGACTTTTTATAAAAACATATGAAATGATGATATCCACTTCCACAATTATAGATACAAACTGCATCTTAAATTCATACTCATTTTATAAATGTAATAATTCACCCCAATGTGTGTTCCTAATAAGGACCCAGCACAAAGCACCTTGGGATTTGGCAATATAATTATAGGCTTGCAATATGTATATTAAAATTACATATGTATAACATTTTTAACATTGAAAGCACTAGTCAGGATAACAAAACAGTACAAATCTACTTCGGGAATTTTTTAAATACAAGCCTGCTAATTACAATCAATATTCATGCCAATAGACTGGTCCAAAGTTTTTAAACTAAAGATCCACTTCATTTCAATTTTGTCTAGCAATTTTATATAATTACCACCTCTAAGAGGTTGTTTTACTACCTCCAGACCCCAGAACCTTAAGGATGCACCCGTGTGTCCTGCTTCATTAAAATGTAGGGCCACTGGTGACTTATCATTTTTATTTCTAATATGACTTTTATGTTCTAAAAGTGATATTAGAAATAAAAATGATAAGTCACCAGTGGCCATACATTTAGAAATCAGCTTAAGTATATGTAAAGCTCAATGAAATATTCTGCCACTATCTGGCCGAAATGGTGGTTTTCTTTCCTTTCCTTTCCTGTGTTGTAATAAATACTAGATGATTAGGCGCTGAAGCTGTGAGTCCTGTCTGTTTTCGAGCAGCCTGAACCAACCATGCGCATTTCCAATGTTAAGGGAATGTGTGTATTGTTGCTAAGCAATGTTCTCGCATCACATGAAAATTTCAGGATGTGACACGTCACTCCCTCGGGAAATTCAGGCTGCTCAAGTGGGATAGCAGCCAAGGGCAACATTACAACGCTATAGCATTCTAGTAAGCACACGCCATTACGGCGTTTCTTAAGCTTTTTTGAAAAAAGTTTTGGTTTAAATTTGAAAAGGCAATGCTAAAAAAGTATTAAAACATATATTGACCAACTAATAAGAGGTAAGCCACAATCGCATTGTAGTACGAGTTGTTTTTTTCATAGTTTGGAAATTGTGTTTGGCATCTAAGCAGTATTGGTTATATGGTTTTTTATTATTTCAGACTTGCTAATGACACACAGAGTGAAGTGCCACATAAGTTTGTTTCCCAAGGTATGCGGGCTATGGGGTGTTAAAGTTTAAAACTTTTGTCATTTATAAAGACATGACTGCAGCTATCAGCGCTTTAAAATACTAGTTTTTCATGCTTCATTTTCATATTCCTTTTAGGAAGAAGCTAAAAAGTATAATTTTTGAAGTTGAATGTGCTAAGGCCTATAGAAATAAATATTGACAGGTAGATATATGGAGTTGAATTGAAATAGTATTAAGCAATACTTCAAGTAAAGGTTTAAATATATAATCAAATGTTTATTTGTTTTTAAATAGAGTTCAATGAGCCCCGTGGTCAAGCTCATAGGAGCGAAATGTAGGGGTTAAGTGAACTGAAATAAAAGAAATCTTTATATGGAACAGCAGACTCCAGTCGTCATTTGTGTATACTGGATATTGAAGCACCCTTCAGGAGTCTATGAATAATTCATTTGTTCACCATTACCCAGATATTGCTGTATTTTTTCTGAAGATAATGTTTGGGCCTTATGGATTAAATTTATCAACGATCTAATATGGTCCACGCTAAAGCGGCCTTTAACAAAGCCTACTTGGGATGGGTGGATCAAACTGGGAAGGAGAGGATTAAGTCTATTAGCTAGTATCTTGGCTAGCACCTTGCTGTCAGCATTCAATAGTGAAATAGGGCGGTAGCTGGACGCTTTAAGAGGGTCTTTACCTTTTTTTGGTAGGATAGTAATAGTCGCCTCCCTAAGGGATGAAGGGAGAGACCCTGTTTGCAATGACTCAGTAAATACTTGTTGCAATACCAGAGAGCTTATGGGATGCAACAGCTGCCACACTTCAATAGGGAAACTGTCCCCTCCTGGGGCCTTTCCCTTTTTAAGGGAGATGATGGTGTCTGCCACTTCCTGGGTTGAGATCGGGGCATCTAGGGCATTAGCCTGGGCTTCTGAGATTTTGGGGAGAAGTAGGGACTCCAGCAATAGGCAGACCCCCTGGGGGTCTGGGGCTCTGGAGGATTTACATATCGAGGAGTCAAAATCCATCATTATTTGATTAATACCTTATGCCGAGGTCTGGGTCCTACCCCCTGCATCCTCTAAAGCTGCTATATGCCTTTCGGCTTGCTGCTTTTTCAGACGATATTCCAGCAGCTTACCCCCCTTTTCTCCCCTTCCCAATATTTATGCTTGAGTCTAATGATCGAAATCTCTGCCTTTCTAGAGACCAGCTCGTTCACTTGCATCTTCAGAGAGGTGACCTTGTGACCTGCCTCTGACCCAAGGAAAGGGACGCGAAGGGCCTTAAAAGCAAGCTCCGCTTCTTGGAGTTGTTGTTCAAGCCCCCTCAAATGTTTTTCCCTCCTCTTTCAGCACCAGCTTGCATACCCCATTATGGCCCCTCTTAGAGTAGCTTTGAATGCCTCCCATGTGGTACCCACAGAGGTATCTGCTATGAGGTTATGCTGAAAAAATTCTGTTGCTTCTTTTTGAAGCCAAGGGGGAAAGTCCAGGTCACGAAGTAGCAATGGATCCAGCCTCCATGCTGGAGACTTAGGGAGAGGGGGGCCCCATATGAAGGCAAGATGCACTGGGGCATGATCCAAAATAACTAAGGGATGAATAGGGGTATTAACAGTGTTACTAGTAATACTAGGAGAGGTGAGCCAGAAGTCTATTCTACTAAGAGAACTATGTACTGGGGAATGAAAGGTGTAATCCTGCTGGGAGGGGTGAAATATTCTCCAGATGTCCGTAAGGGCCAACTCTTGTTGTAATTGAGCCACTGCCATTACAGCCCTGGAGTGGGGATCAGTATTGGAAGGGGATCTATCCAGGAAAGGGTCCAGAGTAAGATTAAAATCACCCCCTAATAAAATGGGGGTGTCTTCCAGAGCTATGGATCCCAGCACCTGGGCCAACTTGTGAAAGAAGGAGAGCGATTCCTCATTCGAAGCGTATACATTACTGTAACCCCTAGATGGCACTATCCCAGGGGCTACTACCCCTGCCTGATTTGCCACTAACAGGTTGAGGGCCTGGATCCAATGGCGGGTGCCTCCACCCAGAGGTCAGGGTTTGCAATAGTTAAACTTACTTGGTCACAGCCCTCTGGGACACTGCAACCCCTTTCTTCCCACTAGTGGCCCACACAATATATCAGAATTACCTTCACAGTATACACTTACCCCCAGGGCGGTTCAGGCACTGGGACCTCCTGTAAAATAAGATACAGTGCAACAATCACAGTACAATACTTTAACATAGACAAATACCTCAGGCAGTATAACTTTGCTGAAACAAACAGCTCGGTTTATTTGGGAAATATAACAAGGACAGGGAAATCAGGTTAATTAGCTTATCACTTTACTCATCTACCTATGGCTCTGTGCAGGCCTATCCCTACCAGTTACTGTCCCTCGGTACCCAAGCCCTAGTGGCTAGTCCAAACCGTGGCAGCTGGTAGGGGCCTTTCCCAGAGAAAAGAAAATTAGTTTAAACAGTCAGCAGTACAGTGATTCCATTTGGATTCAATGTGGCAATTCAACAGGGAGCGACCCTAAATTAGTACTCACGACCTCCAAACAAGATAGGGTCCTTCAATGTCAGCAGGGCTACTCTTGAGCTCCACGAGACTCCTCACACATTTATATGGCAAACTGCAACAGGCAAAAGTCCTTTAATGGCAGCAGGATTCACTTGAGCTAACCAAGCCTCCTCACACATTTATATGGTGAACAGTAACAGGCAAAAGTCCTTTAATGGCAGCAGGATTCACTTGAGGTACACAAGCCTCTTCACACATTTATATGGTAAAACAGAAAGTACTATACCAGGCAGGCTGCTTCTCTATCCCGATCGCAATTACTGCACAATACCCGGGAGAACACACAGCAGATTCAGTTCCTGACAGACCGAGTGCAATTCAGCAATTTCTCCAGTCTTCTACAGGGTGAGCCTGGTTTCTACTCTTCAGATATCCTTTGATTCTCTTCACAGGATGGATTCGGTCCTAACAACAGTTACACAAGCTGCAGACCGGAACTCTGGGCCTTACACACGTTTCCCGACTAAAACTGCACACTGAAAAAGCACAGGGCTCCTTCCTTCTTCACTGCCAGAGCTCAACTGAAACTCCAACAGACAAAACGGGCACTTCCTTTGAGTTCCTCCCAGTTCTTGACTGGATTGGCTGTCACTCACAACAAACTGCTCCTGTTGGTCCAAAAGGCACCAAGTCTAAACTACATCTCCCAGAGTCACTGCCCATGCAATCCTCTTGTGGCTGGCTCAGATTATGAGTCCAAGTTCTGATTCGTCCAAGGCACCATTTTAGAGCTAGCTTACCCCACTGATTGGTCCAGTTCAGCAGTTCAAAACCAGAATGGGGAACTAGGCAGACACAGTTCTGACTGCAAAGAAAGCAGTTAGACAAACTGTAATTTCATTATTACTCTAAATAATTTCTGGCAAACAGTTACATCTTTCAGATAGGTTCTCTTTGCACTCTAGTGACTGCAAAATGGAGTGAATTGGCAGCAGCTCAGGTGGTACTCAATCAAAGAAACACACAGTCCCCCATACATACTAATTATGTCTGCAAGCAGACAGCTCTTAAAGAGACAGTACCAGAGGTTCTAAAAACACTCACTGATAAATGGCTAACACGCCAAACACCATTCAGGCTTGGAGCATTCAAGCAAGCTCCTGGAAGTCTTTTGGGAACCCCCATTTGCAGGGGGGTTACATTACCCAGGATCAGAGGGCCCTCCCCAGTATCCATGAGTACCACCACCCACCTACCCTCAGGGTCTCTCACTTGTCTCTGCAATTTCCATTGTAGTTGTTTGTGAAGCAGAATCACCACCCCTCTCTTTCTAGAGGAGGCCGAGGCGTGTATGACCTGACCTACCCACTCCCTGTAGTCTATCAGGATCCCACGGTAAGTTTGGTCTCCTGCAGGAAGGTGACCCTTGCTCCCAGTCTCTTAAGGTGGCCCAAAACTTGTTTCCTCTTGTTTGGGGTGTTAAGCCCTCTGATGTTCCATGTCAGACAAGTGATATCACCTGTTAGTAATAGGGAGCAAATATTTAATTAAGAGATATATCAAGAACAACCAGCAGACAGGGGACGAGGGCAGCCCAACCAGAAGAGGCAAACTTCTGTAGAGCGCCACCAGATATGGAGAGAGTGGGTAAAGCCCATATACCCTGCCCCTACCAGATGACCTTATACTAACAAATAACAAAACATCTGTGTGTGTCTCTTGTGAAACAAACATACATAAACACATTAGCAAACTATATACTTTGTGCACAGTGTACCATGCAATTTGAGGATATAGAGGCATCTCTTCAGCCGCAGAACCCTGCTGAAGGCCAGCCCCTATTCCCAGGGCTTTATCAAGTGGTACCCATCCTTCCTTAGCATTACAGTGAGTGCAGGGGTGAGGTTCCTCCCCAAGAGAATAGAGCAACCCAATAAGAAGGCTGGACCACGTGACTCATTTCAGCCCCAGAGGGGTCAGAGAGCTGCTCCAGTGTTGTAGCTCAGAAGCTGGGGTAGTTAAAGTGGGACTACACAACGCTTCTAATGAGGTGGGGGTTTGCAGGAAAGAAAGTAGGGGAGAACTGCCCACTATTTCGGTGAGCCTAGGGTTATTGCTGATGGGTGCCAACATGTTCTCACATCAAAAATCTTGATGAGGTCAGGCTCATCACACCTATGAAGAGTGTACTGTAAGCCACCCAATGTGGGGGCTGGGAGACTTCCCCTTGATAGAAAAAAAAAAACATACCAGAGGGGCACAGGCTTGTGCCATTCACCACTTAGGGTTTCATGTAAAACACATCCTGGCTACCCATTCAGCGCAACACTTTACACATGCCGACAAATACTTTCATATTATATGACACAGCTTCCCAGTGGACCTCACCCCCCCCCACATACACACATATACAAGTAAGCGAGGTAGAACCCACAAAAGTTCTGCTGTTTAATCAGAGGGTAGAAAAAAGATCTTCTTTGCCATCTAGATGTGTCAGGACCTTTGATCAGGACATCCACTGAGAGCTTGTTGGTAGGCCTCGTTGAACCCCTCCCGGTATAGGAGTGAGGCATCTTCTCTGCCATATGGCAGTGCAAGTCAGGGGTCAAGGTTGGGGTGAAGAGGGATCAAAAGTTCCCTTACATGGGTAACACGGAGAAAGGGTAGCAGATGGGTCAGCCAAGGAGATTGTCCACCGACGATCAATTCAGACACCCCAAACTTGCCCCATACCTACAACTCCCCGGGGGATTAAAAGAACAGGAACAGAAAGAAAATAGACGGATGACTACTTATCTGACCACACTGGTGGGTTTTCTCTGATCGATTGCCCTGGAGATGTAGAGCACTCAGAACAGTCCACACTGAAGATGAGATCTCCGCTGGTAGAGGAGGCCTCCCTCATAGCCCTTTGGTGGACGCTGCCCTCTGCTATCTGTAGCTCCATTCTGCAGCTGGTGAGGAGTTGCCGACAGGGACAGGTAGCTGGGCTGCAACATAGGAGTAGGCCTGCCTTCCACGGTCAAATCCACAGTGCCTGGGAGTTGATCCAGAGAGCTGGGGTGTATAACTTCATATCTGTTTGTGGTGTGGTAGGCCTGTAATGGATCTGGAGCTACAGTGTCCATGCTTGTGGCCTCCACTGTGTCATCTTGCCCTGTCTCCGAAGGATGCTTCTGGTGGCTGTGTTTCTTTGAGGATTGCCTCTTGCAGTGTGCTTTTGGGGGGAGTTCCCAGTGTTGCTCCCTGAGGTCTTGCCAAACTGCAGGCCTGCTCACTGATGGAGAGGAGCGGCAATCCAACCCGTCAGTAGCAGTTTTTGCTAAAGGGGCTCCCGGGGTAGTGGTGGTTAATTCTTGTGGCCAGTTGCGCAGTAAAAAAATCCATGAGTGCATCAGGAGATTCAAAACTGTTCGGGACTCCATTATGCATAACCCGCATAGTGGCTGGGTAACGCAAGAAGGACAGTCCAATACTGAGCATTTTATGCCTTGCCTCAGAGTATGCTTGGCGTTTGTCCGACAGATCCTTTGAGAAGTCCTGAAAGATGTGGATCCTATTCGATCCACACACTACATGCTGTAACTCACGAGCTCTAGCTACGACCTTCTCTTTGTCCCTAAAATTAATAAATCAGGCTATGATAGGTCGTGGTCTCTTCTGGGCCTGAGAAATGGGGGCTAACGTACTGTGTGCACATTCCACCTGGAGCAGTATCAATGGGTCCAACTGCAGCATTTCAGCAATCGCTAATTGTAGAAATCCCTCGGTATCTTTGCCTTCTATATGCTTGGAGAAGCCCAAGAAGCGAAGATTATTATGGCGACCTCGATTCTCGAGGTCATCCATCTTACTACGCAGCATCTGTATGGTCCGTTGTTGATCTCTTAATTCTGCCCTTAAGTCCTGAACATGTCCCTCTGTCGCCGAGACCCACTGTTCGGTATGTAGCATCCTGACTTCTTCATTTTGAACCACTTGGGTATTTCGATTAGTTGCCACAGTGACTTGTGCCATCTGGGCCATAAGCTGGCTGAACATCACCTCAACTGATGGTTGCTCCCAGGTTTGTGACAAGTGGCCTTCAGCCATATTTTCAGGCCTACCTTGTCCAGGAGGCTCTTCAGTAAAATAGTGATTTCCACACAGCAAATGAAGGCTTTTTGTATCAATGAAGCTAAATTAGTGTAGCTTGAGTATTACCCCACAAGTTACAGTAGAGGGAGGATATAATACCAGCTAGCAGAAAAAGGATTTTAAAGGATATTTCCCTCTGTGTTGAGGAGCTGATCTTTAAGCTGCCATCCTATTTAGCGCCCCTAATGGCAGTCACTTTATGGTGGCTTAATATTTTATAGGAATGAGTTAAAAAACAATGCTACAGTGGGAGGTCAAAAAGGCCCATGGGGTAATAATATGCTCTTCTAATTAAAAAGAAAATGCTCACTTGATGCAAAGAAAATCACAGCTCAGCTGTCTCATAACTAAACAAGCATTTGTCAATGCCGAATGTTGTCTTGCTGGCATTGGCATTGGTAGTGTAGGTGTTAGAGAGATGCATAATAGGAATGGCATTGAAGTATTGTACTGATGCCAACCTCATGCTGCAGAGACTGACAGGCATTGGGGTGTACCTTTTGGTCATCGGCCATAATGCTCATGCCATTTTACCTCACCCTACCCTGCAGACACCGACAAGTGTTGCGGTGTGCTTTGCGGTCTTCAGGCCTTACCCTCACCCCATCTCATAAGGAAGTACGCTGAGATGGGTGCAGTATAGAAGAATGGGGTGAACTTTGGAGCTGAAGAGTCCAAGGCACACCTCGATGCCTGTCACTGGCTGCAGGGTGGGGGCGAATGGCGTGAGCATTACAGACGACAATCCCAAGTCACACCCCTGACGCCTGTCAGTCTCTACAGGGTGGGGCGTTATGATTGGAAACCCTAACTCCCTGGGTGTTTGTTGGTATTTTCACTCCAAATTTTCAACATGGACTTTTTGTGACCCTAACTCATGAACAGTGGCACTATCAGTTCATTAGCCGAAAAGTGATTTTGCACAGCAATGCACCATTTGGTGCCACGGGTGTGAAAACACATTTTGGGAAGGATGTGAAAAATGACAACTGTACTGTTAATGAGGAGGTGTAAAAAAATGGCAATGTTGAAAATCTGGAGTGAAAATATGAAAAATTGGTGAAGTCACGAGCGTGCATAGAAACTGCACAACACACACCCTTAACGCAATTATTTTGGGGATTTTTTTAACCAGGTTTTCAACATAGGCATTTTGGGACCTCCACTCATGGACAGTGGCACTGCAATTTTGTTAATCTGTCCCAAAAGTTGATTTTCCACAGCGACTGTGCCATTGTAAGCCAGATGTGCAAAAACACATTTCGGGTAGGATGTGAAAAATGGCAGCTGTACTGTTCATAAAAAGGTGTGAAAAAATGGCAATGTTGAAAATCTGGAGTGACAATATTAAAAAATTGTCGAAGTTACGAGCGTGCATGGAAACTGGGTAATGCATGCTCATAACACAGTTATTCCTAGGTATTTGTTCACCACATTTGCAAAATAGGCTTTTTGGGACCTCACCTCATGAACAGCGGCAATATTGTTTTGTTAATCAGTCCTGAAAGTTGATTCTGCGCAGTGAGCATGAAATCCCCTTTCGGGATCGAATAATGAGATGATAGTGCATGTGTTCATAAGGTGGAGTCCCAAGAACCCCATGTTGAAACTTTTGAGCCAAAATTCAACAAAATGGCTGAGATATCCACCTAAGTTGACCCCCCCCATTGATGCCATTATACAGCTTACCGGCATTTCTTCATTTTGCAGTTCAGCATTGAAGAGTCCAGACGTGTTCCCACTCCCCCAAAGATCGCAGTGTCAGACCTCCGGAGGTAAGTATGGGGTGACGGGGGTGTGGGGAGGTGGAGTGCACAGAGAGTGGGTGCAGGTTGGGGAAGGGGTGCTGCGGACAATGAGGGACTGTTTTCTTTTTTTCAGGTAAAAAAAAAAATAGACCTGGACATCACAGTGCTGACACAGTCAGCTTTGTGTGAGTAGCGGCACACTGGAGTGGGCTCCCAGTATGCCACACAATGTGGGGGACAAAACTGGACCCGGACATCACGGTGCTGACACAGTCGGCTTTGTGTGAGCGACAGCACACTGGAGTGGGGTGGGCTCCCAGTGTGCCACACAATGTAAGGGGGGTGGGGTACATGCTGACATGGGGACTGCACCCCTGATGTCAGCTTTGTTTGGGGATTGTGTGGTGCCACCGCCATGTTTATTGAAATGTTTCACCAGGAGAGGCTTATACGGGAGGCATGTCATCTCTGTGCTGCATGACAAACTTGTCTCTGATTGCAGAGGCATATTTCTTTCAAGTTGGAGGCACTTTACATAATTCTTGCATCAGTGCTAGCATGCTGGCTAATTGGGGAATGAGGGACGCACCTACTAAAGCGTGTCCTGCATTCTCCAACACTGGCAAGCCTCTCAGTGTACTATTACTACCACAAGATGTTGCTTGTGCATGCGCAAGACAACATAAAATTGGGGTGAGACTGAATGAATCATTTAAACCTGATTTTTTCATGGAATTCAATTGAAATATTAAAAAAGCTTCACATCTCAGAATAAATGTTTCCAAATCACCATCCCTTCATCCTAAATGAATGTTTCAATCCCACAAAAGGAGAATGTATGATTTGCTGAATCACCACCTTCCAAAATATGTTTAGAGAACACATTATTTGATCGATAATTCACAACATGGATTTACAAAGGGAAGGTCCTGCCAGACAAATATGCTGGCCTTCTATGATAGGGTTGATAGGAGTTTAGATGAAGGAAGTTAAGTGGATGAATTATTCCTGAACTTCTTGAAAGCATTCAATAAACCCCCCCAACACAGAATTAATATCAGAATTGCAGAAGATAGGATTTACTCCCCTATAACCACCTGGGTTCAAGAATGATTAAGAAACAGGAAACAGAGAGTCTGTATCAGAGGAGTCTTCTCTGAGTGGTCCAGTGTGACAAGCAGAGTGCCCCAGAGATCAGTGTTGGGGCCATGTCTATTCAGTTTATATGTTTCTACATTACAAACAAATCTACAAAATGCCTGGCTGCATAAATTCACCGACGACTGTAGGTTGGGAGCAGTGGTTGGCAACACCAAAGGGACTTCACGATTACAAGCAGCTTTAAATAGCATATCAGATTGGACAAACAGATCAAAACTAGCCCTAAATTTGGAGAAATGTGCTGTTGTGCATTTAGGAAACAAAAACCCATGCATTATATATACCTTAGGAAATGAACCACTAAAAACAACAATTGAGTAAAGAGATCTGGGTATCATGGTATCCAAAGGCATGACAGTTCCATCCCACTGCAGAAGTAGCGCCCAAAAGGGGAACAGAATTCTCAATTGTTTATTCAGACACATAGCTTCGAGGAGCTGAGAGGTCATTCTCCCAATGTATACCTCACTGGTGAGATCAGTGTTGGAATATGGAGCCCAAGTCTGGTCACCATACAAAAAAGGGGATGTGGCACTGTTGGAGAGGGTACAAAAGGAGGGCTACTAGGTCAATAAACAACATGTCAAGAAAGAGCTATGATACACGACTGAGTGAATTGAACCTGCTCTTCTTGGAGGCCAGAAGAAAGAGGGGGGACATGTGTTTGGTCCTTAGAGCATGGAATGACAATGACCCCTGGGAAAATCTAGGACTGGAAGTTAGCAACAACGCATACACCACTAGGTCCCATCCACTACAACTAAAGACCAGGTAGACAAGACTAGTATGTACCAGCAGGTGGTTCAATCAGCAGGTGGTCCAGGATTGGAACAGTCTACCTCTGGATGTAGTGGCATGTAACACAACAAACACATTTAAACTTAAATGAGATGCTTATATCAAGGGAACCTGAAACTCACTAACTGGTGAGCAATAAGGATGCAAGTCTATTAGCTCTGAAACAATCCTAGGAATCCTATTTCTATCCCCATTCCTAATAGAACTTAGATAGCTATCAAAACCTCCCAAGTATTTTAAAGCTCCCAAGAAATTTAACACCATATCTCAGGTGGGAGGTCAACAAAGTCAGTGGGCATAATAATATGCACATCTCATCAGGAGGAGCAACCGCAGACCCCCAGATACAGCAGCAGATTGATACAATTCCAAATACCAATAGGAGAACAAGAAGAGGCAGCCAAAGATGGAGGCGAGAACAGGAGATATCAGACTAAACAACAGAGGCAAAGGAGGAACAGATGGTGGATATGCTACATATCATTAATTTATCCTCCATTACTTTAACACCTGCACAGGAGAGTGTGCAGAATAAAGGATTACGTTTTGTTCCTACAGTACCTCTGCATCCTTTTGAATTGTATTTAGATTTTAAGAAATTTACCAGGAAACTCAATCTAAAAACATTTTTAATCAGTAAAACATGTGCCGTGGATCTAATGTGAGAGACTTTGACAACACACACAAAAAAAAAAACACACAAGAAAGAGGGGTCTCTCTCTCTCTTTGGTTTGGAGGTGTGTGCACATACCCGGGAGCCATTTGTAAAAAACATAGATGTCCACAATGAAGTGGGAAAAGCTCAGAACCAAAAATTAGATCAGACCAACAAGGCCACTTTATGCTGCAAGTTCTGACTTTTAATTTTGTGCATAAAAACAACAATAGGAAGGCTTACCCACTCACAGTAAGATAGTAGTAAATGTCCACAAGGTAGGTCTGGTGGATTTCCGAGGTTAACATCCATTGTAAGCTAGAGCTAATAGGATTAGTTAAAACAATCAGGATGTCTCCATCCACCTAGACCACCACAGCAGAGTGTGAACAGTACACGCTTACGTACTGACAGGTGTAGTCATCATCAGAGACTTTGACAACACTGGATTCTGTGGAAATTCCTACACAGATAGACATAAATCCTAGTAGAATGCCTGCGGACTCTAAATTACAGTCAACATTTCTTACTCCGGAGAACATGACAGTATAAGTGTTTGAGAAAGCCTGCATGAGGGACTTCGGAAAACTTTGTGAGACATAGGGACTTGATCAGTATGTGAATATCGCCAGTGCTGAAAGAACCACACTTGCAGAGCTGGAAGGTAACCCTGATATCACAATGAAGGCAGCACATAAAGATGGGTCGGTTATAATGAAGGACACTGGTAAATATATCATGGAAATCCTTTGACAACTTAATGACCAGAATTTCTATAGAGAGCTTTCCTAGATGAAGTCTTAGAGGACAGGGTTTTTACAGAGGACGAGGCAGAATTTTTACATGTCAAATGCCCTATTAGAAGCACAATTTATGTGCTTCCAAAAGTACACAAATTCATTGAAAATCCCTCAGGTTGCCCAGTTGTGGCAGGGATTGGTTCTTTAACAGAACCACTTTTATAATATGTGTATGCACATATAAAGGATATAGTTAGAAATTTACTTTCCTTTATATGTGATACTACTGATGTCCTGAACATATTGGGGAATTTATACCTTGAATCAGATGGATATGGTTTACTTTGGATATTGAATCCCTGTACATAAATATTCCACATGGAGAAGGCCTGGGGGCATTATGTGATAGTTTGTTATACAATACACAGTTGCATATGGAGAAACAACAATTCTTAGTGGAATGCTCCAAATTTGTATCAACATATAATTCCTTTTTGTTTCAGTATACATATCAACACATTAAAGGTAAACCATGGAGGCTACATTTTGCCTCTAATTACGCAAACATGTGTTTGGGCATTAGCAACAAGGGAGCCTTAGCAACAAGATGGAGGATCTGGAGGCTGTCATGGTGGAGTCAGACCTGGACATTGTGGCCATCACAGAAACCTGGTGTAATGATAACCATGACTGGGAGATGGCCATACCTGGCTACAACATATTCAGAAGAGACAGGGCAGGTAGGAAGGGAGGAGGAGTAGCACTGTATGTGAAAAATGACATAAGG
Organism: Neoceratodus forsteri; assembly: GCA_016271365.2. Classification (NCBI taxonomy): domain Eukaryota; kingdom Metazoa; phylum Chordata; order Ceratodontiformes; family Ceratodontidae; genus Neoceratodus; species Neoceratodus forsteri. Next base: position 1,540,750,893 of record CM028131.1, on the reverse strand, counting down.
GCCACAGAGATCCATGAGGAACAAATTGGGGGAGAAATACTGTGGGTTAAGCTGGAAAGGAAAATGGGGCCAGCCATCCGCACAGGTGTGATCTATAGACCACCAGCCCAGGAGAAAGAAACAGACAGGGAGCTGATGCTAGCCATCCAAAGGATGGCAGACAATGATGAGGTAGTGCTGGTTGGAGTCCTCAATATTCCAGATGTGGACTGGAGCATCCCAGCAGCAGCATCAACTAGGAGCAGATTTATCCTGGACTCCCTTCAGGATGTCTTCCTCAAGCAACTGGTCATGGAACCAACTCAGCAGAAGGCATTACTGTACCTTGTGCTCACAAACAGGGACAGTGTGATGGGGGTAACAGTGGGGGAGCACCTGGAGAACAGTGATCACCAGTCATTGTGGTTTGAAATCACAGAAGGAGCAGAACGAAACCACACAAAAACATGTATCCTGGATTTTAGGGGGACAGACTTTGGGAAAATGGGGAGATGCTTGAAAGAGGCATCAAGGGGAAGGGGGCAGGAATCAGTGGTCGAGAAACAGTGGGCAGTATTTAAAATGGGGATTACAAGAACAACAGAATTATGCATTAAGCAGGTTAGCAAGGGGAAAAGGAAGAGGAGGCCATTACGGTTTTCCAAGGAGGTAGCGAGAAAGTGAAATCCAAAAAGATTGCATTCAGGCAATACAAAAAGACACAGGCAGTTGGGGATAGGGAGAAGCACCAGGAGAAGCAAAGGGAGACGGGGAGGTCAGTAAGGGAAGCCAAAGCTCAGACAGAAGAACACATTGCAAAATCAGTGGGTAGAGGGGACAAAACCTTTTACAGGTACATAAGTGAAAAAAGAAAGGCAAAGGGAGGGATAGTGAGATTGAAGGGGAGGATTGGGGCTGCATGGAGGATGACAACAGTAAACCTGACATATTGAACAGGTATTTCTGCTCAGTCATTATGAGGAAGAGGGGGGTAATGGGTCTGAAGGGAGTACAAGGGGCGGGAATGGTGCAGAAATGGACACAAGTCCCTTTACACAAGAAAGGGTCCTGAAGGAACTGGAAGTAATGAGTTGATAAAGCATGGGACAGATGGGTGCACCCCTAGGGTCCTTAAAGAACTACAAAGAGAGGTGGTGACTGAACCTCTGGCAATCCTGTTTAGTCGATCACTGGAAACAGGGGAGGTACCCAAAGACTGGAGGACAGCAGAAGTAGTCCTCTTATACAAAAGTGGGAACAGAGAGGAAGCAGGGAACTACAGACCAGTCAGCCTCACCTTGGAAGTGGGGAAGATCATGGAAGCACTACTGAAGAAAGATTGGTGGAACATCTGGTTGTTAATGGACTACAGGACCCAAGGCAGCATGGTTTCACCAGGGAGAGATCATGTCAGACCAACCTCATTGAATTTTTTGACTGGGTGACTAGGGAGGTGGATCAGGGGAGGGCAGTGGATATGGCTTATCTGGACTTCAGCAAGGCCTTTGACACTGTGCCACATAGAAGACTATTACACAAACTGGGGAATATGGGTGTGGGCAGGACAGTAGTGCAGTGGGTAGGTAACTGACTGGGCAGCAGGACACAAATGGTGATGGTAAATGGCTGTCACTCCACAGAGTGAAGAGTGACCAGTGGGGTACCACAGGGATCAGTGCTGGGACCGGTCCTATTCAACATCTTCATCAGTGACATTGCACAGGACCTAGAAGGCAGAATTTCCCTGTTTGCTGATGACACAAAGCTCTGTAACAGAGTAGACACACCAGAGGTGTAGACAGAATGAGAAGGACCTGCAGAAACTTGAAGAATGGTCAGGGTTTGGCAGTTGAAATTCAATGCAAAAAGTGCAAGATAATGCATATAGGGCACAAAACCCTGGCACAATATATCAGTTGGGTGGTGAGGATATATGCACCAAGCAGGAAGGGATCTTGGGGTTTTCATCTCTGATGACCTCAAGGTAGGGAAACAGTGCGACAAGGCAGCAGGTAAAGCAAATAGGATGTTGGGATGCATAGGCAGAGGCATCACCAGCAGTAAAAGGGAGGTCATAATTCTACTATACAAGACACTAGTGAGGCCCCACCTGGAGTACGGTGTACAGTTCTGGAGACCTTACTTACATAAGGACATAGACAGGGTAGAGAAGGTTCAGAGGAGGGCAACAAAGATGGTACATGGATTGCATCATACATCCTATGAGGACAGGTTAAAGGAATTGAATATGTACTCCCTGGAGGAGAGGAGGGAGAGAGGGGATATGATACAGACATACAAGTATCTTACAGGGAGGAACAAGGTGCAGGAAGACACTATTTGTAAGTGAAAAAGATGTTCCAGGACTAGAGGACATGGGATGAAGTTGCAGGGAGGACGATTCAGAGGAAACATGAGGAAGAATTTCTTCACAGAATGGGTGGTGGACAAGTGGAACACACTGCCAGAGGAAGTGGTAGGGACTGAAACAATCATGGGATTTAAGAATGCATGGGATAGACATAAAGGAATTCTGGAGGTCAGGGTTAAGGGGCAAGAGACTTCTAGGAAAACATAAAGCAAACTTACAAGCTCAAATGGGCAGACTGGGTGGGCCGTAGGCCCTTATCTGTCAACACTGTCTATGTATCTATGTATTTGGAAACAGGATGTTGTCGGGTCTCCAGAGGTCAATCCTTTTTTCACTCCTAGTGGGGGTATCATTCCCTATGTACTGATGTAACATAGGTACCTATCTAATTCATATTTAAGGTTCTCAAAGGATGTTACATCAACCAAGTAGTGTTGGTGCTTGTACTGTAAAGAAGTTATCCCTTTTGTTGGTATACACCCTTGGTATTTTTATTTGTTTGGTATGTAACCTGAGATCTGCTGTTATACCTCTAGAAATTATGTTGTATCAGTTTGTAAGGTCGAGTTATTCAGTATTTTAAACAATAATAGAATGTCACCTCGTGTTCTTCTATCCTCCTGACCAAACAGATTAAGCTCCCTCAGTCTTTCTGTAGATGGCCTGTCCTTCAGTCTTGGAAGTAGCTTAGTGACCCTTCTCTGAGTACTTTGCAGGAGATCAATGTTTCTTCTCTGGTAGGGTGATCAAAAGGGTGACCCATAATCCAGGTGAGGTCTCACATGTGATCTATACAATGGGGTCAGACACAGTTCACTTCTAGATACGTAAAAGTGTCTATTATTATCCCAAGGTCACATTCATTCGGCACTGATCTTAAAGAAGTATTATTTAAGGTGTGTTACTTCACAGGATTACTCCTCCCTAGATGAAACACAGTACATTGCTCAGTACTGAAATACATCTTATTGTCTAATGCCCACAGTTCAATGCACTTCAGGTCCTTGACAAGTGGTAGATATTTGTCATGTGTGTCCACCTCACCACTGATCTTAGTGTCATCTGCAAATTTCAATATGCTGTCTAAACTGCAACGTGAATCACTTATGAAGAGTCTAAACAGTGTTGGGCCCAGCACTGATCCCTGAAGCACACCACAGCTAATACAGTATGACCCTCCTCAGAGAGGTATCCACCCTCCCTTACTTGCTGTGTTCATTCTGACTGCCACACTTCGACCCATTTTACGAAGTTTGAGTTCAGTCCCACACTTTTCAATTTAACATCTAATTCTAAGTGAGGCACAGTATCAAATGCTGCCTGAAATCCAGGAAAATAACATCCACTGGTGTACAACTGTCTAAGCTGGTACTAACCTTACTGTAAAAAGATATCAAGTTTATAGTAGATGACCCCCACCCCCGGGGTGAAGCCATGTTCAATAGGGTATTTTTTTTCCCCAAGGTAATGGCCTCATTTTCATGGCATGATTTTAGTGGTTTTTCCATTACTCTACATTCTACAGTTGTCAAACTTATTGGCCTGTAATTTTCTAATGACACCTTACTGCCTTTTTTATGGAAGGCATAGCAATAGCCTTTTTCCAATCATTGGGTACTCTGCCTTGTTCATAAGATTTGTTGAACAGTAATGTAAGAGAAATTCACAGCGATGATGCTAGTTCCTTGATGAACTCAAGATGTAGTCCAGTGGGGTCAGGGGATTAATTAGTTTTAAAGTTCTGATGGCTAGCAAGACTTCCTCTTCAGAAAACGTTCTTAAAATATGAGAGACCGCCTGAGTCAGGGTCCTCAAATGAAGCTTTTAATTTAAGAGGTGATGAGAAGCAACAGTGGTTTAGATCCCGGGGCTACAGGATGGATCTGGTAGAAGGTGCTAGGACAGCTGCAAGTAACTCAAACAGGCGTAACATGTTAGAGTATAATCAAAATACAAATAGGGATAGTTCTGAGAACGTAGTCAGTTTTGTGACCGCATATATTAACAAATCCAAAGAGATTAGGAACATTATCAATGCACATTGGGGGCATTATACAGACAGATCCTTTATTAGAAAAAGAAGTGCAACATCTTCCTTAGATGGTATATATAGGAGGGAAAAGTTTAACAGATTTTTGGTACATAGTTTGCAGTCCCCCACGCATACCAATACCACCGCCCGCCACCACTTAAACTATGTGAGCCTTGATTTACCTAGGGGCACACAGATGCAGTCACTGTTGTTGTGACTTTAAGGACAAGACTAATTCCTTTTCCAGTGTCAATAATTCTAAAATATTTAAGACCAGGAATTGTATTAATTGTTCATCTGTGGGGATTGTATATTTTGGCAATTTGCAAATGTAGAACCTTTTATGTTGGCAAGACATCATGAATGTTTAAATTGAGAATAGGGGAACATAAGAGTCCTATTAGGACCAGGAATAGAAATGAAGCATTCTCTGAACATGTTTTGGAAGATAATGATTCAGTAAATCATAAAGTCTCCTTTTGTAGGGTTGGAAAAATTAATTTAGGAAGATGAGGTCATGATTTGGACAATTTAATTCTGAGATGTGAAGCTTGTTGGATATTTCAGTTGAATTCCAGGAAGCAACCAGGTTTAAAAGATTCATTTAGTCTCAGCCCATTTTTATGTTTGCTTGCACGCATGTGCAAGAAACATAGTGCCATCATCGGAGTTTTCGGAGGTGTGTCAGCCCTCTTCCAATTCAGTCAGTGTGTTTGCAGGCGCGGCCGCAGTTCTCCAATACCTGCTGGAGCTGTCTATGACAGCTCCAAAATGCAGTGGCATACAGTTGAAAGGGGGAGTTACGCTTCAGTGAGCAGTGATCAGATATCGCCAGCTCATGTGTGCTCCCCCTACACACACACACACACACACATGCATCTGCTCCCCCCCACAACGCACGCACTATATAGCCGACGGGGATGCCCAATCCCCCGTCGGCTGTCATCGCCCCATGAAACACAGTTTCATATGCCACACTAGTGCCCACCTGGGTGGCTACGGTCAGATAGCCTACGGGCTTCCCAATCCCCGCTGTCTCCACTGTGTCTCCCCCGAGTACAGGGTGCCACGCTGGGAGCCCACCTCAGCGCGGCAACAGATGCAGGGCCGACGGGGCCCAGTCACCTGTCAGCTCCATGCCCCTCCCAGCCATCCTTCTGCCATGCTGGGAGCCCACCCCAGCGTGGCAAACATCCCACGCTTGTCTTTTAAAACAAAAAAAACCTGTAAAGAAAAAATGGTCCCTCACAATCTCCCTGCCCCTCACAACCCACACCCACCCACTGCGCACCCTGCCTCCCCCATCCCCCCTCACCCCATACTTACCTCCGGAGTCTGGTGCAACGATCTTCGGTGGACCAGGAACACGTCTGCACTCTTCAAAGCCGACCACTAACTGAGGAAATGCCGGTAAGCTGTATAATGGGATAGATAGGGTTTTTTCAACTTTGTTGCATATCTCAGGCATTTTTTGGAATTTTTGCACTGAATTTTCAACATGGGGTTTTTGGGACCCCCCTCATGAATTCTTGCACTGTCATGGCGTTACTCAGGCCTGAAAGGTGATTTCGCAGCCACTGCATGAAATCACCTTTCCAGAATGATTAACAAAATGACACTGCCAGTGTTCATAAGGTGGGCTCTTAAAAAGCCTATTTTGAAAATTTGGTGGAAAAATTCCTAAAAATGACTGTTTTATGAGCATGCGTTGCGCAGTTCCTACGCATGCTCGTAAGTTCACGAATTTTCAATGTTTTCACTCTAGATTTTCAACATTGCCATTTTACCACACCTTCTTACGAGCAGTACAGCTGTCATTTTTCACATCTCACCCAAAATACGTTTCTGCCCATGTAGCGCACAATGGCATAGACAGTGTTCGAAATCAATGTTTGGGACATGTTAAGAAAGTCACAGTGACACTGGTCATGAGCAGAGGTCTTAAAATGGCTATGTTGAAAATTTGGTGAAAAAATTCCTAAAAATGACTGTTTTTCGAGCGTGCGTTGCAGAGTTCCTACGCATGCTCGTAAGCTCACAAATTTTCAATATTTTCACTCCAGATTTTCAACATTGCCATTTTACCACACTTCCTTATGAGCAGTACAGTTGTTATGTTTCACATCTCGCCCTCAACGTGTTTCTGCCCATGTGGCGCACAATGGCGCGGTTGGTTATCTGAAATCAATGTATATGGGACACATTAAAGAAAATCACAGTGACACTGTTCATGAGCAGAGGTCTTAAAATGGCTATGTTGAAAATTTGGTGAAAAATTCTAAAATGACTGTTTTACGAGTGTGCGTTGCAGAGTTCCTACGCATGCTCGTAAGCTCGCCAATTTTCAATATTTTCACTCCAGATTTTCAACATTGCCATTTTACCACACCTCCTTATGAGCAGTACAGTTGTCATTTTTCACATCTCTCCCACAACGTGTTTCTGCCCATGTAGCGCACAATGGCGCAGTTGGTGTGCGAAATCAATGTATGGGACATGTTAAGAAAGTCACAGTGACACTGGTCATGAGCAGAGGTGTTAAAATGGCTATGTTGAAAATTTGGTGAAAAAATTCCAAAAATGACTGTTTAGGAGTGCACTTTGCACAACAGTTTCTCATGCACGCTGGCAAGTTTAGATTTGTAAAATTTGCACACAGATTTTCAACAGTGCCATTTTACTGCACTTCCTTATGAGCAGTACAGCTACCATTTTTCACATCTCGCCCAAAATGTGTTTCCGCACATGTAGCACACAATGGTACAGTCGGTGTGCGAAAACAATGTTTGGGACAGATTAAGAAAATCACAGTGACACTGGTCATGAGCAGAGGTCTTAAAATGGCTATGTTGAAAATTTGGTGACAAAACTCCATAAAATGATTGTGTTACGAGTGAGCATTGCGCAGTTTCCATGCACCCTCGTAAGTTCATGAATTTGTAATATTTTCAGTCCAGATTTTCACCAGTGGCATTTTTCCACACCTCCTTATGAACAGTGCAGCTGTCATTTTCCACAACATGGCCAAAATGTGTTTCCATACTTTCAGCACAGAAATTTCATACTTTCAGCACAGAAATGCATGGTCGCTGTGGGAAATCATTGTTCGAGACAGATAAAATCACACTGACACTGTTCATGATCGGAGGTTCCAAAATGCATGTGTTAACAATCTGCTGTAAAAAAATCCCCAGACTAGTTACATTACAGGTGTGCGTTGCACAGTTTCTATGCACGCTCACGACTTCACCAGTTTTTCTAAGATTTTCACAGCAGATTTTCAACATTGCCATTTTTTACATTTCCCATGAACAGTACCACTGTCATTTTTCACATCCTGTTCAGAATGTGTTTTTGCACCTGTGGTGCCAAATGCCATAGTCGCTGTGGAAAAGCAGTTTCCGGCTGACAAACTGATATTGCCACTGTTCATGAGTGGGGTCACAAAAAACATGTTGAAAATTTGGAGTGAAAATACAGCGAATGCCTCAGGCGTTAGGGTTTCCACCATAACGCCCACCCTGTAGACAATGACAGGCATCATGGGTGTGACTTGGGATTCTTGCCTGTCATGCTCATACCATTCCCCACCCACCCACCTGCAGCCAGTGAGGCATCAAGGTGTGCCTTGGACTCTTGGCCCAAACTTCACCCCATTCTCCTATACCACACCCATCTCACCGTATTTCCTGATGGAATGGGGTGCGCATAAGGGCTGAAGACCCCAAGGCACACCGTGACACTTGTCAGTGTCTGCAGGGTAGGGTGTGGTGAAATGGCATGGTCGTTATGCCTAACGACCCAAAGGCACACCCCAATGCCTGTCACTCTCTGCAGGGTAGTGGTGTGGTTGGCTTCAGTTCATTACTTCACTGCCATTCCTATTATGCAGCTCTGTAACTTCTACACTACCAATGCCAATGCCAGCAAGCAAACATTCGGCATTGGCAAATGCTTGTTAGTTAAGAGATAGCTGAACTGTGAATTTTTTTTTAACCGGGTCAGCATATTATTACCACCACTGACCTTTTTGACCTTATAGTTTTGCATTTTTTTAACTCATTCCTATAAAATATTATTGTCACATTGTATGATTTGATGACGTGCATATTATCATCCCTGCTGACCTTGTTAACCTCACACCCAAGATATTGTTTTAAAATACTTGAGGGCTTTAAAATACTTGGGAGGTTTTGACAGCCATTTGCAATAATGTGAGAAATATTGTATACTGAATTATAAGATTAGGGTATTATAATAATATAATATTATTGCAAAGAGTAAGCAGCTTTGAGATCATGGGTTCTGCACCTTTTATGTCATACTGTTTTTAATTGTTAACACATTTGCACCTGTTTTAATCGCTGATAGTGTTTAAGGAGTGACAATTTGCAGGACCAGTCTCCCTGAAGAGGTGCAAATGCGTGAAACCGGTTGGGGCAGTTAGTGGTGCTGTTAATTTACTCTTTGTATTGCCGGAGTCTGGAGTATGTTTGAATGCTTTTGCACTGCACTGAATAAACAAATTGGTAAGATTTCAGTGTTTGGCCTTGGTGACAGTTGCTTGGGGAGGCAGTATAGCACAGTGGGTTAAGGCTCTGAGCTGCAGATCTAGAGACCTGGGTTTGAATCCCCTAGGTGCATACTGTGTGATTCTGAGCAAGTCACTTAACTTCCTTGTGCTCCCAGGTCACATCTGGAAACAAGCTTCGGCTTAGTGTGCTACTCCTGGTTAAACAATCTTCCCTTCCCAGTTCTTCAGTTTTATAGCTTTTGGGAGGCATGGAAGTATCTGTACTGGCCATATATGGTACACTACCTGTAACACTATAGGGTTGCACTGTTATTTCCACCTCAAAAAAAGGGTTGAAATCATGCCATGGCAAAATCAGCCCCTAGCTACAGCCAGAACCTAGAAACCAAAATTAGTATTTTAAGCTGAATCTCATAAATCTGAACAACTGTTGCTTTAGCCTCCTGGGAGGCTTTTATCTTCTAGTTTTATTATTGTTTTAGTGAGTGGAAAATGGAGAAGAAATGTAAATGATGATCGGAGTGAAGAACAAATACATAGGATGTATAAATGATCATGGAGGGCTGATACCCAGACGCCCTACACCCCAAACTGCTCAAAGAAGCTGCTCCTGCCATAACCTTACCAGTTACTTGGCTCATTAATAGGTCACTACTGGAAAGAGTAGTTCCTGATATGTGGAAGAGGGCATTTGTGGTACCCATCCACAAGGGTAGTCCAAGGGAACTCATTGGCAATTACAGGCCAATCTCCCTCCTATGCATATTAGCCAAGTTGCAGGAGAGGCTAGCATACTGCCAACTCCATGACTACCTGGAAGCTAGCCAGCTGCTGTCTTGCACCCAACATGGTTTCTGGCAGAAACATGGGATAGACACTGCACTCATCAAGTTCACCACAGACATACTCAAAGCCCTTGACAATGGCAAACCAATGGGAGCTGTCTTCATTGATTTAACCAAGGCCTTCAACTTGGTAGACCACTCCCTATTGGTGGACAAGTTTACTTTTTTCAGCCTTGACCATCACTCTCTAAAGTGGTTCACAGACTACCTGTCTGACCATACCCAGCAGGTTAAGTGGAGAGAGGCCACATCAGAATCACCCTCCATCACGGAGGGAGTACCCCAGGGCTCTATCTTGGGACCCCTCCTTTTCTCCCTATTTTTCAATGACTTGAGTAACCACTGCAGTGGCAGCTCTGTGGTCCAGTATGCAGATAATGCAATACTGTACAGATCCTCAGATTGCCTCATAAACCTGGGCGACCAGTTACAGTCTGATTTCAGACTTCTAGAACACTGGCTGTTAGACCACAGGCTTATTCTCAACACAAAAAAACAAAAGCCTTTCTGTTTGGTCCCTGAACCCTAGGACAAGACAGAAGCCACTTGTTGCAACTGGGCACTGTGTCGGGCTCTCCCATAGAAGTTGTGAGGCCGTTCAAGTACCTAGGTCTGACTTTGGATCAGGGCCTCTTGATGGAATCCCAGGTGGATCAAATAACTAAAATGATTCACCAATAACTAGCCCTACTATATCACCTAAATGGGCAACTGGTTCCTGAGACCGGGCTCACCATTGCTTACAGCATACTCCTGTCAACACTAACCTATGCTGCTCAGATATTGCACTTCCTTGCAAAGCAAGAACAAAGCAGACTGCATACTCTGTACAACAAAATAACTCAATTTGCCTCAATGTCACATCCGAGGCAACAAAACTGTGAGATTCCGTCCTCCCTTAACTGGCCATCCCTCAGTGGCAGGCTACAGTTTCCTCTGCTGTACATTACATACAAACTTATAAATGGCAACCCGCCTGTCAGCCTTCCTGACCTCCTGATCCCTAAGCGCTCATGCAGGCAGCTCCACACCACTGGTAAAAATCTACTGGAGGACCCAAGAACCAGGACAGTTGCTGGGAGCAAATCGTTCACTCATGCAGCTCCTGTACTCTGGAACAAGCTTCCTAAAAACCTACAAGAATCTACCTCCCTGGATGCCTTCTGCAAAGGGCTCTGAAAGCACTTGCTGGTTAACAGCAAATGCACCTGCACTTGAAAATCCACCCAGGTATCCACACACACCACCTGTCTTGTATAATGTTGGCAAACCTGTCTACCTTTGTTGTATACTAATGCATTGCAGGACTTGAGTCTAATCCTGTTGTGATTGTTTAGGGCGCGAGTTTCAATAAGTACCGTCTACCCATGTCTATGTCATTTTGATGTGAAGTATACCTGTATGGAAATGTTAATCTGTAACTCCAACTGTGGAAATATTTATCTGTAACCTCAATTCTATGTCCATTCGAAATGTAGATTACTTGTAACTAATTCCGGGTCTCTCCTGAAAAAGGGACCTTCAGGGCTCAGTGGGCCTACCCAGTTACCAAAATTGAAATAAATAAATAAGCATTCCAATTTGTGAGTTGTCTGTAAACAGTTACAATTAAAAGCCTTAAACACATCACAAATCATAATGGGTTTGCAAGTCAGAGTGTGTGTGTGTGTGTGTGTGTGTGTGTGTGGAGACACTGACCAAGGGGCAGCAGGGGTCACAATCACTGGAAAATGAATGTCTGCTTCACTGACTCTTGGGAACTATAGCGCCTTGCACCAGTAATTATAAAAAGTAAAACCTAGGTGACTGTGTGTCTGTGAAGCCTTTTTTACACAGCATCGATGTGTGATGACCTAATAAACCTCTTGAGCTTTGCTCTCAAGGTTTATAGGTCATCACACACCTCAGGTATGTAAAAAAACTTCATAATTATTGGTTAGCATTTTCCCCCGAGGGAAACCGGTTATAATTTGCCGTTATAACCAGTTGGTTATAACGGCAAACATGTACTTGGTTTCCCTTGGACCACGCATGCGCCTGTCACTGCTCTTCCTTTACTCGTTGTTGTTCCTCGGGGCCATCTCTTATCACCACAGACTTCACCTCCCCTCCCAGTTGGTGGTAAAATACTTTTTCTTTTAAAGTGTAAAACATGCAACTTTTAAATACTAAAAAGAAAAGAAGAAGGAAAAAGGAAAACAAAAGACAAACTTTTTTTTTCTCCCAGTTGCTTCGGACCATGGACCACACGTCTCTCTCTGCTTATTTTATATAATTGCTGTGCCAAAAAAAGACTCCCTAGCAATTATATAAAATAAAGGCTGGGTAGGTGTGCAAAACTCAAACTTTACATACACCCTCAATGTGGGATGCCTTAATACACCCCTCAAGCTTCGCTCTCAGGGTTCTTGTGGCATCCCACACCTCAGGTGTGCGTAAAATTCTCATTATAACCCCCTACCCAACAATTATTCTATATATAACACATAGACACCAGTGCATTATTCTCTATTTCTCCCATATAATGTATGTATTTAATGGACAAGATGGTGGACAGTGTGAGAATGCCAGGATGTGCTGTTGCTGTGCTGCCCATTGCCACTCAGTGATCTGCTTCTGCTGCCTTGGTTGTACAGAGCAAATAATTAGTTTAGGCATCTTAACAAAAGGAGTCAAAGTACCAACAGTACTGAGCGGTGTCAATGAATGGAACTGTCATTTTTGTATAGTGAAAGACACATATACATGTTAAACAATGTACAGGCAAATGCTGCACAATACAGACACATACATGCACCCAGATACACACATACACCTCAGAAAATAAGTACATATACTCCAGACAATACGTAAACTGAGAACTTTTAACCTGATCAGTTTATGCACTCTCGAGGAAAGGAGGAAGAGGGGGGACATGGTAGAAATGTTCAAGTACCTTTCAAGTACCTCAAGGGAATCTACAAAGTCCAAGAGGGCAGCATCTTTTAGAAAAAGAGATGTGCAAGAATAAGGGGGCACAATCTGAAGACAGAGGGAGATGGCTCAGGGGCAACATGAGGAAGTATTTTTCCATGGAAATGCTGGTGGACGCAGGGAATTGCCTTTCCGAGGAGGTTGTGGGGTCAAAAACGGTGGGAGAGTTCAAGAATTCATGGGACAGCATAAGACAATTCTGGTAGTAGTTAGGAAGAAGTAGGCTGTTGGTTAACTAGGATCTGCAGCTTATCAAATAGGTAGAGAAATGGGCAGACTGGGTGGGCCAAGCAGTCATTATCTGCTATCAAAGTCTATGTTTCTATGTTACTAGGGCCTCTGGAGTCAGCATCATGTTTTTCTTGGGGATCAAACCTAGGCCTCTGACCCATTACTGTTTGGTAGCCTATATCCTGTATCTGTACTGCAGTGCTTTTAAACAGGAAATGAATGCTGTGCAATGGACATCTAACACTGAGTGCAGAGAATCTTTCTCTCCTCAGCTGCTGTGGATTTGTTAATGAAAAAGTCTGTCAATCTGAAATTAAACTTCCCAAGTTGCATTCGAACCTCAAATTATCAGCTGGAACTTTTCAAGTTATTAGCAGTATAGAACTTCAGATCTTGCTGAAACTTTACCACTAACATCAGCAATGATGTCTAACAATTTCTCTCATACTATATGAATTGTAGTGGGATAGAAAAAGATATCCCACACTGAAGATTGAACCCAGGCCTCTTACGCACAGTTGATTGCTAACATGTAACTCTCCCATTGTACCAAATCTCTTTGAAAGGAAATGCATGCTGTGGCAAAGGATATCCAGCATTGAGTGCAGACCCCTCAACCCCCCGCCCCAGCTGCAGTGGATTTAATGAGGCAGTATGTCAGTTTGAAGTAATGTTTCTCAAGTTGCATTCAAATCTCAAAGTCTTAGAAACATAGAATATGTTGGCAGATAATGACTGCTTGTTCCCCCAGTTTACCCATTTGTTCCTGCCTGTACGGTTATCACAGATTCTACCTAATCTTTGGTTACTCCCAACCCCCTTCCCAACTAAGATTTCCATGTGGAACTTTTCAAGTTATAAGCAAAACAGAAGTTCAAATCTTGCTGAAACTCTATCACTAACATCAGTGATGAAATTTAACAATTTCTTTAATACTACTTAAATTGTGGTGAGAAAGAAAAAAATGTTCTACACCAGGAATCAAACCCAGACCACCTGCCTACTATTGCTTGGTAGCCTGTAGCTATACCACTGTACAAAAACTCCTTAACAGGAAATGCATGCTATAGCAAAGAATATCCAGCACTGTGTACTGGTCTGTCAATTTGAAGTAATGTTTCCCAAGTTGCATTCAAATCTCAAAGTCTCAGCTGGAAGTTTTCAAGTTATCAGCAATGCAGAATTTCAAATCTTGCTGAAACTCTATCACTATCATCACCAATTACATCAAACAGTTTCTCACATACTGCATAAATTACAGTGAGAAAGAAAAAAGTGTCCCACTCTGAGGATCGAACCCAAGTTTCTGTAGGTCTGAAACCCTAAGCTAAGGCCTAAAAGCTCTATCACTGACATCATCAATGATAAAATGCAGCCATATCACTCACACAGAACAGAAACGTAGAAACAAAGAATTTGACAGCAAATAAGGATATCTTGGCCTACCTAGTCTGCCCATTTTCTCTACCTACAGTCACACTGCAGACCCTACTTGACCTCTGGCTTTCCTTCCCCCCTTCCCTTACCTCTAAGGTTCCCTTATGCCTATCCCGTGACTTCTTAAATCCTATTACAGTTTTGGCTCCCACCCACTCATCAGGGAGGCTGTTCCCAGTATCTGCCACTCTCTCTGTGAAGAAGAGCTCCCTTACACTTCCCCGAGTCCACCCCTCTCCAGCTTCATAGCATGACCCTTTTTTCTTGAGCATTGTTTTCTCTGAAAAAGGCTTCCCTCTTTAACCTTATTTATACCCTTGAGGCACTTGAAAGACTCTATCATAGCCTTCTCTCCCTCCTTTCCTCCAGAGTGTACATATTGAGGACCTTCAATCTCTCCTCATTGATCTTTTGATGCAGATCCTGCACCATTTTAGTTACCCTCCTCTGGACCTCCTCTACTCTGTCTATATCCTTCAGAAATGAGGACTCCAAAACTGGACACAGTACTCTAGGTGGGTTCTCACCAGAGATTTATACAGAGGTATCACCACCTCCATCGTTCTGCTGGTGATACCCCTCTCTATGCACCCTAGCACCCCACTTGCTCTCCCACTTGCTCTCCCACAACCTTGTCACACTGTTAAGCCACCTTTAGGTAATCAGATATGATAACCCCCTGGTCTGTCTCCTGTTTGGCGGTTGACAGTACCACTCCCCCCCCATTTTGTACTCTGACCCTGGGTTTCTACGCCCTAAGTGTATGATCTTGCACATTATCACATTGAAGCTTAATTGCCACATTCTTGACTACTAGTCAAGCTTACCTAGATCTCTATTCATTTTTTTCACCCTCTGAAGTGTCCAGTCTATTACAGATTTTAGTGTCATCTGTAAAAAGACATACCTTCCCTTCTAGTCCCTCTGCAATGTCTCTTATAAAGATATTAAAGAGGACTGGTCCCAGTACTGATCCCTGAGACACCCCACTAGTCACCCTCTGATGCCTATCTTCCAACCAATTACTTACCCAGTCTACCACTTTTGGTCCCACTCCTAGGCTGACCAGCTTGTGTATGAATCTCCTATGTGGAACAGTGTCAAAGGCCTTACTGAAATCTAGGTAGGCGACATCCACCGCTCTCACTCGATCTACTTCCCTGGTCACCCAGTCAAAGAAATCTGTAAGATTAGTTGGACTTGACCTCCCTCTAGTGAATCCATGCTGCCTCAGATCTTATAAGCCACTGGATTCAAGATATTCCACAATCCTTTCTTTCAGTAGTGATTCCATTAATTTCCCCACCACCCAACTCAGGTTGACTGACCCATAATTGCCAGCCTCCTCCCTGTGCCCACTTTTGTGGAGCGGTACTACATCTGCCCTCCTCCAGTCCCATGGGACCACTCCCGTTTCCAGTGAGTGGTTGAACAGGACTGTCAGAGGTGCAGCCAGCACCTCTCTGAGCTCCCTCAATAATCTTGGATGTATCCCGTCTGGTCCCATTGCCTTGTTCACCTTAAGATTTGCAAGTTCTTTCAGGACTCTTTCCTCTGTAAATGGACGAGTGCCCACTTCCCTTCCTTCAATGCTCTTGTCACTGACATGTGGTCCCTCACCTTCCCTTTCATTTGTGAAAACTGAACAAAAATAATTGTTCAGGATGTCTGCTTGTTCCTTGTCCCCTTCCACACACACACCCCTTCCATCTTTAGTCTTACAATCCCTACTCATGTCTTTCTCCTTTCGCTAACATACCTGAAAAATGTCTTGTCCACTTTACTTACTGCCTGTGCTCTTTCCTCTGTTTGTGCCTTTGCACTCCTGACTGCTTTTCCTGCCTCCCTCTGCTTCTCTGTTTACACTTCCCTATCCTCCTCCCTCTGTGTCTCCTTATACCTCCTCAATGCTAACTTTTTTGTCCTTACCTTTCCAGCCTCCTCTTTTGAGAAACATAGGTGTCTCTTTTTCTGCTTGCTTTTGCTTACCTGCTTAACATGGAGGTTTGTTGCCTTCACTATACCTGCCTTTATTTTCTACCACTGTTCCTCCACTCCACCCAGGTCCTCCTACCCTGCCAGAGCATCCCTGAGGCATTCTCTGATCATTGTATAATTGGCCCTCCTGAGGTCCAGGACCCTCACTTTTATGTGGTTTACTTCTGACACGGTTGTTATATTGATTCACACTGTACAGTGATTACTATTCCCCAGGTGACCACCAACCTTGATGTCTGCAATACCGTCCCCGTTGGTAAGTACAGGGTCCAATATTGCTGCCTCACGAGTGGGCTCCTCTACTAGTTGCCTTAGGAATGCCCCCTGCAGGGAGTCCTGGATGTCCCTGCTCCTAGCTGAAGCTACAGCTGGGATGCTCCAATCTACATCAGGCATATTGAAGTCCCCCAACAACAGCACCTCTCCCTTATTTGCCATGTTTTGGATGGCTTCCACCGATCCTCATCCAACTCCTCCACTGCGCTGCAGGTCTGTAGATCACTCCAGTATGAATAGTGGCTCCATTCCCCTTTTCTAGGGTGATCCACTGAATTTCCATTCCTCCCTGTGTTCTCCGCATCTCTATTGCTTTTATACTATCCCTCATATAAAGAGCAACACCTCCCATTTTCTTACCCACCCTGTCCTTCCTGAAGAGCATATATCCTGGTATGGCTAAATTCCAGTCAAGGATCTCATTGCACCATGACTCTGCAATGGTTACAATGTCCAGATCAGCCTCCGTCATAATGGCCAGTAGGACAGGGATCTTATTCCCTTGACTTCTAGTATTTGCACACATGGTCTTCCACATTCTGCTACCACCCTGCTTGCCAACCCCTTCTTTACCCATTTGACTTGTATCCTTACACACTCTGCCCTCATTTCCATCCCTATTCATACCTACCATTTCATTTTTCTTCTTAATAAGGTACCCTTGGGGAGTTGCTTCTCTTATGGTTCTCTCTACTAACTACTTCAGCTAGTGGGGAGAACAGTCTACATCTCCCTGCTTCCTTCTGTCGTCCCCTAATGCTAGTTTAAATGCTCTCTGATGTAACATTTAAACCACTCACTGAGGAATTGTGTTCCCCTCCAGGACAGATGCAGGCCATCTCTCTTGTTTAAGCCTTTACCCCTCCAGGTGGGACCTCAGTCCCCAATGTAGCTGAATCCTTCTTCTCTGCACCACTCCTTCAACCATTGATTGATGCTCCTGGTACGGATTACCCTATCCACCCTCTGTCATAGACAGGCAGTACCTCAGAAAAGATCACTGTGTGCTACCTGCCTAAGACTCCTCTGCAACTCCCTGAACTCCTCTTGCAGTCTCCTAACTTCATCTCTAGCCAGGTCATTAGTCCCTAGGTGGACAATAACATCCAACTCTCCCTCCTGTCCTGCTGCGCTAGCGATCCTAAGGATCTGATTTCTATCCCTACAAGCCATGGCACCAGGCATTCACTTAACCTCTCTCTTCCTCTCCACTCCTGCCCTCAAATCTATCCCCCTCACAATGGAGTCCCCCACCAAGATTTGCTTCCTTCTCCTCTAGGGTCCTCTGCTACCTTTCCTAGGGACTTCACCATGGAGAACCTGCACATCCTCCTTGGTCACTACTACAGGTGCTTCCATGGGACAGTTCTGCTCCACCAATACGGTGTAGGAATTGTGTATTGGTACCATGGGAGGATGTGCCTTTGACCCACCACTCTTACCCTTCCTGAGCCCACCGTAGTCCAGCCGCTCCTCCTCCTTGGCTCCCTTTGAGTCATCGGTGTCTGACTTGGTGGTCCCTGGGTGGGAAAGGAGGCCTCCACAAATGCTGTCCAGCTCAGTTTGGAGGCTAGCAGCCTCCTTCCTCATCCCAGAGAGGTGCACGCAAATGGGGCAGCACTGCAGGCTCCAGAAAGTCTCCCTGAAAACTGCTGCTCCACAGCCATTGCACTACACCACTCCCAACATATTTAAATATTACAATTTGCTTACAGTACTTAATTCAGTGATTTTGCCACCCCTACTCTTGATTGGGTGTTTCACCTATTCTGAAATTTTTGCTTGGCCTTAACTTATGTTAGACATTTTTATAACCCCTCTCCCAGGTAGAACAGATACACATAAATGGGCAGGTTAATATGTTATATAATGTAGATTGCAATACACAGAATGAACTTTGCTACAACACATTAAAATTACATGCACAACTAAAATATCAAGCAGTATATCGTACCACATCTACATTGTAGGGATGATACTCTAAACTTGACTTAGTACATTAAACCAAAAACAACTGATGCTGTAGTTACTAGTGACCTATTGTGAGTGCTGAGTCTCCTGCAGACTACTGCCCATGCTGATGTCCACAGTATGATGCCCTTAAGCTGTGACCCTTTAGCAAAAGGACCGCAGTGGAGTACTGCTAGTAACAGGATCTTAAATAGAGCTCAAGATACCCCACCCACCAATGCAGTCACTGCCTCCACTGGGAGGAAAAGACACTAGGGCACAGTCAGAAAACACTAGCACACCAGTTAGTCCACTGTAGGAGAGCCCAAATGGCTCTCTCAACAAGCTGCCACAGTCCCACAATAGAGTTGTCACCAAGAGAATCCGGCCAATGTTTGAAAGCTGCTGCCACTGCTCACCTTAAATGTAACCTTAAACATGACTAAATGCACAAAAGAGTACACATGACAACAAAAGGTGCTTAGAACTATGCAGTTGGTGCCTAAACAGTATCAAAGGTACTGAGTGGTGCCAACATATTGAACTATCATTTTTTGTGCAGTGAAATACACAAATACATGCTTAACAATGTACACACAGATGATGCACAATACAGTCACAAACATGCATGCAAGTACACACACACACACACACGCACACACACACCTTAAAAAATAAAGAAGCATACCCTACACAAACTCAGAGTTTTTAACCCTATCAGTTCCTGCACAAGATCCTCTAGAGTCAGCATTATTATTTTTCTGGGGATCAAACCCAGGCCATCTACCCATTACTGTTTGGTAGCTGTAGCTCTACTGCAGTGCTTGTTAATTAAGGAATAATGCAGGACAGAGTGTGTGTTGTACTTGGATAATGTCACACATTGGGTGGTTGGGCATGAGACCTTAGGCTGAGTGTGTCAAAAACCTGAGAAGTGATGTTATCCCAGCATCACACACACATACACACTGGAGTGCATTATTATGATTATACAATGACTCATTTGAAAAAAATAAATAAATAAAAAGATTAAAATATACTGGCTTTTAGTAATATTTAAATTTGTTTTAAATGGGTAGGTATACTCATAGGAAAAAGTAGTGTTGATTTACTGGTGATTTGTTTTGGCCAGTAGAGGGAGCTGATATTGTGTAATTGAGTCTCTATCACCTCCACCCTCCAATCTCTCTCTCTGGTTCTCTCTCTGTCTTATTGAATTAAATGTGCCTCCCCCCCCCCACACACACAGACACACATCTTATTTTGAGTGCATGTGTGAGGTAGCAGACCGAGGAGTGGAGATTTGTCCCACTCACTGTGGTCACTTGTCAGTTTGCGGTTGTCCCTCCCCACACACACACTCTTTTTCGGTCTCTTCTTCTCCTGGTATAGTTTGCACATTTTCAGTTTGAACCGGGAGGAAACACTGGTACATTGTACAGCACACTGTGCTGTTTAAAATTATACACACCTGTGGCTAAAGCCGATTGGAGCAAGATTCCTCTCCCCACCATCGATCGTGGTAATGTGAGTGCCTGCATGGTCCCAGGATTGGTATATACAATGATATAGCACTGTTTGTGCTCCTTGTGCTTTGGTTGGCTGTCCCAGTACAGTAGCCATGTGCTTGTACCAAGCGAAAATGAATAAAGTTAAAAGAAAGGATTTATCATGGCTGAAGTGCGGTGCACATTTGAAAAGTACATGCAGTTACTGTCTTCTGGAGTGAGATGAGCATGGACCAAAGTTCATTGTGGCAATGGTGCCACATTTTCTTTCATTTTTTGAGATAAATGAGAAACTGCGAGTATGTAGTAACCATCTGTTTTTCTGTTATGGTGGACATAGTAATATTAATTTAGAATGGTCTGGATACTTTTTGTGCAGCGGGAGGGAAGGACTGAGGTTTTGAAAAACATAGCAAGTACTGGCAAAAGCCAGAGCAGCCATGCCAAGTGTGGGCAACTTGGGCATGTCCTGGAGACCGATTCTTTTTACATTTAATGCAGTCATTTGTGTGCTGGGACTTGATCCATGATGTTGTGCTGAGATAACATCACGGGTCAAGGTCTTGGCTGGCCACTCAGCTTTAAGGATGCTTTCTTGCCGTTGTATAATAGGAAATGAATGCTGTTCAAACGATATTCAACACTAAGTGCAGACCCACTACCCCCACAGCTACTGTAGATTTATTAATGAGCCAGTCTTCCAATTTGAAGTAGTATTTTCCAAGCTGTATTCAAACCTCAAAGTCTCAGCTTGAGCTTTTTAAGTTAGCAGCAACATAGAACTTCAAATTTTGCTGAAACTCTGTCACTAACATCAGCAATGAGATCTAGCAGTTTCTCTCATGCTACATAAATTGTAGTTAGACAGAAAACATGTTTCACGTTGTGAATTAAATTGAGGCCTCCTGCTAGGTATTCCTTGATAGTCTGTAGCTCCCTACTGTACCAAAGCTCTTTAACAGGAAATGCATGCTTTGGCAAAGGCTATTCAGCACTGAATGCTGGTCTGTCAGTTTGAAGTAATTTTTCCCAAGATGCATTCAAACCTTAGAGTCTCAACTGGAACTTTTCAAGTTATCAGCAATATAGAACTTCAAATCTTGCTGAAACTATATCACTAACATCCACAATTACATCTAACATTTTCTTGCATACACCATAAAGTGTAGTGAGAAAGAAAATAATGTCTAACACCAGTGATCAAACCCAGACCAGCTACCTTCTACTGCTTGGTAGTCTGTAGCTCTATCTCTGTATGAAAGCTCCTTGACAGGAAATGTATGCTGTGGCAAAGGACATCCAGCACTGTATGCTGGTCTGTCAGTTTGAAGTAATGTTTTCAAGTTGCATTCAAATCTCAGAATCTCAGCTGGAACTCTTCAAGTTATCAGCAATATAGAATTTTAAGTATTTGTTTAACTCTATCACTAATATCAGCAATTAAATCTAACAATTTCATACATAATGCATACACTGTAGTGAGAAAGAAAAAATGGCCCATAGTGGGGATCAGATCCAGGTTTTTGTAGATCTGAAGCCCTAAACCAAAACCTAAAAGCCCTATCACTGACGTTATGAATGACAACAAGAAGCTGAAACACTCACATGGAATGTAGACTTGAACTTGACTAAATGCACAAAAGAGTACATGACAACATTAGGTGCTTACAGCTACACTCTAGGCATCAAAAAATGATATTGAGATTACTTTTAGATGGCAGAAAAAGACAGAAAAGGCAATGAGGAAGTAAATCATTTTTAGCACAGTGCTGTTCGCTATAGAAAATCTTCCATAGAAATGCATCTCATCTGTGTCCTGTAGTAAATGCATCACCTACTGTATGTGACATGGTCACTTTTCATCATCATTGAGAAGCATGGTCAATCCCAAACCAGGCCCTTCCACTCCATGGCACAATACACTGCCACCAAGCTACTCAGCTGGAACATGGCTTGATTGTGTTTGTGATTTTTTTGTACGTTTCTGTGACATTCAGCATTTTTACTGTTGTTAGACCATGTTTTCTCTCAAAGAAAGTATGATGGCAAACTTACAGTCAAGATCACGAGTAAGCTAAAGACTGCAGATTTGTGATTGAACGTTGCATAATTTAAGATTGTTTTTATGGGCTCTTACATATCTAACAAGGTGCCAGGGGCTTGCTACTGGGGATTTGTGTCCTATTTAATGCATGTTTACCAAATCTACCGACTTATTTATTTATGCATAATTTTTTACCTGGAAAGGCACACTAAGCTGTGGTAGCTTTTTTTCAAGTGAATCCTTGGGGAGGGGTATGTTACATGAACCTGTGTTATTGATGGAGGAATGCTGGCCATGATACCAGGGAAACTCCCCTAATCTTCTTCTATAAATGCCATGGGATCTTTAACTTCCACCTGACAGTGACCAAAGATGAGCAGAAGCCATATTCAATGCTGTTTTCCAGCTGTGCTATCACTCACCAAGGCGTTTGTGAGGGCGAGCCCAGTGCATGGTTATGGGGGTGTGGTGGCAGCTGCCATTAACACGATAACTGCTGTATATGAGAAAAAGATTGTGCAAAACAGTGCCATCTAGTGGTGAAAACTGGGGATTGTAGTCAAAAACAATACAACCATATAGTGGTTTACAATGGGATATACATAGACAGTGTCGGCAGATAAGGGCCTATGACCCACCCAGTCTGCCCATTTGAGCTTGTAAGTTCAGTTTATGTTTTCCAAGAGGTCTGTTGCCCCTTACCCCTGACCTCCAGAATTCCTTTATGTCTATCCCATGCATTCTTAAATCCCATGATTGTTTCATCCCCCACCACTTCCTCTGGCAGGGTGTTCCACTTGTCCACCACCCGTTCTGTGAAGAAATTCTTCCTCACGTTTCCTCTGAATCGTCCTCTCTCCAACTTCATCCCATGCCCTCTAGTCCTGGAACATCTTTTTCACTTAAAAATAGTGTATTCCTGCACCCTGTTCCTCCCTGTAAGATACTTGTATGTCTCTATCATATCCCCTCTCTCCCTCCTCTCCTCCAGGGAGTACATGTTCAGTTCCTTCAACCTGTCCTCATAGGACTTGTGATGCAATCCATGCACCATCTTTGTTGCCTTCTGAACCTTCTCTACCCTGTCTATGTCCTTACGTAGGTAAGGTCTCCAGAACTGCACAGTGTACTCCAGGTGGGGCCTCACTAGTGTCTTGTACAGTCTAATTATGACCTCCCTTTTCCTGCTGGTGATGCCCCTGCCTATGCATCCCAGCATCCTATTTGCTTTACCTGCTGACTTGTCACACTGTTTCCCTGCCTTGAGGTCATCAGAGATGATAATCCCAAGATCCCTTTCCTGCTTGGTGCATTCTATATCCTCACCCCCCAACTGATATATTGTGCCAGGGTTTTTGTGCCCCATATGCATTATCTTGCACTTCCTTGCATTGAATTTCAACTGCCAAACCCTGACCATTCTTCAAGTTTCTGCAGGTCCCTTCTCATTCTGTCTACACCCTCTGGTGTGTCTACTCTGTTACAGAGCTTTGTGTCATCAGCCAACAGTGAAATTCTGCCTTCTAGGTCCTGCGCAATGTCACTGATGAAGATATTGAATAGAACCGGTCCCAGCACTGATCCCTGTGGTACCCCACTGGTCACTCTTCCCTCTGTGGAGTGACAGCCATTTACCACCACCCTCTGTGTCCTGCCGCCCAGCCAGTTACCTACCCACCACACTACTGTCCTGCCCACACTCATAATCCCCAGTTTGTGCAATAGTCTTCTATGTGGCACAGTGTCAAAGGCCTTGCTGAAGTCCAGATAGGCCATGTCCACTGCCCTCCTCTGATCCACCTCCCTAGTCACCCAGTCAAAAAATTCAATGAGGTTGGTCTGACATGACCTCCCCCTGGTGAAACCATGCTGCCTTGGGTCCTGTAGTCCATTGACAACCAGATGTTCCACCAATCTCTCTTTCAGTAGTGCTTCCATGATCTTCCCCACTACCGAGGTGAGGTTGACTGGTCTGTAGTTCCCCGCTTCCTCTTTGTTCCCACTTTTGTATAAGGGGACTACATCTGCTATCCTCCAGTCTTTGGGTACCTCCCCTGTTTCCAGTGATCGGCTAAACAGGATAGCAAGAGGTTTAATACCAATGTCAAGTATAAAATAAAGAGGCACTCTAAGCTCCCAGCTGGGGGGATTCTCTTATAGGTTAAAGTTTACAGCTACTGCCTCTGGTTTGATTCCCAGTAAGGGATGGATGTCAGTTTGGGCCTTCCTTCTCCAATCCAGTTGATACTTCTGTTGGAGTGCCACAAGGATCAGTCCTGGGACCCCTCCTCTTTTTGCTGCACATAAATGATGTCCACTGCTATTTGATCTACAGTGCTCTGATCCTTTATGCAGGTGATCTTGTCCTCCTCCTCCTCAGTTCTAGTAATATTGATACCATCACCAATAATCTCTCCTCGGACTTCCTAGCAGTTCAGAACTGGCTGACCCTATATAAATTGTTACTGTTACTGAATGCATGCAAAACTCAGGCAATGCAATTTGGCAGCATCCCAAAATTAAGAAATGATCAGTCCTCATTCGAATATTATGTGATGGTGTAAACACTGTTGCCATGGTACCATTGTTCAATTACCTAAGGGCTATTCTGCACCCATCTCTTTACTTCTCCTTTTATATAACTGACATCTTCCAATCTGTCAGTGTTAGAAATGGGTATTAAATTGGTTGATGGTTAGGTTACAGAGGGTGGTGGTAAACTGAATACACTCGAGGGATGGGAGAGTAACCAGTGGGGTACCTCACTGCTCAGTACTGGGTCCAGTCCTCTTTAATGTCTTTATAAGTACCATTGCAGAACAGCTGGAAGAGAAGTTATGCCTCTTTGCAGATGACACAAAAATCTTCAGTAAGGTGAACACCCCGGAGCAGTCAGAATGTGCAAAGACCTGAGAAAGCTAGAGGTGTGGGCAAGGCTATGGCAGCTGGGTTTCAATGTGAAAAAGTGCAAACTCATGCACCTAGGACACAGAAACCCAGAGACAGAGTGTAATATGATGGGGAGAGGTGCTGATGGTCACTAAACAGGAAATAGACTTGGAAGTAATCATATCTGATGACCTCAAAGTGGCAAGACAGTAGGTAGGGCCAGTGGGATGCTGGGGTGTATAGGGAGGGGTATCACCATTAGAAGGAGGGAGGAGGTGTTGGCACTGTATAGATTGTTGGTGAGACCTCATGTGGATTATTGTGTCCAGTTCTGGAGACCACATCCCATGGAGAACATAGACAGGGTGGAGGCTGTCCAGAAAAGGCAGTTAAAATGGTGCAAGGGCAGCATCAGCAGACCTATGAGGATAGACAAAGGGATCTTGATATGTTTCCCCTGGAAGATATGCAATGGCAGCATGGTTAAGGGTAGTCCTACACTGGCTAAATAAACAGTATGATGCACACTAGAAACAATTAGAAGTAACCTGGGGAGACCTATACAACACTCAGAAGCTCCTTTTTGGGACGCTCCCCAAGTGCCAAGGGATAATGATTTATCCGAAGTTCACCAGGGAACCCTTAAAAATATGGCTTAAGGTCAGTAATGATTATTTTACATTCCCTGAAAAATTGTTCTTGGGAGCACTGAAGTATAAAGCAAATTTGACAGCAGGTCCCTCAGGCCCCTATGTAGTTCAATGGCTGAGATATGGCATTGTATTCATTTTACAGTTAGTGGGCAGAACAGGTCTCCTTCCCTTTGTCTACCTTCAGAAGGACTATCACTTGCCCCATAAATATTTTATTTCTTATTTACATCTTAAATCATACCTTCAGCCATATGAACAGTCACTTGCGGCCCTAAGTGAAAACCCTACCCAAATAATACAACTGTTACAAGCTCATATCAGAGGAACAACCTCGAATCACCTGATTAGTAAGATATATAAGGCCTTAAATGAAAGACAGGGAGACTCGACCAACTCAATCAGGTTTAGATGGGAACAAGAACTACAGGTATCAATCAGTGAACAGGACCGGAAAGACTCTGCTTTACCAACTATAAAAATATTTTTCTCACCACACTGGCATAAATAAATGTGGAAACTCCATTCATGTTTCTTCCGCACACCAGCCTTGCTGGCTAGTATGGGAGAATTAGGGGAGGGACAGTGTTGGAGAGAATGTGGGGATGATGGAGCAAATCAGAGCCATGTCCTTTGATCATGTCCTAAACTATTCAAGTTTTGGAAGGAGATCCTCAAGGAGCTGAGTGCAATTTATGACACCACTGATTTATTCACTCCCACATTTATATTGACTTTTATTAAACCAAAAGGTCTTCGAATTGACAAAAACTTGCTGAAACAAATTTAAAAATGTATAACAGCAGCCCACAAAATTATCACTAGACTGTGGTTTACAAATAAAATACCCACTAAAAAAGCCTGGATTGTTTTGTCCAGGGAGATATATGCCCTTGAGCGATTCTCGGCCAAGATGATAGACAAAGTTCAAAAATTTTATGTACAAAGGCAAAAGTGGGTATCATACCAACTAAATCATTATGATGATTTTGTACCTTAAGCTATGTACGGAACATGTAATTTTGCTATTCTTTTGCACTGAAAAGATACTCGGGATATGATCTGTGATGCTCCTTGAATTTTAATGGGAATAAAATCTGGGAGGTATGGGAAGAGTTCATCGTGCTATGCCTGATTTGATTTGAATGTATCACAGACTGAACTTAAAATGAGTAATTATGATTCTCTGGACACTGAAGTAATAAGATGTTAATTTATTTTCCCCTAATATGACTGCTACAAGTATACATGTAATGTATTGTGATGTTATCAACTGGTATTAATAAGTGATGTATTGCTGCCTGTAAAATTGTTGCATTTATAAATTAAATAAAAAGACTAAATTTAAAAAAAAAGTATCCTCTAGAAGAGAGGAGGGAGAGGAGGAACGTAGTCCATCAATAAGCTTTTACATTTTGTTGCTGCAATTACGGTGCCGCAACAAGGGTGAAAGTGAAAGGTGCAATCTTGATTTTAGATCACCCCTCACTCCTGTCACCCTTTACCCCACACAGCTTATACTCCCTCCGGGGCATGCCCGCCCTGGAGGAAGTTATGTTTAGTTTTTCGGGGTGTGGGGAGTGAAGCCCCCTGCATTGGGGGTTGTGGGGGGTGAAGCCCTTTGCAAAAGACAACCTGTTCCCAGGTGGGTGCTTTGATGCTGTACCTCCGGGAGACGAAATGCCTGGTGCTGTAAGCGACGTTGGCAAAATGCATGTCACCGCGGTATGGTGGAACCGAGGGGGAATATTATAGAGACCTATAAATACCTCACAGGGTTGAATGAGGTACAGAAGGGGAATACTTTTCAGAGGAGAAGGTGCACAAGAACAAGAGGACATGGAATGTAAATGGAAGGGGCAATTTAGAAGAGATGTGAGGAAGTACTTCTTCACTGAAAGAGTGGCGAATGCAAGGAATGGTCTTCCAGTGGAGGTAGAGTGGTGGGGATGAAAACAGTGGTGGGCTTCACAAGGGAATGTTGGCTGGGAAATAGTGTTGGGGGAAGTAGCTGGAGATCAGGTAGGGTCTGCAATGAAAATATAGGCAAGGAAAAAAGGGGCAGACTGGGTAGACCAAGCCATCTTTATCAGTTCGACAAATTCCATGTTTCTGTGTTTCTGTGGACTTTCCTATAAACTCATTCACAGTCTCACTCCAAAGGCCTGACTAGCTATTGTCCATGGCATCCTTTTCCCTTCACTCATGCACAGATTCAGTATATTCATCTACTGCCAAGAATGCATTAAGGAAGTGTGATGTGTAAACTATAATAATATATGTAATTTTGTCCTTGCTACAAACTGCCTTGTACATCACTGCTTCCTCTATACTAAACACAATTGACTTCCCCCTCAGTCCCTTAGGGACCTCACTTTGGCCAGTGCTGTGTATAATGTTCTCAGCAGCCAAGTTCCAAGAGCCCTTGCTTCCCTACTTCTACCTACAGTACATGCAGTATTTATCCCTTAAAATCTTTTGAGCTGGCACCTCTCTATTCCAACAAGCATTTGTCAATGCCGAATGTTGCTTGCTTCTATGTGCTGTTTAGGTATTTGGAAGTCATTGGAGTGCAAATATTGAAAATTTCCGAACTTACGAGCATGCGTAGGAACCGCGCAACGCACGCTCGTAAAACAGTCATTTTTAGGAATTTTTTCACCAAATTTTCAACATAGCCATTTTAAGACCTCTGCTCATGAACAGTGTCACTGCGATTTTCTTAATTTGTCCCATACATTGATTTTGCACACCGACTGCGCCATTCTACGCTACATGGGCAGAAACACATTTTGGGTGAGATGTGAAAAATGACAATTGTACTACTCATAAGGTGTGGTAAAATGGCAATGTTGAAAATCTGGAGTGAAAATATTGAAATTTCCGAACTTCTGAGCCTCTGCGTAGGAACTCGCATAGCTGCTTTCGTGAAAACAGTCATTTTGGAATTTTGCGCAAATTTTCAACATGGGGTTTCTGGGACCCCTTCTCATGAATGATGTCACTGTCATGGCGGTATTCCAGGCCGAAGGTGATTTACATGATGCGGGCCGAATACGCCATGACAGTGACATCATTCGAAAGAGCAAAAGCATGTTGTAGACTGCAAAATCAAAAATACCTGAGATATGCAACAAAGTTGAAACCCCTATCTAGGCCATTATACAGCTTACGGCATTTCCTCAGTTCACGGTCGGCTTTGAAGAGTGCAGATGTGTTCCCGGTCCACGAAGATCATCGTGCCAGAGTCCGGAGGTAAGTATGGGGTGAGGCGTGGGAAGCTGGAGTGCGCGGTGGGTGGGTGCGGGTTGTGGGAGGGGGTCGGGAGATGCTCCGCGGACCGTTTTCGTTTTCAGGGTAAAAAAAAGACATAGTGGGACCATTTGCCACGCTGGGGTGGGCTCCCAGCATGGCACAAGGATGTGGAGGCGTTCAGCTGACGAGATTGGCACCCCGTCAGCCAAAGACTCATTGCCATGCTGGGGTGGAGGCTCCCAGCGTGGCACCTACAACTGGGGGGGAGAGGCATGACTCAGCGAAGGCGGGGATTGGGCACCCGTCGGCCTCACGCGAGTAGATGCGGGGGGCGTGCACGCCCTGCTGTGGGGGGAGCTACGCTTCAGGGGGCTTCTTATCTCTGCTCACTGAAGTGTAGCTCCCCCTTTCAACTGTATGCCACTGCATTTTGGAGAGTGTCATAGACAGCTTCAAAATGCATTGGCTTACAGGGGCCGTGCCTGCCAGCTCACTGACTGAATTGGAGGAGGAGGTGACACACCTCCGAAATCTCCGACGATGGCACTATGTTTCTTGTACATGCGTGCAAGCAACATAAAAATGAGAGCAACCTTTGGGAACACTGCATTCTCATGCCTAGCCCACAGCCTTTGGAACTCCCTTTCACTTGTTGTTCATTATTGTCAATCTGCTCAAAGTTTTTGTTCTGCCTACTATAGGCATTTACATGCCATATTCTCTGGTTCTTGCTAATCAGCTGGAGCTGCCTCACATTCTGGAATTACTGTCACGTGAAACATAGAAACATAGACTTTGTTGGCAGAAAAGGACCACTTGGTCCACCCAGTCTGTCTAGATTGTCCCTGCCTAGCCTGTCTCTGCAAACCCTGACTGGGCTTGCTGAACATGTACTACAAATCTGCAGTTGTTATATTCCTTGCACTATTGTATGTTCTATGAATCTGATTCTGCATATTTCCATGTATTATTTAAGCAATAAGCCATGAGGGGGTGTGGGTTATCAGGGGATTTACCACAGCTGGAGTAGTTTGCCCATGAGGCACAACCGAATGGGTAAATCCTCGCCAGCCGTGGTAAATCCTCCAATAACCCTCATCCTCCGAGTAGCTTATTGCAATTATACCAAGGTTCATTTTTTTTACTATAATAAAATACAAATATTAAAGAGGTTGATTTGTTTTTTTATTTTTATTGTATTTATTCATGTGCTGCAGATATTATAGATTATATACTCATCAACAGCCGTTGGTTATCAGAGGATTTACAATGGTGGTAAACTGCCAGTCTGAAGATTTCATTGGCTGTTCAGTTATGTCCATGGTATAATTAAGCAATAATGCACGACAGGGTGTGGTATATCATGGGATATTGTCACGCCTCGGATGGTTGGGCATGAGGCCGCAGGCTGAGTGCGTCCAATGACCCGAGAAGTGATGATATCCCATGATATACCACACCCTGGAGTGCATTTTCGCTATTATGAAGTGGTTTAAACATTTTTTAAAGTAAAACAAAAAAAAAGAAACATTTTAAAACATTTTCAAAATGTATTTTGGGGGTGTTGGAGGAAAACCTTTAAATAAATTAGTTCCTGGAGGGCTCTGGGCAGCAGGTGGCGCTGTTGTTGGTCATGATAGAGGAAGTGGAGCTCTTGTGAGTGGGTAACCCGCACCTTACCATTGCAGTTTTATTTTCTTTTTTATCTTTTTTTTACAATGTTCCCCATTTACACTGCACTTTATATTATTTTTGTTGTGGGAAGACGTACACCGAATTGGATGCTGAGAGAGAGAGAGAAGTTGGGCAGCTGAGCCAATGATGTGTGGCACTGCCAGACATGTTTAATGGAATAGCCCTACGAACGAGAGAAAGGTAGAGTTTTGGTGCAATTCATTAGAACGGTTACGAATGTCTGGGACAAGACTGGCAGTTTTTTGTATGTGGCCGGCACATGGCCTTCTTTTTGTGGGGGAGCCTCGGTTTGTGTGAGATGAGAATGACTAGAGTGTGAGCGAAGGTGTCTGGTTTGTTCTTTTCAGAGGAAAAATTTACTCGTTCGTTGCTGCCACTCACATGCTGTTGGACATGCTGATTTGAAAGCATTTTTCCATGGCTTGCATTGTGCTGAATTATGTCGTGTGTGCAGCTGGTGGGAGTTCGTTTTTTTTTTTTGCTTTTGTTTTTTAAAATAGCAGTCGACTAGAAGTCTGACTCGCTCCGGACTGTGGGAGATGAAGAACACTACGTGGTCAGTGAGGAGGCTGGTGACCGGAGGTTTTCTGAAGCCGTGATGATGTAGCCTGATATCATCATGGCTTCAAAAACCTCTCAGCCAATCTGCTTCATGTATTTATGATCCCCAGTTCATAATATACAATTTACACCCTGTACAGTTTGTACCTTGTACTTATAGTTTAATCCATATTTGTACCCTGTACCATGCTGCTAATCCTGTGTGCATATTTTACTCCATGAACAAAAAGATTGTATTGTCTTTGTGTTGTACTTCCAGTCTGACTGTATCCTCTCAGGTAGTGCCTGAAAATAGGCATGTCTTTTTCTAGTGCACTTACCTGGTAACCAGAAACTAAATGAAATAAAATGAATAAATAAAATAAATATCTGTCCAAAGAAGAAAGACAGAGGGAGGGAACAGGTATGACAATGGCGACAAGGATATGGGATGCTTCTTCCTTAAAGGGAATTTCCCTGCAACCTAGTTTCTGTATACCTGTGTAGTTTGTAGGTATGAATGATTCCCTCTCTTGCACCCCACTAATTTCATCCTAATTTAATTGTAAATCAGGTTGCTTCACTCTGTTTTGCCCTGGTGTGAAAACCTGCTTGTCTCCATTTCTTTCTTTCTTTCTTTCTTTCTTTCTTTCTTTCTTTCTTTCTTTCTTTCTTTCTTTCTTTCTTTCTTTCTTCTGATAGCCCTACATTCATTTGTTTTTTGTGTTCTGGGTACAGACATCATGTCCAAGAGGAACAGGAGTACACTGCCCCAAAAGGTTCAAATCTTTTTTGAGATCAAACGTCTGCCCAGGCTCAGACTACATGATCTTTGGGTGCATTCTGCCATCCCAAAATCAACTGTGAGTGACATTTTTTTATGTAACAAGCAGCATCTTTTGTATGAATGGCATTTGAATGAAGATCACAAACAAAATCATAAGAGGGAAGGCAAGGAGAGTGAGGTGGAGGATGCCTTGCTAAGGTGGATTTTTTATGCTAGAAGGAGGGATGCATTAATCAGTGGTCCCCTGCTGCTCGAAAAGGCTCAGCAGCTTGCAATTGCCTTTAGTAAACCCAAGTTCAAGCCATCAGACAAGTGGCTGACCTGGTGGAAATAAAGGCACAATACTGGATTGAAACAAATTCACAGTGAGAAGTTAAATGCCAATTCTGAAAGCACTGATGCCTGGGTGAACAATATCTTGTCTGGAATTTTGGAGATGTATACAGCCCATGATGTTTTTAATATTGATGAGACTGGCCTTTTTTCTGATGTGTCAGATAGACCCTATCTCCACAAGGACATAGACAGGATAGAGGCAGTTCAGAGGAGGGCAACTAAAATGGTGCAGTGTCTGCAAGAGAAGCCGTATAAGGAGAATCTAAAGGAGCTTAATATGTACACCCTTGAGGAAAGAAGGGAGAGGGGGGACATGATAGAAACTTTTAAGTACCTCAGTGGAAAACAAGTCCAAGAGGGTAGCATCTTTCAGAAAAAGAGACGTGCAAGAACAAGGGGACACAATTTAAAGATGGGGGGGCAGTTCAGGGGCAATGTGAGGAAGTATTATTTCACAGAGAGGGTAGTGAATGCATGTAACAGCCTTCCTGAGGAGGTTGTGGGGTCTAAAACTGTGGGAGAATTCAAGAATGCATGGGACAGACATAAGGCAATTTTTGTGGGGGGTAGGAAGAAATAGGCTGTTGGTTAACTAGGATCCACAGCTTATCCTGTAGGTAGGGAAATGGGCAGACTAGGTGGGCCAAGCAGTCCTTATCTGCCATCAAAGTCTGTGTTTCTATGTTTCTATGTTTCTATGGCACTTTAACATTTAAGTCACAAAATCTGATTGCGTTAAAGTGTGCCAAGGAAAGAATTTCTATGCTTGTCACCTGTAATATGGTCAGTATGGAGAAGAAAGAGCTTTTGGTGTTCTGAAAGTCAGCAGCATCAAGATGTTTTAGGGAAGTGAGGAATTTGCTTGTGCAGTGCAAAAGAAATTGGAGCGCATGGATGACCCGTGACATTTTTATGGATTGGTTGACAAAATGGGACCAAAAACTGAGATCCAGAAATATCGCACTGATCTTGTGTAACTTCTCAGGCCACCCTAATGTCACCAGCCTTGGATACATGTGTTTGTTTGTTTATTTATTTTTTTATGCTGAGTGGCCAGTGAGCAAACAATGCTCATTTTCACTGGCGTCCTCCAGTTACAAAAAAAAACATAACAATATATAAAATACGTTAACGAAAACAGCATTGACAACAGTAATAAAATCAATTAAAACATTTACAGCCAGAGTTAGAAAGAAGGAAATTCTTGAGTGAAATCTTGAAAGAGGAGATGTTGACACAGTAACAGAGATTGACGATTCATTGCAAAGTTTTATAGCTGTATATTGTACAGAACTTTGAGCCATGGAGGTATGAAAAAGTGAAACCTGAAAAGAGGACCTGTATTGTGACCTAGTGGAAATAGCATTGTTCATTTTTGGGAATAAATTGACAATAATATTTGGGGAAGAACCCAGATGGATCTTGTGCAGAAAAATTAATAACCTAAATCTAAATCTATCAGAAAAAGATAAACACCCAATGGATCTATACAATTGACAATGATGTGTCCTTTTTCTTAAATCAGTAACAATACGAATATTATGGTAAGTAGTTTTTAGTTTACTAAACATTTCATCAGTGAAAAAATAATATATGATAGATCATAATCAGTAAGAGAAAACAAACTATGTGCAAGGATTAATCTTGTTTCATGTGTTAAATGCTTATTCAGACAGTACAACATACCCAATCTCTGATGTACTTTACTTATTAATTTCCTACCCCCAACACAACCTGCATTGTGCAGCCACTCAACCAGGGGATCATTTACAGTTTTAAACATATTCCAAAAGAAGTAGAAGTTAGCGCTCCCATTCATAAGTCAATGCTCCTCCTCAGGCTGATTAAGCCCCTATTAATTTCACCACATATCCAAAAAGACAAGAAGGAGTGAGCACTTAGCGGTCCAGAAAATACTACACTCTTTTTTTCTCAAAGGCACTCCATTCTTAATTCTGCCAGTACTGGCATCACCAACTAGTATATGGTTAGAATAAAAGTACTTTATTTCATCCATCCGATAAGAAATCCAATACCTGGCTATGCTACTTACATACATGAAGCAAAAATGAAGTGCAAACAGTGCCCCAGTGCAGAAATTTACACATTTGTAAACTGAGCCCAACTCAATATCCAAACCTCCCTCAGCTACCATCAACTTTCCCCAGCACTCCACCTTACTCAAAGGCTTTGTCAGGGTTGTTGCTTAGCTTTCAGTGTCCCTCCTTTTATACTACTGGAACTCCAATGTTTTGTGCCTGATTGGCCAGCTGAAATTATTGGTCTATTTAGACTGAGTCCCAAGCTGCAGCCGGAACATGCTACCTCAGAACTCACACTTAATGCCCAAAGTCAGGAGTATATGAGGATAGATATAACTAGAGACCAGTGTTTTTCTTAAATAAGAAATAACGGGGGCGGAACCTGACAACCAACATGGTGGCACACTAACTCTTGCTGGAGACACCCTGTGAACCCCTAGCAGCCCATCCACAATGTCCAGTCAGGAATTCAGTGCTTTTAAAAGCAAGCTTTCAACGTCGGATCACCAGATCTTCTGAATAAGCCATTTTTTGTTGGAATCGGAGGCAGATTCGCAATTCTATGCCGTGATTAACAACCCGGGCCTGGCTGCATCTCATGCTCTCTACAGGCCAAGACATAAGCGCCACCTGAGTTTTGGAGCTCCCAACCTGACGCAGTGAACAGGCAACAATCCAGAGTCTTCAGGGTGAGCAATGGCCTCCTCCACCACCTCTGAGAGCCTGGCCAAAGACATTGCAAATATGACGGCAATGTTAAACAAAGCTTTACAAGACACTACAGAACTAAAGCAGGCATCTACACAAATAAATGAGGAGTTGCGAGTGTTAGCTCTTCGGGTGGAGGGCTCCAAAAAGGTTATAAAGCAGCAAGTTGAGCAAATTTCACAACATGACAGACACCTGAGGGAACATCATGGCCAGATTCAGTACTTACTCTCCAAAGTTGATGACATGGAAAATAGAGCTCAGAGACGGAACATCAGAATTGTGGGCATTCCAGAAGGAATGGAAGGCAGGGACATGATATCCTTTTTGGAGGATGGGTTGCCAGTGATGCTAGGGCTGGAGCTCGAGGCCCCACCAGAGATTGAGTGAGCTCACCGCACACTTGCCCCAAAACCCAAACCAGGAGAGCGCCCTCATCCAATATTATGCAAATTTCTATGGTACCCGGTGAAGGAGATACCTCTGCCTAGCCAGAGAACTAAAATCCCTGACACGGCAAGGATGCTCCATCCAGCTTTACCAAGATTTCTCTCAGGAGCTAGCAAGGTGGAGAAGAGCATATGCAGAGGTGAAGCAGCAACTTTACAAGTTAGGTATTCCCACCTCGCTCAGATATCCAGCGCAGCTGAGAGTCCTGGATAATGGTGCCTTTCACACTTTTAGCAACCCCGGAGACATGGAACACTTTCTGCAAAACATACAATTATCGGGCAGGTGCATGACCAAATCCCCGCAACTTTCGAGTAGCACTAGTGGACTGCACAGGGAGAACTTCCCAATTTCCATGGAGATAGCAACCAGCACTGCGCTGAAGGACACAGAACTGGGGGGGCCTGGCAGAGAGCTCAACAGGGTCGTTCGAGGAAGCCTGGGAGAGATACATCAAGTAAATAGACATTGGCCAGGAAGAACAGATCAAGGAGCAGCCAGAGATTGCAAATCCTGTCAGATGACAGCACAATATCACCAGCAGCTACGACAATTAAGTTGTGCAACAGATATGAACCTTTGGGGGAACTTGTGCCTCAAGCCCTGGATTTAAAAAAGAATTCGGGCTGCCCGACACCAGACGATCTTACGGACCAGAGTCTGCTCACAGACTGGGCCCCACATTGTACAGACTGGGCTGAATGCGAGGGGAAACTGCTGACCGAGCAACAACCGCCAAGATGACTGAGAGGTTCTAACCATTTATTTTTCCTGCGAACTCGCTGGGTTTCGAAGGGCTATGGAGGGGCTGAGCTAATCTCCCCATCCTTCTCTCTTGCCAGTTAACATACAGGGGATGGGTCTCTATGTTAGGCTGGCACCCAATCAGGGAATTTTTGTGTTTGGCCGGTTGTGGCGTGTAGGCAATATTTGGGGCCTGCCCAGCTTCCTATGCCTGATGGCCTATGGCCTAAAGTGTGCCATGATGTCTTGGTGAACCATGTTAGGTGATTTCTAACTGCAGGAGAGAGTTAGTGCAAAGTTTTTTATTTCTTCTGTTTTGCACAGCATTCACAAGGTTCACTCCGTTAGAGAGAGCGCTTCCCCCCTCTAGTGGTTATAATGGGGAACTATCTCTGATCTGGAATGTATTATTTGTTTAATCACATTATCAGTTTCTCAATTTTAAGATCCAAGGATTGCTGCTTTATATTCTGATGTTCCCTGCATGGTGAGTTTAGCGGGGGTTCACAGGGCCCTATTTCGGGTCAAGTAGCAGAGTTGGTTACATTACCTGATGATAGCCAAATTGGTGGTTCCTAGTAAATTACCAGGCCCCGCGCTCAGGAGGGGTTCTCTTGATCATGGACCATATCCATCTGTAATGGTCAGATCATATAAGGAGAGCCTTTTAGGTGAAGGTTTGGTACAAGGAGAATGGTATGGAGAGGTCAAAACAAAAGTTGCTATAGGGACTAGAGCGTTATTATGTGAACTGATTCACAGTATATGTGGGGATTGCAGAATTACAAGGGAAAAACATGGGAAGGGATTAGGGGTTGATTCGAAGGACAAGCTTCCTATATATAGACTTCTTGGTTTCCTGACAATTAGGTGGGGACCTCGGTTATTACTGACCGACATAACTCATGGCAGGTAAAGATATGGTAAAGGCTACCTCATGGAATGTGAGGGTCCTGAACTCACCCATTAAACGTAAGAAAGTACTTGCCAGACTTAAATCCCTGAGAACTCGAATAGCCTTCTTACAGGAAACTAAGCTAAATCATATGGAAGCTCAAAAACTAAGGCGGGAATGGGTGGGATGGGAGGTTCATAGTGTGGCTAACAAAACTTAAGGTGGGGTAGCTATACTGTGTCATAAAAATTTAAAATGGACTCTGCAAGAACAAAGGGCTGACAAAGGAGGAGATGGGTATTAGCCAAAGTAGGCACCCCTACAGGAATATAGTATTAGCTAACATTTATGAACACTCTGATCGCTCCTTTATGGGGTTCGCACAGACCTAGATTTAGTAGAGCTAAATTGAGGGCTCAAAACCTGAGGGGAGGCTGGAACCTACCTGACTTCTCTCAGTACTCCATAGCTTTTATAGTAGCAAAAATCCTAAAGGAGGAGGGTCCCTGTCACTCCCTTCACTCTCCAGCATGGTCCCAAATTGAAAGAGATCTCTTGCAGGGCCCTTCGGTTTATGTGCTGGTACCTCACCCCCTTCCAAAGCCGCACAAGGGCTGGCTCTCCATCCATCATGCACATCAAGCCTGGCAAAAATTGGGGCTCAAAACCTCTCGATGCCTTGGCTTGGGAAATCAAACCCCTCTATGGAATAACCCCATCCTCTGTATCAATAAATCTTCCGTGAACTGGGTGGACTGGGCCTCTAAAGGAATACTTTACATTGGGGACTTAAGATCCCCAGAACACTCAGACATGGACTCGTTCCAGGGTTTGCAAAACAGGTATGGCCTCCCCCACAGTGATTTTTGGAAATACCTTCAGATGAGAAGCCTATACCAGTCTTGGGATAAGAAAAGATGCACCTGTGTCACTTGTATAAAATGTAAAGTTGTTAAACCCTCTCTTCCTATAGATCGCTGGATTATGCATTCCAAAGGTAGGGCTGGTCTTATACAGAGATTTCAAAGAGATAGTGCTCCCAACCCTTCTCTACGGCCAAAACCAAGTGGGCCACTGCATTACAGATCACCATTACTGATCTACAATGGCGACAGTGCTGGTTGAGCACTCGCCAGGCCTGCTGTATTCCCCAAAGCCTTCTTTTACAGAATAAAATACTGCACCTCTGGTACTATACCCCGTCCCAACTAAACAAGATGGGTCTTCTCTCCTCCGACTGCTGCTGGAGATGTGAGGTCCCAGATGCGGATCTGTTTCACATCCTGTGGTCATGTACTCCTTTGAAGTCCTATTGGGAGGCAGTAATCCTACATTGTTCCCTTATCTTAAAGACGTCCCTTCCAGCAGATCCTGGTCTTTGGCTATTAGGCCTTATACCCGAGGTTCTCACACTCCCCAAAGCCTCTACACTGTGGCTCATACAGCCCTCGGTAGAATGTAAGCATCTTATCATACGTCGCTGGAGATCCCTAGAGGTTCCATCCCTGGTAGAGTGGCTCAGTGCCATAGAAAGGTTGGCCACCCTGACCAGGATATCTTGTGTTAAAAACCAGTGTTATAACAAGTTTGAAGCACTTTAGGCCCCTTATTTAACCTATGTTGACCACAGTAACCATGCCTTACCCTCCAGATATTCGAAGGACAAACTGAAACCCCCATGACCACCCTAGTAGTAATGGTTGATTAATTGTTAAAATACTGCAATGGATTTTCTTTATAGCTATCCTGAGTGTTCCACCTCCAATGGTCATACAGTCCCCCCCCCAAAAGCAAGTTTCTACACCTTATGTGAAGATGATCTGTCGTTCTAGAGCCCGCCTTTTTAAAGCGAGTAAATACCTTTCTCTGGATTTTCTTAGTATACCAATGGTAGGATTTTCCAGGTTTAATGATGCTTCACAGTTAATACTTCGTTAAGCCAGTTGTAATACATGTACACCAGCACGATATGGTTGTTTGTATGGTGCCTTGGCTGTTTGCATTAAGTGGCATGTTTGTAACCACTTTGTCAGCCATTTGGTCTAATGGTTCTACATATGTAATAATCTGAAATCTCCTAATAAAAAGATTAACTGCAAAAAAAAAAAAGGAAATCAAATAGGTCTAATACTGAACAACAATCCTAGACCTTTCTGCAGACATTTGTATAGAGAGGAGGTAGCTACCAACAGAGATAGAACATTAGTACAGGTTACAATGGGTACATGTAACAGACATTAAAACCTCACTTGCTATTATCACACTGATCAACTTGTGTACTTGTGCTATTTTTATGCTGGGGCTTTTACATATCAGTAGGGTAAGGTTACTAGATGTTTGTGGCCAAAATTATCCCTAACACTTGGGGTCTATCACAGGAATGATCCCTAGCACATAAATAGGTTGTTTTCCAGCAGGTGAGCTTTGAGCCCTTTTCTAAAGGTGACCAATGAGCTGGTATTTTGCAGATGGTCGGGGAGGTTGTCCCAGAGGATTGGAGCCTCATGGGAGAAGGACTTATTACCTGCTGTCGTCCTCACCCTAGGAACCTCTAAGAGCCTCCGAGCAGAGGTGCGGAGCAACCTACATGGTTGCTTAGAGCCCAGCAGCCCAGCATGACCTGACAGGTGTGGGCCATTTATTATTTTATAGGTGGTGCACAGGAGAGGGTATTGAAGTTGTGAAAGAGACGACCATTTTAAGGAGTCAAATATCT
Organism: Neoceratodus forsteri; assembly: GCA_016271365.2. NCBI lineage: Eukaryota > Metazoa > Chordata > Ceratodontiformes > Ceratodontidae > Neoceratodus > Neoceratodus forsteri. Next base: position 1,540,711,008 of record CM028131.1, on the reverse strand, counting down.
TGCAGTGGTGACATCTTGGATGGGATCTGGTAGCAAATTGAGCAATTTTTATGGCTGTGGGCAGAGCCTACAGTCACCTTGCTGTCTGTAGCTAGAAAAATGGAGGATCGTGGAACACATTTTTGGAGTTTTCAATGTATCCTTCCACAATTATAAATCACTATGCCAACTGAAATAAAATACTCCCTTCCTTCTGTCTAGAGTGTTGAAGACAGCACTCTAATCTGCTTATCATATGGCCATTAGGAAACTGAAACAGCTTGTTAAATATTAGTTGCCTATTAATCTGGAGATTTGTTTACCCCCTTCGAAATGCAACAATTTGTACATTTAAATACTTAGCATTTAAACATGTTCTTGCTAATAGCTTTAATTAGGCAGGTATTGTCTTTCAAGAAGTATGCATTCATACCTCATAAATGTCACTCTTTCCCAGCAAACAAATCTAAAAAGATTTACACTGTTTTTTAACCTCTTAAGACACTATCTGGTAAGCACTGTCTCAGACATATGCCAGGTCTTCCGTGACTGAAATAAAATACTCCCTTCTTTCTGTCTAGAATATTGGAGACAGCACTTCAAGCTGCTTATCAGATGGCCATTAGGAAGCTGAAACAGCTTGTTAAATATTGGTTGCCTATTAAACTGGAGATTTGTTTACCCCCTTCGAAATGCAACAACTTGTACATTTAAATACTTAGCATTTAAACAGTTTCTTGCTAATAGCTTCAGTTGGGCAGGTATTGTCTTTCAAGAAAGATTCATACCTCATAAATGTCACCCTTTCCCAGTAAACGAATCTAAAAATATTTACACTGTTTTTTTAATCTCTTAAGACACTATCTGATAAGAACTGTCTCAGACATGTGCCTGGTCTTTTGTGAACTATTCAGGATAAATATATAGCAATCAGCAGACATTTTTTACTATGCTTTTTGGGAAAAAAATATATTGAGCTACAGTAAACACACACACACACACACACACTCACACACACTGTACACACCATCCTCATGGCCACAACATTCTAAATAAATACTGCAATCTAATATGTTATAAAACAATAAAGAAACTGCTTGTTTATGTCAGTGAACACAGTGAAGTTTGGTTATTAGTTTACAGTAGATTTCCTTTAAATATTTATTATCCTATATTTTGTATCCTGGATAGCACAGGGGAGATGCTACATCTCATTGTCATAGGGATCTTCATTTTACATATTTTTGCACTGTATTTACTCGGGATGTCCAGATAAGATGCAATATTTTGTTTTCAGTGGGGTCACGATTTTACCATTTTTATAATGTATTTATTCAGGGTAGACAAGATGTAAAATATTGTTTTCAGCGTGTTCTGATTTTACACAATGTAGCATAATATTATGTAGATATAGAGTCCCAGTGAAAATAAGATGCCATGTCTTCTGTGAACTATCCAGGCTAAACATATAGCAATCAGCAGGCATATTCTAGGAAAACACATTGTAAACATGTGTAAAAGAAAGACCACATTGAAACTGTCTCTCAGCAGATCTGCATTGTGGAAATTCATTAGAAATAATGGGTAAAAACAACCCAACGGCTCTCCACAGCCATATCAGCTCTAGCCAGATCATATATTATTTTGAATTTGCATCCTACCCAGTTTCCTTCCAGTGAGTGACTGTGTAGCTGGAGCGGCATAGGTAAGGTTGGGTAGGAGGATGTTGTTTTCTATATGATAGACCTACCTTTTGGTGAATGGCTCTGGTGACATGGTCTACATGACATTTGAAGGTGAGGCCTTGGTCAAGAACAAGGCTTGAGCTCACAACTTCTATGAGCATGCCAGATGAGGATACTGTGGGGAAGGGGTAGTAGGGATCTATTCGATCCCAGAGTTCTGGATCCATACAGCATGACTTTCATTTTCTTGCCATTCAACAGTGGCCTATTAGCCTGTAGCTATTTTTCTAGGGCGGTGAAGTCCTCCTGTAGCTGAAGCCCGAGGGCTGAAATGCAATCCGAGGATCTATATACTACAGCATCATCAGCGTAATGTATTGCTGAGCTGCTACCACAGTTACTATTGAGGTCATTTATGAACACAGAAAACTGGAGGGTCCCCAGGATAGAACCTTGGGGACTCTCTCTCCTTGATAAGTAGGTGACCTGATATAGACCCCTTCCACTTGACCTGTTGGGTAAGGTGGGACAGATAACTCTCAGACCAGTTTAGGGAGTGGTGGTCAAAGCCGATACATTTTAGCTTGTGTAATAGAAGGCTGTGATTGACCAAGTTAAAGGCCTTGGTAAGGTCGATGAATATGGCACCAGTGGAGATGCCATTGTCTAGGGCCTTAAAGATGTCAGTAGTGAATTTGATAAGCACAGTTTCAGTTCCATGATTTCATCTGAAGCCATGCTGATTGAGTACCAGAAGTTGATTAGCTTCCAGATAGTCATGGAGCTAGTTGTAGACAAGCCTCTCCTGGATCTTTGCCAGGATGCAGAAGAGCAAGACTGACCTGTAGTTTTCAATAGGTTCCTCGGGGCCACCCTTATGGGTTGAACTATACAGGCTGCTTCCATTTGGCTGGAATGACACCTTCTATTAGGGAACTATTTATTAGCCAGATGACTAGAGTGGCTATGACAGGGGCAGCATCTTTTAATGACCTGGAGACCAATCCATCTGGCCCTGCAGTATCCCTGGCTTTTATCTTCTTTAAGAGAGGTAGCACATCTGTCAGCTTTACCCTTTTAAGGTGGAATTCTGGCTGCCACAGTTCTGGTCTGTGTGGGCCAGAATGGTCAACAGCCTGGGGTGGGCAAGGTTCCACCATGCCATGGCCACAAGAATATCGACGACCCCCCCCAAAGTGACACATAGTCGCTGACATCCCCAACATCACCAGGTGCCGACCCCAACTGGGGATCACACCGACACCTGTCCAGTGTGTTTATGCAGGGGGGTCTGTGCCCACCTGCACCCCACCATGTGGGAGGCTCTTCCCCCTGCACCCCCTGGGCTTATAGATTCCTAATCTGGGGGGTGCATGACGGGGGTGAGTGGCCAGGCTCCGGAGTCAATGACATGGTCATCGCTCTGACAAACCGGTTGACACTGTGGGTGTCAATAACTTGATGTCGCTGTAACAGCGGTACCATAAAAACGTCGCTGTTACAATGGTATACGAGTGGGAAATTAGCTTTGTACTTATCCAGGTCAGTAAAATAGTCACTAATGGTTAGGCCATTTGAGACAATTGGACCTTGTAGGGGTTTGCTATTGCCTTTCATCAGACCATTGATTTGCTGCCAGAAACACCTGGGGTCAGTTAAACTGGCTAGCTTGAGGTTTTGAACATATTCTCATTTTGCAGTTTTTGCACATCTTTTGCTTTTGTTTTTCAGTGCCCTATGGGCAACCCAGTTGGAGAGTGTGCCAGACTTCTTGTAGTTCTCCCATGCCTTATCCCGCTGCATCATAAGGGCCTTAAGCTCAGGGGTAATCCATTTATAGCATTGCCCCTTGACCCTACACTTCCTGATTGGAGTATGCATGTTGGCCGCTGACAGGAAGCAATTCTGGAAGTATTCCAGTGCTTCATCAATAGTTGGAAGATGCAGGATAGGACTCCAGTCAAGGCTGGATAGATAAGATTGGAAGACAGGAGCTGAGAATTTAGAGAAGTCCCTTGCAGGGAAGATCCTAGGGGGGATTTGGGGAGATTGGTTCTTCCATATTTAGATTATGGGAGAGTGGTCACTCAAGGCTTCCGAGAGAGTGCCTGCTGTCTGTATATTGGAGACAAGCACCCAGTCAATGCCTATTTTGGCACTGTGCCTTGTGGGTTCAGTAATGATTTGTGTCAGTTGTGCGTCAGGCAACAATGATTTGTAACCCTGTTCAGAGTCTGTTGCCCAGTGAAGGTTCCAGTCTCCCATGAGGAGCAATTCAGAAGGGGTATGATCCGCTAACATCTTAGTTAAGGCATCAATAGACTGATTAGCTACTTGGGGGGGTTATACAGACCTCCTAGCAGCAGGGACTTGGCATTGTCAAGAATTATTTTTATAAATATTGCTTCACTTCCAGTACAGTCTATGGGGGGTAAAGAAGAGAGGGATACACTCAGGATATCCCTTCTGTAGATAAGTACCCCTGCCCCTTGTTTTTCTTCCCTGTCTTTCCTATAGGCAGTGTAGCCCTGGAGGTCAATTTCATGTGTTAAAATGTTTGGTTTGAGCCATATTTCTGATACCACAAGTATGTCTGGTTTATATAGGTCTACCCAGCTCTGGGCCTCGTGGATGTTGGGTCATAGGCTACAGACGTTCATGTGAACTATTCTTAGACCTCTAGGGGTTAACCAGTTAGGGTCATGAGGGGGAGCTAATAGTGAGATTTACTATGTGGGGGGACCAGGACTGGTTTGGATATCTCCAAAAAGGTAGCACATCAAAACGGTGACTTTTGAATGGTGACCCATGAAGAGGGTAATGGCACCACAATGCTGAAAATTTTGGGTGTCCGGTGGTGGGTGTGAATGGTGAAGCCCCCCTCAAGGGGGGTGCGGGGGGCCCCCCACAGGAAAAAGACTTTGTTGTAATGCATCGTGCTGCAGGAATTGCGCCCTCTTCATGGGTCACCGTTCAAAAGTCACCATTTTGACATGGAACCCTCCAAAAAGGAGAATCAGTAGTAGAGAGATTGGTCTTAGCACATTTAACATTGTGTTGGCTAGGTTCTGATTAGAACTGGCGTTGGAGCCATGGAACATTAAGTAGCAACCTCCTTTTTGGGTTAGAACATGCATTATTATTAAAGCTCCATTAACAGTAGCTACATGAGGGTAGTGCAGGTCTAGGTGCACATGGGTTAGTGGCACCCTGTGGGGGTTGAATCCTTCACCCTTGCCTAGAAGGTGGTCAGCCCCATAGATAGCAAGTATATATATGAGTACTGGGAGTATGCTCCTGGTTGCCATGTCCCTAAGGTTGCTGGGTGTATTATTAATTAGCAAGGGTCTCGGGCACCAGAGTTTTATACACCAACCTGTTGACTGGTCTTTAAATCAGGTCACAGTCTGAATCTAGATTATTAGTGGAAGCCTTATCACAAGTTTCTTGTTTCCTTACTATCTAAAAAGCATACAATTTAAATTTTAGGGATAAGTATCTAACTAGTTGCAGCCCATAACATTTGAGGAGTGGTTTATCTGAAAGCAGTATTAAACATATTATATTACATTCAGTGAGTGCCTAGGAAACAGGGTCCATTGTCCTCTTAGCAGATTACACCTTAGTTTCAACCAGTATGATCTTTATGGACCTCGTACTGACAAACGGGGACAGTATTGCTGACATCACTTTTGGAAGCCACCTGGGGACTAGTGATCATCATACGGTGTGGTTCAATATAGGAAAGAGACCAGAATCAAACCACACTAAAATGAGGGTCCTGGACTTCAGGAGGACCGATTTTAACAAAATCGGAGAATACCTCAGGGCAGCCCAAGCAGCTATAAGGAAACTGAGTGGGATCGAGGAACAGTGGGCAAAAATAAAGGAGAACACCGAGCAAGAAACAAACCACTGTGTCAGGCAGGTTGAAAAGGGCAGGAGAAAAAACAGACTGCTAAAGACATAGTGGAGAAAGTAAGAACAAAGAAGCTAGCATTTCAAAGGTACAAGATGATACAGAAGGAGGACAACAAGGAGAGATATCAGAAGAAACAAAAGGAGGCAGAGAAAGCAGTTAGGAGGGCAAAGGTGCAAATGGAGGAGACTATCGCCAAGTCAGTAAAAAAAGGGGGATAAAACATTCTTTAGGTATATGTAGGCGAAAAGAGGAAGAACAAGGGAGGGATAGTAAGGCTAAAAGGAGAGGGAGGTGTCTGTATGGAAGAGGACCAGAAAAAAGCAGGTATATTGAACAAATACTTTTGTTCAGTATTTACTGAGGAAATGGTAGGCAATGGGCCACAGATAAGGGACAAGGGCATTAAAGCAAGGGAAGTGGACACTAGTCCTTTTACAGAGGAGAGAATCCTCAAGTAACTAGCACAAATAAAAGTGGACAAGGCAATGGGGCCTGATGGAGAAGATCCTGGGATACTGAGAGAGCTCGGAGAGGTGCTGGCTACACCTCTGACAGCCCTTTTCAACCTATCACTAGATACGGGGAAGTTCCAGAGGACTGGAGGAGGGCAAATGTGGTCTCAATTCACAAAATTGGGAATAGGAAGGAGGCAGGAAATTACAGGCCTGTCGAGCCTGACTTTGGTGGTGGGTAAAGTAATGAAATCACTACTGATGGAAAGGATTGAGGAATACCTTGTGTCCAGTGGATTGCAGGATCCCAGACAGCATGGTTTATGGGGGCACAGATCTTGCCAGACAAGTCTGATTGAGTTATTTGACTGGGTGACTGTAGAAGTGAATCAGAGTGGAGCGGTGGATGTGGCCTACCTGGATTTTGGTAAGGTCTTCAACACTGTTGCACACAGGGGACTGGCGAGCAAGCTGGGCAGCCTAGGAGTAGGTCCAAAAGTAGTAAGATGGGTAAGACGTTGGCTAAGCAACAGGAGTCAGAGGGTGGTGGTAAATGGTGTGCACTCTGAAGTAGGCACAGTGACCAGCGGGGTGACGCAGGGGTCACTACTAGGCCCAATCCTCTTCAATATCTTTATTAGCAACATTGCAGAAGGACTGGAAAAGAAAGTATGCCTTTTCTCGGGTAAAACAAAAATATGCAACAAAGTGGACACATCGGGGTGGGACATGAGGAAAGATCTGAAAAAGCTAGGGGACTGGTCAAGAGTTTGGCAACTGGGTTTTAATGCCAAAAAGTGCAAAATCATGTGCCTAGGGCACAGAAACCCCAGGGCAATTTACCAATTGGACGGGGAGGTATTGGCAACCACAAAACAGGAAAGATACCTGGGTGTAATCATTTCTGATGACGTGAATGTAGCAAAGCAGTATGATAAGGCAGTGGGGAAAGCTAGCAGGATGCTTGAGTGCATACAGAGGGGTATTACCAGCAGAAAGAGGGAGGTAGTGATACCTCTGTATAGATCGTTGCTGAGGCCCCACCTTGAGTACTGTGTCCAGCCCTGGAGGCTCCATCTTCTGAAGGACATAGATTGGGTGGAGGTGGTACAGAGGAGGGTAACCAAAATAGTGCAGGGTCTGCATCAAAGGGAAAGGGGGGACATGATAGAAATGTTCAAATACCTCAAAGGTATTAATAAGGTACAAGAGGGTAGCATTTTACATAGAAAACGATAGTTAAGAACAAGGGGTCATGCCATGAAGCTGGAAGTGGAGAGACTCAGAGGGGATGTGAGGAAATACTTCTTCACCGAAAAGGTGGTGGATACCTGGAACAGCCTCCCAGCTAAGGTAGTGGATGCTGAAATGGTAACAGGATTCAAGCATGTATGGGACAGACACAAGGGGACCTTAGTAATAAGTCAAGGGAGGAAAAGACTGGAGATCGAGTAGGGTCTGCGGTGGCACAGTAGATAAGGAAAATAGGGCAGACTGGGTGGGCCATGATGTCCTTACCTGCCGTCAAATTCTGTGTTTCTGTGTTTCTAATTGAGGGTGCAATTTTCCAGTGCCCCTGCTGATGAGCAAAAGGAAAAAGAACTACTTCAGAAATAAAAAGTTACAACTGACTACTTCTGAAAATTTGTATTATTTTCTTGTCTGCCTGTTTTGGCTCCACTGGCACTTTAAAGTGTCTATGTTAACTGAAATCAGAAAGGTGTCGCTTCTACCAGTTTTCAAGTAGGCAAAGTACATTGCAAAAGAAAAATCCCAAGGTACTGAGCTACAAACAGAGGTACTCCCAGGGCTAAGCAAAGGTAAAGATTCTGAACAAGTTCCGTATTAATAATCTTTCTCTCAAGGCCCCATACATCTACTCTGTACAGTAGATAAGCATTGACTTTAGCATGAAATGCTTTACGCACTGAAACCAGGGATTTGTTTGCATAACTCTTGCCAATAAGCTATTTTTCTCACAAGGTAGAACACCCTGCTGCCTTTTTTATCTCTGTGCCCAGTTTCTCTCTGCTGACAAAGTTATATTTAAGTATATGAAGTTATTAACTTCTTCTGAAGGAAGCTTTTTAAAAGACCACTTATCATGCAAATTTTTAGGACGACCGAGTACCATGACTTTCTTTTCTTAGCACATTCAGTTTCAATTTAAGCTGCTTTAATGATATTACAATTGTGTCCAGGCCCTTTTGGAGATCTGTTGTTGTGCAGGAGATAACTAGCACTTCCTCTGCATATAGTAATATATGCGTATAGTAATATACTGTATTGATCTGATAGTCCTGATTTTTTGGGCATCTCTATCTATACAATATAGCCCAATAATCAGTATAAATTGGAAAGCAAAGGCAAGAGAAAACACCCCTGCTTCATCCCATTTCTTACAAAGATATCCTCCGTTAAGTTCCCTTTGTTTGTATACCTCACTTTTGCTTTAGAATTAGTAGGCATAGTCTTTATGGTGGACAGTAAGTGCAAGCAAATACCTAGATCACCTAATATTTTTCACAGGATTTCTCTATTCACATTATCAAATGCTCCTTGGACATCCAAGACATCTCAAACTATATTGTGTTTCTTGTTAAGTACATATTTCCAGATTAGGTACTGTAAAACAAAGATGTGATCGATGACAGAGCATATTATCCTAAAATCAAATTATTTTGGGGTTTCAGCTGTTTTCTTGCTCCATCCAGAGGTCCAGACTTCCTAGGAGATATCTTGAGTACATTTTTGCTGGAATACAGAGTAATGAGATTGACCAGTACTATACTGTATCCTTTACAGCACACTTCTTAAATACTGGAACTCATTTGGATGCTAACCATGACTCTGGGACCTTGTTTTCTATGTATATATATAAGCACCTTTGCCAACAATCTTGAGCACAATTTAGGGTTCGCGCTAAAACGACTCTGCTGGCATTCCGTCTATCACATGGGATTTGTTATTTGAGAATATAGCTTTCTACATGCATTGGGGTTATAGGTTCCCAGCCCTCTGGTATCACAGGTTTATCCTAGACTCTGTGGAATTGCCTCCTCTGAAAAAAGGACCTATGCCACAGTTTATTTTACTTGATAACCAATCAATCAGTAAATCAATCAATAGGTTTGGCCAGGTAGCACAGCAGTAAAAGTTCTGCTTGCTACTCAATTGGGAACAGACTTGGGTTACATAGAAACATAGACATAGACTTTGACAGCAGATAAGGACCACTTGGCCCACCCAGTCTGCCCATTTCCCTACCTATTGGATAAGCTGCAGATTCTAGTTAACCAACAGCCTACTTCCTGCAACCCCCCATTATAATTGCCTTATGTCTGTCCCATGCATGTTTGAATTCCCCCACTGTTTTAGACCCCACAACCTCTCCAGAAAGGCAGTTCCATGCGTCCACCACTCTCTCCGTGAAAAAGAATTTCCTCACATTACTGAGCCGTCCCCCCTCTAACTTTAAATTGTGCCCCTTGTTCTTACATCTCTTTTTCTGAAAGATGCTACCCTCCTGGACTTTGTTAATTCCTTGAGGTACTTAAAAGTTTCTATCATGTCCCCCTGTCCCTCCTTTCTTCAAGGGTATACATTAAGCTCTCTCAGTCTCTCTTCATATGGTTTCTGATGTAGACCCTGCACCATTTTAGTTGCTCTCCTTTGACTGCTTCCATCCTGTCTATGTCCTTGCGTAGATGAGGTCTCCAAACTGCACACAGTACTCCAGATGGGGTCCCACCAGCTGTCTGTACAGAGGATAACCACTTCCTTTCTACTCGTGATTCCTCCCTATGCATCCCAGTATCTCCCTGGCTCTCTTACTGACTTCTCACATTGCTTACCCACCTTTAGGTCATCTGATATGACTACACCCAGATCCCTTTCCATTATTGTTGTCGTTAGTACCTCCCCTGCTATTGTGTACTCTTCTCCTGGATTTTTATTTCCCAGGTGCATTACTTTGCACTTCTTTGCATTGAATCTAAGTTGCCATATGTCTGACCATTCCTCCAACCTTGCCAAGTCCCTTCTCATCCTTTCTACCCCCTTGTATCAACTCTGTTACAGATCTTTGTGTCATCCGCAAAGAGGCATGCCTTTCCTCCCAGACCCTCTGCAATGTCACCTATAAAGACGTTAAAGAGGACTGGACCCAGTACTGAGCCCTGAGGTACTCCACTAGTAACCCCCCTTTCTTCGGAATGTATTCCATTCACTATTACTTTCTGTGTCCTGTTGTGCAGCCAGTTTGCTACCCAGGCTACCACCCTGAGACCCACTCCCAGGCTGGCTAACTTGATTATTAATCTTTTGTGCGGGACTGTGTCAAATGCCTTGCTAAAGTCTAGGTAGGCCATACCCACAGCCCCTCCCTGGTCTATTACTTTGGTCACCCAGTCAAAGAAATCAATTAGATTCGTCTGACATGACCTTCCTGCTGTGAATCCATGCTGCTTTGGGTCCTGTGCCCCACCGGCCTCTAGATACTCAACTATTCTTTCTTTCAGAAGTGATTCCATCATTTTCCCCACCACTGAGGTCAAACTAACAGGTCTGTAGTTTCCCGCTGTGAATCCATGCTGCTGTGGGTCCTGTGCCCCGCTGGCCTCTAGGTACTCGACTATTCTTTCCCTCAGAGGGTTGCTGATGACTGGCAAGGGGAAGGTCGGCTGAGCATCCCATGGACAGCTCACCTCCTTAAGAGAGGGAGTTTATGCTCTCTGCTGTCTGTCACCTGGTGGAATCTGGGTAGTAGCACAATGGAGGCACGTGTTGGGGCATATGACAGGGTAGCAAACTGAACGACATCTGGGGAACACTCTCAAAGAGAATATTCCACACACCAGTTTAAATTAAATGGAATCTGCTTTACTTTCAGTAACGGAAAAACAAGCAGCTTGTACTCAGAGTAAGAAATAATTCAGTTCAGTCTCTTGCTGTCTCCACTTGCATCTAACTGAAACAGAAACCTCTGCCTCTCTCCCTTTATTGGGCCCAGGTGTTGCTTGTTAGCACCCCTCTCCAAGAGGTGCAACTAACACCCAGAGCACGCAGTGCAATGAGGTTTTGAAGGGCCAACTTGAGAGCAGTAGGGGTTTGGTACAAATCCCATCACAGCCCCAGTCAAAAAAAATGGTTTATGGGTAAAAGGAGCTTGACGGACATGCATGCTGTTACAGGGCAGGACAGTGGGCAGACACTGATACTGAATTTGCATGCCAGTGCACACATGGATCATTTCAGACTGGTGACCTTCCAAAACATGGTGGAGAAACCCCTGCCCAGCTGAATAATGTCCAGCCCCCTGCATGTCCTGTGCTGCTAACTAGAAGACTACATCTGCATCAGATCCTGACCATGGTAGGCAAGTTGGATTCCATGGGGGAGCAGGAGGCAAGGGTAAGTACCATAGGAAGGTAAGAGACAGGGCTGGTGGTGGACAGATAGGGGCAGGTTGGAAGTGAAAGAGATCAATAAAAGGTTGAAAAACTCCTAACCGCACTTTGCAGTCATGACTGCCAATCCTAATTAGCATTACCCCCACCTCCTCCATGCATCATCCCACCTACCCCCGTACTCTACCTGCCACTGTCTCCACCCCATCCCCTCCTTCTGCCATCTTCTTCCCACACCCCCGTCACCCCCTCTCCAACTCTTCATTACCCTCCCCTTGCCTCCATGTCTTAACTCCTCCCTCCCCGTCACCCACCTCTAACCCAGACTAGGTCAACTCTGACTCTCTCCTGCTTGAAACAATGCTGTATTAATATGCAAATGCTGCTAACTTTGTTTGACTCTCTGTGACCCAGTTTATGTGACCTTCTCTTATATTTTTTGAAACCAGACAAGGTCAACTCAGACTGATTTACTTCTGCCAGTCATATTCAGCAAAATAGGCTTATTCCTCTGTATGACAAATTTTTTGATTCTCTTATTTGTGTTGTTTGTCTGATTCTTGTAGTTATGATGTGGAACCTTTGTAAATGAGCTTTCAGTTACAAGGTGTTACAATCCAAGAATTAATTAATTAAATAAATAATAAAAAAATAAAATAAAAATTAGAAATAAATAAATAAATAGAATTACATGTTTCTTTCATGGCAGTGACTAATTTCCATTTTAGGCCACTAGAACTGTTTTTAAAAGCTTTGTTATTTTGCAGTCTAGATTTTAGAATGGGACAGGTTATTGGAGTTCCTTTTTTTAGAACCCAGTTTGCCCCATCCCTACCACATACAGTTCATTGGGACAGCCCCTGCAGGTTTTCCAGTACTGTAGAACATTGAAAATGATTGACTTTACAGTATTAAAAAAAATATATATATAGTTAAAGTAAGGAGACAATGGCATTTGTATAACATTGGCCTATTAGTGAAGTAAATGGGATTTGGCCTTATTTGGTTGTAATTGCCAAGATTTTATTTTAATTTATTTTCAGACTGGGTGTAGTATAATGCCATTGATTGACAAATACAGTGCATTACGTCTCATTTGGCCTAGCCTCCTTTATGAGCATGTGGATAAAACCTTGGAAAATTTCAAAATCACAGCAGAATTAGTCTTGATGTGTTCTGCTACAGGACATGTACAGGGAATTCATGCTTGACAAAGTAATACGTTCTGCCCGCAGCATCTGTGCATTTATAGATAAACGCTGAACATACAAGATGTGAGATGCCAGGTTGAGTTTTCAATATGTTTTTGACACAACAATCAGCCACTGGCTGGTCTTGCTACAACAACATTATCACACTGATGCAGTCTGCAATGTGATCTGCTTAATACACCACGGCTACTGTGCACAGTGTACAGATAAGAGTTCCTTGGTTACCTTGATGGGCTTTCTGCGGATATGGAAGATGTAATCACCAGTTATAAGTGACCAGATCTCTAGCCACAATCATAAAATATTTACGTGAAAGTGTAAGGTTGGAAGGGATTCTAAGTCCATCACGTCTGCTTCATGAGCAGTTATGAATAAACATGCTATGCAAACATATATTAATTTAAGTGGGTTCTCTACCCACCCTACTAACCATTGCATCTTGTAATTCCATTGGTGAGTAGAAGTTTGGGCTCCTTCTTGGTAGAAGATGGTATGCACTTGCTACAATGTGAAACTATTTAAGACTGATGAAACCTGAACTCTTTGCATTCTCACTTCTTGCAATACGCATATTTTAAGTATTATTCTGTGGTCTTTAAATGCTATGTCAAAGTCTAATGTAATGCGTCTCTACTTGGCAACTGTGTAATTCCTAGTTGTGTAATTAACCAGTTGTGATTTCTTCTCCTACAATGAATGTATGTACAGTTGTACTCAATCTATGTACACACTAAGATTCTCATGTGCAATAATATCTCCTACTGTCTTTAAACTGAACATAACTAATTCTGGGTCACCCCTGTAAAAGGGACATGCTGTCTCAGTGGGCCCACCCCATTATCAAAATTCAAATAAATAACTAACTGAATGAATGTTGAATGCCTGTAATGTCTTTGTGTCCACTGTCTCCAGTGGTAAGCTGTTCTATCGGTTCATCACCCCCTCAGAGAAGAAGTGCTTCCTGACTTTACCCCTAAATTTACCACGGCTGAGCTTCCATGTGTGTCTGCCGTATCCAGCTTAAGGATGCCGGGGGTTTGATTTTCAGAGCCCCAAGAATACCGTAAGCCCCTGGTGCATCGATCGTTTGGCGCACAGGTCTTGATACATTCTCCCATCCAACAACTGGGATTTTCAATTCTGAGCGCCAAATGCCACAAGTTAGACTAGCTTTTCCCTGGTCTAACTTGTGCCATTTGGGGGACCCTTTTTACGGGGCTTGTGCCAAATCTTCATCACGAGCTGCCGTGAAATGAGCAGACTATCACAACTGTGCCTCATGTACTGAAGTCGGGTGCAGTTGCATCAAAGGAGTTTGGTGCAGCTGCACCAAAACATGGATGTGACACAGGGCTTGATGGAAGCCCTGCGTCACCCTTTGAAAATCAAGCTCCAGATCCAACATCTCTGTCTGTTTTCCCAACTCAACTTCCTTTGCTCTAATGTGAATATACTAAGGGCCACCAGCTTCTAATCATAGTCTTAAGCAACAGTGCACGACAGGGTGTGTGTCATGCTGGGATAACATCATACAGGGCGAGTGGATCCAATACCCAAGAAGTGACGTCATCCCCATGGAACATGCCCTAGAGTGCATTACTGAAATTATAAAATGTCTTGCTTATAAGAAAGAAAAGAAAAAGGCAGGGGCATTGCTAGATCTGGGCCTCAGAGGCTTGAACCCCTAATGTTTTCACAAGGGACTGAACCTCTTCTTAATAGTACTGCTAAAATTACTCCTTTTATAAAAATAAATATGGCCTACCCCAGCTTTTGAGGGCCTGGGCCCAGGAACTTTTGTTGCCCTAGCAATGTCTCTGAAAAGAGATGAAAAAAATAAATTTTTAGTTGCCTTTGAATAGGCATAATGTACTGGGATAACATCACTGTTGAAGATCAGCAGTGACCAGTCAGAATGCAGGAATTTTTCCAGCCATTTTTAATTTGTCTTCCATACCCCTGATCATTTTGGGGGCCCTGCACTGCGCCTTCTTCATGGCCTCAATGTCCTTTTTGCATTGGAAAGGCCAGAACTGCATGCAATAATTCACATGTGGCCTGACTAGGACTTCATAAAGAGGTAGGAATTATTCCCCTGCCCTGCTGGCCTTCCCCTTTTGATACACCCCAGAACTGTGCTGACCCTCTTAACAGTGATCATGCTCTGCTTGTCATGATATCGCCCCTTGTGTATTATAATTGCAAGATCATTTTCCTCCTCCCTGCAGCAAGAAGAGCCACACTCAGTGCACAGGTCCTAGCTCTATGTGTCCTTCCCAAGGGTAGCACCTAGCGTTTGGCTACACTGAATCAGAGACTTCAGGAGTCTGACCAATCACCATGCTTGTTCCGGTCCTCCTGAAGTTTGTCCCCATTCTCCAGAGCATCCTGTATCCTGGCCAGCTTGGTGTCATCGATGAACAGAAACAGCCAGCTGCAGACCCCAGCTTTCAGATCATTGATGAAATTGTTCAACAACAGTGGCCCCAGCACTGATCCATGAGGGGTGCCACTAAGTACCCCTCTCTAATCAGCGTAGTGCCCATCCCCCACAATCCTCTGCTTTCTGTCCCAAGCCAGTTTGTATTCCACTTTGTATACATTTGTTTATATTTGTTTATAGAACATACATTAATGTTTTTTCACAAAGATAAAAATGCTATCAAAGGCACAGAACCCTAGCTAGCTGGATCCATTTTTTTATCTTGCTAGTACGGTATGTCATCTTGTTAATCTTGCTAGTGGGGCACATCACTCTGTACCCACAGTGAGCATTATGCCTCATGCTTTGCTGAACCACATTGCAGCCGGGGTTTCTACAATCTCATAAAATGCTAGACTGTATAAACTGGACATCTGATGGGTGACTCTCAGATATCCTTTTAAACCCTTACTTGTGGCTTCACCACTCATGAAGGTCAAGAGGTCACTGACTCCTCATGAAGATAAAAATGATATCTGATGGCCACCCATCAGATATCCCCTGTGTATACTGCACTGATGCACTTGGCCCCAGAAGATACAGGGCTCGATTCTCATAACCTTTAGACTGACTAAGGGACTTGCATCATAAGAATTTGACATAAGTGGTGACTTGAGTCACAACTTGCATCAAAGGTGATTCTGTAAAACAGTCTATGCCAAAACCCCCTTGCACCAAGGTTGCAGCAAGCAACCAGATGTTCTAGGTCGCAAGGGGGCATGCGCCACAATGGGGATGCAACATCCCTCGTACCATCCCCTTTTTGGCGATTCTGCAAGCCCTGCCATGGAGCAGCAAGGGCACCACTTAGACCAGCTAGTAACTGGTCTAAGTGGCTTGCGCCAGAGGGAAGGGATCTCTAAATGTGCAGCAGGGGCATGGGAGGTGTCATGGAGGTTGCAGTTGGGCAGCAGCAGTAGTGATGGCACCCAGCAGGGTGCGTGTGCCTCGTACGGGATGTATAGTGTGCCTCATATAATGCACAGAACAGTATAGTCATGTGCTCTGCTGGTCTACTGGCCCTCCCATCCCTAATGTCCCACAGATATCAGTAAATATGTACCCTGATAGTCCAGTGGCCCCCCCAATCCCTGATCTCCACCAAATATGTCTCATTCCCTGGTGGTCTAGTGGACCCCACCCCACCACCCCGGCAGGCAGTGCCCCACCACCCAACTCCCTCCCCATCCTGAAACCAGAGCTAGTGACCAGCAAAGCCCTCCTCTCATCACCATGGCCGGCCACTGACTGAACTGTCATGGAGCGCATGCTGTATACAGTTGCCACTCTGTGACAATTCAGTTGCTGGCTGGCCATGGTGGTGAGAGGAGGACTGTTCCAGTCACTGGCTCAGGGCTCAGAATGGTTGGTAGCGGGATGGTGGGTGGAGGTCCATTCGATCACAAGGGAATGTGACATGTTTTGGGGAGATCGGGGATTGGAGGAGGGGCTGCTAGACTATCAGGGATGAACATTAACTGTTTCTTAGGGATATCGGGTATCAGGGGGTCACTAGACTACCAGGGTACATATTTACTGATATCTGGGAGACATAGGGGATGGGGGGGGCACTAGTCCCAGGGCACATGACTATACTGTTCTGTGCATTACAGGAGGTATAATATACATCCTGTACAATGCATATGCACTCCTCTGGGTACTATCAATTGCACAGCTGGTGAGCTGTCTCCTGATCTCCCCCATGGCACCTCCCATGCCCCTTCGCCACCTTGCTCCTTCCAGTCCAGCTGCTTTCCCCCAACAATCCTGGCCCCGTTAGTGCTGCGCTGGGTGGGGGGAGCAAGGATCCTTGTGGCCCTTCCCGCAGGTGTGCCACCTGTTTGGCACAGTGGGCAACTTGCAGCAAACCTGTTTGTCACTGAGACCCTATTTTTTGTAGAATCGGGCGCAGGGTCCCTGGAGTACGTGGGGTTTGCCGCAGCCCTAGATCACTGCAAATTGTGGCAATCTAAGGGCTCTTTGAGAATCAGACCCCACAGTGTCAAAGGCCTTACAGAAGTCCAGTTAGACTGTATCAATGGCTCTGACCGTGTCCATCTCCCGGGTCACCTTCTTGAAAAAGGGATTTAGGTTGATTTGGCATGAACCAGTATTCATAATCTCATGTTGTGGAGTGGATAAGAAACTTGGCCTCAACTAAGTACAAGAGTAGAGTAAGAAGCTGTGAGTGAGCATGGTGCATCCAGCAGAACTGGGTTTGAGTCCCACAACTTCCACTTGTATACTGTGTGACCATGAACAAGTCACTTAACTGCTCTGTTCTCCCAGGACACACCAGGAAATGATCCACTGGAAACCACTATAAATGAGTCCATTAATGGTGCATCTATTTCTCTCATGAATAATAATACATTAATTATTAAGTGTTCCATTATTCTGCCCTTGAGAATGGCTTCCAGGACTCTGCCCAGCACTTTCATTAGGATGACCAGCCTGCAGTTACCAGGGTCTGACACTGCTCCCCATTTGAAGATGGGAACAGCACTGGTCAATTTCCTGTTCTCCTGCACAAACCCGTCAGGCCAGGTTCTGGAAGGATTACTGCAAGAGGCCCAGTGATTCCCTCAGCTCCAAATTAAATTTCAAATACTGGAATGATGTGACAGACACAATAAGAGGGTGCGACTCTATTGAATCATTTAAAACTTAACTGAACATTCATTTTAATTTACTGTATGAATATTTCATTCTTGTATCATTTTCTTGTAATTTGTTTGTTTAGTTATACTTATTTATATACTGTTGTATTATTCAGTACATTCCACATTGTATTTGCTCTGTTTTTTACTTTACCCTCTTCCCCCCAGGACACATCTAGAAATGAGCTGGTACTAGCTCAGTATGTCTTTCCTAGTAAAACTTTTGAAATAAATAAAATTGTACAATCTTGACTATGTTTCTTATGTGTACCGCACTTTTTTGGCTAATAACCTGTAAGCCATAACATTTTAATCCTGCAGTGTACTATGCTGTTGCTTATAATCTCTATGTGTATGTACTTGAATGTCTGTGGACATGACTCTGAATCTCTGAAAATAAATACCTGCCTAAAGGGTTTAATATTAAAAAAAAAAGGAAAAAGAATGTATCCTGTCCGCTCCTTGGGACCTACCTGGCTTAATCTCCATGAGGTAGTCATCTGCCAGGGTTGGTGTGGTCAGTGTCCACAGGCTGCATCATGGCTCCTGCTGATACCATGGGCTCCCACTGAGCATCATCCCTCCACTGCGGACCCCTTGGTGAACATCAAAGGAAGTATTCATTCAGCATCTCGGTCGTCGTCCCTGGCTCCCTCACAAGTTCTTCTCCCACTACCCCTTGTTTCAGAGGTACAGTACAACATATATATATTTTTTTACATTTTGAACAAATCCAGTTGCCTACTACATTAAAGAGATACTGTCAACCCCTTAGACTTCAAGTTGTCCAGTTTCAAACACATTTTAGGATTGCTCGCCTTCTGCAGAATTTGTTGGTGTAGCTGGTTGCTTCATATTTACTTGCTCTGTCTTTTAATTAATGGGTTAATAGAAATTTAATGCAAAGTATAAAAAAACAGGAGGGGTACATCTGCCAAAATGGCAAGGGGATGGTCTAGGTCTCTGGGCAATCTGCTTTCTCCTTTCTTCTTCCTTCTAGAGTAGGAGCCAGGTGCCTTTATCTATGTGTCTGGCTCCGAAAGGTTTGATGACTGTTTCTCATATAAAAAAGTGTGTAGAATTCAGATTTATAACTCTTATTCATCCATAGTTGTACGTTTTCTTGGTAAATGCACTTTCTTAAGAGTAACTAAAAGGTTTACTTTTATGTTATAGACTCAGTTTATTTAGTTATTTATTTAATTTATCTAATTTATTTAATAGACTTGAATTACTTAGTTATTAAGTAAGTAATAAGGCATGAAAGGGTGTGTGTAAAACATATTTTACAGTATGGCCAGGGGCGTAGTAAGGCATGAGGCTGAAGGCTGAGTGACTTCAGCCACGAGACGTGCTGTAAAATAGAGAATAAAGTATGGGGTGGTGTGTTTAACAAGAGTTTATACACACCTGAGGGGTTAGATGCTTCATAAGCCCGAGAGCTGACTTCGAGGGTTTGTGCTAAGCATCTACCCTAGAGTAATGTGTAAACCCACTGAGAGTTCACTTTTACCTTATTTAATTTTATATAATTGATGGCTCTCCCTTTTTTGGCCACAGCAATTATATAAAATAAAATCAGCAGTTTCGGTGTGGCTACGAGTATGCGCCACTTTGTTTTTTGTCCGGCTGAATTTTCAATTTCGGCGGCTTCACTTATTTTTTTTGACAATGTTCAAAGCCCCCCATCAATAAAAGCACAGGTCATTTTGATTTTTTTTTAAATTACTCACCACTGTGTTTCTTTGGTGGCTCCGTTGTAGGAAGGAAGCATGAGGCAGGAAGGGAGACACTGGTGTAGGCGCATGCGTACAGGGAGGAGAACCGTGCGCGTATTTGCCATTGTAAACACTCCTTTATAATGGCAAATTACGCCATGGTCTCTCAATGGCAAAAGGGGAGAGCCATTAATTATATATGTTTTACACACATCCCTGAGTACCTTATTGCGCTTATAAAACTGACTCCTTTTTTTTTTACTTTTTATTGTTGAGAAAAGCATGTTTATATGTAAAAACAATAGATTTACTTGTGTGCATTTGTGATAAAATAGTCATGCCACCCACTGCAAGTGATGTCATTAATGATGTCATTATAGTGTATAGTGGAGTGTTGTTCTGTATAGAATTCCATCCCTTTCAAAATACTGTTCTACCACAGTTCCAAGGTCATGGAATGCTGTTCTACCCTACTGTGGTAGAACAGCTTTCTAGAACCTCTAGAGACAGCATGAGTCAGTTTCATTCTGAAATCAAAAGAACTCACAAAACACATTTTTCTCACAGTACTATACACTATAAAAAATACAGGATGAGCAACTCTATGCACAACCAGTGTGTTTCGCCACTTCAGGGTTCTGATTCCCATGGACCTCTCGAGCTTCGCTCTCGAGATCAGAGGGAATCAGAACCCCTCTGTGGCAGAACACACTGGTTCTACATAGTTGCCCATCCAGCATTCTCTATGTATTGTTGCCTACTTTTTCTTCCTGCCTTTTTTTCTCTGTTTTTCTCCACATTCAAGATATGGAATGTTTATCATGGAATGTTTACTACAGAATCCGTGGATTCAAAATTCTGCTCAGTTCCACTGGCAGAATGTTTCTCTCCTAACATACTGTATACATGGACAACAAAGACCTTTGTTACAGACAGAGACTCGATTACTGTATCTTACTGTCAGGTCAAGAGGAAGAGAGTTCCCTGATGAGCAGGTAAAGATAGAAGGCAGATTTTTAACTGTCAGCAAAGAAACAGTTGTAGTGAAAACTATAAACAATACTTAATGTTTCTAATTTGTTTATGTATGTATGGAGAGTATGATAATCAGGGAAACAATATTCAATTAATTTGTTTTATTTTTTATTTAAGGTAGTTTTATTTTAGGGCCCAGTTGAAGTTTTTTACACTGTAACAGTAGCAGCCATGTTTGTGGTGGAAGATCAGTTCTGGCTGTAGGGGGCTAACTGAAATGCCTGTGTTCTAAATGCCCATTGATCAGGGTTCCAGACTCTTCACTTCTGAGCAGTCTTTTTTGACTATGTGTAAACCATATTTTACACATAAATAAGAGCCAATCAGATTACTGAATTTTACCTTGCCATTTTATAATGTAATTTATTTAATGTTTCAGATATGGCTAGCAAGACTTTTCACAAACCACAGAGGTGATGCATCCTACACATTGATCCAGGAGTTAGCACAGACCATGGAGACCCGCTACATAGAAACATAGAAACATAGAATTTGACGGCAGATAAGGACCGCTTGGCCCACCCAGTCTGCCCATTTTCCTACCTAACAGATAAGCTGCAGATCCTAGTTAACCAACAGCTTACTTCCTCCTACACCCCACTAGGACTGCCTTATGCCTGTCCCATGCATTCTTGAAGTCCCCCACTGTTCTTGACTCCACAGCCTCCTCAGGAAGGCTGTTCCATGCATCCACAACCCTCTCAGTGAAAAAAATACTTCTCACATTACCTCTGAGCCGCTCCTCTATCTTCAAATTGTGCCCTTGTTCTTGCACATCTCTTTTTCTGGAAGATGCTACCTCTTGGACTTTGTTAATTCCTTTGAGATGCGTTTCTATCATGTCCCCTCTCCTTCTTTCCTCAAGGGTATACATATTAAGCTCCTTTAGTCTTTCTTCATATGTCTTCTGGGTGCAGACCCTGCACCATTTTGGTTGCCCTCCTCTGGACAGCCTCCACTCTGTCTATGTCTTTGCAGAGATGGGGAGCTCCAGTATAGAGGGTCTCACCAACTGTCTGTACAGAGGATAACAACCTCCTTGTTTTCTACTATTGATGCCTCTTCCTATGCATCCCAGTATCCCCCAGCCTTCCTTACTGCCTTCTCACATTGCTTGCCCAGCTTTAGGTCATCTGATATATTACTCCCAGGTCCCTTTCTATTTTTACTGTTGTCAGTATCTCACCCCCATTGTGTACGCCCTCTGGGTTTTTGTTTCCCATGTGCATTACCTTGCACTTCTTGCATTGAATCTGAGCTGCCATACATTTAACCATTCCTCCAACCTTGCCAAGTCCCTTCTCATCCTTTCGACTCCATCTTGTGTATCAACCCTGTTGCAGATCTTTGTGTCATCTGCAAAGAGACATACTTTTCCTTCAGTTCCTCTGCAATGTCACTTATAAAGACATTAAAAAGGACGGTCCAGTACTGAAACCTGCAGTACCCACTAGTATACCCTCCTTTCTTCACTGTGTACTCATTTACTACTACACTTTGCGCCCTGTTGTCTAGCCAATTTTATCCAGGCTACCACCTTGGGACCCACTCCAAGGCTGGCTATCTTGTGTATTAATCTTTTGTGTGGGACTGTATCAAATGCCTTGCTAAAATCTAGGTAGGCCATGTCCACAGCCCCTTCCTGGTCTACTATTTTGGTCACCTAGTCAAAGAAATCTACTAGATTCATCTGACATGACCTTCCCATCATGAATCCATGCTGCCTTGGGTCCTGTGCCCCACTGGCCTCTAGGTACTCAACAATTCTTTCCTTTAGAAGTGATTCCATCATTTTTCCTACCACTGAGGTCAAACTAACTGGTCTGTAGTTTCCTGCCTCTGTCCTGCTCCCACTTTTGTGAAGAGGAATCACATCTGCCCTCCTCCAGTCCTCGGGTACCACCCATCCTCCCATGATTTGTTAAAGAGAGTAGTCAGCGGTGTCACTAGTTCTACCCTTAGTTCTTTTAGAATTCTTGGGTGAATCCCATCAGGCCCCATTGCTTTGTCCACCTTCAATTTTATTAGTTCTTTCAGAACCCTTTCTTCTGTAAATGGACTGGTATCGACCCCCGTCTTCAGACTGTTTCTCTTGTTTGGTTTAGGTAACTCCCCCCTCCTCTTCCTTTGTGAATACTGAGCAGAAATATTCGTTCAGTATCCCTGCTTTTTCACTGTCACCCTCTACCCACATTCCCTCCCCTTTATTAAGCTTCAGTATCCCTCCTTTGGTCTTTCTTCACTCCCTAATGTACCTATAAAAGGTCTTATCCCCCTTCTTAACAGAATTGGCTATCCTTTCCTCGGTTTGGGCCTTTGCTTTCTGACTACCTTCCCAGCCTCTTTCTGCTTTAACTGATAAAGTTCTCTGTCCTGCTCCTTCTGTGTTTCCTTAAATTTCCTGAATGCTGTCCTTTTCTCCTTAACCTTCCCTGCCACCTCTTTTGAGAACCATAGTGGTTTTTTCCTTCGTTGTGTTTTATTGATTTGCTTTACACAAAGGCTTGTTGCCTCTGTGATGGCTGTTTTGATCACTCCCCATTGTTCCTCCACCCCTCCTTCTTGCCTGTTTGCTAGTGCTTTTCTGAGGCACTCTCTCATTTTCCCCCCAAATCAGCCCTCCTAAAGTCCAGTACTCTTGCTTTTGTATGGCTTGATTGTATGGCTGTGTTTATCGTGAACCACACTGTTTGGTGGTCATTTGTTCCCAGGTGGCTACCTACTTCTAAATCTGAGATTCTTTCTCCATCCCCATTTGAGAGTACCAGGTCTAAGATTGCTTCCTCCCGAGTGGGTTCTAATACTAGCTGTCTGAGGCATGCCCCCTGTAAGGCATCAAGAATGACCCTGCTCTTGGATGTGCCTGCAGCAAAGGTGCTCCAGTTAACATCTGGCATATTCAGGTCCCCCATCAACAATATCTCCCCTTTTTCTGCCATTCTAAGAAAGCCTTCTATCATTTCCTTGTCCATTCCCTCCGCCTGAGATGGGGGTCTGTATACAACCCCCATGCGGATTGTGGTACCATTTCCTGTCTCCAGGGTGACCCAAAGTGCCTCATCTGCTCCCTGTTTACTCTTTAGCTCTGTTGCTTTGATCCCTTCCTTTACATAGAGAGCTACTCCTCCTCCTCTTTTACCCTCCCTGTCCCTCCTGTAGATTGTGTATCCTGGTATGTTGACATCCCAGTCATGGTTCTCTGTGTACCATGTTTCTGTGATCGCCACAATATCCAGGCAACCCTCTTCCATCAAAGCCACTAGTTCAGGGAGCTTGTTACACAGACTACGGGCATTGGTACTCATCACCTCCACTTTTGATAGCCTACCTCTTTATCCCCATTTCTGTCTTTACTGCCTTTGCCTTTTTACATTTAAATCTGTTCTACTCCTAATAACTTCTGTACCTTGGTGTTTACTTCACTAATCACCATGTTTTGTGGGGAGGCTGGGATTTCCCTGCTCCTTTTTAGTGCCTCCCCCCTTGGCTAGTTTAAATGCTTGCCAATGAAGCATTTAAACCTCTCACCTAGGATCCTGGTTCCCCCCCAGACAGATGCAGACCATCGCACCAGTATAGGTCTGCATCCCTCCAGGTGGCTCCCCAGTCCCCAATGAAGCCAAAACCCTAAGCTCCACCCTGAGCTACCTTTTGATGACGCTCTTTGAGAGAAAGTAGTTGATGGAAAGGAAAGGCAGTCTAGTCAAACACTGTCAAAGTACAACATGGTGTGTCTTGAATTGCCTGAACGTTACTCCAGTAACCATGAGTATCATTATAGCCGCTACAAGAACTTCACTGCATATAAGAGTTCTGGTAAATTTGCAGCTGATGAAACTTTAAAAAAAGACATCATAAAGAGTTATCCAGCAAAATTGCTTCACTCCCAAGTTCATAGTGCTCTATCTGAATCTGCAGCATCTACATCAGGTATATTCCCAAATGAATGTATATTTTGCAAATCATACAAGAAAAGGAATCCTAAGGGGTCAAAGGAAACTTTTGAATATCCTACAACATGTATAACTTATGGGGCAGCATACAGCATAAAAAACACAGCAAAAGAAATGGACAATGGACAAATGGATATGATGGTAGGCAGTACTGATCTCATAGCCAAAGAAGTGAAGTGCCAGAACAGCTATAAGAACAAGTGTGTGAAAAAGGCAGAATGAATAAAGGGCACAGGTACAAAATGTGAATACAGTCAGTTGAGGGATAGTCACCAGGTTGCCTTTTCCAGACTTGTTAAATATGTGCAGTGTATCATTGTTAATGGAATGCAAGAAGAATCATTGTTATCTCTACACAAAAGGTACATGGACATTCTTATGGAGTGTAGTGGGCGTGAAACAAATTCTGACCCACAGAGCTTGCAGTCTAAACTGGCAGATCACTTCAAAGATGGTAGTATATTTGATATCAAAAGTAGAAAAGTGGGTACAGTCATCAGGTCTGCTAAGAAACAGGCTGACTGGAGGGAAGCACAAGCAGCACAAGCAGCTCAACACATAAGAGAACAGTTGCTGAAACTCCTAAAGGTACAGCCCCATAATAAAACCAAAGTTAAAGTTGAAGACTTAATAGAAGAAAATGTAAAACTGCCACCCGTTCTTCAGACATTCCTACATACTATACTCACGGGTTCATCAGAAGTGGGCAGTGAACGACAGGAGAGGGGTAGCTAAATCTATTGCAGATGACATAGTGTTTGCAGTGTCAAGTGGAATAATAAAACCACAAAAACACCTCTTGTTGGGCATGGGTATTAAATCCATGACAGGCAGTAGGAAAGTTTTAACTATTTTGAACAGGTTTGGTCACTGTGTCAGCTACCATGTTGTGGAGGAACTTGAGACTGCCATTGCAACCAATATGGTGGAGAAGAATATGGCTACACCAGATGGGCTGCTCATACAACCAGGTTTAGCCACTGCTTTGGCTTTCGACAATTGTGATGCGATAACAGACACACTTGACGGTCATGACACTTTGCTTGACACTGTGGATATAGCATACAAACACATACCATCCAGTATTGAGGAGACAGCTGTACCCAAAGAAAGGTCTGAAGAAGCTATGACAAGAACACACACGGATGACCAAGCGCCAGCAAGAAATGAAACACACACAATAGAAACAAACACAGATAAGCAAAGATCAGAAGTTGATGCCCCTGACCAGGCAGGGCCATCTTTAACATCAAAGAGCAAATGATCAGAACATCAAAGACAAAGGCTGAAAATTTTGATGAAGACTATTTGCCAAGTGTAAAGAAGCAGATATTGCAGCCAATGGCATGACAGGAACAAGACACTGTACCCAGGCTTATTCATACATCTCAGAGGAAAGCAGCTCTAGATATTGGCGAGAAAGACATTTGACCATATACATCAGGAAAACCAAAAATAAGACAGTGTCAATATAAGCTGACAAAAAGCTCTGAACCAAAAACCCTCATGCAAGCTGAGAGAAGGGACGTTGCCTGGATGATATCTTAAGCAAGTGTAGATGCTGCTCCAATGTGGCATGGATGGAATGCCCTTGTTTCTGTAGATGACCTGCTACAGCAGATCATATCATACATGGACCCTATAGGAAAACCTCCTACAAGACTTGACATAGTGCAAGAGACCATGAATACTGCTATCAAGGTTATGGATGAATGCCAGGAGGACTATATGCCTATTACTCATGATTAGGCCATAGCAAAACCTAAGCTACAAATTCAGTCCACGAAGTCCCCAGAATATGACAGACTTTTCATATGTTTTGGACCATTCCATATAAAATTAGTATATTTCAAAGGTCTCGGATACCACCCGAATGGTTCTGGTGGAGACCACATTCTTTTTGAAAGTGGTGTATTGGTGTTGGGATCCCTGAATGGACTTCTTCAAGGAACATTTTTCAGTCGGGCAAAGAGGCTTCACCAGATGCTATCAGCGGCATCCAGAATTAAACATTTGCAGTGCTTTATACAATATAAAGGTTTGTCAGGCTTTCCAATCTCAAAGCATCTGCAGCAGCTACTTAATGACCCATTGTCTTCCTCAATGGTGGACCTAGAGAATACAGCTAAGTTCAAAACATTCATGGAAGCACATGAAACATTCTCAGATTCCACACACCGTGGTGAGCATGGCACAACTGCTCAATTTTGGCTACAGTACTGCAGTTTGGTAGAGCTGTACCAACTCTTCTGCCATTCCATCAGGACAAATGACTTGCCTCTCTTTGTATATAGCTTGGAGAAGATAATACCTCTTTGCTTTGCAACTGAGCACCATAACTATGCCAGGTGGATGACCCTGCACCTTATGAATTTGCTAAACATGGATGAGACCCACACCGGACTAAGGAAAAAATCTGAGAATGGAACATTAACCATTGCAAGACCAAAGAGATGGTTTAGCAGAAATGATGTAGACTTGACCTTGGAACAGACAATTAATGCCGATGCTGCATCAAGACTAATCGGGATTTCTTCTTTGACACAGAACGTCAACACAAGGAGGAGGTGGAACATTCTGTAGTCAGCTTGAAGTAATTTTGTTGGAAGTCTTATGGAAAAAGTTGGTCTTGTCAGCCATGAAGGAGCAAGTCAAGAGCTGCAGAGTTTTAGAGTTAAATGAGATTTGAAGGATCTAAACAAACTGTTGAACACAATAGACTCCTCCATGAATCTATTCTGGGATGCGTTTGAGGATAGCAATCTTTATTCCATAGGTAATGGAAAAGCAGTATCACAAAAGGTAACAAACGAAGTGTTACAGATTACTGAGATAGGTACTCGGATGTATTATGTGTTTAGAGATGAATGCATTACAAAATCCAGTAGGTTCAAGGAACCTATCAAAAGATACAAGTTGAAGAACTTTGCACATGATGCAATGAAGGTGAAGATTAAGAACAAGGGCAAGAAAATTGTCGAATTGAAAGGCACTCGAGACCCCTTTGCATGCTTGCTATAGCTATCTGCGACCGCAACAGTTGAACGTATGATGATGTTTACCTACCGCTAAGCCCAGTACCCCTTTCCTTAGGAAACATTGATGGATCAATGAACACAACAATGAAGTCAACACTGCTGAAGAAACTTGAGGCCAGAGTCCAAAGTAACCACCCCAATGCTGTAAATGCCACTGAGATTGATGCCATGTTCTTCATCAGAAGTCTTACAAACCTGCCACCAACATTCCATGGTGTGGCAAAAACCATCCTGTCTCTTATTTGCTGTACTTCTGCAAATGAAGTTCACCTTGTCAGTGACTGTTACAAGTCACCATCGATCAAAGGTCTTGAACTAGAGAAGAGAGGAAAGCATAGCATCGCTCCACTCTCCTATCTCATAATTCGTTCTGAAAAAAGCCGACTAAGAGACTTTGCTGGATCCCTGTCTTCATCTTCATTCAAGACGGCGCTCCTAGGTTTTCTAGCTACAGCATGGAATTCTGATGTGTACTGTGAAGTTCTAGGTGATAAAAAGCTCATGTATGCAGTAGGAGAAACTCGTTACTCATACAAAGTGGAAGCGGGACATATATGAACATACGAACATATGAAAATGCCAGCAGAAATAGGCCTCACTGTCAAGTCTGCTCTTATGCACAGCTAGCACCTTATAATGCTGCTGGCCCTCCCTTCCCACCCATCCTATTACCCCTTCCTCTTTCCCTATCCCAACCCCTCTTGAAGCTGTCTACCGTGCTGCAGGCCACTACCTCACTCGGCAAGGAGTTCCACTTGTCCACCACTCTTTCTGTGAAAAAATATCTCCTCATCTCTCTCTCCTGAATCTACCCTCCCAGCCTCAGTTGGTGTCCTCTCTTGTTCCTCCCTTTTCTCCTCTGGAAAATCCTCTCTGTATCAGTCTTGTTTATTCCCTTCAGGTACTTAAGGGTCTCAATCATACCTCCCCTGTCCCTCCTCTCTTCCAAAGAGTACATATTCAACTCCCCCAGCCTTTCCTCATATGGCTTGCCCTCCAATCCCTGGATCATCTTTGTAGCACTACACTGTACCCCTTCCAACAATTTGATGTCCTTCTTCAGGAACGGGTGCCAGTATTGCATGCAGTACTCCAGGTGGGGCCTGACCAGCAACCTATACAGGGGCAGGATAACCTCCCTACTTCTGGAGGAGATCCCTCTAGCTATACACTCCAGCACCCTTCTGCATTGAACAGAGCTGTTCATGCTCCCTGTTATGATCATCCTTAGGTCCTTCTCTTCTGTGGAGCAACCCAACTGAACCCCATTTAAGTGATAATCCTTCCCCTGGTTCTGGGCTCCGAAGTGCAGAACCTTGCACTTCTTTGTGTTGAACCCCAGCTGCCATTTATCTGCCCACTGCTGCAGCTTATTCAGGTCCTCCTGCAACCCCTTTCCCCTTCTGTGTCATCTACCACAACTCCTATATTGGTATCGTCTGCGAACAGACTGATTTTGCTCTGGATCCCATTCAAGACATCTACAATGAAAATCGCAAACAGTACTGGTCCCAGCATGGATCCCTGTGGTACCCCACTCATCACCGCTGTCAGTGATGAGAGTCCCCCCACCACCACTACTCTTTGCTGTCTCCCCTTCAGCCAGTTCCTGATCCAGGTCACCATTTTTGGTCCTGCCCCTACAAACTCCAGCTTCCCTCCCAACCTCCCATGTGGCACTGAATCAAAATTGGGCTGGCAGTGTAGCCTAGAGGTTAGAGGAATGAGGTGTGAACGAGCTTGGTACATCCAGCAGACCAAACCTGAGTTTGATTCTCACAACCTCTACTTGCATACTGTGTGACTTTGAGCAAGTCACTTAACCACCCAGTGCTCCCAGGTCACCCCTGAAAACAGGCACTTGTGCCTAGTGGGCCTTACCCAGTTACCAAAGACTAAAAAAAATAAAAAAATAAAAAAGGCCTTACTGAAGTCCAAGTACAGGACGTCTACAGCATGGCCCTTGTCCAGTTCTCGTGTCACCCAGTCATAGAACTCTACCAGGTTTGTCTGGTACGATCTGCCTGTGACAAACCTGTGTTGCTGGTCGTACTGGATATTGTTTGCCTCCAAGAAGCTCACAAGCCTCTCCTTTAGGATGGTCTCCATGAGTTTGCCCACAATCGAGGTGAGACTCACTGGCCTGTAGTTCCCTGGTTCATCCTTTGGCCAACATTTATGGATGGGCACCACATGGATCATCCTCCAGTCTTGTGGCACAAATCCTGCATCAAGAGAGGTATTGAATAGGTCTGCCAGCAGTCTGCAAGGACCTCTGCCAGCTTCCTCAGTACTCTCAGGTGAATGCCATCTGGCCCAGGTGCTTTGTCCATTCTTAATGCCCTCAACCCCTCCAGCACCCTGCTCTCTGTAATCCCTACATCTGTCATCCTCTCCTCCTTCCCCCCTACTTGCCTGAGGTATTTGCCCCCCCCTTCTCCTGCATGAAAACAGAGCAGAAGTACTGCTCAGTACCTCTGCCTGCTCCGCCCCTTCTCCACCCATCCCCCATCTTTCTTGATCCTCACAAGCTGGTCTTTACTTCTCCTTTTCTCACCTATGTAATGGAAGAAGTCTTTTTCTCCTCTTTTGATTCCCTGCACCAGTCTTAGCTCTCTAGATGCTTTGGCCCCCCTGACCAGTCTGGTGACCTCCCTAGACTTTTCCCTGTATACAACTTTATCTTCTCCCCTTCCCATTTTTCTATACTTCCAAAATGCCACCCTCTTGGCTCTCACCACTTCCCTGACTTCTGGTGATAGCCAGCTGAGTTTCTTTGCCCTGCACTTCTTGTTTTTTTTCCTAGTACAGGTCTCTGTTGCCTCTGCCAGCTCTCTCCTTATTATGTTCCATTTCTGAGCTGCATCCATGTGTTGCTGGATGTCTGCCAGGTGCTTGCTTAGAATTTTCCCCATCACCTTAAAGTACATCCCCTAAACTCAACCACCCATGTACCTATGCCCCCTGTGTCCCTCCCCATGTTTAACGTGAACCACACCAAGTAGTGGTCACTCCCAGCAAGCGGTTCCCCCACCTCTAGGTTCCTTACAGCATCCCCATTATCCAGTATAAGGTCTGAAGTCCTTTCCAGCCATGTCGGCCCCTGTACCAGCTGTGTCAAGAAGCTGTCCTGAAAAGCTTCCACAAGGACCCCCTCTCTTGCACTCATCATGGCAGGTGTGCTTCAATCCACCCCCCTGTAGGTTGAAATACCCTACCACCACCGTGCTTCCCTTCCTGCTTACCCTTCGAATTTGATCTGCCAGTTCCCTGTCCAGGTCACAACCCTGTGATGGTGGCCTGTACACTACCCCCATCCTCAGTGTCCTTTTCCTCACATCCTGGAACTGCATCCACAGAGCTTCTATCCTCCCCTCCTCCCCTTCCTCCCTTACACACTTAATCCCCTTCCTCACATAGATTGCCACCCCCCATTCCCCTTGGCCCTATCCTTTCTGGGATCATCATATCTCAGTCCTGATACTATGTGGCCCATGTTTCCGTGATGGATGCTATGTCCACCAATTCCACTGCCAAGAGAGTCTGC
This sequence comes from Neoceratodus forsteri, assembly GCA_016271365.2. Taxonomy (NCBI): domain Eukaryota; kingdom Metazoa; phylum Chordata; order Ceratodontiformes; family Ceratodontidae; genus Neoceratodus; species Neoceratodus forsteri. The sequence goes on along the minus strand of CM028131.1, from coordinate 1,540,679,918 downwards.
AACTCTGCAGTTCTGTACCTTAGGCTTCTTGCATTCAGTAAGGCCACCTTCCAGCCTGTTGCCTCCCCAACCTTACCATTCCTCTCCCCCCCCCTTTGCTAGAGTGCAAGGCCCTAAAAAGCAAACACATAGAAGCAGACACAAGAATCTTGCAACACATACACTACATTTGCAGTCAAAATGAGAGTGGAGATGTGCATGTAGTGGTCAGGGCAGATGATACTGATACTCTGGTCATTCTGCTGTGTCATGCAAGTCTAAACGATAATCTCAAACTGCACATGGACGTTGGCCATTCAGGGACTAACATAAGAAGATTCATAGATGTATCCCACTTATCAGCAGAGTTAGGAAGACCGGTGTGTGCAGCTCTACTAGGTCTCCATGCACTGACAGGGTGCGACTATTTACCAGTGTTCAAAGGCAAGGGGAAGGTGCAACTTCTAACAATTATGGAAAAGAATACAGAGTACACACTGGCATTTGGAAAACTGGCATGTCCACACTTGTCTAAAGAAACTGAGAGCTTTGTGTGCACTTTGTATGAACAGAAAATAAAGATTGTCAACACAGCCCGCTACAGTATGTTCAATGTCAAGTATCAACCAAGTGACAAAGACGCACCCTTAGAAAACATCAAAGGAGCAGACACAAGCTCGCTACCACCATGCAAATCAACTCTGATGCAACACATCTGCCGTGCAAATTACATTTCATTGTTATGGAAAAATGCAGGCAAACCAGAAATGACACTACTGAAGCCAGAGGACAATGGCTGGACCTATGATGATGGAAAATACGAGCCAACGTGGTTCACATGTGAAGTTGTACCACCAGCCTTAAGTAAACAATTGAACGAACATGACAACAATCCAAATGAAGAAGATGACGACAGTGACTGTGATGTCGATATATTGATGAGACAGATTTGCTTAACATGTCAGATAATGAAGACAGTGAACAAGAATACTGATTGTTGTACTTAGGTTCATAAAACATCATAAAAATGTGATTGTTTCAAGTTAAATATAGAATAAAATAAATAATAACATTAATATTAAGCCTTTGATACACATGTTCCTATACATGTTGCTGTTTGTTACAATGTCTGTAGTATTTCAATAAAAGCTTATAGAATTGAAATTAAAGAAGAAACCATTAAATAAAATATACACAATTTTCACCGACAATTCATTTTCCAAGAAAACGTTCAACTTTGAGTGAATAGGAGTTGTAAGCCAGCCAAGTGGCACTGAGGGCTGAGGTGATGGATGCCTTACCTCGCGCTACACCAGCTACCCATGTTCGGGAATGAGCGCGGGCTGCTGGGGGTCGGCAGAGGAGGAGAAGAATTGTGCATCTGAGGACTGCTCTCCTTCTCCGGGGAAGGGGGACATCAGCACTCAGTGCATGACTGGTCCCTAGCGGAGGCTAGGGGCTGGTGCACCAACACTCAGAAGGGGGAGAGATAAGGCAGACACTCAGAGGAGCAAGTGCAGTACCATGCACGCTCTCTCCTTGTAGTGTCATTGCGCGCCACATCTCAGGGTAAGAATAACTGGAGGAGAAAAATGGGTCCTGGTGACGCAGAATGAATTGATCCCTGCAGGCACCGCCTCCACAATAGGCAGAAACCTTCAGCACTGGATCCGTGTGTTTTGGCTGGTTGGGGGATCCCGCTGCCCCACCATGGAGGGAACAGCCATGGAGCAGCTGAAAGGTAAGCTGTGAGCAGGGGACGGGGCTGGGGGATCGAGAGAGATAGCCGCCATGACAAAGAGCATAAACAAGATTAACTGCAAAAAAGAATAAGAGTTATAAATCTGGATTCTGCACACTTTTTTACATAAGAAACAGTCATCAAACCTTTCGGACCTAGACACATAGATAAATGTACCTGGCTCCTGGACTATTCTATTCTATTTGGAATGCCTTCCCCCCACACACTCACACAGACACACTTCACCTGTCTCCTTCCTATCTTTCTCTCAAACAACATCTCAGACTTCTTTCTGCTCCCTCTTACTGTGGCCTGGGCTAGCTGTCCTTTGTCCTCCCGCTTTCCTAATTTACTTCTGCTGACGGCAGCCATCAATATAGCTCAGTTGGTAGCACATCTGCCTATGGGCCAGAAAGTCGTGGGTTCTTGTCCCACACTGGGATTGGAGTCATACCTAAAAAATGCTGGCACCTGAGTGCAGTATTAGAGGGGTGCTGTACTGTTGGGGTGTGCCATCCTTCAGATGAGATGTTAAACCGAGGTCCCTTCTACCTATCCTGGTGTTGTCCTGGCAGGTGTCCAGGTAGAAGTAAAAGAACCCAAGGCATTCTTTGCAAAGAGTGGGAGACATTCCTGGTGTCTTGGCCTATATTCCTCTTCCCATAAAAAGGTTTATGCAATTGTCCTGGCGTGTGGGTGTTGATGTGCAATATGGACACAACTACACATTCAGTCACTTCACTACCAATCTAGCATTGCTTGTAAAGTGCTTTGGGATACATTGTGTATGAAAGTGCTATATAAATGCTGATTTTTCATCTTCTTTGTCTGAGTATGTATTATCCCTAATCCCCCTCTCCTGTTTTCGCCTCTACCTGTTAGTAATTCTTTATTGTACACCAAGCATAACCGCCTACTGTCTATCTATTTATACTTTTCTTTATAATATTGCTTAATTATGTAAATTGTTGAGTGACTCATTAATTCCTGTAGCTCAGTGGAACACTGAATGTACGTTTGTTTAGCAGGCAAAGGATCAGTGGTTCAGATCCTGGCAAGGACTCAAATATTTTTGGGATGGCACTACAGCCTAAAGATTAGAGTAGTGAGCTATGAATGAGCTTGGTATACCAGCAGACCTAGGTTTGATTCCCACAACCTCCACTTACTTAGTGTGTGACTCTGACCAAGTCACTTAATCTCCCCAGTGCTCCTGGGTTGCCCATGAAAACAGCCACTTTTGCCTAGAGGGCCTTTACAGTTACCAAAGAATTAAAACAAAAAATCCCTTTGATATGGCATGTTTCCTGCTGTATGGTCATTCACATGTGCATGTGTACTGTGTTATTTACATTGACTGTTTTTCACCATTGAGCGCACTTTTTCTTCCCAATACCTGCCCCCAATCGGCCACACACCTGGAAATGAGTTTCTCGCCTCAGTGCACCTTCTTGCTTTACCAATTTCAATAAATAAATAAAGACTACTTGGTCTTTTTCAGCACCTTGAGTTCCAGGCTCCAATGTACTTTTTCTCCCATAATTCCAAAGTCAGGGCTGGCCTGTGGGTGCAGTGGTAACACTACTGTTTGTGATGCCAGTGATCTGGGTTCAGGGAAGAGCTTGGGCCATTCGGGCTGGCCGAGGGGTGGAGACTAAAGCTTCCCAGGGGGATGCTTTCCTCTAGGGAAGGTGGGTCATCACACCGCTCTGTCACTGTCACCTTTGGATGCATGGGTGACAGTGCAGGCAGAGTGGTGTAGGGAGGAGACAGACACTGTTAGGTGCTTGGCTGGAACATGTGTCGGTACACTGGCAGCTTGGATGTAATGTCATTGTTCCAATGTGGAAGGGGGGAGAGGTGGGTAAAGAGGAAACTAAGGGGTTAAAATTCTCTGGCCATTGCAGCATGAAGGCCATGTGTGCAACCTGAAAGATGGTATATCCATCCACCACCAACTGGGAGCCAAAAAATATATATATAAAATAACTGCAAAGTTAGATCTCTTATAACCTTGCCATTGAGTCACAGAATTAAATACCAAGGTTTAAGGGAAATAATAGAGAATAGTTATGAGAATATTTAAATCTGAATTCTTGAGTATCTGTCATTGGCATGTACAGCTTCAAACAAAGCATGTAAAGCTCCCCAATGTGCCCTGGTTCAATTCTTGGCTATGCATTCCCAGAAAATCAGAGACAGAGCCTGGCAGAAAGCAAAACTATCAAATGTAAATTAGGGGTGGGCTGAATCTGCTATTCCAGTCATGTCATGTATGTGTCGGATGATCGGAGCATCCTAGTCTAAATCCGATTCTGTTCCAATGCAGACTAAGGTATCTGAGTTGCAATCAGAAGTTCTGATTCTGCATCTGACTCCTAATCTAACAAATAAAAAAAACACCCCCACCTAGTGAAATGCCTGTTGAAGGCCTGGAGAAAAGCTCTCCCCCAACCTAGCCTCACCTCCCTCCCCTTACCTTTACCTTTTTGTCTTTCGGACACTATGGTGGTAGTGTGGTGGGGTCCGTGGGACCCCATCCCTTCTGAAGGGTGCCTGCCATAGGTATCATGCTGAGGTGTCCCGGAGTGTGAAGCAGACAAACTTCATCCCCTGGAATGGTTGCATGACTGTTGCGATTGGTTAAGCGAATAGAAACCCCCTCCCTTTCCCCAGCAAGCTCCGTTTAGTGTGCTTATTGTTGTACTCCAGTTATTCAAAGACAAGAACCCTCCCACAGCCCAGTTCCCAGTTAGCCCAAGCCCTAATCCAAGTTACAATACCCTCCCAATCTTGGCAGCACCGTTACTCCTCAACAGTACACATCGGTCACCCAATCCCTGATGCCTTCCTAGCAACTCTTGCTCCCATGAGTGGTGACCAACTGAAATCAAGCCCTAGGTCACAGGCACCACCAGATGCATTACTCAGTGAAGCATCTGGTGGTGGCATCTTAGGGCTTGATTTCAGTCGGCCACCACTCGGGAATGAGGGTTGTTGGGAAGAAGTTGTAAGTTGGGTGACCAGTGTGTGAAGAGGAATCGCACTGCTAGGATTATGAGGGGGGGTATCCTAAGTTAGACTAGGACTGGGCAGACTGGGACTGGGATCTGGGTGGTGTCTTCTCTTTGAATAACCAGAGTCCCATGATGGACACACTAAATGGAGCCTGAGTAGGAAGGCTCCGTCCTCTTGACTGATTGCAATAGTCATGCCACTGTTTTTGGGCAGGGTGAATGAAGTTCCAGGACTGCTCAGCCTGATACCTGTGGCAGGCTCCCTATGGATGGAATGAGGACCTACCAACCAGACCACCTTTAGTGCCAGAAAGATAAAGAGCTAAAGGTAAGGTGAGAGGAGGAGACTTGGGTGGGACAGGGCTTTTATCCAGGCAATGAGGGGTCTCCACTTTTTTTTTTTATTGATTTTACTGGGTGGGGGAGATTGCACAATTAATTCTAGGCAGTACTCAGATGCAAAATCAGAATCCGATTCTGCATCCGACCAGGTTTTTGGGATTTGGTTTTTCAGCCTTGAATACTGAAATTCCAAATACCAAGAAAAAGCTTGGAATTTTATGAATCCAATTCTGTTCAGAGGATTCCCTTGTCTGGCAGAACTACAGAGATTTCTAAAATACGTATGTCACATCAGGGCTGCAAAAGTCTTCCTTCTTTAGGAACAAATTTGCAGAAGCACAGAGTTCCAAATTGAGGGTCCTTCTGGAAACTGTTAAGGAGCTTGAAAAATGACTTTACATCTGACCTCCTTAAGTTCTTAGTTAATAGCCAAAATATTGACTGCCATGGGCAGTTGGCTGAAGTCTTCCCTCGGAGGGGTATATCCTCTGGCCTTGATCCCCAGCTTGTCCACCCCTGGGGTTCCCCCATGGATTCCCCCTCTGATGCAGGGCCAGGGCAGGGGTTGCCTGCATCCCCCCTCACCCCGGTACATCATATCTGGTGATGGGGGATGGATTCACCAGAGTGATCAGGCCATCACGGGTCCTGTCGAGCCCCGGCATTTTCCTCCATTTTCGCCCATACCCACATCCATGCAATGGGTGGGCAGGCAGTCTTTGAGCTACGCAGAGGCAGAGAGTCACCCAAGATGTGGGCCAACCCCTTACATGGCTGCGTGTATGCACCGACCCCCATCAGTCTCTAGGTGTCGGCCGACAGAGTGCAGCACAAATCCCTCCACCCCCGAGGAAGGAGAGCAGTCCTCTGGATGCTCAATCCTTTATTCCCCAGCCAGCCCTCGAGTGACCCGAGTCCATTTCCAAACCTGTGTCGCTGGCATGGTGTGAGGTAAGGCATCCAGTGCCTCAACCCTCAGCGCCACCGGGCTGGCCTACTACTGTAATTTTTAAGGAACAGCTTAAGGTAAAAAGGAAATTAGTGAGCAGCACAAATATGGACCTTGTTCCTAAAAAAAAAAAAAAAAAAAAAATGCTCCAGCTGTCAAGAAAAGAGATGGGGAGAGATAGGGGGTAGCACAGAGGGCAGTAGGTGAGGAGAGTTGGTCAAAATAATGATCTAGTTGTAGTTGTGGTGGGCAGTTACAACTAAAGTCGTAGATGTGCACAGTTTAGGGGGGATATACAGAGGGGAAAAGAAAAGGCAGACTCAGACTCATGGTCCCAGACCAGCAGCTTGAAGCAGCAGTCATGTGGGACACGGCCTCGAACCTGTAGCTAGGCCTTGGGTCATGAGGCTAGGGGGCTGGGCAATCCCTAAAGCCACATTTTACCCCTTTTGTGATTATGGTACCCCAATGATGCATTATCATAGTTTTTTTGCAAAACAAATACATGTAAAGACAGATAGATAGACAGTTAGATAGATAGATACTGTCTGTAGATAGATTAGATAGACAGACAGACAGATAGATAGCCAGATAGACAGATAGATAGATGCTGTCTGTAGATAGATAGATGCTGTCTGTCGATAGACAGATAGATACTTTCTGTTGATAAACAGAGAGATTAGATAGATACAACAGACAGATAGATTCTGTCAGTAGATAGATACTTTTTGTAGATAGATAGACAGATACAATCATAGGTGCCGGAACAGAGGGGGCCACTAGGGCCATGGCCCTACCACTTTCATAAGTGGCCCTATCACTTTTTGCTATCATGGTAATATATTTGATAGGGGGAAATTTACCCCTTACGTCCTTGGCCCTACCACTTTTCAAACCGTTTCCGGCACCACTGGATACAATATGATAGACAGAAAGATAGACAGACAGACAGATAGATACTATAGGTAGACAGGACAGACAGATAGATAGATAGATAGATAGACAGACAGATAGATAGATAGATAGATAGATAGATAGATAGATAGATAGATAGATAGATAGATAGATAAACAGACTTACAGACAGACAGACTGATGCTGTCTGTTGATAGATAGACAGCCAGACAGACAGATAGATAATATAATTACATAGACAGACAGGCAGATGGATGGATGATAAGACATGGCCTGCATCAAAATAAATTATTTATTTTATGTTTTAGAGCACAACCATCAGTGAGGTTTATGGAGTGTAAACCCTGAAACTAAAAAGAAATAATTTATTTTGATTTGGCTCCTGGCATATCTCTATTATACAATGGCATCACCTGGCTTGCATGGTAAGGTGGTTTGGAATTTAATTTTTTTTTAAAAACTCATTTTTATTGAGGACATAAAACAATAGTTAAAATACATTACAAAGTTTCTTCAACAGTCAGACATTGTTATACATCTGTGGTAGTTTAAACAAACAACAGCAAAGGTTAGCCGATCACCTGAGATTTTAGGCTCCTAGGCCCAGATATTCAAACTGCGCCAAGCTGTGGCACAAGCTTGGGCACAGCTCAGCTTGGCTACGCAGGGGTGTGGACTGGGCGATATTCAGCGGAGCTGTGTCATGGCTCAGCAGCGTTGAATATCGCACCCTGGCCACCCGCAGTGTGCATGGCGCAGTGGCACTGCGCCAGCGCAAGTGGCCAGAGTGGAGCATGAAGATGCGCTAGTGCAAGTTCCATTGCACTATGCACAGCAACCGCGATATCTGGGGTCTTGACAAGCAAATGGGGCTATATCGTATGTGCAAGGCTAAATGGGCCATTTGCATCTCATTACTGGCTCCATTTGCATGCAGGTGCACTGATCCCTGACTTGCGCCTGGCACCCTGCCAGGCAGCAGCCATCGGGGACCGACGCCCCCTGCAGCCGGCAATGTGCTCCACAGCCCGATTGTGGGCATCTAAATAAATAAATAAATAATTCCAAGATCCCTGGTAGTCCAGTGGACCGCTATCTGCCCGATCGCGGGCATCTGTAAAAATTAAAGAAGAATTCTGATATCCCTGGTGGTCCAGTGGACCGCTATCTGCCCGATCGCGGGCATCTGTAAAAATAAAAGAAGAATTCTGATATCCCTGGTGGTCCAGTGGACCGCTATCTGCCCAATCACGGGCATCTGTAAAAATAAAAGAATTCTGATATCCCTGGTGGTCCAGTGGACCGCTATCTGCCCGATCGCGGGCATCTGTAAAAATATATGAATAATTCCAATATCCCTGGTGGTCCAGTAGACCGCTGTCTGCTCGATTGCGGACATTCGTATATAAAAATAAATAATTCCAGTATCCCTGGTGGTTCAGTGGACGCTATCTGCCTGATCGTGGCGTATTTGTAATTAAAAGTAATATGTCCTATATCCCTGGTGGTCTAGGCACCCCTCCCCACCCACCTACTGAGCCCCGACCCGCCCGCCCCCCAGTCAGCTGGCAGCACTCCAACGCCTGTTCCCGCCGCCCGCCGACTGACATCGCTGGTAGGCGTATGCCCATTGGTTCAGCGTGAGCCAATGGGCGTAGTCGATATTGTATTATACATTCCAGATATGTGAATTATTCATTCACCCATCTGAATGTGTATAGTATAGGTTGCACACCCATTGGCTCACGCCAGAACCAATGGGCGACAGCCCTCACTGATTGTGTCAGTCAGCAGGCTGCGGGGCAGGCAGGTGGGTGCTGCCACCCGCCAGCTGGACCGGGGAGGAGGAGCGGTGGGGCTCAGTGGGCGGTGGGGAGGGGGCACCCTAGACCACCAGGGATATAGGACATATTCCTATTTTTAATTACAAATGCCCACGATCGGGTAGATAGCGGTCCTTTGACCACCAGGGATATTGGAATTATTTATTTTGATATACGAATGCCCACGATCGGGCAGACAGCGGTCCACTGGACCACCAGGGATATTGGACTTATTCATATATTTTTACAGATGCCCGTGATCGAGCAGATAGCAGTCCACTGGACCACCAGGGATTTTGGACTTTTTTACTTTTATATACAAATGCCAGCGATCGGGCAGATAGCGGTCCACTGGACCACTAGGGATATCGGAATTCTTCTTTTAATTTTACAGATGTCTGCGATCGAGCAGCTAGCGTCCACTGGACCACCAGTGATATTGGACAGAATATTTATTTTATTACAAATGCCCACGATCGGGCATGGGGGCACCGCCGCAGCCGAGCTGGGTGGCCACCCAGCAGGCAGCTGCCGTGTTGGCGCCCAGCAATACGGCGGTACACCGTGGGTGGCCATCAGTTGTTCCTTTTTTTTGATCAATTTGTGCTGGTGCAGGTAGGGGTTGCGATGTGCATGGATCTGCACATCCGGGCTGAATATCAGGCTGTGCAGGGTATGCATGGGCACCCCACCTCGCGCCTGCATACATTACTGATGCACTCCGGCACATCGGGATTTGTGCCGTGCACTTTTCCCTTTTGAATATCGCACCGGGACGCATCAGTGGGTTGTGCATGGCACAACACTGTTGCACCATGTGCAACCCTTTTGAATATCTGGGCCCTAGTATTCAAGGGTTTTCATATAACTTTAACACTAAGGGTGCCCATTACCATACAATTATGCCATTTTTGTTTTTCTTTCCCTTGCAGGTTCTGCCCTTAATCCACCTCTCTTTGTCTTGGAATTTGCAGTATACCTCTGCCTGAAGAAGTTGATCATACTAACAGACATTTTAACTCTTAACCAACCAATAAACTTAAACTTTTCAAACTTTACACTGATTTTATGGTGTTATTTCTTTCACTTGTGTCCTGTCACTGTTCTGGCCCTCTTAAACCCCTGTATCTCGCAGCTGTCTAGTGATCAAGAGGGTATGAAAATATCTTGTCATTCATTTCCATTTAAAGTTCCTCCACTCCTGGGATGCTGTGGTCCTCCACCCTCTTTCCCATGCTCTCTCCCAGCCTTCCCTGGGAATCTCTTCCCCAGAATCTTCCACCCATTTCTTCCTGAGGTCTTCGAAGGTCATGTCGTCCGCTCCTAGTAGAGCTTTATAGGCCCTAGTTACCCTACCTTTAGGTTCCCTCAGTTTTGTGATCCAATATAAGAAGTTTTCTAGTGGGGACATGTTCCTTTCCACCTTTTTGATTATGTCGTTTGAAATGATATAGTGTCTTACTTGTAGATACCTATGGAAGTTTGAATGTGGTAAAATATATTTCATTTGTAGGTTCCAGAATGCCATGACTTTTTATTTTGCAGTAAGGAGCTCTACCTTATTAGATTTCATTGGTTCCACCTACGTTATGTCGTGTCAGCATCAGTGGGAAGGGATTCAAGATCTCCTACTATGGGTGTTAAGGGGCCTACTTCATTTGGTGTGCCTGTGAGAGATCTTGCTTTGACAATGATCCTCAATGTGTGTTTGGTCCAAGGGTTACCAATTTCTTTCCAGACCTGCACCGTGAAGGTGGCAGGGGGTATTGCAAATGGGGGGGGGGTGTTACCTGTCTGTGATGCCTCAATTTCCCTTCATCCGGAATCATTGCCCTGCTTGGGCCATGTCACCGCTGGTGCCAGCTGTGATGCATAATAATACAATTGCAGATCCAGCATGGCCAGACCGTCTCTCTCTCTCTCTCTCTCTCTCGGGAGAGAAAGCCCCCTTGCTGCATTCCTATGTCCCCCCTTCCAAATGAATTTCCTTATACTCTTGTTAACCATTTTCCAGAATGACCCCAGAATTGCTGTGGGAAGGGCCTGGAACAGAAAAAGCAGCCAGGGGAGAATATTCGCTTTGAGGGTATCTATCCTTCAACCTAATGAGAGGGGAAGGGTATCCCATCTATTAATATCTGCCTGTATCTCTGACCAAAGTCCCGAATAATTAAAGTTAAATAGGGAACTTTTATGGGGTGTTATTTTAACCCTGAGGTATCGCACCACATTATTGGTAGCCCATTTAAATGGGAAGTTGGGGGAGCAAATTTCTAACAACATGCCCACTCAGTTTTATGGCTTCCACCTTCTCTAGCTTAATCTTATACCCTGAGATTTGGCCATGCTCCTCAAGAGTCTCCAGGAAGTGCAGGCACCAAGGTCTGCGGTGATGCAAGAATAAAGAGGGGATCATCAGCATATAAAGACATTTTGTGTTCCCTTGTCCCCACCTAGATTCCCTTGACCGACTCTCTAGTTCTATGGCCACTGCCAGGGTTCAATACACAAGACGAAGAGGAGTAGGGAGGCTGGGCAGCCCTGCCTCATGCCTCTCTGTAGGTAGAATCTAGGGGACTTTATCCTGTTGACTCTCACTGTGGCTTGAGGGGAGGTGTACAAGACCCCATTGCTGTCTTCAAACTTGCTGCCCAGACCCATCAACTCCAGTGTCCTAAAGAGGAATCCCCAGTCCACCCGGTCAAATGCCTTTTCGGCATCCATAAAGACTGCCAGCGTGGGTTCTCTTTTCTTTTGTTGCCATTCCATCAGGTTCAGCGGATGATATAGGTTGTCATGTATCAGTCAGTAGGGATCCCACTACCTCTTGAAGCCTCTTGGCCAGTATGAAGATGCATATTTTCTGATCCACACTGAGTAGGGAGATCGGATGGTGTGACCCACAAGGGGCGGGGTCCTTACCTGCCTTGTGGCGCACCAATATTTGGGCATACTGTCATGAGAGTGGAGCTGCCTTCCCTCTCTGGACTGTTCCGCGTACCACGCCCAAATGTGGGGCCAACTTTTTCTCAAAGGTCTTACACAGCTCTGCCACGAATCCATCCAGGCCTGGCACCTTTCTCCCTATAGCTGTGTTACGGAGCCTACTAGCTCCTCTTGAGATATCAAGGCATCCAGTTGCTCCCTTTGGGTCTCACTCAATTTTGGCAGGGTCATTTTACTAAACAATAAGTCCAATTTCTCTTCCCACTGATCAATTTTTTCTGCCGCATATGTTCTTATAAAAAGCTAGGAAGTGCTGAGAGATCTTCCTGGGGTCTAAGTCCTGCCTTGCTGACCTCTGGTTATGTCGAATCTTTAACAACCCCCCACTGACTCTTTGCGCAGCTGCCATGCTAGTAGTTTTCCTGCACGGTTCCCTGCTTCATAATACCACTGCCTGGAGTTGCAGAGGGTCCCCTCAATTTTATCATTCAGCAGCTTGTTGAGTTTGACTCTTTATCCCCTCATCATGGGCAATCTTGTGCTCTGCTTCTAGGTCAAAGATTTTTACCTCCAGGGCCTTCTGTTCCTTCAACCTCTCTCTCTTTACTGCCGCTGCAAAACTGATTACTTTCCCCATCAGCACTGCCTTATAGCCATCCCACCATGTCACCTCAGAGTAATCCTCAGGGGCATTTAGCTCCTTGTATTCCTCTAGGCTGGCCTTTACCAGTTTTTTACAGTCTTCGTTGTTTAATAGCAAGACATTAAGCCTCCAGGAGGAAGACCTCAAGGTGGGTGACAGAGATAGAGACATACTGACTGCACCATGGTCCCGACAAGGTTCTATGGAGGATCAAGGCAGAGTCCAAGGTATGAGCCCACCCCATGGAGATGAAGAAGAAATCAGTCCCTGAATAAACCTGATATGGGGCTGACCAACAAGTATAGTCCCTAGCTTTGGGGTGTGTGTAGTGCAAGCCTCTAATAGACCCAATTCTCTAGCCAATCCTCCTAGACACTTTGCAGTGGGATTTCTTAAACCTGCCCCTTTTCCTGATCTATCTACCGGGTTCATTACTATGTTAAAATCCCCCAACACACAACGCATACCTCCTGGGAGGGCAAACCTAGTTAGCACTTGTTTTAGAAATTGTACCTCTCTTTTTCTGGGTTGGGAGCATATAGATTGAGCAGAGAGCAGAGTATATTTCAATGAGTTCCTCTTAACATTAGGTATCTGCCTGCAGGATCTTGGTGGCACACTTTTACCTCCAGGAGCAGTTTTTGCAAATCAAAATCACCACCCCTGTTTTGTGGGGGTGTACCTGACATGATGAATGGTACACCTTGCCTACCCATCCCCTCTTTAATTTCCCTGCTTCCTCCAGGGTCAGGTGAGTCTCTTATAAGAATGCTATCTCTGCTCCCTGCTTTTTTAACTTATTTAAAATTTTAGTTTTCTTGATAGGGCTGTTCAAACTCCTGATGTTATAAGTAATTATCTTACCACTCTCCTTTTCTCACAGTGACCCTCATTGCACAATAGATGACTTTCACCACCAGTGTGTAACTTCTATAACTAGTCACAACCATAACAATTACAAAACTTTTTTCAAAACTGTTACTGTACAAGTACTTCCCTAGGCATCCTGGACACCTAGCCCTTCTTTTCAATGTAACTTGAAGGGCTGGGTGAGGCCCCCTGCCCTGTGGCCTTGAGCTACATGTGCACTTTTGAGCTCCCGTCTCCCTCTTCCCTGTGGGTAGCTCTGAGTAAGCATACCTTGCTCCCAGTCAGTGTGAATCTTCTGTGAGCTATATTAAATCAGTACAAAAACTCTGTAATCCCTATACATACCCACTCCCCCCCCCCGCATGTGAAAGGGGGTATCCGAGCTGGTATATCATGCTTAGTCTGGTATAATTACCAAATTGCTGTCTCTTGACTACCTTAAGGTCCTATCCTGGGATTCGGGGTTGGTTGATTATGGTGCCCTGAGCCAGTGGCCTGTGTGTGGGGGAGAACAACACCTTTTTGAAATACCCCTCTGGCTTTAGGAAGTCAAGATCCCCACACCTGCCCCAGAGTTCATAATTCCCCCCGTGAGAACCACCCCATACCTCAGTGCCCTATGGCTGGAAGGCTTCTCCTCTCCTCTGCTTGGAGTGCAGGAAAAGCAATCATTTGCTCCTCGGCATGGTCACTATCTGAGGGGCCCCCCCCCCGCCACTTTCCTGGCAAGGGGGGAGCTCAAGGGCAATGAAGGCAGGTGACTCAGCCAGGCTCCAGGGCTGTCCGCTCATTTCTTGCATCCCTCTCTCGCACCATGAACTCAGAATGTCCCGACACTCACAGCCCCGCAGTTGCACCACTTTTGTCCTTTTTAGGCCATTTCTAGGCCTGTACATCTCGGCATCTTTTTGAATCCCCAGCCTGGATGTTGCCCGTTGCCAACCCCCCCCCCAAAGCCATATCAAAACTGCACATGGGGAAGGCCTTACCTTGCATCATGACAAAACCATGGTGCAGAATTGATATGAAATTGGAAGGGGGTAGATTAAGAGGAAATGTGAGAAAGTTTTTCTTCTCAGAAAGGGTGGTGGATGCATGGAATGGCCTGCCACAAGAGGTGGTGGTGGGAGCGAGTACAGTGGGTGGTTTAAACATGCATGGGACAGGCACAAGAGAACCTTGAGGTTGGAGGGAGTGATGAAAGACCATTGACCAGATATGGTCAGAGGCCGCATACATGTGTAGGGCTTTTGGGCAGACTGGATGGGCCTAGCGATCCATATCTGCCGACAATTTCTATGTTTCTGTGTTTCAGTTGCTGTGGCCCCTCTCTTTCAGTCTCTCAGCCTGGAGCGCATTCCATGGGACACTGCTGGCCTGTCCGCCTCTCCCATGGCCTCCCACACAACCACGGTCCTTCCTGGAGCCATCCAGTCTTCCCTCTTATTCTCCTCAGGTCTGTGCCTCCCATGGGACCCATTTCTACTAGGCATCATGTTCCCTGAAATGAAGAAGAGGAAATCACCTCAGCGATTGCTTTAAGAACATTAGGAGAAGGAAAGTAAGAAGAGGGGGTGATATCACCATTCTGTCACACAGCACAATGGATGTTACCTTTAGATACATGTCCTGCCCCACCCCCAGCTGAGATGCATACTTACATTACCCCAGAAGCCCCCTCATTCAATCAAACTTTACCATGTCGACCATTCCCAAAATTCTTTGTTCCCCAGTTCTTTATATATTGTCCTTGGACCAAGGGTGTCCCGCATTAGTAAGATCTGCAAGATGGTGCTTCCATCTTCCTCCTAACACCTCCACATGGAATCCAGCTGACTAGGGACCCTTGAATCAACCTTGCAGTGTCACTCAGTCCATAACTGTCCAAAAAGAAAAGTCTAACAGGGTTCAGGTCTTAGAGGTGCTGGGTTAGGGTTCCGTTTCTGGGCTTGTTGCTTGGTTCCTGTAGATCTTGAAGGTTCGGCCCTTCTTGTTCTGTCCCAAGGCCCTCTTCCAGGGGCTGGAGTTAAGGAGCTCCACTGGGTAGGAGTCATCTGGCCTGGCGTAGAGCTCAGGTGGCACTTCTAGCTTGTGTAGCATTACCTTGGTATCTTTTAAGGTGTGTAAAAACAGTGGCACTTCTGGCAAAAAGATCTTCAGCTGGGCTAGTGCTGTTAAGTGTATTTTACTGGTTGAAGTGTCAGCCAATGGGCTTGTAGTATATACTCTAAACTGTCATTGACAGTTCATTCGGCAGGCAGCCGTGGAGGTGAGAGGAGGGCTGTGCTGCTCGCTGACCAGCAGAGTAGTGCTAGAGAAGTGGGGTAGGATTTGGTTACTGGAGTGGGTGGGGGTTAAGGGACCACTACACTATGGAAAATATGTTAGTACAGTATGGGTGGGAGACCGGGGTCCAGCGATGGAGATGGGACCCTATACTGAAGAAAAAGGGGGAATAATTTGTATGATAACAGGGATCAGGGAACGGGGAGAGGGGTGGGACCACTATACTATGGAAAAGGGGAATTTTATATTGTGATAACAGCGATTGGGTAACAGGGATGGGGGAGGGACAACTACACTATGGAAACATAATCTATGTAATATCGGGTGAGTGATGGGGCAACAGGGTGAGACCACTGCACTGTTGATATGTGATTACTGTATTATTGGGTGTGTACTCGGGTGATCAGGGACTGGGGAGGGTTCCTAGTCTAGGGAAATTATTTTATTTTAATGACGGGTGGGTGAATGGGTGATCAGGGGTGGGGAGGGACCCTGCACTACAGAACTTTCTTTTTCACTGTTACGGGTGGGGGATCTGGAGATCGGGGACCAAGGAGGGGGATTGTGGGGGGCGCAGTACCTCCTCCAACCACTATGGTTGCACGGATTACCGCCAGGTTTTTTGGGTGGTAATTTGCTCCACACAAGGACCTTTGCAAAGGCCCTTGTGTGGGGCAAATCTTTTGTGAATGGGATTGCTGGGATATGCAGGTCGTCGACCCCTCATTTGCATTGCAGACCCCTCACTGCTTTGCCCAGGTGCAAACCCAGCTTGAGGGGGCAAACTGGACTTTGTGAATACCAGCTATTCATCACACCCAGTTTGCCCCGGGCAAACTGGGTTTGTGCCCTGGCAAAGCTTTGTGAATCCTGCCCCGATCTCATAATATCCATCCTGATAAAATAAAAATTACAAATAACAACGGTTGTGCATCATAGGTTCCCAGATCCTTTTGTTGTTCTGATGAGCAGCAGCTGATAACAAGCATTTGTCATTGCTGAATGTTTGCCGCTGGTATTGCTGTTGTATCACAGTAAGGCATGAGTTGGGCTAGGAGGTGTAGGGGTGGGGGTGGCAAGTATGGTGGCACAGCAACAGTTAACATTGGTTGGGCTTTGAGGGGTGGCAGTTACAGTAGCCGCTGCAACAGACATTGATGGATAGTTTTCTCTTTTGCAGGGTGTATTAAAAAAAACTACAATCCCCATGCCAGAATTAGACTGCTGACAGAATTACAATATATAGGAATTTTGGAGAGCTATAACTGTCCATGGCACATCAAGGCATGGGCTCGGCTTGGGGTTGGGGTGGCAGTTATGGTGACACAGCAAGGGTTCACTTAGGTTGGGCTTGGGGAAATGGCAATTACAGCAACAGCTGTAACAGGCATCAATTGATGGTTTTCTCTTTTGCAGGGTGTATTAAAAAACATAAATCACAAGGGACTTTCAGGGGGGACACTGGGGGATTGGGCACCCCCAGTGTTGGTGTTCTGTGTTTGGGGTGTATGGGGTGGTGGGTGCTGGGGGGGGGTCAGGTAGGGGACAGTTACAGCGCCAGTTACAGACATCAATGAATGGCTTTCTTTGTTATATAGGAAACCAATGACCTGGAAAAATAAAATATGTGAAAAGTCGCCAGATGTCTCTGTGTGATTATTTTACAAAAAGTAACAAAAAATAGTGCAACATCCGGCTGAATTATGAGGCAATTAGAACAAATAATAACTAAATATCGATTCATCAGAAAATCCAAAACACTGGCCCTGAAAACAGAAGGGACAAGAAAGAGCAGGATTATATATGAAAGGGCTACTATGGTTGGGGTAGAAAACCCCTGCCACCCTGAATGCCCATTAGTGAGATATTGGATAACGGAACCCACCAGTGAGCTGGAGGAAATACCAGAGCTGGGACTGGACTGAGCCTCCAGTGGAACACATAAGTCCCAAAGCAAAAGTGTAAACATAGGAAAGTATAAAAAAAATCAGGGTGGGGCATAAAAATGGTTGGCATTAAAGGTGGAAAAATCATATGTTCAAGGGGACCGGCTCTCCCCCTGCAGACAAATTCGGTATCTTAATAGAAAGAAAGAAGCTATGTCTGAGAAATCAGATATTAAAAACAGACACAAAAAACCCAAACAGCTGAATTAATGATTTTTGGGCAACACTGCCCATAAAACCAGTTTGTACAACACTAAGCTATGGCATAACTGGAAGCCTTATCCAGGTGTGGCACTGTCCCACTGGGTACCCAAATTGTGGAACCAGTAGCCCACACTGTGGAATGCTGCAGTGTTGTCTCCACTCAGCCTTCTTCAGATTAATGTTTGGCACTGCCCCAATAGGGCACACAATTTTTGGAACCAGTAGCCTATGCTGTGGGATTCTGTACTGATATTTTGTTGGCATACATAGGCCTTACAATGACAACCATATTATTTGTTGAGCATTGTTACTTAGCTACATATTCTTTCTTACTACCAGCATTGGCCATGTTTGGCACTGACTGAACAGACACAATTTTTGAAACCTGTACCATTTAGTTTGGCCCACTGTATCATTCTGCTGCTTTGGGGGCTTTGTCAGCCCTATGCATTATGTTATTTCATTTTATCCCATTTCCTAATGCTTTTTAATGGTCAAACCAGTTCAAGCTAGTTCACTGTTAAGAGATGTTTGGCAAATGTTATGCGGTTCGATGGTCAAATTTCATAACGGTAAAACTCTGGGAGGTTCACACAGCCCTGTCTAGGAAATATAAATTCCTTTACATGCTCCTTCAGAAATAAATCTAATGACCACGGTGGGCAGTGACTGTCCAAAAAAATATCAGTAGTCAAATGGTCACAAATATTTGGGCTTGTTCATTGTCAAATTTCACCAGTTCTCAGTCAGCAAGTCTGGTGTTATTAAGAACGAATGTTCTTAAGAAAATGATGAAAAACAGATGCCTAGTAATGAAGGATTAGAAGTCCCACTGCTACAGGTATCTCAGAAAATGCCATTTCCCTTATGTAGGCATTTACATACGAACATACAAATTTACCAGCAGATAAAGGCCTTATGGTCTATCGAGTCTGCTTGAGTGTGCAGCTAGCAACCCTTATATTGCAGCTGCCCCTCCCTCCCTCCTCCTTCCCTTCCTTCCTCTTACCCTATCCCTTCCTTCCTTTGAAGCAGTCCACTGTTCTACAGCATACCACTTCTGCAGGCAACAAGTTCCACCCAGACACCACTATCTGTAAAAAAGTGTCTTCTCATTTCCCTCCTGAACCTTTCTCCATCCAATCTGAGATCATGACCTCGACTGTCCCTACCCCCCCTTAACTTGAATAGTCCCTCCATGCCTGTCTTGTTTATTCCCTTCGTGTACTTGAAGGTTTCAGTCATATCCACTCTGTCTCTCCTCTCCTCTCCTCTCCTCCAGTGAGTACATGTTCAGCTCCCTCAGCCTGCTCATGTAGGGTACGTCCCCTAGTCCCTGGATCATCTTTGTTGCCCTGCGCTACACATCCTCCAGTAACATAATGTTCCTCTTCAGGGATAGGCACCGGTATTTTCTCGTATAATTGATAAACTGCTTGCTTCAGTTTACTTTTAGCAATTCACTCATTTCAATGCCAATAACTTGATGTTTAGCATAATTCCAAAATTATTTTAAAAGCTTTTATTGCCATTTATTTTTCTGAAATGTATCCACCATGACTGCTATACTGCACCCAAGAAACTGTGACTGCCCTTTACTGAACCAAAGCAGGCACATTGGAGTTTTCAGGAATGCAGTCCAAAAGAATTGAAGTTAAAATGACTTAGCAATCAAAATCAGACCACTGCAAGTTAATTAGTAGCAGCAGAATAATTGTGGCACGTGTGGTCATCTTTACTTCCATTTTACAAGTGCAGTATTTGCAGTGTCATGACCAGTTAATGGCAATTTGTTGGCCAGTTATTCCACAAATAACCCACAACAGGTACATATAGCAACCCTTTACCACTTAAAAGGGCCTCAAAATGAATTAAAATCCCAAATTGTAACCTTTAGATTGGGGGGTCTGAGGTCTGCTGTGTTGTTTGCACCTCTGGGCACTATGGAGACACTTCCCCAGTCTGGAAGTAGCCTGGGAATGGGCCGGGGATGTAAGCTAATATGGCCATGCATGCCACAGCTGTGGATGTATGACCCTAAGCTAAGGCTTAGGGCCACGCATGTGCAGCTGCGGCATGCACAGTCATATTAGTTTACATCCCCAGTCCATTCCCAGGCTACTACCGGATGGGGAATGTCTCCATAGCGCCCGGAGGTGCAAACAATACAGCGGATCTCAGCGCTCTCCCTTTACATGGGGCCAAGGAACCTGAAGATTCAGCAGAGGCTGCTGCAAAGATTGTGGACAGCGCCAGGCTCACATCCCACCATGGCCACTGGACAAAATCATCCAGTCCCATTTCAGCAGTATGGGGGATGTGAGACAGAAACAATGCAGTGGAGCAATGAGGCTGCAACCCACTAAAGGTAAGCCCCAAATTAGGGAAATGCAAGTTACTGTTGCATTTAAGGTGGCTACAACAGACATCTACTGATGGTATTCTCTTTTGCAAGGTGTATTTAAAAAAAAAACGATGGGGTGTGGGTGGTGGGTGCTGAGAGGAGGGTTGGGTGGGTGGGACAGTTATGTGGGCACCAATAACAGGCATCGATGAATGGGTTTGTTACAGCTGGTATCTGTAACAGCACGGGGCTCTTCCTGCATGTTTGAAATTCCTCGGCAGGCTGTTCATGACAGATCAGCTATGTTGCCAGCGTACAGCAAAGGAAAGAGCCGACCCATGATTGGGTCAGCTTTTTCTTTTCAAGTACATGACATCTCCGCTCACCAAGCCAAAACTGTGTCATGATCAACCTGGCTGACGATTGGTGTGACACTACCGTGTCCCTTGAAGACTGCTCTGCATTGGACCGATTGTGTCACACCTCTCAAAACCCAACTCTCATAACAAAATGTATGCATGCACACATGTGCAGGGCTAACATAAAAAGCTATGGGCCACAACTACAGAGCTGTAGTTCTTCCACTGAACAGCAGGAGAATCAGAAGGAAAATTGGGGAAAGAGGAATATGACCAACAAAAACTACATTCCACATAATAAAAGCATAACCTACATCAAAGCATAAAACCTGTTTTGGCTCTTATAGGAGACCATAATAGCTGAATGCATGTTCTAAGATGTGTTATCACATGGAAGCATGCTATTATTGTACTTTCTATCACATGACCGCCTAAGATGAATCTGAAACTGCTTTTTAATATTTTTAATATTTAACACATTTTAAATAAATAAAATGTGCATTTTTTAAGTTTTTTGCTTTTTAGTTCAGAGTTTTTTTTTATTCTGTATTTATTTTCTAACTGCCCAGCCTGCCCCACCTTCCAGAACCTCCCAGGCCTGTCATCCACCTTCCCTGTGACTTATCTTCACTACCTGTGTGTACCACTAGGTGTCAGCATGGCTCAGTTGGTAGTACATCTGCCTCTGGACCAGAAGTTCGTGGGTTCTCGTCCCACACTGGGACTGGACTTGCACCTAAAATCACTGGCATCCGAGTGCAGTATTGGGGGGTGCTGTACTGCTGGGGTGTGCTGTCCTTCGGATGAGATGTTAAACCGAGGTCCCTTCTGGACATCCTGGTGGGTGTCCAGGTGGAAGTAAAAGAACCCAGGGCACTCTTCGCAAAGATTAGGGAACATTCCCAGTGTCTTGGCCAACAGTCCCCTTCCCATAAACTGGTTCACGCAATTATCCAGGCCATGTGTGGGTGATGACGTGCGATATGGCCGCCACCACACATTCAGTCACTTCACTACCAGTCTAGCATTGCTTGAAAAGCGCTTTGAATGTATGAAAAGTGCCATATAAATCCTGATTCTTCTTCTTCTGCTTGCCATGAAACAGTATCTGGTGGGTACCTTGATCAGTGGTAGGGGCCTGCGAGGATGCTGGCACATTCTGCAGGATGGGATTTTTTCCCACCTCTTTTCTTCCCAATGGTGGCTGACATGCAATGATGCACATGCTAGGGTGAGCAAGCTAGCCACATCTGGTGGCCTTCCCCCCCCCCATTGCCTACCTGCAAGTAATAGAATGTGGTACCCCTTCCCTGATGGAGGAGAGCTGTTTAGGGCATGCTTTACCCTCCCTTCCCCAGACTTGCCCTGATTGAGTTCACTTTTGAACCTGGATTCCACTGAGCTACCAGGCTGGCTTTGTGTTGAGAGTTTTCATTTGTTGTATTGGGTTTGAGGTGTGACATTTACTTTTTTGTGTGGGTTTTGTTTGTGTGAGACGATTTTTAATATGGTGTGTATGTATGTATGTTGTGAGGCATATGATTTTGGGTTGTGAGTTTTAAATCATTGTGTTAGCTTCTGTGTTGTTAGCCTATAATTTTTTTATTGTGTGGGTTTATTTGAATTGGGAGATTTAATATATTCAATCTTTCTGTGTTGTGAATTTTTAGATTGTTGTATTTGTATGTGATTTCTGTTGTGCTGGTTTTAATCTGTTAGAATTCCTTCCAAGTCAAACATTTTAATTTTGTTTTGTAACATTTGGTGCTGGATTTTTAAAAGTCCTTCTGCTGACTTAAAGTACAATTCTTGTGCAGTTGTGTTAATTTCAACATAATGTTAGACCACATAGAACATGGTCTGATGCTTTGTTGCAGTTGTCCAAATTACGTACTAAAATTGACAGAGTGAAAAAAAATAACGCATGAGAATTTTTTTTTTTACTGGAAAGGAAGAAAACTGTAACAGATATATCAAAATGTTTGAAAATAGCAATCAAACAATTTAGCACATTTATTTTGATTCAGTCCCCAATCAGAATCTCAAATTGCACAATACCATTTTGTGTTGCATGTTTTTTGAGCACACAGTTTTGTTTTTACAATTTGTTTTTTTTCTTGTTTTCTATTTTCTAGTTTTTTGCTTTTTATGATTGTAGTTCTTCTTTTAAATGACGTATTACATGCATCGCTCCATGGTTGCGATTATTTTGATAATCTGTTTTCTTTATGTAATGATTTTTTGCATGTGTTTTGCAGTTCAGTGCCTCCCTCATATAGTTCACCTGAATTTGCTTTTGTTTTCTACTTGTGTTTTTTTTATAAACAGATCAGCATTATGTCAAACTTATATAATCACTACAACTATCACTACAACTGGGACCCTATGTAGACATTGCCACTATCTGGTGCCCGAGGCACTGAGACTGGCAGTTAGCAGCTCAGTCCTCTCGGTGTCAGACTATGGCCTAGTCGTCTATGGGGCCTCCACCAATACTACCTTAAAGAGACTAGCAGTCACCCTAAATAAATTCTGCAGGCTGGTATCTGGTGCTGACAAATGAACCCACACCTTCGACTTCTATGATCGCACAAACTGACTTCATTTCAAAGGCAGAGTCACCTACCAGACCTGTCTCCTGACTCATAAGGTCAGAATAGGTCTTGCTCCCCCATTCACTGAAGCGCTGCTCTCAGTGGCGCCTACACCTCATTGCACTTGCCGGACCTCCAGATCGACACTCCTAGTCCCTTTCTGCTGGACCTCTTAGGCCCAGAGGTCATTTAGCTTTAGAGCATGAACATGGTGCAATGATCTTCCTCCTGACATCACTAATGAGACTAAGCTTGGCCCCTTCAAATCCAAACTGCACACCCACCTCCTGGCTCTAAGCAAATATAATTGCTACTTGGCACTTTGCTTTTCCTACTTCCATTGCCTCCTCTCCTTCTGTCCTCTTCCCCCCCGCCAGTACCCTTACTGTCCCCCTCTTCCCTGAAGCACTTGCCTTGACCAAGTCTAACTTCTGATGGCTACCTTACCTCTAATGTCCATTGTGTGTCCTCGTTTGCCAACTCCATGTGTAACCTGCAATTTTTATTGTAACTACGTGTGGATATGTAACCCCACACTCTGTAATCAACCTGTGTTTGTTTAGTACATTTTCAATCTAACGCAGAGCCTTTGTAAAAGAACCTTTGGTTCAAAGGTTGATGTAATTCCTAGTATTGCAATAAATAAATAAATAAAACATACGAACATATGAAATTGACAGCAAATACAGGCCTTACGGTCTATCTAGTCTGCTCAAGTGTGCAGTACTTTAGCCATTTAGACTGCAGCTGCCCTCCCTCCCCTTGCCCCTCCCCCTCTGTATTTCCTCCTGCTTCCTTCACACACACACTCCATCCACCCTCAGTTTGGATCCTCCCCTTAATCCTGTCCCAACCCCTCTGGAAGATGCTCACCAACCTCAAAGATTCCATCTCCTCTGGCAGCACATTCTACCCTGTAATCACCCTTTCCTTGAAATAGTACCTCCTCATTTCCCTCCTGAATCTTCTTCCTTCCAACTTCAGACTGTATCCCCTGGTTTCCCTCCCACCTTTTAGTTTGAACATACTCTTGGTGTTTACTCTGTTTATGCCCTTCAAGTACTTGAAGATCTCAATCACATCCCCCCTCTCTCCCTTCTATCCTCCAGGGAATACATATTCAGTTCCCTCAGTCTCTCCTCATATGGTTTATCTCCCAATCCCAGGATCATTTTCATTGCCCTGTGTTGCACCCCTTCCAGTAGCCTGATGTCCTTTTTCCAGTAGGAGCACCAATACTGCACACAGTACTCCAAGTGTGGCCTCACCAGGGACCTATACAGGGGCATGATGACTTCCTTTCTCCTAGAGGTGAGTCACCTTGCAATGCACCCCAGCATCCTATTGGACTTTGCCATTGGCCTCCTGCATTGGGCTTAGTGGTTCATTTCCCCATGTTACTAGTACTCCCAGATCTTTCTCCTCAGTTGAAGTGGATAGCTGCACTTCCCCCAACCAGTAACTATTCCTGGGATTTCTGGCCACCAAGTGCATGACCTTACACTTCTTGATGTTGAACCCTAATTTCCATGTGTTCAATCAGCCCTCCAGTCTTGCTAAATACTCCTGGAGTACTTTACTGCCTACCTCTCATCCACTTCCGCACAGATCTTTGTGTCATCTGTGAAAAGGCTAGTGCTGATCCCAGCACCGACCCCCTAAGGGACACCACTTCTTTCAGTTCTGGGATCTGATAGTTCACATCCCATGACTACCTTCTGCTGCCTATCCTGTAACCAGCTCTTGACCTATCTAACCAGTTTCTTCCCTACTCCCAGGTTACCCAACTTGCTGATCAGCCTTCCATGAGGCACCGAGTCAAAGACCTTGCTGAAGACCAGATAAAGGACATCCACCGCATGGCCTTTATCTAGTAGCCATGTCACCCAATCAAAAAAGTCAACCAGGTTTGTCTGGCAGGATCTGCCTGAGACAAACCCATGCTGCTTGCCATCCTGGAGACCATTATCCTCCAGAAAAGTCACCAGCCTTCTCCTTAAGGATAGTCTTCATTAGCTTTTCTACAATGGTCGTAAGGCTTACTGGTCTGTAGTTCCCTGGTTTGTCCCTGGGTCCACTCTTATGGAGGGGCACCACATGCACCATCTTCCAATCCCTGGGTACACACCCAGTATCTAGGGAGGTGTTGAATATGTCTGTCAGCAGCCCCACCTGGGTTTCTGCCAGCTCTCTCAGAACTCTAGGTTGAACTCTGTCTGGCCCAGGTGCCTTATCCACCCTCAGGGACATAAGGCCCTCCAGCACCCTACCCACTGGAATCTCCCCATCTGTAGCCTCCTCCCCCCTACTCCCACCCTTCCCTTTAGGCATGGGCCTATCTATCTCCCTGGTAAATACTGAACAGAAGTACTCATTGAGTGCTTCTGCCTGCTCTGCCCCCTTTTCCGCCTATCCACTGCCATTATTGATCCTAACAATCTGATCTTTACTCTTTCTCTTCTCTTGTATATACCTGAAAAAAATCATTTTCCCCTCTCTGATCCCCTGTGCCAGCCTCAGTTCTCTCAGTGCCTTGGATGCCCTTGTTATTCTACTCTCCTCCCTTGATTTTCTCACATATTCCTCCCTGTCCTCATTGACATGGACAAATAATGTCCTTGACTGAAAATAAATAGTGATGAGAGTCTTCCAAGGACATGCTGGTGGATTTTTAAAGTGTAGCAGCAGTCATACCTCTCAACTGTACCACATTACGAGAAACGTTCCTCATTTTACTTCACAAAAGCTCCCTGTTCCACATTGTGAGGACTTGTCCCACATTCACTGTTAACATTTTAAAGCAAAAATTTGTAGTAAATGATATAAAAAATATATTATTCAATTAATAACAGATTTTCTGAACATAAATGCAAACATTTTAACAGTGTTCTGAGCTTCTTAAGTAAAGATTGATTATGTGTTCCACATTTTGCTCATTTGTTCCACATTTTGAGAGGCAATGTTCCACATTTGGGGAACAAAAGGTTGAGAGGTATGGCAGCAGTGGAAGGACACACACACACTCTTTCTCTCTCTCTCTCCCAGCATCAGTCTCAAAGTTGCAGAAAGACTAACTTAGTTAATTTACCTCCTAGCATCAGTTTAGGAAGGCACATTTTAAACATGCTTCATGCAGCACAAATAGAAACTAAGAAATGTATTCTATTTTCTCCTCTAGAACTAAGACTACAGTTGTTAATGAGAACTAATTGGCTCATTTTCCTTCTAATTAAATGCAGACATATTGCTCACCATGTTAACATTTCTCTTCATTCTGCCAAATACGCACTCTGAGAGTTGATTAAGTACTGACTGGATATTTTATATGCTTCCACTTGGATTTTTCTATGATAAAAAAGAATGTATAGTAGAAACCATGACATTTAAGAAAAGCTAGCTTGCCATGACATCTGCTTCTCTAAGTCTCAGTTGTTTATAGATATCAGTTTCCAGATGTTCCCAGCCCTGATAATTTGGGCTGCAGCAGTAGAAGTAGTGGTTGTTTAGGTCACACTTTAAGTGTCAGTTTTAATGTAACCGTGGGGGAGGTAATCATTAATTATATGCAATGGGGTAATTACACTGTAGTTACATGTTTGTTGCATGTAACAACATTGGAATTGCAATGCAGTTACAGTGTAGTTACACTATGATTACAATGCAGTTACGGAAACTTCAAGTGTTACCATGGTTTATTTGTTTATCTTCTATTTTATTGAAGTATTACTGTGCATATTTCTTTTGTAAAAACACTCTGAAGCTTGGAGTGCTTTTACAAAATAAAAATACACAATAATACATCAATAAAACAGAAGATGAACAGATAAATATAGGTGAGTACACCCTAATATAAGATTATTTCCTAATGGATACAGACAAGAAACAACACCCAGTCCACTAAATGAAGAGCCTGCTGTATCAGGTGAGATTTTAAACAATGTTTAAAAGAAGAAGAATCAGTATTTATATAGCGCTTTTCACACACAGTGCATGCCAAAATGCTTTACAAGCAATGCTAGACTGGCAGTGAAGTGATTGAATGTGTGGTGGCGGCCATATCGCACATCATCAGCCACACACACCCTGGATAATTTCATGAACTGGTTTATGGGAAGGGGAATGTTGGCCAGGACACCAGGAATGTTCCCTACTCTTTGCGAAGAGTGCCCTGGGTTCTTTAACTTCCACATGGACACCCACCAGGACAACACCAGGATAGGCAGAAGGGACCTCGGTTTAATTTCTCACCCAAAGGACGGCACACCCCAGCAGTACAGCACCCCCCACCTACTGCACTTGGATGCCAGTGATTTTTAGGTGCAGGTCCAATCCCGGTGTGGGATGAGAACCCATGACCTTCTGGTCCAGAGACAAATGTGCTACCAACTGAGCCACACTGACACCTAAAAGAGGTCAGGAGTCTGAGGACTGGACCTCCACCAGGGGCAAGTTCCACAGGGTGGGTGCATCCTCAAAACCCCTCCAACTCAGGGACCTGAACACCTCGGCTGGGGTGAGGGGGATCAGAAAGTCATTGAGATATGGTAGTTGTGCCCTTCCTCTGGTTGGGAGGGCAGATGCATGACTGCCTTCACTGGGAACATCAGCACATTGTGTGATTAACTAGCAGAGGGCATGTGTATGCTTATGGCCAGCAGAAGGTACTTGATTGTAGGTGCCCCGTACCCTCTTGCCCTTCCTGGGAGTCATGCACCTCACCCCATAACAAATGGTTCTAGTGGCTCAGGATACTGAGGTTCACACATGAGTGCAGGGTTTCTAGGAGGCAGATATCTTCGTAATCTAATATCTATCTATCGTATCTATCAATCTATCTATCAATCTATCTATCTATCTATCTAGCTATCTATGTCTATTTTATTTTATTGTTTAGTTTTTGTTGACTGGGAAAGAATGACTAGGCAATTCTGCCTATTTTCAGCCTTGTCCTGGGGGTAGGGGTTGGACACAGATGGAAACCAACTAAAACTGAACCGATTAAGCTGTTGGTGTCATTTGTTAGTGAATAGTGGGAATTCTGCAAGGACACTGGGAAGTTTCCATATCCTTTTCAAAAGTGCCATGGGATCTCTAACATCTACCTGAACAACCACCAGAATAGGAAGATGGGACCTTGGTTTACCATCTCATGCAAAAGATGGCATCTCCAGAGTGCAGCACCCACCTCATGCTACACTACAGTGTCAATGGGCCCTATGCACTAATGGGCAGAGTGGCTATGCACTGCGTATCTGCAGTGCATAGCCACTCTGCACTCAATGTGCTCCTGCGCAGGATGCACTAATGGGGAGTGTGCAGTCCCAATGCACCCAATCCTCCTGGCCTATGGACCACAATGCACTAGGGCAGGCTGGGGGCATGCCAGCACTATGTGCCATGCACTAAGGTGTGCAGTGCTGGCCACGGGGGTGCAGAGGAGGGTACAAGGTACAGCAGAGTGAACCCTGCCGTATGACCCCAATGTGCCCTGTGCACACAACTGGTCACCACATGAACCAGGTGGATAGCCCACTCCCCCACCATCAGGACCACTGTGGCCATCCCTGATGGCCACCCAGCACCACCCACCCCAGCACACAGCTGTGCCCCAGCCTCTGCAGGCTGCCCCCCCAACACACACCACAAATGTGGTACTGGCACCTGGTTGCAGACACTCATCCCCCTGTGATACCAATAACTCCTCCCCATACCTGTCCAGTGGTACCACGGCCAGGAACTGCCAGTGGTGCAGCCCTCCTTACACCTCCTTGGCCACTGGCCATTCAAGGGATGCCCGGAGCGTGCTGCCTATTCATAGGGGTGCAGTCCTGGCATCCCTTGGATGGCCGGTAGCCAAGGAGGTGTGAAGAGGGCTGTGTCACTGGCCGTTCCTGGCCACAGCACCACCAGAGAGGAACAGGGGCAGGGGGAGGGGTTTTAGGTGCCATAGTGGGTTGGGGATCACTGACCACCAATGTGGGAGCGGGAGTGCAGGGAGTGGGTCATGGCCACTGATGTGCTGGGCACCTGTGTGCAGGGGGGGCCCACTGCCAGCACTGGGGGAGTTGGGGCACCAGTACAGGGTTGTGGGGATGTCTTGTGAGGTGTACTGGCTGAGCAGTCCCTTCAGGGCACATTGGGGTAGAACACCTTCAGGTACGGGGCACATGGTAGTCTGGGCAGATGCAACTGTGGGGTCAGGACACAACTGGAGGGGCTTACTGTGAGATGGGGTCCCACTGGCAGGGGTCCTTCTGTGTGCTGGGTGAGTGCCTTGCAATCCAGGCTGTTCCGGGGGAGAATGCAGGATGGGGGGCCATGCTGTGCAGGTCTAGGTGCCTGCGGTAGGCATTAATGCACCTGGATGCACACTGTGATGCACAAGGGATCCACTGTGGGACCTATGTCAGGCATCCAATTGGGTACCTGCATGGGTCCACAACTCTGCACCTGGCCTCCCTGCAGAGTCCTGCATGCTGTGGGAGCTGAGCCATGGACAGGTGGCTGCTGGTATTGAGTACCGGCATATGTACACCTGTCCACAGGTGCGGACCTACATGGGCGGGATACCTGCCCATTAGAGCATAGGGGCCATTATTAGGATTTTACCCAGGTTTTTGTTGTGAGGCTAGACCCTACAACTATCTGATCTTCCAGCCTCAGAGACAAGTATGCATCCTGTTGAGCTACTGATGCTATGTACATGTATGTATTTATGTATCCATGTATGTATGTATCTGTCTGTCTGCCTACTTACCTACCTACCTATCTATACACATGGATGGGAGCCCCCCCCCCCATAGAAGTGATTAGCAGTTATTTTTCTATATACCCTTTCCCGGTATATGCAATTGTGCTCAAAACTAACAGTAATCATTCAAATGTATTATATAAAATAAAGATGGTTAAATCTGCTGTACTTAGAAATTAACCAATTGAGGGGGCTGTACTTAGAAATAAACCCATTGAGGGGGCTAACCAGATCATAAACGTAATCACCTTTGGACTCATGGCCTTTATCTGCTTAGCCCCCTGAATGGGTTTATTTCCTAGTATACTACACTTACTGCACCCATCATTTGTCCTATATGATAGTGGCGCAGTAGCACCACTATAGTTAGGGTAGAGTGCACAATTCTATAATAAACTCAAAATTATGAACCTTAATAACTTTTAAACTGCTCAACAGATGTGTACGTAGTTTGGCATGCATCATCTCTGGGGGTAGATCTCTTGACTTACCAAATTTCATGTAAATCTGTTATGTGGTTTGTGAGATACAGAGCATACAAAAATCCTAGATTTACCAGTTTTTTTAAGTTTCTTTGTCCACCTGTATCTCAGAAGTGGCTCTATGTTCTACTCTGAAATGTTCAAGGTAGAAAGCCTTTGGGTCACAGATGTGCCTTTTGAAGGTTTGGTAAAAAAATATTAACCTGTTCAAAAATTATTAAAATTTCCTATTATTTCCTATAGGAAAATTTATATGTCAGGCACAAAAGGTTTTTTTTTTGCGGACATAATGTTTTTTTTTGCAGAAAAAAGTGTTTTTTATTGCACATTTTTTGGCATGGAGGGTCACATTCAGCCATTTTTTCACAAAAAATCATTGTCTTTGCACATGTAGGGTCACACAGAACCTGCTTTACTTTCACAGAGCTCTGTTGTGTCTGCCATTTTGTTTTCTCATTAGCGAGAGGAAACAAGTGAAAAATAGATGTAATATAAAAAATAAACATCAGAACTTTGCTAAATGGGACCTGTTTAGCTAGATTCTAATTTTTTTTATATACTATGCCAAGAAATACCTTTGTTGGCCACCTGAAATCTTGGGTGGCAAGCTTAGCGAGATGGTGACTTCTACCCCCGTTCTCTATATGAGAACACCAGTGTTTTCTTGACTTCTGCAGGCATGGCTGGAACTTGTGCTGCCAGTTGCAGAGTCACCCTTGAGCTGCCTGTTTTCCCTGCTGTCTAGTGGCCCCCAGCACACTGTCCTCTATCCCTGGCATCTAGTGGGACCCCCCCACCTTATGTTGCACTGGTGTCTAGTGACACCCCACCCTCAATATGTATCCTGATATATATATTTTTTTTTTATTTATTAGTCCGTGTGGCTAGTGGTACCCCCTCACCCGCCCTCTCAATATTGTTTTTGTCATTGGTAGTATAAGTGGCATCCCCCCTCTCCTTGTGGCTTTCTGCCACTGCCCTCCATTATCCCTGGTGGGTAGTAGTAACCCTCCACCCTCCAAATATTTATTGATTTTTTTTTCTCATTGGTGGTGTAGTGGAATACCCTCCAGGCAGTGTGTTTCTGGCTGAAAATAAGAAAACCGTCTCTCATTGTCTTTTTTTTAACCTGTCAAAAAAAAGTCCATCACCGATCTTACCCATACCACCACCCAACCTCCAACTGCAGACCCTCCTCCCCACAAACCCCTGACATCCCCACCGACCCTCACTCACCTCTGGCGGTCCCAAGTTGGAGACCCGCTTCCCTGATCGAAGACACGTTTTGCTGCTGGAACCGGCGACTGCAATATGAACTAAGGTAAATGTGCTTCTATGTATTTCAATGAGGGGGTTTAATTTTTGGCCATTTTTTGACATTTTGGCCCCAAAGTTTAAACAAGGCCTTTTGGGGACCCCACCTCATGAACAATATGACTGTCATTAGGCAACTCTCACTCGAAAGGTGATTTTGTGGTCGGTTGGAGAAATCACCTTTCCAGTGGGATTTCTGTAACAGTCATTTTGTTCATGAGGTGGGGGTCATAAGAAGGCTATGTTGAAAATTTGGGGTCAAACTTTCAAAAAATGGCTGCATTATGGGTATTCATTGCAATCTCGCTACACACGCTCATAACATTTTCACCCCATATTTTCAACATAGTCTTCTTAGTACCCCACATCACATATGTCATGCTGTCATTTTTCAAATCCTGGCCAAAATGTGTTTTTGCACCTGTGGCACAGAATAGTGTAGCAGTTGCGCAGAGTTACACTTTGGTGGGGATTTAAAGATTTTCTGTACTGGGTACATGCGGTGAGGTCATAAGAAGGCTATGTACAAAATCTGGGGTCAAAATTATTTAAAATGGCACAGTTATGACTATTTATCACAATTTCGCTATGCTTGCTCGTAACTTTGGTAATTTTAAATATTTTGAACCCATGTATACTGATATACTATCTGAATGGAGGGATGGGAGTGCAAGGTCCAAAGGACCCTGCACTCCCACCGTGACATAAGGATACTGTTATACTATCTGAATGGAGGGATGGGAGTGCAGGTTCTAAAGGACCCTGCGCTCCCACCATAACATAAGGATACTGTCATACTACCTTGCTGGAGGGATGAGAGCGCAGGGTCCAAATAGCAAACCTAATTCCCCCTCCCCGTCCAACGCACTCCACAACATAAAGCCACAATGGTAGTGCATGGTCGGTGCTAAACACAGAAGGGCTGCCTCCTCCATACTGCTGTTGCAGTGTGGAAACAGCAGCAGCAACATGGTGAGTTTGTCTGAGAGAGTGAGAAAGAGAGAGAGCTTCAGCATCTAGGGGCATGGCAGTTTGGTTAGTGAGGTAGGTGGTACGTGAATGGTAAGATCTTGGACTACAGCAGTTTTTTAGGTAGAGCTTTTTGGCAGAGATTTGCTTTTCAGAGGCTTTAATTGAGAGAGACTTGAAGGTTTTTAGGGTGGTTGTTACATGGGCTAATAAGGTGGCTGTTACATGTGCTATCAAGGTGATTGGTACATGTTTTGCAAAGGTTGTAATAAGGTGGTACATAAGAAGTTCATTAAGTATTATTATGAAATAGGGGGAAAAAATCCTAAACTCTGATTGGTCAGTTCCTCAGTAAAGATGTGATGATATCTAGCTACATCATCACATCATCACACCAACAAAAAAGACCCAGCAACAGACCAAACCTTCTAATTAGCATATCACTGCACCACTGACAGAACTCAACACTTACCTCAAATGGAAAGAGAAGCAGCATCTCACTAAGTAAATTTCAACTTGGGCATTGAAAACACCTTGAAAAAATTTGAAAAAAAAAATGTGTAAACCAACTGTAAGAAAGGACATAAAACGCCATATACAGGTAACACTTGAGCAGTTAAACTCAATAGAAATGAATAAAAACAAGCAGAATACAAAACGTCAAACCAATTGGGCAGTGAATGTTTTAAAATATTGGCTGACAGAAAAAGAAATAGACATTGACTTTGCAACAGTAACACCTGAAAATTTAAGTACATTGCTTCGTGAATTTTATGGCAGCGTTAGAACAGCAAATGGGCAAGAATATAGAATAACTAGTTACACAGGAATACGAGCTGGTCTGAACCATTTTTTAAATGAACCGCCTCTTAACAGAAATTTCAGCTTAATGACTGACCCTTCCTTCACAACGTCAAACAACGTATTCATTGGAGTTATCAAAAACATAAAGCGTGAAGGAAGTATATAACAAAACACCACTCAGCATTATCTGAAAACCATCTGCTTCAAATAAAAAATTCAGCAGCCCTTAACACAAACACAGCACCAGGTTTACTACGCAAGGTTTGGCTAGATTTACAGCTTCATTTCGCTAGACGAGGGAAAGAGGGAGTCCGACAGTTAAAACCAAGTAGCTTTGTAATCCACAGCAACGAACAAGGCTTGCGATATGTATCTCTAGCGTGTAATGAATACACTAAAAATCACAACAATCCATTGGAAAGGAATAAAGAAAGTACACGAGCATTCATGTTTGAAAATCCAACTGACCCACTGTGTCCTGTCAGAAGCCTTGAGCTGTACCTAAGAACTGCCACCGGATGCCCCTGCGCTATACTGCCATCCCAAACGACTACCACAAACCTTCCTAGACCAACAACCTATATGGTACAGTAAAGAACCCTTAGGTGTAAATTACCTGGCTTCTATGCTCCCCAGAATCTGCAAAGATGTAAACCTCGAGAAAATATACACAAACCACAGCCTATGAAGCACCGCAGTGCAACTTCTCTCTAAAGTCGGACTAGAAACAAAAGAAATAACAGAGGATTTGACAACTTACAGTATTTCTCAGTGATCATAGCCCCTAGGACTGCAAAAGTTGGTGTGGGACTAATTGAGAAGTGTGGTGTGAATCAGTTCAGTGGTTCGGAGACATTCATTAGTAAAGTTACATAAAAGTTCCCCAAATTCAGTCTCTTTTTTTTTTTGCGCACATTTAGTGTAAAAACTAGACCAATTTAAATTATGAAACTCACAGGTTCATTAGCTCTCATATCAGAATGCAGTACTGTTGCTCTGAAAATTATCCAATATGCAGTTTTTTAAGTTACAAGGTTTTAAAGACTTAAACTGGGCACCTGCGTGATAGGTGAAAAAATAGCTGAAAAAAAAAGTTCCTAAGTTTAAGTTTATGATGGACCACAGCTTTAAACCTAAAGAACTAAAAAAAATACTTAGGCCGGGATATTCAAAGGGGTTGCGCCTCAGTGTGCCCTGCAAGCGCATTCAAAGAGCAGGTTGCAGCGCAACCCCCGATGCCTGGTGCATTGAGAATGTATGCAGTGCAGATGCAGGGGCGGCCCATGCATGCAACACATCCTGATATTCAGCCCGGATGTGCAGCATATGCTGGCACAACCACATGCGACGCACACTGGTGCTCATAGTTGAGCCAAAAAAAACAGGCTCAAATGCTGGCCATCCACATGGGGGCAACTGTATTGCAAGACACAACACAACAGCTGCCAGCTGTGAGTGGCCACCCACCCAGCAGAAACACCATCCACAAGCACCCTGACCCACCCTGGTAGTCTAGTGGCCCTCCCGCCCCATACGCCCGATCGTGGGCTGTCGTACAAATGAAGAATTACCTGGTGGTCTAGAGGTACCCCCCCCACACCTGATTGCGGGCATCAGTACATGTGAAAGAAAACCTGGTGGGCTAGCGGTAACCCCCCCCCGAATGCCCGATTGCGGGCATCTGTATATGTTAAAGAGTTACCTGGTGGTTCATTCACATATCTGGTTCTGGGTAGTATAGTATGGTCTGCTAGCCCATTGGTCCACACTGTGGACCAACAGGAGTACAGATCATACTGTACGCTGTCATTTGGTGGGCAGCCTGGTGGTATGCAGGCTGGGTGCTGTCGGCCCGCCATGATGGGGTGGTGCTGGGTACGGGGCCCTCTGTGGGTGTGTGGGTGGGGAAGGGGTACCACTGGACCACCAGGTAATTCTTTATCTTCACAATACCCCCCGATCGAGAGTACGAGGGGGTACCACTAGACCACCAGGTAAATCTTTATTTCAACAATAGCCTGCAATTGGGCATACGAGGGGGTACCGCTATCCCACCAGGTATATCTTTATAGTTTACAACAGCCCACGATCGGGTGTACGGGGGGAAGGGGTACATTCACCCACCTGAGACCCACCCACTACGTCGGCTGCTAGTTTGGGCACCAGGCGCATTCCACAAAGCTGTCCAATGCAAAGCATGCAAATGGTGCCATAATGACATGCAAATGGCCCCATTTGCACCTTGTATGTATTATGGCCTTATTTGCTTCCCCCCCGACTGAATATCATAAGTGATGCACCTAGTGCAACTGCACTTGAGCTGGTGCACCCCCATGCTCCCTCTCTGTGGCTTGCGCTGGCACAGTGCCACTGCGCCATCATGATATGTCGCCGACGCCGTATTCAGCAGTGCTGAGCTATGGCGCATCACCATTGAATATCGCCTGGCCCCGGCGCAGCCCAGTTGCACTGCACCCAGGCTTGTGCCACTGCCCGGCGCAGTCTGAATATCCGGCCCCAAATGCTAAAGGTATGAGTCATCAGAAGACAGTCTAATGAGATGTCCGAGCTGGCTTTCAAAAATGAAATTAAATAGATTTATTGTTTAATTAAAAAAGACTTTCATGAAAATGCAGAAAAACTGTTTAATGGAATTTTCACGAGTCAGTAGAAAATAGTGATCTCAAAAATAATCAGTGAGGCAGTCCACTTTAAGGAACTGCATGCAAGCACAAGTACAAGTACAAGCACATAAGAGATAGCACATGCAAGATAACACATGAACAAAATGGGAAAAATATTTCTGAAATTCTTTTTTAAGTTCAACATGAACAAAAAAAACCCTGAAAATTGCTGTGAACATTTTTCTAAGTCCTACCTGAAAAAAATATTTTAAGTACCAAAGTGGTCATGAAACATGTTAAAAGATAAACACAAACAAAAGGTTTCAGGTACCAAAATGGGCACAAAAAATATACTAAGTCCAAAAGAAAGTTTTGACTTGTGCGCATCTGGGCCCTGTGCAAAGCAAGTTAACACTCAGCTCCTGTTTTGCTCTGGCCCTGTGTGAAGCAAGTTGTAACTCAACTTTCTAAACAGTAAGAACATTCATTGCAGTAAACTATGGTAATGCACTATTAGATTTAATGGCCCTATATTCAGAGCCAGCCAGATGCCCGTGCAAAACAATGCACCACACAAATAAAACAGTTCGCCGGCTCTGCCGCCATGTTAAAACAAATTGCGTGATCCAAACAGATCAGGCAGTCTGTATGAATATTGGACCCTGGAAGCGCGGAGCATAGCAGTGGGTCACTAAGGTCTGCACAGCACACTCAGAGTGTAGGACTGAGGACTGCTAATGGGGCAATGCGGGGTGTATACCTGTATGCGCTGCAGCCCCCATGGAGGGTATTCAACCTAAACATGCAAATGAGCTCATTGGGTATGCATGGCACAAAGGGGCCTTATGCATGCCCATTATGGGCTCATTTGCATGGCTGCACCGGGCGGAATGCGCCGTGCCAGCTCTCACCCCCCCAAGCCCAGATCTCCTGTAGTTGAAAGAAATGAAATAACCCTGGTGGCCTAGTGAACCATGGCAGCCTGGATCACTGTGAAGACAACTGACATCCCCCTCCCAAGCCCCAATCCATGTTTAAAAACCAAAAATCCCCCTTCCAAGCCCCGATACATGTTTAAAAACCTGACATACCCCTCCCAAGCCCCGATCCATGTTTAAAAACCAGACATCCCCCTCCCAAGCCCCAATCACTGTTTAAAAAACTGATATCCCCTCTCCCCAGCCCCAAGCACTTGTAAATAATATAAACCCCAGATCCCCATTTCAGTAGTGTAGTGGCCCCCCTCCCCAGCCCTGAGCACTAGTAAATAACACAAACCCCCTGATGTGGTCTCAGTGGGTGCATCAATGGCCTTTGAATATTGCCACACCCCTGACAGCCTGTGCAAATCCCTATTTACTGTATGCACTCCAATACCGATCAGTCGGTGGCTGGCTGTGGTAGGGTGAGCATGGTTGTCCCAGTCACCGACACAGATCAGGATGAGGTGTGGGGTGGTGGTTTACTGCCTACTGGGGTGAGGGGGTGGGGGCCACTTGCACCAGGGAACAGGGATT